>JAJQKT010000020.1:7500000-10000000 GCA_030512225.1 Rauvolfia tetraphylla | reverse complement strand
ATGGGTATCATTTCCAGCTCCCTACTTTTGAAATATCTCTATAACGACAGGATAACATGTTAAAAAGATATTCTAGGTCACTTCGCTTCACAGTCCCTTCCTAAAATAACTATCAAATGATTTCTTATTAGTAAGCAAGAAAACAATACTCACGGTCAGTATGCCTTTTCCTGTTGTGTCAAACTTTAGTACAGGCCCCTTCATATCAGTCTCAAGGAAGAAATGTTTTCCCTTCACTGACTCAGACATTGCAATCTCTCGCAATTCCTGCAATAATTACAACTACATGAATCCTTTTATTTTCATATACCGAATAACTGATGCAGTAAAACGGAATGTGGCTCAAGTTAAATTCTTAGGTAGCATCAGTAAATGGATTTACTGGTACTCTCTTTTCTCATAGTGTTGTCACAACATAATTACAGATAAAAGCTGTCACTTCAATTGTAAAAGTCATCTCTACAGAAAAGATTCACACCTACCAAGGCTCTCTCCAAGGTGTTCTCTGTCAGCTTCAAAAAAAGGAAGATAAACACATAGTCAGGATAGACAAGTTATGTAGGTTTTATGAGGAAAGCAAACACATGAATGAGGGGGAACCTTCTTCCTTGGTGCTGTTATAAGCTGCGAATTTGCATCAGCATAAGCTGCCATATCATTTATGGCTGCATTGACCTTGTCTGATGTGAGTCTTCCTTTCATATACCTATATTTTGCAAATCTTGTAAGAATACGATGAACAAAAATAGTAGCTACTTATACTGCGAGCCAAAAGATTACAAGTTCATATTCTTTTGTTATCAAGTCTAAAGACAAGAAGAATATTTGCAGCCAAAAGAAGGAAAAAAAATAATAAAAAATCCTTCACTTCATTAATCGGTAATTATGGTCAAGAACTCAGTGAGGTACCTAGATAATTGATTGAAGAGATAATTTAACTAGCACAAAGCTACCTACTGATTGTGCAGAAAGTCATCAAATACTGATGAACACTTAACTGTGGCAATGAATTCAGTTCTTCCATAGTAATATACCAGAGTGGTGCGGAAGCACGGCCCTTTCTTTCCTACATCAAAGAAGACTAGTATCATGACCAGTCCTACCATTCAGATGATGATCAACGAAGATATTATGTAACTTAACTTCCATGATTTACTAACTGAAAGCACTGGTGAGAAAGACATAGTACCCGAACAATCTAAAGAGCATAAATTTAGCTTATTATACTAACATTCTCTTTTTCTTTTTTTTTTTGGTAAATAAGAGATATTATACTAACGTTGAAGCAATAAGTGATTATACTTATTGAAAGAGTCCTGTTTCATATTTTTGGTGACAGATTTCCAATATCTGTTCCTGCAGTATATAAGAGCTACACATATGGTAATCGACAAGAAGATGAGAGAAATGGACAGCTTATTATGGACCTTGAACAATCAATTAACAGATCCACAGCAAGTTGAACATTTTTTTTAACTGCACTATATCAGAAAACAAACGAAAGTTGAATCTGATGGTTTTTGGTTACAAGAAACGTTTTTTAGAAGGATGTCATCCTGGATCTAGAGGATAGCTCATAACCAGGCATTATTTCTCATATTCAACTAGCATTATTCAATTATTTCCAATTCCTTAAACATGCTACATTGAAATGTGAATCAAGATGTTCTGGCCTTTAGTCCCTTCAGGCTTATGGTTTGAGAATCAAGTGATATTTGAATAGACAAAGAAAGTTCAGCATGAACATCCTGTATTGCAATAAATCAAGGTCAGCTAACATCTCAGCTCTTGGAAATTACCTAAATACTCAAACTGAAGAATGTTAACAGTTGCCTGACTTAGGATACTAACAAATCCACAAAGTTGCATTATTGCAGGGATAAGGAAATGTGGTTATAGTTTAGGCATAGAAGCAAAATCTTTTCAAAACACACAAACAAACAGAACACTGCATTACTTTGGGTGCAGGAGGCTCCTCATGTTTCAAAGGCTCAAAACTAAGATCCTCTTTGCAAAGTTCCTGCCGCAAACTTGAAAAAATGCGAAAACAAATATAGGTCTTGTGAGAATCCACACATGAAACCACAAGGAGAAATTCGTACTCTTAAAAGGAATTCTTAATACCAAGTTTTAGAATCCTGAGTTACGATAGATGTTCTTTCCGGCAAATATGATGGAACATAAGCAAACATGTCCTGCAATTTCTTCTGCTGCCTCATTGATACCTCTATTAGCTTCTGCAGTCATAAATCAACTTCGAGAAGCGTTAGACTCCAATCCAATATTTGTAACCAAAAAATTCCAATAGGACACAGAGGACAATTACGTTCCAGCTCAGTCCCAGTGTACCATCAACCCCAATGCCTAAAGCTTTTATTTTGACAGGATTCCGTCCAGTGTATGGCTAATTGGGATCTCAAGGGAGTTTGCAGTTTCGGGACCCTAATTATGAAAATAGCATAAAGAACTTACTAAAGTTCCAAAATCTTGGAAATAGGAACAGAATTCAGTAAGTAATCGTCTATTGCAAACAATCCCTTCTACAGATGTTCCGCTGACCAAAGCCCTAATCAGTCAACCAGAGTAGGAGGCAGTATATTATTGCGATTCAAGAGATAACACCAAAATAACAAATAATATTCATGTAGCACAAAAGAATACTTTGGCTTTGGGTATGGCCTGAGTTTCTTCACGCAACCGGTCTTTGATTTTATGAACCTGAAGCTCCATCGTATTCAACGCAGCGTCAATTGCAGATAAATCGGCGACGCTACTTGCAGGGTACACTGAATATCATAATGCCCAAAATCAACAAAAGGATATTTTGAATTTTCCCTTTATGCTCGATCTGCAAACATATGGCAAACATAGAGAGAAAGAAAGAGGGTCGAAATGGAATAAATTTAACTGTTACGAGCGATGACGAGTTGTTGAAGCTCGGCAATGCGAGTGTTGAAGGAAGATATTAGAGAATCGAGTGAAGAGCCCGCTTCTTTCGCCTCCATTTTGTTCTCTCCAGCACCGGAGCTCTGATCACCGCTTTCGATTTTTCAAGTTTACTATGAACAGAAGCTGGTTGCCGGAATGTGTATTTTAATAGTTTCGTTTTGGCGGGAAGCCGGACCTTAAATCTTTCTTTTTTGGAAAAGAAAAGAAAATTAAATTCACTTGGTTTTTTTTTTTTATCAATTTCATAAACTGCCAATCCAATTCTAAATTTTCTCCAATTGGGACCTAAATTTTTAAAATCGATTAACTTTGCCATCTCTGTCAATATTGCTACAACAGATTTAACGAGAAATGTTCAAGGGTGTGATTGGATAGAGTTTGTTTTTGAGATTTTCTATTTTGAGTTTCGAGAGAGAGAATTTTTTGTGAGAGAAAAAATAAGATGTGATATGAAAAATTATATTGGGTTCCGTGTGGAACCGATTTTCTATCTTGGATTTCGAGAGAGAGAATTTTTTGTGAGAAAAAAAGTGAGATGTGAAATAAAAAATTACATTGAATTTGTGGAACCCAATCCAAGCATAATTAAGTGGGAAAAAATGTTGAGGGCTGAGGGAGAACAAATGTTAACGGGTTTCTCTCCACCCTCCCTACTTTCAATAGAGTCGTAAACATATGAATCTTGTACATATTTTTTGTTTCGAAAAATTAGCATGACTAGTCTTAAAATTATTTTGTTTGCGTTAATTTAATTTTAAATTTTTTATTTATTTTTTAGTTTTTCTTAAAAAATAATAGTTTATGTCATCCCTCTTGTAGTAGAATTCGATAAAAATTTTCACTTCATTTATATGAAGAATCTAGGTAAGGATAAAATCATCATTCTCTGACTTCTCTCCCTAAACGACTTGACAAGACACTTAAAATGCATTTACTGAATAAGTCGGGAAGACAACTATAAATATTAGTTGTCTAAATTGATGACACTTTGATGTTATATATTGATGCATCTTGGAAAGAATATGTTAGTTTCAATACTTAGGGTGTGCTTGGACAAGGTTCCGCACGGAACCTAACACAGTTTTTCATCTCAAATTTCACTTTTTCTCTCACAAAAAATTCTCTCTCCCGAAACCCAAGACAAAAAATCTCAAAACCAAACTCTATCCAATCATACCCTTAATATTTTGCACGATAAAAGTTTGAACATATAGTTCTGCTATTCATACATGTATCCCTAAGAAGCGTGAAAGATAGTACAAGCAAAAGAAGGCAAACGTAGTTTGCTATACCGTGCATGGCTATTAATCATGCACGAATTTAAAAGGGAAACCATCTTTCCTCCATGGTAAAATACATAGGATTCATTTGGAGATCTGTGTATCAGAATCTGAAAGGCTATAGAAATTAGCAAGAAGGTTCAGAGGATGTAACAAAGATTCACTGCACGTAGTAGGCATGCTATTGAGACGAGGACCGTGGACCGCTGATAGAGCAAATAGCTAAGGTCCAAAGTCATCAATAACTGCCACAGAGAAGTAATTACAGAATTGAATGCTCTTAACCGACCAAACACCATCGACCTCTGTAAATATCAACTTCCGAATGTTAACTGACAAGTGACATCAACTGAAACTGGAGAAAGCAATGAATACATAACGACCGCCATGATCAGTTATCCATATCATCAAGGACCGGCGACATGAACATGGCCACCAAAGACAAGGGATCTAATCTCAGAGTTTCATTTCATCTATAATTAGAAATTTTGAGAGGTATTTCTGTACATGCAACGCCTCATGATCGATCTCTTCGTCCTTATCTGGACTTAGTATATAAATATAATACTATAAGCAGCCATACCAAAGAAAATAATCTATTCTCTGATGACAAAAAAATCTGATCTAGTAGCTCCTGCAGCCATTGTTGCTTCTCCTTCTATGTATATTCCCACTCATTAGCTGCAGCAAATTGTTTCTCGTACTGGTGGCTAATTTCTCTCTTTTTAAGTTAACAAAACAACACAGAAATGAAAGAGAAATAGGTAGAGAAAAAATCAGAAAATTCAACGGCTCATAGTGGACAGTACTAATAAACATTTTTCTCATTCTCATTTTTGCCACAGCATAATCCAATATATAGTACCGATCAAATCATGATGGGACCTCATATTAGGTAGACGGTGTTGCAATGTTGTTATGTGATTATGCTACACACTTTAAGGGCTGATCTTCAGAATATCAGCCACAGAATACAGATGGTAATAAAGCTGCTTCTCTATCATACTTATCTGCTTTTCTAGAGAACTTCCTGATGGATATTGTAGATGTAGAATACTCATCCTCATAAGGTTTAAGCGTATGATCATTAAGCATCTCAATTGTGGTGTGGAGGGTGTGTCTTAGGTGGTGCATAATCCAAGTTAAACCCCGGTTGTTTCTCTCCTCGTTTCTTTTGTGGCAACTTCCATGTGACAGTTGCAAGAGGCTTCATTTGAACTGGATCTGATGCTCTAGGAATCTCATCTTTGGGATGAAATTTTGCTAATGGCTTTTCAGCTGTCGTGGTTTGCTCATCTCCATGCACCGTCTTTTCCACAAGGGAGCTGCCATTTTCAGCTGCTTCATCAGATGTGTTTGGCAACGAAGGCTCTAATACTGTTGCTGGAATGGAAACCCTAGCAACACTCGAGTTCTCATCTTTCTGTACACAGCCCCCAAAACATTAGTTTCTGCCAATTACTGCAAGCAAGATGATTCAAATGATACAAAGATATAGGAGTATTAACTGTGATAAAACAAATTTTTAGAACTAACCTTGGTGGAAATCTGAAAATCTTTTGCAAGCTTCTTCTGGGGAACATCGAGGGGCCGAGCATTACATGCATTGGAGGCAAGAAATATGATAAGAAAAACAAGAAAGTATGTAGTACCGTTCGACATTTATGCAAGAACTCGCAAAAACTAATATTGCAAGGTGTGGAAATGAAATTTGTTGCTGCTGTGGTGGTCGCAATAATGCTGAAGGGGGTGGGTATTTGTACTAAAACAATAAACGAGCATTGAATGCTGATTTTGGAGGAGTTAATTGGTTCTTCTACAGAACATGGAAATGTATGGGGGATGAGAAGTCAGTCTGGAGATGAAGACATGGGTGGCCTCCTGAATGTCTTTTTCACACATCCGTCACTGGGGATCCAAGACACTAAAACCCCACCAGGGAAAGAGAGGCAACTCGGTACATTTTTGCCAAATATATGCAGAGAGATTGAGTCCAAAAGCGAGATTTTCTTGTAGGTAAAAGTAACTGAGCAATAAAAGTAATACTCCTACTACTACGACTATACCAGAAGTCTAGTACCAGAAGTCTAGAACGGTAAAAGAACAAGAGAAACAATAAAGCAAGAGCCTGTCCAAGATTTGTTCCCACCGAGGCACCTCATTTCTTGTCGTGTTTGAATTTTGAGGTGTTTCATGGCTTTTTAGTTCCTTGTTTCTAGCTCTGGCAGACCATATCATATTCAAAATTAATGATCTTCGGACCATTCTTTTAGTCTAATTAACAAACATAAAGTAAGAAGCCTTTTTAGGTCGACGAGGCACCACGATGTGCAGTACAATAGTATCATCACTTGCATGTCCCCTACCTCTACATTTTCTGTGAAAGAGAATTGATCATTTCAGCATAGAAAATACATTTCAAGTGATTAGAACAGAGCTGGCTTTAGTTTTTGAGGGGCTGTTAGCCCTTAGCCTGTAGCCTGTTGGCAATGCTATAAGAGTCCTAGCGGGTACTTCTGTAAAGTACAGACCAGGAGTTCTCTGCAAATATGCACAGCATTGAACAGATGTTTTCTGTAAGTTATCTTATTTGGCTTTCGAAGGTTTTTCAAAGATGATCACGATATATATTCCCGTTTTCAAGAAAGAATCACATGTTAAAATGATCTTGGATCCTGTTTTTACTTGTTGAGCACTGTAAATAATTAAAATTCTGTTAAGGAATGGATTAGATAGCTCAACAGAATAAGATTAGGACTTGAAACGATTTTCCTTTGTGAAGAATGAGCTAGATTAGAAGGTCATGCTTCATTTCGAAGCAGTGGAAGGTAGAAAATGGAAAGGAAAACCGAATGGGGCCTCTAACAAGAAGCTGTAAGGCAGAGATATTAGGCGGAACGCAGGAGGCAGACAGTATTGTGTGGCCTAACCCTCCATGTTACTCTTCGCAGAGACATAAAAAGAATGCCCAAGCATCAACAACGGACTCACCGGCCACGTGGCATCAACCCAGATGGCACAACTTGCCACGTGAGCGTAGTCCCATTTGGGCCGCCAAAATCTTTTATTTTATTTTTTTTGTTTAGTTAATTTCCCCTTCGGCAAGGTGGCCGGGACCAAGAAATCACTCACTCACTTTCGTTTTCTGTTGGTGCTATAACACCAATTTTCTGAAGATTTTTACTTAAGTATTTCTTTTCTTTCATGTGGCCGATCGGTTCATGAAATCACTGTCTGGGAAATTTCTTTCTCGTGGGGCATGTACAAGTGAACCACGTACTACTTCCAAAGGACGGTAGATTCAAGGTGGAGCTGATGGAGTATTGATGTTGGAGGAGAGCGACGGCGGGACAGCGGTGTTTTCCGAGGTGGCATTGGGATTCAATAACATATACTCCACTACTAAGTAGTACTCTTCTGGCGTTGACAATCGACTCAAGCTCGTGTGTCCAGTTAAAGTCTAGCATTCTTGGACTGCTCATCCCCGTTGTCTCCACGGCAACCATTTTTTTAAGTTATGCATCACCGGTTTAAACTTGGAAAGGACCAGCTTGATCGAGGAATGAACTATATATACACATATAGCTCTCCCAACAAGTACAAATGGTGGATGTGACTATATCTTGAAAGCCCACAAAGCCATTAGCAAAGAGTACTCATTCTTATAAAAGGGTTCATGGAAATTCTAACTATTGTATGACTAGCTAGCTTCGCCATATTAACTCGAAATTATAATTTTTAATTTTAATTTTTTTTATTTTCCTTCATTGCCTTGATAGACTTGGTTAACCAAGCATAGACGGTTGAATCTCAACGTCATTTTCCTTACTAGCGAAGCTAATTCATTGAATTAGACTGAGTTTTGAGATAGCTAGGTAGGTAGTATAAACTTAATTAATTAAAGAAATGATTGTTGTAGTCTAGGATAATATCTTTCTCTATTACTAGGCATTTTTCCATACATAACACAATTCCAAGAGCAGGCCTTTCTTCACAGCTGGTGGCAAGATTTACCCGAAACGATAAAGGAATGATTATTTTCTTAAAACTTGTGTCAACAAATCGCATCCTCAAGAATCGCGGTTGCTTTGCTGCTTGTCCAATTCCAAATAATTAAAATACCCATTTTCACTTCCATTCTGTCAATTATTGTGGTACCAGCTGGGAGAGTATCAAGAGTAGTTCTCTAATTTGAAGTTTCTTCAAGTTGCACGCTGCGAAAACTGCCTGAAACATCCGAAATGTACATCAAGAGCATTTCCGTTTCGTATCATTTCTGGGCAAGAGCAATATATACTAGTTAACCATTCCATAAAAAAAAATAATTTATTTAGAACATGGAAAGGCCTAACTTGATTCTCTCTCATATTTCCTTCCCCTTGTCTCTCCCACTATTATAAAGGGGCGTTGCTATGTATAATTTTAAATTTGATTATATAAGATTAAAAAACTAATCGTTTCAACTTGAGTTTGTTTCATCCATGAGTTCCACCATCAATGGAATAACTCATCCATTGAGTTCCCCCTTCGATGGCAGAACTCATCCATGAGTTAAACTCATCAATAAGTTCAGTGATTGATGGCAGAACTTATGGTAGTAAAGAGAGAATTAAAGCAAAGATTTGTGATAGAGAAATAGAAAAAAAGTTTAAAATGTTTAATTTTTAAATTTTATATAGTAAAAAAATTGTATATAGTAATAGTATTATAGAGTAACTATATGGTAGTTTTTTTTTCCAAAAAAAATAAAAAGTTAAAATTTGAAACCTAGGTAAATTAGAAAGCTGTAAGAAAAAATACAGCCACATGAGGGTAGAGGAAGAAATGTGTGGGGAGAGGATACGAGCGTTCAAGCCTGTAATTTGTTGGATAATTAGTCATATTAAAGTCTAAACAATCAATTTTAGAGGGGAAAAAATCCAAATAATGTCCTCTGTGACCATGTAAAATTAAATTGGGCCTTAAACTTAAAAAGTATTGATGAATGGATTTAATGAATTTACATGGAAAATTCTCCTATTACAAATCCTTTTCAACTCCAACGGATCATAACACCAAATTCACCAGTCTGAAGCCCACATTCAATAGGATTTTGGATTACACTGAGCACTTAAAGTAGGAGTACAAGCCAATGCTGACATATAGAATTCTGGGCCATCTCCTGGCCCATAAGCACATGGGGCATTTCCCTCCGGACCTTCCCTCTGGCTAGGGATGTTATTCAATTTTCAGTTTAAATTTTTAGTTTTTGTTTCAATTTTTTAAAAGTTATAAAATTAAATCAAATTAAAATTTTTTATAAATCAAGTCAAATCGAAATAATTCGAATCGATTGAAAGTTAAAATATTAGAAAAGCAAGACTCACAATGAATTACTAAAATATGTTCATTAATAATTTTATTTTAAAATTTTTATTTTTATTAAAATAATACATTCTGGTAATACATTTTTAACGAATAATATATTATCAAAATAAGTTCATATATATATATTAATTTTAATTTTAATTTTTTGATTTGAGCACAGAAACTAAAAAATGAATCGAATTATATAAAATTTTTTAAAATCAAACTAAATTAAAATATGAATTTCAATTTATTTTTTAAAATTACAACGAATAATGAACACCTTTACTTCTATCACAATCTTTTTCCCTTTTCCCTTTAGAAAACTTCTTGCACACATTTTTTAGACCTTCTCCATGGCATTACTTATATATCAAGCAAAAAGGACACAACTTGGAAACGGTAGTGTTGTCCTTCACAAATGCATTTGCTAAGAAGAAGAATAAGAGTTTAACATTTCCATCCATTGGCATTTATTGATTGTGTTTGTGTCAATGGAAAGGACCTAAAATTTAAGTCTTTGAATGGCTCTGTGTGTCGATTTCAAGCTCATAATTGAGCGCTTTTGTGTCATGGAATTGTTGGCATGAAAGCAAAAGATCCAATTGCTACGGCAAAAGCAAAGGCTCAAAATCTTGCTAGTATTACTTATTGTATAATCCCTTTTGCCAAAAAGTTGAAGCTTGTCGCCCTCTCCTATTAGATTTCAATTCACCAATAGTACCCCCGCTGCCCGGCCACTGCCTCCTTTTGCCACCAACAAAAGCATGCTTTCATCAGCATAACCACTTTGTCACAATTTTTATTTTGATCATTGTGACATCTTTGCTGCAATCTAGCAAATTAATTTTTAACTTAAATCAAAGATAAAAATAAAATTAATATATTTATTATATAAAAATTATTTAAATAGTCGATATTTTTTTCAACCAAAATTACAAAAGTTTAAAAATATAGTTAGTACAACTGTCTACCACGGTCCACCACCACCCCTGCCCTTTCCTTCCTTTAATGAAGAACCCCTTTCCGGACAGATCGGCCCCTAAGCTATACAAAACCCAACCAGAAAACCTATAGTATTTTTTTAAAATTTTTTTTCGCTAGGAACAATGCATGTATTGCTCTAATTTAATCTTAATTTTTGTGGTAGTAGTTACAATCAAATCTTCCCGTGATCTTTATGCGGCGGTCACCGAATTAAAGGATTACTGATTGGCCTATATATACAGATCGATTCATTTGCTTTTTAGCAGCCCTACAAAAAAGAATGAGTATTCACATGGTTATATTAATCATTAAGGACTTAATATATCGAATGATCATGTCTTCATGAAGCCTCCCTTTTAGAGGGTTAGACCTCTAGAGTTTGAGAAAGTCCCTTAAGGCTTGTAGGAATAGGAAGAAAGACGTGCATGAAATCTTTATACGCCTAATTGTATTTAGGAATAGAAAGCTTATAATATATAACAAAAATTAGATTAATTATATAAAAAAAAGGGGCTTGTGAACTCATCTTTTAGATTAGTGCGTTGGATGGAGTTTCTTGCATTTGTATTTGCTTGTGAAGTAGATTTCCTTGAGAAGAGAGAAAAGAACAATGTTAACATCCCTTTAAGCCAATAAAGAAATATTTTCCCGCTGTGTTTGGAGAGAGAGAGAGAGAGAATTGAAAACCCTAGGGGGGCAACTAAGCAAAGAGAGAGAGAAGACATGAGTTTCATTCACTTTCCACTTCATAGAAGCAAGAAGAAGTTGTTACCCATCACATGGCTTAGGACATAAACTAAAGCTATATTGCTGACAAATCCAAATCATGGTTTTGCTAAATAATTCATGCCAGAACTAAGCGTGTCCCCCCTTCTTTCCCACACAATTACCTAATGTCAATCCTCTCTAAACAATCCCTTTGAACTTTTCAAAACCTAGCCTTGGATTTGTTTTATCATTCATCCTTTTTGTTTGCCTCCTCTTTAGGAGTTGTGGAGGTTTAACACAAGTCAAGAAGTAATAATTGGATCTAGAGGGACCTAGTCTTCAAAATTATAATTTTAAAAATTATTAAAACATCGATAAAAAAACATGAAAGGTCTAAATAAATATTTAACTAAATTCCGTGCCTTGTGTATAAATTAATATATAACACAATATTATATATAGTCTGAAGGGAAACAAAAAACTACTAGTCATTAAGGCTTCAAAAGGGGAAAAAGAAAGTAGATCATTCGTTTTGGAAGAAGAATTAAAATGACAAATGAGGTGTTAATTAACCACTTGGCAAAGACATTTTGGTTTTAGTCAACTCTTGAATATAAGATTGAAGATACCATGAGGAACATTAGGCAGATAGGTAAATAATGGTGTCGGAAAATAGCTATATCTCAAATGTATTTTTGGTAACTTTTGCAGAGGAAACATGTGCCTTATCAAGTTCAGTGTATCCTCACCTTAGCCCTCCCATTTTCAACCATTAATTAGTTTATTCCATGTCTATAAGAGAGATTAATGTGGTCTTGTCTTCCATAATCTAGCCATAATACTGTTAACCAAAATTTGTCACTAAGAAAATGTCCCGATTATTCTCATATTTGGCTCAAAATGATGATATTCATTTTTCCTTCATTTATTAGAGAAATCACTTAATTTGAATTTTTTTTTGTCTCTTTCTATCAACTATCATGGGTGAATATAAATATACATAAGCAATTAAAGATAACTATGTGTAATACAAAAATGAAAAAGGTAGAGAAATAAGTCCAATCCAGACAAACACACTCACCACAAGAACAAGAAGAGCAGCCTAAAGTGTTGTATGAAACAAAGCCCAAAATCTCTTTGGCATTAGGGATCCTAGCCTGGCTTAAAACTAGAAAATATTTGCAGTTTCCTATGCTGTTTCTTTCAAATCTTTGGATTTTGCAACTTGATTACAAAACTAATATCATTACTTTGGTTTTATCTAAATTAATCAAATAAATATAAATAATATTAATATTAAATAGTAGAATTAAGGATGATATAATAGAAAGGAAAAGGATATGACAATGGCCACCGGTGCACCACTGTCTCTTTTTCTGCATAATACAACAAAGATTATTATAGTTGAGCAGTGCAAGCATCCATCACAAATAAATAAATGAATGGAGAGCAGTGCAAGCTCAATTCAAATTATCAAAGAGAGAGAGAAAAAAAAAGCATAGACTTCCGATGAATTCAACACACTTAAAATTTTATCAGAAAAATATAAGGGCGAGATTGGATTGAAATTTCTTTTAATTGAGTTGTATTAAAAATCGTAAAAGTAAATTTTTTGTGAGAAAAAAAGTGAGATTCAAAATAAAAGATGCGATTTTTTAAATAAAATATCAATTCAAATTAGCTTTAAACCTTAAACATTTCACAAAAAGAAAAATAAAGAAAGAAAGAAATTAACCTAACTACAACATCTATTAGATGTTTTTATACAGGCAATATTTTTGTACAGCTCTTGGATCTCGCATTAGATCACGTGCTCGCGGAGATATATTTTTCGCACTAAAAAAAACTACGAAACTTAAGTTATAATTGGGGGAAAATGAGGGATAGGATACAGTGAACTTAGATTGTGACAAATTGAAAAAGGGTCATGCATTAATTGTGGAAAGGGCACTTTGTTTTGGCGAAACGGAAAGGGCACCTATCAGAGTCTGTAAAAATTGTACAGAAACAAAGAACACGTCCTGCCCCTTATATGAAAGTATGCTCTCCTCCAGGGGGTTAAAAGAGGAAATTCAAAGCTCTTTAATAAATGAAATTGATATTGGATAAAGTTTGAATTTAATTTTTTACATAAATTAATTTTTTGTAAAAAAAATTGAACTTAAAATAATAAATTTGTATAGACTCTTGAATAAAACTCAATCTAAATATAACTATTTCATAAAATATAAAAGTAAAATATATGTTTGTAGAATTTAAATCAAATTATATAGTTGTATACATAGAGCTATTGATATATGATATGATAAGTATTAATATAAGTGTAATATGCATATATAACTTTTGAAACACCCAATTAGAGAACTTGATACGATGATTTTTTGTAGAAAGGTTAAAGTTGATAATCTTTCTTCTTGTAAGTTTATCATTTTTACAAATCATGAGTACAAAATCTATAAAGAAGAGTTCAGCATTTCTGCATGTGCAAATATGTATTTAGATTAAGTTTTATTATGAAATTTAATATAATTTTTTATTTTAAATTATATATTTTTACTTATAAATAATTTACTTTTACAAAATTTAAGACAAAAAATTTCAAACTTAAATTCTATCAAAATACATTCAAAGTCATGCCAATATATTCTCTCTATCTAACTCTAAATAGATAAATGTACACAAAATAAGGGATAGGTCATTTGGTATAGTCCATAAAGATAACAATTTGGCTACGATACAAAAAATATATTTATTCAATATATGCTAAATAAATTTCATCAATCAAATTTTGATTAAATAGCTAGAAATTCATATAGTATTTTTTAAATAATTATTTAAATTTAAATAACTATTTATGGTGTATAAAATTTTAATTATTAAATTAAAATATAATAATTAATAATTTATTCAATACATACTAAAAAAAATCGGTAACATAATCCATCCATCCATAAAAATTGTAGTATCTCTAGGTCATTTGGAGCGGTATGCAAGGAGTGTTATGTCTTTTAAAAAAGGACTGGAAATTAATTTCTTCTTTATTTTGATTGTGTGAGATGGTCATGGAAGTAGGGGTGTTCATTCGGTTTTTCGGTTCGGTTTCGATGTGATAATTCGGTTTCGGTTCGGTTTTTCTAAAATTTTACAAAATCGAATCGAATCGATTTTTTTAAAAAACCGAACCGAACCGAACCGAATTTCAGTGTGATAATTCGGTTCGGTTCGGTTAAAACCCGAAATTGAAAAAAAAAGAAAGAAAAGAACGCATTTCGATAATGCGTTCTTGAGGTAATTTTATTTTAAAAAATTAAATTTTATTAAAAAACGCATTACCTAAATGCGTTCATATATAATTTTTTTAAAAATTTAGTTTTTCGATTCGGTTTTCGATTTGAGAATAAAAACTGAAAACCAAATCGAATTTTATTATAATCCAAAAAACTGAATCAAACCGAATCGAAAATTTGAAAAACCAAATCGAAATATATATTTCGATTCGATTCTAAATTTTAAAATTGAATCAAATAATGAACAGCCATGAAAGTAATCCCTTACAATAAAAAAGTGAGGAGAAAGGAGAGGTAAGGCCGAAAACCGCAACGAAGCAGAGAATAGACCAAAAGGTTGCTGAAACACCACAACCCAAGCTTTACTGCTTTTCTTATCAATCCTCACTTTTACTTTTTCCCCCTGCCAACGGAAAGTGACAGTCCATCAAAACGACCCCAACGCTAAAACCATTGGTTCATAGCCTCTCCTCCCATCCCGATCTCCAAACTGCTCCTGCCCTTCTTACCAGAATCCTTTTTCTTTTTTATATTTAATTAAAAACTGCTAAAAAATATTCAAACACAAAATTTTCATTGTTCCATTTTCTTTCTCTGGGAACTCAACAGAATAAAAATTAAAGAAAAAATATGATGGAGTATTTATCAGAGCCGCACGTTTCAGGGGTATATAAAATATCTGGTCCGTTGAAATCCGTCTCGATAAATTCAAAACCACAGTGTATTTTTGATTATTTGGTGTCGTCAGATTCAGTTTCGAAAACCAGGACAGCAGAAGCTGCTGTGCGTTTAAGGACCAAAGTGTCCTCGGATGTTGCCATGGTGGCCACAGGAAACACAGCCAATGGGCAGGGTATTTATGGGTATTTATATTTACCTGACGCCACTTTGCCCAGGACGCCTTTCCCCTGTGCACATCGCTGCTCTATGTGGAAAACCATTTAATCCAACTCCCTCACGCGCCTCTAACGCCACCAGATTTTCACCGTATCATTATTAGTAAGTAGCATGGCCTTTCCAAAAAAAAAAAAAAAAAAGCAAGCAAGTAGCATGGATATGCACTAGACGGGTCAGATCGAGGCCGGACCTTTGTGTTTCGGATTCGGATCCCATTATCTCTATTTATCTCAGCACCCAGGGTGTATTCGGATTAGTTCTCTCTATGAAAATATTTTTTTTTCACATTTTTTATTTTTAATTTTATTTTTCTTTTCACAAATTAAACTCATTTTTCATTTTTCAAAATAAAAATTCTCAAAAGAAATTAAGTCTAAATTCACATATTCTGAACCTTACTAACCAATTTATTCTAAGACGAAACACGTGTATTTGTATTATATTTTAATTTTAATTTTTTTAAATTTAAAAAATAAAATTTTATAAAAATAAAAATAATATCTAATTACATTTAACTTCAGGTAAAATCCAATCCAAATACAAATATTTATACTCAAGTTGTATTAAGTTAAATATAAACATGTGTTGGCAGAGTTTAGATATGAGAATAGGCTCACTAACAGCCCTACTCATTAGCAACATAATTATGTTGGAATTTAATTGTTTAGAAATATTTTTTATATTATGCATGAAGTTTTATGATTTTTATCTATATTCTTAATAATCTTTTCTTATTATCCTTTTTCTTCCATAAATAGTCAAAAATATCGTTTAAGGTATAGATCTCGAAATCAATAAATATTGAAAGTTCTATAGTTTTACTTTTCATAGAATATTTTATTTAAAATTATAAATTAAACCCTAAAAACTGAGCCCTCTATGGAATGAGAATGTTAAAATGTCTTTAGAAATGTATTTTACATGTTAATATTTTTCTTATTTTTTGGAGAAAATGTTGTCAATTTTATCATCTTTTCCATTTAATAAGTATAAAATAAAAAGGTCTATTCTCAGAACTATATCATGATGATTAAGTTAAGGAAGTGATCAGGTGTAGAAATCTATAAGAAATATATTTATTTTAGAAAAGTAAATATTTATTTTTTTAAAATTCTAAAATAAAAAAACTGGCCATCAATTTTAAGAGGGATACTTTTGTCATTATACCCTATTAAGTGAAAAATAATGCCCATATTTCTAGCGGGATGTTAATCCTACATTAATATTGCTCTTACTTTTGTGTTTTACCAAGCAAAATCTATGGTTGTTATGGGTGCCATATAACCCCATGTAGCTATAAATAAAGGTATTAAATTTGAAAAACTAATTATTATATAGTAAGATACAAATTTATAGAATATTGAATAATGAGAAATAATTTTATCAAAATTACTGTTCGATATTCTTTACTATAAAATGAATAAAATAAAGGCTTGTGATACTATAACGATTTCTAAATTAAATGAGCGTTCGAGAATTTATCATCAGAATTGTTAGAATATATATATATATATATATAAATTATTAATTTTTTATTTTTTACTCAAATTAAATAAAAATTATTATTTACTTTATTTTTATTCATATCAAATAAAATTAAAATAAATATTCTTAATTTTCTTCGGTAAAATAAATAGTGTTATTTTCCTTTCCCTGCCTCCTCCCCCGCAGCTGTTAACCTAACAGTCACTTAGATTAAACACACCAGAGCCTGTAAAAGTGTTTACCCCATGGCTTGTTATTTCTAGAATCGTTGTCCCGCCCTTATACTGGTATTTTCCTTGTCCACCACGCTCGCAGAGTGCGTTTGATTATTGAGACAGCGACAGAAACCCTAGAAGCAAGATACACATATATCTACAGAAAAGCCACAAAAAAAACTGAAAATTTTAAAAGAAAAAGAATTTTTTTTAAAAAACAAAAGGACGGGGGGAAGAGAGAGAGAGAGAGAGAAGAAGGGCACTTTACTACTTTTTTATGTTGCACGCATCCATGGCAGAGAACAGAAGGAAGATAGAAGGGTGCTACAAGGACAAGAGAAGAGAAGAAAAGAGGAGAAAAACTTCAAGAACAACCACCACAATACAATCCTCACCCTCAGCCAACACCACTAGCTATTAGTCTTGTTATCCTCAAACCTGCTGCAAAAACAAGAACATCATCATCATCCAAAAATACAGCCACCGTAGCCGATTGGAAATACATATGCACATGGAGAGAAGTTGGTGATTTACATATTATTCGCCCCATTTATTCTGAGTCTGAGGTGGGGTTCTTTTGTTACATGCATTGAGCTGGAGTTTCTTTAAGCCCAGAAGTTGAATGTCTTGAGTCTCCGAGCTCAATTTTTGAGTTGTTCGTTTCGATTTGCTGCTGCTTTGCTCTGAGCCTGTGAGGACCCCTTTGAGGGATTATTTCTAGTTGTATTTGCATTTCTTCTTTTTTTATTTGTTGGCTGTTTCAAAACTGGAGAGAGAATTATTTTGCGGGTTTCTTTAAATGAAGGGGATGCCCTTACCCTTTGATTTTCAGGGGAAGGGGGTTTTAGACTTAGAGCTTCTTGTTAACAGGACACTTTCATCTTGCTGGAACCACAACGCCACGACCAAAGAAAGTTGCTTTGTGAATAACATTAATAGCATTAGCACTCTAGGTGGTTGTGAGCCTACCTCTGTGCTGGATACCATAAGGAGTCAGAGTCCTCCTACATCATCTTCAACCCTGTCTTCGTCTTTAGGCGGCAACAGCGGAGGCGCAGCTGCTGTTGATGGTGGTGCTGCTTCTACGGATACAACCGGGGTGGCGGCAGTTTCGGGTAATTCATCTAAAAAATGGCAGCAAGATGCCCCCTCTACCACGAGCGCAAATGTGGCTGCTGAATCCGAGCTCCACCCCTTCCAGCAATCTCTTGAGATGGGAAGCGCTGCCACGGCCGGCACTGTCACCACGGCTGCAGAAAAATGTACAATGGACGAGTGGGAGAGTGTCTTACCGGAGTCTGTGGCCGCTTCCCCTAGCCAAGAGCAGTCCATTCTCCGCTGGATCATGGGTGATGTGGATGACCCCTCTATGGCCAACTTGAACAAGGTGCTGCAGGTTGGCGGCGGCGGCGGCCCCGCGGCAGAGTACGAGTTTAATGGCGGATTTGGAGTCGTGGATCAAGGTTTCGGAGCTGACTCGGTTGTCCAAGTTACAAGTTTTATGCCCTCAGTGAACCCATCCGTATCAGTTTCCAGTTCAAGTTTATCTGGGAATAGGGCCAACAGTGAAAAGATAGGTTTCTTGGCGAATTCTTCTGGAAATCTAGGCGCTAATAAGCTTTCTAAACCTCAAAATCCAACATTTCCTTCATTCTCTAGCAATCTGGGAAGCATAGTATGTAATCAAGCGCAGCAGCAACTCATGCCTCAAGCGCCTCCATTTGATTCTGCGGAAATGAAGCCTCCTATGTTCAATCCACAAGTCTTGATGAATCAGCACCAAACTCAACATCCGCAAAACCCATCTTTATTTATGCCATTAGCATACGGACAACAAGAGCAGAATTTGCTCATGCCGCCTCAGGCGAAAAAGCACAATCTTGGGCCTCTTGTTGGCCTTGAACCTGGCTGCCAAATTCCCAAAGCACCGTTTTCAGACACCGGGCAGGAGCTGTTTATGGGAAGACCACCACCACAGCAGCAGCACTCAATGCCTCAGGGTCTCCATCATCAGCTTCAGTTGCTTCCCCATTATTTGCAGCAAAGACCGGCAATGGGTCCCAGGCCGAAACTGGTGGGGGAGGAAATGGGGCATTGCCAACAGCAGCAGCAGCAGCAGGCGATAATTGACCAGCTATTCAAGGCTGCGGAGCTGGTCCAGACTGGGAACCCATTACTCGCGCAAGAGATATTGGCGCGGCTCAATCACCAGCTCTCCCCCATTGGTAAGCCTTTCTATAGGGCTGCTTTTTACTGTAAGGAGGCACTGCAATTGCTCCTCCATAATAACAACTTAAACACCTGTATGGCCAGTTCGTCGCCTTTTAGTCTCATTTTCAAGATTGGCGCATACAAATCTTTCTCTGAGATCTCACCCATTGTGCAATTTGCCAACTTCACTTGCAACCAAGCCCTGCTTGAGGCCTTGGAAGGATTTGACCGTATTCATGTAATGGATTTTGATATTGGGTATGGAGGACAATGGGCTTCTTTCATGCAAGAGATTTCCTTGAGAAGTGGAGCTGCAACGTCACTGAAAATTACAGCATTTGCCTCTCCTTCAACCCATGACCAGCTTGAGCTCAGCCTTACCCGGGAAAATTTAATGCATTTTGCAAGCGAAATAAACATAGCCTTTGAGTTTGAAATTTTGGGTGTTGATTCTTTGAATTCTGCTTCATGGTCACTGCCTCTTCGTGTCTCAGAGAATGAGGCTTTTGCAGTTAATCTCCCTGTGAGCTCCTTCTCCAGCAGCCAATTTTCGTTGCCTCTTGTGCTCCGCTTTGTTAAGCAATTGTCCCCAAAGATTGTGGTTTCAGTTGATAGAGGCTGCGACAGGACAGACCTTCCATTTTCCAACCATGTGATTCATGCTCTTCAGTCTTATTCAAACCTGCTTGAATCTCTGGATGCTGTAAATGTGAATTTGGATTCCTTGCAAAAGATCGAAAGGTTCTTGCTCCAGCCAGGAATTGAGAAGGCCCTACTGGGTCGCTATTGTTCCCCTGAGAAAACACAACACTGGAGGACTCTGTTTTTGTCATCTGGGTTCTCCCCATTAACTTTTAGCGATTTCACAGAATCACAAGCTGAATGCGTGGTAAAGAGGACTCCTGTTCACGGATTTCACGTGGAGAAGAGGCAGTCTTCACTTGTTCTTTGTTGGCAAAGAAAGGAGCTCATCTCAGCTTCAGCTTGGAGGTGCTGAGGAAATGAATTTGACACAACCAATTCATTTCTACCATGAAGGTGCCTGAACTCACTGGTTCAGTCTCATCATTTTCAGTTTCATGCTTGTGATATCCTTTTGTTAATTGTCTTTGTGAATTAGGCGGATTATTTTCAAGTTAAAGAACAGAAATTTTAGTAACCCGATATTCTAAAGTAGTGCTCTTATTTCTGTATTATGCTGGACATGATTATAAACAGTTGTGCGCTTGTGCATTTCTGGGAAAATTGAATGGTGCTTCTAATCTAATTTGGAGCTGTTAGTCTGTTGTGTAAGCTCGACAACATCGCCAATCAGAAATGAAAAGGATATGGCATATTTGCCTCGAAATTGTTCTCTCTATGTTGCAGGTTTTCCATACTTATATGTCTCTGCTTACATATCATATTTGTGTGCAATCAGTAATTGAGAAAGCTGTTCTTCTGATTTATTTATTTGGCCGGGTAAAATGCTATTCTGATAGCTGTTTCTTCTTTTGGTTTAGGCTGTTGCCATTTTGCTTGTTCAGTGTGTATAATGAAGTTTATCAGAATTTACTGTCATCCTCAAGTTTTGGAGAGGATGGCTGTATCCCCTTTATGGCATCCCTTAAAATTAAGTGGATGTTTGAATTCTGAACTTCAACTTCTGCTCTTGAGATCACTCAACTTCTATGCACCTAGTTTTGCCGGGGAAGAATTCTTTAGAAATTTGCTTATCAGTATGGATTCAAGAGATGTTGTCATGCTTGCCTCCAAAACTGATGCGAAAATACATTCCATTTGCTGCTTTGGGGGATCATTGACTGAGCCAAGCAGGATAACATTTAATCTGCATCCAAACACGCGCATAGTTTTAGGACATTATTCCAACTCTAATCTTTATGAGTACTAATAAATTTGTCGTTCCCAAGAAGCTTGATCTATCTGGTTTGCATGAAAATTATTAGGAACCGTGGTTTCTACGATCGGATGTTGGCCTGAGTTCTCCATTTAGTACATGCATCCACAGGATTGTGCTTTAGGGTGTTGCTTGCAAATTCGGCAATTGTCAATTCCCATAGTACCGGTTATTTATATATGAATTCTTCATGGCGAGAGGATTAGTATAATATGACAGTTAAGTTTAAAGATAATCTATATCATGTTACTGTGCATACCAATATCTGTTTTATATTGCATTGAATTGGCTGCTCTTTAAGCATAGTACCATTATTCTAATGCTTGTCCTAATCAAATCACATGGCTCTCCTACCATTGGACCCCCACATGATTAGTTTAAACTCTCACTTTCTTCTCCTTTCAAGTTATTAATTTGTTATTTTAATATATTTTGATTAAGCCGCAAATTATACTATTATTGTGAGTAATTATACTAGTCCTAAGGACATGTTGTGTGCATGAATGAATGAAAGGGGCAATCCTACCATGACTACTTGAACAAACCCTAAAATGTCGGCTCAATGAATACTTTATCCTTTTATATTAAATATAACGTGTATTTTTAATATAAATTAAGAAAGAAAAAAATAATAAATATTTTTAATTATATTTTAAATTAATTTTATTAATATAATAGAAAATAAAAAATTATATTTATAATAAAAATAATTTTTAAAGTTCAACTCGCACTATTCATGAAATTGTCTACGAGACAAAAAGGCTTTGGTTTGGTTATTGGTAGGCATGCAGATATTTTCACAAAGGGTATAATTTATGGTATAAAATAATACGTTATTAATGGAAGCAGCCGAAGACTTCAATTTGTTTGATTTTTTGAAGGAGTGACGTTGGATGTTTATCCTTAAAAATGACAAGAAATGGTTCCTCGCTCTCACTTCCCAAGCTGGGGTTGTCTTTTGTTCAATTGTTGTTTAAGGTTTTTTTTTTTTCCAGGGAATTGTTGTTTAAGGTTTGTTCGTTAGAAAATACTCGCAACTTCTCTTTGTTAAAGTATTCTGAGGGTCCATTTTACAACTCTGATGCTGGCGCATTGACATTTCTTCCTTCTCTAACCCTCCCATTTTGCCTCTCTCCCTCTCTCTCTCTTCCTTTTCTTCTTTAATCAACAAGTAAAAATCATCATTACTATATATAATTTAAAAATCAAATATTTTTATCTTATTTCTTTCTTTATTCTACATTTTTTCACTATCATGAATTTTGTACTCTTGGACATAAATCATGGAACAGTTCTGCCCTCCATGGTAAAAGAGTTTAAAATATTTATCTTTTTATTATTTATAGTCAAATTTAAAGTTATATATAACAATGATCATAAAAATAAGTATTATAGGTATGTTTCCGCCAGACTTCCGCTATCACCTAGCAGAACTTCATGTCGAGAGGTATTGGTAGAATTCACCTGAAAATTTTTATTTTTAAAAATATTATTTGTTAAATATCATTAATGAAATAAATTGTATGATTAAATAATTTTAGTTTATAATTAATAAAAAATATTATTAAATTTTAAAAAATAGATGACTTCCGTTACTTGTTTGAGAAAATACACATGGGAGAGAGAAAAAGAAAAAAAAGAGAGAATCTTTTAAAAATAATTAATATTTTATTTTATATAATTAAAAAAATAGTATATAATTCCCCCTCCTCCTTGATTGCTGATGATCACCGATCAGTATATCTTCCTAGTCCTCAATCCTGATGCCAATATCTGTGCGTAAGCTGCATGATACGTCCAGCCGAAAGAACCAAAATTAACCAGGAAATTGCTATTATTAGTTATTAGGCTTTTCAAATTTGTTACATTTTGCATATTTTCTATCATTTTCTATAAGTATCTAATATATATAATAATCCCCAACTGAAATTCTTCTTCTTTAATCCAAATTTTTAACAATATAAAATTTCATATGAACTTTTAATTCAACTAATAATATTAGAAGCAACCACCAAATCCATTCCAACTAAATGTAGATACGAGGGATCCAACAGTGGTAAAGTAGATATTAGGACACATTTTTTTTTCTTCCTTTTTGGACGGATAGACATTAGGACAAAATTAAAGCCTTCAACTACACCAAGGTAGGAATAGATGATTTTATAGTTACTTCTGTCAAATTTATTGCCATGAATTATTTTAAAGTGTATTTAGATTGAATTTTATTACGAAATTTAATATAAATTTTTTATTTTGATAACACTTATTATCTTAAAAAATTCAAGATTAAAAATCTCAAACTCAAATCCTACAAAAGCTCATCCTTATTAGTTTCATATTTAGCCTTATTAGTTACATATTTACAAATGAGACGTTTTACACTAATGACACGAGTCGAGACCCCTTAATCATTAAATCAAGAGCTGAATCTCGTAGCTTTAGATAGTCTCGTTTTTAGACCGTCACGCGATTTCACTGCCAATGCCGACGTTGTGGGGCTCATTCAGCACCTTGGCCACACTTTGAGACTTCTCTCGTATGCATGATTTGTCCAACCTCCCACGTAAATGCAACTCTGTTATGGAGATTCCGGTTACTATACCGGGGAAGATGTTAAAGAGAAACGTCCAATTAGATCAAAATGCATGGTCCAAAAAGGTTTCTCTTTTGCAAGGGATTTTGTCTTTGGAACTTTCCCAAATTCATATCACTTTGGCTCCCTGATTTCTAGTATCTGAAAGCACTGCAGACTGCCCCAGGAGGTATCATGTCATTGCAGTACCCTTCGTTGCTATAAGTGATGACCGATGATGATGATTCAAGCCAAGTGAACATCACTTTGGCTTCCTCATTCCAGCTCAGAAATTGCAGCAGATGCGATCTGAGATCTTTTGTTTTTTGGTAGGGTGAGTAGATCGTAATTTTGTGATTTGGCGTGGATTGTTATGAGGCTGCCGCTCTAGTCTTGAAATATGACCTTTTCTCTAGTTTGAATAAGAAATTGATAATTCTACGTCTCATGTTGATAATAATTGCTTCTGAATATAAAATTAGGGACACGGCAAGCAATTGGAAACAGAAGATCAATCGAGGATCTTTTTTTTCTTCCTTATGATTACAAGATCAGCCACATAATTATAGCCTACAAATATCATGTATAGACAGACTAGTAAAAAATAAGTATACTTTTTCTCATTAAAAACTCTGAATTTGACATCATTAAACTTTTAACCTTTTAATTATTAACCTTAACTCTTTCCTCTCCACCTACTTGAATGCCATCTATAATTGGTAGGGAAAAAAAAAAAGAATGCAATTCTTGAGTCAACTATCTATTTTTGGACGGATGGGCGGCGGTACGCAACGAAGACAGACCAATATCTTCTCTTTTCGGGCCAATAGGGATAAGTTTGCAAAGTGGTTGAAGTTCTATGATTGGGAGGGCAAAACAAATGGTCTCGGAAGTCGAAAGAAAGAGAATTTCTTTATCAAAAAAATGTTCTTTTGAAAAGGGAAATTTTTTTCCAAAATCTTAAAGGAGGTCTTCCTCAAAGTGCATATAACATTGAAATGCAGACCCTGGACTGCTCAGCTTAGCCCCACCTGAATTTCTTGGGTTACTTTCGCTCGTTCATGCATTGGTTAATTTCATCAGAATAACAACTGCCAAGACATTGCCAATAAGCTTATGAAGCCCACACTATTTATTTGTAACATGGACAAGCAAACTAGGAAGAGATCTCTGTTTTGTTTCGAAGCTCTACTGCAGATATTTGAGTCAATTAACATCCAACTCTTAGTTTACATATGTTGTAATTAACTATATATATTGTAACAATTGAATTAAATAGATTTTTAAATTATATAATAGAATCACGATTTCTAGTTATGAAATCCAGAGGGGGCATTTACGTGGCAAAATCCAAAAATCTAGCTCGTTGATTTGAATGAATTTGAGGGAGAAAGGGATGGCTGTAAAAGTTATGAAAAAGAGACTTTGGCTGATGACCAAGGAGCCATAAAAATCTCTTCAGCGATGCCACATTCAAAGTCTTTAAAGTCTTTAGTCACCTTCAGACCAAGAAAAGGTGTTTAGTCACCTCAATTGTGAAAGCAGATTCTTCTAGACATGGAGATATCTATCTGAACCGGGGTGGGGGGAGGAGTTGTAGTGGTGAAGAGCACCATGGAAGCATCTTCTAGATATAGAAACGCGTAAAAGCAGAGCACTTTTGCATGGCCTTAAAACACAGCGTTTCATGGAAAGTAGTATAATGATAATCAACTTTTCATTAAGGAAGTGAAAGGAAGAAGCACTTTTGTGAAGTGTGATGGAGAAGCCTCCTAGGAGTGAGGAATTTGGGTTGCATTTGGGAATGAATAGATATCTTCATATGCCCATTAGCCCAGACATTTTGCCAGCTTTTTCCTTCTACAAAGATACATTATGTTTGCTAAGGCCATAGATGATGCAATAAAAGCCTACTCAGTAGTCAATAAACATAATACCCACCGCACCCACATCCTTCCCCTTTGCATATTATCCAGTAAAGCCGCAATCACAAGTGGGACCAAAAGCCAAAAAATAAACACATTTTTGCTGGTGTAAATTAAAGAAAATCAATTGAATTATTTGTCACTTGCCCTCTTTAATTCCTCCAAGGAAAAAAATTAAAGAACAAGCAAATGATTAACGCGTTTTTGAACAGACTCTCCAATTAACGATATTTTTACAAAATGCCATTATAGGGTCCATGTGCTCTCCAATTATTTAAAATGATGAAGAGCAACTAGGAGGAGTTATATATAATCCCCTCTGACATGGGGTGGGGGTGTTTAATTTCCAAAAGGGTGCAAAAGATAGAGAGTAAAATACTCATTAAGATACAAAAACTGAAAATGGCCATTAGAAAAGCCAAAAACCATTACATGCAAGGGTATGCATCCAAGGCATAAGGGCCAAGAAAAGTACCAAAAAGGAGATGGGAAAAAGTTGAATTGGTGGAGGAGCAAGTTTGGTTGTGCTGTGCGAGAGCTACTACGTACTACTACGACATGGGTGTGCGTGTGCGCAAGATAAAGTTGGGGTTAAAGCTTTTTTGTTTCTCTATCTCTCGATCTCTCAAAGCTTTTTTAGATGCCTGCCCACCATATCTTCGCCCCCTCTCCCCCCCAAAAAAAAATCTTTCTTTAAGTTTCCTTCATTGTTATTATTTTCTCCTTTGCTTCTTTTCCTCCATGTATCTCATGATATTCATCATAGTCAGCTTTAAAGCAACGCAATCTTTCCTTCCCACATATTTGTTTTTCTCTCATACCAAAACCCAAAAGTAAGTACTCATGCTTGTCAAAAGCAGCATCGTAGGACCCTCAGCAACTACACAACACATACCCTCATTGGCCTCTCTCCCCAGTCCCCCACTTTCTCTTTCTCTCCCCACCTCTCTTCAACCTCAAGCCTCCTCCTTCTTCCACTAGCAGTGGTTATGGCAGCCAAATCTGAAATCTAGTACAAGACAAGTCCATGCATGGTATGGGTGCATGACTCGGTCTGCCTTCATTTGCAGGCGTTCCTTTTTTTTTTTTTTTTATCTCAAACTTCTTTGTCGATCTCTTATCTCCTTTAGTAGTGTTGTGACATACCACGAAATTGGTCAACCCAACATGCACTCCCTTCCACATTTCACGTCCGTTTCTTGATCCTTTCAAATTTCAATTTGTGTAAACATATACTTCGTGGTTTGTCATCTCATTTTGCACGTAAAAAGGGTTGACATCAACCCATTATTTGCTCGCCCACTAATTTCAGTTAAAAAATCTCCATGATTCGCACCAAAAAGTTCTAAATTCATACAATGCACCGAATTTTTAGATAAAACAACAATGATAACGATACATCAAAATATTGAGTACCTTCCCCTTTCTCTTTATAGTATCATTTGCTTATACGTCGCAAATGATTTGATTTAGCGAACAATGCAATATTTCTTACATTACTAAGTTAAAAGACAAATCATATAACCACTAGTGCCTACTTCCTTCCAAAAAAAAAAAGCTTCGGCCATGATGATCATGAAACTGCTGGTTAGTTAGCATATGTACTTGCCAAATCGGTAACCACGTAAGCTCAAAAAAGGACATGGGAAGAAAGCAATGAAGTTGGGCATGCAAAGAAAAAGAAAACACTTGATAAGAAAATAAGAAATGGAGTGCAAATGATGTCATCCCAACGCGAACACAGAGTGAGAGAGAGAAACAGTCGTAGAGAGGTAATGTGAAGAGCACAATAGAGAGAGCTTAAAGAGACAAATCCACGTGAAAGTTGAAGGCTTTGCAACCTCTTGTTTTGGAGCTGTCCTGTCCTGTCTGGTTGTTGCTCTTTACAATTGGTTCAAACCTTTCTTTTATTTTGGGACTGAATAATTTTTGTTTTCCGTTGTCCTTAATAACGTTAAATTCTCTCGACTAAACAAATACCCTTTCGATCTTTCTTCGGTACTCGGTCCCCATGGGCCATACGTAAGACTTGGAACTTCTCAGAACAGCACATTGAGGCCGTTCATGATGTCACCGATACGTATGGATAGCATGGCTCAAAATGAATTGTTTCTTTGAAGGAAGAACATCTCTGCCTGTGAGTCGGGGAAACGTTTTCATGGTCGACAACTTATCAGCTTTCGAGATCGTACTAAGTTCCCGAGAGCACAAAAATGCGTGGTTTAATTAAGTTCCAAACCAGACATGAGGCTGAACGTTCCACGGTAAGGAACACTGCCCTTGTAAGGACAGTTGCTTTTCTATACGACCGCAGTAACCTCACCGGAGCAAAGCTGGAGAATACAGCCGCCACGGCCATGGCTACTTATCAAGATTTTTAATTACAGACCACCACTGTGATATTCTAGGTGACACGTGAAGAGAATTGGGGCAATCTCAAAGTGACACCAAACACAAGACCAAAGTTGAGATCTCTCTCTTCTTTTTGTTAATTATAGTACAAAGGACAAAGTTCAGGTAATTCCAATAATAGCCAAAGGAAAATGTGTGTGAGACGACATCCATCAACATGTTTGTTTCGAGTCACGAAACATCTCAATCACTTCCAAGTAACCTGACAACTAATGCTTACAGGCTTCTTGATTTGAATGAAGAAAAGGATAGTAGTATACAAGTAAAGACATTTTTTCTGGCAGTTAGACATTTGATATCGATGTTCAATAGTACACAATCACTTCATTAACAACAGAAAGAGGCCAACTCAAATTACAAAACAAAAGAGTGCATTTACAAATAAAATTCTAAGCATTTGTAATATGAAATTATCAATGCAAAGGCAGTATATGGTTCAACTATAAACAACCTCATAGAGCAGATGAACTTTGCAGATGAACTTAAGCTTCTCTTGTTGGAAGTTTTATGAATGCACAACTCTGTAGTAGACATGATATTACTTTTTTAGTAAGAATGCTTGACAGATATCAAATTAATCCTTGTCTTGATCAGAAACTAACTGATGTGCATAGTCTAATCAAAATTTTATTTTATCTAACTTCTCATTAATAAGAAATCTTAGTTACTTTAAATAGTAACTTAATATGTGAATCATACTTAAATCCCTAAATTATGAATGACTTCCCACGCAACCATGTTTCCTATACGGTGATGCATATTCCAAAACCTTTGGCAAAGGAAAGCTTTTGCATTTGCATCGGGCATACATAGCTAGTAGTTGGCATGTCATTAAGCAATCAAAAGAACCAGTTCAATAATTTCATGTGTAAACTATGCTGGCAGAATACCAGCTCAAATGTTCTCGGAGGAACTAAGATGCCTCACCATAATGTACTTGCATAAGATTTGTAGTTATTCCCTTTTCTAACAAAGAATTGAATTTAGCATTTTATTAGTTCAATTGTCCACCTACAAATAATTATACAATTTCATGATGCTACTTCACATACAAAATTCCTGGTTTGACAGCAAAATTCATCCAACATTCTAGGGAAGGCATGTAATGCAGAATCGAATCTTTTCTCAAACTAGGTATCAGGTTTCGACTGGCCAACCTAGTTGAGGATGTGCAATTGGTATCCTTTCTGAAATTCATGGGGAAATGCTGCTGTCTTTTAAACAAACATCCTGCTTCAAGTTATTCAGCATCCATTTGCAAGTATTTACTCATACGACACAAGATTTCCCACCTTCTTGTAGCACTTTCATAACTATTTCCTCAGACTCCATAAAGCCATAAGGTTTTAACAAAGGAATAAGCCAGAGCACCAGTAAATACGTAGCTGTCAACCCTGTCTAGTATGCCACCTGAAAAGATAGTATTATCTCAATAAGAATTAAGTCAAGCTAAATTCATTAAATATCCTAAAGAAAGAAAAAGGACAAGAAAATTAAACCTTGTTTATGCTACTAGAGAATAGAATATAATTCATAGGCCACTTTACTTTTCCCTAAATTGTGAAATCAAATATATCGACCAACAATTAGGCAGCAACTGCAATGGACTATCCCACTGACAATTACAGAGATTCAATTGAAAAGGAAACTAGGGAAAAAGGAACTTATTTCATGTATAAAACTCCTTTGTAAAGTGCATAGACTTCGGTGGAAAAACTAGTTTCTTGCTTTTGCTCAAAATTTTACATCCAGCTATCAAAGTTTTCCATGCTTACAAAAGAAAGATCGATTAAGGGAGAAAATAACAAGATTTTGATCATCAACAGAATAGCAATTCAAAGAATATGATGCATCCTATATGAAATTTCTATATGTAACTGAAAGTACCGAGAATGTCCTTCCTCTCCAACAATTTAAATCCAGCAATAACAATTAACCAAAAGAACATCACCGCTACCACACACTACAATAATCTATACAGAATACTTCAAATTTGCCTAGTAGGATATGTAGCTCAAGCAGAAGCAGAAATCTCAGAACATCGCTTCTACAAGCTCAAGACTTACTATTGAGCAAAAAAGAGAAAGGAAATACAAGACAATCCTTTAATAGTTCACAAAATTTCAAGCTCACTTATCCTTCTAAAAGAACATAGCACCTTATTTGAAGAAAAAACAAGGGATAATGATGAATGATAAACAATGAAGCAACTGAACGAAAATTCAACACAGTCAAAAGGCAATTACCATGCCCGGGTATGAGTGAACCCGAGTCCTTGACACCGGCATCACGTTTGATTACTGATTCAATAAGGTCACCAAAAAGAGATCCAATATAGATGAGAAAACCAAATCCTACGGCACTGTAGAATCATACAAGAAGGAAAAATACATTAGTTTTTCTCAAAACAAAAGTTTCTAAAATGAAATACAATAAAAGATAGAGTACCTCAGCACAGATCTCGGCCAACATAGAACTTTAGACAAGAATACAGTTGTAAATATACAGCCTCCCAGACCTGCAAGGGCTCCTTCCCATGTCTTCTTTGGGCTAATATTCGTTAGTGGTGTCCGCCCAAAGGCCTGCATTTGATCTCTCTCTCTCAGTAGGTCAAATTATTTACATGGTATTTGGCATGCATTCCCTAAAGTTATATCAGGAGATGGAAACTTACAACCCACACTTATCTCTCAAATCAATAAGTTGAGCATTTTTCTTCAAAAACAGTTAAAGCCCTTTCTCCTTTCATTCATTTGAAACTGATTTTTCATCCACATGGTTAGCTGTCAAGTCCCACCCTCAACTGGAGCAAAATTATCTTTTAGTTCCAAAACGTGTAAGTCTCAAACCAGACATCATATAATGTATTATATCCCCCCAAATGTAAAATGAAGAAATAGACCATAAGTTAAATTCCTAGTAGAATATTGTTCTTCATTAGAAATCAGTTCTATAAACTAAAATGCAAATACATTTCAGCTAACATAAATTTGAACATATGTCCCTGTCATATTAGAAAAGAGAAATACCTACAGGATGCATAGACACACAAAACTAGATTGAACTTAATAATTCTTCCTCATAAATAGAGGGGAAATATTAAACACCTAAAAGATCTTGTTCCACGAAGATGATCAGTAAAGGAGGAGGAGCAAGAAGGCATCAATACAGGCAAAAAAATCACCTTTCCCCCAGCAAAAGCACACGTATCTGCTGCAATGATGCCGCTGATTGCTATCAATGTTGCCACAAGACCCACTGTCCACTGCATCCAGCCACCAAGAAGCATAGGCCATGCAGCTGCAACTTCTTTACAATGAAACAAAGATGAAACATTACACCATAAGGAAGGCACACGTAGAAACCATATGAGCAACAATTCTGAACTATTTTTCACAAGTGAGCTAATAATTATTCAAAGTAATGAAAGTCAATTTATCAAAAAAAAATTTTTTATTTTTATTTTTTGGGGGAGGGGGGTGTTAAAAGCTATATGGTTTCCAGCATCCTCTCCTACAACGAAACTTGATAGGGACCAAGAAAAGAAGAAATTGTTGCTGTAGGCATCCACCATGCAGAAACTATACACCTAAGTGAAATGTCTTAATCTTTGTATCAACAAGAAAAAGGTTTAATAACTCAACTTTCTAACAGGAGAAAACACTGAATCTGTTCTACCTGAAAAAGGAACCACCCAACTAACCACCAAAAAATTTAGGGAGAGATTGGATTGGTTATTTTTTTTAATTGAGCAGTATTGGGAATCGTAAAAGTGAATTGTTTGTGAGAGAAGTGGGGATCAAAAAAAAAAAAAGTTGGAGAAAAGTGGGAGAAATTTTGGATTGAAAGCCAATCCAAGTTGGCACTTAGTTGCTTACCAACAAAAAGCGCATATTTATTTTATTTAAGGCACCACTTCAAACAAGAATAAGATGAAGGCTCTTACTGGTATTCAAGGCTGGTGCTGCTAAGCACCGAAGCTTAATCCAGAAGCAAGGAAGGTATCCACAATAAAAAAGTCCAAACATGGCACTGCTGAGTTGAGCAAAACGAGGACTTCCCCTTTGTACAAGAAGTGCAATTGCAACAACGAAAGCTGCAGATGTCACAGATACGTCAATCTGACCCAGGTACCTGACAAAACAATTGAGATCTGATCAGAATCGCTTCAGAAAAATATAGTGAGAAGAAAACCCCAGCCAGAATTTCCATTGCCCATGAGTAATCATCCAGCAGATACGCTGGAAGTGCAAGTTTGAGCAGCTTGATATACCAGGATACTAGGTTAAACTTAGAAACTATTCTGCTCAGAAAATATAAAAGCGTAGCCCTATTCCATCTTCCAAGAGAGTTCTTTGAAACTGAGGTAAAAGTCAATGAACCTTACAGTGTGAATATAGGCATAAGAGTACAAATAACAGAGCAAACTCGTGAGACATATCGAGGAGGTGGGGTCATTCCAGCTGCAATCCCATGGCTCCTTACCAGCTCGAAGAACTCCCTCGCACCAACAAAAACAGCAGCAGCAACTGCTAAAGTGAAAATCCATCCTCCAGCCAAGACCACACCTCCTGCAGAAATTCCAATGCCAAGTCCAAAAATTATCCTCTTCTTCAACTGACTTGCTTTCTCTTGACGATCTGAAACTGGATTCACCTCTGCTGGTATATCATTGCCCTTGTTAGCTTCCTATAAAATGCAAACCTCAGTGATTCCCTTTTAATCATATTAGAAGGTGTCAACAACTCATCATTTAAATTGTATACGCTGAACCCTTCAATTTCTAAATTTAATTTCCAAATTCACTTGATGATGTGAAACCGGATTCTCCTCTGCTGGTATATCATTGTCCTTGTTAGCTTCCTATAAAACGCAAATTTTGGTGATTTCCTTTTAATCATGTTAGGAGGTGTCAACAGCTTATCATTTAAATTTTGCACCCTGGACTCTTTAAATTTCTGAATTTAATTTTCCAAATTCACCATACTTGCTTTGGCATCTGAACAAGATTCTTTTACAAATTAGTATTCGGATGAAATACCACTAACACACACAGCAGTTTTAAGTTTTTGACTTTCAACTGTTAACAAATCAGCCAAGTGATATATGTAAAACTAAGCATTTAGCCAGTGAAATCTTTAGCTAATGTTTACAACCCTTTCTCCACGCACAAGGTACCAGCGGAACATTGGTTAGCATAACTTCATGCTGGATCTTCTATTAGTGAAAAATGTCCTTTGCCACATAATTCATAATGCATATCACGTGTGAGGCACAACTACTTCTAGTTTTTCCTATTAAGGAAAAGAAGGACAAATTAAGGAACTTTGGATATGACAAAATGCACTCATTCTCTCACAATAATACCAAAATCAATCTACTGCATTGCTTAAAAACCAAATAAATAATAAAAGAAGCGTCCTTTTTGTTGCAGAACAGGAAAGAAAATTAGTTGGTCTAGCTCTATCATATTGAACCTCTTTTAGAACACTTGATGTGCAGAGCAATTTTTGTTTTTCAGAGTCTAAGGTTCTTCTCTTTTACTATGCAGAGAGCAATATTTAATTTTCAAGTCCGAGGTTCTTTTTTTTTTTTTAATCATGTAAAGGGCTTATAGACGATAAGAGGGGCTCCTTCAATGGAGTGCAGCACATTCTTCATCAATCTCCCCCGTATGAAGCCGTCAGTTTCAATGTAAAAGTTACGTCATTGCCATACTTATATATTCAAAATGCAAAAACTTGGGAAAACCACAAGAAGATGTAAGCAACCTTTAAAAGTAGAAAAGCTCCTACTTTGTTAATTGAAATAGAATGTGCGAATTACTCACTTAGAGTATTGCAAAAGTAGTTCTAGCATTCCAATAATTCGTCCATGTGAAAATATTGGTTAACCAAGATACTCAAAGACTGGAACTTTGTTCAATATCCATTTCTCTTCAACGGCTTCTCTTTTATTTTCCATTTTTCTCTGGGCACAGGAGAACCCCAATAGAGAATTTGTCTTTCCAGAACAGTACGTAGACCAATTAAGCATAAGTGGAAAACCAGCAAAACACATATGCAGGAATTGGAAGATTTTTTCTTTTTGAATATCTAATTACTTTGATACCTCTTTAATTTGGGAATCACCAATTCGGTCTGGCTCAGCTCTGGCAACCGCAGCTATGAACCTCTGATGCCGAGTTCCCAATGTCCCCCGAGAAATCCGAACACGAATCCGATGATTGGCTCTATGAGCAGCAGGACCGTCCCATAGGAGCCTTAATCTCAAATGGGCAAGTGAAGCCGAGGGTCGACTTAATATTAGGCTTCTCAAGGAAGAAGGGGATGAAGAAGAAGTAGAAGGACTAGAACGAGCATGACGCGAACCACATAGAGATAGTGGAATCAAATTGCATCTGTCCACTAAGTCCGCATACGAATACGAGGTATAACAAGAAGCAACCATGGCAAATTTCAAAGAAGGAATTACGTGTAATTCCGCAGAATCACCATTACTGTATGGAAGAGAATCACCACTACAGGAAGAGAGTATGATGAGGTAACTATGACGAGAATGTTTCGGACATGGACGTTGTTTCGGCAGCGCGAGTCAATTTGCGTCCACGGACTTTTCACCGGATCCGATATATAGGGATTGGGGACACGTCACCCCCATGCCTACCTCAAATACCGTTCTTTTGAATTCTTGTTTTGCTCAAATGCGTTATAAAGCACCTATGAAGATATTGCGTTCCGGCTATTGGGGGCCCACTACCAGACTACGATGGTCTCCAGACATGATATGGGGATATCTGACGGGGGAAAATCAATCTCTCTCTCTCTCTCTCTCTCTCTCTCTCTCTCTCTCCTTACCCAATTCCGTTGTATCCTTTGCTTAATTCTCTCCTAGAAGGCTTAAACCCCTGAATGCAACGATACCACATCTCAAAGAGATGGCTAAAGGTAAAGTCTCTGACTTCCCAGATCAAGAACTTGACTCCGGTGCTGATTCGGGTTCGGAAGAGATTGAAACTCCAAGGAAGACTAGTGCCCGAAAGAAAATTTCCAACTACGAGAGTCAGAGAATGAAGAGGATTGAAGAGAACAAAGCAAGAATGGAGGCTTTGGGCCTGAAGAATATGGCGAACTCTTTTGTCAGTTCTCTTCCTAAACAAGCCAAGAAAACGAGTGACAGGAAAGGTAAAGGTAAAAGAAAGGCGGAGGACGACGAGGAAGAGTATAGGCCATCTGAAGAAGAAGAATTGGATTCTTCGAGTGAAGAGGATGAAGACGATGGCGATGATGATGAAGAGTTCACTTTGGCAAGGACCAGGAAGAAAGTATATCTCATCTCTCTCTTTTTCTTTTACCCGTGCTTCATACTCATCAAGAGAAAGTATATCTCATCTCTCTCTTTTTCTTTTACCCGTGCTTCATACTCATCAAGAGACAACTATCCTTTATCCCAGTTATCTTTCTTTAGTTTATTTAGAAAATTTTCTCATATATATGATGTTAAAGATTCACATTTGAGCTATGTTACGGTGGTATTTTACTTTGGACTGTGCTATATGTTGTCTGATGCTGGTGATTGAATGCACGATTTACAAGAGCAGAGGCAAAGTAGAAAAAAGTGATCTTTTAATGTTCTCTTGGAGTTAAATTGAACCACTGCAGTCTGAAGGCAGAAAAACTGATTCTCGCTTGTTTTCTGCTTTTTGACCAAGAAAATTCATTGAGTATTATAATCAAGAATGAGTTTTTCGTATTGTCTTCAACTATTAAAAATTGCCTCCAATTGATGCATTGGTATCAATCAACTGACAATATTTTAGCCAAATCTTGTCCCATGTGCTGCTTGCAGTTCGAGTATTTGAGCTGTGGAATAGAGAGGACAGTGTGCGGAGAGGGATGTGCATGTGAAAGAAAATAATAGACAGTTATCAGTATGTCACCAGTTTGCTGTAAGGTAAATGTGCTTAGGAATCTGGACGCAGTAATGTCTCTGGAGGGAGGCAGAGTGGTTAACAGGCCGAGGAATGCAAGAGGTGGAAATGATGCATGTTGATTGTTTTTAACAAGTGTGAACCTGCCTTCAGAATCTGGAGCTGAATATGTGCATCTGGGAAAAGGAGTTAGAGTTTGAATATGTCTAGGGATGCTAGAGGGGAAAAATATGGATAATGGTGGTTTGGAGGCTTTTCTTACAAGCACATCTTGCACGGAAAGATTACTTTGGCAGTTGCTTCTATATGGTATGAGGCAATGTCCTGAGATGAGTTTGGCAGATTCATTAAAGCTGTGTTGTAGTTGGACTAGAGGAGGTGTTCTAGATGACTCCACGTGTTATCAATAGTCTTTAGTATTGCTAGTTGTCTGTGTGGACAGTATGCTATTACAAAAGATTGCAATCAAAGAATTCAGAAACTCATTTATCAGTCACATTTCCAGACCAGGGAAATAGATGGTGCGAGTTCTCTTTTGGTTCTTGCTTTTACACATAGTGTTTACATGGGAGCTTATGTGGTGTAAAAGAAATGTGTTCTTAATATATTGAATTGTAAACCAGCAGATACTCCCATGGATCCAAATGTCAAATTAATTGCAACAGATGGTGAGTTGATAAGTGAGCTAAGTCATTTTGAGGAGTTTCCTGAAGCTAAATACTTGACCAGATATGTTCCCTTTGCAGTTAGCCTAATTACTGAGTTTCTTGACGCCCCTCAAATTACTAAATGGATGCAGTTGTTCATACGTGGGGTGTATATGGATTTTCCTAGACAGGTTTGTTACTTGCAAGTTGATGGGTATCTAGATGCAAAAATTTTTAATAAAAGATATTTTGTCTTCATTGGTGGAAAGATTAAGAAGCAGATTGCTTCTTCTAGATTGAGTTCTGAATCAGATTATCCCACCGTGATTATATAGCATGTGAACTGTGAGCTTATTTGGTTAAAATACTTGTTAGACTAGCTGGATCTTTTGCCAATGCATTGATGTGTGATAACCATTTAACACTTTGCATTGCACTGAATCCCATCCCTAAATAACCAATTCGCACTTTTACAGCTGTCATTTTAAATCAAATGCATCTCCATGAACTTGTGAGAACATTGCAAATTCATTTCCTATCTATTGTGGCTAAAATTGTCTCAAGGAATAGTGACATGGTAGATCCGCGAGTTTTATGGTTGAAAAACGGATGTGGAGTTGAAATCCAATAATAGAAGCTTTAATCAATGTGCAATTTCTTCCATGGTTGCAATTCTAAACAGAATCAATAGAACCTTGCCAGTGCATTTCACGGTGCAGGAGCAAAAATTGTCTCAAGGAGTGGCAATAGGTAGATCTATGTCGTTTCTGTGGAAAACTAAATATGTATGTATCTGCATGTCTTTTATCCTTTTTCTAGTTTTCAGCTTATCAAGTACATGCATTGACTGACTTGTTAAATGTCTACCTGACTCCGCTTAGATTTGCAATTCCTCCTTTCCTATTGCAGTTGCCATTACTAGTCGACTTTTATTCTTTTGATCAACAGCATTTGAAGTCCGAGGATTTCTTTCTTAATTTTGATTACGTTGTTCTAATTCTTTCTTCATTCATTCTTTTATTCCAAGCAAAGAAGACAATTCAAACCCCAAAGAAGCAGGTTTCTTCGCGAAGTGACCTGGATTTTGCTGCTGCTGATGATCTATCGCAGGTAAAGAAGGTTTTGTTAGTTCTTCGGTGTATATTTTCTCACTTGAGAATTTTGGTTGGTGGTAATGAATTAATCAACACTCTAGGTGTAGTTATCAGGTTTCAGCACTAACTATTAGCTTGCATGTTTCAGGCAATAGCTCTATCACTTCAAGACTCTTCTCAGAGTTCCTCTACTCTTCCAATTGAGAGGATGCGTAGTGTAGGAGAAGGAAATTCCCAAAGTCACGAAGATCTGGGGAAGAGAAAGAAAAAGAAATTGGTTCGTTTCAGCTGGGATTTGTGGGTCTACTAAATGAGGGTTTCTTTTTCTTTTTCTTTGGTCCTGTTTTTCTTTTTCTGCTCTGACTCTTACCTTGTAAATTACTGGTTGCCCTATCTATGGATGGCAGATTAATAGTCGAGTGCAAATGACGGAAGATGAATTGATTATACATTTCTTTCAGTTTGATGGTAATGATGTGTTAAATCTACATTTACATGTTTTAAGCTTTCTCAGAGAGATTATTATATAGTTGCTAAAATGTTGGATACAGAATGTACTACTTTGAGAAATGACCTTAGCTGAAAGTCTTCTTATGGCTGTCTACCCTTACAGCATGTTGTCATTCCGATATGGGATTAGTTGTGTTTGGTCAGTGTCTTGTGAAGTGCTTGCGTGTATTTTTGTTGATTAACTTATAGCTAAGTCATCTAAGAAGATGGATGGTATATGTGTAAATTGCTGAATGTTATTGAATATAATCTGAAGTCCCAAAGAAACAGGTATCTGTGTCACATTAATAGTTCTTTACAAAGATCTCCTTTTTCCCTTCTCAGAAGTGGTCGAGTACTAAACTAAGCAAATAACTAGAAGTTTGTGCAATATTATTTGAGAAACTTTCTCATTTGAATCTTCTTGCATGAGATTGCAAGACAGGTAAATTTATTCCGTATTTCATGTAGACAATATCATCTTTGGAGAATTAAAGTAGTAATATCAACCACAGCTGCTGCTTCAAATTTTAAAGTTATTTCATGTTTTCACGGCAGATATACTTAAGAAGGATTTAGCAATCTCCAGCCTTAGTTGCAAAGTGGGCATTGGCACTACATTATACTATTAAATAATCGTGAAGCACTTATAGCCTTTTAATGTACATCTAGAAGTAGGTATGAAAAATCTTGGAAAAGATACTAGTTCAGTTACTTGGAATGTGCATAACTAGGCTTTTGGATGTGGTAACTTTGGTAGTGTTTTAACTGTTTCCATTAGAATGCTTCTCAAATAAGGAAAGAATCTGCCACATCTTGTTCAATTATGTAAGATGAATTATATATCTTATAAAATTCTAGGAGTATGCCACAAGCTTGTGGATCTATATATTTTTACAGAAGCTGTTTAAGATCTATTCTACTGTAGGCTGTGTAATTTGCATTCTTAAAACAATAAATCATTTCTTTCTGGATTTATAGAGGCAAACTTGCAGTTACTAGATGAAAATTTATTACCTGTTTACGAATAAAGATCCTGAAGTCCTAGTGTAATTTACTTATCAATATTTTCAGTGCTGTCTTTAAAAAATAATGTATATATTGGATATCTTTTCCCCTGTACCTGCGCCCCCAAAAAAAAAAAAAAGGGAATAACCAAATGTCATTGGTGAAGTGTTTTCGATTCACCAAAAAAAATGGATCTGAATATTTCAAAAAAGTAGTTTGACCACGCTAGTGATTTTTCTTTCGTACTGTCTTTGTGTGCTATGAGGTGCATTCTCGTACGCATCTATATGCATTTTTAAATCTACATGAGTGGTACATAATCTTTTCATGGAATGCCCATACAAGTTTTTGATCTGATAGGCCCTATATGTTAGGTACATGGTAATGGAGCTCTTCCATATTTGCATAGTTTGAGGGATTTTGGAAATTAATGATCTGATGGTGCGTTAGATGTGAAAATGGCATGTATATATATGTGCGATGATGCAAATGCAAGTTGTATCTGTTACCATGTGATTGAACCAGAGCATTGCATTTACTTGCTGTGTAGTTCATTTCCTTTTCCCCTCATTTTTCTAACTATTACTCGAAATGCCATACTGCAGAAGCAGGGAAAGGGAACATAAATCTGCGAGATCTGCAGAAGGTAGCAGCTGCTCATGATTTTACTTGGTCTGAGAAGGAGATAGCGGATATGGTACTTTATTTTGACACTGATGGAGATGGCAAGGTTGATAGCTAACTACTTAAAATCTGTCTTTACTAGTTGCTTTGTTATTTGTGAGTGAAAATAGGAAATGAAATTAGGAAAACAAAAATGATGCGGAGATCACAGAGAGATGGTAGAATTAGGCCTAAAATTTTACTTTTGATTTGTATGTAGTTTTTGGCCCTGCATATTTGATCCGCACTAAAGGCCAAACACAACAAAATTAGGATCGCTATATTGCAGTGGTTTTAGATCTTTGCTAGAGGACGTCATAGGTGAAGTTTGGACTAAAAGAAGTGACAAATTTTCAGTTTCTTTCTGCATTGTACTCTATTTATTCCTTATCTGAATTCCCTAAATTGGAGAAAAGGAGACCTTTTTCAAAGAATTTGTACATACGCTAGGACAACTTGGCCGGTACTTGCCAATAAGTTATATTGGAACTTCATGCTGTGCAAGCGTACCGCAACTAACAACTATGCCAAATAACCACTATATTTGACAGACTGCTTTATGGCATTGCCTTAGCCAAATTCTTGCTCCCATGAATTCACTCTTAGAGCCGACTAGTTCAACTTTCAAATTTTTTTTCATGGAAATAAAACCTATCTATTCCTGCCCTTTTTCTTATCTGTCAAAGTTGTTAGTCATCTGCATTAATTTGTTAGCCTTTGGAATGAAGCAAAATAAAAATCACATTTCGTCCTGGCTGATCCGAGGTGTTAATGCACCTGAAAGTCTTGAATTTAATTTTCTGTATTTTGTGTTTACTTAAATCATGTAAATAATTTACCTGCAGTTAAGCCTTGAAGATTTTCGCAAAATTGCTGCTCGATGTAACATGATACAGGGATCAGAAACTACTTTGACAGGTCAAGCATGAGGTGCAAATCTTCACTATCCATCCAGGTGCGCTAACAAGCTAAGGGTGCTTTTTGTTTTGCTAATTGGCCCTGTTGGTCTAATGTACACCGTAAACGTGCTGATGAAATTTCTTGATGTGTATAAGAGAACAACTGCAAAATCTCACAAGGTAAGGCAAATCCAGGAAAATGCCGTAAGCTGATTAAGCTATTATGTAGCATAGAAATGTAAATCCATGTGTCAATCCTGCATATCTGCTGATATAAAGATGAGAGGGAATGGATGCAATACTAAATGAGGTACAATTGCTCTAACATGATTCTGTAGAGTTTCACTAGGGGATAAAATTAGTCGGTTGATATAAACATGAGAAAACCAATGGCAGCATCAACTCCCCCACCCAGTGGTATATGCATGAACCAGGAGGACTTTAGGACGAGTCCCCCCTCCTGTAATAAACTTAAAAATAGGCTTTGAGGGTTCTCTTTTGAGGTTTTGGAGTTCAAAGATGTCCTGAGATCTTGGGTTTAGGAGAAGCTTTAAAGAGGAAAATATCTATGTTCTATTAAGAAATTTGGGTTAAGTTTGGTGTTATACCAAGTTGTTTGTGGGTGTTGGCAGCTAATGGATATTTGGTCTTTTCTCTTTTTATTATCTGTAAGCAATACGAACTTTTTTTTTTTTTTTGATGAATATAGAGTGCAATGCGGTCAAATCATGGCCAAGGTAAATGTAGTTCTCTTACTGTGATGTCATTGTTCAAATACATATTTGTTGCTGCTGATCCCTTTCAGTTGTTGAGTTGGTGCATTTTGCAATGAAAATGATCCCATGAAACCATTGACAAAGCTGCAATTAAATTGACTGCATAGTAGCTCTTATCTATTCGCTTCAAGTTAATTCTTCATTTTGCTCCATACTGGTCATCTTTTTCAGGTGAAAAAAAGGTTCCATAACTACTGCTTCTCGAGGTTTGAATGAGTTCCCTTACGGGGCTCCTTAATATTGAAAGTATAATGAACCTGATGCTGGCTCAGTAGCAGGGGACAATAATCTTGAAGAACACAACTGACAGGAGAAATACTTGCCTCTGTTGTGCATACATATGTGCTTTTGAGCGAGCTCCAGTCTCCATTGGGCTTACCGATTACAGATATAACTAGTCATCTTTGTCGCATGTACAGTAAATATATCCTCAGGCTATCAAGAAGTTTTTTGAAGGCTACATGTTACACTATTAAAGACTTGTGTATGAGTCAGATTAAATAGGAATTTCAGATTCTTTCTGAAAAGATAAGGTTACGAAGTGTTACAATCCTAGAATCAGGGCACTGGTTGAACAAAAGGGTAGCCAATTCGTTCATTGAGTTCACATTTGCTTATAATTACAGCTCTTTGGAAACAGTTTTTGAATTAGAGGGACTAGTAAATGATACTGATAATGCAAGCCATGGACGTAACCAGGTTAATAGGACAAAAGACTCCTGAAACAAATAATTTATTCCCCAGAAAAATCTCTTGTAATTTTACCACAGAAGAAAATTTAATCCAACGCTGATTGTTCATGAGATACATCACAATCTCTGCGTTCCAAGTTCTTTCTCCCAAGGAAGTTTCTGGTTTGAAAAGGGGAAATATACAAAATCCAATAAATGTAAGGTGAATCAACATTAAGACACCATTGACCGTTGGGGGACGGGGGAGTGGTTAAGGGAAATAGAGAAAATAGAAAACTGAAATTAAGTTAACCAAAAAAAACACTATTAAAAGAAGTAAGTCATACAAGGAATGCTCTAGAGCCTCGGTGAGGCACAGAACCATCAATCCCATTAGAGGATGATTTCTAAAGTCAACCAGATGGCTACACACAATACAAAGCTCTCCCGAATCAGTTATGCATTTATCTTCAATCTTCTAAATTGTCTTCAGCAGCCGGAGTACTGAAAGATGTTGCAGAAGTTCCATTCATTATGTTCTCTTCAAAAGATACCCCAAAATAACGCCAATCAGGCCAACAATAATGACATAAATGAATGGGATACCACCACGGCTTCTGCTGCTCTCGCGCTTCAAGAGATCCTGCACGAAGTAAAACTCATAAAAGAGGACAAAACATTGCAATGCACTTTAATTAAACGAGCATTGTTGTCAATGTTTATACAAAGCAATTGAGATCTCTTAAAGAAGCCATTTTGCTGTGCCGCATTCGTTTTTTATCTTCATACTTAAAATGACCACCCTTATTTCTTTCTAGTATTTAATATTTATGAAATAGGACCAACCAACAAATCAAACAAATGATAAATCGGTAACTCCTGTTTTTTTTTTTTTTATGCTCAAGAAACAGATGATAGAGAACAGCTCAGGATTTACCAGCCAAAAATAGAACACCAGGGGAAAAAGGACAGATTTTGAATACAAAAAGAACTCAAATTCTACAGCATCTAACTAACAAGCAAAATCTCCTTCTCACTTTAATGAGATTGATCCATCTCCCCCAGTTTCCACTCCACTCCAAATCCCTTCACATCACAAAAGACATTAGCAGGTATAACGAGATAATATTTCGGTGAAGTGGGCAGTCCATGGAGAAATTGCTGACTAGTTGAGCAGATTATTAGGTTGATGCAGGTAGCAGTAGCAAATACACTAGAGGCAATACTAGCTGATTCTGGAACTAGGATTCAGATAAAATGATATGCGAAGTCTAAGGAAGCAAAACGATGTGTGGCGTGAACTGAAACATGATATCAAGACTTAAACAAAGCAAAAATTAGGAGAATTTGTTGTTCAGGGGAATTTGACAGGTGGGGCTGAAATAAACCAACTCAGGACCTATCATGTTCCATAATTGGAGGCTGGCATAAATGTTCTCAGCAAGTTAACTACAGACAAAACTAGTAGATGTCATCCTAAGATCCTTAGAATGGTTTGTTAATCAGAAACCATTTTTGGTTGAAAAGAAAGACATTGATAGATCATCCTATGTGAAAAAAGGTAATTCAGAAAAGGGGAAAAGGGAAGTTACAAATTATTCAAGGCGTGCATCTATTAGAATTTACTAGATTCTAAATATCCCAATTCATGATCATCCAGTGGTCTCCACTTATCTTATTACTTATATTTGCAATGCTACAGCTCAAGTCCGATAGAATCTTCAAACCTTCAATACTAGCAATCTATCTTCTTCCTTTTTTTTTTTTTTTCCACCTTCTAAAGTGAATGCAACTTGCTTCACTTGTGAGCATCCTGCTATCTTAATCAAGCACAGGCTGATCTATATTGCAAGTTGTCACTTTTCTAGTAAAAAAATTGCAAACAATATCTAGCTTCACATGAGATTTCTGAAAGTTCTTTCTCAGTGCTAAGGGATAGAAATCTTGGAAAAGCACAACAACAAACTAAATCCATATCATCAATATGTCATGTTCAATGGATCCATACACAGGAGGAATAGATAATAAGCATTTAGTAACGGCACACCCCTTACCATTTCTTGTTGAATCTTATTCCTTTGCTGGATAGCAGTATTCTTCTCTTCGGTCAGCTTGGAAATAAGGGCCTTGACCTGGATTTGAAGCAAAATTAAAGCTCAAGCACATGATATCCACTTTGGCTGGCATTATGCTAGACAACAAACGAATTCAGTCTGTTCTATAAGTTAATTACTTTCCTAAGATGATTCATTAAATATGAAAAAGTAATGATTACAAAAGTCAAAATAAGCTCTTTCAAGTGAACATTTGAACTAGTAAATTAATTTGAGCTGAAAAAAATAAGGAAGCATCATCACAAAATATCAATGACCCTCTTTAAGTTTCTGTTCTGGATTCAACTATTCAAATTGCCATATTGCCCTTTCCTAAATAAGTATTATAATCATCTTAAATGTCAAAATAATTATAAGAACGAATAATAACACAATTTCCAGCTTCAGACATAACAAAGGCCTTTCAATTCCTTTTTCAGTTTACACATCTGACTGGAATAGTTCTCTAAACTACAATAAGAAGAGAAAAAGACATTCACCCCCTGTTTCCCAACTCTCCAACTGTTGAAGAGGAGAAAGAAAATCTTTCACTGGTGAAGTATATGTTGTTTGCACTCATTATTTTTCCATCCTTGTCGGATATGCAAAAGTTATATTCTTTAAAAAAGAAAGGCGAAAAATAAATACTTATAAGAGGAGAGAGAAATAGAAAGATAGAAAGCGAGATGTTAGAAAATAGAACACTTGAAGAGAAACTTAACAGAATCTTCCCCTCTAAAAAGAGATACAACAAAACGGAGCTCAACAAACAAGCAACACCGGCAAACTTTTCTGACATTCTGTAGCACAATCTATAAAAATGAATCGACACTGTAAGACGGGTAAAGACAAAAAAAGGTAGCTAAGAAACTAGAAACTGGCAATGGATGTTTGAAAACAAATTATTGGCTAACACTGCAGAGAATCACACAGATACGAACAAATTTACAAGCTATGCAGAAAATAGTAAACTAAGTCAAATAATCATTCAAATAAAAGTTAAGCAATTATCAAATAGGCAAGATCCTTTTCAAAACTTAAGCTAAATAATAATAGATTAGACGACATCAAGATCAACACAAAAGAAAGAGAAAGAAAAAATCCGAATTACTGGTGGTGCTAGTATTTAACTATCACAATGTAAAGATAGTAACCTCCAAAGAGCCGTCTTGTGGCTCGGAACTTGATCTCAAACCCTGTGGCTCAATATGTGATCTCAACAACTGAGGCTCAGCAGCTGACCTTACCTGCAAAAATTACAAAAGAGATGCTTTGCATTTCAGTTGATCAACAATTGTTCCAGAAAGTTAAATCTTGAAATCAATAAGAATCTCAAAGCTCACCGTGTTGAATTCAGACGTATTTACGGTACCATTGTCTGAAACTGATGCTCTTGGCGATGAACCTTCCTCAGAACCCTCTCGCACCGGTGAAGGCGGTTGTGGAGGTGCAACATAAGCAACTCTCAGTTTGAATTCCTCAACATTGTGCCCTTCCTCCTTGTTAAACTAAAAACAAAACATTTACTTAAATCACTCTTACTATATTTGAGTTTTGGGACTCATTAGAACAATTAGTCATTGGTGTAAGTTACCGTATTTGCAGTGATATCCTTTGCACTAGCTCCAGGGTTCGCAACTACACTTTGAACAAGGAACTTGTCCTTGCATTGCATGTCCTGCAGAGCCTCCTTCTGCGCTTGCATTGTAACTGAACCATGAATATGCTACCAATTAGTCATCACCATCTGTTATTGTTTTTCAAGTTGTGTCCGATAAATAGAGATAATAATGAAAGATGTCACATGTACAATAGTAGAAACATTATCCACCACCTCATTGTTCCATTTTTGCTGAAGTCTAAAATTTTATTGGCAAGAAACAATCCACAAAAGAAAGTGATTCGGATTCAAACTCAAAATTGCCTCACATGCAGAGAGAGGGAGAGGGAGAGAGACCTATAACATCGCAAGTCGAGTGAGGCAACACAATTCCAGTGTTAGGTCGAACACAGTATTTTTTCGGATTAGTTGTCTTCACCTGTTCAAACCAAAATTTATGACAGACTCTCAGAAATAAAAGGGAAAAAAGGAAAGTGAAAATTTTGAGCCCTCCTAGGGAAAATTTAACAACGTAGGACTGCTTCTATGTGGGGGGCAAAGCCAAAAAACAATTACCTTGAATGCAACATAGCTATCGCTTTTGTTGATTAATTGCATTGAGCATGAGATCTGCTTCCTCAATTCGACTTTCCAAAATAGATATAAATACAGAGGAAAAGAATTAAAAATAAAACATCAAAATGAGAAAACAAAAGAACAGATCTGAGAATCAAAGCAAAATAAGAACAAAATCCAAAAGGACGGCTCTTCCAGAACTTTCTAACAGAACAAAAATATTTCCAAATTTATTTTTAAAAAGTAGACAAAAAGAGAAACCGAAAGCCAAGGTGAAGACCGACGGAGACATACATGGAAATTGAAGCTCTTGAGGCTCGATTTGAAGCAACTTCCCGTTACTCATTCCGACAGGGATTCCCGCGACCCAAGTACAATACTGTATCTATAGGCGGACAAAAGCCGAAGGTCCGATTCCAGAGACAGATTCCGGCGGAGAAGAAAGCGGTTTTCCGGCGGTGATGGAGATTGGGGAAATGGTTTAAAGGAGGAGGTGCGGGAGAAGAGAGAGAGAGAGAGAGTATGGGGGGTTTGGGAGAGATCGATTCGCGGTGGGAGAGTTAGGAATATTTTAGTGATGCAAAGCGTAGAGAGCAAACGTGGGATTAGTGATATTAGTGATGTTAGTAGCAAAAATAATAACAAAATAACAAAATATTAGTGATTTTATGAAATTTGAAAATTTTTTAGCGGATCATTTTTATAAAAATCAAAATAAAGTAAAAAAAATACTTTTATATATTCTGAAACTTAATTTATATTTTTTCTTACAAATAGAACTGTCAACGGGATGAGTAAGGATCTTATTCTGAATCAATAAAATTAAGTATGGACAAAGAAGTATACTCATTTATTCAGACTCAATAAGACATTATCTAATAAGTATAAATTCGATACATCATGTTTCAAACCTGATAAATTCAAGAGTCAATTAATATATATTATAAATATTTTATATAATTTATTTATTATATAATAATAATATGTATTAAAATTCTTTTTACAACTAATTCTTATTTGATGTATCTTTTTAATGAGAGAACTTTTATATCTAAAGTTGTAAAAATAAATTGATTTGATTAATAATATATATACACACACATTTTCTAAAGTTATATATACATTTTAGATTAATGATTTTTCTCATGGACTTTCTTTTTTCTTTGAAAGAAGACTATTGGTATTTAGTGGTACATGTTGATCTTAATTTGAAAGATGGTCTTTTTATGTATGAAATTAAGAATTGACTATTAAGTTAGTATATTAATTAAGATTATCATTTTGATAAAATAATAAATATTTTAGTCTCTTATATTTTACTTAAATTTTTGTGTACTAATTAATCTTGAGAGTTTTGGAATATTATAATTTTAATTTTTTAAAGAGATACCATAGAAAATTTTTTGTAATGATAAGTTTAATAAATTATATTGTAATTTTTTTAATTTTTATTGTGATCAGGTATACCTAAATCCAACACGATATACTATAAGATTTAGTATGATCTACATTTTATGGACCCGTGGATAATCAGGTCAAGTCCATGTCTTGAATCCGTTAAGACTAGTTTACATCCTTACTTACAAAGTTATGTGTTGCTAAATGATATGAGGTTGCTATATGTAATATTTAGATTTATTATATATAATATAATTTCATTACATGTTCAACTTACAATCTCTCCCTACTCATATTCTCTCTCTAAAGTTTTAATAGAAAATCTTAGAATTTTACTTCAAATTTTCACATAACAAATTACAAATCAAACTAAACATATTATATAATTATTTTTTTAAAATACTTTATCAAAAATAGTTAAAAATTATTTAAAATTAAATTTAAATAAATTGATGCAACTTTTATAGAGAATCTCAGAAATTGCTTGCAACTTCCGTGGAGATCCATGGAAGGTTCAAGTGATTTCCTGAAAATCCACAAAAGTCAACTGCAACTTTCGGCATATTTTATGAAATTACATGCAATTTATGGATGCGTTCTATAGAAGTGTTAAAATTTTTAAATTTTAAAGTTTTTATTAGATTTTATTTTAAAATTGATTTTATTTATTGTTGATTTGTCATTTATTTAGTTACAATATTGTAAGAGTACCAAAAATTGAAGATTTGACAAAGTTTAAGTAAGTAAGATTTTAGAGAGAGATGGAGTATAACAAAGAAAGAGATTGAAAGTTTACAAATGAAATATAAACATATTGTAAATAGTCAATTAAAAAATTGTATATAGTAATAGTCATAAAAAGATGTAACATATTTTACAATATATAGATTAAAATTTATACCATATTAAAAAGTGATGTTCAAAAGTTACGAATTTTGACAATGAGAATTGAGACACCATTATTAAAAATTTTAAAAAGAGAAATTATTAACAAATTAAGCGCTCATGAATTTGAATCCTCTCTCTTTAAGTAGAAATTTTTTAAAAAGTTTTATTTAAGGAAAAAAGAAAAGCCAAGATGAAAAGTTAATTTTAACATATAGCATTTCTCATATATGTATTTCGAAAAAGCTTTCTTTAGAATCATTTAACAAAAATATAGCACTAAAATAATAATTAGTCTAGAAAAATAATATTCACACTTTATTTTTAATTTATTTCACTCGCCCCTGGCTTTTCTAATAAATGAAAAAGTTTAAATGTCCATTTAAATAAAAAATAATATTCACGCTTTATTTTTAACTTATTTCACTCACCTCTGACTTTTCTAATAAATGAAAAAGTTTAAATGTCCATAACTAGTTTTTTCTGAACAAGGTTTGAACTGTAAATTTTAAACTCTTTTGAGAGGGGAGTAAAGGAAGCTAATAGAAAAATGTGAATATCACTTTCTTTAGTATAAGTACAAAGTTCTATTCTCTTTTATAATAAGGGTAATACCATTAATAGGACAAATATATAAAACCTTATTATGTAATACTCGCTATCAATATGATAACTACTTGTAATCATAAAAAATATTTATAGTAGTTTCTTCAGAAAAATGAAAAAGAATAATAATACTTAGTATACAAAAATTTTGTATAATAGAAGTAATATCTTACGCTAACAGAAAGAATATATGAGATTGCAAATACCCAAATTTGAGCATCTCCCACAAATAGCCCACAAACCAATACAGAATCCTAAATCAAACTACAATAAGACTTAAAACAGCATATAAATCATGTTTCCTCAATTTCACATAAATAGAGTATTTATGAATGTTATAGAATATAATACTTACAAAGGATCCTCTCTTCTTTCTTCACCCATTTATGGTATGGGAGAAGGCCGTATCTTATCGTGTAATAATTACTAAAAATAGAAGAAACCATAGGAAGAAGGTACTGCTTTGGTAAAATAATGGAGTTAGCCTTCATGTCCTCCTTCGCGGTGAAGATTCCTTAAAATTGAGCTTCAACCACATGCAAAGTTGCAAACCACCAAACACACCCATGGAAATCTGCTCCCATTCCTCTTCTACCAATGCATTAATTCCCTTTACCCACCAAATTACCTCCTCTACCAGCAAAGTGTATATTGTTCCATAACCAATCCCCTTTTTTTTCCCTTGGCACAAAATTCCAATCCCAATTAGGTATCAGAGCTTTTCTAACAATAGTTTTCAATAGTAACTTCTTTTTTTTTTTTTTTTTTTTTTTTTTTTTTTTTTTGCCTTTGTGCGGAGGGGGATGATATCTCAAATTTGAATTCGAAATAGTATATTTAGGTAAAGTTTTTGTTCAAGAATTTTATTCTGAATTTCACGACAAAAATAATAAGAATAAGGAGAAATTTTGCTCGTTGAACCGGTTTCACAATGAGTATCCTATTAACGTTCATTTTCTCTTAATTTTGGATACAAAAACTGCTATAAAATATTCAAGGCACAAAATGAATCGATGCATTAAAAAAAAAAAGAGGTGGGGGGATGCAAATATAGCGGTATAGGGTATAGGATTGTGATGCCGGGCAATCACTGGCAACGGATTCCAACCTCATTTTGCTCATAGGCCAAGGCATTGCTTGCTCGAATCCAAAAATAAGTACTAGAATAACTTCCGCGGAAAAAAATGAAGACTACTTAGGAGAGTGCAAAAAGGATCGAAATTGAAAAGGCGAAGAATGAATATTACTATTTTGGTGAAGTGCACTTTCTTATTCTTATAATTACCTTAAAGTAAGCAATCATCTATGCGAATTTGTCATTCTCGGTACAAAAGCTTAACGATCTTTTCCTTTCCAGCGTTTTCTGGCGCCCACAAAGTCTGTTGACAAACGCACTAATCGCAGCTGAGGTCAAAATTAGCCCGCGTAAGTAGAGAGATGTGGGGGCTCAAGCTTTACTGATAGCCATGCGAGGAAGAGTAATGAATTGCTCTGAAAGTCAGCATCTCTTAAATAATAATCTTTCCAGCCAACTTCCCCGCTAATGGTTAATGAAGCTTGGTGACATAACTGACTTCGAACCCTTGTCATCTGGCTCATTGAAAGAGAATTTAGAAACAACTAAAAAGGAATTCAGGTAACTAAACTATACATAAACCACACAACTCCTGGATGTCAACATTCTCCAAGAGTTCCATGTCAACAGAAAGCGCATACAGGAATCCAGTCTTTCGCAGGAAGTGAATAAAATTTCGCTGGAAAATTATCAATAATATCAAGCAACAGCCAGCCTAAGCTAAACGAAGTCTTTTGCTTGTGTTGCTGTTTCCACATTTACATAATCATATGCACATATTGATACACGTGAAACTAGCACCAATTTAATTGTATGCTAACAAATTTCTTCTGAAGCCAACAAAAGAGCTGCAATACTCAAGCTAGCTACCATCGACAATTACAGAAGACTCTTGTTGACGGGCACAAGCTGTGAACCCAGCATACCAAGCAACCCTCATAATTTGCACGCCAAGGACTAGAACCCACCAGCATACCAATCCCCTCATAGTATGCAACATCCATGAAGATGTAGTGAGCTCAGCCCCAAGCTTCAGTCCCCTCATTAGTTGCAACAAACGGTAAGCTTCGTACACAACTGGGGTCACCAACCACACAGGTGACTGCCAGTGCCATGTCAGCATCTCCGTGATTATTTGTACAGACAAGAGCAAAAGATATGGGCCCAATAAAACTAGAAAAGAGATTGGAGGCACTAAGGGCTGGAGAAAACCCTTTTGAGAAGAAAAAAGCATCAATATAGGAATAATGAAGCCTATACCATTTGCAACCATGTTCCAGAACTGATAACTAAAAGGTGGCCTGCTCCTGCAAGCATGAATGGAGTTTCTTGGGCGAGCACAAGAATCAGCAAGAAGGAGAAAGAGGAAAGCACCCAGATTAAAAATGCAGTCTAGTCCAGTCAATGAAAGAAGGCTGGCTATGTTGGGACCAAGAAAAACTGACGAAAGTGGCAACCACAGAGTTGGCGCCATGCCTGTGGCTAAGAGGAGGACAGGGCCAAGAAGCCATATTGGCCATCTCAGGAAGTGGAACTGCACAGTTGGCAGATTGCTTTCATCAATGCTCTCTTTGGCATGCTCCAATGCAGCATCATCTGTCTTAGCTGAATTTACGGTTTCAAATATATTCTCTGCATTATTTAGAAATTTACCTTCAGCATCATTAGAAGGAGCATATGCAACAGGCGCAGGTTCCCATTGGGATAGATTTGTACAGGCAACTGCGAGGTGCTTAATGCTTAATTTTAGACAGGTGCCTCCACTGAGTAGCTTCTGGAACTTCCCTGATTTCAGACGTTTATGATGGACGGGGTATAGATTACCAGCTGATATGATACATGGTGAATGTGATAAAGATGACATTCCTATTGACTAACTGAAGTTTAATTGCTGCAATGGAATTATCTTTGGCAATTACCTGAAAAGAAGATAAATACAATTCAGCCACAAAAGAAGAAGAAATTAAAATATGAAATGCACACGTACTGCACCCAAGAATTGATTGTTTAGAGTAATATTTTTATCAAACCACAGTCCAGTAGTCTTTGAAACTATGGAATGTCATGCAAGTGGAAAATGGCAGGTTTCCATACACAGCCTCTTGTGTGTAGTATTACAACTATAACTGGTAGCAATCTGGAGCTGCACCCATTAAACAGAGCAAATTGCTTAGCTGCTACATTATGATATACTTTCTAGCGTAGGGCACTTCATATTCAGTTGCCAATATGTTTACTTACATCTCTAAGATGTTAGACTATCAGAAATTCACCAAATGCACTCTCTACACGGAAATGCTACTTTGTGATGATTATTTTGCATATTGCTTTACAAATGAGGTCACATGTTAGACTGATAAACATATATGGAATAATCAGTCATATGAGCGAAGGTAGACTTGTTAAAGCAGATATAAGCATGATCAACAAGAGAAAATCAGTTAGAAGAGAACTTGGAAGCTCTTAAATGGAGCCACTTGAAATCTGAGTCTTAGCAAATCAAGGGATCATGATGTACATTCTCCATATACAGTCAAAGCAAACCAAACAAGTCTATTTGAGTTCATTATTAGCTCATATAGTTATTTATTAATTTGGATCATTGAGACTGCTATCACTTCTAGCTGTTCTTTTCCTAACAGTAAAACACACAAAATTCCCAGATAGTCTTGCAAGGAACAATCTCTATGTACCAAAGTAATGTTCAAGCAGGGTATTTAAAGTGGAAAGATAAAGATATTCAGATAAAGGTACATTATTGGACAGAAAGAAAGAGAAACAAATGGATTGAAGACTCAATTCTATCAACATTCAACCATATAAAATCAAAGAGACTCAATACAATGATTTTGCCTTGAACAATCTAAGAAAATATACAATCTTGACTCAGATCTTTTGTTGATTGTATTTTCGCATGAGTTCACCAAACACGTTTATTTTGGGTCAAATCTTCAAGATTATTTCATGTAAGGGCCTGGAGAGAAAGGATCATCACAAAGTTTAATATCCTAAACTACAAGGCTTCACAATCACAGTTAAATATTCCTTTCCTATGATTTTACTCGTGTTCAACCAGAAACCTAGAGGACAATAAATCAGCACCACCAACCCACATCTTGAACCTTTTCATATCATAAATTCAAAATGAACACTCTCTTTTCTGAACATTTTCAGCATCTCAGACATGTCCCTGCTCATCGTGTATTGTTTCCATTTCTCAGTTTAATAACTAATAACTATTCCTTCTTTGCATTTTTTGAATTCCCTAACTTCTGTCTCTTGTTTTATATTTAAAAGCTTTGATCTTGAATTGTTTTTTCATTCTGCCTTTCGGTCTACAAAATACAAGGTGAACCTACTATTTTGCTTTTGAAGAAACCACATCAAAACTAATGCAAACCCATAATCCAAATTCTCAAGAACAAAAATTATCTGAATCCTAGAAAAATTACAACATTTCATACTAATTTCCTGGGCAAAAGGGACAAAGAAAAATTATCTGTCATATCATATAGACACGATCCTATTGCTGAGCAGGAACAACCAAATTTCTATTCTTCTGAAACAACATAAACACATCACAATCGTACATGAGATATATCCGCAGAGATATCATTTAAGCCACTTGTAAAGCTGGGAGAGGTAAAAATCCTTACTTCTTCTAAGCTTTGGCAGGTCTAGTTTCACAGAATCATTTATATAATACTCAGTTTACAAGAGCACTGAGCTGCGCAAAGCTGAATAACAGCTACCAGGCACATCAAATTCATACGAAATCTGAGTACCAATCCTACTACAACAGAAATCTTCTATCTTCCCACAAGAATAACACAGAAGCAACAGTAGTACGTATTAGTCGAACTAGAGAACTTTTACCCATGAGTAAGTTGTAAATGAAGGAAAGAGTGGGAAAAAGAGGGAAAAAAAACAAATGAATTGGGATTTGGGAGGATGTAAGAACCTTAAATCTTGGATGTCCTTCCGAGAATATGATCAGATAAATCAGGATTTTCTTTAAGAAATATCTATCATTTAATAATGCCTCTCGTCGACCGAATAGGAGCACGAAGCAATCAAATCAATGTCAAATACGGTTTGCCTCTCCCAGCTGTTTGATACAGAAATAGCCTTGACGCATTGAAGTTTGTTTCCGGCTGAACGCAAGTCCTGATGCGTTACAGAGATGCGCGTAGGTGGGTTAATTTCAGTCTAGCCCTCTGCAATATGACATTTTCGATTGAGCCCTTCATAGATTAAAATGTTCTGTTGCACCCTCAGAATTTCTATACTTCAGCAATCATCAGAAAGTTCAGCCACGGGTTACCGGTACAAATTATAAGTGTTTAATGGCTTTATTTTGATTAAAATGTATTTAGATGCTTTTATAATTTTAAAGAAAATAAAATTCTATTTTGCTTTCCTTTAAAGTCATATTCTTGGATTTATGATTTTTTGAACTATGAAATCAAATACTTAATCACTAGACTATTAGTATTTTTAATTTACTTAGAAATATGATATACTTGTCGGAGCCTTATCTTCTCTTTTTCTTTTCTAGCGTAGATTAGGGTGGTTGCATATCTAATCACTATTATCTTTTTAATTATTTAGACGGAAAAACAAAAAAAATTAAGTATTGCAAGATAAAAAAAATTAGTACTATAATATTTGTATCTTTTCAGAATAAATAATTAAATAGTTTCATCAACCTCTTGAACATTATATAATTACAATATACATTCTTCGTTAACCACAAGATTTATTTTTACTAATACCTTATATATAAAGATAATAATCCAAATACAAATAATAGACTTTTAATTTTTAAATTTGAGTGATAAATAATTATTAGGCACTAATTTTGTTCGAACTTAAATATCTATTTTTTAATTATTTTGTATACAAATTTAATATTTGATTTCGGTGAAAGGAATACTAATTTATTTCAGATTTCAATTTTTACAATTCAAACTTAATTTTGACGTTAACAATCAAACAAGCCATTTGCCAAAAACCTTGGCAGATATGGTAGAAAAGAGAAAGAGAGAGAGAGAGAGAGATTCATTAATTTGATCATGGTTGGATGACCGAAAGAAATAAAATAAATTACTATTAAACATAAAATAAATTTTTAGAAACTCTTTCCCAGAAATAGTTTAGTGATGAAATAGGCTAAGTTTCTTCCTTTTGTCCTGTTAAATTAGCCGAAGAACTTCTATTTGAGTTCCACATTTACACTCTGGCCAGTGGACCGACCAGTGGTTCAATATTTGCACTATCGAGAAGTTCTAGGTTTCTCTAGGGGGAAAAAAAGGAGTTTTTATCTTAAAAAATAATTTATTTATAAAAAATATAAAAAGTAAAGTGAAATTTTTATTTTGATTTTATAAAATAAGTAAAGTCTAAAACAAATACGAGTGACCACTCTGCAATCTCCTTCTAAAACGCCATTCATTTTATTATAGTGGTATATCTCAACACCAAAATAGATACGGAAACAAATGATTATCTTCGTGCCGAAGAGCACGGCATGAAAATTGATGGTATTTCTTGTATTCTTTGGATTTGTTATCCCTCGACACCGCACCCCCCTCCCCCGCCCCCAACAAAAAAAAACTCCAGCCAACCAAAAAATCAAGAAAATTTGACCCATAAGGAGCGATTGCGTCTTGATTCATCATCATCTAGCTACGCGTTACTGATGTAAATCTATGGTATCACAGTACACAAAACTAGTATTAGGGAATAGGTATGGGAGATGTGAGCTGCAAAGATAGAAAAACATCAGAGTCCGGCAAGTTGAGAGGTGGCAGAGAATGGTGGCCGTAAGTAGAGCTGCGTCTTCTGATCTCTTGCATGGTCATCAGAGCAGCGACTGTGTTTCTGAAAATTCCTTCACCGGCCACCGTTATTGTTTCTCCGTGGTATACATTTTCTCGAGGCGCTAGAAACAGTGAATCTACTGTGCTTTCACAGTCCTTGATGAGCTTTGAGATTTGGTCCGTCGTGAAGAACGGCTGCTGCAGAACCTTTTGGATGAACGGCGACCGCAGCAACCCACCAGTTCTTTTGTCATACTTCTTCAGTATCTTGGCCAAGCCTGCATATGATATCCGGAAGCGGACTGATTTTTTATGTAGAAAAAACAGGGAGCTTCTTGATGTATTGGTGAAATGTAAGGGTCGATGATTACCTGTGTAATTGATATTGCTATAGTGCATCAAGAGAACCATTTCGCCATGGAAATCAACAATGTCTTTTCTGATCTTTCTCATCTCCTTTCTGTACTCTGCTTCTGATGGTTGGGTCCCGTTTCGCCCCCATTTATCCACCACCCTTTGGATACTCTGCTGCAATTCCTGCATTAGACCCAACGTAACCTTGTAAAAGAATGCTAAAAGAACTGCAGTGTTAAATTTTGTATTAAATTTTGTAACGAAATGTAATTTAAATATACTTTTAAATTATCCAATTTAATTATGGCGATGGAGAACTCACCAAAGTAGATGAAAATGTTACTGATACAGGATAATCATACATAAAACTAAGCTAAAATATTTACTATTAACATAAGCAAATCCTACTCCTATGCCCTTATAATAAATACAGCAATTTGACTTGGATATTATTGTCTTGCGACAATACCACGTTTAGCATACGGTTGAGACCTTCTGTTCTCATAGGTGTAGTGTTTGGGATCTTTTGGACAGTTGGCTTTCTTGGATAAAAAGAGGTGCAGTTTCAAAATCATGATGGGCCTCACTCTGGGCTCTAGGGCAATGGCCCAGCACATTGACAAAGACTCTAAAGGGTCCACTAGACATTTCATGCAGCCACGTAATGTCGGACTTCCGGGTGATCCAACAACAATGTATAGATTATAGAAGAAGTGAATTCATAACTGCCGGACTTAGAGCCAAAAAAAAAAAAAAGAAAAGGAATGCACAACTGTCGGGCGCACAAATTTTAAACTGAGTGAGGAACTAAAACTGAGTCACACCGGGTACCTACCTAGTTAACTCACAAAACATATTTTGGTCCAACAAGAAAGAAGAACGTGACGCTTCGCATCAAGAGTGCGCCATAAAAACTGATGAACAGAGTGAGACAAATACCTTATGGCGAATGATGAAATCCTCTTCTTGTTCCATGAAGAATGTATTGAACTTCTCGATCTCATTGTTCAACAAGTAGACAAACTCAGCTTCGGGTTTGGCATACTCGAGGGATCCATTCAACAATGGCGGAGCCGAAGAGATCAACTTCACAAGCTTCTTCAAATCCTTGTACGACAAGAACTTGTCCCGCCACCCCTGCAGGGATTCTTGAATATGGTGCTTTAATCTTTTCCCAAACTTCATATCACCCCTTCTTATCTCTGCACGCTCAAGATATTCAAGAATGAAACACCATCCTCTTTCTTCAGCTATATCTTGGTTCAAGAAACCCAAGATCAAGAATGGAGGGAATGAGGGAAAAGAAAAAGTCGGTTTATATTAGTCAGAAAGATTAGAATATTTAGAGAGGATATGCTTGGCGTGATGAAGTGGCAGTTAGAAAAAGGCAGAAAAGGGCCGTTGAAGCAAGAGAATTCTGGGCATATTCGATTACTATAGTCATACCTGTGACCAAGGCTCGTAAATGACTTTTTGGGCATTAATGTGGAATTCGGTGGTGGGAGGCCTAAAACGACGAGGCGTTACATAATTATAGTGGCTGTCCGACTGGGTAAAGCGGAGACGTGTCGTGACCATGACGGGTGACTTTGAGGTTGTGCAATGTGAGACTAGCAACGGAAAGGGAATTGTTCTGGGAATAAATGATTACCAGGGAATCTGCTTAGAATCTCCCCCGCTAAGGGAGAAAAATGACCTATTACCGTGGCGTTTGGCTCAGGTCCTCCACTGCTTTTTTTGCAGCACGTCCACTACCTGTTCTAGGTAGTTAGATCACATTATTTCTGATCCAACGAACAAAGAAGATTAAGAGCAAAAAAGGTAATTTAAAAAATAAAAAAATTATTAAAAAATTAGTAAAATTTAAAAGTATCTGTCTCAATTCATCTTGTCAAACTTTAAAGCTGTAAAATGTCAACTTTCAAATTCAAAAAAAGAACGACTAAAGAAATAAGAAAAAGCGTTATTCTTCTTACATTTAACTTCACTTTTCCTTTCTCATTTTCTATCGTTCTTCTTCTCCTCCTTGCGTTCTCGCGACGAGCTTTTACAATGACCAGTGTAGAAACACCAACGGTTGAGGTAATATTATTGCTACAAATTTTTTTATTTTTTTTTCACTACTGGCTTTTCTGCTCAAATTTTTTCTTTATTTGCACTGCCTCCACCAACAGCTCAGATAATATTGTTGCTATAATTGTTTTTGTTTTTTTGCACTGTCGACTTCTCTGCTCATTTTTCTCTATTTTGCACTGTCTCAACTAACGGCTGAGGTAATGTTGTTGTTATAATTTTTTTTATTTTTTTGCACCGTCAGCATTTCCACTCAAAGTTTATTTTTATTTTGCACTACCTCCTTCGTTGCAGGCCTGTGTTCCTCCTCTGTTGTAGGCTGGCAAAATGAAGTGAGTGAATATTGTAACAATTGTTGCCCTGAACAATTATTCTTCTAAGTTGTATTGGTAGTGAATAATTGTTCTGCGCAGCACGTGTTCTGTTGTTAGTTTATGTCAATTGTCAAGGTTGTGTTGGTAGCGAACAATTGTTCCATTGTTAGTCTGGTACATTTGTCAAGTATTTATTTATCGTGAATAATTGTTCTGATAAATGCTATAGTGTGAGTAATTTAGTGTGAACAATTGTGTAATTATATCTTTGGAGTTACTTAGTTGAATGCTTGAGTTGTGACAACTCTTGTCTTGAACAATTGTTCTTTTATGTTGTGTTGGTAGTGAACAATTGTTCTGTTTTTCCTAAAAAATATTGTACTGAACAAATACAGGTTCAGTATCTAGAGACCGTGGGTGGAAGAGTCAACATCCAGTTGCCTTGTTCGTGGTGGGATCATATTAGGGTAGTGGATGTTTGTGCTGCCCATCCTTTTGCCAGTTTAGTTCAGGGAGGATCTGAAGATTTGCCGGATATTGAAGCCAAAGATTTGAAGGAGCAGAAAGAGCTAAAAGCTAAGAGGTGCAAATATCAGAGAAAGTTGGAAAAGATTAACAAGAGGCTCCAGAGCATTTATTTTCCCTTGTATATTTTCTAATCAATCAAACTTTCAAATGTTTCATTCAGGAAAAAGCTATGAGTTGTGTGTCTTACAAATTTTTGTCGAACAATTGTTCGGTACTAGATTCTTAGTGTTTGTACAATTATTAGGTTGATACCGTGCCAAGTATAAACCGACAACAATTACTTACCAAGTATAAACTAACAAAATAGACATGAGTGAATATTGTTGAAAGAACACTATTCACCCAGAATAATTATTCGTGCACAAATGTTCTCCAAAAATAGCAATATTCTTGTCTGTCAAATTTCTATATTCTACCCCGGTACAATTCTTCATCACAATGTTAGATGCAAGTTTTCAGTGTTCATGTCTGACAAATTATTGAAGGCTATAGCGTTACGATGCATTCGCACCTGCATTTTCTTTCGTTGTCTGACCTATTCCATAAGGCTCTTCAGCCGCTTCTGCGACTGATTAGGGTTCTCTCTCAATTTAACGGTCTTTACAGGAAATAATTGTCCTTCCACACTAACTGTTGGAGTAAGAGTTGGACAAATTTTCCATAACAATTGTTACTGATTATTCATGTTCATGTGAATAATTGTTCAGTAATACACATCTAAGGGAGAAGGTACAATTGTTTACGATAAATAGATACTTGACATATGCACAAAACTAATAACGAACAATTGTTCGTGATAAATAGATACTTGACATATGCACAAAACTAATAACGAATAATTGTTCGCAATAAATAGATACTTGACATATGCACAAAATTAATAACGAAAAATTATTCGCGATCAACATACAGAAATCAATTTAGCATTCATTTTTCACTAGACAATTGTTTAAGCTCAAAATAAGAAAAAAAAAACCAAACAAATGTCCAAATTCCAGAGAACAATTGTTCACATATCAGCAACAGGTTCATGTTTCCTTCCGGCCATCTTTCAGTGTTCTTCTTGTTTTTTAGGCGAAATGCAGCAACCCTTTCAAGCATGAATTCACAAATATGTCTCGCTCAATTATAGCTTGCGATAGTATCTATATCATTCACACTAAAGTATTTACCAGAATAATTGTTCACGATAAACAAATACTTGACAAATGTACTAGACTAATAACGGAACAATTGTTCGCTACCAACACAACCTTGACAAGTGATATAAACTAACAACAGAATACGCGCTGCACAGAACAATTGTTCACTACCAACACAACCTTGACAAGTGACATAAACTAACAACAAAATACGCGCTGCGCAGAACAATTGTTCACTACCAATACAACCTAGAAGAACAATTGTTCAGGGTAACAATTGTTACAATTCAAGCATTCAACTGAATAACTTCAACAGTTGTTCACCAGTCATTTTTCTGCGCACCTTTCTTTCTTTAGGAGGGTCGTTCTCCTTACTTTTTTCCTCATTATCGGTAGCCGCAATATCAACGCAATTATTTATTGCTTGCATGCTTTCAGCATCGACATCTTTGCGTATGATATTCAATACAACACGGGATCATTAGTTACAGTTGCGCCAAGTATTTTGAGAAAAACTCACTTCATTTTGCTGGCTTACAACAGAGGAGGAACACATGCCTGCAATGAAGGAGGTAGTGCAAAATAAATACGGGATCATTAGTTACAGTTGAACAAAAACTAACTTCATTTTGCCGCAGGCCTGCAACGAAGGAGGCTGTGCAAAAAAAGGAAAACATTTTCAGCAGAAATGCAGTCAGTGCAAAAAAAATTAAAAAAAATAGCAACGACATTACCTCAGTCCTTGGCGTTTTTGTACTGCCCATCTTGAGCAGAAAGCTCGGCGCAAGGAAGCACGAAGGAGAAGCAGAATGACAGACAAGAAAACAAGGAAGCCGGAAGGAGAGAGAGAAGCTAAATCTTAAGAAGAACGAAGTTATTTCTTCTTGGCCTCTCCTTTTCTTTTCTGAGTTTGAGAGCTGACGTTGTTGCAACTTTTACTGCTTGACATGATGGCTCCTGTACGGTCAATATTGATGGCAGGCAGATTTGAATTTTTCCAAATTTTTAGGGTTTTTTTTTCTTTTTAGTTTCCATCTTTGCCCCTGGTGTTCCCTGGCCGTTGGATCAAGTGCAGAGAGATCCAACGGCCTAGGGCAGGTCCTGCACGTGCTGCAAAAAGCAGGTGCAGGACCTGAGCCAAAAGCATTACCGTGACATGGAAATCGCTATTTGTGCGCAGAGCCAAACAAAGGGAATATATGTGAAATCGAACTTTCTAGTACATGGTTTCGCCAATTCCAACATCGATTTAATCAATTTAGTTAATATGCTAATACTTATTTTTTTATTATGCGAAAGGTCATTCACAATTATTAGATTAAAAAATTTTAATCTAAAGACAGTAAGATAGTATAGGTATTTTAAAATAAAAAAATCAAACTCTAATATAAATTTATCTTTTAAAAAATAAAAATACATACAATCATGTCACAATTCCTTTATCTCAACTCATTTCTTTCTCTTTTTTTCTATTCCAATCTCTCCCATCTCTCACATGCATCTCATCTCTCCAAAAACTCTGTCTCTTATCTGTCTTATTTGTTGAAGAAATCATTCTTTGTAGTGTCATCAGAATGGATTCCCGCGTGGTGAATCACTTGCACTCTAGAAACTATCGTTCGAGGTCACAACTTTTTGCCTTCTAAGTTTTTGAGTTTTTATATTTGCTTTGAATCTATAGTTGGTATCTTTTTCTTGTTTTCTCTTGCATGACAAAAAAAACTCAATGTATACTCCGTAGTCAGAAGCACAACATACTAGGGTTGAGATTCTTTCGGAAGCAGCTGATGAATTTTAGTCTCCTACTTTGATCAATAAATTGCCTAAATAAATAATTCTGCACTCTTTTATGAAAAAGTACTCATATGCATATGAATATAAGTAATTAATAATTATTTATATGCATATAAATAATTATTAATTACTTATTGTCCAAAGAACATTGACGAACTCAATAAACAAGAGTTCAACATAGTTGAGAAGGCTTATGAACTTTATATGCCCACCACGTGGGGTTCACCACAATGATCAATTTCGAGAAGAAGTGTACCTCTAAGAAAATCAATTCAGTAAAAAAATTTAGTACATGAAGTATATATATAACAAAGAAGGATTTAGGAAGGACGGCAAACAAGACCTCAAGAACAAGACAACACCAATCAGTCACATTGAAGTTACATCTTTGCTTGAATGCAAAAGAAGTAATAAGAGAACAGGATGTCTAGCACACATTAAAATATATCTAGATCAAGCTTGAGGTGTTTATGTTATTACTGGTTGAAATACAGATCATAATCATGATCTACACTTAAAAGAGTTTTCTTACATGTTAAGATCGATTTGTAAAGTAAGTTATGTGTGAAGAGTTGTAGTTGAAATAAATGAAGATGTTAGTATTTGATTGAAGTCTCGTGTGAAGTGATAGTGATGACAGCAGGATGATCCTTCTACAATGTTTGGTTAATGTCTATCGGTTGTGTACGACACTTGAGTTGAAATCTTGGGGGAGCCATCTATGTTAATCGTTTGTTGTTCAGAGACTAGAAAAAACAACAACAATGAACAATAAGGAGAGGTTTGTAGAGAAAGTTGGAGAGATTTTAACAGCAAATTATGAGTTTTCTCTGTTATGAATAGAATAATATGAGTTCATCTTCTACTTTGATAAATAATTATTCACTATTATCAGAAATCAACACAATAAACAGTCATTTTGCATATACCGAAGCAGAGTCTATTGGCGGGTGAAAAAAGAAACCAATGGTGTAAGAAAACTAATGATAACCTTTTTAAACTTTCAAATCATTTAAAATTTTCTACCCAAAATACACTTGATGCTCTCCAACCATCGGATCAAAGAGATGTTCATCCCATTGTCCAAAAGCCATCCGCATGTGCTAAAAAAACAACCTTCAATATAGTAACTGGATTGTTCAAACAACAACACACCTCTGACCTACGATTAGGCTCCGACTAAGAGTGTTCAAACAGTTTGGTTCGATTTTTGGTTCAGTTTTCTTTCTTTTTTTAAAATCGAACCGAACCGAAAAATTTGGGTTCGATTCGATTCAATTCAGTTTAAATTGAATTTTATTAAAAACGCATTATAGTAATGTATACTTATATATATATATATATATATATATATATATATATATATATATATATATATATATATATATATATATATATATATATATATATATATATATATATATATATATATATATATATATATATATATATATATTAAAAAATAATATAAGAACGCATTACCATAATGTGTTCTTATATTTCTTTTTTAAAAAATAATATAAGAAGGCATTATCATAATACGTTATTGTATTATTTTTTAAAAATTTTGATTTTTCAGTTCAGTTTTTATTTGATTACAAAAATTAAAAATCGAACCGAAATTTTTACAAATTCTGTAAACTGAATCAAACCGAACCAAAATATAAAAAACCTTAACCATAATCAAAATTTCGGTTAGATTATTGCACACCCCTAGCTCCGGCTGACTTTTTGATTCTTCATTGTGTTCATGGCCAACAAGTGCTAATTATCTTCAGGCTTTGGACATCTTCTCCTGGGCACAAACAACTCCTCAATTTGATTTAATATCATTTTTTAAAAAAAAGAGTATTAAAATCAATTCAATATCGGGACTTTTGGCATGCATCATAGAAATCTGGCGGATAAACCCAACTGGGATTTTTATATTGTACTATAATTTATTATTGCTATTTTTCAGAATATAACATTTTTTAGTATTCTTTACATAGATTAAAAAAAAAATAAAAGATATATTTCTTATTATATTTTAACTAATTTCAGTAATATAATAAAAAATAAAAAATTATATTCATGATAACTTTAAAAAAGTAATCATTAAAACTTGTAAAAAATTAAATAGTTTGAAATGAGAGAAAATTACAAAAAAAAATTATATTTTAAAACTGATGGAATATCAATTAAAATAATGTTATTATACTAATTTTCACCAAAATAACAGCGTGAGGGATTGCTCCACTGAAATGTGTAAATAATTAATTACTAAGACGGGTTTTTCGTAAATCTAAGAGCAGGTTAAACTTTGTTTACGGAAAGGGCAAAACTTAAACCTATGAACAAGGAAGAAGTGAACTTTAAATTTCCAAGGACATAAAAATGAGCATATTCCTTTGGAACCTCCATAATGATCCGTACCTTGCTGATGGACAATTTTCATCTCATCAGATTTCTTGGGAAGTTTCCAGCTAGAACACAGTGACTTGGGGTCTGTCCATTTTTTTGGCATATTGGTTGGTGTTTCTTGTGGGCGATGAAATGGTATTATTCTCCAGTGGTGAAGCATCAGCTACAATCGCATAGCAATCCCGTGAATAATGCCCATAATCTCCTCTCCTCTTACAATGTCCTTAGGATTTAACTTTTTCATCTTAACTTTTCATAGGAGCTAAGCTAGGGGGAAAAGCACATATATTTGCAATTACGTTAAGTGTAAGCTAAGGTAAACTTGAGTCATCCATTCCGATTGACAACTCGAGTCCTAATAAGGAGACAAAGGCTCAAAACCAGCCGCCGCAAAAAGTATTAAGAGGGGAAAGAATTATAGACTGAATTGCTTTTTTATTCTCAGCCCAATAATTTTTAATCATCTTAAGCTTAGGATAGATATATTCCAAGCTAGTATTATTTTGTCTTTCATTCTTCCCTTTACCAAAAGTTTTCTTTTACTTTCAAGAAAATTGTTTCACTAAATGGAATATTTCCCCCATTTCTCCCTCAATTTCAAGAAACGAGAATGTCCATTTTCAAGAGGAATTTAAACAAACTTTCTTTCTTAGGAAATGAATAATTATTTCTCCAATATATTCTTCTCATGTTTCATTTCTTTTTTTTTTCCTGAGTAGAATATATTGTTAAAAATCTGAAATAAAAAATACATATAAGTTTTGATTTGTGTTTAACGAATTTATTCTAGCAACTAAATGAGATAACAATCGTGTCAATTAGAGTGTTAGTTTTTTCAAAAAAAATACTTTTTTTGTATGATTGTGGAAACAAGTATTTACTATCTTGAGATTGGGCTGAAAGGCAATATAAAAGTTATTTGCTTTGTCCTTCCGTCTAATCAACCACTTAGGCCTTTAGTAGAGAACCTCTTCGTTTCAAGGAGGACGATAACGAAACGTTCCGGACCAAACTAAAAGAGACTCCTGATTTCAAGGACAATAGTGAAATTTTAACACATTAGGAGGATAGAAGAAAATTCCGTCTGAAGAGTAACAGCATCTAGCTCCGCGGAAACAGTTTGAACATTTGTTTGCGTTCATACGGTAGTATTTTGTATGCAACGTTGCTAAAGCATGAACGCATTATCGTCCCGGCATGAACAGCATTTGTATTTCCATGCAGCTTTTTGCTACCCGGCATGAACGCAAGGCCAAATAGATCAAAAATCTTCCGTCCTCGACCTTCAAAGTTCCCCACTCCACTCCCCCACTTCCCTCTCCGCTCAGGTGTTGTTGCTGCTACTGGTTGCGGCAGCAAAAAGAAGTTAGAAAAGTAACCCATGAATGCTGTATTATCTACCAATATCATCAGAATTCCGAAAATTGAACACCCCAATCTTCGAAACCGAAAGTGCAAAGCTGTTCCTGTAATTTCAAGCCCAATTTGTTTGTCTTTGGACGAGGAAATTCCACCCAATGCGCTGCGAAGGAAGCTTGACTCATCATGGAGAGGAGGGTTTAGCCTAGGGGTGGACTTGGGCTCTGTCCGCACCGGCCTTGCACTCAGCAAAGGCTTCTCAATTCGTCCACTAAGTGTACGTATGCTGATGTACCGTATGTTTTGGCTAGACGCTTTGTTTGTATGTGTTATTAAATTTTGTTGGGTGATGGATAAAAGATTGTAGGTTCTGGAATTGAGGGGTCAAAAGCTGGAGCTTCGACTTCTTGATATTGCTCAGAGTCAGGTATTAGAGTTTTTCGTTGATTTTGGTCTAAAGATAGAATTTTTATGGCTTGCAATCTGTATTGATTATTGATTTTTCGTTTCCTCTGAATGTTGTTTTATTTTTAATGTTTCCTCTATTTGTAAGCTTAAAAATGATGGCTTATTTGAAAATTTAGGAGGTTGATGAATTTATAATTGGGTTTCCAAAATCTAGTGATGGAAGGGAGACACCACAGTCGAATAAAGTGCGCAGCGTTGCAGGTAGGCTGGCAGTCCGAGCTGCTGAGAGGTGAATCATACTAACTACTAACCTGAGATTGCAATTTCAAATGACATATATACATACATGTCTGTTCTGTTAACTATTATCCAGTCGAGCAACATATAATGAGGTAGTCAACATGCTTTTTTGGGCGAATGATGTGGTCATAGTTCCTTTTGATGTTCGTAGAACTATCTGTGGCTAGGGGTGTAAAGATCTCCTTTTGATAAATATAAGCAACTTGAACTTAAAAGTTGTCTATAAGAGCTTTTCAACTTAAAGTTCATCATATATCATCCATGTTCACTCTTGGATTCTTGTCTTCCTTTCTCAAGCTTTCAGATTAGCCTCCGGCCCTCCATTATTTCTTACTGTTCATATTTGTTCCAAAGCAGGGGTTGGAGAGTGTACTTGCAGGATGAATATGGGACATCAACTGAGGCAATAGGCCTTATGATAGACGTGTATGTATAAGTTTCACCCCTTGCTTCTTAATACTTATATTTTTGTCCTCCAAGTGCCTAAATGGTATAAAAATATCCCAATATCTTTTGCGTTTTTTCTTAAAATGGGGGGAATGAAGAAAGAAGAGACAAGTGTCTTTCACAAATACTGCTATCAGATTCTGCATACTGAGACTCCAAAAGGGGTATTAATAGGAAGTGCTATCTGAATTGAAATGTTATCTAAGAGACTGATTTTGTCACTTTCCTTGATTCTAAAGTTTAAGCGAGAAAGGTTATTCCTTTTTAGGTGAGAAATTATTCTGAGTTTGAATTTTTTTGTTTGACATGGTTGGCAATGATTAATCCTTCACCTTTGACAAATGCCTATAGCTTAACCTGGACGCTTTAGTCAGTTTTAAGAGTTCGCAGCATCAATTTAGTTGAAAGCTACTCCTGTTGGAACAACATTTCGTGCCCTTTTGCTAATAGAAGGAAGAGCTGAAAATTGAAATTTGATGATTGCTGAAGAGCTTTAAAGCTTTTACCGTATAACAACTTGTATGTTCCTTGCTCTGTGGCGAAATGGAGATAGTTCCTTCTGGAATGAGGCACAAAGGGATTAGCATGCTGATAAATGCATTTCTAGATTTTTTAAACAATGAACTGCTAAATATGTTGTGTCAGCAAGTTTTTCCAATTCAAGCTCAAGTAGTTAAGAGAAAAGAAAAAGGGCTCTTCTTTGAACTGCAAATTACCAGAGATATTTGTTACAAATTGCAAGAGCCGTAAGCACATACTCGTACACTGCCTAACTGCTACATGTGGCATCTTTCCCTTCTTTACGTGCACCAGATTGAATCTATTCAGTCTTAAATGATATCTCTAAGCAACGTTTGTTGAGCGCATCTAAACTTTTTGCAGGGGACTCGGCAAGTCTGCTCGCCAGGGTAGAATCGATTCCTACGCAGCAATGGTGCTCATTCTGTTGAATTCATCAATTTTGTTTTTACTTTTTATTGATTGACTTGTGAATTTCTTTTTTCTCCATTTTCTTCAATTACAGGTGGTGCTTGAAAGATATTTTTCGCTATCAGGACAAGAAGTTGAACTTGTCCTACCAAAGCAGTTGGACCTCCAATCCAAACTAAGAGGCGCTTCTGCTGCAAGGGCTCTTGATTTTCTTTAAGAACAAATTTGTTCGTCACCAGCACTTTGCTCAAAGGCTACCGACGGATCTCCTTTCCTTCTGGAGTAGCAAGCAGAGATGCGTTTCTTCCAATTGTAGCCTTATAGGTTGCGCTCTGAGCTGGATTCGTCTTTTGCATTAACTGTAATAGAGTTAAGATGACCCCTGGATGGTCTGTGACACTTCTTGTAACTCAGAAGAGTTGTCCCCTTTATTTCTTTTTGCTACCAAGTACAAACATTTCTTTTCTTTTCTATTTTTCCTTTTCTGTTCTTGTTTGCTTTTTGTCCATCACGTTCTTCTGTTCTTTTCCCCAAGGAATAACGTTACCCTATTCTCATGCTTCTGGTACGTCTACAATCTTTCTTCCTCGAAGGGCGACACAAGCATTGCGGTAAAAGTGAAGAACGGAAAACTGGCCGTCAATAATTATTTTGGTATTCGCGTCATGCCCAATCGATCCATCGGTGGCAGGACTAGAGCATTATAGCATCAGTTCTGTGGATGATCCAAACTGAGCATTACAAAATTGGAGTATAAAACATAATAGGCAACGTTTTAAGCGTGCATAGATTTAGTGGCGATTCCCGCACACAAGGGTCACCGCGGTGGATAAGAAAAATAGAAAAGCCTGCACTCTTTGGTACATGTAAGTGCAGGAGCCTTCATATGAATATATACTGTAGACAAATTTAATACCATCAGCCCCGAGGGATTCGACGTTCCTTGTGTGGACATCAAGCATCACAAATGGTTTCTTTTTAACAAGTACAGAAAGAGGAACATCGTCTTCCACACAAACATGGCACTTGAAATCTCCGCCTTCTCCTGGAGCAAAACTTACTGCTGGATTTTCCTCTCCCACAGTGCACCTTTGAGACAGCAAGGACAGAGATCAGACAACTAGAGAAAACATTATATGCATTATTCAAATAAGAAATGCCACCTGAATATCGTTTTTCTTTCTATATATTTTTTTAAATGGTAGAGAGATCATCCTGTCTTCATAGATAGCGTTGAAAATTGGACATAATTTAGGAGTTTAAACAAGGATAACAAAACAACTCCAGCCTGAGAACTAGTTAGCCAGAGAGAGTAGGATTTGGATTCCTAGGAAACCAGGAAGATGACATCTAAAGATGGCAAAGAAAGTATTTCATTTTGGCAACAATGATCTACATCACATAGTATTCACCAGATTTCTCAATAAAAGTAGTCCGGATTTGTAGGAACAACTTTAGATTGCTATACCAGCATAGAATTGCGATGCAAAAGAGGACCTCTCAATATTCATTAGGCACAACACAACTAAATACACAAATCTTGAGGGGACAGACGTAGTCATATGACAAAAGGTAAGAAATTCACTTCGAAACGTGCAATGTTCTATAGAATGTTAACATCTATGCAATTTAGTAGTGAAGCCATGTGTCGGGAAACAGGTGAAGAAGTGTGCAGCTTTTTCTCTCTGTCTGTCTTGTTCTGGCACTAAAATATGATCTTTCTTTCAATTTCCTCAACTTTTTAGAAGTAGCATGCTTCAAAAACAACCAACACCTATTATGCACAATTAGGAGCATTGGAGATGTAAGATTAACAAGATAAATTTATCATGAGTTGGAGCAAAGAATACCATTGAAAAAATGGACCAGGTCATTTCAACATCAGCACTTCAAGGAATGCAGCATATGTCAAAGCCTTGTAGCTTAATCTACAAGCAGCTCTGTTAGCCTGATAAATCCCCAAACAAACCTGAAGGTCAACTTAGTAACATCAATATTAGAAAATGTAAGATAGTACCAGCGCTAGAACCACACATAAGATATCCAGAAATGTTCTCCAATGCGTACCTGTAATTCCACACTTGTTTTAGAGGATAGTATGTTGCAATTCAGAGCAGAAAGATTATCCCAAAACTTCCTGAAATTTGAGGAAAGAAAGAGGTCAACAAATGGAAGAGCAAGAAATAGCAGTTATTGATGGTGGTTCTGATGTAGTTACATGTAGCTCATTTGTTGCTGTGACAAGCTCCAACTTGATAGCATTATCAGAATGGCAAAAACGATCGCTTTATCTTTCTGGAAGAAACACCATGCTTCACCAGAAAGAGAATTTTTGCCAACTGCTTTTGCTTGCAAGAAGCACATCAGTACCAACCATTGCTGCATAAGTTAGGCACGCTTTGTTTTGGCAATAAGGAGGAAAGCTCGCTGTTCATATCACAGGGATCGGAAGCTGAGAGCCAACAGCTTTATCCTAAAACCTTAAAACCAGGGGCCTTAATCTTCCCATTAGTGTTTAACGGTCTTGAAAAAGGGCTGCAGAGCACAGCATTAGATAAAGTGAAGTGCCCTAAAGCTACAGAAGCAGTAACCATAGCTATTTCAATCAAATTTGAATTACATTAAAAGTTAAGCATACCCTTCTGGTATAACAATTCTTCTGATAGTTATGATGCCTCTGAAATATTACCAATGCTTGCAATAATTTTTGGGAGTAGTTTACATTTGGGCCTGCTGTTCAAGTCATCATCATCTGGAAGAGAGGTCAGCACATTTTCCAGAGTGGAATAAGCATCAGCAAAAGCCTGCACCAAAAGTTATCATGTTTAGGATCTAGTACCAGTTGTTAAAAAACAATTAAGATAGAATGTTAATACAATTAGAAGAGGCAACAAAAGACAGAGACAACACCATTCCCATATGTTTTAAAGTAAGAGCAATACTTCGGGAAAACTGAAATGCAATTTCAGATGGGAAATTTAAAAAATAAAAGGAAAAAAAAGGAAAATGCTGATAAAATAAAAATATGTTATTGTAGAATTTATGCCTAAAAGGAAATGATCATTTATAACCAACCACAATTGCAAAAAGCCAACCAATTGATGAACGATGGTACATTGATTTCGTTTAGGTGTTCACAATGAATATCAGATGCAGTGTCACTTACATTTGATTTCAAAACCATACCATCGCGGATACATTCGATATGCATGATTCTCAGTAAATCAACAAGTCTTAGTAACAAATTCAAAAACTAAGAGAATCTCATTAGGCAATTACCAAGCAACATTTACTTTTAATTTTTGGAAGAATCAGGTCAAAGATATGGAGATAATACTGAAATATACAGAAACAAAAACATAAGATAACTGTTCAAACTCAATACATCAGCTTACCTTGATACATTGATGGATGCGAAAGCAATTCCTCCCCACATTATTTGCCGGGAAAAGAGGATCATCAATATATATAGGATCAATGCTGGAAATTAAGTATTTAATCATCATGAATAAGATGAAGCGCAAAAGCATTCCAGCGAAGAAATCAACAGAATACTACTGTTACCTGTACCCTTGCTCCCTAGTTATATATATGCCACTACCTTGAACAGAGACACGCATTTGTCGAGGATCAAACACATTCCTAGATTGAAGAATTTTTCATCAGAAACAATACTGAGAATTTTGTCCTTATTGTAAAAGAACTGAAAGTGTTACATTCAGTTGAAATCATGTACATGTACCAAAACCTTCTGCAATCTTATGGAAACCACAGGGTAATCAGTTATAACATCACCGAAAGAGCAGTTTGGTGTATAACTTTAACTCACCCAAAGAAGTAGAGGAAGTCCATGAGGAGACCTCCACAATTCTACAAGACCAATAATAAGCATGTTGAAGCAGTGTTAGTAACTTACCAAAACATTTGACTGCAGAACTTATACAATGGAATTTGAAACATCTTTTCACTTAACAGATGTAAAACAAGATACATATAGCCAAATGAGTGCATGCTGCAATAGAAGGAAAGGACACAGCAACCACTGCTGCAGAGTAAGACACACATATATTCATTGCCCACAGCCCATCAAGATTCCATTATTGCATTAAAACCTTCCTCAAGGAAACCAAAATCTGTCCTTTCAAGATCCAATAAAGCCTTCTAAAGGATTTTGGCACCCTGCCTATGCACAGTTGTATAGCTTAAAGCACAACACGTCAAGCCGTAACAACAAACCTCACTCACATTTACTTCACAAATTCCAGCTGTATAAATAAACCAAAGCAAAAAGGAGATGGCTCAAGAGGATCAGGACATAGTATCATAGGAAAAAACACCCTCCATTCAAAATTAAACGTCCACATTTCTATTTTACTTTCTCCAAAAATGAATGTCCACTTTCTTAAAATAAACATATTCTCTCCAAACTTCCATAAATAACCTCCTTCATTTAAGGGATATAAGCTCCACTAACATGAGTCTTACCACTAACCTCCTTAATTAATAAGAATATTGTAATAATTGCTTATAATCAAACTACTCCCTTTAATTTTTGTGCCAAGTCAAAATGGGACATCAAATTCTAGATGGAGAAAGTAACAAGGTTACAAAATTACTAAGATTAACTGTTGACTATTACAACCTAAATAATTAAAATTTTGAGGAAAAAAATGTAACAAAGATCTCAAATAGGCTGTATTTCCTCCAAAGTATCAAATATTAGAGCATAAACCAAGAACCTGCTTATTCATGTTACATGAAAACAACAGGCATTTCTAGTTCATTCTCGGGCACACCTAAATAGAATTATAATTGAAACGAATATGATATATAAAGCCTCAAAAGTATCCTGACATATTGAATCATTGACATATGTCAAGACTGTTTAGTGCTGTTTGAGGTAGTACAAGGCAATGTTAAGGTATGCTAAAGCAAGTCTAACATGATGATGGGGGTAAACTTCCTTAAGAAGAAATATGAAAGAACTTTTTGGAATTTCATCATCAAGAAAAAAACCAAATCTAAGGAGAAATAAAACCAACAGCTATACCTGATTAATAGCCCGCCCAACGTGATGCTCATGCTGCAGAAAACGTATTATTAATAGAACCTATACAACAAAGACGAAATTAGAGAAGTGTTGGCAACTGAATTGCAGACCCAGTGTATCGAGGTTTAACAAGCAAGGACCGTTGTGGACCACTACAACCCAATGGACCAGAAATTCAACATTATAAATTTGAGTGTTTAATAGAAATAATTGTCTGCCGCGTTGTTCATTATCTTTTATCAACCTGACATATTTAACAGCATGGAAATATGATTGCATTCCACTCATATATATCCAAACACAAAATAATCAACTGCCGCATTGTTCATTATCTTTCATCAACCTGACATTTACCAGCATGAAAATATGATTGTATTCCACTCATATATATCCAAACACAAGAATGGTAATCCTTCATTTCTATCATTACTAGGTTTCTTAAGTCAAAATATTACACAGTCAATGCTTGATTTCCATTATTAGAAACAATCTAGCCCAAGGAATGGCTGAATGGAGGCAAAATTTTCCTCATACAGAAGTTCAAATGCATTAAGCACTACATTAGAGTGCCAATTCCCATAACCCACAGATAAATCCACAACTTTCTAACACATTCCAATGAAAATATTGAACAGAAAATGATGGATTTCCAATAAGAACAAGTGGCTGTTCAAAAGCAATTCCACCCAGAATGTCTTAATATTGCAGTGACACTTACCAAACAGTATGAACTGAGACCACCTGAATATGACTGGTCCAGGCTACGATCTGCCAAGAACTTTTTCAGCACCAATGCGAGAGGAGTAGTGGCATGAAATTGTTCCGTAAGTTCTTTGACCTAAATCAGATGAATCAACACAATGATGAAACTACAAAATTCTATTAAACTCAGACAACTCCCTTTATGTCAAAAACCTGGCCCAAAAAAGAACTCTGAGCATAGGAGAACCATAAAAAGCTGCACAGGAGTATGCGAGTGAAAATAAAACTAGACCACAAAGAAAATTTAACGGAAAAGGGAAAGAAATTATGAAGGGCCATAAACACTGATATCAAAGTATATATAGAGAAAGAACTCATAATCATCCACAAGAAAACAAGTCAAGCTTGGAAAAGTTCTTAGTTCATTAAAACATTTGGGAAGTTCAGCACATGACCATGTATAGCATGGAAACATTGCCAAAGAATAAAGGCATAACAAGAAGAAGACAAGATGCAGTCCAGATAAATACATACCAGTTCTGTAGTCTGAAGCCCTGTGTGTGATGGGGACTTGAAACTGATGTCCAGACGAACTGAGTTTACATCCTTGCCAGTTTCGTCTTTCGTCTTAGTATATTTTTCCAAAACATAGCTTTCTGATCCACCGGGATCATCAACCTGAACTGATTCCAATTTCAATGCTTGTACATCAGATGCAGTAGATGCAATGAGATCACGAGGGACTTCCACCACAAGCATGATAATAGGAATCTAAAATAAATATAAAACAAGGCAAGCAGGGATGAGAAAGAAACAGGAAGAGGATAGGATAACTAGGAAGGAGCCAACGAGACAACTCAAAAACCAAGCATTACCGCAGTATTTTCCACAATCTTGAGAGAGTCACTTTTAACCCATTCCTGGTTAGCAAGATATCTAGCAGCATGCTGTACATTATAAGCATCCGTGTCAACTGCATCCCATAATAAGCTAGAGCTATTCCGGTTAGCAAGATAAACACAATGATATTAACTTATTAATTGGCAATATAGGCACAGCTGCGCAAAGTGGACAATAATATATAAAGTATCGTAAAATTCATCCTGTACAACAAATTAAAGAATTATCCCACAACCAATCCTAACCATGATAAAAAGGGTAAACTTGTCCTTTTGTGTGTGTGTGGGGGGGGGGGGTTGAAATGAGCACAAATTATTTCAAACCAAAGCACTAGCCAAAAGACAAAATACAAAAAACGTTCAGGAAATAGAAAAGGCAAAAATTGATAAAGATTTTAATCTTCATTCATTTAAGAATCGTGATGATCAATGCAAATAGAAAAGACAAAATAACATGCCTCTTGTTATCATTTGTGTATCGATGCTCAGATCAAAGAACATGATGCTTCACTAAAATATCAATTTCTTCATAAATGTCTGAAAGAGAACTTCTGCAGAATCTGCATACCTGTAGACAAGTTTCTTTAATTCCATTACGCCCCTCCAAGATACCGGCTTCCTTTATGGGTTCCTACAGATAGTTGCAGATTGGTTCCCCTTTCTTTAAACAATCCAAAGAAAGCAAAACAGAAGAGAAAAGAAACCAAATCCACATGAATTATTCTTACCAAATTCCTTACAGGTGGAAGGCAAACTACAAGATCTACATCACTTGATGGAAGGGACAAACCAGTTGCATTGGAACCAAAAATATTTGTCCTGGAGCGAGGCCATAAGACTTGGAGGGACCGTGTAACACGTTTGACAGCCCAGTTAATGTAAGGTTTCCTTGTAAGATTCTCTGCAGCAACCTTAGGCACCATCATAGAATATGAACAATCAAAGTTTATTGGATCAGCCAAGGATAAAGTCCATGTTACCCATCATACTTGGGAGGAACATTCAACGAAGATTTCACTGTCACATACCTGCTTGCAGAAAGAGTCAATTTCATCATGAAGTAAGCTACGTATCACAGAAAGGGATGCCTTATTGGAAGAGTTAAGTAATTCTGGTGGTTGCAGAGGAAATGCAACATCTGGCTGGGGAAACAGAGACCAGTTGTCAACCAAAACTAGAATGAAACGAAAAATAGTACCATTTCAAACTGCTAATATTACTCAAAAAGCAGATTAAAAAATGACATGTTTACATGTTCCTGATCACGTGCTAACTGAGAAATTGCAATCAGGCGATCCTGCAACAGAGCTCCAGGCACAGGCTGTGTCAACTTACGAGCTGAAATGCTTTTATTCCTCCAAGAAGCCCAAACTACTTCACTACCATCCATACGCGTACAAGCTTCTTCAAAGTTAATTCCATCATGGGACCAACCTTTGACACCCCAATGCCTTGGGCTAGAACTACCTGACCGAACAGTTGGAAAGCCCCTATGTTTCCTGGAGTTGCCAACAGGAGAGGGAGGAGGAGGCCGGGGAGCACGTGGAACACAAAGTACTACAGGTGAAGGTGGCCTCTTAAGACGTGGTTGTTCCCTACTATTAGGTGGAACACAGGGGCTTTTACGTTCATGACTATGCTTGAAATCTGATCTCGATCTTTCTCTAGATATATTTGGGATGGTAATTGGTCGCAGAATAGGGTATGGAAGCGAATCCCCAGTTTTTGCTTCGCTGTCACCAGACAAGGTAGACAAGGCTCCTGATTCATTTTCATCAGCAACTGCATCTGTTGTTGATGAGTGGAGAACTTTGCCACCTATCTCACTTTCAGATAGCATGTACCCCACAGCCTGGTGTCCAGGGCCTAGAGGATCAAAGGGAGAGCAAAAAGAAGCAGCAGATGGAGAAGTCAAACCGTTTGTACTATAGGAAGAAGAAAAGGCAACCATATCATCAACAGCTCGACTGATGTCTGCTTCCCGCCATGCCCATGAGCTGTCATCTGAACTAAGAGAAGGAGGACGCGAAAAGCTGCTGCCCGGATAATCAGAAGGATTCCAGTACATTACACCACCACCAAAGTACTGGTTGTAATCCATTCCAGAAACTGCATGTAACTCTAAGTCTTCTTCAGACATCCAGTGATTTTCATGCTCATCGACCACATCCTGCGAATTTGAAAGATCAGAAAAATCCAAGAAATCATTAGCATACAACCTTTCATCATCAGTGGCCACAATACTGCGCTGCACGCTTGGGGCTGAGAAGCCCTGCTGATAACCAGATTGTCTTCTAGAGATAAACCCAGAGTCATAGTTCCAAGCAACTGATTGAGCTAGACCATTAACACCACGAACCACTGGAGGACACTCTATGTTCCTTGGTAATGGCCGAGACATAATACCACTGCACCCATTTTCAACTGGAGGATTTCTCATCCGATGTACTGGTGGTACAAAGGATTGATGAAAATGATTTTGCCAATTATGACCAACATCCAGATGCAATCTATCAGTAGCAGCTGGAAGATGTGAATTACAAGGTGGAACCTGTAAAGGAGATACGCTTGGCCATTCATAGGAAAGATACACAGAAGAATTTACAATGCCAATGTCATAAACGCCAATGCTTCCTTGCTCATGAATTGGGACCACTTTTTTCCCTGAATCCTCATCTTTGCCAAGTTTCTCCAGAAAAACAGATTTTTCATCCGCTCCTTTCCACTGGTCACAATTTATAGTTCCAATACGCCTATCATTATCATATTCAAAATTAAGCGATGATATATTTGGAGTAGCAGAAGGATCAATATCATGTTTTATGGATTGAACACTTGGAGATTCTTCATTAGTTACATCCACCATGTCTGTGTTCTTGCAGTCCTTCAAAACGTGAAGGCTAGTGCCTTCAGATGTTGACCTGCAATCTTTTGGATTTTGTTCATATTTGTTACCAGTGGCCTTGGTATCTGACACATTCTCAGCAGCTGACTCTTCAAATATCCTCTCAGAACTTGGAGGCTCATTTCCAGAATTAGTGGAGACACAGACCACTTTCTCCTCTCTTGCCTGAAAACTTTCAACTTCTACCGACCTCTGAGAGCTGGAACTTTTAAGCTTCTTTCTTTCTCTTCTGCTCTTCCTGGGAGCATTTTGAATGTTTCCATTATTTAATCCTACACTGCATCCCTGGTCAAAGTCAATCTGTTATAAATCATCTAAGTCATCAATATGGCATATAATTTGTATCAGATAGAAAACAAGAATACCACCAATTGAGCTGCTGACGGAAGAGGTTCACTGTGGAGATCCTTCTCTTGAGTTTTATCAGCAAACCTGCTTGACTGGCCAGCATCTGCACTTTTGCTACCCAAGAATTTGTTACCAATGCCCTGAAACATGCTCCAATATAATCAGGATTATATGATATTGAACAATGTATCCATATTCATGAGCTTTCTAAAAGAGGCCTGCAAGTGTGTAATGGTACCTTGTTCCCTTTAGCAAGTTTGGGATCATCTTCAGAAGACCTAGTCATAGGCTTTAGCCTTTTCACATTGCGATTTTTTCCCTTTTTCTTATGCTCATTGGTACCAAGTTTCTCCTTGGGTTTCTTTGTGGAAGGATTTCCATTTACTTCTCCAAAAAGCTCAAATTTTGTGCAATCAAGTGAAACCACCATGAGTAACTCCCGCAATTTTCTCAATATATAGTCAGAAGTGGTATTAACATCATCCAATGAACTAAAAAATATTTTTCCTTCACCATGTTCAATATCCTGACAGGCTAACAACATAGAAGAAATATCTTGAAGAAGAATCAAACTGCTAAAGACGGAGCGTAAAGAAGAGAGATTTCCAGACATTGATACATCAGCCATAGAGCACCCAACCTCCAAATCAGGGGGTTGCAAACTTAAAGTATTTTCCTGACACATAAAATTGTCATTGCATCTCAATGATAGCGTCCACATTTTATCCCTGGAGATATTTTTCTCCTTGAAATTTTCTGCAGCCTGAGAGTTACACTGATCAGATATCAGATCCTACTTTCAACAGGAAATTATACGCATTTCATCCAACTAATAATCCAAAAAACTGAACACTGTAAATATATGAGCACAAACAATCTAAAAGGATAAACATGCTAATTACAGCACACAATTATGCAGCTTTGGAGGACCAATAGAAAACAAATAAATGCAACATGAAACAATTTGGTGAAGCTATTGCTGGATTGGGAATTCTTTTAGTTCCATCTTGCACTCTACCATCGGAGGTTTTGGTCAAAAATACCATACAAGATTCCAATGGTAAGCACCAACATTTCCTCAGGCAATTTTCTCAAGAGAATTCTCAATTATCCGTTCAGTAGTTCCAGATACAACTCTATACACTTAGGCTTAGGCTCCTTAGTGGATCAATCTTTTTCCCAACTAACAGCCTAAAGATACTGTTCTGGAGACTAGAGAAAAGCAGATTAAACTAACAGACCATTTCCCACTACAAAGGGAGAATCTCTCACGAAAAATGCAGCAAAAAGCTAAACAGCAACCTCATCACCAATGGTATGCAAGTAAACCAAATCCAATAAGATTTCACGAAAATAGCAACCATAAGTATTTCCAAATAGCGAACTCAATAAATCAGATTTCTACTATAAGAAGTTGTTTCGGGAAAATTACCAGGCACTTTGCTGCTCTCTGCACTGCCATCCGAAACATTTTCTTCTGCATTTCCTCGTCCAATTTACCCCACCAATCCAGACATCCCTTCTTCCTCCAAAACACATTAGCAGCAATCCCTGCGCCATTCATCTTTTCTTTCAATTTTACACCTCTTTTCTTACCAATATTAGTACAATTCAACCAAGCCAACCTCAAAGCTACCTCCAACTTATTCGCCACAAATGCCTCCACGCTATAATAGCCTCTGGCCTTCAACCACTCCATTTCCACCCATTCGGCCCCCAACCCTGCACTCTCCTCCCCTCTAAGAAACTGCCCACTAGACACTCCATCCATTATCACCACAAACCTGTCCACATTTTCTACAAATTCCTCGGCTACAGTCATCGAATCAAGGCAACTAACATGCCCCAGTAGCGAAAAAAATTTAATATTTTCACCTTCTTTAGAGCTTAGCAGCCTGGTCGACTCCCGAATCAACCGCTCGGACTCGTTCGACTCGGATACTCGGGATAGCAGCCCATGGGACTTGCGGAAACAGAGGCTGGGGAGGCTGCTACTGCTCGTGCCACTGCACTTACGCTGCTCTGATGAAGATGAATGAGGAATATCCGGTAGAACGATGAATAAGCAGTGGCCGTTTGTTTCGAGCTTGTGGAGCATTTGAAGGAGGACTTGCGTGAATTTTGCATCAACAGTGGTGAGATGAGCTTGACGTTGATGAACAGAGAGAGAAGAGAACCATTTGAGTATTGATGATCTCGGGTTCGGGTTGGCATTTGGGTTGGGGGATTTCGAGTTATAGAGGGAGAGGTGGGAGGTGAGGGCGTCAATAAGCTGGCGGGTCGAGTTCATCACAAAACTTGGAATCCAAGGGCGTCTTTTAGGCTTTCTAACCGCTGACTTGCAGATGGAGGTGGTGCTGGTGGTGGTGCTGAGAAATCCGCGGCGGTGAGTTTGGTGGCGGTGTTAGTGGGGGGGACGAGGAGAGAGAGAGAGAGAGAGAGAGAGTTGCGGCTGACTTGAAGGCGACAATTGAGCATTAAACTGATTGAAATTTACAGAAGTGGATTTTTCTTCGCTTTGCCTGCCCTTTGTTGTTGGTCATAACTCACAAACAGCAGTGGGAGATTTTACTAGGGAATATGAATTTACCATTTAAAAAAAAAAGTAGTAGCAGTAATTAGCAAAAAAATAACTTACCATAAAAAATTTTTAAAAATAAGTGAGGATGTATTCAGCTTTGAGTACCCTCCTTGCACGACGTGCAAATCATATCTGAATCGTTAGATTATATTTCAAATCTAATTTAACTGTTTATATTTTTTATTTTTTATAAATATTATTTTTGTGAAAATTTAAAATTTTTTACAAATGTCGGATCAAATTCGAGATATAATATGACGAACCAGATTCGGTCCTATACGTGCTGTAAAAATACCGTGCAGGATCATAACCGAACTCTGTATTTGAATCTTTGACATGCATAAGACAGATAGCGTTTCAATAAGAACCTAGTTAATTTTTTCATATTCTTTTCTTTGTCCTTCTTGACTTACGTGAGGTTGGATATAATTTTAGTTTGAAATTTTTTATATTAAATTTTAGGCAAATTGGCATATTTTATCCTATATATTTTATCTCTTGGTATGTTAAGTCTCCATTGTAGTTTTTTGATTTTTTTTAGTCCCTCAGGTATTTTCGAAACCAATGTCAAGGACTCCCGGTCACTATTGCGGTGGTTTTCGGTCAATTTTCACACGAGCTTCTCACATGGATAAACTGTCAAGGGTAAAAAAGACAGAACAATACCGTAATTTTTGAAAAAAACACAAACCCGTCAAATATAAATTGATTTTTACAGTCAGATTTTTTCCCAAATTGAAGTTAGGGTATTTTTTTCCCAAGTTGCAACAACAAAAAAATTAATGTCAAGGAGATAGCAGGAGAAGGAGAAAACGAGAAAGATTGAAGATTATTCACTTCACGTTGTTGAAGGTTCTCACACCAACAAATCTCCTCGCTGTTGATTTAGTCGGTTGTGATTTCTTGGTGCAGCTGGTGGCAATGGTGGTTTTCGTGGTTTCAGATCCAGCCATTGATGCAAAAGTATACGAAAAGGATCAGATTCAGTGTGGATCCTCAGAAATATAGGTAGTTATGTGGTTGCTTGTGCACACGAGAAAAGATGGTGCCTATCAAGAGCTATATATAAGCCAAGTGTGACTGAATCTAGAGAATATGCTCTTCTTAACTACTTTTTTTTGTTTTCTTTCTATTAATTAATCCTACATTATGTGAATTATCTATTCACAAACTCCTTCAGCTTGGCAAAATTATCAATATCTTCACTGAACTTTTGACTTCTAAAGTTTTAACACATTCTTAACTTCATCATGCTAGGAAATTTTATGCCTCCTTTATTTTTCTTCTTGAAGCCAAGCCCAACACAGAATCACAGATTAGTAAAGAACCCTCAATCTTCTTCGTTTTCTCCTTCTCCTGCTATCTCCTTGACAGTAATTTTGCTATTGTTGCAACTTGAGAAAAAATGTCCTAACTTCAATTTGGAGGGAAAATCTAACTGTGAAAGTCAATTTACATTTGGTGGGTTTGAGTTTTTTTTTCTTTAAAAAATACAGTGTTGTTCTGCCTTTTTTACCCTTGGCAGTTTACCCATGTGAGAAGATCGTGTGAAAATTGATCGGAAGCCACCGCAACAGTGGCTGGGAGTCCTTGACAGTAGTTTCGAAAATACATGAGGGACTAAAAAATCAAAAAACTATAATGGGGACTTAACATTCCAAGAGATAAATCATATAGGACAAAATATGCCAATTTGCCTAAATTTTATATACATAAATTGATTTTAGAAAATGAATGATATTTAAAATAAAAAATTTATATTAAATTTTACAACATAACTCAAAACAAATACACTATTATTGTTCAGTATGTCACGATAAAGATTATAAATTAAATAATCACATAAGTAGTGAAAAGCGGGAAAACAAATTTGTCATATTAGGATAGTTCATCTTACAAGTTCAAGGGCTACAACATTTAATATTAGCGGCCTTTAAGCAACACTTAAATTAGATATTTTCGCAATTTTAACATAGATAGTGATGCCTTCAAGAAAATAGAGGCGGGCTATGGAAGAGTGATAAATGAATTGACCTGCAATTACTACATATAATCTCTTGTTAGAACTTTGTAATTTGAGTTTTAAAGTAATGTCATCATAAAAAATATCATCATTAAATTGTTATTAATATGTTTTAAAACTAGCATAAGCACACTTGTTATGCGCGTTAATTTTATTTATCTACCTTTAGAGTAAATTAATAATAGGAAAAATAGAAAGATTGTTATAAGTAAATTTAATCTTTGCATTTCTCAAACCTTCACCAAATATAAATTAAAGGAAAATTAAAGTATTTACAAGTTAGATAAAACATCTTGTTGAAAACTATTATTAGTATCTTTTTAAATTTAACCAATAAAGTTTCAGTGATTCTAGTTGGAGTCATAATCTTTTGCTCGTTGCTTGGATAAACGGAGGACCAAGCGTAATACCTAAAAAGAGATTGGGGGAGTTAGAGGACATGGGGGGAGGGGGATAAGGGGTGGGTCAATGATTTTTTATCCAAAATCTAGTTAATGAAGAAATGCATAACTGCACTTACCTTTAGAGAGCGTTGAAACAATATCATTATTTATATATTTATATTGCATTCAAAATGGCACACTTTGTATCAAATGGGACATATGGTCTCCTTATATATCCCTATTTCTTCTTTTGTTAGTAAAATATAAGGTTACCCATTTGAAAATTATGATTTTATAAAATTGTATACAATAATTTAAATCATTTGTTAAAAACCCTTTGTTTAAAGCACATTACAAACCAATCGGGGCTAACTACATGTATAATGAATATACTTTTGCAATCTATGCATGGGAAATATATATTATATATAGGCATGTGAGATTAGCACAAGCTTAACATTATAACAATTGCAACAAAATTTGTAAAGAAACATATAATATTTCAACTTTGATATTTTTCACAAAACTGTTGACATATTTTCATTTATGTAAGTGTTGGAAAATTGTCATTTGATCTAGTGTGAGATGGTGGTTGTTTTTGTTACCGTTACTCTTTTATAAGATATCTTTTAATTTATTTTAGAGAAGTGTATGTATTTCATAAAATTTGAATATAATTAGTATGCACGTTAATATTTAGACAAGAATAATACAAAATGATACATAGAAATAAGTGCTAATGAATATTTAATCTCTAGCATTCAAAAGCATACCAAAATATTTGTTTACAAGTAATTGTGTACATATGAATGTTATACATTAAAAATGACTTAAATTATTGCCATTTATGTTGAGAGCTAACTGCTCAAACTTTACCTGAATCTTATCATCCACCTGCTACAGAAGATTGAACCACTGGACATTTTGGTTGCACTAAGGATGTTGATAGTTGTAAGTCTGACAATATATATATATATATATATATATATATATATATATATATATATATATATATATATATATATATATATATATATATATATATATATATATATATATATATATATTACTTACTTCTGTAGTCAAGTTTTTATTTCTCCAATAATATAATTATTAAGTATAAAACTCTATTATCTTTATGTCCTTGTTTTGTTTTTCTTTTTATAGAATGTAGTTAAAGGCATATGATGTAAACTAGGATTAACATTTTGTTTGATAGTATTTCTTCACATAGCATCAAAGTCATTTGTATGCATTTGTTTTAGAAAATAACTTATTGATCAATTTTCAAAAAATAAAAAATTATAAGACTTTGCATATGAACGGTGAAATCCGGCAAGAGCAAGTCACGCTCCCTATACGTGTGTTGGTAGAGGAGGGCACTTTTGCCCATTCAATTCTTTCTCTTCACCGGAACCTTCAAGATGAAGAAAAGAACAATTACATCTTATGAGCATGGATGAAAAAACCATCGATTGCCCAAATGAATTAGTTGGTACTAGAAATGTTAGAAAAAGTGAACGAAAAGAGTAATAAGAAGTGAAAAGGACAGAGACACTTCCCAACCAGAAAGCAAAGTTCCCACTGATGGTATACTTAGTGTAAGCGAGCTCTAAGATCACATCTTTGGAATAAAATCCAGTTAGAAAAGGAAATCCAATTAGAGATAAGCTGCCTATGAGCATCATGGCATAGGTAAAAGGGAACGAGGAGGCAAGCCCCCCCATCTTCCGCATCCATTTCTTCATATTTGCTTTCTCCATCACCTCCATCAGCCAACAAGCTTCCGTTCATTTCTAAAAGATTAACCAGCAACACCTTTAGCTTTCCACCTCTATCTCTTTCATCACACCTCCTTACTGCTTTTGCCTCATTTATTTGTATAGCTCACTGGTCTCTCCGAATCGCTCTACCCATATACATCCCCACCCAAACATCTTCTACTAGTTTATGTTGATCCATCAAACAAGCTCCACCTCGGCCCCCATATCTCCCACAAACCCCATCTACTATTTGTGGTGTTCCACTAGTCTGAGGTAGTGCCGCCAACCCAGTAATTTTCACCACAGAGTCATTTGTAGAAAGTGGTATTATTTGCCAACAGAAACTACCCCTAATTATCGATAAACTCTCACCAAAACTAAAGTTTCCCGAAACGTTTAATACAATTTCACAACCTAAAAAATGGCAGTACACTATAACATCAAGAAGAATATAAAAATTGACTTTCCTGTTATATACACATTCTTTGAGATATTCAAATCAGATACTATTTTGCAAATGTTATCTAACTAATTGACTTCTCTAAGATCGCTCTCACAAGTGACCAATGGCATGTGGGGCGGCGACAGCGCTGACAAGGAGTAATATTGATAGAAATTTAATAAATCAGAGTCTTCATAGTCGAAATGGGCATGGGCATCGTTGGATGGAGTTGCAAAAGAGAAGTTAAGACTTGTGATGAATACTATGATATTGTAAGAATATTGTTACGAGCCATTGACGAACGAAAATTGCATCAACTATATATATTAAGTATATAACATGAAGTCAAAGCATCATAAATTCATTCATCTCTGTGTGCATGTATGATGGGCATGGCCATATGGGTTTGGAAAAGAAGAACAATGGGGTTTTGCAAAGAAAGCCCTAGAAAAGGGTTATGCATATGCTAGTTAGTTTAGAGAGGGTGATAATGTTTGTGTGTGTATGTGTGAGAGAGAAAGAGAGATAGATACAATGAGTCGGTTTAACCATGTACAATGTGGGCGGGTCATTAGAACGGTGGATAAAAGGATATGAATGCACAAAAATACCCTTCTCAACTAACACAAGTGCAAGGAGCGTGACTTGCTCTTGCCGAATTTCGTCGTCCATGTGTAATTTTCATATTTTAAATGACAAGAAAATAGTTAATGGGTATAAAAAGATAAAAATAATATTATAGTTAAGATAAAAAAAGTAAAAAATATTTGTGACTAATTATAACAGTTTTCTCATAAAAAATTTATCCTTAAATATGAAACTTTAACTATATATATTACGTATAATCTACATTTTCAATTTATCATATAAATTGATTTATGTTATTCTGTATATTATCTAGGATTCCCCATGTGAACCTTCTATAGAGCGTCTTTGTTTTCACTGGCGTGCATTATGCCAAGAACATAGGGAATTGAAAAGTCACCTATTAGAAGCTGTCATAACTTAGACAACATATTATATTTTTATTTGAGTTAAATTATATTAAGAATTATAAAAGTGAATTGTTTGTGAGAAAAGAAATAAGATTCAAAGTAAAAAAAAAATGAATTTTTTGATTTAAAATAAATCCAAATTTACCCTCAGTCTATGTAATGTTTCAATTATATTTTATTTGAATGGCAAATAAAACTTATATATGTACCAATGACCAATATTATTGTTTATTTTATTAAACAAGGCGAAAAAATATGTATTAGTTTTTTTCCAATGAAGATGAAACTATGGGATAAATAAAAATAGATCTCAAATTTTCTACAACGTAGAGAAGTTACAAGGAAAATTTAGAATAAACAAAAGCAAACTCCATGGTTTTGAAATTACAAAGACAAGCTTCAACCCATTTAACCTTGCTTGTATCTTTTATTAGTTGACTTTTTTCTACTCTTATAGACATAAATGAAAGGAAAAGACAGCTTTGGGTGTGCGCAGAAGACATACAATGAAGTCTCTGTTCGACCACGAGCGCTGGTTTTACTCTGGTACCATTTGCTCTCCGAACATTTTACTGACCAGAGAAGGTTAGAACTGTCCTTTTAATTAGTATTTCTTTTGATAATGTCCTTTTAATTATAAGTATTAATTAAAAATAAAAAGAACTGCACAAAAAAGTCTGCTAAGAAAAAATAACTTATTTAATCTCTAAAATTTTAAGCAAATATATTAATATACTCAAAATATTTTTACTATTATAATTCATAATAAATTTTACCTCAGTCAAAACATTCTAATTATAAATCTTCGCTCAAATATTTGATAAAAAATAAGATGAGAAATAGAGAAAATATTGGATGAATGTGATTAAATGTGTTGGATAAGTAAAATAATTTTGAAGAAAAATAGAATGAGTTATTTAATATTTTAAAAGATTAATATGTTACGACAACATGTAAAAATTCATTAAGGATTATTAATATATTTTCTTTCAAATTTGAAAGATTAAATAGACCATTGGAGACGCACGTTAAATCTTCGGAAACCCTTTCTTCATTTGTTTTCTCGCTCTGTTTCCACTCTCCACTGCGGATTGGGGTTTTACGTAAAACCCTAAACCGTTAAACCCATGGCTTGGAGATCGCGATCATCTGCGACGCGGTTACTGTATCGTCTCTGCTCAAGCACGAAGGCAAGTCCGGAATGTACACGGAGAACTCCAAGCGCGGCTTTATTGGCCGGCAACTTCCACCATCGCTACTTTTCCGCCAGCAGTGCAGCTGCTAGATTGAGGGAAGAGAAGGAGGTAGCATGGAAGGAGTCAATGGAAAAGCTACGGAATATTGGAATATCGGCTCATATTGACTCTGGAAAGACTACCTTGACCGAGCGGGTTTTGTACTATACCGGCCGGATCCACGAGATTCATGAAGTTCGTGGGAAAGATGGAGTCGGGGCGAAAATGGATTCAATGGATTTAGAGAGGGAAAAAGGGATTACTATACAGTCCGCTGCAACTTACTGTACTTGGAGAGATTATAAGGTGAAATTTTCATTCAATTTCATCATCTTCTTAGATTTCTCTTACTGCTATGCTGTGTGGTTGCTTGGTTGTCCACGACAGAAACGAAATCCATAATGAGTTGGGAAAAAATAAAAAAAAAAGTGAAGTTCTCTTCCTCTTGGCTAGCGTTTGGATCTCTAGCGCAAATTTATCCATGCTAAAGGTGGTCTTTGGTGGCCTTAGACTTACCGAGATAAGTTAATATGTCTGAGATGGAAATGTCGGTTTCCATGGTTAATTGTGTTCCGAGAACTTCTAAGGTTTAATTTCTATTGGCTTGCTGGGGCAAGTTAGTTTGTGTTTCTATGATTATGTTAATAAGGTTTCATGTGTTTTGGCAGGTGAACATTATTGACACACCTGGTCACGTTGATTTCACCATTGAAGTTGAGAGGGCTTTGCGTGTCCTTGATGGTGCCATTCTTGTACTCTGTAGTGTTGGCGGTGTACAGAGTCAGTCAATTACCGTTGACAGGCAAATGAGAAGATATGAAGTTCCAAGACTTGCTTTCATTAACAAACTAGATCGAATGGGTGCAGATCCTTGGAAAGTTCTTGAGCAGGTTTGTTATTTTCCTGATAAACTCTTCAAGTTTTTTTCTTTTGACCAGTTCTAAGATCAATTTCGGGGGTGTAAAGATAGAGAAGTATCTTAATTAGACAATTATTTGAATTCTTTGATTAGTGTTTCTTTGGGTATTATTCCAATTACGTCCAAATTCAATCTATATCTAAATTCTGTATGTCATGCCAATATCTTAGTCCTCAGTGTTTCTTCTGGAAATTTTTCGTGGATCAAGAAGTTAGCAAGTGTTACAATTTCTCACCCTCAGATTGGCAATTTGCTAGATTCTTCCCCACCTCCGATTCACCGGGTTAGCTCTAAAACAGAAGTAAGGAAAGGAAAAAAACATTCAATCTTCTAGGGTATGGATAATAAGGAAAGAAGTACTATGATTTCAGTTACTATAGATAGATGCTTTTCCAGGGTTCTCTTTCACTCAACTTGTATTAAAAAAAATTCATTTAGTGCTTAGTCGGAAAGCATGTTGATGGAGTCCATCTCAAACTCTATCTTTGGGGACCAATCCTTGGGCTACTCTTTTGATGCTCGTTTGGTAACTGTTTGTTGTTATACGAATGCTTGAAAAGTGTTGCAGGATTGATGTATTGGTCTATTTGAGTTCGAAAAATTTTAGAAGAAGTTCTCTGCTCCAATAAGTTAGGTTGTAATATGCGGTGACATCCCTTCTGGTTTTCTGTTATTTTACATACCTCTCATCTTCTTTCTGAAATTACGTGTGCTTCTTGGGCAGCTATTTTTGTTAATGATAAATGATTTTTAGAAATTTTGTTATTGGGAAAACCTATAAATAACCATCAACTATTTACTTAGGTTATATTATACCCAAAAACTTATTTTTTTTATTTTTTTCTACCTCTACATTATTTTCGTGTGTGTTTTTGGGTATGTTGCCCCACCAATGCGGTGGTTTCTAGCGATTCAAAGGCACATGCTTCTCATATGCCATTACTCTAAGGGCAAATGTGTCAGAACAACTCCCTTCCTTTAAAAAAACAGCCCTCAACCAACATGTACCCGGGTATTTGTGTGACACCTGATGCTTCCACATTGGTAACCACTACTGGGATGGCAGCTGTTCCCTTCACCCGAAGATTTTATGGCCATTCAAACCTCGGGAACTGCAAAGTAGTTATCCCATAATTTGTCGGCCTCGTGTTTTCAATCTCTTCTCTAGTCAGCTTCCGATAAGAAATCTAGAACTCTGCCCCTATCCCCACGTCGAGAATCCCAGTCATCTGGTGCAGATACTTGGACCAAGTTCCTGGAGAATGATGTTGTACAGGACTTTTCATTCCCTTCATTTCTTGGTCTTTTTTGGTTATCAATTAGTTAACTTTTCTGGAAAGTCCAAATTAGCTATTATGAATTTGTAATCTTGATGGAATTCATGATTAGTTTCAAGTGGCTGGAACTGGTAGGGAGGAAATTCAAATTTGATGGGCTGAGATTGGAGATTTTTTGAATTTCTGTGCCTGCTACCTTAGCTCTTTTAGCGGACCCCATTGCTTCCTTGGTGGATTCTGCCTTTGTTTGTCTTTTTTAGTTCATTTTAAATTTTGATTATGCAGTTTCTTTTCCATTGTAATTGAAGGTTGAAAAATTGGAGTGAAAGGAAGTGTTCTGACATGTTGGTTTAGGGCTTTCTTTTTTTTTATTATTAAAGGAAGGGAGTGTTCTGATGTATTTGCCCTCAAATTATTGGCATATGAGAAGCACGTGCCTTTGCACTATTGGAAATCACCGCATTGATGGGGGCGGCATACCAGAAAAAAACACACGAAAATAGTGGTAGAAAAAAATAAAAGCAAAGTTTTTGTGTATATGGAACCTTTGTAAATAGTTGATGGATATTTGTAGGGATTTTCCCTTTTGTTATTTGTTCAATGAAAATGACCTTGCTACCCATAAAATCTTGGAAGGTTTAAGTGTGGTGTCCTCACCACTTAGGGAATATTATATAATATGAGAAGATATTCCGCTGTTTGTCTTATAATTTCATTATGTACAGTTTGTGTAACTATTATGCCTTTCATGAGGTAACTAGGTGAGTGAAGTTCTCAAGAAAGCCATGGTTGGTAAGTGTGTTCTATTGCCTTTGTGTTATAAAGTTTCTAGTGATCCTCTGTAACTCATATAAGAAGTGGCTATCCTAGGTTCTGAATGATAGAAGTACTTTTTGTCCTTTGTTTCCTTTTTTTTTTTAATGTCAACCAATAGGGATGTTGTCTAATTGGTATTGTTGCTAATCATAATTATTTTCCACAATCTCATCCAAGAGTAGTATTGATATCAAAGATGATGAATACAGTAGGATTAATATTAATAATACTGAAAACATAGTATTTTGTTGTTTAGTTGGAATTGCAAGTTGCAACTACTAAGCTGATAGTCATTATGCCTTTTTTGTCTTTAGAAATATGTTTAAGGTTGAAATACTTGAGGGTGGACAACTAATTCTCTTTTTTTTCTTTGTAATAATTGGTAGGCAAGAACCAAGCTTCGACACCATAGTGCTGCTGTGCAAGTTCCAATTGGTTTGGAAGATGAATTTCAGGGTCTTGTTGATCTTGTGCAATTAAAAGCTTACTATTTTCATGGTTCCAGTGGGTCTGTTTCTTAACAAAGCATCATTAATTAGATTTTACACTTAGGTTACTTTAAGCCATTTGCTTCTTGATTACTTTTCTAAATCTTTTGTCTGGTTGAAGGGAGAAAGTGCTCACTGAAGAAGTTCCTGGTGACATGTTAGATTTAGTCACACAGAAGCGGAAGGAACTCATTGAAGCAATTTCTGAGGTGGATGAAAAACTTGCTGAACAATATATCAATGATGAGCCTATATCATCCACTGATCTTGAGGTATGTTGACGTAACCTTTTCCTAAATAAACGTATGAGTTGCATTTATTATGAGCATTACTAGTTCTAGTGTTTTAAAATGTTGTATTCTCTATAAGTGCTGTAAGACGGTTGACCTAGTAAACGGCTTTAGGAGTATTTTGAACTATTGATCTTGGTATTAGCAACCATCTCATATTGGTCTTCTCTGGTATTTAAATTCTTCTTCTTAACGTATGCCTTTGTGGAAATCTCTTCTAATTTTGTCCACCCTATTATGTTGAATCTGGATAGGAAGAGATATTAAAAAAAATATTGTGATGCTATTGGGAACGCTGTTGTTTGATCGACTTATTCTTCACCCCGCGCGGGGGGTGGGGGTGTTACAAATCTTCATCTGATTTTTTGTTTCAGGAAAATAGATCATCCTTTAAATGCAGTAGCTTTTTCCTGTCCCATTGATGTATTATTCTTAAGGAGGTTGTGTTGCTCTGTGGGTGACAAGAGTGACATCCATCATATAACATTCTCTACAAACCCAAAGATAATGTATTTATTTACTGTGATACTTTCCATCCTGATAAAATTATGATACAAGTTTTGGTCAAATGATTCAGTGATCTAAACTATGCTTGAAACAAACGAATAAGCATTTAATCGGTGTTCTTTCATCCTCTTCCTTTTCTTTTCTCTCTTTATTTTGCATCTTGCAGCTCAGGCTTTTTGTTCTGTAGCATTTATTCAAACAAAAGAGGGGCCTCGTAAATGTTTTTTTTCCCTTGTTCAGTTTTGTGTGTAAAAGTGATGGTTTCTTGTAGTGATATCCCTAATTCAGTTTATGCTTATACCTTCTTGCTTTGGTCATTTTGTAGGAGGCTATCAGGAGAGCTACCATAGCTCGAAAATTTGTGCCTGTTTTCATGGGTAGTGCATTTAAAAACAAGGTATGGACTTGCAACTTATACTTGAAACATCATACATTTCATATGCTTGCCCTTCCTTTTTCATGTAGAGAGTGAGGAATCTAAGTTGATGTTGGATTTATTGGTTGAAAACGGCTTAAGTAAGATAAAACTTGCACATCTAGCTAGTGTATCATCACATTCTCAACTCCTTTACATAATCAAGGTTTTTTTTTTTAAATTTTTTTATTTTACTTCACTGCTTAGTTTTCAAGTGAGGAAGTGGTATGAGGTAGGCTCCATAGCTAATCTATAACATAACCACTTTGAAGTCAATGTTAAGAAATGTTTCAATTCTTCAATACATGTTCTCTTTGGTGCATATTATGATTTTCTTTCCCCAGGTGAAAGACTTTTGTTGAATGATCAACTTCATAAAGGGCATGTCTAGGCCATTTCTGACTTCCCTTCTAATTTGGTGTCCTTGGAATTTTATTTCCACATCTGTCAATATCCAGTTCCTAATTTTCCTGTGAAATAGAATATTGAGTTTCATTTTCATGGTAGAAAAATATCTGGAATGCCAGATAATATCATTTCTTTTCCTTCCAACTAGTAACTGTGACTTCCATTCCTGCAATTTTGTTGTTAACAGGGAGTTCAACCCCTTCTTGATGGCGTTGTTAGTTATTTGCCATGTCCGACGGAAGTTAGTAACTATGCACTTGATCAAACAAAGAATGAAGAGAAGGTATTGATAATGTTAAATTCTTTCCTTACCCTTCTTCTTGCAATAGTGATGACAAACTAATGTTTTCATTTATTGTATCTGCTGCTAGATCATATTATCTGGTAACCCATCAGGACCATTGGTTGCTTTGGCCTTCAAGTTGGAAGAAGGCCGTTTTGGTCAATTAACATTTTTGAGGTATTACTGATGATATATGTGTTTGTGCATGGATAAAGTACTGTCAGATACAATTATAATGCAGTTCTTGGATTGTTGATCTGTTGGTTATTGCTACTACTGGGTAGTTGGTACTTCTCTAACTCCTATTTCTGTATAGGATTTATGAAGGTGTCATTCGGAAGGGAGATTTTATGGTCAACGTAAACACGGGAAAGAAGATCAAAGTAAGTCCTAATATGATTCTTCATTTGGTTGGATAATATCAATTATCTGATGCCTTGGATACATGGCTGTACTTGGTTGCTCTGTTCATTTTAGGGAAGCTGCAGTTTGTAACATAAGGTTTTAAATGAATCTCGGCCTGCAACCTCAATATAGTTTCTCTATCTGTAAACTTTTTTTATTAAACGCTAAAAAAGTTTTGTACCTAAAATCTTCAAGCTCCTTTTAAGATGAAATATATATCTTCTAGCAGACTAGAGTAGAATCTGCATATGCACTCTTTGATATCAGCTAACTGATTCTGAAGGGCTTTTCCACTTTTCTTCACAAGAATCACATCAATAATCAATATGTTTTTCTCATTCAGTAGCATGGATTGCTGTAAGGGGCAAGCATAACAGAATGGCACTACGTGGCATTGAGTTTGGATAATTTAAGTGAATGGTGTAATGATCATAGAGGAATATAATGAGAATGTGTGACTGTGCTGCATGAAAGAGTATGTATGGTGCTTTTGAAACTGTCTCTGGGTTATTGAGCTCAGATGCTGGTGAGTTTTGATCTGGATGGTAGACTGCCAAACCTTAACTTAAGTTTTCAAAATAGAACTGCTGAAGTTGCAAAGTGCAATTCTTTCTTAGTTTAGTATGGTTCTTGTACATTCAAATTTGAGTTTGTTTGTAGGTGGAATATATACATGTAATGCGATTAAAAAGCCATAGTGCTTGATAGGATTGTGTTGATTGTGCTTTCCCTTTTCTTCTGTATATATAGGATGCTCTCATGAAGGTTGGATAGGTCTGTTAGCTCAAGTATTCTGATCATTATTATTTGATCACAGGTTCCTCGTTTGGTTCGGATGCATGCTGATGAAATGGAGGTTTGTCTCCTGCCTATTCTAATGCTTTCTCGTTCAAGTGTTCTTTTTCTTCTATTCGGTCTTATTGGATCTCCTTATTTTTGTTATTTATTTTCATATTTTTCCTGGGAGGGGCACCAGGCAGTTTCTTTCTACGGTTCTGCAGCGAAATCATCGTTAATCCTTAAAGCAAGTGAATGTGAGAATGTATATGGATAGAAGCTGGGCTGATTCCAAGCTAGCCTCTCTAGGGATAGATAGACACTATCAGCCCAATTTCTGCTTGCCTTGGTTGGATTCTTTTGCCCTTTTGCTTGAGCATGCAATTGATTTCATCTAGCCTACCCATGTCTTTCATCTGACCTATTGGAAAGGTTGGGTTGAGTTGCTAAAAACATTTGACAGTTCTCACGACAATTGCGAAAATAGGAAGGAAAAAAATACGACCCCCCGGTTGATAAATTGATCCCTTCACTAACCTTAGATTATTATGAGAAAGCAACTGCAGCTTCTCCTCGGCAAATTCATGACCCTCTAAATCTCAAAGCTGAAAAATTATCTGGTGGATTGTGCAAGAAGCTGTAATAAGTTTGAAATAAAAAAAAAAAGGATAAAGTTGGAGGGAGAGGCTTGATCAGAATTTCATAGTGTGCTGGTGAAAATGATATGAACAACTTTTGAAGGGCATACTGAAGTTTCTCAACATTTTATAGTGGCAAAGTTGACCACAGTTACAATCTGATACTTTAAATGGAACATTTAGCTGCTTTTGATCCTTCTTTGAATTCATGTCTAATGTTTTTTCCATCACTGTATTATGATGATTCTTCTTGGGTTTATGATACTGCAGGACATTCAAGAGGCTCATGCTGGACAAATAGTTGCTGTATTTGGGGTAGATTGTGCCTCAGGTACTGTGTGCAGAATATAATCTAGCTTTGTGGATACCTTTTTTTTTTTTTTTTAAATTCTTTCCCCTGGGACAATATGAATTGGGGGATTTTTCTCCTTTTTTCCTTTGGGAACCTTTGTATATTCAGATCTTTATGGTGTGTAATGTGTAACACGTTCTCTCACTATAAATTCATTGATACTTGAAAACAGGAGATACATTTACTGATGGATCAGTCAGATACACCATGACGTCTATGAATGTCCCGGAGCCAGTGATGTCCTTGGCTGTTTCACCAGTTTCTAAAGATTCTGGAGGACAAGTGGGCAGTTGAATTATAAAAGCAAATGTCTTTGAACTCTTCGGAATTCCCTTTGAATAATTTAATGCTGTTAATTTGTGCAGTTTTCCAAAGCGCTGAATCGCTTTCAGAAAGAGGATCCAACTTTTCGTGTCGGTTTAGATCCTGAGAGTGGCCAGGTTTAGTTTCCTACATTTTATTGAAGATTTTCATATTATGGCACACCTTGTTGTCAAAGATGGAAAATTCGTTGCTCAGAAAGGTGCCTGATGCTGGATTTTTAATTAAGCAGACAATTATTTCTGGAATGGGGGAATTGCATTTAGACATATATGTTGAACGCATAAGAAGAGAATATAAGGTGCCTGACCCTTTTACAATTACACTTTTCTTACAGATTATCTAGTACTATGTGAAGGTTTTATTTCCTTCGTGGTCCAGTGCTAAGTCTTATTGCTTGGTTCACCTTGTTAAGGTTGAGGCAACTGTTGGAAAACCTCGTGTCAACTTCAGAGAGACTATTACTCAAAGGGCTCAGTTTGATTATTTGCATAAGAAGCAAAGCGGAGGACAAGGTCAATACGGAAGGGTAACTGGGTAAGTTGAAGGTTCCTTAATTGGCTAGATAATGTACATTTTCCCCCTCTTCTAACTATAAAGTTTTTCTTATTTTCTTTATTCTACAGTCTCATGCTTCTTTCTTTCTTCGTGATTGACCTTAGTATTATTTGATAAAGGACACTATTTTCTTCTAATTGTCTTGAAATAGATGGATGGTAGAACTTTTCTGGAATTTTGTGGCTACCAATGGGAGCCAGGATAGATTTTTTACCCACTAATAAGGATCTGATTGCATATTTTCTTTCGTATTCATTTTAACATAAATTTGAAACAATTTTTTTGAAATTATGTATTGGAAATTATTGCCGACCCCGACTTGGGATTAAGGTTCGGTGGTTGTTGTTCCTCCTTGTAGGAAATTATTGGCCAATTTGAATTTGAACTCTGCTAGTAAAAATATCATTATGCAAGCTCTGTATCTTGTATTTGAAGCATGCTACAAAGCTTGCCCATTTGAGTTGGTGAGAACATTCCTTCGATTCACATCCCCCTAACCCCATGTATCAAAAAAGCGGGGAAAAATGAAAGAGAAGAATCAACTGCAGCAAAAATATGTAGGTGGTTAGTAAACCCTTTAGGTGTAGAAAGCGAGTTGTCAGGTTTGGTAATTTTGCTTTTAGTTTTGTACTTGTGCAGCCAATGATTCCAGCATTTATAAAAGGTTTCCTGTCTTGTTCAAATTCTTTTTATGGGTTGTGTTTTCTCTTGCTTTTCTTTTTCTGCTTCAAAAAAGGCCTCTTAAATTATGCAAAATTATCAATGGCATTTAAATTTTCTTTTGCTTGCAGGTATGTAGAACCGCTGCCACCAGGGTCGTCGACCAAGTTTGAGTTTGATAACATGATTGTTGGACAAAACATTCCATCAGGCTTTATCCCGGCAATCGAGAAGGGCTTCAAAGAAGCTGCCAACTCGTAATTATTGGGGGGTTCTTTTGGTTTTCTTTTTTTGGTTTGGTTGGGGGGGGTGGGTGCAGTGGGCGTGGGGGGATAAAAAAATTTGTGATGACCATTTTAGTATAAAAGTCTTTTTATGTTCACTCATCATTTTAGTTCTGCAATTGTGTATTTTGATTTGGTTCACTCGTAGAAATGAAGTTCGGGTTTTGACATGAATATGTTTATATCATTGCGCTTTATGTCTTATTTATGCAATGCTCATTTGATTCAATACTCAATAATTCTCACTTGTGCAACCGTTGAAACTGATCAAGTTTGAGGGCAACAATATCTTCTTTGGCTATTTATTTCCTTTTCTTTTTCCTTTTTGTTGTTCATTTCATGATCTGAGATTTGATATGTTTTTCTGTGCAGTGGTTCTTTAATTGGTCATCCGGTAGAAAATATTCGTATCGTTTTGACCGATGGTGCATCCCATGCTGTTGATTCGAGTGAACTTGCGTTCAAGTTAGCTGCAATATATGCTTTTAGACAGGTGCTTCTTTCTTTCTGTACATTTTCAGTTTCAGACACAAGGTTTTTTCTGTTGGCTATGATTGAATATATTTTACTGCATCTCTTGCATACCTTTGCCTTTCAATCTGGCTCTTTCTTTTCCTTTCATGTGCACATGTGCAGGTTTTTTGTTCTTTTTTTTTTTTGGGGGGGGTGGGGGGGACAGTGCGGGTTTGTTGCAGTGGCTATAATGATATAGCTCATGCTGGTTGCTTTCAAATGTCTTTCTAATTTATTTATTTTGCTTTTAAACAGTGCTATACCGCATCAAAACCTGTTATATTGGAACCTATAATGCTGGTGGAATTAAAAGTACCAACAGAATTTCAGGGGACCGTAACCGGTGATATCAATAAGTTCGTATCTTAGTGTTGCTTTTTATTTTGGTATTGCATTTTGTTTCTTAGTTTTTAGGGGTAAATCCTTTGAATTACATGCATTGTTTGGCAGGAGGAAAGGAATGATTGTTGGGAATGACCAGGATGGAGATGATTCCGTTATTACTGCCCATGTACGTTTACCTTTTATGTTGCCTACTGAAATATACAGACAGCCAACCTCAGATATGCATTTTTTTTATTCGGGATTTCTTTGGGCTTTTAGGATGTTGAGACAATTTGTTATTCATTTCTCAGGTCCCTCTCAACAATATGTTTGGATACTCAACCGCTCTTCGTTCAATGACCCAGGTGAAATACTTCTGCTGCCATTTATTGTAGTTCGAATAGCTACAGAACAATTCTTCAACAGTATGCTAATTGCTTGCGCTCATCTGACTGCAGGGGAAAGGTGAATTCACAATGGAATATGTGGTACATTCGCCAGTTTCTCAGGATGTTCAGGCACAACTGATTAATGCTTACAAGGCCACGAAGGGAACTGCATAATTTACGTCATGAGGAAGCTAATGCTCGCGTTAATACTATTTTTGTAAAAATCAATTGTTTGATTTTATATCTTATTTCTTATTTATTGGGGGGCCAAAAGGTAGTCAAGCAATTTTGGAAAACCTGAAGAAAGGTGTCACACCTAAATATAGTTAAAACAGGCGACTGCCAATAGACTAGTCATAATACCTTTAGATGCCTCAATTTGTGGGATTTGATAGAGTTTGAGTTTGAGTTTGAGATTTTTTGTTTTAAATTTGTAAAAGTAATTGTGGAACAGAAAGTAAGATTCAAAATAAAAAATTTACATTAATCCAAATACACTTGTATGGAGTAGGTAGGATTGGCTCATTACTTCCTTAATATGGTGGGTGAGATTTTCTGCCATTTTTTAGACGGTTGGAAAGAGCTCGAATGGAACAGTGATACGTAAGATGCAAGTGGTGCCATTTTTTTGTATTTTGAGTCGGTCATCGAAGCTGCTCTCAAATACTTCTTCCTTTAAAATAATGGCATGTTGGTTCTTCCTTTACAAACGATCTCTGGAACAACCCTTGAACAAATGGGAGAGCAATTATTGGCCATATCCTCATAAAAGCTGTGTTGAAATCAGAAGAAGATAGCGGAGAAAGTACCTTCTAATTTGCAAGTTTTATTCCTATTGTGGATATGCTTGATTTTTTGAATGTGTTTTCAAGGGGAAAAATTATTATATTCTTTTTATTTGAATTGAGTGTATATTCTCTTATTCATTAGACAAAAGAAACATTTAATTAAAAATATTGTTTGATTTAAGAAAATTAAGTATCGTTTGATTTTAATAAATATTTTTAAAATTTTTATTTTGACATTAATATTCTATTTTTCAAAAAAGAAAAAAATAATATTATTGCTCTAAAAAATTTATTTCTTTCTTTCAAAAGATATTAATGAATTATTCTAATTGTCAAATATTCTTTTTATTTTAAAATATGTGTTTTACTTTTTAGTTTCGTTTGTTTCAAAATATAAGTTATTTTTCTTTATAAAATTTTATTTATTACTTTATTTTTAATTTTATCTTTGTCTTTAATTAATTATTTTAATATTTTTTATTTTCAAAAATATTAATTTTCTATCAATTATCTTAAATACTAATTTTTAATATTAAATTTGAATTTAAGTAAGTATTTTAAAATAAAGATATTTTAAATATTTATTATTTTAAATAAAATTTATTAAAATATTAATTTTTATATAAAAAATGTGTAATATATTTTGAAATGTAGTGGGTAACAAAGAAGTGGCAAAATTGTCGCCAGTCAAACTCGGGGTTGAAAATGAATTTTACATTTCTTGCTGTTCTAATGTTCTATATTCAATTTCGACGCCAATTCCGTTCTTGGTGTTGGCACGGCAGGCGCTTCTCCGAAAGGCCGGAAAACGGTCCTTCAGGGCTAACCCCGGGGGAATCAAGAATAGCCATAACCACCATCTTCACTTCCCCCGGAGAGCTGTACATATCTCTGAAAGTGGGTAAGTAACTTCCATCGCATCTCTTCGATTTCCATGCTTAAAGCACAGAGACTCGTCCTCTGCCTTTTCGTCTAGGGTTTCCTTTCATCATCAAGGCCCCATATGATTCTACTTACAAAATTTATTTTCAGAAGACAGAAATAATTTTTTAACCTGTTTTCTTTTTCATTTTCAATTGTTAGGATGTCCGCAGCGGGAGAGGGACTCTCTCAGTTCGACATATCTCCGGAAGTAACCCTCAAATTTCTTCTTTTCTTGCAAATTAAAGCGAAAAAAGTTTTGAGCTTGTGCAAAATATTATATTCGCAAAGATGATGATTTTTTGTGTGTGCTTTAGGAGAAGGATAAGTTGGTGGCCGAAGTGATTCGATATGTGTTATTCAAGACGGAGCACAACAATGGGTGCCCAATAAAGAGGGAAGAGCTTACTCAAATTATCAGTAAAAGAAATTATAGGCAGTGGGCTTTACCTGCTTACATTATCAATGAGGCTAAGTCACAGCTATCCAGCATTTTTGGGTATGAAATGCGCGAGCTTCAACGTATTCGTTCTTCTGCAAATCAGGGCCGTGCTACTGCTTCACAACAATGTTAGAAAGCTTCTTCTTTACTAGTATTAATTTAAGGTTCATGATATATAAAATTGCAGATCTCTTTCAAATTAAATCTTATGCTGTTTCAGAAATTTGTTCTGTTTTCATGGTCAGATGTCTGATTAATTGTTTTGATAAATGTGTTGCGGACCAATTCATGCTATTTTAGTCGAATATTAATTCAGAAATTCTCTTTATTCTCATGATATTAGCAGTCGTCACTGGCGTATTTTATTGAATTCATCAATTACGAATACTATATTTGTCACTGGCTTGATTTCCTACTTTCGAATCTCCAGATAGTTTATGCGCACATTTACGCAAATATGCATTTAAAGTCAAGGACTTTGTAAAATATGGTTTCTTGAATGTTAACAAATAAATTGTTGGTGTATAGCAGCTATTTGTTTTTGCCTACATTTAGCCTATATCTGTGGTCTCAATTTGGAGACTAGCATGCACTCTTATGTTGACTGCTATTTCTGAAATTACTTTCCTCGATTTACAGCTGTGGCTGATTCAAAATCGTATATAATCATTAGTCAGCTGCCTGATAATATTTATAAGAAATTTGTGGAGAACACGAGCATGTCGCACATTACTGGTTTTACTTTCGTTGTTATTGGTATTATTCATCTTTCTGGAGGCAAGATTACAGAAGGTACTATTTCCAGTTTGGATGTTCTCTTATTTTTATTTTGCAAGCAATTCTTTGAGGTATGGTTGTTTTTTTGGGCTATGAATTGAATCCTTTGGTCTTTTTTAATCCATAGATCTAGTTGAATACATATTTTACAGACAATGTGTTGTTCCATCCGTTACATGGTAAATTCAGCTGCCTTAGTTTGCAGGCCATGAGAGATGCTTTACTATGAATTCTATGTTTACTCTAAATTGATTCATGTAGCTGGCCAAACTGCTGGCTATAATATAGTGCTTAATGATATCTCTGTGTTCTTGATCACGAGCATAAATACCTTCCCTCTTGTTCATTTTCTTTTTACATCTATTTGCTAATAAAAATTCCTCATCTTGTATTTGCTAATATCAAAGAAAATCTTTGGCATCATTTGAGGAAGCTGGGGTTGAGTGAAACAGAAGAAAGCCATCCAACTTTTGGGAACATCAAACTAGCTTTAGAAGCACTTGTCCAGCAAAGGTTAGCACTCTGATAGAATGAATATCTTATTCTTATCCAGTGCATAGGACTTTGCTGCAATCAAATTAATTTTCTGCTGCTCCAGCATAATTTCAAACTTATCCGCTGATCTTTAGTTTCTCAATTTTGTAGGTATTTGCAAAAGGAAAAAGTTAGTGGTCCTGATGGTAATACTGTTAACTATGAGCTGGCTGAGAGAGCATTGGATGGTGCAGTTATTGAAAGAATCAAGGAATATGTTACGCAGGTAAAATTACTTTCACTATAACAGTGTGATTGGATAGAGCGTGATTTTGAGATTTTTGTCTTGGTTTTCGTAAAAGTTAAATTATTTGTGAGAGAAGATGTAGCTCTCACACTTGAAATTTTGAGTTTGGCTTTGAGATGGAATCCTTCCCAAGTAGACCTAATTTTTTTAGTTCGGTTGGTCTAAAGCTTGTTTTAACTTGTGAGAAGTTATCTTAGATCGATTAGCATGGATTGACCAGTAATACTAGCAACTTTTGTGTATAAAAGCCTTTTAAACAACGACGTTAATATTTGGACATTTTGAGTGAAAAGATGGCCAGCAGGCATACTCACTGGTTTAGCACGAAATTAACTAATTGTTTGTGAACCCTTTTATCTTCTACTTCTGATGTCTAATTGCAAACCTCCCTTCTCTATTTCCAGCCCATTCCCTCTGCTAACTTTCTTTAACAAGATTTAATTGGTTGATTGACAATCAATGGTGATGTCACTATTTAGATTCTAATTTTTCCTGTGGTTATGGTTGCTAAGTAATTTCTTTGGTTCAGCTGGAGTTAATATCTGTATGTGTTTGTGCTAGTGATTAATTGCACTTCTATTTTGGCAGATTGTTCAACAAGATGGCAACACTGCTCAAGTGACACATGGTAGCAGAATTTAGCTCCTCTCCATATTAGCTTACGTAGTACTTTATAACCTGAGACTTTTGGTTGGCTTCCATTGGGTACGAGTATGATAATCCTCTGGTGGCCACATCTGCTCTTGTAAGTAGACGAAGTTGCCTCTGATACACGTTTATTTTTTCTTTTGGTCGTAGGTGACTAGATGGTAGTGTCATTAGGTGGACTTCTAGTTTGCAGTACTAACTTCTGCCTAAATCTTCCGTGTGGATCAGGATCTTCGATGTATAGCATTTGAATGTTTCTGGATTAGTCATGAATCAAATATTCTGTAGCGACTCATGCGTTGCTAGAGGCTAGTGTACCGTCCAAGCCTCCACTCATTTGTTTACAGAAGTCCGTACGTTGAGTCAAATGCCTCAAATATGGCTTGGCTTGGAAAATAAATGACAGCCCTACTCGAAAGCTCGATTGAATACGGATAGCCCAAACTTGGAGATGTCAAGTTCATATTCGTTCCCGCAATTTCCATGCTTGCAAAAATGACCAACAAAGTTAACCATTACAAAGATTGGGTATATTTGGATAATATTTAAGTTTAAAAATTTTTATTTTAGATTTAATAAAATAAATTATTTGTAATAAAAAATATATATATATATATATATTAAATTTTAAGATAAAATTCAGTCTAAATACTTACGACCTATTTGGGTTGCAATGTGAAGGAATGAAAATACTTCATTTTATGACTATAAGCATTATTGAAACAAAAATTAGGGTACTAGAATCCAATGGCGAACTCCGCGAGCTTCAAAAGAATTTGTCCAGATATTTGAGGACCAAGCACATTTTCCAGGGCTAACTAAGTGAATGCCTCTCGCAGCTTTGTGGGTAGTTCAAGATCAGGCTCGAGTGCAGTAAGCGGGGCAAAGTACTGATCTACCATATCTTCCGTTACCTGCTCCAAGCTTGGAGGACTCCACTGCATCTCATGAAACATCATGGGCAAATTAAAACCAGATGGCAGCTAAGCTAACAGACAGATTTGGCCTAATTTGAGAACTACGACAACTCAGATCATGCAATTTTCTCAACATATTACCTTTGGCATGAAATCCTTGTCGATCAGCCTAGCTCGGATTCCCTGTAATGGAAGAAACAAAAAGCATTCATAATCACAAAGATTCACAAACTCAAGCGCCCTTGATTCCATTACACAAAATACATTATACCTCACAGAAGTCGGTGCTTATCTGTCCAGACGCTGCTTGTAGGCCCATTCGGTACTCTCGAATTAGACACTGGTCAAGAGTCTGAAATCTACCTTCTCGTATCTGAAGTGGGCATTGATGGAAACTCAACTCAAAAGGCTTTGCAGTTCAGAAAAAAAGTGCAGGTTACTGGTCGAACGTCCAGGGGACTTACAGATTTCAAGGAAACCTTCAAGCTCAAGGGTGCAATTTCTTTTAGTCTCTTTAATGTCGACAAACACCATGCATCTTGAGTTCTGCCAGCCTCACTTTCCTAATGAAATTTATAGGAAGAGTGAGTTAGTGCCTTCGAAATAACCGTCCATAATTGATAGATTTGCATTACTCAGATTTTGTAGCCTTTAACACGGGACATTTAGGAGGTTTATAAAGACAGGATTATCAACATTCTTTCAGCGAACTCTCTTCAGACAAGACACGCAAAGAGGTCTGCCAATTTTTTAAAATATATGTTTATTGCATTAGCTGATTTAATTGCCCTGTCTCCTTGCTTAGAGGTTGTTTAGCAGGGTAGTCCTTTGTATTTGTGGATATGTCATGTATGTTTTTGGAAAGGCTCTTTAAGACCAAGTGTACATATGACTACAAGGGGAAAAACCTACGAAATAAGCTCTGAATTATTGGAAATAAAGGTGAACATTTGACTGCTTTCATATGGAGGAACTCTAAATCCTCCAAAGATATAAAAGATAAGGTACATGTAACTTAAAATTCTGTAGGGAAATCCATGCGCTATGAACATTCGAAAAGTGTCAATTTTGATTATTTGACAATGAGAAGAGGTTGCTTCCCAAACGTCAAAATTCTGCTTTCTTTTCTTTAAAATCCCATTCTCCTTGCATCTACTTCTGTTTTCTTTTGTGTTCTTTTTTTGCTGTTTTACTTTCTCATTCGTAAAATTTTGTTCTTCTTGCAGGGTTAATGGTATCTCAAATCTCCCTTGAACAAAGACAAGGAAGAAACTTTTCAAACAAATATATTTTGGGGATTTTGTTTTGTGCAAAGATATGGCTTATGGAGGAAAATGTTAGGTTCGTTAGCATAAAAATCTGCATTGAGAGAAAACAAAAGAAGGTAGTTAGACTTACCAGAGCATCAACAATCTCCTCAACTGTACCATGGCTAAAACATTTATTGAGTGTATCAATCCTAATAAGGACAGACAATAAATTAGTCGGCTCAGCAATGCAAACATATAAGCAAAATATTTTCTAGTACGAAAATATAAGAAAAGAAAATGATGAGGATTAATCATCTCATACGCAAAAGAAGTTATTAGGTGAACAATTTAGGTCAACAACAATTTTTAAAGAGCCTGTACGTATCAAACTTAAGTTCCACCAGGATGATTGGCTTCACACTGAAGCAACTAAGGATCCGAATTTGACAGCTCCAGAAATACACTTGGACTGAATATTTATCAAATCTTTATACCTTGATGGTAATTCTAAAATAAGGAAATCATTACCGGTTAATAGCACTTGTTTGATCTGGCTGGACAAGGTCACCAAAATTTTCTAGAGAAGTTTCAATAACAGAAGGGTCATCAGTCATCAAGTTTCCAAGTTGTTCTTCAATTAAAGGAAGCTTCTGCATGATGGAGGACGAAGAAGAAGAAAACAAATATTTAAATGATTTAAAAATAAATGAATACTGAAATTAAGTTTAGGTTCAAAGTACAGACTGCAGAAAGCGAATAATGAGTAGCGAGCCCACAAGCCACCATTTCCACCCCATTTAGTTTGTCTCCAGTTAGGGCCAAGTACTCTCCTGCACGCATGTTTTCAACCTAAAGCATTAATTAAGCACCGAATTGCAAAATCAACATATTAAAACATGTGAGTAAATATAAACTCATCCAGCACGACAGTGTATAGCTTTAGTACAAGGTGAGCTTGAAAGAATAAGCCCAAATCATTGAGAAAAAGATGAACTATCAGTGACCCTCTCCGCTGCTAATCAATTTCCCAAAACAATTACTTGCAGCAATTCAAATCTGAGATCACGGCAGATCAATTTATAAACTGGTTATGACATGATATAAATAGTCACAGATTTCTAGATATTGAGAACCCTCATACCAGGAAAATACGCACAAACTTTACAACATCAGGAAAGCATGTTCAGTGTCCTTTTCAAATGGATTTTGGAAACAAGCTCCCACATGAATCTCAGTTGTAGATAGAAGATGGCATGTGTACATGACAAGGTTAAATGGAAAAGTAACAACAAATAAGATCCAAGAGCATGGCATGCTTCATGGAGTTGGTTAAAGCGAAACAAACAAAGCGCATTTGTAGCGTTTCTCATGACAAAAAATTCTTATGGCCAATTTTGATGGATTTGAATGTCAGGCAGAAAAGTAGACAGTTAAGGGAACAGAAACAGCACTTGGCCCAATAAAGGCTGCTTTTGACAAATTGAACCTATATCTGAGATTAATTGCAATATACTTTATCAAAGGTCAACCAAACATATAATCCTACGAACAAGGTCGCAGACACAATCTATTCTCAAACATATGCAAGTATAGATTGTGATATGCTGATGAAACCAATAAACCTTGCTTGTATTAACGAATACCAGGTCTATTTAAGTTAGCTTAGCAAAAAATAACTGATAAAAATTTATGATAACGATAAATGCTTTACCTAAATAACCAGGAAGATGGGACAGGTAAAAAGATGCACCAGCATCAGGATGGAAACCAATTAATGTTTCAGGAGTGGCAAAAACCTGCATGTATTATGGCAAATGAAGCTGAGTTTCATATAGATAAAAGACGTCAGCATAAAGACAGAAACTACATAACACTTCTTCAACAAAAAAACCAGGAGAAAAGACACATCTTGACTTGATTTAGAAGCTCACATACGAGCTACTTAGAGCCATAGACGCTCTCTAATTGAGGTTAATAACAACAATCTTCCTTGTACTCTTCCACACATTACAACATTCAACCTGCTCAATCTTGAAATTCTTAACTGACTCAAACAATTCAATCAATATGCACAACATCCACAGACTGTTCATTGTTCAAAACTTTCTTTTGAACCATAGTTACTATTTTTTCTTCCAGCATGAGCATGATGAACGCTCCTCAGCTCTAATTTTCCAGGAAAAACCACTTTTCTTAAAATCATTAAAGAAAAACAAGCAAATCAACAAAAATATAGGAGATGTCAAATTGTGAGATAGATAACACAGTTCTTCAAATTAGTCAACTACTTCGGCAATAGATTGAAAAAATTATTCAGTCAAGCAAATGAAATAAAAAAGCAGAAATATAGTTAAAATGTCAATTTGTTCATACAGTTTTATCAGTTGCTACTCTGAATGTTCCAGGAATGGAAATTCCCGACCCACCACCCATTGCAATTCCATGTAACATTGCCACCTGCATTAACAGCATGATGTGCTATTTACTTGAGAATAATATATATAAACATGTAACTAGTTATAACATTCCTTCACCTAACATTTTTTCTTTTCGGGAGGGGGGTGGCGGGAGGGCTTGGACCATGAGAGAGAGCTGATGCTGAAGAAAATGACAGAAGAAGTCACAATTTCTGGCCAAAAGAAATTAAAAAAGTAGCTTACTTTTTATAAGTATACTTGAAACAACCTCTTTCACTCTCTCTCTATCTCACTCTATCTCTCTCAGTCTCACTTAGTAAAATCTAATCCTAAACAAGTAGAGATCCAACTAACTTTCCAAGGTAATTCTTTTTCTTTTTCCTTTTTAATCAGCAAATTTCAACTGCCAATGCCGCTTATCAATATGTAGTTGCAAGACTCTGACCCTTTTAGCTACTTATCAATAAAAAGTGCAATATATTATAGCACAGAAACCTCCCCTTCTCCCCATGTGGCTTGTGCATTTTGAAGTTCCAGTTAAATATTTTAGTGAAAGTATACCAAAAGATTGGATATTATCAGCAAGTCTATTGCACTCCAGGCGCTTCTTGCAATGCAGGATCAAAAAAGGACCGACGGTTCTACATAACTCTCATATATGATTAGCACGCCAGACCTGCTAAGAGGAGTCTTCCTAAGCATTATTTTCTATCTACTACTGTCTGAAAAGCTAATATTGAGAATAGAAATCAAGTAATAACCCCCTCATGTAGAAACTAACATATATCCTTGACTCCGATACAAGGGGAATCAGGTGAAAATATACTTCAATTGGCTTAGCTTGATAACAAACATATATAAGACACATTTAATCTTGGAAAATCATGATACTCACATGTGGCTTCAAGAATGTTCCAAGAACGTATATGAAATTGTATAATGTCCACAAGAATTCTTTACACTCTTCAAGGTTCCCTGCACAATTGAACTAGAACTTATTTAAAACATCCTTCCCCAGAAATGAAAATTTCATGATCAGATTAAATAAATTACTCCAGAAAGAAGAAACATTGAGGTTGGCACAAGGCAAACTTACAAAATGCACTTAAAGCTGTTAATGAAACACCAACAAAGTATTTGGAGTCTATCTAGTTAACTAATTATGTGAAACCCGAAACATTATAGTCCCCTAGGTTTAAGCCTTGGAATTGTACTTTCAACAAGTTTGACAATCTACAACCTCAAAAGTCAAGAGTCGTCTTCAAAAGCAATCATACAACTCCTATACATTTTAATGAAACATGCAAGAAAAACTGCAACAAAAGCAGTTTGGTTTCCAATTCCTTTGAAATTTCAGCAAGAAAAAGCAGGGAAAGAATTCAGCTGTCAAACAAACCAAGTTAATATAGCAGTGCAGGACTTGAGATTGATTCAAAATCAAATCTAATTTAGACAGGAAATTAGTCAAAGACATGTCAATCTAGATGTGGCCAGCATGAACTCAAGTAAAAAACAAATCAACTAAGTTAGCAGAGACAAGAAAGCCAACTCTAGAGCTTCTCCAGTATAAAAAAAAAATTTAGCATATTATAGACGGGCTCAAACAAAATCAAGCAAACTAAGTTGGATACAGTAATCCATCACCCATTGTTGTTTGTGAAATTGGTAAATTAAGAAGGAAAGAGAGAGATCCAATTGAATACTCAATCTAAACTAAAAAAATGAAAAAGTTTTAAGTGACGCAACCCCATTGATACTTCTAAGCAAAGTGATTAATTGCGCGGCACCAAGACAACGAAACAAATCCTTACAGTTCTCTTGATACAACGATATGTTTTCCTACCTGCACGCAATAAATTGTAAAGCGTTACAACATCACCACCAGCACAAAATGCCCTGCCTCTGCCCTTCAATAGGTTCAAAGTATGATTAGGTTACGTCAGTGAACAAAGCAATAACAAGAGAAAAATACACAAAACCATGACATTAAAGGAGAACTCCTGGAAGAATATTAACATTCTTATACAATATAGAAATTACCTTCAATATTACAAACCCAATGTCAGGGTCGTCCTCCCAACTTCTGTACAATTTCAGTAGCCTAGACACCTAAAGTCCCAACATATCACTCAGTTATTCCAAATTGGTATATAAAATGAAACTTCCACTACAACACTGACTCAAATGACCAAATTCCAAAATGGACCGACTTGAAGATAAACACATCCAATAAATAGAATCTTGATCAATGGAGTGCCAATTGATCAACAAGAACTTACGCATGTGATAAAACAAGCCACGCGTACATATGCATACATAGCAAACAATGTTGAAAGAGAGACAAAAGGAGAGCGAAAAGATAACCATTGAAAGATTAAGGGCATTGAGCACAGAGGGTCTGTTCAGAATTGCAGTTCTTGAAGCAGCAGAGCTCTCCTCTACTACCTAAAACAATTAAATAGAAGTTCTATATAGAAACTTTTTAAAAAAAAAGTATATACGTATATTCAAGAAATTCTTCACTCCACCAGAGAATTTTCAACTTACAACATCTTCGCAGTCAATGATAAGAGGGTTGTTCGACACAGAGCAAAGGCTTCTTTTGCAGGGGAAATTGAGAATACACCCTGATACATAACGCCTCACAAACGATGAAGCAGATTTGAATCCTCGCATTTCCCTTGCCTATCGGAAAATTCTGTACGTACTTGTACCAAGTTCACGGTGAAGCTCTCAAGTCAGTAGTTTTACCAAACTTAAAGCCGCCACACGCCAACGGTACGGTACGCCTCTGGGTATTCTAAGGAAGCATCGACTTTAGTGGGAGTGGGAGCGCCAGTTGTACGTTTTAATAACCTTCACCTTTTGGTGACTTCGGAATTTTTGCAAACATCTGTACTCCATTGAAAATTAGGAAAAATTTTAGCAGCATTTTCTTTTCTTTTCGGTATCAACCTAGACCGCAAAAGCTATGGTTAAAGGAATTATATTTTCCTGTTAAATATTTCTAGAAATTAATAATTACATTTAAAAAATTTTTCAAGTAAGCATTATTTTATCAAATTCTTATAAAGAAGGGCCTTCATGCATTATAAATTTTATACTTATAGAAATTCTTTTAGAGATTTATCTTTATATAGAAAGTATGACTTATAAGATACTTGATACAACCTTATAAAGCATGTGATCTACATCTTTACATAAAATTTAGTACTTTTACGATAATGTAGAAGCTCAATTGATTATTAGTACATTTACTATATAAGAGGTTTTAGGTTTGATTCATATTTTTGTTCTCAATTGCATAAAAAAATAAAAAAAATTTGTACTCTTGGAGTTGAAAGTCTCTTATAAAAATCAAGTATAAGAGGAGATCAATAATCAAACCTTACTAAATTATTTAAAAAATAAAAAAGAGAAAAAGTCTTCCAAAATGTCGATCATCATCTTAGCCCTAATACTGAGTGAAAAAGAAAGAATGGTCATATGAAAACCAGCTTCCTTGGATAGTGGCATTCGATGCCAGTTCTTCTCTCCCATACAAATATAAAACAAAGAGATTAATATTTGCAACATCTCTCTCTCTTTTTCTCCTCTCTTTACACCCCGAGAGTACTTTTCAGGGTGCATTGCAACCCCCGGAGCGCTTTTGGAGGATGCCTTGCAATCCCCCAGTTTTTGGGGACCTTGGAACCCCGAGAGCATTTTTGGGGATAGAGAAACGTGAGAGGCGAGAGAAAAAAGATGGAATATATATAAGGTGAGAGGGCTACAAATATCGAAATAAGGGATTGCAAATATTAATCCCCTAAAACAAAACAAACGTCTCTTCCAAAAAAAAAAAAAAGGAAAATCATCTCTCTTGAATACTTCTATTCAAGGATAGCCATTCCAATTACCCAGTTTGTATACCTTCCTCTGAAGCAAAGATGCATTTGGGTTGGGTACATTAGCATTTCCATCTCGGATCCATGTGAGAGAAGAAAACCTGGCTTTAGACCTGCTACAATTTATTTATTTTGGGCCCAATTGGATTTTTCCCCAAATCTGTAGTGTATACAAACTTATGCTGTTTGTAGTTTTGGACAATTAGAAATGTCTCTTGCTCACAAAAGTCGAACCCACTAGTTTGGTTTTCTGGACAACATTAAACGGTTGAACCAAATGCCTCTTTAGCCCAAAACTAGTATGTATATATATATATATATATATATATATATATATATATATATATATATATATATATATATATATATATCTTTTTTCTTTAAAATCTTAAGAAGTATACTCTTTGACCAATATTTCTTAACATATTATAGATAAAGTTATTGCATAGTTACTTGGAGATAGGAAATTTCTGCTAGGCCCTCCATTAAAGTTGGATGTTACTAAACCATGTTGCATGAAAAGGCATGGAATGGAGTCTTTCTAGAATTGCAACTTCTGGGGTATAGAGATCTGATCGTTTCCCTACCAAGTCATATTATTGAGAGCTGAAGTCTTTTATCATTCGTCTGATGTGATATAAAATTTCTTCGTGCAAGGGCCATAGGGTTGCTTCTGCTGCGAAGTCAAAGTTTGAGATATGATCAAAAGGTTTCTGCTCTAAAGCTTCTGTGCTTTGGGGCCTTTAATTTCTAGCCTTTCAGGAGCAGTAGTAGGCTCACTAGTTTGCTTTTCCTGAAAATGTTTTTCTTGGTGTGGTATTCATTCAACTAAATCAAGAGTTTTCAGACCTGGGGTACAGAATCCCGTTGTGCATCAGACATCCTTTATTGAAAATACAATGCGTGTACAGCAGCTGCATATATGAGACTTATTAGCTTCCTAACGTATACATCTTTAAATATTATCTTGGGTTGGGGAGACTATGATTTGAGAAAAGAATGTAAAAGCTATTGCAAATTACAGGCGAAAGGCATCCGTAAACAGCATTTAGTGAATAGGGTAATCAAATCAGGTAAGAAAATTTTAACCGCCTGAAAGGGAAAAGAAAGGCACTGTTTTGGAAGGTAAAGAAATGGAATCTCTGCTGGAGTGTAAAGTGCTATTGCATAAGCCTGCGTAAGAAAAAGGAGAAGAGAAGGGGACATCTGGTAGGGCTGGAACTGCTGGAACAAAAAATTGGTGCAAATATAGCTTATTTGTTAAGAAAGTAATGATTATAACAAGTCTCTGTACAGTTGCATGGCCATATTGTTGGAAATTTTATTCACATGAAAAGCAGAATCTTTTGTGACCAATTATTGCTGTTTGGCTGGTAGCTTTCTTTTAACACATTTTATGCAACTAAGTGCCAAAAAACGGAATACGGATACCACATACGTGCAAAACTGTTTATTCTACGCGGGGAACATTGTCAATTTTAATGTATTTTTGGGCCTCTGCAGGCACTGAAACGTTTCTTTAGTAGTTGAACAAACAGTTCAAATACATAGGAGCGTGTTCTGTAGCTTATTTCACCGATATCTATATGGCTTAGACATTAATTTGGAGATATTTAAGTCAAAGGTTTTGTTTGGACACATGTTGTATTTCAACATATCCGCCCGATACTGGAGAAAGAACTCGAGTAATCAATTTCTACGCATATGTATTATTTAGCTGGGAAATGCTAAAAGCAGTGGCATTGCATCTCAAAGAAAATCACAGATTTCGGCCTTTCTACAAGCAAGAATGGGTTGCATGACTGAGTTGTTTACTACTTCCATCGGTACTTCAATACTTGCCTCCCCCTGGCCCGTCAAACTACTTCACCATAATCGATGGTCTGTGTGGTGAATGTTGATATGTTTTCTGGGCTTATTAAATCATATGTCACATTCGGCTTATCATTTAGCAGCATCCTACCTTACGACCACAAAGGATGTCCAAGATGTTATAATCACTCACACTTCTCATCCTCCAGTTATGTACACTTGATGTTTTGGTCATTTCTCTTCCGGAAAATGGGTAGTAGGTGCTGTTCATCTCAGCTGGAATGGTTCAGTGGACCAGAGATATGCAATGTTTGTCAGTGCGGCTAACATGATTTTTTAATCTGCTGTGACTTTGGATTACTATTGAACTCATTTGAGAAGATGGGTTGGGGCCAGCACATGATTTATGATCGAAAAATTACTTTACGTGATCGTATTATCACTATCATTTTCTGTGTCATTAGACTTGAGATGTTGACAAGGCAAAAGAAATAGCTTTGCTGCTGCAGAACTACTCTTGGCCTTGTCCTGCTATTCTTGGCCTTGTAGATATTCAGCATCTTGAATTCAATGATGACAACGCTACCTTAGTTCTATGCATTAATAGTTTGAAACCATTTGCTACCTTCAATTTCTGTCTGGTCTCCGTGGAAGGTAGCCACATTTGCCCTCGTCTCCTTCGTAATCTTCTGCTCCCGGCTAAGGCGACAACCAATATCCTGACTTGGCAGAGATATTCCTGCATGTTCAATGAATCCTCGAGTCATTTTTTCACCCCCTTCATCTGTTCTGAAAACGTGTTTAGAATAATTTACTGATGATGTTAGGTCAAAAATAGCGACACATTTATGCACATTTTTTTTTTCGCAATAGAATATGCAATCTGGTGTCTTTTCATCGGAAGAGGATTATCAATCAATCAATCGTAAACTTAAATTTGATGTACGTAATTAGACAGCTAAGGCCATAATTTGTAGGGACTGTTTAAGGTGTGAAACATGTTCGTTAAGTTGCTTTCAAGTGCCTAAGGTTAGAGGTTTGTCGAGTCTTTTGTTTGCAGTCAACATAAATGTGTGGGTGGCTTTAACAATCTTAGAATGGTTTGATCCCTTATCCCAACTTACCCCTGCTTTCCACACATTCTTGGCTCTAAACATAAGCTCGGACAGTGTTCGTTCAACTGTTCCTTTTCCAAGCCAGAAAAGATAGGAGTAACTCAGAGAAAGATAGCTCTTCCCTTTATGGTTAACAGAAATGGAAAGAAAGAATCTCCCGAGATAAGATTTTCCATGGCTATGTATTTTATCCCTGCCTCCCAAGTTGCAAACATTTCCAACTCCTACTTACTCGACTCCGAATATTTTTTAACAGCGTTTAGTACGCTATTAAAATTACTTTAACTTACTCATGCATCAATTAGCAAGGAAATCACACTGGCTTATGCTCCGCGAAGGAAGGATATGCTTATTAGCGGATTTCCTACTCCCAAGAAAACATAAAGGTAAAATCAGATTGTAACAAACCAAAACAGCCCAAAGAGTTGTGCTTCCAATTAAAGTGCGACAAAATCTACAGAAATCCACGAGATACGTGCGCGCAATCATGATTCCTAGGAAAAATTTCAAGGTTGTTATGACAAAGGGCTTTGCAGAGCCTAGGTTGAAGCTACATGAACTCCATATTTGCCTTGAATGCCAAAACTTGCCATACAGAGTGCCAAGGCCTGGGAAAGAACCAAAGGTGGAGATAACTAAATATAGGAGACAATGATTGATAACGTAAGTAATTGATGGCTGAGAAGCGTCTATTTATCTACCACAATTCATGTCCCTTCCTTTACCATTCATTCTTCTTACCAACAGACAGCCCTTTTAATTACATTTTGGTTGCATCTCCAATTCTCTCTTTTCCTCCTTTACTGATTGTTTTCACCATCTTTACTGACTTCTAACAATCCCTATTCCATCAAAATTTAAGCATAGGCTTCTTCTATTCTTTAGTTGTGCTGCTGTATTTGGATTGACTCTTAATACCAAGGCAATCTTTTGAGACTAACAATTCCTTTTTCAAAATACAAGATTAATTTTTTTAAAATAGAGACTCAAATTCAAATAATACATAGGACTTGTGTCTTTATCATCTTCTTGCATGTATAATACAAATAAATAATGTGCAAGTTTTTAGTTTTCGAGTTAGAACACTAACAAGAGATGCTAATCGTACATATTCACTGAATAATGTAAAATAAGGTAGTGAATAAAGATTAGGTACGATAGATATCAATATCGATATTTATATTAAGTCTTTACCACACGTTTAAAAATTTTTTAAATTATAAACCTCATGACAAAATTTAATAACCATTCAATACACCTTTCATCTTTTTCTTTTTCTTCTTCTTCTTTTCAAATTGGGTCCCGATCCTACATAACATCAAAAAAAGAAAAATTCGTGCCTCTTCGGAGCTCCTTTGTGATCTACAGAGATACATACATGTACGTATGCTACGGGGAAATGTATGAAGAAGTGCAGCGGTGGTGCTCCAAGCAATCTAAGCTGGGCTCGACTCTGAAGGGGGAGGATCTTAGGCAAAGATCATTGGCTAGGCCAGCCACGCAGGGCGCGTAGGGCAGGAAATTGAGGCCATGCCCCGCCCTAGCCCTAAAGCCTCTCTATCCACAGGGAGCCAGTTGTTACCCATACCGCTTCGACACTTGGCCTTCAAACATGTGGGAGACAGAAGATGAGGATCCAAATTTTGCCCGTTGAAAAGTCTTCCCTTTCTAATTCGGAAAAATTATTTCGTTCGTTTTAAATATATATGTAAATTTTATTTTATATAAAAAATTAAAAGTTTATAAAAAAAGTAGCAAATATTTTATTTCAATTTATTTATTTAATATTTTAATTTTTAATTTAAGTATAAAAATTAATATTTAAATATTTTAAAATTAAAATTTTAATAATTTTTAAAAATAAAAATATTTAAATAGTTAATATTTTAAATGACTAATCAAAATTTTAATAATTAAATATTTAGTTGTAGTTAATAATAAATTTAAGAAATAATAATAAATAATATTTTATATAAAAAAGATATATTTTTAAAAATAAATAAATTAGAATATATATTTTAAAATGAATGGTATTTTATCTAGCGAGAAAAAGAAAAATAAAACCTATCCCAGAAAAAAGAGCAGGGGAGAGAAAGGGAGACAAACAAATAAGTGAATGACACACACGCATCATTCTTCTCAGCACAACTCTCTGACAAAGTAGACATTCCGTACAATAAGAGTCAACGTCCGTGTCAGCCTTTTCCCCACCAAGTGCACCCACACCTTCTCTCTCTCTCTCCCCTTTCTCTATCCTCAAGCTTTTTCTGTCGTTTTGGGTTCAAGCTCAGACTAAAAATCTTCCAATTATATACATTTTTTCAATGTATTTGAACAAAGAATCCCTTTGAAATTGAATAAAAAAAATTTTTCATTTTGATATTTTTATTGTAAATTATTTTTATAAAATTTAAGGTAAATTTTTTAAATAAAAATACTCATCCAATCCCATTCAATGGAGTTTATTTTTTATTTCTCCATATATAAAAGGATAATTAGTGATTTTGATCCTTGAAGTTTTTTCTTTGATAGTTTTGGCCAATTATAAATAATTTTAAATTTTTTGGTTTTTTAAATTTTTATGTTTGACTCGCTAGATCCCTAATAAATATTTTAAATTTTATTTTCTTGAATTTTTTCTTTGAACAATTTGATCCATGAATATTATTTTAATTGTTTTAGTTCATTTGGATTTGATTAGACAGAATTTGGGTTAAAAATTTTTTATATTGAGTTTTAAAAGAGTAAATTATTTGTGAATTAAAAAGTGTGACTCAAAATAAAAAATTTATATTGAGTTTCGAAACGGAATCAAATCCAAAATACAAGAAATAATTACATGTTCATTTAGGACGCTTACCAAGCATTTCTATATTAAGACCTTAGTTTTAAAATAGTCAGTTAAAAAAACTCGAAGGACTAAAAAGGTCAATAATATTCATAAAGGACGAAGTAAGTCAAGAATAAATGGCCAGTTTTAGGAAAATGAAGTTTAGAGTAGAAAAAGTAAGAAAAGGTATAATTGCATGTGAATTAAGTTAAAAATTAATGGACTACTCCATCAATTTCAAAATATATGGTCTTTTACTTATCTTCTCTATTATCAAAATATTTGATTTTTATGAATTTTTTATAATTATTTTTTAAAATTTACACTTACTATAGATATAATTATTATATTAGTATAATTAATTAAAGATATAATAGAAAAATATCATTTATATTTTTGTTTCTTAATCTATTAAAAATAATTAAAATATCTTATATTTGTAAACATATAGAGTATCTTGGTAGAAGCTTTTGAAGCTTCGTATGTTTTGTCATTTTTTTAGAAATAATTTAATAATTTTTTTTAAAAATGAAACCAAATTTAAATATAGGTATTTGGGATTTTTTTTATTTCAGTACTCAACATTGACCTTTGGGTATCCTTCAAAAGCACTTTTAAAAGTTTTTTTATTATAAATAATATAATTTACTTAAAAAGTTTCAAAACAAAATTTCTAAAAAAATAAATCTGAATAGAATTAATTATTTTAGTAATAGTTCAATGATCCTATAACAACTATTTTTGAATACTTACTGGCTTTTCCTTTAGGAAAATATCTTAAAGACTTTATTTTGTTATATTTTTTATCTTACTAATTTCTCTTATGATAGGTTAGCACTAAAAGATTCTAATTATTGAGTTAAAAGTTAAGCATTGTTTATATTTCTTACCACCCATATTTCAAGACAAGAAGTTAGTGGAAGATAATTGAACATCAAAAGTGCATCTAATAATATGCTTTTATTTTACGCTTTAAAGTAAAAAAATTATATTAAAATTTAAAAATAAATGTTCACTAAATATACCTTTAAATTCCCTTTTCGTGAAAAAATTACTAATATTTCGAAATATGGTAAATACTTTATAGACCAAAAAAACATTAAGTGAGCTGTCACCTATTCCGGAGTTTTCTATGAATTAGGGTGAAAAATGATTTTGGTTTTTCTTTCAAAAAAAATAAATTTGCTTTGCGTGTCGGTAACTCGCTGCTCTCTCGTGTATAATTGGAGATATTGCATTGCTGAAGTCTGATATGAAAGGAGAACATCGTATGTATGTTAGAGCAGGTATTCTTACAAGAACCCTACAGCTTTGCCCTTCTAACAAAAGATGCCACTCTCTCTCTTTTTTGGCCATACTCCAGTTTGCAATAAAGGCCTTATATTTTCATTTCTTTAACATCATAGCCTTGCAAAAAGTCTAATCACACAGGTAGCGCTCAAGTTCCTGTCCCTGCAAAAGGTCTAATCACACAAAGTGTTACCCCTGTCCTTTCCATTTCTTTTTTTTTATATATTAGAGAATAAATTTAAAAATTATTTTAATTATAATATTTTTAATAATTTTATATTAATAAATAATAAATTATTTATAAAAAATAGTTCAATAATCAAGCTCAACTTGATTAAAAAAAGTTCACTGTTAGATTGATTTTAGTCGCAAAAATATTATGGTCCAAATAGAATCATGCTTCATTTATTTTAAAATATAAAATATTTTGATATTTTTATAAATATTAATAAAAAATAAAATAAGAAGTATTTTTTATTATATTTTAAAATAATTTTATTTATTATCTTTTTATATAAAAAGAGAATGAAAAAATTATTTATAGGTAATATTAATTTTTAAAAATTAATTATTAAAATTTATAAAAAATTAGGTGAAACTTTATATTTTTAAATAAAGAGGTTAAAAGTAAAAATTTATACAAAAAAATATATAATTATTTTACAAAATACATATTTACTTTTTATAAAATAAAATTTTAAATATTAATTATAAATAAAAAGAATATTATTTTATATCGTCATAAAATATTGAGGTCGAGAACGAAACACATGAACTCGACGACCTTATACCCAGCAAAAATGAAAAAGGACAACCTGAGCATCATAAAGAATTTAGCCAAATTTCCTTAAAGAAAAACACTTTAGTCTCTGCATTAGCGCCAAAAAAAATAGCAAAGTCTGGCTAAGGAAAATTAATCGGTCGGTAGGTGCTGATACCACTTCAGTCCCTGTATTAAATGGCCTTCTGTTCCGCAGAGACACCAAACTGTATTAACAAGTGTCTTCACGCGCTATTTCCGCGTCTAGAAGTCTTGAATTGTCTGCTTTAACTCTTCTTCTTCCCAGCGACCACGACGAAAGCTATTGCTGCAGACCTTCCAGAAAAAGAAAAAGGAAATTACCCTCAATACTTTTCCTTTATTGTTTGCCACTTGTGGAAATAGGGGAATTTGGGATTTGAATTTGAATATTTTGAGCTGCAGAGTTAAATATTCAAGGAAGCCATTAGTAATTACATTTAATACCTTTCTAATAATATCAATATTCCTCTTTCACTGTTTTTTTTCAAAATATTTGATGCATTTGTGATATCAATAAATATCTAATAACTTTTTTCTTCTTTTACCCTTCTAATTACTGCTTTTTATATTGGTGGAATAATGTTACTCTAATTTTCAAATTTTATTTTAACTTAGTATCCCGGAGTTAAGAATGGGTATATTACTCCTTTTGTTTTAAATTTTAATAACTTTAAATATTTCTTAATTTGTGCAAAAAGTAAGATGAGAGCAAATAGTTTTGGGGGCAGGGAGAATGAGCAAACAATAATATTTTATATTTATAATGTTCTTTCGATCAATTTGTTAATTGAAATACGAATCTTATTATATACTAATTTTTGAAAATATATGGAATAGTCCATTTGGAATGTAAATATTTTATTTTAATTATATTTTTTCTTACAAATAATTTATTTTTAAAAAAAATATAAAATATGAAAAGATTAGAATGTAACATAGTCATTAAAGGAATTTACGTATTGGGTTTGGAAATACATCAAAAGAAAAAGCTCTCCAACTTCTAAATACCATTATAGTATTTCGTTTTTTCAAATAGTATGTAATCCTAATAGCATTGCCTCAAAGAAAAAAAACGTTATCCTAATAGCAAGAATCACATGGAGAAATTGCTCTTAGATTTTTTGTGCTCTGCCTTTTTTTTTAAAAAAAATTGCACGACTAGATGCCTTCCAAAAGTCTATTATTGTTGAAAATTCGTGATATACGATGGACTTGCTTCCATGAAAAACTGCCAATAACGTCACTTATTTTAGCGTTGTAAATAAAAAATACAATTTGAGATTTCATCTAGATTGAATTTGTGTTTGAAAATTTTTATCTTAAATTTATTTTATTATGCTAAAAAAGAGATAAATTACTATTTTGTCCAGACGAAATTCAATCCAAATAAAACCTTAGAATTACGCATATCACCCAAATAATTAGAAAAGCTAAGGACAAAGGTATGCCTAAGAAATGATATAAATCATAAAACTCAGACAAAGTTTAGACACTACGAATTTAATAAGTTAAAGGTGTGATTGGATAGAATTTGGTTTTGAGATTTTTTGTCTTGGGTTTCAAGAAAGAGAAATTTTTGTGAGAAAAAAAGTGAGATGTGAGATGGGAAATTTGCATTGGGTTCCGTGTGGAATCCAATCCAAGTTAACCCTAAGCATAACTAGCCACTGTAACGACATGAAATTATTATTAAGCAAAAAAAAAGAAAATACATGAAATTATTGTTTATGGTCGGGTGTATATGAATTAGTGGGGGTGTAAACTTGACTTTTATAGGAAAATAACAAGATTTATAGTAAAAGAGGTTTAATTATTTTTTTCAGGTTGAGTTGTAGTACAAATACACAAAATTCCTTTAAAAAATCCAAATATTTGTAATTTTCACTATTATTTGATAAGATAATACTAGTTTAGTTATTCTCAAAATACACATATGTTAATGCTTTAATTTACACTCTCTTTCCTCCTAAAAGAAAAACCCTTCGCAATAACAAAAATTAATAGATATAAAATAATGAAAGAAGGTTGATTAACAAATCTCTAGTTTCATACTCATTGACCATCTTTTTTTTTTTTTAATATCATCTTATATTTCTCTTTTCCTTTACTTCTTCGACTCTTGCAGGACCATAAAAAGAAGTACTTGGATTGGTTATCATTGCCAAAATTAATGTATATTTTTTCACTTTTTCTATTTTTGGTCCCATTTCCTCATTTACAAACTAACTCAAAATTTTTATTTTTCAAAGAAAAAATTTTCAAAAGAAAACTAGTCTACCGTATAATTAATACAATCTGTATGATCTTATAGAAATATCGAGGGAAAAAATTATTTAACTATATATTTATTTTTGTTTAAAAATAAATATTTAATTTATTATTAAAAGATTTCAATTCCAAATAATTAATACTGGACCTGTTGAGGCGCATCGCCGGTATTTTCTATTAAGAAAACGGTGAAATAGAGATGCGGAAGGCACCGTCAGTGGAGAAGCTATAAATTGTCTTGCGTCCATAAGACGATATGCTTCAGAGAGTTTGCTTAGCGAGCTGAGCTTAGGAACAAACTTCCACTTGAGGGGGGCTTCCAAGCAATTTCGCAGATTAGCGTAGGCCAAAATGGTAAAAGAACCACAGTACAAATATTTGCACACAACACACACCACCACCTATCTCTGAGCAAAGCCGCCTCACTAGTCAGTAGTTCTCAGCTCAGCTCTGGTCACCTAGAGAGAGAAATAAAGCGTGTCCCTTCTCTTCTCGCTCATCACACACTCCACCAGTAGTAGACTCCGATCCGCAGAAAATTATTGAAGTGAGGGATGAAAGGAGATGCCATAATAGAGCGAGAAAAGCAACAACCCAAAACTATCTGTGTAACCTAAGACTTAAATGGATAACAGTGGTATGCTAAACCAGTAGGGTTTTGAATTCCCCACTGCAGCTCTCAGTTTTATACCCTGCTAAGGTTCGCAGTTCCTCTCTCTCTCTCTCTCTCTGCGCTTGTGGCGCGCGCGTCTCTTCTTCTTTGTTTTTGTTCATTTTTTTGTTCCATTTATGATTGATCATGAATTGTTGATTCGTTTCAAGAAAGCCCTTTTGCCCCGACAGGTCCCTTAAAGCCGTTCAAAGTTAAACTCAAAAAGCAACCAATTACTAGAACCCTCACAATGAGAAAAGCTAAGATCTTTGCAGCTTTTAATTCTTTGTAATCTCCCCGCACCTTAAAGCTGACAGATTTTCTCCCCCCGGTCCTCTCTCTGTGCATTTCTTGATTTCACAAAGAGCTCAAGTCTCTTCAATTTGACCTCCTTCCTTCTTTAAATAACTACCCAGTTCTTTGAACAATTTGTTTTTTACTTACTGCGCAGATCAATAAGTTCGCTGAAAAGCTGAAGTTTTCATCCCTCGCTGTCTTTAAGGCCATGTTGGACTATGAATGGGGAAACCCATCAACGATCATGTTCACCGGCGAGGAAACTTCCCAAGAAGCCGACCAGAACCGCCAGCTCTTCGACCCCTACGCCTCCCAGAACTTTAATGAAACCACGGCAGCTTTTCTCAACCCCAACGGCAACTTTGCCGCCGCTCATCAGCACACGCAACCCCACCACTCTCACCACATCTTCCATCATACACACGACCCTCAATCCTCAAGCCACACCCATTTGAACTCCCTTTATGATCCACGCGCAGCCTATGGCACGTCATCTTACGGAAACCCAACTCAAACTTCAATTCTCTCCCTCGAACCTGCCGGTCCAACTGGGTACATGGTGGTGCCCAAGACTGAACCTTTAGTTGGCGGGCTTGATTTCACGAGTACTGGTCGGATTGGCCTCAATTTAGGTGGAAGAACCTATTTTTCTTCTTCCGAGGATGACTTCGTTAGCCGACTTTATCGCCGGTCCAGGGTTCCCGAGCCAGGCTCCTTGAACTCCCCAAGGTGTCAAGCTGAGGGTTGCAATGCTGACCTCACAAACGCCAAGCACTACCACCGGCGACACAAGGTCTGCGAGTTCCACTCTAAAGCCGCCACGGTTATTGCCGCCGGGTTGACTCAACGATTCTGCCAACAGTGCAGCAGGTGTGATGCTACTAGTATTTGAATGATGGTAGTAGTATAATTCAACAATTGACTTATACACCCTCCCTAAGTATTCAAATTTTCACTCCATTGCTGCACACTATTCAGTCATCAGAGTGTAAACTCACGATTCGGATTCACATTTCTAAGAAAATCATGTAGTAGCGTGGGCAGATGATTTAAATGACAAGAATGCCCTCGGGAAACGGGGATGTTGACGAGCTAATGATTGGCTTTGTGTCGTACACGGGGTAATCCCGAGGGCATTTGCGTCCGTAAATTTATGTTTCCCCATAAGTTTGCACCGGTTCAAGATTTACGTACGGTTTGTTTTTGCTTTCTATAGTAAGCAAAGCTTCTTTTCTGCCTCTGATTATGATAGAAAATAAAGCTTTAATCGAAACTAGCTTGCAGCAGATGAAAGTAGTACTTTGAATGAAAGGAATGGTACATTCTTGAATACGAAAATAGAAGAAATTCTTGTTTGCATCCCACCAGCATCTGTACGTGCATGTACAAATGATAATAAATTTCTCCTTTATGAATAGATTCCATCTCCTCTCTGAATTTGATAATGGGAAAAGAAGTTGCCGGAAGAGGCTGGCGGACCACAACCGCAGGCGACGAAAATCACAGCAGCAGCATCAGCAGCAAGCAGGCCAAGAACCTTGCAACAAGTCCCAGAACGACACTGCTCCTAATTCCTCTCCCTCCGACCTTGCAAGTATGGTTTGTTCAACTGTTTATATAATTTTTCATGGCATTTCGCGCCGTTTTTTCAATTCGTTATTAAATGTTGAATGGGAGTAAACATATCGAATTTGTTAGGATCCCAATTATCAGGTTAGTGCAACCAGATTTTGATTCCATGTCACGAGTAAAAGAAAATTTGGGACTTTGCAGGGTCTCCACCAGACTCAGGAGCTCACTCTTCGTCAGTGACTGTTGCTATTTCACCACCAAGAATGTCATTGGATTGTTTCAGGCAGAGATCATATCATGTTGCAACAAATTCTTCAGCGTCAACGAGCTCCCTTTTCTTCTCAAACGGGTGACGTCTCTCCCCCACTGTGGTTGAATCTGGTGATCAACCGAGCCGGCTGGTGGCCTACGGGTAACTAGCAATAACATAGGGTAGATAATCAATCGTTTGATGTGTAATTTGCCCTAGATATATATGTTGCGTTCTGCTTGCCAATGCAATCTTTCTTGAAAGGTTGGAGACCAATATATATAATAGCTATTATCATATGTAACATCCTTAGCTTTCTTATCTAAATATATATGTCTACCAAGTGAAATTTCTCACACGCAGTGTGTAACTCAAGAAATTGTTCTCATGATCTATGCAGCAAATGTAATTTGAGAGATGGGATCATGTTTGAGATTTCTGGCTGATTTTGTTTCATTATTTGAGCACTGGGGTAAAATGGCTGGCTTTTGCAGAGGGCAATTACTATATCTAGGGTATGCATTGTTTACTTTCTCCCTGAGCTGCGAAGGGGATATAATTCTAGGAAAACTGGGAAATGCGGTAAAAATGGTAGAAAAGTAGAAATTGACCGTGCTGTTGTAGGAGATTTTTACTGTTTGGCTTGGGTGAATTTACGCTAGTCGTTGGAAGGAGAAAGTCAACAAGTCAGGCTGTCTCCTGCATGGGAGCTACTTTTGAACAAGTTTTTAATTATAGCGGTGTGGGTCCCTTACGTCGACATTGAGCAAGAGCAGATCCATCATTAATCCTCATCAAACTTCGATGGGGATCAATTGCTATCCGTCTTCCCTCTCCTTCCTATGTCCATTTCTCATGATGTTTCTCTGTTCATTGACATGTGCGCGACGGCGACAGTTGGCTTCTGCCGGACCCCGCTCGGCTGTAACAGCCAAACCCCTATTTTATCGCTTTGCGGTGGGGCGTTAGAATCCATTGCTTTCTTCTTCGGGCACCTTATATAAGCTCACCGCATGGGAGGGTGGTTATTTTGGGATCAACTGATCATAATTAATAAGCACTTAATTCAAGCGCATGTGAATTGTGTGCACAGAATATTCTGCGTGAATTTCAACCTATTACCTAATCTATTAGTTACTATTATATAGGGTTTTTAAACATAGAACCTCCCCATTTTAAGAAGACTGCCTCAATCAAAATGCTAAGTATGCTTTTGTGAATTTTTAAAGTTACTAATTTATTTGAATAATATTTAATTTAATTAAATAAAATTTGATCCAACTTCTCTTCTTATAAAAATTTTATCTGTATTGAATCAAAGATAAAAACTCACGTAACCAAACACTATCTAAATACACCATACATTTATATTGAATATTAATAAATTAAAATTTAATTAGTTTTAAATTTGATTATCATATTTATTAAAATAAATTATTCATAACTAATAAGAAAAAACATTATTAGATAAATAGTATTTTCCCCTTTATCTAGAAATTTTTTTATAAAATAGATTAAAATCGTAGTATACAATTTTTTTTTTCATTTTCAAGATGAGTTGTAAATTAATTACTTTTCTTTCTGTTCTTCAAATTACATAATAAGGTTATCACTTTTCTTAAATTTAGAAAATATTTTTGACTAAATTGTATTCAATATAATTCTTTTTCAATTTTTTATACATAAAATTTGAGAGAAATCAGGATGTTAAAAATGGTACAAAAAATATAAGATTCACAAGATATAAAAATAGCACTATAATTTTTCTCTTCTAATAGATTTTGTTTTTCACAAATTTGATTAGTTCCACATATGAAATCGGCAATATATTTATCGTTACATCATATGACAATTTTATATACATGCACAAATTAGTAACATTTGAGTTTATGCCATATATTTGGTTACATTTGATTTTGTACCATATTTCAATGATATTATTTATGACACTTTTTTATATTGTCATAATTTATGACACTTTATGTAGCAATTTTAAAATTAGCATAAACTTCATGACACTTATTAAAAAGTGTTACTAAAATAGGATATTTTGACATAAATGTGGTTAACCAATAGCATTGCATTATAAGTGTTAGGATTGTATGCCCCGAAAGTCCAATTGTACCATAGTGCCACACACGGTATGAAGAACATCTTTTACATTTTGTTAAAAATTGGATATCTTTACTTATTGTGTTTACTTGTGAATAGAAAAAACAAAATGATTCTTATACAAGCAAAATTAACTTCATTGCAATAAAACTAGGGATCAAGACCAGTGAAACTATTCCGCTACGTACCATGTGATTTTTGCTATAATGTGGATTAGCCTTTGTAACTTAATATTAATGATGCATAGGTACGAGCCTACGGAAATAAAATGCCCTCCCAACTTGAGCAAGAGCTAGAAATCAAAACAAAAAGTTTAGAATACTTCAATTTTCTGCTTATATAGTACATGCTTGGATTTAATCAGAAACAAGGAAGACGCTATAATAAGCATGAAAAGCCCAAAGAATATATTTCTTAAATTATCTATTAAGGTCCTTTATTTCTTCCGGACCAATTGGTAGAATTAGTGGAGGTGTATATAGATAGTGTTTGAATTTCACATTTTTTATCTTAAATTATATAAAATAAATTATTTGTGAAAAGAAACAAAGATTCAAAATGATGAAAATTGAGATGCAATCTATCAAAGCCTGTACTAGTGAGCCCCAATGCAACTTATGGGCCTGACAACTTGACAACTATTCTTATTATGTCAAAATAAATATACATTCTATAACTACTCTGATAATATAATGTATGTAACGTCTTATGCCCGCGATAAACTACTTGACAAAAGAGTTCGAGCGCGTTACTCATGAGCCTGATAACACCCACGATAAACTACTTGACAACTGTCCTTATTATGCTAAAATAAATATACCAAATTTACTATAGATACTTAGACAATTCTTTTCCGCAATTCATGTGGAATGTTTGAGTATCACACAACCCATATACACCCTAAATATTAGACTTTTAAGAGAAGGAATTAAGGTTTAAGATTAGGCCGGACTTATATTAGTAGTAGGAAGATCACGTGCATAATTAAATGAATGTTGTCTCACGGTAGGCAGCAGAGTGAAGTTTTTTCATGTGAGAGAGAGAGAGAGAGAGAGAGGGAGGCCGAGGACGAGAGGTCCTCAAGAGTTTTATATAGCTGCTCCTCTGTATTTTCGAGGAAATTGAGTGCTGGACCCCACTAATCCTCCCCTAGTGTTCCGCTTCCCGCTCGTTCAGCATTTTCTTGTTTGGGTTTTTAATATCTTAGCTTTTGTTGGTAATTACTCTCAAGTCCCAAGTGGGAAATAATGTAACCGTGTGTTATTTTATATCATGCTCTTTTTTAACTGCTATCTCCATGTGCAATTATTTTTTTCTTGCAATTTTACCTTTAATTTTCTTATTCTAGTGAACATTGAATTGATTGAATTTTAATTTTACAAGTCGATAAAACTATTTTCAAGAATCACTTATATCCTATTCCAAAGTGTTCCAAGAGAACAAATCAAGTCTATTTACTAGTTTTAGTCTTTTCAACCAACCTACATGAAAAGAAATGGTTAATTTTAAAAAATTTCACTCTATAGATCAAACAATTTTATTGAGTTTCTTACATTATGTTTGGTACACTAAAATAAAATAAAATGAAATGTCTTTCCACCTGAAATGAGTTTGAAATTACTTTTTCATTACATTGTTTGGAAGGAAAAGTCAGAATAAAATGATGATTCATTTTTATATTTGATAAAATTATTATTTAATATCATAATATAATAAAATTTCATAACAAATGACTTAAATGTCCTACTAGTATATTATGTCAATAAAATTAAATTATATCCAATAAAAAATACTAAATTAAATATTTATAAAACCTCATTTAAATAAAATTAACAATAAATTTTAAAAATATCAAATATTTTAAATATTGAAGCATAATTTAGCCATAAAAATAATTTTTATTTTAGATCAAATTAAAAGAAGTACTACTAATAGAAGTAAAATAAAATTCAAGACTAAATTATATTTTTTCTTAATCGAATATTATGAGGGTATAATAATTATAATAATATTTTTTAGACTCTTATTTTTCTTGAAATTTCCTTTTCTTAAGTTTTAATATGGAAAGACATTTTCTATTTCTTCTTGAAATTAACTTTTTTATAGAAAAATTATTTTTATTTAAAATTTTCATACTAAATATTATATAAATAGAATTAGAAATTCTATTTTAATATATTACCATTAATTAAATCACTGAAAAACTACTGTATAATTGTGGGGCCCCGGGATGGGTTTGGGCGCTGTAGTAGTAACACTGCCCAAGGCAAAGTCCTATGGGGTCCGCACGACCACTGAGACAACTATTCACTTGGCTGCAACTCTTCTGCGACCCGTTACTGAAAGGAGAATAGTATTGGTAGCTTTGCACGTGGAATCTGGGCATTCCCCAGCTCTATTTGTGGTGAGTTTGTGGCTTTGTGGGGACGATGGCTGGGCAACGCACCCTTCATTCATGAACATACCTGTAAACCAAAATCTTCCTTTGGAAGATTTAGCAGGATGCTTACACATGAAATGTTGTCTCTTCATTGCAAATCGTCAAATTTGAGAATTAAGGCTCATAAATGTTACATTATGATTAACTTAACACTTGAGGTGTGATTGAATATGGTTTATTTTTAAAATTTTTATATTTTATAAAATTTAAATTATTTATGTGAAAATACGTAACCCAATATTAAATTTCTTACTTGAGTCCCTTTTTTTCTCTCACAAAAAATTCTCTCTCCCGAAACTCAAGACAGAAAATTTCAAAACAAAATACAATCCAATCTCACACTTAAAATTTTGAGTTTAATTTAAAAATAAAATATTATTCAAATAGAGCTTAAAGATTCCATACATAAAAAGTTTCTCCTTCTACAACCGCAGAAACAAAGATCACAGGAAAACAACTCATATAATCCCACGACAGCACAACATTAGAGCCCCTATAATACAAACAGACTTAACAAGTTATTAATTACTTATATGATATCTTATAATACTCATTCCATTTTAAAATATATATCTTTTTAATCTTTTTCCTTCTCATATATTTAATTTTTTGTAAATTATTCTTATTTATGTATAAAATTTTTTAATATCAGTAAAATTAAATTAAATTAATAAAAAATACAATTTATTTTTTTCCTTCCTTAATTATATAAAAGTACTAAAAATTCCTACATTTTGAAATTGAAATGGGAGGATATATGTAAAATCAGGAAATGCGCAGGGGCGAAAGAAGGAAGAAACGGGCTAATTTCAACTTAGGCAAGAAACAAAAGTACAGTAGTTTATTGAGGCCTAGCACTAGCACTGAGCTAAAGAGGTTTTATCGAAGGTTCAAACTACATGAGCTCCGCCAAAGGAACTCCATAATTCCGGGCATTCTTGATCAGCTTCCTGGGACTTTCCGCTCACGGACAAGAACCCGAATGCTGAATTCGGAGCCTGCATGAGATTCAGGGTCACGTGTGCATCCGCTTCACCCATGCGCTCCCAATTCTGTGAACCCGTGGCCATCTGTTGCTGGTAATTCAGGATAGAGTTTGATCCACTCTGGCGTCCATTCAAGTCTTCTGCTGAATGATGGTGCCAGTGCCCGTCCTTTTCAAGAATGAGTTGCCGAGCTAAAATGGCCGCCCGGTTTTCTGCTATTAGCTCTCGAAGAGCTGCACTGCATTTTTTAGGAAGATCAGTTGCCGAAATCCAGGAATCGTTCTTTGATGACAGAAGAGAGAGAGCACATCCGCTGTTCAGTGGTAAGTAAGGATGTCTTCCGGCCTGATAGGTCATCAATTTTCTGTTCACTGAGCAAAAGATTAATCACAACTTTCAATCTGTTCGCATTTTGTAGACTTCAGCTATAACAAAGGATAAAAGAACCTCGCTAAAAATACATTACTTGCCAAAATCCCAGAATTACATCGTAAATGTAGATGGACTGACCTTGAAGGGCATTTGAACACTCGGTCCTTTCTTCACTTTTTGGTGTTCCAATTATCCACACAACAGAAATCCGTAATGAATCCATGTAAGGTAGTACTCATAATGGATAACCAAGCTAAATGATTTAAACGTTCACAAAATGAAGATAGATGGTGAAACCACACCCAATATACGTAGCCACTGATTTTATAATTTTATGCATGTCTGTGCATAAGAGCAGGAATTGGCACCTATTATTCTCTCATGTAATTTAATATTATAGGATGAGTTCAATAATATTTCCTGTAAATTAGCAAACAGAAGTGGCAACCGCAAGTTTAGGCTCAGTTTGGTTCGCGAAAGGGAAAGGGGTAAAGCGGACAAATACTTCATCTAGGGGGACTAATTGTTTTTGCCGCCTTCTTGTTTGCCTTCTTGTTTGGTTGAAGGGAAAAAAAGAAGGGGAAAGGAAGAAGGGAGGATAGAGAAAATTTAGTGTATTTATATTAAATTTCGTTAAGGAACTTAATATAAATTTTTCATTTTAAATTCTACTTTTTCTTTCATAAAACAATTTATTTTTACAAAACTCAACACAGAAAATCTTAAAATCCATACTCTATCCAATTCCACCTTTAAATTACTTTTCTATCCCCGTTTCTTTCTCTTAATTAATTTTAAAATTTTAAAAAATGGGGCCAATCTTGTCATTATCCTTTTTAAAACATTTTTTCTCTCCCAATCCCTCCTCTTTTCTTTCATGTTTTTGCTCCAACCAAACTACCCATTAGCCTTCTTATCAAACTGTATATCTATAGAATCTCAATCCCATTACCTCAAACACAAGGGGAAACAATCCTGGCTAATATCAATAATCTCTAAAATACTATTTCCCTGCAATACTAATATGACAAGTGGTATTCCTTTGGAAAACTGCAGTCCAGATCTTAGAATCACCAATCATCAAAAAGCTGACTTCAATCAATTATCATGTAACAGTGGTTTCTTCATTGGAATATATTAGATGCCTTTGGATACCTGTTGCTGAACTACATTGTGTCATTTCTTCGGTATCCTAAACCACAAAGTAAAATCACACCACTTACTCAACCATTCTATGAGACATTCTTTTGAAATCGAGAAATTTTCTCTCCTCTTGCCAATATCCTTAGTAACAAATCCAGTCTTTCACATTTGGACAATGTATCCTTAGAACATCCTTCTACCAGCAACTGCCACCACCACCATGGCTCCTTAATTAAAGGTTCATCTCATCGTTTCACCCACATTCACATTAGAGCTACTGTAAGGGATTTGAATGAAGTCATATTTGTTAATCTATTTATTAATTGGAGATACAAATTAGAGCTTGAACATTATTTGCTCAAGGTATTTTGCAGCTTTTTCCAGCTTTGATTGTCCAACAATATGATCTTGTTTATCAAAACTAGGTTCCTAACCTAGAAGGAATCCTGAGAAAGCATTCCTCTACTTTCAAGGTTCTACATTATAAGAAATTTCTTGTAATGAATATTTGGGCATAGGTGGCTGTGGGTTTTGATGAGACAGGAGAATATGTACACACAAGACCGAACAGAAAACCTTAACATGGTTATAATGTGCTTTAACCCTACATACACGGCACACTAATGAAATGAATAGGCTAAATAACAACTATTTCTTACTCAATTTTTTGGAACCCATCGAAATCCAGAACTGACCAGGTCCTTCATCCTGCTTAGGGGTGGCCAATCGGTTTTTGGTTCGGTTTTCAGTTTTACTATTCGGTTTTCGATTCGGTTTTTTTTAAAAAAATAAGAACCGAACCAAACCGTTTTATGGCTAAAACCGAACGAACCAATTTGGTTGCTGAAGAGGTTTTTTAGCACGTGTCATCACCTTAACGTGTGACACGTAAGCTACCAAATATCCAAGATGTCCTTGACCTGGACCGACCGATCTTTATTTGCAATTAGGATCTCATGCAACCTCGAGTTTCTGATAGAGGCCCCAGTCATCAACTGGAGAACAGCAGGTGGATTATAGCCGGATTTAGTAAATTCCAGCCGAGATCTTATGCACCAAGTCCAACCAGTAGGCAAAGACCCGTTGGGCTACGTTAAGCGCATCAGTGACTTTTGTGCAAAGGGGATTTATAAGCCTGATGATAGGTTGATCTAGGTCTAACGTTATTTGACGTCCAGATTCAAACAAAGTATTCCTTCGATTGCTAAAACTTTAGCCAATCTTGTTTCCAGCTTAACGCCCTTAAAAGACCCTTTCCCTCATCGAGAATTAGAATAATGACTGGGCTACTGTATAGACCCTCAACTGGATACTGGATAGCCTGGACCAAAGGGTATTTGGCTATTTGCTAATGGAAACACAGTAACAAGTAAACCTTGAATATGCACTCAATACAAATTACTTTGCTTTAAATAAATAATTTACTTCTAAGAAATTCAAGATAAAAAATTTCATACTGCAATTCAATCCAATTCCAACCTTTGTCTTTCAACAATATAAGGAATTAATTCACACCTAAGGTTGCCAGATCTACTCTAGAAAGGTGTATTTAGATTGTGTTCTGTTGAAGAACTCAATGCAAATTTTTTACTTATATTATAGGTTTTCACTCATAGACAATTCACTCTTACAAAACACAACACAAAAAATCTTAAACCCAAACTATATCAAATCCCGCCCTCTATCCTTGAAACCGTTCCAAACACTAACCCTCTTTCTAATCCAAAATGAAATATCAATCATGTTGTTACCTCCTTTGTTCTTTTACCAGTGTTTCTCAAAAAGTCTTTTAACTGTGGTTATGTTATTTCACTGTCTAGGGTCTATTTGAATTGCAATTTAAGCAAATTTTTTATAACTTTTTCGAAGTTTTAATGAAGTTTACAATTGACTTAACCAATTATAACAGAAAACGTGAAACAAATAATAGAAAAAAGTTTAAAAAATAAAGCAGATACAAGTCAAGTGCAGAGAAGGGGGGAGAGAGACACTGTAAATTTGTCGGTGGATTTCATAATTAAACAGTGAATTATATGAAGAAAGTCGGAGTATGGATGATTGTTTGTCTTTTGGCATTTGTCTCTTGCAAGCTTTTAATGTCAGAAGGTACTATGGATGTAGACCTCTCTGTATCAGAATCGGTAAAACTAAAGAGCTACCGCCTATTTACAAGTAGTAGCCGATAGGGTAAATGATTTCGACAATTACCTTGAGATTGGTTACGAATGGCAGAATGTTCCTGAGAGCTCTTTCTTCTTCTCTCGTTGTGCCCTGCCAATCTCCTCCTGCAACTTCTCTTCGACTCGTCAAATTCTGACACTGCATGAAACCTGCATCCACCATTTTTCCACTTCGTCAAACCATTATAAATTCATCCACTTTGAAATGTTTATCTTTACCCTAGCCACATGATCCCATGACTCTCTCCAGTCAAAAATACACCTAGAGACTATAAAGATGCATGCATAATGGCATGTGCATGTCTATCATTCAGCAAAAATCACAAACGTATGCCTTTCTGTATGGCTTCAATTCTAATATATACGAGAACAAACTATTGAAGACGTCTAAGCATAAAAACATTCTTCACGTCCGGAATTTTACATTTGCTGTTCTCTTCATTTCTTATACAAAGGAGTGTACATATAATTTCGAAGATAGAAGATATTCTATAAGTATAAACTTATATTGCAAATTATCTGTAGGAGTTCATGCTAAATCTGTCTCTATCCGTGGTAGATCATCTACGCACACTGTATTGATATATAGAGGAGCAATAACAAAATAACAGTTTGTGTATTTATATGTATAATAATAACCCTTTTTAGCACAAGGGATAATAGCAGACTAGGAGCTCAAGAAGAGAATGAGAAGTGAGTAAACCTGCTACACTGTTGACAGAAGCGCTGTTCAACCCCAAGAACCACCACCTTCGGAGCCTTAGAATGCATTTCGCATACCTTGTGCCTCCTGTGATAATCCTTAGCATTCAGAAGTGCCACGTTGCATCCGTCCACCTGACACCTTGGCACCGCTGCAGGTGACTCCACGGTCACCCCCGACGAGGTTGAATGCCCAAGTGATCCTGCGTCACCACCGGCATCATAGTAGGGTTTGCCTTTCTTTGTCAGAGAGTAAGCCGCCGCAGCTTGACTGTCGCCAATTGGGGTAGCAATAGTATCCCCGAAATAATGCCTCTTTCCGAGCTTCAGGCATATCAAGTGTGGGTCCGGAAAGTAATGGGATCCTCCTCCTTCTCCACCGTAGAGAGGCGAGGAGGTTGACGAAGAATAGTGAACATGATCGTGATTTCCTTGCTGGGCTAACATTAGCGCTTGAACTGCAGCAGCGCTTTCTTCGTGGGCAGCGTCGGCGGCGGAGGAGACGGCGGTGGTGGGGGCGGAGGAGGTGAATGAATTATTCTGATTGATATTGCCCCAGTAAATTCTTGAAGTACTTCGAGCTCCAGACTCCCAGGCGTCCCATGCAGTGGTAGTACAGTTACTACTGTTATGCCCCCTACCAAAATTGGTGGTGGCGGTGCTGTTGAAATTGAATAGGTTCCAACCATTTTCCATCTCTGTGAATGCGTGTACGTGGGGAGCCTTCTTCTGATAGATAGTAGTACTTTGTGGATACTTTGGTATTGTCTCAGTGGTTGTGTTTGCTACACAACGGGATAACACCACTGCAATTTGACTAAAGATCTGAGTGTTGTCTTTATAAATGGAGAAAAGATCAATACTTGCACCGGTAACAACAAAAAGCAATTGGAGAAAGAAGTGGGATTTGAGAAAGAAAGAAAGAGAGAGAGAGGGCATTGGAGGAATGGGAGGATAGGATGGAACTGTGTGCTATTCGATTGGGTTAGGTGCTTAAAGAGAAAAGCTGGACTGGCACACTGCAGAAAGACGGATAGGTGCATGATAAGGAGAAAGCTGACTATAGTCTATAGGGAATAGGTGGCACGTGATGGGGTGAGGGTACACACTTGACACAATAAATAATGGGACCAAAAGTCTCCAAACACGAGTGGATCACAATCAGGTTTCTCCTTAATTGTTCATAACAACCTGCTACCCTTTTTCTTTATTTATTTATTATTTTTTTGAAGAAGACAACCTGCTACCATTTCGGAAGATTTGTATGCTTTTTAACCTGGTTGCAGTGTCTGAGGCGAAACTTTGAGGTTTGTGATGTTTGAATGGAAGATGAATGGAAACTAAATTGTAGAATATTCAGAAATCTAGAAAGGGTAGTAAAGTTTGGTCTACTTGGTTTTCAGTCAATTCTTGACGGCATTGGCGCTCAATTATTCCATGTAGAATTTGGTCATTAATGGGGCAGAAGCATGTTAGGTATTGGATGTCTCCTATTCTCTCGGTCCACTAGTACACTAGCTTTATATTATGTTTTTAAAACATAAATAATAATTATTTTCTCTATCTCAAAATATTAATTTTATTTATTTTTTAAATTTATATCATAATATATTTTTATGTTTTGTTTAAATAGTATTTGGTTCAACTAAATATATAATTAAGTCTCACTTCTTTTTTTTATAAAAAATTCACTTTCACGAAATTTAAAACAGAAACCCTCCCAACCAAACACAATCTAAATACATCCTTAGTTTACAATACTAATAAAAAATTTAATAATTTTTTTTTATTCTTATCCCTCTTTAATTGTTATCTATTCTAAATTTGAAGTATCATAATTAATAAATTAAAGTTAAACTAGGAGACCTATTTAATGCTAAGAAAATGATACCTAAGTTTTTCTTTTATTTACTTATATAAATTTAGTGAATTGTTAATATGTGTGAAAATGATAAATAGAGTTAGTATTTTAAAATAAAAGAAATTTATCTTTCTCCCTCATGCAAAAAAATATAAATTTTTACTGAATTAGTAAAGAATAAAAGTACGACTAAAAAACATTCATAAAGATATGCATTAGTGGATGAATTATCAAGGTTCAATTCAACCTCTTACAAGTACTTATGCAGTTTGTACCGACGTATTAATTTGCAACTTCTCCGTCATTGCCATACATGACAAGACCAATATTTGTGCTGCTTTTTTCTCCAAAAAAAAATTCTCTTTTGGTGTTTTTTTTTCAAACTAAGGACTCTTGATTCTTCCTGCTGCCAAGACCCTCCCTCCCTCCGTTTAAAAAGGGGGAAAAAAAGGAAGAGGTGACTATATTCTACGTCATCCGAGGTGTATCATCTTTTTGTACGCGTAGTGTGTGTATATATATACTTTTTTTTTTTAAGACAAGAAAATTATAGGTAAATTTTCCTTTTTTTGGGAATAAAGGTATATAATTATCAGCCCAACACCTGAAAGCGCATGTGTTATTCTCGAACCTCATTTCTCTTCTTTTGAACACAAAAGTAAACATCTTATATGCCCTTACAGAATATGCTGAAATTGTTCACTCAAACACTTTAAGAATTAAAGTCGTCCAAATTCCAAAGTATAATTGCCGGGAAATAAATATTTATTCCTTTCCAAATCTTTTTTTGGTTTGAATAAAGATATTTTATTGCCCGTCGAAGGTATAGAAAGTAGTATAACACTGTGATTGGATATAGTTTGGTTTTGAGATTTTTAATTTTGGATTTTGAGAGAGAGAATTTTTTATAAGAGAAAAAATAAGATTTAAGATAAAAATTATATTGAGTTACATGCCGAACTCAAATCACACCCTAACTATTGATGCATAATGTCTGTCTTGGGCACATAGTTTATGGTGCAACAGTCTCCATCCTTTGCAAAAATCAGCCAATTGATTGTGTTCCTTGAACACAAAACACGTGCTCGATCATGCATTGCGGAATTTGGGAGAAGAGAAATCTGCAATCATCAGCAAGATTCGCATATCTTAAATTTTGTTAGTATTGTTGAACAAAGTCAATACTAATTCTAATCTTTGGATTTTCATCATGACAGCCTGTTCCATTTCTTGTCTAAGGCCAAGCAATTCTGCCTCTGTGTTGGTGGTTTTGGCTGGGAGTAATTAATAAGAAAAGTCTCATAATTATTTTTTATTTGTCTTAAAAATATTTATTAATCTTAATTTTTATAATTTTAGTTCTAAATATATATATTAAAAAAATATAATCATTATTACTAAATTTCTTAATTTTAATTTTCGTAATTTAAGTTATATATATATATATATATATATATATATATAATACAATCATTACTATCAAACTTATAATAGAGTTGGACTCAAATTTACATATATTACACATATGTATTTAATTCAAAGGATAAATTCATCAAGTCTTATATATTTTTATAAAAAACACTTGTACATGAATAATTCGTGTAGTTCATAATCCTAATAAAATTTTAAATTTAACCGTGAATCATCAGATTTGATAAAGTTATATTTTTAAAAAATGTGTATAGTCTTTATTTTTAACAGTTTAAGAGAGTGTTAGAGTATTTCAAATTGAATTTATCTGTCACACAAATTTCAACTGAAGAGTATTAGCAAGAACAATATTTTCTTGAAAAATCAATTTGAAAAATTACAAAAGTTAAAATTAAAGTACATTCTTAAAACATAAAGAAATAATTATGAGACTATTTTTATAAATTACTCTTTAAATAAGTTCACTATAAAGTCTAAATTTCTCTACGAAACTCAATGTATAATTTTTATTTTAAGTCTTACTTATTTTCTCACAAACAATTTACTTTTACAAAATTTAACATCAAAAATTTTAAACTAATTACTATTCAATTTCACTCCTTGTATACTTCTTTAGCACAACCTTTCCTAGGGCTGCCCAAGCAGGATCCAACACGCCTGTTAATTTGAGTGTTGCGAAAAAAGGCCAGAAAAGTATTATTGAGTAAATTGAATTACTTTACAGACTCCAATTCTAGTGTTTTTGTGTGTTATGTATACCTGAAATAATAACATACACGGCTGAAGCAGGTAGAGACCACTTATTGTGCAGTAGCATTAACGGTCTACTGATTGCAAGGTAAGAGAAGACTGGGTATATATATATATATATATATGTATATATACGTTTCTCTGTATATATATGCATTCAGGACTTGATTATTACTTACAAGTTACAAAGTACTTTTATCCTTTGTTCTTCAATCAATGCAACACAGTCTGTAAAGTTCATGCAGTAGTGTCTCTATGCAACGAGTACAGGCCATACACTTGTCTTTGTTGTCAGTAAAAGAGACCCTACTCTCAGATCTTTCTCCATTACAACCAAGATTGACCAGATTTCCTGATCGTGACTACTCTTTTCCCTATCTTTTTTCCTTTTTCCTCCAATTTTCATCATTCTTTTCATCCTTCTCCTGTTAAATACTACTAGTTTGTTAGTTTCACGTCTTACACCGTCTGTATATATATCTATTTGTTCGATTTCTGATAGCGTTGCTCGTGCACAAAATGGTATATATGTACATAGAGGAAGATGATCAATCACAAGTAGGAATGATAGGTGGTGGTGCTAGGTAGAGAAGAAAGCAAAGGAAATGGAGCTGTGTCGCTCCTGCATATGGGGGAGCTGTATGGTTGGAGTGGTGCAAACTTTTTTTGGGATGGAAAAAGGTCGGACAGTGGCTTCAACCGACACCGTCCACCTGCTAAAAGAGGACTTGTTCACATCAATTGCTGCTCGTCGATGCAATAACATATAAAAAGTACTTCCGCCAAAGTCATGCAAGGATTAATACTCTCCTTGGTTCAGTCTTCAACAGATAACTATCAAAGTTTCACCCGACCACATGAAGAGATTAGGAAATTTAAATTAATGATTAACGTAAAATTAGCAGACATTAATAGGATGGATATAAGGTTGTCCAATTTGCAGTTTCATTGAGTTTTGGATTCGGTTGTAAATGAATGGTAATGAGTGAACCGACATAAGCCCCGGGCTCACTGCCGACCGGATGACAGATCTACCAGAGGCTAGAATGAATTTCGAGAAATCTCAGTTTAGTCCTTGAAGTTTCAAACGGTTTGCATTTGGATCCTTATGTTTGAAACATATATATTTTTTCACAAATTGCTTAATTTTTACTAAATTAGGGACAAAAATCTCAAAAACCACTATCCTAATACAACCTCAATTATACAAAAATTTAGTAAACATTTGTGGTAAAAGGAGGAACTGGTGAACCAACCAAGAGATCTCGTGCATTTATTTGCTAGTGCTTCAGTCCAAAATCGAACGTGGACAGAGGGCGTACCTCGTTTTCCTTGCATAACGTGTTGTAATAAAAACCACTGAATATAGCTAGCCCACCTTGGGGTAGATGAGCTCCGGCGGGGGGGATGGTGGTGGAAGGAAGTACATAGAAAGGAAATTCCATTCGCTAAGAAAAGATGACCGCCGCAGCAGAAAGTTTCTGATCAATTATTCTTTGCTATTGGATTACAGTAATTATAAGTAGAAGGCCATAGTTCCTCAAGTGCCGGAGAGAAGAGAGATGAGTTTCTCTTTCTCTCTCCAGACTACAGTCTCCATTATTAATACTTACTAATGATGATGATGATGATTATTATTATTTCTACTACTACTATATCCAAAAATGTACTTCGTTTATTGATTGAAAGAAATGGGGCTCTCTCTCTCTCTCTCGACCTGTGGGAAACCCAACAACAAAGATGAAAATCTGAATTCTCCCGTACTCTGTGTGTGTGTAGTTGGGAAAATAAGAGACATTATTCACTGATTCCCTCATACGTATACCACGTTGTTTCTTTTAATGAAACACGCAAAAGAATACAACCCAAGTCATAAGATTGGGAAAGGAGAAGAAGGGGACCATTTTCTTCTTTTTTAGCTTTGTTCTTTTCTTGATTTTCCCCCTCCAAAGGAAATAAAAAACGGGGGATGGGGAGGAATTGTAGGGGACCAGTCTACATACTTGATCTTCAGAGGACGTAGAAGGATCGATCACTCATGTAAAATGATTGCATGGTTCTGAGATCAATCTGCAACTAGGATTTATGTGTTATGAACAGAAAAATATAATTAAAAGGATTTGATTTTTTGAGAAATTGTATCGTATTTATGTTTCAGAAGAGTTCAGCTTTGAGGCTTCTTATAATGGAAGCTACGATTCATGAAGCAATGATAGTTGAGTTGAAGAAGGAAGGACAATGGCACACAGTGTTTCTTTGTTCCATTTCCTGCAACAAAGGACAACTAGAGAAGGAATACCCCAAAATCTAACAGCCCTACCGACTGCAGTTCTAGCAACACTTGGGGTTTCATTGAACCCTAATGCCCAAACTTCACAGAGTGTATCTCCCACAAATCATTCCACAATATTCAAAAGTTGCTTCCTTTTCCGGATAATGCCGGCTGGGGGTTCTTGATTTGCTGTGTGTACTAGCATTTGGGGAGCTTGAGCCGAAATTCCTGAAAGGTTGGAGTTCACCTTGGGATGACATTTTCCCTTTTTGTGAAATTAAAGATAAAATTTTCATGTAGAAAGCCAACCAATCCTACCCTTTTTGAATTCCAATCGCTACGAGTAATTGCATTTGGATTGGTTTTTATCTTGAAAATTACTGCAAATTTTCTTATCTTTTTTATTTACTTTAAACCCTATTCTTTCTTTCTCATTAATTTATAACTTTTTCATTCTCAAAAGTTGAAGTTTCGAAAGAGAACCAATTTCAGATTTGGACGGCAAAAAGAGCTATTGATTTGACAACTCGTCTCATTTATTTTGAGTCAGAAATGGGCCCTTTTATCTGCGGACCTCAGAATTGAAGGACTCTGATGTTTAAATAACCAGCCTCTTTCGATTAATACTTGGGCCCATTACTCGCAATCGATCCAATATTTTGTTTTCTGAAGAAAAAGAATATTCTCCCTCAGCCACCCAAAATTGTTTGAACTCTCTCTTTCTTGGAAATAAGCGACCAATTCCGAATATTTTTATAACTTAAAATAAATTCAGATAATTTCCTCAAAAATCAGATAATTAAAATATTTTAATGTTCTTTTTCTGGCTACTTCTCTTGCGAGTATCCTTCGTTAACCCAGCATTTTTGTTAAAATTTGAATTTGCTTACCTCTATAGCCCACTTCATATGGGGTAGCCTCATGGAAGATAGCCCAAGAAAAAAAGACCCAACCATTTTGTGTGACTTTTCTTTTTCATTTTTTTTAATGAGTAATTTTTTTGGAACTTTAATTTCAATCGAATATTGCCTTTATCTTAATTATACTAATTTTTATTTTTTTCACTATGAAGTTATTAGGTTTTACCTTAATCTCTTGAACTTTATGTAAGGCACTCGACCTGAAATGACAGATCACTTATTTCTTAATTTGATTTTGAAATTAATAGGAGAAACACCCTTTCTACTTAGAGAATTCGTATAAATAAAGTTCAATCTTTGTTCAAAACTTGCTTTTTCAATTTCTTTACTAAGCTTGGCTAAGCTCTCAACTTGGAAGGCTATTAAAAACGTGTACGCTGAGAATTCAACATTCTCCGGATTAGAATGAAGTAGTTGCAAGATGCCTTTCAGGGTTCAACGCGTCTTCAGAGCAAGCCAAAGTTGAGATTTGACGCTTTTGAGTCTTTCCCACACTTCTACTATGACCCCTGTCTCGAATCCAATTGGGAAAGTCGTGCTTTAAGGTGCGTGCTGGTTAGAAAGGGGGCCTCTCACTACCCAAGTATCAATCATAGCCCTTAACGAACACCGGTTTGAGTAGTGCGTTGTTGCTTCAAAGTTCAAACAGTTTGTCATGTCTTTCTTGAAAACGAAACAAACTCAGAAAAATCAACTTCTCTGCCTCACCAAATATACTGGTGTCTATTTGCTTCTGACATCTCCCAACTATATCTTCTCTTGGTAATCTAGCAACTTCTCCTGCAACTGCCAACAGCTTCTTCTTCCGTCCCAGTTTCTTGTTACCAATAAAATTATGAGTCAATTAATATTCAAGCACTATTACCCAAACCACCAGTAGCGAGGACTTAAGCAGTGGAGTGTTACCAACCATCAGTCCAGAGGTCAGAATCCAAACAGAGGGAGAAAAAAAAAAGGAAAAAAGGATACCTAAACAACACGCGTTGCCAGGAAGATTCATTTCAACTTCTCATCATTCTAGTGTTGTAGATTTGATCACAGGTTTGACAGTTTTGACTTTGGTATGCATGTATCCATATGCTTATATATAGAAAATGTACTTCCTTAATAAGTTCCCAATTTGATCATTTTCTTTATATTGAAGCTAGCTTATAATTCCCTCTTCCAAGCATATATGTCTCCTACTCCCAAGCAACCCTTCACAAGGCTACAATGCTTTCGCCTCTCTTCGCCTTCTTCTTCATGGCTCTTATCTTCCGTTCAGCGTGTGTTCCAGAAAATACACCTAAAGCGCCCTCTCATTATCACAGCTACAAATGGCAAGAGTTTGAGAGGTTCCTGGACGCCAGCAGAGGAAGTAGTATTTCGGGCATGTCAAAAATCAAGAAATATTTGTATCACTTCGGTTATCTGAAGGTAGAAAAGACGAATTTCACAGATCTGTTCGATGCTGCCTTCGAGCAAGCCTTGAAGAGATATCAAGCAAAATTAGGCCTCTCCATAACCGGAAAGCTGGACTCGGATACGATCTCTCAGATCATGGCACCGAGATGCGGTGTGGAGGACGCACCAAAAATGTTGCATGCAAGGCGAAGCTATGCATTTTTCACCGGCCAGCCGAGGTGGGCGAGGAGCATACCGATAACTCTAACGTATGCATTCTCGCCCGAGAATACAATTACATCTTTGAGCCAATCAGACATAAGGGGTGCTTTTAAACGTGCTTTTGGACATTGGGCATCGGTGATTCCAGTGACTTTCTTGGAAACCTATGACTATGGATTTGCAGATATAAAGATAGGGTTTTACAGAGGGGAGCACGGCGATAGTGAGGCTTTCGACGGGATTCTTGGGGTGTTGGCCCATGCATTTTCACCTGAGAGTGGGAGGTTCCACTTAGATGCGGCCGAGACTTGGGCTGTGGATTTTGAAACAGAGAAATCCGATGTTGCAGTAGATTTGGAGTCCGTGGCTACGCATGAAATTGGTCATTTGTTGGGATTGGCACATTCTTCTGTTAAAGAATCCGTGATGTATCCCAGCTTGAAACCTAGAGCGAAGAAGGTAGATTTGAAGCTTGATGACATTAAGGGAATACAAGCTCTTTACGGTTCAAACCCTAATTTCACCATGGAAGCTTAATCAGAATCTGATACATCTTCAAATGATGGAGACGACGTAAGAGTGGACTCATCAATAAGGTCCGTGTTGCTGCTGGCAGTACTGATCTCATTATCGTGCATCTAATTTTAGTGAACAATTAATTGTTCTAACTTGTATATAGCTCATAAGCGTACCTATTACCATTGGTTAATGACCCAGTAAGGGGGAAACACAACCATTTTGGTTGAGCAATATCCATCTTATTCATCTATAGCAGATATTCATTTACTCTGGATTATGACTGAGAGATTGAGGGAGAAATTAATGAACCCACACGTTATAACTTATAATGATCACAATAGTCAAGATGGAACTATATCGTTACCCAACTTCCTTGAACACTTCTAATGGACATGAGCTTTCGCAATTAGGATCCTTCTTGAATAATCAAATATGTTGCACTTAATCATAAGGGATAAAAGGCTGCTGCTATGGGCCAGCTAAATCTATGATTTCTTATATATAATACAAAATAATCTTTTAAGGCTTCATTTGGATTGGGTTTCGCCCGGAATGACAATCATGTCTCTCTTTTTTTGTCATAAAATTTTTCAATTTTATAAACTCAAATAAAAAATTTTAAATTCAAATTCAAATTTAATTCAAATAAAACCGTACACCGGCAATACATTTTCTATATGTTAAAAGGACCCGGCTGCCGTATCCTTTCAATCTATCCCGAATTCGATGGAGTCGTCTCATTATTTTGCGAGATGGAATCTCAAGTGATTAGAAATATTTCATATTTATCAAAAGAAGTAGTAAATTTTAAGATGGATTCGTTAGTTATAGCTATCTATGCCTATGGTGGTTTTATTTATTTATTTGGGGGGGTTGCCATGGTCTGTACTAGAAATGGAGAAAAAAAAAGTAGTTCTTATCAAATAATGAAAGAGAAAAGGTCAAACACGGTCTTATCCTTAGTTGCATGATTAAAAACGTGGGCAGCCTTAATACGCAGGCTTTGACTTGGGTTGGAAAGCAATTAATTAGCTAAGCACTAAAGTAATAGTAGGATATAGGAAGCATCCGAGAAAGTTTCATTTTGGTGGAAAAAAAACCAAGTTCACCCATACTCTTTTCATTCCCAGTATAGTGATGAAGGCTTTGATCAGGTGCGCACACAGCATCAATTTTTATTTTCTACCACCCTCAAATTCCTTATGATCAATACCATTAAGAATCATGCCATGCGTCTTTCTCAAAACATTTATTTATTTATTTATTTTTATAAAAAGAAGAGTTTGTTCTCCTATGGGATATATAACTCTAAGCTATTAATCGGTATGCCTTTATTCTACTTTTTCATATGAAAAAAGATAGTAGTATATAAGATGGCTTAGAAATTAGTCAGTCATTTGCTTTTCAATTTTTAATTACTCCAAAGATCTTGCTTAATGCGGCCTAAGATTTACCATTACTTTAAACTAATTAAGCAGATTAGTTTAAGCTAATTATGAAGTACTCTAACGTCTGATTACCATCAATAACCATTGACTAAGCAGATGCGCCATAAATCTTTAATGATTTTCCCTCAAAGTCGAACGCAACGTCATGAAAATGGACCCCAAATCAATTTGTCAACTAAAACGTAAGCATATCCGAAACCATCATAACCAAATTCCCCCACGATTCCCAACCCCAAATCCCTTTCGTATTTGGTAGCTTAGTGCTTCTCCATATCAATCTTGTTAGCCCTGCCATTTCGGATACAATTAAGATGATATACATAATCTCACAAAGTCGTCAAATACTCACATAAATTATTTTACCAAGTTAAAATGAGATGTAATAAATTTGGACGGAAGTAGTATTAGTATAATACTCATGGAGTGCATATATTTTCGCTGTAAATATTATAAAGATCTCCTTTTTCTTTTCTTTTTTTTTCTTAAAACATTAATTAAAAAAATATGTAAATCGAATTCAAAAAACATCGTTTAATGCAAAGTGTTTCTAATCACTTACCATTTTTTGTTGCAATCTGGAGACGTGTCTATGTATAGTCATTTTCCTTTCATAATCATAGAGATACAAGAGAACGTACAACAGTAAAATCTTAGAAGGAAGCACTGCTATTTATAGACAATCGACCCACTACCTCATTACTAAAATGGGTTTGTTTTGAATTAAATGTTTGTGCTTCCATCCGGAAGGGCATTGCTGTTGAATATGGGAAACAAAGAGCCACTGATTAAAGATATATACACCTTAATCAAAATGATGCCCAAAATGTTGATAACAGAGAGTAGTACTATCTCTCTTGCAAAATATATGATTTTTTTATATAAATTAACAAATAAAAAGTATTTTTATTATATCATTAATTAGTTATATTAATATAATAAAAATAATTTTAAAAATTAATATTTAAAATTTGCAAAAGTTTAATTATTTTTTAAAAAAATTATATTTTGAGACGGATGGATGTAATAATGTCCCGAAACATCAATATCGACGAGGTAAAATCAAATTGGTAGAATAACTAGAATTTAGGTCTAAGAAAAAATGAAAGAGAGGGTAAGTGTGAAATGATTGTGCACCCCAGCATCTCACTATCGTCTTTTCGTTTATTTATTTATTTTTCTTTTGGAAACCATGTCACTATCATGGTGCGTAAACACTAGAATATAAATGTGCTTCTAAGTTGACAATTGGGGGCCTAGTGCCTTCCATGTGTCAACTATCCACTCATCCACGTGTAATCACTTGTTAGTCTACATCCACCATTCTCAGCCACACAACCCTTTTTCCCGGACTTTCAAGAAAAATAAAAAGAAAACCCCTTTCTCTGGGATCACTTCCTTCAATAAACTAAAACAACGACCTCACAAGCTAACTACCCCTGCAATTGTTAATCAGGCCATTAACCGTAACCCTCGGTTTAACTTTTCTAATTAATTATGAAATTACTTTTGGTCCCCGCGCTATTTATAATTTATTTTGAGGAAAAGAAAAGACTTGAAATTTGCAGTGTACATAATCAGACAGTAAATTCTGTTTTTTTCCTTTCTTTTGTGAGTTTGTACTTTTTTTCACCACAAGGAGGCAAATCCGCCAGTAAGTGGATAGTTGAGCCGAGATTTTTGGTTGAAATGATGAATAATTGAGGTTTGTTTACAAAGTACTATACTTAATTACACTGCTACTGAGTAAAGAAATGTTGAAGGATCCGAGACAGGCAGACGCAGACGGCTACAAATACCGAGTACGAGAACTAAGCATGCCAACATGTAGTCTCGTGATGCTGCTCGTTATCATAAATGCTGTCCTAAGTGTTCTTTTTATTCTCTTTTTTTTTGTCTCTCTGAAAAACAAAATTAGGTAGGGGAATACCATAAACAAGAAACCGAAGTTCTTTGCTGCCCACAACTATACACCCATAAATTAAAGACGGACGTGTATTGAATTGATTTATCTTTTTCTTATATAAAAAATTTATTTTTATAAAATTTAAAATAAAAAATTTCAAATATAAACTTTTATCTAAACTCACTTTATATATGGTGGTCAAAGCCAGTATAACCACATAAAGAATCGGGACAAGTTGAAAAAAAGAACACTGATAATTAAAGCTTGTGATAGGAACTGATTCATCTTAGAGAGCACCTTTTATAACTTATGTTACACACATAATTGTACAACATATTTAATTAATAATTAATAATGCGATGGGAATCGGGAAACTCCAACAAAAAATGGTAAAGCGTCCCAAATATCGAACAAGACTAAAATATTACTCTTTCAATTTGAAATTAAGGTGTATTTGGATAAATTTTAATTTAAGATTTTTTATCTTAAAAAACGTAAAAATAAATTATTTGTAAAAAGATGAGTATAATTAAAAATTAAAAAAATAGAATTTTTTCTACTTTAAATTACAATCTAAACACATCATAAAATTATATTTCACGTTACTTGCATATAATTGATAGTTTTTTGTTTCGCAACTTTTCTGTAATCAGCAGATCCATCCTAGATTTACATAGAAATGGAAACAGTATTAAAAGAATATTCATCTTAAATCATACCTCAACTCAACAGTTTAGGTTAAGAGAGAATAATATAATCCTAGGCAGTAAGTATGAGATTTTTCTTCAGTTGATAGAAAAATCAAGGCACGAGATAACAAAAGAGGGAACGAACCCAGTTTCACCACATGATATTATATATATGAAAGAAAATACTAGTAATACCGAACAGTCTTGGTGAAGAATACGTGAAGTCTGGAACAATACTGCATCATCTGCATGTTGATAGGTTTCCATGCTGGACACTTGCACGATGTTGCTTGCGAGTTGGGAGAGAAAGATGGAGCCGTGGAAGGAAGCGAACTGTGTGCATGAAGCCAGGCAAGCATGTTTAGTTTGAAAACAAAGCAAAGTGCAATGCCTGAAGGCCAGACGTATTCCAGGATCAAATAATAAGCTTTCCTCACATGGACATCACGGTGATGGAGATGATCAATCTTAGGAGCCTTGCAGAAAGGTTCGCTTTGTTCGGCATGGACTTGTAAAGACTCAGACCTGCAACTCCCCCTGGCTTGAGTGGCATCTTATAACGGAGTGAGGGGGGCGGGGAAGAGGATATATAAATTGAAGGTGGAGACTCGAGAGACAGAGGTTGAAGATTTTGGTTGAAATTTAGTTGAACTTACAAGTGAGGAGCGGGCTCCATGGATGACACTGCTTCAAGAACCAAAAGGCAAAGAAGAGGGGTGCTGGAGTTTCATAAACGGACAAAACAGAAACCGAACACTGGAGAATACTTCCTCGTCCGCGGTGGTACTTCGATGAAGATGACAGATGGTATTACTATTACATAACACGGGGTGGTAAGTGTCAACAGCATTTGGCACGTAGAATGAAGTTGAAGGAACTGCTAGTTCGCAGAAGGGATTGGTCTTAAATCTTGAACAAGGGGATCTCAACTGTTATGAATGCATCTCAAAGTTCTAAAGCCGGTGTAGAGACAGTCTAAAGTTGTCAGCCTAAAACCACATAGTGAACGTCCAATATTAGACAGGCAATCTAATCTTAATTCTACTTGCCGAGCAGGCTTCGGGTTGAATATGCCAAAGAATTTAACTAGCCATATATGAGTGTAGGATTTGCAAATGGCGTTCATTTTGTTGTGTACGTATTTTTCTTACCGAGGAAAACAATTATTGAGGGTGTCAATAAATATACCTTCAATGAATCTGGAAAAGTTAACATCTTTAGGTACTATGAATTCTTAGGCATAAAGGAACCAAAGCGCATTCAATTCTCCTTAAGAGACTCAACAAAGAAATGTAGTGGCAGAGTGCATCTTCCACCTAGAAGACCCCCCCCCCCCGGCGCCCCGGCCAGTTGTGTGTTGCGAGTTGTAAGGGGTGACAATGACAAAGACAACCCCCCCACACAGAAACCCTACCATATAAAGAAATCTAGGTCCTTGAAAGGACACCATAACTTTGCTAATCTCTGCGCTCGATTCATTAACCATACTTTTCGTACTACTTTTTCCCTGTACGTACCTCTGCCGGTCTCACCAAGACCATATATATATATATATATATATATATATATATATATATATATATATATATATATATATATATATATAATAATTAACATTTATAGTATTTATTGCATGAAAACTAATTCGAATTCATATCCATATAAGCTCTTTTTTATTGGGGGGCGCGGGGTGGGTTAAGTATGTACCCCCGTAAGCTCAAATCCATGGTAAGGTAAGCAGGGCCAAGGGGAAAAAACCGCGGTACTGAGATATCTATCCGACTGAAAAGAGAGGAACAGAAGACTCATGCACCATCTGACTACGGATAAGCTTGCAGTGTTTATTAAAGAGGAAGAGGAAATATATAGCAAGTCAAAAGAAAACTTGTTCGGTCGAACAAATACTGATAAAACCAAAAGCAACTTCAAACCGTAACTAGTTGTAGGACTACTAGCAGTAGTAATATTGACACCAAGATTTTGGGCTTTGGGCGCCCTGGAGGATCTCTGGCTTTTCACTTAGCACATTACATCCTTGAGAAGCTTGTACCTGCGCGTTGGGGTCCGAGGAGAAGGGGTGCCTCCGCTGGGATTCTTTCCTCGTTCTGCTGCCTCATCGCGATCATGCTGCTTGATTCTTTCGCCCGAGAACTCAGATCTGTTGCTCATGCCCACTTCGTTCCCGGCAGGAGACTTCCTGGAGGAGCCGCCATGCCTGGCGCTTCTTTTTTCACTCTTACACCAATCGCAGACTTCAATCGGCTCTGACGATTCGCTGTAATAGTTGCTGCAATATCTGCAAATGAATTAGCACAATCCCGTTAGAAAGCGCACGTTTCTTGTAGTCAACGTAAAACAATACTTATTCTTAAAAGATAGCGATAATTAACTATTGCGCACGATCTCTGTGGTGTGGGGCGACTTGATGGACAGCCTAGGATGTCCCCTTGGCGAAGGAAAAACGATGGCTGAGGCGGCGGAGATGGTGGTTAAGGTGGCGTAGAGTGCAGATGGTGGCATTTAATTACTAGTGCGAAACGTGTAATGCTTTGATGGCATGCTTCAAAATTCAACAACGATGATGCTAATTAGTCAATAAGCAATTGTACATGCATGCATAATAATAAGGACGGACCCAAGAAGACACACACAGACAAAAACTGCAAAACACGGTAAGAAGCGGTGGCGATGGTGCCTACGAGTGTTGGAAGCGGTTGAGGCACTTGGTGCAGCGGAAGAGCTTGTCAGGAAAGCCCACGTCGCCGCACATAGAACACACGATTTGATAATCCACCATTATCGAAGCCCGAATTGAACCCAAGGAAGAAGAAGAAGAAGCAGGAGGAGGAAGAGGAGGAGGAGGAGGAAACTTTGTAGAGAGAAGGAGAAGAGTGATGGGTTTGGGTCGGTGTGGATTTCGCTTCAGCCGCATTTATATATATAAAAGCAAAAGAAAAGAATTGCAGAGATTATTGATTAATATATGTGCGCACATTAGGCATATCCACAGGTAGACCACAGGTTGCTTGCAGTCGTTTTCAGTTGAGAAAGAGAGGAGAGAGGAGAGAGGAGAGAGGAGAGATGTGAACCTTAAAATATGGGTGGAAAATGACACTTGTGTCCCCTGCCTCTACTGCTTGATTTTACCGTTTACATTTCTTTTCTTTCCTTCTGTCGGTTTCTGTCTTTTTATTAGTTTTTTTAAAATTTAAGTGTATTTGTATTGAACTTTAATTTTAAAAGTTTTTTATTTTTTAAATTTTGATTTTACATTTTATTTTATAAAAATTAAATAAATTTTAATTTTTTACATTTTCTGTAATAAAAATTCAAATATTTTTTAACTTTTAAATTTACATTTTTATAAATTTTAAATATATTATTTTAAAAAATATAATAAATATCATACTATTATTAAAGATTATATAAGCATAAATAAAATTAAAACTTTAACCTTTTAATTAAAAAGTTTCAACAATTGCCGCTAAAATAAGGCATCCTTGGCCAAATATATACCTTACAAAAGATAACTTTTTTTTTTCCAACTGCAGCTGTACTAATTCAAATGAACAGAAAGAAAGTCCATTTTATTTTCCATAGAAAATATTGCCAACTGGGAATTATAAAAAAAAGTAAATAGTCCATTTTATGTTTCATTTTAAACTTATTTCTCTCTCTCATAGACCTCTTTTGTAGACGAGCCTCGCCCAGCATGGCAAGGAGTCCTTAGAAGAGCCCCCGCCAGCAACAGTAGGTAGGATGTGTAAAAATCAAATTGAATCGAAATTTTTATTTTGATTCAGTTTATTGATATTTTGGTTCAGTTCGGTTTATAGAATTTGTAAAAATTTATGTTCAATTTTTAATTTTAGCGATCAAATTGAAAATTAAATTGAAAAAACTAAAAATTTTAAAAAATAATAAAAAAGAAAGTATTATCATTCTTATATTATTTTTAATATATATATATATATATGAACTCATTATCAAAATTAATTCTTTATAAATTTCAGTTTAAATTGAATGAAATTAAACCAAACTGAAAATTTTCTATTCGATTCGATTCAGTTTTAATATAAAATTAGTTCAATTTGATTTTTTTTTTAAAATAAAAATTAAATCAAAAATCAAATAATAAAATCGAATCCAATCGAACACTCTCAACAGTAAGGCCGAGGTCCACGTGTCATAGGAGGGGCTTATGTCACGAGTCTCTGTCAGCAGTACTGGGAACTTGTTTCAAATGATCCAACCCTACTAGGAGTAATTATTAGTATTATTTTTTAAAATGTAACTTCTCTTTAATAAATTCTTAATCTTTAAATTTTTTTAACATTAAAAGAGAAATTTGAAAATTTTTTAAATTATAAAAAAATTAAAATAAAATATAACCATATTACACTAATAAGGCGTTACAAACAACAACCCTCTTCTGATGGGGAAGCTGACGCCAGAATCATTTAGGGCCACGCCGCGCCCAAACAACTCCTGGGGTTGAAGCCGCAAGGGAAGGACGCATACTCTAGAAGAGTGTGATGAAAGATAGGACTTCCATCACAAGAGGGTTGTGATGGAACGGCAAATATTAGTCCACTAAAGGATTAAAAAAAAAGAAAAAAACTTTGCTCAATTTCGTAACTGTGCTTGTCGTTACATACTAGCTGGGGATATCGTTGTCATTCTAGCATTCCCGTTGGGTAAGCGAAGAATACTATCAGCAGAAAGGCCAATTCTATAATTAACCACAAGTCTTCGCACACCATCATGAAATTAAAGATAACAAATCTACTTAAGCGAATAATTTAGAGTATCAAATTTGATACAAAATATAATCAGCATTTTGATTAAGTAATTAATTAATTATCCCCAGATCAAGATGATAAGTGTCTCGAGGAGTTTTTTTTTTTTTTTTTTAAGTTGGAACATAAATTTGAAGCTATTGTGAAATTGTAAGCTATGAAGCTTCAGCATGCTGCATTATGAACCTTTTGATGATGATGCAGATAAACATCAAATGTGGTCGCCTTCTTCCTCCTAGCTAGTAGGGGTGTTCACTATATGGGTTGAATCGAAAATCCGAACCGATCCGAACTGAATTTGGCAATTTTGTTCAGTTTTTTATTAATTCAGATCGGTTCGGTTCGAGTTCCCCAATTTTGAAAAAATTCGATTCGGTTTTCGATTCCTAATATCAAACTATAAACCAAACTGAAAAATCAAAATATAAACAAAAAACACATATTGAAAATGCGTTCAATGTCTAATTGAAAAAAATGAACGCATTAGTAGAACGCGTTATTTACGAAAGAAAAGGGGAATTAGAGTTTTCGTCTCATTCTCTACTTGTCGTCCCATTCCCTTCTTGCCGCCACCGATATTCTCTCCTTGACGTCTCCACGCTCTGCTGTAGAAGTCGCAGACCTGTTGGAGGATGATGAAGTATCGGCTGCAGGTCTGACTCTATCTCCCTGTTTCCTCTAATCTTTTCTTGTTCTCTCATCCCCAAGGCAGAATGAGCAAGTCCAGCAGGCTGAGCAGTTGTCACAGATATTCCTCTAGACGATGACAAAGTGGCAGCAGGTTGGACTTCCTGTTCTTCTTTACTCTGAGGAATGGATTGATTCCCTTCCCCATTTATCTTATTTTTCTCTTTATTTTCAGATTCAATAACAACATCCTTGGAGGCCACCGTGGTTGCAGGTTGAAGTTCCTGTACTTTTTTACTCTGAGGAATAGATAGATCCACTTCTCTATTGACCTGATTGACATCCTTGTTTTCATGTTCAATAACCACAGCAGCCTTGGAGGCTATAGCATCTATAAGTTCAGCCTTGTTTAGCAGAATAGTTTGAGTCACTTCCTCACATTCATCTTTCCTTTTTGGTTCCTTAACCACATATTCAGAGATAATAGAACTTACATCTGAGGGTTCATCAGATGACCTTCGAGTGTTACCTAATAGCTCATCATCAGTAATCTTCTCGGCTTGCCCTGGCTTCGAATCTTCAGGAGTTTCTACATTCTCCTTTGCCAGGGATCGTAAATTACTCTCCAGTTCACAAATTTCTTCATGCTGCTCAGCAGCTACAGCACTATCAACCTAAATGGTCTCATGGACTTCATTGGTTTCCCTGCTGCTTGCTAACAACCTTAACATTGGAGTCAAGAGTTTGATTTCATTTTCTGTCTGAATTTCATTTTTTGCATGTGCCTTTCATTCTGTTTTTTGGGACAACTTTTGATTTTCTTGTTTTGCATTTGATTTCATTAGCATGGATGAATTTCATTTTTGCATCTGCTTTTCAATCTGTTTATATATAGTTAGCTTTTTCAATTCCAATTTGTAAGGAAATTTTTTTTTGAATATCTAAATTTCGGTTTTTTGTTCAAATCAAACCAAACCAAATCGAAATTTATAATTCAGTTCGATTGGTGCCTATAATTCGGTTCGGTTCGGTATCTTAAAAAAAATAAGACCGAACCGAAAACTGAATTCCTACACCGAAACCGAACTGTTTCACCGAATGAACAACCCTACTAGCTAGTATATTACATAAAGTGAGAGAATATATGATCCATTTGGTGTTAAATTACATATAATATGACTGATTTTTTTCGGGTGTGATTGGATAAAGTTTGATTTTGAGATTTTTATTTTCGATTTTGTAAAAGTTAAATTGTTTGTAAGAAGAGATGTAGATCTCATATTTGAAATTTTGAGTTTGATTTTGAAATGGAATGTTATCCAATTCAACCCTAAAACTAACGCTCGATTGTTAAATTATTGTTTTCAAGAAGATTAATGGTGGGATTGAATAGAATTTGAATTTAAAATTTTCTATTTTGAATCTCATAAAAGTTAATTATTTATAAAAGAATGAGTATGATCTAAAGTGAAAATTTTATATTGAGTTTAAGTGTGGAACCCAATCTAAATATATCTAAAAGTAGTATAGTGATAGGTTTTTTAGCTGTAAACAACAAGTAAAATCCTGGACGAATGAATGAATTATTTTATTGCCGTTAAGTTTATAGTACAATAATTCATGCTTAAAAATGCTGAAATTTAATAGCTAAAATATAAAGATTTTCTCAATTGTTGAGTTATTAGGATGAACATGATACGACCAGTAGCTTGAATGTTCGGTAATAGAATGGACCACCAATTCATTATGTGGACCCTAATACGTATTTTTGATATTGAAAGTTGGATTAGGACATAAACTACTATGTTTTATTCCAACCAAACACACAATATATGATCTCACTTCTCATCTCACAAAAAATTTATTTTTATAACACACAAGATAAAATCTCTCTCAACCAATCATAATTCAAATACACATTATTTCTTTTACTTTTCTCTCTTTTTTATAAATAAAAATTTTTTAATACACATGACTGGTTTTTTAACAACATTTGAACTAAAATTTTAAAGCATTTTTAGGTATTAAGTTTATTTCAATTATAAAAAATAGAAAAAGTGAAAGAAGCTAACAGATGAGCGAAAATATAACTTTCTTTTATTTATATATAAATTCACACTTGAGAAAATTTGGTACAGTTATTTATTTTTTTGGAAAAAAGAAAACATTTATGTGTTCGTTTGATTCAATAAAGATTCCACTTTAAAAAGAAAAAAAAAGAAAGCATATTTGGGGATGAATAAAATGAAAAAAAAAGTTTAAAATTATTTTCATATATTCAGTGGGGAATGTGATATGAACCCATAATTTATTACTTAAAAAGAGATTTTTCTAGTAAATAGAATTGTCACATTTTTTTTCTTACATTAAGTTACCACATTGTTATAAAAAACACTTTTAATTAATTAAAGTGTCCCTTTGTCACGATAGAGTTTTATTAAAAGTGAAGAAATTTAACAAAATTATCAATTTTCTCAAACCCGATGCTTGTTGTTTCTTCTAATTTATTTACGAAATTTAAAATAAAAAATTTTAAATATAAATCTAATCCAATATCGCTCTAAAACAAAGAAAAAAAAATCATCTTCTGTTGGCATAAAATATTGTAAAAGGAATATATGAAGAATTCCGAGGCAGCAGACTCAAAATGATAAGATAATTATTATTGAAAGCGCTTTAATACTGAGTGACGAGGCATCAATGTTATGTCATGTGGTCTTGCACCCTCAGCCTCAGGCGTAGATGGAAGGGAATGGGGAGGAAGGCAGTTGGGCCCACCTCATGTTCATCCACATCACACTAGGATGGTATACGTGCACATAGTATATAGTATAACCTATTCAGCACAAAAAGGTTTTACTCTATTTTAAAATATATATCATAATTTTTTAAAATTTGTTTCAAAAATTTATTCTCTTCTTATATAAATTTTTATTTAAATTAATTATTTAAATATTTTTATTTTTCAATACAGTTAATTTTTAATCAATCATTAAAATTATCAATCTTTATGTTAAATTTAATTTTAAAACACTAGTCAATGACTTTTAAATAAGGATATTTTAGATGTTTATTTAATTTTTTATAAATTTTATTAAATTTTTAATTCTCGTGTAAAGTCAAATTAGGACATGTAAAACAAAAAGTATATAATATAGCCCAGACATTTTTTTAATAAAAAATTCTTCACTATTATAAAGGAAATAGAAAAATGAATAGGTGCCATACATTTGATAAGTATTGAATCCAATACTTTACGTCCTAATAAAAATTATTTCACTAATTTGAGTTATTATCTTGGCTTGTCTAGTCTGCACTCTAATAGAGTTGTTTGCATTGCATGTTTTCTATTTTTTATTATTCTTTCGCAATCAAACATCTTCTGCTTCACATTCTAGTAATAATGTGAAGTAGTAATTTTGGATCCCTAAAAAAAGCTACAAGTTGAAACCTTCTTTCTAACAAAAAAAAAGAAAAAAGAAAAAAATATTTATTGTCTCAGGGATTTTTTTTTAATGAATAAAAGGTTTGCTTGGGATAAATTCCGTTGTGGTTACCCAATTGCTACTGAGAAAAGTACTCACAGACATTGCCCATTTGTTTGGTGTAGTTGGAGGCAAAAGAAATAAGTTATGGGAAAAGGTATGAGATAGAAAACAAGAGGAAATAGAATTCTTAAATTAAAAGTAATTTCGCAAATCTTCTTTCCTTTAATTTCTATTTCTCTCTTCCCACATGTATTGTTGAACCACATACCCATCATAGCACTTGAAGAAACATAGGGAAAGTATGCTCAATGAGGCCTAGCTAGTAGGAGGTAATCCTTTGCTTAAACTTGAAAAGTTATCTTAGAAGGTAATTAATAGATGCAACAAGAGCATATCATAATTAGTAATCACTAATTAGTGTAGATTAAATGATTACTTAAATTATCTTGTTTTGTTTTCTTTTCATGTATATTAGTTATCAAGGGTACCGACATTAACAATGTTACTATAATTTTGATGAGATTATTCATTAAACAATCTCAAAATTAGTAATAATTTAGGCCAAAAATCACCGGAAAGTATTAGTATTGGAAGACAATGGGGAAGCAAAGAACATGTTCTGTATGCCACAAGGAGGATCAACACTACATCTGCTTTTTTGTTTCTTTCTGCGATGTGACAACTTTTCCTATAGGCTTGGAAAATAAAGTGGCCAGATAGATCCGCCTAGGATAGAGAATGCTTCTTTGTGATCACCAATTATTGTAACACACCTTTATATTACATGCAAGATCCTTTTTTTTCAAGGGACATTAATCCTCTGCCTTGGACAGAAATCCCTTTGGGATTTTGCTAATTGGGTCATGAGAAGAAGCGGATCCCTAGTCCTAAAAAGAAAGGCAAGTTCGAGAGGGTTGAGCCCTATAAAGCTTGGTGGCGTTGTGTTTGTGGAGATGCTGTCGCACGGTGTTGGCGGAATATGCCAATTTCCAACCTAAATGAGCTTGGTAATATATATGGGGACACTATATCTAGCACGATAACAATAGATGCACACTTTTTGGGACCAATTACCGTCGACTTTCGATGATCATGCTTCACAGAAACGAAGGTTAACAATGTGCTGAATAGAAGCATACAAACAAGTCATTAATTAGTACTATCTACCACTTCCCTAACGTTTGGAGAGGGGGGGGGGGGGGGTGGAGGGGAGGAGGACAGAAATGTTTATATGGTGCTATTTGGACAATATTTTATTTTAAAATCAAACTTAAAATTTTAAATGTGGGATTCACATCTCCTCTCACAAATAATTTAACTTTTACGAAACTCAAAATAAAAATTTTAAAACTAAACCCTATCCAATTAAAATTTCTATGTTATAATATTTAAAAATATTATGTATACTTTCTTAAATTTAATTTTTCAAAACTAACCTCCTTGTTAATTTATTGAAGACAAGCTACAATAACATATAAACCTCTTGTTTGGGGAATTTTTGCATGATATTTAGAGAACTTGAGATCTTGGAGGACTTCAGGGGTATTGAGAATGTGCAGAGAGTACTAATATTTAAAAATTTGGATAGCGAGATTTATGTTAAACTAACCCTAAGAAGTTTTCCAAAAATCATAGAACTTACAAAACGATAACGTATTCTAAATTTGTAGGCTTATTTCTTTCTATTATATTATTGTGTCAGTATTAGTTATTTACTATGGATGTACATTGTTTTATAATTAATAAAGTTGTCAATCGGGCTATGTGGGTCAGGTTTGATCGAGCTAAGACATATTGAGCCCGAGCTCTGGCTCAGCCCGAACGGGTTCAATAATGTTGAGCCCGAGCTCGGATTGGCCCGCAATAATTCTTTTTTTACTTAATCTTTTTAAAATAATAAAATTTACTAATTACTATTAAGTAATAAAAATGATATGAATATTAGATATAAGTTTTAAAGAATTATATGTTTTAGGTGATATAAATATTAAATAATTAGATACATGTATTAACTATTAAGTAATAAAATAAAGGGATATAAGTATTAAGTTTTTTTTTGTCTTTTTAAATCTAAGTTGAGCAATGAAAGAAAAATAAGGATGCGTGTGTGTGTAAATATATAAAGCATATGTTTTTATAAATAACCAAATCATTAGTAGTCATATCATCTTTCCTACAAAGAAATTTTATCAACAAAAATATAATTATAAACAAATTACAAGTATTTTTGTGTGGTCAAAAAATAAAACTCATTAGTATTGTTTTGATATATCAATTAAAATAATTAAAGAAAAAAATTTAATAGTGTGAACCAATATAATAACATACCAAAGATAAAAATATACTACAACAAATATAATAGTAATATATACTTTAACAGTCACTATAAGTAATAATATTTATTTATATCTAGCACAAAAAAATTATTTACATTAATAAATATAGGTACAAGTGCCAATAAGTACTTATAATGAAAAGAAGTTAGTTTATGGTGACCATAATATTGTCAATATACACAAATATATAGAATTAATATCATTTTTTAACAAAAAAGAAACACACAACTACATAAAATCATGAATCTTTCAAGTCCTCACTCACTGTTTTTGAAAAATATAAGGAAAATCTTTTCTAACATATATAAATATTGATTTTATAAATTATAACTATAAAGTTTGAAATGAAAATTTGATATACCATATTCATAAAAAACGATACATAAACAAAATTATTTATACAAATAAATAAAATTTTTAATCTATAAAGTTAAATATATAGTATTATACACAAACTATTACTATTTTATTAATAAATTATTAATAAATAATAATTATAATTATTATTATTATATATAGATATTCAGATCGAGCTTATAACGGGCCGAGCCAATACAAGCTTGGGCTCGGCCCAAAAATATGTTTGGCCTCAATATTAAAGCTCAGACCCGACTCGGCTCTAACCAGAAAAAAGCTCGACCCTTAAATTTTGAGCCGAACTCGAGCCAACCCGACCCAATTGACAGTCCTAATAATTAGTACTAGTATTTTTTAAGAAAAGTAATATTCTCACTTCTATTTTAACATCTTTCACTTGTCTTTTTTTTATATATAGATAAAAGACTTTAATACCTATAGCTACAAAATTAGATAAGTCCACAAATTATCAATGGATTAAGTTACTTACTTTATAAAAAGAAAAAAATAAAAGAAATCACTATGAGTACATAATAAACTTTTTATTACGTCTTCTATTATTATTTATTTAATTTTTAAACAAAAGACGAGATTGCATAAACTTTAGATTGAAGAAATAAGATCGAGAATTTTTATGACATCTTCTCATAAATCTTCAAATGTATAAAAAATCATGTGACTAAAAACCTTTTACATACACCATTGGTTGCTATTATGATTGTTAGTGATACTAATTTTCTTATCATAGAAATGTCAATGCGATGAGAAAAGAAGAGTAATTGAATCCATTAATAATATATGAGTTCAGTCAATTCTATGAGTAGAGCTATCGGAGTTTTTTTTTTTCTAAAAAGAAAGAAAGAAGAATGAAAGAGATTAAAATTGAAGTAAGAATATCATTTCTCTTATTTAATAAATAAATGAAAAGTTATACTATTAACCGAGATTACATGACGAATTATGTAAAGATAAACCTACTAAGACTCAACAAAGATCAAATTCCAACTTACATTGATGTGAGAGAATAGGATATCTCAATTCATAGTGCTCAGATAAGGTCTCATTCACCTTTCAATTAATTACGCTATTGCTAAATATTAATATTTTTATTTATAAATAATATCACTGTCATATGTTACATCAATAGAGATTCAATCATTTTCTTAATATTGTGGACACTGATCCTGATGGAATCGGCAATTGCATCAAAACTTCAACTCAATTAAATAGGAGGTGACAGGGTTTTATATTGATTTTTATGTCCAACAAAAGTTTCTAACTCCAGAGATAATCGATGTAACGTCAAAAGCCAATCATAAATAAAATTGGTTAAGGATTTATTCGACATAAATAAAGTTAAATTATTGAAGATACTACGCTTGTGATTGCAAACCGTTCTTCTTTTCATGGATTTCTTAGATTTTATGCCGGAATAAAATCAACAAATTACTGAAACAAGTGAGAACAGCTAAGAAAGACAATCCTTGGTGAATTTGCTGCAACCCTAAATGAAAAAGAATGGCTTTGCATACTCCATAAGGGTTGGAATTTGGAATCCTATGATCACTTTATGGTGCATAATTGCATGGAATTCTTTGTCTCTTCATTGATATAACCCACCATAAAATTTCATCATGGGTTTAATATAGAGATGCACCTTCCCTTTAGCAGCAGACTAGCTAGGCTATCATGCAGCACCATTTCCTCCCCCACCCAAGATCTCAAGAAACAACCCTAGAAAAGCATCAAAGTATACTTGAGAAACCTTTTTTTTTTCTTTTGTTCTCAACAAATCAATCACTCTCATACTTACCTCTCTCTCCAATTGAGTGGTGGAATTGTCTTTCTGACTGACGTGAGTGGCCAACTTGGACATATTACAATTATTCAACATTCGTGCACTTCAATTAAATCACAACTTTTAATCCATAAAAAACGTTCTATTCTTTTGAAATTTTTGACGTGCAATTATATAGAACAGGAAAGAGAGTGCTGCAAATGGGTGTATTTGGATTGCAGTTTAAAATATATATATATATATATATATATATATATATATATATATATATATATATATATATATATATATATATATATATATATATATATATATATATATATATATATATATATATATATATAATTTTTACGTCTGTTAACTTTTACCAAAAAAAAAAAAAAAAACTGGTGCAGGAGAAGGACGGGGGGTTGGTTGGTTCTGGTTGAGATCCAAGGCCTAAAGTAGTTGGGAAACATTTGTTCCCGTAGACAGAAGGCAAAATGAGTGAGCCGCGTCCGACCAAATACAGGCTGAAGAAGCCTAGCCCTGCTAACGCATAGGTTTTATAATTAATTTTTAAATTAATAAAAAAATATTATAATAATTTATTAAATAATTTTTTAAAAACTTTTGTGTCAAGTTCAAAATAAGGTATTTAATTACAAACAGAAAGAATAAAACATTCTGAAACTTTTGGTTTACAAAGAAAATGATCTGTGACAGATAATTCAAGAAGAAAAATAAACAAAGCAATAAATAATGCGAAAAAAAAACAAGAAAAAGAATATAGAATAAAAATTTTGTGACGAGAAATCATGTCAAGTAGAACAAGACAATTGATACATAGAAGGATGATTTTCCTCATTTGTTCCATTATCCTATCTTGAGGTGACAAAAATTAGGATAAATTGCATGATTAGACGTAATAGATTGTAGATGTTTTTCTCTTCCTATGTTAAAAGAGGGACACAATATGTGTATGCGTGCTTGCCTATGTTCCTTTATGTGTCCCTCTTTATAATGGTGTTTAAAATGGAAAAAAATAAAAATAAAGGGAAGAAGAAAGAAAGAACGTGTGGTTATCCAAGGCCTGCTTCCCAAACAGCTCACTGCTCACTGCTCACTGCTCTCGTACTAAAAATGCCCACTATGCCATAACGCGCTATTCCTCACCTTCTCCATGATATGTATTTCTCTTGCATCACCAACGCGTCTGCCAATTGGCAATTCCTCTCCTTCCTTCCAATGGTTTGAGGTCCTAGTATTTTCTATCTTGCATGAGCTGACTCTCATGAGTATTTAGCTTTTACTTCATAAGTTCTTGTTAACATCTAAGGGCCAATTTGGATTGTCTTTTTAATTAAATTTTTTCTTTTTATTTTTCTCTCGTTTTTTTATTTTGAACTCCACTTATTATTTTATAAATAATTTATTTTTATAATTATCAATACATCACACTTAAAAAAATTCAATCCTAATTCTCTCCACACAAAAAAAAAAGAAAAGAAAAAGATATATGCTTTGGAGTAGAGATCCCGTCCCTGGCGTGTAATTTGTGGGGACGCCCGAGTAAAGAAAATTTTGCGCTGGATCGACATGGATATCGACATCCATATCATGCCCCGTAGAAAACGGGCATCACACAAGCAAGCGATGAACATACGGGCTATGTTTTTCCACTGGAAAACTTATGCAACCCCATAACTAGACATGTAAGAGAAATTGATAGATGTGAAATATACCCATAAAATCATAATCATATTCTCATTTCGCAAGTCATCCTCAGCCACTTTCCTCCAAACATCAAGGAAAGCCTTCAATTACACATCATTTCTCATAAACAGGACATTTGTAAAGCAAAAAATCATGTAAAGATCCCTTCTCAAAACAAAGGAATATCACATGTTTGCTTTTCCTTCTACATCTGTTTCATAATAAAATTTTCCGTTCATTTGTAATAAAAACTAAATTATTTATAAAAGAAGAGACCAATGAAATTCTGGGGGCGTCGTTTATGTTCTCATGATTCCCACAAGCCTACAAGTAATTGGCAGCTTTGCAATTCTCTGACAGCTGATACAGTGATGAGCCCAGTTCAGGAAAGCCTGTGGCGAATAGCAACAACGATCTATTTGGAATTGGGATGGTAGCGGGACCCCATTAACCTACAAAGCCAACAAAAGCCAAACGCAAGGGGTTCCACCTCACCCATCTTGACCTACCCCATATTTGTTTCCATTACAATTTCGTGAACATCAGGTCATCACCCTGCAAGAACCATGTGATTCACGACGATGGTGCACTAAACCTAGAGCAGTCCTCTCTGTATACACAGCTAGTCGCTACCGAGCCTTGTTGATCAAATTTCTCATACGCGAACAAATTCTGTTACGTATTATGGCGAACGGCCACAGTAGTCCTGCAATGGGGGTCTGCTGCAGAACAGTATTCTTAACCTGCACTACGTTGTTAGGTACAATAAAAGGAGGTACAACATATTTGGTCCCAGAACCATAGCAATCTGAGTGGCAAGTCAGAGCTGAACTTACACTGTTGCATCACCGAGCTACGTGAACTTAAAATAGAAAAGTATGTGTCACGTAGCTAAAAGAAAAAAAGAAAAGAACAGTACACGTGTCTTGATAAAATACTCTAGAGCCATTCATTAGTTTTCAGTGTACGATCTTTTTTCCACGGACACGGATCCCAAGGCCAACAGTGAAAGTATTTAAAGTATTTCTTTTTAGTGACTAAAGGTTATTTATATTATATTTTTTAATTAAGTTATATTAAAAATTATAAAAATAAAATATTTATAGTAAGAAAAATAAAATTTAAAGTGAAAAAATAAAAAAATAAAAATATTGATTAAGTTCCAATTCATTTTTACCTTAAGTATCCATCTGTCAATTTTTTAACAAAAATTAGTCATTCTTTAAGAGTTAAAAATATAATAATTTTTAATTTAAAGTTCATTTAAATTATATATTTTTAATCAAATATATAATTAGATATTTTTTTTTATTAAAAATTCATTTATATTAAATTTAAAATAAAATCTCTCTCAATTAAAAATAATTTAAATACACCATTAGTAGGCGAAGCCCTACCTTAAAAGCATCCTTGCGAAAGTTGCTGATTGCTAAACACCAAAGCACTTCCCAAATGCCTGACAAAAAGAGACAAAAGAAAAAAAGCACTTCTCAAATGGATGCTTCCGAGAAATTTGCAACCATTTGCCAAAGAATAATGCAGCAAAAAGAACGCCGCACATGAGAATTGCTTCCAATCAAAAGCACTTGGTTATGGCTAATATAAAAGTCGGTAACAAGCATCGGTTGGAAATTTCAAACAAACTGAATGACGTCCCTCTAATCCAGACAATATACTCAGACTAGACAAGACGTGCCACCTTAAATCTTATTGAAGACTGTTTTCTTGCATGCCATTCATTATGTCAATCCTAAGCACAAAGATACCCAAGTACGTGTATGGATACAAGTTTTTCAATGATTTACAAAATGGCAGACGCTTAAAAACTTACATCTTTCTTTTCCTTCCAGTTGTAGGACCAGCTGGCATGCAACCCTGTTGATAAACTACAAGGTAATAAGGCCTAGTTTAGTTGAGAGGAAAAGACAGAGGAAAAAATAAAAGAAAAATAAAAGAAAAAATAAATAAATATTTTATTTTATTTGGTTATGAAAAAAATAAATATCAACAAAACTAATTTGTTCAAGAGTGGACGGATTGAAATGTAAGTGATCTTTAAAAACTATTTTATCCTCTCAAAATATTACAAATTCAATCTATATATTATATTTTTGAAGCTTTCTTATTTATGAGTCTTTGAGCAATATTTTTTTCTTCTTGAAAATTATATATTTTTATAAGTCTAAAATAAATAAAATTAATTATCAAAGAAAAAATTCCTACATTATGTTTAAAAACATTTTAAGTTTGGACATGAAAATTCTTTTATAATTAAATATTTAAAAGAAAATGTAATTTTATAAACATGACAAAATATTCTCCCAACCCCCTTCTACTTTTCAGTCCAACCAAACAAGGAAAAGTATTTTTAATTTTCTTTCCTTTTCCTCATACCAATTAAAATTGAAGTAAATACAAATACTTCCCATAAGAAATGTAAATGGTGCCTCTTCCCCTCCCCTTTCCCTAAATACAAATACTTTCCCTAAAAAATATAAATAGTATCTCTTCCCTTCCCCTTGGCGAATCAAACCAGGCCTAAGGAAATTCTCTGGACTTTTCCTCAAGTAAAACAATGTAGAGTTAGTATCATCTTAAGAAAACATCTGAGAGCAAAGAAAAAACATTCTGGCATGAGAAGTAAACTGAATTTCACAAAGGGCAATATAGTTAAGGAAATTAGTTGAAATACGAACTCCTCATTCCTCATGCAATAGTTAATTTCGGACTGAGAAAGCAATTATTAAGGTTTCTCAAATTGACAAAAGGGTTAGTTGAGTCACATGAGATGCCCGGCCTTCCTTCCTCAAGTAACAATCCCCATCTATTTCCTCTGATCCTTGAACCTCGGAGAACGTCCATCTGATCAATCTACAGATGAAAAATTTACTACATTCTTATTCAATCAGGAGCCACCGCAAGGCAAACACTAGAAATTTTTACATTCATATGGTCATTGCTGCATTTTTCTTGTGGCAACGACAGATTTTCATTACTAGAAAGAAGCTCTAAAGATTTTTGCTTCCTGTAATAAGAATTTCCCCACTTCTACTAGATACTTGAATCTAGATCTTTGGCAAGCTAGCATCCACGAAAAATGAGCATGTTAAATGCTTAGATTTATGCGTGTGTACAGGATATAGAGAGGAGCCAGTGCACCGAGCTATTGATTACAATAGCACAGAAAGGCAACACGAGTTTTTCAGTCCAAAGTCAGATTTCCCAAAAAGTTGCTTGCAAGTTTAAGTAGATCAGAATAACTTGATTACAGCAAGTCAACGCAAAAGATATCATACTTCAATTAAAAATCTAAATCTTTCTTCGACAACTTAACCTGTATATATAAGGTAATTCAACTTCTCAGAGACCTAGATAAAGGGCTTTGTGCTTGAAAGGTAAAGATGAATACATGAGAATATACAGTTTGCTAAAATAGCTAATAACTTATTCATCTGGAAGTCAATCTCCAGATACCCAATGAGAGAAATTCATGACCATCTGTTTCGAAATAATCAAGCATTCTATATGAGATAACTGAAGTAGACCACCGCAAGCAAAGGCAAGGACTATGGGGACTGGATATGTATTAACCAAGATCAAGATGGCAGCTCCCTCACTACTATCGCAACACAAATGGTCCAAGTCCTTTATCAAAAGGTCAAAGCAGGGTTCAGGAGTTTTAAGACCCACTGTTGCTGTGGTCACATGCCCTGTGCATTCCAAATCATTAGTTGGCTAGAGTATGGATTTTGAAATGCTGTACACTCACGAAGCAAGAGATTACAGTAGTTCAAATTAACATGCTAATAAATTGTTTCTAAATGCCAAGCACAAATAATCAGAGTAAACACAACTTAGCTATGAATTCTTTCTGAATGTTCCAAGAAAATGATTGGCCAAACAGTCATTTCTTATCAACAAAGTGATGCTTCTGGTATGAAAACTAGCAAAGGATCTTTTCAGTACGAAAACCAGCTCAGAATATAAGAAGAGGACATAGGGGGGAAATATTTTACCAAAATTTTAAGTTTCCTACTAAGTGCTCTGAAAAATGTATCTAGATCAGAAGTTCAACAGCGTTACCAGTTTCCTCTTAAGAGCTTTGGAATGGCAAATTTCCTCTCATCTTTAGAACATTCCCATTCTTTGAAGTTTTTGCCCCCCATCTAAAAGTTCCCAAGTTAACAAACCCCTTCCAATCACAAAGCACACAGGGAAAGGATCTACTGCCTTCTTTAAGATAATACATGCAAGAATATTCAGTTGACTAGCTTAAAAAGAGCTAAAGGAGAAACTGGCAGATGGTTTGGCACAAGGACTAATTAATTGTGGGCAGAAATAAAGCAAAAAGGAGCCACCGATGAAAAAACATGGTGTGCTTCTAGTAAGACTTGATATTATGTATATTATCAAAGAACATTAGCTTAAATACAAGAGACAGTTATCTAGCAAGACTTAATTTACCATCCAAATAACTTTCCACATTTACATAGTAGTAGTTCATGCAAATATCATTTCTTTAGACAATCTTTTCAAGTTAGAGACTAGAGACTTTAGAGCATCACAGTTTTAAGGGTAAGTTTTTCTCCCTGCACTCTCACTTTTCAACCTGTAGAACAGACAAGGAGTCAAACATTATAGAAAGATTAAGGGGAAGTTTAAAAAAAATTTGTATGAAAATTTCATTGTATAGGACCAGAAAAAATACAGATTAGGAGAATGGTATATCAAAATGCAGAAGAGGATAAACAGAATAATGCAATACAAGAGAGAGCAAAGTCTGCAATTTACACGGACTAAAATTAATGCTAAAGTTTCTGACCACACAACTGCCAATGGCCAGTTAAAGAAGGAGCATAATATTTTGAATAAATTCTACAAATAGACAGAGAAAGAGAAGAACAATTGTTAACCTTCACTCTTTCCAGGAATAAGGAGTTCGTTCAACAACCAAATAGTCGCCTCTAATATCTTTCACAACCCGAATCTCATCATCAAGGTACATGGTATCAAACCTATAAAAGAGAATACAACTCAGTCCAATGTCATAAAGACAAAGGGAAAGAACTGTCAAGTGAACAAACTCAATCAAAACAAATAAAAAGTAAGCGATGATAAAGAAAAGGAAGAGATCAGAGCAAAACCGAACTACTAACATTTCAAAAGGAATAAAATAAGCCAGCAAATGTGAGTTAATCAAGATGTATACTACTAGGGAAAGCGCTCATTAGCTTCACTGAATTAACAAACAAATAAACAGCTTAACAATTATAAAATGAAATGACATTAGAAGGTGTCAAAGAAAACAAGCGAATCCTACCACCCCTGCCCAAAAGGTGGCAATGGCAACTCCCAACTCTTCCCCCGGAGGACAGCACTGGTGAATCTACATTGAGACGAAGAATGTAGGTAATATGGTCTTCTTTGAATTGGCATGATATACTAATAATCCCGTAGTAAAACGTCAAGAATCAGAAATAAGACTCGGAATTAAACATGCATGTCAAATGTCAACTCAAACATATAAACATGGACCTATAACTACAAATACCTAAAATTTACACGCTGTGATGATGCAATTTCAATGGTAGACCGAACAAAGAAGACTCCATCGGGAGGAAAAGCGATGACATTGTTCAGAGTTTTGTTTTCCACATCAATCACTTGCAAGACATCACCTGCATTAGTACCGAAAACGGGTGCATTTTTGATGATGAAAAGCTGTTCTTTCTCGGTGGTCCATAGCAACCGCCAAGTGGCAGAGAGGGAGGAGCCGGTAGTAATAGTGTCGCGTCCGACAGCGGCCACGGCATCGATGGCTTGGACAATATGGGCGAGCTTTTCTGGGTCCGATTGAGTCTTGAGGCCCCAGTCTTGATCGGAGATGATGCTGAGGAGGTGGTTCTTGGCTGAGAGGGCTGGCGACTGGTCTGTGAGGGAGGAGCAAGTGGAAGTAACGGAGTTTTGGCGATGGCGTTGAGGGAGCGGGGATTTGAAACTGGAGGGTTTGAGGTAGGTAGTGGTGGTGGCAAGGCTGAGGCAGATGGCCATGAGTGGAGCGGGAGAGCCCTGTGAGGTCGAGTGGGAACAAACAGTATTTAGGATTTTGGTCCTCTCGCTTGTGTTTATTTTCTTGTTTTCTTTTTCGGTTTGGAAATAAGGAGAAATTGAATTTTCAAAAATAAAAGATAGAACTATCTCCTCCTTCTATTATTTTGTTATTCTCTACCATTTAAATCGTACTTGCTTGCCTCATTGACAATAAAAGGAGATGGTTAAATACATTAATGTATGACAAATAAAAAAAATATTGGGCACACCAATTCTTTTTCTTTTTGTTTCTATTTTTTATTCTCTGTTTGTTTTTCTATTTTATTTTTTAAAAATAATAATAATTTATTATTTAATAAATATTTATTTTATTACAATTTGAAAATTTTAATCTACTTACAATTATTTTGAATTAATATATTGAAATTGATTATACTTTTATAAAATAAATAAAATAAGTGCCATATAATTAATTTAGAGACTTTATAAAGTATTTAAATAATAAAAATATTAATATTATATGAAAATTATGATATATCAATAAAATGATCTTGTATTAAATATTTATGAAGCTAATAATAGAGATAGTAAGACAGACTTAATGGGCAATTTTGGACTTTGAGCATTCATTTTTATTAAACGGTTTCAAAATTTAAACCATCAAATGAGTTTGATTGACACCAAGATGCATTTGTTAGTAATGCTTTTACTAAATTGAGGACTACTTTACTACCTTGACATATCTTAATTACGTGAATATAATTAACTTTGTGTGTGTGATTTTATCTTGGAATTCATATATTCTTTTATAAATCAATTTATTTTCTCTTTCTTTAAAAAAAAATAAAACTAAAACCTGTCTAAATATTAAAAAAAAAACAAAACAAAAAATCGCAGGTTCAGAATAGTTGGTATGCACTTTCCAGAGGAATGAAGGATTTTAGAAACCATACATTTGTAAACAAACCCAATGCACAGAAGAGAAGGCCCATTGATTATCAAGACAAACGGCGTCGTAACAATTCAAACATACTCGTACATCTGCACAAACCCTCCGAATCATAGGCCACGCACTAAACCCTCTGCTCTGTACTTTCCAGGGAAATCTCTCGCTCGAAATCGCTACACTGCCTCTTTCTGAACTCGCTCGATCTAGGTTTCCGTTTTTCAGTTCATTCTCGTCCAATTTCTGTTTTCCTAGTAGTGTACGAGGAATAAACTAAGAAAAGCGAGGAATGGCGATTTCGGCGCAAACTCCAGATATTCTCGGCGAACGCCAGTCTGGCCAAGACGTTCGTACCCAAAATGGTAACAAGATCACTTGGTTCAAGTTTTAATATATTCTTTGAACACATTTATGTAGATGTGCGGTAATGTGTTGATGTGTGGGATGGACAGTCATGGCATGTCAAGCGGTCGCAAATATTGTGAAATCGTCACTCGGTCCCGTTGGACTTGATAAGGTACTTTCTCTTGTATTGTTTTATTTTCCCTTTTCAAATTTCATTATTATTTAATTTACTTATGAATTTGCTACTGTTAAGATCCATTGATGTGTCAAAGCAAAATCTTGTAGCTGTTTTGTTAGTGAGAGCATTTTTCTGGCGTTTTACAAATGGAAGAAATGTATATATACTTTTTTTTTGAGGGGGGGGGGATGCCGAGTAGGAGTTGCCTACTAGATAAAATCGGAAAAAAATGGAAATGATGTTCCCAAGATGGGAAGAATTAATGTTTTATGCTGTTATATTGGTGGGAGTGTTAGGGAATTAAATGAACAGGAGCTGGCAGGGATTAAAGCGATGCAAATATGCTGAAATTAGATGAGGAAATAAGCTGCTTTTAGAATACTGAGCCAGTAGATGTATCATTTCCTTTTTAACTCTAGACATTAAATGGAAATAGTAGTTTAGCTGTTACAATTTAGAGAAGCAGCATTACCTAGAGGTTTCTGAATGCAGCTGCTCCTTTCAGCATTTAAATATTTCATATTTCAAAGTATCTTCAGGTTGTACCTTATGATTTATAGTGATTGGTGTTATTACTCAGATGCTCGTTGATGACATTGGTGATGTGACAATTACTAATGATGGTGCTACAATACTAAAGATGTTAGAAGTCGAGCATCCAGCAGCCAAGGTTAGAAGAAAGAATGTTTTGCTGTTGAGTAATTGGGTTTTGATTTCTTTTGAAGATCTCCTGACATATTGAGTATTCATCGCTTCATTTATCTATCTAGGTTCTTGTTGAGTTGGCTGAACTTCAAGACCGGGAAGTTGGAGATGGAACAACTTCTGTGGTTATTATAGCTGCAGAGTTACTCAAGGTAGTTATGGTTATGCTCTGCACTTTCCAGTACAATCTGCTAACCTAGTTCCACATGTACAATTTTTTATGCGTATAAGATGTATAATTGGTAATTAACTTTGAATTTCTGCAGAGAGCAAATGATTTGGTGAGAAATAAGATTCACCCAACATCTATAATCAGTGGATACAGAGTGCGTCTCCCTTTGGCAATTGTTTTCTCCCTCTCATTGTGTTTTATATTCTTAATTCTTAACACTATATTTCCTTCCTTGCCACTGTCATGATTTTCTTTTGCTTTGTGTGGCAGCTTGCTATGAGGGAAGCATGCAAATATATTGAGGAAAAATTGGCTGTGAAGGTGTTGTACTTCTTGTTAATATATGAAGATGGATTTTTTTTATGTGTTTAGCATGGTCTCATTACTAGTTTGCATATATAAATCAATAACACGTAATGATAATATGTTAGCGATTTTTGGATTATATATTGGCACACAATAATCGACAAGAAGAGCTTAATATTTGGCTCTTGTAAATATAAGGAATTCAATGCTCTCGTAAAGCACCTCTAATTTTATTTAGAGGTAATTTAACCAAGCATCTCTAATTGGAGACAAGAATTAACTCATGCTCAATATTGGGGTTATTTATTTTTTGACAATGATGCTTGAGTTCAATGTGATTTTTTTGTCCTTTTAAATTTACAGGTTGATAAGCTTGGAAAAGATTCTCTCGTCAACTGTGCTAAGACAAGCATGTCATCAAAATTAATAGCTGCTGATAGTGATTTCTTCGCAAACCTGGTATCTGAATTTGTTCCGAGTTCTCAAGTTTGCAACTTATATGATACTGTACTTTGTAAAAGTTGAGTTTACATTTTTGTTCCATATGTAACATAATTATTCTATATTGATCACCTGTGGTCGTCTTCTACATCTTCTCTGTGGTGGCGGCAACTGGTGAGACTTATCCTTTAAAGGGTTTGAATTATTGTTTCATGAGTCTTTGTTATATTCACTACCAATTTTTAAGTTTTCCTGGCAAGCACTAGATATTCAGAGTTCAGGCTATGTGTGGTTTTGAATTTTTTTGAAAGTATGTTTATCTTAATCCAAGATTTATGTGGTTAGAAGAAAAAGATTAACCTTTGTGTTCTGCCAAGAGGTAGATTATAGATTATCTAATTGTTCCACTGCAAATTTCTGCGTGCCCATTACTTTTGGCTAATTTCATTTGTTTTGTTCATTGAATTTGGCTTACCATTCATATTCTGCTCTCTTATTGCACGTTGATTCTTGATTTAAGAATGTTCTGCACCTGCTTATTAAATGTTTGTTGTCAATTTGCCTTATGATTAGGCTGTTGAAGCAGTACAGGCAGTAAAAATGACCAATGCCCGGGGTGAAGTTAAATATCTCATTAAGGTTAGTCATTTTATTTGTTTAATCTGTGTAGATGTTTATTTGTGCTCTTGGATTTGAGTGAATGGACATTGTTGAATGCCATTGTAGTTTGAAAAAATAATCTGATAAGCTAATACCGTTGATGGTAATTATCCATTAGCTTGAACTGAATTACCTGCTTTTGTTGTCAATCAGGGCATTAACATTCTCAAAGCCCACGGGAAAAGTGCTAGAGATAGCTATTTGTTGAAAGGATACGCTTTGAATACTGGTCGTGCAGCTCAAGGGATGCCAATGCGAGTTTCCCCTGCCCGGATTGCTTGTCTTGATTTTAATCTTCAGAAGACAAAAATGCTAATGGGGGTGCAAGTGCTAGTCACTGATCCTCGGGAGCTTGAAAAGATTCGTCAGAGGTGATGCTTACTGTACAAAATCTGATAGAAAAATAGGGTCTAATGGTCTATGTTTAAAGAAATTCATTTACATGAAGTGCGTGATAAAGTTGCTCATTCGCTCTTCACAATGCTTCTTTTTTATGGGAGCTTTGCAATGTGTACAATTTTTAATGTCTGTCTGTGTCTTTGCTGTATAATTAACTAGTTCTATATATCAAAATGCATCTGCATCAAAGACAGGAATGTATTTCTCTGTGTGATTGGCATTTTCTAAATGGATGTCATTACCCAGAATCTGCTAAATTCTTACAATGGCTCTGACTTGGTCTCTTTGTTGTGCACAGTTTTGGTAGTAGAACATGGACAGGTCAGTAGGGGGAAATTTTGTTCTTTAATTGGTGGATGTAATAGATCGAAAATCATTAACTAATATATTTTCCAGAAATCTCAGAAGTTGGTAAAATTGTTCCTTATTTATTTTGAAAATATGGTATCATTGCCTTCTGATGTTAATAGAAATAGTCTTGTACTATTATCACCAAATGCTTGCAGCCTATTAAAGCACTAGCTGACAATTCTTCTTTTTCCAGGGAAGCTGATATGACAAAAGAACGCATTGAGAAGCTTCTGAAGGCTGGGGCAAATGTTGTGTTAACTGCAAAAGGAATTGATGACATGGCACTTAAGGTAAGCTTGTCCATGGTTGGTTAAGTTTTTGTATATATGTGCCCCTAACTCCCCTGCCTGCCTGTACATACTTGCTGCTCTAAATTTCTGGGCCTGATGTGTTAGGATGACTCTCTATTGAAATACTAATAATTTTGTAAAAGCTGATACCTTGTTGTCCCCTTGGTATAACCGCTGCATATTTCATTTAGACTCGTTGGTGTTCTGTTGACTTCTGTTTCTTCTATCGCTATTTCAGTACTTTGTGGAGGCTGGTGCAATTGCAGTAAGACGTGTACGGAAAGAGGATCTGCGCCATGTTGCCAAGGCAACAGGGGCTACAGTGGTATATTTTTCAACTGGTCACTTAGAAATATGTCAGGAATTTAGATACTTGTGTGCTTTAAGTGATCACTGTTTGCCATAAGTGTGCAAAGATGTCTATGTTTTCTGAAAGGAAAGAACAGAAAATCTAATGAGCAGGGTAGCTAAAAAAATTTTGAAGTTGAAGACTTACTAATAGCTGTACGCAAGATTTACTAAAAAGACTCTGCATGCTTGAATACGAAGTGTAACAATGATGGGATTGACTTGGAATCTCATTGGAAATGTAACTTATGATTTACTCCTGATGACACAGTTGTCTATCTTAGCTATTCTATTTAACCAGGGAATGCCAGGTAGTTTCTCCTTTCGAAGCAGTCTTCTGTTTCTAAAGGGGATAATTTTCTGATGTACTTAATCTAATCAATGAGTTCAAAAACACAAGATGCTAATCCTGGAAAATGATACTTCAGGAAAATGGTGTCTAACCTCTTTTTGACGTAAAAGGTTGTAGTCGCAAAGAAATATTTTCATTAGTATCAATCAGTTGACTTCTATGAGTACCCCATTTGATAACAGCTGGCTTTGTTTCAGTTTTATCTGATTTTACAACCATACTAGTACTGCTTAATGAAAACCTAAAAAACATGTGTGTGTGCATTTATATTCATGTGCACAGAGAGAGTCATGTATACATATATATACACTCAAAATGGATGTCAAAAAGGATTTTAAAGTATAAATAAATAGAAGGGGATATAATTTGTTATGCATCTAGACTTCTGTGCACACCTTTTATTTCTTATTTAGCTTTGTTAGGGAATTCTGGACCTAGATTTTGGAGATTTTAGTTATGTCATATATTAATGCCTGGGATATAGCAGGCTGATTGCATGTTTGGATGGAATTGCTTGTGCAATGTAGGTTTCAACATTTGCTGATATGGAAGGAGAGGAAACTTTTGATTCATCACTACTTGGACATGCAGATGAAGTAGTAGAAGAGCGTGTAGCTGATGATGATGTAATTATGATAAAAGGGACCAAAACCACTAGTGCTGTATGTTCCTATTCTTAGTATTGAGTTCCCATCTCTTTCAACTGCAATGCTCGTATAATGGTTCAAACCCGTGTGACTGAGGTTTAAGTCTGTCAAATATTAGCTGATCGAACCAAAATTTGTGTTGCTCTGCTCTTTTCAGGTTTCAATAATACTCAGAGGTGCAAATGATTTTATGCTTGATGAGATGGACCGGGCTTTGCATGATGCTTTGTGCATAGTTAAGAGAACTCTGGAATCCACCACTGTAAGTAATTGACTTGCTAATTAGTTCAGTATAGTGCTTTTCTGAAATCAAGTATCTGTTTTCTCTTCCCATTTTCTAAAATCTTAATGTGATTTATTAGTTTCCCATTATGACATTCTTTTCCATTAAAAATTTAAATTTGTGTTTGTACTGGAAATCTGTTTGCTCTAAGGTAGTGGAAAAAAGTTTGCCTCTTGTAAACTTGATGCTGAGAAACCTGTTTGCTGGAAGTTAGAAGTCTTTCTGGTTATGCTCTTAAGATTGCTTTTCATACATGTTTCTTATCTGCACTGTTCGATGTCTTTTTGCTCGAAGAACAAATGGAAAGCTGTTTAGAACGAGTGATCAACTTGTCATAGTTAATCGTAGTTGATCTCAATTCTTTCAAAACAGGTCGTTGCTGGTGGTGGTGCTGTCGAGGCTGCCTTGTCTGTTTACTTGGAGAATCTAGCTACTACTTTAGGTTCTCGGGAGCAGCTAGCTATTGCAGAATTTGCTGAATCTTTACTGATCATACCCAAGGTCCTCCTTGGAAAACCTTGTAACCTTAATCTTTCAAATTTATTTGTGCATCACTCTGAATTTCCAGTCATTCATCTTTTTATTTTGTACGGCAGGTGCTTGCTGTCAATGCTGCAAAAGATGCAACTGAATTAGTAGCCAAACTACGCTCATACCACCACACTGCACAAACCAAGGCAGATAAGAAGCATCTGTCAAGGTATCTTTTCTCTTTGCCGGATAAGTTCATAAATATTTTTTAGAGAGCTATAGCCTTTTCCATGTTGTAGGAATCATTTAGTTTCTGCAACAGCTGTATAAAGTAGCACCTTTTGTATAGTTGCACATAGAAAATTCTTTAGAGGGAATAAGATGGAGTTTAGAACAACTTAATCCTTTGATTAGTTAGTTATAGGCTTGTAGCTCATCAATTGAAAGCTGTTGGTAAAGATGTGAGGTGGGGCGGTGAGACCTAAAGGCAGAAATCAATGAGGGCTGGTCCTTGAGAAAAAGCGAGTAATATTTTAATGCCTCGTGCTCCTGGATTAAAAGGAAAAAGTATCTCAAAACCATGACATCAATAAGGGTGAAATTAGAATTGTGAATTCTTCACCTGGAGTGCCGTGTTTTTTCATCCAAAATTCTGGTGCATGTGTTGTTTCTATTGGAGTTTTATAAGTACAAATCTTGTTATGCTTTTTTGACATCTTCTCATGGCCCATCTGTTTTATCATTGTAGCACGGGTCTGGATCTAGTGAAAGGAACTGTCCGTAATAACTTAGAAGATGGAGTTATTGAGCCTGCAATGAGCAAAGTGAAGATAATACAGGTAATATTCGTATAGAGAAATTGAATTAGTTTTGATATTCGGGTTAATGTCGTTGAGATGATGTTTCTCTCTTTTTTGCCCAGTTTGCTACAGAAGCAGCTATAACCATTCTTCGAATTGATGACATGATAAAGCTTGTCAAAGATGAGAGTCAAAATGGCGAGGATTAGAGGACATATTAGTGAACTGACGGGAATTCTTGGATCAGATATTTGGGTGAAATTTCCATTGTTGAGGATTTGATTTGTATACGTCGAGGAAGTTCATCCTCATTGATGGACAAGTTTCCTTCCTCTTCAGAATGAGCCCTCTGGTTTTGAAAATCCTTAGCTTATGTTATTGTTAATCGTGCTTAGTAACAGTTGGTGTAGGTAGATTTTTATACACTGGACGCGCGCTCTCTCTCTCCCCCCACCCCATCCCCCCCCCCCTTTTTTTTTCCTTTTTTTCTCTTTTTTTAAGAAACTTTTCGATGATATGCTGTGAATTTAACAATATATTGGAAAAGCCTTGATTTGGTGAAATTGTTAGTGCAAGTAAACCTATTCATTTGAGTTGCCAACCTAAAACCAGGAAAAAAAAAGATGACTTTCACCTGCATTTCATCCTAAGGATGGGGGACGGTGAAATTGTTCATCGGAACTACAGAATGAGGTGTGCATTTTGGAATACTTGGTAAAATTTTTATTTTTAAAATTATTTGTCAATATTTGACTTAATTATCTTAAATAGTTTGATGTATTAATATTTTTAAGCATGACATTTGTATTGGATTACTCATTACTGTAGTCTGTAGTACAACATTTTTATTTTAGATATTGTTTTGGATATAACTTCTATGTGTCTGATAGTCGATAGGGGTGGCCAATCAATTTTTGGTTCGGTTTTCGGTTTTACTATTCGGTTTTCGGTTCGGTTTTCTTTAAAAAAATAAGAATCGAACCAAACCGTTTTATGGCTAAAATCGAATCGAATCAAATCGAACTAAACTGGTTCGGTTCGGTTCGGTTTAGCTCCAAACCGAAAAAAATCTCGCAAAAAATGTGCAAAATTAGAGCAAAGAAACACCGGAAAAAAATCTCACAAAAGAAGTTCCAAATTAGAGCAATGAAATAACTAAGACAGTGAGTCATAATGCACAAAAAAATTACCAAATTAACAACTTAATGTAGAGGACAGTGAGCCATAATTATCAAAAATCGATTTTCGATTCGGTTTTCGGTTTGATGATTTCAACCGAAAACCGAACCAAAATTTAAATAAATCTTAAAAATCGAACCGAACCAAACCGTTTAAATATTAAACCGAATCAAAATGTGAAAAACGATTCGGTTTCGGTTCGGTTTTCGGTTCGGACCGGTTTTTGCCCACCCCTAATAGTCGATACATACTTGGTGAAGTTTGGAAGATTAGTATTTTAGTGGCCCGAATCCCCTTCCTACTTCACAAGCATGATTCCATGTGATTAGTCATCACTACCCACTTAACGCTAAATTCCTTAAGAAAGTTTTCATGTTAGGAACTGTCAATATAGAAATTTTATTGGAGATTATCAAGTATTAATATAGGATAATTTTTTATAATTTTTAATATTTTGCAATTATTATAATAAATTTTTATTTTTAAAAATAAAATTAAAAAAGGAAAAAATGAAAATCAGGTGGCGCCCAAGCTAGGCGCCCGGCACAAAAGGGGCCCCAATCCTTTTTCCTTTTTTTTCTTGTGTTCTTTTTTGTTTTATTTTTTAAATAATTTTATTAGTTAATAAATATTATTTCATTAATTTTAACTTTAAATATGTTGTTATTATTTTAAAATTTATTAATTTTAAAAATTTTTATATTTAGATTTAGAATTATAATTTACTTATGATTATTTTGAATCAATTAAAATTTTGATTATATTTAATTGTCACATAGGTAATTTTAAAATCTTATATAATATTTAAAAAATAAAACATCAATATTATATAAAATTAGTCTTGTGTCAGTAAAATCATCGTGTATTTAGTTTTTATAAATTTTATCTTATTATAAAATCAGTGTTAAATAAAATTTTGACTCTTTTTTTATTTTAATATTATAATAAAATAATAATATTTCGTATAATAAATGATAGTCGTTTTTTATATTGTAGTTTTTTATAATGTGAAGAGAACAACATAATATGGAAAACTATAAAAAGGAGAAAGAGAGAGAGAATAAGTAGGAGTTTAAAAATGGAGTGAAAATATTTAATTAATAATAAATTAATTAATTTTATTAATATCTTAATATGTATGAAGATTTTTAAAATAATATTTTAATGAAACAGATGAAGAATTGTTTATTTCTTCCAAACGGGGTAAGTAAAACCCCAATGGGTTGCACCACTGAGTCACATATTCTCTTTTGAAATTGAGTTCGAATGTTTACATTTGGTTTTTATACTCTCAACGAATGCTTTTTTTGTTAAAAAAAGAAATTAGTTTCATATAATCTTTCTCTTTTTTTTTGGCGAAAATCATATAAACTATCAGAATTCATTCTTTTGATTCAATTGAATTGGGTTCTACCAATCGAAATAATGTGACATTTAAAATGAGTGGAAATTTTTTCTCTTAAATTATTTACAAAGTAAGGCAAAAAGTATATTCGATTTTTTAAAATGAGAAAGTATTTATTTTGATGCGGTGAGACCAACTTGTGATCCGCATGACTTCGTCTTCCCCTTCATTCCTGCAAATCTGCTCTTCGGCATCCATAATGGAGGATAAGGGTAATAAATGAAGAAAGATTTTCATGGGAAATTGGCAATAACCTAGTAAAATTCGGAGTAGTACATGTATAAATATTTCATTCAAAATCTTCTTTTTTAAAACTTTTTTCTTACCGTCGTTACAATGTTCTTATTTTATTTCATTCTTCTTAAAGTTTATATATATATATATATATATATATATAAACTTTATTTTTTAATAATTCTATAAAAATATTATATTAATGAAACAGAAAATTTTAAAAAATGAAAAAAAAAAAAGATCCCACCAGCAAAAATTTTATTACAGCACCAACGAGGAATCCCCATACCCCTCGCAAGAGCACATGGGAATGCACGTGCCGAGCAATTTGCTTCGGGATCACAATCGCACCTCCTTCAAGTCACGTGGTTCAATAATGTCCCATCGGTTGGTTGCCATGTCTTCTTCATTCAGTCCCCGCCCCTGGCAGTAAAACGGTATCCCCATCCAAGTCTTTGATCGTTTAGCTCTTTAAACATTTTTGAAGCGCAAAAGAAAGTGCTTCTCTTTTTAGGGTATGAAAATGGGACTGCAATTGGTGAATTGAAGTAAGTCGAGGGACACCCTGTTTCCCCGTCCTCTGTTCATCGTCCCAAGTACGAACATAATTAGCTAAGTGACGGTATCCAACCACGGAGATGAGAGAGTCCGATGCAGAGATGCCTCCTCCTCCTCCTCCTTCCCATCCTCACCTTTATACTAGTGTATGCATAAATCTTCCCCGTACGGATCGTACCCCCACGGCCTATCTTAGCAAAAATTGTAGAGCTTAGAGACCCCACCGCCCCCAAAATCCACCGACACCTACATCTCCCTGTCTCTCCCACACTCTCACAAAGGGATTTAGATGGATAAAAGCGTAGCACAGCTGGAGCCAGCTCTCTTCTCTCAACGCAATTTGCAAGCAGTATATAAATTTTAGTCCCTCTATTTCAATATGTAAGTCCTCTTGATTTATTACAAATAAATTATGCCTCAAGAAAATAAAATAAAATTTTTTTATTCTACCATTTATAAATTTAATTTAATTTCTCCCAAATCCCAATCACTTCCCCAGTAATATCAAACCCACCATTTATCTCTCTGGTCTACCCACTATACTTGAAAAAGGAAGGATCAATGTAAGAAGTAGGGGAAAGATGTGATTAGTAGGAGAGAGAGGAAAATTTTATATTTTAAGGTTGTAATTATATAGAGTTTAATTTTAATTTTTTATTTTAAGTATTATTTATTAAAGAAAATATAAATTTATAAATTTTAAAATAAAATAATATTTAAATACACCTGTTAGAAAGAGTAATTTATAAAAACTTTGCCTGTACCATATTTTTTGAACCAGGAAAAAAAAAGATAAGTACTTCAAATTAAAAATAGTTTATAAATCATAAGTTTCAATCCGTGAATTACTGTCTCAATAATTTTTTCATAGAAAAGTCAACGAAATGCCTCGAAATGTTGAAAATGCACCCCATCGTAAAAAATCGAAGCAGCATATTTCCGTTATTCCATTTAGGAAACAGTAATCTTAAGAAGGTGTATTGCAGGAATCGGTATACAAGGGGAGAAGCAGAGAGTATTCCTTTGATAGATGGTAGATCTTGGTTTACCGGAGTGGGGTGATCGCATTGCATGGTCACTCACTCCTCTCCCACGTTCCCCTGTTCCCTCTCCTGACTCCTCTTTCAATTCATTATTCTGCGGTGAACCCCCCCATTTCTTCTACTACTTATTTTTGGGCATCGTACCATCTCCTACCCTACTAACTGCCTAGTGTATCAAATCCCATAGCCTCCTCACGCTCGCTTCACTCTCTGTCTAAACTCTTCTGTAATAGATAGAGATAGCTGACGCTCTGAGAGTGAGTTCTTGCCAGCCAATTCCTGGGTGGGTATTCTACGTTTGTTTAAGTAGTAGTAGGAGGAGCCTAGGGTCGTAGGAGGAAGATGGATGTTTACGGTCTATCAACACCAGATGCGTTGGGGAATATTGATTATCTCCTGGACTTCTCAAATAATGAGATTTTCACTTCATCTACTCCTACTAGCACAACCTTTGCCACCACCAACTCCGACGACAACCACCACCACTTCCCTTACTCGGACAACAACTCTGCCGGAACTGCTCGCTACCTAGATACACTAAATCCGGATAACTCCAGCACGGACTTCACCGACGACCTCGGCCTCCCTGTAAGAAAGAGACTGCGCTTCATTTCTGTTTACAGCATGAACAAACGCCGTTGCTTACAATGCGCACTCATATTTATCTGTACCGTATTTAGGGGACACCGTATTTATCTGAGTCTTAACTCTTAATTAGCTGATTGAATGAAATTTGTACTTCGGAATTTCTTCAAAAGATTTTGTGATTTTCCTGACTCCTTTCTCTCCTTCTGGATTGTAGAATGATGACATAAAGGAGTTAGAGTGGCTTTCGAACTTCGTGGACGACTCGTTCGCTGAATTTCCGGCAAACTCAATCGTCGGAACGATGAATGTCTGCTCAGAAACGCCTTTGAGTAGCCGCTCCAGAAGCAAGCGCTTCCGATCGACTGCATGGACCTCCGCTTACGAATCCGCTGCGACTCAAAGTTCGAAAACAAACTCTGAGACTGAGGTTAGCAATTCAAAAAAGAAAGACCAAAATTCAACATTAATTAGTGGCAGAGAGAGATCGGCGTCGTCAACGGAGACAATGCCGCTTAAATGCATGCACTGCGCATCGGAGAAGACACCGCAATGGCGAACGGGACCTTTAGGCCCGAAAACACTCTGCAACGCTTGCGGTGTTCGGTACAAATCGGGCCGCCTCGTGCCCGAGTATCGGCCCGCTGCCAGCCCAACTTTTGTGCTGACTCAGCACTCAAACTCACACCGGAAAGTGCTCGAGCTGCGCCGTCAGAAAGGGCTCCTCCGTGAACAGCAGCAGCAAGACTTGTACGGACACCAACACCGCCATTTTCAAGTCTGCTGACGGCAGCTAAACCACGTGTTAGCACATGCAGATTTGACAGGAAATTCTGGAATTTTCTTTTCTCTTTTGTCTTCTACGATGAATTTTCTTAAGAAGGTTAAGTAATTTGATGGATTAAAATTTATACTTCTCCACCAACTATTGCTTCCTTTTTCTTTTCCCCCATAAGGTTCACTCCTTTTTTTTTTTTTTTCTCCTTTCTAATGTGGCCCGGTTATAAGTTCATGAGAAAATTGCAAGTCCACCAATTATTTTCACCTATATTTTGAAGCCTTGAATAGATAAAATTTTATTCTGAGGTTTAATGCTCCATTTGTTTCAAATGATAAGTGTTAGTGTAAAAAATTATTTTGTTACAAAATAAAAAATAAATATTTAATTTTTATTTACTTTTATAATAAAGTAATAATATTTTATAAAGTAAATTATAATAATTTTTATAAAAATAATTAATATTTAATTTAAAATAAATTAATAAATTTAATTAGTATTGTGTGAAATTTTTGAAATAATATTTAAATTAAAATGAATGAAAAAAATTCACATACTCTACCCTTTGTTCAAAAAGGATGTATTTTACTTTAATACCATTAAATTTTATCACTTTATTAATTAAGTATCTAGTCTTTTCAAATTAACAATGAAGAAATTCGTGCCGGCGGCAATTTTTTGTCCAGAAAGCTTTAAATGTTTAATTTACCCTTTCACTTAAACTTGAAAATACAATTTTACCCATTTATTTTTGTTTTTACTTTTTTATTTCACTTTTATTTTTTCCTTTTCTTTTGTTTCCCTTCTCTTCCTTGCTACGTCATCCATTGTCGCTGCCCTCCATGCCAGCGACCCCTTCCTCTCTTTCTCGCCATTTTCTCACTACAGCTCTCCTCAATTTCTGTTTTTCTTCAGCCAACGTCTACCCGACATAATCCACTCACTCCCCTACCGCCCCATCTGAAATTCCCGGATTGTATGCGCGGCCTGACGATGATCCACCACAGTTGGAGACCAATGTTAGGAGTTGGTGAAATGAATGATGGTCTTTATGCCCGGTTTTTTCTCTTAAAAAAAATCGTAAATCAACAAATGTGGAGCCCGATGTCATGACATTTAAATCCTTGTAGTTGATGAGCTTTGCACGCATTCGATGGTGATGGTGTCAAGACCTCCAACAGAAAAAGTAGGGAGAACAGAACGACACAGCAACTTCATCCAGCCCTCAGCCAAGGCAACAGCAAAAATCTTATAGGAGTAATTAAATGAAATGGCTAACCAAAGTAAATAAAGAACAAATATCTTTGCCACTTTTAGAACTTCTCATGTACAGTGAACTATCTGATAATCAACAACACGTCATGCAAACAATCACTGCATGTCAGAGTTTTGTGACAAAACAAGTTATTCTCTTCGTCTTATTTTTCTTTCGAAAAGAGAACTACTCTTCAGATCAATCGAGCTGACCGTAAATCAAAATACAATTGCAGAAAATTCTAACAAGAAACAAGAAGCTCTGGACCCACTAAATGATTGGGGCTGTGTGTATACCTGTAAATCTTAATTCTGATATTTTAAATAGTTCCAGATCTACCCTCAAAGAAACTTGCGATTTGTAGTTGATGTGAATACCTAGCCGAATCAGAGAATCTCCCAGATCCCAATTATTTGGAGGAGCAAAATGAAACTACTCTGGCATCACAGGTATGGCAATTTCGGGTAAATGAGTCGGAATTGGGAAGGATGGCATGCGGAGCTCAAATAGATATTCCATGATTGCTTATCTTTGTGACCTCCGTCGTCATAACATTTCTTTCCTTCTTTGCCTCTGAAGCAAGTTTAGACACCTGAAATTTGCAAAGAGAAAAATGTTTTTAGGTACCTAAAAATTACAATGGACGATACATTCTTAGTTATCCTGAACTGGAGAACACAAAAAGACTCGCTGCTCGCAAGAACCAATGCACATAGTATACGGTCCAAGTAGTTTTGAAGAAACGAACAAGAACTTAGTCATAAGTTCACTTCTACATAGGAGAAGTGCAAACAACCTACAAGAACTCCAAAGTCATTGACAAACCAGAGAACTCGTATACACAGGTAAGAATCAGCTAGTAACAATTCAAGAGGGATCTAGATTAGTCTCACATCTAAGATCAAAGAAGAATCTCTGTATATGAAAGACTCCCACCACAAAAATGTTGTGTCTTTGTTGAAGGGCACAAATATACAACAGAAAGGGTCAATTTTCGCAGTGTAAATTCATCAGACATGGTAAGAATTAATATTTTAAAGGAGTGATGTATCAAATTATTTGATATATTTGACACTCTCCTGTCCCATAAAATGGAATAAGAGGAAACACATTCAACAATTCCTTTCTTACAATCTCAAGTAGAAACTATATCCAGTAAAAAGTGTTGCAATTTAAGTAAATACATTTAGAAAGATTAGCAAATCAGACTATGAAAAATTACTTGGGTTCGGAATCTGGATGCTTCTCTGATGGGAAGCTCTCGAAGAACATCTTTCAGACCTGGAATAAAGGGAATTTATCAGAAAGTAGATCCACTTGAACAGTTCATCCACCAATCCATAACAAATTAAGGTATTCAGCAAATGAATCTATCACGCATAACACACAAAAGCCATACCCTGGGCTTGTCTTTCAATCTTGTAAGCTGAGTTAATGACACTCAGGATTTGTTTCCCAGCTTGTCTGCAATATTTTAGCAGGAAACAAGATCTCTAGAAAGAACTGAGCAAAATTACTTAGTGAGAAAAGTTAAGCAGCAGTACTCCTGCAGAAACAAACCTGAGTTTTGTTCTTCCACGCGTCATCTCCACTTGAGCTTCCAATGCTGTTTTCTGAAGCAAAAGAAGATATGTGATTCTCTTTATGACAAATTTGACATTGAAAATCAGAATAATCCATGCTCTACCATGTTACAAACAAAACAAGATGGAACCATACAAATAAAATTTTCTCGGCTAAAGTTCAATACTTGATTCATCTATTCCCCATCCCCAACCTCAACCCCACAAAATCTAATCCAAAGTAACAACACAAGGAATTTCAGCTTCCTCTCTGTAAACACAAAGGCAAAAACCAAAGGAGAAACCCCATGTAGGAGGTTTGTGACGCTGTGGATCCAAAAAGTAATAGATAGAAGAGCAAAATTTTCTATTAGATCAATCCTCCAAACCAAGTCCCAAAATGAAGAAAATATTCAAGATTAGAATAGAACTATGCAGACAAAAACATCCTTTTCTTCTTTTTTCACAGGAAATAGTTGGTGAGAGTGGCACAAAGAGATATTATAGATGAAAATGAAAATTTTCTAGATTTACCTGCAGTTTAAGCACACCTCATGGTTGAATTATACTGGATAGAATGGATGAAAAAATCACCTCCTTCGATGAATTGTAATCATCAATCAAAATCAAAAAAAGAAAAACCAAGCATGAAAGATCACCTCCAATTTTTCACTTTCTGTCTTCAAATGTTGAACTGATTCCTGGAACTTTTTGACTTTTGCATCAGCTCTTGAAAGCAAGGCCTGCGCCAGCATTGCTTGTTAATGGCAATGATTTCCAAAAATTCAGTGCTTGGTAACACCAAGACAGTTAATAAGCTCAGAGATCATTCTTGACCCTTCTCTTCTCAAAATAATCTTAAGGTGGCAAAAGCCACACATGAGTATCTAATAATGGCTTCCAAGTGACCTTCATCACATATGAATGAAGAATGCCTGAGATACAATAAGAAACTAATGGACTAGATTTTTCCCAGAAAATATGTTCTCTACACACTAACAGACATCTAAAGTAACATGACCAAATGGATCTTTTATTTTTTATTTTTTAAAAATGCAAGCAATATTACAGCAATAGAGGTATTGAAAGTAGCCAGCCTTCCTTCTGTAGGCCATCTATCTATGCCATAAAAATACTGATTCACGGAATTGTTAAGCAAGGCAAGACAAAGAAAAAAGAAGTTGTCCCTAGACCAATCCCATTATCAACTCCTAACCAGCACAACATGGAGATACTTATGGGCCATTCAGGTCTTTGACAAGGAACAGATCTGAATAGGTGACAAACCCATGCAACTCAAGTACATAGGAGAGGATTGGTGTTAGATTCTCAAAGATGAGTTAATCGATTTACGACTCATAGCAACTCAAAAGACATAGCAACAAATTCAAACATCTGAAGACCTCTGCACATGTCATATATATAGTACAAATTTACAGTAAAGATTCGTGACAATTACCTCTTCATTCATAAAAAGACGCATTGTTTTGTAGTACAAGAGATGCCTTGGCCCTACAGGTGGGAAACAATACTTAGACAAAATATATTGAGCAAGAATTGTTATATCATATTGCCGTGACATGTGAGATAACTCTTGCACCAGAAAATAAAGAAGCAAAAGCACTCATATGTGTCCATTTCGGATGCTATAAGGAGAAAACAGGAACACGTCGACTATAGACAAACATCAATCAAATTGGGATCTTACAAAAAACATTATTCAGTAGATAATATCAAAATCAGGAAGAAAGAGGAGAAGCAACCAACATGATGGAGGAAAAAATGGCTTGCATGCTCCAAAAGAAGCTGCACCTTATTCCTCATTAAAATACAAAGTTTAATGAATTCACTCTTCCAGCCAAATGCAAGGAATACTAACAGACACCTTATTCCTCACGAAAATGTTCAAGTTAATATTTTCATTTCCAAATGCAAGCAATAGCCCAATACTAACAGAAAAATCTAATAGTTCAGAAGACATACTTCTCAGACCCAAAAGTCCTAGACCAAGAACTGATCCTGTTGCGATTAAAGGGTTAGTAGCTGCAAGATGAATGCCCTCTGCAAACAATGTTCATTATAAAATCATTCAGTAGAAAATGATATCATGCAATCCAAAAGGGAAAAGTGCCCATTATTTGCTCTAAAACTCCAGAAACAATTTAACTGGAGCAGACCTTTAATCTTCGCAAAAACGACCTCCTCATAAGCACTATATTCAGACTTAGCATCTTGCAAATAATCCTGCAATGAGATTGTCTCAAATCAAATAATGCTCACTGTGATTAAAAACCAAACGATTTTGCACTTTTATTTCTTAATTTAATGCCTCAGTCCGTCTTACAAGTTGTAAGAAATTTTAAGGAAAATAAATTTTAAAATATTGAATATGTTGATTGGGACAGTTTTGATTATTTCTCTTTAGGTGGGAGTGGGACAAGTCTTGAAGAAAAAGTAACTCAGGGATACTAATGAGTAAATAGTTGCAATATAAAGTTAATTATGAAGAAAAAGAGTAGCATTTTTCAGTTAATGTAGTTGCTGTAATTATTTTTGCAAATTCATATGCTAAACTGTGATTTTCAGATCTACTTAAACTAAAGAAATGTGCATATACACTCTGAACACATGCAGACTTGATCAACGAGGAAGAAAAATAGAAGACGGTATTTCAACTAGAAATTTGAGGCAGCTACGTTTTCATATTAAAAGAAGGAATATTAATATGCATATGGAGGCTACTGAATTTCTCGTGACCTTCTTCTTCGACACAATTGCCAGACGTAACCAAAACAGAAGTTCTCCATAAAATAATTCCTAGACATACAGTATCTGTTGTGATCAACATAGTTTTCTACTTCGGCAGAGAACAAAAAAGTCACTAAGCTTGAACTTAATAAAGACTAGCCGAAGAATTACTCGCCTAAGACAGTACATATTGATACAAATCAACTATCCAATTTTCTCTTAATCTATCTACTGTTAGCGTAGAAAATAAAATCAACTACTGATTATCCCTGAGAAAACTGCAACTTACAAGCGTTTGGCTGAAATGAGCTGAGGATGTGATGCGAATGCGGTCCAGCCGGGATCTAGTAGAAGTAATTGCGTTCTCCATGGCAGACTCGATGGTCCTCTGAGCCAACAGGGCCTGCTGCACAGCGTAGTCGATCCAGGGAACAGAGGTTTCTTCTCCTAGGGTTTTCAATTTCTCGGTATAGTAGACATCACTGCCGCCTTTGTGGTGTTGAGAGGGTGATGATGATGCATTTGGTTTTTCCAAAGATGATGAATCTGAATCTATTGTCGCCATTCGTGCACAGACTTTCAACTTCCCAAATTCAATAGCAGCTCTGTTTGCCCGAGATTTAGGAGTAAATGGTGCCCGAGTGGATCAACCAACACAAAAGAATTCTGAAGCAGATTTTAAATCGAATCTAGGCGTGTATTATTTTTGTTTGAAGTTTTTGTGTGCCCTTTTTTTTATAGTGTATATTGTATTTTATTTTTTAATCTTGCAGTTATGCTTTAAATGGTTTGATATTAAAATCTAAATAAAAAGATTACAATTAATCAAAAGGAGATTAGATAAAACTCGCAAGCTGCAAACTAGATCGTAATAGATTCATAATTAAGGGAATATTTAAATTGAATTTTTTTTATTTTAAATTGAGTTATATAACTTATATTGAGAATCGTAAAAATAAATAAATTATTTATGAGAAAATAAATATAGACAATATCTATTATTTTCAACAAAAAAAGAGTACTGATAATACATTAATAGAAAATTAGTTTGTAATTCTCTATTAGACACTTCCATTTGAACAGGAGCTTCATAATATAAAATTTGATATGTTGTAAAATGAATCACCATGATGAATTCTTAAACCAACGGATACCATTTTTCTTTCCTTAAAATTTATAAATCAATTCATAATAATCTAAAGTTATCAGATTAAACCCCTACCTTTTTTTTTGGGGGGTGGGGGGGAGGGGCAATACTTAACTATTAATAACATCCTAATGAAAAATACAAGGTTCCTCAGTGCCTCCCTTATCACATAAGATTGCAAGAGGATAAGTGGCGGAGGTATATAACCAGAAATAGAGTTTGATTTAGCCCAATTTGCAAAATTATGGGCAGTCCTATTACAATCTCTAAGGACAAAATCAACTTTCCATTTAGGATTGTTTGCCAAATATTCTCTAAATCTTCAATTTGTAGCCTTCCCTCCATTCTTCGTCCACTGTATGGCCTTTTAAGCTTCGGATTACATTAAGAGCATCGCCTTCCACAATAAATTTTTTAATCATTTGTTGTGGGCAATTTCACGCTCAGTAGAGCTCCAATTACTTCTGCTTCAAAGACCATCCTTTTTTTTTTCTTTTTTAAATGCTTCAAAGACACTCCTTGAATAATGTTCCTCCGAACAAGCTCCCAAAATCACACTGCTATCGTTTCTGTTAATACAGGCACTGTAACCTCCATTTTGCTGATCAAAACTTGCGTAAAAAATAATTTAAAACCAATTATTCGGTGGCTGTTTCCATTGATGCTGCTGTATCCCATGCATCATCTTCATTCTCCTTATGCTTCCATCCTAATAATCGTTTGTATTCTTCCCAATAATACAAGAGAGAATAAAATAATTATATTTATAATAAAATTAAAATTTAAAAATAAAATTTAAAATTAATAAAAGATTATAAATATTTTAAAAATAAAAGAAATAATTAAAAATTTTTATATGCTGATACGAAAGGAGTATTATCAACGGAATATACAAGAGTTATGGGTTTAATACATCTTTTTGTACGATGTCAAAATAGATGATGGTCATTTAATTTCTTTTCTATTTTCCCTAAGTGTAAGAATTGAACGAAGAAATAAACAATTAATTGCAAAAACACTAATCACAATCCATATTGGGCCCAGGAAAGGGAAAAATACACGTCGTTCACACCCACTCTGCCCACTCACAAATGGCCCAGATTGGCCTCTATAAATATGAATCATGCCCCTGGGAGGGCCCCTTTCACACACTTCACTTTCGGCTATTGCAATTGCTTTTGATTTTCATTTTCTATCAATTCAACTGGAAAATTTCCCGTCGCAATTATCTCCCAGCAACTTCTGGTACTGCCGACTTTGCAAGATCCCTAGCTTTCGTTGAGCTCTTCGCCATGATTCCCTTCCATTCCACTGCGCCGCGTCAGATACGGTGCTTACTCCAGAGCTTGAATGCGTCAAATTCTGACTCCGTTTTCCAAGAACTGTGCGAGGTATATTTACCAACCCTACCTCTATGTATTCGTCTACTTTTTTCTTAGGTTTTATTTTTGTAATTTGACTTTGATTCAATTGACTATTTGGAATTCATAATCTGCTTTTTGTTGTTTGTGCTTGCTAGTGATTGACAAAGTTCTCTTCATCATTTGTCTTTTTGTCGTGAATTGTTACGACGAGGGATAACTTGTTCAAGGGTTTAAATCTTGAGAATTTTCGATTCTATATGGGTGTTTGTTAGTGAAGTGGATCAACTGAGTAGGACGAGCTGACTTGGATTTCTTGGTTATCTTATGTTTTTTTCTCTCATGTATATTATTTTTTTTTCCTTTTGCCTCGTGCCAAGGGCAAGATATAAATGGAAAATTGCAATTTATGCTTTGTTGAGTTTAGAAGTTGTAGATTTCCACTGACTCTGGTTATGGAGGTATTAGTGTTACTGGTTGAGAGGGCCATGTAATTGCAGATTTCCTCAATTATACGAGTTCATTTCAGCTGGTTCCAGTAATTTAAAGACAGTCAGAGGGCGAGGTTCAAGTCTTAGTAACTGCTTGAAGTTGTGAATGAAGTAAAATGTGACCTGTTTATATGTCTTAATATTGACCGAAATTGTCCATTTCAGTTTGAAATTTTCCATTTGGCTAGTCTTCATCTCTGGCTGCAGACATGCTACACGTGAATATTAATATTAGTGTTAACTGCAGTGACCCTATTTGGGAGTGAAGGTGGTAGATGCAAGTGTTCTCATTTGAATTGATCATACAATGGTGCTAAATTATGCCTGGTGGTATCAATAATTGACAATTGATAAGTGTTGCCAGATAACTGGATCTGGTTTAGTGCTTAGGTTTTGATGACAGCCATACAGTACATCAGCTAAGGCTTGTTTATTCTTCTACAGGCAGGATATTTCAGTGTATTTTTTTCTGCTGTATATCATGTTTTCTTAACATGTGTTTTGAATTACTTCACAGTGAATACTAAGTTTTGCTTAGTTGTGGGAATTAGGTGGGTACAATATAGGTTAACTATGTGTATCTTTTCACACATTATTCCTAATCTCTGTCACTCATGATTCTTAATCTCTCTCTCTCTCTCTCACACACACACGTAAACACTGGTGTGATTTTTTTATTGTCGTGGCATTTGGATATGCATGCAAATCAGGGTAAATGTGCATTCTGTTTAATGTTCCCCTGGTCATGTTGTTTATTAGTCTGTTTCCATTGTTAATATGTTGTATTGAGCCATAAAATTTTGTTTTGCAGTATAATAGACCTCTAGTAAGCGAACCTATGCTTTGGTTGATAAATTAAACAGTTATTTTGTATCTTCTCCTTCCTGTTTGTTAACTGAACCATTTTTACCCACTATACTTCATTGAAGTTCTGGGAGATATAGATACATTGTTCTATCATTCAGTCTTGCTCTTGCTTTTGGTACAAAATTAGTCCTCCTGCCTGCGAGAGTTCCACTAGTATCTGCTTTATTGCTCCTCAATACATTGTTAAAATTCTGCTTCCAGATTTATCCTATCTTTATCTTTGATTTTGAGGGTGTCTCTGCATCTGGGAATCTCAGAATAATCTTTCCAATTGATTCCTTTATGGAGTTTTTCTGGTTGCCTGTCATGATAAAACCTTAGTTTACGTACACAAATGGGGAATGTTTTTATGTGTTCTAGCCTGCTTCTGACAAGTGGGAAGTAAGCTACATGTAGAATATAATATGCAAGAATTTTATGGCTGGATTGAATGAAGAAGCTGAGGCTAAAAGTTGATAATCATGATACAAAGGCATTGAGATGAATCTCCACATCTGGGAGAAGATTCAATTTAACTGATTAGAGTAGATGTTCATAGTTATTACTAAGTTATGCTTTATTTTCATGGCAGTTTGCAGCATATGGAGTCGAGGGAAGCATATTGTTACTTATGACCTCCTTGGATCACCTGAATGTATATGGTAGGGACTTGAAGAATGCAGAGTTTGAACCTGTTTTTGCGTCTGTTTTCAAGTATATCTTGAATAAGCCTAACTGCAGCACAGTCCTCTGTGGATCACTAAAGAGCTCTTCAATCAGTGAGGAATTTCTGGAAAATTTGTCTAATGCTTTGCACCTGTCAGTATCTGAGAAAATTGGACTTGGCCTGGCATTGTCAGATTCAGAAAACCTTGACGTCAGAATGTGTGGTAATGCCTCTTCCTCCGCACCATACTATTCTTGTTGATGGCAGTGAACTGATTCCTAATGCAGAAGAGTATTGGTTTAGAATAAAAATTCAGTCAAGTACAAAAAAGAATTTTTATTTTAGTTACAAATGTTGGAAATCTGTCCTGGGCTTCTGTTCCAATATTCAATGTTTTCTTTGCAGGAAAAAACTTTTGCATGGGTCAGATCACGGAATTGTTTGCTCATCACTCTTCTATTGACTTTGCTGAGCTAATTCAACAGATTCTCATGTTCCTTAATCGATCCGAAGGCCTTTCAAAACATATAGATGCTTTTATGCAGATGTTATCTCTTGTACAATTGAATGACGAAGCCCAGTTCATTTTGGCTCCACTGCTTTCAGATGAACTTCGTGAGGGCAACTTCTTTGGGTATGCTATCTGTCTGTTAACCTTGTTTTATTAATGTCTTATGCTGTCAGATCTGTCAGTGTGGAAGTCTTTCATGATAATCTGATCATTCGTTGTTTTTTAATTTATGTCCTGATTGCTGCAGGAATTTGAATTTCTTAAATGAAGGGAATGAAGATGATTTTGATGCTATTCTTGCAGAAATGGAGAAGGAAATGAGCATGGCAGACATAATGAAGGAATTGGGTTATGGTTGCACTGTGAATGTCTCACAGTGCAAAGAGATATTATCTCTTTTTTCACCAGTTACTGAAATAACTGTTGCTAGAATATTGGGTACAATTACCCGTACGTACTTGGGTCTTGAGGACAACCAAAATTGTTTCTCAACCTTTCGCTCTGCTCTTGGTAGCAGCAGTTTGCCTGATATGCCAACTTTAAATTCTTGGAATGCTGATGTGCTTATAGAATCAATCAAACAGCTAGTAAGTGCCCCTTTTTTGTTAGGTTCTTTTTTTATGGAAGTAGCTACTAATTCATGATAATTACCAGTTTTTTAATCTTTCAATTATTTACAGGCTCCTGGAATTAATTGGACTATTGTTTTTGAGAACCTGGACCATGAGGGATTCTATATCCCGAATGAGGCAGCTTTTACATTTTTCATGTCCATGTATAAACATGCTTGCCAGGTATCTTTGATATTTTCATTTATTACCTTTATACAAGAATTTGTACTAGATGACACGAGCACTGCTAAACTCAAGATCAAGTGACATCTGAATATGAAGAGAAAATTAGATGCATGTATGCCAAGCAACAAAAAATTTAAACTAGTTATCTGCTATCTTTTAATGCCTCTTAAAAACTAATTGAATTGAATTGAAAAGGAACAAATTAAAATAATGAGAGAAGTTGAAAAAGAATTAGAAATCTGAAATTAGAGTAATGAATTAGTCCTAAAGAGTCAGTGTGAGGAATTGAAGCAATAAGCGTCTTTGAACTCTGTAATGTGTTTTTTTAGCTCTACAATTGTCACTGTTTGACTACAAAACTTTGTTTTATTATGTACATATTGGGTAAGGTGGGGGGAAGAAGGAATCTTAGTTTATTCAACCATCTAGATCGAGAAACCTGAAATCAATGTTAGTAGAATCATGGCGTAAAATTTGTAGAAAATTATCTTTTTATGATGACGTCAGAAATAATTTGGCAAAAGGAGGATTAATTCAGGGTGAGCTCAATTATGGAATAGCAGTGGTTGGTTAGGACACCTCCAATCTTTAGAGGTAAAGGACATTAACTTTTCGCAGATCTTAGTTCCAGTCAAGGCATCTGAATGTTTCTGAATATTACTATTAAACTTTCATATCTAAAACAGTGTTAAACTTTATTGAAGCATTTGCCCCTCCTATCCTCCCTTAGGTCTGCCACAGGTCTACAGTAAGAGGATAAAATATTATCAAATTCCGGTTCTTGTCAAGTCTGAATCTTGGGATCTAATCTATGCAGGATCCCTTTCCCCTCCATGCTGTTTGTGGTTCTGTCTGGAAGAATGCTGAGGGTCAGCTTTCTTTTCTCCAGCATGCTGTATCAGCGCCACCTGATGTATTTACCTTTGCGCATTCTGCAAGGCAGCTGGTATTTTGTTTTACAATCCATTGCATTTCTTGTCAGAACTGTTTCCTCTTGTGTTTTTTGCTGACAGTGTTTTCTTTTAAGCAGGACTACGTTGATCCCATAGATGTCCACAAGTATGAACATGGAGCTGGGAAGCATGTCTGGTTAAGCCTTGACCTTCTGGAGGTGTTGTGCCAGCTAGCTGAAAGGGGTCATGCAAGTGCAGTTCGGTCCATTCTTGAGTATCCTCTAAAGCAATACCCAGAAGTCTTGCTTCTTGGGATGGCCCATATCAATGTACAGATCTGACAAGATCCTAATTTTTGTATTTGATTTTCTTTTCTGTCATATATGTTTATGTACTTCTAAACATGCAGACTGCGTATAACCTCATCCGGAATGAAGTTTGTTCAGCTGTTTTCCCTATGATAGTAAACAATGCAACAGGGAATGCCTTGATTCTCCGTTTGTGGCATGTTAATCCCACAGTGCTATTATGGGGATTGGCAGATGTTCTTAATGCAGACCCTGAATCTATTACTAGAGTTTTGGATGCCTGCCAGGAGATTAAGGTTGGGGATCACAGTTAATTGGTGTTTTATTAGTGTTAATTCTTATATTCAGGTTGATCAATTAGAGATTGCTTTCTATTAGTATGAGATTTTTATGTATGATTTGGTTTGGTTAACTAACACTTCATTTGGTATTAAACCTGTATATACCTGATAACATTCTCCTTTGTTGTATAATGCTCTAAATTTGAGCTCCAAACCTTGTCCAGTACTCGAAGAATTTGATGTTCTCTTTTGCTGAAGTAGCTTTTATTTTCTCTAATGGTTTTTCTTGATCTGGAACATTGATCTTTTGCTGGTTACCCTTATGGAGATTCAGTTTGAGGAAATTACAGCTTGGTTCCTACTGCTTTATGTTCTCTCAATGTGTGGATTTCTGGTCTTCTGGTCTTCATGCTTTCCCAAGAATGTATTGAATCATGTCATTAAGCTGTTACCTTGAGCAGGAGATTGACTTTTAGGATATGTTATAAGGATATTTGTGCTTTTGAAATCCAATCTGTGTTGTTGAATATAACCTGGACTGAATCTATCCACTGATACAATTCAGAGTGCTGATTGTTATGTGACATTAGTGCTCTTCTGAAAAACTGTTGGAATGCCTGTGTTTTGCTTTGTTCTTCTCTTCAGTATGTTAACTTGTTTCTTTTGTGTTTCAGATTTTATTGCAGGTTTTGGATATGATTCCTTTACATTTTGCTATCAGACTTGCTGCACTTGCTTCTAGAAAGGAATTTATGGACCTAGAGAAGTGGTTGAGCTCTAATTTAACTGCATACAAGGATGCATTTTATGAGGTATACCCATATGCTTTCTCGCATTTATATTGGGTTAACCATTGGTAAGCTAAGCCTGCAGTCTGATGTGGATTACATAAATCTTTGCATTTGGATAAATAATAAGAGCTTAGGATTCTAATTCTTTTTGTTGCTGCAGGAGTGTGTCAAGTTTCTAAAGGAGGTTCAGCTTGCTGTTCAGGAGGTTTCCGCTAACCGATTTCAACCTGCTGGTGTTCTATGGAATATTTATTCTGAGACTTCTTCCACGTTCTTAAAGGTTTTTCTTATATACTTGCAATGTTTAATAATGTCCATACATGAGTCCTTTTCCTGGTGCATTACCTGTGGATTCTTTATGCAGGTCCTTCAGTCTCATACAGGCCTGTTATCTGCTGGACACTTATCCGATGAACTGGAAAAGTTGCATGTGTCTTATATGCATGCTAATTCCCGGCCAAGAAATGGCGGGGGTGTTGATTCATCAACTACTGATGGTTACGCTGATGATATTGAGGCTGAAGCAAACTCGTATTTCCATCAAATGTTTTCTGGTCAACTGGCAATTGAAGCAATGATTCAAATGCTTGCTCGTTTCAAGGAATCTCTGGAGAGAAGGTTAATCTTCAAGATCTTGACCTATGTTTACACCTGTTTTTGTTGGCTGGCTTGCATCAGTTATAAAATAAACATGCCTTTAATTTTTTTTGTATGATGTTAGTGGTTACTGTCTTTCTACGGGAAAGGACTGCATGCTGTCAAATTTTTAGCACTTAATCTGACTTCTGAAAACCATCTTAGGTTGGTGTGTGTAGCATATGGTCTTCTATCTAGGCTCTAGCAGTTAATTTGTCTAGTTAAAATGAAAATTATGAAGATTACTTCAACCGCCCAAATTTGACTAATTAAAACGGACCTTGGGTTTCCTCTTTCTGTCTTATGAAGATTACTTCAACCCCATAAAAAGAGAAAAGAGGAGGTGGGTGGGTGGGGGGGAAGAAATCATGTCAACATTTTGATGAAGAAATCTGTCTATAATATAGCCTTTTAGTATGCTATTCAAATATTGAATTTAAACTAGAAAGATAAAAAGATGTTTACAAATAATGATGATTTCAATTTTATATTCATTTAATTCTTGGCTTAGAATTATCCATTATTTGATTTGAACAGTGGTTTTTACTGGTAAAATTTTATTTACTGACAGGGAACAATTAATTTTTGAGTGCATGATTGCGAACTTATTTGAAGAATACAAATTCTTTTCTAAGTACCCTGAAAGGCAACTCAAAATTGCGGCTGTTCTCTTCGGTAAAGCTTTATGGATTTCCCGTTATTTTGCTACAGTATTGACTGCAAATTTTTTAACATTTTATTTACATTGTCCTTAAAGCATATGTTTTTTTGTTCCTTTACTTTTTGAACACTCCTTGTACTTTTTATTATTACACATGGCTTTGATTGCATATCTTGTTGATTTGTGCATTTCTTTTCTTTTTCTGTATCTCTATTTAATACTTATTCGGATGGTGGAATGGCATCATAAGAAGATTTTATTTGTGTTGCTACTTTCTATTAGTGTTTAGAGGGTTTATGCAGCGATTAAAATCAGGAAGTTACTAAACTTAACGCTCTTGAGAGGTGGAAGCTTGAGATAACAAGTGGCAGCCATGACCAGCCTGAAGTTGGATTGGTCATAGAGGCCAATATCAGTGGATGAGATCGTCAGCCCTGCAAAACATACTTAGCTCTCGAAAATTTTATGTTTCTATGGATTATATATAGCTGATATATGAGGTCTCATAGTTTGATTTTGCCATCCTAAGATTATATATATGTGAATGTTGCCCTTCTGGTACTAGATATTAAATAGTTTTCTTTCCATTTAGAACAGTTTCTTGGTATGTCGAACTGTGAAATCTTGCAAATGGACCTGATGAGCTGTATTATAGGATGATGTAGTCTTCTAGTTTCTTGGGTTGGATCTCTTCCTTCCATTGCAGTTTTGATGATTGTCTTGATTGCTTTTGAAGTCACACCAAACTTCTTAATATATGAGTTTTGCAGGATCACTTATCAAACATCAACTTGTAACTCATCTCACCCTTGGCATCGCTCTGAGGGCCGTTTTAGATGCTTTGCGAAAACCTGCAGATTCAAAGGTTTATACTACTTATTCATAATTTAATTTTGTGAATTATTGGATTGTTTACTGTGATACTAATGATGTGTTTATGTGTCTGAAGATGTTTGTCTTTGGGACCAAGGCTTTGGAACAGTTTGTGGACCGCTTGATTGAGTGGCCACAGTACTGCAACCATATTTTACAAATATCTCATCTCCGTGCCGCTAATCCAGAGCTAGTTACTTTCATTGAACGCGCACTTGCTAGGATCTCTGCTGGACATTCAGAATCTGATGCATTCCACAGTACTTTGGGAGATCAACTAGGTCCTAGTCAAGCATCATCAACATCTATGGAGGTAAATGGGATGTCCTCTTTTAGTTGTCTTGTGGCTTTTCCAGTTGTAATGGTAGATAGAGAAAACATTTTGGGTATTGGTGCAATGGAAAATTTATACATTTGTGGCACTGATGCTGCAAAGTTTGTTGATTTATTGATCAGGCCGTCTTGTGGACTGCATACAATTGTTTTTCTTGGTTAACCTTTAGTTTATGACTTGTTTGTTATGGTGTCTGAAGTATGACATGTTCAATGGTGGTTTGGTTGAGCCTTGTGTCTTTGGGAGTGTGAAATTCCGGTATGTAAAAATTCTGTTTAAAGGATTTGGTTTTTTGGCAAATTTTGAGTGCTAAGTATAGCAATAAACATGGAATGTAAATGTTTGGCGGTGCTCTATACTGGTTGGTGGTTTTTTATTTTATTTTTTAATTTTATTATTTCCTGTTGGCCCATTTTTTTTTCTCTGGGGCATGATTTTTTTATGCTAATTCAGTTGAGTTTCAGATCTTTTTCTTTGTTTTTAATTTCTGTGGCAGCTGTGCAAGGGGAGAATGTCGTGATAATGTACAAATCTAATTGCAGCTTCTTTGACTCAGTAATGTATAATATTCCCATTTTTGCAATGACTAGATTTATTGAAAACATTGAAGTTGTTTAATCTGCAATTCTGTTTTTACAGAGAATTGCATTTGAATATCTTGGGGTGATATAAAAATAATTATGTTGAGGTTGGTGGTGATCTCCTTGCTTGAGAGTTGTCATGATAACTTTAGGTTTTAAGATAACAAGGTTGCATGTTAATCTAGCAAAATTCTTAAACCTGAACTGTGGTGGTCCTTTCTTGACTAATACTTCTGCAGTTGGTATTTTCTCTTGTTACTTCATTTTATTCTATAATTTCTGGAACTTTAGGCTTTCTTGTAAATTAAGCTAACCATTGGAATAGTATATGCTAAAAGTGAATATTTTTGAAAGAAACGAATCCGAATTTTGGATGACCAACCCTTTAGGAACTCTAATTTTAGTGGCCTGCTATCCTAATATTTCATTTTCTATACCTGGCAGTCTGGTTGATTTTGGTTTTGTAGGTTTAGAGCCTCATTCAAATTCCGGTGCATGTTGCAACTTTAGTAAGTTGCAAAAGATAATGATTTGGTGAGATTTGCATTGTTTGAGATAAAAATGGCACCACATTTGGTGGACCTTAGTGAACATAGTACATATATGAGCTGGGTACTTAATGCTGCAGAAGAAACCTGAATTTTTGAATTCTTTGATCATAGTTTTTCCCCTGGAAGTGTAACTTATAGCAGTTTCGTGTTGCTAACCTTCCCAGAACTTCTATCTTTATTATTATTCAGATTGATCTACAGTTATCTAGGCCATGTAAATGTGAACATCAAAACACCACATTCTTATTTGTCTGGTATGTGGTTAAAGCAGTCCACTGTTGCTGTTATTTTTTTTTAAATCTAAAATACTTTTTATGTGGAACTTATTACATACTTTTGAAGTTGTGTCAAAATATTTTTGTTTAGAGAGTGTGTATTTGAAATGCTTGACATTAGTCAGCATACTCCATGTCTTTGCCCTTCCCTTTCAAGCAACGGTGATTTTGGACTATCCTATGGCATTTTAGCAGTACATCCTAATGTCAATCGTGGGATCTCTTTTAAGAGTATTTCAATTTAGTATCATTTTTACTACCAATTTTCGCCTCATATTTTGCTATTCTTCCTCCATCCCAATATTGAATGTCCACATTTTTATTTTTGGATTGTCCCAGAATAACTGTCCATTTCTTTCCTAAAGGAACATATTTTCTGTCCAAACTTGCTCCACCATCCTTCTTAATCTGAGAGATATGACTCGACCACAGCAGTAATATGAATGTGGTCACCTCCCAAATCTGTGCCAAGTCACATGTGGAAATTCAGTTCATTGTTTTGGCACTAGCCTATGGCAAGCGGATTGCTTTTGGCACTAGTCAAGCTACTTCTGTTCAATGTTTAGTCACCAGCATTAATCTCCTTCCAGATTATCTGTCTGGAATAGTATTGACTCATAACTGACATTCAAGTTTGGGATATGGGTTAGAAATTTCAAGTTTTCTGGACTATTCTATCTGTATGTAGATTGACATTATTAATTCTTCCAGATACCGGGATCATCATTCCAACTGATGGGATCTACTACATCACAGCAGGGTTTGCAAGTTTCTTCTCCAGTCCTGATCCCTCAGAGACAGCAGAACACTTTGGATGAGAGGAAACCATCAGCTAGTCTATCCAGTTACTTAAAACCAGCTTTACCTTCTGCTGGCCAACCTGCCGGTATTCTGTCAACTGATACGGCTAGTGTACAGAAGGCATGTGCTATAATGACCGTTTTGTTTGGCACTTGAATTTGTCTGTATCTTTTTAAAAATTCAATTCCCTGACTGCATTTTTCATATGAGCAGTCACAAAGTTCTGTTAGTGCTTCACTAGCACACTCCTCTCCTGGTTTCATTCGTCCGTCCCGGGCTATTACCTCAGCAAGTACATTCTCTTACTCCTGGGATTCTCTTTTGTTTTATTCTAAATGGTATATCCCTGCGTTTCAATTTACAATGTTTCTGTCATTATTTTGTTATTCTTCTTTCTTTTGTTGCAGGGTTCGGTTCTGCATTAAATATTGAAACACTTGTTGCTGCTGCTGAGAGAAGGGAAACTCCAATAGAGGTACTCTTTTTGACAACTTGGTGGTTTCTTGGCTTATTTTGTCGTTGGTGTCCATTGACATATTGGACTCCTCCAACAGAAACTACTTTAACTCTCAGTACAGGAGGACTTGTTCCACCATGATATTCCTATGTTATTTACTAATGCTTATAAAATTTTTGTCAGCCTGTTATAGAAATGCGTACCCTTTAATTAAACATGGGCCAGGGTATAATACCAAGTGTGTATGAGCAGTGTTTCAAAACTGGACCTGACAACCAAGCTGGTCATGAGTCGGACTAAAATGATTTGATATGTCATGAATCTTGTGAAATGTAAAATTAAACTTGTATGAGCCATAAGTTGCTCATCTAAAAATGAAAATAAAGCAGAGAGATCAAAACTATGAAAGTTAAAAATAGAAAAGATCTGAAAAAATATTAAAGAATTAAAGGACCTGTTTCTCTGTTTTCTCTGGTTCATTGGCTTTTCAAATTTTTATTGGTTTTTAACAATTTCTGGGGTAGCATTTAACTAGATTGGCCTGTTTACTGACACACCAGTTTGACTGGTAAGTCCGGTTGTGTTTTCTAAATGTTGTCTTTAAATGGAATAGTGGGACATGACATGGATGCATTTATTCGTCAACCTGTCTCCTTTCCCTTATTGTCAGTGTCATTTTCCTGTTTGTCAAACTCTGCTGTTGGGGGTCTAAGGCTAATCTTATTTAAACTGATGTTGCAATAAGATATCCACTGTGCACCCAGCCTCTGTTTCTTAAACTCTTGTCTCTTGTAAGGAGTTTTTTAATTGCTTGTGAGTTTGATGGACAACCAAGCACATCGCGGCATGTTTCCTGGTTCTCCTTTGGTTTTTTCTGCTTTGGTTCTTCTCCGCAAATCATTTTTGCTTTTGCAGGCTCCAGCGTTGGAAGTTCAAGATAAGATATCATTTATCATCAATAACTTATCTGCTGCAAATATAGAAGCTAAAGCAAAAGAATTTACGGAGATCTTGAAAGAGCAGTATTATCCATGGTTTGCACAGTATATGGTGATGAAAAGGTTAGATTTCTTTGAAACCTGTGCCTCCTTTTGCATGTTATGTGGTAATTATTAGAAGTGGATCTTGGTTGCCACAATTAATGACCGCCATCACTGATTTTCTTTTCATTGACTTTCTTTTTATGTTTGGTTGTATATCAATGAAATCCTGCATTGCAGAGCTAGCATTGAGCCGAATTTTCATGACTTGTACTTGAAGTTCCTTGACAAAGTGAATTCAAGGCCTTTAAACAAAGAGATTGTACAAGCTACATATGAGAACTGCAAGGTTTTTATTTTCACTACTATCTTTATGTGACTAGAAATTGTTTGTTTTGGATTCATAAGAACCATGTACATTCATTCAGGTTCTTTTGGGCTCAGAGCTCATAAAATCAAGTTCTGAAGAGCGTTCCTTGCTAAAGAATCTGGGAAGCTGGCTTGGGAAGATCACTATTGGCAGGAATCAAGTTTTAAGAGCAAGGGAAATTGACCCAAAATCTTTGATTATAGAGGTTCTTTCTTAAGTCTCTCTTCCTGGACTTGCTTTGCTCTGTAATTTCTTATTTTTCTGAATTTATCTGTCAAGAGGTGTTATTCTATCTTCTTACTTTTTCTTTCTTATTGTACACTTTCTTCCATAGGCATATGAAAGGGGATTAATGATAGCAGTTATTCCTTTCACTTCGAAGGTATGGTCATTAATGTTTGTTATTTATCATGTTTAAAGGCCTCTGGAGTCAAAATTCGTTCTTTACTTGTTGCAGATTCTGGAACCATGTCAAAGCAGTGTTGCATATCAACCTCCAAATCCATGGACCATGGGTATTCTTGGATTGTTAGCTGAGATTTATGCAATGCCAAATTTGAAAATGAACCTTAAGTTCGACATTGAGGTATATGTATTTCCTTGTGGTACTGCTCAGCACTAGGAGTCAGGATGATATGAAACCTGTGAGTGTACGTTCTAATCTTTAACTTTTCAGGTCCTTTTCAAGAACCTTGGTGTGGATCTTAAAGATGTAACTCCGACTTCACTGCTCAAAGATAGGGTCAGAGAGGTTGAAGGAAATCCTGATTTTTCCAATAAGGATATTGGGTCTTCACAACAGATGGTTGGTGAGGTCAAGTCTAGCCTAATTCCAACATTAAACCAAGTTGAGTTGCCCCCTGAAGTTGCTGGTCCAGCCCATCCTGGTGGACATTCGCGTGTTCTATCTCAGGTTTGTGTTGCTTGTTTCTCTCCTTTAGATATATAATTAGTCTTATTTCATTTTTTGTACTAATTTGTGATTGGTTTAGTATGCTGCTCCTCTTCACCTATCATCTGGTGCACTGACGGAAGATGAGAAGCTGGCAGCTCTCAGATTATCAGATCAGCTTCCCTCTGCCCAAAGTCTTCTACAAGGGCAGTCACCATTCGCCATCAATCAGGTTTGGGGCAGTGAGATTGCCTTGTGCTTCTAGGACTTTTTAAAGGCTGGTTTTTATGATATATTGTTATTATTTGCAGCTTCCTGCACCAGCATCTAATATTGAGCAGCAAGTTGTTGTCAATCCAAAGCTCCAGAATTTTGGACTGCACATACATTTCCAGAGGTGTGTTGTTTCTGCAGTATTGTTCATGCAATTTCTTGGCATATAGTTTATATTGTTATGACATGGATCAGTCTGTTTGCTGCAGTGTTCTTCCAATAGCAATGGACAGAGCCATCAAGGAGATAGTGTCAGGTATTGTACAACGCAGTGTTACTATAGCAACTCATACAACAAAGGAACTTGTTATGAAGGTGTGTTTCGTTGCTTCATTCTTTTCCCCAGAAGGAAACCACAGTTTTGAGGTTGCCTTTAAATAAATGTTCTGCTTGGCCTAAGAAGATATTTGTAACAGGATTATGCTATGGAGACAGATGAGACCCGCATACGAAACGCAGCACATTTGATGGTTGCAAGCTTGGCGGGAAGTTTAGCTCATGTAACATGCAAGGTAAATATATATATTCTTGGTTTGTCTATGATATGCTTTTGTGTTAGGTTCATTCAACTTTGAGTTGCTTAGCTTATTAATTGTTGTCGTGGTTACTTGTAGGAACCATTACGTGGTTCGATATCAAGTCAGCTTAGGAATTCTCTTCAGGGCTCGAGTATAAGCGGTGATATTCTTGAACAAGCTGTTCAACTTGTCACTAATGACAATCTTGATCTTGGCTGTGCTCTCATTGAACAAGCTGCAACTGAAAAGGTTAGGTTTGGTTTAAGTTATTTGTGTTGATTAGGATTGGATGCCAGGGTGGTATTTTCTGCTGCCTCTCTGAGATTTTACCGTTCATTGACGATTCTTGTATTGTTCTAGTCGCATTAGACGGAGAGAGTGGAAGCTTTTTTCATTTTATGCGTTATGTTTGTTGCATTTGATAATCCTCTTTTAACGCACTCCATTTGAGGTCAAGCTTTCCTCATGCTGGAGTTTATCAATCTGTTATTTATGCTATTCCGTGTAGTATTACTTTACACATTAGTATGTCTAATTTCATTTCTCATCTTAATTAGTTATCCTGACCATGCCTTATGGCTAACTTCTGCATTTTGTGTGTGCTTACAGACCATCTTATCTAATTTCCTGCTAATTCTTATTTTTCCTAGCAGTGTGTGCATTTTTATTTACTTGTTCTATCTTCACTTTTTTGTTGTTTTGCTTCTCTTGGCAACATTTTCTCTGTTGTAGCCAGTTTTCTTTTGATTCTATTGGCTCTTGCTTTCCGTTAATCTTTGAATTGTTATTCAGTCTGAGATTGAAGGTGTTTCTTTACCTAAATTGAGATGGGTAAAGAGTTCATGTTGGAATAGCATTTTGTTAATGTCCTCTCTTAAGCTTATTTGTTGAATGCTTCTCACATCAAGGCATCATTGGTTCGTTAATGACCTGAATTTCATTTTGAATACCATGTATTCTGATTTCTACTTGGTTAATTCACCTATAATTTAGGGAAAGAGGTGGACATAAGCCTCAGGAGACACTTCTTGCATATGCTTACTGATGGGCATTGCATTATTCATGTCTCTTGTATGTTTCATTTGATTGTGTAATCTAAGGGACTCTGTTCAAATGTTGAGATTTTAGTAATTAGCTTCATTTGTTAGAAAGCTGCAATTGTTTAGAGCTAATTATTTTGCGATAAAATCTCTCCTTGTTATATTTATAATTTGCTCTTGCTCTTGGTCCAAGCAGGCAATACAAACCATTGATGGTGAAATAGCTCAGCAACTTTCTATAAGAAGGAAGCATAGAGAGGGTGTTGGTGCCTCATTCTTTGACCCGAGCCTCTATGCACAAGGCTATATGGGTGTCTTGCCAGAGGCTCTGCGTCCTAAACCTGGTCGCTTATCCCTTTCTCAGCAGCGAGTTTATGAGGTAATAGCCTCATTTTTGCCCAGTTTGGGGGTCTGATCCAGTGAACTGATTGGAATTTAACTGTTTCTCCAGGATTTTGTGAGGTTGCCCTGGCAGAATCAATCTGGTCAGAGCTCAAGTGCGTTGCCTGTTGGTCCTTCAGTGTCACCTACCACGGGTGGGCTTTCCCGAGGTTATGTGCCAACATCAGGGCAAATAAGTTCTGCAATTTACTCATCTGGTGTTGTAAATTCAGGAATTGGCTCTGTTCCACAAGCCTTGGATATTGCTTCAGAAGATATAGATTCAAGTGCAGCCCAGACTCAGAGGTGCAGTTTTTAAATGATGGTGGAGTGTGTTATTGTTTTACATATAAGGTTTACACTTCTTTGTGAATTATCTAATTGTTTTGCAATTTTGTACTTGTTGATTCTCCAGTGTTCCATCTGCTCATATTGGGTTGGGTGAGGGTGCCAGTCTGCACAATATTGACAATGAAAATAACATTACATCCTTCCCTTCAATATCTACTGAACTACATTCGACGGAACCTACTAATCTTATGAAAGTAAGTGAACGCTTGTTCTGTCATGTGCATTTAGGAAAACACACGTGCTCGACATTTACATGTCTGTTTCCTGCAGGAATCAGGAGCAGCTGTTCAGCAACTAAATCAAACTTCTGCATCTGAACGTCTAGGAAATAGCGTCCCAGAACCCCTATTGACAACTGGTGACGCTCTGGATAAGTACCAGATTGTCGCAGAGAAGGTTTTCAATAAGCATTCTTCATCTTCTCTTCTATTGATTATATGTAAATCCTGGCAAGAGATTTGTTACACAACTGAGATGAAATTTTCTCAACTTTGTCTCAGCTTGAAAGTTTGCTGGCTGGTGATGTTAAAGAAGCTGAAATTCAGGTATATTTTCTATTTGATTGTTTATAGGAATTTAGAAACATATTATGGTTGTACTGCTGTTTTCTTCACGCTAATTGGCAATTGGCTATAAATGTTGTGTTGATCAAGTCTCATACAAGCTATTGTCTATGATTTGCTATTGAAACTTATTTACAGGTAGCAATTGCAGAAGTTCCAACAATTGTCCTAAGATGTATAAGCCGTGATGAAGCTGCATTAGCTGTGGCACAAAAGGTTTTGTTATCTCCCCCTCCCCCACGGAAAAAACTCCCTCTCTTCTGGGACATTGTAGAATGATGTCTGAATGAGCATGTTAACTTAGTTTTTCTGCTCTGTTGTAGGCTTTTAAGGCTTTGTATGAAAATGCATTAAACAGTGCACATGTCACCGCTCATCTTGGTATCCTGGCTTCCATTCGTGATGTCAGCAAGCTTGTTGTTAAGGAGCTTACTAGCTGGGTATGGTTCACACACTTTATATCAGCAGTCACTTATCAGTTAATAGGGAACTCTTCCTCCTGATTGGCAATTCAAAGTTCACCTTTGTTTTAACAGTTTGCTTGTTGCTTATAATGGTACAGTTTGGGAGACTTCTTGCCAAACGGAAACTTGATCTTGGAAAACTCATTAATTTTGCCACCATCTTATTTGAAAATGGAGGAAAATATTGGATCTTTTTCGGGATTTAGATTATTTGACATTTTTTAACTAAATTGATTCAATTGTATCTGACTGCATGCAAAGTTGGGGTATGAGTTTTGTCTTTCTAAGATTAGCATATTAATCTGTTTTATTTTCTTTTTCAGGTGATTTATTCTGATGATGATCGTAAATTTAACAAAGATATTACTGTTGGTTTGATACGAAGTGAATTATTAAACCTAGCAGAGTACAATGTTCATATGGCCAAGCTTCTTGACGCCGGGAGGAATAGTATGTATTGAAAATGCTGGTTTTAGTGGTATCAAAGAAAAATGAACATGACTGACTATGTAGTTTAAAATGCAGAGGCTGCAACTGAGTTTGCAATTTCTCTTATACAAGCATTGGTGATTAGTGATTCCCGAGTCCTGTCGGAGCTACACAACTTAGTTGATGCACTGGCAAAGGCATGGCTTCTCCCATATTTATGCAGATTGTGGGTTTTAATTGTTCTGAATTCTAACTGATTTTGTGTGCAGCTTGCTGCTCGGCCTGGATCTCCTGAGTCATTACAACAGCTGGTTGAGATTGCTAAGAATCCAACTGCTAATGTTGCTGCTTTATCTGGTGTCACCATTGGAAAGGAGGAGAACACCAGGCAGTCCAGAGACAAAAAGGTTCCCGATAGTTCCTAGATGCTTATTTATCTGCTGAAGTTTACAAAGTTTGACTTGTGTACTTGATTTTGGAGCAGGGCATGGGGTTCCCTGCAGCGTCCAATAAGGATGACTATAGCGCTGGAATGGAGTCTGTTGAACCTGATCCTGCTGGCTTTCGAGATCAGGTATCTGCAAATCTCCTCTATTTAAAGAATCCTCAATCATGTAATATACTATACTAGGATCACTTCGTCAAGTTATGGCTCTTATGGGATCAAGCAATAACCATATTTGTTTGTTTGTTTGTTTGTTTGTTACCCTGGATGCATAAATATATGTCTCCGGCTTTTCATTGCCACGGCATCTCTACCATCAAAGTATAGGCTGCATGAAAACATGCTTCATATTGGTGGTGGGGTGTGAGGGGTTTAAAGAGAGGGGGCCTAATCTTTTGGGAAAAAGATTTAAGGTTCTCTATGAAGTAGATAAACATGGCATTCGTCTTTGTGACTCTTCTGGGTTGGCTTTATCTCATGGTTCACGGAGCTGTTTGTGAAGTCCTGCATGATGTGGGATTCCAGAATGGGTATTGAATGTTTTGCTAGTAATGGGCCCTGAATAACTTAGATTCCTTTATAATTTGCTGAAGCAGATATCTTGCTATTGCTTGAGAAATTTCACTCTTTAGATTCTAGTAAGAACTGGCTGAAGGTCTATAGATAACTCAGCAAATAATGATTTTTCTTCCTATTGTTGGATAATTGAATAAGCAGTTGGCTGTATATCAGTGGGTTGTCCATAATTTTTTCTTCCTCCTTATATTAATGTTCTTCGGACATTTAAGTTTTCATAATAATTCAGTTTACTCTGTGGAGTTAAAAAGACTTTTGTGCTTTAAGCTCATCCAGTATCTTGCACCACATAAGCAACCATAGTTGTTCGGAGTTGTGTAGAATATATTGATGTTAAATAGAGACATAGGAAGTCTAAATGACTGTTGTTCATTATGTTCTCTTATTTTCCATTTATAGGGTACTGATGATGGAACTCAAAAGTAATTCATTGGGTTTTTAGATAAGTTTAATGGTGATTTAAGTTACATTTCTATTCTTTTGCTTTATTAGGTTTCCTTGCTCTTTGCGGAATGGTATGAGATTTGTGAACATGCTGGCTCAAATGATGCTGCTATTGCTCGTTATGTGTTACAATTACAGCAGAATTTCTTTCTTAAAGGAGATGACACATCAGATCGATTCTTCCGCCGCCTTACGGTAAATTTTTGTGATCTTTTGAACTTGCTCATATTTTTCAATGCAGAAAAGTGATTTTTCCTTGGCGCCACCTCCTTTCATATTTCAGGAAATTTCTGTATCACATTGTCTATCAACTGAAGTAAGTACCGGTCCTTCTCAATCACATCAAGTGCAACCTTTGTCATTCTTGGCGATTGATATCTATGCAAAGCTAGTATACTCAATACTGAAGGTTGGCTCCTCTTTTTCCTTTTTATTTATTTATTTATTTTATGGACCTGGGACTTTATCAGATTTGATTTGGTCTTAGGCATTACTTCTTACGCGATAAAATAATGTCTTGACTTCTATTATTCTCCTTTCTAGTTTTGTCCTGTAGACCAGGGATCTAGCAAACTTTTCCTACTGCCTAAGGTACGCACTTTTCCTGCAAGTTTCACATTTTTCTGCTGCTTATCTCGGAACTTGATTATGGTAAATGATTTGCTTTGTATAGGTTCTTGGTGTTACAGTGAAATATATTCAGAAGGATGCTGAAGATAAGAAGATTTCCTTTAATCCAAGACCATATTTTAGGTTGTTCATTAACTGGCTTTTGGATTTGTGCACTATGGACCCTGTTTTTGATGGTGCAAACTTTCAGGTAGGCTGAAATGGCATTTTGTGCCTCTGGGATGCTCGTCTGTACTTCAACTAACGTCTGATTCTGTTTTGCAGGTGTTGACCGCTTTAGCAAATGCTTTTCATGCTCTTCAACCACTTAAAGTTCCAGGATTTAGGTTTGTACTTCTTTGAACAACTATCTGTCAAGTTTCAAGTGGTTTTGGGGTTGTTGGACGATAAGCTTTCGATTTTCTCATGGTAGAAAGTGTTTCTTTTTTTGTACTGTTCTAAGAATGGTTCTTCAAAAATTTGAAAAGCTTTAAAATACAATCGTATCCTTAACATTACCAAATAATTTACATCAATAACTTTTTGTCTTGTCATTGAAATATCCATGTTGCATTGTTCAACAATCTGAATTTACAAAATCCTAGCAGACTGCCATGATCAACTGTCCCTCTGGCACCAGTAATTTTGTAGAAGCCATTTTTGGACAAAATGCTATCTCCTCACAGAAAAATAATATCATTGCAATCCACATACAGTCTTCTTACCTGTATACATTCTTCACATGCAGATTCATCAAATAGTGAAAACATTAAACATACGGTGGGAGAGGAGGAAAAATGGGGGGAACTGAGGGAGGGAGTTATGAGTCGATTGCTGGAAAAGTTGATAGGGTGATATTGGTCTTTTGTTTGTCCTTGTGTCTCATGCAATGATATTATATTAAATGCTTCGGTTGTAAAAATTGCTTTGCCTCATTGGAAAATACAGTGGCTTATGCGTGGGCATATGGTTTTTATGTGTGATTGTTCTGCTTGACTAATGTTATTTGATTCTTCAGCTTTGCCTGGCTAGAGCTGGTGAGTCATAGAAGTTTCATGCCAAAATTACTCACTGGTAATGCCCAGAAAGGATGGCCTTACTTTCAGCGTCTGTTAGTTGACTTATTCCAATTCATGGAACCATTCTTGAGAAATGCTGAACTGGGAGAGCCGGTTAGTCTCGTTTACTTCGTGGTATTATTTGTTCTTATATTGCAGGTAATTAACCTATAATTTTATTCCCCCTTCATTGGCTTCAGGTGCATTTTCTCTATAAAGGGACTCTCAGGGTTTTGCTGGTGCTGCTTCATGATTTCCCAGAATTTCTTTGCGACTATCATTTTAGCTTCTGTGACGTCATCCCTCCAAGCTGCATACAAATGAGGAATATAATACTTAGTGCCTTTCCTCGCAATATGAGACTTCCTGATCCATCTACACCGAACCTAAAGGTGAGTACTCTAGACAAACTTCTATTCTTTCTGTCATCTTTTTAAGTGAGTTTCTTTGGAAAAACATTTTATTTTTTAGATCGATCTACTGGCGGAGATAAGTCAATCCCCTCGCATTCTGTCTGAGGTTGAAGCTGTCCTTAAAGCAAAACAGATGAAGAATGATGTGGATGAGTACCTGAAGGTGATTTTAAAATTATTCACCTTGTTTTTTGGGTTGCTGAAGAAAAATCTGGTGGGATTTTTCTGAGTTTGGTAGTTAAGTTTTATTTCTTTGTCTTCTCATGTTATTTTCATTTTTTATTGTGTGAGGCAGACAAGGCAGCAAGGGTCTCCTTTTCTGACTGAGTTGAAGCAGAAACTACTACTTCCCCCAAATGAAGCTTCGCGTGCTGGGACTCGTTATAACGTTCCTCTCATCAACTCCCTTGTGCTCTATGTTGGCGTGCAGGTATCTTCAATGACTTTTCTTCAACTCTATTCTATTTCATCTTATGCCAGCCTAATTATTACTGGGAGAACTCCTCAAACGTCTGTCTTGTGTGGTTTCATTAAATCACTGCAGGCTATTCAGCAGTTACAGGCAAGAACCTCGTCTAATGCACAGTCAATGGCTAGTAGTGTTCCACTAGCTGTGTTTCTCGTGGGTGCTGCTCTGGACGTCTTTCAGACTTTAATAATGGATCTGGACACTGAGGGGCGGTATCTCTTCTTGAATGCTGTTGCTAACCAGTTGCGTTATCCCAACAATCACACCCATTATTTCTCTTTCATTCTGCTCTACTTATTTGCTGAATCGAACCAAGTAAGCAATTTTTCATACCCTTGCTATATTTGTCCACATTATATGTGATCCTGTACATCAGAGAAATGTGGCAAAGCTTGAAGCAATTTATAGTTTTGGATTTGTTCTTCGTTGCTCTTTGTATTGTTTCAAGGGTTCTAGATGTGGAAAACTTTTTCTTGGCTCCGAAGTCTTTTCTTTGGTTTCTCTCCCGTTTTTTCATTTTTGTTTTTGGGTTTTTTTTTTTTTTTTGGGGTGGGGTGGGGGGGAAGGGGTGGGGTGGCCTTGGATCGTGAGTAGAATTTATGAGATTAATCTTGCCTTGTTGGACTTGGAATTTGAGCAGGAAATGATCCAGGAACAGATAACTAGAGTTTTGTTGGAGCGCCTGATTGTGAATCGGCCGCATCCCTGGGGTTTACTGATTACTTTTATTGAGCTTATCAAGGTAACCTTTATCGGGTTACAATCTATCCAATTTTATATGGTAAACTTGATTATTTCAAGGGTTTCTTTCAATGGCAGAATCCTCGGTACAACTTCTGGAGTCGAAGTTTCACAAGGTGTGCACCAGAGATAGAGAAACTCTTTGAGTCAGTCTCAAGATCTTGCGGGGGTCCAAAACCTGTGGAGGAGAGCGTAGTATCTGGGGGGATTCCTGACAGCCTGCACTGAGCGGCGGGATTCTGCTGTTTTTGCTGTACAACACATTGTAATTTAACTGATTTATACCAACAATGTATTCGGCCAAGTACCCGAGATGTCATTTAGACTGTAAATACTCATGGATAATTTTAGCTTGGAAAAGACCTTTTATGGATTTTCGAAGCATTTATTTGACCATTTAATCCATAAAGACACAAAAACGACAATAATGGGGGGTTAGGGTGGGGTTGTGAGGGATATGTCCTTCGGAGGTTGAAAATCTGAAGCGAGGATAACTAGGAAACGTAAAGATACCCCCAATTGATTTGTGGGGCGAACAAATGATTGGATCAGTACAAGACTCGATATAAGTCGAGCATATTCAGCACACACAAAAAAAAAAAAAGGCAACGTATCCGCCATCATCTGCTGTATTGGATTTTGATTAGAATAACATCATTGATTTACCACGTAACACTTGGACAATTAGAATTAATAATCACAGGAAGAGCCATAAAGTCATAACAAACAATCAACCAAAAGAGAATCAGTTACCTTTCATCTTCTCTTGTTCAGCAAAACTAAGTATGAATCCAAAATTGTACAACTAGCAATTACGTAAGACATGAAGGAAACAAAGAAAAGAAAGTAGCCTAACAATAGGACTATCTCAAGAAGCTAGATTTTGGGATAGTATTAATCACGAGCTTGAAGTAAACAACCCTCTTGTCATGCTTAGGCCTCCCGGCGGACAAAATACAGCTTACCCATGACATGCAGAATTGCAACAAATGCTATAAAGCCAATACTCATGACAAGCACCACATTGGGAGATATCTTGAGTCCTGGCGCATCATCTGTATAAAACTGGAGCATGGTGCCTCCAGCTCCTCCTCCGGCTCCACTGCTGCTTGTCCTCCTCCGACGCATATTGGCAGCAGCAGCTGCTGCAGTTCCTCTTTGTGGAGCTGCTCCTCCCAATGCCATTCCTGTTGCACAACATCTCCAACCCTTAGAACTGGGCCAGTGTGTATATTTGCACAAAAAATTTGCGCTTGGAAGGTGGAGCATGCACACAAAACATTAACTGGTTCTAAAATCAAACCAAAAGGAGAAAAGAAGATATATAGGATTACGTCTTTTCTATACCAACTCACAGTGAATCAGTATATGCTTCTCAATGAATCGGCTGTACAGATGGAAAAAGTGACACAAAACAAATACTTGCATCCATAGCTAATGAAATGCTAAAGAACCACAAGAAAGGGAAGTCGAAATCAAGAAGAGAAGCCAAAGAGAAGGGGTGTTAGATTATCCTTCAAAACTTTATCTCAAAAGCATGAAATGGGGGAAGGGGGAAACGAAAAACACAAAGTTCCCCTTTCTTACATCTAAGCAAGAGACAACCTCTAAAAACAGAAACCCCACACACACACAATCTAGACATGAAAAGCCACTTTCCAATGACGAAAGAAACCACATTTCAGGGAATATTTGTGATCCATTTCCAGCATCGTTGACACATAATACGGATGCCACACTGATTTTATTCGCATGCAACAATGAATTCCCAGTATGTCCAATAGAGATCTCCACAAAAATGCATGGTATTACGATGCAATAAAGTCATTGGGCAGAAAACTTCACCACATGATATTTCAAGGAAGATGAAATCAATCTACTTTATGCAATTTCTTTGACCGTGGAGCATCAGAACTATTTAACGGAGGGAGAAAAAATCAGAAGTGCAATATAAGACTCTCATATCATAAAGTGGAAGAAATAAACACATAAAAAACAATGTACTTACTAAGTTTTCCTCCATTCGGAGCTTGAATATAATAAAAAAAAATCCACCTTGAGAGCCCTCATCTTAAACAAGTATAAATGTAACTGAATAATCAGATTCATTACTGTAGAATGTACCAATGAATAATTAAAGCAGAGCTACTGCAGCTACTAGATCCATGATTCGGCCTGATTACTGGCCAACGCAATTTAGAGAAACCTTAGAATGCAAAAAGATGTATGCACGAAAAAACATATACAGAGAAAACATCGAAAACACATGAAAAATGACCCCCCTAAGCCACATTGGCATCCGCACATCAATTACGAGAGGCAGATATAATTGTAGAAATCGGAAACCTGCCTTACAATAAGTACTTTAGACGAACGCAAAGAAAACAAATTCGGGATCCATACTATCAAAAAAAAAAAAAAAACACCCGAGCCGATCTGTGCAAACATCTTCTGATCAGAAGAATCGAGCCACTCAATTCACAATTGAAGATCTTTAACGACAGAAATTTAAAAAAAAAAAGGGAAAAACCCTAGATCGCATGATATAACATCCAAACATATTGAATCCGAGAAAGCACGGAGAGATTAATGAGGCAACTAACCTTAGTAGTTCCAGGAAATTAATTTACTCAGAGACGAGGTGCTTTTTGATCTCGCGGATGGATCGAACGAATTTCTAGGTGGTGATTTAAGAAAAATATAGGTAAAGAGAATTTTGCTTTGGACTCGGTTAAGAAATTTCCGCCCTTTTGTACACATAAGCTCTACCAATGAGGAAGCGCCACATAAGCTCTGACCGCCCAATATTGCATATTCGGATGTGGAAAATTTCCGTTTCTTCTGCTACCAAATTTTGCGAGAGAAAGATATTTTTTATGATATTTACACTTTTTTTATTTTCTTTTATTTATAAAATAAGAGGCGAGTTTTAAATAAACTGTCGTATTATAGCAATTGATGCTTCAAAATAGTTTTTTTCCTTTTTTTTGTGTTTGCCAGATATAGCATAGACGACTCTTTCTTCATCTCAGAATGGCATATATAAATGCCAATTTTCATTTATGTTACGATGAAGTGTTAACGTTATTTATCATGTGTGAACATGTTATTCTCAAAAATTTTCGACTGACTACAACCGAAACTCCGGTAAAATCCATGGATGATGCAGTTTGGCTCAAGGAGCTTCAAACCCTGGCCACCCAGAGGGGAAGAAAGGAGAGATACCAGAGAGGATGAACATGAGTGGAGATGTTTACTTGGTGTACGAAGTTATTTTAGTGAGCGGCAGATTATTGGTCACCAAATTAACTGATTTGCTCCCCTTGGGATGGTTTTTGTATACGAAAACCCGGTATCCTACAGAAACCTCACAAGAAATGAAATTTTTTCAAAATGAGAACCAATCTGAGTAGAGACAGCTTATAATCTCTTCTCCTCCCAGTTCCTTCAAACACATTGAAACTTCCAACACAATGGAAAACAGACACATAACTACATGTGATCATTGAGCCAATTTTATAGGTAAAACAACATTAATTTGGTCCACAAAGTACAATAATAAAAATGTCACTTTATAGGAGAAAACACTGGATGAGAATACAGGTGGATAATCTCCAAAATTGAAAGTTACAAAAGTGAATATGATACTTCTGAGTTTCTTTCTTGATATCAACAAGCTTTGCTAGAGGCGAATGTTACTGCTAAGGTGAGGATATCAGCAAATGCCGAATACTTCTCTGCCGTAGGCTAGATCACTCATGCCCAAGAATGAGTACCGGCCGCTAATACTCATAGCAAAGTATTAAATTAGCTGCTAAAAAAGCAGGAAACCTCCTGAGGGTGGTGAAACAAAGCAATTATTTGTCAATAAATCATAGAACTTGAATTGTTCACCTGGTGATGGGTTGATGGAAATCAGCATTCCGCAAGTAGCAAATGAATGAATGATCAGCATTGGAATTATTTTAAGAAGTCCAATCCTCAACATAATTCCATGTCACAAGACTACTGTCAAGGCTCCCGGAGTCAAAAGAATCAACACATCAGGGAGGTTACCAGTATAGGAGAAGCCAAGTCATTAAATAAATCTTGACTCAGTGTGAAGTCAATAAGCACAAAAGCCAACAGAAAGAATGAAGCCAGAACGAGCATCTAACTTAATAGCTTATACCAACTTGCCATTATAATGGTTCAATGAGAGACAATTATGCAGAATTCTTAATTCGGCAAGCAGACAAAAAACTTGGGTAAAATTGGGTAAACTCTACATGAACATCCATCTTAACTTGGTAAACTGTCCACAATAAAATGCATAAACTTATCCTTTTCTCTACCTGACTCAATAACTAGGGCTTGTGAAGAGACTGAGAAGCATCCTGAAACTTCAGTTTACAGAAGTCATAAACCATGCCTGTATATTTGTATCAAGAGCTAAGACAGTTGTCTTGGATCTAGAAAAGGTAATACGAAATCAAACCTCGGGTAACTAGATTGACTATGCAAGAGAAAGTACAATTTCCAGAATTCACTAATCCTCAGATGGGATATAAATGAATTTACCTGGACAGATGACAAAAGTGCAAAGGGAACTTGGTACATATGACTCAGACACTTCCAAGTCACCACTAATTAGTCCCTGCCACATCTAACAGTAGACCAATTAAGAAACCAAACTTAGATCCAAAAAAACTCTTCTCAAAAGGTCATTGACATGAATAAGAACTTCTTATTGACATCCAGCAAATTGTAGAATTCCCTGTATCTTCTTTGAAGTCTAAATTAATGATCATGGAGCAAAATTCTTCCTTTCTACTGGAGTGTTTGGCAAACTCAACAAAACTATCACAAGAACTAAGAAGCCAGTACCAATAACATGAGAATAAAAATTGATATCTGATATTGAAAGAGAGTAGCATTGTGTACAATTACTTAAGGAGACAAAACATCTGCTGAGAAAAATGTACGATATATTAGAAGAAAGACAAAATGATAATGATTAAGAAATAGTATAATATTTGTTTATTCCATTCCTGAAACTAGGTTTAACTAGTCACTATGGGGAAAATGTGGTATCTTCTGTTTCAGAGAATTAATGATGTAACTGCTGAACTAAAGTACATCGACAAATTAACTATCAAGCTTATGGGGAAGACAGAATATGCCGCAAAAAGTATGAGAAGTTTGGTGCCTAGAAACACTAAGTATCTGCAAGATTTTTGTATATCAAAACGATGATACATTCTTTGCAAACCTACAGAAAGCAAACTACCTTATCGAGGATGTGATCCTGTCACCAGCATGTGCATTATGGAAACTATTACAGCTGCCACCTGAATCACAAAACTGTACCCTTAGCACAGGGCTCACTAACCAGCATCAAGTAGTATACTTTGATTTACTTCCATCTGAAAGATCCGCCACCTTTTTGACCCACTCTTGTCCCCGCAAGACCTGAGGACAAAAGAGACTTGGAATCGGGCCGCCACTTCAACTCCTTAAGAACAGAAAATAAAGTCGCTAGCGCTGGTGTTATATCACTGTCCTTTATATTATTACATGAAACTACTCTAAGCCTTGTTAACTGCCTCCATGAAAGCACTACCAGTTCTAGACCCTCAGTTGTCAGCAGTGAACACCCTTCTAAAGAAAGCTCTGTTATGTTCCTATAAAAGAAATAAACGATTTGTCAGAGATAAAGAAAGCAGCTAGGAGCCTCATCTATCAATATGAATAACATTCTAAAACCAAATAAATAACAGAAGCTATCTTTGTGTGGCCCCTCACTTTGTCAACAAAAATTGGTCTAACAATTTTTTCCCCTCTCTAACCGTGAATAATTGCCCAATAATGTGGTCAGCTATGCAATGTCCAATTGGAATACAAGTGCAAATGACCGGTTAAATGCTAGGAAACCCTTCAAGACATATGATTCATAGGTTGTGCAAGAGAAGATGACAAAGCTTCCAACAAACTTGAAGCAAGATGATTACAATTACATCTCGTACAGTGTAGAGACAATATTATTCTACTGATACCTCAACACAACATGTTACAAGAATAAAAGGCTGACATTGTAGTCCACTGACAGCAATGATTTTTCACTAGTTTTTTTTCATCATTGAGTTTACTGTACTGCTAACCACAATATGGTCCCAAGCTTCATCATTCTTCTCAGTGTAAGAAGAAAATGACCTTTTTGGATCCAGGGTCCATTAGAGTAACAATTTCCACAAGATTTCCAAGTGATAAACCTCTTTCAGAAAGTTTATAAAATTACTTGCTTCTTTTATAGACTTCAGTGTTTCTGAGATCCTTGTTATTAATCCATTTGCTTAAAATGCAGGTAAAAAACGCTCATAATGTAGCAGACCCAATTCCTCTTTTAACTTTTCTCTCTGAATTGTCAGCTTTTTAGAAGTGAAAGCTAAATTAGAAAACCAAAGCACAGACATACCGGCAAATACTTGCTGCAGCAAAGGTATTGTCATCCAGACCCCAGCAATCCTCAAAAACAAGCTCCCTAACCGCTTCACAAACTATGAAGAGGGCTCTGACTCCCTGCTTTTTGCGCAAATGACACCGCTGCAAATGCAACTCTTCAAGAGTTGGACAAGAACCCAAATGTTCATCTGGTCCTGGACTGATATCAATGCTTTTACAAGAATGCAGCTTCAATGTCTTCAGATTTTCGCAATAGGAGAGTGCTGCCAGCCACCCACCATCCATCCTATGATCACACAGTGTCAACTCCTCGAGCATTTGACAGCACTGACCTATTGCCTTGATCCCATCATAACTCCCCTCACAACCCACTAACTCGAGCCTCACTAACCGCCTGCATCCCTGAGCCAAAATTGTTAAGCCAATGTCCGATATAACTGATTCATAAACCCCATCCACGCGAGCAGCCAATTTCAATATCTGCAAATTCCTGCACCCAGAGACACCCTTCAATGCCAGGTCATCACAGCAATGCAATTCTATTTCTTGCAATGTCTCGCACTCCTCCGCTAGGTAATTTAGTCCTTCACTCACATTAATCAAAACAACTCTTCCCAAATTCCCAGAAGCTTCTGCTAATATTTTGACACCTCTATCAATCAATTCAGAGTGCAAAATATCGCCCTTTCTCAAAAAACCAGACCCGGAAACCTTCGAAGCATCCAGATGTACCGATACCAAGTTATTACTCAACAAAATACTGGAATTGCGGCTCGACCTTATACAAGCTTGAACCAAATCGACATCGATTAAGTTTGGGAACCTGTGGACGACCCGACCCGATTCTATAAAATCCCAGTCTAAAATCTTTATTGACCTCACTAGCTTTCCACTCAACCTACACCACCTTTTGCAAACCAGTGAATTCGAAACGAGTTGACTTTTCGGGAGCTTGGAGAACAAATTCAGCAGTATCTCATCGGAGAGCAAGGAGGTGAAATCCGGTGCGGCAGCTCTCGCGCAGAAAGCCTGGGAGTCAGACTCAGACTCGGGTTCAGTTTCAGAAGGCGGGGTGGTGCAGGCCGAGTTAGAAAGAGCCTGAAGACGCATTTTGAGGACGGCATTTTTGAGGCCTTGAGCTTGAGGGTCTTTGGTTAACCAAAATTCCGGGCCTGCCCAGCTGCCACTGTGACGCTCTTTCTTCTTCAACGAGGTCGTTCTAGGGTCAGGTGCAGTTGCCATTTCCAGAACTCGAAACCTAGGGTTAGGGTTTTCATATGCACCGCTGTTCAGCTCGTGAAATTTCAAGCGGTTGAGAGCTTCAGCTTGGGGAAGGAAAAATTGAACGAAACCAGTGAATACTGAATTTAAAGATTTTCCCTTTTTTTGCGGATATTCAAAATTTATTAATTTTGACTCTCTTTCTGCGATATATTTCAGCAGAAGATGAGATTTGTGGGGCGTTGAATTTGTTGTGATTATCAGTATCTGAAAAGGAGTGAAATATTGTGGAGAAGACTTACGGACATGTCCAATTACAAACTGCCACGAGCGGCAGAAGCTTCTCACTGAATGACGTGGCTATTTCTGAGTGGTGAAACGGGAGGCGTTATGTTTGATATTGCTCCCGGGAGTTCTCTCTTTGAGATTGAGATAATTGAAAAATAATTGGAGTTGGGGACGAGATGGACCCCCAAATATCTGCTTTGTATATTGCTAAACATATCTAATTATTCAACAGGAAAAAATTTTTAAAACTTGTTTTTTTCTCTATTGATATTTATAGAAAGAATTATATGTCATAAACACTAGATGCTCAAATTTTTTTGAGATGTAATGGGTCTGGCAGACACCATTGTTGAAAATAATGCATCATCATCTCAAAATCGTATAAAAATCATGATTTTTCTCCGCCATAATTTCTATGAAGATCTAAAGGCGGAGTATCTTACCTTGAAAGATCCACTTATTTTGTGAAAGGATCTAAAAGAAAGATTTGACCACCAGAAGATGGTCATTCTACCGAAAGCACAGTTTACTTTAAATCTGTGAGTAAATGCATTAGAATTAATGGTTATAACCCTAAAATAGGTTGTAATTATGTTCGAAGCCGTGAACATAGACACGGATATGGTAAGAATCATGTATATAATCATGGCGATCAAAATATATATGCATCTAGATATATTGGGTTCTGAAGACACCATTTAAGAAATACAAAGCATCAAAGTCACTTGATTACTAACAAATTGTGAATGAAACATACAATCACCAGAAGATGATTGTTATATAAATGCTAGTTATGCTTTGTTATAAGTGTGCCTACAATATTTTATGTCTATCAGTATAAAAGATTTTTCTTTTCTCATATCTCTAACATGCTCCTTAAGTATTTTGAATTTATATTTTCTAAGATTGAATGAGTCATTAATAAAATATTTTTACGCTTGACCAAATATTTTTATGTCATTCCCCGAAGTGAATGACATTAAAAATTATAATATATTTATGTACGAGATTTTGGTCACAGCTAGTAGAAATACACTTTGTTCTTATGCTAGAAGAGTTAATTGATTAAAAGCTCCAGAAGAGCTACATGATCTTCACCTGATGGTCAATAGTTGTAATGCATCATTCTCCATGTAGTCTCGTAAAACTTTTGAACATTGATTATTCTATCAGTATATCGAGACATTGGATGAATGAACTTTTGAGGCATATGCATTACCATTATGGCATAAAATATATGTCAATTATATATACTACTATTCATCTCTCCTTCTTTAGATTACATATAATTATAAAATTGAGATGTAATATTAAGTAAACTTGAAGTTTACTGATAAATAATTAATTAGTTGGCATGACCGGTTGGACCATTCCGGATCATTAAAATACGAATAATGATTATGAATTTATTATGGAACCAAAAATTTCCTAATATGACGAATTTATAGGTGCTACTTGTTTTATTTAAAAGTTACCATTATCACTTGGGGTTGAATGTGTTATTTTGAGATGAATTGGAGAAATTATTAGTCGATGCATCAACAAATTGTAATATGTATATTCTTGTATTTGCAACATGTAGTTTGCACAATTTATTGATAATGAGCTCATTTTTAACATTCTCCCAAAGACATAATTTGTTCTAATAATACTGGTTATATTGAGATATTGAACACCCTGCAGAATGTTCATGAATGTGATATATTAGCACTTATTTCGTATTTTGCCAACACATTTTAATTCTACTCATAATAGTTGGTTTGTGGTTAGAAACCAAATATTTCTCATCCTAAATTTAGAGATGCACTATGTATGTTACTCCACCACAAATGTAATGAGATGAGTTCTCAAAGAGATTATCAAAAATGTTGGGAGCGAATCTTAAAGGGGAGATTCATATTTTGTTAATTTTGAATATGTTGCCCCAACATAAAGAGGAGAAAGTATGAGGTTGGATAAAGATATTAGTATGTGTCTCATCTTGATCTTCTATTTTGATCCTCATAGAATATACCTTGAACCAGAAGTTCAAAGGATAATTTATATAGCCAGGTATATTAACTAACCAATATCCGACAAATAATGCTCCTATTATATTTGATATCCCTGAAGGATAATATACCACTACAAATAAATTTGAGACACAACTGAAATGTGGTAGTTAAGTCAGTTCCAAGGATACAAATTCTTCACCGGAGCAAAGACTTAAGATGGTCATATCTGTTAAGTTGAAGAGATTTAAATTTCAGCAGAATTTTTCTTCAAACGTCATTGATATATTATTTTCAGAAGAAATTCAGGTACCTGAAATCTTTGACAAATGATGAGATTTCAATATGATTGAAAAATACTGGAACTGCACAAGTATATGACGTCAATGATATTAATGCGCATAATATATTGATTCAAAATGAAAATTTCCAAATCGAGGCCTGCAGACTCTAAATGATAAAGTTTGCATGAGAAATATGAAAAGTTCAAACTATTCACAAGTACACTTGAAGTGTACATATATTCCTACTAGGAATTATACACGTGAAGTGTAATCCTAAAGAGATAGCAATTGATATTTTCTTATAAAATGTGAACTACAAAAGTGAATATTTGTCATGAGTTATAGCGTATGATTCTTCGTAAGATCTGCACTGTTAACGAAGAAATATATTTCTAGCGGTGTATATGATAGTGTATGATAACACTTAATATGTGTTTATCTTTGTTATCATTTGATAATAGTACTTATATTTGAAGTCCTTGATGGACTCAATATGCTTGAAGTATATAATTGTTCTTGTAGAAAATAATGAGATTGTCTTAGTGAATTTTTATTAACAGAATGATTGATTATGCCCATGTATGAGAAAGACCATACGTAGCTATATACTTGCTATATATGTTTCTTTATCATAATATATCCTCATTGTACAATCTATTGATTGATATAGTGTTCTCCACATTATGGGGAGAAAATCATCAATTAAAAGAGGATATCATTTATGATTTTTATTATCTTGATCTATGCACAAAGATTAATGAACTGGAAGTTCAAAATATTATTTATTTGCATAAAATTACATATTGATTGTTTGTCTAACTCCTGTAAAGTTAGTCAATATAATATTCAACTTATAGATATTCTTATTTGCATAGATGTCCCAGCAGGACAAATATATGAATTCTATAGTCATATGATTTTGATACATGCCTGAAGCATGATTGATCTCTTGATTTTGATTTTGAAGATAAAATCCTCAAAAGGAAAAATGATTTGATTATCAAGATATTTTTTCTGAAGAATTTAGAGGAGCAAGTATTGTGATCAACATTTTGAAAAGTCAATATTTTATTTTGATTGAACATCATGAAGATGTTTCATATGGACAAAACACATCAATGATTATTGGGTTATTATAGTAAGTTATTTTATATCTATTAAAGGATAGTGAAGAACTATTTGGTCTTGAAGTACCATAATTCTGTAATTGAGTGCATGAATACACTTGCTCGCGTGCAAATAGATATAATTCTAGTTCTTCTCTACCCAATAAATTTTGAAATGACATTAAGCTTGCCTATTGTTATCTCTTTGAGATAGTTTATCTCGAATATTAAAAAATTCAACTCATGTTGAGATGGATATGCAAGGTATAAGTTACTTATATGATCCACATAAACCATGCATTTACAGGTATGTGTTGATTATAACAACTACATCTTAAACTCATGTTGAAGAAATAAAAATTTATGATGTTGGTTGAGAATATGTGTGATAATGATTAATGTATTCGAGATAAATTTATATCCTTTAAGAAGGAATTCCAACTATATTGTTGGATGATAATAAAGTTTGAAATATATATAAGAAGATACGATAAAATATATTTTTACTTACGAGCTCCAGAAGAGATGTGATATTGATGTGTAATGAATTTGATCATTTGATCATTTGACAAATCTATTCACTAAGATCTTATCAATTACAACATTTGATCGAAAAGCATTGGTTAAGAAATCTCAAAAGATTATCTCATCAGGGGGAGTAAATATGGCATAAAGAGTAGTGTACTCTTTTTCCTTCACTAGAGTTTTTCCCACTGAGTTTTTTTATCTAGTAAGGTTTTAACGAGGCATACTTTTATGCAATGGACATCCAATGGGGAGTGTTATGAAATTAATATTGTGGATGTCCATTATCTGATATCAAAGAGGTAATCCAATATCATAGTTATAGAGATACTCCAACTATACAGAAGATAGATAGAAGAGTTCTATCATATGATAGGATTTGTCTTCTGATTACTCTCTACCTCTTCTTATTGAGATGTACTCGTGGACCCTATAAATAGGGCTTTAGACTGATGTATTGTACACACTCATTCATTGATTGATTTACTCTTAGAGAATCAATAAAGCTCTTGTGTTCTTTCTCTCTATTTTCTTTCTATAGTTTTTCATATTCTCTATATTGTAATTTCTTTATTAAGTTATCTACATTAATATTACGATTTCATTGTACCGACGGCTACTACGCACTAACAAATTCATAAATTTACATATATTTCTCAATTTTATCCTTCTTCTCAAAATGATTACTCTTTTTTTAGAAAATATATGTGAGAGTAATATAATCTTTTAAATTTAAATTTGTCTAGAATTTTATGATTTCTTAATATATATATATATATATATATATATATATATATATATATATATATATATATATATATATATATATATATATATAAATTTTTACTCTCTCTCCTCTTCTAAAATCCTAAGCTTCCACCTTATTGTTCAAAATTTTAAAATTTTTAAATAGAAAAAGATTCTAATTGGTTAAGAAGATTTTTTAAGGACTAAATTATTACCCATCTTAATCTTTATCCGAACATCGTAACTTTCCATCATTTATCCATTATCTCCTACCAGTTACCCATATATCAAAGCTATCATTATTAAAAAAGTGAATTCTATTTTTACTCTACCAAACGCTCTACAACTCATACTCTTTTTCTTAATTGTTCTTAAACTACCAATGTTTGCAATTAATTTTTTCCTTTTTCAATTTTTTTATTACTTTCTCTTTTCCATACTTCTGCATGATAACCATTAGTATGTCTTTTCTCTGTCAAATTTTAAAGTATTTCAGCTTTGTCCTTTGGGACTTGGATCATGGTTGGGCTTAGAGGTCAATTGAGTTGAAATTGCTTCAACTTTCTTTTGCAAGTTATGTACATCATAAAAAATCCCTTTTTATACTTTTCTATTTCCTTCTTTTTCTATCGAAGCAAGCTTTCAATCAAAGATTCGGTCTAAGGATTTGTTATTATGACTACCCAACTACCCGGGAGAGGAAATGTATATTTACCCTAAATTTATTTGTTAGTTTGAAATAATCAATGTATATTATTTAAAATTTATGTGCAATGAGTGATTTTTTGTTTTTTTACTTAATTTAGATAACTACGAGTATGAAGGCAATAAGGAGAAGTACAATTGGAATGGGATGCATGAGATATTTATGTTTCCCTTAGATTCAAGACCAACATAAGAGAAAGTAATCACTCGTAATTTTTTATTTGATTTTTATTAAAAAATTTGTAATTTTCATGACTGATTATTAATTTGGTGAAATTTGAATTTTTACACTGCTCCAAGGAAGAAGGGAGCTGTTGCATTAGAGTGTTGATTCTTGAGGGTACTTAGAATTCCAATAACTAAAAACTTTGCAGAATATCATTTCAAGGGTTTTGTTCTCATTTGATCAATGAGTATAGTTACTTCTTGAATTTATACTATGAATGAGTAGCTATTCATAGTTGGAATCCTATAAATGCTGCTAATACATTAATCCCTTTTTGTTATGGGATTGTTTTGGAATGTGGAGCTGGTATTGCTGAATGTTTCAACACTATGCCGGAGGATTTAAAAAAGAAATAGGATTTAAAAAAAATAAAAAATAATATATAATCTATATTTTTTATACCTTACGATATATATTCAAGCAGAAAAATTTAAAAGGTCCTAAATTAAGATATTGATTAAAATAAAAATGATTTACGAGTACATGTTAACAATAATATGCCAAATGAAATAGATTATTTGAGAAAATTAAAGTAATAAAATTTTGAAAAGTAAATGAAAGAGGATGATCAGCGTCACTAGGGCTGTTAATTGGGCTGGGCTGACCCAAGTTCAGCCCGTTTGGGCCGCTAAAATACGTACTTAGGTTGATTTTTCAGGTCAAGCTCGGGCTAAAGTAAGCTCAGTCCGATTTCAACCAGGCCTATAAAAAAATAATATATAAAAAATCAGGTTATGGCCACCCCGAGCCTGAGCCCAGCCCGAAAGGGTCGAGCCCGAGCTCATGTTTTTTCAGTCTGATGTCAATCGAGCAGAGCTCGGGCTTAGTAATGCCCGACTTAGTGAACCCAATTGACACCCCTAACCATCACTAGTCATGCGTCGTCGTACATGTACGTCCACCTCCAGACGAGGACACCGAGTGGGACTGCCATACTCCTTGGGTCTTTCATATAGAATAGAGATTTGTGGTTGTTTAGTATTTGTTTTTAAAATTTTTATATTAATTTTATAAAAATTAAATTATTTATAAGAGAAAATATGAGTTTCACACTTAAAATTTTGAATTTGATTTTAAAATAAAATGGTTCCCAAGTAGAGCATTTGATTAGGTTGTACTTAGGGCATATTTGGATTAATTTTTTTTAGTTGAGTTGTATTGATAATTATAAGATCGAACGATTTATGAAATAAAAAGTGAAGTCTAAAGTGAAAAAAATAAATTTTTATAAAAAAATTAATACAAGTACACCCTAAATTTTTATTTCAATTTTCATTACAATTGGGGATTATTTTATTTTTGAAAAATAAATTACGTAACAACTTACACATATCCTACAGAAGAACCACAAAAATAAAAAGTTTCAAAATTAATATCTTTGAAGGTTTAATGCTATCGACTACTTCTATACTTTAGGGAACGTGACAATTTAGTACTTGAATTTTTTAAAAAGTCAAATAACCCTCTTTCTACTTTTGGTGCATAAGGTATTTAAAAGGGGTGAAATTGGATAAATTTTAAATTTAATATTTTTTATTTTTATTTTTTAAAAAATAAATTATTTGTGAAAGAATGAATAGAATTTAAAATAAAAAATTTAAATTCAAATATACTATAAATATATATTATATTTAATAAGTAAAAATACAATCATATCAGTCAATCGAAAGAAAGCGGAAAAAGAGAGAAGTCTAAAAAGGTAGGGATTATGAAAATATATACTATTAATTAATGTAAAATTTTTGCTGTAATTATATTCATCAAATTTCGGGAGATAATTTTTAAAGCAAAGTATTCAATCATTTAACGATATGATTGTACTTTCATGTATTAAATTAATGAATCTTTCTAACAACTTAACGGTGTTAAAAGTAAAGAGAGGGTTATATTAAATTTCGTCTAAATACATTCTTATTATATTTTAAAATTTGTAAATTATTAATAACATTAACTATTAATAGGATGGATATATCTCTTGAAAGAATTATATTTAATTCTTTTTTAAACTAGTTAGAAAATTTTATAGCACAAGTTTTTGGCTTATATGCATTGTTCCTTTTAACTAGTGCTCTATTCTGTGCTACGCATGGATATATAATTTAAACTTGTGTAAATATATTTTAAATTTATGTAATAACATTACTTCATGTTATAAAAACATACAGTGGATGTAATATTTTATAATCTTTTAACTTTACATTCCATTATCGTACTTTCTCAGACTCCAATTACATTAGCAATTTATGAATCAACCATCTCTAGGAGCATTCGATTGCTTTGGTCATTGAAACATTTACATTTTTACATTAAAAAGTAAAAAAAAAATTACATTAAAATACAATTTAAGTTGTATATAGAACAACTCAAACTTTATACTTATAGTAGTTCATACATTTCCTCTCATAAATAGCTTTATTTGGTAAAGAAGACTAAAAGGATGAATTCAAACAACTAAAATTCATGATTAAATAGAGCAAAAAAAAGTAAAAAAGAAGAGAAACCTAAAGTAAAAAATTAGAGTACAAAAAATATAAAGTAGCATAAACTGACCATGTAATAAAAAAAGTCATTACTACTATTGTAGATATGCTTACAACTTTGTCAACCACAAAAGAAAACTTTCAGAACCATTACCATTGCCAAAACCTTTAGAGAGTCATTGTCATTGTCATTTCTTGTCATGCTTTGAGTGCATTTTCATTGATACCATCTAGTTACTTAAATATTGTCAAGGCTTTTGGAGGATTATAAATTGTAAACCAAGAAAACTTTTGAAGTTTCCATAAAGATAATATTCTAAAATGATTGTAAAACTAAGTAAATTAATTCAAAAAAATCTTTGGAGTTTCCAAAAAGATGAGAAATTAAGTAAACCTTTGATGTTCCCATAATTAAGTAAACGTTTAAAGGATTTTTAATGTTTTATTTGTAAATTCATTCTTTATACTTCTTTTGCTATTTCATGTGATTACTATTTTTATTACAAATGTTATCATTTTTTAACTTAGATTTAGGTATCAAATTATAATTTGATTATCTCTTAAATTGACATGATAAGTTGGAATTAAAATATGATAAATAATCTTTTAAAATATCAATACAACTTAATAATTAACTTTTTAATCTCTTTCTACTTGACATATTAGTCTTCTAAAAGGATTCTACAATTACATATGTCTCTTAGCTAATGATTTTACAATTACATATGATTCTAAGCTTTATATTTAGTGACACGGTTTTATTCTATAAAATGACACACACACACACACACACACACACACACACACACATATATATATATATATATATATATATAGATGTGTAGATGTATAAAATATCAAAATAGATTTATAAAGAGTTCAATCTATGGAATTATCTTTGGATTAGTTTAATGTTTTGGAATAGTTCATGTATTTATCTCATTAACTCTTTTAAAATACTTCAAAAACTATTTAATTTTATTAAAATTAAGATAATTAGTTTATGTAATTAGTTCATGAAGATTTAAAAATTAATGAGACATTAATTACTATCTATGATATTTGACACATTAAAATTTTATTTTAATTTTAAATTATTTACATGTCACAAACACATATTTTCGATTCAATATATATATATATATATATATATATATATATATATATATATATATATATATATATATATATATATATTTTTCTGGACGGACGAATTTTTGGCCTTTTACCCGCGTGGTTCTCGGGACCAAGTCCCGGTGGTTAGTTTCTAACCTACGCAGAAATGCAACTACTCAATTTAACGAAGTTTTCTTCGGCTTTTAAGCGGCGGCGTGCGCCTCGTTGACATGTGGACTCCAGAATTCTAACGTGTCTCCCCAGCAAAATTTCGCTTAAATTGGTTCACACGCGTCCACATTCCACGTCACGCTAAGCCCCAAAATCTCACTTCCCCACGCGCTGCTCAAAAGATCAAGAATCTGCCACTACTCGTATTAAAGGCAGCAGCCGTAAAACACGACCGCGAAATCTCTGTGCACCTTTGTTCTTATGCGTCCGTATTGATCACACTTTATGCGTGGATATTTTTACTGTTAAGGGTAGAAATTCTGAAAAAGCTTCATACTCTATCAAGCTCATGCCTATAATTTTTTAAATTATTATTATTTAAAATAGAAGTAAAGATTAAATTATATTTAGTACTGTATTTCAAAGATAGTGATGTAATTAAAATAAAGAAGATCGAAATATATTTATTTTTGCATTTACTTATATTAGTAAGATTATATTATACTCACTCTGAGATATTAGGGTATAGAATTATCTCAGTTACTATAATTTTTAAACAAATGTATAATTTTATGTGATTTGTTATAATAGATTATTCCATTCTTAAAATTCTCCTCTTCTGTAATATTAGAGTTAAATTTGAGACTGTACTTAGTTGTAATGGTTTACCATTTCACTATTAATGGATAATTTTTCATTCATAAAAAAAATATCAGTGCTCTACTTTAAAAAAAAAGAAAAAGAAAGCGTCAATGAAGTTTATGTCAGTGTGAAGTTTATTATTCATTTTAAGAAAATTTAAATTAAATATTCTTTTTTAATCAATTATGCATCTTTTATATAAATTTTTATAATTAAAATACAATGATTCTTCGACGTTTCTTATTTTATTTTAAAAAAATTAAATTTCTCTAATATATAATCTAGTCACTAAAATTTTAAATTAATAAAAATATTATTATAATAATTTATAATTAAATTAATTTTGTTAATTTATATGTTATGTCAAAATAAAATATTTCATTTGAACAGAAGAGGTACAAAAAAATAATTATCATCATAATACATTAAATTTTAATTTTTTCATTTATTTTCGTGCACTTTTTCACTTACATAATCATATTTAACTTCGAACTGAATCAACTAAGTAATCAATATTTAAATATCAACAATATTTTTCAACTACATGTTAATGATATTGTGGATCTTATTTAAATTTTATAAAAGGTATAGGGGCATAATTGGATAAATTTTGTGTTTAAGATTTTTTAAATTCTTTGTCTTAGATTTTATTCATGAAATACTATCCAAATGCACATTAAAATAATTTGATATAAAAACAAATTAATATAATGTCGGGATTTTCATTTTTCCAAGTCAAAACAGTTCCCATAACTGAAATTAAGTTAAACTCTACACCAACGAGAATTAAGTAATATGATTAAAGGTGTTTTTGGATTGATTCAATTGTGAAACTCAATGTAAATTTTTTATTTTAGATCTCACTTTACTTTTTATAAATAATTTAATGTTACTAAATATAAAATAAAAAATTCAAATACAAATACTATCCAATTACACACTAAATTTAAAAAAATTATTACTATAATTCCCTCTCAAAAAAATAAAAAAGAATGTTTTCACCTTCCTAACCTGGGGTAAAAAGGTCATGCTCGTGGTAGAGTGTGAAGGGAAGTAGCTGTACTTGGGTTTATGTGCTTCTATCATATGTAATGATTAATTGAGTGTATATAAGATACAACCGCAGTAGTCTACACCATCCATGTGCTCAAACAAAAGGATCCATCAAAAAAAAAAAAAAAAAAGCAAAAGGATCTGATATATGTAGTAGGAGTATTCATGAGAGGGTGAGAGTAGAGTTAAAATATGCATCCTCCAACAAAATCCCTTCAAAAGATACCCTTATATTTATATCTGTCCAATGGGAAATACCTTTCCCTTTCCAGAATTGAATTGTTCTTATCTACATGCCCATTAAATACCAGAACTTCTTCTCTGAGTAGTCATGTCTCTAACCCAATAATCAAACTACTCCACATCCACATATATATCATGTGTACAACAGAATCAGCCATTTGAGAAACCTCAACATTTCATGCCATCTCTTTCTTCTCTAGACTGCTTTGCCAAGAAGCAGCTAGGTATATATATGCAGTAGATTCCAAGAAGAAATTGAAGCTTGGGCTTGAGAGTACACTTCAACTTCACTTGATAATGAACCAGTGTGTTCCCAGTTGGGACCTTGATGATAATCCCACTCCTACTCCTCCAAGGCTTGCCCTTCGGGCTCAATCTAATTCCAATTCCTTAGTCGCTGATGTTCCCACGTAAGAACATCCCCTCAGCTTCATCTTTCTGCTTATGTTCCCAGTTGATTTTACTGCTGCGCTTTTGTTAATGGTGGTGGGATGTTTTGCAGGTTAGACTATGAAGTAGCAGAGCTAACGTGGGAAAATGGGCAGCTAGCTATGCATGGTTTAGGCCCTCCTCGCTTGCCTGGCAAAATCGCAGCACTCTCCTCTTCCACTAAGTACTCGTGGGATAAACCACCAGCCGGCGACACTCTTGAGTCAATAGTTAACCAAGCCACCACCGCTCCCCGTGGTAAGTCGTCCATTGGTGGAGGCGGTAACGGCGGAGATGAGCTCGTGTCTTGGTTCGAGGAAAACCACCGTGCAGTAACCCCTGCGGCTACTGCGTCTGTAATCTTGACCATGGATGCATTAGTTCCATGCAGCAACACGGGAAACAATCAAGAACGCATGCCTCAAGTGCTGGACTCTGTGCCGGGAATTAATTCCTGCGTGGTGGGCTGCTCCACTCCTGTAGCCTCCTGCAGCGGAGCCGCCACCCTCGACAAGGCGCGTGCTCCGCACGAGTGGAGCAGCAGGCCGGCCCAAAGTGTGAGCGGGAGTGCCACCGGCGGGCGAGACAGCCGCCAGGTGACTCTGGACACGTACCAGAGGGAACTTGGCACTGCGGGCTTCACCTCTACTTCTTTGGGCTCGCCGGAAAACACCAGCTCAGCCAAACAATGCACCAAAACCGTGGATGATCATGACTCCGTTTGTCACAGCAGAAATCAGGCGAGAAGTCGTAACTTCTGGTTTCCTGCAAGTTTCTAATTCAACAATAAAATGCACGGTTACACTCATATATATATATATATATATATATATATATATATATATATATATATATATATATATATATATATATATGTATGTATGTATATTATGGATCATGTAAATATAGTTTGCATATTTTCTTGATAATGAAACTTAACTTTTGAGTTGCTCTTTCATTGCAGAGGGAGACAGGAGATGAAGAGGACAAGAAAAAAGGAAGCGGGAAATTATCAGCCTCAACGAAGAGGAGCAGAGCTGCTGCTATACATAACCAGTCTGAACGTGTAAGTTCGTCCTTTTCCCCTTTGAGCTTGCCATTTAGATTTACTATTGTGTTTTTGTGCAAAATTTTAAAACTTTGTCTTCAACATTCTGTATATTTAGAGCTTTATACCATTGCCTCAAAAGTCGAACATTTTAGAAGAGAATCTACTTTCTTTATTCCAAACTTTGGGGGAAAGGGATTCTTCAAAACTTTGGACATCTTTTGGTTAAAACTTTGTTGATTTACATATGTCGAATTATTATCTCAAGTAAGCGAATAGTCTTTTCATAAATAAGCTTAATGGTGTAATTTAAAGTCTTTGATACGCATCTCAGATTGGACGTCAGTCATAACAGGAGGAGAAAAAAAAGTGTAGAAGATTTTTCTTGATTTTAGGACTAACCAACCTTATTCCACGATCTGATTATCCTCTAAATAGCAAAACTTTAATTAGGATATCTATTTGGATTACATGCAAACTGTTGATATCAGTGATTCATATGCTGTGTATCAGAAAAGAAGAGACAAGATTAATCAAAGAATGAAGACACTGCAGAAGTTGGTCCCGAATTCCAGTAAGGTATGAGAGGATGCCAAAACTTTATTTTTCCTTTTTGAAGTCAAGTTATGAGCTGAAGAAGAAAATTCCTAAGTTCGTCCGTGAAACTTCTTTTTTCTCCCCTGGGTTGAAAAGAACTGGTATGCGTCAACACTTTGGATATCTAACCTTGGAGAATCCATGATTCAAATTTACAAGCCAACCGGAAAACCTATTTAGTCTTTAAAGAAACAGGCCTTCTTGTGCGTTTTCTTTCACCGACGTTCTCTCTCTTTTCCCCCACAAGTATTTTGCAAGTTGAGGAAGAAAGGGCACGGTGTTGGAGTGGGGGTGAGTAGGCTGGTTTGGTGGTTCCTCTGTCATGTATAATTGATCTATTCTCCCAGCAGGATCCTGGTTGGAGGACAATGGCAGTAAACTTGGTCCTGGGAACTGAGTATGACATTATCTCTTTTTATGTCCAGATTTGGACTGAGTTTCATCACGGAATCTGGTTATCAAAAGCTAAAAAGAGTCATTTGTCTCTGATAAAAGTGTGTTTTTGAAACCCGTGAAAAATTGAGGCCTCAATGCTTCAAAAAGAAATTGATCAGAAAGCGTGGTCCAGTACTTGGGCCTAAAGCATTGATGTAGTAGTGTGAATATTTGGTATGGTGAAATAATCCCAGTCCACATATACCCCTCTGCTTCGCAGACAACCCGACAGAAGGTTGTTGATTGTCAAGACAATCATTTGCTACCACATAAATTTCCATCACGGGCAGGACCCTCCTTTTACTCTTTGAACTCTCTTAAATTTCAGCGCTTTCATGGATTCAATGATTGCTTTTACTTCTACTTTCATTGCTGCGCAACACCAAATATAGCAACGAACACATATTGCCCTGCTTTTATCCTGTCCCTGTACAACTTTTGACCATAATGAAAATATCAAGAAAGAATGATATTATTGTCGGCTGCCTTTATGGAATGTTCTAAGATCGCATGAGTCTCTTGTGCAACATAGATCTCTACTTGGCCTAAATCTGATTTTTTTTTTTTTTTTTGCTTCTTTTGGCTTGTGAATGACTTTTATCAGACTGACAAAGCATCAATGCTCGATGAAGTCATTGAATACTTGAAACAACTGCAAGCTCAAGTTCAAATGATGAGCAGAATGAACATGTCACCGATGATGTTGCCGTTGGCATTGCAACAGCAACTTCAGATGTCTATGATGGCTCAGATGGGATTAGGAATGAACTTGGGAATGGGATTAGGGGTGATGGATATGAACACAATGGCTGGCCGGCCCAATATTGCCCGAATTCCTCCGGTACTGCATCCCACAGCCTTCGTGCCTGCTGCAGTAAACCCTTGGGATTGCCCTGTAGGAGATCGTCTGACTCCCTCTTCTTCGGCAATGCCGGATCTTGCGTCTGCATTTCTCGCTTGTCAGTCGCAGGTAAGCATAGAGTATTTGTAAAGGAAGAAGTAAGATTGAAAATGAATCGATACACCTAAACTCTGAAAAAGCTTGTTATATGCTTCAAATGACGAAATTGATCTCTTAATATTGCAGCCTATGACAATGGATGCTTATTCTAGGATGGCAGCACTATACCAGCAGTTTCAACAACCTTCAAGTCCAGCCACTAGGAGCAAACCCATATGATTTTTACAGTTGTTGATTTGTTTTAAGTGAGTTTGTACTGAAAACCGCAAGTATGATGAGACAAAGTCAAGCCTCATTGCTTACCCCTGCCCAACACACAGTTAATACCCGGATGATCAGGAATAGTTAAGTCATGGATGAAGATCAAACTTGCAATGGAAATTGCAATGAAGTTTTCTACCCTTTTGTATTCTTTTACGAATTTGACTCTTCTCAAACCATATGGATATCGGAATGTATATTCTATTTTGAATTCTTTTTCCTTAGTGTCATCATTTTCTCTGAAATATTGTGGAGTAGGGGAAAAAGATTTCCATTGCCGATTAAAAATTTGAGTGTGTAGGTAGCGAATAGAATTTAATTTTAAAATTTTTATTTTAAATTTTATAAAAATTAAAAAAATTATTTTTAAAAATAAAATTTTATATTAAAATTCGAAATAAAAATTATTCTAATTAACTCTGTCTATGATTAAGTTATAATTCAACAAGGACCTACTTATTATATATTCTTTTTCACCTGAAACTGCAATTTCTTTAATTCTACTATTTCAAACACTGCAAATTTGACAACATATCTCCACATTTTCATGCCCCATTTTCTTTCCCCTGATGACCCTAGCCCGATTAGGACTGTATCTAATTAATTGACTTAGGAGTATTACATTATTAGTAAAGCGATCGAAATGATAGAGATGTTAACCAACTTTTTTACTACAAGAACCGAATCAAGCTCTATCAATCCCGTCCTCATTAGTCATTTACCTACACCCTCCAATCGGATGGTGATTGATCCAAAAAGACAAGTATAACATGCAGTGTTGGTTGAAAGACAACTGATGTGATGCATATTGATGGGTGTGATTAGATAAAATTTGATTTTAAGATTTTAATTTTTAATTTTATAAAAAATAAATTATTTATAAAAAAATATAAGTATTTTAAAAAATTTTAAATTTAATTTTAAAATCAAACTTTGTCCTATCTAAGCCTAATTTTCGAAAAGGTGTCACCACAAATTTTATTTCACAAATTTTGCACGAAAAGTTGTCACCACTTTGCCTTCAATTTTCACCACACGGACCATTTCCAATTTCAATCCACAGATCCAACTAGTTGAGGCAGTTCCAATTTGATATGACAATTCTGTCACCTCCAATCTAATATCATACCTCTCTAACCGAGGCACTTTCCAGAAAACAACTCTGCCATTTTTTTTTTGATCCTCTTTCTCCCCTTTTGAGTCTCAACATGGAAAACGGAAAGAAGTAGGGATGAATTGTAGTTGAGCTATCAAAGCATGGATATAAAGCCAATGATTCAATTTATAGAACAATAATGATTGTTACTGCCCTTTCCTACTCCTTAGTATACAAGTTTAGTTAGTTTGTAATCATATTTCCGATTATGAGCACTATCTAGTGTTTTTCCATTTTTTAGAGGGAGCAAAAAATAGAAGCCGTTAAGCAAAATGAAAGCTAAAAGAGCTTGATATAATTTTTGTGTTTGGTTTCCTAAAGGTCTCATTCTTTTCTCTGTTTTAAGATATAAATATAAGATTTTTTATACTTTTTATATATATTAAAAAATAAAAAAAATAAAAAAAAATTATTTTATTATAATTATAATTAATTAATTTTATTAATATAATAAAAGATAAAAATTATATTTATAATAAAAATAATTTTTAGTCAAAAATCGAAAACGAGTACTACTTAACAAATGATTGGAGAATGAAGGGAACGCTTGTTCATTAAGATTACCACACAAAGTCCTCCAAAATCTGCCGCTTCTTTCCCCGAGTCTGGTCTTTTGGACACTTCTCCACTGTATTAGTTTGGACTGATTTATCAGATTTCTTTTCAAGTATTGATTGCCATCTTTCCCAAGTGCTCAGGCGGGACCCATTTTTGGCCCAATTGAGCTTCTTTTCTGCATCTCATATTTTAACGGGGCCGCTTTTTCCAATTTTGTTTTAAGGGTAAAAGACAGATTATATTAGCCAACCAAAATATTTTTGAGCCAATTAGGACTGTGTTGACTTAATTAATGTCTCATGATTTTTCAACAACGGACTAAAAACGATCAATGAAGTATCCAATTATTTTCTCTCATAATAAATAACTGGCCCCTGTGCTTATTGACTAATCAATATTTTGGGTGTGATTGAATAAGATTTAGTTTTAAAATTTTTATCTTTTATTTTGTAAAAGTTAAATTGTTTGTGAGAAGAAATATATGTTTTATATTTAAAATTTTAGATTTAATTTTGAAACCAAACTCTATCCAAGTAGAGCCTTTTTAAAACAAACTCAACAAAAGCTAAGTTGATAAATTAGACAATTGCATTTTTGTCTATTTCACTCAAATGTTTTTCTTTTATAAAAAAAATGGCTTTGGTACTCTTAGCCTTAAAATCAGTTGGTTCCACATACTTTTAACAAACTCAATAACTCTTCTTTTCTTATCGCATTGGTATTATTATGATAAGAAAATTAGTACTACTAACTATCATGATAACAGTTATTTGTCTGCGTAGAAATTTTTTAGTCATATAAATTTTTATGCGTTTAAAGTTTATGAGAAGAAGTCATAAAATTTCTCAAACTTATTTCTTTAATAAAAGTTCTTGCAATATGTCTTTTGCTTAGAAAAAATTAAATAAATAACAAAAAACATAATGACAAATTTTTTTATAAAGTGGGTAAGTTAATTTTATAGCTATTGATATTAAAGTTATTTTATTTATAAAAAAATAAAAAGAGGGAAAGATGTTAAAATAGGAGTGAGAATATCACTTCTGAAATCAAAAAAATAAAAATATCTAGTCCACGTCGGTAGACCTTAACGGCTTAACTACCATCTAAATCACCAAGTAATATGACTAACGGGGCTTGCGGCTCAGATGGCAGCGAGGCATTGCTAATAAATTATTGTGTGGCTATTTGTATTTTATTCATTTAGGATTTTTCAGATATTTCATATTGTCTCTTATCAAAATGTTTAAGCTATTATATAACTTTTCTTCTTTTTTTTTAAAAAACTACTGTCTAAATTTTACGTGAATTTTTTGTTTTTCTTGTTTTGGAGGGTACTTCAATCCTCAACTTCCCCCCTTCTTTTCTGGGTCTAAATAGCAGTAAGAGACTATAAATTGACCAATTCTGAAGTTTCCGCCTAGTGCAGAAGCTACCAGTGTATTCATTGGACCTGCTGGGATAATTTTTGAACTGGCCCAAGAGTAAAAATGGAGGATACTTGGGCCAGATGTTTTAACTGGCCCAAAAGTGTAAATGGAGGATGTGTCCCTCAACTTTTGAGTGGGCTTAACATTGAGTGCGAGACTTGGGCCAAAGAAAGAAAAAAAGATTGAAACAAAATATGTATTCTAGTAGGGTTTATCACACGTTCTTATCTGTACATACGCGAGTAAAAGGCTTGTGGAATTTAGTAATTGATTGAGATAAAATTGTACGAATGTCTGCAAAATCTGAGATTTGATTTGATGCGCCCGCAATATATTTCTGGCACGGACAAATCATTAAGTGATAATAAGAGCAGCGGAGTCTGGAGAGACCTCATATGACTTTCCCGACATTGTAGCAAGTTCCCAGTGCAGTGGATCTTGAAGAAAATCCACAACCCCCAAACACCCTCTCCCGTCCTCATGTAAAGAAGTACCAAAATCATGAAAATAATTTCCAGTTGCAAATTTTATGGGCAATAATTGGAGCCTTCCTCTCTAGTCCTGGGCACGTGAATTCCATCAAACAAAGTCTGCTGACCATTATTAGTTTTAGTTTTTTTTTCTAATTAAAATATTTCATTAAAAGAAATAAAAAAGGCTACAGAAATGGATTAAAAACTAATGGTAATAAAAAAATAAAATACCCCATCAATCCTAAGTGGGTAAGATACATCAAAACAAAACAAAACAAAACACATTAAATGCTTCTTCTTGGTGCTTTTGTCTCTATCTTTGCGAACCAACTACTTACAATATCCAACTTTATCTCATCTCTTGAATGATAATTTGTAAAACTTTTAGCGTGTTAGTGACCTTGAAAATTACATGTAAAGGAGAAAAAAAGTAGATAAGGGACCTAAATCTAAATGGAGTTAAAATTTTTTTAAGAATATATAGTATAATATACTGATTTATGAAAATCGATAGACATACAAATGATGGAATTGAAGATTTTGATGAAGATCACTTGGGAAGCAGATTACAGTAGTTTTGACGCAGAAGAAAAAGATGGGATGACAAAACACTGCATAAAAGTAAAGATGGCTAAGTGCCTATGTCCAAGCTCCCGTTTTGACCGGAGCTTGCAGGTAGAAAGTTGTAGGCGATTGAGAAACAGAGATGGAGAGAATTCGTGTAGGAATAGAAAGAAAGAGAAGAGTTGATTTTGGATTTTGATGTATTCATTAATTTTCATCACAGTAGTAAAAATGATGAAATATAATCACAGCCATATAGAGACTTTATGGCCCCATTTGTATCGATGGAAACAGAAGGAAAGGAAATAAGAAGAGACGTAAGGATAAAATATCAGTATTTTGATTGATTTTTTTTTATATAAAAAAGGAAATAAAAGAGAGAAAAATAAAAGAATTAAATTATTTTTATTTTAAGATGCTTATATTCATATAACAATAAACATAAATATATAAATTAATAATTATTTCTTTTTTTCTCTTATTAATTATTCAAATCCAACAATAACTCTCTCGTTTCTTTCTAATAAATTATTGCGTTCCTCTCCGTCAATAAGCGGGGCCTATTGGGGGAGTTGTGTGGGAGGGGTTCAGAAGGCTTTAATTCCCATGAGCATGTTGGTACTCGTGATATTGTACAAAATCGTGCTTAATTTGATCAGAATGTATCAAAATTATCAACTGGAGTCCACGGGATTGTCCTTCTAGTCCCGTGCTCCCACAGAGCCACAGATTTTAATGAAAATTCTCAACGTGGGGACGATTTTTTTTTAATAAAAAAATATAATCATTGATCATTTAATTCGAATACGAGAGCATATTTATATATTCTCAATTAAACAAATTTCATCCAAGTTTATTACTTCTTCAAAGGTAGATGAATAACGGATTAATATCAATGGGTTTGAGAAATTTGAAGCTGAGGATGATAAATGAAAAGGTTGATCCAAGAGGCAAATCCCGTGACATCTTTCGGCATTATAGCAAGAGGAGATAATGACATTCATAATCTGCAAAGTTTCATGAGAGGTCTCAATTTATGCTGATGGATGGTATCATTGTCAAAAATACTAAAAGAAAATGAAAATCAAATCAGACGTCCCAATTTATATGCAATTTCGATGCTTCTTCCTTCTTTTCTATTTTCAGTTTGTGTAATATTTGGCCTTCTTCCTCAGTCTCTCCTTCCGCGAACCACTACAATGCATTAGTTGAAGACCCATGAAAAGGATACTTGCATTATGAACAACTTTTTCTTGATGCTTGAAGGTTCAATACATCTTACTTTTGAGGCCAACGAGTGTGTGTCGCAAAAGGCAAAACCGCGACAAAAACTTGATCGGTATTCAACATTTGCTTAAAGCTTACAGTTCTGTTGGTGAATTCTTTCAGCAAAGATTAATTATGTGCATCTCAAACAAAGCCAAGAATCAAGATTGCAGATTGAGAGCACCTTAGAGAGAAAGTCACAGCAGGCTTCCCCTTACTTGCATCCCAGATTTTGATCATTCTTTTGGGCAAGCCATTGCACGTGTAACTTGTACTAGTCACCACCATATGGAATTGAATTTGACACAAATCTCCAGACAGCTTCTTCTTTAAATGCCGTCTACCGGGGTGGACCCTTGGAAGACCTAACATATTTGAATATTTCAATCCCCATTTCTTGCCTTCAACCCACTGTCGGCGACCCATCTTAGTGGTAAAAATGAAAACCCTGCAGTAAAAGCCCAGAAACACAACAATTTTCAGCTGGATTCCAAGTATAGAAAGGTAACCTTCGTGCTTATATACCATAACTTGAATCTTCGTACAAAAAATGAAATCCCAGTAAAAATTTTTTACTATTAAATCTCGATATGAAATTTAAGTTTCCTACATACGGTGACTTGAGTATTCCTATGGAAAGTGAAAGAGAGAGCCGGAAATTTACCCTTTGAGATGAAGATCTCCTGGTTGTGTTCAACCGGCTAATAAACAACTACTACTATGATCTTTCTAGATAGTACAGTACTGTGTGTTGGAGGATTAACTTTGATGAATGCATATGGCATATTTTATGAATGTTGCATTAATATAAAGCAGAAAACTAGCTGGTATGTCTGGACTGTGCCTCTACACTGTGGAGGCAAATATCTTGTAAGTTGAGATAGGCCTCCCTAGTCCTTTCCTACCCACCTTCCAAATGGCCAAAACTTCAAATTCTTTATTCATTCACAAACACAGCTAACTTAGCTTGTTTCTCCTTCCCAAGTCCCATCCTCCTCTCTTGTTTTTTCCCACTCCATTCTCCCTTATACAAATCCCTGGTTGCCATTTTTCTTCTTCCACACAAAAACTGCCATATTTTCTCTTTCTTTCCTTCAGTCTCCGTCTCTCTTAACCCGCAGAGGAATGGCTTTGTCTAATTCGATCTCGATATCCCCAAGAAAGCTTAGAGATGATCTCTACTCACACTCGTATCAAGAAGACTGTAACATCCCATTAGTCATCTCTGTTCTTGCTTCTCTGATTGAGAGAACCTTGGCCAGGAACGCGAGGATTGCCAAGAAATGCACATGGACACTCTCAAAAGATGTTCGAACGCAAATCTTTGATAGCCACGAGGCTCCGGACATGACAATCCAATCCTACCTCGAGAGAATTTTCAGATACACCAGAGCCGGACCTTCTGTCTACGTTGTTGCTTATGTCTACATCGATAGATTTTGCCAGTTATATCCCGAGTTTCGCATCAGTGCTCGAAACGTACATAGGCTGCTCATCACAACTATTATGGTCGCATCCAAATATGTGGAAGACATGTAAGTTCTTTCTCCCCTCTGTTCAAGCTAGAACATCTCTCAATGTAGGAGAAATCGGGAGGCTAACGGTGTTCTCTTATTGTTGGGAACAGGAACTACAGAAACTCTTACTTTGCTCGAGTTGGAGGATTGACGACGAACGAAATCAACAATTTGGAGCTCGAGTTTTTGTTCTTGGTGGGATTCAAGCTGCACGTAAATGTGAGTGTTTTCGAGAGCTATTGCTGCCATTTGGAAAGAGAAGTGAGCATCGGAGGAGGGTACCAAATTGAGAGGACATTAAGATGCGCTGAAGAAATCAAATCAAGGCAAAGAGAAGAAGGAAGATACAGTCAAATTGCTCGAGTTTTGCTGTAGTGAATGAAATTCAGAGTAATTTTATACTACTGAGAAGCATAGTTTGTGACCCTTGAATTGAAGCATTTTTACTATGTACAGAAATTGTATAGACAACCAGCAATTTAATTTTGCAAGCAAGAAAAGTGAATCCAACAACTACATTTCCAATTTCTACTTCAAATTTAGAGCTTTTGGTTTCTGAAGAGTTGCCCTGTTATGTATTTATCTACTTGTCTTGTAAGATTATATATATTTAAAAAAATCTATACGCCTAATAAGATGATATTTATTCAAGATAATCGAATGATAAAAACTTGAAGACAAAAATAGAATTTTCTTTCTAATGTTATAGACGGACTGCACATTAATCAAGTGGAAGATTTTAGAAATTGTCGGTGGAATTTCTCTCGGTTATGTTGGTTTTCCTGTGGCTTCTGCTTGTTTGACTGTAAATGACTACGTACTTCAATTCTTGACCAAGTTATAGTGTACCTTAGACGAAGACATTTGCTTTTGTTCTTCTTGGAATTAACTTCCCCGGCTATGACTTCCAAAGGAATTCCCTCTCACTTGTCAAAAACAGGGGAAAAAAAAAAGAAAGAAAAAAAGAGGAATTCCCTCTCCAACAAGGTAATTGATGAAATAATGAAAAATTAATACACTTGATGAGCATGGTACAAATCAAGTCTTGGCCAATCAAAATTGACTTTATCATGTGGAGATGTTGGAGAAGCAATGACCTGAACTCTTACTACTGTAGTAAGTGTTTGTTAAATGATTAATTATAAGCTTGATTAGAGAAAGAGGACATAGGCATATTAATTTATTGGTTTGATAAGTAGGGTTTTAGTAATTTTGTTTTTGGTTTATAGTTTGTAATATTTGTCTTTTCTTAAAAAATAAAAAGAATAGAAAGTGAAATGAAGACAAGTTAATATTTTTTTTAAAATAAATGGTACTATACGGAGACTGTATGATCTATAAATCAAATATAGCATAATGATCCCTAAAAAAACTATAGCTTAAAGTTGCAAGCCCTATCAATCACATTAAAAGGAGGGCAAATTCGCAAGAGTCAAATCTCAACTTGTGATAAGTAAGACCTTTTTTCTTTGGGGGGCGGGGGAATTTGAGTGAAGGAAATCCAAGATTAGACTAAAGTGTATATATATAAGAGTAAAATATAGAACGATTGAGCAGTTCGGCTAATGGTAATTGGCCTAGGAGAAACTCGATGATTTTAAAAGAAAGATAAATTGGTATAAATAGTTCCAAATTTATTTATTTTACCTTAAGTTGATTTCATATCTTTTTTTAATCTTTTAATTATTTTTTCAAGAAAAAGTTGATCCCTGCCACCTCTCTCACGTCAGAACGGCAGGTCCTCTTATATGCAATGCACGAGATATGCTTCTCAAGGACAAAATGGTCTTTTCGACAGGTTTTTGAATGACGTTTGCATAAAGTCCCGCGGATCGTTCTCCTCCTGACGACACTATTCGCTGTGCGGAGAAATTGCTTGGGCTTCTTTTCTCGGAGGGAAATGATTGGGAAGACCATTTTGCCCTTGATAAATATATCTTGTGCGCTAAATGTGAGAGCCCCCGCCATTCTCCTCTACGAGAGAGGTGGCGGGGACCAAGTTTTCTTAAAAAAATAATTAAAGGATTAAAAAAAAAGAAAAGAGATGAAATCACATTTAAAAAAATAGAAAGAAAAGATACGAGACAAACTTTGGACAAAATAAATGAATTTGGGACTAAATATGTCAATTTTTCTAAAAGATTAAAAAAGGTGAAAAAGTTTTTGCACGAGAGGTAATGAAATAAAGAGAAAACAAAAAGAAAAAGAATGATAATGAATACAGCAAATATCAAATTGGAGGTGAAGATTCATCATTAATCATCTGTTCAATGCAGCAGCACAACCATTTTCTGATACTAAAGATTGCAACTATGGTCATTGTAATCATATACAACAGCTTTCTGCCCTTCCCCTTGTGATCCATATTATAACAAGAGAAAACATTATGGAGTGGGACGTTCGAAGGGGACTATTCTAACTTTGGTTGGGATGTTGATACCACATCTTCCATAATTAGATGGGAAACTTGATGTATTCTAAAATAAATTTTAATTCATCGTCTAATTTTTGTCAAAATTATAATAATTAATTTTCAAGTATCCATTGATGTGTAACAATTTAAAATTTTTATTTTAAATTTTGTGAAAATTAAATTATTTATTAAAAAATATGTTAGTTTCAAGTTTAAAATTTTAAATTTAATTTTAGAATAAAATTCTGTACAAATAAAGTCTAAATAAATGAATCAAAAGCATGATTTGGGGCTACCATCAAAGAGCAGCGTGTCTAATGATGCTTAATTGGGGTTTTGAGTATTCAAACAACCGAACAAAGCAGCTTTAATTTAAAAAAGAGCACCCCATAGCAAGTGGTAAAAGGATAAGCATTCAATAATTGTTGAAATTAAGAATGAAAAAAGCACAGGACAAATTAAAGCAGCAGTTTCGTGGATGGTGCTTGAATTAACGTACTTTTTGTGAATATATATGATTGATAGAAGTGAGGGGTTGGCCAGCGTTGTTTGGTTATTCACGGTTTAAGCGCATTTACGTAATTTTAGAATTTGTTTATTGCTTGCACACATCACCTTGTCAACTTTCTTACCCACCTAATGCGTACATGAGGTCATACAATATCGGGCTGAGCCCCGCGAAGTGCAGGAAGGATCCCAGCACCTCCGGTGTCAATGTCATTGGTAGTTACTAGTTAGGAAGTGTGACAACTTTACTTTCGAAATATTCTTCTGTTTTTAAATGTAAGGCTTTCGATTTTTCAAAAAATATTCTAATTTTTATAAAATTAAAATTTTTTTAAAAGTTATCAATATTATGAATATAATTTTTTTATTTTCTATTATATTAGTACAATTAATTAAAAAATATAAAAAATACTTTTATTTTATTTTTTAAAATTTATGCAAAAAGAACTTAAAATTCTTATATTTTGAAATTAAAAGAGTAGGATCTTTAGATTAGATTCAGGTTTTGAAATTTTGGAGCAGAATTTTTGGTGAGATTGTCTCTGTTTCTCGTTTCAGTTGTGTGTTAGCTGTCCCCAGGAATGAATTATATAAGAAGCAAAAAAAGTTTGCAGCCCAAAGTACAATTTATTCTATTTAAGGGACATTTACCTAACTTGAATATTTTTTAATGTAGAGCCCATCCGGAGGACAAAGAATAATCGTTCTAGAACGGAACTTTTAGTTCACTCTGAGTTTGTGCTGCCTAAAAAATATGAATACCTTCAACTTCTTGAGATATGGACATGAGACCTAAGCAGTAAGCACCCAAGTTTCCTACCACGAGAGCAGTGTGGTTAGAGCTTTATCTTATGTCTTGAATATTGAGGATTCGAATCTCACTGATAACGTAAAATTCTTTCCCTCAATAGAAGTATTATGAGATTGTGTCTGAATTGTTAGCTTATAGTACTAATCCAACGTGGCAAATCTCTTTTCACTTGGACTTTGATAGTGTTTAGCGCTAATTATTTAGCTTATCTGATATGTTTGCGAGACGAATACATAATTTTGAATATTGTGTAGTGAAGGAGTTATTGATCCGTTATCTCCAGACTCACCTTTTAACTCAGCACAAAAAAAAAAAAAACACCCAAGTTTACTTCATCAATGAATAACAACTATTTAAAGAACATTTCCTTCCTTTTTTTGCAATTTCTGTTGATCCAAAATAGAGGAAAAAGTCCCTAAAAGTTATAGAACACTAATATAAAATAAAACAAAACGAAAAGCCCTAATGATATCCCAATTCCGTAGACAAATTTTATTTATTTCCTTTAAACATTTTGTTTGTCCTTTTTTTTAAAAAAATATTTAGTTTGTCCCAGAAAATTTTCGCTTAGAATAGTAGTGTCAGATTACACATCACTGGCCCAGAATTCCTGAAAATAGCGGCGCCCTTTATAGTTCCCTGGCGGCTTGAAGAAGAACAAAGCCCATATTATTGGTCTGAGATGGGTCTTCTGACTCTATATATCCATACAAGCCCAAATTCTGTTGAAAAATCTTTTGTGAATATATCTACCCCATTTCTGATGAGCCCATATTTCTCACACTTATCAAGGTCCGTAATTAAACGTGGTAGCCCGTACCTAACGTGGCCGAACTTCATCAGTTGGGCGGAAATTACACTAAAAATTTTAAAAAATTATATGCCAATGGCCTCTTAAGTTTATTTGACAAAATTAAAGAAGCTCAGAGTAGATTTATTATTTATTATATTATATTGACTGATTTAATATGTTATTATTTATTATATTATATTGACTGATTTGATATGATAAATTTTTTATTATATAAAATAAACGTGTATATATATATTGTCTTCATTTCTTTTTCTTTTAAGAATAATTGATAAAATTAATTCAAAAACTATATTTTACTAGATACTTGATAAATTTTTTAGGGACACGTACTCATACAAAACAAAAAATTCCACTAATTGGGTTACTGTTATAAGTGGGGAATGGAATCTAAAACTCGGGAACTTACCCAAGAAATTTATTCTTGTTGATAGCGAAAACCACGTGAATTAGTAGAAGCAGAGAGCATGATTTTTGATTGTCATTTGAAGCTGTCAGAAAAGCCGCATCAGATGAAGCATGTTTCACATTCGAATCATCCCCATGTCTCAGGCAGCCAACGAGACATGATCACCTTCAAGAACCACATAGAAATCGCCACGCTTCTTCATTCCACAACGCAGAAGAGTAACCCCAACTTGACAAGTACATGCGGGTATAAGATAATAATTTTGGATATATTTGAATTAAAAATTTTTAATTAAATTATATTAAAAATTATAAAAATAAAAAAAATTCAATAAAAATACAAGCATAAAGTCTCTAACCATCAAGCTCAGTGTCGCGCGGCAAGTATCACGAGTCCGTTGTTTACCTTTCGAGGTGACACCCACGTGGGTACTCCGCTAAATTCTTCCCAAAGGGGCATGGGAAATTCTACGGCTAACGGCCAATAACCGCCATTAACGGCTATCCTGGTGGCATACTTTTCTACGATGTTAAAACGTAATTCCCTCTTCCCTTAAATTGTGGGTGTTTGTAGTAACTAAATGGTCAATAATCTGACATAACCTTTCAGTTTTTTCTTCTTTCCTGTTTGTGAAGACACCGATGGAAGAACACGTAAATGTGAGGAACTGACTTCCTCAAATGCTACTATAGACTTTTTTGAAAAACGTATATGCTACTATAGAATAGTCTTATTCTTTTGGCAATTCATTTGACTTCAACATCACTCTAATCTTCAAACCAAGAAATTGATATTTTCGTCGTCTTCATTATCTCTCCTTCAATTACTCCTCATCTTCCCGGTTCTTTAGAATGAACTTGTAATCTCTAGTATTTATTAGTGTACTTAATTTAAATCAGAATTAGAATGTTTACGTCGTGAATATTTACTTAAAATAAAATTTATAATATGTAAGATCATGTAATATTTATGAAAATGACTTTCTTATTTCTGATTTAGAGTTGTCTTTTGCGTATTAACTGTGATTCATTGGTTGTGTTTAATATTAGAACATTTTATTTTTCTTAACCTAACACATTTTTTTTTATATTTTTAAAAATAGAATCATTGAATAAAAATTAATAATGGGTGTAAGTTTAAACTGGTTGGTCCCAAAATTTTCAAGCATAGGAGGCATTCCTGCACTGTAAAAAAAAAAAAGAAAGAAATTATGCCAAAAATGTTACAAGCAGCGGTGCCGAGTCAAATCTTGATCATCTTGCAAATAAAGATATCCCACATGCAAATTGAACCTCAAAATGACCAGAGATATGGAGGTGAAGGGACCCACTAAATGTGCAACAGAGAAGCCAGGCTCTTACATCGCTTCTATAAATGGGGGCATCATTTCGCGATCTCCAGGTGCATCACTCTCACTGCTACAAGACATTCACATACATGATCATCATGGCAATTGTCCTACACAATCCCCTTTCTCTTTTGGCTCATTTACCTCTGTTTCTTCTTTTCCTCTCGAGCTTCTCCTCCGCCTTCAACCCCAAACTAGTTAATATCTCAAAACTTGTAGCCGATTCGGACTGGTCCCCTGCTCAAGCAACCTGGTACGGAAGCCCTACTGGTGCTGGCAGTGATGGTAAATCCAACAAACACATGCATGCGATCTATTATGCATACAACAGCATATTACATGCTTGATGTAGACGAACGATTTTGCTCCAACTTTAATTTAAGGAAGAAATGATTGACATTTTTGCTTTATCCATGTGTATGTAGGTGGGGCTTGTGGATATGGAAATACCGTAGATCAAGCACCATTCTCTTCTTTAATATCAGCAGGAGGTCCTTCTTTATACAAATCAGGGAAAGGCTGCGGAGCATGTTATCAGGTGCAACATATGTATAGAATGTTTGCCAAAAAGAAAATATATGTTCCCCTTGAATTGAAAAGCATGCTCGAATTGAAACTATTGTTGAAGTTGATAAATAGATTTTCTTTTCTTGATCATTCAGGTTAAATGTACAGCAAATAATGCATGTTCAGGAAATCCGGTGACCGTGGTGATAACTGATGAATGCCCGGGAGGTCCTTGTGCCTCAGATGCTGTTCACTTTGACTTAAGTGGCACTGCTTTTGGAAGCATGGCAACTTCGGGTCAAGCTGATCAACTGCGAAATGCTGGAGTCTTACAAATACAGTATCGAAGGTTGGGACTTGGAAGTCAATATATATAAACTATTCTCCATTTCAAGATCAAACTATACTCTATCAGTGGCTAATCACTGCAATATTCTTAACCCAATTCTGAGAATTCAAAGCTACCATTCTTGATTTATTTCTCCTGATTCATGTAAATCACAAAATGCAACTAAAGGAAACACAAAAATTGAAAGAGAAAAGGTCAAATAGGGATGCTTCTTAGTCATGCATAAGCAAACTAACATTAGCGTGAAAGATTAGTAGTGAGCATATATTTACATAGCAGTATATATTGAGAAAAATTTTATTACCCCCTTGGATTCTGTGGCTACAGAGTTGAATGTAATTACCCTGGAGTAACAGTAGCTTTTCACGTCGATGCTGGTTCCAACTCCAACTATTTCGCTTCCCTGATAGAATATGAAGATGGAGACGGCGACGTTTCTAGAGTTGAGCTCAAGCAGGCTTTGGACTCGGATTCATGGCAACCCATGCAACAATCTTGGGGTGCTGTTTGGAAATTGGACGCAGGATCTACGCTTACGGCGCCGTTCTCCATTAAACTCACTTCAGAGTCGGGAAAAATTCTGCTTGCCAGCCATGTGATTCCGGCGGATTGGCAGCCGGGGAAAACTTATAGATCTCTCGTTAATTTTGATGCCTAGCGAGCAATGGAAGGATGCATGTTATGCTAAAAATGCATTAGGGAAAGTACTAGAAAGAGAGTATTTTTAATCTCTCAGAAAAAATTGATGATTAGCTCATATGTTATCATCAATCAATGTAATAAAAATATATGTCGTCCTTTAGAAAATAAGAGTATAAGGTTATATATTAACAAAGGTAGGTGTTCATTAGTTCAGTGTGGAAAAAATTTAGTTTTGGAGAAAATTTATTTTAATATTTTTTTAAAAATCAAATCAAATGAATTTTTCAAATCAAAATTATTTCAATTTAGAGAAAACTTAAATCTGTGAAAATAATAATTTTAAAATTTTAAAGTAACCTTAATTATATTTTAACTTAATTTAAGTTATTAACTTTCAAATATAGTTTGTGAAAATATGTAAAATTAAGTATTTTAAAATTTAAAATAATATTAATTAAAATTCAACTTAGTTTGAGTTATTAACCTCCAAATGGTTTTTTAAAAAATATATAAAGTTAGGTATTTTGAATTTTAAAATAATCTTAATTAAGATCTCATTTAAATGAGATTGTTAATTTTTAATTATACTTAATTATTATTTTAGAAAAAATTCAAAATTTTTATTTGGAGATTAAAAACAAATTTCTCTAAACTAAAATTTGAAGAAACTGAATAAAAAATAAATAAAATTTTGGTTGGGTTTGATTTTTCTATTTTCTCCATAAAAGCACACCCTAAATAGAAGTGTGCATTCTCCCCCCCCCCCCCCTTTCTTTTTACTTTTGAATTGATTATTTCTCTTCTGATTTCTTGCACCAAATATGGAAAAGGGATTTTTCTTCACCATTTCGTTGTTTTCTTTACTAGCAATTCTTGTTAAATGGCCTCTAAAATGGCAACCCCTTTGTTATGGAAAGAGTTTTGTGGACCAAAAATTTTGAAATATTATATATTTGACAATTTGTAAATAACATATACTCATTCGTTTCAAAATATAAGGTCTTTTAACTTTTTTTGCATATATTAAGAAGAAAAAGTAAGAGGCATTTTTCCTATTATGTTTTTAACTAATTTTATTAATATAATAGAGAATGAGACAATTATATTTATGGTGAGAGTAACTTTAGAAAAATAAATTTTAAAGTTCATAAAAGATCAAATATTTTGAGAAAAGATAAATAGTAAAAAATTTTATATTTTGAAACGAAATAAGCATAATATAATATTTTAAAACTTGTGATCCCCAAATACTTAATTCACAACAAAATTTTTTCCTAATTAGCTTAAGGAGTAACCCAAAATGATAGTACTTGGACATTAATTAATAATTCAATCCTGTAAAAATTGGTAAGTAGCTCCTAATATGATCACAAGAAACCTAAGTGTGGGGCAGCTGCTATCTAATATAAATACCAGAAATTACTTGTTAAAATACGAACCAAAAAAGTGGTTGTCCATCTTTTGCATTATGCAAATGGCTCCAAAAGCTCCAAAAATTCATTTTCATGTTCTAATTGCCATTATAGTTTCCTTTTCAGTTTTTGCTAGTTTTTGCTCTTGCAACAAGGTTGATTCATTTAATCATTCATTTGCTGGTTTTCAACCAGCCATAGCTACATGGTATGGAGTATGGACCTCCTACTGGAGTAGCAATTGGTATGTATAAATAAATACGTATTTGAACATGACGCCGAAATATGTGCTTCATATATATTATATCTTGAATATATATTTTTTTTCAATCGTCTGTAGGAGGAGCTTGTGGATATGACGCAGATGTGGGCAAGCCACCCTTCTCTGGTTTTGTATCCGCTGGAAATCCAGCTCTGTTTCAAAACGGCAAAGGCTGTGGAGCTTGTTATCAGGTTTTCATTTCGTCATATTTATATTTATCGATGATTTTTTCTTTTCTTGCTAGTAATTTTTATGTTGAAGAAAATACTTGTAGCTGATTTCGATAGAGTTGTATGGTTTCAGGTGAAATGCACAGAAAACCCGGCATGCTCAGGTTCTCCGGTGACCGTAACCATCACGGATGATTGTCCCGGTTGTGATGGTGGTGTTCATTTCGATTTAAGTGGAGTAGCTTTTGGAGCGTTGGCAAAACCCGGCAAAGTTAATCAATTGCGTAATGCAGGCAAAATCAACATTTTCTATCAAAGGCAAGCCATCAAAATTCTCTAATTAAATTATCACAATTTTTATGGGATCTAATAAGGCGGAAGCTATATATTTTTGGTTTAAATCTTGCAGGGCCGCATGCAAATATCCTCACACGTCAATTGTGTTCAAGGTGGATAAAGGGTCGAACGCCAACTATTTTGCCACTCTAATCATGTACGAAAACGGAGAGGGCGATGTTGGTTGGGTCGAAATCCAACCCGCAGGTTCAATGGCTTGGTTTCCAATGCAACAAGTGTTTGGCGCTACTTACAAATATAACGTACCCGGGTGGGCTAAGGCTCCCTTCTCCATCAAGTTGACGCAAACTGGATCCAGGAAAAGTATCGTCGCACAAAATGTGATTCCCTCCAATTGGAAACCTTCTCAATATTATCAATCCAATGTTAATTTTTAATGTTAAACAGGGAGGGCAGGCTGCATCCAGCTTAGTTAGTCGAGGATTAATCTCTCTACTTGTAGCCATATTTACTAACAATAATAAAATTAGTCACCAGGCGATACATTTGAAATTTTAATCACAGTAAACATTTTTTTGTGGATTCATTGATAATGAAGAAGAAATTAACTCTAATTATAATAAACATCTTAATATTATATTAAAAATACTTCCATAATCTTGTCTTTGTCTTCATGACTCACACGTTTTGAGAATTTGTATTGTTCTAAAATCACAATACTTGTGTACACGAAAATATATTGACTATTATTTTTTATTTTCTAACAACTATATCTCGTAGTCTATAAAAGAGATTGCTTGTATCTGATTCACACTATATCAATAAAATGTACCAAAATTCTTCTGCTGTAAAATTATCGAGATCTATGGTGAAATGACCATATTACACTTGAACATCTAGCCAAAGCTGAAGTTCTCTGCCGTTCCTGTTTAAGCACAATGCTGAAGAATCTTGATCTTGGTTAACCTCTTCTGTTTTTCACCCCACTAGTAGCTTCTTTTTCATAAGCTTTTGCTCATGCTGATCGACTCTCGTGTTCGCCGATGTCTCTGCAATTGAAGCTACTTTCTTACCAGCATCTCTAACATGATACATCATACACGGAGATCTTAGAGGAGCTGGAAGTGGTAAAGTTCATGATGCAAATATGCGTTTTATTAATTTTTTTTTTATGGGGGGTGGGGGAGTGGTGCGGGCCGCGGGGTGGATGTTTGAAATCAGAAGCTATTCCTAGATACTTTCGGCTAGCTTTTCTAGAGAAATCAAATGCTCCTATTACAAGGTTAATCTGCTTACAGTTTTCTTGTTCGCAACTCTGCTGGATGGTTTGGTGGTTCCATAATGAAATGCAGCAAAAGCATGCAGAAATATCTACAAAAAATCAAATAAAAAACAAGGTATAAAAGAACAGATGGCCAATGTTGGAAACTTCTTGAATCAAACATAAAACAAAAAGCGCCGTTGCCGGGGATCGAACCCGGGTCACCCGCGTGACAGGCGGGAATACTCACCACTATACTACAACGACTTTGTGGCTTTTAAGTTACAACTATTATTATTAATCTTTATGTATGCGGAGACCGAATATGAAAAGGAAGATGGAGACCTTTCTTCTGTCGAGCTCCAAGTATCTGGGGATTCGATCGAACTTGGAGCACTAATTTATCTACGTCAGGGATTACCACATTGGAGTCCTGTAAATCCATTGTGGCAATAATGAGTGAAAAAAGACCTGCCTGAAGTTCTCAAAAAACTTACTCCAGCTTGAAAATATTAGTTTGATTTATCTTATAATATTTATTTTTTTATAATAACAATTTTTTTTTTTTACTTTTACTTCTCTTTAATTACTACTTATCTCAAATCTTAAGTACTCAAAATTATAAATTATAGTTAAAGTCAACAAGCACGTAATTTTTTTATTTTAAATTTTATATATTTTTGTAAACTCTAAACATTCTTGAAAATAACAAAGAGAACTAGTATTATGAAATAGACTGAGTATAAAAAAGAACCAAAGAAGGAAATAATGAGGGATATTTTTGTAGGATATGTCCAATTAAATAAAAGAGTGAAAATTAGCTAGGGATCCCGAGCAAAAAGCAAGAAATTAACACTAATATTGGTAAAATTTCTATTGGGTTGGAGTTGGAGAGATGTAAACAAGTTGGCAGCTATAACCACTCTTTGTACTCTTACACTCAACGGACGAGAGAAAAACGCTCCTTAGTCAGTCGCTCACAGCAGGAGCTTGCTCTCAAAATGCATTAGCGGCTCCACCTATTTGTTACATCTATGATCATAAATTTAACATTCTCCGCCGTCCGTTTGGTAGTTAACAGGCGGCGCCACCCTCACAATGGCGAAGAAAAAGTCCTTAACCTTCTATCTCTTTCCACTTGTCACACACACTTGACATACACTCCTATTTCTCTCTACCTCTAACTCTCGTCCACACAACATTACTCCAACTAAAAACTAGGACTAACCTTTATTCTCTTCTCTTCACCATATAACTTTACAACAACTTCCATTACAAGAACAGACTCCCTAGCCCATGTATCTTTTCCTCTGTAATTAGCTTTTCCATTTTTTTTTTATGTCTTTTGTATATTCTTCTTGCTCTTGTATTCATGGCTTGTACAGAGGAAAAACCTATTTTTAAGCACTATTGTAGGATATGTAAGAAAGGTTTTATGTGCGGTCGAGCTTTAGGTGGGCATATGAGAGCGCACGGTATTGGAGATGAGAGCGGAAATCTTGACGATGATGATCAAGCAAGTGATTGGGAGGATAAACATGGAGGGAGTGATAAGACAAGTAGTAGAAGAATGTACCAGCTAAGAACGAACCCCAACAGGCTAAAGAGTTGCAGGGTCTGTGAGAATTGTGGTAAAGAATTCTTGTCCTGGAAATCTTTCCTTGAACACGGGAAATGTAGCTCTGAGGATGCCGAATCACTCGTGTCGTCCCCTGGATCAGACGGCGAGTATGACGGTAGCCGGAGAAGTTGCCAATGGTCTAAAAGAAAGAGATCGCTGAGGACCAAAGTGGGCAGTTTCAGCTCTGCTTATCCTTCAAGCGAAGATGAAGATCTCCTCCTTGCAAAATGCCTAGTGGACTTGGCCAACGCAAGGTTCGAGGCTGAGCCGGAGGAGTCCTGCGCTTCCGCTAGTAGGGAGGAGGAAAGGCGGAATACCGTGACCTTTCTTCCTCCCCTTGCAGCAAATAAAAGTACTTCCAAAGGATTGTTTGAATGTAAAGCATGCAAGAAAGTGTTCAATTCCCACCAAGCATTGGGTGGACACAGAGCCAGTCACAAAAAGGTGAAAGGCTGTTACGCTGCCAAACAAAATCAGATAGATGATAGTATGGCCGATGAAGATGTGATTACAAATGACGAATTCTTCCCCTCCAAATCAACATCGTCTCTACAATTCGACCAGGGTTCAAAGATGTTGGCTGGTGCTTCCAGGAGGAAATCAAAAGTGCACGAATGCACCATTTGCCACAGGATTTTCTCCACGGGACAAGCCTTGGGTGGGCACAAGAGGTGCCATTGGATGACCTCCAATTCACCAGACGCGGCTTCGCTAGCCAAGATTCAATTCCAAGATCAGGTAGATCAAATCCATCAAACACCAACAACATTCAACGACAAATCTGAAGGACTTGACTTGAATCTCAACCTGCCAGCTCAAGGTGAAGAAATCAAGCGAGACCCTCAAAATCCCCTGACCTTCGAGGTCTTTACAGACATCCGCCTGCAGATATGGTCAAATGCAAATGTAGAAGCAAAAGATGATAGTAACCATTCCCATTACGATCGCCATAACCAAAACGATGGAGGCGGTGGCGTCCACCAAGGGAATGAGAAGAATGCCAACCTAAACAACAAAAACAACACAAGTATTAATGTGGAAGCACAGAAGACGGTGGAAGACGAAGCAGACAGCAAGGTGAAGTTGGAAAAGCTAAGCGAACTGAAAGGCATAAGCATAAGTGGTAGTTCGTCACCATGGTTACAGGTAGGAATTGGTAACTCCACTACTGATGTCGCCACAGGCCCCTGAATTTCTTACACAGATTCATATACTATAATAATTTCATGTATGTTTGTATCAAGACATTAATTGTAATTAGAGATTATAGGGTGAGATTTGATAGTATTTTGTTTTGAGATTTTCTGTTTTTGAATTTCGATAGGGAGAATTTTTTGTGAGAAAACAAAATGGGATTTGTTTTTTCCGAGGATCGACTGTTTTTTCTTTTTTTTGAAAAAGAAATTATAGGAGAAGGAGGCCATGTAAATTTTAAGAACTCGAATGACATTTGACCTCTGATATACATAAGAAACGGCTGATTTTGAATATCTAGTTTTGTTTCAAAAATATTTCTTTCTGATAGAAAATTTGGTGTGAACAGTGAGTTCATATAGTAACTCAACTCAACAGTGCACTTTTGAAACACTTCTTTGCCGTAAACTTTCTTTGAAACTGCAACTTTTCCTTCTTTATTTGGTTACTTACGTAGTAGTTCAGAATAATTTAGGCTCAACCTACGAATCATTCCATCATAAAACAAAATTTAAAATTTTAAAAATATAATTCACAATTTTTATAAATAATTTAATTTTTATAAATTTAAAATAAAAATTTTAAAATAAAATTCTATCCAATCACATATTTAAAAAAAAGTCTTTTTCTTTCTTTCTGGTTCATGTCTTTCTCATTGATTGGACTCCTATCTTATTACATTTGTTTCGGGTTCCCCAGTGAAAGTGCTCAACTGTCAAACTTCAGGAAAAAACTTGTCAAGGAGCCCATTAGCCCATTTGATGGGGTCCTTAGAGTAGATTCTATTTGCTTACTTTTGTAGTAAGGCCCAATAAGCCGTGTTTACTGAGATAAAATTCAAGCAAACTTTTTCTTTTTCAACGGGCAGAGTCAAGTAAGTTTAATAAGGTGATAAGTTATAACAGCTTGATTCTATTTCAAAGGAAAAAAGGTAATAGCTTAATACAATTATGTAATACCTCTCTCGTTTTAAAATATAAGTCATTTTAGTATTTTTTATATATATTAAAAAAAGTAAAGAGTATTATTTTATTTTAACTGATTTAATTATTTTTTACTAATATAAGAAAGGAAGGAATTTAAGGCAACTCTACAAAAATAATTTTTAAAATTTGTAAAAAGGTTAAATATTTTAAGAAATAAAAAATATTTAAAATATCTTATATTTTGAAACGGAAGAAGTAACATCAAATTACATAATCCCTAATTCTTTAATAGGCCTGATGATCAATACAATTATTCACATTTTCCTTAAAAATAATATCTTAATTAATTAAATTAATTCTTATCAATTATTTGGATTTAATTCATATCTTTTCCCTCCTTTAGGTACAATAAAAATAAAAAAAGCAAGTCCAATAATAGAAACATAAAAATATTCAAAAAGCTAGGCATTTAGCTTAGGTTCGTATTTCAATAAAAACAAACTAGTTCCTTTTTAAGAAAGAAATGTGCAATACAAAAGTAGCTCTTCGACTGAAAAAAAAAAGCAGTAACTAAATAAGGAGTAATTTAATCAAAATATCATTAAATTTATTAAAAGTTTAAATTTAATTTGCATCTCATTTCTAAAGGCATTATGATTGAGACTATTAATGGCTAAAAAGTACAAAGAGGCCAGAAACGAGATTGGAATTGGGGTGTGAATTGCAGTGCTATTTCCGCGAATTTTGGCGAGAGATGAGCATATTCCCCTTGATTTCCAATGGGAGTCAACTTGAAAGACTTTCTTCTCTAATTAAATTTCAACTTTCAACTTTCACTATGATAAACTGCCATTTCTATACCACAATCACTACTCCTTCCATCCGTTTCAAAATATGGGAATTTTGGACCATTTCAATCTTCACAAAATATTTCGCCTTTTATAAAAATTATATTTCTAAAATTACTTTTAATTATAAAAATAATTCTTTTAGATTATTTCTTCTTTTAATAAAGAATAATAAAATTAATTAAAAATAAAATAAAAATTTTATTTATTTTTTTATTCATTAATTTATATAAAAAGTATCAAATCTTATATTTTGGAGCAGAAGGAATATATGATTTTGAGCTTACACCTCTTCAAATTCCTTCATGGATATATTCCATTAACTCGTATAATCTCATTTTCAAAGCAAGTCTAATACACTTTGAATTGGCTAGGAATATGTTGGTCAACTTATTCCTTTTTTCTATGTTTTTCTAGTGAATGGGTTGGGGATGAATTCGTCTTGTGGATCTCAGGGGTATTACATGTCTTCCTTGACCAGACTCAGTTTTGAGGAGTGCAAGTCACTGCAATTGAGGACGTTGTAATGATGCTGCCTAACTTTTCACTTCACCCTAACTTACGTTGCCGCCGTCAAACACCTATACTCATTCTTAGGAACATATACTGTTGGCACCACTACGCCACAACGGGATTCCCTCACTTAGTATTTCTTTTATACACTATTCGTTTAAAATATAAATTTTTTGATTATTTTTTTATAAATTTAAAGATTATTTTTTATGAAATTATATTCACTATAAATATTATTATCTCATTTTTTATTATATTAATTAGTGAAACTAGTTATTAACATAATAGGAAAAAATTAATATTATCAATCTTATTTTAATCTTTTTTATTTCCCTTCATTTTTTATAAATAAAATACTTTAATACCTATATCAATAAAATTAGTTAAGCTCACAAATTATCAATTGACTAAATTATTCACTTTATATATAAAAAAATAATCACTATAAGTATATAATAAATATCGTATTATTATGTCTTCTATTATTAATAATTTAATTTTTCTAAGTAAAAAATGAGATTACTAGAACTTTAGATTGAAGATATAAAATTGAGAAATTTTATGACCTATTCTCATAAACCTTTAAATGCATAAAAAATCATATCACTAGAAAGTTTTTATATAAACAATTAGCTTCTATTAGGATGCTTGGTGGCACCAATTTTCTAATCATGGAAATTTCAATGTCATGAGAAAAGAAGAGTAATTGAATCAATTGATAATGTGTTGAATCATTTAATTTTATGGCTAATGGTATGCTTTCGTTTATAAAAGAAAAAAAGATGAGGGGAAAGAGGTTAGAATGGGAATGAGAATATTGTTTTCTATTAGAAAAAATCTCTTTAATTTTTTTCTTAATTTATGTAAAAAAGACTAAAATGCTTATATTTTAAAATGGTAGAAGTAGTATATAAATTAAGAAATTTAGTGGAGTATTAATTTGTACCGAGTTAATAATTTAATTGGTAAAAGATCTTTTTTATTGAATGTTAAGTCTTGAAATTAGTTCATATTTTCCTTCTTTATACTTTTGCAAAAAAAAAAAAAAAAGAGAAGAAGAGAAAAGAAAAGAGAAATTAGCTATATTTGTCTATAAATTATTTTTACTTTTTTGTTCAAAATTTTTTATTTTATCTTTTTATATATATAAATTTTTTTCAAACAGATATATTTATTAAATTTTAAATGTTATGGAAGATTTTGACAAGGAAAGTCATGCTGCAAGCATGAACTATAAATTTCAATGATAATTTTATCTATTCATGACATTTCCTTCTTTTTTAACTCCACCCAAATTATACAAGTAAAAATTCCATCGGACCAAATATCTCAGATACAAGCAAAATTATAGCAATAAAGAAGCATTTTCTCAACTTTCAAGTCATCTTTCTCTGTTCCTCCTCCTTCCAAGCTATAAATAGATAAAATTATCTTCAAACATTGTGGCACATGCCTGTAGCATAACTCTCATTGTCGGATTCTGCCACAACATTAATAATTTGATGAATATTGTTATTTGAAAAAAAATTATGTATATAAAAAGATTAAAATATTTTTGTTAAAAATAGAAAAGTAAAAATAGTTTAAGGACAAAGAAATTAATTTCTCAAAAAAATTATAAATCTTCCTAACAAAATTTAAATAGTAAATGAACAGTTATAATTACTGTCAAAACGGCCTCAAGCCCGTGGGCTTGGGCTTAATATGCCTAAGCTCGTTTAAACGCGGGCTTTTTCAGCTCGCTCGTCTGGCCCGGGGCCGGACGCAGGCTAGTCAATTTTTTCTTTTGATTTTTTAATTTTTTTTCAAAAACAACATCGTTTTAATTTTTAAAAATATTTTTTACAAAACGACATCATTTTTTATAGCCCACGGATTGAGGGTGTTCAGCCCGCGAGCTAAACGGGCCAGACCGTTTCGATCTGTTTTGAAGGCCAGCCTGCACGGGCCGGAGCGAGCTGACCATTTGACAACACTAATGTTATATGTTAACTTGTCTTTCTCTATCTCTCTCTTTCAGCAAGTTACACGCATTAACGCTTTTATTTTGAAAGACCATATAATATCATTTCCCTTTTTAGAAAGAAAGACCATGTATTACTTATATTAATGTCTTGTAATGTAAGAAATGCTTGTACTTTTTTAATGTTGTTTTTTTTCCTTTTAGTATTATACGTAATATAATTTTATTTATTATTTTATTAGTACTAATTTACTAACAAATTGAGTGAGTTCGTTTGATTATTAAATGAGCACGTTTTAATGTTCGAACTCAATTCAATTAGTAAACATGTGAGTAAAATTCAAATACGAATTTTGTTCGCGAACGGCTGGATTCATTTACTGCTTTGCCTACTAGACGGATTAGAAAGAGAAAGAGCGAGGCAAATACTTGCAAGTAGCTGATGAAAAGTTCCGCGTGGAAGGAAATGGAAAAGGACTAAGTCAACCATTTTGCCCAAATAAAACGGCAATAGTATTAGTAGTACCCTTATAATACTCCTTTCTGAATGGCAGGAGGTTAGTTTCCTGCTAATTTCCCACCCCACACATTTCAACAAAAGATCCAATATTAAAGGCAAACATCTAAATAATATATATATATATATATATATATATATATATATATATATATATATATATATATATATATATATATATATATATATATATATATATGCATTTATTATCTAAACCCTAAATAAATTACAATTAAATGTGACCCAATCCAAGCATGCTAAAACTTCCTTGGCTCTCATTTCACCACCACAATGGTAACAGTAATCTTTATTTGGTATTTATTTCTTTGGCTATTCATTAACTAAGCAAATTTTCATTTTTAATAAGCAATGATACTCTTCTTAATTAACCGATTTATGTAATTTTGTGGACGACTAATTGGATTGGATTGTGCTCTTCACTTAGGTCACAGTCGATGTTTGTTAGCTACTAACTGGGGGGGCAAATTCTCTTTAATTTTGATTAGCATAATTTGCCCTTTTGGTCCACGTTGTGCTGAATTTTCTTGTGTGCCTTTTATGGTTTCAACAAACAACCAGCAGCTTCTTGACTGCTACTTCTCTGTAAGCAAAGCCAGATTACTCCACTAAGTAATAATCAAAGGGTTATTCTATTGTATTTCATCTTTTTGTTACTATATTTTAGCATGATGAACATTTGATGTTACGTTCCATTGGAAAATTGAAAAGACTAGAGAAGCTGAGGGCTGTTTTGGGAATGTCCAAAGAAAGGAGGGGATGGAAATAAATGCAAAGGCTCGCATGTTACATGTCTTCATGCATACGCCTTAATTGTGCATTTCCTATTTATTGCCCCTTTTTGCCGTTTATATGAAATCAAAAGCCAAATTTTGAGCCAAGTTTTTTGGCAAATGGACCGGAAAAAAATTAAAAGAAAATTGTGTTTTGTGTTTGTATATATCCATCGGTAAAGAAATGCTTGTTACCTACTGCTCCTTTTAGTTTTCCACTCTCTTTATGCTTTCAAAAACGCAACTTCACACAGAGCCATCACAAGCGCTTGTTTCTTCCTTGCACAGAAAAGAACAGAGAGAAAGGTGAGAAACTGTGCAATCGCTTGATTTGGCATCTTGGTTATGGAGATCAAGCACAAGTGTAAACTGTGCTTGAGGAGCTTTGCTAATGGTAGAGCTCTTGGTGGACACATGAGATCTCACATGATGAATCTGTATGTGCCACCAAAACCAAAGAAACATCTAGAAGAGGAGGAGCAGGAGAAGATTGATCACCACTTTAGTGAAGAAATGGAATCTCAGCCTTCTTCATCAGCATCGTCTTCCTCATCGGAGGGGGAAGGAGAAGAAGAAGTGGAGGAAATTGGAAACAGAGGCCTAATGTCTACAGGGTTGAGGGAGAAACCGAGGAAGAGGCGTTGTCTGGTGGATCCTGAGTTCTCTTTTGCAGTAGAGGCTACTAATTCTGTTGTTCTTCAAGACCGGGAGAGCGAAACGGAGTCATCAAAGAAATCAACTTGCAGAAGATCCAAGAGAATTAGAAGATCAAGAATTTCGGGCACACAACGACTTTCTAGTTATAACATAAAAGAAGAACCACATGTTGAGAAGCCCAAGTGTGAAACAGAAGGAAAAAGTCCAATCGGATCACCATTGGTGGAGCATGAACCGGTGAGTTCCATCTCAGAGACCACCCACGAAGAGGATGTTGCTTACTGCTTGATGATGTTATCTAGAGACAAGTGGAATGAAGAAGAAGACAAATATGATGAAGAGGAGAAAAAGGAAGATGAAGAATCAGAGGAAGAAAAGGAAACAGAGAAAGATGCAAAAGACCACTATCGTGATTCTGGTCTTGATGTCAAAGCAACCCAGAGTAGGACCAGAGGCAAGTATAGATGTGAAACATGTAAGAAAGTTTTTCGTTCTTATCAAGCTCTCGGTGGGCACAGAGCAAGTCACAAGAGAATTAAAGTCAACATTAACAGCTCTGCAGAAGAACCAGCAATGGTGGAAGCAGGGAATGCAGGTGCATCTTGTGGCGTGGTTGAAGAGAAGGTACACCAGTGTCCGGTGTGTTACAGAGTGTTCTCATCTGGGCAGGCCCTTGGTGGGCACAGGAGATCACACGTTCTTGGAGCGTCAAATATCAGTGTTCCTGCAAAACCATTTTCAAGATTCGGAGAGACTTTGATAGATCTTAATCTTCCTGCTCCGATGGACGATGATGATATTAGTCAAATTGAACTTTCTGCAGTTTCTGATGCTGAATTTGTCCACTACATCAGGCACTAATTTCTTCAAGATTAGGATTTTTTCTGCTCGAAGACAAAGAATGAGGATCAGAGATGATTGAAGTTTTGGCCTTCTGCTTAGCTGTGGAGGTAGGATTCTTGATTACTGATTTAGAGCTAGCGGATCAAAATCAAAAGGATTTTTCTTGTTATTCAAAGATTTTGCTTCTTCACAATCTCCATCTGATTGTAATCTCTTTAATTTCAGCTAATTTGGAACTTCCAATGTTAAAAGAACCAAAAGCAACTTACTTCAATGCCTCATTAGCAGTAATATATATTTAGAGTCTATGCATGGCTAAGTGCATGTTACATATTTAGTCGATTATTCTTTCTGCAGAAATTTTTCTGTTGTGATTCCTCATCGGTCTCCACTATATCTGAGCATCATTCTGTTGACCAACCATATTTGCGAATCATTTTCATACACCTAAAGACTTGTATGTTGTGTGCCTTCTCTGAAGTAGGATGAGGATGCCAAGTAGAATTTATTTGTTTTACTTTGAATGGTCTAGTAATACCTTTTAACTAAATCTTGAAAACAAGATCAGGAACTAGAAAAACTGATAAAATTTATCAGCAAAAAATAATTAAAAAAGAGTAACTTCCACCTGTCACTAGCATCATCGGACAGTTGGTAGCAGAGGAAGCTAATTCTCTCTTATCTGTTTCTGTTCTTTCAACCTCCGTATCTGTCTCCTCTTCCCTTCTCTCTCTCTCTCACACGCACACACACACACACAAAGAGAAATAGACCTTTGTTCTTCTCTGTCATTTCCTGCAAACACTGCAAACTGTTCCAATCTTTGGTTGCAGATCTGAACAATTCTCAGAGAAGTAGACTGTACACAGGCTTGAAGATCATATTATTTCTTTGACTGAATCATATGAGTCCATTCATAGACCATTTGGTTTGATTTCCTTTGCAGTGGGGGGCAGTTGGGAAATCCTGGAAAGAGTAAGCAGAAAGTGCAAAATCCCCTGTTTTACTAATGGAATATTTGCTTAGTAGAGTCTCACTATCTGGTTAGGCTGGCTTAGGTAAATGCATAGCATAAAAAGGCCTTCCTTCATATTCAAGAGTGGATAATGATTTGGCCCAGATGCCTTCTTTTCTTTCTTTTACTAGTTGTTTTCATACCCACTTTACATTTCTATTATTTTAGCAGATTTTATGTCTTCTTCTTTCTGTCTTTCAAGAAAATTGTTGGCATTTACCCTACCAAAAAGGAAAAGGAATGGGAAAAGTAAATAAATAAAAGACACAAAGACACGTTATTGAGTACTAACCCTTAAAGACACGAAGCAAGAAAATTCATGATTTATCGATACTACTTTTAAAGTAAACTATACAAATTTTTATATAAGAATTTAACTTATATTTTTGACGATGTTTATTTGTGCCTCTATTACAATTAATTTCCAAGTAGTAACCTTCCACCTTCGTTTTATGGAAGTAGTCATGTTGTGGACAACTAAATTATGCAGACACATCACAAGATGAATGAACATAACAATTAATTGATACTTTATGCAATTTGAGGTTTACCCCTTAGGGCACGGAACTTTTGAAGGTGAATAGGGACTACTTGGAATAGATGGTTACTATAATAACGGAATCTGATGCATCACATATATTCATAACTTTGAACAAAAAAGTTTGTACTGAGAAAATAGTTTAGAAGTTGAGTATTATTGACTTTAAATTTAGGATGGACGTATATAAAATTTTAATTTAAGATTTTTTATTTTAAATTTTATAAAAATAAATTAATTTGTAAGAAAAAGAATGAGATCAAAAGTGAAAAATTTACAATCAAATTCCGTGACAGAATCAATCCAAATACAACCTTAGAAGAAAACAAAGTTCGATCTTTGCAAACAACTTACAAATCCGTGTGATCCACCCTAAGATATAGACATGACCTACAAATACATATTTAGAGATGTAGTAATTTCTTAGAAATTTAATCTTTATTATCTCTAGATCTCCAATACTTTCACAAAAGAGAAAAAACGAAAACGAAAACGATTTTAAAGCCTTTTGCATTGACTTGTCTCTAAATTGAATTACGTACTAAGTGAACCACATTTATCATATTTTGATTACAATTACAATAAAAACACTTCAATATTCAGCAACCATCCAACTTGGACTAATGTTTTTTAACCTTTTGGTCTTGTCCATTGGTTCATCTTTCGGGTGGATACAAGTCAACGTGGACCAACCTATCAAGATAGAACACCAAACTACAGCACTATTCTTTTGATAAAGGAGGACTTTTTAGTTCCAGAAATATTTAGACCCACCAAAAAATAATACCATTATTTCATCATTTATTTTTTTTTCAGAATGTGCTTTACCTTCCATTTTCTTACACGTGATTTTTCCATTAACAAATTTTTATGGTTCAGAAGCTCACTACTTGCCAAAAAAGAAAAGAAAAGGATTGGGCAACCCACCAAGTAGGTTTTGGTCTAAATGCATTGGGGTTTTAGTGAAGAATTTGTGGGAAAAATTAAGGGATCTTACTAGTAGGCATTCTATTTCTTGTGAAGAACTCTTGGGATATTGAAGTTTCTCTTTTCTGTGTATATTTGTATATAGTACAGTACAAAACATATATACTTATATTCTTGTTCCTTGAGGAAATATCCAGTGTCTTCAACTGATTTGAGAAGTTTGATTGTCCTTTAGGTTGAGGTCAAAATGATCATGCTAATAAGAATGAATAATATGAAAGAAATTTAATATAGACATTAATCAGAATATGTCTCACAGCGGAAAAATTAAAATGCGTACCTTTAGCCAATATTGTTCAAGTAATTACGTAAAGATAATACATTGATTTGTCCCGCCTTGATTCCTCCGTTTCTGTATTGTTTTGTATGGGAGTCTTCTAGCCTATGCCTATCAACGTTAAAAAAACCCCCTTGAACTGATGGTGTTACACAGGCTTTATATAGACTAGGCTAGGGACCCTCATATGATGGATACCAATTAGAGTTTCCTTCCATCAAGGAAACATCCGGATTATATTCCAAAATCATAACCAATCATGTATTTATTAATATTTACCTGATTTACTTAGATAGGAGAAAAATATGATAACTACTTATAATATGTGGGCCACATTAAGGTCTTTTAATCAAGACCAACTTCTTACATTCTCCCACTTGGCCCACATGTTATAATCAGGTAAATGTCTTTATGAGTGATTGAAAAAACTCAAAGTATGGCCAAGAAACTGTACATCACTCTATTGTAATATGGTTATGTAACGGTTACTTAATCAGGAAATGTAATACAAGAATCATAGCGGTTATGTTCTTCTATTGAACACTCCCTTCCATGTATTACAATGTAAAACATCTTCTAATCAAGCCCCTAAACTTTATGAATGAACTTAATATAAGTCATTCAGGGTCCAACCTTATGGATCCAATATGGATCACAAATGGATACATTAACTTTATGTGCACAAACATATGAGTAAAATTACTCAAATGTCTAGACAAATAATGTCATTATTGCAATACCTTTATGTGTTAATTGAGTAACCAGAGTTGAATAACAAATCAGCCGGCAACTTAAAATTTCAACTCTATAACTTTATACTCAATAGCCACTTGCTGCAAACTGACAAAGAAACTTTATATCGAGTTGCTTATTCAACTATCAAAATAAATTGTTCAAAATGAACAATATAGTTGAATAACATAAATTTAGCTAATAGCAAAATCGACAAACAATATGCCAAATTATATGCCTGTGATACCATCATAGCATCCTTGGATTTTCCTTTATTTCAATGTATTGTAACAAATAGATAATCATCTTAAATGTGACAAACTTAAATAATAAGCAGTATTTTATATAACTTAATAAGAATACCATAATTTCGGTCACAAGAACATTGATAAAATGTTCTTTAAAATCCTTCATTAATCTCTATGCAAATAATATAAGAGATTATACTTAAAACCACCTTATATTGGTATTCAAAATATAAAATTACTCAAAAGTCACATACATCCTTTTGCCAAATTTTACAAAATAAATATCAACATATGAGAGTAATAAACTTTATTTACTCCCACTGACCTTGAGGTATATAAATAAACAATGATGCACTTCAAAATGAAATGAAGAAACAACATCATAACTTTAGATATACCATTGGAGGAAAATAATTTCAGACATTTAGAGATTTTCCTTATCTTGCAAAATGAAGTATCAAAATATATGAAAAACTTTATACATGCACATGTATACCTCTCCATTATATATGATGCATGTCAAATCATATTTCATATCCATTAAAAGTAACACTATATCAAAATGAGTTACAATGTCATGAATACTCTAATAGAATCTTTCATTAAAACTTAAAGTAAGTTTTCATGATAATTGATGCCCTTTAAATAAAAATTTGAGAAATAAGTTTAACTTTACTACTCAACATTACTAGATAACAACATAATGACCTATATTAGTATGCACTAATAGAGGTTAACTCTAGTAATTTGAACAAGATTTAGACTTGAAATCTAATCTCAAACGAAACAATGCTTTATGGCATCAAACCAAAATATGGAGTCTAAATTATTCATGACTTATGAAAAATATAATTGAACCAGTTTTATTCTAACAAAAAAGTTAGAATATTAAAGGTATACGAAGAGTAGAAGTGATTAAAACTCTAAATTCATAAAGAACCTATAACTCCCATTGTTTTCTTTTTAAAAAAAACTTTAATCAATGGAATAAATGAAAAGAGTGCTCTTTATGTGATTTTTCAAAGAAATCCTCATTTTGAGTTTGAAAAACTAAATGGAGAGTATAAAAGGATAATAAAAATTTAAACCCTTTAGAGTTAAAAACAATATCAAATAATAACCACTTATTATCCTTATCCAATTTCATCAGTTAAGGGTTTTAAATTCCTTACCTCAATTGGAAACTTTCATATGTGTAGTCATTAGAGATGTGGTTTCCAAACATTCTTGTAATGAAAACTCAAAAGAAACCTCATCTTATACACAAAAGTGGTTCTAAAACTTTTCCAAAGGTAGATGTAACTTAAATTACACTACGTTTGTTCCCACAATTAACAATTATAGTTCCATTTTCTAATCTCACAGCATACTTTATGGTGAAAATAAACAGAATATCAAGAATTGTTCATTTCCATCTTTTATTTCTTCATTTCTCCTTATTTTCAAATCTTCTGAAGCATCAAGTACTTCAGTTTTATCAAATAAGGATAAAAAAATGCCTTATTGTGAATAATTATCAATAAATGAGATAAGATATCTCTCACTATTCACAAAAGAAATAAAAGCATTTAAAAATACTTATGATTTCATGGAATTCAGAACTCATTTGACATTTTTAATAATCTTGATAGGCTTGCCTTACTTTATGCAATCCCAATAATTACTAAAGGATTGAAGAAATCCTGAACTTTAAGGATTTCTTTTCTCATTTAGTAATCTTTATGGAGATATTTTACAACCTCCTATATAAATATGTCAAAAATAGATGAGCTCTAAATGATAACATAATACTTTATGCCAATTACATTATTATGCAGGATTAAAACTAATGGATGAGAGAGTTTGATTTAAAAATTTGAAAAATATTTTCAAATTTCAAAATTGAAAACAGAGTTAAGCAATTTAACTTTGAAATAAAATTTCAAAAAAAAAAAATAGTAGCTCATAGAATATATTTTTCAAAAATAATATTTTAACATTTATTCTAAACTCCCACTCATCCAAATACATCTTATATGGATGCTTTAAAAAAAAATTTATTTTCTTAAAATCCTGCACAAAATTGGCGAATGAATTACAAAATGACTTTTTTATGTTATCAAATTCCATAAAATGGACTACAAAATGAGATGATTTCCTTATGAGTCATTCAACAAATGAAGGTAAGTTTCTTTATAGCATTCCAAAATTGTTCGTATGAAATACCATTAAACCATATTGGTATTTTTTAATTGGAATACTTTACCCATTTATAAATATTTTCTTTTTATCATAAGACACGAATAATACTTTATGTGTCTTATATTGTCTCTTTTTCTCCTAACACACATGGTCAAAGATTTTATAATTGACCATTCATCTTTATGTGTGTACAAACATGTATGCAATTATGAGCACACAAGAAAAGAGACCAAAAAGAAATATCAATATATGACTCAAAACATAAAATCAAATGGAACATATAATCTAACATTGTCCTTTACTTTTGCACACTCCTACTATATTGTGCATGCCCAAAATTTTCATTGCAAAGGATGTCACAAAATAACATTGAAATTGTAAAATAAGAAATTTTTCCCAATTCATAATCAAAGAAAAAAACATAATAACCAAGGATAAAGACACATTAATGCTATGAATTTCAAACCATCACCTAATGAATCAACTAATGCTAATTCAAAAGTAAATTCTTTCATTTGATGGTCAAAACCACCAACCATAGTAGAATTTACTAAAATACTTTATAATAAGACTAATAAACTAAACTAGTAAGACAAATCATCCATACACGTGGGTATAGGATAATTTTCTAAATGTCTAGTTTATAGTCTTATTTCAATTAATCTCATCAAAATAATAACCTCCCTGTGGGTCCGAGTTGTTATTTCAATGAATTAATTTTTCATTATTCTAAATGTCATCATTCAACCTCTTAACTTTATGAGATTGAATTTATCTTTATGTATCAAATGCTTAAGATGCTTTGGCTACTCTTAAGCACATGATATAAAATAAAATAAAATTTCACGATGACATTCAAGAATATTCTTAAATTTGTTAACTTAACTTAATGTTGACAAAACCAAAATAGTGTACATACATACAATAAATGAGGTGAATAATAAACATTTATTTTGATAATTACTAATTACAAAACTTAATGTAATTAATAATCCTTAGTATTTTAAAAATACTTGGGATGTCTGTGGCTACTCCCAAATACATAACGTAATTGTATATCTGATAAACACCTCCAAAATATCAACTATCATTATGTTGATAATATTTTTGTATGTACACATAATGTAATAAATATGTCTCTAAAATTATTTGTTACCTTATAGATGTCATTATTTAGTCACCAAAACTTTATGTGACTAAAATCTTTATGTGTCAAGTATTTAAGATGCTTTGGCTACTCTTAAACAATTGACACAAATATAAATATTTTTTTTTATGACATCACAAATAATTATTTAAAAAATCAACTTAACTGAATGTTGATTTACACAAAAATACATAGGGACATGAGATTTAATCATCATACCATATATAATTCCATGACATTTTTTTTAAAAATAGAATCCAAAAAAATATAATGAAAAATGTCATTGAATTAAAATAAAATAAATCAACGTCCCCAAGTTCAAAGAGACTTTATAGAGGCACTATTTAAAAAAAATATCTTGATGCCCTAAAAGTTTAAGGCTTTAATGAAAGGAATAAAATATCCTTACCATAAATTTATAAAAATTGAAGCCATCCATATTGATAAAGATCATATTTTATCAACATGCAAATTCTCAATGCAATAGATTTGAGTGCAAAATTAGTAGTATATGAAACATTCCTCTATGTGGGAAAAAAAATAGACAAGAACAAAATTGACATTACATCAATCTTCCCCACTATTGAATTCGAAAGTACATATCTGTCAAGTCGAGGAAAAACCGTAACTTTTTTCAATTCATTAGCTTACACGTATTTGAAATCAAAATTCCCAATTGATCTGCAAAAGCATTGCTTTCGTAGCGGGACTTCACGAAAACCGAATAAAATAAGGCAAAACAAAAGCCTTTTATAACTCCATACAAAACCAAAATAAACTAATTTTTGGATTTGGTAAATTCATAGCAAAATAAGTAAAAACGCAAAAAGACAAAAGCTCAAGGTTTTTGCAACTTCTATATATAAAAATATATATACCAAACAATATGGCTAAAGAAGGCTCGATACCACATGAAAGAAATTTAATATAGACATTAACCGAATATGTCTCACAAATGGAAAAAATTAAAATGCGTACCTTTTAGCTAATATTGTTCAAGTAATTACGTAAAGATAATACATTGATTTGTCCCGCCTTGATTCCTCCGTTTCTGTATTATTTTGTATGGGAGTCTTCTAGCCTATGCCTATCAACGTTAAAAAAAACCCCTTGAACTGATGGTGTTACACAGGCTTTATATAGGCTAGGCTAGGGACCCTCATATGATGGATACCAATTAGAGTTTCCTTCCATCAAGAAAACATCCGGATTATATTCCAAAATCATAACCAATTATGTATTTATTAATATTTACCTGATTTACTTAGATAGGAGAAAAATATGATAACTACTTATAATATGTGGACCACATTAAGGTCTTTTAATTAAGACCAACTTCTTACATAATATTCTTGGCACAGAATGCCTAAGAGGATTCCTCCCTTTTCTTGCTTTTTCTCACTAAAAAAGAGACAACCCCGAAAGGTGCAACGCAATTCACCGGTACCGCTACACAATGCTAGAATATACCACTTGTTTTCTTGCTCACTTTCCTAGTTTCCCTTTTTTCTTAGAATTCCTGTGGATGAGCTTCGGGACAGATTTTCCATTTCTTTATTTCTGTTTTTTCTCTATTATTTTCCTCACAACACGAAAAGAAAACGTCTTGTTTATACTTTCTCCACATATGGTCTGAGTTGAGTGTCATCTTCAACTTTACAAGAGCTTTTCACAAAGGAATTGAGATGAAAAAAGAAGAAAAGTACAAAGCAAGGAGTACAAGTCTTGCTAATTGTGTAGATGATTTTATTTGTTAGTTTCCGTCACAAATTTAGATACCATGGATATTAAACTCCCAAGTTCTTCAACATCTACTACTGAGATTGGATTGGATTTTTTTTAGTTGAATTGTATTGAGAATCATAACAATAAATTATTTGTGAGAGAAAAAGTGAGATCCAAAATTAAAAATGAAATGAAATAAAAAAATTTTGAATAAAATGTCAATCTAAGTTGGCCTAAACTAAGATAAAGTGAAGCAATATTCACGCCATCAGAGTTGCAGTGGACTTACCAGTTAGTCCCAAAATATGACCTGTTGTTCTTGACTTTGATAATGGTCTTTTCTCTAATGCTGATCTAATCAGGCAGAACAAACACTGCCAAAAACCGTAAGCATAGTTATGGAAGGACGGGATTGGATTGTGTTGGATGGCCTTTACATATGGTTGAATTCTGGCCAACGGATGAAGGGTCATTGAGTCGGTGGGCTGGTCGTCTTTCCATTAAAAAAGATGGCATATCAAACGCAGGGAATAGGCTAAGGTCTTGACTCTTGTGTGCTTGTGAGAGTGTGCGCCACTTCATCTCATTTCTAAAGCACCAAAGACCCTCCTCTTGTCTTCTCGGCCTTGTGGGATATGGGGAGGGGGAGGCGGTGGAGTAGGACGGTTTATTCTCATTTCTTTCTACGGCTTTCATGTGGAAGTTTGAAGAAAAAGAACTACCTTTTTGCTCCTTTTAACTTCCAAAACTCCAAAAGAATGAATCAAAAATTTGATTTGATCTTTTTACCCCTATAACACTTTTGGTTTTCTTCGAAGTGGCAACGAGGACTACATCATCATCAATTTCATCATTCATGAGCACTTGCTCATCAACCTCTTGTTTATAGTTATATTCAAACACACTAAGAATGATTCCACACAAAAGCTACTTCTAGCAATATGGTCAAGGCCTCTTTCACTACCATGGCTTTATATGAGTCTTCAACACTTGCATTTTCAACAAATCTCAACTTGGGATTAGCATTTAAAGAGTTTTATTCGCAGGTGTAAACTTTTAAATATGTTATAGTAATAAATATAAGATCATCACTAATAGTACTATATTAAAATTTATATCTCGTTAATATTTCGTTGAATAAAAATGGAAGTCCAATACTGATATAAGAACGAACTTGTTGGGTTTGGTGCAAAGCACAATATACATGAAGGCATGCCTATGGGACTTTCCCAATTTGTTTAGGAACCGAAGAGGGAAGCAAGAAGAAAATTATCTGTAATGTAGCACATCATGGGACTTGCCTAACAAACACAAAAGCAAACAAACCATGTAATTGATGAGTCCAAGTTCTTGCACTCTTCTTTGCAGTTAGATGAGTCCCATGATTGTTTCCGATGTTGTCCTTGTTCTTAATCTTGAGAAAAGCAATGGGTAGTTGAAGGCTCAACATTTTCCCAATTTTAGTTCAAGAGTTGCAAATGTTAGGCAATTCCAATGCATACATTGTGGAATAACGTCCAATAGGTTCAATTCTACAATGAGTAGTAGTACAACATTTCCATCAGACTAAAATTGACAATTTAATATATATTAAAATGCTTGTTTTAGATGATGGAAGCTATTTAATTGATATAAATACAAAGGAAAAAACGAGTAAAAACGAGATGTTATGTGAATCACAACCTAATCACACTAGGCATATTATTATGACTACCGATCGAGATAGCTCTAATGAAGAACCTAACCTTCAATAGCTCAACCAACTCCAAATTAATAAGAAGAAAAGGTAAATTGTTCGCTTAGCAACCAAAATACTATGAGCACTAAACTAACTCACTATAAAGACAAAAAATTAATGCAGAGTCGGTATGGCGAAAGAAAGAAGGCTCAAAATTTGCCATCTTTGATCTCATCATTTATTGTGCAAAGAAAAAGAAGCATATACAAAGAGTCAAATGCTTAGCTTTGAAAAAAGAGCAAATTTGCAGTTGTCATTTATATTTTTGCTGTACTTTTCGACAACTTCTTGCTATCTTTTCTTTCATGTTCCGTTTTTTGACACATTTTCCTTCTTTTAAGCTATCTTTGAATTTTAATTTATTGGAACATACAGTCTTTTGAAGCCCCCCATATTTAGTTAGACATTACCTTTGGCTCACGCTACAAACACCATTATTTCATTGTCCTTCTGGGCAAGCTATTTATTCACTCAATGGCCTCATACTATAAAGTACCAAACTCTGCGTGCTACACATGGGATCTCACTACTACAAGCATCTAAATCGATCTTTACTTTGGCCAGGGACAAAGTAAAGCAATTCATTGAAATGAGTCGCACAAACATAAAGCCTAGGTCACTCCATATAATAGAATGTAAGATTATCCTTAAGTATGTCTTAAACTTTTGCACTAACTAGACATTGCATAAGTACGCTTGAAGAATTCTCTCCTATACCCAAATGCACAGAAATGGAGGAGGAAGGTGGCGGAAGCAACTGTGTATTTCCTACATGGAAACTGTACAGAGAAGACATTATGAGAGGAGATGACATTAGCTAGAATAACACTAACAACAACAGCCGCAACAAAGTGATTCACATAAGTCTTCTTTTCCAACTTTTTTTTTTTTTTTCTTCTGGTTTGTTTCATGCTTCTGTTGGGTGGAGTCAATAAATGATACACTATTGTTTATGCTTCCTCCAAATTATGCCGGTCAATACAGGGCAAAGTCCTTCATGTCATTTTTCTTTATCTTTTCTAGCTCAAGTATGAACTTTGACAAAGAATCAACCCTGAACATTGTGCACAAGGATGCAGGATCATTCTTCCAAATGCACATAAAACTTTGTGCTGCATAAGTTGATTGTATAGCTTCATTTCCCAACATGATTTCGATGAATTGCCAGTTTATGCATTCTCTTCTTACGCCTTACAATTTTGCACTGCATTACATCACTAGGAAAAGAAGCAGCAGAAACTCCAGTCAACTCAACTAGAAACCAAGGAAAAAAATAAGCCATATAACTACATCAAAAGAAAAAATCATAACTTTTAACTCCTCAAATTTGAGTCTGCAGATAATAAAAACATCAACCATTGACTGATACACAGAAAAATCAAGTAGAAACAGTCAGGCAGCAGAAAAGTCACAATTAGAAACAGAACACTACAGCAAATCATATCCTCCCAAAATTCACAGCAGGCACCTCCGAGTCCCAGCCTCCATGAGAATCCACCGCATTAAGTCAAGAGTCAACTACAATGTTCCATTCATTATTTTGCAATCATTTTTACTATGCCATTGCCACCTGCTACCTGAAAAATGAGAAACCATCCAAGTCAGGACTTAAGAATGGACCAATCCAGAATATAATATGCCCTTAAGCTGGAGACTAGAAATTGTTTTCTTCATTGACAACACAGAAAGATATGTAAAGTTAGCTTGAAATGTTTTATTTTAATAGAAATGGCCTTAATAGAAGAAATTAAGGACATTCTAAGCTGCATGTCACAGGATATGTTTAGAACAGTGGAAAGTTTGTTCAGAGCTACAGGACAATATTCACATTATGTCATTTCTTTCAGTATAAAAATCATAAAGTTCTTTGTGGGTATCAATACTAGTTTTTCATCAGAAAAAAGTTCATTCTTTGTTTTGTTTTCTTCTCCTTTTCCCTGAGAGTGCATTTCAGGTACCCTTCAGCAAATAGTCAAACTGAGTGATATCTTATGAATTTTATACACCATCCTCGAAAATTGCAAACAAACTATAGCTGGGGTTTAAATGACAAAAGCAGCAGTCTGTAAAAATTGTTGAACTTGTAAACAGCTTCCTTGTAGCAACAGGGGGTCAAATACCTAGAGATAAACTCCTATGTTACCTTTAGTTTCAGTATGTCTTCACAGTAATGAAATAAATAAACAATTCAAGTCATTTAAAAACAGCATTTTAGCTTAAAATTCAAAAAATCAGAATTTCTACAATGATCATGGCAAGATGCCCAAAGTTGAAAGAAGCATTGGTTACCACCTGACAAGGCTGTTGGTGTGAATCAGGAAACTGTAAAAACAAGGTTCTCCAGAGATGTCAATTTCTTTGTCTTTCCCTGTCTCTGCAAAGTGCACAATTGATACACTGCTCACTGAACTAGTTGACAAACTGGCCTCAGAGACAAAGATTTGGCCATTGTCCACCAACCTACAGGAGAGAAAAGAAGATGCATCCTCTTTCTTGTAATTAGTGTATAATCTCTGTCTTCAATCCATTTGCAATCTTCTGAGTCCCTCAGCAGCCATGTACGCACCGCTGTTATTCCCAGACGTGCAACACAACATAAACTACCTCCCCTTCTCCTTAATTTTTTTCTAATTATTCTCTAAATATTAAGCATCTTTCAATATAAACATGATTGTGAGTTCTAAATTTTCTGCCATTGGTTCTCTATGCGTGTACCGATAAACTTAGTTATGCAAATCATTCCATTCTCAACGAATTCATCACTTCTCTCCTCCTTCTTGCATATATTCTTGCATTTGTACGAACCCATATGATGATATCATAACATTGCTATTATTTTTCCTCTGGAAGAGGATCCGAGCTTATATTAACTCAATGCAACAATAATAAGTACATCAGTGGGATCTTCTTTCCTAATCCTATGTTTGTAAAACTCAACTACTGGAGTTATACAAATATACAAGATTTAATCAAGAATAAAGAGATCCAGAAAGTACCTTTATTCAACTTCATAACGCCCACGAGATGCTGGTGGTTAACAAGATATGAAAATGCGAGAACATAACCTTAAATCGATCTGAAAGGAGTCACAAAATTTAGAAAAGAACCAGGGAAAATCATAGATAAACTATAGGGTAAGAAAAGGCAATCACAAACCTAAAATTCCTTCCTTAACCAAAATAGGTCAAATCTAAGATTATTCCTTTCTCTAACCTATCTCCAATTTCTTCAACTCATCCTCAGATATATGAGACAAATATAAGAACACGCATTTATGATGTACTATGAAAAGACATGCCCAGAACAAAATCTTGAAGCAAGCATTCCAATTGGAATAAAATGCAAACTAATGAGGTGTTAGAGTTGGAAAATTTTCCACCTCTTGAGTATAAATAAGCATTTCTTTTGTTTAACCTAGACTGCCTGATAACATGTATGGGAAGAAATAATTGATGACATAATTCAGAGTCATGCTTCAAAAGAGGGACAGGAAATTATTCATATTTTCATTTTGTCATCCAGTAGAAGAGTTCTGTAGTTTCTTTGGTCTGATAAACAAGATTTCTTTCTAGTTTAGATATAGTGCAAGAATTACTGGTTTGTGTAATTTTTGAATTTGCATCCCTTTGAAAATGACGCCAGACAAGGTAATGAATAGAAAACTCAGCTGCCGGATCTCATGTCAATCCAAATTCTCATCAGATTCTATAACTGCTGAGAAAGAACGGCAGTTTTTATATGATTTATAACCAAAAGGCACAGAAAATATAGAGTCACTAGATCAACAGAAAATTAACTTCTGAAATAAAAAAGTGGGAGGATAGCTCAAAACTCATGTATATTGTGGTATACAAAATCCAAACATGGCAAGACTTGATCTGATACCGGTGATTATGAACACAACATTGTCCAGAAGGAAAGCATTTCAACCGAATTTGAGAGGAAATTCTTTGTCCCATATGTCGTTTAAGGTTGAAGTTGTTAAGTACTCCACGGTCTCTTTGTCTAAATACTATGCTAGTAAAGTTACAATTCAACTCCGTATAGAGTAGCCTGAACTCCCGCACCTAGTGAAATCCACAGTTTATCAATACACATTGCCATACTTATTCTTTCTTTTCCATTTTCAATCACTAACTAACTGCACCTCTGTGATGTTATTACTTGGAGATGTCTAAATTATTTAGTGGGAGCAGAAGTTTCAGCTCATCCAAGTCAGCAAATAATGGCTATATGCCACGCGTTGGGGGGACCAATGTCCTTCTCTAGACCGTTGCAGGCAGATGGTTGGGGCGTTTCCCTCCAGTCTGAGCAGCAGGACAAGGACAGCCAATTCTTCCTGGAAAGGCTGAGGCGGTGGCTTGTTAACCCTAGTATATATAGCTAGTTATGAGGATATTCAGTAGTTTTTTTGGCCAGTTTATGGATTTGCTTTGTGTTCTGTTTTTCTCTTCTCTCTTTCTCTGAGAGATAGCTTCCTTCACTCTATTCACCTTTCCTTAACCATTTCGTTCTGTTATAAGATCTCTGTAACTCAGTTATATCAATATAATTCCAGCTGATTTGAGGTGATCATTTGATCTGAATTTTAGTTAACTTTGGGACATCATAACCTCATGCAGATTACTAGCACTAAAAGAATTTATTTGTTTAAAAGAAAAAATGGTTAAGAATACATGTAAAACAAAAAGGACTTTGGCAGAAAAATAGAGCAGAAAAAGTTTTAAGTAATAAAAAGTGCGTCGAAAACTAAATCTTGCAAATTGCCATTGACAGTAACGAAGCGGCCAGAACAAGATTTAACTTTTTCCACATATTAACACTATGAACCCGCACATTATTAGAGAAGGTTTCAAATTTATGGGGTTAGAACATACCAAGGTGGAGGACTGGACTAGGAGTAGCGGCAGAGCTCCGGTGGCGGCCGCCTTGTGTTCTCTACTTCTTGCTTTCCTTCGGCGGTTTCCAAACGAGATTGCATTGTCATCATTGAAAAAGTTACGATTTCAATTGTCACAGAAAAAGGACTCAAGTTCCATAACAAGATCTGATTCCAAACTTCATAGGATAATTTCGAGGGTTGCTTCCATACAAAGCTGCGCCAATACCCAATAGCGCGCCGTTGGCCGAAAATAGCCTGAACGTATTTGTTACCATTACCAAACGCACTATGACAATGAGCTCAAAATTAAACAGGGCTAAAAAAACCTCATAATATTATGGTCATGTAAAGGCATTTTTATCCATAATAGAATCGCAATCTAATCCGCTCCTCCAATCCTTACTTGTTAACAAAGGAAGCCTTTCTGCATTTTATCATATTCCCATCCCGTATTCTCGCAACAATCAAAGACAGTGAAGCATTCTGATGGCTGAGGACAAACCACCATGGGAGGAGGAGCCATGTTGGCACCAGTCACGGCTGCAAGATCGACTTCCCTCGCCGCCAACTTCCACTCGCATCAATCTCTCTCGGCCATTTCTGGACCACCGTCCATCCTATCCTCTGCTCAAGCATGCGGTGAAAACCTGCCTTGTTGATGTTGATGTTTATCTGGACCCTACTTCTTTTGAAGGAAGACAAGACTTAGCAGCAAAAACCCTTACTTTTACTTGGGGCCTGTGCCGACGCGCATGGAAGCCAAAAAAGCCATAGCTGATCTACAGAGGTACATATTCAAATACATTATTGATGACTTTGGACGTCCTTTTGGCACCTTTAAATTATATTTTGATGCATAGCTGCAAAATAAATAACTGTATTTCTCCATGATTAATATCTCAAATTAACTAATTAATATGGAGAATACATCATTTTCGACAATTGGTTTTTGTGATTCTGTTACAATATTTATCAAGAAAGCGATAGTAAGAGATACCAGTTCTGTTTTTCTGTTAACGTTGATTATCAGATTGATCATGGGAGTGTTATTCGAATTTTATCTTTTTCCTTACTGCATTTAATGTTTCTTTCACTTCTCATCTCTTTGTGCAGAGAAGATGATTCTTATCTCAAGTATTTAATTTGAAAACTTGAAACCAGAAAACTTGTGCTTCACTTTTTATGTTGTGCATTGGAATTTATAATTTCTGGAAGGGTGTAGGGTCTTAATTATCTGCTACGATTAGTGTCTTCTGTTGCCTGGTTGGTCTCACGACGGATTTCCAACCATCTTGCTACTCTGATCAGGTTTTTGCACAAGGAGACTAACTTGGCCATGAATAGCAGCAAGTCAGTGGTATTTTCTGGTAAGTCAAGGATGTTGCAACCGGCGGAACATGTAAGAGGAGGACTTTCTGATGCATTGAACATGCTCCACAAAGATCCATCAATGCAGGTGCAACATTGTATATTCTAGCATAGATTTTTCTTGTAGATTTTCCATCAAACTGTCAATTTGGTGAAGGCTTAGATGTTCATTAAGATTTTGAGCATCCAGTATAATTTTAGTATTTTCTTGGATATTCTAGTATAATTTTTCGCCATTCCTTCTCCATAAATGATGAAGCTTCAAGCTCAGCAGACACACTAACCATCTCATTGAAGTTGACGAAGTTCCTCTAGATATGTTTTCCATGTCTGCAGTGATTTATGCAACTTTTATCACCTGTTATCATTTTGAAACTGCAGGGACCCTGGAGATAGTAGTACTTCATTTCCAGAAAGATTGTTGTTTTAGTAATTGCTGCAAAACAGAGTCTACTTTTGGATGCACTCGGATCGGATTGTGTTTGGTTAGGAGAATTTTAGTTTGGATTCTGTGAAAATAATTTTTTTGTGAGAGGAGAAGTGAAACCTAATTATATTTCTAACCCAGCCAAACACTGTCCAAATACAGATATGTAGAGCATGGTCATCTCCATTTCATGCGACAAAGCTGTTTGGGACGCCATCTTTAACAACAGGGCGGTGCAGGATCCCCTAGGCTCAATCTCTGCAGGTTTGTGTACATAGAACATTTATGTAAATTTCCCGTTTGTCCATCTATAAATATTGTTTATGGCTGCAAAATGTTTTAACACTTATGAATTTCTAACTCATTGATTCATGCAGCTAAAGACGAAAAGAAACAGAGCCCTAGTGCAGAACTTAACACGGTAGACAAAAGGGCAGTTCAGGATCCCCGAAGCTCGGTTTCTGCAGCTTCACGTATATGGATTATATATGGAAGTCTTCCCTGTTTGTTAATCTATAAAATTTGTTTGTCATGGTTTCATCACCTATTGGTTTCTTGCTTGTGTTCGCGTAAAGTGAAGCAGCTAAAGAAAAGAAACGGAGCCTTAGCGAAGAACTCGACATATTAGACTACATCCTCAAGTATCTCACCGGAATCACCAAGTCAAAGGTGGGGGAACTTGTGGAGAGATTTGGAGCTTTGGTGGCTGAAATATTGAACCTTCCCTCAAAGCAAAGCAGACCTCGATAATCTTGTGGAAGAAAAGATTCGATCTTCAATTCTTCTTTCGGTTGCTATTCTTTTGGTTGTGATTGTCACTCGGAAGCAGTAGGGATCAAGAAAGCTACATTTTGATCGCATTCTGTCACTCAGGATCAGTAGGGATCACGAGAGCAACATGTTGATCGCATTCTCTTTCCTTTCAATTTGTTACGAAGAAACGCTGGACAGCTTCCAGTTTTATGAGAACTTCCAAAACCTGAAAACGAACCAGTTGTCCTTGCGAAGGAATTGGATAAAGTTTTCATTTGATAGTACTTTCATCATGAATTTCATTAAAAAAAAAAAACGGGAGAAAATGTGACATCAAACTGGAATTTTTACATTGGTTTTGAAATAAAATCTCGTCCATATACACTCCAAATTTCTTGTTTAGGGGAATGACGTGTCTTATCTTTTAGGTCCCGAGAAGACTGACTATTATAAAATGCGAAAAAACCAAAGACCTTAAAGAAGGGGCAGTCACATTCAAATAGACAAATCATATTTCTTCCCGCATCAGAACCGGAATTAAACATAAAATGAAAGTATATTTTTTTAATTAATCTCTAACTTGTACTTCAGAGCCCGGTTTTGACAATCTTTCCCCATGTTGATACGTATGTATCTATGAAAGAGAAAACATAAAGAACAATGCAGAGCAAAAAGAATAAGAATGCCCAAAAAGGGTTTGAAACAAAATAGTAGCAAGTATGGCTGTCCTCCCTCCAGTCAACGTATCCTACATGTATCTCTGCAAACATGACTGCGGATCTGCTATTTGTTAGAAATACAAATCAGGTCAACCAAAATTTAGGACTGATAGTTTCCCCATCTACAACAGAACCTTGACTTGCAAGCTTCTGAATGCGTGAAGCAAATTCTTCAGCCTGAAGATAAGAGATTCACAATTAAGAAAGCAAGATAAGATAGAAATGCATGAAGAAGAATTTGAAAAGGGGACCCTTGTCTATCAAGATGGCGTCAGTAATACAATATACAAACCTTTTCATCTATCCACATCAATGAACTCAGTTGATTGTTTAAGATCCGAACAACAATATCCAATGGAGTCATTCCATCAGTTACCTCAAGTTCCCCACCCTAACAAAGCACAAAATGTAAGTGAACTAAAACTGTAATGTGGACTTGGAAAATTGGAAGGCCAAAGAAGGCACTCACCTGGCTGGTGTTGAAGGTGTTAATAATTGCCTTTATTTGTTCCGTCATGTGTTCCAGTTCCCTCTCTATAAATTCAGCCTGCTCATACCTGACAAAAGAAAATAGAAAAATAACTATGAACAACCGTGTGCTACGATCATCTCTGTCCTCAGTCCTGTACAAACCCACAAGATTACACCATAACCTTGTATTTCATATATAACATAATCAACTAGTTCAGGTTCATACCTTAATGTCCTCAACTCCATAAAACTTCCATAGAGAAATAGGTTTCTGTGAAGGAGTTTCATCTTCCTACCTCAGTTTTAATAAAATGCTAAAACTGTCTAGAGTTCCATACCCTTATTGTCGTAAAAAATGCTATATTTTGGCACAAAATTGAGCAGACTCAACATAACATTCAAACCAAGATCAAGATTAGCCATCAGAATTTAATTCCACTATAAATGATGCAAGTATCAATCATGTAACAAGCACTACAATTTGCGACTCATGTTTTGTTAGGCGACAATATACACGATATAATTCTTTCAAGCACCGAAACAAATACAAAGAAGATCTAGAAACAAATCTGAAACATAAAACCAACATTCTAAAATCTTTACTCACATTGCATCTCTTGTGGATGCAGCTTCATCATCAAGAAGTAATCCACGTTCATCTTTGTATATCCGCTCAGCTTCTTCTTCCATACTTTGCAGAGCTTTATCAACCTTGTGAACATACAAAGAGAACAAATTCGCTCATTGAAACACATTGTACAGTTACAGCTAATCCAAACACCTGCTGCATCAAAATAAATACAATTTTCTTGTCTTTTTTCTCTTTAGGTTCAAAGGAAGATGACAAGCAGAGTATTTAAATACTTGAACCATGATAATTGAAAATTAAGTTGAATCCAGAAAACAAATGAAATGAAGGTTTGAATATTCATATCTAGATACTAGTCCGACAGTAGCGATAACCATTCCAAATGAGCACCAATTTTCATGCATGCATTTCTAGAATGAGTAGTACTTATCAAATTGATGCATAATGCTATAAGATGCACTCAAGTCTACATAGTGAATTGCAGGGAGATTGAAATTCATTTATTCCGCACAACATAGAAATCTATTAAGTTGAGCACACAGAGATTAATTGTTCAATATTGAGAATTCCTTTTTCTTGAAACCCACCATGTAAAGTTGTTTAATATTTTACCAGTTTCTTGTCTAATACTCCCTCTGCCCAAAACTGAATGACCTATTTTGACTTGGCAAAATGATTTCAAAAAGTATTTGACCAGAGGCAAGTGCCACGTTCCCTTATTAATTTAAGGGAGTGGAGGGACCCATCACATTGTAAACATTTATGAATGAATAGCAGAAAATACATTCAGCACCAAGACATTAATGAGCTTAGAAGAACTTAGAATATGAAGAGGTAGAATACCTCATCTTGATGAGTTTCAATTAGCTCCAGCTGGCGCTCTAAGTTAGCTTGTGTTTCAACCACCTTTGCAACCTCAGTCTAACACAAAACACTCGAATTAAGATAGTGGTTAATAGCTCAAGCCACACTCCATGAAAATAGAAATAGAAACTAAAACATTATCCACCATTATTGGGATATAAATAAGAAAAGATGCCATTCATTCAACTAAACTACAAAGATAAGGCTTTGAACATAATTAGTTCTAAATAGACTGATTTTCTTAGTAAAACTGACCTTGAATGAAGCATTCAAACAGCTAAATGAGTAAATAAGAAACTTATCATATCAGAGTCAAATGAGAAGTACACATCTTCCGAGAACTATTGTAGACCATAATGTATTTTGTGCATTTGAGCAGACTGGACAAAACTAAAGTGGCTAAAGAAAATGAATCAATACCTCAAGCCTAAGAAGAATATCACGGTTCTGCAAGATCCTTCTATCCCACTCAGCAATTGCATTAGCCTGCTTTTGAAATTTCCGAGTACGATCCTGTAGCTCAGTATTCCATTCCTTGATAATCTACAAAAGACCATTTTAAATTGATTCACCATAAGTGAAAATGTCCCCAAGAAAATATAGGTTCGAAGAAAACAAAAACCCATTAAAATCAACATAAGGCATATTTAAGCAATTTCTTGCAATCCTTATTGTATAGGAAAGATAAAACATAAATTGCCATGTCTTAGAAGCGGCGTAAAATATCTTGAAGTTCTATAATGCCAAGAACACTCAAGCTTCTATAGCTTACAAGGAAATCATTGAAAATATTGGGCAGTAATGCAACATAATGATTAAAATATTTAGACAAAACATGATAAGAGGTAACAAGAAGCAAGATAGGCAGCAAACCCAAGCAAGGAGGTATAGAGGACAGTTTACCTCCTCAACAGTTTTACCAGTTATCTCAGATGGCAATTTTGGTGTGGAGACCACAGCTGTAGTGGTAGTTGATGTGGTACTACATGACAAGTGAACAAATATTATGGCCAAGCATCAAAACTTCACAGCTGTTTATAAATGTACTTAAAACAGGACTCAAGGAGAATTATCAGAATATGTACTGACCCACTACTTGAAGTTACAACCAGAGATGATGTTTGAGCAACAGAACTTGTACTTGAAGTTGCTGCAGTTGAAGAGGCCAAAGTAGGGACACCTATATGGGAGAATTATAAGATAACAAGTCAACAAATGCAGTATAATACTATTATGTTATTTACACTAGACAAAAACTGATCTCAGAACTAAGTAAAATCTGTTCAGAGGCAATTGTTTATCTTCAAAACGTGAAAGTTTTAGTCAAAACCTCGGCAGCAACCAACAAAGCAGAAGAAGCATCATGTATGAACCTCTTATTCTCTATAAAATGGCCAAAAATTACAGAATTTTCCATTGCTAGCAAAATAATGCATAAAAACCATATCATGAAGTTTTAAATTAATATGATAGATGTTAATGCTCTTCGATGCCAATGAATGATTTTTATTAATTACAACACCAATCCAAGGCCGTTTAACATTAACCAAATCTCTAGACTGAAACCAAAGACTTCCCTTAATTGACAAAATCAAAGCATCCAGTTTGTCAATCCTCATCTAGGAACAAGAGGATATACTTGCAAGAAAATGAAGCAGAGCCAAAAAAAAGTTTGTAATTAAACAAATACATATGACTGGAACTAGATGGATAAAACTGAGGGGTAGAGAAGGATAGAATAAATACCCAATCCTGAACTTCAAAATTACAAGCATAGATGTATGAGGAACTGATTCTAAGCAAGAACCAACAGAAAACAGGTCAAGTTCTCCTCCAAAACCCGATGATAATAGTACCAAATATAAAACTAAATTATTACTCCATACACTTGGGCAACTTAAATTAGTCTAGGGAGCCCATATTGTTGGCTAATATCATAGAAAGATGTAGCTCAAGAATGAAAGGCGCTTCAAACCAGTGATGTAAAGAATCTTCAACAATTGTGCCAAAGAATATATACCTGAATTTCAGAACCCATAGGACAATGCTCAAAAATTTTCACATGCTGAGCTTCAAAGTGTCACACTCAATTCACCAATGCAATAGGACAATGCATACCAAAACCACATACATTAGTTTGTCCCATAAGAATCAAATCCAAACTAACTTGTTCCCAGGAAAAAAAGGAAAAAAAAAGGAATGCTGTCTTAAATAAAACTAACATAGACCAAATCAATTGTGGTATTGTTAACTTTTTCTCCTGATAAATTTGAGAAACAATACTAAAACCAAGATAAGCATAAGAACATCGAAATTGGCAGAACACAGTCAAAAGAAAACAAATAGAATATAGATCAAAACAGAATATCACATTCAAGAAAGTTCCGTTCTTCTAAGACAATCGTACATAAACTACACATCACCCATTTACACCGCTTGGGGAAAGTCAGGGAAGAGGAATCAGGATTGAATAAGAACAGAGATAACGTGAAGGGAGCCTGGTTTTAAGAAACAACATAATGTTAGGTGGAACACACCCATTTTACTTTTCACACTTGGGACCATTACACTAGCCCTTCACCTAGATTCGAACCCTCAAAGTCCATTCCTTCCAGTTCAACCTTCATGCAGTCAAACTCTGTTTTCCAAACCAGTTGCTGTAGTTCCATTTCCATCAGGGACTTCTTGGCAGCATTTATCTGTTCACCCAACCTTTCCAAATTCACAACGTGCTCATGATATTTGGAAACTATACACACTTTTTTAAGTCTCTCCTGCAACCAATCAACAGAGAAACCAACTGCACCAGCATCATCTGCCAACCTCTGCATCAGTTGCAATTCTTCAGAACCTAAAGTATTCATTGTATGATTGCAAAGTCGGTGAACCACTTCAGCCACCACCTGCAAAAGTGTTGACCTCATAAAAATACTCTTCATTAAGCTTTCCTTAGTGATGTCACCGTGCTTGTCTAAAATACTTTTGATAATCATCTGAGCATCACTTGGAGAAAGAGTTAGATTACTCAAGCCTGAACAGGGAGAAAATACACAGAATTCCTGACCCACAGCATTTGATATACCAACTTCATCCCCAACAATTTCAGATGCAACAGACGAATTCTCAGATGTCTCCTCTTGGCTTTCTCCAACATCCCTGCCTGGTTCTTTCTTTCCCATGTCCACCACAGCAGGCAGTATGTAAGGAGTATCCCCAACAATCAAAGCAGATTCAATACTTGAAGCGATTGGCAAAATAATCTCTTCAAGAACTACAGCTGGAACAGCATCCGACTCCTTAACATGGATAGTGGTGCTACAAGCAACAGCAGAAGTTTCACAGTCCTGCTCAACACCCCCTACATCTTTCATATTGTCATTTTCTCCAACTTGATCTTTGCATACCCCTGAAATCTCATTATGGTTTGTCTCATAGTTATTCATTTGAACTAGAGGCTGCTCCAGGACACACTCCCTCGCCTGATCCCCTGAACACTGGACTTCCTTTTCATCACCTAAAACTATTCTCAAGTTGAAAGCAGAACAACCAGAACATGTTTGTGCCAAGCAAGTAAGAGTCCCTGAAACGAATTGAAGAGGCTTCAACTAAATTTAACCCCGAAAAATGACTTCAGACTCCAATTTCTTAGAACTGAGGTCATAATATGTATTTCCATCCTACACATGATTTCACACACAAACTCAAGTAGCAAGTCCAAGACTAATGCTAGTAGGATAACGACAAGGTATCTGTCTCTCCAATCCACCGAGGCCAAAAATCTTGTTTCTTTGTTTTCCCAGTTTAGCACAAAAGGCAAAGAATTTGCCAACCAACGGGCCATTTTATACTTACAAATTATCTGCAGAGTGATCAATATCAAGTACTAGTAGAATTGCATGCATGACAAGATTGACAGATAGAGAAAGCATTTAGCAACCAAGAGAGAAGCAACAACTTCCAAGGGCGTAAGGCAATAAGATATGTATTCAGAAAAATATAGAATAAGACAAATACTTTTACCAGAGAGAGGAGCAGCAGCAGCTGATTGAGGTTGTGACGATGGACCCGTTGCAGGCAATTTTGTTGAAAGCGAAAAAGAACTCGTAGTGGCCGCAGTGGTATCCGATGGTGCAGAAGTACTGGTGACGCCAAAACCAGTTAAACCTGATGGAGCAGCAGCAGGACCGGAGGTAGATGCTGTAGGAGCAGCAAAGGATGCAGCTGGGCCTAATGAGGGAAAGTTTAGAGCCAATCCTGTGCCGCTGGTACTAGCAGAAGCTGTAGATGTGGCGGCTGGTGTTGAGGCACTAGTCGCAGTGGTAACAGTAGAAAACAATGGTGAAGTAGTTCCAAAACTAGGCTTTGAAGGAGGTGTAGCTGAAAATGCAGCTGCAGAAGCAGACGTCTGAAAGACAGAAGTACCAAAAGAAAAACCCGAGGTCGAAGCAGCGGATGATGAAAGTGATGTCAAAGATAGCGTTGTAGAAGCAGAAATTGCTGTGGTTGCAGAGCTTCCAGTGCCTTTAGAGAAAAGAAATGTAGGAGCTGAAGTAGCCAACAACGGCGAAGATGTAACAGAAGCAGATGCAGCGCTCGAGCCGGAACGAAGAGAGAATGAAAAACCAGATGCTGAAGAAGCCAAGCTGGCAGATGATGTCGTAGGAAAAGAAAACGCCGGCCCAGAGGGAGCTGAGCTGGCCGAGGTTGTGCCGGGGAAGGAAAATCCTGAGGCTGTGGCTGTTGAACTTGCAGCTGATGTAGCAGGAGATGCAAATGATGGTGCAGAGGAAGTAGAACTTGACCCAGAAGGGATTGAAAATGAAGGGGTTGTCGGAACTGAACCCAAACCTGAACTAGCTGAAGACCCGAATGAAGGAAAAGAAGGCTTAGTTGTAGTTGAAGCAGAAGATGAACCAAGCGGGGAAGAGCCTGAACCAAAAAGACCAGAAGAAAATGGCGATGTGCTGGCAGAAGAGGCAGCTCCAGATGCACCGGCGGGAGAAGAAGCAGATGATCCGAATGGGATTGATGCTGCGGTAGACCAAAATATGCCTCCAGATGAGCCTGAGCCGATTATGTTGGTCGTCCCAGAAGCTGAACTCGATGTGGAGGATCCGAAGAGCGGCGAAGCTCCAAAAGCAGACAAAGTAGCCGCGCCACTGCCAGAAGAGGTCCCTCCAAAAAGTGGTGAGGCAGTAGAGCTCGCAGTAGATGCAGAAGAGCCTGACCCAAAAATGACAGAAGCGAAACCCGAACCGGACGGCGAAGAAGATCCGAATAGTGGGGAAGCGGAAGATAACGCCGTCGCGGTGGTAGAGGCGACGCCAAGCAAAGGAGTTCCGAAGGCGGACGATGAGGACGAGGAAGTGGTAAAGGCGCCAAAGGCTCCGAAACCCAAGGAAGGGGAAGACGAAGGCGCGCTCGTCGAGGTGGAACTAGCGTTTGAGAAAGAGAAGGGTGTAGAAGAAGGCGCTGTGGAGGTGGAGGAAGAGGAAGCAGGGTTTGTAGAGAAGGAGAAAAGAGGAGAAGATGACTCGGCGGCGGAGGACGAGAAGGAAAAGGGGGAGGAAAAGGAATTACTGGAGAATCCAGCCATGGCGGGCAGCGGTGATTCGGAAACCTGTGCGGTAAGCGTCACCGCGTTACGGTAGGCGGAATCTGGGAGTTTTGGGCATCGGAGGGAGCGCAGAGCGGAGAAGCTCGACTGATTGCGTTGGACTGAGTGAGCCAGTGAGTGAGGGTTTTGAAGTGCGGGGTGCTGGAGAGGTGACAAGGGCAGCCCTTCAATTTTTTTTAATTAATTCATGTACCGATTAAAGAAATTTAGTTTTGACCTACATGGTTTTTTGAATTTCCAGTTGATCCCAAAAGTAGTGAAGTTCATGCAGAAATCTATTTTTGTTCTTTTTCTTTTTTCGAATCATTTTAACTTGAATAAGAGTGGGATTAGATAGTGTTTTGATTTTGCATCAGGTTTTGTGGAGAAAAATTTTTATAAGAGAAAAAGTGAAACTTAAAGTGAAAAATTTACATTAAATTCCATGACGAAAACAATCTAAATATACCTATTTTTACCAAAAGAAATAATAAATAATAACTCAATTGAGATAAAAGAGATCATGTTGCTACACAAACCTCGTTCCAACTAAAGCTACTTTTGGTTGTGAAAAAAAGTAAAAAAATAAAATTAAAAATATTTTTCTAATATATATTTAACATCATTTTTGTTATTATTTGTATAAGTATGTTCCAATTATAACCAATCATCGTTCTAATTACATCATCTTTCTAAATGTCAATTTAGTAATTAATTAGAAAATAAATTCAGTGCTTATATTATAAGATGATTGAGAGGCCTTGGAATAATGAGTTTTTTAAAAAAAGAATTAGCAAATATAGGCGAGGGAATGAACATGAAAATTTTCTCCTTTTATATGGTGATATGATCACGAATGCAAATATTATAACAATAATTTTTCCTAAACATGTTAAATTTGGTCTAAAAGAACATGTTATGTGTTGGTAAAAAAAATTTAAAAAGAAGAAAAAATAAATGTTATATTATTGATATATACCTAATCACCATTTTTTATATTTGTAGTTTATGAAATGCAAAATATTTATAAGGGGAAAAAATGCAATCACTTTTTTTATATTTTAGATAATGATCTTAATGTTACTATAATTTTTGTTTCTTTCTTTTTTTTATGTGGGCTATAGAAATTGATTTCAAAACCAAATTATCAAAAAAAAAAACAAAAACCAAATTATGAAATTGTGATTGATATATATATATATATATATATATATATATATATATATATATATATATATATATATATATATATATATATATATATATATATATATATATATATATATATATATATATATATATATATATATATTTCGCTACTCGTTCAGTGTTATTGATTTCATTTTGTTTACTTATTAATAGGGAAAATATGACTTGTGAAATAACAGCACTATTAATATTAATAATTTGGGGAAATTATGATTTTCCCCTTATACTTTGTCAAAACTATGAAATAGACTCTATTGTTTTTAAAATTACAAATTTACCTTTTCATTCATAAATCATATTACATTTTAATCATTACCGTTAATCAATTAATAATTGATTGATGGATCTTGCACAAAATTAACTTAAAAGTTTAAAATTACATGCTTAAAAGTTATGAAAATTATTTATTTGCTAGATAGTGTTTTTATTTTATTAAAATATTTGCTTACCTTATATTGTGCATTCAAAAAAAAATTGAAGGATATCCTCCATATTATACTTTTATAAAATCAAAAATTTTATAAAGTACAATAGAATTTTAATAAATTAATATACAATATAGAATATAGAATATGTTTTCATAAATTTAGTAGGATTCTTTTAATCGACTAAGTTAATTTATCATAAATTTATCAACTAATTATTAATTGATTAATGGCAAAAATTAAAATGTTGTTTGATTTGTAAACTAAAGAATGAATTTATAATTTTCAAATAACTTAAAGGATAAATATATAGTTTTTCAAAATATATAGTTATTTTGCAATTTAGACGAACATTAAAGATAAAAGTATAATTATCCCAAACAATTGGTGACTGTTTAAGTTGTACTTCCTCCACTTCTTAATAAAACAATGGTATTTATGTAGAAAATGTAGTAGTTTCTTGTGTTATAATTTTTCATAAGAAGAGATAATATTTAATTAAAGATAAATTAGTCTATTTAACTATTTTTTTAATATGTGTGAAGATTTTTACAATAACACTTATTATGAAACGGATAAAATATCATTTACTTATCTAATATTTTTGAACAACCAATCTTTATAGTTACTTATGCTGTCTCTCCCCTTTTTTTCATTTAAGATTATATGTATATTTCCTCTATATAGATGTACATTTTTCATAATACAAAATTTCCACTGTGATCATGGTTGGCTCTACTTAGTTGCCAAAGTCACAGTCACTGCTCTCCCAAAATCCATGAAAGCCAAGAGGAAAATTCAAATGTCTTGGAACTTCAGCCCTCGCAACAAGTGCATTGCCCTTCCCAATATGTTTGGAATCCAAAATAACAAGATAGCACTTCTGTGTTGAAACCGCATACTGCAAATTTTCAAAAACGAAAATTTTGTGAGATGTGCAAAATCTATATCAAACTTAACTAGATATTCATAAGAAAACGAAACAATAACTCTATAAAAAAATCTTTTCTTTGTATAACAAGATGGTAAGTAAATAATAAAAGTATTTTTTATTAAGTAGAAGATCATGATAACTTTTATTTGTATAAAAGTAATGGTAGCAACGCACCTCTACCACAAGGAGATATCCATCATCTTCTTCACGAGTTCCTCTGGAAACAAATATAGGCTCGCCGATGAATCTTCTTCTAGCAGCAGACCATGTACGGATGGATTTGTCTGAAGTATTCAGTTTCACCACTGTATCAAATGGAAAATGTGGTAATGCTTGGCGCGAACCAGAGGAAGTCGCTGCATATACGTAATTGTTCTTGCAACCCGCGAAATCTTGATTTATAACTGGGAAATCTGACGGTTTGCTCCATTGGTTCGGATCATGGACACTACAGTTTTCACACTCACCCTTGCTATCCAAACTTATAGATACCTGCGTTATATATGGTGGGTCGTAGTATATAGTTACTAAAAATGCATTTCTTAAAGTCTTGAGATGAGTACGTTTGTCTCCTACGTACGATGTTAGAGAGACAGAGAGAAAAATAAAGAGTTAACCTGAACTAGGTGAGGCAACATCTTATCTTCGCCTCTTACATTCATCATGGCAGGGTCAAGTTTACCACTTTGCCAGTCATATCCTGCAAAGCAGTTCAAAAGTAATTCCCTCAATAATTTAGGCACTGTTCGAATCGAGGAAACCTTATGAAAGAAGAAAAGAGAAGATGGCAGGGTAAAGTATTCGGACACTTTGCCAATCATATCCTGCAAAGCAGTCCAAAAGTAATTTCTTCAATAATTTAGGCACTGTTTGAGTCGAGGAAAACCTTATGAAGAAGAAAAGAGAAGATGGCAGTGTTTAAGTATTCGGATTAACACCATCTAGATTTTTGTGTGTATATATATTTATTTATTTATATTTGAGATAGTAATTTTAGAATTGGAAAAAAGGAATTGTAACACTTGGAAATTAAACATCTTTATATTTATTTATTTATATTTAGAAGGTTAAAATAGTACCGAACATCTTTTGGAAATTGAACCAGCGATATGAGCAACCGCTTGCTTGAATTTGAATCTTGGAATTTCCATTCTCATCTTTTTCTTGGAAAGCGTTGCCAACATGCAGTACCCACATTTGTGAAGGAGCATCAATGGGCACTCTCCAGTCCCTCTGTGCATTTTCTTCGCTGGGAAACCTGGGAAGCAAATATATAGGAGATGTGGGCTTGCTTCCGTTCACTGATAATGCAGTTATCATAGGAGATAATCCGCACACCGCCGTCACCGATCCTGCAGTTTCAACCCACAAACACTTTATATAAAGCAAATAGTGCTACCTAACGAAATCATTCCCTTCATCCAAAGCTACTTTTATTTAAAGGAGATAAAAAGGTGGAGCTTGTTTATTTTTATTTTTATTTTTAATCTGTTAGGGAATGAAAATATGAAATGAATTTAAGATTTAGTGACTAATTAGAATGACTTTTAATCAATTAAATTATAATCTTATTACCTCGATTAAGATTATCATAGATCACAATTGTATATAATTTTTTCTTTTATACGCGTGTTTTTGCTTGAACATACCGGGGATATCCAGCTTGATGCGATTTCCAAATATTATGTAATGAGTATCAGTGAAAGCCCAGTCGTGGATCATGAGATGATCTGGGATGTCGAATTCCTGGCTTTGTAGCAACTTGAAATTTGAGTCAAATTCTGGAAAATGGAGGGGAAAAAACGATAAGCTAGCCATATCAGGAAGCCCACATGTTAATTAACCTCAAGAAAAAATATTCCAAAAAACCCTTAAAATTTGAAAAAAAAACAAGAATTAGATATCAGAAGCCCTTCCAACAAAAAAAAAAGGGAAAAAAAGACAATAAAAAGTTGTTGAAGTCTATCTTGTCCAATTTGTTTAGTCTTTGTTGTCCCTTTCGTTTTAGGTGAGAAAAGGTGGGTTTTGTTCTTGATTTGTAAATAATTACCGTCATTATCTGCCATTTTGGTGCCCACGTCGTACTTACCGAAGAAAGCAAAATTGCTTCGAGGCAGTAACATGTCCTCTGCGTTGCACGACATTATTAGAAGTCGGTTTCTTCTGGTGTCGATCTTGTAATGGGACAGCAATCTCTTTGGTGGCATCTTGAACACTTCTGCAAAACACGTTACAAACTTGAACAAAGCTCTTCAAATTCACCGTCATTTGAATATTAGCATTTAATTTGACACAAATATTTAATAATTTATACACTCAAATTAAAATTTTTTATTATTGAAATTTAAATAAAAGGCTATTTTTAAGAAAACAAACGTTTAATTTAATTTAAAATAATTTAAAATAAAAATACGAAAATTCATTTTTCGAAGATAGAATACTACAAATACAATTAACAAATATCACAAACCCTTTTGGCAAGATCCTTTTTTAGATTTTCTTTTCTTTTCTTTTTTTTGGAAACAGATCCACATGTTCCTTGACTGCAACGATTTCTTGTTCTGCTCAAATTCCTTTGTCTCTAATCATTATTTTGGTAAGAATATATCATTGAGTTTAGATTTTGGTTAATTAAATAAATATGCAGCGCACGATTTCTTAACGTAGATGAGCATACAATAGAACAGTAAAAGAGTAGAGAGTCTAGAGTCATATAATGCTGATTTGGATTAATGAATTTGGATGAAAATAGTACTGAGTTTTCGTAGTTGAGATTTCATGCTTACCATAGAGGATTGGCTTCATGATTTCTGCTGCCAAATTCAAAAGGTTGAGCTTAAATCCTTGATGATCTTTCGACCATTGCAGACGATTAACGATGTCGAATCTTCCAACAGTGTCCAGTGTTTTAGATTCGATTTCATTAGGATCGCCGCCTTCCCACAGGCAAAACAGCCTCCCACCCCATCTCAGTACACTAGTGTTTGCGACATTTTTCATCACCTTAGTGTTTCCCACCATTTTTCCACCTTTCAGCACAGAAAATGGACCGCGGTGCGTGAACCGCCACTGGCCAGTGACGGGGTCGCGTTCCTCCACCTGAGCCTCCGTCTGAATGTACCTAGCCATGAACTCTATCCGGCCTCTAGCTCCGTCTATTTTGAATGTTCTAAGGTAGCCGTGGCCATCCAGAGGATGCACCGTCGAGCCGTGGTCGTCGGTAAAGAGCCCCGGTCCGGTAAGATAGTACGTTCCCGATGGAAAGTCAAGCGGGATTGCACCGTCAACGATACGAAGAGTGATGGGCTCAGCTGTTTCTGAGCTTTGGGACACAAAAAGAAACTGGTAATCCCAGAAGGCGGTCACTTTGTCATCAACCAGCTCCGGTGGAGCTGCAACCTCTATGCCCGGTGCAGTTATGGATATGGCTCTTGGAACAATATTACTTAGCAATGAAATACCGTTACCGGGGACTGGTGGAAGCTTCACCGGCGAAACGAGGTTTGGGGGTATAGTATTATGGGAAGCTCTAGCCTGCATTTTGGCTTCAGTTGAAGAAGGGTGCCAGAGATGATGAAAAAGACACCATGATGCTGTATTTATAGTAGTAGTAGTATTTTCATAGGTGAATCTAAAAACAAAAATTAAAAACGGATTTGAAATTGAACCTTTGGAATTTAATACAAGTGTTTTATTAACTGAGCAACTTTTATAATTTACGCCAATCAGAAGCAGAAACATATTTTTCTCAAATTGTTTGCATTTTAGATTTGCATGGTGGGACTCTGCCACCATATTGAATAAATTATATTGATTGCAGCAATGATTGTTGGGCCACTTAGGGCTGAAACGTCTATTGTGGGAGGACAACATCATATATTTGCCCATCCGAATGAGGACATATTAGCCTTCGCTATTCAATATTTTGGAATATGCCGCCTCAGTTGCAAACAAACTTGTACAAAGATTCATGACAAGCAATGTACAAAAATGCCACGTTGCACAATAATTATGGAGATAGAATTGAATAGAGTTTATATTTGAAATTTTTTATTTTATATTTTATAAAAATAAATTATTTATAAAAAAATAATATCAAAAATAAAAATTTTATAACGAAATCTAATTTAAATATACTTAATATTCTAAATATTAACACTGTTACTTTAATATATAAAAGTAAAAAAAAATAATAAGTAATACTATCACCATGGAAAATCTATAGAAACAATTAATGAGGATGTCGGCAATATAGAAATTTATAATAGCAGTCCATCAAGAAACGCGATCTCAATTTCAAGGAATAGCAAGATAATGTTAATACATCATTAAGGGTTAGAAGACTTTTACTAAACATACCATAACGTAGCTTTTCACTTCTGTCCCCCCTTGGCTCCACTCGGGTAGGACTAATAGGGCAAACTAGCCTACTGTGAAAATAGTAGTGATGAGAAATCAACGAAGCGAATTTGTGTTGTTTGCGTTGATACCGGAAGCATAATGACAAGAGAGGGCCACATAACCCACCTCGGCCGTCTAACGAGGAATCTGATGATTTCATTTCTTGTCTTCAACGCTTTCATAATGGACGCAGCAGAAGTTAATAGATATTAGAGAAGTGGCCAACTGCATGGGAGTTTCCAAATTGGGGTTTCTTTGACCCGAGTCATATCGGTGTTGTTGCGATTGTGTGGATCCTCAGGTAATGGTAGGGCCTAAAGTTCTCCGAAGCTTTCAGAGAATTAAACCCCGTCGGATCCTAGACATTGTCAAGTGACAAGTGGTAGCCCGTATTAACCGGAACATCTTGCATCATCACCCCACCACCATCGCTCCCACCACCACCACCTCCACCACCCAGTTCATGACTTGACGGATTATATCTCTTTTCATTCATCTCTGCGCTAGCTTTCAGAATCCAAATCAATTGTGAGATTGGAATAAATTTTTTTAGTTAAATTATATTAAAATTATAAAAATAAATTTAAAATAAAAATTAAAAAAATTAAAAATCTTGAATTCAAAATCAATCCAAGTTAATTCTTAATCTCTCTTCTACGTGATTGGATCTCCCTGTACTTGAAAGGAGATGATCGACTTAACGGCTTAAACTACTTCATCAGGTGACCTAATAGATAAACCTAGGACATTAGTCTTTTTGACTTTGTTACTTGGAAGACTGTGACGTGAATTTGTGTGATGTTTGTTTGATGATCGTTGATTGTATCTTCGCAATCATGTTTCTCTGCAATCTTTTTGACTTCCTTCAAGAGCAATATATATTGAGAATACAATTTCTATATTTTCTTTGAAATGGAGAAATTGAGAGATGGAATTCTTGTATGTTTCTTTATATGTCTAATATTAATAAGAAATAGAAAGTTTTGGTTCGAGATTTTAAATAGGGCAATATTTATAAAGATTATGTAATTTTAAATTTATATAATGACCTTTTTAAAAGTTTTGATATTTTTGTTATAATTTCTTAAATTTTCAACCACCCATCACCTATAGTTTGTGATTGCAAGTGAGTAAGGGCATCCTTGGTTAGCAACTCGAGTTTTAAGCGTAGCGTTTATACTTTTCTTATCTAGCAGCCATAATAAGAGTCCTTAAATGGACGTGTTGAAAGTATTATTCAATTATTTAAATGAGTTTAAGTGGTTTCTTACAAAGAAAAAAAAATAAAGAATTTAAGTAGTTACATAAGCAATATAGTTTTAGACACTTAAATAAATCATCTTTCCTTCTCTTTCTATCCATTTCCTCTTCCTTCTCTATACTTCTCTCTACTACATCCCATCTCTGGCCAAATCTAGCCATCGGTCTTGGCCAAAGATCGGATTCTTTTGTTTCTTGTCTTTTTTTTTTTTATAATTTCACCACATATTTTGATTACAAATCACATTAGATCTATCAAAATTCAAGACTTAAAGACGAGATCTTTTACAAATCGTGTTGTTTCTCTTATCTTCCTTGTAGGAATCCATCTATCTAGACTTGATCTAAGTCCTCTTTCAACGTTCTATTTCTTTCCGAAGTAATTTTTAAAATCGTCGATTCACTTATGGTTTTTTAAGTTACTGTTTATTAAGAAAGGGGTTGAAACTGAATTTTACTTGCCTCTATACTTTTAAGGATAACAAAGTAGATGTTGCAAAGAAGATCAAAGTGTATTTTTTTATTATTTTACTAGTATTAGTATTATTGTACTTTACCCACATATGATGTCTATGGTAAATGATATTTTCTGTTACTATAATTTTTGAACCATTGCATAATTTTTATTATTTTTATTATTAAGTTATTAAAATTATTCAATTCCTCGTGTATTGGAATAGAAATTTGAGAACTATTTTGATTGTAATGACTTTGACCATTTTACTGATAATCCTTTATTTATAAAAAAAAACACTTAAAAAATATATATTTCAAGCTATACCTCTTTTTTTCAAGAAAAAAAATCAACATCTTAAAACTCATGCACAACAAAACTGAAGTTCATGATAAAAATATTAATTCATTTTACTCATTTAAATCTCCTTTTATGTTGTGTTGTATTCATAATTGAAGAAAACTATATAAATTAATCATTTACATTTACGATGAGATTGGATAGTGTTTTGATTTAAGATTTTATTTCTTGAGTTTCGCAAGAGAGAATTATTTGTGAGAGAAATAATAGGATCAGAAGTGAAAATTTTGCACTAGTTTCCTAGCAAAACCCAATCCAAATACACCCTTAAGTAATGCATTATTCACACCTCGGGATGTACATGAAAATCTAATTTTGTACTTTAACAAGTTTATGACATATATTTCATTAAGTCAAAAATTTAGGTCATAAATGTTTAATGAATACAGATATAGGGGAAAACATGTATGATGTAAAAACTTGATGGATAAAATGACATTAATAACACTTTCGAGTGGTAAACATAGGTTTATAATGGTGCTATTTTCCTTTTTTTAAGGGTTAAGTTACTATAAATAATTCAAACTTTAAGAATCCTAACAATTGAATATCCAATTCTATAACTATGACAATTAACTATCAAATTTGGATAGAATCTGTTAATTCAAATAGAAAACTTTAGGGGTCTTGACAATTGAATATCTAATCATAGTACTATGATAATTAAATACATAATTTGGATAGAATTTGAAAGAAATTTTATTGGATGTTCAAACTATAAAGTAGTGTAGTTATAATATTTTTTTATTTTTTAATTTTGTTCCATAAAATCAATTACCTTGCTCATAAAATTTGCAAAAAAATATAGCAAAACAATTTATGTGGATTATTCTAGTTGGTTGATGATCCAATATGCGATAAAAAAACATATAGGAAAGATTTTAATAAGGAGGAATGAAAAGTTAAAACAAAACATCACCAATATGTAAGTAAGACATGAAGCGTAGGTGAGTTTAAACTCTAAATTGCAAGAAACAAATGAAAAACTTCTTCCCAATATTGAAGATTTCTTTACACGTAAAAAATTAAAAAAAGTTTGACGAGTGTGATGATTTTTTTCCTTCCAATAATTTTTGTTATTGACTTTTCTCTTGATGATATTTTTTCTCTTTTAGTAATTTTTTATTATTGACTTTCCTCTAGTATCAACTAACAAAATAAGATTTTTAATTTTTCTAATACGTATTGTACACATTTATAGTATTCAATATGTTTTTAGTCTAAATTAAAGAGTTTTATCCAAATTAAGTAATTAATTATCATAATACTAAGTTGAGTACCCAATTGTCAGGATCCTAAAAGTTTTCTATTTGAATTAACATATTTTATCTCAATTAAGTGTTTAATTGCAATAATAATAAAATTAAGTGTTCAATTATCAAAATATCTAAAATTCAAGGTCCTTATACGGACTTAATCTCTTTTTTAAGCCAGAATTGGCGCTATTTTGTTTGGAGTTACGCGTTTAACCTTCGGGCAAAAAGTGCCACAGACACTCGAACTTTGTCATATTATCGACTTTAGCACTCAAACTAAAAAACGGACGGTTTTGACACTCGAACTTTAAATCGTGATTGACGTTGGCCCTTCCGTCCCACATGACCGTTAAATCTCAAACGACGTCTATCACATGCCCAACTTGGAGGCTATTTTTGTCCGACAACTTAGGTGATGTAATGGCGCCAATATTTCCCTCTACTATCTTGATCACATGCCAAGCACGTCTTAAAAATATTTTGCCACCAAAAGTCAACATTCTACCTAACCCCAAGTTTATACATCTTTTTCTTTTCCTTTTCCACCAATTCCAACCGAGTTTGCAGGGATGCCAAGTTCCTCAACAAAGTTTTTGCTACCCAACTGTTACTGTGGAAGGATCTGTGCACTGAGGACTTCTTGGACCAATAAAAACCCTTCTAGAAGATTTGCAAGTTGTGGATATTCCCAAGTAAGCTTTTTTATTTCTCCTCGTTAGTTTGAATCATATGAATGATAATTTTAAGGGAATTGTTTGGGTAAATTATTGTGTTATTTGGTTGATTTTTGAAGGGTGAGAGATGCAGTTTTTTCCAGTGGCTGGATCCAGAAATGTGCGACAGATCTTTGGAAGTAATACCTGGACTATTAAAGCGGATTGACAGAGTGGAGCGTGAGCTTGAGGCAGCTATTGAAGACAGGAAAAATTTTGAAGAAGAGATTGAGAAGCTGAGGAACAAAAAACAAGAAATTGAAGTCGAAGTGCGCAAGTTAAGATGTAGATTTAGATGGGTTGCTGTTACCTTTGTGATTCTCTGGACGATAGTCTACTGGAGTTAGTCCATGTGCCTCTGGGATGGGGATTAGTAAGGCCAGTGTTAGTAGGCCCTCTTTTTCTTTTTTTTAGCATTTGGTTCTATCTTTTTTGCTAATTTTGTGGCTGAAGATAGAAAACTTCCATGACAATTGCTTCCAAATGTGTTGTGGTGAATGTAAATTTGTGAACTTTTATGTACATTATAGGCACAGAGCTTTTGTCTGAGAGCTAACTTGTTAGTTTCAGACTGTGTTTCATATTCCAAAAATGCTTGCACATGAGGCCAGGTTCCAATGCAATAAAAAATGAAACTGTCCTAAAAATATTGCCATTGAACATGCACCAAAGCCAAGCCAAGGAAAAACAAGGTTTACATTGATATAAACAAGGCAAAAGCAGTCAAAATACGCCGCTTCATAAACAAAAGATTCATTTGTTTAACATGTGACAGAATATTTCAACTACAGATCCACAATACATCCACATAAGCCCAAAGCCATAAGGCATCTACTGCTAAAACTAATCATCTATTTCTTCACTGTCTCAGATCTTTTATTTGCTCTCTTTGGTCTTGGAAGTGGCCTATCAGAGGAATGTGTTGTTCTTCTGGTAGGAGCCTGCAAGGAAAATTAGAATTAGTAATGTTCCACAACAGTCTAGAATGGAATTAGTTTCCTTTTCACTAACCTTTCTCCGTTTTGGCTGTTCATCCTCGCCAGCTATGTTTTGGTGCTCCACATCTCGCATTTTCGAGGATGTTGTCTTTGCAACTTCTAGAATTATGGCGGATTTCTTGCATCTTTTGCAAAGTGTATGATAATTCTCCTCCTTATCCTTACGTAACTTTCCTCAATTTCTTCCACTCGACCGTCTTCTAGCCTTTTTTTGGCCAGTCTGGGTTGTTTGCGAGCCCCTCGGGGGTCCAATAATACCCCATCGCTTACTGGCCACTGATTTTCCCCATTGATTGGCTCAAGAACATGGTCATATAACTTCATAAAGTTATCTGCTCTATAACAGACATCCACATAGTCATCAGGGTTTACTCCTCTCTTATGCATTGCAGCAATAGCATGAGGGCATGGGATTCCAGATATTTTCCACGACATGCAGCTGCAGATCTTCTTACCTAAGTGAAAATAATATTGTTAGAAGCTGCACAAACAAAACAAGCAATGAGAAGAATTGAATACCCCTACCTTCTGCCTATCAGAGATGAAAGTATATGCTAATCCCTGATTTGGAATCTCCAAGTCATCCGCCAACAACTCAAAGAACCACTTCCATTGCTCTCGAGCTTCCTTCTCAACCAATGCATAAGCTATAGGCCACCATCCGTTATTGGCATCAATACTTACTGCACTTAGCAATTGACCTCTATACAAACCTTTGGTATGGCAGTCATCAACTCCAATAAGAGGCCTACAATATGACATGAATCCTTTTTTCAGTGGCCCTAGGCACACATACATTCTCATGAACCTAGGCTGCCCACTCGCTTCCCCTGAAGGGTTCATGAACTATCTCAACCGAGGTGTCAATATGTGTCCTTTTTAACTCAGCTTGCATATCTCCAAACTGCTGCATACTGATTTTCATTTGAACCGTAAATTATTTCCCTAGCTATTCTTCTTGCAAGATATGCCTTGTACTTGCTTATCTCACCTTTGTACTCTTCGTCAATGCATTGTCCGATTGCAACCACAGGGAATTTTATTGTGGACTCTAACTCGTTCTAAGAATCTCTCTGCAATCCATCTAGCAGTTGATGTGCTTACTCGCCACTCATGGGAGCAATTAGTATGCTTCAATCTCATAGATTTTATCACTAAATCTTTGCACTTGGTTGCCCTCTCAACGAAGCAAAAACAAACCAGCCACAAGCCTCATTTTTTGCAAGATGCTCGACTCGCTCCTTTTCATTTGGTCCGAACTTCCCGACCTTTCCCTCATTGATCAAATAGTTTCGATCGCTTCTCTAAACTCGAGTGCATCTTTAAACCGTAACCCTACCTCAAATAGAGGTCTCCTCATATCCTTCTCGAATTGAAATATTTGTACTCGCCTCTAAATTGCTCATCTTCGTAATCCGAGCAATCGATTTTCCATCGATAGATGCTCCTCCATGTCATCTTCGACTAGTGCATCTTGGCTTTCTTGCATTGTCTCTTGAGAAGCCTCTCTAGTTTTTTTGTTTTGCCTTACCCCCCATTTTTTCCCGACTCCGCCATCTCTCGTAGCAAGTTCATCATCAACCACCTCATCATCCATGCAATACGAATCATCATCACCGAATTGTTCAATCTCGTAATCTGCATCGAATCGTCATCAAATTCCCGAGGACTCTTGTTCTATTACCGCAGCAGACTTGATGGCCATCAACTTGCTCCCCTACACCCTCATCCATTACCCCTTGAGAATTATCTCCTCATCCATTACCCCTGAGCATTATCTCCCCCATGGAAGAAACCGTCAAGAACTTCGTCATTTACTGCAATGCTCTCTCCACCCACAACATCAACTTCTTCCTCAATATTACTTAACGGTTGACTTGGTCGCCTACATTCGGCATATTAACGGACATCCGGCTTGCAGCAACAAGATCAACACCTTGAACCATTGTACTTCTATCATAGGTTTGAGATGTATGACAGTTAGAAGCATCAACATGGGCCTCAGTTTCGTGTGTGTTTTCATCTTCAATTTCCTCAATCACAACACTGCATTTTCTTTGCTCACTCTTAAACTCTGAAAGTTGCATCAACAATTCAATTATCTCCTCCCTTTTCCTAACGTCGACATATAATTCAATGATTTTAACCCTCTCTATAAGAGCACACATCATTATAACTTCATTGTCACCTTGCACTAAAATTAGCCCATTCTTCATATCCCCGGAAGGCTCCAAATAGTAATACAACATTGTCTGATCTTTGTAACCCAATTGTTTTAACATAGCATCAATTTCATGCATTGACATTCTATCTACGCTGCAAAAATCAACATAATCTACTTCACCATCTTCATACCACCTATACTCTTTCCCCCGAAAGAAAGTGTCCACCATGGTACAATTTTATAGTAAAATACTCACAATTGTCTTCTGCAAATACATGTATGCGATGTCAATACACAAAAAATAATAAATGATTATCTTCTGCAACTACATTTCAAAGTCAATTAAACATAGTTAACAAAAAATTTCCCCAAGCAAGTTTCATCACAGAAACACACACAGCTCGCATTACTTCAACAAATATAAAATCTTGGAGTAGAAAAAAGCATGAAAAACCCATCAAAGTTCACAACTTCTAAACAAAAAAGAGAGAACCCATAACAGTAGAGGCCACGGAAAACTAATTTTTGCAAGAAGAGTGCGAATGGAGATAGAACCCAGCTCACTTACTGTGAAACTATATACGGATCGAGATATTCATCTCTGCTTTCGATGACTCGACTCATTCCGCTCCGACAAAGAGTACTTCTAACCTTGCGTGGAGCTTTAATGTGAGGATGCAGATTCGAATGTCAAAACTATGTAGAAACCGCAATGGAAAAAATTATTTCTTGAACCCAAGAGCGATTGTCTGTAGATTTTGAATCGCTTTATTGGAAGACGTTAGAGAGACTAAAGGGCAACATGTAATTAGACAAAAATACCCCCAATACTGGTCACGTGGATGGGCATGTGATAGACGTCGTTTGAGATTTAACGGTCATGTGGGACGGAAGGACCAACGCCAATCACGATTTAAAGTTCGAGTGTCAAAATCGTCCGTTTTTTAGTTTGAGTGCTAAAGTCGATAATATGACAAAGTTCGAGTGTTTGTGGCACTTTTTGCCCTTTAACCTTCCCCCAAAACAAAGATTAGTACCTTGAAATGCTGGAATTCCGTAAGTATTTAAGGTTATAATCGTCACCGTGTTCTCCCCCCGCTCCTTTGATTTGGAAAGGGCTGGCTTCCGCACCGTTCACCGCCTTTCCGGTTACCTCTTCCACCTGCAAACGCAAACATGAATTAAGAGGAGAGACTAGTCGCAGCCGCGAAGTATATTTACGCCGGCGATTCTTCTGCCGGAGACGGCACTTTGGTTGACCATGTTGATTTCGGCATCACAGCTACCCTTAAACCTCACCAAATTGAAGGAGTCTCGTGGCTTATTAGAAGGTACCTTCTCGGCGTCAACGTTATTCTGGGTAACACTTCTTTTGCATCCTCAGAAAAAAATGGCGAATCAATTGAAGATTATACTTTTCTATTGATTGCCGCGTTCTGCTTGTATTTTTGCAGGAGATGAGGTATGAATTTTCACTGAATTACCTCAACGAACGTCATGGAGTTATTGTTCTTAGTTAAAGTTTCTCTTTTGAATATGAGAAAATGGGAGAGTTGGAGGTTCAAATTTTGATATCGATTCCGCTCTCAATGGAAGTATTTTACAAGACAAAAAGCATAAAATTTGATATTTGGAAAATGTTTTAATTGTGTGTGGAAGCACTCCGGAATCAATTGTGAGTATCTATGAGTTATTATAATGATCTTTTTTCACTTTGTAGTAGTTTCCGGAACTAGGCCCTAAAAGGTGAGCACCAAACTAGTCTAGATTCCTTGTTTTTTTTTGGAGCGAATTTGAGGACACTATTACGCGAATGGTCAGTTCTAAGTAATGTAAACGCTTTGTTTCTTCATTTCCCACTTGAGCTCATTTATTCATAGGCATTTGACATTCTAATGATGCTAGAAAAGGGACCTGTATTATACTTGCAAACTTGGACATCATCTTCTGTGATTTGTGGAAGCACCTTCATTATTTTTTGATGAGTATGTTAACTGGCAGATGGGACTGGGAAAGACATTACAAGCAATCTCTTTCTTAAGTTACTTGAAAGTCTGTCAGAAGTCTCCTGGACCATTTCGTGAGTAGGAAAGCCATAACTTTGGGCTTTTACAGGCTTTTTTTCTGTTAGACTTCTAGTCACTGACATATTTTTAGCTTTAATCATTTATTGCAGTGATATTATGTCCTCTCAGCGTAATTGATGGTTGGGTGTCTGAAGTATCCAATTTTGCCGCGAAGTTGAAGGTCCTTAGTTATGTTGGAGAAAAGGAGCACAGGCGCACCCTGCGCATGAAGATGTATGAGCATGTGAAAGACCCGTTTTTAATATCGGATGTAAGTCTTGGCCTAAACCTTTTGTATCAGTCTTACTCACTTAATCAAGTATGATTGCTATGAATTCAAAAAATACTGGTCCTTTAACTGGAAGCACTCTTTCAAAAACCAAATATGAAGATATTTGCCACTGAAGTTGTAATATAGTGGGCAGACAAGTATACTGATTTTGTCTGGTATTTTGATATTCTGGTGATTCTGTTGTTACAGGTCTCTCCACTACCATTTGATTTGCTGTTGACAACTTATGACATCGCACTAATTGATCAGTATTTTCTTTCTCAAATTCCGTGGCAATTTGCAATAATTGATGAAGCGCAGAGACTAAAAAATCCTTCCAGTGTATGCCTAAAAATAGAGCTGTTCAGTTCATTTTTTTTTTACTTGCCCCCTTCCTCTCTAAAGTTTCCTCCTACCCTGTATACCAGGACACTAAGCAAAATACTAAGTTCTATGTCTGCCGGCTGGGTAGTTATGCATAACTGTTAAGCTTATTCTTTTATAGTGATGCTATTGTGGTTGTTACAGGTCTTGTATAATGTTCTGAAAGAACGCTTTCTTGTACCAAGAAAGTTGCTGATGACTGGAACACCTATCCAGAACAACTTAACTGAACTTTGGGCTTTGATGCACTTCTGTGTGCCCCTTGTCTTTGGAACACTGGAGCAGTTCCTTTCAGCATTTGAGGATGCTGGAGACCGTTCATGTAATTGATTAACTTCCATTATCATGTACATGGTTTCTCCACTCAAAAGTTTAAAGCTCATAATTTCACAACTTGCATTATCTATGCAAAGTTATGCATACTAAATTGGTGGTGTTCACACACATTGAATAAGGGGTTCCTTATAAAATTCTTATTAAACACGTTAATATCAGTTTCTGGAATATTTCCACTTTCTCTGCTTTGTTAAGTGCTTTTACTGTTACCATTATTGTAGAACAACTAGTAGTAAGTCCTCTTTCAAATTCTGGACTTGGATTCAATACTTAGTTTTCTTGCTGCTTTTTGATACTTAGTTGAGCTTTTATGCTTTCTTTTCTTTGGATCATCAGAGTCTGTTATTCTTCCATTGCCTTGGCCTTTTAAAGTTCAGTTTCTGTTAAAAAGAATTATTCTGGTTGATAGAACTTAGCTCTGACATTTGCCTTCCCAATGAGCAGGCAGTGATAGAGAAAAATCTCAAAAACAGTTTACAATCTTGAAGTATATACTTGGAGCATTCATGCTTCGGAGAACCAAATCAAAGCTCATTGAATCTGGGGATCTTATGCTGCCACCTCTGACTGAGATCACTGTGTGAGTTCTCTCTTAAAGGCTTTTGCATCTTTAGTCAATTTCAGTCATTGTGAAATGGTAGGCCTGCAGCATGCTCAAGTTTGCGAATATAAAATGATTCAATTATCTTTCAATAGTTAAGTAATCATTTGAATTTAATACAATCTGTTGTTTTTCCCCTTATTTTGTTGTTGCAAATGTAAATAAATTTAATTAGTAATTTCCTTGTCTCTTTTCTTCTAAGTTTCAAAATGATACTTAAGCTAATGTTTACCATGATTATAGGAGTGTTTAAGGATGAGATTTCCCCTACCACACTACAGTTTGGACAAAAAATGAACTGGAGAAAACACTCCTGTGACCTTACAACTTAGTTGCGTGTTTATATATCAAATTTTAGCTTGTTGCTGATTCCAATGAGGTGCTTTAAGAGAGCTTTTGAAATCGGTCTTGACAGGATGGCACCCTTGGCTTCTCTGCAAAAGAGGGTTTATGTGTCAATATTGAGGAAAGAACTTCCTAAACTGCTTGCTTTTGCTTCTGGAGCTTCAAATATCCAGCCATTGCAAAACATTGTAAGTGAACTTCTGCTGTTCCAAGTGCATTTTTGGGTTTGGACAAGTTCTAATATGATAAATGCTTACTGTTATTTTCTAGTTGAAAGCTTGTAGTGTCTTGATGGACAAACTTGCTCCCTTTCTTACAGGTAATTCAGCTGCGAAAGGCTTGCAGCCATCCTTATCTTTTCCCTGGTATTGAGCCTGAACCATATGAAGAGGGTGAACACCTGGTTCAGGTACTCAAAGTCCTAATTAATTAGACAGTCCCTTGGATATTGATTTTATTTAGGAAGTTGTCTGGATCTCTCTCTGGTTTTTTGTGCTTTTCTTTATTGTTTGGAGGAACGAGGGGGCTTAGAAAATAAGTATGTGCTGGTAATTACGCATGATTTTGAATTTTTGATTGACCCAATCAGTTGTTTAACTTTTCCTATCTGTTTTAAAAGCATATTTGTTCATTCTTTATTTTGTTTTCATCTCCAAGTTTCCCATCAGTTGTTTATGATGAGATACCATGGTCTTTTTTGACATATGATCAGGCTAGCGGGAAACTTGTAATTCTGGATAAACTACTACAGAAGCTAAATGATTCTGGACACCGGGTTCTTCTATTTGCTCAGATGACCCAAACGCTTGATATATTACAGGTAACGTTGTTATGCTTGTTGTTCCAGTGAAAGAACCGTTAGACTGCTTTGAATCGTTCAATCATCTAGTTGTGTATTTTCAGGATTTTTTGGAGTTGAGGAAATATTCCTATGAGCGTCTTGATGGTTCAATTCGTGCTGAGGAGCGTTTTGCTGCAATTAGGAGTTTTAGCAAACAATTGCATGGGGGAAACTTGTGTTGTGATGCAGAAAATGGCTCTGCTTTTGTGTTTTTGATTTCTACCAGAGCTGGAGGAGTAGGATTGAATCTTGTGGCTGCTGATACAGTGAGTGCTTTGAATTTCCAACAAACTCTTACTTATTAATTCAATCTGAATATAGCTGAGAAACACAATTGGTAATGAACTTCTTGAAGGTCCATCGTTTGCTTTTTGTTTGGTTTGGGGATTGGAGAGGGAAGCACTGCAGATTCCCCAAGTGACCTCTTGAATCCCTCATTTCTTTGGTTCTGTCATCAATTATATGAGCAGCCTGCTTTTTAATCTTTATTTTAATATCTTGAAATTATGGGTCTGGGTTTAAATGTCTGGAAGTACTAACTGGAATAATTGTTAATGAGTAATTAAATGTCCTTGCACCGTTGGGATATATTTCCCGTTCCTGATTCAGTATGTAGCAAATGAGGTTCTATGCAATGTAAATAGGAACTAATCCGTGTTGTACTGATTTCAGTTGTATGAGCTTTTGCAACAAAAAACTAACCTGTGCTTTTTTTATTGCTTTATAACAATAGCGAGACCTGTATTGTTGTGGAGATGAAAGATGAAAGTATTACTTGAAATTACATAAATGATTCCTTGCCTGTTGGATTTTAAATGTTTTCAATTCAATCTCTTCTATAAGTTGTCTTTCAGCAAACTGTTGACTTTTTGTCTTCTTTGGGTTCGTTCATTCATAGATCCTTCTTGGGGTGGGATTGGTTTTGCTGTGTCCATTTATGTTGCTTCCTAACAAGTCAATCACAACACAGGTTATATTTTATGAGCAAGACTGGAATCCCCAAGTAGACAAGCAAGCTTTGCAACGAGCTCATCGGATTGGTCAAAACAATCATGTGTTGTCGATAAACTTGGTTACTGCTCAGACAATGGAGGAGGTGAATTCTGGAACATACTTGCTGGTAGCAATATCTTTTGTTCTTAGCTGAGTTTATACATGAATGTAGGCTATTATGCGTAGGGCAGAAAGGAAATTGCTGCTTAGCCATAATGTCATGGGAGATGATATTGATCAGGAAAGGAAAGAGATCGCAGGACCTGAAGGTGGCGATTTGCGATCCACAATACTTGGATTACATATCTTTGACCCTGGAGAGATGAGTGATGAAAAATCAGATCCGGTGAATGTGAATCAATTGATGGAAATGGTGGAGAAGGTAGTTGCATTTCGCCACAAGATACAATCAGGAAATGATGATAGGAAGTTTGAGATCAACCCAGCGGATATGTTGAATGGGCAAGGTTCTATAGAACTACAAAGTCCAGAGCCAATTACTTATGACCCTGGCTTGGATGAGGCATCATATCGTTCATGGGTGGAAAAGTTTAAAGAAGCATCGTCATTGGACCATGATATTGCGCTAGACATGGGAAATAAGAGAGGCTTACCTGAGGAGAAGCATCTTAAAGCTGATGCTGCAAGAAAGAAGGCAGCGGAGAAGAAAATTTCCAAATGGGATGCTCTTGGATATCATTCACTCTCTATCAATGACCCTGTGATTACCGAGGAGAGTGATGTGCTTTCAGGTTCTGGTGCTGTCCAGTTTGTTTATGGGGATTGCACGCATCCTTCGAGAGATTCTCAATCAGAACCTGCAATAATATTCAGGTAACCTACTAAGTGTTGTTAGCAGTTTTAAGTGCCTTTCCTTTCCTTTTATTACTTTTCTCATTTCCAGTTCCATGTATAAATGGCAGCTGCATTGATGAATCTGGAAACTGGGGTCAAGGGGGCATGTTTGATGCGCTGGCAAAACTTTCAGCTAATATTCCTGATGCATATAAACGAGCACAAGAATTTGGTGATCTTCACCTGGGCGATCTGCATCTCATACCTATTAAGGGTGAGTTTTTATCTCTGTCTTTGACTAACAAAGGTCTGCCTGTTTTGCTGCATCATCTAGTGATGTAGTTTTACTTGTGTTATATAATGGTGAACCTCACTTTGCCAATTAAGGGTGAGGTTTTATCTGTGTCTTTGACAAACAAAGGTCTGCCTGTTTTGCTGCATCATCAAGTGATGTAGTTTACTTGTTTTATATAATGGTGAACCTCACTTTGCTTTTAAAGCTTTGTCATTGCTTCTGTGATTTTAGCTGCTGTTACTAAGTTTGACTTGTACTGTACAGAGGATTGTGGTGAAGGAGGAAATGGTAGCCATGTCAGCAAGTGGGTAGCTCTGGCAGTTGTGCAATCATATAATCCCAGGCATAAAGTCCCTCGGGGTAGTATCTCTATTCCTCACCTGGAAAAATGCCTAGCAAAGGCATCATTTTCAGCTTCTCAAAATTCAGGTTCTCTTCACTTTCTGGAGAATCTCCAACATTTTGTTCATTCAGAAGATTAAAAGTAGAATGGTGTCACTCAGTTTTAGTGCTTGTAATTTTTCCTCCACTTCCTCAAGTTTTAGCAGCTTGTTTGTTATCATTTTTAGCTGGTTCTTTTACTAGGTCTTGCTCTTATGTGTATTTGTGTGGGGTTTTCTGCATCAGGGCTATTAGCATATTATTGAAGTGATTGCTATAGTTAGATCCATTCATGCTACAAGTGATCACAGAACATGATATATTTTACTTTTTGTAATTCCCTGAACACTTGCCTCTGTCCTGGACAGTTATAAAATGTTCAATCATGTCTTGATATATTCCTTTTCGTCTTGATATTTTCCTTTTCTCCTGTAAAGCTTCAATCCATATGCCGAGGATTGGTTATCAAGATGGATCAGATCGCTCCGAATGGTATACTGTTGAACGACTTCTAAGGAAATATGCTACTCTATATGGCATCAAAATTTTTGTGTAGGTTTCCATTTCTTTCTACCTTTTCTTCTCTTTTGTCTTATTTAAGCTTAAATCTAAATGCAGATATACGAATATGCCACATGCATTGTGCCTCACTGAGGATATCTATTCCTGTGCAGGGTTCATATTTCAGAGAATTTGCCATGTTTTTATCTAAATAAGCTTTTAGGCTTAATACCCTCCATTTAGTTCTAAGCTTAAAATACTCTCCATTTGTCATGTTGAGAAGTTCTTTGAGGCTTAAAATACCCTCCATTCTTTACCTTTTTCAAGGAACCTTTTAGATCCCAATTAAATCTCCAGTTAGGGAAGTTCTTTACCTGGTCAACACATATTATTCCATTTGATATATCTGGATAATCAGGATATTACTCTCTGCATATTAGCTATTTGATATTAAATGATGTAATAAGTTCTGTTTTTGGTTGAATAATCACCTTTGTGCAGGTACTATTATCGGCGTTCTGGTTAAGCTTGGGTGCTTTAGCATGCTGATTTCTTCCGTGGAATCTAATATTGTCTGTGTAAACTAAATTGCGGCATCCACCTTAAGTGTAATAATTATAGCATTTCCTTTGCCACGAATTCAATACTACTTTCTTATGTTTACACTTGAACTAATAAGGCCAATCACAAGCCAATAATGCCGGAGATCAGGTGTGTTGCACAAATACAAATATTAGGCCTAGTCTCCTCTCTCTTATTATTTCGGTTATTAAAAAAAAAGGAAAAGAAGAAAAGTTGGACAAGTAATATAACTTCATGCTGTCATCATCGTACTGAAAAAACAGAAATACATATTGTTTTATTTATGATACACAGAGACAGATGGGCATGAACACACTAGTTCTTTCTTTTGCATCAAATCTTATATGTCTAATATTAGGATTATTGAATTCGGACATATGTCGTAGGATATAGCAAAACCCATACTAAACCGTAGAAAGAGCAGTTCCCTGAGTGTCATGCAGTAATTCCACAGTAGGCTTTTGCAGTGCTACCAGCCATGTCACCATTACCAGCCAGGTAGTACCTAACCAACCCCAGATGATCAAATGGCTTGAACTGCTGAGGATGCAGTTGATCCACCAGCTCTTCTGGTATATCTATTATCCCTTGATTGAAAGAGAAAAGTGATAGGGAGTACCTTGGCTTGTCTCCCTTCATCATGATCACTTGATGCCTCGGGGGTTTTATTCTACCATTGCTCCATGCCTAATCAGTTAAGCCAGCCGATTGAAACAATAGTCATTTTGAGGAAGTAAAGAAATAACTGCATTTTTGGGAGATAGATGTGATTGGGTGTGTCTCTATGTCATGTACCTCATAGGCGTCACCAGCCATGACCACAGAAGAATTAGGTGGAAAATCAACGTTGATCCATTCGCCATTTCTTTCCTGCACTTGGAGTGCATTGACTTGATCCTGATGGATTATGGTTAGGAAGCTTTTGTCCGTGTGAACATTAGCACCTATATTGCTATTGACTGTGTCCTCTTGGGGTGTTGCATATTTTATAGGTCGAAGAAGATACGTAGTTGATTTAACATGCCGCTCAAAATGCTTCTGTGCCCCATAGCTTTCAAAAACCATTTTGTCCACTGTTCTCTCCAGTTCGGCCACCAACTTCGCATAGGATAACACAGCATCACTAACACCTCATTGAAAAGGAGAAAAGTTACTATTGTAAGTTCTGTATACAATTTGTTTGAACAATAGGAGTTTGAAGGACAAGACTGCATACCAGAATCGCTTGTTTCCAGACGGCCACATGAGGTTGGTGAATCTATCGACTCCTTCAGTGGTTGTTGCATCAGGTATTCCCATGCTTTCATGGAGAGGAGCATGAGGGAGTTGTCCAATATAGCCATAGAAGACTATGTCACTCCTGTTTTGAGCTTTGGTTTCTATGGGGAGGTCAAACAAGTCTTTCAATAGATCAAAGACCTCTTTGTTAAGCTGTGAAGGAATTTGATCACGGAGTGCCAGAAAGCAGCCATGTTCTTCAAGAGCACGGCGGACATCAGCACATGCTCGAGTCCAGGAAGCTGTGTCAGGTTTCAAGTTTTGTTTGGTAAGGTCAACAATGGGAAGGCTTGAAACGGGTTGAGAATCCATGACCGTTCTAGCTTTCTCAGATAACAAATGTTGGTGTGGGTTATTTCTTTTGCTGCATGGTTATATAGCATCATTTTTAAGTGAATGCTTGGAAAAGACAACAGAAAAGATTCAACTTGAGAAGCGAATTTTAATCAAGAATTTCTTGACCTTGGCACTAAGATATAAATGCTCAAAGAATAGCATTTGGAAAGAGTAAAATGCCTTTCAGCCGAGGTCATTGATTACAAAGTCTTGATATAAGAAAAAGACTAGGAATGGAATACAGGTCTCTGACTATAAAAGCAGTCACGTACTGATTAGTTTTTGCTACTCAATGCCATCAGCATATATACTTTTTTTCCCTATAATCGGCTTATTGTGTAGTTTTTAATCCAAACTAGTTGAAAATCTATCTTGATTCTTGAAGGCCAAATATAATATTACTTTCTGCGTGTTTAAGCTTAGAATTTAGAGTTGTAGTGGTGTGACTGTAGTCATGTGCATGCATCCATACAGTTGATCTTACGCTGTAGCTGATTTTTTATCTTTTGGAAAAAGAAAGAAATCTGTTATATATGAAGTAGGTGCATGGTTGGCCTTGTCAAGAGATTGACATATCCTTTTCATTCTCGGGTTCGTTTTACATAATTGATGCTATGGGGACCTCATCTCCTGCGCATCGATAAAGTTAAGGTCTCCCTGATAAGATGGTTTCAGGAGTATGTCAAATGGTAATGCTTTATACAGCAAATTTCTCATTTATACTGAAATATATACATGCATGCAGGGAAAGAGATGACGTTACAATGCAGAAAATCAAGAAAGAAAGAAAGCATGCATAACGACATTTAATCCCTGAAAATTGATTGCTCAGTCGAACAATTTAATTAGAATTCAAATTCTGAAGCTAGCAGTAAGTCTTGATCGCATACCAGCATTCCATCACCGGCCGTGGCTATAAAGGAGTATGGCAGGAAGTCGGCAGATATCCGCCGTTCATCCTTGGTTTGAAGTTGTAAACCTCTGACTCGGTTCTGATCGAGAATTGTCATGAAGGTCTTGTCTGTATGAACACTGGTGCACCCATGTTTCTCTCGTCATCTCCAGGCACTGTGTACTTGTTTAACCGAAGCAGGAGAGGTAGAGATCTAGGGATGGAAATTCATCAATTAACAGTAGGATATAACTCTATATTCTTTGCGGCTTTGATTCTATTTTTTGGGTTAAAACCCATAATTAGTTAGTCAATCAATCATATAATTGACTTGGCTTAAATGCGTTTGGACAGATAATGCTGAGTTAGCTGGGAAGCAACATTACATTTTTTGTGTACATACATTGACTTTTTTTTCCCTCTAAAAATATATTAAAGGACAAACAAACAAACAATTCGTCAAGTAATTCATGGCCAGAAATAAGGGATCGATTGACGTTAAGATCAACGGCCACATTTGAGCAACCTTCTTCTTCAACTTAATCCTCTCGTCTAATTTCAGTTAGAGAGGAAATGGAGGAGTTTGGGCCGTAATAATCGGCCTGTTCTATAATATTGCAAAATCTACTGCTGAAGTTAGTCAAACTTGTCCCTTTGGGATATCAATTCTCACCTCGGCTCCATTTTCCTATAAAAATACGTTGACATTTGATCCCCATTGAAGATATTATTTAATTGTCATGATATTTTTTCTCTTTAAAGTTTAGAAACTTTGAGAATATTAGTACAAAATAGACACGAGCAAGATAAACTATTTGAATTGCAATTTAAACTGATTTTTTTTTTACTTTTTAGAATTTTATTGGGCCTGCAATTAACTTATGTGAAAAAAAAATGTAAAACCCATAACAAAAAAAATATATTTAGATTCAATTATAATCTAAATACACCATTCTTTCCCTTTTGCTATTTAGAAGGATTGCTACATTCTTAACTAACTCGAAAATTGACTTTACGTTTAGCATGACTTTGAAACTTTTCTTTCCTCTTCATTTCCTTTATCTTCTTCGAACTAATTAATAGTACTTCTCCTATTCTATTTCTAATGACTTTCTTGTTATATTAAGATATTTTTAAATATATGATACTTTTCATAAAATAAAATATTTCAATATATTATATAGTATCAGTTAATCACTAATTATATTATATATTATTTTTATATATTTAGATTTGACGTAAAATATTATACATATTTTTTATTATATTATATTAATTTTATAATATAATTCAAACTTTCCTGTAAAATTCAATATTTGATGAAACACTCTCAAAAGAAATAAAGAGAAATAAAACGGAGTGAGAATATAATACGCATGCTTGGACTTGTTCAGCGTCCTCTTACTTATATTCCGAGATTATAAAATCTTTCAATTGACTTTCTATTAAACATCGCTATTAGAGTAATAGTGCTGTCGCTCTTTATAGCTGAAAAGTCATTTCAAGTTGACCATAAAATGATCATAGCAAAGGAGCGTTGAGAACGCTGAATGAAACAGATGCAAATATGGTCCTGTTGGTTTGAGGTTTTACTCAGTTTCTAAGTTAAAATTCCTGTTCTAGTCCCAAGTAAAGTGGATGATTATGATATACCATATATAGAGATTCCTCGCATTCTCCCAAACAAAAGATCGTTGGTTTTGGATTTTGGGCTGCGCTTATCCATATTTTTTGCTATTTCTTCTGTTTCAAAATATGATATATTTTTATACTTTTAAAAAAATTAAGAAAAAAAAACAAGTACTATTTTTTATTATATTTTAAAAGAATTTAATTTATTTTTTATTGATATGAAAGAGTAATTATAAAAAATTCTTAAAATTTACAGAAGATAAAATATTTTAATAAGAGATTTGAAACACAGGGGAGGCATTATATAAGAAGGTTACTCGTGTATTATCCTCCTCAGTCTAATTGGCTGACTTTCCGCAAAGCAGTTAGTAATTATGGTTTTGACGAACTTCAGGTGTGAGTCAACTATAAAGATACGTGGACACGAGCCACAAAAATATATTATATATGCTTGGTGTAATTTCTACTCGTTGACAAGAGGCAATGTATATAGTACATATACAAGTAGTTGAAGCTCATACTTGCAATTCGGTTTGAAACCGAAAGCTGTGAAGTGTTTTCTTTGGTTTTTACAGGAAATCTTACAGTCCGATCCTCTGCATATTGTATTACTAAACTCTGAAGATAATTCCTCACAGCTATGAAGTGTCCGTCCGTAAGGCACATGGATGATGGCATGCTGCATTGCAAAACTTCTGCGCATTGTGTAGCTTTTAGGGTTTCCGTGGTGATTGGAAGCTAATCTGACATTGTTACCTACTTGTGTCTTTAAAAAGTAGATGATTTTTGCCCTTAGAGTGCATTGCTTGCTTGATTGGAATACCATCATATTTATGAATATTTATCCATTTTGAAACACCAACTGAATGCCGTTTTACTCTGAAAATGGCAAGGGTGAAAAGCTACTAAACTAATACATCAAACACATTATGCCAACTCCATTTCTTTTTAACTTTGAAATGGCTAGGGTGAAGAGCTACTAAACTAATGCAACATACCATGTAATGGTAATCAGCTTGACGTGATACCACTGAACAATCATGCACCAATCACCAAGTGGGAGCATGCTATATATACCATCTGATTACTCAGTGACATTTCCGTCGTTATTCTGATGAATTCCCTTCATCTAGGGAGGCTTCAATTAACACCACAGTAGGCCTGCATCAAACACTCGGAGAGCTTCCCCATTTGCACTTGTTTAAGAAAGAAATCGAGCAATCCAAGGTGATCAAAGGGCTTAAAGTATCGAGGGTGTTTCTCATCAATCAGCTCCTCGGGCACTTGTACTATTCCCTTCTGGTACGAGAATAGCCCAAGTGAGTACCTCGTTTCTCTTCTGTTCATCAGAACCCGATGAAAAGCAGGTTGTACTCTGTTGTTGCTCCATGCCTAGGTTCACAATAGCATAAACTTAATCAATAAAATTTGTATTTTCTTGTGATATCGGTTCTATATATTAGTTATAAGGGATTTATTAAAGTGCAGCATAGATTAAATATGTTGTTTCTTAAATTATTACTTACTAATCAAAAGAGGATTATACCTACCCAGAATCCATCACCTGCCATGACCACAAATGAGGAAGGCAGGAAGTCAACAGATATCCACCGGTCGTCCTTTGTTTTTATCTCCAGACCATTAACTTGATTCTGATCCAGAATGGTCAGGAAGCTTTTGTCAGTATGAACCGGCGAACCGATGCTTGTCTCATCATGATCAGGCACCCTATACTTGTTGAACCGAAGCAGGTAAGTCATGGAGTTGGTGCGATTATGGCAGTGCTTTTCTATGCCATAGCTCTCAACGACCATCCTCGTGACTACTTGTTCCAACTCCGATAATAGAGTTGCATATTGATGGATAGTTTCACTGCATAATCAAATAAGATTTCAGCACCTGAAAGACTTTTCTGGAAGAGATAATCCAAGAAAAATGAATACCCTATTGACTTCAAGATCAGAACTTAAAGAGAGAGAGAGTGAGTGATGATTTGGTACCAGAAACCTTCGTTTCCATTGGGCCACATGACTTTAGAAAAGATCTGAATCCTTTTAAGGGTTGTTGCATCTTCTATTCCCAGACTTTCATGAAGAGGTAGGTCAGGGTGTTGGCCAAAATAGCCAAAGAAAGGCGTATCAGAAGTGTTCTGCACTTTGGTTTCCATAGGAAAATTGAACAGTTCCTCCAATGCAGTGAACAACTTCTTCCTCAGGTCCAAAGAAATCCTGTCATAAACTGCAACGAAGCAGCCATATTTTTCAAGCGCATCACGGACATCATTGCATGCAGCGAACCAGCTTCGTGTCCCAGGCTTCAGATCCTCCAGCCCGAAGTTGATGACAGGAATTTTTGGCAAGCTTTGCTGATCCATGAGCTCAGAAATTCTCCAGCAAATGCTAGCTTTAGATTTGGTCAGTTAGAGAGATATGATTCTGCTGCAAATATGTCCTCCAATTTATAGAAATCCTCAATCTATGATGAATTCGTGGGATTTAACGAGGCACATCTATGCTCCCTTGGATGCTGTAAAAAAAAAAATCATAATTGATTTCTTGCGCAGTCCTATCACTGACTTTTGTCTTTAATTATGTCATTTAGTTGACTTTATCACAAAAACGTGGTTTCTGGGCAAAACTTCGCAAATTTGCAATCGGGCATACCCTCTATAAGCATCGGGTCAAGAAAGTTTTGTGGTGATAAGTCATTGTCTTGACCTCAAAAGTTACTTTACAAATGAGTCAACAGATAGATGTATTGGGAGGGAAAACTTAGCAAACTGATTTTAGTTGCCTACAAAGTTGACGTCTAATTACATTGCCAATTCAATTCTTGATTTTAGAAATGAGAATTTTCAAGAAAATCGAACATGATACTCTTCGGACACCACAATAAACACTCTCTCAGTTTTAAAATATAATATTTTTGGTATTTTTTGTGTACATTAAAAAAAAATTGAAGTTATTTTTCTTATTATGTCTTTTAACTAATTTAACTTATTACATCTATTATTAACATGAGAGAGTATAGAAGAATTATATTTGTAAATAAGATTAATTTTTAAAAAGTAATTTTTAAAATTTATAAAAAGTCAAATATTTTGATAATTGATAAGAGTTCCAAAGGACCCAAAATTTTAAAGTGAAGGGAGTATAATATTACTGGTTTGACCAACTGGATTAGGACATTCAATTTATGTTCATGTATGCAAATCATAGACATAAAAAAAGAGGGGAAAAAGGACAAATTAGAATTTGGTGATATTCAAAAGTCGTTGGTGTAAATAATGTGTTGATAGAATTCTGAAACAGACAACCTCTGATAGTTTCTGTTGAAGCATTCTCCTACTACATTCTAGACTACTGGCTTCAACTGCCGCCGGCGGCCGGCAAATCTGAAGGAGTATAACAACGGTAAAGATCCTCTGTAGTTGTGTCCACTTCAAAAGTTTAAACCTTATCTTCTTGTACAGCAAATGACTGGTTCTGTCCATGTCGATTTGCTTCTGCAAACGTTTGTCTATTCTCTCAATCGCAGCTTAAGGTCATTTGTCCCACGATTTTATCGTCTTTTGTTATCTAATTGTTGAAAAATGTCCTACCTTCTATTAAGATTATTTGTCCCATTTTCTATCGCCTATTTTATCTCATTGTTGAAAAATATCATACCCCCAGAAAAAAAGTTCAATTTGATGGAAGCATGAGATAGAGAAAGGGACAAAACTGAGGACAAGGGAGCCCAACTGACTTGGTCTAATTTGGTAATCATAACCATAATTTGGAACTAACTAAATGTGAAAGATACATGAACAAGTTGACAAAACAACATGGACACAACAAAAAATGTGCTTTGGTCTGAACTTGTACTCATTTGACAATGGTATATGATAATATATTATATAGACATTTCAAGAGAGAAAACCTATGCATTCTTGCAAATCATGCCGGCATTGTTTATGATTCTCTAGGAGAGTGAGAGGTTTGTTGGTTTGCAGCATTCACGGCTCAGTCTTGCTCTCCATGTCGTTAATTTCTTGATGACTTGGCAAAGAAATTTGGAAAATTTGTGGGGTTAATTTCATTTTATAAGTACGTGGTGTTTTGGGTGGTACCTCTGAGTTTTATATTTTTTTAATAGAAAAAATACCGTCATTAGTCAATTAAGTAAGTAATAAAACTTCAGCAGCAGCTACGAGTACACTAGTTGAAAAACATCAAATCAAAATTTAAGCTCAAAATACATAGATGTTAATCTAGCTGTCAGATTACATTCTCCGATAACAAAAGAGATATTCCACTACAACTAAGCCCTGAGTTTAAGTTTTTATTCTTCATAATAAAATCCCCTAACAAAGAAGGAGGTATTAGTGTTTGTATGGTCGAAGCTATTTCAACATAATGAAATAAGTAATTTTCCACAAAAAAAAAAAAAGAGAGAAAAGATGCAGGCCTCCTTCATCAACTGCAACCACTAAACCTCTGCAACTAGATTCCATAAAAAAATGAGAAAGATTTGTCTCTGAAGCAATTTTTAGCCCCTCCAAAATTGCCATGGAAATATATTTTGTCATTCCTACGTATACACATAGTTAGTTAGTTAGTTAGGTAGGTAGTTAGTTAGTTTCATATATTACTTGACTATGAATGAATTTATAACAACTTGCTGGTTGCTTCCTTAATATATTGATTTCTCTTACAATGTAAGGAAAAGGAACTTTTCTACCAGAATTCTCAAATTAAATTTTTAGAAAAAAAAAAGATAACTAGTGTTCGAACATTCTCCTAACCTTTTTTTTACGAAAAAAAATCATTTTAAACAAGAGAAGTAGTATTAATGTTGTATGTAATTATATAAGTCTATAGACAAACTTTTACTTATAAAATATAAAAAAATTTTAATTTTTAGTTTAAGTTACTATGTGAATATTGTCAAGCATGATGCTATATATGTATTTATGGTTCATAGATAATAACTAATGGAATATATATTTCTATGTGGACTTATACCATTAATTTAAGTTTCATTTGTGTTTCTTTCAATCAAACACACAATTGAGTCTCACTTCTCCTCTTATAAAAAATTTACTTTCACGAAACTCAAGACAAAATCTCTCCCAACCAAACACAATCCAAATACACCCTTAATCAAAAGAACTTTAAAAAGTGAGGGGCAAAGTGACACCGCACAGGAGTTCGAGCAAAATTTGTATATAATGGGCTTTTAGACATTTACATAGACGATGGTCTTTCTTGGCTCATCTCTTGTAGAGGGTTACGGTATAATGACAAGTTTGGATACAAATTAATGTGCCTCTAGCGTACAAGGTATTAAAGTCGAATAAACTCAAAACTTTATAATTAAAATTATCTTACATTTGTAATTTATATCCATCAATAGATCAATATATATCGTGAAAAATATTAACATTGTTATGATTATATTGGTACAGTCTTTTATAAGAATATAAAAAGTTAGTGATATTAGTATATTTAAAATATATTATATATTTTGTACGGTTTCAAGATAATTTCTCAAATAAAAAGTTTCTCTATAATAAATTTCTAGTTATCACAATCTAGGATCGTGCGAACCATCATTAATCTCTTTTTTATTTTCTAAGGAAAAAAATATATCTAAAAAATTACATGATATTTGTATTTTATAAACTATGGAAACCTATTATTAGTATTTCCTTCATTTTTTGGGAAAAAAACTATATTCGTCTTCTTTTTCACCAAAATTTTCCTAATTTTTTAGAATCAGGTTGCCAATAGAGTACAAAATTTGAATGGACTGAAGTTTATTAAAGGAACAAATGAAGGACGCAAGATTATATTGGGCATGGGCCTCTGGAGTAGTCTTCGGACTTATTTCTTACAAATAGGGAATCCAGAAACGAAATGGCTGCTTCTTTTTTAAAAAATAATTTTCTTTTAATTCATTTTCATAAAAATTAAGATACAAATTCTTAAAGCAAAATCCAATCTAAATACAGGTCACATCTCTTGCAGGCTTTTTTGAAAGAATACCTTGCATCTTCTGTAGAGTGATAAATTAAAATTTGCAAGAAAAAGAAAAATATAATAAAACGCTCTTTTTAAAAACAAAAATGAAAAAGCTAAACACTAGTAATTAAAATCTCATAGAAAATTTTTACTACAAGCCTAGTCTGTAAATCTTGGGAGAAGTCATATTATGCCATTTCAGGAATACTATTCCATGTATGAATCTTGAATGGGCAAATCCTGAAATGGAAAAGGGCACTGGCTGATCTTCATATCATTCATCATCAGTCCGTTAGTGTTGATCAGATAGATGAGAAAGCCTAATTACCAGAAATGATTGTTTCCAGGGGGAGCACATGAGATTTGCGAAACCCTGAACTGCTGCTTCCGTGGGTTTCCTCAAGCTCTGCAGAAAACTTGTCATGAAGTGCTATATGAAGAGAAGAATCCATACTCTTCCAGAGTTTGTTTCACAAACTTGCTTTCTTCATGTTTTGCTTGCTTAGATTTATGACTGGAAGCTTGAAAGTCGATCCGGAATCCATTGATTTAGCCTCTCCTTTTCTTTCGGTTGGTTTTCTTCTCAATGAACCTGGAGAGTTAGGAGGCTTACTTCCATTTAAAGGACGAAATAGGCCAAAACAAATTGAATACGAAGCAAGAACAGGTCCTTTTTGTCGCTGTAAGGCAGATGGAAACAAATTTCAAATACTCAACTGTTAAGAAATTAACCCACCAACTAATTCCAACCTGCCCCTATTTACTTCTAATAAAAAAAATCAACTTGTATTAGTGTGATTGTACAAGAAGATGACTTTCTATTGTATTAATAGAAATGGAAAATCTAGTAAATATTTTTATTGTCGAAAGCTACAAATGTATAATGAATTTGAAGCATCAACCATTAATTTCATTAGCATTAGTGCGTTAGAGAATTTCGTATCCACAATATTTTTGCAGTATTATCTCAAGAAAATACTTAGCAAAAAAAAAAAATCTCTCAAGAAAATAATTTTTGCCTCTTAAATCTCTCTCACCTCTCTTAGGGGGACTACTTCCAAAGTTGAGGGAAAAAACAATAGGATCATAGTTCAAGAGTGTAACATTAACCCTATATAATCCATTCTCTAAAAACCAATAAGCAGGGTACTCGGTTGGTCTACCCATTTTCTACCTCCAAATTGACAAGGAAATCAACCTCGCCCTAAAAGTTAAAATGCTCCCTCCTTTTGGGATTTTGATAGCGTTCTTTAATCAAACACAACAGTGTAGGAGAAACTAGAATGCAAGCCAAAGCATGCATGGAGTTCCTAATGACCAATCAGCTAGAGACAAGCGAAAGCAGCTGGTTTTGCTTTGAAATGTAGAATTACTCGAAGAGTTGTATGAGAGAATAGTGAAGTCTGAAGAGAAAGGAAGAAGGCAATGGGATCCCTCTTTAATTTATGATCAAATGATGATTATAGCTAACAATGAAGATGGTAATTAAATAAAGTTAAGGATTGTTTTCATCTATGCCAGCTGCAATTCACACTTCCAACCCCCATGAACTAAATAAACTCCCCAGATATTTACAATGCATAATCTATTCAGTCATGCTTGTATTACTTTGTTACCAACCCGTCTCCAGAACCAATCTTACCTTCAATTTATAGCCTTTCACTCCATGCAAATCTTCCTCCAAGTTTTCATCAAATTGTTCTTGCCGCTTAATTATAATTTAGCCATGGCACAGAGCAATATTACTACTGCTAGGTGTGCCCCAACCCCAGGAAAGGCCACATTGCTTTCCATGGGTAAGGCCTTCCCTAGCCAACTAGTTCCTCAGGAACATTTGGTGGAGGGCTACATCCGGGACACCAAATGCGACGACATGGTCATCAAGGAGAAACTTGAGCGCCTCTGTAAGCAAATTTCTCTTTCTCTATATGTGTTTCTGAGCTGAAATCATCCCAAAACGATTAAGTAGTTATTGTTGTTTTGCCAGGTAAAACGACTACTGTAAAGACCAGATACACGGTGATGTCGAGGGAGATTCTAGAGAAATACCCAGAGCTAGCAACAGAAGGCTCACCAACCATCAAACAGAGGCTTGAGATAGCGAATCCGGCAGTGGTAAGGATGGCCAAAGAGGCAAGCCTGGCTTGCATAAAGGAATGGGGAAGGCCTGTTGAAGATATTACCCATATTGTGTATGTTTCTTCCAGTGAGATACGTCTGCCTGGAGGGGATCTTTATCTTGCTAGTGAACTTGGCCTCAGGAGCGATGTCGGCCGCGTAATGCTTTACTTCCTGGGGTGTTACGGAGGAGTCACCGGTCTCAGGGTTGCCAAGGACATAGCTGAAAACAATCCAGGAAGCAGAGTTCTCCTGACAACTTCTGAGACTACCATACTCGGCTTTCGTCCCCCGAACAAGGCAAGACCTTACGACCTCGTTGGCGCTGCACTCTTCGGCGATGGAGCTGCAGCAGTCATCATTGGCACCGATCCAATCATTGGCAAAGAGTTTCCTTTCATGGAGCTGAATCATGCAGTACAGCAGTTCTTGCCGGGGACGAACAACGTAATCGACGGCCGGCTTTCCGAAGAGGGCATAAACTTCCGACTTGGAAGAGATCTTCCCCAAAAGATTGAAGAAAACATTGAAGAATTCTGCAAAAAGCTCATGTCCGAGGCTGATCTGAAGGACAACAATGATTTGTTCTGGGCTGTTCACCCTGGTGGACCTGCAATTCTTAACCGATTAGAAAGCATCCTGAAATTGAAGCCTGAAAAACTGGAATGCAGCAGAAGGGCTCTTATGGACTTTGGAAACGTGAGCAGCAATACCATATTCTATGTCATGGAGTATATGAGAGAGGAGCTGAAGAAGGAGGCCTCTGAAGAATGGGGACTTGCTTTAGCGTTTGGTCCTGGCGTGACCTTTGAAGGCATTCTCATTCGGAGCCTGTAGCCATCATATATTCCATCTTCAATATTGAACTTGGCTTTTATTCGAGAAAAAAAGAGTTAAAAACAGTCTTCTCCTTTTAGTACAAAATCAGCTGTGTAATTTCTGATCGGGTACTACATATTTTAGTCACCGATAAAAATTATAGTTTTACTCAATAATATTATGGAGTTCTTTATAACTATTATTTTTTGTTTTAAAATATAAAATATTTTAATATTTTTATATAAATTTAAAAATAAAAAATAAATTTTAATTATTTTATTTTAATTTATTTTTTATTAATATAATAAATAATGATATATATATAATTTTTAAAATATGAAAGTATTTTTAAAAATGACTTAAATTTTTAAAATTTTAAAAAAAATTTTATAAAAAATTAAATATTTTAAGAAAAAATAATCAAATATTTTGAAAGGAAGTAATAATTTTTGTTTTCTGATTGGGTTTATTCAGGTTATTTTTGCCGACCCCAAAAACAAAATATATGTAAGGCGATGTTTTATTCTAAGACTGACGCATTAGGATAATCCGGCCAACCATTTGCGGAGCTTTCTATAAACTTCAATTCTAGCAACCAACGCTCTCGGCGTCCTCTCCCGCCATTTACTACCAACGATATCATCTCCTCGGCCAGCTATTGACTACAAGTACCGGTAGTTTCTTAATACCAATAGAAACATTAATCATCTTGCTAAGTATTATTAGTATATGCAACTGACCGATTCGCATTACAGAATTATTCATCTCCGACATTTATGTGGTCCTCTCGTTGGTTTTAGGGTTCAGTTGATATGAGGATTGAAACTTTAATAGTATTTTTATTTTTGATGGAAGAACTTTCTAAAGTAGTTGAATAGTCTGGTTCGTTATCGTCGTGAATTTTCCACATTACTTCGTTCCTACGTTAAGAGTAAAATTGCACAATAAATGGTATGTGATGGGCGGAAAGGTGAAACCAGATGGATAATATTGTGATTCCTTTGGAAGTGGCAAATCTAGACATTACAACAGCTCTTACAATAGGAATTTGTATATTTACTCAGTTTGTATAGTTTCTGAATTTTGTTCATGTGTCTTTATTTAGCTGTATTTGTATTGCAGCAATCTATCAGTTATGGAGGGTAGAAATCAAAACAATACGGAATCTAATAGGATGCAATTTATGGTATTCCCTCATCAAAGTGTTCATTGACTTTTTGATTCTTTTTCCTCTTTAGTGTTGATATCTTTTATATTCCTTTTCCGTTCTATTGTTAATATGTGGTTCCTGTAATTTAGATGCAAAATATTTACTTGTATGCATGTGCAGTCAGTGGTTATGCAATCTGGTTTCCTGGGTAATATGTTAGAGTGACAAAATAAGCAATCATTCTTCTCCTGCCCAGTGAAGCCTTTAGAAATGGTGATAATTTGGTATTTCAACATAGTTTATAAGGATCTCAATGGTTGGGAGTAAATGATTGTTGCCATTATTTTTTGTCCTCAATATTCTGTGCTGGGGAAAAGTTTTGTAGTCTAGCTACTTTGTTTCTCTGCAATATCATAAACTTGATGCATTCACTGTTTTTAAAATTGCACACTGGGAACTCGGAAATTAGAGTCAGTATGTTATTTTGGAAGATTATTTGCATATTTGGAAGTTCATCATAGAACTTTTCCTTTCTCTTTTTCTTTCCGGTGAAGTATCTGCATCTGTACCATCAATGTGTCTGTAGTGTAATTACCAACACTTAATTATATACAAATTCTAAAATGATTAACGGGATAAAGTGATTATATTGACCCTTTTTATGCCACCTGATGTCATGTTTCTCATATTCATTGCCATGCTTTATGCAAGACTCTCTTATACAGTTTTGAAAACAATTAGTGAGATAAAGTGATATGAATGGGCCTTGAATTAGTGGCAGTATTACCATACGGGAGTAAAACCACTTTTTCTTTGTGTTTCTATTTTGTTGTACTTGACAAACAGTTTCTAAAAGACCGTATGGTCAACTGTTAAATATCTTATTACTGATAGGTTTTTCATGGATTAAATTAGTTAGAAATTAAAAGCAATTAAAAGGTTTCATAAACCAAGGTTTAGGTACATAATTTGCTTCTTTAGCTTGGGAAACTGGGTTCGCCTTGTCATTAATGATAATTATGATTTTGATGTTTTAGCTTGATTACCTCCTTTTTAGAGGCTTTTAGACTTTTTTCTGAACTGTCAGCGGGTATGGAACAGAAGATCTTTCAACAAGTCTGCTCTTTTTGGAAGAGCTTACTGTAACCGGCCGCCTGAAATATTGTGCCGGGCTTATAACCTGCATTGGAAGGAATTTATTAGCAGTACTTACTAGTTCATTAAATTCTTCCTTAAGGTACTAGGAGTTTGTCTTTTCTTATGCACTATTTGGTAGTTGATTTACTTACTAGTTCATTAAATTCTTCCTTAAGGTACTAGGACTTTGACTTTTCTTATGCACTATTTGTTAGTTGACTGAATCTTTATTTGACTCCTTAGCAGATTTAGCCATTTCCAATTGTGAATCGCTTTCCTTGCTTTCTTCTCAAATAAAGCAGAGACCATTTTTTAAGAAGAAATCTTTTGGGAAAAAAGGATACCCAATAACATGCCTCAAGGTCCTCAATTAATAGTTTGGAATGATGTCAGCAAGGTCTCTGTCAGAGGGGGTCCTTAATAGGACCTTCCTCAATCTCTTTAATTCTTTGGTTATTGCTGTCCTGTTGTCAGCCATTAAATTCTGCTTAATAAGGTCTACAAGGTTAAAAAGGGGTATTTGATGTTAAAGTTATGAACTTCTTTTGGGACATAATATCTAGAGATAAAACTATATTTTTTCATTTATTATTGATCTTTTTTGTTTTCCGCATGTGTTTTTAACTGTGTTAATCTGGATGTAGCTGTCAACCTTTTAGAAAGCTGATTGTTTAATACTCCCTAATTCTTTTCCGTACTAAGTTAGGAATTGATCATCTGTCAGGCAAGTAGTCATACAATGGGAAACGATGGGCTTGTCCCCCAGATCTTTACCTCTGTACCAGCACTTAATGATGCTGCTTCTTATCTGGCAGAGACAACTTCATATTTTACACGCTGTTTTTCTGATTTTTCTGGTAAGAGATTTTCAACTTGTCAACTCCTTTCTTGTTATATCTCTCTATCGGTAGGCTGGATATACCAGTTACATATTGGTGGCTATTATTTCCTTCATTTTCCTCTATAATCTTTTATCTGAGGTTCATAGAAATACTAATAAACCTGGAATATTTTCAATATAATATAGAGGTGGAGGAAGAATATATGTCTCTGCCTCTGTCTTGGGATCTATGTTTGTGGCTGTACTAGTCTTCTTGTTTCCCTTAACATGTTTGCATTCTTGTCCATCTTATGCGGTTGCAATAGAACTTGCTTCTTAATGCCAAATATCTTCTTATTGGTGTTGCAGCAGAACCTGCAATGCAGGACTCTGATGGACAAGAAATGGTGACATTTTTGCCTGCAGAAACTAGATCTTTAGCTGGTAATGATGTATCTTCGAGTGGAAGTACTTCATTTCCTGAATCATCTTATGGGGAACTTGATGCTCCATCTGTTCATGATGGGACAAGTAGGAGGTCTGCTGGAAACTCATTTCAGGATTCTCACCCGCATTCCCGCTCTTCTAGAAGCAGTCAAAGCGGGATATCTCTTTTTCAAGGGTACTAACTGTTCCCAGATCTGCTTTGTTCTAACTTGCTAGTTATGTGCTGGCATAGTGCTAATGGTCAGTCCTTTGTGTAAAATAAAACAGTTATTGCCTATTAGGCTCCACTTACAATATTTTGATTAGTAACAGAGCAGAAGAGAGAAATAGAGAGGGAGTTTAAAAGCATGTATTAAGGAAATGAGATCCTAGTTTCTGTATGTTGAGGTTGTGAAGTGGGGAAGGGGAAACCTGGAAGATATCTTCATTGCATTGTATTCAAGGATTGGTCATTTTTTACTTTTATTCCCATTCCTTTCCCTTTAGATTCTCCCCTGGAGCAGGCACATTGGTAAAAGAAGGTCCTTGGACACTACTCCCATGCTCAGGAGTGCTAACATTAGATCACTTTAGATTACTTGTGCACCTGTTGCAACCTTATAGTTCAACCAAGTTTTAAACTTTCCCTACTATCAATTCCTTCATTGTGTAATATGCATGACAAAGTAATTTTCAAACTCTATCAAATATTGTTCGTATGGTGTTTGAGTTCTAGTCAAAATTCTGAACAAAAAAATAAGATATTAGTGCTGATGTTCCCTTTCAGCCTTATTGATCGCGTAAGGAAAACAGTTCATGGCTCAGCTGATGACATTGGTTGGATGCAACGTGATCCACATCTGCCTCCTGTGGAGGATGGTACTGAAAGATTTCTGGAAATCCTTGATGATATTAGGTTAGACTTGCTGATGTTTACTTTGGGAGGGGTATTTTCTTTCTTGGTTATAGTTTCTTAGTTGGATTTCCTCTTGTCAGGCATGGTCTACACAGGTTGCCGAGTTCAGTGGTTTACTTGCTGGTTCCAGGTAACAAAAAGATCTGAACCTACACAGCTTAAATTTAAGGGATGATGTGAAGTAATTGTATTCTTTTAGCTAAATGATATGAATCACCAAATCAGAACCAAGGAAGCTGATATATTTCTAGTTTCTCCTTGTTTGTGTTGAGTTGTTGAAGAATTCAACCCTTATAAGGCCATGTGCCTCACAGGATCAGAAGACATCAGGATCCTAGAAGCCAAAAATATTAGGCGAGATTTGGTTGTTAAAAAGAGTTATACTAAAACATTTTGGAGACATTTCCTAGATAGAAGTAGCATTTCTAGAGTCAGCAATAGCCTACCTTTAAACTGCAGTATGATGTTCTGTTAGGTACAAACTGATGATATGTCAAGTGGTGAAACGTTACAACCCAGTTGTTACAGTTTTGGGCTTGCTTCAAGCATTTGAAGTTTATAGATGAAAAATGCAGTTGCACCAAGCTTTCTCTTTTATGAATTTTGGCTGAACTTATGGAACTACTGGATGCAAGAGATTTTTTCAAGTTCCTGACGTGAAGCTTTCCTGTTAACAATGATATTGTTCCACAAAATACTGTTTCAGGGTTAATTAGGTCTGTCAAATTGAGTTTTGCTGTGATGGATGAGATGCTTAAATTACCTTCTCTGCAGGTCTTTTCAGCAACCATGGACCTCTTTATTTTACTGCTACAAAAACAAGTTTCTCTAAGATGGGCTTCACCTGTCATATTGCCAAAATCCACAGCGAGGTATGTTACTGCCTCTATCTGCAACTTTGGTGCCCTTCAATGTTATGTGCTAAACATGAGATATTCAGGCTTCAATAGAAAAAAATGCAAGAGAGATAAAAGACTATATTGAAGAAATCTATTGGGGTTCAAGGAAGCGTGTCTTGCTCCTTGGACACAGTAAAGGTGGAATTGATGCAGCTGCTGCTCTGTCTATGTATTGGACAGATTTGAAAGATAAGGTTGCAGGTCTTGCATTAGCACAGAGTCCATATGGTGGTAGTCCAATTGCCTCTGATATATTGCGGGAGGGACAGCTTGGTGATTATGTTAATATTCGTAAGCTTATGGAGATCCTAATCTGCAAAGTGATCAAGGTATATCAGTACCTAAAACTAATACTCCCTCCGTCTCATTTCATTTCACCTTCTTACTAAATTGGGACGTCCCAAAATAATTGACAATTTTCATAAAAGGAAATATTTTAATATATTTTATACTATCAATCAACTAATAACCCCACTATATATTACTTTTATATATTTAGATTTGACATAAAATACCTGGTGACCCACATGTTTCTTATTTTTTATTATACTATATTACTTTTATAATACATTCAAACTTCTGCATAAAACTCCGTGCCCGGTCAAATACTGTCAAATAAAATGGGACAAAGGGAGTACATTTTTTTTAAAAAAATTTCTTTTAATCTATGTAATAGTCTGCAATTTTTTCTCTCTCTTTATATATATAGTCGTTATTCCTATTTAACAGTATTGTTCTTGCATTTGATTTTAACATTTCTCTTACAATTTTCCACTACATGAAATCTCAATTCTTCTGGTGCTTGAAGAATCCAGAATTCATTTATTCTTCTGAGCATGATTTCTTTCAATCTGGGTTAAATTTTTCTTGTTATTCATTTCCTTTGCCAAACAGACAAGGTGTCTGTAATCATTGCTTCTGATACTGAAGATGGAGATTTTGATCATCAGTGAAAGATTTGAAAAGACAAAGAAGCTAGAATAATAAACTGAGAGATTCATAAATGGTTCTTTACATGTTAAAACAGGCAAAACCTGACCTTACAGCATTTGAATCTCAGGCAACTTTTGGGTTATATGGTAGTCGTGGAAATCTTAGTTTTTTTACTGATCTTGTTCAACTTCTCTCTACCAGAGAGGAAGAGGAACAGCAATGAGGGAAAGAGACTAAAAATTGGATTGAGGGAAGTGGAGCTGAAAGGATCAAGGTATTTTCAAATTTGACGGAAAAGGGACAAGTAGAATAGGAAGGAAGGAAAAAGGCACAAGAGCAGATGAGGAATTGATGGTTCTAGAAGGGATCAAAACGACAGAAGATTCGAATAACTTGACATGATTGAGAATGATGCAGCTGTTTGGGGGTTGAGGGGAGGGGAGAGCGTGGGTCCAGTAGGATCTGATGGGCACAAGTCTTCCTACCTTGATTAACTGATAAGACCTATCTTTACCTTGAAATATGTCAAGAGACTGAATAAATAGATAATTAACAGAAATTACTGGTATGCAATATGAAGTTAATTAACTCGCTTTTGTGCATGTGGAATATTTCTTGGTTTCTCGTTGTTGATTTTATGCAGTGTGAATATTCTCATGTCAAATGGTGCTCATCCCAAACTTTAAAAGCGAAACTTTATGGCTTAGCATACATCTCTTTGTACAATGCTTGAGTTTGAATTATACATAACAAAGTAATATCCGTAATCTAGGCTGAAGTTCATTGATCCCGATGCGTCATAGATACTTGGTAGTTGTGTGATGCTTAATCTATTATGTTCTTCAGAAAAGAGAGTCATTGTTCTGCTCAACATACAAATACTGTAATGTTGGCAGTTGTTTTGTAGGGTGACATGCAAGCACTTGAAGATCTGACTTATGACAAGAGGAAGGACTTCTTAAGGAACTACCATTTGCCACAAGAACTCCCAATTGTTTCCTTCCATACTGAAGCTAGCATTTCTCCAGCAGTTTTAGCCACACTATCGCGCATTGCACATGCAGAACTACCCATGTTTTCTGCAGGTCAGGCAGCCACATTGCCTGTGGTGATGCCTCTTGGTGCTGTGATGGCTGCTTGTGCCCAGCTGCTTCAGATTAGATATGGTGAAAAGAGTGATGGGCTGGTTACTTGCCGCGATGCTGAGGTCCCAGGCTCTGTTGTAGTCCGGCCTAAGCGTAAGCTGGACCATGCTTGGATGGTGTATTCATCATTGAATGATGATCCGTCAGAAGCAGATGCTTCCCAAGTATGCGAAGCTCTTCTGGTTCTGCTTGTGGAAGTAGGACAGAAGAAGAGACATCAACTTTCAAACAAAGATGAATAATGAGGCAACAATGATATTACAATTTTTATGGTCATACTTGTATCGTCTCATTTCTTAATTCTAATACGTATTTACATTGATAGTTCCGGTTGGCTATACACAAAATTTGTATAAATTAAATATGTTTGCGGTACAAAAGTGTCACCTTGATTTGAGCTTTTTTCTTTCTTTAAAATTTGCAGGTTATTTATAAAAATATTCTTACAGGTTTATAATTAATTCATTTGTTATCTTACTGCTATAATACAGTTATTCGGCAATATAAATGGGAGTTTAAAATGTATTATTTATTCCGTTTTAAAATATAAGATATTTTAATTTTATTTTTATATTTAAAATGTTTGATTTTTAGTAAGGTTTAAATTTAATGATTATTTTTTTGAATTTACTTTTATTATATGCATAATTCTCTTATATTAAAAGAATTAGTTAATTATATAATAAAAATATTATTTACTTTTTCTTCTTTATAGTTTAAAATGGGGGAGTATTACATAACGAAGTTTTCAATCTCTTTCCCATAATATCTGTATTAGAAAACATTTCTTTTGTGGAACATCCGTATACCATAAAACATTGAAAGAAAAAAGAGGTGGAAAGAAATCATGAATTAAAGATGAAGGGATTATATATAGTTTTTAAAATTATATATAATGAAAAAACTAATTAGATTCTCTCATTCATTTTCTACTATTGGAGTTCTGCAGCGAAACTCATTTATTATTAAAAATCTAATTAGATTTTTTAATAATTATATAAGTTATTTTATTAATAATATTTAATAAAAAATATTTTTAAATAATATTTCATTATGAAGTTCTGAATTACACATCAAGTTTTACCAATATGGGGTAGAACTCTTAAGTGTAAGAGAGAGAGAATTTTTTAAAAAATAATAAAATTTTAATATATAATTAAAAAAATTTTATATAACAAATGTCAGATTATATGGCATGAAGCATCGGCCGAAGAACACTGACCAGTATGGATTCAATGAATGGTCAAACGAAGTTGGGATTGTAAATCGGCCCTGGCCCAGTGGACTGATAAAATTTTGGGTCATGTTTGATGGCCCATTCAAATATGATTTGAGTCCCCACATCAATTGTAGTCCAATAAATACAATCCCAGTGGATGCTGACGACGCAACGAAAAGGAGAATCCTCTATTACGCTAAAATCACCATCGAAACCACAATAACCAATCAGAATTTACAAGTCGCCAAGGACTTTTCCGTCATTCGACCTTCGACCAATCAACTCCTACCAGGCGCAACTTATCGTGCTCTGCTTGTGACGTGGCCGTTCGCGGGTAATAATTCGGAGATTCCTTAAACAGCAGCCGGCGAATGGTTCTACATTACGATCTGCCAAATATGCCCTCGTGCTATGCCTGAAATCCCCTTCTTCCCCGGATGATTTTATAATATTATGAAAAATTCTTATTTCTCTCTCTTCAGCGAAGGGAATTGTCACTTCTCAATTCTCAGACGACCTCTGCTCTTTAGAGGGAGAGACAGAAACAGAATTGAACCCCCAATATTTTCTTGATAATAATCTAAACCCACTAATGTTTCTGTAGCCTTGAGGTTATTTTCTCATTTTTGTCTGCCCAGTAGATGTTAATCAATTGAATTAGGGATTCAAAGTTATGTAGACAACTTTGATATGGGAGCATGCATGTAAGTATGCAAAGATGAATTTATAGCTTGAGCATATTCAGAATTAAGCTTTTTAGGTTTCACAGGGGTTTGTGGGTTTTTGTGTTTCTAATGGTAGTTTAGTTGAGGGAATTAGTAATTTCTAGGGTTCTGGGCTTGTGTTCGTTCTTCAGCAGAATGGGAAGCACAGGTGAAGCAGACAGAAAACGGCGCCACTTTAGCTCCATATCACCTACTGCCGCCGCAGCCAAGAAGCAGCCCTTTGCGCTCTTATCTGAGGATAAAAAGGTGATTTCTTTTTCCCTTTTTTTTTTGGGTTTTTCGTTGGTTGTTTTTTGTTGCAAGTGTGTCCAATCATTGGTACCATTTTCCTTTTTAATGTATTTTCTGTTGTCGTCAATTTTGATTGAATCGGCTCCAGAGTAAGCTTCAGTTCCATTTTCGTATGATTGAATTCACTTAGGGTTTGCATGGAGTTTCCAGTGCTTTTTGGCGTAAGTTGCCCAATTCTATCAAGGTTTTTCTTTAATTTCTCATTTATCTATGCGAAGTTGGAACTTAGATTGAATTCAGTCTAGTGTTTCTGTGATCCTTTTTGTTAAGATGCAGTTTAGATTATGCTTAGATTACTCATCAGGTATATCATTGACTCTAGGTTTGCACTAATTACATTATCTATTTCCATGGTTTCTAGTTGTATTTAAGATTGGCTTGGTGTGTTGCTTTTTTGTTTTTGTTCCTTTTTCATGTGGAGCAAAAGGGAAGCTCGTTTATATAACAGATGTAAACAAACACCATTGGCGTTGCTTTTACATTCCTAATTTTGATCCTCACATTACAAATCTGAAATCAGGAATCTTGTTTTCTATATAGTTCTCAGGATCATGTGTGGTCTGTAATCTTTACTGAACTAAATTTGGCGGTTTTGAGTTATTGTGTGGGAAAGGTGATTAATTATATAATCTTTAGCATCATTCCCGGGGTGCTAAAGATTGCAATGTTGAGTTGAAAGCGTGCCTTCAGAGAGATAGCATTCTAAACTAGTGCATAGTGTTTGAAACCACTCATGCAGTTTTAAGTTTCCTGGCAATCGAGTAGCATGTTTAATTGTAGCTTATGTTGCCAGGTCTTGGATTAGTTGGATTTATTTTCTACTTGTAGCTGACTCAAGGTCGGTATCCATTTTCTGGAAATTTATTTTGGAAATTATGTCTTGTAATGTACTAAACTACTTAAATGCTTGTTTTTTTATCCTTTTTGGAGGATGATTGCAAACATAATGGCAAGCGAGATATGTAAGATTCCTAAAAACCTTCTATTTCAGAAAGTTAGAAAATAAGATGGAGTAAAGTAGTGAATCTTCTGTTAATTTAATTCCTTTTTTCTTACTTCTTCCCATATTTGATCTCTTGTTATCATCAGCAGGGTTGTTAAAATGTTTTACAGGTATGCTTAGCCATGAAACACTGTCAAACTTTTTCAGGAGTTAGTTGAGTTTATGCATTTTAAGACAGAAAGTGACGATTATTATCGTTTATACAGCTAGGTTGTTCTTGCTAGCTATAAACTTTCATGAATGTGGTATAGATACATATATGATATATCCCTCTATGTATGCATGCCTCTTACCTATATAGTCCAAGGCTTTGTTATGCATTGTGAAGCAATAGGCATCTGTCACACTAATATCTTAAGAATGGTAGAATAAAAGGAAGCATATGTATCGGCAAGTGTTTTTTTTTCTTTTTTTTCTGGGACATAACTTTAGATTGCTTCGTCTTTGGTTGCGCATGTGTTAAAGCAATATTAATTACTGTGGAAGCCTTGTTTTTAATACTTTTTTTTTTTGTGTGTGTTTTGGGGTTTTTTGCTTGTTTTTTGGGGGTGGGGAGGATTGTTATATCCAGTGGTTAATGTCAAATGATCAATTGTGGATTGGCTAGTCTTGCTTGAGCTTCTGTATTATGTTTGAGAGCGATCTGTGGCTGTAGTTTATTCTGAATATGTTCAGTGCATCATCTTATATCCGTATTGGAACAATTATCGATGGATTAACTGAAATTAACAAATTGGACCCAACTTCTTAGACATAGATCAGGTGAAATGGTAACCATGTGAACAAATCCTATACATCGCCCTCTGGATTTCAGGCCAAACCAAACTGGGGAAAGAAAAAGGATTATTGGGTTATGCGCAAAGAAGCAGTTACATCAACCAATTTTCAATTTCATTCATTCCTTGTCCTTGAGATTGTGCAAGGTTCACTGACCTATTTCTCACTTGGTAGTTTTTGTTCAAGAATGATGAATAAAGACTTTGTGATTTTTTAATTTTCCCTCCCAAAAGACACAGAACAGGAGAGGCTGAAATATGAAAAGGATTGGTATGAGGAGTCTCACTCTCTTCTCTGTTAACTAGAGTACTCAGTGCTTGATGTGGTATAGGGCGATTTGATTTTGTTGAGGTTTTTAGGCCGGAGTCATCTGGAAGTGAAATTGATGTGGTATAGGGCGATTTATTTTCTTGATCTGACCATTTTGCTTTACACTTTTTGGTTTGACTCTTTTCATGTTGCAGCTTGATACCGCAGTGCTTCAATTTCAAAATCAGAAGCTTGTTCAGAAGTTAGAAGCACAGAAGATTGAGATTATTAGTTTGGAGGAAAGAATTAATAAGCTACAGGAGAAACAACTTCCATATGAGAACAATCTAGCATTGATCAATAAGTCATTTGAAGAGGTATCCGACTACTATGTTGGTGTTTTTCTTATTGCTTTTGTCAGTTTTAGGTGAAAAATTGAAGCTATTTGTCACTCTTGGAGCTCATCCAATGACTTCTGTGATCCTAATGGTAGTTTTTACTCTCCCAGTTAGTTGATGACTTGGAAGCACGTTGTAGTCTCACCAAAAATTCGATGAGATGTGAACCAGGGAGTAAAAATCAATTTGACAAAGGCAGTGAGCAACACCTGACTTTCCCTGGTACTATTTCCTGTCCCTGATAGTTGCTCCCAGTGCTCTACTATGTTTTGATAGACGGCTAATGTATTGGTAACTCCAATTATTTAATTTTATTTTGTTCATCAGCGGTCTTTGTATTTGGAACTTGAGTGGAGTTTTTTAAAATTTTTTTAACCTAATCCTAGGTTAATTTCAGTTTAGCTCTAGTTACCCAATTGTAAATTTTTTATTTATGGGGATTTGAATGTATTTAATCACCTATATCTATGTTTGAAATGCAGCTTATTCATGGTATTTTCAAGTTTTGCCATGCATTTGTAAGCACTTTACGTTTCCCTCAGACCTTGTACAGTTGCAGATATAATAATATTATCACCTGCTCAAAGGGGTCGGAAATCCAGTTTGAAACAAGTGAATTGCAGCTGCATGTTTACATGGATTGCCTTCTTGTCCTTACAGTGATAGGTGTCATTGTGAAATTTCCCATCTATTTCCCTTACTCATTATGGATATCCTTCTGGGAAACTGGCTGTAGTTTTATCTTTCTAAAAGTGGAAAGTCTAATTAATATCTCTGCTTGCTGCAAATAAACTTAATACCAGTGGAATAATTTCTTCTACTATTCTTTTCCCTTTCTCGTCTTTGGTTTCCATGGTTGGTCAATTGCATTGCTGACTCTCTGGGGTTAAATAACCATTGTTATTGTGTCCTTTTTCCCATCTTTTGTTAGATTGGGGGTGCATTGAATTCTCATCCACTGTTTTGACAAGTCTGTCTTACTAGTTTCTATTGGATCCGGTCCCTTGAAATTGTTCAGTAGGAATTGCTTCCATTAAATAGTTGTTACTTTTCTGTTTTACATTCTCATTGTCTTTCCCTTATACAACTAGCCTTTTAGTTCTCAAAAAATACAAAAAGGATTATGGGATCTCATATTTCCATATTCAGGTCCTGTGAAGTTCTCCTTTCAGGAATTACATTTAAATGTCTAAATGCATACTCCTTAATACTGGATCATTTCTTTCTCATTATTATTGGCTTACCAAAGTAGGCATTAGTTTTAGGAATGAATTCAAACTGATGGGTATTGGCAGGCAGGGTTGTATAATTTTCGATTACCATGATACCCAAAGTGATGAAAAATCACGGGAAGTGTACAGAAGTTCCTCAGAATCAGTTGTGTTTCTATCTTGCTTGTGAACCTATAAGGGCCTACAGTAATGTTAACAAACTTATGACCTGTGTTCAATTGTGGCTTTACTTATGACGCCCCTTTCTATTTCTATTTTTTGTTGATACATTCTGATTGTATTAGCCTTAATATATTAGCCATAAGCACAAGGCATACCCTGTGTTTGTTTTCAGAATATGTGGTTCGATGAGTTCCCAGTAGGTAATTTGATTATGTTCAAAGTGTTGGAATGGAATTTTGTGGTTAGTTGCTATATGGGTCAGAAAATTTCTTCTCGTTCTCTATAATTCTTTCTGTAATTCATTCACAAAGTGTTCCTTAAGATGCATTTGGAGCAAATTTTGATATTTTCTAAAATTGGATCCTATGTAAGAACGTGACAACATTCTTTTTGTTGTTGCATCTTGATAAATTAACTGGCTTTTTGTTAAGATTTGTTTCTATTTGATCTCGGTGAAAGAAACATCTGTGAACCTCTTATCATTTTATTCAATATTTGATTATTTCTGTTCCATATGCGAACTCAGCCAAAGTTTTTGTGATGAAAATATCCCCAAACATAACAAAACTATTGGGTGCCCCAAGTAATTACAAGGAATATTCCTTTTTCAAGCGAGTTTCCCCAAATATTTGAGACCAAGAAGTCTTTTTCTTTACCTACTTTATCAAATGGAAGGTAATTTTCATGACTGACGTCTGAGTGATAGTTCCTAAATATTCTATTCCATTTCCCTTTTTTTATCATAAAATTTACAAAGTCCACTCAAGATTATGATTTACATTATTCATTTGAATACAAAGTCCAATCTAAGGAGAGAGATTATCCTACAATTTTCCCTACCCAAGGCTTTGTAATCAGGAAACATTTTATTTCTTTTTTGTCTGTGCTGTTGGTTTGTTTTTATTAAGAATGGATTCGTGGTTTTGTTTTAATTTGGATGCAAGTTTAAAATGTGTAAACTGTAATTTTTGTCATGCCACAGTTCAGTTACTAGCTGCTGTCATGTGAAAATCCTCCTGACTTTACATTTAGCCACGCGTATTGTCTCTAATTCCTAACATAAGAAGCATGATATGCAACATTGGTGGGCACAATGGTGATGCACCAAGTCAATGAGGCAGCATTAGGATTCAACAAGCTTGCGAGACAAGAATAAAAATGCTTTATTTTTCTCCTGTATGCAGATAATCGAACATCATTTTAATGTGTCATAAGATCTATTTAGTTTTCAAAAAACACTTATATTTATGAGGTGATTTGTATTGATTTTGTCTTTAACAGAGAAATGTATGAGTAATACTAAGTTGATATTAGTCCTAATAATTATGCAATCATTTTGGATTAGATATTTAGTACTATTTGTTTCTAATTTGCTTTAAATGAATTAATTTAAATGTTTTTTTGGTTATATTTCATACTATGGTATTATAAGGTAGGATGTAACTTTTCTTTCAATCACATATCAAATATATAGTACATGTATTACATGTCAACAATTGGTGTCCATTACCTGTAGTTAAATGTCTGATTCTAGTCTGAAAGTTTGAGCCTTCAACTGTTAATCATCGAATGGTCAAAGAAGTCCAAGACGTGAAGAAATGGCAGGAGGAGGATGCTTCTCTGATGTTTGTTGACATGTAGGAATATTAAGAATGATGTTGCCTTGTAGTCAACCTCTGGCTCGTAACTGAGACAACTTAAAAGGAATGGAGGATAAGTGCCCCTGACTTTTAGGGAACATGTCACAACTAGTTGCCTTTTTTTGCTCTCACATGTTTTTTCGTCTTTCTATACCTCATGGAAGAGGCCACTGGTTTTATTCAATAAGCTAAATCCTGGCTTGGAGAGGTAGTGATCTATTACTTCTTCTCCCATCTCTCACACCCCCCCCCCCCTCCCCACCAAACCCCAACAAAAAAAAAAAAAGAGAAAAAAGTGCTCACCTTTTCTCCAATAGACTGCCCTTAATCTGTTGTTCACAATTGCTACATATCCAATTGATTATTATCTGCTGAAGAGGATCTTTACAGATTGGCTCTTCTGAGATTTTTAGTCACTACCTATTTGGTAACTCTACCTCGTGAATTTTTTTTTTTCAATTCTTTCTCTAAATCTTTTTCTGTTTTTGTGAAAAAACTATTCATTAATTGTTGGGTAAGAAATGATGAAACAAGGCAGTGGACATGTTTGAAATGATGCCTCTGAAATTATATTCCTAGCTCTTGTAGAAATGAAATAAATTTCAATCTGGCTCTTTTGGACAGGTTTTCTTTTGAAATTGCTTGTTTTGAGAATGAAAAAAGTGAATTGGTTTGTGAGAGGAGAACTGGGACCTAGTGCAAAAAAACTAGAAAAAAGTGTGTTAGTTTTTGTAATGAAAAACAATCCGAATGCCCCTATGTTTGCCTAGATGTAGTGCTTTTTGTGGGGCAGACGTGTGCTTGATTAAATAGAAATTGACCATCAGTTGCATCTGGCTTTTCTGTTGTTTTGTGCATTTAGCTCCATCCCCCTCCCTCCCCCCAAAAAAGAAAGGAACTTTTCTTCTCTCTCTTGCTGGTGCAGGAACATGGACTGGGAACGAGAACATCTTTAGTGATTGTATGAATATCGTTCTTCAGTTTGCTCTTCATTTGTCTTTTCGTAATTAAGTTTTGTTAATCTCTTCTAGTTTATTCTTATCTTTGATGCAGAAGAACTGTTATGTAAACAACGGTGATGCCTTTTTTATTTGCTTCAATCACTTTCTTTGCATCTTACTAATGTCTTGACTCAAGAGTTCAGAGAACCTTTTCTACTGCTACATTAATTAGGCATAGCAACCTGTAAGCCATGTTCCTTCAGAATGAATCTTTGATATAGTTCGATTAATTGTCTGTTAGATGGCATTTCTTCTTCAAAGGATGCTTCTCCTTCAGAGGATTGTTTCCTCAGCAGGCTCTTAGTGACAGGTGCAACTGAAAGTAGCTCTACTGCCAGTATAACTACAAATGAAAAAAGTAAAGAAGATGAAACGATCAAGAACATACTACATGACATTGCCACTTCAATTGATAGTCAGTGTCTTCTGACAGATAAATTATGCTGTTCAGCTTTCTGCACTCAAGAAGATAGTGAGTTAAATTAAGTATTTTCCTGATAAAGAAGCACAGTTCCTTTTTGTTCCTATTCTTGATTGCTCATTCCCCCTCCCCCTTTTCCTTTGTACAATTCAGGATTGCATCAGCAAGGGGCATCTATTGAGCTGCAGACAGAAGCTAAGAAACTGAGATTGGAAGTTAGTAATCTTCTTAAGAAGCACATATCTTTAACCGGTGAATTGCAAAACCATATGGATAAGGAGGCAAAGAATAAAGCCGAGCTCAAGCATTTAAAAGGTATAGTTGCCTTGTCTAAAAATATTTGATTCTTTTGAGGTCCTTGTTCAGCCTCTGGTCGAATCTTACTGTAAGTAGCGTTCTTCATCTTTGTGGTTAAAAAGTTCAAATTGCAATGGAGAATAATTGTTTCCATTTGCCTTATATGCAGTACTGCAAAGAATTGATCGACAGTACATATAAAAAGTACATTTATGGATAGCATGTTGAAACCATATATATCTTCTTCATGCAGCATGCCTTGTCGAGACATATTGCTTAAGTCTGCATATTTGCAGGCTCATTCAGTTTGTGTGAGGAATAGGTTAAGGATTTATGAACAAAATGGATATGAAACCCTTTAGATATGAAACCCTTTAGATATGAAAGAAATTGAAGGAATATTGAAATGCTTTTACTTAAAATGACAATAATTGTAGTGTGTATTTCACATACTTATGATGTAAGTCTATCGTAGGCAATGGTCAAATCCTTGATGGATTTGGCTAAGGATGTGGAATCCACAATGACTTTACCATGTGATCATTCTGAAGGACTAGAGATGTTAGAGCTAAAATCCTTAAGCTTTATATTGTTAACCAATGTTCTTCAGGTACAGTAATTGTTGTGTTTCTTTCTCTCATTTGTTGCAGATATGATAAATTGTCTGTTAGTTTTTCTTATTTCTTTTGCTTGTTTAATTTTCTCTTGCTCACCCATTCATGCATATCATATGCAAACTCGAGTGGCCCAAAAGAAATGTATGCATGAGCTTCTTTTTGTGTTTACATTCTTTTTAATAAATGACAGAACTTCCTGTATGGTTATTACTTTGAGCGGGATTCTGTAAATACTGACTGATCTTCTTTTGTTGCACTGTGAAGAGGAGTTGGAGACTACTATTGCAGAACTAGAAGAAAGTAATCGTTCTTTGGCAATTCTAAAAGCAGAGAAAGATGCCACAAAAGGGACTTTTTTTCCCGTCCTTAATCTGGGTAATAGGCCCATTGCTAGTGATAAGGCCAGGGACAAAAATAGAGAGTTGCATGACTTGGAATCTACTCTTAAGGAGCTATTGGTAATCCAGATTGTTTTCACTGTGGTTAATGTTTGATGAAGTTGCAGCTGTTTATTTATCAAGTCATTTGATCTTCTATACAGGATCAGTCTTCTTGTCAAGTACTAGAACTCAAGAATCTTAATGAAGAAAGGATAGACATATTGAAACAGTTATGCAGTTTGCAGGTTTGCTTCTGACATCTTTATTTAATTCTGCACCCCTAGCTATTGCTCTTCAGTTCCTTTCACATTTATTGGCTACTTTTTTGGCAGAATACATTGAAGAATTTCAAATGCATTTTCTCGTCCCAAGCTTACCTCCTCTTAAAAGATCAACTTGTGAAGGCTAAAGCAAATATAGTTCAGAATCAATCCCTTTTCGAGAAACTTCAGGTTGTAACTGGTCGGTAGTTGCATTTTTCCTTCTTTTCTTATTATTTTGATAGTTTGTTTGTCTTTTGACTGAATCTCCACCTTTCTGCTTATAGGTCGAGCGAGATAGTCTATCCTGGAGAGAAAAAGAAATGTATTTGAAAAATGAGTTGGTTGATCTTTACAATCGATCTACATCTGTTGCTGATTCCAGAATAAGTGAGCTGGAAAAAGAGATAGAGAAGCAGATAAAGGAAAAGAATCTGATTGAAGCCAAGCTGGAAGAAGCATCAAGGGGACCAAGTAAGAAGCCACTCGTCGTTGCTTTCTGATTTAATCTAGTTTGGTCATACTGTTGCCTGTATTATGCTTTTGGGCTTTCTTGATTGATTCATCATTTTTTTTAGGTAGGAAAGAAATCATTGCGGAATTCAAGGCTTTGCTTTCTTCATTTCCTGATGAAATGGGCACTATGCAAAGTCAACTAAATAAATTTAAAGAGTCAGCTTCGGATGTTCATGCTTTACGAGCAGATATTAAATCTATATCTAAAATCCTTGAGCGGAAGGTGGTTATTTTATATCGTTAAGTGTTCTTGCTCTTCTTCTCCCCTATCCCCATGACGAGCAATAAAGAAAATCAATATAGTTGGAAGTTTTGAGTCTTACCTTCCATCTATAATTTGTTTAGGCTGATAAGTTGCAGAAGTTATCTGCTAGATCATCCGAGCAAGCTGCTGAAATTCAGAAGTTACAAGGCTTGGTAGGATATCTTTCTGTAACTGGAGAACTTCACTTTTCTTGTGTTTGATGTGTGGCGGAGCTATAAGATCATATAATGTTTTAATCTGTCTAATTGTGCTTTTCAATTCAAGTTGCTTTTGAATGATTATTGCAATGCTATTGCCTGATTTAGTCCATAATGTAGCTATACTGTGATTTAAGGACTTTCAGAACAGCCAAATAGGATATTTTGTAACTTTCAAAATTTGTTCCGACCCATTGTTTGTGAAGAAGTTTGTTAGTTGAGGTATGCAAAAGGAGAAAGGGAAGGGGAGCGTGGTGGTTGCAAAAGAATAACAGTTGCATAATGAGGGGCATGCCTACAGCTTAGATGTTCAAGCATTTAACAGTTTTTTTCTGGAGCGTAATCTATATCAGGATATGTGACATTTGTGCACTTGCCTTGCTGGTCGAAATTAATATAAAACTGTGTGGCTATATGAAGATGTAAGCAGCTGTTTTTGGGTTTACATAAGTACATTTTGCACCTATTTCTCATTAATTTGCTGCCAGATGATAAGAAATAGGAATATATTTACATTTGGAGTTTCCTTTGGCAACAAAAGCTGAGACAAATTTGTGAAAGATTTGAAAGGTGGTCTAAATTTGTCTTCCACTGTTGCTCTCTCGTCTTCCCCCCAGGTTGGGCTCCCTCAGGCGTTTTATTTTTCATTATTGTTTGGTCATGAAAGTTGCTCCTCTTTGAGAAGGCGTTGATGTTAATTAGAAGTACAAAGACTATAAATTGAGTATTTATGTTTGTTGACTGAAAAATATCGAGTAACAGATTCCTTCATGCAGGTCCATGATCTGAATGCAAGTGACAAGGAGTTAAAGCTCTTTTCAAGAATGTTCAAGCGTGAAGCTTTCTCTTCGAGGTTTGTGTTTTCTGTTACGGTGTTTTGGTTTTATTGGGGTCAAATTTTGTACATGGCATTGTTTCTTTCTAGGAGTCGTCTCTACTGAAAGAAGTTATGGCCTTATCGGACAAAGAGGAGACCTGAAAATGTGCTATGCTTCTTTGAGTTCTATAGTATCAAATGGCCAGTCATTGCTTTTGGAGGACCATGCTGTACATTTCATGAAGAGTATTGCTTTAAAATATATGGGGTTATGGGGTCTGCACTTCAATTTTTTTGCTATTAGGACAAAATGGAAAATAGAAGAACATCGAAGGAAAAATTGGTGAAAGTGTGAAAAATAGTTGGAGGGGTTTGCTTTCTGCATCTATTTGTACAAAAGGTGGCCTGAAGCTTTTGACAACCAATCTAGAAAAACAGAATGGTCAGGGTTGCTTCATGGTGACAATGCCCACAGGTTCAATATATTAGAGCTGTTGCCTTCCTTTTGAGGAGACTGCACATTAGCTCTTGGTTGACCGTGCAATTACAAGAATTTTGTTTTGACCCAGCACAATTTTTATTTGGAGCATGGTATCTTTTTACAAGATGTGAATTCTCCAAGTAAAAAGTCCTGCAAAGGATTGATTCCAGAAGCAACTATTAATTTCCATTTCTTTTTATCCTCTAGGAATCCCTCCAATGCTTAACCTAATAAACCTGGTGAATGTAGTAAATCTATGAACAACATTGTTTTACGTACATGGACTGATGGCTGCTGGAGAAACATTGAATTATGTGAGGCTTTCTTTCTTTTTCATGCAAGCCCTCAATCAAAATCTTGAGATTTGGATACAGGGACGTGGTTGAAGCTAGAGATTCTGAGTTAAAGGCTTGGGCTCATGTTCAAAGCTTGAAGATGGCTTTGGATGAACACAACTTGGAGTTGCGGGTTAAAACCGCAATTGAAGCTGAGGCTACATCCCAGCAAAGGTTAGCTGCCACTGAAGCTGAGATTGCTGAGCTGAGACAGAAGTGGGATACTTCTAAAAGGTAGGTATTACAAGCAATTTTTCACACTATTTTTCTTAATCTATTTATCCTAGCCATGTGAAGAATTTGATGATCCTATTCTCTTAGCTTTCTACCTTGTATGAACTTTCATTGGTCCTGAATGATTGATTGTGGTATATAAATAGTGCATTATTTGATGTGGTGTAAATTTATATTCACTGCTGTATTTCTTTAAGAGCTAGTATTTCTTGCTTAAAGAGGTGGAAATTTATATTCACTGCTGTGTCTTTGTCTGTATCATTGTTTCTGTAAGTTTTGTGGAATAATCTATTATGAGTATGAACCTGTTTCTATTTTAGGGAAAGATCAAGACTTTCAGAAGTTGCCAAATCCAAAGATGAAGAAACAGAGGCCTATGTTTCTGAAATTGAGGTTATTCACTACTACATTGTACATCTCTAATACTATCTTCCATTTGAGAAATAGATGCTATAATCTACATCTTTTGGTCCAGACTATTGGGCAGGCCTATGATGATATGCAGACTCAGAACCAACAGTTGTTGCAACAAGTCACTGAGAGAGATGACTACAATATAAAGGTGAATTTTTGATGAAAATCAACATTTACATTTTTTTTTCTCAAATTATGTGTCTAGAAAGGAGGTTCTTTTGCTGCTATGAGCAAACATGGCAAATCTTCACGAGAATATCTATCCTTATTTTGACCGGGCTCGATGAGGAGAAGTTTTTTATTTAAAAACAATCTTGCATTATTGGTTGTTTTCTAGAAAGACGTACCTTTCACATTTGACATTTATCTGCATGGTTTTTCTCTTGTTTGGCAGTTGCTTATTTTGCAATTTGGAAGTTTGATGGCCCAATTATTTTGTCTGCCTATTTTTCCACTAACCATGTCATTTGAGAGTCTATTTCTTTCATTGTAGAAATTTTGTGGCTTTAGTGCTTAGGTTGTTTTCTAGAAAGACATGTACCTTTCACATTTGACATTTATCCGCATGGTTTTTCTCTTGTTTGGCAGTTGCTTATTTTGCAATTTGGAAGTTCAATGGCCCAATTGTTTAGTTTGCTTATTTTTTCCACTAACCATGTCATTTGAGTCTCTGTTTCTTTCATTGTAGAAATTTTGTGGCTTTAGTGCTCAGGTTGATTGAAAACTTTCGGATGAAAGGACTAGTACATGGAATAGTGATGTGTAAAATTGTTAAGTTTGGTACTGATAAGAACCACAACGCTTTTACTATACTGGAATTATCTATCCTGAAATGTCACCTTTGGAATAGTGATGATGCATATTTAGGCTCTTTATAAATTTCCTGCTGTTTCCTACACTTCAAACACGTGGCATAATGATCTATTCGGTGTTGGTGTCCATGATGGATAGGTACCACCACCTTCAGGAACTCTTCACTGTCCCCACATTATTGGTTGTTTATTGTAGAAAGAAGTATTTAGGCTTATTGTTTCTCAAATTTGAGCTGTACTAGTATTCTCATACTCCACTAGAAGTGCTATGGAGGACAGTTTTTATTGTTTCCCTGTGCACAAAGAATGTTTACTATTCACATAGAGTTTACTAATTCACTGCTTGGGTTATATTACAGCTTTATTTAGAAGGAGTTCAGGCAAGGCAGCTTGGAGATAGCCTGCTTATGGAGAAACGAACCATGGAAAGAGCAATTCAGTTGGCCAATAGTGCTGTTGACTGTCATGATATGAAAGTTTTAAGAATTGAAGATCAGGTATACTTTCAGTAGATACCAAAAATGACAAGAAAATTCAAGTTCCCTTCATGATATCATGGGCTTCTTACTCTTTGAATATTAAGTTGGCAAGACTTTCTTTGCAGTCGAAAATATGCTCAGATCAAATTCAAAGGCTAGCTGAAAATAGGGTGAGAAGCACAGGTGTGCTGGAGAACAACCAAAAAAGAATGGCAGATTTGAACAAATCATCTGAGCAACTAAAGGAAACAATTGAAGAAACACAGATGAAGGTTGATGGAAACCGACTGGGGCTTGCTGAGGTGCAGATAGAGACAGAACAGGAAAGGTACTTTTTCATTTCTTAGATGAAGTTCTTGCACTAGGTCCTCCTTTTTTGCTTTAGGTTTTCTATAGCTGCTGAAAATTGTTTACCAAACAAACTTTGTCTAAATTTTAACACGGAACATTTATTTCAAGTAACTTAGACATGAAACTATTTTGGAAAAGCATCTCTTTATGTGACTCTTAATGAGCAGCACTTTTGGATCTTTTATTAGTGAGTTGAAGATGATGAACAGCTAAGAATATACCAATAATTTTTTCACTCTTGGGAAAAAGGTTTGAAGCGGCTGATTTTATGACGACATTACCTGGCCTCAACATTGTCATCAATTATCTTTTAAGCTTGTAGCAATGTTTTCTTAGGTTTAGGAGGAAGAGGGAAGAAGAGGACCTTGAATCTGTGAGGTCAAAGGCTGCTCGTCTAAGTTCACACACGGAGGGATCATCTGCTGTTGATAAGCTGCGGCAGGAAATCAGAGAATACAGGGAAATACTCAAGTGTGGCATCTGCCTTGATAGGCGAAAAGAGGTAAAGGCTTTATTTTACGTGTTTGATGCTCCTGCTAGGTGTTGGCATGTCAAGAGTAGCAGACCAGGTAGCCTGTGGACTTCCCCTGGGAGGGGAGGGGAAATAAAGCCTTAGTTTAATTTGTAGCGGAAAGAATCCACTGGTGGGCTATATCTGCTTGATAGATAGATTTCTTCTAAATATCTGAGGAACAGAATTATGTCTGAGTTGGGTATAAAGTATAGAATCATGAGTAGCGTACTTTCCATTGGTTGAACAATTTGTCTTCCCTTGTTTACTTGATGTCTTGACTGTTTATTGAACAAACAGTAGGATCATATCTACTAGCATTACAGCTCTGGATAGGGTTAGTTGGTACAGGTGTTTGATTAATTTAAATATTTGGAAAGGGTCTGGTGGAAGAAAAATGAGTAAAGTGAGATACTGTATTCTTCCACTCTAGTAGTTCTTGTACTACTTTTTGGCATAGATTGTGTTATTTTGCCCTATGATACAGGTCATTTTGTTCATCAAGAGTGCTTTCTGTAGCTTCTAAGTGGTAGTTAATGATGTATCTGTTTTCAGGTGGTTATTGCAAAATGCTACCATCTTTTTTGCAATCCCTGTGTGAAAAAGATTATTGAAACACGTCACCGCAAGTGCCCAGTGTGTGCGGCAAGTTTTGGGGTTAATGATGTCAAGCCAGTTTATATCTGACGAGAAATTCGAGAAACTATGCGGCTAATTGTTACCTGTAATTCTATAGCGGAGGTTCCTAGGAGAAGAGGAAGTGGGCATCTGCTATGAATTCCCGCATTGTTCTTGTAAATTATGTTGCCAGATGTGCTTCTAGGTTCTTTTGTTTTATATAGTTTTTTCATACTTTATGTCGTTCTTATTTTTTTATTCGTTGGACTGCTGGGAGCAACTGGGCCCTTGAATTTGTTGTTTGCAAATTATCAGAACTAATCGACTGCCAGGCAGATGTTGAGATGACCATGTACTAAATAAAGATTTCAGTGCGCGGCTTAGAAGTTCCTGGCTGCATTCAGCCTATTAGATTGCTATGAATATAAGTCGAAGATGAGTGCTAGATTAGATCTGAAATATCAAGTCCCTAGTTAGTCTGTTAACGCATACATTTTTATGGCGCAGTTGAATGAGAGTAAATATTTGTGAATTCATTCTCCAACTCCTGTGCACTTACTAAAGCAAGTATTTGAACTTTGAGGTGCCTTATACGTGGTCTGCGCATAGCGTTTCACTGTACGACAAAACAGAGCAGTGGGCTGCTTGCCCATTTCTGACTACTGAGTGCCGTGCTGCTGCTAAATGCATGGCTCCCTTTAGTTCTAGGCTCTTAAGAGGGGTTTCAATTGTGTGCTTGTGGATTGAATGCCATGCAAGAAATGTGTGATAAAAGTTGACACCTCTACTGCTTTAAGCAGGGGAGGTAGGCGGCGCATGCTTCTGCCTGCAAGAGAGGACATTAATCAGCTGATCGTCTCTGCCAATACTTAGCATAACACCTATCGCCTTTTGTTTGTTTCGTGTTGTAACTGCTGAGAAGAAATAGCTACTTGTGCGATACATATTTCTGTAATCGGAAATTTCATGCTTGGAAGGTGATCTCTGACTTGCAAATGAACAAAGTGCAGTCAAATGGCTTACCATGAAGGGGAACAAAAACTGTGACGTCTGGACGAGAAGTTCTGGATTTAACTGTAACTGTGCTCTCCGGGTGCCAAGTTCAAATTCATAGTGACAATAGTTTCAATGCGGACATAGACAGTTTAGATGTACTTTGTTGTCCTCGTCTTTCGGCGCAATATGCTATTTCTTCTTTCTTGAGTAGCTGTTTATAGGTGACATGAAACAGAGGCGACTGTTATTGCCGCACCATTTGCTTTCACACTGGTTCCTCTGGTACATAGGGACGTATCATTGACCGCGTTTTCAGGCAAGTTATGCAATCTTCACATAATATATTATAGGTTTTGTATTGGCTACGGTCTCAGTTCATATTCAATATATAGAGAGAACAAGTTAACCAGAGCTCTAACCCAGCCTGACCAAATTTTGGCGACGCACAAAATCTCCCACTTCTTTATGCTATAGGGGACAGATATTATAAAGCACACACTCAGATCAACCATTAATACCTTTGAGAATTATTATACTCAAAGCAAACACCAGCATAAGTAGTATGGTAGACTGCAATGCAGAGGAAGCTGAACAGTGGCGCAAAGCAGAAACAGATGTAATCCAATGAGAAAATTTTCATTTCTCGAGTCATCTTAGCAATAAAGAAGAAATCCAGTTCGTTTAAAAAATAAGCAAAATCTACATTGATTATTCATATTTCAGCATCTTTTCCATTTGCTGCGAGTACAATTTGAACATACACAAGGATATCACCAGCGCCCCAAACCAGTTGAGCATGATGGTATATGTATGCATATTGCGAGAACAAGAAGAGCACTGAGCACAGCCGTGAATCAGATATTAGTTCTACCTAGTATCATCGCACAGTTCACGTCATACCTGCAAGTCCATGACACAAGAACCAATCTCAAATGCTTCAATTCTCCAGGTGTACGAAGCGGAAACAATCGAATCCCATAACAATTTTACAAATAATTGAAGTTCAGCTTCTCTTGCTTTTAAAAGGCACCATGACCTTTACAATAACTATGATACGAAACAATAAGAAATCTACATTGCAAGTCCAACAAAAAATTCAGCAGCAGAACAACAGGCATGCGCAAGAAATGAAAAGAAAATAACACACCTCGACCTCAAACGTAGCAAGTTTTTGTAAGACAATCATCAGCGAATTCATTCTCTTCCACTATCATCTTCAGCAGCCGCAGCCTCTCTGACATCAATTGTAAAGCTGTACTCCTGATCACAGCCCATATATGAATCACACATGAAATAGAGTGTATAGGCCTTCTTTCCAGCTTCTGATGGAGCAGCAAAATCTAGCTTGACCTTTGACCTCCTCTGTAGGTTAACCCTTTTGATGGCAAGTAACTGGTTACTTTTAGTTTCACCAACCACAAGCCACCATCCTTCTTCTTTGGCCTTGGGATATCTTGGAGCATCCACAGGTCCAACCTCAGTCCTTCCCTCAAGATCCCTTTCAAGGGTTACATGCACACTAACATCTTCCCCAGCCCTAACATTGTCACTATCGGGCACATCATATGCCAAATCGATATTTGGGAAACGGTTACAGAACCGTGCAATATCCATCAACTGTGAGTCGGACATTTGCAAGAGCTCACGCCTCTCATCATCCTCCATCTCTACCAAATCAAACACCGTCTCTATACTCTTTCCAGGGTTCTCCTGACACTTCTTTGCCAACTCCTTTGTAAAATGTGGAAGTTGCAGGAGCATTGAATCTCTCTCCCACATTACCTGAGTGACCATCTGGCTCACTTCCATTGCAAGCAATGCAAGGCTAAGCCACCCATTGCTGGAAATAACATCAACCATTGCTTGAAGTAGCCTACAAGCAGAAATAAGCACCTCCTGCTGGTCAGAAGCCAAATTCCCACCCAAGGGTTGCCTGGAAAAGTGAGCTTGCAGCAGAGCATTCGCCTTTACATGTGGGTCAGTCCATTTTGGATTCTCGAAGGAAAACCGTTGGTGATTAATTAACCTCCTCATCAGTTCTTCCTCACCTGGTCGTGTTGGGAGCAGCTCATACTCTGAAGCCGAAGCCAAGATTTCCAGTAGACCTTTCAGCTTAGTTTTGGAGGTCAAAGATGAACTGAAACGTTCAATTGTTGTGTAACTGATATAATAGTATGACGCTATCATGCCAAGATTCAGCGGTGAAAGTAAGAAATCATCTTCAATTGCAACACATTTACTGGCTTCAAGATCACTGATTGTGTTCTCTACAAGTTCTGAGAGATGATCAGACAGATGTCTGTGACTAACCCCTGGTACGTTATAGTAGTTTGGATTCTGAGTTAGTCTCCTATACATGAATGTCCAGGTCAGATAATCCACTGCATCCTGCTTGTTTTGAATCACTCCAACAACCACTTCAGCATTCAAATTATCATGCAGATAGTGCTGCAAGTGACTTTCAACTGGAAATGCTTCATATAGAAACTTCTTGTAGTACTCCTTACGAGGTGCATGGCAGAAAATGACGCATTTCCCAGAATTATCAACAAGGGGACGACTAGCATGACCCATCATCTGCAATAAATCGGTAACCGGGTAATCAGTGTGAGCATTTTCTCTGCCATCATAGTATTGTGTCCCCATTACCACAACCAAATGTGCAGTCAGTGGCAGTCCCCAACACATTGAACTACTCATAACACAGACTTGAATCCATCCAGTTTCAAAAAGTGTCTTAACTATGTCATGATCTGTACCGGATAACCCCTCATGCAAATAACCCACACCATAACGAAGCGTCTCACGCAACATAGGTTCCTTGATCCTATCAATAAAAGGCTCCAACTCGTCTGCAGTTTGCAATAGGAATATTGGTTTGTCAGCATCCACGCTTGAATATGTCATCAGATCCACAGCAGTGAGACGAGCATGCTTCCTCGTAGGAACAAAAATTATAGCTGGCTTCCCATTCTTGGCGTGCTGAACGATTGCGGTATAAGTGGGTTTTGTCATAGCTTGCATCCTTGCCTCAAAATTAGCAATATCAATTCCCTGAATATGTATTTCCAGAGGGACAGGCCTGACACCAGGAGGGAAGTTAAATAGCCCATGAGAGGTAGCCCCAATCCATTCTCCCAAATCTTTGGCATTTGCCAGAGAAGTCGATAAAGCTAGAATTCGGATCTTGTTATCAGACTGACTTGCAATATATCTCATTCTCGAAACTATAACCTCCAAGACAGGACCACAATGGCCCCCAATCAGGTGGAGTTCATCAATAATGAAAAGACTAACCTGCTGGACATGCCTCCGCTGTTTCCAGCGACGAGATATAGCATCCCATTTTTCCGGGGTACTGATAATTATCTGACCTTTCTCAATCAGTTTCAAATCAGTTGCCGTCTCACCAGTAAGCTCAACCACTCTTATTCCGAGACCGTCTCCAAACTTCTTCTTCCAGTCACTATACCGCTCCTTTGCAAGGGCTTCAATTGGAGCAATGTAAACAGCACGCATTATGTTGTCTGGACCTTTCTGATGATTTCTCAATATTGCAAATTCAGCACATATTGTCTTCCCACTACCAGTTGGTGCAGCAACAAGCACGTTATCATCTGAATTGTATAGAACGGTGAAAACCTGAGTTTGCACAGGATTGAAATGCTTGAATTCTTGATACAGGGCTTCATAAGATGGATTCCGTAATGCAGTCACAGGCAAGGGTTGCAAGTCCAACAACTCTGTTGGAGGAGGATACTTCTCTGGCAAAATAAGATGCCTGAAAGAAACAGGTAAAATAGTCTGGGATCCAAGCCATCTATCTGACACAACACGAATGAAGTATTGAGGTGGTAATGGCTCATATATCGGGACGGTAAAATCCAAAGTGTGGTCCTCATCAATAAATTGCTTTTTCAGCATGAAGTACTCATGATGAAGAATATTCTCCCCATCATTATCCTCCACGATAATCCAAAAAGGTTCAACAAATCCGTGTACTTTATCATCCCACTGGAAATCTGGCGTAATAGTAAGTTCAACTCTCAAAACTGAGCGGGTAATAGGTTGAACATGCGCGGCCAGGTTAAGCTTTGGGAATTGATGAATGAACTTGTGAATAGTTCTCCCAAGCTTAGAAGCCCGAAGGAGCTCTCCAATCTCTTGTGAAGAGAGATCGTAGTACCTCTCCCAAGCCAAATCCTTCTTCTCCAATTTCGTCAAAACATCATTTCCAATCCCATGGAATTGCCGGAGTGGTGTCTGGACACTCCACATTCTCCTATTAATCATTTTGCACCATTTCAAAGCCTTCTCAGCCAATTGTCCCCATCCTCTTTTCAGAACAATCTCAAATAGAGCTCGCATCAGCCTTCCAGCACTCTGCAAGAAACACAAAATAAATATCAGCAAGAGGAAAATGTGCTAAAATTAGCTTAACTCTTGCAACAAGAAACTAAAACATCAGCCCACATAAATAAAGAGAGAAATCCAATATATTGATCATCAATTATGTGATCCAACAAACCTGTGTTATGAACACCATGTCAGATGTCAAGGACAGTCCTTCAAGCTTGAGCTGTGAAATATAAGCCTGAAGCAAAACATTAATCTTTGCACTAGGCTCCTCAAGACTCTCCTTGATGGGAATAGGCACACGCTCCAGAAGCTTTGCTAACTCCATTTTTTCATCCTGCCTCACTGTAACATATTTGAATTCTTCGCTGAGGGAGAACAGCCGACAGAGCTCAATGTCACCCATTGTAGGTTTTAAATGCTCATTATATGTCGATATTGTTCCATGTGTTATGTAATAGTAGCTAGCAATGCGACCAAGGTCTGTCACCTGGAAATATCCACTTTTCCGATCATATTTGACCAGGTTATTTTTGTCCAATATAGTAGCTGCTGAATGAACCTGAAATTTACGTCAGCAAAAATTCAGGCCTAAAGAATCAGCATAACCCCCACAACCCAAAAATAAATTAAACCAAAAAATAAGCTTACAATTCAGCAAAAATTTAGTGCCAGAACTATACAGAATCAGATTACATTTACATTTCTATTTCCAAGATAATTAGAGCAATAAATACACCAATATAGAACTCAAAGTACCTCATTAGAAGCCAACAAACTAAAGCTGAACATATACTGAGAATTTATAAAATCAAGAATATTAGGTATTTATTTCTTTTGGTAAGCTCAAGCAAAAGAAACTCCTCTAAGGTCAGGTTCTCAAGAAGTTGATAATTCTCCAACTTCCCAGGCATTCTACAACCCCGCCCCCCCTCCCCCCCGGGGGTTGACAGAATATTGGTCACAAGATAATATAAGGCGTGTAGAATAAGCAGACAACAATATAACAATGTCCACAGGCCAATCCAAGAACTCCAAAGGGAAAAGTCAGAAAACCAGCATAAGGTTGGATAAAAGAGAGAGATGACACCGTCCAGAGTGCATGGACATGAAAGTGTGACTACAAGAGCACAGACCATATTGTATGGGCAGTCTCAAGGAACATATGAATGCCAAAAAACTAGTAGCATTAAAAAGGCCATGCTAATGATGCCACTGCATGATTCAAACAGAAAAGAGAAGAGAGAGAAGGTCAGGTGTGATGATAATGACGCTTACCAAGTCGGCTCTCCTTTCCTCAAGAACAACATCTGTCGCCAGAGCATCAGCTGCTAAGCCATAAAGGGAAGGATTTCGCAACATGCGGATGTAAAGATATGTATAGCTGAGCCAAATGCTAGCTTCTTTAGCATTCTGCACGGTACCAAGCACAATTTCTGCATTCAACTGATCAGCCAATTTGGACACAAACTGGCTTTCAATTGGAAGCTGCTGGTTCATCAGAGAGAGATAATATTGTAATTCACCATGTCCAGTTATTATTATTCCTTCACCATATGTGTCAAATTGAGGCCTTCCTGCACGACCAAGCATTTGCATCACATCTAAAGGACTTAGCTCAGTCCATGCTCCCTTTTCCGGATTGTATATCTGTGTGCCTTTAATGATTACTGTATGAGCAGGTAAGTTGACACCCCAGGCCAAAGTTGCAGTGGATACCAACACCTGAACATGACCATCAGCAAATAGCTCTTCAACAAGCTGCCGATCAGCTCTAACCATCCCGGCATGATGAATTGCAAAGCCATAAGGTAACAAGTCTTTGAGATCGTTGCTCTTCACAAGCTCCATATGACTCTGAAGAATTTCACGGCTTGCACTATCCTCTCTCAAGAATTTACCAAGAGTATCATTAGCAAGTGCAGAATCACGTATGGCACGAGCTGTCTTTGCTGTTTCTTTCCTGGAATGAACAAAAATAAGCACCTGATGCTTTCCGGCAACATTGATTACCTTCTCATAGCATACGTCATTCATCAACTGAAATCTCTGCAAGGGTTTCTTCACAGTAATACCTACGTATTGTTGAGCCAAGGGAACAGGTCTGTAGCTATTGTCAAAATGAAAAAGCCCCTTCTTCAAATCAACTCGCAGAAACAGTGCCACATCTTCATAGTTTGGCAGTGTAGCTGATAACCCTACCAAACGTATATAATCTTTTGTTGTCTCAACTTGCCTAACTGTTCTTGCAACAATACTTTCCAACACTGGACCTCGGTTATCATGCAAAAGATGTATCTCATCAATAATCAGCAGTTTCACAAGCTGAGTGTAGGTGCGGTCCCCAGATTTTCTGGTTATGATATCCCATTTCTCAGGGGTTGTAACAATGATCTGTGTCTCTTCAATCTGTTGACGAGTAAGCGTCTGGTCCCCACTCAGTTCTTTCACCTTGACATCATAATGCTGCAGGCGATTGGAAAGATTACCCACAACTTCAGCAACCAGTGCCTTCATTGGAGCAACATAGACAATTTTGTAGTTATTGTGATTGAAAGAACCATCTTCATTCATATTTAAAGCCAATTGTTGAAGGATAGTGAGCATGGCAACGTTTGTCTTCCCAGCACCAGTGGGAGCACACAACAGAATATTCTCTGAACTGAAAAGGGCAGTCTCATAGACTTTACTTTGGACCCTGTTCAATTGGGTCATTCCTTTGAAAGCTGGTTGAGCCCAGTCTGGCATAGAGGAGATCTTGACAAGTTCTTCGCCAGGTGCTAAAGGTCTTGGCTTCAAGGCTGGCACGTGAACTTCTTCATACCCCTTCTTATGATTCCGGTAAGAACCAGCTGGAAGCTCACACTTCTTGTTCGCCATCAAGAGGCCACCTTGGTGAAAAGAAAGGCTGTCAAGATCAAGTAATTGACGTTGCCCTACCAAACCAGTATCAGCATCTCTGTCAACAAGACCCCTTCTTCCACGGTCACCATCAACCCCAGTCTCATCCTTCAGACGGCGAGCCTCTTCTCTAATACTTTTCTCCAAGTTCTTCTGCCTCTCTTTTGCAGACGCCCTTGTGGCATGCAACTGCTCCAAGATTGCAGCATGATCTGGGCCCAAGACCATCATTTCTTCTTCAATTTTCTTCTTGTTTTCTTGGTCTTCGGCCCTAGCCAGACGAGTACACCACACTATCTTCAGCCGGTTCCTCAACAGGAACTTGATGAGACTGAACTTGTCAAATTGTAGATGGACCAAGAGTTTGTTTTCTACTTCACGGTCATCACCTTCAGCAAGAATTTTGAGGACCTCCTCCGCTAGTTTCTGGCTCTGTTGCGGATCAATCTGTTGCTCATAAGCCTGGGAAATCTTTCTCTGAAGCCAATAAGCATCAATGTCCTGAACATTCAAGTTCATCCCCTCATTACCATCCTGCATCTCATCGTCATCTATCCCACCACCCATTTGCATAGCAGCAGCTCCATGTGCATCTAGTGCATCATCTTCCTCATCTTCATCCTCCTGTACCATATCATAGTCACTCTCATCTTCCTCTTCTTCATTTTCCTCAAACTCAACTGCAACACCAACATCATCATCAAGGCCTCCATCACCGTCAGGAGCAGCAGTTCCAGCAACATCTCCACTATCTTGGTAGTCCGTGATGAGTTTACCAAAATTCACTATTTGATCAAAAACCTGAGAAGAGATTGGATTCAACAACTTCTCTATCTCCTTCTTCTTTTCAGGATGCTGGATCTTGTCATTTTTTAGAACAGACAAAATCTCATCTGCTGCCCCACTGACAATATTCAGAGGCTGCCCACCTAATTGCTGCTGTATCAAACTAAGCAAGCCCTCATAGGCAGCCCTGGTTTCTTTGGTTTTTGGCTGATAAACTCCGTCATCAGTGGAGGCAAGGACAGTCTCCTCTTGAAGACGTCTCTTCTTGCTATGTCTACTGAGGATGGGTTCAGAGGAAAGCGGGTCTCGTTCTTTCTTCTTCTTGGACTTGCTGAGTTTTTCTTCCAGTTCAGGAGGTTTGCCCTTGTAGACACGGTCACCGAAAGACTTGGGATCAATCTTTCCCCAAAGAGATTCAGGCTCACCAGTGGGCTCATGGGTATCACGAGGGCGAGAGTCAGTGGTGAGGACAAGACTGGAGTTGGCCCGATACTCGTACTGTTTAAAACGAGCACGTGCCTCTGCACCACCACCAAGATGTGACATCTTGAACCTAAACCAGAACAAGAACAACAGTGACGATGGAAGCCTATAATAAAAATGGCCCAAAACATCATTTCAAGGAAAACAAATATCATTGCTACAACGTTCAGAGAAAGGGTAGACGCAAATGAACGTCAAAAACTTCTAAGGATGCCAAAAGTCTTTAACAGTTTACATATTAAGCTCTAAACAACCTAGCAAACCGCAGGTAAGCAATAAACAGATATATTCAGTAGTGTTCTGAAATAGGGACAACCATCCAGATTTGCATCAAACCCTAAAACCAAACACCAAAACATTGGGAAGGGAAGCCTATTACCGAAATGACCTAAAAGTAAAAATAAATCGTTAAATGTACTCAAAAAGATAAAAATCAAACTGCAAGAAGACATGAACTTATTATGTTAGGGTTTTAGCACCTAGTTCTAAACATGCTAGAATCTCATAGAGGAAAACAAATACATTCAGCAGCTTATACGTTCTTCAATTTTCTCTGTCCTAAAACCAAACTCCACAAGCATAAGTAGAGATTATGATGACAACAGCAACACTACAGCATTCGTAACAGGAATTCATGCCATGAACTTACAGAAACGGAGCGAGAAAACTGCGTCCGACCGCTACCTCATGCCCGAAAATCTGAATAATTTCCTACTAATCTTCTTTGCTTTTAGTTGGAGGATAAGCAAAAATTTGTATTGCAGATTAACGAGGACTCATTAATATGCTGTGTTGAACCACCATTATCAGTCGGTCGTTCAGTTCTGAAGTTCTCAGAAATGTGCCTGATGATTTTCAATATCTAGTCCCGTCTATGACGGTTAAGGCCCAAACCTTTTGCATATGCTTAATCTATGGCCCAAAAGGCTACTACTCAGTTGTATCTGGGTTCTCAGCTCCTCCAGAATATCAGATGCAAGAATATGTTCTTTCTCGGCCCATTGGGCTCGCAGGTGGTTACGAACCGTGACTCAACTCTTTGGAGTGGGCAAAGACCACTGTGGCCCGACTATTTTTAATTTCTTTTCTTTCCTTCTTTTATGGAATTAGCAATGTTTTTTAAAATGTATTAATTGCTGTTATACAATAAGGGTTACGAAATTATGAATTGAACTCGAGATCTATCCTTATACAAGTGTAAATGTAATAGTCTGATGAATCTTAGTTTGAGGATACTTTCTCTATTACTTAAAATAAGACACGGTGTATATTTATTCGTAAAGTTTTTTTATTTAAAAAAAATATTCTGTAGATATTTAAAAATTTTAAAGCTTATGTGATTTTAATTGTGGTGAACTTGGATAGGGTTTGGTTTTAAAAATAAATTTAAAATTTTAAATGTGAAATCCACATCTGCTCTCACAAACAATTTAACTTTTACGAAATTCAAAATAAAGATTTCAAAATAAAATTATATCCAATCACACCCTTAATTTAACATCACCGCGGGTAGCGCATACGCCTTTCAAGATAGGTAATCATTTGTTCAACCGTCCTTTTTTCTTTCCAGTTTTGTGTTTCATAGCAGAATGTAAGAAATGAAACATTAGTACTATGAGTTCCTCCAGTCATCTTCAGCAGTTAAAGAAGAACAAATCTGTAGGACCTGGCAGCGAAGCTGATAGAAGGATATACAAGCTGCCCTTGATGCTTTTGCAAGTGTATGTGTCCTGCTCATGCTCTGTCTTTATTAATTTCCACGGCGGTACGAAATTCGATTCCTCCATTTTTTGTAACAGCATGAGAGTTTTTCTGTCTGTTGTGATCTATTTCATTGGTGTCATCACCGTTGTTAGTGATAGAACAAGAGGAATCAGAAAGCAAAAGTCCAGTGAAAGAGGCATGTCCTATGGCAAATGCCCCATCTAAAGCAACTCCACAACTGCCGCAAGACATGTTCCCCATGTCGTCTTTACTCATTTTGTCAGCCTGCAGGTTTTATGATTCTCATTTGCAATGATGTTTAGTTGTTTATAGATTGATCCAAGGTTAAATCAGTAAGTAAAAAAGATCTCAAAATACTTTTTTTTTTTGCTAGGTGATCTCAAAATACTTATAACTCGTCATTAATTATATTGAAAATTAAATTCTTGCAACTATTTTACTAGCAACTAAGGCATTTTTAAGTGGCAATTTTTTTTTTTTTTTGAGTCTTATAATTTGAACGTACTAGGATCCTGTTGCCAGTTAAACAAACTGCCCTAAGCATAGGTCTGGACAGTTCATAAGTACAAAGCTGGAGGCACAGAAGGTGGTGCCATCTCAAGAAGATTAAAGATAAATATTCTTGCTCGAAGAGTTGGCAGCTACCACCTCTTATTCAAAGAATATGAAAATTTTCTTATGGGCTTGGACTATTATTTTCTGAAAAATAGTTTCTTGAACTGCTGAATGACGGTGCTGTTTTCGTTACCTTTTTCCTCGCTTGAAAAAAAAAAAGATAAGAAAGGAAGTTTATCAGATTGAAAGCCACCCCCCTTGTCTGATCAGGGGCCATGAATGAATAATTCGAAAGTTTGAAAGGAATCAATGACTATATAATTGGAAGCATATGGCTTCATATACACCCTTCACTTCGCATTCCAACAGGTAGGGGATTCTTCCAACAAAAAGTGGCTTAGTATCTGATTTCATTTATTTTTCTTCCTAAAAAAATCAACTTATTTTGTGGACAATAACATTTAGAGATGAGATATTAAATTATCCAGTGTACTCATCCACATTGCATGTTTCCCTTGAAGAAGGCATGGAGAAGGAGGAGAAGATCCCAAGCCAAGAAGAGACCGATGATATTTATACAGTTTGCTTGATTGGCTGATGTGGGGGACCTTCGAATATGAAAACTGTGAATTGATACCTTATAAATTGACTGGTTTATTACAAATTTGGCGTTCTAGTGGTGCATATTAGCAGACAAATACAAAGGACAACTCACACACAAAAACATTGGATTCTTTCATCTTTTAAAATGTGGATTTTTCAGTTCTGCAAATGGGACAAGCAAGGTTGTTTTCTTGTCTCAATTTGCATTTGTAAAACAGAGAATTTCTCTTTGTTTCAAGTTTAGTGATCACTATTTCCTTGATTTTTCTAAAAAAAATGAAACATATACATGCATACTTGTGCATTCAATATGTAATAATATGCCAAAAAGGGAAAAGAAGTAACAATTAAATCTTGCTTTTTTTTTGTTGCCCAACTGTATCGGTATTCATTTTATGATATAGATAATTCAGTTCATTCTACAATCGGACTCCTTAAGGAGAGAGTTTCATCAAAGTTTTATAAATTAGTTTTCGGACATTATTTAAGTGTGACTTTGTAGGGTTTTGTGTACAAGTAATTATGTATCAGTTGCTAGATATATAAGCATATTCTGGGTAAAATTACAGAATTACATGTCTAAAGATAATTATTCCACTCCATATTCATGAAGAATGTCATTAGCAAATCTCTTTGTTTCTTTTGTTTTTATTTTGTCTAGTTTTCCTCTTTAATTCATTCAACAACTATGGCATCTTTGTTGTGAGTCAGCAATATTCTTCTGGGCATGTTATTTTGTGCACCTTTTTTTCTTTATCCACATTATATTCAGGGGAGTACTAAAGGAACCTAGAAAAGAGAACACGCCCTTAAACAAAACAAGAAACATTCAGGCATCAAATCAGGTGGGCACTCATAATGTGGAAAAGCATTCTATGAAGTTCCTTTACAACTTCAAAGAATTCTCCTCTTTCTCCCAACCCGTGTTTCATGACTTTTTCAAATTATTCTCTACGATTGTACTTTATGCACTATTATAAGAAAAATAGTCATTGCATCTCCATCTTTTTCTTTTTCTTTTTCTTTTTCTTTTTCTTTTGATAGGTAATAATACCCGTTGAATCTGATCCACTAATAAAATAAAAATCAATCCATATATCTGAAAAAATTTCTCCAAACAGAATGACGGATCAGATGCTTTGCATGTGGAATGGTTATATTGCACTTCATGTTAGGCAATTAGAAATAATTGGAGACTATTACAGCAAATGAATCATTATCCCACCATGATTCATGCATGATGTTTGGCTTGTTCCAAATCAATCTCCTAAGTTCTCACCCATCTATGTTTCGAGACCACGTGGCTTTATGGAAAACAAGGCACTCTTCCAAGACTATTGCCGTGAAATGTCGTCGAGAATCCATTACTACATTTGACTAATCAATTTGTCCATATGGGTTAGCCAATCATTATAGGACATACAAAGCTATTCACCAGTCCAAATTTTGGATTTCCTCATTCTTCAAAAATCCAAAAGAAAGCACTGGACATATACGATTATTAAGGAAAATAGTAATTCCTATGTACTTTGGTACTTCTTCCGTCCTCTCAAGTAAAATCTTCAAAATATAAGGTTTTTATGTTTTTTTTTAAAATTATGATTTTTTGTGAATATTAAAAATTATTTTTTAGTTATTTTTATTTTAAATATATTTTTCTTGTTTTTTATTTTATTAATAAGATTAATAAAAAATATAATTTATTTTTCCTTTTTTAATTTTTACAAACAAAATTAAAATATTTTATATTATAAAATGGTAACAAATAATTGCCTCAGCACATAATTTATGCATATCATACGCCAAGAAAAGTAACATTGAATACAGCCAGGCGAGTTAAAGTAGATTAATCATTTGGCATTAAGATTCAAGAGAACGAAATCGACTATTCAATAGAAACATATTTGACATCTCAACAAACATTTAAATGTAAAATCGTTGTACGGGAGGTAACCCAGTGAGTAGTCTTGTAGGCCAATTTCAATGTGGTGATTCAAACTCGAGCAGCATCAACTATTTCATTATTTCAGGATTAAATATTCACTTTTTATTAAAAATAGATATTCAATTTAAAATAGAAAAAGTTGAACGATTGTTTGCTGCTTTTGAAGAGCATTCTTTTCTATTTAACTCGAAGAAAATCTTGACGGAAATTTTAAGAAAAAGGGGGGAAAATTGTTGAATAATTAAGCTGAATTCTAGCTACGGTTCTACCTATCTTTTGGTAACTTTCAAGCAAAATTGGAAACAAGCATTACAGTCGCTCTTCTTGTATTCGAATGATTGCAAAAGGTTTATTTTTTTAATGGTTCTTCTGCTGTTTAACTTTAGAAAGTCGTACTCCTTGCCATTCGGGAAAATCATCATGGCCGCTGAGGTCTCAACTTGTTATATTCTTGGGCTAATTGACTAACTCAAATGAAACTTGGGGGACTAAATTAAAATATTTTAATCAGGGAATCACTGGGGCAAATATGCGCTTTTCAATTTTCATTCTCAAAATACCCTTTCTCGAAGGAGCATGGTGGAGATGGGTCTACTCTAGTCTCCCATCTGATTCCTAACATGGAGAAAATTTATTAACAAATGGGCCCTCGCAAAGTACCTATTTAAAAAAACGACCGTAGAGATTAGCTTTATGCGTATTCCCTGAAGTTTTCCGGAGTTTCTTCTCATTAGATTCATTATAAACATTACATATATAATTAGCTGAAAAATGGGCCCTAAGTATAAAACCTGTATGCTATCATATGAAAGATTTGGTGGGGACTAAGAGATTAGCTTTGTCTTTCTCTTGCCACTTCGCCCAATGGGGCAATTAAATGTGGCCAAATGATGAAGAAATAGACTATAAAGGGGGAGATGGTGACGGTGAGATCACTACACACTTAAAAATCATGCCTTAAACAAAATGTAATAATAGGGACGCATATGGTATCTCTTGCTTTCTTCTTGATGATACACTTGCAGCATTGAAGAGAGAAGATACACGTACCTTTCTTCACATATGGAGGATTTCTACTTTCAGTTGAGGATGCAGTCTCCTACATTGCTTCCCAGTTATCATTGCAGTGGTGCTAGTAGATTTTAGGCTCTTTGCTGTGTTTCGTATTAGAATATGTTTCAAGATCACGTTTTTGCTAAATTCTTAACTTGATCGGTCAAATCAACTTTATGAAAAGCTGGATGCTTTTTCTATGGACAAAAAACATTATTTGATAGTTAAATTCTCTTACTTAGAATAGTCAAAAGGGACTTTTCTAAGTTAACCTTTTTTCTAGCAAAAACAAGATGAAATGAAAGATGTTTAGCTGACAAAGGTGGCCTCCTCATAACATGATAATGTGGTTCCTCAATTGATTAGAATCACCTCTTATTAAGAGGTAAGGTTTTGAATTCAATTTGTGTCACATCCCTCTATATATTAAAAAAAAATATTTTCTCCATTACAAATATTTTTAATTAGATATCTATATACCACCGATAGATATATATTCTTTTCCTAAGTATCTGTCATATGCTAGATGCCAAGAATGGTAATTAAGGAGCAAACATGGTTACCCATATTACCAAAAAATACATGCATACACTCTTTTTCTTAAATTATACACGTCATTAAAAAAATCGTACCACGTAAATATCAAATGCAAGGCAAATCAATACTTAATAAGGTATATAAAATATTCCATACGAAATAATATCTTGTTGCATCTAATATAACACATTATCATATCAAATACGGAAGAAGTCTGCAGTTGAATCTTTTAATTTTTTGTCAAAAGGATCCGGACATACACATTGGTGGACCTTTTTTTTTCCTTATTTTCTTTTTTGTTTCCATGAGAGTGAAAAAGAGAGAGAGAATAGGTTGAGTGCAAGTAGGGACATGCATTATTTGAAAAAATTTTAAAAATTAAAACAAACTGAAATTTAATTCGATTTTTTGTTTAATTTTTTCAAAATTTGACTTAGAAAAAATTTAATTTTTTATATCCGAATTAAAATTCAGTTCGATTTTAGTTTGGACCAAGCCAAACCAAAAACCAAATCAAAAAAACTAAATTTCTCCAAATTAATAATTAAATATAATTAAAGGTTAATAATCCTAGTTAAGTTATATCTTAATTAAAGTTATTTTAAAATTTAAAATACTTAATTTTATAATTTTTTACAAATACTACTTGAAGCTTAATAACTCAAACTAAATTAAATTTTAATTAAGATTATTTTATGATTCTAAATACTTAATTTTACATATTTTCACAACCACCATCTGAAGATTAATAACTTAAACTAAATTAGAGTGTAATTAATGTTATTTTAAAATTTAAAAATTTTAATTTCATATATTTTAATTTTTTCTAAATACAAAATTTGGATTTGATCTGATTTTTAAAAAATTATAAAAAATTAATTTCTTTTCAAATCGTAAAATTATTTTTTTTCAAACCAAACCGATAAACACCCTACGCGGATGATATTGATATGAAATGACTTGTGCAGAAAATCACTCCTATTTTACTAAAAATGTAAAATAATTTCGCTATCTATAGCCAGCTGGACAAAGCGTCTATTTATAGCAATTGGGGGTTGGATAATTGATGTTGAATCTTGTAAATGGACGCCTAAATATAGCAGTGGCTGTAATTCTGGAGTCACCTGAACCTGTCTCCATTAACCCCTCCAAGGAAAGCAGAGAAACTTTTAAACATATCATTTCATATTCACATACGCATTATTTATGTACATATCCGTATACAAAAAACACTTTTTTTTATGGGTTACAAAAACACTTGTCAATTTATGATATTTACCATTACATGATTTTGTAGAAGAAGAAGGTATAACCTCAGTCACAAGCATTTGACTCAGACCTCTGGTTAGCTGAAACAAGAAAGGTAAATACTCTATTCACAAGCAGCAACTCCAAAAGTGAACTAAAGTAGAAAGAAACTGAACAAACTCAATCATCATTTCATGAATATCCAAAATTTTTGGATGATTCTTATGAACTTAGTATGCAGTGGCTGCTGTACTTGAGACCACAGGGATACATGATATTTCCATTTTTCCTTTTCCCTTTTTGGAGTTAGAGAACTGTTGAAAAAAGTGGTGGAGAGCATCCTGTTCTAGTAGCATCCCCACAAAAATGGCTCCTCCAGCCTGAATCCTGAATCTGCTGCAGCCAGCTGCCATGATGAAGCATAGAAAAAATAGCCATCAATATGGGCGCCGGTGGCATCAAGTGAAAGATCCGGTAGGTTGAAAAATGTATCGTCGTCGTCCGTAGATGGAGAGTTTGATGATTCTTGCATGTTGTGCGATGATAAATCAGATGATGAATGAGAATTTGGCAGCTTAGTTTGGCTCGGCTCTTCTTCAGCTCCGTCGTGACTTTCACCTGAAAATGTGGAGGCTGCGGCCTTCGCTGCGGCAGCTTGGATGTCCTTAGGTGAAGTAGAGGCCGGACGCGGGAGTTCGTGTGCCAAATGAGGGAAATTCAGATAAGCTGACTGACCTTTGATTGCTAAAGCTGCTACATCGTGTGCTCTAGCAGCCATTTCGGCCGTCGGATATGTTCCGAGCCATATTCTTGATTTCTTCCTTGGCTCTCGGATTTCAGAAACCCATTTTCCCCAATTGCGCTTCCGCACACCTCTGTAAGTCGGGTGCTTCTCATCATCTCCATCTTTGATATGCCTCTTCTTGTTTTCATCCCCATTTTGAACTTCTTGCAAACTTTCCAACTGAGAGCTTTTCTGGGCTTTGTTCCCTTTTGTACTCCTTGCACTTTGCTTGGAATTGGAGTTGGAGGAGGAGGAGGAGGAGGAGGAGGAGGTGGTAGTGGATGAAGGTGAAACTGAGGTGGAGGTGTTGGTGGAAGCTGAAGAAAAGTTGTAGTGATCTTCAGTTAGACTCCCTATGTTGATTTGCTGGTCCATTGATAAGGGGTCTTGCGGTGGCTACAACGGAGTGATTAGAGAGATGGCACTTAAAGTAGAGGATTTTTTGTTTGGGTGGTGGAATTGCTAAGGCTTCTAGGATTCTAACATAAATTCAGCAATGATTTAAATAAAGGAAAATGAAGGGGAAAAAAAAGAAGTATGGGACCTTAGCACAGGAGGAGTACAGTTCAGCCAATTTGTTTACCATGTGGCAATTTTAATATCTTATATGCTCACTTTCAGATCACCAATTTTGATCATAGTATTTTATTTTTGTTTGGCCTTTTCTTCACGTCAATATTTCACAACTAACTGTGATCTTTCTTGATAAAAAAAAACATGGTTAATTTTTCATGTGTAAACGTATTTTGGCTCATTTTCTGCGGATGGCAGCCACAGGCCATACTGTTTGCGCACAACGAAACTGAAGTATCGCACGTTGGAAACTGGCCGAGGGCCCCTTGTAGGGTAATCCATCATGCTCTCCGTTCATTTTGGTAACCGATTGCTATTTTTATTACAACTCGTAAAAGCTTACAAACATATTTTTTTTCCTTTTAATTCGCCAAATTTGTGGGGTTGTATGTCATTCATGATGGTATATTATTGAAAAATGATATTTTTACTTTTATTTTAATTTCTTTAATTTCTCTTCTTTTTCTTTTTTATAAACAAAAAAAAATTGATACACTTAACCATAAAATCACTTAATCCCGCACATTATCAATGAATTCCATTACTCTTCTTTTCTTATGTCATTGGCATTTCCATGATAAGAAGATTGATACTACTAACAATCATAATAATGACCAATTTTCTACATAAAAATTTTTTATTCACATGATTTTTTACACAAATTAAACAGCGAGGACAAACACATTTACTATATATAGGCAACGGTTATAAGCAATTATTGGTAAAAACACATTTACTTCTCATGTGGGTTTTGTTAATGGGGATGAAGACAATGGATTCAAAAACCAACACATGACGCCTTTGTCATTCAAGCTTTGGTCGTTCCAGAATCCTCTACATTAATATATATATATATATATATATATATATATATTTTCTCGAAGTCACGAAGTTTCTTTTTTTCTTCTTTTTTTTTTCTGAAGTCACAAGTCACAGGGTGTTCGTGGTTTCACAAAAGTATTGCAACAATTTCTTCCAAGTCACACATGGGTCACATGCCTGTGGGTCCAACCTAGTTTATATTGTGGATCCTTTGCCCTGATTTGCTGGACAACTGGTCATTTTTTTGGCCCTTTTTTCTTTGACGAAAGCCAGTTGGAAACAAGAATAGTTTTTTATACTCGTAGAAAAGTAATTCATTACAGAATCAAAATTGCATTATTAGCAGGAATTACGCGATGCATGACTTTTTTCGGAACTGAATAGAGTTTTGGAAGTAAAATTTTTTTTAGTTGGAGAAAAATTAAATTATTTATAAAAAATATAAATTTTATATTTTATATTAATTTTTTAAATGAAATATTGTTTAGATGTACTCTTAGTTGACGACTAGTTCAGAAAAACACGCAAGCATGTGCCCAAAGATGTTAGAAAGTCTAAGAATAATTTATCTCCGTAAAGACAAAAAAAAAAGAAAAGAAGAAAGCCGAAGGAAATTCCCCTGTTAGAGGGTAACTGCATGGCTTTTAGGAATGATTTTAGGGCGGTTCTTTCGGGGAATTTTACAGATTTAAAAGATATCTGCATTACGAGTAGTATTACATGGTAATAATGAGAATGATTAATATGAAAATTATGGTTGAAACAATAATTTTACTGTTTATGTTGATTTATTAGTCAGTGTGTAAACGTACATAATTGTCCCCTTTGATGGATTATTATGATGAACATGACAGGGATCCCCTCGATTACCAAATCAAAATACGCGATTGGTTGTTTCCTTCCGAGTCTTTTCATACTTATAAATTAGAAAAAAAATTAATGACTTTAAAAGAAAATTAAAAAAGAATGAAATTAGGGTATGCTTGGATTGCAATTCAAAGTGAAAAGTTTTCAATTTTTTCAATTTTAATCTCATTTTTTTTATATATAATTCACTTTTACGCTTCTAATATTATACAAACTAATATGCAACTGTGATAAATTGAAAATAATTCTTATTGAATCTTTACTTTTCTTAGTTATATATATATATATATATATATATATATATATATATATATATATATATATATATATATATATATATATATATATATATATATATATATATATATAATCTATTCTCTCAACTAGTAGCTCGATAATTTGAGTCTCTAGTTTAAAAAAAAAAAAAGAGGTAGAAGGGACAGCATTTGATTTTTAATATTAGAGAAAAATGGGACTAGCTAATACGTATTATTTCACACTCAAGCATTCCAATCATCAAATTCCGGTTTCCTCTTGTAGAATGATGCAAAATTTAACGTCCTCAACTCTAAATCTATAGGCCTCCTAGAAGAATATGTAGTCTTCTAATGTGGTAAATTGATAATGCTTGCTTTCAAGCTAATTGAAATGGTTGCCATAATATGGAAAAAAGGAAAAAATGACAACTTTGAGGTTGAGCATTGAGATCCCTACTCCTCTTTCACTACAAAGTGTAGAGAAGGTAAAAACAAAAGAAATGACGTGGCAAATGATACTTTGCGAAGCTCCGATTTCCAGGCTTGTTGAGATATCAAAGTCTGAGGAGTATTTGTTGTCCGATTGATAGTCCCCGGTGGGCGTCCTAGGGTTTAAGTCTGTGGCTTTGCTGCTGCGAGGATTTCCATGAAGAAAGACAAAATAGAGGAGTACTTAAACTGTTGGTGCAGAATGAGCGTTGTGGTCGTGCACCTCCAATTGCAACAGAAGACACAGTAGACCAGGAAAACAAACAAAGTTAAAATTATTTTCTCCCAGTCCTTAAAAGGATATTCTGGCTTATAGTTTGAGTCTAAGCACATAAATGGAAAACTTTCTGACCACCAAGGATTTTTATTATCTTCAAAGAATAATTTCCGTTTTCCCTATACCGTCCAAAATGTCTCTTGAGGCCAAACCTGACCTCTCATGGGGTAGTTGGATCAAAATGGGGCTCTGGAGAAGGCCAATTGAGAGACTTGTAAATAATGGCTGCTGGTTCATATGGCCCCACTATAGTTTGGAACTCTCTGAGAAATTACCACTAACAAGGGCAGTGACATCAATGTAGAGAGCCATATTCATAATTAATTAGACTTGTATTTCATTATTTTCTATGTAACACGAACCTCTCTCATTTAAATATACAACCTAACTTGGGGCCTCTCCTATCTAATCCTAATCAACGCATCATCTACTTGATCACTGCATCTTGAATTTTCTTTTTCCCTTAGAGTACTTGGTATCTTTACAAATTTATAAAATTAATTCAGATTTAGTTCGGGTTGTATCCGCAGAATCTAACTCTTACTAAGGAAAAGTCCGTCCCAAAACTCTTTCAATGTAGCACCAAGCAAGAGTTGAACTCATGACATTACATTTTGAATATTATTAGTAAACCAATTTTTGATCCTCTTACGTTCTCCGCTTTCTTCTACTGGTTCTCACTTATCATAAAATGTCAAATTTATTACTATAATTCTAATGTTGAAGTTGACTAAATCTATAGTTAACACTGAATTTCTTTGTATTCTAAAAAGAAAAAAGACAAAGGGATTTCTTGATTTCTCTCCTAATGTAAATGGTCATTACGGTCATCAAAGTAGTAGAAGTCAGGGAGTGAACTAACTTCCTTGACCTTCCTTTAGAGAAAAAGAAAGGAAAGAAGAAGGGGTCCCCCGGAAAGGGGAAGGCCTCTGGAAAAAGAGGTCATCTACTCTCTTCTAAATTGATTTGCGTTTGCGTGCTCCGAAAGACTGATTAATCTTTCTTTATATAAGAAAATAAAGCCGATGATGCTTTATATCACAACATACAAATAGATCTGGCTTCTGAGTATTTAATTAATTAAACACTACACTTGCTTTAATAATGACCATTCTGCTATCTTTTCTTTAGATTTCTAATGGTTTTTTTTACACTTGTGTACAATTTAATTAATTCCACAAAAAAGAAGGGTATGTCTGAGAACATTCTTGCCCTACTATGGATATGCATAATATATCTGTTATTTCTCTCTTAGCTTTATGGCTTTTCTTGTTCCTTTTTTCACCAATAACAAGAAAAAGAAAATGCCCCAACTTTTTCTTTCTCCTTCTTCGTCAATCATTTAACTGGCGTGTATCTCTAGGATCTTTTACAGAACTACAGAAACTAGAACTAGCAAGAAAATGTTTTCCCAAACGTTCAAAACAAGACTCTAATGGCATTATCAGTTGATAACGTGCATGGCTTATAGATAGAGTGTATTTGCAGTGTTTCTTTTTCCATCTTTTTGGTAATAGGATTTTTGTTTGAGTTTGTCTAATTAGGAGATAAGAACTGTGGCACAAAACTCAAGATTTTACTCTGGAATATGTAGAATCCTACCCAAGTATCAGTAGGAACTCTTGTTTAAGGAAATTGAGAAATTAGTTGAATAATATTATCAAGTCCCAAATCTTGGCCGGAAGTTGTCCGCTCTGTAGAAAGAGGATATGAATAAATTTCTGTTCAGATCCGGAAGACACGCAGTTCGGAAAGTTGAAACATCTCCGTACTTCTTAGGATACCTTGTCCTTTTCCTTCGTGTCCAAGTACTGGCTTTGCTCCAAAAATTACCATCCCAGCAATCATACAAAACCTTTTTGTCAAATCCATCCCAACATTTGTCCGAAGACAGCCATGAAGAGTGCATGAACGAGGATAAATAGCCCTCGCGTTTCAAGTTTTATGAATAGATATGTGGAAAGATTGTTTTTATAGGTTAGAGTAAAATGAATCTGTATTATGAATCGATCATGGCTTTTTTCAGTGGCTGCATGGTGGATGGTACTTGACCATTCGGGGGATTGAATCCCTACCATCTTTGACCTTTTGCAATTACTAGAGATGAGGAAATGGTTGCCGTGCATTGTCACGTGTCGTCCGAGCATGAAACTGCAACTCTCTGTACTTCCTAAACTTCGTAGACTATGTGTACATTCAGTTGAGGAGTGGCTAGAAACCTTTAAATATCCCAGCTAAAAATTGTTACCTATCACTACTTGGTTACTGAGTTTTGGCTATCTAGTTTGTTTTCAGGTTCCCTTTCATGCCCCAATTTGTACCTGCAGGCGGCAATTCATGCCGACTGTTCCTGCACATAAATGCAAAAGCACTCGTTCTTACCTTAAAAGCCAAACCGCAGACCACGAATTCAGGACGGGCAACAAGGCATGCTCACAAGGAGACGGTCGATACCGTGAACAGTTAATCTCCGTCTCACTGCATGTTTAGCTAATAATTTAGTTGTCGAATATAACTTCCCCTTTAAATTAGAATCAAACTCTGACAATTTTAGAAAAATAACTAATATTCCCTCCATTTCAAAATACTTATAATATAAAATTTTTTGACACTTTTTGTGATAATTAAAAAAATAAAGAATATTTTATATATTATATCATTAACTAATTTTATTAGTATCAATAAGATGCGTAGTCTAAGTAATTTTTAAATAATAATATTTAAAACTGGTAAAAGAGACAAAATATTTTTAAAATAAAAAAAAGAGTTAAAAATTTTATATTTTAAAATGAAATAGTAATAAAAATCTCCGTCTCAGTCGTGTTCTATAACCTTTCGTTTTCCTCTCACTGTCTCTCTCTCTCTCAAAGAGAGACAAGATAAGATAGCTTGAAATGTTACTATTTATTTTGCACTGGCATTATTTAGTTTGTCTGGAAGATACATAGTGAATATTAATGGCAAACTTGTAGAATACTGATGAATATTCCAACACGAAAAGATCTGGAATCGGTCATCAAAATCTTATTCTTCATAATACTTAAGGAGTAAATATCGCAGAGGAATGTGGAGTTGTTGAACTACTTAATCAGGCAGCAGATTGTATATATACGTACATGCTCCCACAGCCACGTCAATTACATTCTTCTTCATGTTCACTTCAATCAGAGAAACAGCTCCCCGTTTTGAGAATTTTTAGTTGTCTAATCCAACATGCTTAATCAGAAAATCTATTCTATAATCGCAATAATCACGCTAGCTTTCGATGCAATCTTGCATTTAAAATTCCTTTTGATCCAACAGACAAAGAAATCTTAAAGTCATGGACGTCCAACTACTGCCAATTCATCTCCCGTCAAGTCCCATAAGGTTCGAAACGAGAAACTTCAGTTGCAGACGACGGAGATAGAACATCAAACTCATGAAACATGAGGAGCAGGAGAAGGACAAGGAGTGTGACAGGGAGAGGGAGAGGAGGAAGAATTAAATTATTCAACCCCACTTTACAATGTCTGGGTTTTCGTGGGTCCGGGGTCTTCGAGTGCTCATTCGTCATCAAAGAGAAGAATATATATGGTCAGGATTCGTTGTCCGCGAACAAACATGAACGTTCGGATTTGGCATCAAAACTTTGAGAAAATGCGTGGCTTGGAATCCATTCATTCTCCTCACCTAACTCTATATTAGACTCCATGCATATTTTCTTTTTCAATTCGTTTCAAAATATATATTTTCTTTTTATATAAATAATTTATTTATTTTTTATTTTTTATTTTATTCTTATCTCTAACTAATTATTTAAATACTTATATTTTTTAAAAAATATTAATTTTTAATCAATTACTTGAAATACTAATCATTAATGTTAAATTTAAATTTGACACACTAACTAATTATTTTTAAATAAGAGCACTTTAGACATCTATAAAGTATTTCTATAAAATAATTCTCGTGTAAAAATATTCATATATTTTAAAACAGCGAGAGTATGCAATTGTCCTTCAATATTCATTCATCATCAACATGTAATTAAGATCAATATTAGAGTACTTCATTTATTTTGAAACATTAGCTCTATTTGCTTTTCTTATTTGTCTCGTAATATCTACTCTATTTGTAATGTCAATGAAAAATTAATGAGATTTTTCCATTCTTAATCCTCTTTAACAATTATCTATTTCAAATTTTAAGTATTCTAATTAATGAATCATAGTTAAAATCAATAGTATCTAAATCTTTTTGTTTTGAATGTTATAGAATTTAGCGATTTTTTAATCTCCGTGAAAGTTTCAAATGGAGTTCATATTTTGGGATGGAGGGAGTATATACGTAAACACACGTGTATTAATGAAATTATGGCTAAAAACGATGTTAGTCAACTGATTCCGAAATTCATTGATTGGAATTTGTTGGTAAGTATTAATTAAAGTCATTTTTTCATTCTGGGTTGAAGCTAATGAAATCATGGAGTAAAGTAATTAATGTCAATGTTGTTAGTTTATACTCCCTCTGTTTCATAATATAGGGCTTTTGGCTCTTTTTTCCCCAAAATGTTTTATTTTTATCAATTTTAATGATTAATTTTCTAAAATTACTTTCACTACAAATATAATTCCCTGATTTTTTCTTTTGTTAGTTCAACAATAAATTAATTACTTAATGGTATAATAAAAAAATATCCCTTATTTTTTTGTTACTTAATCTACGTAAAAAGAAGCAAAAGGCTTTGTATTTTGAAGAAAGGGTCTGTTCTCTTTCATTTCTGATCCCTCATTATATTACTTGTGACAATTTTATTGGTTTCTTATTCTCCCAAAATGACGCAGATACTTTAGTTTTATGAATCCTTTCAAATGGTAGAATGAAGAGAAGATACAAAAATTATTGCTTCTCTAGTTTTAAACCTTTTCACCAAGGCATGCATGACCATGCATGTGGTATCATCAACGTAATTTGAGGAGGACATTTGCTGTTCCATTCTCCAATTTTTTTCTACATCGTACGTGCATGACAACAATATTTTAGAAAATATTGTTGTCATGCACGTACGATGTGATTAACAATGTACTCGTACACTTGTTCGTCAACAGGAATCACAATATATATAGAAGAAGATAAAAATGTGCCATCTCTGTGATTATTAATTCTAGGTACGGAAGGCCATACATGTCTTGTCGTCTCGCAACTTTTCTGCAACTCTTTTTTTTTATAATTAAAAAATTATTCATTAATAATAAAATAATAAATCATTACAACTAAATATAATCTACAAATTCAACTCTAATACTACAAAAGAGTTGAATTTTAAGATCAGGATAACCCATTACAACAAATCACATAAAATTACACATTGGTACAAAGACCATGGTAACAGAGAGTATCCTATACCCTAAGAATCTAAAGTGAGGAAAGTACATTAATACTATTACAAATACAGACATAAGCAAATACACTTCAATCTTCTCCGCTTCAACCGCATCTCTATCTTCGAAATACATAGACAAGCAAACTTCAGTCTCTATCTCATCCTTAAAAAGCAGCAATTTAGAAAAACTATGGGTAAATCAACAATTTTAAAAATTGCCTAGGAAATAAACAGAGAACTGAACGAGGGCCCAAATAAATTTCGGGTTGAAAGATTCTTCTGAAACAGAAGAAATAATCTACAGAATAAATCTGCGAAACTTGTATGTGTAACTTATATCTAGATAAAAATTGTGTTGAAAAAGATTTAAGATGATTTGCGGACAAAATAGAGATTAAGAATAACAAGAAAGGAAAAACACAGCAAATAAAGATAAAAACAGAGAAACCAGCTACAGTAGCCATCGAAACCTCCATGTCAGACCAACGAGGAAGGAATAAATAGTAGCTTTGATCCTTCCGTCGGCATCCAAAAGCTGACCAAAAGGGGAGGAGAAACAGTGGGGTCTTCACCGTCCAAAGCAAATAGAAAAACATGAAAAGCTTACCGTGTGTTGGGCCAGAGACTGTAAATGAAAAGCTTACAAAATACGTGTGGAGCTGATGGAGGGGGAGGGGGAGGGGGAGGGGGGCCGGCCAGATTTGGTCTTTGGCCAAAGCCAGAGACCAGATTTGGCAGGAGAAGAATCCAAAATATTTCACAGGCAGAGAGTCGGCAGAGAGATGGGAGAGAAAACTAGAGAGAGGTGGCTTCAGAATACAATTAACTTTTCTGCAACTCATGTTTTCAATGCTGAACCCAACCTGAAAATAGACAAACAATGCATATTTGGAAGCCTCTTTCAGCATTAATCTTTGTCACTGCTGCATGATAATGAAACCGTGCCTACATAGAGAAGTCTAATATTTCTACTAATCATAACCTGAATATAAATATTTTTTTCTTTTTCCTTTCTGGCTTTCAAAATCTTCCACCATCCTGCAGATACAATGTTTAAGTGCATGTTCATGATGATTTTAAGTTGGAAAATTTTACACTGAAAGTTGACTATAAGTGGAAGGCATGTGAAATGTTCTCAAATTATATAACTTTTACCTACACCACAGAAAAAAGAAGACTTTGGAATCTTTGATCCTTCTTAGCCAAACTCCTTTATCCAACAGTTCCAAGTGAAACATCAAACTTTTGTCGTCACACGAAAGGATTTGAAGATGTTATTGTATGATTAGGGGCCTTTTAATTAACTCATGTCAGTACTATGAATTGATCAAATGATTCAACAACCACCTCAAATCCCCAGGCTCCTTATCCATCTTTTATAATTAGAAGCTTCTATCTTGTCAGTTTAAGAAGGAAAGAGTTTATTTGGATAAAAAGGGAATCAGATTAGACTTAAATCCCTCATCTGTTAGGAGACAAGAATTTCAAAGTATTCTCTTCGGCGAAAGTCGTTTTACTTCAGTTCTACTGGTTTGAGATGCTCAAAGTACGTACGAAATACAGTGGATATGCTGGTGAAACTGATGGTGCTTTCTCACGTCATTATGCAGAAATAGAATTCCCACAACTAATTCGTCACTAATAATCTTAAATCGGAGGATTCCGAATTCGGAAAGCAACTTCATGCAAATGGGCCCCAAACCCCCCCCCCCCCACCCCGCCCCCAAAAAAAAAAAATAAAAAAAAGAAAGAAGAAAGAAAGCTGCAGATGGAAATAAATTGAATTTCTCCCAAAAACTAGAGAAAATGAACAAATGCGGGTGTAATTCCCCTTCAAAGCAAGTGATGTCAGATCCACGTCATACTTTACACTATTTATAATATCTTACAAAAGGTCCTTCTAATCTATCTTTTTTCTCTTTATAATTTTTTTTTCTACTTTATTTACGATGCTGATGCTGATGCTGATGCTGCATGTCGTGTAACATATCCATTCATGAATTTACTATGATTATTTTATTTATATTTTTTCGTTTTATTTAAGATGCTGCATATCGTGTAATGCATCTATTCATGAATTTACTATAATTATTCTATTTATATTTTTTTTCACTTTATTTAAGATGTTGTATAAATCGTGTAACACATCCATTCATGAATTTACTATAATTACTCTATTTCATTCGTCTAAAATTAATAAATCTAATTTCTTATTCATTTTACATAAGAAAATGAACGTCTAATTTTAAAAGAAAAGAGCATACTTACTTATATAACATATTTTATAATAACTTAACAAAATCATGCGATCATTTTGTATTGAAACTATCATGTTAAATAACTCGTTCAAATAAACATATGTTTTATCGCTGCAATCTTCTTTTAACCGACTCAACATCATCATGATGCAGCCTCTCAACTAAATGCTCGCAACCAGGTGTTTCGAATGTATTTAGATTGAATTTTCAATTGTTTATTTTTAAATAAAAGTAAAATTTTATAAAAAAATAAATAAGACGATCTCAGATCGAATCCCAATCCAATCCAAAAACACCAGCAGCAACACATACCCTTGCAGACCTGTGTCTACAATTAATTGTTCTTGCCAACCGATGCATAAAACGTAAGCTGCATCCCAGGAAAGTAGTCTACATACATACGACTTGCCTGCGAAGTTGTCCAGAACATGGGACGGCGCAGGAAAACGACGAAAAAGAACACAACCTTTTGCAAAAGAAACTCTCCAAGGCAGCATCCCTCAAAAATCATCACTTTCGCAACGTGGTAATCTTAAAGAAATTAACCCAAGTACATGAATCCGAGGACATGTTTTGACAGGCTACAACACCAGCAAATGATAGATAACAAAAGCAAGCATTGGCACATATTCTAAAACTATCCAGTACTACTGCCAAAGGCACAAGCCAAGATCCCTACTGGTACAAAACCCAAAACGCTATATATGTTACCGGTTTGTATCATTATATCTTCATTACTGTTGATTACATGCCATTCGTTGCATAGTCGGCTCATCATCATCATCTTCATCACATGCTTCTTGGCGACATTGATACGCCTTCTGCTTCATCTCTTGCTCGATGTTGACATCATGCAAAGTAGTCTCCTCGCATTCATCCAACTCCATATCAGATGAGTGCTTAAGCGGATTTGGTGGGAGAATCATCTTAAATGTGCTACGTTTCTCAGATGAAAGGGCTCCAGAAGCTGGAAATTCCACATTAAAATGAATATATAGGCGGCCCTTCGTGAAGGGCCTTCGGTACTGTGGCATTCCCTCATCATTGATTGCCTTGTATTGATCTGCAGAACAGCGATGAATACAAGAAAAGAAAAATCTCCGTTCAATATTTTAGAAGCAAAACTAAAGATGTCAGATATTAGCAACTGAAAAACACACCCGCATGCACTCTAAGGGTGAGTTTGTCTTACCAGGCTTGATAACTTCACCAGGGTTTGATTTTACAAGAAGCTGCCTGCCATCAAGATGAGTCAGGACAAACTGAAACCCACAAAGAGCTTCAGTTAAGGTGAGGCTATGTTCTACATAAAGATCGTCCAACTTCCTCTTGAACTTAGGATGTTCCTTCTGTTGCAGCACCAAAATAATGTCCCCGGTCACTGTATCGGGCTGCAAATTAGTAAGTTGGTAAACAGTTTGAACATATTATTTACTGATTCGCAATAACCAAGGCACAAGTAAAACTATTGACATGAATACCCAAATATTCATTCTCATGTCCATTCCTCAAACAAAATGACATTTACTGATTGGTAATAACCAAGGCACAAGTAAAACTATCGACATGAACACCCAAATATTCATTCTCATGTCCATTCCTCAAACAATAGGATAAACTGCATAAAGCCCTAAAATCACAATCTACACCAATGAACTTAACAAGAATATCTCGTCTATCTTCTTTTTTGAATCCCTACCTCCAGGAGCTTTACCTCCTGGAGCCATGCCAACCTTTATCCTAAACTTTGGTAATAGCTATTTCACACATCTTAAATATTCAATTCCCACCTGATCCAAAAGTCCACCATGACACCAATGCCCAATCAGAAGTGATAAGTTTTCATCACCACCAACAAGATCCTTGCTTCATAGATGCCTTCTTAACCCCCCACTAGTTGAAAGATCACGCTTATGGTGCTCACTTAATGGGCATTGCCGTCCTCAGTTACATTCAGTTCTCTATGTCAGCCTGCTTCTTCTGTCAGTCCCAGAAGTTGACACTACCACCTGAAACTACTTAACATCCCCCTCAGGTTGCATCACCACCACCAACACCATGCTCCTTAACTCCTGACCGCAAACTTCTAATAATACTCTAATAAGAGCAGTTAGCCAACTTATTTCAAAGATGCTATGCTGAATAAGAATAAGATTTGGTTAACTCAGATTGAAAGAAGAGAATTGAGGAGGGGGTCGAGGAGGAGTGCAAGTCAAGATAAGCAAAAGAATATCATTACTGGTACCAAAAACAGGAATCTAACTCACAGCTTCATCAGCCTCTCCCGGGTATACAATCTTCTGACCGTGTTTCATCCCTTTATCAATACGTACTTCCAGCACCTTCTTTTCTTGGACAACCTTGTTTCCTTTGCACTGCAAACATATATCCCTTTCGCTGATAACCTCTCCTGTTTGAACAAGAAATGGACCCAAAAACATCTTTCCATTATTTATAATTTCCTCTTCTAATTATTCCTTTTCTTCACTTGTGCACGTTTTTAGACACGTGCATGGATGCTGGGAGGTGGGTATGTAATTATGGAACAAAAGCAATAGCATTCATAAACATTTTAGCTACCTGAGCCTCTGCATTCTGGACACACATGACGCATTTGTTGGATCATTCCTGGTGCAATCTGTCTCGTAACAACCCTCATACCAGTACCTTGACATCCACAACATCTCCCAGATGCTCCACTCTTCGCACCTTTGCTGATATATCAAGAACACAAGCAAACTTTTACTAACAATTGGTTCCATGCTTACACAGGTATGCTTATGCCAAGATGCACAGGCAAGCCCTCGTACTTCAATAATCATATTCAAGTGAGTGCTGCTAGGGGCGTAATCTGCAACTTTTCTAATGGAACCAGACAAAGTACACCGAATTCCATTTTGAAGCGAAGCAAAAATAGAACCGCCGCCAAGATCTTTTATTTTGAACATTCAAACAAGTCAAAAAGTACAATTGAAATGGGGAACAACATAAAGCAGAGGCTTCAATTAAATTTGGCACGGCACAGTTCATGAGAAATTTTTTTCTTAATAAAGAAATTCTCATAAAATTTTTAATGGCCAATGGCCAAGTTTTCTGTCAATATAAAGTTAAGAAGTCTCAACTTGTTCAATAGCTATCCATATCTGAGTCATAAAACAAAACCATGTTAACCCAACTGATCTTCAGTAGCCACATAACCACAGAATGCAGGATTCAGCAAAAAAATGAAACCAGGGAAACTAAATATGAGTTAGATGGCATACCCTTTACACTTTGGACACAATATGTTTCGGGAAAGAGAAAGCTTTCTAGTTGTTCCGTTGTACAAGTCCCCCAAAGAAACTTTTAATGTGTGCATTACGTCTTCACCTTGTTTCTTCCTACTACGGGAGCTGCTACCACCTAAAAATTAGGATATTTTATCTCAAGAAGTGCAAAAAAACAAATTACCTACGGCAGATAGCGAAATATTACTTTAAATAATTTGCATTCTCACCAGCAAAGGCCCCACCAAAGAATGATTCAAATATATCAAAGGGACTATGAAAATCGCCGCCTCCCCCCATGCCCTCTTTAAGAGCATCTTCACCATACTGGTCATATATTTCTCTCTTCTCAGGATGACTAAGAACTTCATATGCTTGGGATAACTCTTTGAACTGTGTAAAAGAATTACCATGAGAATTTGACAGGAACTGAAAATAACTGTCACAATTTGTTTTCTTAAGAACCAGTTATAAAACAATCATTCAAAATGCCATTGTCAGAGAAACAATGAAAAGAGGAGATGAACACTCACTTTTTCAGGATCACCACCTTTGTCAGGATGGTTCTTTATGGCAGATTTTCTATATGCTTTCTTGAGCTCATCTTGACTTGCACTTTTTGAGACTCCAAGAATTTCATAGTACTTGGTGTTATTACTCCTCTTTGGAGCTCGCCCAAACATGATGGGAGTTCTTTATACCACAAATGATGAACCAACTGTTTAGCAAGCCATACTAAAAGTTACTGAAGAGAAGGTAACATAGCCCAGTATCTCAAATAACGGTGATAAATGCATTTTAATACAACATTAAATGCACCTACACTAAGTAAGTTCAGTAAACTTGACCCAACTTACAGAGGAAAACAGGAAAATTCAGGAAATATATGGCAACAAGGCTACTAAAGAAGCCATCAAATTTAACTGCTAAATCAATGCTGAAAGTTCATATGCTACTGGAAAAGAAAGATCCCCAGCTAACAAGTAATATGCACTCAAATCACAATGCAAAAACAAAATCTAATCCCTTTTAAGGCATACCATCATCATTAATTTATTATCACACTAAGAGATATAATAACAGCCTGTTTGAAGTTCAACCTGTTTACACTGAAATTCTTCAAAAATGGATTTCTATTTATCTGAAGGACTATAGTTGATAATATCAACGCATTGCTATGTACGTTCACAAAACTTGTTCCACGAGTTCATGTTTCTTTTATACAGTAAGAACAAACCGAAATAACAGCTTCCTCTCTTATTCTTTCCCATCATTGAAGCTACGCTACATGTTTACCAGTCAAGAGTCCATCTGACAGAAGAATTTATTGCAGTACCATACTTATGATCACTAGACCTTCAACTAGCGTATTACTTATACAAGAAGCAATCACATCTAGTCAAGTAGACGTAAGTATCCAGATGACATATCAATTGCATTCACTAGAAGTAATTCATTTATGCCCCTAACAAATACCAACCATCTCGATTAAGTAAACGCCCAAATCCAAAGACCCAAAACAAAGGGCCAAAAAGCATCTCTTCATCGGTTTACCACAAGATAACCCACAAAGAACTGCAAAAATCAAAATTCATGAAGTTCACGAAGACGCAAAAAATCAAAAGAAAATTTTCAACTTTGCAGCTGAAAAAAATCAAGAAACGCAATTAGAACCAACATAACAGATTCCAGATCATTAAGGCTCGAAAAAACGGATCACACAAACTTGCGAAACAGCATCCGTGAATTGCACAAGACTTCATATACACAGCAGACAGACAGACAATTGGCCCCACACACGTATATAAACATATCAAAACTAAAAAACTACAAAACCAACACAAACATGCAGCTACGGATATGTAACTATATCTAATTTCTCAATTTAATTTCATAAAAGTTGTACCTTTGAAAAGGGTTTTCACTCTGGAGCTCGCAAACCAAAAGGAGTCCGTCTCGTGGTTGTATATTCAGGTGTTCTCGATTTACAATGGAAGAAGAGCTGAGCTACTAATGAATTCTTCTCCGGCAGTGTTGCATTCAGCTGACGGTGAATTATAATCCGTTGAAGTTAAAAAAAAAAAATAACGGGGATTTTGACTTGGTACAGGAGTGGGAAATTCAATTTGGCGGTTAAATATTTCCGGTCACCGTCCTGTGACCGATTAAATTTGGCTGCGATAGTGCGATTAAAGTTGTATAACAGTTTAAAAATCATTTGGAGGTTTCTATTCTATGCGTAAGGCTGACGTGAAGAGGAAAATGAAATACAAAGCGGTGGGTTTATTGAAAGGATCGGCCAGGTCCTTTTTTTAGTGACAAAATTTGATCTGATATATTATATTTTTTAAAATTTTTATAAAATTATAAAATTTTTTAATTATTGAATCAGTTAAATCTAATCTAACGATTGAAATACAATTCTTCAAGTTTTAAAAAAATAATGTGCAAGGCCTAAATAAATTCTTAAACAAAATTTTACAAAATAAATAATTTTTAAGAGAGAACAAATATTTCTTTTTTTCTATGCGACATAAGGAAAAACCCTCTTTATCATTGTATTTATAATGAAAAGGGTTCTCACATATCATATTCATATATAGTGAACTATTACCTCAGATTTCCAAAAAAAAAAAAAAGAGAATTTTTTTTTCAATACTCACACCTATTACCTTTTTCTTATTGGCTAATAACGGTAGAGGAGTGGGTCTCACTTGATGGCCGTTCAGGAGAGTGCCACAACTGGCGTGCTGTAAGAAACTATTGGGCCTTTATCTGGGCCTCCCTCATTGTTACAACCATTGGGCCTTTACCCTTGTCATGGAAATGTTCGGATTTGATAAAAACGGAAACAAAATGTGATACTGGTAGTATTATTAAGTGGGTAAGATTATTAAGTGGGTCAGAAGGTTTCAAGCTCGTCCCGCTTGATTAAGGTCGCCCAATCTTAGGCCCGAAAAAAGGTATCCCAGTTGTAAGCCTAATCCAAATAAACATATATATCAATCTATTTGGGTCTCATTCTCGTTGAATTTTTTTAATAATTTAAAAGTAAATATTTCTTTAAAAGTTATAGTTAAAATTAAAATTAAATTTTTATTTTTAATAATTTAAATAAGTAAAAAATATTTTTTAAAACATTCACACAATAACTTCTCAAAAATAACTTTTTTCAACTTATTTAAATTAAAACTTAAGTGAATAAATAGTTGAAAATAATTTTAAAATAGCTTGAAGCTTAAAAAACTATAAAAAGTTTATTTTAAGCTATTGAGAACAGACCCTTAGTTCACATTACTTAATTTTCTTGCTTTCTAATTTTTATATATTAAAAATAAATGATATATGTTGATATTTTTCTAAAACTGAAAGTCATTATTAAAACTGTCCCACACACAATAAACTTATTGATTTGAGAGAGAAATACAAGTTTTTGGTGAATATCTAACTAATTATTCAATATTTACCATAAGTTGTTTATGGCCACTTGTGTAAAGAGGCTCTTTACGTTTTTCTTTCTAAGGATGATAATACTGACAAATTATTATAAAGGAAACTAGATATGTATAAAGAAAGTGATAATTAATTTATGGTCCACATAATACATGGAAGGTGTTTATTTTTGGTTTTAACTTTCAAAGTCTCTCTCTCTCTTTCATGTTATTTTTATTTTTTACTAAATCATAAATCTCTTATTTTAAGAACTTGCATAAAATCCTTATAATGCTTACCTGGTTACCATCTAAAAATGCAAAACCGTAAACCATTATTTTTAAAATATAATCAGTCAATTCAATACAAGAACTATATATATAATAATCTAAATAAATGGTATTACTATTATCATTAGAAATATCGAGAAATACAAATTTTGAAAATTGTTCAAACCTAAATATAAAAAAAAAATTACAAGTTCATACACAAACCTCTTATAAGTGCATTGTATGCAACCTTAGAAAATACCTACCAAAATTGTTTGCCAAATTAATGTAGTCCATCACCTTGAGAAAAAAAAAAGAGCAAAAAAGTTCTAATTTGTTAGAAATTTCCTATAAGTAGACAGAAACCTTCCCACATTATCATACTCAAAATTCATTAAGTTTGAGTATCTTGTCTCTTTGCTAAGTCATTTATTGTAAACACATCACTTTGGTGCTCTTTCTTTCCTCATTTCCTTTTAGTTAAAACACCTCAATTCTCAATTTAACAATCAACCATGGAAACAACCAAAGCTTTGTGTTGAAATTGCCTTAGAATTCTAAGATTCACACTTCAAGTCTATATTGGTTGGCCACATGTTTTTCATGATTTATCTTAGTCTTTGGGTGGCTAAGAAAATGCAATATTGGTTAGCTATGTTTGGTGACCTAACTTGGACTAAGATGGTACAATATTGGTTGGCTATGTTTGGTGAGCTAACTTAACACATTTTCAACAATGGAAGGAAGACTTGAAGTGTATTCACATGGTGATACATCTCTATATAAGGCAATCTTGTTGGGAGCAAAGATGGCATTCAAGAGAGGAAGACATGCAATAGAGAGGAGTCACATCCAAAAGAGAGGAATTCATCCAAGAGAGAAACCATCCAAGAGCATCTCTCTAAACTATCCTCTTTCTTCATATACTACCTCTTCATATATATACACACTCTTGTCATATTTATTGAGTGTAGTGAGGTATTATCTTGAGTGTATTGTTTGTGTGGGTGTAAAACCATTTGTATCTTCTCCATATTTTTCATAGTGCATTTACTCTTCTCTTGCCCCGTGGTTTTTTCCCTCTACATTGGAGGGTTTCCACGTAAATCTTGTGTCTCTTCCATTTATTAAAAGTGGAAAAAACTTCATCTTTGTGCTTTAAAAAATAAGCCCAGACTTTACGAGAAAAATCATCAATAATGGTCAGCATGTAACGATGTCCTCCTTTTGAAGGAACACGTGAGGGTCCCCAAAGATCTGAATGAATATAGTCAAGAGTACCTTTGGTTCTATGAATTCCCAGTACCAAAACTTAATCTTTTACGCTACTGAGAATGCAATGTTCACGGAACTCCAACTTACCGGTATTCGACCACACAAAAGACCTCTCTTGCTCAGGATGGTCATTCCTTTTTCACTCATATGGCCAAGACGCATATGCCATAAGTTTGTGACTTCGAATCGACATAGATGATGATACAGTGCGGAACATCGTAATGAGTAGATCCTTGCAACACATATAAAGTCTCAAATCATTAGCTTTCATTAAAATAAGAGCACCTTTAGAGACCTTTAGAACTCCACCTTCAGCTGTATATTTACACCCAAGGGACTCCAGGGTGCCAAGAGAGATAAGGTTCCGTTTCAAATCAGGAACATGTCTAACACCGAGTTAAAGTTCTAATCATGCCATCATGCATTTTAATTCTAATTGTTCCTTTTCCATGACTTTACACTCGAGCATTATTCCCCATTAAGACAACACCACAATCAATCGATTCATAAGTGGTAAACCAATCTTTATGAGGACACATGTGATAGGAACAACCAGAATCTAGAATCCATTCCGTTTTAGATCTAGTTCCAAAATCGATGAATGGACAAAACTTCACCTTCGGACTCTTTTTTGAGCAATACTTGCTTCAGCTGAATTTTCTAAATTCTTTTGATTATTGGTTTCGCCTCTTTGCTGCTTATTCTTCAACTTAAAGCATTCTGAAATCACATGTCCCTTTTTCTTGCAATAGCGACAAAATTTCTTATTATCTCGGCCTCTAGACTTTGATCTGGATTTACTTTTACTGCTAATACCATGATCCATAGTTCTCCCTCTAACAATTAACCCTTCAGCTTCATCCTTTGAATTATTCTCATAGTCATATTTTTCTTTAGACAAGAGATTTTGTTTGACTTCATCAAATGTTAGGGTCTCATTACTACCGTATAACATAATATCCTTAAAGTTACGGTATGACCGGGGGAGTGAGCATACTAACAAGACAGCTTTATCTTCATCACTGATTTCAACATCCAAATTTTCCAAATCAACTATGATGGAATTAAACTCATTAAGGTGAGTTTGAATAGGTGTACCTTCGACCATCTTAATGGTAAAGAGGCGCTCCTTGAGACGAATCTTGTTGGCAAGATTTTTCGTCATATACAATGACTCCAACTTGAGCCACATACCTGCAGCTGTATCCTCCTTGATAACCTCTCGCAGAACTTCTTTAGATAAACAAAGTTGGATTGCTGACAAGGCTTTTTCATCCAACTCTTCCCAATCTTCATCCGACATAGTGTTTGGTTTTTTCGCCTTTCCCGCAAGGGCCTTTTTCAACCGATGCTGGGTGAGAATGGCCATCATCTGAACTCGCCAAATGCCAATGGAAGGAAGACTTGAAGTGTATTCACATGGTGATACATCTCTATATAAGGCAATCTTGTTGGGAGCAAAGATGGCATTCAAGAGAGGAAGACATGCAATAGAGAGGAGTCACATCCAAAAGAGAGGAATTCATCCAAGAGAGAAACCATCCAAGAGCATCTCTCTAAACTATCCTCTTTCTTCATATACTACCTCTTCATATATATACACACTCTTGTCATATTTATTGAGTGTAGTGAGGTATTATCTTGAGTGTATTCTTTGTGTGGGTGTAAAACCATTTGTATCTTCTCCATATTTTTCATAGTGCATTTACTCTTCTCTTGCCCCGTGGTTTTTTTCCCTCTACATTGGAGGGTTTCCACGTAAATCTTGTGTCTCTTCCATTTATTATTTTACTTCTCATTTTATCATCAACTACCCGAACTAAATATTTATCCATTACCACGCCAATTCCGCAACAAACTGGTATCAGAGCGTTGTAATATTTATTTGGGTTTCACAACATGGCTTCTGTCATGAAATTTGATGTTGAGAAGTTTGATGGAAAAATTAGTTTTGGCATTTTATAAGGAGATCATCTTAGAATTCAAGTCAAGGTGGAGATTGTTGAAATTGCCTTAGAATTCTAAGATTCACACTTCAAGTCTATATTGGTTGGCCACATGTTTTTCATGATTTATCTTAGTCTTTTGGTGGCTAAGAAAATTCAATATTGGTTAGCTATGTTTGGTGACCTAACTTGGACTAAGATGGTACAATATTGGTTGGCTATGTTTGGTGAGCTAACTTAACACATTTTCAACAATGGAAGGAAGACTTGAAGTGTATTCACATGGTGATACATCTCTATATAAGGCAATCTTGTTGGGAGCAAAGATAGCATTCAAGAGAGGAAGACATGCAATAGAGAGGAGTCACATCCAAAAGAGAGGAATTCATCCAAGAGAGAAACCATCCAAGAGCATCTCTCTAAACTATCCTCTTTCTTCATATACTACCTCTTCATATATATACACACTCTTGTCATATTTATTGAGTGTAGTGAGGTATTATCTTGAGTGTATTCTTTGTGTGGGTGTAAAACCATTTGTATCTTCTCCATATTTTTCATAGTGCATTTACTCTTCTCTTGCCCCGTGGTTTTTTCCCTCTACATTGGAGGGTTTCCACGTAAATCTTGTGTCTCTTCCATTTATTATTTTACTTCTCATTTTATCATCAACTACCCGAACTAAATATTTATCCATTACCACGCCAATTCCGCAACAAACTGGTATCAGAGCGTTGTAATATTTATTTGGGTTTCACAACATGGCTTCGTCATGAAATTTGATGTTGAGAAGTTTGATGGAAAAAATTAGTTTTGGCATTTTATAAGGAGATCATCTTAGAATTCAAGTCAAGGTGGAGATTGTTGAAATTGCCTTAGAATTCTAAGATTCACACTTCAAGTCTATATTGGTTGGCCACATGTTTTTCATGATTTATCTTAGTCTTTGGGTGGCTAAGAAAATTCAATATTGGTTAGCTATGTTTGGTGACCTAACTTGGACTAAGATGGTACAATATTGGTTGGCTATGTTTGGTGAGCTAACTTAACACATTTTCAACAATGGAAGGAAGACTTGAAGTGTATTCACATGGTGATACATCTCTATATAAGGCAATCTTGTTGGGAGCAAAGATAGCATTCAAGAGAGGAAGACATGCAATAGAGAGGAGTCACATCCAAAAGAGAGGAATTCAACCAAGAGAGAAATCATCCAAGAGCATCTCTCTAAACTATCCTCTTTCTTCATATACTACCTCTTCATATATATACACACTCTTGTCATATTTATTGAGTGTAGTGAGGTATTATCTTGAGTGTATTCTTTGTGTGGGTGTAAAACCATTTGTATCTTCTCCATATTTTTCATAGTGCATTTACTCTTCTCTTGCCCCGTGGTTTTTTTCCCTCTACATTGGAGGGTTTCCACGTAAATCTTGTGTCTCTTCCATTTATTATTTTACTTCTCATTTTATCATCAACTACGCGAACTAAATATTTATCCATTACCACGTCAATTCCGCAACACTTTGCTTATTGGCAACACTGAAAGACGGCTGTTTAGCAGGATGCTTGACTTAGGTGTTGATGCTAAAATGGCCAAAACGATCATGTCTTTTTGGATGTTTTTAGAATCAAAAGGTTTTAAGGATATTTATAAAAATATCATTATTGCAGATAATACTTTCTTACGATGTATATGTGCTGAAGCTGAGGTGGCTTTTGCATTTTTTGAAAGCAAAGGTAATCAGGTAAAGTTAACATTATCCATTTCTTGTCCCATTACATGGAAACTTGCAGGTCCAAAATTGTCTCCGACAGAAATTTTTGGAGACAAAGAGAAAGTCTCTAATGATATCTTGGCTATCCAAGATAAATTTTGCAACAGTGGCGGCATTGATGAGATGGCGGACGCAACAGATACGAAGGGTAAGGTTGTAGATGATCCCAATATTAAGGACAAAAGAACAAGTGAAAATTATGGGGAAATCCATGCATCCAAACTAAATCCCTTTGCGGAGGAATGGAAACCTGCGTCTGAAAATGAGAGGTCTCTATTCATGACTTTCTCTAGAGGCCGCCCTATCTCCAGAACTCAAATTGTGAATTATTTTGAAAGGTAAATGGTACAAATAATCCCCTGCTTTTTGTTATTATACAATTTAAAAAATAATAAATATTTTTAAAAATTACAATTTATCATCTTGAAACTATTATTATTTTGAATTTAGTGCATTCATTAGTAACTTTTTTTTATCCCTTCTTAATTTATAACGTTGGGTATTGATTGAATAATTGTCTCGCCTTTTAAAGAAAAACTGTTTAACATTTTGGATTTATTTCATGCATCACTAACCTTTTTTGTTCCTTCTCGAGTTATAACTTGGGGTGTTTATTGAATAATTGTCTCATTTTTTAGGGGGAAAAAAGAGTAATTTGTTAGAAATTTTCAAACCTTTTGTACATAAAAAAAATAGATTCATAAAATACATGGATCCTCTCTTAATTATGAAGTCTATATTTAATGATTTTTGAGTGAGATAAGTTCAAGAAACCCAATATTGCCTACAATTTATACATTTCACATAGATATTATATTAAATGTTTCAATGAGTATTACCATATCATCTTACGAGTCTGTTTCAATGGTTTTGCCAGGAAATATGGACATTGTGTGGAGGATGTTTTTATACACAAGCCACAAGATAGAGAGCCAGAGTTTGGAAAAATTGTTTTCAAATTCTCATGGGTCGTGAATTTGGTGCTTCAAGAGAATGAGTCAGCGATGATCTACATTGGTCAAAAGACAATTTGTCTGAAAAAGTTCAAGTCTTTTTGATGCATTTTCAAACAATATTATGATAATAATAAGAGGTTTCCAATATACCTCATTAGTTACCTTGTTTATGTTGATGTATGTATGTTTTGTATATATCAAATAGGATAATCTATCTTTTATTTTTTTATATTAGAAACTTTCATTTTTTATTGCACAGAGAATATAATTTGGCACCAAAAAATTTTACTTTATTAGTTTAGAAAAAAAGAACAACTAAAATGCTTGGGAAAGATAAAAATTGAGAAGGGACTTCTGGTTGAGAACTTTAATTGTTCTAATATGTACTAATTAATTACTAAACTTGCAAAAATTATTATTCATAATTGACTAAGTCCAATTTTAGAAAAGGGAAAATAGTCATCAATATTTACGCAAAAGAAAAGATAATTTCACAAGTTGTGTTTTGCCCGTGTATATACTAAATTAAATATAAGGTAAAAATTAAACTAACAGCTCGTGAGTTTCATCTTAATTATTGTAACTATCTTCTTATTTGAGAAAGGATATTATCCTTTCTTTGAGTTTTGGTACATACTCTCTCTATTTAGAATATCATGGTCATGTTGTAATTTTTCAATTAAAAGATAACTCATAATTACGATATATTTAGGGAAGTTTTAACCTAATTTATGCTTAAACGTAAAATTTAGTAAATCTAATATCCTTTGAGATGTATATACTTATGTTATCCGGCTATTTTTAAACTATATATAAGAAAAGAAGAAGGCTTGTAACATCAAACACATATCCCTCTTTATTATTTTTGACATTTTAATTTACAAAACCTAGAAATCCATTTACTTTATTTAAAATTTATACTTTGAAACAAGAAATAATGTTCTTTTTTCTTTAAAAATAACACCATAAGAAAAGATTTGTTTGAATCCAAAATCTTTTGCATGATAACAAATAATTTTATAATTAAATTATTACTTGACTACTAAGTTGTTATAGTAATCCTAAAATAAACATATCAGCTAACAAAATACAAGTGTTGATAAAGAAGTATACTGTACCTTATGTGGTGAAACCTTTGCCGCAAGAAGAGGATAACAAAGAAAGCATTGACTGAGTATTAGAACCCTTTACTTAGGTGGAACCTGGGTTTGGTTGGACAGTGGCTGCCAGCGGAAATGCGGTGAGATTGAATAGTATTTTATTTTAAATTTTAAAAAAAAAATTATAAAAAAAAATAAAATCAAATGAAAAATTTGAATTGATTTCGTACACTCTAAATACTTGATGCAAAACATTGCCAGCGAGGATCCTTTGAAAAGGGACAGGTTATATGGAAACATTCTGAGAAAAGTGACCTCATTGGACGTTCTGTATCGTTAAGCGTGATTTGCCAAACGGAAGGTGGGAAATGGAGAAAAGTACGGCAACTCTTTTGTCTTATGATTGGCGAGGCATGGGCGACGAACTCTTAGCTCACAGGACGGTTCGAGAGGATCTTACTTGCCAAGTTTGTGGGAGTTGGTTGGATACACAGTTGCATGCAGTTAGTGGCTGCGCTTGGGCTAAGGAAATTTGGGACTAGTTGGTTCCTGTGCAACTTGCTTCGGACTCCTTTAAGGAGGAGTGTTGATCTCAATCTTAGGCAGCAATGGGTTAATCAGACTTATGGGGCGGCTTGGAAATAATATTTTCGTAAAGCCAATGCATTCGATTTGGATGAGGCAAACAGGCTTCTTATACGGTGGAAGAAATGACCTAGGAAGCTTAGATGCCTTTGTGTTTAATATTTATAATACGAATAGTGAATTGTGAAAGTATAAAAAAATTAAAAATACATATTTTAAAATAATAAATTCTCTTATAAGTATTTATAATTTTATTCAATTTGCAAGATTAATATACAAAGTCCCGTTTCTTGCAAAAAGAAGTATAATGTACCTTCTCTTTTTGAAATATTATGTCCATATCTCAAATGCTTAAAATGATACACATTTAGTTGTTTTTTTCTCCTAACTACAGTAGTTGAAAGCTCAATGCTCATGAACCCATTTGACAGCGTAGGACTTAAACTTGTCATTTTGAGGTCGACTTGAGCTTGAATTTCATCCGGTTTACTTAACTCAACACACATTTTACGTATAAAAATACTTGATATATAATATTTTTTAAATAAGGTCTCAATTGAGAAGTCTTTATATATATATATATATATATATATATATATATATATATATATTATTTCATCTCTCGTAAATAAATTATTCTTTTTTTAATCATAACACACAACAAGATTTTTCAAACATTTACTCAATCTCAATCTACTCGAGTTAATTTCACTTACATTGGATCTCAACTTTAAAGATCTTGTGTGTATACTTTGGGTTAATTACATATTCTGGCTTTATGTTTGTCTAAATTACAATTTTATCGCTCTATGTTGATCAAATTATAAAGACATCTTTATCATCTATAAATTCATTACCAATAAATTTCTATAGTTAATTCAATAAAAAAATTATTCAAAGAATAATGATTCCGTGTTAAAAGTTTATAATTTTTCTAAAATATGCTTTTGTAAGCAAGATTCTTGTTTAATACTATATATTAGGACAATAAATATATTTTATTAATAAGAATTAGACTTTTATAAAAATATTTTAATAACAATATTATCAGTTTAGTATATGAAATTAAATCTAAAATTTTAGAAATAGTGAAAACAATAATGACAAAGAAGTCAACAGTGGAAGCATCAAGATCTAGAAAAGGCCAATTTGAATTTTAAAGAAAAACCATAGAATAGAATCAATGTTGGCATTAGGATAAGTTTGCTTTGGCTATCGCCTTCAACCCGAAACTTCCCAAGCAACTGCGAACCCGGCATCCGGCAGACTTTTACTAAATCCACCAGCGACCGGACGCTCTCCTCTGTTCCGCGAGCTTTCCCACACCCACCAGCGAAGCCACGTGAGAGCCATCAATTTCTCGGTTTTTTCCACATTTTGCCATTATTTATTCAGCCTTTTCCTTTCTCGGCTGCCCCTCACCGCAATGTGTATTTTCTTTATCGGGATATAAACCTGAGTACTTTTCTGTGATTACCTGGACAAAAATATCCCAATGGGCCAGTCGGATTGTGACGGGGTCGCCGCAAATGTGCAGCAGCCGGCGTACCAACACGTCGTCGTCATGAGGCACGGCGAGCGGAGAGATAATGCCGAGCCATTATGGGCTGCCAGAGCTTCCCGGCGCTGGGACCCGCCCTTGACCGACGAAGGCAAGGCCTACGCCTTAAAGGAGGGTCGGAATTTCCTTGGCCGCTATGACTTCTTGATCCACCGGGTAGTTGTCTCCCCCTTCCTTCGCTGCCTCCAGACTGCCAATGAGGTTGTCTCCGCCCTCTGCGCCGTCGATTACGATCCCAATACGATGTTTTCCTCGTCCGACGTCACTATTGACTCCTCCAAAATCAAGGTGCCTCTTTATACACATCCTGTAGGATTTTCTGAGAAAATTAGTGAGTATTTTTGTGTGAATATGCTTACATCTTGAACTCATACTATTATCCATGCATAGATAAATTCTGTACGTAAAAGAAAATTGCATTTCGTAAAGTCTTTGATGCAATATTATCAAGTAAACCCACTTAATCAGTAACAGTGTTATTGTGCATATTATATTTTCCTTAGTTATCGTTTGTCCTACGGTAGGCATTTGTTTGTCTACATGTTAGGTGCCTGCTGTGCTTAAATTATGGTTGTTCTGATGGTAATGCCTAAAGTCGGGGGGCTGGTTGCTTGTGGATAACAGACGTAAAGGCATGCATACGCATACACGACTAGAGTCACTTTGTGAGAAGTTTTCTGTAGTTTCATCCTTGGTAAACTGTTGCTTTTGTTTTAAAGTAATACAGTTCATTGCTTTCCGGAATCTGTAGCAAATAGTAAACTTTAAGTAGATAGGATAAGGCTGATTGTGGTACTGTATGTCTGCAAAATTTGATTTTGGATATCAATTGAATCTTCTTTTAACTGAAAGATTAGATGAAACTATATTCATTTTTTTGGAAAGATGGCTAAAATTGCGCTTTAATTACCCATATGCAGTTGATAAACTTTGGCTTATTTAAGTACGCACTTTTTCTTGCCTTCTGCCTTGGATTCGGTTTATGTTAGGTAAACTTTTAGGTCGAAATAAATGTCTAAAGGGACCATATGAACGGTTCAACGTGACTTCAGCAGTTTGAGAACAGCATCATAGGCGTAGAATAGATTTCAAGACAAAAGCTGTTTGGTTATAATGATTATTGCTCATCTGTTAATTAAGGGACCAGGATGAAGAGATTAGAAAGGAATATGATTCTGAAAATAGTTGATAGATGCATCAATTTTGCTATTAAGATTCAAAGACCAAATTATAATTAACACATCTTCCATCATCAATGATTCATAGGAGACTAAAATGTAAGATTCAATTTTTAGAATATAGGGTGCCATGAGATCATCACTTTTAGTTTTCCTTAAAACATCCTTTTCTCCAATTTTTACCATATGTAGCAGTTAGTTTTACAATATATAACTACCCCATTCCCACTTTGACCACAACATTTTTTACCATATGTAGCAGTTAGTTTTACAATATATAACTACCCCATTCCCACTTTGACTACAACATTTTTTTCTAAATATATCAAATGAGTTGATTTACTAGTCAACTATAAAATTTCCTGAATGGATAGAATTTTTTTTATTGTCAATATAATACTTCGAATAAGGTTTTGACTGCCAATTTTACTATTCTTTTCCTAAATGAGTTTCTGGGGCCAAATATGCATTGAGTGTTTGAAATTGCTAGAGGTGTGCGGTATGCTATTTGGGACTTTTTTAGTTTTCAGAGCCTTCAGTCTTTCTCTGCAGGCCTTCTTGAGAGTACATGATGCCAACTTTGCACTATAAACTGTTCTTAGCATTGTGTTCTTTGAACGTTTTTGCGAGTTTGAATTTGTAATTATTTTTACATTATTTTTTTCTGCTTTTCCCTTTCTATGATTGTGGAAAAAGTAAATGGGCGGGTTGCTGCCACTAGGAGAGAACTGAAATACACCATATCAACCAAACTTGCCTACAACCCTTACAGAATCCCATGCAATTGCTGCTATCATCTGATCTCCTTCTGTAATCCCTTATCTTTTCAATTGATTTTCAATGGGGTTTAGGCTACTAGTGACCTTGACCTACATGGAAATAAAGGTGGCATTGGTGGCAATGAGTTGCTCAAGAGGTAGAAAATTTGTGCAGAGATATTTGTTTCTCTTGATTTCTTTCTCTGGTCAGCTGAGTAATATTTTACAGGTACGTACAGATTTTTGCTGCAAAAATTGAAAAGCTAAATCAACATTAGTGGCGAAAATTGTAAAGATCTTCCTGAGATGTCACTAGAATTAGGCCAGAAACATTAGTGGACGTTTGGGGCTTTACGGCAGACCTAAATCAGAAAGAAAGTAGGTTTCCTGTGTATGCAGCAGTTGCTTTTATGAGGTGCTAGATTTGGGAAGAGATGTACCTGCTATTCCTATATAAAGGATATGGTTTGGGGATTACATTTTATCCTGACATATTTGAATGCTTTAGATCTTTATAGAAGCATCCTGCATGCAGGATTAAGGACAACTACAGTTTACGAAATATTATAATTAAAAAAGTAAGCTTAGAATATACTGCAATTGTTAAAGATATCTTAATGTATGGGATCATTCTCATATTTTAAGATAAATTGAGTAAACATAACTAACAGTATTTCCCCTTGTTTATTATCTTCTCTTAATTGTTAAAACCTCACCTTATTTCCTCACTCACCCTGAGAAAAGAAAGAAAGAGAGAGAAAGTTTGGTCTTCCCTCATCCATAGTTTGTCCTCACTCCCATAATAACATATATTTTTGCACTTGTACTAGTGTATATTATGTGACATAAATTACGTCCGCTCTAACCACTATTTTATACTTTCAGGTCTCTGTTGAGTATGGATTGTGCGAAATGATGAATTCAATAGCCATTAGACCTGAAATGGCTCCCAAGGATGGTGAATTTGGTTTTGATGTCTCTCATTGTGAAGCTTCCCTACCAGATGGAACCATAGCTCATAACCACCAACAGGTTTACAATGAGGTATTTGTTAATAACCTTTATCATTATTATTTTTTAGCCTGTGTTGATTATACTTACCATTCTACTGTTCTAAAAGTGGCTTATCTGAATATTCATAGCTGCCAAAATGGGAGGAGACAGTGATGGAGGCTCGAGCTAGATACTTGAACGTTATAAAAGCACTTGCTGATAAATATCCTTCAGAAAACTTGTTGCTTGTAACACATGGTAAGCTTCTTTTTCCAGCCATGAAGTATCTCATTTACATTCGTAGTGTAACTTTATTCACTTAGATATGACTGTTGACTAAAACCTCAGTGGAAATCCAGAGAGCAGGAGAGAAGGAACTGTATTCAGAACAATAAATAAAATCTCTGTTTGAGGAAGAAGCACCTTTTCTTCAGCTTCTCTCACCCTTTCTTCTGATAGGTGTTATCTTCTATAGCTTGTATATTTTATTTCTGGGATCTTAAGGAGGATGTTGGTTGTTCCATATCTTTTCTGATTTTTCAAAATTACCACATTGATTTACATAGAATTTAATGGTTATTAATGTTTGTTTCCTTGCAAGGCACCATTATTGTGTTGCATCATCTTTTAATGTAATCACCAAATTTCTTTCTTGTTTCATTATTATTTTCCACGTAATGAGTTTGTCAGTTTTGTGACTTTGGCTTCTCCTAATGTTTTCTGTGATTTCTTTCTTCCCCTTTTGATATGTAGGAGAAGGAGTTGGCACTGCTTTCTCTTCGTTCAAGCAGGGTTGCATTGTTTATGATCTAGATTATTGTGGAACCGTGCATGCAAAGAGACCTATCTTCTTCGACGAAAACCAATCATTTACTGCTGGCGACTTCTCATACGTAGGCCATTCCGGCATCCTGTTCAACGAGGCAAACAGTGCTTAATTCTTTACGCCCCATTTGCTGGGATAGCACAGATTTGTCTCTGCAATAATTTGCAATTGGCTGATCTCTCTGTAGAAAGAATCAGTGTATCTCGAATCATATTTTATGAATCCAATAATATCCATGATTGCTCCTATTTGTAAAAACATTTTTCTTGTCTTAATTATAAAGCTAGATGAAGCTGGTTCCCGAGTACTCCCATTTGAGCTCTTCCTAGTGCTTGAAAACTCGAATAAGGCATGTTGGGCCTGAAAGCTTCTCCAATTTGGCACTTAGACTCTTTCATTGTTTGTAGAGTCTGCATTTCAGTTTTCACGGTTTCTAAATATGATAAATACAGTGATCAAGGGTGAACTACCTTTGTATATGGCCTTTTCCAAATTAGATAATTGTAGTTTTAGTTGGACAGGCAGGCTCATTTCTGGCAGTCAATGAGGTCAAGCTATTCATGAGTTTCTGTTTCTTCATTCCTGGTTTTCCCAAGAGCTCCGTCTTCCATTTTAGCCTTTTATTTTCTTTGCAAAATGGAGAGGCCTTTCATTCTAATACACAAGAATGTGCACTATGGGAAAGAAGTAAACTTGAGTTACATTGTCAAATGTCACAGTACAAAGAAATAATTCGAACAGGAGAACTGCCTTTAAGATTTAAACTGAAAGAAACAGGTTTGAATAACAACATTAGAAACAACATTGAGATTGTCCAATTACCAATCCGATGGGCTTGGAAGGGAATCAATATGATCGAACATATCTATGGGGAATTCATCCATAAAGGTATCTGGGGTCACAGGGTTATCATTTTCTTTCTTCACGGCAATTTCAGAGCTTCTTTCTGTTACAAAACATGTTGACATGATCGGAAGCGGCATTTGGCCTAATTCAGAGGAATTCGTCCGTCCAAAAGCTGCCAGAGAATTAGGATCTCCAAATCCGGAAACCAGTTCTTGGTTCTCAAAGGTCAGCGTGAAGTCTGACTGGGGAGGAATCTGAGGGAATGGGAGCTGTGTCAGTGCCTGATCAACGCCAAAGCAAGGTTTCTTCCCAACGGATATGAACTCTGGCTGAAGCAAACTTGGCTCATAATAAAGGGAATTTGCGTGCACCAGCTCTGGTAATGATACCATTTTTATTGTTTCAGAGTTATCAATGTAAGATGACGAGCAAGATTGGGACTTTGATAACGATTCTTGCTCGGTTGACGAACTGAACTTGGTAGCCTGAAAGGTATAAAGAAACATATATCAAAAAGATGAGACAAACAGAGCAATGCAAAAGAAAATACTTATCTAAGAAACTCTTTAATCTTATACATCCTTAACCCAATTTTTTGTTGTGCATGTTTTCCTTGATACTGGTCAATTATTAAAATAGCATAGGCAATCCCCGAACCAATCTAGACATTGGGTTGTAGGATGCTACAGTAAAATGTTAGACCATCCTTTCATATTACATTGGAAGACTAGAGTTTCTACAGAAAACAAGACTAGTTAGCCACTCCACATTTGACAGAAGAAAAACTGGGAAACTCTCCATGCCGAACAATGTTGCACGATAACAGAACTAACTAAGCATGAAGGCAATAGAATCTACATGGCATGTTAAAGATCCTGGAGGTCTAGGCCCTCTGAACCAATCTGTTACCTCTAGATATGGTAACTCATGAATGGCAAGGACATGCTTGCTGGATTTCTGTGACTTGTTAGCTGATGAGGATGATGAAGGCGTTTGCAAAATCCTTGCCAACCTCTTCTGCCTGCTACTCCAAAAGTTCTTAACATCATTGTCTGTTCTACCTGGTAAATATGTAGCAATTTTTGCCCATTTGTTTCCAAATTGTGCTTGAAGGTCTAGGACTGTTCTTTCTTCCTCTGCTGAAAACTTCACCCCGCTTTGGAAAAACAAGAAAACATAAAGAAGTATTACATGCATGATGCATCCATCAACCAGGAATTGTGCTTGAAAAGGAGAAAATTTTATGTAACTGCTCAGAGAAAATCAGTCGGAGGCCTAAAAGGACAAATCGATCAAACAATGCCCAGCAAAATTTTCATTGAATCTCAGATAATTGCCTTCTGTATGCAGGGTGAATCGTGGAGAAAGAAGAGGAAGTGGCCCAGTTGACGCATTTTTAGAAACTTACAGCATTACGATACCACTGTACATATTTTACACACAGCACAAGCAAATGGTGAAGATTGAAAGTCTTCCAAATATGTCTTCTCCAGATCAAATACAGAAGATCACAGAAAAGCAAGAGGGCGGCAACAGTAAATTTGAAGAATTCATAACTATTCCTAAAACTACCACTTTTCTAAAACACAAACACATGATCTACGTAACAAAAACTCACAGATACAGAAACAAAATTGAAAGGAAAAATGCAGCAAAAAACTTGTACCCCTACAACTAAAAAAACAGCAAAGAAGTCGTACTTCTTCAAGTTGGGTCTAAGTTTGTTAACCCAACGGAGGCGACAAGACTTGCCAGTTCGCTGCAGAAGGCCTTTGGATCGAATGGAGCTCCAATCTCTTGGGCCATACTTCTTGACGTGGATGATCAACACTTCATCTTCTTCAGCCTTCCATGGCCCTTTCTTGATCTCACCCATTTCATCGTGCAATCTTCTCCCATCCATTCATTCAACACAATGTATAGCGTACCTTTATCCAATTTCTCACTCGATAGATTCTTGTCTCCAAATTCTTCCCCTTCTTCCTTTGCGTGTGTTTGCGCGTGCGACTTAGTGCGCAGCGAAGTCTTTTGCTTTGTTTATGTGCAGTGACGGTTAAGGCGGTTGTTGCCCACTAATAAGCCCACATTCCCCCTTTTTTCTCTTAGTTTGAAACTATAAGCGTGCAATGTCACGTGATGCAATACCCTCCTTCATTTTTTATATGTTTGATTTTCTTTTCTTTTTGCATTCATGGTTATTATTGAGAAAGCATATGAGAAATTCAAGACATTTTTTTTGCGTAATATATATGCTACTTAAAATTATAATCTTGACATGATCAAATTAAATTGATGAAAACACAGTTAGCAATCATGTCGTGATAAAAATACAATTAGTTTTTGAGTTCGATTTTATCATCAATCAATATCCTGCAACTTGATGTGTGTGTGAGAGAGAGAGAAAGAGAGGAATGAGAAATCATGTTTTGGTGCATTGAATGCAAGTGGACATTTATTATGCTGGTAATGTTTCAATCACTTTTATATTAAGATCTTGTAAATGATAAACAATGAGAGATTAAATGTGCTTGATCATTCTTTAAATTTAAGAGTGTATAATCTTTAATAAGTTTTTATTAAAAAGCAGGTAGAAAAAGAGGTTAGTGTTATAATGAGATGAGTAGCAAATTAGAAATTTTTTAATCTAATAAATAATGATTGTCCTAACTCAAGCATCTTTGATAATGTCTTTAGAATCTATTCTTAAAATCAAGAAGAAAGAATATTAGTCAATTTCACTTCTTTTAGAAATTAAAATAAATAAAATTTCTAAAGAATCTTTCACTATTTGTACAAATGGAAAAAAAGAAAAGAAAAGGGATTTCTTATGAGTTTGATGAACATCTTGCAGAATTAAACTTTAAAAAATAAGTAATTTGCAATGGAGCAATTATGTTAACTCTAATATCATCATTCTGTAAAATCTATGTTAGGCATATTTTGTAAAGCCTAATAACGGTTCTATAATTTAGAGGTATCAAAGAGTTTGAAAAATGTAAAAAATATTATGAATTACACTGTAAGATAATATCAATTATTTCGCTAAATATCTTTCACTTAATATAGATTTTAAACAAATTCTTGAATTCTAGATTTCATCTTTTGCTCCTTATTGTTGGGTGCTTAAATGAAAAGGTTTTTTGTACTTTATTGCTTGAGAAAGGAACCAATGTGTGCATTTCTAAATCTTTATGGTGTTAAAGGTTATTTCTAGACTTTTAAGATCTGAAATAAAAAAATAAAATTATAGGGACCGGAACAGCAATTTACTCCCAAACCTTATTTTGCTTCCCCATTTCCCCTCGAATAAAACCCCCAAAATCGCAATAGAAAACAATTGGGTAGATTTTACACGTAGCTGTGTCACGTGCTTGGCTTGCGTCGCGTGACCTTCAACCCAAAACCCTCCCACCAATCCCTCGCCAGGACCAACCCTTCTCTTCTTCCTCTCAAATCCGTTGGATCAATTTCAAATTTTCTTTCTTTTTTCTTGTTTTTGGATCATTGATGAAACCCGATTGAAAGACGTATATATAGATTTATATGTACTCAAAGTCCTGAATTTACTATTGGCCATTCTATTGCTTAAAGCTCAAGAATTATTCTACCTGAATCCAAGTTTCGGAGTTGTCAAAAAAGTTTGATAACGATGCAGCATTTTAGGAGAACAGGGCTTTTGATGAAATATAGGTTCTCAAGTTCTCTAAAATCATACAATGGCTTCAGTTCTTTTCACGAACATCTGTCTTCGACCTGTGTATCAGACATGGGGCTTGCTCCGTTTTCATCCACAGTCATGGGGAAGACTGCAGCCAGTGGTTTAGTAAAAAGGGTATTGCAAAATTCGATCTTTTTTAGTGGAATAATCACGGAAGCATCTTGTTGTTTAGAATTGTTTGTGGGTTATATATTTGTTTCTATTTTATTTGCACCCTGTTCTGAGCTTATTTCTTAGATGCCTTTTCTTGGAAATTATGTTCCAGGTGTGGTAAATGCAGTTATATTTTAACTAATACAGTAGTAGAATTGTACTCTGGTTATTTTGTACAAATTTCTATAGGACTCTGGATATTTCTTCTTTCATATGTTTCTATAGGTTACAATATCGTATATAATGTATCTATACCTTCTTAATTCCTTCTCGTTATTAAGTATGTCTTAAGAGATAATATATTATAAAATTTTACCTTTTGAGAAACTGTCTACATGTCCTGTTAATGCTTCTCTGCTGTGTTTCTTGAGTAGTTCACAGGCCTTAAAAATGATTTGACTAAAAAAATCGACTCCAGAATAGCTTTTAGTTTACTTATAATGGAATTATCTCTGAGGTGTTAGGTCTAGGCCACTAGAAAAATTCAAAGGAAAAGATAAAAAGGGATACAGATGAAAACACGAGACTGGTCTTATCTAGATTGGTTATTGGCTCAAACTTATCCCATTTTTTTCTAATTTATGAGGGTGAAAAACACTCCAATTATGAGTTCTCTATCTTTTAACTGACCATAGATGAGAATGACTTGCACATGTGTTAAGTCCTTACCCCTGTCATCGACCCTGAATCTGTTATTCCAATGCATTGTGTAAATCTGGAATCTTTGACTCCATTCTCCGATGTATGCTTGCAGGAGATGATGAATTTAGGTTCCGTCTTGAACTACACAAGAGGTGTTGGCCATACACCTAAGGTCTGCGGACAATTCGAATTACTTTTAGCCTTCAGATTGTCTTGTCGTTTATATTGATATTTTCTTTGCTTATTTTGCAGGTCATACATGAAGCTGGAGGTTAGTAACTATTTTCTTGAATTTCTCCTTTCTAAATTGCTGTTCTGTAGTATATAAGAAAACACATTCATAAATGAATTTTTTAAACCTTGCTGTTGCCAATTGTTGTGGCCTTCTCGGTAGCATGGCTATCTGCATATTCTGCTAAAACTGGTAGATTCCACTTTTGGATGTTAGCAACTTTCCTCCTATTTGCTACTTTAGTCAATTTCCTGACCGCATTAGATAGTGATTCAAAAAAAAAAAATTCTCTTTGGAGGATCCTTAATGAGGAACTTTGAAACAGCCATTTAATATGCGCACATTGTAAACCCAGTGTGTAGATGAGACCTGCATGGCGATCATTGGTTTCTTCTCGCTGTATGTAATGTGTTCAGGTGGTAGGATAGATGGGAAAGGTGTCAAAATTTCTATTTTTCCTTCTAGATCCTTGTCTAAATGTTCCATTCGCTATTAATAATGGCTTCAGGCCTTCCCGTGCAATTGAAAGAGAAGTGGAGTAGGAGGAATTTAATGACCTTCCAGTCACCAGTTCAACCTGCCAGGTCAAATGGAATGGACCCCAACATGCCATGCTTTGCTAGATCTTTTTCATCAAAGGCATCACAGTCAGCTGGTCGAAACCGATCAGAGGTTTGCCTTTCACTTGGAATCTAGAATGTTTTAGACAACCGGAGATGGGAATTTAACCTATCCTGCTTACTTCTGTTTCTTCTTTTCAGAGAATGACCAGTATGTTCTTTAGCTTTAATTTGATGTTGGAGGTAGTTCTTTGGGATCTTAGTCACTTAATTACTTGTGTAACTTCTTGGCTTTGCTTAACTATGGAAGTTACCTGTAAAATGATATGAGTGTGGGATGCTATCAAGCTTGCGTAGAACTGCAGTAAATTAAGAATTTGGATTCATGAAATTTTGTATTTGGATATATAGATAGAAGTAGAGAAGTAAGCCTTAATAATCCACTAATCATTACAATGCAAAACTATGTTTTCTCGCGTGTGCTGGCGAGAAGAATGAAAATGAATTTAAACAATGGGATGCCATGGTTCTTTATGGCTTCTATACATCCTGCTTTTCCCTCTGTTGATTGTGTTCAAAGTCTGCAGGAGGCAACAGAATAGAGATACATTAGTATCTTGGCAAACATAATGAGCACATTCTTTATGCATGCTGCAATCCATACTTTTCATTCAGCAACCCTACTAAGTTAGAGTCTGGCTGCTGTGGCTTCAAAGATGTTCGAGTCAAATGGCTTCTGCTTGACCAAATAATGCGGAGCGTTTCGTTGCTTGCTTTATCATCTGCTACATTTCCGGAGCATTGAAATTAATACAGTAATATGGTGGTCCAACGAAAATACTTGCTGCTTGGTTGTCAAACTAATTTGCAGTTGAAACTTAAAGATGCTGGTGCAATTGGAATCTATTGTCTTTTTTAGCCATCAATTCTTCTTTTATTGGTTAAGCGTGCTACTTCGGAGAACAAACTGTTCTCCACCCCTTCTCCCCTTTTTATATTTGTACTTCTAAAAGTTTCTCCTGTGAATCCTCTTCTTTTCTTATTAATCCCATTTGTATTCCGTACTTTAGTGGCACTTAACCATGAGCATCCTTGCTCTTCATTTCCTAGTAAAGTAATTTCTTGATTTATTACTATTTCAAGCTTCCTGGTTTGTTTCAAACATGATCATCTGTGTCCTCTCCTGTTGCTATTGACAGGCTAGGAAAGATGTATCTACTGTTGAAGATCCATTTGATGCCCCCACATATAATATCCCGGAGAAGCCAGTTACATTTACAGAAGGTGCTTCCTACACTTTAATTATTCTGGCAGGAATAGGAATTGCTTGTACGGCAGCTTATGCAGTTCTCACTGAACTTGTATTTCAACCAAAAGAGTAAGATGGACTCCTTCACAAGTTAGAATATTGTCAGCTTCTTGTCTTCACTTTTACTGTTTCAGTTAACTCAGTTTAAGACAATTGTTATGTTAACAGGTACAAAGTTTTTGGGAAGGCTCTGGATAGGGTTAAGAATGATAGCCAAGTATGTTCTTACCCGAATATTTATCTTGTGAAGTTCTTTTGTGTTGCCTCATTTCTGGCTACGATAAGCTCCATTGCATCAAACATTGTTGCAAAATGGCAAACATTCAGGTACTGTATGTGTTATGTTGCATCCTTGATCCAGAATTCATATTTTCTTTGCTGCAATTCTGATCCTTCTCAACCCTTCCTCATCATAAGGTTCTTTTTGTGCCAAAATGATGGGCAAAGCCTTGTGCATAAGATTCCTTCCCTTTACGTTTCAAAAAAGATAAGATTCCTTGCCATTACAGAGTCTAAGAAAGCCAAAAACTGCCTTAGGCTATGAACAGCATTGTTTGGCTTTTGCAATGATTATTTTACTACATTTCTTGGTTTAAATAGTTTACACTTTCTCTGGTTCAGGTTAAGGTGAGAATTGGAGCTCCCATTACTGGCTTTGGTGCAGAAAGTAGGAACCGTGCAGCTCGCCAGCGCATTGCAAACAGGAAATGGACTGATGAAAACGGCACTGAGCATGTCGAAGTAATTGCCTTCTGATTCTGATTGCTTATTACATCTGGTCTTCTTTCAAATAGTTATTAGTTTTCTTCCTTCTCTTTTGTTTTTTAAATATATAATTCTTTTAATTTTAGGACCATCTTATCAGGAAAAGTTCCTCCTTCCGGTCACTATGGCAATATAATTCAGTCTAACCTGCTAAAACTTGATTTTTGCTTAGAAATAACAAGAAATCATTGTTTGAATGCTTTAAATGCCTGTCCCATGAAATGTAGGTCAATTTCTATATTCGTGGACCAAATGGATGTGGCGCAGTTTACACTGAAATGTTCAAGGACCAGGTGGATAAGCAGTGGAAGTTTACCTATTTGGTTGTTCAGATAAAAGCCCCCTCACCAGCAGAGCTGATGCTCGAGTCATATATCCCAGCCTGAAAGATGTACATAAGTAGTTCAAACTATGTGAGGCGTGCTTCTGAGACACACTATCTTTCTCCAGGTCATTTGCTTTTGCTATAAAATGATGGTTACTGAAATTTTTCGTAGCAACAGTGTGGTAAGGAATTATTCGGAGTTATCAGAAGGTGATGTGCTCACAACTGGTTCTGCCTCTAAATTTTAGAGTTAATTTTATTTTAGTACTTCAAAGTTAGGGTTCTTTGTCAATTGACTATTATATTTTTTAAAATTATCAATTAAAAGATAAATTTAAATTGATAGTCAAATAATTTGATTAAAAATATTTAAATAATTAATTTACCTTTTAAATAAAAATAAAAATTTTAATCTTATCTTTTTTCTCAACTAATCAATAAAAAAATTTAATTTAATTTTTTAAGAATAATTTTATTAATTCTTTTCCTTTAAATTTCATCTTCGTTTCCTTCATTCCTTCAACCATTACCCGTGACCAACACTAGCTGTTGTAGCTACCGCTTAAGCCAGATTATATTCTCCAACTGCCACCCTTGGCAAGCACTAGTAACCGCCACTATCGCTTGGACTAGCTACTCTTTCCTGTTACAATATCTTTTGTTGCTTGGTCTCTATCTTTTTTTTTCTTTGCCACTCTACTTCACACCGCCGGTCTTCATAAATCTTGTTGCAACTACTTAAAACCCTTCGCCGCCATTGCCATTGCTAAATGCACTATTGGCAAACATACAAATCGTCTAACGTTGTAGCCATCTTAATGAAAATTTTCATGAACCCAGCTCAATGCTAGGATAGTTTTTGTATTATCTCATTACATCCCAGAATATTTGCGGTCAAGAGGATTGCAATTGCCCAAGAGAAAAAATGAGAATAAAGGAGTGGAGCAAGGAAGAATTCACAGTGATTTCATGGAGGAGAAAGACGAAGGCAGTGAAGAAAAGGAAGGGGCGAAGAATAGAGAAGAAAAACAAAGAAGAAACTAACCATAAATGCATTTTGTGAATTATAGTTGAACGCATTCAGATGATGTGTTTATTTCTGGTTTTAGTTTCTTAAAATCTATTTTATTAAAAGATTTATATAGCCCTATAAATACATTATTCTAATACATTCTTTTGGGTTGCCGATTAAATTTGTCTCCTAATTGAAATTTGCATTCTTGTGGATGGGCTTTAAATTTCTTATATTTTATCGCATATTACTTTAATTTGATATCGATTTGTGCAAATCTAAAAAAAGAACTCAAGAAGAATTAAAAGCTATAGAGAGTTTAGGGGGAGGAGAGTCAAACTTATTTAAAAATAATATAACCACGGCAAAATCAGCTAGCCTCTTTTCTTTTTTGGCTAAAACGCTATAGGATGTTTAATTCAATTATATCAACCATCTCATCTTGCCGTATAAATGGAGTTTATAAGCCCTCCCATGTGAAGATGCTTGTGTATGTCATTATGAAAAGTGTTGCAACCAATTGTTCCACATTAAGGGTGTATTTGGATTTAAATTAAAAAAATTATTTTTTTTATTTTTTTACTTTAAACTCTACTTCTCCTCTCGTAAAAATTCACTTTTATAATTTTTAATATAACTTAATTCAAACAAAAAATCAATTCAAATAGGCCCATGAATAACATGAAACTACTTATGGCCCCGTTAGAGACTTGAATCAGGGGATCATCATTTCGGGGGAAAAAGGAAAAGATTGGATATACCCCACCAAAGAGGCGCCGACACAAATAGGGTACAAGTAGATGTAAGGTCCCTCTAAAATAATCTAAGATGCTTCAGTCCTTGGTCTGCCACTGTCATAGAACAAAATGTGTTTTGCAATATGTTCAAGTATGCTGTGCGAAAGGTTGTAAATAAAACATCAACCCTTACTACATCAAAATCGAATTACTAGTACTAGGGAAAGAAAGCTATTCTAAAGTTATTTCGCACCAAAATTGTGCCCGATATCACCCATTCAGAGAAGAAAACAGAACTTCAATGCAGAAGAACACATAGGATCAGGGAAAAAACAACTGTCCTTCATATATTGATCCAGCCCTTTGGAAACGTGGCTTGCTCGGAATAAGAAAAAATCTAAGCTGAAATCAGGGAGATAGCCTGATTCTTGGTTAACATTCTGAATATCTATTCATCTCGTGATCTTGGTGACATCCCAAGCCCAGCCCTTATATTTGCACCGAGTATCTTCATATCTTCCACCTGGAAAAGCTTGAATGTGAGTGTGTAGAATCAGGGGAAAAAATTTTGATCCTTCACTATGAAAAGAACAGATATATTAAAAAAGTCATACTTATAGTTCAAAATTTTAACTAAAAAGAAAAGGAAACAAGTCTGAAATGCAAATTAAGAACCATGCTTCCAGCTGTTCAGTGGTGAATCGGGAACCCTACCTCCTGTAATTCACCATGGAAAGAAAAAAATTCTAAAACTTCAAAATGAAAGGAGGGCAGAGGGTTACTCCTTCCTCTCCTCCAAGAACAGATGCAAGAACAAATAAAATTGGACACTACATGGGTGGCCACCTAATTAGCAGAAACTGTAAATGAGGGTCTTGCAGGTAAAAACATGTAAGAAGTTAACGGGAAGCCAATTACCCACTATCAATGAAAGTCTAGAAACTTTGACAAGTAATGACCAAAGACATATAAGACAGAAAGTGGAAATGGTTTAACGTGAGTTTAGAGTTATGGCTCCTAGGGTGAAAGAAATTGAAGCCTTAGACTTAGTTTGGTTGGGCTGTAATGTGAAAGTAAATGGGGGAGGGGAAGTAAATGTGACGTAAATGCCTCATTTACGTCATTTGGTTGGAGTGAGAAGTGAAGGGGAAGTAAATGAGGAGGGGTTCCACTCCCCCTCCACATAAGCATTTTCTCACTCCAACCATACGATAATCAATTATGCCATAAGAGAAAGACACAGCTTCAACTTCAGAAGCTCCTGAACTGTAGGATTCTACCAGAAAGACTGCTCCAAAGCCTCGACACTGAACAAAAATGCAATTTAAATAAAATAATCTGAATTCAATCCCTATTTTCATAATACCTCCATCACAACAAAGACTAGCATTCACAAAAGGATATAAAGGGAAAAAAACACGAACGTTATAACCCTTGGAGAGAAGAGGAAGAATTGAATGTCTTAACATGGTATCTTACTACAAATGAGATATCCAGCGAATTATTTAAAATGACAGAAAATAGTACAACTCAGACTAAAAAGCTTTCCTTTACATTTCTTCGACCAGGAAATGCTTAGCAAAATTCGATAACCCCTTCCTTCCTCAAAGTTTCAGCTTTCAAAGGTTTTGCGCGTCATTTTCTATAATGCAATGGCAAATTGGTTCCTAAGTCCTCTATCAACTGCATAAAATACAAAGTAATTCGCAAGGCCTTATTTTCCTACATTCATGAAAACCCAAAATCTCATAACACTTCAATGCTAGAAAAAAGAAAAAAAAGATTCATTCTTTTGAGTGCGTCAGTATAATAATCTGAACTATTTGTGAAAATGTCTCGTTCTCCAAACACTTAAAACTAAAAAAAAAAAGAAGTTTCTCTTCTGCTATTGCAGATAGATAAATAAGGAGAAAATAAAAGAGAGGGCTTACGGAGCGGACGCCGGAGGCTCTAACGCAACCAACAGTGGCGGACGCAGCAGCGCCGACGAAGAGTGAGGCGACGGCGAAGGCTTTAAAGGGCATGAGACGACCATCGCCAGCGTAACCTTTTCTGAAAGACGAAATGGCCCATAATAATTGGGCCGAGCTGATCCCGCCCCAATACCAGTGTTCGGCTACTCCGCCACCAACTCCACCAGGAGGAGCAGCGCCTTCAAGTACCTCCATCTCCACATCCTCACCAGCACCATACTCACTCAGTTAAAATTCTTTGGGTCCGGACAACGGAGCTCCGGAAAGTAGCCTTAGGGCCTCTATGCAATAATGCGTTCTAGCAATGAACGCATTACGATACACGTTAGCTAGAAAAAACCCAAACCTCATTTTCTCCTTTTCCATTTTTTCCTGTTCTTTACCTCTGGGACAGGATTGTCTTTGGGGGCTGTGATGGATGTTACCCTTGGGCTAACCTTTCATGTCCGGCTCCTACTTTCATTTTTCGTTTTTAATGGACAAAAATAATATAACTTGGCAAAAGATAACAAGCCCAGGAAACGATTCACAATGATTTGTTGGTAAATTTACCATTCTCAGTTCTAAAATTGTCAAAAGTTACAGAGGCCAATTCGTAATTTCTTAAATTACCTTAATTACGAATAAGAACTTGATATTCTTGAAGTTGTTAAGAACTGTTAGTGTTTGATATCTAATTTCTTAAATTACAAACGAAATAACTATTCATTCATTCTCTATCCTATAATTTAAATCACTATTACATCTACCTTTAGTTTTTAATTCTTAAATTAGACACTCACTTCTACAGGTAAAAAGATATAAGTAATTTTTTTAAATGAAAAAGAATAGGAAAAATGGTTCCTGATGTTTTTGCAGGCGACATGCAAAAACTGGTGCAAAATAATACGAAGTACAAAGAGATTGCATTACAAAGACGAGCATTGTTTTCTCATATTGTTGTTCTTGAAACCCTCCGAGCAAGGACAATCCAGCAGAGAACTCGATAGAATACAAAGAAACATAACATGATTCCTACATTCGTCCACCTTGTGTCCCTCACTAGTCCTCTGCTCTTCAGCACATCATTTCCCGTAAGAACACAAGTGTTGTAATCCTGTTTGCTCCAGGAGAAACATTCATTTCTCAAGCTCCAATACTCATTTATCAGAAGGGCATCCAATGGGTATCTATACAGAGAAACGTAGTACATGAAGAGCCAATATTTTGGAATGCTCTCTTTTGGAATGAAGTAACCTGAGAAGAGGAAAAAAGCGCCAAGAACTGTGGAAATCAGAGAGTTTCCGGAAATGAAGTCTGGAGAGATTGCACTGAGAAAGAGAACCAAAGAACTGGCCATAAGCACAATCAACCAAACCACGAAGACAAAGAATGAGAATGCTGCAAATGAAGAATTAAGCCCTACAAGCCAATAGACTGGGACGGCAAAAAGGATGGCCACTGCAAACAGAAAGGGGAGGAAGATGATTGAGTTCGCAATCATGTATGAGGAAACTTTGTAGGCTCTTCTTGATGCTTCCTTCATAACAACACGTCGTTCTTGAAGATAGATTGGAAGTGCTTCAACTGTAGAAGAAAGAAGAAAGCTAAGGCTGAAAGCGAACATGCCTAACCTTTCTGCAACTCCACCTTCATCATTCTTCACTTTCAGATATACACTTCCTAACCCAAAACCTCCCACCAGAGCTTGCATAGTTCTGGCTAAGAACAACTGCTTTGTTCTGTATATTATCTTGAAGAATCTTGTGCAAAGCACAGGGACCTCAGCAGCTATGAAGAAACAAGAATAACCTCTATCTTCATTATCAGAGGGTAAATGAATTCCATGGATCTCGTTTTGCAGTATCAGAAAGGAAGGCTGCTCTTGGTATTCTGAAATCAAGAGATGGTTTTTGGAGTATGACTCTTCAAGGGAAGCCATCATTTCCATGGAGAACTCGAGTGCATTTAGCTGTGCAGGAATCGTGAAACCCAATCTGCTTATAGTTTCCTCGAGTGATTCAATCGAACCGTTGTGGACAACCGAGCCATTAGAGAGGATCAAGAAGTTCGATATGTGCTGAAACATTCTATAGCTAGGCTGATGAATGGACAACACTATCGTTCTGTGCTTTGCTTTTGCCATGGAAGAAAGCAACTCAACAACTTGAAGTGCCGAACTGCTGTCTAGCCCTGAAGTTGGCTCGTCAAGGAGTAAAATTGGGGGATCATTAATCATGTCCACTCCAATCGATACCCTCTTCCTTTCTCCCCCAGATATCCCTCTGTTCTCTTCATCTCCAACGAAACTATTGGCTACATGAACTAGGCCAAGTTCTTCCATCAATGCCTCTACCCTGCCTTCTTTTTCTCTGGCACTCATTTCTTTGAGCCAAAATTTGGCACTGAACATCAACGTCTCCTTCACGGTGAGAAGAGGAAGCAAATTGTCCTCCTGCGCAACAAATCCACATATTTTCTTCAATTGAGAAGGACTAGTGACTGCACAGTCATTAACGTACACACTTTTTGGATCAAAACGTTCCTCTTTGACCCTGCCGGAAATAACCCGAAGGAGAGAGGACTTGCCAGTGCCACTCGGGCCAACAACAGCTAGGATCTCAGAGCTTCTTGCAGTGAAACAAACTGATTTCAGTACATGAATGGGCTTAATCTTTTTCATCTGCAAGAGAAACGAACCGTCGCGGTGTACAGTATAGGAAAGATTTCTGACATCAAGTTTGTAGGCTGTTTTGGGAGGATCTGATGCTGGTGAATGATGAAAAGAAGAAGAACCGCTGGTGGATCCCTCTGGTGAGCCAGAGGTGGAGAAGAGAACCGCCGTATCTTCTTCAGAGCCCGTTGCTTGGTTGAAGCACAGTGCCATTTCTTCTAGCTAACTAAAATTCCTCAACTCTGAGGCTCTGTTTGAAGAGAATGAAAATGGTGTTTGATTCAGATAGACCTTTTGTGGCGTCGAGCAGGCAAGGAAAGAGGACCAACAAACAGGATTGATTACTACCAAGTTTCCCTATTATAGGTGAAGCTGGTACGGCTTTGGCTGCGGTTGGTGATCAGAGCAATTTGACTAATTTGCTCAGCCAATGAAGAAATCTAGATTACATTAGAATATCAAGTTTCTCCCAAGAGTCCATATTTCAAATTTTAGGTTCGCCACGTTAGTAGAAAGCACATAAGACTCTAGTTCATTTCAGTAATTAGCTTGTTTGTGGGTGCACTAATTTTTCCTTTTCCCCTTCTCCAGTGGTTGTAACTGCCATTGCAAATCCTTTTCCTTCTGCCCTACGTTGCCAAGTTATACAAAACACGGATTAGATAACCCTCCAATCCAAAATTGAATGTATTGGACACAAAAGTTGAAAGTGCTGAGTGCACATTCAATTCTAGATGGGATAGAAAGGATGCAGCATTTGAGGGGTAGAAAACTTCAAAATATTGCTTTCTAGCATATGTCAAGAACAAGAAAGAGAATTGTTAAGACTGATAGGCAGCAATAAAGGTCAGGCATGGAGGAAACACCATCAACAATGTGACATGGGAAGCTCAGCTGCCTGCCAAAATTAACAATACTGAAAAGGGGAGTATCTTTACATCATCTTACAGATAAAAAACTATCAAACTAGCAAACAGAGAAAAAACAGAGCTATGACAGAAGGCGAAGGCTAAAGACTATAGATATAAGTCAAAGAACTATAGATACTTCGACTAATTCTTCAAAACCGAAATGGAATAGATAGAAAACTGAAGGAAAGGCCTAAAACGAAAGTTGAAAGCTTTTATTTCTTCCACATTTACAAGTCATGGCCGATATCTCCAGATGACATCCCAAAACTTAGAAGCCTTGAGCATGCAGACTTTCAGAAGAAACTCTTCAAAGATTAAATCTAGAGGCCTCTCGTGAAATCTAACCCTGCAAACAGGATGACCGATTCTTTCAAATACACTGACTAATCACCTGAAATAAATTATAACATTGCCATTCACTACCAAAACTTAACCTTTCCAGGATTGTCAGAGACTTTATATGAATGAGCAGTAACAGATTGCAGCCACAAGCCTGGAAAAAGATACTGCAAGCAGAAAGCAATCAAGTCGTCAAATTTCACATGAAAAAATAATAACTTAGAAATAAAATGGGAAAATTTTCAATTTAGTCTACAGAAAGAATCAGATGAAGGCCAAAACTTTAGGAAATAGTACATCTAATTGTTTCTGAGTTGTCCGGGATCTCTTCTTAGGTCTTCTGGGAGGTTTTGATCCGATCAAAGCAATAACATCTGCTTCAATATCTTCTTTTGAAAGTGAAATTGTAAATCCCCTCTTCTTCTCCTTCTCCTCCTTCTCCGCCTCCGGCATATCTGTGGGTTTCACCTGAGTGGAATGAACTCCTTTCTCCTGCACTGCCGGAGTGGAATTTTTAAATAGTCTGCCACTGTAATTGGAGAATTGCTTTGCCTGCTTCCTTGGCCTGAAATTCCACGTCTTTGGCGCCTGTTCCTCATCATCCATAGAACCAGCCTGCTTCCCATCTTCCCGATTCTCACTACTACCGGTTGTTTGCTCTTCTTGATCTTTAATTTCCACGGAATCTTTCTTCTCCTTCGAAAGTAATTTGATCAGAATCCTGGATGATCTGCTGTCTTTCTGACCTTCTAGATTACCTGATACTGGGCCCTCCGCCTTCTCTGGGGTAGCACTTCGATTAGGTGAAGATACACCATCTTTCTCGGTTCTGGCCCCTAAATTTCTCGATTGCCTCCTGTGCTCAATCAGGGATTTCTTTTTCCTCAAAGAAGAGTCCGATTCAAAGGCTGCGCCACCCCGGATTGAAGATTGACGCGGTGGCTGAGAAGCGTCGTCATTGCTGGGGCCAGGTAGCAACGGAGAATAACTCGATGGTGGCGGGGACACAGAACCATGCAAATATCCACCACAACTTGGAGATTGACGCGACGGTGAAGGCAAAGACAGCTGCTCCGTGGCTGATTCCCCTTGCAGCGACGGAAGCAAGTGTCTCAGGGGCGATTGCCGCTGAGGTGAACCATTATGAGCAGAAGATGAATGCCCGGCGGTGGTAGTGGACCGCTGATTGCGAGGATGACTACTCCATTTAAGTCGGGATAAAGATGAAAAATTGTGCAGAGGCTGAGACTTGGCCGGAACCGTTGAAGCCATGGCTGATTACTCTCTTTGCACACGGAGCAATCAAACAACAATTTTTGCAGAAAACACGAAATTCTTTCTATCAAGAGCCCTGAGTGAAACCCCACAAAAATCCCAATTTTCTTACACTACTACGAGGAAATAGATGAGATTGAAGGAGGTTTGAAGATTGAGACTGTGCAAAATTTGTGGCGTGAACTGTGAATGAAGATGACTTGAGGAAGAGGAACACGGGAGACTTTGTCTTTGATGAGTTTGACGAGCGAGTCACATGAAAGACGGTTACAAAAGGGCAGTCACGCAGAATCAAGCTAGGAATAGGAAACTTCGGATGTGGTTTTATTAAACAAAAGTAAAGGGAAGTATTGAAATTTCGGCAAGTCTAGTGATATGCAAGTCAAGGGCATTAATGTTATGTTGCGATTGGATTGAAACTTATACGGCTGATATGCTCTTACTTTTCCTTTTTTTGTGTAATTATTTATAAAAAAAATAGATTAAAATTTATATATATATATATATTATTTTTTTTACAAAATATTTATTTTTATAATTTTTAATACAATTCAATTAAAAAAAACTAAATACAAACATTTTCTTAGTATTTCATGAAACTCTCTTAGGAGTTAGGGCTCTACATAATTTTGGTTGGTTTGATCTTACTCATTAATTTCAGTTTGAAAACTCAATGATTTTAACTCCCAGCCAATTCCAATGCTTTGTGTCAAGGAATTGACTTCTGCGAGTTGTTCATTTTTATCTATAAAAAGTTTTAGATTTAATTCGTATTCTAATTCTTTTACTGCATAAGAATGATGGAATATTTTGTACAATTTGTATTCTTAAACTTCAACACTATGGTATGTTCTATTTTTTATATTAGAAATGGACAAAATTTTCACAAATGTATTTAAAGATTAAATTAGAGATTGAACAAGGATCGAGAAATAAGATGTTCATTTCTTAATCCAATTTTCTCTAAGTCACAGCTGATGTGCCATTGTAAATGTCAATAATTGATTCCTCAATGAAAGTTATTGTATTTATTGAGAATGTCTAATATTTCATGCTAATTACCAATATTTATAATAGATTTGTGTTCTAAATTAAGAAAGTTTATTTTTTAAAAAAATACATTGAGAGGAAGAGATATTGATCGAATAATGAATTAATCTATTGCCTTGCCATATAAAAAGTTGAATCTTTGAAATTCTATTGAAGGTTAATAATTCTTTAAATTTATGAATAATTACAATTTTCTTCTGTAGGTTTGTCTAAATTATAGTTTCGTTCTTATGTTTTGAACATATTATAAATACATTCTTATCATTCATAGATTCATAACTAATAAATCTACACTATTTATTGCAATAAAAACTTTTGTTAGAAAATTAAGATCTTATGCTAAAGAGTTTAAATCTTTCTAAAATATTCATTTAAGGGCATATTTATTATTTAATGCTATATATTAATAGAGTACTACTCTTCACTATAAGAATTAAATGCTCAAAATGATATTTTAAGAATGATATTTTTTTCTTAATATACAGTACTAAATAAGAACTAGGTAACCAAAAAAATATTTTAGAAAGAATATAAACTCTTAAACACAATAAATTTTCTGAGAAAAGTTCTCACTGTAATAAATTGTACGAATTTATTAGTTATAAATTTATAAATAATAAAAATGTATTTGTAATACATTCAACATAAGGGATATAAACTATAATTTGAACATACCTAAAAAAGGAAAATATAACTAACCCTAAATTTATTACATCATATTTGATTCTAAAAGACTATTGTTTTGATAGAACTTCAAGGTCACCTTATTTAATATCACTAGACTCCAATTCCTTTTTTTTCTTTTTTATGCTTTTGAAAAACACAATCACTTAAATGGTTAGAACCCTAAATAAATATTTAGTGATTGGGCAGCATGTTAACAATCAAAAGGAATGCTTGATTAAGGTTGTTCTACTTCATTGATAATTTGGGCTAGAAGAATTAGGTTGGACTATTGACTCTATAATGATTGATGATTTTGGATTGAGACTTAAATTTGACTCTTCATATGCCATTACTTGTGTTTCTCATAGGTGATTTTGTGTAAGAGATGACTTTTGGATGGGTGTGCTGCTAAATTATCTAATAAATAATAGAGAAAATTAAGTTTCATTTCACACAAATGTTGCACAAATAGATTAAACATATAAATAAAAATAAAAGAATAAAGAATCGTCTTCCATATAAGTTTGTGCTTTTTGAGTGAGTGATTGTGTGCAACATATATAGCCATAAAAATAGATGCTAAAATCAACTAACATCCAATATAGAAAACTAAATTTTATTTTCCACAAATGTTGAACAAAAATAAAAGAATAAAAAATTAAATAGATAAATAAAAAATAACAAAGAATCATCTCTATATGAATTTGTCCTCGGTGAGTAAGTGTGTGCAACATATATAGGCATTAAGACAAGTTTTGGAGATCAAATTTAATCTATAATTGAGAAGATCAAGTTACATTTTAGACAACTGTTGCATAAAGCCAAAAAAAAAGATTAAATAGATAAATAAAATAAAAAAACAAAATTCATATGGATATGACACACATATATCCGTCTATGTATGAATATGCATGTCAATTTGCACATACTCACGTGAAACTTGACAAAAATTGAAATTTACAGTTTTTGTAAGAGAAGAATATCAAAATACTAATGCGAGAAACACAAAAGCAAAGTGTTTATCAAAGAAGAGAAGAAAACAATTTTATCCATAGCCAATCAATGGAAAAAATTTTGCAATAAATAAAGAAAGATATTCGTAAAACTCTAAAATTAGAAAGAGAAATTTATAACAATTGCAAAGAAAAAGCAAAGAAAGCAAGAAAAGAGTTGAAGTATGTCATGATGCTTTTTAAGAAAAAATATTATCCAATTAATTAGATTTTTTTCTTTCTTAAACCGCTTGACTTCCAATGTAGGGGGTTGATTTATTAGTTAAAATTTTTTTATTTTTGGTCAAAACATAATTAACATTTTTCATCTATTATTTCTTTGAGGTAAAACCTTAAATATTATCAAGAGATATCTAATTTTCATTTGTTGTTGCTACTTATATTTAATAAAATGTAAACCTTAACCGTCTCTATAAGATTATCTCAAATAGGAAAAGGGAAAAATGACTCTAAATCCAACAATACCTCTAACTTGTTAGTTGTTTTAATACGTTGGATTGCAAAACTTTGTCTCAAAAACAATTTATATGTTCCTTATAAACAGTTCTTTTATATATTATTGGCCACCAATTAAAGAGTTATTTTTATTGCACTAAGTCTGCACAGCATATACTATAAAATAGTAACTCCAAATTTACAAAATGTGAGCAAAATAAATAGATATATACATCAAAAGGAGAAGGAGAAAACAAAAGAAATAAATCAGAAACTAAAATTTAACAAACTCCAACAATAAAAGGAAAAGACAGTAACATAATTATTTACCTAAATAGTTCTATCACACGAAAGTAAAACTCTATATATTTCTTCTCCTTGTTTTTTATCTTCTTCTTCTTCTTGTCTTTCTTCTAATTACCAACGCCACTTCCTTGGCTATCTTCCTCAATCCTTGACATCTCATCTACCTTCTCATTCACAGTTTCATCTTTAATATTTAGCGATGATGTTGCTGCTCTAATAGGTTTCAGGGGTACTTGTACTTCTATCTCCCCGATCTGTATAACCTTGACTTTGGAGTTCATCTTTGATCTACGAACGTAAGTTTCCAAAAGCTTTTCCTTCTTCTCTTCCACTTTGTTTCCCTCATTAGAAAGCTTCTCTTCCTTCTTATGATCAGTTACCTCCTCCAATGAAAATCCACTTTGCAACACATCAATGCAGTTTGACTCCAATTCAGTGAAGTTTTGATCTGGAGCTAAAACTGGAGATGGAACACCAAATAGATTAATATACTCATTGAAGTTCATATAGAGTAATGTATCAGAAGAAGGATCATATACTCCCACAAGATTGTTGTTGTTGCCATCAAGTGATCCTAACATGTTTGATACCGTCTGAGGCCCTTGCACAGCACGCATAGGCACTGGTGCAAGCACAGGCCCTTGGATAGAAACTCCGAGAGAAGATGAGGATCCCTCAGACCAATAGTTGGCAGTTTTTTTTTCCAACTTTCCTTCCAACCAATCCCAAATAAAGGACTTCTTACTTGACTCTTTAGCTGAAGTAGCAACCTCGCAAGACTGTTGTGGTTTGAAATGTTTACTCCATCTTTGTCTTTGAGATTTCACATTCTTGCTTTGCACATTCATGCTAAGCTCTGATATATCCACGTGGTGCAATGATTGGTTGGGATTTGTAGGTGGGGGTGGTGATGGCGGTGCCGCTGTTGCTGACATCTTTTTAAATTTCTTGATGATATCTTATATAAAACTGGATCAAAATCAAAAGAACAAATAAAAAATATATCATGTATATATAAATATATAAATGAATCTGGAACAGAAAAAAGGAAGAAAAAATTAAAAACAAAGCATTCAACATGCTACATTTTCTAAATTGGGAACTAATAATCATCTTCCTTATGAATTGTGCTTCATAAGTTTTTTTTTTATTTTTTACCAATTAAGAGATTTCATTAATGTTAACATATATTGTTACGTGAATTGATTAAAAACTCATACTAACAAAGAAAATACCATATCTTAGGTATATACTACACAAAAAGAAATGAAAAATTGCGCAAGAAGTAGTATCTTTATCTTGGTTTGTCAATAAGCAATTAATTGTGTGCAAACATAAAATAAACATAGATGTTGTGGAAATATCAAACATCTACTTAAACCTAAATTTCATTTCACAAGAATCTTGCATAAGATTAAACAAAAATTATTAAACAAATGAATAAAAAATAAAGAACAAAAATCATATAGACATGAGATGCTTTTGTATATATGTTAATTAGCACCAACTCTCGTAAAATAAAGATTAAAATTTACCATTTTTGTCAGAATAGGATCTTCAAAAAATGCCAAATCGAATACGCAAACAAGGGTTGTTTATCAAAAAAAAAGACGATAACAATTATCTTTCTAGTCAATCGGATGAGAAACTTACCAAGAAATAAAGAGAGAAATGTATAAAACGTTGAAATAACGACCAAAAATTTGTAAAAACTACAAAAAGAAAAAGCAAAGAGAGAAAGCAATAAAAGTTGAGGCACATTGTAAGTGCTAACATTTGAGGGTTTATATAGAGATGCGGTGTGATTGAAGAAAACATCTGTACACAATTATTTTGTTTTGTAGTTGGTGGTGCTGAGGTGTTTGTGCTCATAATAAATGTTGAACAAAATGTCCACTGTCCCAATATGAGAAACCTTGGTTTCTCAAATTAATTGCTTTGGATATATTACATTCCTTTTACTTATAATTTTCATCTTTTGTTTATTAAAAATAAGAATAATTTTAATATTACATTTGTCATTCTATCACCCAATCATGTAATTTTGTTTCAAGATTCATTAGAGATATGTTTCTTTAGAACTTTAGAGGGTCAAAACACGTCTATGTACAAATTCACAATTTTTTTTTCCTTTTTAGCTGAATTTGAACTATACAAGGTAAAAAGTGAGTGGTATTGAGGATATGGATGAATAGTATCAATTATTACATCTCATATGAATATACCTAAAATTTTCTCTAAATGAAATTCAAAACATTGGTAACTCATTAATTCAGACTTGTTGTTTTCACTGGTTGTATTAATTACTTTCTGTTGAATAAATAAGAATACAAATTTAAGATACTACCAACATAATTTCTAGAGACCGCCGTAATAAATTACCAGTATGAACTCAAATTAGATTGTTATATCATAAATGTAAGTTTAAAGGAGGCATCTAAAGAAACTCAAAACCAACCAAATCACTAAAAACCTGAATTGGCAGTTCTTACCTGTTCAAGTTTCATTTCTAAGTTCTTAGAATAAACTCAGTAGTCTAAGATTTAATTCCTTTTTGGAATATCATTTTCTAATAACATACAATTTATGAACAGTTTTGGTTAAATAAACCCTTTCTCTCTTAGTTAGCAATTATTGTTTTCTTCCTTTCATGCAGTAGTATTCATTCATTTGAAGACTAATTTGTACCCAAAATTGAATCAAATAGTCTTTTTTTTTAATTGCTGTTTTATAGAAATTTAGTTTTAATTGTTTGAAAATAAATGTTTCTTTCACAAACTAGATATATTTTTTGAATCAATGTACTATTATTAGCTTCCCTTAGAAACAAAAAAAAATAAAAAGACGTAAAATTCTTTTGCAAGTATAAATTCCATCACAATTTATTAAGTATAAGGCTACAAAACATAAAAAGACAAGATTTGACTAAATCACGAAGTTAAATTTTGGTTTGAGAGCATGAAGAAGTATAATTTTAGGATCATCAAGATAAAACGTTGGATCCTCTAAAAATTTTTGTGAATAAAGTTCAGATTCACTCGAATTATCGATAGAAAATTTTAAAAAGATGTCAAATTTTGAAAGGTTATTCATAAAAATTTCATTAACTGATAGAAAACATGAAAATTATTTGTTTGTTGATATAATTATTAGGGATTGTTGAGAGCAATTTATGCTTTCAACTTATCACTATTAAAATAATTTAAGTGCAAATATATTCATCCCAAAATTTAGACTATATATTTGCATAATACTTTAATAATAGGAAGACAATGAAACTCATGTCCTTGCTAGCGTAACTTCCGCAGCAAGAAGTTCCTAAGAATAAACATTCAATTGGGTGTCGGACATCCATTTCAAACCCAACAGAGGTCCTTCATCAAATATCACTAGAAGAGAAAAAACAACCAAACTAGCAATGGCTTGAATTATTAGTTCTTAGCATCCGGTCAAATTTTGTTGCTAAGTTCTTAGAATAATTATAGCAATCTAAGATTGGATGTAAAATTATTATGCACGCATAGTTCCACCAAAATTCATTTAAAAAGAAGGTGATAAAATATCTTTATTCAATAAATCATGATCTCCAATTTAAGTAGGAGAAAATGACAAGTATTCTTGTAAAATCAAAAAACATGAAAGAAATATTTGTTCAGGATCTCATGCCCAAGGATGCTCGCGTAAACTTAGACCCTCAACTGCATTTTCATCACTATGAACGCAATTATGCATGCACATATTGATCCTGTAGAGACTAAACAACAACAACAAGAACAACCAAGCCCTAATGCTAATATATCAACGAAAGAAAGGATTATGTGTGATCGTCAACATGAATAATTCTTTTCATTACAGGCATAAACATTAAAAAAATATATAAAGAAAATGAAACACAAACTTTTATATATTAGAATAACTTTCATGATGACCAAATTTCTTGCAAAATCTAATTGGAATTCAGTTGTCTATTTTACCCAAACAAAGGTCTTTCAAGAAACTGTGTTGGATTAGACATAATGCTATTATGTATGTTCATCGCCATATATACATTAATAAACAAGATTCACTCTTCAGATGCATATAATGAGTGTATACTAGCGTTAAACAGACTAACGAAACCAAAAGAAAAATGGAAAAGGATTTATTCTTGATTCCTTCTCAGGAGTTGTTGCTTCAAATCATGACTCCATGACTGTTGAGGTTTCATCCATGAACTTTAGGAAATTTTAGAAGGTCGATCGTCACTCTCATATCCTCTGCAAGGCAGCAGTAAATACAAAGTGAGATCTCATCCCAACGGGAATATATTACAAGATGTGAGTCAATATCAACCTGTCCAGTGTTTTTGTGGACTTCATAGGAGCTTGAAGTTATGGAATCCAAATACAAGCCAGGAGTCGATCGCTGAAAAGACAAGTTTTTAAAACCAGGGAAAATCCAAGCAGCAAATAACAAAAAAATAATTGAACAAAGTAAATAAGTACATCAATCCCTCTCTGGGCATTCTTTGACCTCCTCTTTGGCTTCCTAGAAGGTCTGGCTCCAGTCATAGCTAAGAGGTCCTCTGCGATCTCTTCATCAGTAAGCTGCAATGAAAACTTGGGCAACTTTGGCAGTATAGTCTCATTTCCATCCCACCCTGCATCTATACGTCCACCTTTCCCGTTCTTCTTGCACATAGTATTCTTTTGTTTCTCTTTTTGCTCTTTTTCTGAACCATCTTTCAGCTGCTTATCCTTGTTCTTCTGAGCGAATTCACCACCAACTTTAGATGACACTGTGGCCTCTGCATTCACATTTTGAGGCTTCTGATAGGTCTTTCTTGGCCTTAAGTTCCAGCACTTGACCGCTGTCTCATTGGATTCACCTAGATGTGCATCCATTTTGTGCTCATCCTTTTCATCTACAGTTGCCTCCTTTTCCTCCTTGGGAATCTGCACTTTTATCTGCTCATTTATCAACTCCTGGCCTCTCATCTTGGCCCTGAAAAAGTAAAATTTTGTTCCTTCTTTCCCCAATCCATCCTTGTTCTCTTCCGTATTCTCAATCTCAAACTGCACTTCTTTTCCCTTCTCTTCATTGTCAACATGCTCCTCTTTCTTATTCACATCTTTGTCATGCTTCTGTTCCTTGTTTTCAATCTCAATATGCATGCCTGATATTGAGCATTCTTTCTTATGAAGCATGTTTGATTCAGAATTCACCCCCACTTTCGCCACATTGGGAGGATCAGAGAGTGACATAATGAAATCCAAGAAAGATGAATCAAAGTCAGAGTTGTCTACGTCAAGCAATGCTGAGGGTTCATGAAAGGGAATGTTGGACTTAAGGATATTTAAATGTGAAGAACCACCCTCAAGAGAAGAGCTTGATGATTGCTTTGCCAACTTTTCTTCCAACCCAGTATGGTTAGAGGATTTCCTTGGAAGTTGTGGCCTCATAGGCGCAACAAGATTAGATGATGGAGGTTTTTTCTTTGATAAATTTGGTGGTTTTTGATGTCTGCCCCTACAACTGGGATTACCAGAACTCTTGTTCTTTGAACCCCATTTCAGGTTCAACGGCAAATCAAAATAATGCATTGGCTGATTAGAGTTTGGTGGTGGGGGTGGTGGAGGAGGTGGTGGTGCAGTTGCTGACATTTTTCAGATCTTCACAAAAGCTTCAAATGAAGATGCATCAAAAGCGGAAAATGGAAAAACGCATACGAATAGAGAGTTCGCATGCATAGAAATATCATATACACATGATCCCTGCTGTGTCCCAATAGATATATAAACTTGTACCCCAATCTGTGAGTATCTTGTGTTGAGTATTAAAGAATGATTCAGAAAATAAGTTAGGCTAATCCAATGGTAACAGTAATCACATATGATCAAGCAGATATGACGTTGAGTATCTCATGTCCAGTATCAAAGAATGATTCAGAAAACAAGTTATGCTAATCCAATGGAAAGAGTAATTATATATGATCTAGCAGAGAGCCTAGCAAAGGATTATGGTTAAATCAGGAAAGAACTGCATCCTATTTAGTATGATATTTCATATAAAACTCCAAGGACAATAATCCCAAATAAGAAAAAGAGAAAACGAGAAGCACGATATCTAAAGCATGTCAAATTACTTGTTAGTTCTTGCATTGAACAATCATGGACCAAGAAATTAAAAAAAAACACACAAACAAACACAATCTTTATTTGTATGCATGAATGTGGGTTCGGCATTTCATTATAGAGGCTCGTTTATAAAGAAATAGAGAGGAAAAGATCAAAATTTGCAAAATTGATGAGTAAAGAAACAAGAATCTTCTCAAGTACATAAAATTTGATTCATCACAGTATGTAGGTTTATCTGGAAGAGGAAATAAGTGTATGAGTACAGGTGAGCTCACATTGATTGATCTAAAGGACCGACTGCTCTTATACTTGATCATTCATTTTCTTCAGAACAAACGAACCTGAAAAACAACCAAAAATTAAATAAGAAGGGTAATACGTGAATTACATCTAAAGAAACCTTTTTTCCCACTCTCCCAGGTCCAAGGTGTACATTTCAAAAGGATATGTTGTCTCTGGTTTGTGTATCAGGCAAGGAAATGGTTCCATACCTGAAACAAGGAAGGCCTAGCGAACGCATAACAGAAAGAAAGAGTTAATGATCACTCAAAATCACGAAGAAGAAAAGCCACGAAAAGACAGAAAAGATTATAGACAACAATGCACACGAAGCATGTAGAGATGTGTCCATAAGAGTACAGTTTGAGTGTGACTGCCTCTGTGTGTGTGAGAGAGAGAAGCCTTTGAAGCAAAAGTAAAACTTACCAGAGCTAAAAATCGAAAGAGTGAATGTGCTCATTTGAGAGAGGCACTTAGAAGTGATGAGATAGTGAGGGTTATGTAGCAGAAGAGTGTAGGAAGAAGATGACAGATCAGAGTGAAAATATGGATGAGGGAAAATAGATATGGAAGTTTGAGGAACATTGGTGCTGAAGTGTTTTTATTAAGAAGGCCAAATACGGTACGAAGGGTCAACCAGCCCCCATACAGAAACCTCTGTATTTTTAGAAATTTTTCTGCTACCTTTTTTATTCAGTTACTTTCCATTCTACCCCACTGAACTTTAGCACTTAAACCATTTGCTAGTTTTGTAGACTAGATAAAAATCCACAAGACTGTCTGGATCTGTGTACATGTGTGTAGTAGAATACCTATAGATATTATTTTTACATATGGAATTTCTTTCGGTTTCTCTAAGTAAAGAAATCATAGCTAAATAAATTTTTCTTTTTTCATTTATTCCATAACTTGTTGGGAGCACAGTGTTCATGGCACAGAATACAAAAGAAAAGGTAATTGTCTATTGAGGATAGGAAACAGTTACAGTATGACCTTATTACCAACTTTTTTTCTTTATTTGGCTATTTAAAGTAAGGTTGCATCCACTCAGAGTTGTCATACTTATCTAGAAACACCTAATCACCATTCAGAACTGCAAATGCATTCTAGAAGTTCAGCCTGTTAAAGTAGTTGGTACTACAGCTAAATTAGTTACGTCATATAGGCTAGTTTTAAAGGATTCTAAGGGAAGCTCAAATCAACCAAATTACCATTAGCTAAAATTGGTGGTTCTTTGCACTTGTACAAGTTTGTCCCAAATTCCTTGAACTAGCAATATTATTCCTTTTCAGGGTACACGCACCATTTTGCAATTTTTTCCCCTTAAAATTTACTATACTTAAAAATTTTTATTGAATAATTTCGAATGTAACTGAACTCCTATCATGTAAAGGCATCTTAGAACTCAAAAGCTCCTAGAGAAATGAAAACAATGGGAACAAAAATCATCTTCTAAACCTGTTTTATATGCATTGATATAGCTATATCTGATATATACTCTTTGACATGGACAAGTTTCATTGACGATTCAATCTCTAACTTAAGCATGATTCATTTTCCTAATCTTCTTTAACCCACAAAATAGGGCTAGACAGTGCAGGAAACAAAAATTTTACTATTTAAATTCTATAAGAAGGGATAGAATGCAAACAATAAAAAATACAAGAAAGTATCTGAATAAGGGCAATAGAACACTAAAAACAGAGTAGAAACTAATTACTTGAATCAAGTCAAAGTCTAATTATATTTATATATATACACATACAAAAGGATTTAGTTGAATTAAACGGGCAACTAATTTAATAAATCATATTACCAGCACTCCATGAAATTGTATGCTATTCAAGCCCATGACAATATGCAACAGCAGGCACAATGAAGCTGTATAACAGCAACAAGGCAATATTCAACTTCAGATGGTTTGCCAAGATGGTCAATATAATAAGGAACAGCATACAAAAGTAGATGATTTGATTTCTCAAGCATGGGAGAACTTATCTACGACAACATCTTTGATAACAGATAGCTCTAGATAATGCAAAGGATAACGGGGTCCTTCCCCTAGACTTTCTATATTATAATGCAGGTACAACTAAAAAAGTCATAATGCTGTGGGTTTGATCCAACAACAAAAGAATAATAATTCTAGACAAAAATTTGGAAGCAAATTACTCGCCGGTTATGATAGAAATACCTTCGAGAAACTTCAAACCAATTACTCTGTGCGCAATTTATAAGAAATCTAATAGGTAAATTATTCACAAATCAATATGAGAATCCTCTAAGTGGAAGCATCTACAAGTAGGGGTAAGCGTATATAGGAAGAATATGATAAGAAAAACAAGGAATAATGTTGTATTAGGCGAGATGTGCATTTGCAATATACTTAACGTCTATGCATGCACATGCACATCCGTATCTATTTCATATTAGAAAGGGAAAAAAAGAATTTAACACATTCCATCAAACAACATATCTTCTAGAAATATGTCTACGGTTGAATATTTGCACTCAAAATATGATGTAGATATCAAAGAAAGGGGAAACGGAAATGCTCTGGAAACTTAATGCAAAACTTTTGCTATATTAGATGATAAACATGCATATTAGCCCAAGAAAGAAACAAAAAATGATAGGCTAATATATGAAATGAATATCGTAGAAGAAAAAAAGTATAAATTTCCTAACAATCTTATTCTCTTCTTATTAACACAAGAGCAACAATGAAAAAAAGAAAGGAAAAAAGAGAAGATGCATATTGTTATACCACACAAATCAATAACTAATGTAACAGAAAGAAAAAACTATTTTATATAAATAATTTCATTTTTGTGTCAAGAAAATAGATAAAAAGAGGCTTGCAAGTTTAAATAATTAAAAGTGAATGAAAATTTCTCTGATAGTTTACTAGTTCATATTTATGCTCCCATCTTACAATGTAATAAAAGAAAGACCACCAAGTATAATGTTAGAACCCTCAAAAAAAAGTATAATGTTAGAATCACCTTCAGTCAACAAGAGGATGAATATATTATTAAACCAGAAACAGCATCAACAGGTTCAATTAGTTTTATTCCAAAAGCTAATGTTTTAAGAATCAAGTTAAATTTGAAAAGATTCTGATACGATGAAGAAGGTCTTTTGGTTTTAGGTTGGTCCAGATAATTTTATGATTTTCTCTACATCCATACCCAAAGTTCTTTTCTGCATTGAAAGCACAGGTCATGTACTATTATTTTACTTTCTACATTGACAGCACAGATCATGTACTATTATTTTACAGCAAACATCATTTGTTGAAAAATTTTACAAAAAGAGACAGAATGAAAACAAGATTTTTTGGGGCTAAATAGCTGTTTATTAACTGAATGCTAAATCTTCCCCAAGCCCAAGCCTATGTGCCAGTATGCCCATCACCATAAGTTGGAACAAAATCCTTTATAGAATGGTAATTGAAGTAACGAAAGTGTAAGCATGTATCTTATAAGAATTGGCAGAAGTTTCCTCAAGGAAAGATCATTTGAACATTGATGATTAGAATCTATGAATTTGGAATGATCAGAAGCCAATTTAATGCAGTAGTTCTAGCAATGCAGTCATAAAAGAATCTAGATTAATCAATGCAGTCATGATTATTATGATTAAATTCTATAAGAAGGGATAGAATGCAAACAATAAAAAATACAAGAAAGTATCTGAATAAGGGCATTAGAACACTAAAAACAGAGTAGAAACTAATTACTTGAATCAAGTCAAAGTCTAATTATATTTATATATATACACATACAAAAGGATTTAGTTGAATTAAACAGGCAACTAATTTTATAAAACATATTACCAGCACTTCATGAAATTGTATGCTATTCAAGCCCATGACAATATGCAACAGCTAGCACAATGAAGCTGTATAACAGCATTACAAGGCAATATTCAACTTCAGATGGTTTGCCAAGATGGTCAATATAATAAGGAACAGCATACAAAAGTTGATGATTTGATTCTCAAGCATGGGAGAACTTATCTACGACAACATCTTTGATAACAGATAGCTCTAGATAATGCAAAGGATAACGGGGTCCCTTTCCCTAGACTTTCTATATTGTAATGCAGATACAACTAAACAAGTTGTAATGCTGTGGGTTTGATCCAACAACAAAAGAATAATAATTCTGGACAAAAATTTGGAAGCAAATTACTTGCCGGTTATGATTGAAATACCTTCGAGAAACTTCAAACCAATTACTCTGCGCAATTTATAAGAAATCTAATAGGTAAATTATTCACAAATCAATATGCAAATCCTCTAAGTGGAAGCATCTACAAGTAGGGTTAAGAGTACATAGGAAGAATACGATAAGAAAAACAAGGAATAATGTTGTATTAGGTGAGATGTGCATTTGCAATATACTTAACATCTATACATGCACATGCACATCCGTATCTATTTCACATTAGAAAGGGAAAAAAAGAATTTAACACATTTGACCACAAGCTACCGATCCATCAAACAACATATCTTCTAGAAATATGTCTACTGTTGAAAATTTGCACTCAAAATATGATGTAGATATCAAAGAAAGGGGAAACGGAAATGCACTGGTAACTTAATGCAAAACTTTTGCTATATTAGATGATAAACATGCACATTAGCCCAAGAAAGAAACAGAAAATGATAGGCTAATATATGAAATGAATATCGTAGAAGAAAAAAAGAATGAATTTCCTAACATTCTTATTCTCTTCTTATTAACACAAGAACAGCAATGAAAAAAAGAAAGGAAAAAAGAGAAGATGCATATTATTGTACCAGTCAGATCAATAACTAATGTAACAGAAAGAAAAAACCATTTTATATAAATAATTTCATTTTTGTATCAAGAAAATAGATAAAAAGAGGCTTGCAAGTTTAAATAATTAAAAGTGAATGAAAATTTCTCTGATAGTTTACTAGTTCATACTTATGCTCCCATCTTATAATGTAATAAAAGAAAGACTACCAAGTATAATGTTAGAACCCTCAAAAAAAAGTATAATGTTAGAATCACCTTCAGTCAACAAGAGGATGAATATATTATTAAACCAGAAACAACATCAACAGGTTCAATTAGTTTTATTCCAAAAGCTAATGTTTTAAGAATCAAGTTAAATTTGAAAAGATTCTGATATGATGGAGAAGGTCTTTTGGTTTTAGGTTGGTCCAGATAATTTTATGATTTTCTCTACATCCATACCCAAAGTTCTTTTCTGAATTGAAAGCACAGGTCATGTACTATTATTTTACTTTCTGCATTGAAAGCACAGATCATGTATTATTATTTTACAGCAAACATCATTTGTTGAACAATTTTACAAAAAGAGACAGAATGAAAACAAGATTTTTTGGGGCTAAATAGCTGTTTATAACTGAATGCTAAATCTCGCCCAAGCCCAAGCCTATGTGCCAGTATGCCCATCACCATAAGTTGGAATAAAATCCTTTATAGAATGGTAATTGAAGTAACGAAAGGGTAAAAAGAACATAGACTTAAGTCTCAGTGATTAATGAAGGACTTAACAAAGATGGCTGATGTTATTTTGTACCTATGTCAAACTTATTCAGGAAGCACCACCAGCTTCTGCACCTTCTGGAACCTGTCTGTAAAGGAATTCTCAAGTTAAGTGTGGGATTTGTAGGCTATTGTGCTTGGCTTCAGCACTAAAAGAAAATTCGTGGCATTTGGAATTTTTGGCAAACATTCGAGTTTCTGAAGGACAAAGTTAGTAAAATACTTATCCAAGAAAGTTTAACCAAATACTTACGGTGAAACCCAGAGAGCGAAAGCCAAAAACAGCAACAGTGGAACCGGTTCAACTTTTGCGGAGTTCCAAGCTGCACGAACTAAAGGTTTTCATCACGGACTTAGTTAAGCATGTATCTTATAATAATGGGCAGAAGTTTCCTCAAGGAAAGATCATTTGAACATTGATGATTAGAATCTATGAATTTGGAAAGATCAAAAGCCAATTTAATGCAGTAGTTATAGCAACGCGGTCATAAAAGAATCTAGGTTAATCAAGTTCGTTGATTGAGAAAGAAGCAAAACATTAAACTTATGTAGTTTGCTAATGAATAAACTTAACCACTATTCTGACAACAAAAGATAAGCCTAATAATGATTCTGAAACATCAAAAGAAAATGAACAGAACAAAAGCCAAGAAAAATAAAATTAAACATATGAAGCAAGCTTTCCAAATCTTTAAGAGAAGAGGGTACATAAAGGAGATTCCTCCAGGCATGGAATACCACAGAATGATTTCTAATCACAAAAACTGTTAAATGTCACATCCTAGCAAAGATCTCAATCCCATTATAGCTTCTGCAACTCCCAATTCCAAATATGTTGACTAACAGAAAAATGTAAGGTTTGGCAATCCGCAGCTTTCCTTTCATTTCATTGATTCCCTCTTAGGTCATTCACCTAATATAACAAGAAGTAACAACAAATCCACCTAGCGAAAACACAGCAACAACAACATGGGATTTATAGAGGAAGGGGTAACCTAATAACTGTTCTTGTCTGTCAATAAGAGCCCGTGGAGAAAGTTATCTATCAATATCTAATAAGATATCAGCACAGATTAAAAACAAAGGCATATTAGAATGCATGAAGAAATCAGAACCACCGTATTTTTCATAAGAAAGTAGCTTACCCTTTGGAACCCCACAACCCAGAAAAAATAACTTGTCCAGAGAAACTTGTGGTTCAATCCTTGTATCACCAACATGTGGGTTTCCGTTGATTAAGAAATGACCATCGTAATCATGCATCAGAACTCCAACTCTGTAACAGCTTAGCTTGCTGTGGAGATTGATCTTTCCTGATTTACAGAACTTCCGTTCCTGCATCATGGCTGATAGTAAGGTGGTGCACGGTCTGTAGGCTAGACCTCGGAGAGCCCTAACACCAACACTTTTAAGTACTCTGCAATTACAAAACCCAAAAAATGCAAAAAAATCATTAATTTTCGTCCTCCATCAAGAACCCAAATTGAAAAAATTCTTCCTACCCCCCTCCCATAGAAGAGGGGATAAAACCCAAAATTTTAACAGAGAATGTCTACCATTTAATAGAAAATATACCTGCAGCCTGGTAAAGATACTCTGAGGATCCTTCAAAGCAAAAGAATCATTAGCTCGCAAATGCGAGAGGAAAGCCAACCAATAGAGTAAGGCATTATAGTAAAGCTGAAACAAGCAAGTGCACAAGGCTCGTAGCATTAAAACCAACGTTGCACATTTCAAATTAACGGCCGATCAGCAGAAAATCAGGTAGGAAATGAATAACATCTCTTTTATAAATTAAGCCGATCACCTTTCTTTATAATAAGTCTACTCCTCCACGGCTCAGCACTCGCGTAATGATTACCAGAAAAACAAAATTACAACTTCAACTAGTAAATTTACCAATTTTGCTGCATTCGTGCTCAACATCGTTTAATCCCTCATTGAAGCATCCTATACCTTGACATTCCATGTATATGCATCGGTTTGGCAGAGAACGGCAAAGCATATGTGCTTATTCGAACTTCAACGGTTTCTGACATAGCCACTGGCACTACCTTGATCCGCAATGCATGTTGGATTCCCCGGCCACCGCCACTTCTACGTTTCAATTCGTTTTGTTTGTTGAAACTAAAAAAGACATCGGTTTGATCATCAACCTAAACGATTTCTTACAGGGAATCAGTGGTACAAAAATATAAACATTACCTTCTTCAGGTAACGGCTTGAGCTTGTGCACTCATGATGACTGTCTCCATCTGTTCTTAGAAGTCGAGTGTAGAAGGAGAGCGGTTTGCGCAAATGGCATCGTCTCTCGAAAGAAGAAGTATAACGCACCCAGCTTTATGCGTTCACAACAAAATAGACATTGCTTCAGGCGTCACGTTTTTAACAAAACGTCAACGCATTATGTGACAGCTGGATAACGCAAGTTAAGGCCTAGCGAGAGAATTGATTGAAGATCGATCCGATTATGAAGCTAATAGCTTAACTGATTATTAATTAATCATTAATATTTAAACTTCTTCTCTTCTTATATTTTTTTTTCTTTCCTCTCACATTCTTCTACCTCGAGAGCGACTGTCATGAGCGCCATGGGGGGTTCCATAGTGAACCCCCAAGAGTGCCATTGTATCCCACAAGAACTAGGGGATTGCAAGCATCCCGGAGATGCAAATGCAACCCTCTGAAAGGACTCTCAGGTAAAAAAGATAATGGAAGAGAGGTTATAAATATTAATCCTTTTATTTACTACATATAAACTTTTAATTGGTACTAATTTGAATGTTGGAAAAAAAATTAGTATTATAATATAAACGTAAGAAAATGAATGATAAATATAAATATTTTGCTTGCTCGACCATCTTTTTTTTAACGATATTGATGTTATATCTCTATTTTTAAGAGTTTATTATATCTCAATTTTTAAGAGTTTATTAAAAATGATCAACACACTCACTAATGTGGATGTGGATGCTACTTTTTAAGTGAATAGCCAAAATCACTCATGATTATATGACAACTCCATAGTTTAGTTCTTAAAGAAAGTTTAGCTCTATAGTTTGTATTTTTCTATAAGAAAAACTGTTGTAATACAATATTCAATTTATTATCCTAGAAAAAAAAATCTCTATACTTCAAATTTATTAAATTGAAAATACTTGGCCAAAGTGGAGTATATTTGCAACAGGCGAGTGATAAAAATAATATTTTATATCCATAAATTTTGTTTTTGTGTCTATAAAGCATTATTCCAATTTGTAATTATATTATAATTATACAATAATATGTTAGCTAAACGCGTGAATGTTTTTTTTATTATCACTCAAAATAGCAAGAGTGAACGACTTTTTAGAATATAAGATATAAACTAAATTTAAAGTTTAAAGTGAAAATTCTAAATATATTTAAAAGAAATAGTAATATAAAAGAATTAGAGGTTCATAGTAATACTAGTGCGAATAAAGCTTGTACTTCTTAAACAAATGGGATTACTCATGAAAGTTTAGAAATAAAATATACATATTTTCAAAAGTTGGTCATTCACTTTTTAACAAACTAAAATAAAAATATGAATACTCAAGTTTGAACAAATAAAGGATTTAAGTATGCTGGTTAAAAAAGAGAAGGTATAACTATGCCTGTTGTAAGAAAAATAACATCTAGCTTAATAGATTACTTAGGTTAATTTTAATTTTGTTATTAATGGCAAAAGACAGTGCCAGTTTTTTTTCTTAATTTTGAAAAAGAAAAAAATATTCTCATTACCGAAGTATACAACTACATAAGTAGGGTTAGAATTCTATTAACATTTTTCAAACACTATTAATATTTTATGAATTATATTACAAATTATGTAAATTCTAGCATATAACAATAGAAAAAATATATTAAAAATATAAAACTATGATGTAAATACTAAATACTGTAGCTTCATAAAAATTAATTCTCAATTTAAATCATTATTAGACTTGCCCCATGTAGCTACAAATTAAATTTAGTTACAATGTAAGAGTGAGGAGCATTTCGTCAAAAAAAAAAAAAAGTGGTGCATTTTTCAAAAGTTTGAGGACCAAAATAATATTAATATATATATTCGGATGCTTTCGTAATTATTCTTAATTTCGCCATAGTGATCTTTCGATATCAGTCCCAAGTTTGCAACATTAACGTTCGTTTTCCGCCCCGACCCATGGCTCAAGCTCAACAGCAAAACGATTCCCTTGTAAACCCTAACCCTCCTCCGCCACCGCAAACTGCTCCGGTTCCGGCTTTGGCCGCAACGCTGGCTGCTACAGCAGTTATCGAAGATCCCAATCGATCGAACACCTTGAAGCGTCCTCGGGATGAGGAAAGCGCTGCTGAGCAGGCTGGCACATCAATTGAGGCACCGGCTCCCAAGCGCCGTGTAAAGGTTGCACAGGACGTTCTGTATCGCATCGTGGTACCTTCGAGGCAGATTGGGAAGGTCATTGGTAGGGTAGGCCATCGTATTCAGAAAATTCGCGAAGAGACAAAAGCTACAATCAAAATCGCCGATGCTATTGCCGTGAGTAACAAAAATCATTTTATATGTTTTTGGAATTTTACCCGGTTAGAAAGCATCTGATAGTGGAAGTTTATATGTTCGTTGTAAGTGCAACTTAATCAATTAAAAAAGAAAAAAATTAATGCAGCGGACAATCGTCTGTTTCTTCGCGGAGAGGAACAAAAGTAGGGAATTTGATTACACTATTGCAGTGTCTTTGTGATTTTAGATTTTTATCTATATTGCCTTTTCTTTGGTTTTTCTGCTAATATAATTAACCGAAATATTTTGAATGTCGAGCTTTAGAAGCGCTTGGTTTTGAGCGCTTGATTCGAATTTCCACTGGAGAAATTTGAGGTTTATCTTTCCAAGGTTGCCTTCCTGACTAGACAGCTTATTTGTTATTTATTTGTTTTTTTTCTTTTTTCTTCCCTATTTGAGTTCATATTCTTCCTTAAATTCTTTTCAAACGCTTGCTCTCTTGTCATGCCTCCACATTTCTGCTGATGGCTTCAAGTTGAGGTCCATCGAAGGAGGTGGAGGGGTGAGAAAGATGTCCTAGGAGGGGTCATTGCAGTGTTTTCATTTGGCTTCTTTGTCAAGAAAGTTAAAGTTAGAATCTTTTCTGAGAGAAAGTTGGAAGTTAGAATGGTTGCCTGAAGAAGGGGTGAATATTATTTATCAGAAAGTAGGTCTTTGAGGAATGGCCAATACTAGTGTTAGCTTTGATTCCTTTCAACTAATTCATATGTTTTTTCCTTTTCAAAAAAATATATGTATAGGTAGCAGGGATACATTGACTGAAAACTGATAGGCAATGCAACATCAGAATTTAATGTAAATCTTTATTTCTAGAAGAAGCATGGTAGAATTGTAGTTTTGTATGTTGGTTGGATCCTATTGAGACTCCAAGTTGAACATGATGTGAATAGTGACTGTAGTTGCTAGAGCTGATTTTTAAAACTTCCTCCTGCACTCGAGATCACAAAGTGTGAATGGTGAAATTCTTTTATTGACTAGTTTGTTTGATTCTTTGCATCTAAAACATGTTTAACTGTTTCATGTATTTTATCTCTGTAATTGAGTGCTGCTTAGACTCTTGTTAAGAAAACACCAGTTATTGTTTGCAAAAAAGTTTGTTTTGACTGATGAAAGAAGAATAGTGCATTATCCAACTGTTTCGTTTCGTGAATTAACAGTCTTTTTTTCGTCTTTCAATATGCTCTTCTTTCTTGAGGTTTAGTTGATTTGCATACTGAGGGACTGAAACTTACTACTCTCTTTTGGTATTTTGCAGAGACATGAAGAGAGAGTAATTATCATAAGTTCTAAAGACAGCGATAACATATTTTGTGATGCAGAGATGGCCCTTCATCAGATTGTCAGTCTGATCCTTAAGGTAATGTCAGATACTTTGAAAAGATTAATGTATTCTATATGGAAATCTCCCCCAGATTTCTATAAAAATTTCCTTCCACAATTTATCTGCACATGTACTTTCGGCCAACTCGTCAGACTTACCTCTTCCACAAATGTGGTCCTTTTCTAACCACCATGTACCATTTGCTTCAACATCCTGTGAATGTGAGAGTTAGGAATATTTTAGTCAGCAGCACCATAAAGCCTTAAAGGAGAGCAAGCAGAATTGATCCTCATAAAGCGTTGGTTAGGGCCTAGTTGCTCTAAAGTTAGATGAGGTGGCAGGACAATTATTTGGAATTCCACACAGAAATATATAAAACATGCTGGAGATTGGAGTAGGTTAAACTTTGTTTTCTTTTGGAACTCCCTTGTGATTTTTGACAATTAGCGAGAGATCCCATTTGGTTTTAGATATCCTGAATCATGGTTTATGTTTACATAAGAATATGAATGACAAAACATTCTGTCCCTGCATCCATGTCCTCTCTATGCAATGACAGAAAAGTTCAGGGATAAAATGTTTTAACTATCACTGAATATAAATTTTGTCCAATTTGATCTTTGATATCCACGAAACCCCTTTACATATTGCCCCCTTATTTTTGCCTTCCCTCTTCTGTCCTCCAAGTCTCGTCTCACTAACCCCTCCTGACTCCCCTTCCTTTCTTCTTTCTCCTCTTCCTTTCACTGGGCCTCTCTTTCCTGAAGAATTTATATTTGTTGCCTTCTATTTGTCCAATTTTCGTCAGGATCTGTGATCACAATTTCTGAGAACATGGAGTGTCTTTCTGTATTAATCAGAAATCTCTGGAAAGGTGGGTGAAATTGCCCTTTTACTAGTCAAATACATCTTTTTCCGAGAATCATAGTACTAATGTTCTTCTACTAGCCGCTTTTATTGGATTTTGGTAGCTAGTATGTGGTGCTTTGACGTTGGCTTCTTGGTGCATTGACTTATTCCTGGTTTTACTACTTCATAATCATTTGTCTGCATTCTAATAGGATGACGATCCCAATGCTGAGGCACAGAAAGTTGGTGCTGGACATGTAGCTGCTAATACAATTAGGTTATTGATTGCTGGCTCTCAAGCAGATGGTTTAATTGGAGTTAATGGTCAAAACATTGAGAATTTGAGAAACTCCTCAGGAGCTACTATCACAGTTCTTGCTCAAAATCAGCTTCCTTTATGTGCATCTGCTCATGAATCTGATCGAGTAGTGCAGGTGAGCACTTAGTTGCTGTTGCCACTTTTAGTTGTCTAAGTTGCAGTTTGTTAGAATTCTCTTTTACAGTGCTTGAATGTTTGAAAGCATTTTTCACTTCTATCTGTGATGAACAATGAACTTTTGTGCTTTGCTTGTTTTTAGTGTGAAGTAGGGGATCTTGCAATCAGTGTATTGGATCACTTGCTGAAAAAGTTCAAAATATGAGCAAATTCAGAAAATAAAACCTTTGGAGAGATTCTTTTGTTCATGGAACACCACTTCTTTTTTTGGGTATTGATTTTTTTTCTTTTGGGGGGTAACCAAAATTGCAGATTTCAGGAGATGTAGCTGCAGTGCTGAGGGCTGTAGTGGAGATTGGATGTCAACTGAGGTTAATGTTTTTTTAAGAAATGTGTCCGTGCGGTTTCTTTTTTTTTTTTTTATTTCTAGGAAGTTTTTATATTTACTTATTAGTTAAACTTTTGCAGGGATAATCCACCTAAACAAGTAATTTCCATCAATCCGTCCTATAATCTTGGCTTTCGACAACCTCATCAATATGTGGATCCAAATTCAGGTTGTTCAATCTTTTCAGTGGCATGCGTAAAGAATGCTTAAATCTGTTGGCTGCATCCTACTGCTATATGAAGTCTTAATATTTTTCTCATAACAACATGATCTTTAGGACAACCACTCTTGCAGCTGAATATGTAAATCTGGAGATGATGGTTCCCGAATCATTGGTTGGTGGCTTGATTGGAAGGTGCGGTTCGAACATTTCAAGGATCAGAACCGAATCTGGAGCAACAATCAAGGTATCTTGGCTTTCAATATATGAGGTCTGCTAGCCTCTCAGGATTTGGCTCCTGATTTCTACTGTTGTCTGCTGTTATTGCAATGGACTATGCTGGTTGCATGAGAAGTTTCTCTCTCTCTCTCTCTCTCTCTCTCTCTCTCTCTGATATCATCTCTATGTTAAACTTTGACCCAATCGTAGTGTGGATTATTAGTTTCAAAACAATTTTGGGTAATTTCTGTTCCTAGTACACCATTAGTTCTAAATTTGATTTATAAGTTCCATTCTTTTTGATTCACTGAGTTTCCTTGTGTTTTTACAGGTTTATGGTGGAAAAGGCGAACAGACGCAAAGGCAAATCCATTTAGGTGGCAATGCTCATCAGGTTAACCTTGGACTAATGTAGCAAACTAGCTGTATTACAATGTCAAGAAACAAATGCCCTTTTTCTTTCTTTCCCTTCCCCCCTTCCCAAAACCAAAAAGAAAGAGGTCTTTTTCTGGACCTACCATCATAAATTAAAATTTCACATTTTCTTCCATTTGTTGTGGCTGGTTGTTTCTAATTAACTTGTTTTTAGGCTTTCTGCAGTGTCAAAGGAAAATGCTCGACTGAATTTTGAAATTCTTTTAATTCTAAATCTGACTAGTAGGGTTGAGAATTTTAGAGCTATGGAGCCTATTTTAATATTTTCTTGCTCCAATTAGAATGAACTGCACGTGATCTCCTTGTCTAGCTATACTCTTACTGAGTTTATGAAATGTTGCATCAAAGATTTGATTCGTCAGTGATTTTCTCTCTCTCTCATTGTGTAGTTTTCTCACCCTAACAGGTTGGCCTTGCAAAGCAAAGAATTGATGAATATGTATACTCCCAGTTGATGCAACAAACTGGAGCTCAACAGACAATGTAGGTTTTTAATCTTTTCTGTATTTTCTGATCTCATGTGCCGAGCATATTACTTCTTATTTAATTACTTTGTTTCGTATTTCTACATTCAAGGACTAGCTTTTAACTGTAGCTGTTCTATTGAAATTGGTTTTTCTTTTGATCAATCTGACACTGTACAACAGTAATGACTAGTTTGATTTGTCTGCTGCAGTCCACCAATGTCAAATACTTTGTTCCAAGCAAATAGTTATTTGCAGGCAAATTCTTTGTTGCAAGGGTATGGACATGCTGATGCACTTTATGCAAACAGGTATATACCAGCTTCACTTCTGAAAGGTTGCCAGCAGGTTTCATTTCACATCTTCATTTCATATTGGAAAATCGTAGTTAACAGATTTACTATGAAATCTTGCAGTAACCATGGAGCTAGTATGATGGCATCACACCCTGCAGTATATACATCAACCCCCACCAACGAAGCTGCTGCCTATTATGGTCAGTCTTTCCAGGCTCCTCCGATATAATGCAGGTGGCATATCTACATGGCAGTTGGGGGCTTTGATAGGATCACCACTGTACAAACAGAAGACCCTGGGTAGCTTGTTTCTCCTTAAAACTTGTAACTCTATATTAATGTAATGATTGGGGCTGAGACAGTTCTTAGGTTTAGATTATGTCTAAGGTCGGCAGGTGCACTCTTTTTCTTTCTTTCATTTTTTTGTGGTTTTTGGTGTGGGGGGATTATGTTCTTTCACGTTATAAAAATAATTTTGAAGCTTTTTTATTTTTTTTTTCCTTTTTGAAGACGTGTTTGATATGGATTGAAGAAATTAGGTCATTCTCAGTTTAAGTATATACTGTTTGGTTTCTTATTGAGCTTGCGTTATGCTATCAGCTCTATATTTCCCTCCCACATTCGTTTGCTTGGAGAGATTTGTCTAGTTGGTGACTTGGTTGGTCGGAGTCCTTGAATAATTTAACAATAACCATAATTTTTTAATTTCTGGTCTTTCACCCGTGCTGGGTTGGTTTTGTCGCTAGCTAAAGCAGGCTTAATTTGTATACTCGGTTATGCGAAAGACCTCACGAGATCGGGATTTCATCCTCCATTTCTGTTCTTGCGAGTAATTAGAATGTACTTTCTCCTTATGTCTGTCTACCTTCTTTATTCATTTTACCATAAAAATAAACTTTTTTTACCCGTTGAGTATCCTTGTTTGTCCATATAAGCTTTCTTTTACTCATCAAAAATAAAAAGAAAGAGATAATCTTTCTCTTCTTTTAGTTTTTTCACTTTCCTCTTATTGTTTTATAATTGAAATGATTTTAATACATAAAAAGACTTTAAAATTTCAGCTCAAATTGTGTTCCAAAAAAATATTAACATTTTTTTATTTATAAAAAATGTGAGAGAAGCGAAAAAATTAAAAATTGAGTGAAAATATCACTTTCTAAATAAAAAATTAAGTTTATCCTTCATCATCAAGAAAAAAAATAATGAAAAATATGACTGGTTTAATTTTTGAACGTAAGAGCTTAACGATTGAGGTTCAAAAAAATCTTTTCTTGTTATTATGATCTTTATCTTTAAAGAAGTTATAAAAGTTTTTTTGTCATGATCTTTATCTTTTAATTAGTAAATTTTCAGCATCATCTTCCATCACAGTCTTTCGCTACATACCGTGTGTCTCAATTTCACAAAAAGAAACTAAATCAAAAAAATCTATTCACAATTGTCGTGAAAAAACAAAGAAAAATAAGAGACCGGAGCAGCAAAAAGACAAGAAAATAGCCAATTATTCACTACAAGAGCTTAGTGTGCCTAAGTTTTTTCAGACCAAATGCTATGATAAAGGATAATGTTAAAAATTGTCCTATGATAAAGGATAATGTTAAAAATTGTCCTTGGAGTTGGCCTGGTGACAGTGTGAAATTCTCTCCTGCTGGTGGGGTTCTAATCCTCTCCAGCACGCGAGTCCGTTGACTTGTCTAGTATGACTTACCTCCTCTATGCGATTTACAGACTATTACATGAGAGTAAAATTTATCCACTACACACCTAGAAAATAGTGATTGCAAGTTCCCTTGTCAACAAAAAAGATAATGTTAAAAATTTATTAGTTAAATATAATTTTTTTAAAGATTGCAATAATAGGAAAAAAATAGAATCATAATGTGTCAAAACTCTTAAGGTTAATGACCAAATTAATTATTTTTTCAAAAATAATTTATGTTTCAACGATTAATGTGGAGTGCCAGAAATTCAAGTCAAAAGCAGCTGCAGGATCCATTCAGGGTAAAAGCCTGGTGTCAACGATTAATTGCACAATGAGCTAAAGCTTTTTCCCTAGACTCTTTAAGAGATATTTTAGGGGGAGCGTCCTAATGTCGCGTTCCTTTGCAGGAGGAAGATCCATTTGAAGTCACAATCGCCAGTGTGTAAATTTTGAGCTACGAAAGTATTTAATCCTGAAGAGGTACATCTCACACGGGGATGGCTAAAGAAAATAAATTTACATAAATGGAAACTTCAGATATTTGTTCATTTTTTTCGACTGTTGAAATTGTTCATAGTAAATTACAAAATCTCTTAGGCTCACCATTTACAACATCCGGATGAATCCACACCGCAAGCCTTATCTACACCATGGAGGCTTCTAAGACTTGAGGCCAAACAAGTTCCCAAAAAGCATGGGAGCCATTGGCGGAAGGTTCGTGGGCTGAGCCGCCATAAAATTAAGAATCTTTTCATGAACATTATACCTGCATGATCCCCAAAGGTTTGTCAAGAAAAAGAAAAGAAGGCATTTGGCATCCAACAGTAATCCTATCGAAAAGTGAGCAAATGAAATCTGGCAGATTACCTGATTTTCCGATTCTTGGAGGCACGTCGATCAACAATTTTTCTCTTCTTAGTTTGGAATCTTTTAAGAGCATAAAATGCCATCTCTGATAAAATAGTGGTTGTAATATTAGCCGCTCAGGATTCAGAAAATAACTAATAGAAAGCGAAATAGGAAACACGAGATGGGAAGTATCGGATAAAACCATAGAATGACAGCTTCGAATCTTCTAGCGCACACTCCAGTACATTGTCTAATACACAATCAAATTATACTACAGTAACAATACCATCAGACTAAGAAAAATTAATGACCAATCAAATGGTGCAATTTAATTGATGTACTAAACAATGTACTACAAAGTATTAGAAGATCCAACGGAGAGAAGAACAAAAGGTCTTATACGTCAAAATAAATGATGGAGAATTAAAGTAGGCAAATTTGAGAAAAATGTTTCCAGTACCTTAATAAGCCTACTAATTGAATTCTGAAAATTTTCTAACACGTTATATTGGTAAATAACTTATAGTGACTTGGAATCTTCAAGAGACTCAACCACAATGACTAAGACAACATGCCGCCTCAAAAATTTGCAGAACAGAGGGACAAGTGTACAAAGAAACTCCTTGAACAAATGAATTTTTTAAGTAGCACATGCCGAATAAGAAGTGGATAATGAGAATATAATTATAGAGAAGATTTTGGTAGATATTAAGTTTCATAACAAAAAGAATACTGGATAAACTCACCAGATGATGTTGGATCAATGGTCTCAAAAAACTCCTTCAACAAATACTGGTAGAAATCAGAGTCGTCCAGCAGTTCAGGGTCACCATCCCCGTTCACACTCTGATGTGACTAAGACATTTTTAGTAAACTAAAAATACGAATAATAGATGCAACATGGAAGAAAATTCTCTTCAAACAACTCTTGCTGAGAGAAGACTGCTCAAACAAAAGTTGGCACCACCACAGAAAGGTAATCTTGATTCAGTACTTGCCAGGGAGGAATATGTCAGAATGATATATCGTTTGGTAAGATTTGATCATATCACATTAGAACTTCCTACTTGCTGATAATGCTTGAAGAAGTGCTATGGAGGAAACGATTCTCTCATCTCGAATTGACTTTTGTCCATAGGAATACAAAAAGAAGAAAAGAAAAACAGGATGCAGTCGTGGTTGGGGTCCTCTTTAGCAAAATCAACACCCTATAGCCTCCCATTTACACACAGACCCAACCCAAACAAAAAGAAGAAGAAGAGAGAGAGAGAGAGAGAGATTGCTGACACCCTTTCCAGAGACTGCAGGCTTTGTACTACAGGCCTGACCCTGCCACTCAACTGAAACAACACCCCCATCCATCCTCCCCTCTTGACGCAGAAACAGTACCACACCCAGCGCGCTCTTCCTCCCCTCCTCAATACAGCAGAAGTAAGGCTACTTAAACCGGCTGCAACAATTCCTCCTCCGTCGCCAATACCTCTCTTCCCGTCCACTATCACTCCTTTTATGATCAAACAACCTCAATATCAACCAAACTGCAAAGCCAACAGCTCTTGCTCGCCAACATACAAGTTCCTTTCCTACCACTCACTCTATCCCAGAAAATCAACAATATTCTCTGCTCTGCCCATCTCCACCCTTCCCCCCAGGATCTAATGTCAGAACTCTCAACATCCCAACCAAGAGTAAGGGTGAATAAAGTAGAAGCAAGAAAAGTTAGAAAATTTGAAATCCAACTCCTGCATTTCTGTGCAACAACAAACCACTTATATCCAGAGGGAGAACGAGAGAATAGTTTAGCTTCTGACACAACAAACGTTTTTCATTTGACTCCAGGAGTTGCCATGTAATTTCTTTCTTTCATGTTCTGAATGATAATATAACAAGTATGAGAGGATCCAGGCACAAGAAAAGAAATCAAGCCAATGTTCATTGCTCCAGACGTAGTTATGGGTTTGAGTGGTGACAGCAATATATAAAACTGATAGGTGGAATTATAAACATGCAAAAGATTAAGTTTTTTTCTGGCAGCAACAGCATTTCATTTGAGAAGTCTTCTCAGATGAAGCAATAAAAGTCTTCAATCAGGATTTTCCTCAAACATTTTGTCAGACAAAACAGTAACTATTAAGCAAAACAGAAAGAAGCCAATATTAAAATGAAGGTCAATATTACCTCTGTCCTAAAATTGACAGTAGACTCTGGCACCTGCTAAGAAAAGCAGAAGAATCATTAATAAATACAGCACCCAAAAGGGAACCCCCACTCCTGTGCTAGGAGACACGGTGGCAGGGGACATTTTTGGAGAAGGATGTATCAGAAACAGCCTTCAATTTTTAAAATAAAAGGACAAAACAACGTTAAAATAGTAAATATAAAGCTAAGAAAAAATTCAAACTTACATTTCCAAATAGAGAAATTGCAGACCTATTCTGCCGCATTCCCTTTATCATTTTACTGGGGTCTCTCATATAAGCAGCTACTTGTTCACTAATATCCTATAACCAATAAGGTAATGAGTTTATACTCTTTGCTGCAGTTTTACATGAGCCAAGTGGTAGAGGCAAACCTGGTTAAAGGCGTGTAATTTCCCCCTTATAGCAGCAACTCCAGTTGTCACCTGTGTCTTCCTGTGCCATTTATCTATTGATTTATTCCTAAAGGAGGAGATCCTACAAAACAAAGCGCATGAAAAAGATCAATTATGCCAAGAGCTCCATTTGTGAGTGCAAGGAGAAGGAAGAATTTTAACTTCCCCACAAGAGAAATAAATGAAATGCAATGCACAATAGCAAAAAGCAAATGCTAGGATTTCATGATGAACTGAGTATCTTGCGAAAACCACATCTAACTGCAGCAAAAATATGCTCTCAATCAGCAGAGTGCAAGAAATGTTGGCCATTGAAGAAGCAATGCCTTTTGCTCTTCCAATATTGAAAACAATTGACATACAGTACAAGAACTGGCTCTTCCTTTTGTTTTTTTTTTTTGGGCTAAATCAAGAACAGGCTCTTCCATTGTATAAAGCTGAGGCACTTAAATGGAAGCTCCAGCGATCACTAATCAGGCGGGACTGCTGTAAGTTTATATGGTTATAGCTTATCAATTAAGATCAAAACCAAACACCCACAATGCGCATACATGAAATCCCTAGTCCTTAAAGAAGTGGCTAGCTACATTAGAAACTCCAAAAGACAATGTACATCATAAATGTAGTTATTTTACAAGGGACGACAGCATCAAGCGAAGTTGAAGAAAGAAAAATCAGGAAACCAACAGCAATCTTGCCAGGTGCAGAAATCACTCCAGCTGTGTGTACTCCATAACAAGATCTAAAGATGAGAATTTCATTAGCCTGGATCTAAGAGTAAAGCCTAGGCACAAGTCATCTGAATAAGTATGATCCACGCTAGTTGCAACACATACTGGACTTAAATGAATTAAATAATTGAACATGAAAAGATATAACTAGTCTACAAGAAGCCAGATACTTTCTTCACATTGAATGACTGAGACCCTAGTCTAAGTCCCAGAGGTTAAGTCAACCCAGTTGCCAATTCTAGTTGAGCAGAGACTGCCAGCATGAAGCAGCACGGAACAACGCTCAATAGAAGTTCGTATCCCCAAACAGAGTTCAAATTTGGGTGATCTATACAAATTTCCAGAAGATCAGCTCTGAAACTCCAGCAAGTTCCACAGCGTTAACAAAGCATATCTACTCACCATGAAGCCCTTTATTTAATTCTTTATTTTCCCCTTGAATTGCACGCGGTGTTGGCCGATAGGCAAGAGGCTTTAGGATGCATTTGGATTGGTCTTCATTTAAAGTAAAAATTAATTAATAAAAGTACCTTGAGTGCATTTGCGAAATTTTCAACCATTCTTCATCTATGTCCCCGCTTGAGTTTTCTGAAGATTCCAAACGCTTGGACTGCTTCTCTGAGTTAACTGAGGAGGACAAATTTGTTACCAACAAATTTGGTGCGTCAGAATTCATAAAAGAACTAAATCACAAACAACTTAACAGTAGAAATAAGGTAAGGCCATTTAGATTGAAATATATAATAGCTATGAAAGGTTAGTAATGGAATGCCAAAACTCTGGAATTTCATAAATTAGAGCAACTAATGATCATAATGTGTTGCGTCCAGAAAAAATAAGTCCGTTCCAAGGGTAACGTGTGATAAGAATGATGTTCAGGCATCAGGCAAGCCAAAGAAAGCCACCCCTACAAGAGAGTCCTTGGATGACTAAACATGCAAAATGCAACCAACCAAAATGGGCTGAAGGGCATATAATGGTATTGCCTTTAAAAAGAAATAGAAGCTTCTGTTAATACCTTCTGCAGATTCAATAATTGTGGGATTCTTCTCAAGTAATGCCTGCAAAATTACATATTTTCAGGTGAAACCAGCAAAAGGCAATAAACAGATCTAAATATCTTTCATATTGTCACAATCTCACCTCCTGTAACTGCAATATAGAATCCAAAGTTTTTGTGGATGAGGTTATTAAATCTAAATATGCATCTGCAACACCACTATCCGAAGAACAAAATAAGGATCTAATTGGTTCCTGCACAGAATGGAACTTTGCTTTAACCATAATCTGACATTACGATTCTAAACCCTGAGTAGCCCTAATGATTATAAAGTGAACCTGTGGAAGTCTGTTGCAACTTGAGAAAGCTTTTTGCAGTAAGAATCTGAACTCAAGAGCCTTGTCCCAAAGGGCCTTCACAAAGAGAGATTCATTGTCAGAGAAAAGAGCAAGGAGTAACCGCCTAGTATGGAATAAAAAACATAAGCACAATGATTGCTCAATGATGATTATATCAACTAAAACAGGCAGTCATGCTCGTAAAAAAATAGACATTTTAGCATTACTCTGGGGTTTGATTTGAGTGCAAGAGCTGACTATTATTATCTCAGATACTAAGCCAAGAAGCAAGTAGTTTTCTCAAATGTGAGAATCCAATTTACTTCTCTGAAACAGAATGTCACCACTCATTAACAAAACAGAAAAGAGAGGCCCAAGATAAAATGTAATTCAATTTGAACAGAATCCAGAATCAAGAGATAACAATATACTTGAAAAGCACAGGAAAGAGTAAGAGCATGACAAACCATACAATCCAACGGTGTAATACCTTCTGATTTTTTACTGCTTGACCTTTCTGAAGATCCTCGTCTCTATGTCGCTTAAGGTTTTTTAGAAGGTCTCTGGAAAATGAATTCCAGAAAACTGATAGTTATGATAGACATACATTAAGATGTGGCAAGCCTTTAATTAAGCTCAAAAAAACAAAGGAAAGCATGTTTTCTTTCACTTCTAAGTGATGGAGGTATACTAAATAACATCCATTTTTTGTTTTTTAGACCACAATATCTTTCATTTTCAATTTTTGATAAAATTTTCAGTTCTACTTTTCCAAAAACCACAAAGACAAAATATCAATTCAGAACTAAAAATTTCTTGAAATAAAAGGTCAACAAGGAAAAACTCAGCGCATGACATTTCTATCCAAAAAATACCAAATTCCGGAGTGATACAGAAACCCGGACCAATTATTTAAAATTCAAACATATCCAACTTAAGTATCAATTGAAGATTCAGAAGCACCATTCACAAATCCATTTTGCCTAGACAATATTTAAATAGACTTGTTATGTATTCAATTTCCAATATTAAGCCACACTACAGTAGAACTTCCCACAAGCATAGAGTAAAACTTTTGAAAATAAGGATGATCTTACTGCTCCTCATGCTGAAGCATTGATATTTCTTTCGCTAGTTGAGCCAACTCTGTCTCCTTTTGATCTTCATTCTTTTCACGTCCCTCCTCCCCATCCTCACCCTCTTCAGATTCATCTTCATTTTCATCATCCTCATCCATCCCATCACTTCCTTTGAGACTATTGTCATCATTATCATCATCATCATCATCATATTCCTAAGTAATTAAAAACCATCAATTATTCAATGGAAATTTTCTAACAAATAAAAGCATCAGTTAAATGAAATAATATATAAAAGGATAGAGACAAAATGCAACTCACATCAGATGACATGTGGTTCTCCATAACATCACTGCTGTCAAGTTCAAGATCACTCTCATTCTCACTCCCTTCATACACCGTTCGAGCTTGCTTCAAAGGCTTTCCCATTTGTTTAAAATCCTAAATTTCCAAAACAAGAAATAAAATAAATCAGCTCCTGCATTCAAAAAATAAATCTGGGGTGCAACATCAATTAATAGACAGGAAGTCTTAATTTTGAGAAAGTAATTATAGAAATTTGCCTTCTGATCTGGACGTCCACTCTGAACCTGACACCATGAGAAACGAAAATAAAAGAAAATAGAAGTCTTTGAACAGAAAGCCACAAGGATAGAATTTTGTAGTGATTATTCAAGAATAATCAGTGAACCTTGTGGATTTGTAGTTTTTCCTAGCATTGCAAGAAACCTTCTCTTCTTTTCTGCAGTTATTCCATTTCTTTAAGATATTTACAGCCAAACTATTTTATGACTTAGAGCCAACTGCACTGGCATCAAAATGCTTTGCATTGTTCCCTTCTTCAGCAATAAGGGCTCCAAGAATGCACCATTGCAATGTCCAAAACGTGGAAGCCTTTTGATGTATTGCTTTTTTTATATGATTTTCTAAAAAGGTTAGTTTATAGCTCATTCGATTATTTCCTTTGATTTTCTTCTTTGTTTACGGCCAATAATTGCCTTAAGTAAGCATATGCTAAGGCAGCTAAATTTAGTTTTACTATGATAAATGTAAAAAAACGTAACACAAACGAGTTACAAAGAAAAACAAACATTAATAAGAATGCAAAGTGCAGAATCCAAAGAGTTATTGCTACCTATTCATATAGTATCAAATTCTACTGCTACTGCTTACTTTGCGTAAAGAGCTCAAACTGCTTTCAATTGGATGGGGAGTTCGGTCCGGGTGGTATTCGATGGTGGCAGCCGGGGCGGAGGAGACGGAAGCAGAGGGCAGAGGACGGAGACGGTTGTCGGGGCTTGAGCGGAGTATAGGGTATAAGCAGAGGGCTTAAGGAAACAAAAATTAAAAAAAACAAAATAGCTTTACCAGAAAAATGTAGAATGGGTAAGAGTGGTTTGAACAGGATCACTAACCCGGCCCATAACTAAGTAATTGTTATGGGCCACATAGTACCATTTGGACCTCCTATTTCGTTCGCAAAACAACCTTTGACCCTTAAGTCCCTGATTGGACTACTGGAGGGCTTTTTCTTTTGATAGGAGTCTATTGGAGGCTTAATTAAGATAAACCCAAATTTGTCCCTTGGTTTTCTGTACTATGTGAATATGTTGTGTGTGAAGGAACAGAGAGAGTACCTTATTTTGCTTTCAAATACTTAAATTAGAAGCAGGCCAATGATTCACTTGGTAACACACTACTTATCAAACTTGAATTTGATGCTCTTTAGACACACTACTCATCCTTCTTCCTTATTCTTTTTATAATAATACAAGATTTTCTTCAAAAAGAGAATATTAGTAATCTAATTACTTATCTTTCGTGTAACTCTTTTAAGACTGATACGCCCCTATTTAAAAAATTGAAGTAAATTTTCAATTTTTGAATTTATTTTTATTTTCATAAATGATTTATCTCTTACAAAATGTACGTCAAAATTCTCAATTAATCCACCTAATAGGATCAATGATTTGAATACTTCACTAACAATTAACAATTAGCAAGAAAAGAGTCAATTTTTTTAATATCTTGTTTTAATCCCGTACGTGCAACAATAGACAACACTATTTATACAACTAACAATGGAGTATATGATTTATTTTAATAAGGAAAATTTATTCTAAATATTACTAAAGAAATGTTTTACTGTTATTAAAATTTATTTTTAATTTTTATATTACTGAATAATTTTCGTGTCTCTTTTTATATCCTTTATACATTTATAACTTTTTATATCATTAAATAATATTATGTCTCTTTTTATGTCACTCTACAACTACAAATAAATGTCGTATTCAATAAAATAAAAAGATACACAAAAATTATTCAATAAAAAAAAATTAAAAATATTATTTAAATAATATAAAAATAATATAAAATTTATTCACTGACGTGAAAAATTAAATAACATAATTAATATTAAGACATTTTTTAGTGGTGCGGTAAAGCTAATTTCTCTTTAATAATTAATAATTTCCAAGCAGCAAAGATAGGAATCCAATATGCATGATGAGTACACGTGCACATTCCAGGTCTCCTCGTTCGCCGGCTTGCATGGCTGGATTTTATCGATCAGCGCAAGGTTTTCTCGTACGGTGTTCCCTTGTTTACTCGACTTTGCGTCTTAGTCCTATTTCTGTTTTCTTTTCTATCGCAGATTTATAATGGGGTTAAATAAAGTTTTGTTAAATTTTTTTAAATTTTAAAATTTGAGTTTAATATTTTCATATTAAAATATAAAAATAAAATTATATTGAATTTCAAATTAACATTCATCCGAGTATAATTTTATAATATTATTTACATGAGATTTAAAATAAAAATTTTAAATTAAATTCAGTCCGAATGCACTATTACAAAATGATCGTAATTTTTTAAGGAGAAAATATTAGAGCAGATAGTACCAATATTTATATTTATAGTGAAATTAGATATTGTTTTGTTTTAAAATTTTATGACTTGGATTTTGAGAGAGAAAATTTTTTATGAAATAAAAAATATGATCTAAAAAAAAATTTGTATTGGATTACATAACGGAACCAATCCAAACACACCTTTAATTCCAATTGGTAAAGTGCGCACGTGTGGCTTTTTACTCGCCACACGTGTACTTGTTGCCGCCAGGTGCAACATGCCCAGCATGCATTGCGGAGCAGCCGGAGCTGGAGTTGAACTAGCATGCCGGTGAAAGGTTGTGCCCGACGCACGTGTTAAAGATCCTCCCCGGCTGATCAGAAAACGTTTTCTAGTAATTTTGCGGAAATTGATAGTCGATAATTTAATCATCTCTTTCTTATAATTCTAAACATTTTATTCTAATCTCTTAAAATTTTTATTTTTTTAATTAGTCTTCAAAATTTTAATTGATTATGATCATTTTTAATCTTTATAAATAATTTTAAATTATTTATTTTTATTATTATATTTTATTTAATATCTTAATTTAAATTAAATTTACCAAAATTAAATTTATAATTTATACATTAATTTTAATTTAAAATTATTTATATTAAATTACTTTATAAAAATATAAGAATTTAATTATTACTTACAAATTTTATAAAACTACTTATATATTAACTTAAATTTTATATTTTATATTTTTTAATAAAAATGAATCTCGTATATTCAATTACTTTATAAAAAAAACTTTAATTATTAAATAATTATCAACAAACATAAATTTAATTTTTTTTGAGTACTTTGATCATATGCTTCAAGGTCTAAAATTTTACATTAAATTTTTTACTCTATTATTTTATCTATTTTATATTTTATAAATTTTTTATTTTTTTCATTTAGTGGTACTATAATGGCACGATTCATAATATCTACTTATGGTATTCTTCTAGTATTGGGAGAAAAAAAGAGGTAAAAATTATATACTAATAGCCTAAGATGGAGAAAAAATATTTGATATTTTTGAACAAATAAAATTTTAATGTTATGTATTATTTGATTTTTTTTCTAAACACATACTTTCTCACCCACATTTCATTTGACAGTGTTTGATCGGACACGAAATTTTATGTAAAATTTTGAATTGTATTATAAAAGTAATATAATATAATATAAGAAATGTATGGATCAATGGGTACTTTATATTGAATTTAAATATATAAAAGTAATATATAGTATGATTAGTAATTGATTAATAGTATAAAATATATTAAAATATTTTTTATAAAAAATATCAATTATTTTAGGACGACCCAATATAGTAAAAAGATCATATGAAATGGAAAGGAATGAGTATATTTTAGGATGTGAAAAAGATTCATTTTAAATATATATATATTTTAAAAATCTAATTTAAATATTTTTAAATTTTCAAATATATATGTGTATCACATGGGTTTAAACTAGTATTTCTTAGATAAAAAGAACAATCTTCAAAATAGGACCAGTCTAAAAAAGACGTGAAATTACGAATAATAAAAATCTGGGCTTTTTCTATAAAATTATTCCGTTTTCTCTTTTCATTTTGGTCGAAACATCCAACTCTTTTATTTATTGAAGACAGAAAAACGAAAGCCAGGCCAGACGGAATCAAAGAAAGAAGCGTTGTCGTTGCGTGGGGAAATTGGGCCGAGATCACGTGGGGGAGGGCCGCAGATGAAACAGAGCTTTCGTACGGTGAATTGTAAAGGTTCGTGATGGGACTGTTGGATTAGATGTCCATCTAATCTTAAATCAGGCTGCGCCACTGTTGGAAAAACATGGCGGGCCAGCCGGCACATGCATTGCCAACGTGGCGGTTGGTCAACATGTTTCTAATCATTGGACTTTCAAAAGGAGGTTCTACTAATATAACTTCAATTTAATAATACTCCACAGGAGTAATCTTTTTGTCGCAATTTTTTTTTTTAAATGTACCCCCATTTAAAATCAACGTGGCAAAATGAAGGTGAATTTATAAGTTTTATTTGCAGACTCAACCTTTTACTTTTTAGGTTTCATTTTTTATTTTCTAATAATTTATCGGAGAATAACATTATATATAAGAGGTGGTAAGTCAGTTTTATTATTTTTAAAAAGTTAAAATATAATTTTCCCTATTTCAAGAAACGCAATAATTTGTCCGACATTATGTAAAGTATTTTTTAATGTACAAAAGAATATCAGGGACAATTAAGGAAAAATCATTTAATTGCTCCATTTGAAAAGTAAAAGAAAAGAAACTAAAGAGAGGCCTTTTATAAATTTCTCTGAAGTGTGCAAATTTTTATAAATACCGATTCACGTTATAAATTAACTCGTCATAATTATATAATAAGAAGGCTCGTCACATTTATATTACAAATATAATAAATTTTTAGTCAAAAGGATTATAATTACACCTTACTTTAATGAATTATTGAACCGTTAGTCAAAAGTTGCTTATCCGTTTCTAACTTCTGATGAAGGAATTGAAAGGAGCAATAGATGAAACAGGGCATGTGGATCGAGCAAAATCTTGGAGAATTGACCAGTGAATTTTGTGATGGATCACCAACGGCCAAGTCTCCTTCTGAATTAGCTTGTGCTCCGTAGCGCTTGTCTGGAAGCCATTTGGAGCATATGTGATAATGTCTTCAATAGTAACCACTTGATGACCATTGCCTATGTCCCTGTCAATATATATTCCCATTGGATTTGGATCATTAGTATTCTTTAGTTCTATTCAGCAAAATGATTGCTAGTGTTCTTCTCAAATCATCGCCAGAAAAGCAACTCTACCCTTCTTGTCTTCTGAAACAAATTTCGGCCACAATTTAAAGTTTTTTTTCTCCTTTTTTAATATTTCTAACAGGGGGAAAGAACGGTTATAAACGTAAAGATGAAATATGCGTCACAAGGAGGATCCAAGTAAATTTCACTCGCATGTTTAAGAATTCGGAGACACTTAAATTGGAAGGAGACACTTTTAGCAACTTTAGAGTACTCATTCTATCTTATTTTTTTGTGATCTTCTCACTATATTGAAATATTTTAAAATATAAAAAATATTTTAATATATTATATATGATCAATTATTTATTATCTCTATTATATACTTACTTAATTTCATAATATATATCATACTTTTTTATTTATTTTATAAATATATATTGCATTCCTATATAAAGGCGTTATTTATTATTTTATTTCTAATTTTATCCTTATTTTTTATGAACTATTTAATTTTTTAAAACTATTAATTTTTCAATTAATAACTGACAATACTTATTAATATTAAATTTAAATTTAACATAGTAAATAATTTTTTTAAATAGAGATATTTTAGACATATATCAAACTTTTATATAAAATTTATCAAACTTTTATATAAAATTTATCAAAATTTTAATTCCTGTAAAGTATTACTTTTATATATTTAGATTTGACATAAAATATATATTGATTTGTATATTTTTTATTTTTTATTATATTATATTATCTTTACAATATAATTTAAAACTTTACTTAAAAATTCATATATAATTACACACTATCAATAGAAATTAGTTGAAAGGAGTAGTAATGGTTATTACATATTATGTGCTCATCATAGATTCTTGTCCTATTACTTTTACATAATTTAAATTTGAGTAGAACAATAGTTTCATATTAGTTTAACTCCTCAGCTTGCCATTCTTGATCAGAAACTCAAAATTATTACTGTTAGACGTAAAAAAGTGAGTTACATGTGAAAATCCTTTTACATTGTGAAGTGAAAAATAAAAAAGATTAATTGCTACTTTATCAAAAATAAGGCTATAATTGAATAGTATTTTATTTTTAAATTAAATTAAAATTTTAAACACATATTTTTTTATAAAATTAAAAATTTTAAAATCAAATTATATTCAAATCAGTAATCTGTTATCGCCACCTTAATAAAATTGATGAAGATTTAAGAGAATGATTTATTTAGACAAATGAAAGGCCAAAACAGGAGGCTTGACCAATGATTGGAGAAGATTAGATGTAGGCGTAGAGGAGACAAGATGTCAGAGAAGGGGGACCAGGCATGGAGTGTCATGCAATTTGAGTACGTGGCAATAGGACAAGTCCGAACGCACGTGATCTATCCTGGTTTTCCTCGTCTTTACTGAATTCAATACGTCCCACCCTCCCACGTGATCTCTACTTTCTCTCCTCCACACATCTTTCCTTTCCAATACCCAATATTCCTTTTTTTTTTCTTTCTTTCCTTCTCCCATCCGACTCGGCTAATCAAGTTCAAAGCCAACATATCTTCTTTTCTTTTCTTCCTTTAGTAATTACTTATTTACACAATATATAAATATTTTTAAAACTATTTTTACTAATAAAGTCATTTTTTTAGAGATACTAACAAGGTTAAAAGGAGACTCAATGAATTTTACTATGCCATAATGCACAAAGTTTTCGGATTATATGGACAATATTTGATTTAAATTCAAATATAATTTGGATCTAATTCTTTTTTTATAAAATTTTATTTTTAAAAAATTTTAAATAAAAAATATTAAACTCAAATACAAATTAAATACACTCGAATTTGATGGATGTATTGCATAATATATAAAAGTACAAGAAAGGACTAATTTAAATATACTGTATATGATAATTTAAATTTATTATAAATTGTATAAAATCTATCACTTATCAAAAATTAAAAAAAAATTATAATAAATTTAAAATTTGAATTACTATATATATATAATCAGTATTAACATGTGTATTTGAAACACGAGTTAAAGTTTTTTATTTTTTAAAAAATAAATGTGAGATTAGAAAAAAATTATTTTAAAAAAAATTAACTTAAATTGCAAGATCACATCAACTAGTGGACCAAGGTTTTCATCTTTCAACTCCTAAAGCTTTTGCGGCCTCTCCATGCGGGGCCTGATTCATTTCCCCGTTCCATTTGGACATTTGTTGCCAATGCTAAGTGAAAATTGAAATGATTACACTATAAATGGAGAGTTGAATTGGAAAAAGAAAAAAGAAGTCTAGAGAAGCATCCAATGATTACCGAGTAAGGTGCAAACTCTACCTCAGCGCGTTGTGGATGAGAAAAATCTATAATACGTAGTTCGATATTATGGGGAATGATTCAATTAGGGAGTATCCAATGATTGTACACAAGTGCGTGTCGGGTCAACACAAGACAGAGCGACACACACGAGCGGATCGAGGAATGGGTCCCACGTGCTGCAGCATGTGGGCGTGCATCTGCATGCTTGTGCACGTGAAGCCATGAAGGTTCCCCGCATGGCCTTCTCTGCTTTTTGTCCCGCCTCCTCCTATCTTTTTCCTTGATTGAGCTTAGCGCCGGTTATCTGGTCCAGCAAAGGTCGCCTAATACTTTTCTTTCTATTTGGATCGATCTTTTTTCTAGAATTATTATTTTGAAAATGAAAAATAATTAAAAAGAAGACATTGATTTTCATAATAAAAAATTAACAAAATACACATATAAACATTATGATTGTTTTTAAATCTCGATCGTGAAAGAGAATGAGAGAATTATGATCAAAAATAATTTTAAAATAAAAGAAGTTGTAACATGTAAGTATTTTTTATAGAATAACATAAAAAAACTGACGAAGTATTCAATTTTATTACATTGCAGTATTTTCAAGCAGCTAAAGAGAAAAATCCTGGGAGTGTGAAATCTCAAATTAGTAGTAAGAGAATAGTCTCAAAATTGTTAGAGCAATACTCATCTATGGTTTATGTGATCGGAGCTATTAATTTCCACGGTGATGTACGGAGGTCTGATAACTGACCTTTTCGTCTGTTTCTTGAATGTTCCACTAGGTTTTGAAACTGAAAGTCGGCGGAACCAAAGCTAGGTTTGATTGCTTGGGCTACTGAGACACCCATTTAAGAGATGTTAAACCTCATTTCTTAAATTCGACTATGATTTGTAGTTTTGAACATCAGCTGCAACCACAAAAAAAAAAAAAAAAGTTCATATTATGAGTGTTTTTGAAGTTAATATTTGTTAAATTATTAATCTACTTAGTATGTTTTTTATGTTAATGCTAGTTAAATTATTAATTTACTTTATAAAATGAAGGGTCAGATGTCGATTTATATCTCTCTCTTTTAATCTATTGAATAAAGAGAGAGAAAGAATGGAGAGGGGTAAAAAAAAAGAGAGAATGTTGATCTATTGAAATGCGAATGAACAAATTGATTGAAAAAATTCCGATGGCTTGAAATTCCAACCCTTGCTCAAGAGCTTTGGAGGAAAAAGTCTAGCAATGTTATTTATATTTTTAGGGTTTGTTTGGTTCAGGGATTTTAGTGAGAAAAAAGAAAATAAAATTCTTAGAAATTTAAAAATATGTGTATTTTTTGGTTCGCTAGAAACAATATTGTGAAAATAGAAAATGATTTTCCAACAAAGTAATTTCCCTTGTTTGGTTGATGAGATTTAGCGATAGAAATGGCCTAGTTTTTCATAATAATGGCTTGATAAGAGATTATTTGAATAAAATTTTGATTTGAAAAAAAAAAAAAGAGTTGAGAATAGGCTATTGCATCGAGAGTTTTAGTACCTTTTGCTTCGGGTAGTTGATTTTTCCTATGAATTCACATAATGGTAGCCTTATTGAGAAAAAAATATCACCACAAGATGGAAGCATAAAGAAGTATCTATGCTTTGACTTTCCTCTTCATTTTCCTTTTCCTCATAATTTTATGCAGAAAAAGATTTATGCACTTTCTATTATATATTTCCTTATCAATTTCTTTATTTTATTTTTCTTTAGTGTTTTCTTTCACAACCAAAAAAGGAAAATCTTTTCTAAGAAAAAGTGTTTTCTTTTCCACAATAAAATTCTCAAACCAAACAGGACCTTGAGGTCTCACAAAATTTTTTAAGAATTTCTTCCCGAATGATTAATTTATCTTTTTAAGGTCACCATTGTTTCGGTCTTTTTTTTCCTTATTAAGGCAAATGTTATTTCATTTGATCGATCAAATTTGATTGTCAATCTTACCTGATCCTTTGCCACCTTATGTTTGGTATTCTTTCATAAAGTTATACAGTTTTTATTACGTATCGTTACAATACATATGTCTTAATTTCTAGGTTGCCTGTTTCAAAATATATATTATCTTTTGTTGTAAAGTGTTAATTTTTTTCAATTTTTCAAAACACAATTCTCCAATATTAAATTTAAACTTGGAATAATAACTAATAATTTTTTAATAAGAGTATTTTAAATATCTATTAAAATTTTCTACAAAATTTATCAAAATCTTAATTTTTTTTATAAAATAAAATTAGATTATATATTTTGAAGCTGAATGAGTATTTGTTTATTTCGTCCTCTACACTAGTTTTCTATAAAAGCAACAATATCTTATAAATGTAATTTTTCACTAAGAATTATCATGTAAAATCATAAATATGATGTAAAAAGATCTTTATAAGCTTTAAAGTAACAAATGAAATGATTTAGGTCTAAAATGACAAAAAACTTTCGTAACAGTTTGGCAACCTTTCCAAAATATTAAACAGATTTATTAAAATTGAGAACTTTTGAAATATAATGCAAAACCACTACTTTGTATTCAAGTTATTTATATAAAAAAATTGATATAAAACTTTTCAAAGAAAAAAAAAACGATATCAAAATACATCGCGTTTCTACTTGGCGATTCCAATTGCACGACAACGGCATTGTTTGGACCACCGGCGTATCTCGGACATCGTTCCGGTCGAGTCAACTCAACAGGAAAACTGAGTGACCGTTTTAATCCTGTGTCGAATGACTTGTCATCCGTCAACAAAAAACGAACGACAATCAATTCATCACCTCCAATAAACCCAGTTCGATTAGGTAAGCGATGCATGTGAAGAATTAAATTAGATTTAAAATCTGATTTAATAATTATTAAAATTTTAAAATTTTTAAAAATATAATTAAAATATGATCTATTGGATTAGATTTTAAATCTCTCTTGACATAGCAGAATCACCAAGCATCATACAGGTTCAAAAGGCATTAAAATCTTTGACCGGTTAAATTCACTTATTTAATATTATATTTGTTTCAAAATAATTCTCACTTTTAAATAGGGTATGAAAATTAAGATTTTGAGGAAATCCTTGTATAATCGAGTAAGAGAAACATAAGTAACCTTAACCTTATGAAAGAATGAATTGAAGGTAATTTTCTTCCACATGGTTAATTGCAATTTTTTTTTAACTGCAAGAATGTAAGAGTAACTTACCTTTTAAATGCAAGCCAAAGTGTTCCACAAAAAGCAGTGACATTAATAATCCATTATATAAATCTTATGAATTTTTAATACTGAGTAAAACGAGTTGACGTCTTAAATATTTTAAGTTTCAGGCTTTTATCTTCCAACATGTAGAAGTTCGGTTTTTGCATCCTAATTATAAAATACACAAAATAATAAAAAAAAGACTTGATCATTATGAAGCATATTCGTTTAGAAAGTTATACTCCATAAGGATGGAGCTTACACGAGCACCTCCTCACTAATTACCTTTCACTTTATTTTCTTCATTAACCTTCAATCGTAGCAAGCTATGCAAGAATTCAAAAGAATTGAGTCTTTTTGTAGTTCCGCGGTAAAAATCAAACTCTTTAAAAGTTTGAAGGTAAAAACCAGGACTTCTATTCATTAAAAACTTTTTTAAAAAAATACTTCTCTTGTACTCTATAATTCATCATGGGCAATAAAGATCCTTCAAAGTGACTGAAAGTTGGAACACTAATGACTCGAGTTTACTTAGTTTTTTATATGAAAAATTATGAAGAGTCACTTGATAGAATTAAAACATGGAAGATGAAGAGAATATTTCAAAGTGTTTTGGATGTGGGAAAAGAATTAAAATATGGAGTATCGATTTGTCGTCAATTTTGACTGTATTGCCAAGTTCTACAAGTCAATAAATGAGGCGAGAGATAAGTGAGAGTTTAAAATTTGAGTAAATTAGTTAATTTAAATTATATCTTAATATGTGTGAATATTTCTAAAATTACATTTGTTATGACACATAAAGAGTATTAAAGATTTGAAACTCTCTTTTTCCCTATTTATTCAACGCATTATCTATTTTTGAACTAAACTAATACTCTTTTCGTTCACAATTAAATATTGATATTTTTAAAAAAATCTATAATTGAATATCTACTTTTATAAAATAGTTATATATTCTATTTAAAATATTATTATTAACCTTCTTAATTTTAAAAAAATAAATTCTACTAATACATAATTTTCTCACTTATTTCTTTAATTCTTTTTATTTAAAAGATTTACTAATATATAAACCATATCACTTACTTCATTAATTATTAAAAATATTACAAAATTAACAAGAATAAATTTTAAAAATTAAATAATTTAAATATTTATATTAAATTAAAATAAAACATTTATTATGAACATAATAAATAATTTAATTAGTAAAATATCTCCGGTCACCTATTGACGCAATGCTTATGGTGGTAGCTATGTAATTAGTCAGCATCCTATAAGTTATACTTCGTCTAATCATATTAAGCTAAGTGTACTGTGAGTCTTTGTATTAATGAATGAATAAGTAATAGTGATAGGATTTACAGTACATTTAATTTAATATAATTGATCGAAATATAACTTATAAAATAATGACTAGTTACATAATTATCACTATAAGGTATCTTACATGCTTATCCCAAACTGTCTTTGAGGTTTTTGTTCTGAGTAGCAGGATAACAGCATAGGGACTTGACAAAATAGAAAAACATTATTTACCCCTCAATTCAATATCGATGGCGCACATCAATAACCACTGGATTTTAGTGCAACTCCGCCCTGCGTCACGCGCTTAAGACATTGGTGGGTCCAGCAGATCCCATCCCGGTCAGTTTCACTTATTTTCACAAGCTCCGGCGCGTGAATCAAATCACAGAGCGTGCAATTTGCATATAATGCCTCTCACGAGAAAATCTCACCTCAGTCAGCGGTCAACAGGGCGAAAAGCAGCTTTTCATGTGAGAAGTTACCTAGACATCCCAAAGAAAGTAAAATGCACCACAAAAAGGCAATGCATAAAAGAAAATTGCACCTAAAAAAAGGGCTTAAAAAAGTTTTAAAGAAGATGTGATAGCTTTCCAATTTCCCAAGTAAGCGAATGAGATGTTATCATTTGATGAACTTTTCATTTAAATTTTTTTATTTTAAATTTTATAAAATAAATTATTAAAAAATATAGACATCAAAAGAAAAAATATTTATGCTTTTAAAAAAGAATTATTAATAAAATAATAGCCAAAATATTTAAAAGACTGAATGTTTTTTCCAATTGTATTTTATGTAATTTTAGAAAATACCATTGTTATTTTATTTTCTATTTGATTTTTTATAGTTTTAACCGATAAATATTGTTCATCGATCCAAATTTTACCTCGAGATACATATTTTGAACTATCTAAGTGATTTATTATTTAAAAATATTTAAAAAATCACAAATGCTTAATTTTTTTTAGAGAGCAAGTCTTATTAAAAGAAAAAAATAAGCTATATTAAAGGGAGAAATAAACCTAATAAAATAAGAAAAATCTTACACTAGGCAGAAATTAAATTTCTAATTCTTGATTGAAATGCATCAGCTCTTACTACCCCAACAATGTCTCCCGGCCCCGAATGCTAAAGCATTTGAGTGTGGATGTCATTTTTGGGCCATAATTTTCTTGCACAAAGCAGAGTTACTTTTGCTACACATTTATTTCTATTAATTCAGGAAAAGTACTACTACTATAATGTATCATGTTATGCAAATTTTGTTGGTATAGTGCGGATGTGGGTTACTATATTGTCATTTAATAAGATAAATAAAGTTGGAGACTTGTAGTCAAACAAAACCATTATCAACTAAATACACATTTCTTTTGTAGATAAAATATAAATGATGGTCCATGCACTTATTCATAACTAAATATGTCTTTCCTTTCCGTTACATTATGGTCCACTGCAGAACTTAGGTAGGAATAAACGGCTTTTTTTCTTTTTACGAATGCTTATGATGATTTTTTATGAATAAATAATTATCTATTAATAGTAAAATTATCAGAGTCATTATAATAAAAATAATCTTCAAAACCGCTTCAATACTCATAATGAATCGATTTGTTATGTAAATATTTGTTCATGTATAAACGTATTATTTCCTTTTTAACATTCAAATATTTTTTTTGATAATTGAAAGATTATCCATTAATAGTGAAATGGTGCAATTATTACAGCTAAATACAGTCTATAAATTCGACTCTAATATTACAAAAGAGAAGAATTTTAAGACTGGGATAACACATTACAACGAACCACATAAAATTACACATTGGTTTAAAAACTATGATAACGGAGACAATCCCACACCCTAGCAAACTAAAGTGAGAAACAACTCATCTATGCGTATACACCTTTTACCAGCCCACTATCTGTTGTAGATAATATAAATCACTGTCCGCCATAACCTTATGAGTAGATCTAATTTGTGGTCTACCAATATGCTTATTTAGGATGGGATTTTTTACCCACGTATCTATTTACAATGAAAATACTTATTTACGAATAAATACACAATTTCCTTTTTATTTGTCATGACACGAATTCATTCAGATTCTTCTTAATTGTTTTATAGATTTTTCTAAACCATTCACATATATCAACCCTCAATTAATTAAACAGTTAAATGATATTCTCTCAACTTGACCTTGGGTAGAGTTTCACCAACCAAAATCTAGGGCCATTTTTATGATAGGGAAAACTTTATGAGAGATCACAAAATCGAATATTTTCCAATATTTCAGAGGAAAATAATTATTTTACCTTACATAAAAAGGGTAAGGAAAGTTTTATAGCCATGATTTTCTCAAAAGAAAAGAGGAAAAATAATGAAAAATAGTATAGACCTTTACTTAACCAGGGTTGGAAAATGGGAATGGCAGTGGAAATATTGACCCAACCAAAGTTGCAATAATGAGGCATGCAAAATCAAAGAAGAACGAAGCCAATCCCATTGCCATCATTGGGCCAATAGCCACCTCTGACACAAGTCATCATTGAACATCTGCCTCTATATCTCTCTCTCTCTCTGTATCTCTTGCTCTTTCTCTCTCTATAAGTATACGTCTACATCGATATATAGGTTTCTGTCCTGACCTATTTTTAAAACTTCTGTGTAGCATTGTACAGTTGATAGAAGGAAAAGCTGCAACCCCTCTGTTACCAAACGGAGCACCCCATTTCTCTTCTTTCTGTCCCCTCCCTTATTGCTTTGTTCTTCCGGAGTGGAATCCCACCTTGCTCTCTCTCTCTCTCTCTCTCTCTCTCTCTCTCTTTTTCTTCTTCTCTTAAAGAGTCAAAGTCTAAGGGGTTGTAAAAGAGAGAACAGGGAGAAAGTTGTTTGGTTCTTTTCAAAGACTTGGAGCAAAAGATGGCTGAGAAAGAGGCTGCCGATGGTCTGCGGTTGAGTTTGAGCTTGGGTGGTTTTGGTGAGAATCAGAATAATCCGCCACCGCCTCCTCCACCACCTTTCCCGTTCAAAAATCTCTTGCGATCTGGCGGTTTGCCTTTCATGCAACCGCAACAACAAAACCAGCACCACCATTTCAAGTCGTCCTCTCTTCTCGGGGAGCCGTTTCTACCTTCTTCGGCGGGTAAGTTTTGCTTTCGACACCGATAATTTCCTCTTGTTGGTAATTTTAGTCATCTGTGTTTATCTTTCTTTAGCAAATCTGAGCGTGTTTGGTTTTTTATGCCAAGAAACATGGCTTTTCGAAAAATTCAAGGAAACGTCAAAAACGGAAAAAACAAAAAAGAAATGGTTCTTAAATGTTCTGCTTCGAAAGATCATCAAAATGTTTCCTTAAAAAAGTCTCTTTTGAGAAAAATTTACTAAATCAAACAAACCATTCTTTTTTTAAGATCTCAAGAACTCTGGACATTTCTTTTCTTTTCCCTGGGGAAAGATAACTAAGGGCCTCTCTTGATTTGTTCTTGCAGAAAGAAATGCTGGTGAACCCAGATCTTTTTCCCGAGGAATCGATGTAAATCGCCAAGCAACAGGAGCAGACTGTGAAGAGGAAGCCATTGTTTCGTCACCAAACAGCACGGTCTCAAGTATAAGCGGGAAGAGAAGCGAGAGGGAAGAGAACGACGCAGAGAGGCCTTCAAGTTCACTGGAGGACGACGGTGGCGACGCCGCAGCGAGGAAGAAACTTAGACTGTCCAAAGAACAAGCTGCCATTCTTGAAGAAACCTTCAAAGAGCACAACACTCTCAACCCGGCAAGTGGCACTTCTAGTAAATTTCTTGGAGAAGAAAGGGCTTTTTCAAGTAGTGAATCGTGCTGTGTGCTAATGATGAGTTGTTGATTTTGTTATGTCTTGCAGAAGCAAAAGTTGGCTTTAGCGGAACAGCTAAATCTCAGGGCTAGACAGGTAGAGGTGTGGTTCCAGAACAGGAGGGCAAGGTCAGTAATTTCTCCATGACTCTAGGGGTATTCTTGGCAAATCAGCGTATCTCTTGGTGTCCAAATATGTTAACGGAAAATAAGATTTGTCTATGACTTCAAAAGAAACACACGTGTGCCATTATGTTGACTGTGTTTTTATTTAAAAAATGGTACTCAGTGTAAATTAAGCTTTAAAGAGAGGGTAAAATTGGAATTTAAAAAGCTTTTAAGGTCCGTTATGGATCTGCGTGCCCATCAAAAGGTTCGACCCAAAAAGACATTTTGGATCTTTTAGTTTTACCAATGTGTGGATGTTGGTCGAAATTGAACCATAAATGATACAAGGTCAATCCGTGTTACGTATGTGGCCCAATCACCTTTTTTAAACCTCCCTTTCCCTCTTCCCGAAAAAGGAAAGCAAGAGCGTGGGTGTGGTTTGATGAAGAGAGTTATGACTCTCGAGACTTTGTATTTAGACCATGAAAAGACACGGGCCTTACACAGTATAGAATATATGTCAGAGTTAATGATTTGCATTTTGCATTTGTAGGAGCTTATGTACTGCTGGGCCTAACGCATTTAGAGATATTTTAATGTTGGTTATTCGTTGTTTAGGTAGTAGTCTAGCGGTTAGAGGTTTAGCATAGCTCGTAGGTCAGGAGATGATGACGCATTATGATCTTGCAGGACAAAGCTGAAGCAGACGGAGGTTGATTGTGAGTATTTGAAGCGTTGTTGTGAAAATCTGACCGAGGAAAATAGAAGATTGCAGAAGGAGGTGAATGAGCTTAGAGCACTGAAACTTTCACCACAGTTTTACATGAACATGAGCCCGCCCACCACGCTTACTATGTGCCCCCAGTGCGAGCGTGTCGCTGTCTCATCCACGGCCTCCTCCGCTGCTGCATCAACTGCATCAGTTGCTGCACCTGGTGCTGGAATTGCTCGCCAACTGAATCCACCAGTTGCCTCTAACCAACAACCAATGGCAATGAACCCCTGGGCTGCAATCTTCGCAAACCAAGCTCCTGATGCCTGCCGTCCTCGGCAGTAGTTTTTACCTTTACAACAGAGTTACGGTGCTAAGTTCATGTTTTTTGGATTATCGCTTCTGGTCAAGACAAGCAGAAGGGTTGTAAAGGACAGATAGATGGAAGGATTTGTGTTTATAGCAGGTAGTAGCTGAATGAGATGACTTAAAAGAGAATGAGAATTCTCCTTTTTCTGAATTGATCAATGAACGAGCAGACTTTTAGAGTGCATGAAAATGTGGATGTAGTGATAGAGATGGATGGAAATTGTAGGAAATTTAAGTAATGTAGGACAGCGTTTGTCATACAGAGCCAAATGATGATTGAATCAGCTTATGAAAATTGATTTTTGGTTGGGAACTTTTAAGCAATCCTGCTTTTTGTGAGGACATAGCTTTCTTGTGTACAAGATTATTGCGAATATTAAGCTCCTGTAGCCAGGAAGACCTCTCATGGTCCTTTACCGCAACAGGGTACCGCTGGAGCATCTAGACGCTTACACATTGATTTCAACATTTAAGGACAAACCATCTTTTGAGAGCCTAGAAGAAGATTGAAAAGTTCCTTGAACAAGGCCCCATTATATATAAGAAGTTCATCAAGTAACCTTCAAAGTTCCAGCTTCATCTTCCACCACTAGAGACTGAAAAAGTTTAAAAAGAAAAAAAGCCTAAGAGAGTTAAGGGGGATATAGTAAGAGCACTACGTCACGATCTCTGAGCAAGTCTGAACCCTAAACTACATAACCACAAACACAACCCCCAGGGGGATCTTTTTAACCTCTTACAGGAGAGGGAATGGTATGGGAATAAGCTATAGTCACTGCAAGATCCTATAAGGAAAAGCTGAAAACACCATTACTACACGTCAGCTTCCTTCATGAGCAAGAGATGATACTCAAACAGTATTTACAGTGTCTGCAAGAGAACGCAGTATGCAGCCCAAACCAGCTTTCTCTGTCAGCTTTTCATGAATACGCAAGCATTGATCACATGTTGGACGATCTCCAGTGGACAAACCTCTATACAAGTACCTGAAATTAACATTATAAGCCCCAATTGTCAGGTTACTAACAGAAAAAGGAACACACAGTCGCATAACAGGGTGCCAACAATTATTCAAGCAGGCATATAGTGCATTTTCCTCCCCGAGTTTGTGGGTAGGGGGAATAGAAATTATGAAAGACAATAAGCATATTTAAAAGAAAGCTTCAGCAGTGATTGTCTAGGAAATTTGAAGTTTTATCCAACATTTTATCCAGGGATTCTTGTTTAACTCTTATAGCCAGTCTAGTATTATTCAAGACAGTCTACTCAATTAATCTAGAAGGTCGTTCAGCAAAATTTGAGACATTAACCAACAACAGTTACTTTGAAAGAAGGGAGCTGAGATGAGATGAATACTCTTCCCATCTTGCGTGATTTTAGTTGCTTAACTTTTTTCAATCCGGGTATTCTATGTTAGATATCCTGATCAAATACAAGGTAATGCTCGTGGAGGATTATCATAGCCTGCTGTATAGGCTCTTATGCAATGTCGATGAACCAACTCATTCCATCATAAATGCTCAGGTTTCTTTCGGAATGCAATATAGCATTCTTTAATATTTTTTTGTAACTTCTCTTGATCAAGTTAATGCATTTAGCGCTATTTTCTTGATTCTCTCTCACAGTTATCAGTTTCAGACCTCTCTCCACATATGAACTTATGTTGAATGCAGTCAGGGAGTAGAGAATCTAACAACCATTCATAGGGAAGATCAACCTAGAATTCATGCTCTCACACAATTCTTTCTGGGAACTAATTAAAACAATCAACAGCACATCCAAGTCCTAGAATACTATACTAAACTGCAAGCACTGTCCTTCTGATGCAGCTCACAAGAAGAAATTTGCGGATTAGATTTATGGTTGTTAAGCCCCTATGGCCTTCTAAAACTTGGGGCTATTTGGATAGCTAATGCATTTCTTTAACAAACTATCTTACATCTTGTAACTACTGCCAATAAGAATTCACCTTAGCTTTCTTTGTGGTAATACATGTCTTTTATAGTTTCATAAGGTACATATTTTGTAGGACAAACACAAACATGAATGGCTGAAGTAGGTCCTTCTTTTTAAAAAGGCAAATTGATTATGACACTGAAAGTCTTTTGCATGATTTTTGAGAAGAGAAACGTAATTCATATAATCAGAAATTAGGTTGCAGAAACTGCAAAAGGTAACAAGAGTTTCAATAATCCTTTTACTCATTCAAAGTCACCAAGTACTGTTTTCTACCTGCTTGTTAATAGTTGATAAAAATGTGGCGCAATGAAAAGAAGACAGCCTGAAATGGTGATTATATATCAAGCGAAGAAATACTTTCAAGCAAACCAATCAAAATCATTGCAATATATTTTAATCTTTTAGTTATATGTTACCCTTGGACGACTCTTCCTCATCACAAACAACTGGGCAGAGGAGAAAATATCCCCAACTGGAAAAGGTCTCAAACAAATTCGTATCACATATAACCAGATTCTAGTTCTCATTTCCACAACATCACAATCCCTTTGACTATTATGTGAAGTGCTCACATTTTCAACTGCAGGCCCTATATAGCTTCATAAAGTGCAAGATTCTGTCTAGTTTGCAGATTTTCTCATACTATTTAGCATAGCCAGAAAATTCACTTACTCTCATGCATCTCAAATACCTGCAAGAAAGACATCAACTGACTTCTGGTCTTATAAAGTTCAACTGTCCTGAAAATTTTATCAATTTCTTGACACCAAAAAATGAAACTTGATTCTTCGTCTTCAGCAACTTAAGTGCCATAAAGTGCTTGACACTGCCTGAGTTCACCTTTCCCACTTCCCTATTTTTGCTCTTCAAGTTGATCATATAAGGATCAAAACATACACGTGTATGCTTAATGTACACAAGAAATGAACATCTACAAAGTTACCAATTTTCCAAGAAGGCAGTTATATTGACACCTTTGGGATGACATGATTGTTTTATCAGTTAGATCGTGATAGCAACTATTGTGTGAATGCAGTGCTCAGACAAAGATCTGCTCCTACACCACTCCTCAACTATGTCCTGATTATAGGGCCTTTCTATTTTTTCTTATCAATTTCTAACTAAAGCTTTGGTACGGGACAGTGAACGGCAAGTTGTGCAACTGTGTATTCTTTAGCAGAAAACTTTTCCCAAAGACAGGATGCTGAATCTGCTCTTTAAAGTTTCTTGAGTACTAAAATAGTGAGACACATGAGCACTTTTCTAATTTCAAGTAATTGTACCAAGGTAAACAAATTCCATTGCCACCATTCTGGAACTTTCCTTTAATTTGTTCAGATAATTCAAGTTAGCAACCCCATTTTATAAGGAGTAGCTAAAAATAATCTCTCGTACTAAACTCAAACCAATACAAGCAACACATGAAAATGAAAGAAACTAAAAAATATTAAATCTTTCCCTACGGCTTTGGTGTAAACACCTTCCCCTGAAGTGGAGAACCAAAGCAATTCAGAATAGCGTAAAAGAATGAAGGGAAGTATCTAATCAAGAAAACCATATTAATTGTAGCATAGGGTTGAAGGTATTTACTTCATCAGGATATCATAGTATTCAGGATCCAACGCAAAGAATAAGCTGTCTACGTCCTTTATCGCCATTATTGCCCTGTGCACCACAATCCAATTCGCTGACTAGAAATCCAGCAAGCCCATCAAAAAACGTGGAAAACAAAAAAGGACGATTAGAACACTGAAACGCATAAATCAAAATTTCAAAGATGTAAAAGAAAAAGTCCTTCTTGATATATAAACCTTGCATCTTTCATCTTTTGTCTTGGGAGGTGACCCTTCAAGTGCTGTTTTTAGAGCTTCCACAGGTTTATTCCTAAGGATTGCGAGAAAAGAGAAACCCAAAACACAGAATTTCTAAAGATTTGCACTTGGAAAGCGCAGAGACATGGTTAAAACGAAATCAATACTTAGAAAAAAACTTACTGTTTGAGTAAGCTTTCGATCTTGCGGGACTTGTGCTCGATTCTCATGATTATGGCTTCAGCATTGTCTGCTTCCACATGCTCCGCCATTCAAAAGTCAGCCCTCTTACACTCACAACACGGCCACTGCAGTGTTCGATTCTGTGCTCTTCGGAACGAAAGAAAGTGCGTCTAAAAGACGGAGTGAAGTTGAAGAAAAGAAAAAGACAGAAAAGCAAAAGCGGAAACTGATGGGTTTTTCATTTTTGAGCTGTTTGCCTGTTTCGGTATTTGTGTTCGTAAAATAAAAAGAACAGGTATGACAATGCGTTCTTTAGCCGGACTATTTCTTTAGTCTCAGTTTGGTTTTGCAAACGGCAGTGGAGGGGCAGGGGGAGGGGGAGATGCACTCTTTATTTCCGCTAATATTATATTTGTATTTATTTTAGTTTTATTTGGTATGAAGGGAAGGGAAAAAATATAAATTATAAATATTTCTCTTTGTTTGGTATACGAAAAGTAGAAGGGAAGAGAATGATATTTTGTTATATTTATAAAATTATCATCTTTAAAAATTATGATAAAAGTAAAAGTTAAAGGCATATGAATCTTTTAAATATTAAATACCTCTTAATCATTTCAAAAGTAAAAAAATTAAAATTATTGATATGTAGGAGAAGCTCTTCCCCTCTACATTTACTCTCATTCCCTTTTTTTTTTATCCAAACGAAATAAAACATTTATTTACTCTCTCTTCCCTTTTCCTCTTTCTTTTCTTCCCAATCAAACTAGACCTTAATGCAGAGCTTCATATAATAATAGGGTTCAGACAGGTCATAACCCTGAAATTGATAGAGAAAGAAAAGAAGAAAATTACAATTATGGTCCAAAAGGTTTTGATCTCATTTCAATTTTGCTCAGAAAAAAAAGATTTCATTTCAATTTAGCCCCCAAACTCTTTATTATTATCATCTAAACTAGAAATTCTTAGTATTGTTGATCTGAAAATCAGACTTTATGTGTTATAACTAGTATCTTGCCTACTCAACCTGTTTTACTAAGCAATTTTTTTTTTTAAAAAAGCCTACACAACTTGTTTTACTTTCATGTTCATGACTTTTACATTTGCTATTTGACATAGAATGTGTGTGTTGCACTCATTTTAGAAGGATGATTCAAGGTGATATTAAATTGAAATATTAATCTTGAATTATTTTATATGTTTAATTATTTTTATTTTTAAATTATTAATCATTAGATAAGTTATTTCTCTCTCTTACCATAAAGTTTTCTAAATTGTTAGATTGGTTTTAGTAGTAATGTATAAAAAAAGATTAACAAAAATAATTACAATCAATTCATTTGCTAACTTAAAATAACACGACGATAAGTTTAAATTTAATAATAATATATAGAGAATATCTTAAAATATCAAAAAAGTAAAAATATGAAAAAGAAAGAAAAAGAGTGATTTGATCCTACTATTAGTTTGCATCGCTTACCAGCACTTCGGATAGTGATTCAAATCCTTTCCCTGCTCTCTTTCTCTATTTTCTTCTTTACAAATATAATGTTACTATGTGATTAAAAGAAAAATTTTTTTAAAAATATAAAATTATAAAAAAATGACAAAACTTTAAGAGAAATTAAGTAACATAAAAACATAGTAATAACTTAAAATTATTCAGAAAAATAAAAGAGAGATTTGAGGGAGAGGATCCTGATTCGTGGAGTAGTCCAGCAATAATCTAGCAAGGCTTAATATGGAAGGGCAATTGGCTCAGTGTAGTGGAGACAAACGGTAAGATAAATACATAATGGCACTTTTTGAATTCTGCTGCTTCAGTTTCCTGCCCTTTCCCCAGTTTCTCCTCCTCTCATACAAGTCAGAGACCCACACAGTACACACACATTCACTTTGGGCCCCTTTACCTTTGCTCTGAAGTCTCCCTTTCTTGTGCTTCACCTAATACCAAGATCTTTTGCTGCTTCTCTTACAATGGCAGCCTCAGACTTGTTAAAGAAACCCTATGTTCAGGCTTTTGAGCCAGCGTCAAGGATTCAACACAACCCGAGTAAGTCTTGCTCAAGTTTGTTCTGTAAATCTGTGGCTATCATTCTGGTTCTTGTTGTTATTCCACTATTCCCTTCACAAGCTCCAGATTTCATTAATCAAAGCATATTGACTAAGTTCTGGGAACTTCTGCACCTTGTATTCATTGGGATTGCTGTTTCTTATGGATTGCTCAGTAGGAGAAGTGTAAAAATGGAGATTGGAAATCATTCCGGACCTGATAGTTCACATTCTTATTTGTCTGGGATTTCAGATGTGTCATCGTTTTTTGAAGATGGGTTTGAGAATGTTTGCATTTCTGATGACAAGAAAATGATGCATAATAGGGACCCTCAGTGCTTGCATAGCCATTCCATTTTTAAAGGAAGCTCTGCAACTGAGGGGGGTAAAAAGCTTAGATCTTTTCCACTTAGAAATGAGTTTGAAAATGCCAGTGAGGCTGATAGAGAAAATGTGAGTCATATTTGGAATTCTCACTATTTCCAAGGGGAAAGTTTGGTGGTTGTTACTGATGGGAACTATGATCTTGAGGAGCACAAACCCTTGGGCCTCCCTATTAGAAGCCTAAGATCAAGAATTGGAGCGGCTGAAAACCCTGAACTCAGTAATAGAACTTTTTCCAGTTCAAGCTTGAAGAGATCTTTTAACAATGATAGTGAGGGTAGAGTTGCGAAAGTCAGAGGTATGACCCCTGCTAATTTGCAGAATAAGTTTGAGGAAGTTGTTGGGCCTTCCGCAATTCCATGGAAGACGAGGTCTGGAAGGATGGAAATGAGTGAAGAAGTTGGGAATGCTGAGCTTCCTGGTCATTCTAGGCCTCACTCTGTTGAGGAATTCGAGTTTAAGCAGCTCAAGTCAAGATCATTCTGGCAGCCAGCATCTTCTAGTAACAGTTCTAAGTCTTTGGGCTCAAGAAGGACCACAACTTCATCTTCTGTTTCGCCAGAACCATCAAACCTGAAAATGGGAAATATGGAGCAAAATAAGGATTGTAAGGTTGCTTGTGACTCAATTTCACATTCGGCAGTTGCAAATGTGAATAGTGGATTATTATCTACCAGTACAAAGCCTAGGGGATTTAGCATTGGCTATTCCTCGGAGCTGGACATGCAGAATAGTTCTGAAAACGATTTCAGGGATTTTAGTAGTAGTGCAAAACAACATCTGCTGAGCAGAGTTAAGCCAAGTAGCGACTCTGTAAGCTCAGAGGCTAAACCATCAAATCTTTCTAAACTTCTGTCAAGGGCAAAATCTGTTAGAACAATTAGATCTGGTAGATATTTCTCCGACAAAATGAAAATGAAGGAGAAGTATTCAAATCAAATAGCTGATGAGGTTGGAGCGGTGGACGACCAATTTGCAGCACCTATTGTGGTGAATCCAGAAACTGCAGAACTCAAAGATCCACCAGTTGACATGCAAAAAAAATATTCTGAGAAAGTTCATCCTATGATGAGCTCAACATTCCCTGAGTACCAGAATAGAGAAAAGCAAGAGCCTATCGACAGTGATTTGTCATCTGAAGAAAGCACCAAATGGCACAGTGAGTCTGAAATTTACCAGGATAGTTCAGATGACAACAAAAATGTATCTGCTGAAGTTAATGACGAAGACCTTGCAGGAAGTGAGGTTGATAGGAAAGCTGATGAATTTATAGCCAAATTTAGAGAGCAAATTAGGCTTCAGAAGATTGCTTCAGCCAGAAAGCATAGTGCTTGGTAGTTATTAGTGAGCATAGATGATAAGTTTGTGCTACAGAAACATTTGACAGTGATTCATCGGAACCTGGCGATATTATATTTGTACTATTCTTTTTATCCTTCCTGTAAATTTTCTAAATCTTTCACCTTCTTCAGCAGGCATTAACCCGGTATTTATACAGTTAAGCTTTGGTTGTTCAAAAGAAACAGATTATAAATTGGATAAATAGACTATTGTTTCCGTGCAAAAGATATATGTCACTAGTTTTGCAAAGATATGGCTCAGGGAATCAGCAGGTAGCTTTGGCATGATAAACAAAACATGAGTCTTAAAATACATCAAAGAGATTGTCGTAGATGCCTATCTTAGCAATATTGCATTGTACTACGGCATGAAGGTAAGAACTTTTTCTAACATCTGCCTTCCTTGTTTTCTGATCTTTACAATTTTGCAACTGCTGTGTCCTCGGTGAATTGCCAAGCCACTTTGGCTGATTGATGGCATGATACTGGGCTATGATTATGCCCATGACAATTTGTGGCTGTTCCTCTTTATGCAGTATATTATCAAACATTAATTGAAAAATATGATCTCTGTTAGTGCTGATCTGTTTTACCTTTTAAAAGTTACCAATGATTCCTTTTGCTTCCGGAATATCGATCCTCTCTCTCTCTATGTATATATATGTATATATCTTCATGTAGTTGTAATGAATCATGGCTTCTGGAGTGTGTTTTTGTATTATCTGTCAAATGCATGTCCAATGTGAGTTGCTGCAGAAGCTGACGATTGCCTTTAAGTCTGCATGCATTTATCAGTTCTCCAATTTCACATGCTCATCAGTTTGTAGGAATAGAGTAAGAGGACTTTTCATCTCAAGCTTGGTTGCAATTGCACCTAACTTTACATGGACATGGCTCAAATGAAGGTCATTTATTGGCCAGCAGTTGCTTACATACAAATATTGATCGATGATGCTTGACTTGGCTCTATGAGGCGTTCCGTTCCAGTTCTCGGATTAAAGGAGGCGAAAATTGCATTGTTTAGAAATAAACTCCATAACCTGATGTTCATTGTTTTTTCTTTCTTCAGAATGGGTAATTCTAATTCTTCCTTGTTCCACTTATTTTCGTTTGATTTTTCCTCCATATATTTTATGTATAAATTTTGATCTCCTCTCCATGGTCAATCCACAGAAGCCTAGTCTGAAAAGGTCTATCCATCATTTGAAAGAAGTCTAGTCTTTGGTCACCAAGAGATCTCAGAAATGCTGTAAAAAAACAGATATTGCAGTCTCTTGAAGTATATTTATTAGGATGCTGTGGTTTATTCAGTTTCCTGTAAATAAATCATTTTTTTTATGAATCTGTGAAAAAATCATCTACTATCGCATCGCATGTTCCATGAATTGGAAATGGGAACTAAAATAAAGCAAGCAACAATATTTACATGAGAACAAAAAGAAAAGAAAAACTGGCAAATAGATGTAAGAGTCACAGGAGAAAAAGAATAATTATGACATAAGTGCCTGCGTATAAGTTATGACCTTGAATCATACGGTTACCTATTCAGACAATATATAATTTATTAAATAATATTTTAATATTGAAGAACAATTTTTTACTGTTACAATGTAATCAATTGGATATTAAATAATTAACGTTATCTCTATAAAACATGATAATTTAATTAATTAAAAATATCTTTTATCATATTATTAATTGATTTGTTCAAATGTTAGTTTACTTGCTTACTAAACACCACTACTTATAAAATAGGATACACAAAATGGCTTGGAATTGATTTAGCCAAAAGCATGTAAGATTTTTTTTTGAGAACAGCTATTATGGTTGTATTTGGATTGTGTTTGGTTGGGAAAGATTTTATCTTGGATTATGTGAAAGTGAATTTTTATGAGAAGAGAAAGAAGACTCAATTATATGTTTGATTAGAAAAAATACAATCTAAATAGAACTATAGAGATTTGTTCTCAACTAAAATAATTAAATATTAACAAAAGATTATTGTTTAAGAGATTCAAAATTTAATTACAATATATCGAAAAAAGGATCAATTCAATTATTAATTATCATTTAGTAGAGTTGAGACAACAGTTTAATTAATAAAGTAGTTTTTTATGGGACTAAAAAGTCTCAACTTGAATACTTATTGAACGGATATTTTTTCTTTTCTCTTATTCTTTTTATGATAAGGTAGAATTTATTTTTATAGTAAAAAATGAAAAGGGAAGTTTCCATATTGTTCTGAATCATTCTTTCCCTGAGGCAGGTAACCGAGAATGCCGCATCACGTAGCTACATCAGGACCGGATTTGTCTGGTGTTTGTTGAGTCTCCAATGGAGTATTTCATGTTTCCTTGTAAGAGTAACTGTGGGCTTTAGGCTCCTAAACACCTCTTCGCTTCTCTCTCACACACCACACACAGTAACGTTACTCTCGTTTTCTATGAGTTTGTTGGGGTGAGTGAGAAACTGAGAAACGCTCTGCATATGACAAAAATCCCTCTCTCTTTCTCTTGCACATTCGCGCACTTATGCTATAGAAATTACGTCACTCCACGCTCCCCAACAACCAATCTTGCTTCCCTTGATGCTTTAACTCAAAACTGAATCCTTCTCCTATGCTGCTTTTGTGCTTCCTCTTTTAGGCTTTGCTTTTCACTCTGTTCCTCTCGATTCTGGGGCTTTCTTGAATACTAGTAATCTCACTTTCCCTTTCCGACTCTTTTATTCTTCGTGGATTCTTATCAGATATGATAAGGAAATGTTGCAATCTTGAATTGAGTTCATTTCTCCTGATCCGGTGTTGGAACTGGTGTAGAAGTAAGAGTACTATTTGTAATTGTTGGCATTTGAGGTGATCCTCTGTTTCAGGGTTGGTTCATTTTGATTTTCTTGGTTTCTGGGTTTGACTGAGAGCTTCTCCGGGTTTCGGCCGGTGGGTTTCGCTTATTTGGTGATATGTTGGTCTAAAGTTGGTAGTTTTCTTGTTTGGATCCTATCTTGATTTCATTGTATTGCTCAATTCAGGAATCATTTCTTTTCCAATTTCGCTGTTTGAATCTTGCTTCCTCTTCTTGAAAGGTTTTGTCTGAACTATTGATTTGATTTTGTGGGTAATTAAGGCCTCAAAATTTTGCTGGAAATTGGCTGGTCTCGGTTTGTAAATTTTGCTTTAGGTTACTTATCAGGGAGATGTATATTGAGGAACTAAAAGAGGGTGAAACAGAGAGCGCCAAAGAAAAAGTTTGTGGTGATCTCAGTACGGATACTGTTATTGCTTCAGACGCGAAAAGGGCTTTAGTTGGGGCAGGGGCTCGTGCTCTCTTTTATCCGACATTGCTGTATAACGTTGTGAGAAATAAGATTCAGTCTGAGTTTCGTTGGTGGGATAAAGTTGACGAGGTACTCACTCTAATTGAGTACTCACATTTGCCTCTTTTTTGTTTCCCTTTTCCTTTGTAACTTTGGTGATAAAGAAAAGATTTTTACTTGTCATGTATGCTTGGTGGTCTTCTTGTGATTACCTTGGAAGTATTCTTAGGATTAACAGTCTGAAAACGTATTTCAGGTAATATTGCAATAACAATAGTAAATTATTGAATAAGGTATTATTGTTCCTGAATCTGGCACTCATACTCCTGATTTTTTTTTTTTTGGGGTAAGAAATATTGCTGATGGTTTTCAAATACTTTTAGCATATATCTTCTTTTGTGTTTGAGGGTTGCTAGTCTGATTTTAGGATAGGGTTGACTTCTGGAAACCTTGCATATTAGGTGGAATTCCCAGGTTTCATCCAAAATTGTAGTCATTTTGCAAATGCTAACCTTTTTTTCCTTTTAAATATTTGTATAGCAGATACCATTTGCAGTCTAGATAGCCTTCTTCCACATTTTCTTCTTCTTCTTCTTATTCTCTATCTCTCTATTTTAAATAATACTGTGGTCTGGTGAGAGTGACATGGTTGTGTAACATGTAAATCTTCTGTATTGCTGTAGCCAGTAAGATACTTCCTCCTTGTCATCCTAACTTAGAGTGCCATTAAGACCGTCTGGATATGTCTTCGGCAGGGTTTATAACATACAATTTTTAACTATTGTAACCAGTAAGATAATTCCTCCTTCATCAGTCTGACTTAATTGCTATTCTGACTGCGGACTATGGTTTTGTAGGTAATAATCATTGATTAAGGTAGGAATGAATTTTTTGCCGAAAACATTTTGGCAGATGTTTAGAAGTAACCTAAGAATTCCACTCCCCAAACCTCAAAATGGGGCAGAAAAGACCTGCATGAACTTCTTTTCTCAAACATCTTGTGTTTATGAGATATCTTGATAATCTACCTTTTTTATGCAAGTTTATGTTTTTATATTTATTTTTGCAGCTCAATCATGATTCTCAAGAAATTTCCATTATTCTAGTAAACCATTTCCTGAGATTTTCGTTTGTTCAAACTTTTGCGGAGGAAACAGTATTTAGCAGCATGCATGTTTGATTAGGCTCTCTTACCTTGTTCTGTGTAATGGATCATTTGATAATTCTTCATCGAGCCTCTCCAAGTTTAAATTTTGTGTCATAGACCGTTTGATAATTATTGTACTTCTCTGAGTATGATTTGGTTCAAGTATCTTTGTGGTCACAATAAGATGATACATAAGTTACTTCCTCGAAATGGAAAATTTCATGTTCTGAAGCTGTTCCATCATTTGCACATCATGAGTTGAGGCAGTTCTTATATTTTCTTTCTTTTTTCGTTTTCCCTTTTTCAGTTTATTCTGTTAGGTGCTGTTCCATTTCCTGCTGATGTTCCTCATTTGAAAGAACTTGGTGTCTCTGGCGTGGTTACCTTAAACGAACCGTACGAGACCTTGGTCCCAACATCATTATATCATGTAAGAAAAACATTAACTTATATAGGAATTTCTTATAAACTTAATGTTGTTATATGCGAAATAGGCATGGAACAGATCGACTTGGCAGATTACCAACCAAAGCTGTCAGTCTAGTACTAGTTTGCTATTCTGAGTCAATGTAGATAACTTGGGTGGTCCTTTGTTGGTTTGGGGCAGGCTGCATTATCTGACTTTCTTATCCTGCACTGTATAAGACTCAGATTCATAGATGGCTCTGGTTAAAAACAGTACTTATTAGATTATAGCATATCTGACCTGAAAGGATAACATGTGCAATTCATAATCAAGACGGAGTCTTGGTGATTCGGTTCCAAATGTGCCTCTGCATTGCTGCTTCCTCCCTTTCAAATTATTGTGGTCCCAAGATTATTCCCCCCAACACACACACACACACACACACAAAAGAAAATGAAATTGAAAATGATATGAAAAATATTATTGTTGTCTTCTAGGATAATAACATTGATCACTTGGTGATCCCTACAAGAGATTATCTTTTTGCTCCAGCATATGGTGCCATTTGCCAAGCTGTAGACTTCATCCATGGTAAGTATCTTTCACGCATGCGTGCTAATTTAAGAACATGATTTTAATATAAGGATGCTTGGACGGAATGGTTTTCCATATTCCCCAGTAACCTCATTAGTGAGAATGACAGATCTTATCTGAGGTTGCCTTAGATATTCAAAAGAGTTAAAATATTTGCATCCGTCAGCAGCATTTTGCTGACTTTTCAATACATGTTCCTTGCTAATACGATAAAGTATTCTCTCCTGTATTGTGGGTTGGCCTCAAGTGCTTTCTGGAACTCCAGCTTCTAACTTCTAACTATTTATTCCATAAAAGCCATGGAAGGAATAGGCTGCATAAAATCTGGTCCACCTTTTGAAATGTGGAACACAAAATTCTTTTTATAGTTTGAGATTTTGGTGGTCGGGACACTCTACAGCTACCCGGAAGACAGTTATGAGAGTCATGGTATCCCTCACTTTTAATCAGTTTCAGGTACAGTTTTATTTTTTGGGTTCTGATTCTGTTTTTAATTGAAGGGAATGCTTCTTGTGGAAAAACAACATATGTCCACTGTAAGGCGGGAAGGGGCCGCAGCACAACCATTGTCCTCTGTTACCTGGTAGGCATGAGATCTTTAGAGCCTCTGAAATTTTGCTGATTGACTTCCTTGTAGATAGACATTTCTGATAGTGTAGCTCAATAGGTTAAACACAAGCATATGACACCTGAGGCTGCATATGAGCATGTGAGGTCCATCAGGCCAAGAGTGCTGTTGGCTTCCTCCCAATGGCAGGTATCTAACTAGTTCCAGCGGCCTCTTCTCCGAGGGTGTTACTTCTTCCTTTTTGCAGTTTACCGCACATGTTTTATTTGTAAAAATTGCAGGCTGTTCGAAAGTATTATTATCATATGAAGAAAACCAATATTTATGAGGATAGTATGGTAGTGAAGAGCCTTAATATCCGAGGGAAAATGGACCCTGCAGCCTTTGATGATGGCTCCATGGTTTCAGTGTCAAAGGCTCTCAGTTTCCAAGAGAAAGCGGACCTTGCTGCCTTTGATGATAGCTCTATGGTTTTAGTGACTGAATCTGACCTCGAGGGATACACTGAAAGCCACGCGTCAGATGTAGTGGACAAGAACATGTTGGCAGAGTTGAACGTCGCATGCAGGTTTCAGTTTGCTGGTCAGGCAACTATTGCCAGACTTTCGTGCCTGTGGTTTCGCTGCCAAGGCAATGAGAAAGTGTCAATGAAGAAACTTGGAGATTCTGTGAGCAATGCTCAGCTGGGTAGTCTTGGTGTTGACATCCGTGTGTATTGAAAGAGATCATTTGTAATCCTGCCCCACCCCTCTAAGGTGGGATATAAGATAAATAAAATAATGGATTTTTATATATACCCTTGTTTCTTCCTTTTGGCCCTATTGGGTCTGAGAGCTATGTAAAATACATCTCCTCTAGAGATGTTCTGTTTTGCTTTAAGGATTGATCCAAGTTTCATTTCTTGCGACTGTAACAATGTTGAAATTCCGGGTTTTTAAGTGTACATAAAGTTGTAGTAGGTGTTTGCTGAAGTTGACTGTCTCGCTTTGTATTTTCTCTAAGATGAGGGTGATGTTTTGCTGCCCTGCACTTCTTTAACTACAACCCCACCGACTCCACCCTTTCTCTACTTTTCCTTTCCCTTTCTTTTTCTTTTGCTGCAATTCTTTTGCCCACAGTCTAGACCATTCAGAGGATCCCTGAATTTATCAGACAATCTTACTGGTGTTTGTTCTCTGTTAAGTTCTAGTATTTTTTCCAGGTCAATAGTTAAGTCTGATTTTTTTTTTAATCAGAAGATTGCCAGTATCTATATTACTACCGCTCTGCATGAATTTTTAGGTCAATTGATTGCGATAATCCGCTCTACTGCCACTCCTATAGGATTATTTCAGGGGAACCGATGACTGAGTTTCTGTTCTACTGCCGGTCCTACTCCCAGGGCCTGTGTGGTTTCAGAGTCAAAGTTTATAAAATTTAAGGACTTAAATGAAAATACGGATGATTGCAAGGATGGCCTGGATAATGCTGATTACTGAAAGGCCAACCAGCGAAGATAAAGTTGCTGACAAATTCTCACACACAGCTTCTCTCCCAGGACTCCATTGGAGCACTTCTTCAATTTGTTCATCATTTCTTCTATTAATAGATAATTCAGTTATGCGCAGATTCTGAAAGCTTGAATCTTGATACCAACAAAATCATGCTGTTACTCTCTTTTTCTCTCGCTTCCAGAGCTTCATGTTATCGTGAGTTTCGCTCTCTTTTTCTCTTTGTGACTACTGATAGACACACCCGCCACGCATTTAATCTCTAACAGAGAAGTTGTATATGCAGTTTCGAGCATCATTAATTTTCTGTAAATGTGTTCCAGAATTAAGGAAAAATCCCGGTTCTTTCCTTTTTGAGTACGAGGACCCATGACTATCTTACCTGTCGGCCCTTCGAAGAATTTGCCGCTGAATATATCATCGCTTAAAAGAAAAAGATAGAGATTAACGTTGGAATGCGGCTGATGATTCCTGTTTAGTTTATTTACATTTTTGTTGAACTCAGCTATGGGCATCTTTCCTGTTGTATGCCTTACCAGTTTATGAATGGTCAAGCACCGGAAAAAGTGAACCTTGAGAAGAGCTTGTATGTCATGGCTATTTACATTCTTTCTTTGCCTTGAGAACTCGATGTCAATGATAATGAATCTTTATCCTGTGCAATATCCCGCTGAATGTTAAGTTATTGAGGCAATCTGCTGAGTGTTTTCCTTTTACTGGTTCTTTGGCATTTCTGTTCTCTTCTATTGATGATCATGATATTATTTTGTCGAGTTCTTTTGTACTTCTTGATCTTAAAATGGAAGAAGGGGCCATTATCTACTGAGATAATAAAATGCTGAAGACTAACAACTGCAATATTGTGAAATAGTGCCCCATTAAGCACTTTAAATAATAATGCAAACGAAAAGACTGTAGTGCATTGGCCTCTTATACATCCCTATTACCTTGGACAAAACTAGGAAATGGCTTCTGCGTTATAGTTTTCATGTTTTACCTGGGATATGCTTCTCTGCTTTATTCAGATCCGACCCATTTGACTTGCCGGTTGCCTCAAGGTTTTCCGAATCAGAATCCGTTCACCGTGCATTGCAACAGAGGTTTCAACTTGCTGGACAGTAGGTAGGTTTGATTGACATTTTGACATCAAATGCTTCCATTTTTTATCCATTTCACTTATTAGATTAAAAGGCTGCTTATAACACAACTTTTGCATGGCTAGAGAACAGGACAAAGTTTACTCGCATTCTGAGGAAAATTCGAGGCGGAGACTTCTTCTAATAGTTCTGGTTACTTCAGGCATATCTACGGCTTTGCCATCCTTTGGAAAGAACAAAAGTAAAAACCCTTATGATGAAAGACGTCTACTAGAGCAAAATAAGCGGATACAGAGAGAGAACAATGCACCTGAAGACTTTCCAAATTTTGTTAGAGAAGGTCCATTGTCCTTACTACAATTGTTTTCTTGGTTTTTCTTTATCGTTTTTAATATTTTTCCTTTGAGAACAGTAGTTTAATTATTGAATTTTCAGTCTGCTCCAATATCCTTCTTCTGTTTTTCTGATTTTGGAGATCTTTGCAAAGTAATTTTGTTCGAATGTGATACAGGATTTACTGTAAAAGTAGTGACATCAGATAACTATGTGAAACGTGACTCAGGTCTTATATTGTGGGATATTGCTGCTGGTAAAGGTGATTCTCCAAAGGATGGTCAACAGGTTTTTCTTTTGTTTATTTTTGATAAATCATCTGTCTGTGCTTTCTGTTTGATGTATGTGGAGTTCAATCAAATCCGTAGTTAGTTAGACAATGATATATAAGCTTCAACTTTGTCGTGCTAAGATCAATGTGCTACTATTTTGTTATTCTTTCTTCTTAATACACAAGGATAGAGTTGAGCACAGGTTAACAAAGAAAGGAATGATCACAGTTGTGATGGGTGTCAAAAATTTTACGGGCAGATAATTGCCAATGACCGAGTGGTTTCATCTTTTTCAACTTATCTTAGGAATGCAAACGGAGCTTATTTTGTATGAGCTCTGTTGAGCTTTTGCACTATGATAACTTCTGTCCATTGATGTAGATATTTTGTACATCAATCTGCTGTCCTTCTCACTTGACTTGGTTCTGCATTTGAAAATTTTGAAGCTTTATGATGAAATCAGAAAGGAAGCAATTTTTTGCCACCTTTTTATTTCTCAGGTAAAAAAGAAAAAACAAATGATACCTTAACATCTCTCTCCATCTATGTGGCAGGTGACATTTCACTATATAGGCTACAATGAGTCAGGCCGCCGCATTGACAGTACTTATTTACAGGGTTCACCTGCAAAAATCCGAATGGGAACTAATGCATTGGTCCCAGGTAACAGAACAATGATAATAGATTGGAAAGTTTTCTTCTTTAATACTATAGGAGACAGCTTTAACGGCAAGAACCTTGAATAGGTTTTGAGGAAGGAATCCGAGATATGAAACCTGGTGGAAAAAGGAGAATAATTATTCCCCCAGAACTAGGGCCACCTGTAAGTATTGCTATAGCTTTAAGTTTCTAAATCTTCTTGTAAGTTTACCTCTTGTTCCTTCTTGGTTACAAATTTCTACTCGTGTACCATTTCTGATGTGTTACGGCAAACAAGTTGGAGATAAGGAAGTTGTTTCTGTTTATTTAGAAGTATGTTTCATGGGTTGGAAGACAACATTTATGCAAGACAATAAGCTGCTCAAGTGCTTGTAGAATGTCCACGTAGTTTATATGCATACAAAAATTTCTTATAATACTAAGGAACATATTTTCTCAAACTATAGATGACTAGCTTTCATCAATTCTGAATGTAATTGCTGTAAATTGGACTTGTCCAGTTTTTTGTGCAAGAAATCCGTATTGCCTATATACATGTATTTTAGAGGCAAGGATGTGAATTTGTAATGATGGGAGCAATAAGAAGACAAACATTTTGGTTGATGCTCTTCTCGTCTCTCTCGTGTACTAAAAAAGTGGTGTCTGTTTTAAATAGTTGCTATATTCTAGTTTTAATGGCATACTACAACAGTTGGAGTCATCAAATACAAATCCAAAGGAAATTACTACTTTCAATGGCCTCAAGAGTTTCTTTTTCTGTTTCCTTTCTCTTGGTTTTGGTTTTGATTGTCTTGTAATTCATTTGCGTAAATCCACTCAACAGTAAATCAGTATGGATTTTTTTCCTTTCACAGGTAGGACCTTCCACATTTTTCAGCTCAAAACAATTTGAAGTTTTTGACGTGGAATTGGTTGGCATTCAAGATTGCAAAAGGAGGACCATTGGTTTCTATTCAGATGTGGTGTGCAATTGAACGAGGCTTTTCCTTCACATATTAATTTGTATGTTCTTAGCATATGTTAATATAACCAGTAACAACTTTTTACTTTTGTTGATGCGTCCTAAGAAGATGTCTAACGGTTGGAAAACAAAGGCTGAGCGTGAAGAGGAGGAAGGCTCTTTTGCCCATTTTCATTCCTTAGACGAGAGCTACATTGTCTAAGGTTTTGTTATGGGCAATGGCACCAAGTGGCCCAATCTCAGCTCAGCCATCTCAGAGTTGTTAAGAACAGTAGCCATGTTTAGCCTCATCTTAGTTTTCAGTAATTGCATGATAGAAGTATTGGAGCTTATATTACATTTTAGAACAAAGACAAGAATCATGGAATGTATTTTGGCTCGTATTTGGACTTTTCTTTTTTCAATTTGAGCAAATCAAACCATTTCTGGAAGTTTCCTCAAGCTCAGTTGAATGGAGAATTGAAGGGTAACAAACGAGCTATATGGAATTGGCAGCGGGTCATCAAAGGAGAAGAAACTAGCCAAATTAGGACCCCACAAGCAGAATATAAAGTATTCCTTATCAGACTAAGAAGCCTTGGGTTTGAAATTTATAACACAATGCTTGTAGAATCTCAGAAATGTTTATACCATCTCTAATTTCTTTTGTAATAGATTAGGATCTTTAGAACAACTTGTTCGGATGATGGTGTGGGAAGTGGGAGTAAAGGGGAAGAAAAGTAAATGAGGAGGTAAATAAATAATTTACTTCATTTGGTTGGCAGGAGAGATGAATGATTACTTCATTTGGTTAGGAGGAAGGAAAACTTTTTCTACTTCAACAAATTATTACCCTCTCAAAATAGAAGGATTGATAATTTACTTCTTTTCGCTCAAGTTAAATAATATTGATGTAAATGTATTTACTTTCACAGAGAAAAATAAATGTGTCACTTTTCCTTCCTTTCTCTCTTCGCAAACCAAACAAAGTCTAAAACTGAAAAAAATGAGGGGAGGAGGGGAGGGGGGGGGGGGGGGCAAAGTTTAGGATGGGCGAACTGAAGGGCAGATAAGATTTTTTTTTCATAATAAGAGAAATTAAGCATGTCTATAAAAAAATATGTTTTTTTCTTCTTAATTAAAAACTTTTTTTATCTTTTATTTTCCAAAAACAATTTAAAAACTTGCAATTATGACAAATTTGAGTTACAATGAAATCTACCAACTTAAGTCACGCCTCATACATGTATTTCTTTCTTCAAAGGTAATGTTGACACTAAAAAACTATTACGAAAAAAGAACGAAAGATTTAGTAAGTATTTAAAATTTAAAAGTTTAATTAGTTGTACTCATTAAAAGTCAATTAAATATTTAGATTTGGGAGGAAATAACCTGAAAGGACAAAAATGCCATTAAAGAGAGTGACAAGTGTCTGAGATGTACTTAAATTATCGAATTTTATCGCGACTTGTAAAAATTATCAATTGTAAATCAATTGTTATGAATATCAAATAATAAAAGAAAAGATTTTAGTTAAGAAAGAAAAAGTAAAAATAATTTATGGATATGTCAAACTAATTCCTCTAATAATAATGACCCGAACAGAGCCTCAATTTTCTTTCCTACTTTCTTGGAGCAAAGCAACCATGTTCGTCCCACCCTAAAATGAGCAAATATCTTGAAGATTGCACTAGGAAAACGTTGTTCAAAGTTCGAGCACCCCTTGCATGTGAGGTGCAATTCTATTTATAGAACTTCAACGTGTCAGTAACAAAGTAATAATCATTTTGGACACCATTGCCAGCTTTTATACGTAACATTGACAAGTCCTTTTATCAGGGTCAGCAGAAAACTCGAGGAAACAGCAAGAACTCCCAACGGTAGGGAAAAAAGGAACCTCTACAAAATTTTAAAGCACAGACGGAGAGAAACACACAAGACCTCAACTGATGAAACGGACAGAAGAAGAAGAGTATGTCCTTTGTCCAGCTAAAAGACAATTCACCAAATCATTAAGAGATCATCAGATAAATAAACAAACCAAAGCCAACCAAAGAAAAGGATCCATCAAGACTGTGTGAGCAAGGAACACGAAACTCCATCTTCCTTGAGGACTGAACCATTGTTTACAAATCCAACCTCCGACTCAGCCACCTTATCACAAGAAAGAAAAGCCCTCTTAGCATTGCAAGATATATTCAAAGAACCTCCTTTGACTTGGACTGAGATGCCTTAGAAACTTAAAAGTCCTCATTTTGCATACCCAGCAATTAGGATAAAATTTAGACATATAAAAGGCTCCAAAATATCAAGATAGTAAACACAGTTAATGCACATTCCGGCTATTTCCGAATCCAGATCCCACTCCTAATAGCTGGTAGTCTTTAAAGCATGTAGTTTCTATACTTAATTACTACATGGTCTTCGTAAACCTTATTCTCAAGTTTGGTTTTGAGTTTTTCTGTTGTTTATTTCCCATTTATTTTATTATTTAGTCATCATTATCATCACCCTCCTTACTTTAGAATTGCATGGCCACAAAAGATAAGTTGTCATGTTTCAATCCAACCATGTAGAAAGGATACATTCTATTGCACCACACCCTGTTCCCATTAGTATTTTCATGGTAATTCTAATGACGAAGATAAAAACCCAATATCTACAAGATACATCAAAATAAAAAAATTAAAAACTCATATAAAATTAAGAAGAATAGAAACAACAAGAGGAACATAGTCATGGTACTGAGGCACTATCAAAGCTAACACATGAAGTGTACAAAATTCAAGCTAAACTGAAAATGGCCTGATTGAGATGACAAAACACTGACTTGAAATTTCCAGAATAAGAACAGCAAAAGAAAAATCAAAATCATGTACTTCATAAAGACTATGAAGGACATCACGCATTGTTGTGATTGTAGTCTTTCTTTCAGAAAACTCTTGGTTGAGCCAGGTGTAGTACACCCTCCCCAATGCTAATGGGCATTCTATGTAAATGCAGGGGTGGAGCATGTCTTTGTGAACAAGGGGATGTCAGACCCCCTCAACCAACAACCAAGACTTGTACTTTCATGTGCTTAGGAAAATAATCCAGCCCAAAGAGTAAAATATAAATAGACACTGAAAAAGCAAAGCAAGAAAGCAGTGCCCACTTCCAAGCAAAACTTAAGCATGGGGTAAAACATCTTAACCTTAGCTTCTGCCTCTAAGCAAGTTCATCTCCTGGTGTGGAACCCTATCAAAGGAGAAAAAACAAAGCATTTCCGAGTTAGGCTGAGGACATTTGTTTAAACCGATCCCCACTCAAATGACAGTTCAATCGGTTTTACAAGGTAGAAGCTGACATGCATCTCTTCAGTGTTACCATACAATAGATGTGAGTACTTCCACTTGTCTCAATTGATAAATCTTCAAAAGAAATAAAAGGTGGTGGTACAAGTACATAAGCAGATATATGTGAAGCAAAGTAGGAGATGTGACTAACAAATATAATAACTACATTGAGGATTCAGAAGACAATTCACTAAAGAAAAATCATCCAATCAAATAAATAATATACAGGCATTTTGACGGTAGTAGAATACAGGGACAGAACATAAATTACTACTTTACATTTATTTACCGTACCAAGAAAGTTAAGAATATGAAGCTGTGGCAATGACAATTTTACATCTGAGCAACATATAGATGATCCAAGTTGCTATAATGTGCAGGAAATCGCAGATTGAAGGAAAAATCAGGCATCTGTATTCTATTGCCCAAAATCCCTTTGATATACGATACTCACTCCAAAGGTAGTAAAATGATTCCTCATGATACAATCAAGTTTCTAAAATAAGTACAAAAAAAATACTGCAAATGATTGCTATGATCTACATGATCTGTTGACTGCTAGAGGCGTAGCTATTGAGCTTCTTCTGCAGGTGCCCTATTGTAGATGATGGATGTATCTGGACTTACAGGATTTGCGTGATACTGCCCATAAAATGCATAAATAGCAACCACAATAATGCTTATGACAACAAATCTCACCCAGGCTTCATAGTGTAACTGGAAAAAAAGAAAGTTAAAAAAAAAAAAAGACAAATCAGGTCATAATGCATGCCAGCCAACCTTCAGGAATGCCAAATTGAAGTAGAAACACAGGGTATGAAAAATATGCAAGACAAGCAAACCTGGGCAAAGAGAAAAATGTTGACAAAAATACAGACAGCTGGCACAGTAGGAACTCCAGGACAAGAAAAACCAGGTAAACGAGTATAGACCTGCAATGAACCAAGAGAATTTCCATGTGAAAAAAGACAAAAAGAAAGGCAATTTGGCATAAGATTTGCCAGTAAGAACAGAACATGCATACACTATTGCGTAAGTTCACAACCATGAGAATCACAGACCGGAGCTTAACACAATGAAATGATGCTTCTACTAGGAGGCTAGCAATCAGAGGAAAATTAAGTCTATGATTGTAAAAGATGAATGACCTGAATTCCTGAAGGTCATATACAACATGGAATTTTAGACAAAAGTGAATACTTGACAAGGTTCTAATCACTACTTTGGTTTGGATGGGAACCACATGTGGCCAACCTTACTCATCCAAAGACAAAGGCCAACCATCTCTAGCAAACCTATAATAAATAGACAAATCACAAGATGAATGTACATACGCATGTATGGCATCTACATCCCTTGTAGAATGTGCATGTTTCTATGTTCAATTGCTTGCACCATTTCAAAAAGTATTTGTTCATCCTCCTCATTTAAGTTTGCTTTGCCTAGAACACAACAAATCTTTAAAAGCAATAAATTGCATCAAGATGGGTATCTTTTCAAACTCTACTTACTTGCCGGAAATGAAGAGCAGCAGCAGAAAGAATTGCAATTATTGCAGCAACAATGAGAAGGATGAAAGAAGCACCAAAGCGATAAAAGACTCCAGCCGCAAAACCACAACAGGCTATAATGATGATGCATATTAGACCTTCTCTCCTGTTAGAAAGGCACCTGGTGGAAACCTGGCTTGTTTTCTTATCCTTCCAGCGAAGGGTTATCACACATGCTGAAACAACAGAATAGCCTGTCTGAAACAAACAGAAATACTCATTTTAATTTCACATATTTCAGTGCCTAGATATTAACCATTGTCATAATCAAGAAAATATATTGCCATGGAAATCCAGACTTCTCTGATTAACTTCTAGACAATACAGATCACTGTTCTTCAAATCATTAAACATTCACTTAAAACTTGGCAATCCTTATTTTCCATGTCTTTTTTCCTTTTCCTTTGTGTTAACTTCTCGGAGAGGGGATGGGTGGATTGACGTGCATCTTTGACATATGAAGCTATTGTATACCATGTATGTGGACTGTTTTGTTTCCTTTAGGCCAGAGAAAAACAAGCTTGATTACTAAGCACAATTAGTTAATGGAAAAGAACTGTTAAAGGCCATACCAATGTGCCAACAGAGAGAATATGAGAAAGCAGATGCACATTAAAGAGCCCAGCCAAGATCAGAGCAACAATCCCAACCCAGATTTGTGAATGGATGGGTGTATGCCGCATTGGATGTACTTTGGAGAATATTGATGGTAGCAAGCCATCTCTCCCAATCCCAAGATACAATCTAGACTATTCACATAAAAAAAATCAGCTCCTTGTCAGTCATAGCATTGGCGAAATGAGAGTCACTTGTCATCTGAAATTAAACTGAATTACCTGAACATATAGGCCAACCAGAAGAGTTGTGCTCAGTCCGGCTACAGCACCAATGCTGATTAAAACAGCTACGTATTTCAAGCCCTTGGACTTAAAAGCTTCAGCTAGAGGAGCGTCTTCTCCAAGAAATTGGTAAGGGACCATTCCAGTAATCACCAAGCAGACACCAACATATAATGTAATACAGATGAAGAGACTGCCCATTATGCCTAATGGTAAATCCCGCTACATCATGGTCACAGCAGAAAGCAGTGTAAATTGATACAAAGCTATCAGACATGAAAACTACATATAGATTTGCATTAACCACAAGGCATTGGTTTCCCACATCTATACATACCTGTGGTCTCTTGGATTCTTCAGCAGAATTAGCAACAGCGTCAAATCCAACATATGCAAAGAAAACTACAGTTGCTCCAGTCAATACTGTTTGGAAACCATGCGGAACAAAAGGGGTCCAATTTGAAACATCCACCTTAAAAGCTCCAGCAACAATGACAAAGATAACAATAACCACCTATAGGTGAATAACAACTTTGTAAACTAAAAAGGACCCAAAATATCAATTATTCAAATCATCAATTGATAGCTGCAATAACTGTCACAAAGACGGGCCATCCCTCTGATCCTCCACCTGCTCCCCCAAGCCCCCCCACCCAGGGCAAGGAAAAACAAAACAAAGGCCAACATCCCCAGGAAATAGGAATCAAGAATACAATTACAGTCAGGTGACTAATCTGTTTGTTTACTTCAATACCAATAACATGCAGAATGGGTGTGTATTAAAGGAATCAGTTATAGCAAAGAATGATGTGCACAATAGGATGCTCGCATGTCAATGCACCACTAAACCCCACATAATTTCAATTTTAATAGTCTTGACTTGGTCATCGTTCTCTTTGATTATGGTTCTGTAACTTCAAATTTTTTAAGAATATAAAATTCCTTCTAATAAGCATACCAAGGCAACCTTAGTCTTTGCAGCTTATTGATTTACCCAAACTAAATTTCCCCACCATAAAGTTTCTGTGTGCTGTAATGCAAAGACTTCTCGGTCCAAGAAAATATTGATCATTCAAAGAACATTTTGAGCTCAGGTTTACATAAAAGAATTCAATGTCTAGAACCCTGCTCCTAACATATAAATTCTCCATTATAAATGCAGACTTATCAGGCGATTGCAAATCTAAATGAACTACTAAGTCCATTTTGGATGGGAAGAAAATGAAAATGAAGGACAGAGAACCACTTACATTTTGTTCTGGAAGTTCCAAAACAGAAGAAACAATGGAAACCAAATCTAAACTTAAGAACTGGTATCCGATCATCGTTCAGAATTGATGGCTAATTTAGTTAATATTCATGTGAAGTTCTATCAGCAGCTGTTTTCAAATTCCAAACTTCTCAAGGAAAATGCTAATAATGTTCCTAAATATCATCAACAATGACTTATGTATCAACCAAGTTAAACAAATGCCACCTTAAATTTAAACTCTATTGTGAGAGAGAAGAAGAGAGAGAGAGTGAGAGTGAGTGAAGCAGAGGAAGACGAGTAGATACTGGTGTGACAATAATGATAGATGTAATCAATAGCCATAGTCATAAGTTTAGAAAAGAAAGGAAATCACTTCTATGCTTCTACTTCAATAACTGCAAAAGAACACACACAAACACTGAGAGAGCAAGGGGGAGAGAGGCAGAGAGAACCTTTGTGACAGTCATGATGGAATTTACTATTGAAGATTCTCCAACGCCCCAACAGAGAACTACTGTCAGTAGGATGAGGAGTATTGGAGCTAATGCATTAATAGACAATACTCCAGAAATATCTTCACCATGCCCCACCCAATTAGGGATATTGTTCTTGAGAGCTGGAATGAGCTCGAGTACAGAAACCACATAACCATCCAAACTACGTGCTATGCTAGCTGCACCAATATGATAGTCAAGCATCAATTGAGCAAACACAAGAAAAGCAGTGAGCTCATTGAAAGCCGTATAGGCATACAGGTATGCTCCACCAACAACTGCAGGAAAGCGAGAAGCTAGTTCAGCGTAACAGAGCGCATTCAGCACACAAGATGCTCCTGCGATTATAAAGCTAATTGTGACTCCTGTACCAAAAGAGTTTTGGGTCAGTAGCGATAAACTTGCACAGATGAAGTTATCATCTCTGATTCTAATTCCTTTTTCTGTTTCCAGAGAGGTAGAAGAAAAACCAAAAGCTGAGTATGCATTCTAACCCCAGCATAAACACGTAGACCCAAATCATTAATGGATAAAACAAATTATAAAGAATCTTGCATAACCTGCGAAAAGAAGCAGATCCCTTCCAGATACCAAAAAAATGCCAATATATTAAGAAGGGTAAATAATTAATAAAAAATTAGAAAAATCTATATTCATATATGCAGTGTCATGATTGAATCCGTAGTTTTGGTTCAATTTCCTGGATCCTGCGCTACAGAATGCACAAATTCACGAAGAACGAAGGTTGAGGTCAACTGCAAACTCTGGCTTCAGAAAAATTTACAAACCTCATGACTTTAACAATTCGAAAAGAAAGCGGCCGAAAATCTCTACTCCAAACGAGGTGGTATTTAAACTCAATTGATATGGATATAGAAAAAGAAAAAACAGCGACTTCACTATATATAAAATAAAATTCGTTAGTCTGATTAACAAAAAACTCAACCAAAACCTCCAACAAATTTCGGACTTTCTTTCCAGGATCGCATAATGTAATGGTAAAATACAAGAACTGAAACGAAAGGCATGTAGCCAAACAAAACAGAGTGAGCTGAAGTCGTAAAATGGAGCAATTTACATGCAAAACAATGGTAAATTACAATCAGAACTGACCAGGACCAGTATCGCGAGCAACAGTGCCGGTAACGACAAAGATACCGGCGCCGATGGAGGCTCCAATACCCAAGAGAACAAGATCCAATAGACCGAGACGACGGATGAGGCCTTCGCCAGAGTTCGTACGTAAGCAGGTATCAGCAGACGGAGCAGGTAAAGGCTTGGCTCTCATTGCCGAGGACCAAAAGCGGGCTAAGCATGATGTCGATGACGACGAAGATGAAAAATCTTCATTTCTGTTCATTGTCGCGCATAGAAACTCTGGCTTTCGTTTCGTAACTTTGCCGAAGAACGATTGGAAGGTTCTGACTCTCCGTCGCCTTTGAAATAAATCGTTTTGTGCGTCTGTTGTGTATATATATGTGTGCGCGCACACACTAGCAGACTGAGTTAATATTTTTAAAAAAAAAAAACACAGGGGTTGTTGAATCTTTGTTATTGAACTCATATCTTGCCACGCGAGTTTGTGGATTGTGGCATGAGGGGCGGGACCCACTGTGGGGAAGACAGGGACCCAGATGCAGAAACATCGTATGATCTTCCAGTATCATCTAAGGGCTGATATTCTGCCACGTCTACTAAAAATGGCAACCGATAACATTTTGTCCTTTTTTCCATTCCTGTCATCTTCTTCTTTTTTTTTTTTCTTTCCTTTTCTCTTCTCTACTTTTTCCTACTATTCTCTTATTCTCTCATTTCTCTCTTTTCTTTCCCTCAGGTTACGGTATTGAAAATACCCTTTTTTAATAAGCACTAAATGAACTTTCAACCTTTAGATCGATATTATTATGGATCTAATGGCTGACAGTTTACCACATGTTAGTTATAAGTCGTTAAAATAAAATTCAATGATTGAGTATCTATTATAATACATAATAAAAAAATATTTTTAATAGTAACTAATTTGTCTTTCAACTATTATTTCTTCCACCAATTACAAGTCAATTGTGATCAAGGAAGACAGCTATTAACAATGGCGATATTAATTATTAGAATATATTATTTTTATACAAAATGTATATTTAATTGCAACAGAATCAAAGAAGAAAGGTGTATCATGTATGAAATTGATACTAATTAGAGTAAAGGGTGTAATCAAAATAATATAGATATACTTCTTCTATTTTGAAATATAATTTTTTTGTTACCATTTTTCTATATATTAATAGAAAAAATTAGAGATATTTATCTTATTATACTTTTATTATATGTTATGCACTTGAAACACCCTGATATACTATCTCCATGACTACTATATTAAGCATTGTTATTAGCAAACTAAACATTAGTCTAAGTATACATTTTTTACTATTTAATACTCCTTTTATCTTATTTTTTAGGGCTGTCAATGAGTCGGGTTTTTATCTGACCCAGTCTGGACCAGACCCGATAAATTCAGGTACGATACAATATTTATATCCGTTTAGCAGGACTCGCACCCTATAATGCATCTTCTAAATGGGTATAAGTACGGTACGCAAAATTTTAGACCCGGTAGACCCGGGACTCGAATAAATTTTTAATAATAAATATTTTATATATTTATTTTTTTGAGTTGAAGACTTTGAATTTGTTATTTTGGTTTGGTTAATAAGTATATTTAAAGATTGTGCTTGAAGACTTTAAACTTGTTATTTTCTTGAGTTTATGGCATGATATTTGAATTGTATTTTATATTTATTAAACTTTTTAAATTTTTTAATTATAATCGGGTCTACCCGGATTCGAACCGAGACCCTAAAGGATAGGGTATAAGTCCATCCCATTCAGACCCGCTGGGTAATAGGTCGGGTCCGGGTCTGAAAATAGTAAATAAGGTCCGAGTTCAGGACAAGGCATCCCGGACCCGTTTACACCCCTACTATTCCTATTGATAATATTTGATTAGATACGAATTTTTATACAAAAGTGTGAATTGTGTTATAAAAATAATATAACATAATAAAAGGTAGAGTAATTATAAAAATAGTTCTTCAACTATTTGTTGTTTTCAATTCCAATTCCTTAATCTATTTTTTTCCCTTTTATAACTTCAAACTATTTTCGTTTCTTATAGTTGGTTCTAATCATCGTTGCGTACTGTTGGATTTCGTTTCGTTGCTGGGACCAATTATAAGAAATGAAAATAGTTTAATGTAGTAAAAAGAAGAATAAATAGATTAGGGACTAAAATTAAAAATTAAAGTAAAAAATATATTGGTTAGTAATTCTTTATATATATATATATATATATATATATATATATATATATATATATATATATATATATATATATATATATATATAATATGACATGCAAAATAACTCCGTTAGTAGTATATAATATATTTTCTTTTATAAAAAATATTAAATATATTTTGACATCTTAATTGTAAAAATATCATTATAAATTGGACTGATGGGAAATTAACTTTATGCAAATTCATTAAAAGCCAACTTCACTAGCACCAAATATGCACTAGATGCCAATGTAGTTAGACTGGGTTGCACTTTGAACTTCAACACAAAAGCTTTACATTTAGATTGCAATATTTTTTTCATAAATAACTCACTCTTAAAAATAGTTCAACCAAATAAATTTCAAATAGAAGCCTAATTCATGTGTACCCTTAAATTAGAATGAAGACGGCGTAAGTAAAAATGATCTAATTTACATGTATCTATAGGCCATCAAACAAATCAATTTGTCGAACATATATAGGATTTGCTATGTTTAATGAAAATACATATTTTAAAAAAACGGAATAGGAAGAGGTAGTATTGTCTAAAGAATAACATGAATTCTTATTCCTAAAAAAAAAAAAGACATGAATTCCTATTTGTCTATACCTTGATTCACATCGCGCAACCATTGCTTGTTGATTTATTTGGATAAAGTCAAGTTAATACTCAGAAGCCAGTCTAGATTTCATAATAGACTGCAAAAATAGTTGATATTAATTAATTAGAATGTGTATTGACAATAAATATTAGTTTGGTTTTAGATTAGGCATAGTTTCACTTGAGCTCTTTTTGCCATATTGATGTATTATAAGTTTAAGCATAAATCAATTACTAATTGCTTATCGCTATATAAAGATTAATATTATTTTTTATGATAGTATCGAATCAACATTGAACTAGCTCGTCTTAGAAATATGATGACCTAAGAAGGTGATCAGAAATGTACTAAAATATAATTTAATAGATACCTTTGCAACCTTCATAACTTCTATGCATATACAAAGTATGCATTTGGGATAGTTTATAAGTCATACCCTATTCTTTTGATAGATAATTACACGGGGAAGGGAAGAGAGATACCACATGGACAGCCGGACGCAGCGGAGCACAGAGGAGAAAGAGAGGCAAGACCAAGAGAGACCCACACTCTCTTCCCTTCCCCGTGTAATTATCTATCAAAAAAAAAAAAAAACAAGTCATACCCTATTCCAAGAAAATATATCAAATGACATAGTTGTGCAAATTATAAATGTTTAATATGCACACATATATCTTGTTTAACATGCACGCTTTTTTTTTTTCGATGCATGAAACCGATATCTTTATTAATGCAAATAAAACAAAAAGTACAAACAAAAGTTACAAAGCCCTTGAAATCACATTTGGGGCAGAAATAAAATTGTGCGTTCACAAAGTTTACTTATTTGTAATAGTTCTTATAGTTACTTTTTGCTGTCCAAAATCTCTTTTCATTGTTTTCTTGTCTTATTTTGTTTCAAATAGGCACTATCCAAGTTGTTTTTTTTAATAATTATTAGTGTTTTTTTAACCAAGCTTATTTTCTTATATCGAATCAAAGTGTTTTTTATTTTGATAAAATGTTTTTATATGTTTCGGGTAAACATATAATCTTTTTATTTGAGAAAAACAAACAATAAGGATTGTTAGCAACAATAAGAATGCAAGTCAAAAGTAAGACGTGGAAATTCCTATATGGCAGCTGTGGCCTATATGCACTTCAAACTATACAATATTCATTGATGAAAACATTAACTACGAATTAATAATAGATTGTGTTTTGAACTTTAATCTATCTTATAAAGGTGGCAAATGTATTTATTAAATTCGAATTTGATGCACAATTTATCACTTTCACACCCTTATTATAGTATTGTAACTTTAACACTCAGGAGTAACAAGTTTTGTGTAATTTTTTTTGACAACACTCTTTCTAGGTTGCTAATTAATTTTAGCATTGATACATCACAAGTTTAGGAGCATATTTGTGCTATCACATTGATCGCTAATTTTTTTATATTGTAAAGATTAGCGTTGTTATATTAATAGTAATAAAAAACAAAATTGACATTCACAGGGAATAGTACATAATTTTAAAATATCATTAACAAGTTTTGTACTTAACTTGTTAATTTTAAATACAATAATTAATAAACGTATAAATATAATATATAGTATAAAATATTTTAATTTAACGAGTGTCTATATTACCTGATATATAAAATATATATTGTATTAATTGATAGTTTATATTCTATTCCTATAATTCAAAAACATAAAATAAAAGAATTACCCAGCAAATAATATTCAAACAAAAAGTTGTAAATTGTATTATATCTAGGTACTCCAAAGCTGTAAAATTTTCCTACAATATGAGAAAAATCGTGTAATCTATATATATATTTGTTCCCTCTCGGGAGTTTCTTGTGCAGTATTGTAATAGGACATAATAGGACTAGCTCTGGTTTCTAATTTCAATGCGCGTTTTAGCTCCTCAAACCACATTCCTTCTTAATTATCTGCTGTAAACCTCTCTCGTTTCTCCAATCAACCTCGTATAATTCATCTCTCCCCTCTGTAATTGTAGAACATTGTTACATTTTAGGTGCAGATTAAGCAAGTTTGAAGGGAGAGAGAGAGGTTAGGCTTTGTGTGAGGGTTTGGTTTTGCTTTATCTCACCTCTATCATGCCCACCTGAATTCTCTCCGACCCTTCCTCAGCTTTGTCCTTTTTTCCTCTCTCCCCATATATGTAGATATATCTTTATGTGAAAATAAGAGATGCATATATTTGAGTATCAACGTTTCTAGGTATCTGGCTATTTTTGCTTTCTTGAGGTTCCATGAATGCAATTGTATTGGGAGGAGTTAGATGGTAGCATCAAGACTAAAGGTTTAACGCTTTTACAATCATGAGCCAAAGTATTCAGCTTTTAGTGAAGAAGTCATTAGAATAAGTCATTGACTTTGCTCAGTGGAATGCCATCCTGATTGGATATTCTCCTATATCTGCCTAGGTGTTTTCTGTATTCTTATTTGAATCTTGGGTTCTCTGAGGTGGAAATGTATAGATTGGCTTCTGACCAGCTACCTCATTAAGTCATCAATGGATTGAGAATTAGGGTTTTTGAGGTTAAAGATCATTGATTTTTTTGTTATGTCTGAAGCTTTACCTGGTGCTGGATTTGGGTCTTCGGATATCAGGTAAATGGCATTTTGGTTTTTGTTTGTTTCATAAGTAATTTGAAGAAACGGGCCGTCAAGGTTGAGAGTTCCTTCATTCGGGTGTTGCCCATATGCTTCTATACTTATTGTGCTTCCGGTTCAAAAGAATGTTTAGTTTTGTCTTGCTTGTCGTTATATTGGATTTGGGATCTAATTGAGTTGAGGTTAACAGTAGTTGTATATATTTTGGCTGTGTTTGTCATTAGTTGTTCTTGTGGCTAAGGTTTAAAGGAAAAGCCTTTTGGTTTTTGGCTCTAAAACATCCATCCGTTTCTGGTTTACCAGCTTGAAAAGCATTCATACTTTCTGAATCATCACTGCTTTGGGAACCTTGGTGTCTGTGGATTGATTGAGTATGAGTCGGAAAGTAAGGAGGAAGGTCACAAGGAGGGGAAAAGAGAAGGTGGATTACCCAGAGATTGAAGAATGTATAGTTTTGGATGACAGGGGGGTAGTTGACTGGACTAAGTTGCCTGATGATACTGTAATCCAGCTGTTCTCATGTCTTAACTACCGTGATCGAGCAAGCTTATCATCAACATGTAGGTCTTGGAGAACTCTTGGGAGATCTCCTTGCTTGTGGCAGACACTGGACCTTCGTCCTCACAAATGTGATACAACAGCTGCTGCTTCTCTTGCCTCTCGCTGTCAAAATCTTCAGAAGCTTCGATTTCGTGGTGCTGAATCAGCTGATGCTATCATAAAGCTTCAAGCCAGAAATATATGTGAAATTAGTGGTGATTACTGCAGGAAAATTAGTGATGCGACGCTGTCGGTTATTGCTGCTCGACATGAGAAGCTTGAGAGCCTTCAACTTGGGCCCGACTTCTGCGAAAGGATCACAAGTGATGCAATAAAAGCAGTTGCTCTCTGTTGTCCTCAACTTTGGAAACTACGGCTCTCAGGTATTCGTGAAGTTGATGGAGAAGCCATTAATGCTCTAGCCAGGCACTGTCCTTATCTAATGGACATTGGATTTATTGATTGTCTTAGTGTTGATGAGAAAGCACTGGCAAATATTTTATCAGTTCGCTATCTTTCAGTTGCTGGGACGACGGGTATGAAGTGGGCTTTAGTTTTCCAACATTGGAGTAAGTTGCCTAATCTTATAGGTTTAGATGTTTCTAGGACAGATATAATCCCTAATGCGTTGTCGAGATTGTTCTCATCTTCACAGAGCCTGAAGGTCTTGTGTGCGTTAAATTGTCCGGCCCTTGAAGAGGATGCTAGCTTTGTTTCCAACAACAATCATAAAGGTAAAGTGCTACTTGCACTTTTTACTGACATTTTCAAAGGAGTAGCTTCTCTATTTGCCGATACTACAAAACAGGAGAGGAATGTCTTCATGGACTGGCAAAACTTAAAGGCCAAGGACAGGAAATTGGATGAGGTTATGAATTGGCTTGAATGGATCCTCTCCCATTCACTACTACGTATTGCTGAGAGCAATCCACAAGGTTTGGATAACTTCTGGCTCAGTCAAGGTGCATATTTGTTACTCAATTTGATGCAGAGCACTCAAGAGGAGGTTCAAGAAAGGGCTGCTACGGGCCTTGCAACTTTTGTTGTCACTGATGATGAAAATGCTAGTATTGATGGTAGAAGAGCTGAAACAGTTATGAGAGATGGAGGCATACGTCTCCTCCTAAACCTAGCAAAATCATGGCGTGAGGGGCTTCAGTCAGAAGCTGCCAAGGTAATACCTACAGTTTGCTGCTTAGGCCTCAAATCTTACCCTTATCTTCTCACGAGATTTCGTTGCAAATCTTTTCATTTTGGCCCGACAATTTTATTTGTCATTGCCTTTAATAAGCTCAACTACTGCTTATAAAGGCAAAAGATGAGTTCACTCTGCATTTTTTCAATTGAATAGGCTATAGCAAACTTGTCTGTGAACACCAATGTTGCTAAAGCTGTGGCGGAGGAAGGAGGCATCGATATCCTTGCAAATTTGGCTAGGTCTATGAACAGGTTGGTTGCTGAAGAGGCTGCAGGTGGTCTCTGGAATCTTTCAGTTGGGGAAGAGCACAAGGTCAGTTTTCTGTTAGCCTTTTTCAGGATTTTATGTTTTCCTTATCTATTTTGCTAAATAAATTTCAAATTACAGGGTGCCATTGCCCAAGCAGGAGGTGTAAAAGCATTAGTTGATCTCATCTTCAAATGGTCTACTGGTGGTGAGGGAGTTCTGGTATATGCCTTTCCTTAAATGTTTATGGAGATATGTATATCAGCTGTTTTGCAATGTTAGGTTGATTTCCAAATTGGGTTAATGTGGCTTGCTAAGCACGTTGTAACGGTTTCCTTATTTTCAGGAGCGTGCAGCTGGTGCATTGGCTAATTTGGCAGCTGATGACAAGTGTAGCATGGAGGTCGCCGCAGTGGGTGGAGTACATGCTTTGGTAACTCTTGCTCGGACTTGCAAGGCTGAAGGAGTGCAAGAGCAGGTACTTAATTTTTCCTAACATTAGAAAAATTTTGCTTTCTAGACATCCCTAATTTATGATAGAAGTTTGTAAATTTCAGCGAAAATGGATTCGATGCTGTGTAAGAAAAAAAAAAAAAAAGAGGAACTTTAGTGTTACAGATAATTATGAGACTTTGGCTTTTCCCTAGTAAGTAGGTGCTGTGATATGAAAATATAACTCGTGAATCTACAGCTACAGTGATCTGAAACAATTTGTTATTGATGGCACTTCTCAAGTTGTCTTCAATTACTGATCTGAAGTTTTTTGCAGGACAGTTTTGTTGTTTCCTTATCGTAAGAGTTTCTGAGATAATTTTTCTTGACTTAAAACTTGGTCGCAAAGAATACCGGCCACTTTTCTTGCCTCAGACGATTGCATGAAATGAGTACCACAATCTTGAATACATTGGTTTGCTCCCTGCTATCTGCATATGCTTGAATATGTTGTGATTTGGTGAATATATAATCCAAATTATATAACCAATATCTTTGGTTAACTATATTACCATGACACTTAGTATCAAATTTTAATCTTTATTCCAGCATGGGAGATTTTTGGTCAAATCTACTGGTGTTGTCATGTGATCTTTGATTAATGTAGTCAAGATAGTATCTTAGTCGGAATAATGTCATGGATGTATGAAAATTTTCTGACAGCATATTCTACTATTGTCCAGGCAGCTCGTGCTTTGGCAAATTTGGCTGCCCATGGAGATAGCAACAGTAATAATGCTGCTGTTGGGCAAGAGGCCGGAGCCCTTGAAGCACTTGTGCAACTTACTCAATCTTCTCATGATGGTGTCAGGTAGTCCACCATAGATATGGTATTTGACCTGCAAATTTCAACTGCTCTATGGCCACCGGAGTCATCATCTGAGATCTTATTCTTCTTGTAATGCTCACTTTATATTCTTCTTGGACCCATCCTTTCTATACCAAAAGCCAAAGAAAAAAGGCCTGTTAATATCTTCTCTGATGATATTTGTTACCGAGTGCTATAACTTATAACTCTTTTCTTTCTCTGCTTATCAAAAAATGCATTCTAGCCTCATCTGACGTTTGATACATTTGTAAGATCTTGTTTTCGGTTGCCATCTTTGTACCTACTGATGTTACGCTTGTCGTGTCATTGTTTTAGTTGGTTTTTACTTGACTTTAGTCTGATGTACATTTATGATGATACTCCATAAGCAGCTTATTTCGGTGAAAATTTCCATTGGATCTCTTCTCCTTTTTTTTTTTTTGAGATTTTAAAAGTTCATATTTTTATCTCGTCTACACTGTCTTGGCTGAGGGGAAAGGTAATCACAAAAGGTCATCTGTTTTTCTTTTCCCTGAGGAAAACATTCGCCTCAAAGATTGTCCTAGTTTTCTCTAACTGTGTCAGATTATTTTATTTCCTCCATCCTATTTGCCACTAAGCCTGCGTTTATATGTTTTAATATTGTTTGCATTGTGAAGGAGAAGATATTCATATAGCCACTGTTGCTCTGGACTGCTATGTGCTTGCATAAAGTTTGAGTATACTTACCTCTGGCAGACACCCTTCAACCAGCTGAGTCTGGTTCTTAAGATGATTAGCATAGAAATATGATTTACTAGAAACCTAATAATTTGAAGTCCTAATGATCTACTATTTGCAATAAATCAAAGTGTAGTGTTCAATTAAATGATAGTTTTTGCAGGAAAGTTACCTCTTTCACTGGTAGGAAAAGCATAATGAAAGAAAGAATAAGTAAGCACTCTGTAATCATTCGTACTTTTGATTTGTTTCCTCTGATTGGTATTCTTGTCAATATAGGCAAGAAGCTGCCGGAGCATTGTGGAACTTATCTTTTGATGACAGGAATCGAGAAGCAATTGCAGCTGCTGGTGGGGTTGAAGCCTTGGTAAGTTGTTTCTCTTTTGGAACTTAGTCTATCTATGATGCAAATTTCTGCATTAAGTACTATAGCGGTTTATGACAATTAACTGTAAGTACGAGCTAGGAATTACATTCACTCTTTTAGTGCTTCTTATAATGTATGGTGGCAACCAATGACCAACTCCTCCAGCTTCTAGGGTAGGATTTTACCTTTTGAATCCTGAAGCTAGTGTTAAACAGGAAGGAGTGATGATGTAAAACTTCCTTTAACTACATCAACTTTCAAAATTTCGTTTTCCTGGCTTATAGTGGAATTAAGCTTATTTCCCAACATAAATTCAGAATTCTTTTTAAAACTTCAATCTTCTTTGGGCTTGAAAAGGATTGTCAGTTTGCCTGCTTCTGTTGCTCTGGAAATTGTCTGTTCTGGATATTCTCGGGATGAGTGTGCACTATTGGGAAACTTTAGTTTTCCATTGCTTTGAGAGATATACTACTGAAAAACTTAGTATTTGTTTGTCACTAAGCATATTACTTATGCTATGAGTGTGTAACTATACACTAGCTTCTTTGTCTCAGAATCAAACTCTTTTCAGTGATTTTATTTGTTAATTTGGTACTTTGAGACTTGTGATCTATTTACCAGTAAACTATATTTGTAGGGGTGAACAATTAGAGGGTAGCAATTATAGTTTTAAAAGAATTGTTGTTTTTCTTAGTAAGGATGTAAAGGAGATATTGAACAGAAGTTTTGTAGTATTGTCCCTTCAGTGATAGGTTCTTCAGTCTCTAACTTGGATTTATTTGAGGGTTCACTGAGATAGAAAAACACAACTAGTCATGTTTACTCTTTAACAATGAATGATAAGTGAAACTTTTAGTGTTGAGAAAAAGATGGTTATCTCCTTCTGTTTTACAATTAACCTAAGGAATATGGATAATTAAGTTCCTCCAGGGACAGTTCCTGAATCTCTAACTTGGATGTATATGAGGTTTCATTGAGGATAAAACTCTTTTAACACTGATGAGGAATGAAACTGTGAGTTTTGAGGAAAAGATTGTTATTTTCTTCTACTTTACATTTAACCAAACAAAGAAAGGTGCTTAACTATTTGTGTCTATTTAAATAAAGAGTGCAATAGGTGCTTCCTTCTGTCATTCTCCAAAAGATATATATCCCTAGATAAAGGGACTTATCTAGGTAAAGTATTTTAGCCTTGGACGTTCTCTTGACAAATGTCCTTGTTCTCCAATCTGAAGTGCACAAGCAACTTTTAATAAATCCAAGAAAAATTGTTTCCTCCATCTATTGATTGTGTAATGGGATAGTTGTTACCTTCTGCTCTTCATTGCATATTAAAGTGGAATTTCTAGTACATGTTTCTCTTTACAGTTACTTGGGTAAAATGCTCCATCTCGTGTAATCATGACTTTGGGATCAACTTGCAATTTTTTGGTATTTCAATATGACAATATGTTCATCATTGGTAGAGATTAATTATCATAACGATTAAATTTAACTGGCTAAGTCTTGACCAGAAGTTTCTGTAAGTATTGAGGAATCGAGCTTTTGTAATTTTCAGGTTGCTCTGGCAAACTCCTGTTCAAATTCCTCGCCTGGCCTTCAAGAGAGGGCTGCTGGTGCGCTATGGGGTCTCTCTGTTTCAGAGGCCAACAGGCAAGGACAATGATCTCTCTCTTTCTCCACTTGTTTAAGGGTTTATTTCTGCTGTATAGTAAGTATAATATTGCTTTCCTCTGTCTATGCTTTTCCCCATGCACGGACATCTACCCGGTTGAGTTTGCTATTTTCTTCTTCGTATGACGAACTTGTTAAGCGCTTCCTTTTTGATAGATTTTTAAGTGGACATTAGTGCCCTGTTTAAGCGTGCATCAAATACCTAGGAGATGTGAGGTGCACCCTGCTCAGTAGGTGATGAGCGTTTAAGTATTTTAATTTTTAGTATGAAGAACCAGATCTTACATAATCATTTTTCCAATGGGTCAAAGACATGGGCGTAGCTAGAGTTAGCGATGTTCTAAAAAATGTCTCCAATAATGTTGAATTGAGGCCTATTTCTAAAATTGTATCCTATAATCATACTGTGTAAGTTAACACAATCGGCAGATTGCTGATCATAATCACTATTGCTCAATAATAATGGGAGGATTGGACAAAGAAAACTCCCGTGAGAAGAATTACTGACTTATTTAACAGTTCCCCTTTCCAAAAGAAAGAAAAAAGAATTTATTCAACAATTTCCACTCTAGATACAAGAAAGCTGGTATAAGTCATGATACAGACAATCCTGAACATTTTCTTGACAACTAACCCTGAACATTAAAGATGATATTTAAAGAACTGGATCATTTGCTCTTCAAAAGATGCATGAAATTGCTAATTGATGGGTCAAAATTTTGAACAGTTTGAAGATTAAGGAAAGCAACATAATGAGCAGCATTGCTCAGGGAAGGATATAGAGTCTGATGCATATTAATAACATTAATCTTGGTAAGATATGACAAGAAGCAAGATACAACAAGAGATTATGATGTTTTCTTATTCATTTTTGTCTTTAGCATGTTAATGCATAATGATAAAAGAACTATATTTTTCTCTTTTGAGTCTTCCCTTATTTTTCTCCTCAAAAGCAAAAGGGATTGGGGCATGACTAAATGACAGCAAGAAACGAATAGATTATGAGTACATGCATGCTTCAACCTTTTGGAACTGTTCCAATGATCCCTTTTTGTCTTTCTTGGTGCCTTCCTTTTCCTTTTTTCTTTATCATGGTGCATCCCTGGTCATTCTGCCATAGTATCTTACTTTTCACATTTTCTGCTCATGTACAGCATTGCTATTGGACGGGAGGGAGGTGTGGCACCCCTTATTGCATTGGCACGATCTGATGCTGAGGTAAACATTTCATTCATCATGAAACTGATTCCTCGAAAGAACTATCCACCATTTTTTCTCTATTAAACTTATATATGATCATTTTAATGTGCCGATAAATATTTGGTAGTCACTAAAATGTTTGGTTGTTAACTCATAGCTTGATGCATGGTTAGTGACTGCATACAAGATGTTGTTCCCCTCTAACTTCAACCTTTCCCGTAATAAGCTGCACAAAAGCTTGTGAAGTATATATAACAGTTGCATGGTCAACACAGTTAACTGAAATTCTCAACTTTTGGGGGACATGTAATGCACTTAACTTATTAACAGAAGCATAAGTAAGTTGTTCCATAAAAGCTTATGCTGCTAAGTTATCTTTCGTTAAATCAATTCTCTATTTTGAACATGAGCAGTCATGATTTCATTAGTCAAAAGCTCATAGTACTAGTGTTACTTACTGCTTTTTTGTAGACTGCTGCACGTAGACTGCAGTAGTAGGATTCGCGTCTGAGCCTTGTTTAATTAAGTTTTGAATGCCACAGCCAGCTGTATTCACTTCCAGAAAATTACTTCCATTTGCTTAATAATCTAGGAATATGGTTATTCAAATGAGAAGCATTTTTGTTCTTGCAAAATCAACTTGCCAGAGGATACAGAAAAAGAATTCTACTCACTTCATTATGTTTAAGGTGTTTACTTTTCAGATGTTCAGATGTTAATGCAAGGTTGCTCCTCTATGGCTTGGGAGGTCCCTTTCTCATCTCAATTGCATGCATGCATAAGATTACGTATGCCTAACGATAGACCTAGTATTGATGATCCACAATGATCTCCAAGAGATTGAGATATCAATTCCTTCCCTGGGAAGGAACTTCTGCCTTCCCATAAACGACAGTCCTTATGGAAGTTGCTCTTGTTTTACTAGGTGCTAGGAAACAGATATTACATGTACAGCGGATTTGTGTATTCAGTCTCCTATATGATTAACTAGAAATGTAGATCATAAATGATAAACACGTTTTAGCTCATTTATTTGGGAAAAATTTTCTGCAATTTGAGCTGTCTTTTGGCCTTCAGGATGTCCATGAGACTGCGGCTGGAGCTCTTTGGAATCTTGCTTTTAACCCTGGGAATGCTCTTCGTATAGTGGAGGAAGGGGGTGTTCCCGCCCTAGTTCATCTTTGTTCTTCATCTGTGTCAAAAATGGCACGCTTCATGGCTGCATTGGCATTGGCATACATGTTCGATGGAAGGTAGCACCTTCTTCTGGATTTATGCTCTTAGAAAGCTTTATTAATTCTAAATTATATTTGCTGAAGTTGATTCACGAACTTGAATGATGACTGTGTTTAGAAGTAGCAGCCTTATTAGAGTATCCCTGACCTGGGATTTGTATTGATTAAAAAGACTTCCATTCTCTTTAAACTGCTTGATATTTTATCTGTTTAGCAGAAATATGTTGTTACATTGCTTGGAGATTTCGATCTTGGAATGTTGGCCAACTTTACTTGGGTCTAAACAAACATTTTTCATGAACAGCTGTTGCTAACTGGTGCCAGTGGCTCCATGAATTTGGAAGCTTAATCAACTTCCAATATAGGACTTCATGGTCATCTTATTCCCTTCTATTTAAACATTTTCTGGAAATGCTAAGTTTCAGTTATTCAACCATTATGTGGCCTCAAATTTTTACGCATTGGTTTTATTGAAGATTGCTTAGACTATATGATTTGACGGTGGACATGTTCCTACTAACTTGCTTCATCCTTTGAAAAAAATCATTGCACGGTTTACTACCTTTAAAGACTTAGCATGTAGGCTCAATGTAAATTTACTGCCCTTAATTCAGCAGCTGAGCTTGGGGTTGTTTCTTACAATGTTCCTTCTTTTTGTTCCCTTGATTTTTACTCTTTCAGTTTTTCCATGTCCACCTTTCTCAACGTTTCCCCCCCAATTCAAGGTACTGTTTAGAGCTGTTGATTTACAAACATTTGTTTATGAGTCTTGTATACTGTGTACAGAATGGATGAAGTAGCACTGGTAGGAACTTCATCAGATAGCACATCAAAGAGTGTAAGCTTAGATGGGGCGAGAAGAATGGCTTTGAAACACATTGAAGCTTTTGTTCTAACATTTTCTGATCGACAAGCATTTTCTGCTGCTGCTGTATCATCAGCCCCGGCTGCATTGGCCCAAGTAACAGAATCAGCTCGCATTCATGAAGCTGGTCATCTAAGATGCAGGTTTTTACATCCCTCATACTCCTCTTTTCTCTGTCTCTCTCATCTTTGATCTGCCATTTGTCTCTGTATCTTGCCTTGAAAGACTTGTCATTCAGTGATGTAGTGTGAACTTTAACTTGCGTTTAATTGATATATCAATTAGTAAGCCTTTAAAGAATCTCATTACCTGAGCTTAGTCTTAGGTATCCTTCCTGGAATGGAGATTCTTATGTATTTGGAAACTTTGTACTCTAGCTACGTTTGTTTCCTTTATGCATTATTAGAAATTTACCAGTTTTTCAGTTTGATTGATTTCCAGTTATTCCCCTTGACCTTGGGTTTACTACATCTTGCTACAATGAATTGGGAAAATGACCCAATTTGTTCAATGTGTAATGTGCCTGTCATTGTTATCTATTATGCCTTGTTATTTTTGCTGCTGGAATGGAAAATTTCAGAAACAGGTAAAAGCTGAGTCTTGCGTTAGTTTTTCAGGCTTAATATGTTTTAGAATGAAACCAGTATTGCAGGGATTTGACAGAACATTTTTCTGGACTCGATAATCTTCTCCATTTCTAAACCCACCAGAAAAAGGGAAGAAATTGGTTTTGTTAAGCAATCCGACTTGGATATATGTATATATATTTTTTGTGGCTGGATGGACTTGCATAATTCAATGTCTATAGAAGTTTGAAAAAGATACATTCACCTAATGTGGTGTGGTAAAATTGGCAAAGAGATAGGGCATGTAGTATTCTGCTTCTGCATTTTGGCATAATGTAGAATTCACTTTTGGTGAAATGTAACATATGCCATGTTTTCTTGTTGAATCTCTTTCACCTGAATGCTCATGTTTTTCCTCTTTTGATTGGTTTAATATATTTGTTTTCCTCAGTGGAGCGGAAATTGGGAGATTTGTTGCCATGCTTAGGAATCCTTCATCCGTACTCAAGGCTTGTGCCTCTTTTGCTCTTCTTCAGGTAGTCCTTCTGTCTCTGCATATTATTCAGATGCCTTTTTGTCTATGGAGAACTAATGCTTCCTGAAAATTTTCTATTCAGTTTACAATTCCTGGCGGACGGCATGCGCTGCATCATGTAAACCTCTTGCAGAATGCTGGAGCTCCAAGAGTTCTGCGTGCTGCAGCTGCTGCAGCAATTGCCCCCCTCGAAGCGAAAATCTTCGCCAGAATTGTGCTTCGAAACCTTGAGCACCATCAGACGGAACCTGTAATCTTAGCCTAGTTATACAAGATCTGTCTAGGCTTTTAATGGAGCCAAGGAATTGCCTCCGATATTTCATCTTCAGTTGGCTGGATGATGGAAGTAGAGGTCTATATTTTGGCCTTCAATTACTTCTGAGGACGAGAAAAGTTGTGTGAATCTCTGCCAAAATATAAAAAACCGTGTTTGGTATAGGTCTGTATCATAGTTTTTACACCCATGTTATAGCAGATATAATATAGCTATTTCTCAGAAGGGATTGGTGCAGAAGCCCATTACCTTTAGCAATTTTCGTGTTTTCTTATGAATTTTTCCTTGTGTTGGGGATCTTCTGAGACTCCTCTGTGGTTTTGAGTGTATTTCGTCATTCTTTTTTAGAGTGGAATGGTGTTGTGCATGCTGATGTTAATAGAGGCAGTTCAAAACATGTTTGTTCAAGGTGCTATTGACCACCTTTTCTATGTACATAAGTTTCTACCTCTGCTATTTGGTAGATTTCTGCGTAGTTACAATATGATTGCTTGATCATTCAAAGTTGCTTAATCATTCAAAGTTGCTTAATCATAGAAGAAAAATCGAGGTGTTCAGAACTCACTGCTAATTTCATTCTTAACTGATTATTGACTAAAATATTTTTCCGCAAGAGTAGCAAATGGGCAAGTCTAGTTTCATATACAGTTCTAGGCATTTTATTCAGAAATGGGTAGTGTTTTGTTTTGAGATTTTTTGCTTTGAATTTTGGGAGAGATAATTTTTTGTGAGAGAAAAAAGTAGGACTCAAGTAAAAAATTTGTATTAGATTTCGTAGTGTAACTCAATCTAAATACACCAAGTTTCATTTTAAGATCGAGCCCTCTCCCCTTCTCTTATGTCAATGTGCCGCCGTTTTGTTCTTCTGTCCTGCCTCCTACGAGTGCGGGTGGTGTATTTCTTCTTTGTGCTTCCGCGTTTATATTCCTTCGCTGGTAAATAATTGGAGATCTTATAACTAAGGAAGGGGTTCAGAATTCCACAAGAAAGCAAATCGTTTATTTTCATCTTTAATTTTGAGAAATACAATCGGAAAGTACGTAGTTCCAACTTCTTGAAAACAAGAAATACTTCTCAAATTTATTTCTGATACATTAGTACTTATTTAGGAATTTTAGAAACATAGTAGTGTACATTAGATTTATTTTGGCTTGTGCATGATGAGTTTTTCTTCTCCTTCCCAACCAGCAGTGTAACGCGAATTCCCAAAGGATGGCGACGATTCTGCCGAGGTGTTGTCCACCAAATATGGTATTATGTATTTTTTAAAGTCTTCAACTTTGATTTCAAGGTGACCCCCTGATATATTGATAAACTTCACCTTTCCTGCTTCATTCAAGGTTTTCAATCCAATCCAGTCTTCTTTGTAAAGCATTGTCTTCAAGAATGAAAATCTACAGTAAGAACAAGATGATGCTGCTAATGTACCCCCGGGGTGGGGTGGGGTGGGGTGGGGTTGGGAGGGGAAAGAACGCAGAAATGTTTACCTCTTCTGCAGGCAGAACAGGGCTCCAAGAACCATCTGGATAGAATCCGAACAAGGATGTCTCCCTTGGAACAAGAACATCATCTTGCTCATACTGGAAAAATATGGACAAATTCATGAACCCTTTTCTTAACGAAAGGGAAAACTAAGCTTTCGAACCGTTTCTTGTAAGTTTGGTTCCTTTGAATTTGATTGTTAAGTTCTGGAAGAAAGTTGCTTCCCTTTCTGTAGGCATCAATATGCTGCGAAATGCATGTAGAAGAAGAGGGATCAATATGCTGCAAAATGCATGCAGAAGAAAAGAGATTTATGTGTCCAGGCACAGCTATAACATTGATAAGTTGGGTCCTATATATGATACCGATGAATTCTTTCTATATTCGTGAAGATGACTACTAATTCAGCATGTGACCTATCTTGAAATCTTGAAAACTAATTAGTCGATGAAATCTATTAGCATACAATCTAAATTCTAAAGAAATGTATCGAAGTTTGTTACTCACAGTTGGGATTCTGAGGTAATTAGCAGCAGCGAAATGCTCCTGCAATAACACAAAAGTTGATAGTTTAAATGCTAATAAGTCCGAAAACAGAAGAAAGATACAAAGTAGATGAAATATAGCAACAAAAATACTGCGTTCATGGATATGATAATCCCACGATAATTTCAATTCTTTATTATAAGTCAACCGATTATCTCAGGAAGACAGATCCTGTTCCATCTTGGACAGTAAGATAAACCCTTTTCCTCAAATGGAAAATCAAAGATTGGGAGAAAAGAAACTTCATGCCTGGACAAACTCGTTGTAAGCAAGATCCGCTATCAATTCAGCAAGACAAATGCAAGGCTGGGGGATCAGCAGCGGACTCAGTCTCTGTGATTGATGTTTAATGCACGGTAAAAGGTATTTCAAACACAACTTCCTGAGCACGAAAGATAGGAATAGATTGAACAGGATATCGAGCAAAGGAGGAAGAACTTACTGTACAGTTGGGAAGAGAAGCTACCCCGGCAAGAGGACCTCCCAGAGATACATAATTCTTTACCTGTTTCAAGTAAGGGAAAGCAGAGCTCAGAATCATTCCGGTCCAGATTTCATGTCAAGTAATACACAGCACAGAGCAAAGTTTGTCTAGCTAGGACAAAAAAAATTCTTGGCATCTGATTATACATTCCTCTCTGGCACAGGCCATATTTCCGCAAGTGGCCATTCTTCTACGTTTCAATGTTGATCAGAAACCACTAATACAACTGAAGAAAAAATCTTCATTGAAAAGTTGGCCTCATTTATGTTACACTAGTATCTTAGATAAAACTTTGGTATCAAATTGAGCTCCGAATAAATGAAGGCATGTGAAGTAATATCATCACTCTTACCGGAGGTCCATCACAGAACTCAATGACCCCTCTGGCAACCATGTTTCCCTGAGACATAGTACAAAATAAGAGGAAGATGTCAGGCAATAAAATACAATATTCACTGAGAAAGCACTAGATGATTCATTTTCCGATGTAATTCTTTGGGGTACGCGACAGAGGTTCTGTTTACCTGGGATAGTCCGACTAAGTTGTAACCATCATTCAGCTAGCTCATTTGCTTCACCTGTACGTCGAAGAAACTAGGAAATGAGGACATGATGCCTACAACCCGGAAGTGGAGCAAACATTACCTTAGCTTCAGTACCTTCTCACAAGCAATAGAAACCTACAAATGGATCAGAAAAGTTAGTTACAGTTGGTGCATAGTAAAAGACTGCCAGCCACAGGACTAAGGCATGTCACCTGTCTGGGCATCCGCATAGTCAACGAATCCCTGTATCCATTGCCAATTTCTCTAGACGAAAGAAACAGAAAGAGATGAGTACTTGCATTCAGAAAATCACGTATACTATAGAGTTCCACGAATTGAACCCTTCACATCAATGTGAAAGCAAGAACAGACGACACAAATGGACATTTAAAAGAAAGACTTCTTAGAGAGATGTTAGAACGATAGGAGCAATTAATTAAATCCCAAACAACAAGAGCATGCATACATGCAATATGCTGGGGAACCAGACAATTCCTGTAGAAGCTTGAAGATTTTTCCGCTTACTTGATTCCCCTCCTCATGGACTTCACAATCATCAGCAATTCCTGCCACATTTTACAGATAAAGCAAAAGACGGACATCGTCCCATATAGAGTAAGATAAAGGGTCAGAAAGGTATTACTATATTATGCTTTCGTTAATTAGAAAAGGCTGTGCGGAAGCAGGAAGCTGGAATCCTTGAAAATGTTACCCGGCAGCACCCCATGTAGAAAGGAAAGATTATCATCAGCAAATCTAAGTGATTAGTTTTTAATGATTTTCAAGCATATATATTAAGGGTATATTTGTATTGAGTTTGGGTTTGGAATTACTTATTTTGAGTTTCGTAACAATAAATTATTTGTGAGAGAAGAAGTGAGATTTAAAATAAAAAATTTATATTGAATTCTAATGGAGCCAATTTAAATACACTTGTGTAGGCAAATTAAAACAAGGAAAAAAAAACAACATTTCCAAGAAAAGTCCACAAAGAATTGACAAGAAAAGGAGGTATTTCCATAATAGCAAAGAAATTAACCCGAAGAGGAAGTCTGAAGCTAATGAATTGTTTTTTCTCTACCTTCAACAAAAGAAAGAGAGCGACACAACAACTATTCCTCATTCACACTTAATTTGCTCTTTCTAGACGATTATGGCATAATAACCAGCCGGGAAAATAGCCTATGACAAGGAATCAGCTGGCATCCAAAGGCCCGTACAGAATGCAGTGTGAGAAATAATTATAAGATGGAATCAGACAGCAAAAGTGTTTGTAAAGGAGCAAAAATAGCACCTAATAAGATTAAGAAGAAATGAAATAAAAAACTCGACGAAGAAACACAATGGGAATAACGAATGAATGCAACACTGACGAAGAAATACAAATCGTTTAACGGGCACACCTATTTACAACTTAATATTAGCAAGGAGTGGAGATTGGAGAAATGAATGGATCCTTTGCATTTTTAAACCTTATGAATAAGAAAGTTGGGTCATTTTCAACAAGAAATATACAAAAACTAAGCTATACAAAGAGAAGAGGTTAAAGTACCATGGAAGAGTACAAAAGGAATGGAGTGCGTAGTCATTGGCAACAAAGTGAAGGTCAGAAATATTAGCGTGAAAACGATGATTATTGATGAAAAACCCGTATTGGAACCAATTAGTTTTCTCTTGGGCAGCTTGTTTCGGTGTCCCAAGAACGTGCATGTTAAATAGACGAGCAATCAGGGAAGCTTGACGAACATTCATGAAAGGGAAGACTGGCCTACATGCCAACCAACATTCATGAAGCAAGTTCAAAAAGGAGAGGATTGGTATTCTACGTTTTGCTAATTAAGTGATTTAGCTTGGTGGGTAGTTGAATAAACATGAAAACTGTTCTCTGCATTCTGATAATCTCTCACTTATCTAGAACATTTGACGTCTACTTGTCAACTGACATTCATGAATCAAGTTCAAGAAGGAGAGGATTGGAATTCTACATTTTGCTAATTAAGTGATTTAGCTGGCTGGGGGTAGTTGAATAAACAAGAAAAATGTTCTTCGCATTCTGATAATCTCTCATTTATCTAGAAGACTTGACCAAAGTTAAATGCACAAGTAGAAGTTGGTACTTGTACTATTTTCTAAAAAAGATCGTTAAGAATTTTTAAGTTGGATTTTAGATAAGATTACATTTAGAAACTCAATAAAAAAATTCTTTTATTTTATATCACCTATTTTTTAATAGACAAATTATCTTTTATGAAATTAAAGATAAAATTATTAATTCGAAACTTCATCAAGTTCTACCCATCGTGTTGTTCAGGTTATGGTTATTGAGTAACTTGTATGCATCAAACAAGTTATACACATGCCAATAAAAATAAAATATGTAAAAAAAGTCACATTATTTAAAAAATTAACTACCGTTATTTTTTTGTACATATATTTTATTTTCATTAGTTTATGTATAACTTGAGTGATGCACGAAAGTTACCAGTGACTACAATAGAACTACTGGTTGTTTAGGGTTTAGTAGAGGTTATCATCAGGCACCTCCTTTTTTCCTGTGCTTGACATTAAATTCAAATGCTATGTTCAACTGTTGGTTTAATGCCTAGAAAACGAAAGAATATTAATCTGATTGGCAGCAATTGCATATATGCCATATTGTTCCACTTTCACAAAGGGAAAAAAGAAAAAACAAAAATGATTAGATAATTTGCGGAGTTCTTTTTTTTTTTGTTGGAAATTATTTCGTTGAGCTCTTAAGATTTCTTTTTAAGATTACAAAACCCATGTTGCTTGAAGGACGATTCTTAAATTTTAATATACCATTTTTTTACAAATGGGCCCCCCTTTTTAAAGAAATTGTCCATTTTACTCTTTAAGCATCAAAACGACCTGCATATTATGCTTTAGATATGAAAAATGTGATCAAAGTCAGTTTTCGGTAACTAAAATTGGAAGGTGATATAGCGACTATTGAGATGTTTAGAAGAGTTAATTTTATTATTTTGTAAAACGAATGGTTCAATTCTAAAAATTATAGTAATACTCAAAGCGTGAAATTGACAAGTTTCCATTCCAAAATTGGATTGTACGATTGCAAAAATTGAAGGATTTGAAGGGAAAGATTGTCGCAAACCCTAAATGGAAATCGTGATGGCATAGTTTTCTTTATGAAAAAATTTCTACTTAAAGCTTTTACATTCAACAAAGGGCATTATTATAATTTACTTATGATAAAATTACTTTCTTAATTTTTATGTTAAATTAAAAATAGATATTTAATTTTAAACCGATAAAATAGTAAAAAGTAATGCTCATTAAAGGCGCTTCCATTTCCTCTTTTTTAGTACCGTTGGAAGTATTTTAGGAAACTACTTTCCAATATTAAAATATATATTTTTTGCAAGAGTGAATCAGTGTATCACCCACTAGAATCCAGAGAAAAACCCTCTATGTTTCGAGAAGTCCTTAAGAAGGTTGGTGCACTGGCCACTGAATTGATAAAAGTGAATTGCACGTATGTTAGAATATTATACTTTCCAAAAGGAGAAACAAAAAATAAAACGAAGCCATTGGCTTTGTACTTTATATTGACAAGAGTGAGTGTATATATAAAATTAAATAAATATTAAAAGTATGACGATTTTACTTAATATAAAATAATTTTATATAATATTAACATTTTTGTTATTCAAATATTTTATAAGATCTTCAAATTACTTACATGACATTGATTTTTTTAATATAATTAATTACAATTAAAATTTTAATTAAATTAAAATGATTGTACGTAGATTATAATTTTGAATCATGATATAAAAATTAAAAAATAATAACTACAATTTTAAAAAGAAAATAATAAAAATATATTTATTAAATAATAACTTATTATTATTTTAAAAAATTATCTATGTTTATCTTTCAACTATTTTTATTTTTCTCTTCTTAATTAAAATTTTTTATTTTATCTTTATATATATATATATATATGTATGTATATGTATATATGAATTTTTTAAATAACTATATCTATCAAAATTATAAATATTTTGGTAAAATTTGATAGAGAGAGAGTCATGCTAGAAGCACATGTCATAATTTTTAAGGATAATTTTGTCTATTCATGGATTAAAAAGAGGATGAATAAGGGAAAATGATTTGAAAGTTAAAAAATAATGTTTGATTACTGATTAATTTTTTTACTTATATAATTTGAATAATATGAAAGAATGGAAGAAAAGTCATGAATAGATAAAATTATCATTGAAAATAATAGTTTATGCTTGTTGCATGATTCTTTTTGTTTAAGTCCACCACGACATTCAAAATTATATTAGTATAAACAAAACAAAAGAGAAGGAAGAGGGGAGAAGGGATGATATTCTCACTATACTTTTAGTTTATTTTGCTCTTTTTTTACTTTGTTTATAAATAAAAAAAATTTAATGCACATAATTAATATTTTTAAATAAGGTTTAAGTTGAAATTTTTTAATATTAAAATTATTTTATTTATAAAAAATAAAAAGAGAGTGAAATAAGTTAAAAGAAGAGTAAGAATATCAATTTTCGATAGCATAATCATATTCATAATGTAATGTTACCAAAAAAAGAGAGTGTTTTACTGATTGAATAGTTATTTTAACTGATTTATCATGTTGTTTTTGTGTTTTCTTTTAATAGAATGATGGAGGAAGGAAGAGGAAATCGGGAGGAAATTGGGCCACTGAAGAGTGTCAATTATTGTAAAATAATCAACTGAAAATTAAAAGCATTAAGTATTCAAGATTGAGTAGCTGCTCGTGTGAGGAAGTGCACATGAAAAGTGTCTTCATTTTAAAATATTAAAATAAAAAATTTTGGTTAATAAGAGAAAAATAATAATAGTTAAAGAGTAAATATAACTAATTTTTTTTAATTTAAAAAATAAGAAAAAACAAAAAAAAAGGTGGGCGCCTTCCTTGTGTAAGTGGTGCCGAGCTTGGGCGCAATTCTTGAGGCAATGGCGCCCAAGCTAGGCGCCGCAGTATCAAGAGTGGCGCCCATGTTTGCGCCACTCAGCCCTTTTTTTCTATTTTTTTCCCTGTTTTCTTTTTTGTTTATATTTCTTGTTTTATTTTTAAAATAATAATTATTATAAAAAATTATCTTGCATTAATAAAAAAATCATGTATTTAGCAATCCTCTAAAATTATTAATTCAGGAAAAAAAATTAAGAAAAGTGAATGTATATATAAAATTATTAATTCAGCCAAAAAATTAAGTATTATACTTTCAGAAAAAGGAAAAAGAAGAAAAAGTAGTTGGCTAAATTTGTTGGGCTTTAGCATCTCGTTTGATAAGCTGAAATATGATGATTGTTTTTTTTTTTTTTTGGACTTCTCTTTCCATTTTGGCCAGTTTTTGGCGTAGCAAGGACAAATAAATTGCGGAATACCTTCTCACAGGAAAGTCCACACCAGAAAATAGTGAGAATAGCCATTCTAATAAAAAACTCAAGAAAAAGTCTTTTCACCAAAGGTTGGAGTCTGGGAAACTCTCTTATTCAGTTGTACAATACTTTACAAAAATAATGAATATTTTTTATTTCAAAATATAAAAATTTTTAGTTCTTTTTTCTCTTCTCAACATATTTGACTCCTTTTATAATTTTTTATTTTTTATTATATTAATAAAATTAGTTAAAGAAATAATATAAAATATTAATTATTTTATTTCCCCTTAATCTACTAAAAAAGAGTCGAAAAATTTTATATTTTGAATTGAAGTAGTATTTTAAAAGAAATAGTATGGTCACATTATTCTTTTTTTATTTGATAAGTAACTTCTATTAATAACTAAAATAAATTATACAAATAGGTTGAATATTAGAAACTCATTACCTATATGGTAATAAAAAATAAAATCGCACCTTAGGATTCCTAAGTAAATAAGATACAATAGATAAAAATAAAAATAAACATATTTTTGTTTTGAATTTCATAAAAGTTAAATTATTTGTGAGAGGAAATGTGAGTTATATACTTAAAATTTTGAGTTTGATTTAAAAATGTGAACTCATACTTTCTCATTCAACCACTTCTTAGCGTTGCTAGTATGAAAAACTCAACTTCATCTTGATCTTCGCAAAGTGGCTCTTTACGAATTTTAGACAAAATAATGGTTTCGAAGGTAGCCAAAGAAGAAGATAGATATATGAGAAAACGCTCAAATCAAATTTAGGTATTAAAATATTTTCTTGAAAAGAAGAGAAAAAATCTTATCTAAAACAATCAGAAAGAAACTATATCGATAAGCTGTGCAAATGGTTGAAAAGCTCAAAAAATAAGAATTATCATAATTGGTAACAAAGAGATGGCATATAATAGCAAAAAATGAAGCAAATAGAAGGATTCGGATGGAGAAGATGGAGAACTCAGGCCCAGCCCAGAGAAAGCACGGAGTCTGAAGAGAGAAGGAGAAAAGAGGAGAGAAGAGTGATCCTATGGTCACATTTCCTGTCATATAATAATATTTGATTTTAAAATTTTTTATTTTGATTGTTATAAAAGTAAATTATTTATTAATGAAAGAGTAAGAACCAATGTCGTAACAAATATGCCAAAATGTATTAACTGCTTCTCCATCAAATATTCTTAGGAAGGACATATATTGCCACCAATCACCTTCACACTAAAAATATGCCGAAATGTATCAAGTGCCTCTCCACCAAACATTCTTAGAAGGGACATATATTGCCACCAACCACCGCTAAGTTTAATAATTTCTTGGAACCACCAGCCCTACAAGGATTTAATAAAAATCTGTCGTTATCTTTAATTTTCTGCCCTCCACTGATAATATTTTTGTCCTTGTGTTTTTGTAGTTAGATCCAATCCTGGACATAAATTTTTACTATACGTACAGTATTTATTTTGACTTTCCGATCTTGTTTTATTTAACGGTTGAAACAATTGTTCAAGAACAATATTCTTCAAGAATCTCTAATCGTCAGATGAAAGAAACAAGATTTTGTAAATTTGCGGATTGGAAAATTTATACGCTTCCAAAAAGAATGAAAAAAATGTCCATGAACTTATCTAGTCTTCTAATTAATAATTTTTCCATTTTCTCCTAATTTGGGACCTTGTAATGAGGGGGTTTGATCCTACACCTCAAACTAATCAGTGTCTTCTCTTCTTTCGCGCACTGTTTTCTGACGATGAAGACGACGATGGAAGTTCCGAAACTCGCTTTCTTGGATTCACCCGAACAGGTCCCGAAACGTTGGAGCCAATCAGATGAGGGAAATTAAGTCTAGCCTTCGCTCCACGCATCTGAAAAGCAGCTTGATCGTATGCTAATGCAGCATCCTCCGGCGTCTCGTATGTTCCCAGCCAGATTCTCGATCCTTTCTTATTCGGATCTCTTATCTCTGCCGCGAAAGTCCCCCACGGCCTCCGCCTCACGCCCTTGTAACGGTTCCAGTCCTTGGAACCTTCTACTTCTGGCTTCGAAATCGTATGTTCTTGACTGTCGGCCTCAGCAGTACTGCATGCATTGTTCATCTTTTCTGACAGGCAGCTCACCGAATTCGAGTGGCAGCTCTCAGAACTTGGGATGCCAGGCTCCTGGGTCGTTTCCGACGAGTAATTCATCGTCAACATTGCTTCCCAGCTGCTTTCTGTCAAATGGACGCTGTCAAAACTACGGGTCCCTGCGTCGACAATCGTTTCGGATAAGTAATTCACTGAATTTGCAAACATTTCTTCCCAGCTACAGTCGCTCAAGTGTAAACTGTCATTGCTTGAGCTCGGTGCCGCAAGAATTTCTGGACAATCAGAATCACTGAGAAGATGCTCTTCTATCAAAGAAAGGAGAGCTCGATCAGAGACCGAAATGGTTTCTTGACACATTTTGGCGTCAGACTTTTGTGGGCCGCGAACTGATTAGCTTTTGATGCTCTGATTCAACTGTTGATAGACTGAGGAGCTTGGGAGCATTTATATCTACTGGGAAATTTGCAAAAAAAGGACACTTTTCGCACGTTTCAAAAAGGCCAAATTGTTTATTGAACATTAACTATTCTATAATATTTTAGGGACTTCTTTGAAGGTCCAGGGATGCTGCTGGGGAGGTTCAATTAAAGTCACATGTAGGACTGTCAATTAGTCAGCAATTTGACATTTCATGCTCAGCTGACTCATTTTTTTTTGAGCGATGTCTTTTTTTAAACTAAGCTGGAAATGCACAGAAATCTGAATTTTCGACTCGTTTGTGAATAAGGTCGAGCTCGAGCTTGACTAAGCTTCGACCGTTATAAGCTTTCAACTCGATCATATATCTAATAATAATTTATAATTATATATTATAATTTTTTTGATATAATAGAATTTTTTTTGTGTATAATACTATATTAATGTCATCATAACTATATAGATTAAAAATTTTATGTGTTTTGATATAAATAAATTTGTTTATATTTCACTTTCAAAAAAATTTAGTGTGTAAAGTTTTCACTTCCAACACTTTAAAATTATATTTTAGAAAAGCAATGTGGTTTAATAGTTTTAATTCTTAACAGATTTGGTAACAATATGCATGCTATTCAATCATAGAGTCTATTTATGCAGATTGTAACTACTTATTGAGACTTATCATAATTCTAAGGATATTAAGATTAACACAAGTAAATGCGTAGGTATGAATATTATTACCTTTACTAACACTAGAAATATAAATCATATGAAAGAAGAAGATAAGATCTTAAAGATAGTCTTCCAATTGATTTTTGCACTTGTAATTTAAAAATATTCTAAAGTAAATATTTAGTTTTATAAAATAATATATTCTACATATTCACTTTCGTAATTAATATATTTAACTAATTTCATAAAAATATAATTTTTTTTCACTTCTCAACATAAATTTAGAAAGAGAAGAGAAAAAAATTATCAATTACTTAATGGTTAATACTTATATTATATAACTTATAAGGTTATTAGTAAAGTGATTAGTAAACTTTAGTATTAGCCCAATGTCTTTTTTAAAAAAATCAATATTTATTATTAGGGCACATTAGAAGATTGTTTTTTGTGTATTAATAACTTAATATGCATTCAAAATATTAAACTAGCTATTATACTATGAAACTCAGGTGGTGTATGCTCTGTAAATTTGGTTGATTCTCTATACATAGAAACACAGTGGTGATGTGTTTTAGTGCTTTGGTGCCTAGTTTCATCGTTGAAAATTCACCGATTTCGGAGTTATAGGATCATTCTTCCTCTTTTTCCGCTTACTTCATATTGAAGCACGACATACCGTATTATCGATTTTAATGCATTATATATCTCTGTTTAAATATCCATTTGAAGGGTTCTTGATCAATAAATTCTCGGACTCGATAGTTTGGTGCTCCACTTTTGTTGATTTGTCTTGGTTGGAATTTAATGTGGTTGAGATATTGCTACAATACTTTATTTTTGCTATGATAGTTTATTTTTTGTTGATTTTCGGATAGACGTTTACTTAGTTTCTAGAGATATTGTTTAATAATATATGCAAATTAGTTGAAAGTTATTGTTAGACAAGTATTAAGACATTAATTTGTGAAGGCAATCATAATTTGTAGTGAGAGGATAATTTGTGAGTAACAATAAAAAATGAATATGCATATTTCAGCTCAGCTGAAAGCTCGACCCGAGCTCATAAGAGCCGAGCTCGGGCTCAACATTTGTGAGCTCGTTCGGGCTAAGCCCGAGCTCGGGCTCAATATGATGTTACTCGGGCTGAGCCCGAGCTTAGATCGGCTCGGCTCGTAGAGCCCAATTGACAGGCCTAGTCACATGTACAGAAATTATACGTATTTTTAAAGGCAAGAATACTTATTAAACAAAAGTTATGTGATAATACATACTCAATAATGTTGCATTTGAATTGAATTCTATTACGAAATTTAATATAATTTTTTTATTTTAAAATTTTTTTCTTTTCTCACAAATTATTTATTGATGTCAAATTTGTTAGTACATAAATATTAAATAAGTAATAAAGTAATGAGTATAAGTCATCCAACGAAGATTGCTACTTAACTATAAAATTTTTTTAAATAAAAATAAATGTGATTTTATTTAAAATTTAATTACTAATAAAAATAACTAACAATAATAATAAATAAATAAATAAATATTTATATTAATTAAAAATTAATAGTAATAAATAAATAAAGACACTTCAAATCCAACTTACTCCTCTAATGAAAAATAATTAATTTTTTAAAATTAACTCTCGACTTGATTAATAGTAAAATTTCAATTATAAGCTAGATCAAATCTCTTGCTTAAAAACTCTTAACTTTAATTAATAAACCAATCGTATCTTTATGTGATTTTAATTATCAAAGTCACAAACAACTCTATTGAATTTGTTAACTTTTGTTTCCTACTCACTAGAAACCACACAAAAAACTGAATCTATATTTAGTCAATTGTACGATGTGTTGTTATTACCATAATCTAATTTAATCTAGTACTTCTTAGCCACTAGAAAAAATTTAAAGACATGCAAAAATTGGGTAAAAATTACAAACATTAAGAACAATAATAATAATTAGCTAAAATTGAACAATTAGCTAAAATTGAGATCAAATAAATAATTTTTAATTAAAATTAATTAATTTCATAAGAGTTTCAATCTTTATCGAAGGTATTAGTCACAAAAGATTTAATTATTTATAATTTAAATATTTAAAGCTATAAATTTAACTAATATAAAATAATAAAAGAAAAAAGAAAAAAATAAAAAAGAAGAGCCCAGATTGGAAATCTTCTTTATCTTCAAGCTTTCTCTGTTTCTTCTTCAATTTGTTTCTCTCGGTCAACCCTCTCTTTTGTCTTCTTCTTGGTCCACACAAAATCTCCCAACTACCGCAAGAGACCTTCCATATATATAGGAGACTCTTTCCTATTCCAAATTGGATTTGAACCAATTCTTCTTCTTTTCCTCTCAAAATTGTAATTCTTGTCCAAGTCAAATTTGGATCCATTAAACCGAAAGGTTGAATGAATTTTTTTTCTTTTCTCTTCTTGCCTAGCCAATTCTTCATCTTCTTTCTTCTCTTGAAATTACTATTTTATCCATGTATTAATAATTAGTAAAATTAGCTAATTAAATATACTTTATAAATAAAAATCATCTTAATTAATTTATACTAAGTACCTAAACATTTAATTCACTAAAACCAATTAAAGTCATAAAATTCTATCAATTAACTCTTAAATAAGTAAAAAATTAATTCTAAATAATAATTAAAATATAATCTCATCATTTATTTTTACAGAATTCAAGATAAAAAATTTCAAATCCAAACCCTATTCAAATACATCCTTAGACTTTGTTGTGCTTTGTGTTTGAATCTTGGCAATTGATCTCTTTTCTTCACCCCCAAAAAAAAGAAAGAAAAAAGTCTATCTCCTAGTTTCTTCCCATTATAACAGATATTATATACTATAACTATTTTCTCAGGAGAGATTGTTGCAGACGACCAGTATATTAAAGTAACTTTTGTGTTCTTCCAGCTTCCAATATATATATATATATATATATATATATATTTATTTATTTATTTATTCTTCCATATGATGCTATGGATTTTCTGAGACTCGTCGATAGTTTTCGCTGCATTTGTTTTTCTTTTACACAGCGGAACTGGTTGTGCCTGCTAATGCTAACAGAGTTACAGAGGAAGTGCAAAATGGAGTTCTAGATTGGTTGTGGAGATAAATTTTGACTAGAGATCCCTAAAAGCATGTAGAAGTTAGAACAACCATCAAAAGGAAACAATTATAACAAGTTTGGTCAATTACCATCTAGAAGGTCTCCACTGATCATTTTGAATAGTAACATATATATCAAGTTCTGGAACAGCAATTCTATCAGCAGTGTTACAACTCTGGCAATTGAAGTACCTGTTCCTCCTTAACTTTCCATTAAAAGAATGAAACGGTAACAAGATTCGTCCAAGGGACGATGAGGCAATCAATCAGTGATCGATTGAAAAATGTCAGTAGTAGATTCTATCAGGCAGGTGCAATATGACTTTTTGTTCCCCTTCCTTATCAACTGCGTAGTCTAAATTCATAAAGGATGGCGACCATTGAAGAGATGATTCAGTTATCACTTGTGTGGATTTGTTCTCCACCAAATACGGTAGTATGTACTTTTTCATGTCACTAACAGAAACTTCAAGGTGACCTCCTGATACATTGACAAACTTCACCTTCCCTGCTTCATTCAATGTTTTCAATCCAATCCAGTCTTCTTTGTAAAGTTTTGTCTACAAGAATGAAATCTAGAGTAAGAACAAGATTGATGCTGCTGATGTGAGAAGAAAAAGAAAAACATGCAGAAGTTACCTCTTCTGCAGGTAAAATAGTGCTCCAAGAACCATCTGGAAAGTATCCAAACAAAGATGTCTCCCTTGGTACCAGGACTTCATCTTGCTCAAACTGAAGACACATGAAAAAAGACATGAACCTTGTCTTTTTCATTTAAAAATTTTTTGCCAACTTTAAGGAAAGGGAAAATGGAAAACCCTCCCAACTTACCATGATAAGCACCAAATTTTGCAAGCTTTCTAATCGTTTCTTATAAGTTTCATTCCTGTGAAACTCATTGTTTAGTTTTGGAAGAAATTTGCACCCCTCTCTGTAAACGTTAATGTCCTGAAAAAGAGATGGAAGATAGCACCATCTTGCTGTTTATATAGTTTTGTTGCATACATGATATGTTGCCACAAGACATGACAGCAGATGCAGAACTGTTGGGGAATTATGCCTATGACTATGAAAATTGTAAAGTTGGCGCATATGAAGCCACAAGGAATTTTTTCTACATTTGAAAAGACTGCTAATTAAGCATATCACCTATGTTATGCTAATTATAAACATAGAGCCTAAATAGCTGTATATAAGTTTGTTACTCACTGTTGGGATTTTTATGTAATCAGCAGGTGCCAGATATTCCTGCAATAACAATAACACCAAGGATCACATTTTAAAGGGTAATATTTCCCAAATAGAAGAAAGAGTTCAAAGGAAGAAAGTAAACAAATACAGCAGAAACACCCTGAATTCAAGCAAAAGATAGTAGGTACGCAAATAAAGACCATTTCTGTTAATCCCACAACAGTTTCGCCCTTTTATATGTCAATTGGTATATCTCCATAAAACAGTAAGAGAATTAAAGTTCTATTTCCCTGCTATGTCGAGTAAATCAAAGATTGTGCAAAAAGAAATCCCATACCTGGACAAAGCTGCTGTAAACTACTAACTCAATTAAATCAGCAAGAAGAATGCAAAGGAAGCCAGACTGCAAAAACAGAAATTTTGAGACCAAGCATCCTGGATTTATAATGTGTTTTGAAGCAAAGATTCATCAAAGAATTAGCAAATCAACCATAATTTCAAAATAACACACTTCCTCCTCTATCTTCTGAAGAAATTTGAGAGAAGTGTTCAAGAAAGAGTTCTAAAACTGTAGATTCACCAAAACAGCCAACTGAATACATAGCAAAACAAACTTCCAATAAAACTCCTTATCTGAGGCACACATTAGAAGAAGACCAACTTCTACCGCTAAGAACTAAAATTTATGTGAATTTTATCTCATTCCTTTATAGTTCATCAAATTTATCATGGTTTCAGTGTTAACAGTGTTAGATCATATTTCTCAGTAAAAATAATTTGAGAAAATCCTCGATGTCATGGCTTTTAACTCCATCTTAATTCTAGTTCAACTAGAATATTTTTTCATTTGATTATTTTTTCTTCAATTTGATTTTGACATTTGCCACACTTGGTCTATAGCGTACATTCTAGAATCCGTTGGTCAACTTCCTTCAGCATCAAGAGATAGGAGACATTCAAGTCTCAGGAGATGACTTTACTGCTCAACCTGTTTATTCTTCTGCTCATGTCCACTGATTTATTCAGCTATTAAAAAACCTCCATAAAGCTATTTACTTTCCACAGAAAATTGGTAATGTTTCAGTGGTCAGACTTACCATGAAAGAAATGAAAATATTAAGGATCGATAACCATGTTTATATGCTGGTAAGAATACACTTATACACTTTGGTGCATGCATAGGGTGTATGCTTACGAGTGAATTTCAAAATTTTCCAACCTGAAAAAGAGAAAAAGGAATAGATGCAGAATGGCAAAGGAAGCAGTGCTTACACCACAGAAAGGAATAGAAGCTATCCCGGCATGAGGACCGGCCAGAGATACCAAATTCTTTACCTGTTTCAAATCAGTTGCAAAAAGGAGCCCGGCATTATTTGTGTGTAGATGTATGGGTAATACTGGACAAATAATTGAAGTTTGTCTAGAACATAGTTCTTCAAACAACTTGATATATATTAGGGGTCACATTTCCAAATCGACTTTGATTGCATTAATCAGGCAAGTAGCAACAGGAATTTCCAAGAATACAATTCTATGCTTTTAGTGTGTTCTAGTGAAAAACAGCAAATAGTTTCCAGATGTCCTCTGACGTAAAGGCTGGAATATCCCTTCCTTCAGGTTCGTCCAGCCCCACACCTCTCCATGTTGGGAATGTAACAAAATAGAATTAGCAACAGTGGAATAGCAATAATAATGTTTAATAGGATTATCTTTTAACAGAAGTTTACCAAATAGAGGTGACCTATATCATCTACTCTTGCAAGTCAAAATGTGCTTTCAAATGCCTGAAGACAAAAAGAGGGGGGAGGAGGTGGAACAGAAGGAGATAAACAGTAACCTTCTTGCAATTTACATGAAAATACAGAAGCAAAGGTGAACTACTGCTGTTGAAGGTAAAATCTTCATCAGAAATTAACCTAATAGCACTTATACTATCCTGGATGAAGCTTTGATATTAAATACAGTTTTGAATAAGTGAAGGCATTCAAATTAAATTACTCTTACAGGTGGTCCACTACAGAACTCAACGACTCCTCTGGCAACCATGTTTCCCTGAGACATGTAAGAAATAGAGAAAATATCAAGAGATAGAATGGGACACTCAATTTTTCATTGATTGTCACTGCAAAGCCACACATATCGCTCTGCAGATCGTGATTCAGAAAGGTCCAGAGTATCATTGCAAGAAACTGAAACAGAATAAAACAATAGAGATTTTGTTTTACCTGGGACAGTCCAATTATGTTGTAACCATCATTAAGCTCACTCATTTTCTTCACCTGTGCATTGAAGAAAGTATGAAATGAGGAAATGCCAAACACCCAGTTAATAAGGTAAACACAAAAATATAGCTTCAATACCTTCTCACAAGCAATGGAAACCTACAATGCATCACAAAAATGAGTTACAGTTGGTGCATCAAAGATAACTAGCAGCCAGATTGGTTAGGCGCATCACCTGTTTAGGCATTGGCATAAACCAAGAATCCCACACTCCATCACCAATTTCTCTGAAGGGAAAGAAAACGCAAAAATTCTATTTTGAATAAAAGATGATATATAATCTAGAGCTTTATTATAAAGAAAAAATTTTCCGCTTGACACAAGTTCAGAAGCCAAAATAGATTACATTGTCGCTGAAGAGGAAGATTTTGGTTTTCCTACTTTTCCTTCTTCGTCTCAATTATGTCTTTCTTTGCAATCTGAATAAGAAATCTGGATCCAATTTAATGTTGTTTAGTTATGTTTTACCATCTCTTACAGTGACTCAAAATTTTCAGTTCAATATGATGTTAGCATCCCTGGAACTGTGCGTGTTATGCACATCATATACATACATAAACTACATATTCAGAGAAACAGTAGAACTAAAATTCTTAAATCCCACAAAAGCTTAATGCAATAAGAGCATACACGCAATATCCTTGGGAACCAGACCAGTTGGTCAGAAGCTCAGTGAAGCGTGCTACCTCCTCATGCTTGCAAGCATCTGCAATTCCTGCCATATTAAATATAAGCAAAGGTGAGCATGCTCCCTACGCAGCAAATTCAAGGATCTCACGGTAATCATGCGTACAATGTGAGCCTTACTAGCAAATGACGACTCTAGAGTTGAAAATTGAACAACAAGGTGACGTGCTTTTGTTAATCAAGTGATTACATCTTCTACACTGCATTAGACATCCTTCATCACATGCTTCCAAGGGTCATGTATTTTTAAAGAAATTCATGAGCAAAGTAAAACAAGAGCCTAAACTGAAGTTTCCTAAGCACAAATTGAAGATTTGAGAAGAAAAGGCAAGATTTCCAGAATATTAGAAATTAATCACAGCGAGCTAGAACTCTTATAAGAATCCTTTCTAAAAGTCTGATAAGAAGAAACAAGAAAGGCTAAAAAAAAGTAGCTAAATTTTGACAGTAGAAGCTAGGTTGACTATTTTTGTCTACAGGAACAAAGAAGAGACTCAGACTACAGCCTCTTCCCTTCCGTACTTCGTGTGGGAAAACCCATTAATTTCTCATTTAAAGCAAATTGCAACTTTTCAGTTCTTTCAGTGAACAGCCAGCACAACTCAAATACAAGATACTGACTAAAGAAGAAAATCACTAATACCATGAAAGACAACAAAAGGAATGGAATATGAACTCAGTGGCATCAAAATCAAGGTGAAAATCAACGTGAAATTGATGGTCATTGATGAACGTAAACCCATTGGTGAACAGTCTCTCTGGTGCTCCAATTCTTGGACTTTTTTTGGGTGTTCCAAGACACATGGAGTTGGTTGCTCTACTTTTAGACATGTGAAAGAAGCAAGAAATACAGGAAGCTTGAGGAATAGGAAGAAAGGAAGACCGGTCTACTTGCTAACCAACTAACATTCAAGAATCAAGAAGATAGGGTATCTAGTACTATCTACCTTCTGTTATGGGATTAATTGCAGCTGTTGACAACGGTGATTCTAGCTCAGGATTCAGAGGACCTTCAACAACCGACTGGTAAATACCCGAGTGTTTTTTCTTTTCTTTATTTCCGTTTTATTGGTCATGTTTTTGGATAAAATGCTGCACCACAGAGCTTAGAGCTTAACCAAGTGTTTTCTTCAACAAAATTATAGGTAATCCAGAGAGTGCAAAAATTGATGACATTCCTTGCAACCTCCAATCGAGGGTCAAACCTAACTACACAAAGATGAAAGATCTAACTATACAAAGAGTTCAGCGTACTCTGCCTGGATTCTACAAGAACAAAAAAAAAAAAAAAAACTTACTCTGTCTTGTATTTCTCTTCTTTTTTTTCTTTTCTTTATTTTTAGGCCTAGAAATATACTAATAACAATGACTATTTTAAGATTTTTGTATTGGATTTATTTATCTAACCCCATAATGACTTATAGGTATCTTCTATTTCCTTGCAAACAAATTGCAGTGACTGAAGTAGACAGAATGGAGGCGACAGTAGCATTTTTACTTCCTGGTGGTGGTTGGATATACTGTCATTACATTGAAAATTATGACATACCGTACCATAGCGGTTGCACTTTCTTAAGAAATATCAAAATTTAAAATTATAATAATATAGTAACTCAATTATTTAGAAATATTCTTTATTAAATGACAAATTTTGAATTCATTCTTATCCCACCGTGCAAAAAAAAAAAGAAAAAAGAAAAATCATGTCATGAAATCTTTGGTTTTTTTGAGAGGCAAGGCTGAAATATTTATTGAGAAAAATATATCTTTATAAGTCACAAATTATAAGAAATTGTACATCTTTTTTAGACATACAATTCGATGTTTAATTTAATTATAAAAAATATTTCTAAATTTATTACGTGATATTTATTTCATTTATTTTTAATAATTACTACATGAGGTCTAATAGAAGATTAAAATTTATTTATTTAAATTATTGATATTGAATTCTATCACCTATTTACAATTTTAAAAATTAAGAAAAAATCATATTTTTAAAAATATAATTGATTGTAATAAAAATTTTAAATTTATTTTGAATCATTATAATTGAATTATAATTTTAAATATTAATACAAAAATTTTAAAAAAATAAAAATAAAAATTTTAATAAGTAAAATTATATAAAAATTTAAACATAGAAAAAAAAAGAAAAATTTTTATGGCTTGCGCCAACTTTTAGCCACAAGAAGGGGTGTCCTATTTTTGGTAGTGCACCCAACTTGAGCACCTTACATTAATTTTTTTTAAAATAACAAATATAAAAAATTAAAATTAATAATAATTATTTTACATCAATAAATCATTTTGTATTAAACAATTCACAACTTCAATTCATTCTCATCTTCCATTCATTTACAAATATCCATTTTTCTGGTTGGAAGGAATGACAAGTGAGATAGACTTAGTTGTAGTGGATCCAATACCTATTGCTAAAGCTGGCCTACTTTTGTATCCAAATTCGTTCAAGCTGGCCCTCAGATTGGGCTCAAACATCATCAAACTGCATTTGAATCAGACCAGCCGACTTTGAAGCTGTTGTTCTCTACAGTCTACAATACGGGTGAAAATTGATTTTTTCACCTTCAGGAAAGAAGACAGAGAAATGAAGATGACAGAGAAGCATGTGGCCGCAAAGCTTTTGGGAAGCCAACCTAACATGGTGTTTCTGGACGTTCAGATTCCATTGTCCTACTTTTACTTTCCATTTTTTGATTTTAAAGATAAACAAATTCCCCTTGATAATATATATATATATATATATATATATATATATATATATATAATTAATTAATTAATTTTCTTTACTAACGTAAAACTCAAGTCACAATAAATATTATTTTTTAATATTAAATTAATATTTTCTCAAGCTCTTAGAAAATATTAACAATAAATAAAACATTGATTTGTGTAGAATAAGAAAAAGGATTATGTTATTTTTCAAAAGAGAAAGTGAAGTGATTTTCTCTGCTAATAAATCATAGGAGGACTGAGATACAAATCTAACTAACTAATAACTTGTATCGGTGTTATCCATTAATTAACTAATTACTTTATTTTATAGTGAAAAAGAAAATTTAATCGTAAGATAAAAATAAATTAGGATAAAAATATAAAAGAAGAGGAGATGATAAAAAGGACTGTGGAAGTCAGCAAGTAGCAGAGGTACAAGAGTGACGGAATAGGCAACTTTGAAAACGCACCACAGGATCGTTTTTGCTTCTGCCTCTATTCCTTTTTGTATTCTTCCGTGATCGTAAATAAAATCCCCTACGTGGGAATTGGGATTTAGGACCCGAAGAAAAAGGGAAAAGAGAAGCGGAGGAAGGAAGAACCGAGGTACTAGAATCTCAAAGACTCGAACTGCATAACCAGCACCTGTTAGGCTGAAATTGAGTTGCGATTGCAGAAGCTTTGAGGTAACGCTCAATTTTCCTGTTTTTTTTTTTGGTCGGGATTTTACTATGGTTTTAAGATTTGTAATTGTTCTTTGTGTACTTCCTTAGATGCTTGATTTATGGGTTGTTTATCCTGTGGGGTTTAGCTTTAATTTTATTATTTCTTCTTTGGATTGTTTTAAACTGTTCTCAGTGATGAGTTTGGTATAGAACTGCGGAGGAACATTGACAAGATTCCTTCTTAATTTGTGGGTTTATGGTTAAAATTGGTTCCTTTGTGATTATTCTCGTGGTTGTTTGTAAATTCAGCTTGTTTTTTTTTTCCTTCACGAACCCTAAAGAGAAAATATTTCAAAAAAATCCTTTATCGACGGGAAAAAGAATCTATCCATGGTCTGTGGGATTTGGAAATTTAGGTGATTTGATGGTTATGTTAATGTTCGTTCTTATTTGGCAAGTAAAAGGGGAAAAAAAAAAGATACTTCTTCATAATGGAGTTCAGTTTGTCTTTCTCCAACTATCTAGAACCTATGACAGAAATAGATGATCATCCTTATCCGTGCAATCCCCATTTTTCCTTGTATTTTTTACTGGCTGGATTCTTGTATTAGTTTGTCTGGGGTGATATGGCAATTAGGGTGGGGATGGAGTCTATTCATCCATGGATGAATCATTTAATAAGTTCCAATTCATGGACGCCAGTACCTACCTGCCTCCATAAAAATTCTAGTCATTCCATCTCCAGAAGTGGTTGGAAGACAACATTTCTGGGCATTTTGTTACTTTGAGAAATTCATAGTGAAATTCGTTTGATTTTCTACAGGATTCTCAGTAAACTTCTTGTTATTATCTGGAGATGTCCTGACTCTGAATTCTGTACATCATGGGTCCTGAGTTAGAGTCCAAAGGGAAATCTGAAGTAACTGCAGAAGCTTCAGCTGGCAAGGAGAATGGAGTTGTTTCTGCAGATTCTACAGTGAAGCATCTCAAATGTGAAAGCAATTATGGGGGCTACACCTTGGAGATTGGTGGATCTATAGTTGAACCACTTGTATCCTGCAGGAGCAATGATGCAGAAGTCAACATAACAGAATTTGCAAATTCTGTTGGCAATGGACTGGTTAAAGCTGATTGTGAAGAAACAACAGATAATTCAAGTTCTTTTGATGACACTGATTCTGGCATTGAGAATTCAGCCAACTTGAGTGACCCTGAAGTTATATCAGGTTTTCATGCTGATGGTTCATCAGCAGTATCACTTAATGGATTTGCTGACATTTTTAGGTTAAGGTATTTATTTTCTCCCATAGATAGCCTTTCTTCAACATCTTTGCTTATCATTTTGCAGTCGACAATGAAAAATCAAATTCTTCTTACTGTGAAGAAAATAAAGTTCTCTTGCTATTCAGTTAGTTTCCTTTCTGACTGGTAGTTTCAGCTAATTAATTGGTTGATTGTTATAGAGTGATCTATGCAGTGAAGATGGGTAACATACACGTTATCTGTGGATAAAAGTAAACCAACGGTGTCCTAATTGCTGTGGCACTACTTCTATGAGGAAATGCTAGGTGAATATGTTAGGTGTTAGTTGGTGCCTGTATTGCTGTGCGAGCGAATGTAGGATTTTTATGAGAGTGGAATTTCCAAGTTCCAGTGCTCCTATTGCATTATCCATCCCACAAAACTATACTTCTTTTTTGCCCTTGCTGATATTTCTTTTGAGCTGTTCATGTCTTTCTTACGTATCTAAACTTTTTGAGCTTTTCCTACCGAATACACTGCATGTCGATCATGTGAATGTGCATACTTGCTCTAGGCCTATGCTGTGACTCATTGTTCATTTCAATGCAAAGCAATAAAGTATGAATATTGGCAATCCCAAAATTCAGTCATCTATGCTTGTGCTATGACTCTGGGTGCTTATCCTTTTGTTGTCGTTATTTAATCGTTGCATCTTCCTTACCTTCCAGGAAGAAAAGGTTGACATCTCATTGGAGGACATTTGTACGACCTCTTATGTGGCGGTGTAAATGGGTTGAATTACAGATTAAGAAGTTTGATGCTCAAGCTCAAAAATATCATAGGGAGCTTGCAGAATATAATCAAAGAAAGTGTTTTCTTTCGGAGAACTTAGAAATGCAAGGTACTTGCACGAAGTCATTTCCACTTCCCCACGAAGGTCCAAGAGATAAGGTTTTGAGGAGAAAGAAAAGAAAAAGAACCGAAGAGACAACGAATGCAGTATCCTATATGGCACATCATAACCTATTTTCATATTATGGTACTAACATTTTCCTATTCATCCAAGATTTTGCTTGATTAGTGCTATGTGTCGGCTATATTGTTAAACATGGTATTTTGCAGAGAAAAGGAATCGCACTGTTGATGGTATTTATCTGGATGAAAATTGGGTCAGTCAAGGTGAGACTTCTGGAATTAAATTGTCCTAGTCTGATGATTATGTGCTTTATACATGAAAGATGATCAGTCAGTGGGGGACTAATGTGGTTGTAATGCTACCATATATTTCTTCTTTACATCCCATATTTACTAAACCGAGATTAGGTAGTTAAATTCTCAACTTTAAACAATTGATATTCTGTTGCTGTATCAGTGTCTCCCTCTCCCTGCTTGTGAAATTTCTCTGAAGCAAACCTTGTTCAGCTGTATTCTAATTTATTTTTCTGGAACATCAACATGCATGTCATATTCTCCATCATCTTTGTTTTCGTCACTTGCGTAAAAATATACATTTTATTTCTCCTCTATTCATGTGCTGTACAATAGTTAGTATGTTCTGTGGTCAAATAATTTGAATTTTCTTTTGAAGTCCTAGTATTCAACAATCTTGCAGTTGAAGGAGTTAAGTAAAAGCTGCCTTGTGTAAAAGGAGGATAAAACTGGTCCGATGGATATGCTCTAAACTTTTCTGAATGAAAAATAAAACACAATACATCTGACCACGATTTGGGAAAATTTCTTTTCCTTTTTTTTCTTTCTTTTCTTGTCTTTTAGTTTGTAATCTAGTCCTTTTGCATAATGAATACTACAGACAAGCCTAATGGAAATGATGAATCTGAAGCCAATGACGGATTGTGGCTTGAATCAAGGGATGATGATAATTTAGTAGAGGAAATGTTTCGAAAGATTGGAATATTACAGTCACAAGTTAGGAACATGAAGCCTAGAATTAACAAGGTAAAGAGCGAAAATCCTGGGAAGTTATCTTCGGCTGATAACTTGGACTTGCTTGTATCATCAAATTGTCTTACCAGCTCTGCTCGATCTCTTGCTTCTCCTCCAAAGAATGAGGACAGAATGCCTGTAGGATCTTCTGATACTGCATCTCAGCTTATATTGCAGTATAATAGGGGTAGTGTGGTTATGCCTGAAAGTTCAGCTTCATGTCATGGAAAGTTGTCCCATCTTCCTGACGTGATTGAGAGCACAAATCAGTCTCTTCTGGGTGGTACCCATATGAATGTAAGTCTTTTATCTTTAACCCTCCAAAAATCTGCTTGTGGTTTCAAAACTGAGGTTTCTTTGTTTTCTTCTTAGCTGTTGTTCTGCTTTTATTTTGAACAGGGCACAGCAAGCTAGATTTTACTTTAAATTGTGTTTCATTTTGTAACCCCTAAAAGAAAAAAGAAAGAAAACCGCACAAATTCAGTAGTCTTTCTAATTGGGGTCAAAGAGGTTAATGGTATAAGTTGCTCGAGTGTTGTACTTTGTCACCATTGATTATATTACAGTTCAGATATTGTTTACTGGAATTTGTTGCTCAGGTTAATTATACTACCTCTTCTCAAGTTTGTTATAGTTTCTGAAATTATATTGACAACACTTTAGATGTCCTTTTATTAAACATATACTTCCCTTGCTATTAAGATTTTCATATGATAGTGTAGCACTGTTATAATCTTTTCATAACTCTTTTAGACTTCCATTGGAAGAGGATCTCATCATAATTAAGAAAGGCATGTTTATGAAATAATATGTTCTGTGCACTGGGTTACTTATGAGGTTAGTGTACTAATTTTAAAACTTGATAGAAGGTATAGTGTAATCTTTACATTTGTTTTTGGTAGAATAGATTTCTTCCTAAAACCTGTGAAGGATATAGGGATTTGTTGTATGGTTTGGTTTGCTATATTTTCTTTTATTCAATATACTCTCAAAACCTTTTTTTTTTGCTAGTTAATCTTTCACACAATAAATGTGCTGTTTGTTTTACTGTTGTACTGAAATATTTTCTTTGTAGACTGAAGATGACATTTTGATAAAAATGAATAGTTTTGATGACGTCACATCCTTGCCCCAGGTCGTGGAGGCCCACAGAGCGAGCACTTTCCCTACTGTTCCTGAAGTACAAGACTTGCCCACGGACGATCAACCAGCACCAAAAATACGTTCCATCTCCAAGCTCACTGCCCCTAAGAGCAAGAAGAAGAAGAGGGGGAGGCGGAAGGCTAGTTGGTAGTTGGTGGAACTGGAGATCAATGCCTGTTTATTTGCGGGAGAAACTGGCTTTTGATCCAAGACTCGAGGATATGCCACTCAATCTGCTCGATCGCTTGTATCTGCAAGTTGGCTGGTTTTATTTCCCTAATCCTATTGAGGAAACGTGTAAATTTCTCTTGCAATTGATTCTGTATATATCGTTTACATTTGGATGCGATGACGGGTAAATTTGGTATTCGTGAATTGCTTGTTTAGTTGTGCAGAACGCATGGTCTTGAAATTTTGCTTTGCTTTGCGAGCATCGGCATAATCTTTCTGCGCTCCAACACCTTGATTTCCGAAGGACGGAAACCTGTTTTTTTTCCCTTTATTTCTTTTTCCAGTTTTTAAGGTTGAGGGGGAGGCGGGACCGCAGACAGGAGATGCAGTCATTCTATAATCTCGGTCATAGTAATACAACAGAATACTTGGAATGGCCGTATACGTGGTTTGCCATTCGATTGCCAGGAAATGGAATCAAGATGCTACTTTTCCGAGGAACATATTCCTGGAAATCTTAACGGAGATGAGAGCAAGCACAGTGGCGGAGGGTACAAAAACAACATCAGGGATGGATTTGATCAAATTGAGTTGGGGCACGCTCTCGCCGGCTCTCTTGGCTGCCATTGCTGCTGGTGGTGTTAGGAGGCCGATGATGAACGTGGAGTCATCTAACTTGCTGACCTCAAGCTTCTTCTTCATGAATTCCATAAACAACGTCTTCTTTTCTGAATCATTGCTTGATTGCCATTGATTGAAACACGCCTGTTATTTATTTCCATTGTCAATAGCCAATTTGCCTGATGCGTGTTTGTGTGCATGTATGGAGAGAGAGAGAGAGAGAGAGAGAGACCTCGATTTCTTTCGGTGAAGGAACATCATAGTGTTTCCCCGGCAACGCAGCGTTGACCGTACTGAAAATAATTTTGGGACCGAGAATAAGTCATATACAGTTGTTTCTGGAATAAATATTTTGACATGGATGTTCGCTATTCCCTTCACTTCTCCGCCAAAACTATTTAGTTCAGGTATATAGCAAGTTTTGGAAGAGGAAAAAGCAACGATAATTAACCAGTCACCGAACATATCTTACTTGAAGATATCAAGGATTGCCATGTGAAAATCCTCTGAGTTTTTGATATCTTTCTCTATAAACTGCCTATGGAGTGTTCCCATCACCAAACTTAGCATTTGAGCGGTCGGCAAACCTAACAGACGCAAAAAATTACCAGTCACTAAGGGCGCAATCGGCGTAAACAATTTTGTGTCAGAAAAAACTGAGAACAAGAGTTAAAAAGGGAAGAGGAATGAAGTGGATGATTACCTTTTCCCATGAAGCTCGTGACTCCACCCATCTTGCAAAAGACGAACTTGATGCGAGAAATGAAACCAATGGAAGTACTATATTAACAAGAAGAGCAGTTAAAGAGAACTTTGGCATGGCTTGTTAGCCTGGGTGATGTGATAACTGCAAGGAAGGAATCCTTCAAGAGCTTCAGACATAAAAATGTTAAAATGATTCCTTCCCTCTGTTTGGGTTTATCTTCAAGATGAGCCTACTTAATTATGCATAACGGAATTGATCATGCCGCTGCTGCTCTTTTTCCATCCCATGTGAACAAAGTTACAGCTCCCACTGTAGTAGTAATTCGTACACTTACATTTTGTTTGTTGTTACTCACTTCAACGGCTGCAACTCACTGTAGAATCTTAAAGCTAAATAAATGTTTTCAAGATATCAAATCAGGAAAGACCTTTCGTCCCTTACATACAATTCCAAGTCTACTCTGTTCCCAGAGTCATTTGAAGTTCACCTGGTTAGGGAATATCTTGGTACCATCTTATTTCAAGCTAAGCAATTCTGATCATAATTTAAACATTGAGCAAGAGAAAAACTTTCTGATCACCGTGTCCACTTTTTGTGCCTTTGTTGAATCATTAAGTGATAAACATTCAGGTTGATTCAGTGCTTCATTACAGGTTCATCCACCAAAAGCACTAATATTCACAAATTCAATTTGTATATTTCCGGATGCAACATAACTGTTCCAATGTTGTGCTTTCAAGCTTCAACTAATTTAAGTTGTTCACTAAAGTAAGCACCATTTGCTTTCATATGCATCTGCAAATGCTCTAGGATTACACGCATCACCTCTGCCTGCGGATGGAGCTTATCTCCAGCTATGAACTCCCATACCCTTCCTTCAATCTCAATGACACTACAACCTACCTCTTTCTTTGCACCCTTTTTACACATCAATCCTTTGACTTCTTGTACATCATTCCATCTTCTCTCTGAGGCATACAAATTTCTTAATGCAATGTAGTATCCATCGTTCTGTGGCTCCATATTGATTGCCTCTTTTATCACTCTTTTGGCTCTCAGAGAATCTTTAGCATGGTTACAAGCAAAAAGGAAAGAACAAAATATTATCCCATTCACCTCATAAGGCATGCTATTAATCAAATTTTCGGCTTCATCCAAACAACCTGCCCTTCCCAGTAGATCTACCATGCAGCCATAATGCTCAATTCTTGGGGTAAGCCTGAATTCTTTCATTGCTTTAAACCATCTCTTTCCTTCCTCCACCAGACCACCGTGGTTACAAGCAGACAACACGGCAAGCATAGTCACTTCATTTGGTTGAAGTCCCTGACCCTTCATCTCCAGAAACACCTCCAAAGCTTCCCCAGCACGCCCATTGATTGCCAACCCATTTATCAACGCATTCCAAACAGATGTTACTTTCACCTTTATGTTACTAAAGACACACTTAGCTTTCTCAATTTCACCAAATTTAGCATACATATCGATTAATGCAGTACAGACATTAGAAGATCTATCTAGTTTCTTTCGCCTTGCAAGATGGTAAACCCAATTCCCCAGTTCTAAAATGCCTAGATCAGCAATAGCAGGCAGAATGCTAACAACAGTAACATCATCTGGTTCAAAGTTGGACAGTGTCTGCAATTCACGAAACAACTTCAATGCCTCCTGGGGTTGCTTATTTTGACAATATCCCCCGATCATTGCGTTCCAAGAAAACAAATTTCTTTCTGGCATTGTGTCAAATAGCAACCTAGCTTCACCAAGATCACCATTACAACAATATCCATCAATCATGCAAGTATAAGACACCACATTCCTTTCTGGCATCGCCTCAAACAAACTCCTAGCGAGTCCAATCTGCCCCAACATCACATAAGCATCAATCATCACATTATAGGCAGCAGTGTCTTTCTCAGGAATCAAGTCAAAAAGCCGTTTAGAAACACCAATATCCCCGATTTTCACATATCCGTCAACCAAAGCAGTCCAAGATACTGAACTCCTTTCAGTCATTTCATCAAATACATTCTTCGCAGAACTCATTTCTCCTAACTTCCCATACATATCAACCAATGCAGTGGCGACATACAAATTGGACACAAAGCCACTTTTCAAGGCATGATTATGAACTCCTAATCCTCCCCAGATATCTAAATCAAGAGCACAACATTTAGCAAGACTCGAGAATGTGTAATTGTCGGGCTTGAATTCCACGTTTTTCAAAAGAAACTTGTACAAAGTAGTAGCTTCTGTGAATTGACGAGCATTTAGGTGGGATTTAATCATTGTATTACACAAAAAGGTATCGCTTTTCCGGGGGCTGAGGTCAAATAAACGTCGGGCATAGCTTATACCAGGTAGTGGGTCTCCGGTGGCGAAGGTGCATATGAGTTTCGTTAGAAGGTTGATGTTGATTTCCAGAGCGTTTCGGATCATAAAAGCGTGAATCTGGAAGAGGGTAGCTCTGGTGTTCCTCTGTTGAAGTAGAAATAGACACTTCTTCTCTATCGGGCTCCATATCCACTGTATTTCTCTTTGGTTCATGAACAGGGGAAGAAGGGATTTTCTCCCTCCAGCAGCGTAATGCGTTTTTTCCTTGGCGACTTTGCAGGGAGGGAAAACAAGAACATCACAGTTATCATTGGATTTTTTTTTTTTTTTTGGTCTGAAGTTTCAGTTTTATAATCATTGAATTGTGCTTAACCCATCCCCCGTCCCCACTCCCACCAGGAAAAAAAAGCTATGCCTACGCTCTTCCACATCATTTTTATAATATGTATATGATTAAATATGATCTGTTAAATTAAATTTAAAATATAATTTAACAGATCAAAAAATTTTTTTATATATTTTTTTTTATAAAATTATATATTTTTTCAGTTGAGATATAATTATGACTCGAAAAAAAGTATCATCTTGTGTGACGAATTTGTTCTCTAAAATATTGCACTTGTAATAAAATTCGATCACAATAAATATAAAAAAATTAATTATAAAATGACAACAAAAAAGACTTTAATTATAATAAAAGAGAGAAAAAGAGAATATAATAAATATAAAAATTAAAATTTTATTGAAATTTTTTTACCATGTATAATTATTTAAGTTACTTTATATGGTTTTATTTTTAGATTTGGAAGTGATATTTCTCATCATAAGTCATTATGAGTCTTTTTTATAACTTACATCCTATAATCTCTTATGTTTTCTATGATAATAGAGATAATGAGGTTAATAGTGTATAAATGATTAGTGTTACAACTTTTGTTATAACCTTCTAACCTTTCATATTTCATAACGAGATTAATATGTGAGATAATAAACATTCATATAATTAATATATTCATAATAGCATGAAGTGGAGCGTAACATTTTTAGTTGAAGATTATGATAAAGGCAAAATATTATTGATTTTATTTAGATTCTTCAAGAATTATAATGGTAGATTTTTTTTTGAAACTATAATGTGACAAACTTTTGACTTTAAAACTAAATAAACTATTTTTCTATTTTTTTATTTATTCTAAGGAGGGAATACCTAAATTCCACTCAACAAATTACAATGTGCTCATGGACTAATTTTGGCCACTGAAATCTATTACTATCTGCCTCTAAACACTGCAAAACTTCTTGAGCAGGAGTCTCAAAAAGTCTCACTCCAATATCACCAAAAACACTCATATTAGCCAAAGTGTCTGCCACACTAATAACTTCACAATAGCACCGCCGAAACCGTATCGCCCATAGTTGCAACAAAAGTTGTTGACATTACTAATATATATTCTTTAACCTTGGGCTGACATTAAATTTACCGGTTCGTATATTAAACACAGTAGTTGAGTCCACTTCAATCTCCAATTTTCTATAACCCTTGTTCCATCCTATATGAAGACCTGAAGAATAAATAAAAGTTCAGCAACAACTGAAGAACAACAACCAAGCCTTGATGAAAAACCCAACAACCATTCTCCAAGATGATTGCTAAAAATACCACCTCCACTTGCTCTTCCTGGATTACCCTTAGCAGCTCCATCAGTGTTCAACTTTATCCACCTCTCCTCCGGCGGTTGCCATGAAATCATTCTAATAATCTTAGTACTAGTGGGGTGAGTATTGACAATCCTCAAACTCAACGCCTGATTATTAGCTAAAAGTTGGCTCTTTAACGTCGTTGACTTACCATCCAAAAAGACTTATTGACCATTAAACACTCTATCACATCACCACTTCTATAACCACCAATTCACAATACAAAGAACTTGCAAATTAGCGACTTCAAATGGGAAATAATGCTCCAACTCATTAGATCTCAACACACAATCCTTAAAAGACAATTCTTTAAACAAGTTAAGGGACTCCGACCGCCAGATAACTCTCCAAACCTCCTGTGCTTTCGTACAATCTTTAAGAACATGTTCTGTAGATTTCACCAACCCACAAAAATTACAATTAGCAGAATTTGTGAAATGTCGTCGCCATCTCTCCTTGTTAGTCATAATTTTCGCCAAAGCAACATGTCAGTTGAAGCATCTAACTCTTTGCGGCACTTTTGCTTTCCATATTAGAGTCCAAATTGGACTTTCCAAATCAGTATTAGCTCACAATTCTAACAAAGCAGCAGAGCCTACTGAAAATTTTTCAGAATTTGAGCTTTCCCATAAAAAAAACTATCCGTAGCTTGAACATCCTCATTCAACATAACTGTTTCAAGTTTCAAACAATCCTCCTCCGAAAGATATGGCGCAATAAGATTCTATTTCCAGCCATCATTATCATAAAACTAGGCAACATGCAACTCCCTAAGGCATTGTGGGACTTCTGCAATGGACGAAGATATAAGAGGTTTCTTGTTAACCCATTTGTCCTCCCAAAACAGTGTTTTATATCCATTCTGAACTAAATTTACCACACCTTTCTGCAAAAGATTACTACATTTCACTATCCCTTTCCATACCGTAGATATATCATTACGCTAACAAACATATTCATACCTTAATCATTAGGACAATATTTACCTTTGAGAATATCTGGCCATAAACCATTCTCATCCACCAGAAGTCTCCATCCTACCTTAGAAAAGAAAATAGAATTCATTATTCGACAATATCGAACCCCAAGACCCCTAAAACTAACAGGTTTAGTTATTTGCTCCCAATTAACTGCATGAACCCGCTTCTGACCTCGTTGATCACCCCAAATAAACATCCGAATTTTTTATCTAAAGCATCACAAACAGCTCTAGGCAACCAAAGAGCTTGCATAATGTGATTTGGGAGAGCAGACAACACAAATTTAGCTAAAGTCACCCTTCCTGCAAAATATAAAAACCGAGTCTTCCATCGTGCTAGCTTCTTATCAACTTTGGCCAAAAAAACTATTTTTCTATTGATAAAAGAGAGAGAGGAGGGAGACAAAAAAATTAATATAAAATTTGCTAATAGTGACCCACATATAATACTGTCAAATAGGTAAACTCGACTCAGCTCACTCCAATCCGTAGTAGATTGCCTTAAAACGGGACGAAACGAACTTGGCTTGTTTTTTACTAACCTAAGAACTCTCTATTTGTGGCCAATCATAGTAAGCTTGTGGGCCAAACAAGTCAGCCCATAGGCTAATACTATTTTTTTGTATTTTTTCTCTATCATATATGAGTATATAAATTTATTATTAAGATAAAAAATATTTAGCCAATCATCAATATTTTTAAAATAAAAAATAATCATTATATATATAGAGAGAAGATATTTAAAATTAAATTAAATTAATCAATCTTAATTGTAAGTATAATTAGAACGTAGATTAACATACTTTTTTAATAATATTTTTAATACATAAAAAAATAAAAAAGCAAAAAAAAAGCCCTAAGGGCTAACTTGCTACAACCCGCGAGATCAACAAAGAGGATCAAATAAGCATGCATTTAAACTGACTTGGACAAACTATGTTCAAACTCATCTATTTAGACGGATAAATGAGTCAGTTCGTGGACTCTGACCCGTTTTGATAATAGTATCCACAAAAATAAATTAAATGAATGATCATCAATGTATTTTATTATTTGTTATACAAAAGAAAAAATGAAAAAAAGAAGGGAATATTGCACTGGGAGTTTTACAAAGATCCAAATCTTGGGAAAAAAAGGAGAAGGGTCAAATAATAAAACAAGAAGTATTTAAAAAGGTCAAACAGTGTAATTGTTGTTCATGGCATCAATATCCAACCCCCTCAATCTAGCAAAAGACTCCACCTTGCCTTTAAGGGTGTGAAGCTCTCTGAGCCTGCAGATTAAAGTTGTTTCCATAAGACAGGCAAATTTTGTAGTCTTACTAAGGACCAAAAGCGTAAGGCAGAAGGGCCATACTCCAAGAGTCCAAATGGGAAATATGGTTCAAGCTCTAATAGCCAGGAGCACAGCAACTCAAGACATAAAATTGACATATGAGGTTCTGTAGAAACTCAGATGACTAACCTTGCAATCTCCGCACGCCTTTTAGCCTCTTCTGCCATGAGATTAATGTCTCCAAATGGGCTGTTACGCTCTGTATAAATCTTTGTCTCAGCAGAGCGGAGGCCGTGCAGCGTCCGTTGTGCAGCTGCCCACTGAGCCTCACGCAGTTCCTTCCCAAAGTCCTTTTGGGTGGAAAATGCAGTCTGGTTGGAAGAAACAAAATCAGGCATACATATTGGTTCTTAAGAACTTGAGAAGACATAATTGACTAACACCTACACGCTTATCATCAATCAGTTTAAGATATAGGCTTTAGCCTGAAATTCGTTAGCTTTCATCTATCCCACAGTTTCAAAGTTCTAAATTTTGGACAGAAGTAAATGAACATCGCCGAATAAATAAGATCTTAATGAGACATGCAAACTCAGTTCATAGAAAACTACCATGCACCACAGTGAAAGGTACTTGTAGCACAAACATAATTAGGTGCAACTTCTAGATTTGTAACTCATACAACAAGAATATACCACAAATATATGATTTTGTAAAAATGCAGAAAATTGAACCTTCGAAACCAATCACATAGGACTTTCCATAGAAATGTTGTAGGTTTAGAGGCACTCACTCTTTTTTCGACCACCAGGCCCCAGGCCTTTCCACTGAGTGCATATCTAGCCAGAAATTTCAAAGGATCAAGAAGCAGGAAAATCACAAGATTGTACAGCCAGATAACACCTGTCCAGCCCCAACCAATACTTCTAATTCCAGCAAAACCCCAGTTTGCAGTGGCAGATAACACAGTTGCAATCTGCAGAGTCAGAGATATTTGTGAAGTTCATTTCAGAATGTTGAAAATTTTTCTAAATTATTCTTTACATGTAATAAGCTGCACATAAACTGTTTGAAATAATAATAAAGAATAAACTAGTATGCTACGTAACATGCCTGATTATCTTTTTGGTATGATTGGAGTACACAATCTAACGTCTCCGGTTTCAGTTATCTAGTTTATCAAAGACTATTAATCTGTCCACTGGTATGATTGCAATGGAAAAGCAAGGTGCATTACCAGCTGTGCAAGAATGAAAGCCGTTACGAGGAGGAGACCTGGTCTCTCTGTAAAAGACCAGCCCCTGGAGCGAGTCACAAAAATTAAGGCCTGGCTGATGGTGCTGACTTGAAGGTAAACCGCAGATGACTCCATTTCATTAACATGCTTCGCTTCTTTCTCGTCTGACATATTAAAGCTTTTCCGGCTGAGAGTCCTTACATGGAAAGTGTCCTGGAAAGCAAAAATATGATCAATAATGTCTGGAAAATGAAATTGCAACTGTCATGTCCCAGGCTTCAATCACATGTTCTCAATCACAAAACATATGCCAAATGTACAAAAATCCATCAGCTTAATCAAGTTATAGAAATTTCCCGGCAATACTCAGAAAGACAATATTAGTTCCTGTTCAATGATTATAATGAATGAGAACAGAATAGCAGTCAACTCTGCAAGATATCACCTCAAATTGCTTGACTCCTGTGTGATATAATATCACGCTATGTATACAGTTTGTTCTAGAGGTGTATTTTTAACTACCTTGAAGAAGTCAGTTTCATATGTTGCCCAGAAGAATAGAACAGTTGTCAAAGCCATATAACTACCCAGAACAACCCCCGTGGCAAAAATCTCACTGAGCTTCCAACTGTCTGGAATTGGAGAAGGCTTGACCCTATCTTTGGAAATTGTCATGATTGTGCCTGGAAATCAAGTTTTATTAGATAAAAAATTGTTAGAATAATTAAATGGAGCAACAAATTGACTGAAGTTAGAACGTCTTACCATCATTCAAGATAGCAATGACAAGAACCATGAAAGGAGGGAAGTCAAACTTCCAGAATACTGTTAGCAACATGAACCCAAGCTGCCACACAGAAACAGAAGCTTGTAAGACCGAAAAGGGATCTTCTAGTTTTTCTTCTAAAGTATATAAGAGTATTGCATTAGTTGTCCCTGTGAAGCTTACCACAATACGTATAGTGATAGACACAGCATAGATCTGGAGAAAACATAAACAATTTTCAGCTCTTCAGTATATAATTTTCAAAATTCATTTCTCTACCAAACATTGTGATATTAATTACCGTATAGTTCTTCATTCTCTGGAAGATAGCGCGACTAGTTAGGACAGCGCTAATGATTACACCCAAACCAGGTTCTGTCAAAACTATGTCAGAAGCACTACGAGCAGCATCTGTTGAATCTGCTACTGCAATTCCTATGTCAGCTATCTTTAGCGCAGGTGCATCATTTACTCCATCTCCAGTCATTCCACAGATGTATTTTTTTGCTTGTAGCTTTTTCACGATCTCATATTTGTGTTCTGTGAGAATAGATTATACCAGAATTAGGAAAAGAGTAGCCAAGTGGTGTAATCATCAGGAGAAATCTGAATGCTAGAGCTTGAAAATTACCAGGAAAAACTCCGGCAAAGCCATCAGCTTTCTCAATGAGGTCTTCAACTTCTATGGCTGCAACTGCTTCATCCTTATTACCGCTGCCAAGCAAAGATGAGGATGGATACATGTTTGTGCCCATTCCAAGCCTTCTTCCTGTTTCCTTTGCTATTGCTAACTGGTCACCGGTTATCATTTTAACACTCACTCCAAGGTCAAGAGCTCTCCTGATTGTTTCTGCACTATCATGGCGGGGTGGGTCAAACAAAGGGAGAAGGCCAACAAATTCCCAGGGACCACCAGGACTGTCTTTTTGGCCTTCAGGTACTTCCTACAGAAACAGATAGAAAATCCTATCAGAAGAAGAAGCATGAAACAACGAATAGTATAAAAAGACCTGTATTACCTGGTAAGCAACACCAAGAGAACGAAGTCCGCATTCCGCAAATTTGTCAATAATAGAATGTACCTTCTGCTCGATCAATGATTTGTTATGCGCCATATTAAGAATCTAAAATTATTATCAGAGAACTTTCAGATATATTGTACTTCGACATATAAATGTCACTAACCTTTAATTTATCTTGATATATATGATACCTGTTCTGGTGCACCTTTACTCACTCTATGCATTTTTCCAGCTTTATCTATGTATGTAAGAGCTGTTCTTTTGTCAGTTGGATTAAAAGGAAGGAAGTGAACTTCTGTAATTCCAGCACGCGCCTTAAGAAAATAAAAAGTATGGTTAGATGCAGTCAATCAACCTTTGGAAGTAAACCTAAAGGAGTGGCTAATTGTTAATCATAAAAACTATATCCCTAACCCGTATTTCTTAGTAATATTAGGTTTTGATGGTTACTTTATTTAGCTATATTAAATTAGCTAAAAGCCTGAAATTTCTTTTACCTGCAAATATTAACTGAAACATTAGGCAAGAAACATTTACAAGCACATGCATTTTGAAACATATGACAAACCTCCTTAGGATCTCCCAGCATTGAAACAATTGCAGAGTCAATAGCATCTTGATTCTCTAACCTTGATGCTCTTGCAGCCATTAGAACAATTGTATCCTTGTCAACACCTTTAGCTATAACCTGAACCAGTTAGTCTGACATCAGAATCACCTGAAGCAGCAAATCTGCCTAGCTGGACTGCAGAAGCAATTAGACAGATCATATTTGACATTAAAAACTTCATATCTACTGTTGGACGTTTATATGAACAAGATGAATCTATTTTCTCTTTTTTCTTTTTGGAAAGATTTTATAACATTATCAGAATAGTAACCAGCGCTTCGTCTAGATGGAGTCATTTAGAAAGCAAGATTCATTAATTTCTCTCTCTCATGAGAATGAAATTTCTCTTAACACTGCTCATATCATTAGGAAGAGATTTTCCCGTCAAATAGAAATTTCTGTAAAACATGAGAACTACTATCAAACAACAAATCTGAAACAAGTTATGTTTCATGATTCAGAAAAGAAATACATAGTGCCAAAGTTATAACCTCAATCATATTCTTGTCCACTGTGAGCCTGTTCAGTGTAAGCGTGCCTGTTTTATCACTACATAAGACATCCATCCCAGCCATTTCTTCAATGGCAGTCATTCTCTTTGTTATTGCACCCTACACAAGAATGAACACAAGGATCACTTGAAAAGTTTAACAAGTCTCTAGTTCAGTTGAATTTACAGTATGTAGGCAAACCAATGGGAAGATTGTAATTCCATGCCAATTTTGATTTAGTGGAATCATAAAGTTCATATTGTCTGTCTTCACGGACCTGCTGAGACAAACGATGTGACCCAATGGCCATTGTAACAGAAAGTACAGTGGGCATTGCAATTGGAATTCCACCAATGAGTAGCACAAGAAGATTATCAATACCAGTACGGTAGGGTCTCTTCTGAATGCCCCATAGAGCTATAATTTCAATAAGCATTCCAACAGCAATTGAGCAAATACAGAAGTTTCCTATTGCTGTTAAAACCTGCCAAAAATAATTAAATATGTCATGCACTTCAAGAAAGATAAAAATTTACAACCTAGCATTGGGCATGATAAAAGAGGGTGATCTATCTTGCAGTATTGTGAAGTAAGGCAATCCGGTTTATCAACACATATTATAGCTCAATAGACAAACCTGCTGGAAATGCCCAACATGTGTGGTATTCTCCACAAGATGAGCTGCTTTGCCAAAGAAAGTGTGAACTCCAGTTGCTATGACAACTGCTTCAATTTCACCTTGCTTACATGTTGAACCTGAATAAACCCCATCACCAGGATTCTTGGTTACTGGAAGGGATTCTCCAGTAAGCGCAGACTGCAGGAGAGGATAAATTCTCAGTCAATGACAACAAACCACTTGGATCCCACCCATCTTCTTGAGCCAGCCAGCTAAATTTTGTAGATCGGAGTCGGTTAATCACCAAAACATCTGTTAGATTATACATAAACGCTTGGAGTCTACATTTACATAGATCTGGCATAAACAGTTACTAACATGCATTCCTAGGAAGTTGTATTTGTCGTCCCTTGAGTTTGTGGTTCTCTTGGTCAATACTCCATGTCTTCTTTTAAGTCACCAGTATTATGTTTTTCACTTGCAATAATCAATCCAGATTATTGATCTTACATTTGCTTGTGCCACTCCGTGTCAGGATCTAACACAGTATTAGTATTAAATTTCCACCTTATGAAAAGTTGAAACAGTGAATTAATCTGTAATATTAGACCAAGAATGCTTTATTAGATTTACCACTACGCCAAACGTATAAACCTTTAATTGATTTAACTATGTATCCTCATATTTTAATCATACAATGAATGCCATTGATTAAACATTAGGTAGCTTAATATTTCTAGAAATACAACATATCGTGGACTCAGATATTCTATGGAATTTAAGAAATGTCATGAACTAAGTGAAAGACCAAGACATGGCCTGATCACGATTTTTTTTAAACTTTGGAGCTTTTAATGTGCCCGTTCAAGTTGTTTTATTGTGTTTCAGGAAAACTTATTACCTGATCAATCTTTAGCGGATCCCCTTCTAGAAGACGTGCATCAGCTGGAATGATGTCCCCAAGTTTGATACTAATGATATCACCAGGAACCAATACTGCAGCATCTTCCTCGCTCCATTTCCCATCGCGCAGCACCTTGGAGGATTAAATAAAAAAATTACAGCAAAGCAGCAAGTTAGTGCACACTTGCTTCAGAAGAGTGGCATGTTATTCTTGACTTATCATTTCTAAAGTGTGACACCTTGGCTTTTGGTGCCAAGCGGGCCATCAGAGCTGCAGCTGCATTGCCAGCATTATTTTCCTCAAAAAAACTGATAGTAGAGTTGATAATTAGCAAAAGTAAAATACCAACAAAATCATACACATCTGGACCCTTGCCCTGCAGAAAAAGGATAATAAAGATCAAATGATTTCATAGTTTGTTTCTTCACTCAGTTGAAATTTGCTTTAGTAAAAATCTTGTAGCTATTGGTCCCAGAGGAAAAATAAAGAGTTACTGAAATCTTTAAACTATATATTCTTATTATGAAACTATGGGATAATAATATCCCTATCAGAAAATTGGCTAATTGTCTCATATGAAGAACCAGAGAGAGAGAGAGGGAGAGAGAGAGAGAGGGAGAGAGAGAGATCCTTACCCCTCCATTTGCCAGAGCAATTGACATAATAGCAGCTGCTTCCATAACCCATGAAAGAGGATTCCACATAAATCCCAGGAACTTCAATAATTTACTTTCCTATGGAAGTATGAGTAGAGATGGACAAGTTTAGGAGCAAGAATTATTTGAAAGAAGAAGAAATGAAAAATAGTTAGTGGAAACATGGATATCCTGACCTCTTTCTCTTCAAGTTTATTATATCCAAACAGCTCCAGTCGCTTTTGAACTTCATCTGAGCTCAAACCTTCTCTGGTACATTTCAGATGACCAAATACTTCTTCAAGGGGTATGTTCTCCTGCACAATTTGAATCCAGTGTCAGCAGAAGGATTGAGCCATGAAGTCAACATTATGGTTGTAATTTCTTCTTGATTATTAGAAATCAAAGACAACGTCAGAAGACCTACAAAACGTAATTCGATGCAATCTTACAATAACAATTTAGTTAGGAGAAACAAGTTTTCTGGTATATCATGAAGTTCACATTATCTTTATGCTTCTGATTTTGTCAGTGTAAAATTCATGCGGTTTTATATTCATGCTTTGATCATCTGAAAGACATTTTTAATTTTATTCCGCAGCATTTTCTGTCAAAACACAGGAAGGAAGTAGAAGTAGGCAGCACAAATATATAACAGAAAAATGCAACTACATAGAGTCAGGATTTGTGTCAAACAATTGAAGAATCTGAGCACAAACCAGATCAACAGCTTCCTTGATCACAGCATCAAGGGCAAGTGGTTTTTCTTCCATCAGTAGATTTTCTTTTGCAATTGTTGGTACCGACTCTTATCAAGTGACTGCATCCATATTAAAACAGTAAATTGATTCTCCTCATGTGACCAGAATACCATCTCAAACCAATTCCTTTAGAGTGAAACTGACTGCAACTAAATAGACTTGCGGATAACAAGAGGGAAACAGATCATACATTTTGAGTTAAAAATGCATATATATGTATATATCTCTGTGTGTGCGTGTACAGGACCTTATTAACAATCCTTGATAATTTGCTTATCCATTAGTGTCTTTGGAGAGAAAAAGAATACAAAGATCATTAAACAGCAGAGAGTGTATTAAGAAAACTCATGAAGTTACCACCTGATAACATGCTATAAAAGAAACAACTAACTTTTAAACAACAATAAATGTTTTGGCAAAAGGAAAAACCTGATTCAGTTAAAAAAGGAAAGTTAGCAGTGATATTAGCTAATCAGGAGAGAAGAAATAGATCATTCCACATGAAAACCATTAGCACAGCACAAAAGTTATTATTATAAACTTGGGCACATAGCAGGATGATCATTGGGATTCTCCACAAGAAATGCTTTGCATTCAAGTCATGAAGAAAATGTGAAGGAGACTAAGACAAAATTAAAAAAAAAAAAAAAAAAGACCCGAAAGAAATTTGTGCACCTGAAATTTGAGTAGCACAAAATTTCCTTCAATCTTCAAATTGGTTATTCTGGTGCAGTATTGCAAGAACCCTCGAAAAACTTTGCCAAAGCCTTCTTCGGTTTTGGCAATGGTAAAGTGGGAGACACTTCCAATACTAAAACAGTAAGGCATGAACTATATATAGAACAAACTCTACGTACGACACAAGTCAAGATCACTCTGGAGTGAACAGCTAATTCAACAAGAAGGGTATTATATAAAAGAAATAAACCCATTAGAGACAAAGCAATCAAGACAAGTCACAAAAAGGTTGTAAATGATGGGAAGTTGCAAGAATGTGAAAGGTCCAATTGGAAGCAGAGACAGGATTGCCAGAATAAACACACGTTTTGGATTATAATTGCCGGCGGAGGAAGAAGGACATTCGGCTGCTGCTGGTATGCCTCTATGTTGCCAAGAGAGAACCCGCAAGAAAGCAGAGTTTTCTCTCTATCGGCTGGAGCCAACAGATATTCTAGTTACGTAAGTTTTGCCGCCAACTGATGGACTTTGGATTTTACTAAGCCGTACCACGGTACCACTTCTTGTTTGCACCTTGCCCTTCCCTTTTCCTAATCTTTGCGAGTTTTTTAAGGCGGGTGAAACGATTGTTCATCTTGTGAGTGCCAATGATTTAGATTCGAAATATTTATTAGACTGTTGTTGGTCTTTGAATATTTAATTTATAATTTTGAGTAAAAGAAAAAAAGCATTATTTTAAGCAATTATATAATATTTTTTATTTTAAATTTTATAAAAATAAATCTTGAATTATTTATCAAAAGAAATGTAACACTAAAATGAAAAATTTACATGTCATTCAAATATATGATATTAAATATTATTCTTAAAAATGATATGTATTTAATACTTAAATTATTAAATTACGTGACTTTATATACCAAATTTGAAAGATATTTTTTTTCTCTCCTTTCCCTTTTTAGCATGGGGAACTCCTGATCAAAGATTTTCTGCTTTATTCTGGCTGGAGGGGGAATCCAACGAACATATATTACTGTCCTAGTAGGCTTTTTCATAAAGGATTATGCTGCATAGTAGCTCGAGCAAGAATGTTTGGAGCTGTTCGCTATAGTGTTTGGCGTTTGTCCTCTGTGGACTTCCATTGAGTTGATCCTTTTACTTCAAATCCTCCTTAGGTTACATGTCTATTGAATGAGGTAATTCAGGTATTTTGCAGACACGGGTTGTTGTCTCTCAAGTTTGATGAAGTCATGGAGAAAGATATGAAACCAAGTTTTAACCAGTCATCTTTTTCTCGGATTGGGATATAACGTCCAAATGCTATCCATTTAAGCTCACCATCCAAAGTCAAGTAAGGGTCCGCCTACACAGTAATGGAGACGTCAACTAAGGAAACGTGAAAGTTGTGTCTATTGGAGTTTTAATACTCTAAAAATATTTAAATTATAATAATGTGATTCTTATGTTAAAAAAAAAAAAACAACAACAATAACGTGACTCATTAGTTTCTTCAGTATCTATCTTTAACTTCTTGCATTCTTGAGGCATTTTCAGAGAGGGATTATGGCCTGTGAAACATGAATGGGGAAAATGCAATATCTTGAAGAAAAAAGGGATTGATAGAATTTTCAGGAGGCACAAAGAGCTATTTTGCCTTTTGACCTCATTTTTAAGAATGTAGATTTTCCGTCTTGGTCATGACTATTGACTATATTTTCTAACCTTGAAATCTACGTGGTGAATTGGCGATATGCTATTATTACAAAGATGTCAAAAGAGGTTCTTCCTTGATTTTTACACCAAAACTGGGTCTTAGTGATGCACCACAACAATCGCAAAGATACTACGCAGATTTGAAGGAAGAACCTTTGTCGATTCTTAGGTATCTCATACTATTAACATTGAATCCCACAATGACTTGGAACTCATTGTTTTCAATGGAAATAAACAACATTGAGCTGTAATATGAATGAATTAGAACTTGCTCTAGCTATATGAGAGTTGTAATGAACATGAAATAACAATTTTATAATTCTGTGATTCACAGTCACAATGAGATTGGCAGTTCCTTTGTCTATCCAGTTCAACTAGCATCCAAGTTTTCAATGATTTCAAAATGCATCTGCAAACTAGGAGGTCTACCAGGAAAGTATAGCCTTTCACGAATAATTAATTTGCCCATATTCTTCTGAGCAACTAGTCTAAGCAGGCGAAACATTTCATCCTTTTCTTTACGAATCCAAATACGCCAGCTGTCACACCATTGCCTAGGAGTTCCATGGAGTAGGAAGCGTATTCCAAAAGGTCTTTGCTTGAGATTCTCTGAGAGCCGATCAAACACATCTTGGTTGGTTAAATATGCCCCCTCCGAATTCAAGCCAACATCCACATAATGAATTTCTGTTATGCTTCTTAAGAGGCCTTCTGTTGAGGTGGGTATAAATCGATCCTCTTCACAGATAGCACGCCCGACACTTATCCCTTTTCTCCTTGGCTGGGTTCCATTTCCATCATGTTGGATGTCCAGTGAACCGAGCTCAGTTACTAGCTGGTTAACTACAGCACCACCCTTGCTGAATCCAAGAACTAGAGTTTTAGGATTACTCGGAGATGAGGTGGGCAGTACAGCTTGATATTGCTCTTTCTGCTCCCTCACCATGGAGGATTTTGCCTGCAGCAACCATCTTTGAGATTAAAAAAAAAAAACCACCATAAATTCACAGGGAAATAAAACCAAATTCTGAAATTAAATGTATATTATTACGGATTACAAAAGATCTTTACTCTATGGTCATTCTTCAGACTTCAGATTGTGGTTATAGTATAATTTCCTCTTTTAATTTTCCTTATCCAAGCCGCTCAGAGCTTACAAAGAGCATAACAGATATCAACAGAAACACAGTAGACGAGTGACTCTTAAATCCATTGAAAAAATCAACATTACAGCTGTCAAATCACATCATCATAGCCCTTAAGCAATATTCTATCCTCAAACAGAAGCAAAAAAAAGTAGAAGCATGGAATATGCAGAATGCACGACATCAAGGAAACAATTTTGTTCATCATTTTCACCTCCTTTCCACCTTCCCCCAATCCCACCCGCCGAGAGAGAGAGAGAGAGAGAGAGAGAGAGCAACCCAAATGATAAAATGGATTGCCTACTTCACTGATCTATTCATAAATGCAGAGGAAGGAGGATATGAACCAAAAGCTATTTGCAGTTATCAATTGATGAATCAGGGAGGGAGAAAACAACATGAATCCATATAGAAATTAATTTTGTCTAATCAGCCTACAACTAATAGTTGCCCAACCTAAACCCTCAAAAAGCAAGGGTTACCTCTTTCAAGCAATTATATAAGAGCAGGACAATTGATGATGATGCTGGAAATCCCGTTGCATCATATGATATTGGTTCCCCATTCTGGTTTACATTTGGAATGAAATCCTTATAGATGGCAAACGGGCCGTTGAAAACAGGTGGCTCAATAACCCAAGCATTGACAGTAGGCCCAAACTTTGAAACCAAAATTTCAGAAATATTTTGTAGATTTGATAACTTCTCAATCACTGGATTTCCAGTCCCTTCAACTCGATCTCCAGTGAAGAAGATGGCATTTGCAGAAGGCACCTGCTGCTCCACAAAATTATAGCTTCTATTAGTATGTTTTTCAGTGAAGCACAGAAGCAAAATAAAGTCTTCCAGGAAACTAGATGGTTTGTGCATTTGGGTTGAGCAAAGAATGATCATAAAGCATTCTCATCTTTATTTGTTTGACAAGCAATACTAGAGCTCAGAAAATAGAATCTACGAAATAAGGAAGAAAAACTGACTGCAAGGCCCTTAGAAGACGAGAGGCACAGAGATGCAGCAACTCTGTAGAAACTGCTGCTATCTGGATGCAACGGCACTTTCAGAATCCCAACCCACCGATCCATGAAAATAACCTGTCAAGCATAAATTATTAGAGCAGAATTTAACACGCATCAAACGACCGCCGCTAAATTTACTAGTTCTGCCAACAACATTATCTTTTCAGCAGAATTTTTCAATGCCAAAAAATCAAATTTCAAGAACCATATTTCAAAGACGATAATTAAAGGTTATTATGTAGCATTCATCGGAAGAACATGTGTTCAAGCATGCAAGAAGAAGACAACTGGTAATCTGTAGTATTCAAATTTTCCGTCGAACATGGTAAACTATTGCACATCAATGCCCAACATATCTAGTTCTTGAAGCCTAACCGCAGTAGTCCAAAGTAGGGAAAAAAAGGCAATTGCCTAAAATCCATGAAGAATAAACAAAATAAAGATCAAGAATATAGAGAAAAACCAAAAGGAAACAACAAGAATAAGAACTTGAAAGATTGATCGCAGTCTCATTCGGCTGTTACCAGCTCAGATAAATAAACAGAAAGCTAAACATGCAAAGTTGGCATTTCATCAAACAACAGATAACCCCAGAACCGGGAACACATAGCGGCACTGAAAGAGAGCTGCATCACTACCAATTATAGTATAAAGATTCGAAATCAGAAATTCATTCTCACTGACCTTAATCTGGAGCACTTTAAAGTATTTGTTATTGATACTGAGACGAAGAACATACTATGTACTTCTGGGAAGGCTTGGGGTTCGTCTCGTCGTCGGGTTTTTTACCTGTTTGGTCTTATTTACACTGAGCTCTGAAAATAGTCTCAACGCAGAACCAAAGCGTTCAAATCTTCAACGCATATTTCCTTAGTGGGGTGCTGAAGGAATTTTAGTGCAAATGCGACATGAACGCAACGGCATCGCATTCGAGGCAACAGACGCAAGCTAAAGCCCCTCATCGTCTGAAATGAGACAAACGGGTAGCGAAAGAACCGACGAACAATAAAGGGCCGGATCCTACCCCGGAACTATCCAAGCCTCTAGTGAGCCTCCGTGCAATGGCCAGGAATATGACTTACGGGCCCATATCCAATTATGGACTTAAACTCGATTCTGTTTGAGCTCCAAATGTGAAGGCCCAGATCTCTTTAAATTTAGAGTTTTATGTAGGGGAAATAAAGACGTATGATATTTTTTTTAATTGAGTTGTATTTTGAATTGTTAAATTAAATTATTTATGAAAGAAAAAATAAAATTTATAGTAAAAAATGAGTTTTTTCTAATTTTATTGAATTCCAATCTAATATGGCCCTAATATTCTCATTTTCATTGTAATCTCTTTCATTTTCTTTTCTTTTTTATAGATAAAATAACTTTATTACTTATATCCATAAAATTATCTAATGCTAAAAAATTATTAATGAACTAAATTACTCTATAAAAAGAAAAAAATAAAAATCATCACTATGAGTACATAATAAACTTCTCATTATGTCTTTTATTATTATTTATTTAATTTTTTGAACAAAAAACAAGACTGCAAGAACTTTAGACTGAAAAAAGCAGATGAGAAATTTTATAACTTCTTATGTGTTAACTTTCAAATGTATAAAAAATCATGTTACTAGAAAGTTTTTATACAGACAATCGGTTGCTATTATAATGGTTAGTAGCACCAATTTTCTTATCATGAAAATGCCAATGTGAGAATATCATTTCTTTTATGGATTTAAATTTCTTTTGTAAATAAAAATGTCATGTAGCAACAATATAGTAGTAGAGGAAAAGATAGGGGATAAGAGCCTCATGGCTAAGATGTAGAGAAGGAATAGTCAATCTACATTGTATATTTGGTTTCCAAAGTAGTGACAAATTTTCCTAATCAATTGGTTTTGAAAATGTCCAGTTTATCCGTTAGGTGTCAATTGCAAAATGACAACATGAGGTTTTCCGATGATGGGTGTTTTGGGTGGGTGGCTATCACTTGGATCATGATGGTACAACTCTGATTCATCTTGGTCTTGGAAATGCTTGACCAATCCGATATTGATTTAGTTTGTTTCTTAACGTTTGAGTGGATTAATTGCACGCATGCATAGTTTTTTGAGTAGGAGGCTCGACAAATATTATTCTTTCTTGTGCAAAAATATAAAACACAAGATAAGAAAGATCGAAACTCTTATTGCATTTCAAATGGTTCATATGAAAGAAAAGAATACAGCGGACAAAACATCCAACCAAAACAAGCTCTCTGTTCTCCTTATTCCTGCTTGCTTTATCGGCTCCATCTCATAATCAGCTCAGGCTGTTAAAACATAAAAGAATCATTCATCATAAGTATGCTAAAAATCATTCCCATGTGTAGGTTTACATTAGCATGAATGCAGTTTAAGAGGAAATCAAAGCTTAAATATCGCAGTTGACGTTCTTGGAGATGGGAATATCCATTCTGACACCGCACTTGCTAGGAAGAGCTTGGGCAGCCGCATCACTCAGACCCGAGAAGCGATTGACTGCTTCCTTTACGCAGTTGCATGCTGCCCTTTTGTCTGGGGTGGTCGTTACTAGGGTTGTTCAAAATCCGAACCGGATCGAATAATCGAACCGAATTTCGGTTCGGTTCGGTTTTCGATTTAGGTGATCGAACCGAAAAATTAAAATTTTGAAAAATAAATATAAGAACGCATTATGGTAATGCGTTCTTGTATTTATTTTTTAAAAAAAATATAAAAACGCATTATGGTAATGCGTTCTTATATTTATTTTTTAAAATTTTGGTTTTTCGGTTCGATTTTTGGTTTAACCCTAAATCGAACCGAAAAATGGAATAATAAAACGGTTTGATTCGGTTTTTAAAAAAATTAAAAAAATCGAATCGAAAACCGAATAGTAAAACCGAAATTCGTTTGAACACCTCCTAGTCGTAACCCCCCCCCCCCCCCAACTAAGCTCTTCACTCCACCACAGCATGCATCGCTTGGCTCTCCACCACCGGTGAGATAAGGGACGCAGGGTGCCAAGAAACCATTGACCTGGCCACAAGTGATGGCCTGCCCTGGTTCAACCAAGAGCTGGATCAGCAATTGATGAAACGATGAATCCCTTCATGTTTTTGATCGGTCAATGCCAACTGATCAGACTCGCAGTTTTTCGTTGTATTTTGGGCTTGTGCTGTGCTAGACTGAGCTAATTCTTATGGTTGGGTGGCTAGAAGGGAAGCTGAGGGGGGCTGTATATACGGTCTGCTTACTGTTTTTTTTTTTTTTTTTGGTTTTTGATAAGTAAGGTTTGATGATTGTTACTAAAGGAAAAATGGTTCTCGGGATAGGAAATGGTTGGTTACGTTGTTTTGGCACTTTTTCCTTTATCATAAACTATGTCAATTTGGTAGTCAATTACTGCTTTTTTTGGAAAGAGACATGAAATCTTCTTCTCTTCTGCTCTCAGATTGCAGGTCCATGAGTTATTACTGTTATTTCATGCATTGTGACATCCTCCGAATCACAAACCTTATCTAAACTACCGTGTTTAAGTTTGTGCTTTTTGTTATTGAGATTTGAATAACATTTTATGAGGTATTACTGTAGGTTCAAAGTCACTCCTAAGGCATCTATGAGGTAGTAATAGACACGATAAACTTTGATAAATATTATACTTTTTTGTTAAATATTATTTCTTTTAAGAGATACTTTATTTTGTTAACGATTAGTAAAAATTGATCAAAGTTTGTAACTGAGTACATCATCTTGTTGTTAAATCTCCATTTTGTCACCGTAATATATATGGTTATAAATAGTATTCATCCAATATGAAATTGAATGTTCATAGTTTTATTTTATGATGTTTTAGAATGTATGTTCACCTTTGCCTTTTAGATTTTCTATCAAAAGTCTCATAATTTTAACTCTTTTCATTTTGAAATGATGCAAATTCCAAGCCTTCAATCAAATGTTGTTTTAAAATTTTATAACAAGTTAAAATAAGACTTTCAAATTTTGAATGTGCGCAAACAACAGTGTACCAAAAGGTCTATTCATTTTCTAGTCCATAATTCATTAGCCTTTACAGAAGACCAAGACTAAATTAATTTTGGCCTGTGTCCATCTTGGAACTCTAGTAAGGTTTTCCTAGATTAACAAAGGTTTCCCATAGTCATTATATTATCGAACAGCAACAGATCATAAAGGATCAAAATTCTTTCTCAACTGGTCCTTATATTGTAGATTCGTTTTGTCATCCTGACTTCCGTAATCTCCACCGTTTAACATAATTTTTTATTCTGACCTCATTTGAAGTAATTTGCTGCTGTGAGAATACATATGGAACATGAAGTTGAACATGCACATAATGATTTTTCTGACCTCATTACTTGTTCATAATCCGTTCCGCCCTATGATTATTTCTCAGTATGTTTCACTAAACAATTCAATGTGCGAAATCTGTCAATAATTATCTTTATTATTGGTCGGAGATTGATCATGATGGCGTCACTGTTATTTTGGGAGTGCGAAAATCTGCACATATTCGAGCGGAAGAACTAGAAGAGAGAAAGAGAATTGATTGTAATTTGCGTTGTGAGTCATGGGCTTTGCCTGCTTGAAATAAGAAGTATACTGGTACGTACATACTAGTACATTAAGAAGCACGACAGAGCTTATTTTCCAGAATACAAGATATAAAGCTTATTATTTCTATTACAAAACATTCCGTGCACACGAAATCACTAAAGCGGCAAGCACTGCAAACATCTGACTTCCTTATTCTTGCTTGGGCAAGTCCGTCTTAGCTTATGCTGTCAAGAGACGGAAGGTTTGTTAGTATCAGCAGAAGGCAACGTGATTATAAGCTTAGCCACTTGATTATGTGTTCTAATGAGAGTCATCAAGATGCTGATAACTTACATGTCACAGTTGACGTTCTTGGATATGGGGATATCCATTTTGACGCCGCACTTGCCAGGAAGAGCTTGAGCAGCTGCATCACTCAGTCCGGAGAAGCGGTTGGCTGCTTCCTTAACGCAGCTGCATGCTGCCCTTTTGTCTGCGGTGGTTGAGGCCGCCCCGACTAAGCTCTTCACTCCCCCACAACATGCACCGGTTGGCTCGCCGCCACCGGTGAGATAGGGGACGCAGGGCGCCAGGAAACCATTCACTTGGCCGCAAGTGATGGCCTGCCCTGGTTCAACCATAAGCTGAACTAAGACTAACACTGCAATTGCCGAAACAACAAAGCCCTTCATTTTGATTGATGCAAAGTGTTTGATGTATTTTCGAACTTGTCTCTGGACTGACCTTCTTATGGTTTGCCAGAAGAGAAGCTGAGATGGGGTATTTATAGTAGTCTGAAGACTGGAGGCTAAGAACAAATTTATGGCATAGGTTTTGGCTGTTACATTATTCTTGTCGTTTTGTTCTTTCTGATGTCATTCAGTTATTTCTATTTTTATTTATTTGGGAAAAAGTGACATGAAATTCTTGATTTTATGTTAGGTGATATCCTGACTTGATGATGCCTATACTGCGTTTCCGTTAGGCGTTAGTTTTTTTCTGAAATAAACCAAACCATAACCTTATCTCTTCCTTTTGGGGTTTTTTTTTTCCTTTTCGTTTTGGAAACATTATCAGCTCCCAAAACATTATCAGTATTCATCTGGTTTATAAGTAAATACAATCATTTTATTGACACATCTTTTTCCAGCATATTTCTGGTCAATGTAGTTCATTATAATTCCTTTTTTAATTTCTTTCTGTGGCTAAAAATTCACTATCTTCCTTCATAAATGTACTAATTAAGCCAGAACGTTTTTCAATAAATTGATCTTCTAATGTGATCTTAAAGTCAATGAATGTTCAGAATTTTAGGTCATTTGATCTCTGTTAAGATTTTGATGAATATTATGATTTAAATAAGATATCAAGTTGGCCATGCATAAAATTGAATTCGAAACCGAATATCCGTTGTTAAGCTCGATTTAACTTCCATTGGCCAAGTTTGTTTTGTTCGTAGGTGTTTGAAGTTAAATTTATCTTTGTATTTAATAAATTTTTTGTTCGTAAAATTCAAAATATTTTTATATTCAATTCGTGGAGTTTTATAAATTGTTACAACTATTTGATCAACTCAAATAGTTCATGAATATATATTATATTCAAATTCGACTCAATTATTAAACAACCAAGCATTAACCGAATATGTACCAACGCGAACAAGTCATTCATGAAGATTTTGAATAAGAGCTCAAGATCCACATGCATGCATAAGATTAATTCTCTTCTTGATTAGTTGATACTTAATAAGTTTTCATTTCTGAAGGCTGTATCATCAACATGAACTCTTCTATCGGAAAGATTGTAATGACAGATGGATGCAATGAAAACACATATGATGTGTATTTATACCTAAAAGAATTTTTTTCCTTTTAGATGGTTATTATTGCTCGCGTCAGGTTTCCCGCTTGCCCAACGCTTCACGTCCTTAGCTAAAGATTAACGAATCTAATTATGTTCTCCTTTCAATATTATTCTTAAAAGCTTGTGTAGGTTATATGAAGATCTGTCCATTGCTCATATTCTTAATTGTTTTTGAATTATTTAATTAGATTATATTAAGATCTTACATTGTCTTTTTAATATAATAATTAATCACTTATAAAGTTTAGATAATCATCCCTCATTCGAGCTAACTTTTGGAGTTGTAGCTAGTCATAAGCCCGTTTCTTAATATAGTATTATAATGATATTACATTACCTACATATTTTTAAAACCTTATATCTCAAATTTCCAATCATGAACATTACGTACAGTGTATTGATATCCCACATTTGCTTGATGTGACTTTTGACAGTTTTAAAACTTTACTTCATGCTCCAAATATCCAATCCTCAATGTGAAGGTGGTGTATACTTTTTGAAGGTGAAGTTATACTCAAACCCATTTTCCGAACATATTGTTTAATGAGATATTTTGCATAACCATAAACCAGTTACTAAATCAATTTTGGACTTGAAATTTTATTCCACAAAAGGGAAAACCATTGCTGAACGTCAAATCCACTCATCGAAGTAAAAATTTTAACGCAGATTCGGTGCTGCATGTGCGGCAAAAAGGCCCGTGCAGCACCGTAATTTTGGCCTCTCTCTGCGTTAGTTTCTTGGTGACATAAACAAATCAGAAACCTTATCGACTCGCTTTTCTAAGATTTTCGGAGCAAATGATCTTCAGGTCATGGATTTTGCCCGTTTCGATTTCTTATTTTCCGTTAGATTTTTAGTTCCTTTTGAGTTTTGCCCATACGGTTTCTCCTAAGCTCTAGGTTACCATTTCCTTTTATTCCTCCAACTTTTTCTTTGCAAATATAGAACTAAAATTATCTTTACTTTAGCTAGTTAATATTATATGAGAATAAATATCGTATTACTTTCTTAACTATATATATAGTTTTTTAAATATTTTACTATATATGTACAGTTTTGGAAATATTATACTTACTAGAAATTATTTTAACGTATTCATTAATATGTATTGTGTTGTTGACATCGAATCTATATATCGCTCATATGTGACTTTTTAGACGTTCTTTTATGGACGCTTGTGGAGTTCTTCTCAATTGTTTCGTTTGCTGCTCTTTTGGATTTTTTCTTTGATCATGTTTAATTGAGATGATATGTTGATCGAGCTTTGCAGCATTCTCAACTTAATTCGTTCCTAGTTCTTCATGCATATTGTTCATTTGTTCTGTCCTTCCATTGGCCCGTAATTCAATAATGGTTAAATAGTGTAGTCCTTCTAGCAAAAACAACTATGCAAATGAAGGAAAGCAGGCAGCTGTAGAAGCAGAGAAGCAATCCCGAAAACTACAAATAAAACTGAAAGAAGATGAACTTATCAATTGCTGTGCCGTGGACATCACTGTCTTGAAAGTAATGTTTTGGTGCAATCGCATCCTGTTTTGCTCCCGAATGTTAATACAGTTTTTCTCAACACATGCAGTCACAGCAGAAGAATGGAACTTGCGTACTCAAATTGTCCAGAAGCATAAATGGCAGAACAGAAACAGCCGGAAAACAGAAATTGCAATCGCAGGAGATAGCAGGAGGAAAAGCAGCAGAAAGCGCAGAAAAGAGAGATCAATTTTTCCGGCTCAGCTTGGTGGTGGAAATCACCACTATTTATAGCACAAAATGAAGGACGCTGAGAAGAGAAAAATCAGATGCACGTTGAGAGAATCAAGGATGGTGGGGGGAATGGTAGAGAAAAAAGTACGTTGAGAGAATCAAGGATGGTGGGGGAATCGTAGAGAAAAAAGTAATGAGTGGACTTGGACTTAATCTATAAGTTTGACACTCTCGGACTAAAAATAAATGACAAAAATCATAAAAGGCGGCCCAAACCAACAAACCAAGGTGGGCTGGGCTGGGTGCGCGAGTGGTCCCACTCATAATATCCCAAACTATTTAGAATTAATAACAAATCTAAAAAGATATAAACTCCCAAATAAAGTCTTGAACAACCCATTTTCAGCTCTCGGGGCTTACATTTTCAGCTTTCTATTATTTTCGCCCTTCTTTGAGCAACATTTAGATTATTAAGAATAAAAACAAATCAATAGCACTTTTAGAGCATATAGCAAGCACGCGCTGCTGCAGATGAATAAATTGCAGATAACACTAGTCCCGTAACGGTAGTACAATCTCCACCTCAGAAGTATGCCAAAGTATTATTTCCCTTTGCAAGGTTCAGTTCGCAATTGGCTATGCATCAATGATTAATCTATTGTTGCCAAATCAGAAGCGTCATTTTAACACGAGAGATACAAACCTAGTATGTGGCTGAATCAGTATTATGATTATGCTCAATTACTGCAGAGCTTAACCAGTTTTCTTTGGACAGATTCTTTGTCCTTCATTTGGATTTATCTTTCATTTCCAACATTTTAGGTTAATTTGGTTCTTCGTTGCTTCGAGCAGGACAGCAACTAATAAATTTTTTGAGAAATAAGTTTGAGATCAAAAAAAAAAAAACTTGTGAATCAACTGCATGTAGTCTATGTAAGAAGCTCGATAAAGCTTTATTTCTGGTCCCCGATACAAAATTTATTGCCTTACAAAATATAGCCTAAACCACTAGACCCAACATCAGATAACATCAGACAGCTGCCAAAACGTCTGAAACTTGCTCTTTATTTCTGCATGATCCCTTCCTTCTCAGTTCTTAGGCGCTTATGCTGTGAAGAACGGAACAGTTATTGTTATTATTATCATCACCAAATGATCGTTATGTACATTGGGAGATGGATTATGCGAGAAAATTTGGCTTACCTATCGCAGTTGACGTTCTTGGAGATGGGGATATCCATTTTGACACCGCACTTGCTGGGAAGAGCTTGAGCAGCAGCATCACTCAGTCCGCTGAAGCGATTGGCTGCTTCCTTAACACAGCTGCATGCTGCCCTTTTGTCTGCCGTGGTTGAGGCCGCCCCAACTAAGCTTTTCACCCCACCGCAACAAGCACCGGTTGGCTCGCCGCCACCGGTGAGATATGGGACGCAGGGTGCCAAGAAACCATTCACCTGGCCACAAGTGATGGCTTGCCCTGGTTCAACCATGAGCTGAACCAAGACTAACACTGCAATTGCTGAAACAATGTAACCCTTCATTTTAGCTTAATGAAACACTAGAAGTTTGATCTGTTTGTAGGCTTGTGTAGTACTAGTCCGAGCTTCTGAGCCTTATATGGTTGTCTAGAAGGGATGCTGAGAGGGGTATATATAGTGGTTTGGTGACTGTATGCATAGGTAACGGTTGTTACAACATTTTGGCCTTTTCTCCTTCTTTCATGTCATTGGATTATGGAATGATCGTAAAAGTGACATGGCAACGTTGTTTCTCCCACTCTCATAGTGGCCCGAGTTCGCTTGGCTTGATGATACATCCACTTTTATTGGTTTCTTGGTGACATAACCTTATCTAATTCCTTCCCCAAGAGCATAACTCGGTTTTCACTGAATTGAAATTTTTATCAAAATTTTAGAGATCAATTACTTATTTTTTAAAATATTTGGGTTTAGGGATTTGGTAGTGGTATATACATATTGATATTAGATAACTATTTTACCCTTAAAATATTGATATTTTTACAACTTGGTCTAAAAGTATTTGCAAAAATAGTCCCTCAAGTTTTAGAAATGATTTATTTCTCTATTATTTTAATTTAGCCATCAATAAAGTGCCAAAATAACATTTTTAGAAAATTAAATGACTAATTTTTACAACTCTTTTTGTACTAAATCAAAAATGTCAAAATTTTGAAGGTAAAATTGTTTTGTTTTTGAACTTTTAGAGCTCGGGAGATTAGGTTGTCAAATAATATACACACGCATTCAAAAACACAACCATATATATGAACTAAATATATACTATCTATACTATATCCTATATGTATACTATATAAATACATACACACATGCACAACATATATATAATTAAAATTTTTTAAATTAATATGTTTTATGTATATACACACAACTATTACATCTATATGTATATATTTAATATTTTTAGTTATAAAAAAAATTTTCAACCTTAGACCCAACAAACAAAAAAAGAATAAGAAAAGGAATGATTGGGCCATGGGTCTATATTAGACCTTAGGCCCAAAGATTCCTTTTTTTAAAATAAAAAAGTAAAAGTGTGAGCTATTGGTTTTAGTTGGATCTTAGGCATTTTTTTTAAAAAAAAGAAGTTTTGACTCATGAGTCCAAATTTGAACTTAGGTTCAAAATTAATATAAACTTTAAAAATAATGGAATATTTTGTTCTGGGATTCAAGTTGGATTTTTGGCCTAAGTAAAAGTTTAAAAAAAATGTTTTGAGTCATCGGTCCAAGTTACATCATAGACCCCAAAAGAAAAATAAAATAAAAGAGCCATGAGTTTCATATTAGACCTTTAGGTCCAATTTTTTTTTTCTTAAAGAATAGATTGGACGCATGAGTCCAAATCTGAAATTGGGTCCAAAAACTAATATAAATTTTAAAAAACACAATTGAATATTTTATTCTATGGGTTCAACTTGGACTTTTGGATAAAGAATTAATAATTAAAAATTTTTCTGGGTCATAGATCCAAATTGCGTCACAGGGCCAAAAAATGAAATAAATAAAAGGGCCATTAGTTCATATTAGACCTTTTGACCTAAAAATCACATAAAATAATGGACAATAAATAGAAAATATATACACTAATAAAAAATTTAAAATATTTCTGGCTAATACAATTAAAGAAAGAAGATTTTAGTTCAAAGGTTCAAATTGGACATTGACCTCAAAACCGATATAATGTATAAAAATGTGTGTGTGATAGAAGTTATTACTAATAGATAATCAAACATGCACAACCAATAGTAATAGGATATTTGTCACCAAAAGCAGTTTAGTGATGAAAAAAAATTGTCAATATAACTAAGGTAACTAGTGACAACATTGAAAAATTTGTCACAATTGTATTTCCCACTTCACAAATCAAGGGACTGGGAAAGTTTTAGTGACAACAACTTGTGACAATTTTCATTCTCGTCGCTAAAGCTCAAGCTCATTAATGTTTTTTCAGTGACAACATTTTATTTTTGTCACTAAATCATTTCTTTAGTGACAACAAAAAATGTCACTGACTTTTTTGTCACAAATAGTGTAATTCGATTTCTTTTGAAGCTCACCTCTTTATACATACAGAAACTTGTTCTTCATAGACCAAATTCATTTAAAGGAAAAAAAGGGGGGGGGGGAGGGGGGTGGGGCGCAATTGTGCCCGAAAATTTCAGAAATGTGATTAAAGCCTAATACCAAATGCTCTTGATACAATGGCGTTTGTTTGCTTTCATGAAAGTGGAGAAAAATAATCTTTTCTTGTAAACTCATGCTCTTAAAAACCAAAAATGTATAATAATTAGATCATCATTTTCATTAAACTATTTGAATCTCAAATTAATTTAGAAAACTACGTAAGTGCAGGATATATGATTCCAGCAGGTTGGACATTTATGGTATGCCCTCCAATTTGTTCATTTAAATTCAAACAAGTAATGCCTTCATCAAATTTAAACCCTGCTGATGGAATAAGTAAAACAAATTGATCCATTTTAGATTTGGCAGAAAGCATAACCTTTACAGCTACTTGATGATCCATTTGGATTTATGCTTTTTTTCTTCTTCTTCACGTTTTTAATTTACTTCGCGAGTGGGCTGATTCTTAAACAACATTATGCGTAAAATCGAAGGAAAAATTGTTGCACTTGGTGGAGGTTCAAGGCTTTGCGCTTGAGCTGATCACTTTGCAAAACCAAGATGGCCACTGCATCATCTTGTGACAAAATATATGTAAATATCCTTTTATTATTTTATAAAGAGAAATTAACTATACTTACCCTTCAACTATTATGGTTTTTCTCTTCTTAACCAAAAACTTATATTTTAGCTTTTTATATACATAAACTTTTTTCAAACAACTATATCTATCAAATTTTGAATGTCGAGGTGAATTTCGGCAAGAAGAAGTCATGCTACAAGTATGAACCATCATTTTCAATGATAATTTTGTCCATTCATGACTTTCATTTCATTGTTTTATAGTATCCAAACCATATAGATAAAAAATCAATCAGCAGTAAAATATCATTTTCTTACATTTTAAGCCATTTTTTTCAATTTCTCGTCCTTCTAAGCTATGAATAGACAAAATTGTCTATAAAAATTGTAACACGTAATTGTTGCATAACTCTCTCTGTCAAATTTTGTCACAATATTTATAATTTGATATATATAGTTGTTTAAAAAAATTCATGTGTATAAAAAACTAAAATAAAAGTTTTTGGTTAAGAAGAGAAAAGCCAAAATAGTTAAAGGGTAGGCATAGCTGATTTCTCTTTTATAAAAAAGGCAAAGATTTTTTAAACGCGAAAGAGTTTTCATATTATGTACGTAGTTGACATTACCTTAGGTGCAAAGGTGATAAAAGAATGGAATATAATCCATCAACCAAGCATCATTATTCTTCTGATGTTACTTTTTATTATGTATATGTATATCCTCCATTGTTGGGAATATAGAGGTTCTATTTAGCCAGTTCTTCAGGGAGTGATTAAGTAGCTCACTTGAGCTTAAACTACAGATAAAAGTAGTGTTAAAGATGACCAATATTGCTAGGATTGCATTTCCAAACCAATTAATGTATTAAGATCTTGGATAAGTCCTTGCTGATCGCTACGGTTACTTATGAATACATGCTTAAGTTGTTTAATTAAAATTATGAATCAAATGAATAGTATTAATATTGGATGCTAATTATAGGCTACAGGTTCATCTCTTAGGGTGTAGCAATTTAATTTTCAGCTTTTACCTTTTATAGTATTTTTCCTTCTTTTTTCAACCTTTTAGATAATTAAAAAGAAAACTTTTCAGAAGAGACAGTACCCTTATATATAAAATTGAATGTCCACTTTTCTATCCAAAGATGAATACGAAAGTGACATTCAATTTCTGATATTTTCCTTGCAAGGCTTACATCAATGACCTATCTATGGTTGCCAATTCAGAAAAGTCTTTTGCAGGACAATGTGGAATCAGTATTATGATCCTGTTCAGACATTACTCCAGAACTTTACCAATTTGGTTTGAGTACCGAGTCCTTTTCCTTCCTTTAGATTTGTTTTTCGTTAATTCCAACATGTTAGGTAAATTTGGTTTTCTGTTGCTTCCAGGAGAGCAACTAATTATTAACCTTCTTCTTTTAGTAATGAGTTGGAGTTCAAAAAAAAAAAAACCAATGAACTTCATGTAATTTATATAAGAAGCTCGATAAAGCTTTTTTTTATGTCTCTGATACAAGAAATAGTTTATTTATTGTATTACAAAAATATAGCGGAACCACCATCAAATAACATCAAACAGCTACCGAAACATCTGAACCTCCTCTTTATTCCTGCTTTATCTATCCTTCCCTCTGACTTCTTAGGCGCTTATGCTGTCAAGAATATGGAACAGTTATTGCTATTATCATCACCAAATGATCGTTAATGTATTCATGGAATTACAAGCGTACATGAGAAAATGGACTTACCTATCGCAGTTGACGTTCTTGGAGATGGGGATATCCATTTTGACACCGCACTTGCTGGGGAGAGCTAGAGCAGCAGCATCACTCAGTCCGGAGAAGCGATTGGCTGCTTCCTTAACGCAGCTGCATGCAGCCCTTTTGTCTGCGGTGGTCGAAGCTGCCCCGACTAAGCTCTTCACTCCACCACAACATGGACCGGTTGGCTCGCCGCCACCGGTGAGATAGGGGACGCAGGGTGCCAAGAAACCATTCACCTGGCCACAAGTGATGGCCTGCCCTGGTTCGACCATGAGCTGAACCAAGACTAACACCGCAATTGCTGAAACAACGAAACCTTTCATTTTAGCCTAACTATGAAAGGCACAACAAGTTTGATGAATTCTGAGCTTCTTATGGTTGGCTACAAGGGATGCTAGGAGGGGATATATATATAGTGATCTGGTGACTGTTGGCATAGGGAATAGTTTGTTACAATATTTTGGCTTTTCTCCATTTTTCATGTCATGGTTTCTTTTCTTTTCTTTTTTTCAGAGTATGTCAGTGGGTTATTGAATGCTTGTAAAAGTGACGTTATAATCATGTTTCCCCATTCACATATAGGCCATCTTGATGATGCACCCACTGGCATTGGTTTCATGGTGAAATAACCAAAATCAGGAACCATATCTAATTTCTCCCCCGGTATCACCTTCACTCCTCATCTTGCTTCTTGAAAAGCTCGTCTCTCCAATTACATACACAGACTCCCTAAACCCCTCAACAGAAAATAAAATAAAAGATTTGACGGTGCATTAACATTGGATGCCTATCGATAAAAGTTGGTTCTAGCTTCACCGGTTTGGGCTCTATGAGGCCCAAAATCTTCTCCTGTGTATTGACAGATCCCTTAATATCTACTTAACTAATGCCAAAGTCCACTCCAATTCCTTCTCTCCAGCCTTATTTCCGTGGCCCATCGGCCCAGTTTTGTCACACTGCGAACAGCCCATCAACAGTTATATATTGCTCCGTGCTATCATTATTACTCATCATTTCTTTTGAAAATGTATTAATGGGATATAAAATTTTATATTAAAATTTAAATGATATTATAAAAATAATATAATATAATAAAAATTAAAAAAATTTATAAACTATTAACTATTTTATCTTAAATTTAGATATATAATAAAATTAGTAATTGATTAATAATATATAATATATTAAAATATTTTCTTTTATAGAAAGTATTAATTATTTTGAGACGTCTTTATAGATTCTATTTCTTCTCTAATAAAATGAGACACCAAAAAAAATATTAAATCCAAACTATATCCAAATATAGCTTTTATATGTGAAGTATTAGTATATTTGGTGAAATTTGGTATTTACAAGCGACAAACTTCTAAAAATTTTGTATTTTTCTAAAATGTATAATATCCGTAACTATGATTGTATTGATTTAAAGTTTTAGGTCCAGTGTTTTACCTGCAACTTGTAATTTAGATAATATAGATTTCTTTATTATATTTCTTAGATTTTTAGAGTTGAACATATTAAGAGTTATGCAATTAACTACTAAATTATTACCTTAACAGTAGAAAGTTTTAGATTCAAAACCCTTTCAGGTTTCAGCAAGTAGTAGTATATAAATAATAGTGGAAAACAATGAAAGAAATTATTTAATGTTTCATCATTGATGTCCGAGCTGTCCTAAAAACAAACCACCTGACAAATGATATGATAAATAAACCATTTATCAGATTCTTAAGAAAGCGAATATTACTCTCGTAAATGAGAAAACAAAGGGCACGAAATAAATATTAATTTGATTAATTTTAAAATAATTGAAATGAACGTTTAAAAGGACAACATTCGCGAATTAGTTTAAGGGTCTTCCAGTTAAGACTCTTTGTCCGCATACGCATTTAAAAGGACAACATTCCCAATGGCCGCTCTGGCGGTTCCCCCTTTTCTAAAGATGCTCGAATCTATAAACCCATGAATTTTAATTTTTTTTTCCCCTTCATGCAATTTTTAAAACAGCAGATGACAATTGGCGTATCAATTTTTGGGGATCACAGTATTATGTTAGAGTTGGAGATGCGGCTGTGATTCCTTTTCTTTTTCTTTTTTTTTTTCTTCTTTAAAAGTATCGTTTGGTATTTTACAATTGTCTTATCCGCCAATCACGACTATTTCGTATATAAACATCTCTATATTTTTTAAAAAATTAAATTTAAAATTATTAAAAAATTAAAAATTATATATTTAAAAATAAAAAATACTTCATAATATCTAAAAGTATCATCTACCAGTTTCAATTTTTTTTAGGGGAGAGGGGACACATAACTCGATGATAGTATTAATTTTTAATATAATACTATGCCTTGATCATGATGTTTACAAGGTTTTTTTTTATTATTATATATTATTTATTTAGAGTTTATAGGGTGTAATGTCTTATCCATTATCATGACTTTTATTTCGCACGCTAGGAAAAATTATTTTACAGTTATGTGAATATATTCTCATCAATAAATATAAATTCTTTTATTTTCTTTCATGTAAAAAAAATTAAATTAGTTAATTGTATAAAAAAATCTCTTACTCCATTTTTTTTTTTTTTGTCTTACTCTGTGTTTAAAAAGCGCATAGTCCGTATATCTGACAGAGAGAATATCAAACTGAAGGTTGGGAAAACGCCGTCAGAGCAGCAGGGACAAATTGGGACATGTTTGTCAGGGACAGGCAGAATGTTTCAGGTGCCATCTGGAGTAGACTGATGAGAAAATGGGCATTGAAAAAAAGTTCTAAAGTTTGGGTAAAATGTATCTTGACTGATTTATAAGTAACCATTACGGCTAATAAAACTTTATTTATTTTTTTGATTATTTCTATAAAGTAAAAGCCGTAAACAACCATGAGTGAGGTCCGTGCTTCAATAATGGGATGGGAACTTTCGAAATAAGACAGAATGCGGAGACCAATTATACTCATAGTCAATTTAAGTTATACATAATTTAAACAGGAAAAGTCAGGAAAAGAAAATTTGGTGAATTTGCAAGAAGCGTAGTTGGTCTGAAATGACAAAATTAGCCTTAAGTCATTTTAACTTTTTACACACAAATTAAGAGTTGAAACATTTGTAACAAGATACTTCGTGTGTGTATATATATATTTTTTATTATTATTTTATTTTTTAAAAAAAACTACATTTGATGGTGGGAGGCTAGACATGGACACCTACCTATTTATATTTATAAATAGAAGAATTTGTACAATGCATGAGGGGGGCATTAGGCCTTACCTCCTATACTTTTAATAAATAAGGTATGATAGAGAGGGGGGGGAGAGTAATAATTATAAAAAAAATAATAAATACTTGAATTACAAGGTACGTACATAATGACTTATATAATTGTGAAATAATTTCTTCTATTTAAGAAGACTTTGTGAAGAAGGCATAAAAGGATGCCCTTCATTTCAAGTTATAGTGACTCGCATTAAGATTTCTAATTGACAGAAATAAGAAATTAAATTGATCTTTGCAAATGGACAAAAATTTAAGTTGGTGATAGAAATAGAAAAGAAAAAGTTTTAATGCCACAAATATCTAAATTAAAAATTGTCAATTTGCTACCACGTATTCAATCATGACAAATTAATATCATAATTCACTATTTAATTCGTGATAAAACCCACTACTGATTGATTACAGATCAGCATTGGGCCATCGTTAACTACTACTCCCTACTTAATTATTTGACAATAACATGTATATGAGCCTATCATAATTTCACATTTCTCAAGAAAACTCCATCACAAACCCTAGTGCTACCAAAAACATACAACTCCACGTGATAGATCGTCCTGACAATGAAAGGTTAAATGATGAAAATAATTTCAAAAATATAAAGTTAATCATCTTTACAAAAGCGAATCTTCAAAGAAAATACCGATTAAAAGAAGAAGAGGGGAAAAAAAAAAAAAGAGCATTGTACCGTGACAAACGGGGTTCAATAAAAATTCTTCCTATATATATCGCCAAAATCCCCCCAAAAGTTTCCAGTTCCAACTCATAATGCCTGATAGGCCAATTATCTCAAGAAGCATTCTTTCATTTTAGCTGAAAAATGGAGTACTCAGAAACTATCTCTGATTCTGATCTTGCCCTCCTTGATTCCATAACGCACCATCTCCTAAATGATTCTGAATTTGCTGATATTTTCCCAGAAATGACCTTCAGTTGTGCATCTGCTGAATCAGTATCCGAAGATAGTTCGAGAACGAGCGCCGACGCCGTTAACAGCTTCCTTTCGACTGAAACTTGGGGAGACATAATGTTGAACGTGGTTGGTTCCCCAACTTCGACGTCACCCGACGAGTTCGGGAATACCGATGAGGAGGAGACAGGAAAGAAGAACAAGGCAGCGGCACGTGAAAAGAAGGCGACAATCGACTGGACGAGGTACCGCGGCGTAAGGCGTAGGCCGTGGGGGAAGTTCGCGGCGGAGATAAGAGACCCTCAGAAGAAAGGATCCAGAATTTGGCTGGGGACTTATGGAACACCGGAGGACGCAGCATTGGCTTATGACCGAGCTGCTTTTCAGATTCGTGGTTCACGGGCCCTACTTAACTTTCCACACCTGCTCAACTGCGTTGCACAACCCAGCAGGGTGGGCCAACGGAAGCGTTCGTCGGAGTCTTCATCGTCCTCTTCATCGTCGGAAAGTCAGGCTGCTATGAAGAAGATGAAACTGGAGACAGTACAATGAGTTTTGCCACAATTTGCATCCTCCAATAGAACCATTAGAGTTTTGTATAGTTTTTTTGGTTTTAAACCGTTGGAAAAAGTATCTTTTTGTGCGCTTCTTCGGACTTCTCGTATAATCTCCCACCTCGGCCTCCAATTTCTACAGCAGAAGGCTTCCAATTTCTGTTTCAAAATAAATAATCCTTAAAATTTGAATCACGAAACTGTCTCTTAGAGCAAATGGTCCATCTGGACATCTGATTCATTACTCCCGTTTACAACTTGTTAGGTTGGCATGGAAAAAGGAGTAAAAGAACAGAAGAAGTAGATAAAGAAGTAAGTGAACGATTTATCTGGTTTGGTGGGGATGAGAAAAGGATGGAAAGTAAACAAGTAAGAAAATTTAGGGTGTATTTAGATTGTATTTGGTTAGTAGAATTTTTATATTAAATTTTATAAAAATAATTTTTTTGTGAGATAGAGAAATATGATTCAATTACATAGTTTGTTAAATTAAACATTAGAGCTTTAAAGTTTATTTATCTTTATTATGATGTAACTCGTTTTTAGAATATTTCATATTATCTATTTGAGAAACTTGAGATTTGACTAGTAATTGATTTAACACTAAATATTCAAAAAATTAAACTTAATAAGTTTTAAAATCGAGAGATATTTTTATGGAATTAAATTATCCAATTTTCTTAAGTATTCCCATCTTACACCAACTCTCTTTGTCTAGTTGGGATTGTTCTTTGAAATATCAGTAATTTTTAGAAAAAAAATAAATAAAAGTTAGCTAACAAATTAAACTGCAAAGCATAGCATAAGTTAGGATTATAAATTAAGACCAATATATATAATCTAAACAGACCGAACTAAGACCAATATGCATATGTCGTAGTCGTTTCATGGAAGTACAGGACAATAATAGACCTAAAGAATGACTAATTAGCCGATAAAGTGATTCTAATCATGCTAGGTAAAAACAAGACGCGATTTATGTTGTCAAATCGCTATTGACAAGGGCCGTTTACACGACGACACTTGGCGAAAAAAAAGATATAATGTCTATTTTGAAACAAAGAAAGTGTGTTACAGAAATATAAATAATTTATAAGACTTTCAACTAATAAAGATATCATCCAAGTTGTTACATGAAAAAATATATTAAAAAACCATTCCGTTCAAAATTAATCTTAGATAGAAGAAATAAAATAAAATCACTGAAGGAATCTATTCTTTTATATATTAATAAAACACTTTAACTTTTTTATCCTAAAAACTTTGGAGTCTTTATTCTTATTTTTAAATTTTTTTACTAGATAAAAAAGTTATATTAATTAGACTTTAAATTTTTAATTTTAAAAATTCAAATTATTAGTCTCACTTTCTTCGTTAAATCTCCTAAGTTGTGTCATTCATATTTTCTCTTTTTACATCTTTTATGTCTTTTCTTTTTTTGTTTAATTATATACAATAATGTATATTTTTAATTCTTTTCGTAGAAAATTAGTAAGTTTTTATTTTCTTTAGCATGTTTTTTGAATATTTGTATATTCTAACAACTTCGTTTTGATCACAAACTTTTTTTTTCTTTGAGGGGATAATTTTAGAAATATTTATCTATTTAGTCTTTTGTATCTATTACTCTAATTTGATTTTTCATATGTTAAAATTTATAGACAAAAGTGTTTAATTATCTATTAAAATATTATGCATCAAAATATGCATAATTTTGCTGTACGTTATATATGAAATGTAATGGTCGATTTATTTTAATTTTTTTATTTTTTAATATTTTCATCAAGTGAATTAAAAGAAATAAATAAATTTTGTAACGTATAATAAGTATAATAACATTATGATTTCTTTTTTGTGAATCAAGAACATTATTTTTTCAGAAAACATTTTAAGCAATGATATGAGAATTTTTTAATTTTGAAAAAAACTTTCATTAAGGTTTTAATAAAAAATATTAATATTTTTTATATTGTAAGTTATTTATTTTTTAGGAGTTGAGAGAGACAAGGAAGAGGATAGAGATTTTAATATTTACTATAATTTTATTGTAAGTATATTATTTTTTTAGCAAAGGTTTTCTTTAAGAATTAGTGTAAGAATATCACAATTAAAATAAGCTTACTTTGATATTTTAATATTAATTACTTTTAAATTTTAAATTTTTTTCCTTTGAGGGGATGGGCGTCTGAAGCACAAAAGAGTTTGATAAGATTCAACTAAAAAAAAAAGATATGTAAGGGTGATATATCAACATAAAATTAATACATTATAAAATATTAATCTTTTTTGAGGATTTTTAATGAAAATGTATCAATAGTTTTATATAAAATGAATAGTTTATGTTATCATATTTGACAATTTTTTTTTTGGCTTACTAAAATAAATAGTTTATGTTATAATCATTATATTTTGGATGGAGTGAGTAGTATGGAAAATAAATTGAACTGAATATTACAATAGTTTTTTCTCTTAAAGATCTGATTATGATAATATTTTAGAAATGTTTTGTGGTTAAAGAATAATTAGTTTATTTTAGGAACATTTTAGTATTACAATAGCTGTTTAAGTTTTGATTTCTTTTCTTTCTAATTTTTATAAGTAACTTTATAAATTAATATTTAAAATTTTAATCATTTCAACCTTCATGTAGGTATCATCATTAGGTGGATTTAATTTTTTTTCTTTTTCTTCAAAGATCTCATAGTTGTTTAAGTATTTAATTTTTTTCTTTTTTGATTTTATTTAAAATTGTAATCATTTCACACTTCCCATATGTACTTTTACCAGACTTATTCAAGTTTTTTTCTTTTTCTTCAAAGAACTCATATTTGTTTAAGTATTTAATTTTTTTTAATTTAAAATTGTAATCATTTCACACTTCGTATATATATTTTTACCAGACTGATTCAAATTTATTTTCTTTTTCTTCAAAGAGCTCATAATTATTTAAGTATATGATTTTTTTATTTTTATAAGTAACTTCATAAATTAATATTTTAAATTTTTAATCATTATCCTTTATGCATGTAGGTTAGGGTATTTTTTACTCAATTCTTTATCTATGCTTTATTTATTTAGAATAACAAAGAAATAAGGTTGGAATTTTATTATTGTTCTCAAATGCACATAACAATAGGCATGTATAGTTATTTTTATAATTTCTTCCTACTATTAATCACAATTACTTCTAAGTGAATAAAATTTTTTATTAAATATATAAATTTTCTTCATAATTGTAATTTTTTTAAACACATTTTAGTAATTATTATTAAAAATAAAAATTTTAACAGCCATGCATAGCACGAGTTTTTATGCTAGTTATTACTAATAATACAAAACAAAAAAAAAGATATCAATTGGGTTGTTAAATTCGTGTGACAAGGTCAACGAAAGATAATAGGTGTATTTAGATTTGATTTAATACGATTAAATTCTATCACTCATTCAATTAAAAATTACTTTTATTAAATTTAAAATGATAAATTTTAAAACTCAAACCCAGTCATTCGTGTCTTCATGGGAGTTTCCCACGCATCCCTGATGTATTAAAAAGAATAAAATTATGATCTTCTTTGGTTATACAATATACGTGTTTCAAGAAAATTTTGAAAATTTTTCAACTTTAATTGATGTACATTTATCTTTTTTTTAAAAAAATAATTCCAAAATATTTTAGGTGTATCCGTGCTGCATGCCGGGGAAGGTTCTTAGAAACCTTTTGTGAGTGGCTTTGTTCAACAAAAATGTGGATTTTTAATTATTCATTCTTCGTGTAACACGAAAAATAGAAAGCCGTACACTTGAGTCAAAGTCACATATATATGACTCAGAATATATAAAGTATCACAAATTTCTTTTTGTAAGTGGAACTGTGGAGCTCTACATTCTATTGCACTTTTTTTTTTTTTTGTTTGGTAAAGGACAATGTTGCCCTCTCTTTTAATCATGCTGTAAATTATTTATTAAATATAAGCCTCTTATTTATTTATCAAGAAAACTATTAGTATTAATAATCATGATCCCTAAATGTATACAGCTTTAGAGAGGTCTAATGTTAGAAACTAGTGTTTAGGGAATATTGCGATTGCTAGTTCTACTAGCTACTTGCAATTTTAGAAAATTATGATAAGATTAATTAAAATTTATATTTTTAGTACTTTCATATATAATATCTTTTTAAAATAAAAAATTATTGTTAGTGTCTACAAGGTCATCATGTTATAAAACTATAGGATTTCTTTTTGGCAAACAGTTTTAATTTTTATTTTGTACATGTTGTATATATTTAAATATGTAATTTGGATCGAAGGAAAATATAAAAGCAGTAAAGTTGAAAGAAATTAATGATATAAAATTAAATAACTAAATGTTGTTTTGTTGATAAAAATCACTTTTTAAAAGATGGAACATTTTTATAAATAAAGATTAAAATTAATAATTAATGAGATTAAGGAGAGAGGGAAATATTGTGCTTTTAAGACAAAATCATTGGCATGTGGAATGCTAATAACAATAAGCTTTTTTTTTTTAAATTTTGCTTTGAAGCCTTTTCAAAATGGCCCAACGGACTATTCCTTCCCCATGAATTTCGAATCTTTTCTGTAGATCTTCAGCAATATATTAATCAATATAATACAGAAACTGTCGCTTTTCTTCGAATTATATATATATATATATATATATATATTATCCTTCATGCCGCATGGAATAATAAATTTTTCTTTCTCAAAATTTTTTAAAAAATGTGATTTATTTTTTATGCAAATTCATTTAATAATGGGGGGAAGGGACCAAAATAGAAATTGAAAGAAATGACGTAGCGAAACGCTGATCTACTCTTCGTTCAATAATCTTTTCTCTGCCCCCAGCAGGAGAAGCAATCATTTGGAATTTCAAAAACAATCTTTTTTTTTTTTTTGGTGAAACTAAACTATCCAAACCTTGCTGATTGGGCAACTTCCCCCTTAATGATAGGGGCTGCTACATAATACTAACATAAGATGACATTAATTTTAGCATGCAGTTGGTGAGGAATAATAAAGTTGAGATGTTCATTTATGATTATCTCACTCATGTATTTTTTTTCTTAAAAAAATCAAAAAACAGTTCATCATGCATAAGATGACATTAATTTTGTTAGTTTTCGATACTATAAAAAAGACTCCATCATCAAATGGACTTTGTTATTTCTAATGATAATGCACAACCCGGTATTCATCAGAAAAATAAAAAACATTTGTTCTTTCCCCAAGAAAAAAAAAGGAATTTTTTTTTAAAAATACATATAAAAATTCTTTAAAAAATAAGTATACTTTCTCTAAACGTGACTAATCGAACCTCCCTAGCATCATCGCCGGACTTTCGGAGAAGGCCGACAAAATATTGTTAAATCCTTAATGTCCAATAAAAAATTTACCATTTCCAAACGTGCATGAGGTTTTTCATTTTTCCGCGTATTACCTTATACATATAAATCCATCCCAAGCTCCTCAGTCTATCACAGTTGAATCCCAGCATCAAAAATCTATTAAGTTTACAGCCCACAAAATGTGCCAAGAAACCATCTCAGTGTCTGATCGAGCTCTCCTGTCATTGATAGAAGAGCATCTTCTCAGTGATTCTGATTCTTCAGAAATTCTTACTGCATCCAGCCCGAGTAATTGCAGCTCAGACTTGACAGAGGAAATGTTGGCAAATCCAGCGAAGTATTTTTCAGAAACGATTCTCGATGTAGGGAGCCACCTACATTGGACGGAGAACTGTTGGGAAGAAATATTGACGATGAATTACTCCTCGGAAACGATTCAGAATCCCGCCAGCCCAAGTTCTGATAGCTGCCAGTCTGATTCAGTGAGTTGCGCATCCGAAACGATGAACAATGTGTGCATTGCTGAGGCCGAGGAGCGTCAAGAAGATTCTGTTGTAGGGCCAGCAGCACGAGATTCCGAGGACTGGAACCGGTACAAGGGCGTCAGGCGGAGGCCATGGGGGACGTTCGCGGCGGAGATAAGAGATCCCAATAAGAAAGGATCGAGAATCTGGCTGGGGACATACGAGACGCCGGAGGATGCAGCCTTGGCCTACGATCAAGCTGCTTTTCAGATGCGGGGTGCCAGGGCTAGGCTTAATTTCCCTCATCTGATTGGCTCCAACATTTCTGGACCGGTTAGAGTGAACCCAAGAAAGCGTTTTCCGGGGACTCCATCTGCGTCAGAAAAAAGTGCGGCGCCGAAGAAGAGAAGAACAAGAACGAATTAATTCAGATCAGTGTGAATGAGAGGATTACAGCGTGGCTTTTTGAGTGTTAAAGAAGCCCTAGGATCCCCATTTTCGAAGTTGCAAACTTAGGAGAAAAGCGAAATTTCGAAAATTGAAAAATTAGAACACTTAAGTTCGTGGATTTATGTTCATTTTTCTTTGGAAATGTACAAATTTTCCAAATCCGAAAAAAGAAAATCTTCTCTTTTCATTGTGATTCTTGAATACTCACTCAGTACTTAATTTTTTATTTTGGATCATATTTTTCATCTCACAAATAATTTTATTTTACAAGATAAAAAAATATCAAATTCAAACTTTGTTAAATCTCACCTTAAATTTATTCATTTTCAAAGAAATTGAATTTGAAATACTTAAAAATTTAAACCCTTGAGCGGATCTTGCATAAATTGCTAAAACAACGGCTGTATATATTTATTATCCCTGTTATATGTGTGGAACTGAATATCAATACTATTAAATACTCAATCAATAGAGAGAAAAAGGTTCAAAGACAAGTTTTTTTTTTGGGGGGGGGTGGTGAGAACAAGATAATTGTCATTTTTTTACAAATAAAAATTGAAGGAGGGAGTAAAAATGAACCGAAGGAGTATTTTCTTCTCTGATGAATAGTAGTATTTCAAATGTATTTGACTTGCCGGTCCCTTTAAATTACTTTTAATTCTCCTCAAGTTTGAGTGAAGTTGTCTTGAAGACACTACAAATTAATAGCCCCTTCAAAACACACCCTTATTATTCTCAGTTTAATATCATTTGACCTAAAAATCTTGACTAGGATTATAAAACGCATTGTTGCCAAAATTTCCCATGCAAAAAATAGAGAAATGTTTTTATGGGGGGTCTTGTCTTCATGGCACATGGAGTAGTATTTGAATACTTTATGCAAAGAGAAATTGAGAAAAGAATTGAGCAATCAATGGAAGGATGCTTCTCTACTGTTCATTCGTCTTATATTTGTTTGGCTTCTCTTTGGAATCACAAAAGACCTTTCTCATTTGCGTTTTCATATTTGCTAAATGTCACATTTGATTTTTTTAAAATAATTCCACCAAAAAAGAAAAAACATCTAAATTGTTTAAATGCAGTACCTACTACTAATATCTTTAACCTTCTCATTTTCTCTATTTTACATTCCAAGCAAACGCTATCCCGTCATATAATTGGAACCTATTCCAAAAGCAACATATCATTATACAACCCCAGATTCTCATTATTCTCTTCAATAATTCATTTTGTCTTTTGATGAATCTCCGTCGGCAGGATGGCCTTCTTCGCCTGTGCTGTTTGGCTTTGCGCAATGCTTCAAAGGCTCCAGCCCCAACCCTCCCTCCCTCCCTCCGGAAAAGAAAGAAAAAAATGGCACTCATTATTTGGGTCTTCTACACTGCATGACAAAAACTTTTGGAAAAAGATTAGATAAAATTTAATTTGAGATTTTTATTTTAAATTTTATATTAATTAAATTAATTTGATTACTGATTCTAGAATCTTTTTCGTTTTTAATGTTATTCTATTCAAATAATTTTCTTAAGTTAAATAATAGAATTGGATATTTTTGTGAGGTATATTTATTTTAATTTTGTTTTTAAAAAAGTAAGACCTAAAATACAAAAAAAAATCTCTAAATCAGAAATTGTGACAGCTTGCCTCATAAAAAGAAATTGTGACAGCCTGGAAACATCTGTCCCCGAAAATGCACGGACTTCGAGCTTGATTCTTACAACAATTTTGCCATGTAATTGGTGATCAGTGATAATATAAATACAGATCAATATTTAAGATTAGATCGACCCGCTCGTTCTTCATATCTTTCCAGCGAAACAAAGCACATGAATCTCTTCTTTAATCTTAAATGTTTTGTTCCTCAATCCATGCAGAAAGAACAATCATTTCAAGTTCAAGCTGATCATGCATCCAAAACAATTCATTAGGGAATAAAATTCCATTGCAAAATATAGCTTTTATGTCATTCAATCTTTTTTGGCTATGTTATGTTTGATATGCAAAATCTACTCATGTCGAGTTTAATATTTTCTTCTACAAATACTTTACTCTTGTAAAAATTACGGTAAAAATTTTTAAAATAGTAAGAAAAATTTTTATAATGAGATTAAATAGAGTTTGTATTTGAAATTTTTTATCTTAAATTTCGTAAAAATAATTATTTTTGAAAAAATAAATATTAAAATAAAAAATTTATATTAAGGATAAACTTAGACAAAATTTTATTTTAAAACCAAATTTAAAATTTTAATTACAGAATGTACATATCCTTTCACAAATAATTTAATTTTTATAAAACTTAACATAAAAATTTCAAAATCAAAACTTATCTAACACACCTTAAATTTCGTAATAATAAAATATTATTCAAATACATTATTAATTTTGCATCACTTCTCAAAATTTTCAAAGCTACCTGATCCGATCTCCTCAACTTCAAAAGGGCATAACGAAAGAGAAGAACTGTCCAACATCCTATAATCGAGATCGAAGAAAAATGAGGGAATCAAATCTTGCAGCGGTTGATAGGATCGAAAAGACGTCATCGTCGTGGCAGAATAAATTTTGATATCTACTCATCAGTGACACCTCACCCCATGTTTATTCAGTCCGGATTTGGTCCCACGTTTTGCCGCACCCACAATATCAGATCAGGGTGTGCTACACGAATACAATATAATTTTTTATCTCATATTTTATTTTTTTCACAAAAAATTCTTTTTTTCAAAACTCAAGACAAAAAATCTTAAAATTAAACTCTATCTAATCACATTCCCAATATATAAAAATTTATAAATTTTTTAAAAATATTTTTAATAATAAAAAATATAATATATTAAATCAGTTCATATTGCAAAAATGATGTACAAGACATCTTTGGCCATGTTTATTATTCTACTTACTATCTTTGCAAGAAAAAAAAGTATTGTTGTAAAAGTACGTATAATTTTCTTAAGAAATACGCAGTATTATAGTATCTCTAGACGCGAATATACTGAACCTTGCCGGTATCATCGCTGGACCTTCACGGAAGTCCCTGCGATATTATAAAATCGCAACTGTTCAATAAACAATTTGCCATATGAACCGTGCTGGAGCTTCCAGTTTTCACCGCGGATATCCCTGCACACGTCCCGAGCTCTTCGGTCTATGCCCATCATCAGTAGTCGAATCAGATTATCAAACTGCTAAGTAATAAGTTTACTACAGCCCGCACGAGTTTCAAGCAAAATGTTTCAAGAAGCCAGCTCAGTCTGTGATCAGCTTTCCTGTCATTGCGAGGGTCCTGTCATTTCAGGACCCTATCTTTAGCGCTCAGCGATTCTGATTGTTAGAAATTCTTGCAGAACCCAGCTCCAGCAATGACAGCTCACACTTCCCCAAATTCTTGAAATTAATCTTCATCATATTTTTATGAAAATTAAAAAGTATTATAAAATTTAACTTTCACTTATTTAATTTTTTTCTTCAAAATTTATGACAATATCGTCTGTAGTATTCCTTCTTATAACTGTCATTCTTTACTAGCACTAAAACTTTCAAACGATGCAAAGTCCTGAAAACAATTATCAAAGGTGGCACTTTGGACGTAATCCGTGCACTTCGTGGTCATTCGGAAGGAAGCAGTAGAATGGATTGGCAAAAAGTATACTGAGGAAAGAAGTAAATTCCTTGACAAATGACCTATGTGGAGAGTGGTGCATGCTTCCTAGATTATGTAATACTCTTTGCACATAACCTGGCAAACTGGGCTAGCTCTCAGTCTTTTTGTGAATATGTTGATCCCCCTTGGTGGTTCTTGCTGTTCTTTGTGATAGATGAGTCACTAATAGTGAATCAAATTGTGAATGTAATGATTTTGTTGATGATATAAATGGTTAATTACTTATTTACCCAAAAAAAATCCTTAGCTTCGTCCTACTTGCTCCGCGTACATATTAATAAAATTACCAAAAAGAGAGTAAAAAGACATGGATATGAATCATACTTTTTTAAAAAAACAAAAATCCAATTAATATAGTTTAGTGGAGTAGTGATAGTTAGTGTAAAAAGAAAAAAAGAATAACTCCCTTCTTGATTTTCAAAAAAGACAAATAAATTTTAACCGCAGAAGTGTTTCTAAAAGGGCATCTATACTTATGTCCAAACCGGGAGTACCTTTACATATCTGGCCATGTAGTTTAACCTTTCATATATCTGACCATGTCATTTTAGTTTAACCGAGAATAGTTTTCCGAAAGCAGAATTAAAGTTGGGAGCGTTTTAGGCTAAGGACCCGGAGAAAGAAATTTAATTAACTTGCTCAATATTGAAAAATTTTATCTTAATCAATTAGTAACTTATGTTCATCTTATAAGTTACACATCTATCAATTAAAATAAAATATGTGAAATAAAAAAATATATCTCATATGAAAATTTAATTATCTACTAAACAATGAAGTGATATTATTCTTCAATGTAATTTATTATGATCAGTATATATGTAATTTATAAGATAAATATAAGTAAATAACTGATCAAGATAAAACTATTAGTAGTAAATGGAAAAAACTATGTCAAGTTGAACATCGTTATGGTATAATTATAATTTCAATACATGAGTCTCCTCCTCTCCTTTTGCTTTAGAAAAATAATTCGAATACACAAAACTCAATCTTCCATCATCTTAGATTCCTTCAACGGTCAAAAATTGAATTCATCGTTCGAAGGTATGTTTTCAAAGACATGTCTCCTTTTCCGAATAAATAAATAAATAAATATATTATAGTACATTAGTAAATAGTATAAATATTTTTCACATGTGATGAATTGAACCTTCGACGAGAGTCCCCAACCAAAACAAAACAAAATGGAGCAGAGAATTGATTTATATATACATTTAAAAAATGGTAGGGCAGAAGTTAAATTTAATAATGAAAAAACAATAAATAATAAGCCATTATTCCAACGTGCATGGAATTTAAAATTTCTCCTCGTTGCCTATAAATAGCCTGCGAAAGCTTCTCCATGTTTCCATTCCCTCCTCACCATCAAAACCTACTTCAGACTCCCAGAACTCCATACCTAATCAAGAAAAATGAATGAATCAAACAGCTCAGATTCTGATGATAAACAAGCATCCCCGCCTTCCGCGGAACAGCATCTTCTCTACGATATCGATTTGCCAGAAATCTTTCCAGAATTGATTTCTTCTAGTTATAATTCCAGTTTTAGTTTCAACAGCTTCCAAGTCCAAGAAAACTGGGAAGAAATAATGCCAAATGCTGCGAACAATATATCTGAGGTAACAGAACGCCATGCGAAGGAGGAAAATGAGGAGAGAAAACAATTATTGACACCTACTTGTGGGCGACAAAAGTCCAAGTGCAACGACTGGAACAGGTACCGTGGGGTAAGACGGCGGCCGTGGGGGAAGTTCGCGGCGGAAATCAGAGACCCCACGAGGAAAAGGTCGAGAATATGGCTGGGGACGTACGAGACACCGGAGGATGCAGCGCTAGCTTTCGATCGAGCTGCGTTTGAGCTGCGCGGTGCTCGTGCTAGGCTAAACTTTCCCAATCTACTTGGTTCAACCAGTACTCCGGTTAGGATAAGTGCGAGAAGGCGATCATATAATCATGGTCAACGATAGTTTGAAAGCAAGAGAAGAATATGAAGGCATTAGATCATGTGGAAGGATCAAAAGATTTGCGAAAGAGACGATTTCTGCACGGTAATTTGGGTGCTTAATGAAGAAACCATGCACAGTGCAAAAAGGTCAAGGGATTAGGGAAATAAAATTGAACTGCAATATTTAAGTGAAAAAAAAGGTGAAGAGATTAGGGAAATAAAATTGAACTGCAATATTTAATTTTTAATTTCGTGCACATCCAGAAAAAATTTTCTATTTTCATCAAGTCTTTCCTGCTTAGCAAAATGGCATTGTAAACTCAAAAATTCTAGTATATCCTATAATTTTATTTTGTTCTGAGTTTTATAAATAGATATCAAAAAGTGTCGAGTTTGTCTAAATATTTTCTTATAAATTACTCTCTTTGTCCACAATTGAATATCTTATTTTGACTTAACATAAAATTAATAAAAGTAACTTGACTATAGATAAATTATTATGATATCCTTATTAATTAAAGAGGTCAATGATAGGTCTAACGTGTTAGTGAAACTTAAATTCCTTAAATCAAATAAGTAAAAGAGATTCGTAGTACGGTCTTTGTGTTAGTGAAGTTTAATTCTCTCAAATTAAGAAAGTTATTAATGAAAATTTAGATAAAATATATAACTATTTTAAGTAAATAAATATTTAATTGTTGACGTTTTTTAAAAAATAGATATTTAATTATGAATGGATTGAGTATTATGCAAGGTGTCCATTTAAAGATCCACAAGCAGTTCTGACGGTGAGTTTGTAAACAAAAGACTTAGGAAATAATATATATACAGGTGGAGGTATCATGAAAATTTTGATTCTGTGTTATTAGGTTGGGGAATATGTGAAAGGAGAAGGGATACGTGAGAAGTAGGAACAAAATAATCGTATGGTGAAAATCTTCTATTTTTCATTTATTTTTAATTTTATGTATAATTCTGGAAAAATAAATATAGTACCACTTCTCAATAAAGATTCACTACCTATTACTCTCTCCTTGTGGAATTGAATGCTCACTTTTTAAAAATATTGATATATTTTATTTGAATTTTTACTACTAATCTCCTATAATTTTAAGGATTAAATTCCACCAACACAATGATTTAAACACTAATCTCTTAGACTCCTTTAATTCAGAATAATTAAATTCTACTAACTTATAGATTTTTATTTTTAATTTTTTTAATTAATAAAAATATTATAATAATTTTTCTATATTCAAATTACTCTTTTAAAATTTTGTATTAAGTTAAAATAGAACATCCAATTTCAAAAGAATAAAATATTTTGCAATTATTGTCTAATGACTTACGAATATCAAACACTTGGAGCTCTCCCTGATGGATTTTGACCAACCTTGCAAATAAATTCCGACAGGGTTGAACAAAAATCTTTTCTGGTGTTTTACCCCACCACTAAACCCGCCTCCACCCAACCCGCCCCAAAAATCTTTTCTGGTGATATATACCGATCTATTTAGTTGGGTCCAACCAATTTACTTGTATACAACTTTAGAAGGTGGTTAGAGCTATGGTAATTAGTGTTAAACTAAGAAAATTAATCTAAAAATTAGGTATAATATTGATAGTAGCAGAAAGACTCAAAGAGAAGCATGCTAGTATCTTCCTTTACGTTTTATGGGGATAATGTACGAGGAGATTGGTGATGAAACAAATATACTGATAACCCCAACGTATTAAAAAATAATGCTTCCTCGATTTTTTTAAATATAAGGTATTATGATACTTTTTACGTAAATTAAGAACGGAAGGAAGTAAGTGATATTTTTTTTATTTTATCCTTAATTAATTTAATTTATTATCTATATATTGACAGAGAATATAGAAATTATATTTTTATATGAGGAAAATTTTAAAAAATAATCCTTAAAATTTGTAAAAGATTAAATATTTTAAAAAAAGAAAAGAGTCCAAAACGTCATATATTTTGAAATGGAGGGAGTAGTAAAGATCTATTTAGGTCTTGAACTAAAACTTGAGAAATTGGTAGCTAAATTAAATGAATAATACAGTGTAATAATGGACACAATGTGATTCGGTGAATTTTTTATTCTAATACAAAATTAGTTGCTTAGAGAGTCGGAGACAAAAGACATGAGGAGGAAAACGCTTTAAAAATAAGCGCCAAAGAATAATATTTCAGCAGCATGGTGCATGTACTCAATTTGAATAAGAGACGTGTGGTCTTTTTTTCCCCGTAGTTGGCTATCTAAGCATTCTAAGTAGCCGACATTCGCATATAACTAAAAAATAATTTTATTACTAAAAAATAATATTTTCTTATATGAAGTGCCTTTAGGTAATGATACATGTACATTATGAATTATTATGCATGTTGCACATTTAAAGATCCAAAAGTAATTTTGAGAGTAAGTTTGTAAACAAAAGATTCAACAAAACAAATTTATTATGACATTTTTATGACGATATTCTCGTCAAGTGTCGCTTAAAAATAAAAAGTATAAGTTTAATATAAATGTCAATAATTTTTTATTTTATGCAACATTTTATAACAACCCGCAAAATTAATGTAACAATAGTATTATTTATAGCGACGTTTTTTATATGAATTAGCAACACCTATATTAAATGTTGCTAAATATTATTTCTTACAACTTTTATAGTGATATCTATAATTTAATGGCGTTATAACATATTACAATATTCACATACAAATATCAATGCATTTCGGCGTTTTCTTTTAAATTAGTGATGTTTGTATTAAACATCAATTTAGTATTAATTTTTGTGATATTTAAAACAATGTTTTTTACAGTCCAATTCATCATTCCACATTGAATTATATTGCAAATGCGTTGCTTACCATGATCTATATAATAGGATAGAAGACATGTACATCTATTATAATATAGGCCTTAAACTATACGGGCCTCAAATAAGAGTTTTAAAAATTTGAAACACTAAATAGGGGGGAAAAAACCAAGTTCTACTAAACCTGGATCTCAATTGTTCGATTTATGACCTATCAAAATAAGTAGATTAATAAATGTGGGAAAGACATTTTTGATACACTTTGAAATGACATAACAAACGTTAAAAAATATATATTTTTTGATACACATTTAGGGACATAATGAACGTTAGAAAAGGTGTTGTAGTGTGACTATTAATTTATAAATGTCGGAAAAAGAAATTTTCTGATACACTTTAAAATGTTAGAACAAACATTAGAATAGATAAGTATTGAAATTTGTTACAAATGTCTCAAAAACTCATAGCGACTAAGACAAATACATTTGTACAATGTTTGTGATAAACCTTGGTATAGGTCCATACCAACATTTTTTTGAGCTCTAGCAACATATGGAAAATGCTGGAATATGTAAAAGGAGAGGAGATATGTGAGAAATAGGAACGAAGAGATGATCATATGGTGAAAAGAACTATAGCACCACTTCTCAGTAAAGATTCAGTTACTTTATTAAAATAGTCATCTATTATTTAAACTTTTATTATCAATTAATCTTCTTAATTTAAGAGATTAAACTATACAAACATAACGGTGTCATCATTAACATCTTAGACTCTCTTAATTTAAGGGATTTAACCTCCACTAACTCATGGATCTCACTATTAACCTCTTTAATTAATAAAGATATTATAGTAATTTATCTATAATCAAATTATTATTCTAAATTTTTATATTAAGTTTAAATAGGATATTCAATTTCAAACAGATAAAATATTTTTCTATTATTGTCTAATGATTTACGAAAATCAAATACTTTGAGCTGTCCCTGAATGATTTGGCCAATCTTGCAAATAAATTCCGACAGGGGCTGAGCAAAAATCTTTTTTGGTGATATATACCAATCTATTTATTGGGTCTGATCAATTCATTTGTGTTCAACTTTAGGTGTGTAGAGCAGCGGCAATTACAGGTAAACTAATGATGGTTAAAAAATTAATCTAAAAATTAGATATAATATTGATAATAGCAGAAAGACTCTAACAAAGGATCTAGTATGCCCCTTTACGTTTTTTGGGGATAATGTATGATGAGATTAGTGATGAAACAAATACATGGATAAGCTATAACCCAAAGAGCATAAGGAAAATAATGATATTTTATCTGTTTTAAAATATAAGATATTTTAACACATTTTATATAGATTAAGAACTGAAAAAGTTTGTGACCTTTTTTATTTTATTATTAATTAATTTAATTTGTTCTCTACTAATATGATAGAGAATATAAAAATTATATATACATGTGAGTGAGGATAATTTTTAAAAAAATAATCTTTAAAATTTATAAAATGTTAAATATTTTGAGACGAGGAAAGAAGCCTCAAAACGTTTTATAATAGTAAAGATGTAATTTAGATCTTGAACTAAAACTTGAGAAACTAGTAGCTAAATTAAATGAATAATAATATAGTGTAATAATGACACTATGTGATAGGGTGAATTTTTTATTCTAATATAAAATTAGTTTCGTAGGGAATGGAGACAACGGACACGAGGCGAAAACGCTTTAAGAATAAGCGCCAAAGAATAATTTTTCAGCAGCAAGGCGTAGTCGATTTGAATAAGAGACCGTGCACTATATCTATAATCTTTCGTGAAACACGAGAAATGAGAAGGTTTTATCTTTATTATTTTAAATAATATTTGCAAAGCGGTGAAATCTAAAAAATAAATTAGAATATTTTAGTAAAATGTTTTTTTAAGAGTTTCTTCTTTTATATTTGGAAGAATGATTTCTTTTTCATATAATCTTTGAGTTTTTATTTAAAGTTTTTTAAAAAATAAATTTTATTTAAATAAAATTTTGGAAAAGAAATCCAATTCAAACATGTCACTGTTAAGTTCATGAACCTCAGGATTCGTCCTTTCCTCGCTGTCGCTGCCCAAAACTGTTGACTTGAAGAATGGTGTCCGGTCCATGTTGGCGATCTCCGTTGTTCCACGACTATGTCATCGTTGACGCTGACGCCCATTCACATCATTAATTAAACATTCTAAAATGGATCCTACAAAATGACAAAAAGAAGATATTTTATTGGTTTAAAATTAATTAAAATAACTTCACTATAAATAAATGACTTGTTCTGTACCTTTTTATTTGTTAAAAAAGACCAAATTATGCAAAACCAAGAACTTGCAGGATTTCATATAAGTTAAAGTTTTTTTAATCCTTTTTATTAATTTAAGTATAAAATAAATCTCTCTCTTTCTTAGTCACCATTTAAAATATTTTTAAAATAAATTTACGCTTGATATTTAATTAATTAAATTCATAAATTTGACAAATATAAATGTGGAGCCAACTTTTGATAAACAAAAAAAAGAACGGAAGGAGTATTATAATATCCTTAAATTAGGGAGTGAAAGATGTTAATGGTGGGACAATTGTGTAAGTGGAACTTCATCTTTTTAAATTTTTTAAATTTAAAAAAAAAACAGTAGTAAAAAATATGTAACTTGTTAAAAAAAAGGGGACATTGAATCCTAGACATCTGCAAAATATACTCAATTTCGTTGGAAGAAGTATAAAAATGGAGTCCAATTGTATTGGACAACAGTTGTTATGTACTTTCACCGTTTTAAAATACTTGTTAACTTAACACAAAATATGCAGATTAAAAATTTGTTAAAATTTATATAAAGATGATAACACACAGTGATTCAACTAAGCTTATTTAATATAAATGTAATGTGTAAGAATAATAAATATACTGTCTAACATATATATTTATATATCTTGATTTATTGTCATCTGTCTAGTGTATGTATGGATAGACTAAGTGCGAAAGCATGATGACAAGAGTGTCCAAGATTTTCCACTTTGAGGAAAAGGATTTTGCAAAGAGATAGAGAGGAAAATATATTACTAATATCAATTTGCCCGTTGTACACTTGCCCGTTGTTATTAAAAATTTTTAGAAAGATGTCAGCAAAAATTTTGTCAGGTAATTGATATTTTAATTGAGCGTTCTTCTCTTAGCAAAAGAATCATTATTATAGTGCAATTCTCAGTGAAGGGTTCACTTGGATGATATTTTTAAAGAAACGTCTCTGTCAAAATATTTTTGATTTCTGCTCATAAATTAGTCATTCTAACAAACGCAGCCCTTGGATTCTGGATTTGTTCAAAAACACATAGTCAAAGGTGCTATCCCTAATTCAACCAAACAATCGTTTTTAATCCGGAAAATGCTTTGCTTCTTGATAATTTCCTATGTACTGCGCTTTCATTACACGTGTCTGCCGATTTTTGACGAATCCATCCGTTTTACATAACAACTGGAGGCTTAGTCCACCGAGCATGGAATTTTTAATTAAATATTCTCGCTTTCCCTATATATATATATATATGGCCGACGGAAACCTTCTCCTGCATGCTCCCATTCCCTCACCGGGCCCCGAGCACCCCCATACTAAATACATTCTTCATAAACAACAACATGTGTGAGACTAACTGCCCAGATTCCGATCTCCTAACCTTCCCAGAACCCATGGAACATCATCTCCTCAATGATTTTGATTTCTCAGAACTTTTTCCAGACTTCACTTCTTACAGTTTTAATTCCAGCCCTAGTTTCGGCAGCTCCCAATTCCATGAGAACTGGGAACAAATGATGCCAAATGCTGTGAACGATTTATCAGGAGCAACAGAGTGCCACGCTAAGGAGGATAATGAGGATGGAGAACAAGAATCAACACCTATATCGCCAGGGCCCAAAAAGTCCCGCGACTGGAACAGGTACCGAGGCGTAAGACGGCGGCCCTGGGGGAAGTTCGCCGCGGAAATCAGAGATCCCAAGAAGAAAGGCTCGAGAATATGGCTGGGGACATACGAGACCCCGGAAGATGCAGCACTGGCTTTCGATCGAGCAGCGTTTCAACTGCGTGGGTCTCGAGCTAGGCTCAACTTTCCGAATCTGATTGGTTCCGCGAATGCTCCGGTTAGGGTAAGCCCCAGAAGGCGATCGTGCCATGTTCGTCGAGAATAGTTGGACGAGAAGAAAAAGATTAGGGATGAGCATAGTTTACTACTGCAGAACCAATGTTCTCAACTGGACATTTATGTGTACTTGAGGACTTTCCTTTTTCTTTTCGGTGAATATAATTTACCTGTGCATGATCATATAATCCTGGGAGCCTCCATAACTCGATTTCTGATATTTGGGAAGAAGAAGAGTTTAACGCAAAGTATTAGCTCTCTTCTGCACTCAGATCAGTTTAAGAGGAAAGTTGGAAAATCTAAAGATTTAGCACATAGTTTAATTGAATTTTAGTCTGCTTGATAGGAGTATGATATTTTCTCAGTCTCCCATTTTGATTTATCTTAAATTTTGAGTCCAAGAGCGGGTCACATATTTCTTAACTTACTCCCATACATAACAACAACAGAAGATGATGAGAAGGTAAGTTTTTCAACAATTTGGATCTTACAGTCAAATTGCAAGATTTATCTAACTTTACCGTGGAAAGTTGGGATTTGCTGGTATTTTAACAGTCTTCGTGACATTATAGGCTGTCTTTTTCGCATTTCCCAAAAGAAAGAAAACAGAAATGAGATAGATATACGAGAGAGAGAGAGAAAAATCCAGTTTGGAATTTTGATAAATAATCTTCCTTTGGAGGGATGGTATCTAAAGTATTACTACAATCATGAAGAAAAGAAGTTACTTGAAATGATTTGTGAAAAAAGATATGGCATTGAATTTGATTTAAAATTAAATATTATTTAAGTTAAACCTAAACATCATTCGGATTAACCGCAGAAGTTCCGTTCCTTGAAGTAGGTATAGAAAAAGTAGTCCACAACGTACGTAGCTGCTCAAGTAATTAGAAACGATACCATTTGTTTATCCAAACATGTTTGACTTTCCAATGTACATTTGCATATTGTAATCAAATTCATATAATAATATAATTAACTACTACTATCAACTACCAAAGGATTTGTTTGTCGAATAATTTAATGCACCAACTATCCTCTTTTTGTCTAGAAACAGTAGTCCTGACACTTGAGGATGAGACCGCGAGGGCCAGCCTGCCAAGGAAATCTCAGGCCTTGACTTCAATTCAAAAGCGGTTGCTTCAACAACCATGATCACTATTTCATCGTCTCCGGCCATTCTCGGGCCTTGACTTCTTCGTCTTTCAGCATCACCATCAGATGATGAGTTACTATCCAGCCCTCACTCAGCTGAGCGCCACTCCCAACTCTTCTAACTTAAATATCTTTAATTTAGAGAGTTTCATTGCGTTAATGGAGTTTTATTTTCTTAAATTTAAAAAGTTAGTAATATAATTTAAATAAAATATATAATTATTTTAACAAAATAGACATTTAATTTTAAATATCACAAAAAAATTTTAATATGAATATTTAATTTTAAACGAAAAAAATATTTTATAAAAAAAACTTATATGACCACGTTCGAAATAAATTACCTGAAATGCCCCTTTTGTTGTTAACTTAAAAGTTGCAAGCATGCGCATGATGCATGTAACAACTTTCATGGAGAAACTAATTAGTTGAAAGGCGCACTCGTTGCAGAAATCTTTTAGAGGGATATCAAGAAATCAACTAAAAGAAAATTAGATGCACATCCCTACTTAGCTACTTAGCGTACGTACGCAAATGACGTTAGTGGCAACTGGCAAAGAAGCAGCCAAAGGACTGTAACAGCCACCAAAGTGGTCTCTCTTATCTATCAGAAGGGAGACATACCCAAAATACTACTACTATAAATACCGGATTTAGAACCCTGAAAAAACATCCATATTATATCGGTACTAAATATAGTATCTGATTGAAGAAAATGAAAGGCGTAATGGTGGCAGTGGTTCTTGTGGTTGCCGCGATTGAGTTAACAGTGCAGCCCGTACAGGCCTTGAGTTGCGGGGAGGTGCATTCATCGTTGGCGTCCTGCATTCCCTATCTCACGACGGGTGGGGAACCCGGCCCGGCATGCTGTAACGGAGTCAGAAACATAAACGGGATGGCTCAGTCCACAGCCGACAAGAGGGAGGTTTGCACGTGCATTAAGGAGGCGGCTAATCGCTATAGAAACTTGAAGGACGATGCTGCACAAGCTCTGCCTTCCAAGTGCGGTGTCCATACAGATATTCCCGTGTCCAGAAACACCAATTGTAATCTGTGAGTACCCCTTATCTGTCTCTCCTGTTTCTAGTCCAACTGTGCAGGTTTGGGAGTATCGAGTTGATTTTCTTTCTTTCTTTCTTGTGACAGCATCAACTGAGAAGGAAGTCAATGGGGATATAGAATAAACCGGAGCTTGAAGATAGCTTTATTAATTTTCTTCTTTCCATAAAAGGAGATTTGGACCACATTTACTCAATGCAACATAGACTCTCCTGTAATTTGCTTGGTTACTGCAAAGCTAATCATCGCCGTATACGATAGATTATTACGGATGGGATGACGTAACATGGCCTCATCATCCCAATCATCCGACTGGATATGAAAAATTTATTGATTACTTAACAAGCCTGCCTTTGTTTCTTTCAGCCGCCAAGAAAGAATTTTGTTCAAGGGAATGGACAATCAAGAATTCCACCAAAGAATGCCTGAATTTTCTTCGCAGAACTAAGAACTTAAGAAAATATTGGATAATTTGTGGATATCGCCAATTAGACTCTCACTTTAACCACGAATCTGAAAACTACTGCCATTAACTCTTGGCTGCTTCAACAAAGATATTGGCATTAAATGGACCGCTGTCTTCCATCTTCACGGCAGTAGCTACTTTGTGGCACCAGCAAACTGCACACCGGAAATAAATATATTTTTGTTGAAATTAAAGTATCAGGCATCACCTCCTTAAATGTATGTACCTGCTCTTTAGCCGCGTCACCTAATCTGACTTTGTTCCGGTAGTAGCCAAAATGAAAAATAATGGGATTCAATACAAGCTGTGCTATTAAGTGCTTCCATCTAAAATCACTAGCAAATACATTTTCAAAGGGCTGAAACTATCCTGAAAACCACCAACCGTGTCTCATCAACAAAAAGCTCAGTAGCGGTTCAGCAGTCAATCCAGCAAGTCTCTTCTATCTCACCCTATGGGCTGCCGTCTCCTGCACATTTGTTTAAAATTCTCAAATCAAAAGGAAAGAGTATCCCACTGCAGAAGGGGGGGTTCATAATGTACATATAAACAACATTAGCCGCTGAAAATCAAAAAACACATCCAATAGCTACCTCTTTGGCCGGCCTCGATCTTCCTCGTAGTCCATTACTCCACCAGATTCAGAGTAGATCTCCTCATGCCCTCGGAAGTCAACGTCGGCCTGCTTACAGTTTGTAACTTCTGCCACAACGTAAGTAAGACACATCGACCAACATATCCCAGCGTGCAAAAATATAGTCAAAGTAAACATGGTGCTTAAAGCCACAGGAAACAACTTAATTTTTCCAACTAAGGTTTCAACCATACACCATTTATTCTTTTAAGCTAGCCAACAGAAGCATGAGGAGATTGGAAGTAGAAATACCTGCAACGAACTTCAGTATTACTTCTCCTAGACAGAAGTCTAATTGGACATCTTAATACCTTCAAGAGCTATTTAAGTTTATTAAGAGCTAAAATGCAACCACTAAATCTCCAACCAAAATCTGTAACTTTTTAGGAACCACCCTGTTAACTAAAAAAGGATGATAAGGCTTATCTGCTTTTTCTATGCCACCTTGCACATTAATACCAAAAGGAAAGCATATGCGGAGAATTTTTTAAACATCTATGAGAGGAAAAAAAAAAAAGGTAAGAACCAAGATATCAACTTCCATTTTCCCCAACATCCAGCTATAGATTCTCTACTTGCTTGCTAGTGTGAAATGGCTCCACTGGTTCTAGACCACACAAATCAACAGAATCCTCTTTTCCTGTTTCATACTTTTACCCATTACATGTAAAATTCAACTCTCACACAACCCCTTAAAAGATACTTACACAACATGCTTAGCATTTCAAAGAAATCATAAAATGAAATGCTGTCCGTAGGACAAGAAATGCACGCTACTAACCTTGAAGTTTAAGGATTTCTTCACTTCTTCAACTCTTTCTTCAACCTCTTTACGATGCTTCTTGTCAAATTCACTCATGGTATCTGCCCATTTGATCTTATCTTGAATCGATACAAGGAGATTGTCTGATGTACTCAACCTACATATTAATCCAAAATAAAGATTCCATCAGGAAAACAAGTTCTTACCTTTCTCCTGCAATACGGCTACAAATAAACAAATGGTTCCTAAAAATGATGTTCAGTATCTATTTCATAAAAGTAAATATATATATATATATAGAGAGAGAGAGAGAGAGAACAAGGCTTTCATGAAAACAAAAGCCAGTCTCTGGGGGCCATTCCTTTTACTTGATATCAACTTTGTCGATAAGTGAGGCGCAATCTATGTTCCTAGTTTACACACTACACATTATCGTGGACATAGTTCTTTACTGCTCTGGACTTAACCAGCTATTATCACCTCCACATACATCAATTTACAGTACTGAAAGCATCTGAAAGTCATAATAAATTCCAGATAATTGTATACAACACAAGGCATAATCCCACTCGTCACCAAATTATATAATATAAATCTAAGATACCGGAAAAGATGGAGGGAGTGCTTTTATAAATTGATCATGGCATATAAAATGGGATGAAGGGATTACTTACTATAGACATATGAGGGCACTTGAATTGTGGATTTGAATTTGGGAGGATTTGAAACCCATTAAGTTATTTCACCCAGTTTACACAACAATATTTGAAGCAAGATTAGATTTCTCAAAATTATTCATGAATGCATCTCAACTTCATATACAGCCATTTGAAGCTGTTCATTAGATCTCCCCTGTAAAAAATTCAGATCCATAACAACAGAAAACCAAAATCACTTCAGATGGATTCCGTGCTGCAAAATTTTTAACATTCACCAAGACTTCATTCAGGTTGAAGGCTTTGGAGGAGAATTTGAGTTCCATCACCAACGGAATTGTCAATTGGAATTCGTCATAGTTCATTCCCAAGTAATTCAAAAAGAACTGATTTTCTCCAAATTCCTTTTGTAATAAACAAAGTGACTGAAAAGACAAAACCATATCAATACTAAAATAATCAAACCATAAAACTACCAAAAGTATTCTTGACCATTAAATCCCAACCCCCCCCAAAAAAAAATAATAATAATGAAAGAGTACTCTATGAAAAAGCTTATATTAAGCTTCATAAACTAAATTATGAAACATCTCAAAAGGGTTTCACACCCTCCAGAGTTAGCTAAATTGCAACTGAAGCATACGTTTTCAGAATCTTATGTTTAGACTCAAGTGTGTATCTGGATTGAGTTTCAAAATGAAATCCAATACAAAAGTTTCACTCTGAGTCCCACTTCTTCTGTTACAAATAATTCAATTTTACTAAACCCAAGACACAAATTCTCAAGAAACTGAATCCAAGGAGTACCTCATAATTCTCTTATGAAGTATACATGTGCAACAAATCATCAAAAGCAATAAAGATAATACTACATAATTAATAGCTAAGTGAAGCTAGTTTTCTAGGAATGAGAATGTATGGCCATTAAGCCCTTATACCACCGCCGCAGAAATAAGAGCCATAAGCTTGCAAAGAATTGGATTGCAGAGTCTAATACACCAATAAAAGCAGCATTAAGCTATATAAAGTTCAAGCTTGATATACTATATTACCAATTAGTTAGTGTCTGTATCATACTCCCTAATTGGCCTGGTCGGAGGTCCCTCCCTGCCGCGAATTGTACCTATACAACAGCCAATCAGTCAATCAAACTTGTGACTCAAACCATGCATCCATGAAGCAATACACATAAACCAAAAGAATATAACTAAATTACACGATAATGAGTGTCACTAAAGTTCCCCACAAGCATGTTGCAGTTTATGGCACTTGCAATAAAATCTCCTAAAATAATGCAAGTGATTAAGCAGCAACATATCAAACATGCTTGTACAGAAAATGTTTACATTAAGGACACATAAACCAATGAATCCTAACCTAAAACAGATTAAATAGAAATCAAACCTCAAAGCATCTTCGCAACTGATCCAATTTTCCCCTAACTATGCCCTGTCCAACAGGAGCAACCAAGAGGATATTAACTACAGACGAAGTTGGTGACAAATCCAAGGGATACCAATTTTAAAAAATATGTGCAAAGATCAAACAAAATGCTTTACAATCATAGAGAAATTGAACCCACATGCTTAAAGGAAAAATAGAAGGAACTGTGAACAATTAACTTACCACATACATACACTCATTAATGAGGAAATCTTCAAGTTCTCGAACATTGATGACATCCAACTCCTGCATAAGTACATCATAGGGAAGTACCTGCAGTTGGAAACAAGGAGAATCATCAGACGGACAATCAGATAGGATATTCAGCAGCCGCCCCCCACGCCCCAAAACACCCACACCCCTAGCCATCCACACACAAAGAGAGAGAGAGAGAGAGAGAGAGAGAGAGAGGCAATCAGATAGTATGACTGCAAAAAGCAATTTAAGTAACCAAAACCCATGAATCCTTAAGATTGTTATTGTAGATCAGCACTCCAAAAACAGCACAGGGTATGACCAACATCAAAGACGTTTTATAGTTTGTGAACTTGAATTTAATCAACTAAATAGAAAAGCGGTTGTATATTCCACTATATATATATATATATATATATATATATATATATATATATATATATATATATATATATATATATATATATACACACACACACACATTATTATTGACAAGGTTTTTTAAACACTTAGCCATCTACCAAATCTTCCAAAAATAAACAAAAGCATGTAAAAAAGGGAATGTAGAGAGAAAATAACCACTGCTATGAACAATAAGAGGTGATATAGTAACAAATTTCAGTCCAGCTTAGTGAACTGAGAAAAGTTTCAATTTTGAATTTAAGAGACAAAAATATCTGAACATACAAATAGCAGTAGATTCTAATATTAATATCCAATCTAATTCAGCTTTAATGTCTCAGACAAGTACCTTCTCTTAGCAAAGAAAGATTTATAATTATGTCCAAAGAATAAAGTAAAACAGTGGCAAGGTCATAGCTTAGACTTTAAGAAGCACTCATAATCAGGTAAATGTCCTAGATCCAATACACATGCCTTCCTCTTGACATATATGAAACTTTTTAAAGGAAAAAAAATTAAAAGCAAGGTTGAAATGATTTAAATCATATACATTATTTGTTTCAGCCAGAGTAAGAACAGTTAATTGCTTCAATTTGAGAACTTGATCCGGCACCAATGGAGGAAGACTGCCAGCAATACCTACAAAATTCATGTACATATGTGGTGATAAATCATCCGGACAAAGAACATCACATCCATTCAGCAGTTAACAAATATCTCTATCAATTTCACTAGCACTTTTGACATAAAAATCTTCCTAAAAATAATTTGATCTCCTCATCAGAGCAATTCTTACCTCCAATAAACTGATAAGGAAATCAATGAACTTAAAACAGTTTGGGTGAGAGTTCTCTATAACAAATTTAAACAAATATTTCATCAAAAAAGCATTCTATTACCATGCAATGGCAAATAAGAAGAAATATCTCATTTCCTTAAGAAATAACAAAGCAGTCCTAGGACAACACTAGCATTGTAAAGGTGAATACTTTGCCTGCCAAGGCTGTGCCATCTCTTGCCTATAGCATATGTTGTAAATCCTGATTGTTCACTGAACGCTAAGTACTGTGTCCTCTCACATTGGATCCTAGTTGAGAATTAATTTGCCGATGACCAATAGGATGGACTCGCATTTAACAAAACAGTTCAGAAGGCCTGTTCCCACTTCCCGCTTCCAACTTGGAGAAACAATTAGTTTCATAACCATCAACAGATCTCCTTATTCTGCCTAACTGGCAAGGGAACTCACTTCCTCTTCTTTCACTTCACTCTATTTGCTAATTCAACAGTTTGCTCATTGGTTGTTTATGGAACAGATTGGAATGCAAGAGCTTTATCTCAAAGAAATTCTTCCAACAGCTACACACCTACTACTACTCATAAGAATGTTGCTCAACAGATTTCTAAAAAGAAATTGAAAATGACAATTTACTGTATAACACTGGATCGGAATATCAATCAGCTACACCAGAGAGGCTGGAGTTGGAGGGAAAACAACAGCAGCATTAATAACCATGGAATCCAATATGAGCAAAAGCAGATAAATACAGAGTAAAATGGGAGAGGAGATGCTAGAAAAAAATAATAATAACACAATCTGACAGGCAGATGACCATAAAAGTTGTACACAGATAAAAATAAAGACTCGACACTTAATAAAGCATGCAGTTAAGGTGCAGTGCTTACTCTTGTATTCACTCCATGTTCCATGGGCAAACATACGGAGCAATTCCAGAAACACAGAGTGCTCTGTTCCCTGGAGCTATTTCATATATATAAGACCAGCAATACAAAACTCTATCAGCAAGAAATACAAGTAATCAGGTAGCAAATATTTGGAAGGTAAAAAGCAGCATAGTCATCCATCAAATAAACTGCAAAATGAGCGGAAACATAACAAAATACTAGAAACTGCACTCAAATAAAAAAAAATAGTACTTAGGCCAGATAATGAAAGGAGCACTGTAAAAAAAAGTACCATCCAGAGGTGTTGATTTAAAGATTATAGAAAATCTTGAGTTTCATAACAGACATAAAACAAAGACTGAAACAGATAGGTTTCTGAAGAAAAAAAAATCTTTATAAGCTTCTCGTCGGTCAATTTTCTGATTAAAAATTTAATCTTTTTTCCCTTTATATGTTTTCATATTTTTTATTTCCCTTGATAGTTCAACTAAGGAGGAGTCTCTCTCGTAAAACCTGTTCCTCAGACAATTTTAGTCCACTATCAACATAAGCAAATAAATTTTTAAGTGTGGTTACAAAGGTAAGAAAACCATGGGAACCTAGCGACTGGAGAGACCATAGACCTATATCCCATCATCCAATTCTCCTGCAAAATTACTAAAGATTTCCCCTTCCTTTTGGCCTCTCATTTTCTTCTGTGCTTGCCATTGAGGAATCAAGTAAATTTGACAATTCCTAATGCTCCATAAAGCTATCTTAATTTCTATGTACATGTACATGAATGTTTCAATTCATTTTGATTGATCTCATGGCATTCAATCAGGCCCCCTTACATCATCCAGTTCTCCTGCAAAATTACTAAAGATTTCCCCTTCCTTTTGGCCTCTCATTTTCTTCTGTGCTTGCCACTGAGGAATCAAATAAATTGACAATTCCTGATGCTCCATAAAGCTACCTTAATTTCTATGTACATGCACGTGAATGTTTCAATTCATTTCGACTAATCTCATGCAGTGTTGTTAAATGCCCAAGGCGCAAGAAGGCGCAAGAAGGAGCGGACCTAGAGCCTTGAGGCGAAAGGCGCAAAAAGGCGCCCATTCAATATAAAAGGTTTATAAATATTATATATATTCTTGGCATGTGAATTTTAAAAGTTAATAATAGATAATCATAAATATCATAGTTAAATGAAACAACCAAAGACTCCAATGCCTAATCATCTGAATCCCCAAAAGAAATGTCTTCAACTTGATCCTCCTTTTCTAAAAGAGTGTTCTTCTTCTTCCTCATCTTCATCATACTCATACAAACTAGGAATACTTGGGAGACTATGACATTAGTAGAATGTGAATGTTGAAAATGAGAAGCACTGGCTTCTTTTGACATAGATGAGTAGTGTGGTTCATTTACTTCAACTGCCCTAGAAACCTCAGACCAAGTCAAATCTAAATCTTCAAACACTCGATCATCATTTTCAGTTTCCTCTTTTCAGGTAAAATGGGTGTCTTTTCAGTTTCTTTTTTTCCCTTTTAAAGCAAATTCCTAACAGTCAATACACAAAGGTGCGCCTTGTTTGAGCCTTGCGCCTTTTTTCCTAGGTGAGTGCCTCTCCAATTTGAGGGGCGCTTGAGAATTTAAGGCGCCATGACCTGTGCCTAAGCACCTTGCGCCTTAGGCGCAGCTAAGGCACGCACCTTAACAACACTGATCTCATGGCACTCAATCAGCCCCCCACGTCCAACTCCTTCATGATAACACCAGAAAAACACAACCAGGAAACTAAAAGATGCCCATCACCCAGAAACCATGCAAGGTTACCTTGCTTTCACAACTTTGTTCACTGCCTGTGCTTCGCTACACTTCCCAGACACAGCCCCGTTCTTTACTAGTACCAAATAAGACCTAAGAAAGCACTGACAGGTTTATCCCACATTACAAGTATCTCAATCGAAATACTGAACATTTTTGGCTGGAAAATTAAATGGGAAGAGGGAGAAACGATATCCCTCCTAATAATTCTACAGAAAATTATATAGGATACAAATACAAGTAACTAAGTTTAACAAAGAAAGTAAATAATTAGAAAAATCATAACCAACAAAATCCCAAAAAGGCACCAATACAAACCCTAAGCACACTGTAATCTGACCAACAGAATTCACTAGAAGCACTTAGTTCCAACTAGAAAATTTAAATTATCACACATTGATGTCCAAGAATCCTAAAAAAATCAAAACCACCCACTTAATACCTATACCCACCGCATCTTTGTGTGTATTTGCATAAAAACAAAAAAAAAATACGTATTTGATCATAAGACCGCAGTGTATCTGCGCACGTATCGAAAAAGCAGAGGAAATTGCAGACCTCGAGAACTTTGGACACGGAAAGAATCTCGGAGAAGGCGAAGAGAGAAGGATGCGACGTCGCTTCAACGATGACGGAAGCTAGTGCCGGCCCTTCTTGGTTTGAGGCTTGTTTCACAAAGTACTCTATGTGCTCCGCTTGCCTTTGCTCAATATCCATCTTCCGATTCCGATTCCAATAATTTTTTTGCAAGAAAAGAAAAGAAAAAATACCGTACTTTTAGCAAAAGCTGATTAATGAATTCGATGATGGAAGGTTTTAGGGTTTTCCTCGTTGTTGTGTTTGAATGAATCAGGGATAAATCAAGAGTTTTAGGGTTTGAGTTTAACTAAAACGACACAGCAAATTTGCGACCCCTGAATACGGACATGGTGATTTCTTGCGGATTCTACTCTTTTCAGTGATCTCTCAACTGTCAAGTATTTAACAAGACGCGGACGATCCGACGTTGTACTTGCTAACTTGAGCCGGAAGTTCTTTTCTTTCTTTTCCGTTTCTATTTTTCCGTTGGGCGGGGGAGGAAAGGAAGGGAACACTTTTTGTCATTTGATCCTCAGCATCTTTTTCTATTATGTAAGAGCCCAAAACAAATGCAATTTACATTCCCTTTCATCTATCTCATTTATAATGACATTTCTATTATCTTAAATATTTTAAAATATTTAATATTTTTTAAAAATATTTTAATATATTATATATTATTAATTAATTATTTTATTTATATATTACTTTATATATTTATATTTAACATAAATTATACATTAATTTATATTTTTTATTTTTATTATATTATATTATTTTTATAATATAATTTAAATTTTTACATAAAATTTTATACTCACATCAAATATTGTCAAAAAAAATTAGACATATCTAATGATATCTACAATCATTTTGACAATCATGAGTTGCTACTATATTATCCTTTTTTTTCCCTTCCTTCCTCTTCTCTCATACCTTGATCAAGGGCTGCTCTTGTAAATAGTAGCTTGGCCAAAAAGAAAGAGAGGAAGAGAAATTGAAACAATGGTGAGATTTAGATAAAATATGCATTTGACATCATCCTTTTAAAAATACAAGTAAACGAATTCTAATAAATAAAAATAAATTATTTATTTTTTAGAACGTAAATTGAAATAATTTGATAAAAAACTTCTTGGGTATTTTACAATAAATTCTAATTATAAATAGAGATATATTTGGCATTTTACTTTCAATTGTTGACTAACGATAAAGAAGAACAAAATACATATTTTTGAACGTTAGAGACTAAAAGTAATTTTATCTCAAAATTAGAGAGCATTTTGCAATAAATCTAGAAAATAGAAAAAAATAAACTCATTAGAGAAATTAGTATATGTAGACAATTATTTGACTCAAAAACATTTATATTTTTTATTCTAATTTTTTTCTCAGTATATCTCCTAAAAAAAGTAATAACTTTTTTGACAATGATATCATCATTTTCATTTTAGCCGCTTTCACTCCTCTTTATTTCTTTTATAAACAAAATGATTTCGATATTCCTACCATAAAATTAGTTAATCTCATAAATTATCAATGGACTAACTTATCCACTTTATAAAAAGGAAAAAACAAAATAATTACTATGAATATTTAATAAACTACTAATTATGGCTTATATTATTATTTATTTAAAATTTTCCAAATAAAAGACGAGTTAGCAAAAACTTTATGTTGAAAAGATAAGAGTGAAAATTTTTATGGCATATCACCATAAACTTTCAAATATATAAAAAACATGTAACTAGAATAATTTTTTATTTGGATAATTGACTACTATTATGATATTTAGAGGTATTAATTTTCTTATCATAAAAATTCTAATGCCACAAGAAAAGAAGATTAATTGAGTTCATTGATAATATGTGTAATCAACTAATTTTATGTTAATCATTTTATTTATAATAAAAAATGAGCGAAAGAGATTAAAATGAAAGAGGGAATAGAAAAGAAGATTAATTGAGTTCATTGATAATATGTGTAATCAACTAATTTTATGTTAATCATTTTATTTATAATAAAAAATGAGCAAAAGAGATTAAAATGAAAGAGGAAATATCATTTTCCTAACTTTTTTTAATTATGTATTGCAATTATTGAGTTCATTGATAATATGTGTAATCAACTAATTTTATGTTAATCATTTTATTTATAATAAAAAATGAGCGAAAGAGATTAAAATGAAAGAGGGAATATCATTTTCCTAACTTTTTTTTAATTATGTATTGCAATTATTGAGTTCATTGATAATATGTGTAATCAACTAATTTTATGTTAATCATTTTATTTATAATAAAAAATGAGCGAAAGAGATTAAAATGAAAAAGGAAATATCATTTTCCTAACTTTTTTTTAATTATGTATTACAATTATTGAATTCATTGATAATATGTGTAATCAACTAATTTTATGTTAATTATTTTATTTATAAAAAAAATGAGCGAAAGAGATTAAAATGAAAGAGGGAATATCATTTTCCTAACTTTTTTTTAATTATGTGTTGCAATTTGCTGCGACGTGCGTGGCCTTGCTTTGAGATCTGCAGATAGCCTGGCCTATTGTGGTATGTGGTTCAATACCTTGGACGGTTTTTTGGAGATGCGAATAACATGCACGCATTGTCGTGATGCGTTAGTGTTTTGGGCAACCACTTCGCGGAGCTTTGCATAAATGAAAGGATACCCAAATTTTCCTACGTGAATTCTCCGACTTCTCCCACGGTCTCAGTCACGACAGATGGCAAAATCGACCGGCGACTGGAGAAGCAACAGAGCAGCAGTTCAAGCCACCAACGACGATGCCTCCGCCAGTAAACTGTACGCAATTTCATTAACTTTTAAATTTTGCATCGCTCATTAATTTCTTCGATTTTTCGATTATTAAAGGTTATATTCCGTTGCGTTTTATTGTAAGAGGCGCGCTTTGATAGTGATCTTCAACTCTGAAATCCTGAAGAGGAACCCTAGATATTTGGAAAGACTGACTTTCTACTCTATCAATGGCTTAAGGTCTTGTGTGAAGAAGGGATACATGAAGGACGACTACATTCATTTGTTTGTTCGAAGGCCTGTGAGGCGATCTCCCATTATTAATCGAGGTACATTTCAATTTCGTTTTATTTAGTTAGTGGCCCTTCGAAATTATCTGAGCTCGTGCACTTCCACGGTGTTTTCGTAGTTTGTGAAATTTTGTGTCTTGTTCAATAACTAAGGTTATTTTGCTCGCTGGGCTGCACTGAGGAAGCTCCTATATGAGTTTCTTGATTGTGTGCAAAATGGTGATGAGAAGGGTCCTTTAAAGAAACAAATTTTGTCACTTGGAGCTGGTTTTGACACTACATATTTTCAGTTAAAGGTACAATTTTGTTTGCCCTTCTTTAGCTTCCTTGCTTTTCTATTTAAGTTTGTTAACAAAATATTTTTCCTTTTTCTATTTTTATGGTTTCTTGGCAGGATGAAGGTAAAGCACCTGATTTGTATGTGGAACTAGACTTCAAAGAGGTGAATATTTCAAATGTTTATAGCTGTTTTCTCAGTTATTGGTCTTGTTGTGGATCATTTTTGTGTCAAATTTCATGGTTTTGGAACTTTATTCATTTAAACTGTGAACATTGAATTTTTACTCGTTCTTTCTTGTAGATAGCTGCAACATTTGCCAAATTGAACCATTATTTTTTGTAGGTGACCAGTAAGAAGGCAGCTCTTATTGAAACGTGTCTGCAGTTGAGAGACAAAATTGGTGAAACAGCATTTATCTCCCAAGGTAATGGCTGCTAGAAATGTCAAGTATTTTAAGCATTTTCTTTCCTTTTATTTACTTTCTCCTTTGGAAATTTTGTCATCCCAATATTTAAACCATAGCTATTGAGTACTGCTATTTTGCCACCATTCCATTTTACACATTACACTCATGTTTTTGTGCCCAATGCAAATTACCACTTGAGCTTATTTCTGCATGACCAATTTTTTTGTTGGCAGTTCTGTCATTTCATACAAAACTTCTAGACTAGTGCATTCAGCCATGGTAGGTTGTTTCTATGTGACATTTGGGTGTTGCTCAAAGAATGCCAAAATATTGAAAGCACGTTGGGTTTGAAGACTTCCAAAACTGGAGGTCTTGAACCTGGCAATAACTGCCTTGGATATTATCTTTGGCATGGAAAACACAGTATGTGCAACAAATTTTATGTAAGATATGATAATTTCATTTTCTAGAACCCACTTTGTCTCAAGATTGGTTGATTTTATTATTCAGTATTGCCACGGGAGTGGAGTAAATACTTGTGAATATCTTCCTGCTATTTGACCTTACTATTTGACCCAAAACAACGGGAATTTCACTTTACATGTATGGGCATGATTTCATCAGACAAACTACCTTCTATACTTGTAACTTATGGAACTCTGAATTCAAGAAAGTGGTTAAATAGGCTGTTAATGGGCAAAATGCTTTACAGTTATATTGGACTCACCTAAGAAAGAGAAAGGAACAATGCTATTGGTTGTGATATCTGCTGAAATTGTGCAGAGAATGGGGAAGTGCTTGCTGATGACTACAAACTGCTCCCAGTGGACTTGCGGGATATACAAAAATTAGATGATATTGTGTCTTTGGCAAATTTAGATCCCAGGTATGATGGATGTTCATTATCTTCTTGATTGTCAAGCCAGCGACCGAAGGGCCCTATTATTTCTCTTAAAGCTTGATGCTTCCTAGAGTTCATGAAAATAAAATTTTGTGGTTTTTGTAAGAGTAAATGAGGGAGATGCTCTAGGAAATATGCTTCAGTTGGCAATTGTTGGCTCATATGGACAAAAGTAAATGACAGGAGTATTTAGGATTACTACATTCCTAATGCATTACTAAGGGTGGGGTTATTTTTCTTTGATTTGTTTGGCTGGTTGCATTGGGTGTCTTTGGTTTTCCATGGACAGATTTCAAGATATTGGAAGTCTGTTCATTTAATTTTCCATTTACTTTCTTGAGAATCTGTCATCAACTTTCTTGTACTTGTTTTGTCTTGTTACTAATTAAAATTCTTCGTTGTAGCCAAAAAAGAAGGATCTTGATGCGGGGCATACCTCTTTAAAGATCATTTAGTTTCTCTTTCCTCGCTGTAACTTGAATCTGTAGCCGCGACATATATATTGTCTGTGCCTGGGAATGATTTTTATCCCTCTCTGATGTTTTTATCAGTTTGCCAACCTTTATAATTGCAGAATGCGTTTTGATATACTTGGATCCAGATTCAAGCCGTTCTATAGTTGGATGGACTTCAAAAACATTCTCTTCAGCTATTTTTTTCTTATACGAACAGGTCTTTACTCTTTCTTTTAATAAAGTTTGAATTCTCTTCCGATATTCTTTGAACTACTTTTTTGGGTTTTGCCATTTCCCTTTCTCTACATTCGCTTGCTAGCATCTGGTATTTGTTTAGTTTGTTCGATACTTTGATATGAAATAGTAGCCACTTACATAAAATTTGCTTTCAACAGATCCGTCCAGATGATCCATTTGGTGGGCAGATGCTCAGAAATTTGGAGGTATATATTATTCTCCTTTTTTTTTTCATACAGTGTTACTATTGAGTGCAGATAAGTGAATTTTGGATAACCTTTTGTGTTCTAAGACATGGTGAAATTTTAAACTATGTTGGAAAGTTTATGGTAAAATATTGATGGGAAAAGATAATTGAAGATATTCTTTCCAATTTCTACTAGTTTGTTTTATTAGATTTTCTTCAAATCTTGGGCCTGAAGAACTTCATTGGTTAGCAAACTTAACTTATTTCTTGCTGCACTCAGGCATGAAGAATGCTGGTTCTGGATGTCAATCAAAAGCAAATCTAGTTGGTCCATACATTAATTATATCTCTAAAGGAATTCTTTTCTTCAATGTTGAATATAGTTTTGAGGTGTAAATGAACCAAGTGGAGCAGAGCTTGTCCGAACTTTATCTGAGCTTGAGCTCACTTTAAATCAAGAAACTCGAACTCAGCTTCATTGTCCTTGTTATTATCTGGAATTCCAGTGTCATTTTTTAATACATCACATTATTCATATGAATATATCTAAATGAATAAAAATAGGTACTAGAGATCGATTAAGATCAAAGAACTTTTGAGACTTATCCTTGAGCTCCACTTTGTGTTAAAGCCTGGGTTAAGTTTAAACTGAGCAAAAAATGTAGCTTTTTGTGGCTGTGAACAATTTGCTTTACTTGCATCCATTTGTAATCCTGGTGACTTGAAAAGTGAAAAAGTGCATGAATGATGAATATTTTACCTTAAATGATACCGGGGTGTGTGTTAACCTGCAGTTTTACATGGGTTACATTTTTCAAGATTTCAACAGTTCTGCTTAGATTAGCATGAGCAACTTATAACGGTTTTTTGTTTCAGAGTCGTGGTTGTGGATTATTAGGCATTTATGCCACGCCAACATTATCTGCTAAGGAAGACCTTTTCCTTGACCAGGGATGGCAGGTACTTTCTAAATGAAGGATTTTATAATTTTAATTGTTTAATCTGCTGATCTATTGCTACTGGGTACTGGAATGTTAAGTACCTCAAGGGTTGAGAAGGTTTAATGGGGTGTACATTAGGCTTTAGGTTTAGCAATGTCTTTACATCTAATCTCCAAAATGATGGAAAGAATAATTTATTGTATTAGCAGTGAGCATGAAAATTGATTTATGTTGATGTTCAATGCTTGTGACTGCAAAAATATAAGGAGGTTGGACGTTGAGAATTTAAATGGTTGAGTTTTTCTTTTATAACAAATGGGAAGGAGCTTTGCTGATTGTGAGTAGTCAGTGGTAACTCATCTCCGGATGGGTAATGTAGACCGGTTTCTTTCTTTTGCCTGCACAGTTTCTTCATCTTCAGAAGATTTTCTTTTTAATATTTGCTTCAAGGATTCTTGGTATGTTCTTTTCACATCTTGTTGCATCAAAATTGAGGTTTTCAGAGAGCTATTGCCTGGGACATGCTGAAAGTTTATAGCGATTTTATTGACGCACAAGAAAGACGCAGGTAATAAGAATGATACTGGGAATTAGTTAATGTTACTGGCAGTTTTCTGACAAGTGTTATGCTACTGCTATTGAGGAAAGTTGCTTGCTGTTTTACTAAACATTCCAAATTTATAATATAGTGTTAGGTTGAGTGATTTTAATGTTGAATATGCCTGACATGTCCAATTAAATTTCACATTTTTCTCAACTGTTCTGTAGAGCAATGAGGTTTTGTTTTGCCTGATATTTCTTCGAATATTAAGAAGACGTGTATATAAAATGATATCTGGGAAGATGTGTCATGGCTCTATCCTTTCACTTATACTTTAAGGTGTTGTGGGACCTCTGAATATTCTGAAACTTTTTCCTTTTCATTGATCATGGGTTAGTGAGTATGTACTTATTACCCTCCTTTTCCTTTTGACAGTCTAGGAACTTTAATCTTGGAGGTGTATTTGGTGAAATTGAAAGGTCATTATATTGAGGTTTATTAGGAGGATATAAACTAACTTTGTTGAGGGTAACAACAATTCGCAACTGCATAATTGCAATGCTGATTTCTAAGCTACAATGTTTAGAATTTCTCAAAATACTTCATTATTGCAAAAACATGCTAGATTTTTTAACTATGATCTTCTAGGTGTAGGGAAGAGGTAATCTGTAGTTATGCATGTTTTATCTGCACGGTGAGAGCTCTGGGTCATCCAAGGGATTGAGATCCTAAGGATTCATTTTGCTTGTAGCTCAAACTAAGCTCAGATTAGAAATTTGCTTCACAAGTGTGGTTAAGTAATTTAGAATATGCATAAGCACTGGTATTCTGATGCACGGTTTGAAATTGAACTTTTGAGAAAATGAATTCTCTTCTCTCTATCGTTAAGAAAAAATCTATATCATCTCCAGAGATTCTATGCTTTTGCTTAGGTGAAAGCATGCCTTCTAAGATTCTAAAGTGGCTTTCTTCTTAAAACTAAAGGAGAGTTCTATCCTCATTTTTCTCTGTTCACTTTATTCTTATATATGATTCCTTTCCCCAAGGAATGCAACTTCTTTTTATTTTCTAAATTGTTTCTTTTGATCAGGATTGAACGATTGGAGCTGTTTGACGAGTTTGAGGAGTGGCACATGATGCAGGCAAGTTTTATTCCTTTTATATATACTATATAAAAGGGAAAACTGCAGCTCAATTTTAGAAGTCCTAGACCTAATGCATATAATAAGAACCAAAAATTATAAGACAAGAGCTCCTTGGTGCACCTAATATAGTCAAAATCTCTCTACGGTTGAATGGATTTGTGCTAATGCAATATATCTTCCTAGAGTCTTACCAAAAGTGTGTAGCTTTGCATGAACATTTAGTTCCTGAGTTCCTGGACCATGGACGCTTTTATGTTTGTGCCGAAACCTCTAGTTATAATGTTATAGCCTTATAAGAGAACTCAGTGATGAAATCCTTATCATAATATTGTGTTATACAAGATCTTAATTTGAGTTTCAAATTGCTACTTTCAGGAGCACTACTGTGTTGCTTATGCAATCAATGATGCCATTGTAAGTACATATGCGTAGAGTCACTGTTCATTCTCTCGGAAAACCGTCTCACCCCCCATCGTGTTCTCTTGATGCTTCAGGGGCTCTTCAAGGATTTCGGTTTCCCAACTGACCTAGAATCCACGGGCACCTCTTCATCAGCCCTTCAGTGAAAAGCTGAGCGCATATACCATTTCACCCGCCCTTTTCCTCTTTCTGCTCCGAACTTGTACTGATGGCTGAATATCAGACTCAGCACGTGATGGGCATGTGACCAACGTCGGTATTGAAAAGGGTTTGGTCCTTAGCTAATTTCCAAAAGCATGGTTTTTTTTGTGGAGGTGTCTATACGTATGTTGTTTGACTCAAACGAAGAGATCCATTCTCTATGCTAGCTGTTTTGCAATGAAAAACATGGTGGGACCGTTCCAGCACAAATGTGACATCAAATGGGCCTCATGGAGGGCGGGGTGTGGGGGCTGAGTTGTCCTCTTAGTCTAGCAGTGCCAGTGGGGAGAAGAAGAAAAACTTTGCATGGTTGGTCTCTTTTTAATGTTATTCCCTTTCTTTTCTTAGCCTTTTGCTCTGCTCTTTTTGCCTTTTTGTTTTCAATTGGACCATAATGCCACTGGATCGGTAGATTTGGAAAATCAATGTCACATGATGCCCGTCCATTGCAATACACTGATGATGATGAGTCTTGGTTCATTCTATGTGTTATAGTATGGTTATTATTCACAAAATGGAAGTTTCTTGGAGCCAAACTTTTGTTTCTATCTTGTGGCATCTGATCCTCAAGCAAATTTAAGCTTGAAAAAGATTAGAAGATGCCCTAGCGAACTTGGTTTATCTTATCAAATTTGAAAGCTTGTAGTGACGATACCTTAGTCAAGCATTTTGAAAGATGGATCTATCTGAAAATTTTCGAGAACCCCCCGGCGGGGAAAGGTTGATAAATCGACCGGTGGGTGGAATAATCTAATGCTGACAACGGGTTATTATTTGAGGTGGGGGCAAGAAGAAAGGCCCCCGTGCAATTACCCTTTTTGAAAAGAAAAATTTGTTCCATCAGTTTCTAGTGATATCTTTTCTACTATCTAAGGGGTCGACCAACTAGACGTTTTAAAGTCTATACAAAAACTTCTTAAAAAAAAAGAGTTTATACAGAAAACAAATCCCCTAAATTTAGGGATGCAAATGATTGGTGCAGCCTTAAGCTGCCCCTTGGGGTTCATCGGTTTCGGAGATCTTTGGCCTTCTCTTATGGCTGCCTAACTGTTTTGGAATGAGAGAAATCAGAAATTATTGAATAAAAGATGTATTGATCTTTTTGGCTTGCAGTTGTATTCCCGCTGTAACTGGTACTGCGCTGTACTTGGCCGGTCGATTTTACATCTTTGTGTAGACCACCTGCTTCACTTGTCTGTTGAGTTTTTAGTATTATATAGAGTTTGAGTTTGATTTTTTTTTTATTTTATAAAAATAAATTATTTATAAAAAAATAAAAATTTAAAATAAAAATTTTACGTTAAGTTTTGTAGTGAAATATAAAATTTTATAGATTTAGAATGAGTCATTTTGGATTAGATTTGTCTGTTTAAAATGTGAATACTTTACATAAATGTAATAAGTTAGTCAATGAAAATTTTCTTCATCTTTCTTACCAAACCAAAAATATACCTTATCTGTAAGCTTTAAATTAATATCACAATATTAATAGTAGTAATGACCATTAGAAGAAATAAATAACATGATTTATAAATGGTTAACCCAATTGATCAAAACCGATGTTTGGATTGGGTGCCTTTGAATGGTAATGCCTTGGTGGTAGCAAGATCCGAATCTTAATGGAGAACGATGCATTAGGCAAAGTCAAGATTGCCAGAATTTGCTGTGTGTGTCTGCTCATTTTTAACAGTTCTCAATACATGGAAAAAGTAGAGTGGAAAAAAGGGGTGGATGGTTTTTTTATCCGTTATGGTCTCGATAAATTCTACTGCTTTTTGCGTTATGGGTTTGCAACCTCACACTTACACATCATTTTAGGGGTTAATTTTGTTTTTTTTTTCTTTTTTCACTTTGTTGATAATGACTGATACACTAGATTTTGTGGGTCATCGAAAGATGTAGTAGTTTGACAATTGTTCAGTAAAATCTCCAAGGATAGGAATGCAACTGAGATCATATCATGTTCATGGGCTTTCTTCAAGAGTTTTTTACTCCTTGGTCTGTTTCTTGACTAACACACCAATAATAAGGGTGTTTGAATTGGATTCTGAGTTAACTCAATACAATTTTTTGATTTATTTTATAGAGTATCACATTCTATTCACAAATAAATAATTTTTACAAAGTTTAAGATAAAAAAAATTTAAAATATTAATTTATTTAATTCCGCAAATAGGGATAAGAAAATGAAAATGAAGCACAAAAATCCCTCAAAGAACCTTACAAAAGAAGTGGTGAAAAGGTTAAAAGAAAATACAAAAATCAGAAATGAAAAAAGCAAAGGAACATAGGCATGTGAGGTTGAAGGATTGGTCCACTAAGATTTACCGCATTTATGCCACGCCCTTTTTTTGGTTAGTCGTTGGGTTCCAAATTCATGTGCTATATTTTTGTTTCATGCCGTTATAAAATTAAATATATATTTCATTTAAATTTTTACTATCATATCAATAATAAAGTAAATTTGGTACTTGTTTATCACCTATTTTACTTCTTTATTTGCTATCCTCTCTCACGTTCTATTTCTGAAGCAAAAAGTGGGCTCAATCTTGTTATTATAATTATATAGAATCTCCAGATAAAAAATTTGTTACTTCTGCAATTTGTGTCTGACTTTTTTAAGAAAAAATAGGAAAAATGGAAAGAAAAGAATGCTGAGAACAATGCTTAATCTTTTTCACTTTTATGTCTTAACCAAATTATGGTAAATATACTACTTCATCTGTTTTACAACATAGGCTTTTTGACTATTTTTTTACTTCTCAAAATATTTAATATTTTATAAATTTTAATAATTATTTTTTAAAAATATTACACTCACAATAAATATAATTGTCTCAATTTTTATTATATTAGTAATATTAATTGAAGATATAACAGAAAAATATTCTTAATTTTTCTTTCTTAATTTATACAAAATAGTCAAAAGACATTATATTTTGAAATGGATAGAATATTTATAGCTCAATTTACTTTCCTAACCTCAATACAGTGTTTTGCATCGTACTAATCTATCTTAAGATTAACCCTTCATAGTAATAATGCTAAATCACTGGTACCATATCATTGTTATATACTGGAAGCACTTTTTTTTTTTTTCACCCCACTACCAATTAAAATAGGACTAGATAAGAGTTACCAATGAAAATTCTACTAATTCCTTCAATAAAGAAGCATAAATCAGGTGCTGAGCTCAAGCTTTTTTTTTTTTTTTTGGGTTTTTGGAAGAATTCAAGGTTGTCCCTTCCCCGATGCCAGAGTATGCCTTTTTCCATACCGTATAGAAAATAAAATTATAGGGTAAAAAGCCACTGTAACATTTGAGATTTAATTACTAATGCCACCGAAAGTTAAGCTTTGTCGGCCCATAAATTAACCTCCTTCACTTTTTAAATTAAATTATTTTAGTAAAAATTAAACTCCTCAGATTCATTCCACCCATAATAAAGAAAATAGCCACTACACATTCCTTGATATCAATGCACATTTCAGATCATAATTTGCCTATAGAAATCCTTCCTGTGGTAATGTGGTTTCAATATTTTTTTCCACTTAACAAATTTTAAGGATATAAACTTAAAATCCTGATCATCTACAACACAATTCTGCAGATTGTGTTCGGTGTTTTCTATTATTATTTTTACTTAGAATATTGATATATTTTTTAATTAATAAAATTAATTTGAATTCAATACGAATTGTATTTGTAGAGTCTAATTCTTAAAAAAGATTTGACCTAAAATTATATTGTGTTAGGTTTTTATTTTTCGCATTGCTTTTAGCATTGGTACGTAATTTATTTTTGGAGTTTAATAAATTTGGAGATTAGGGGGGAATGACTGTTGTGTCGTCAGCTGATTGGTTATTGCATCATATTTTCCACATTGATTTAAAAGACAAATATTTAAACAATATAATAATCAAAAAAGGAAAACGCAGATTCCAAACACGGTTCCCAGTAAAAGGAAAAAAATAAATCATATCAGAGCATTAGGCCCACAAAAAGAGGGCCTGTGAACATCCTTCCATATTTTGCTTTTGTTTTATAAGAGCATAGTCAGCATTTTTTTTAAGATATTATCTTAATATTGAAGTATATAACACGACGATATGCCAAATCATCCCTTTCAAATCATTAGTGAGACAAATTATCAATAAAATTAATAAAGTTTGTTTGAGATGTGTAACTTTTCTACCAAGATTTTTATCTAATAAAGGATAAAAATTTTATTTTTATTAGAAATATAATTTTATTTAATTATGTATTATATTTTTAAAAAATTTATCAAAGTAACACGAAGTGTGAATATCTAATAATCAGTGAAATGTGTAACAAATCCTGAAAAATTTTAAGGATATTTTCGTCCATTAAAAAAATTTATTATATTTGTCTATATTCTATCTTTTTTTATGAACAAAATATAAAAATTAATATAGATAAAAAGAGAAAAGAAAAAAGAATTTATGGATAAAAATAATTAAAAATTTTTAGAAAAAGAATTAAATTAACGAAAATAACTTTGAGCCTCGGTAGCACATTTCACTAGTGGTTAGAGATGTAAATACAAAAAAAAAAATTGTTACTTTATGTACATAAAAATTTTAAAATAATTATAAAAGTAAAAATGCAATAATAGGCGATGGATAGATAGATATACATCCAATTTCTCCTAAAACGAATAGTGTGGAGTGTGAAATTCTTTTTTAAGCAAACCGGTATTGCTGTGTGTGTGTGTGTGGACTGTTGAGAGGAAGAGAGTGTTTGATGAGGAAAGTGAATACACTCTGAAAACACACACATGGTGTATCAGCACTCTTCTCTGGTCTTTCCACCCGCCATCACAATCACCATCACCGCCACCGCCACTATCACCACCGCGACGTATCTCTTTGTCGATAATTTCATAGTTTCTCCTTGTTCTTGTTCGCTGTAGAGCCGCCGTCACCGGTGGATCCCAACCATTTATTTTTCCCTTTTTCACTTGAAGGAGCAGAAAATGGGGTGCACGGCATCCAAGTTAGACAACGAGGACACAGTGCGGAGGTGTAAGGAGCGGCGTCGTTTAATGAAAGCTGCTGTTTATGCCCGTCACCACTTAGCCGCAGCTCACTCCGACTACTGTCGCTCTCTGCGCTTGACTGGCTCTGCCCTCTCCACGTTTGCCGCCGGCGAACCTCTCACCGTCTCCGATCACACCCCAGCTGTTTTTATACGCACTCCCTCCTCCTCCACTACAGCTACCAAACGCCCTCCTCCTCCCGAGGTCCCTTCTCCTTCACCACCTCCGCCCCCGCCGCCGTACTCCCCTTCGATTTCCTCCTCAAAAATGCCTCACATCCTGTCGGCCTCTTCCCATCAACGCCGCAAAAAGCCGATTAAACCAATTAAACTCCCTCACATTCTATCCGACTCCAGCCTGTCTTCATCTCCGAAGCAAGGTGGCCATGGCGATTTTAACCGCACGTTTTATACTTACGATGCTAAGGCAAATTCAAGCTACGCAAACACTCCCTCCCAGGCCTCATCTGTTTGGAACTGGGAAAACTTCTGTCCTCCCTCCCCTCCTGACTCCGAGTATTTTGAGCAATTAAAGAATAAAAACAATGCCTCCGTCCATGGCCTCCGGAATCATGGTCATGACGATGATGAAGAGGACGAGAAGGCATCCAGATATTCGGCTTATTCGAATTATTCACGAAATGAATCCCATCAGAAGCAAAACAAGGGAAGCAACAAGCAGTACGACTTTTTTGATGATGATAAGGCCTCCATCCATTCTTCTTATTCTAATTATTCTTCCCAAAACGATAAAAGTAATTCTTGGAAGCAAGGTGGTTTTGGTCGAAAGAATAGTGAAAATTTGCCTCATCTCAGTCGGTGGGACAGTGAGGAAGAAGAAGAGGATAGGGAGACAGAAAGAGAGGCCGAAAGGGAAGAGGTTCAGTGCAGTGAATGGGGCGACCATGACCACTATAGCACGACAACATCATCTGATGAGGATGAAGCAGAAGAAGAGTCTAGATCCAGAAGTGGCAGCCGTTCAAATTTTGGGTCCAATAGTGAGCCTGTGAAAGCTGCTGCTAATGCTAATTCTAAAGCTGGATACGGGCCGTCTTCTAAGGTGAATTTGCACGACCCTTCAACTTTTTCACGCAAATCAGAGAAGTTATCATCAGATGATGGAGGGTCATCCGTCAGCTGGGGAAACAACGCAAAAAGGCATGGGGAAATGGTTTCAGATATGAGTCTTGTGGTGAGACACAAGGATTTGGCGGAGATTGTGGCTGCGATTAAGGATTATTTTGACAAGGCTGCAGCTGCTGGTGAGCAAGTTTCTGAAATGCTGGAGACTGGAAGAGCTCAGCTTGATCGGAGCTTTGGCAAGTTGAAAAGTACGTTTCAGATCGAATTATTTAATTTCTATACGGAAATTGCTTGTAATTTTAAAATTAATCATGATATCGCATCTCGGCGAGTTCAGTTCTTTGCTTTTTCAATCTGAGATGTTTTCCCCCCAATTAGCAGAAATTCTTATGTGCTTCAACTATTTGGTCCAATAATGCACTCCTTTCTTCTTCTTCTTCTTTCATATGCCTTTTGAGTAAAGGGAGTGGAGAAGAAACAGGTTCATGCATCTGACTTAGCCTTTTTATGCATGTCCTTTTCGCAAATTTGAAATGGGGTAGTATTTGATTCTAATTTGGTCCTGCAGAGACGGTGTATCATTCAAGTGGAGTGTTGAGTAACTTGAGTTCTAGCTGGACTTCAAAGCCACCGTTAGTAGTGAAGTACAAGTTGGACCCAAGTTCGCTTGAGGTATCAGGAGGTCCAAAGAGTCTCTGTTCTGCTTTGGAACGGCTTTTGGCATGGGAGAAAAAACTCTATCAAGAAGTCAAGGTGCAATTTTCTTTCTTTCTTTCAATGAATTATCAGCGTTAGTAGAATTTACCTCTTTCTCCATAGAACTTTTTACGAAACTATTCTAGAGTAAGCAGACACTATACGGGCCCTAGATTATACGCAATAGTTGACACTGGTACGGAGGGGCCCTTTTGCTGTTTTGTGCTTTAGTAAATGACAAAAGTGCACCTCAAATGCTGGACTCGGTTGTTGGCTTACTATGCGCTTTGTGCACATACTGGTGGTATAAAATCTAGCGGTTTATAGTTTCCATAACTGCTTCTGAAAACATCTTTCTTTCTGGTGTAATCTAACTATTTCTATTGAAAGCTTTGAGACATCACAGAAGTGCATTAACTCTTTGGCATGGATTGACAACCTGAGATGATCTTAGTATGTAATTTGAAACATGCAGGTTGGTCTGCAGGCAATTACTTAATGATCTCTATATGCTGGATGAGAGCAGATGATACTTTTCTTCTTAGTCATCTTCTACGGTTGACAATTTCGTGATTTCCTTTTTATCTTGAACTTCTTGGATAAGATTGAGCTAAATACTCATGGTTTGGGTCTGTCTTTTGGTATTAATGGGTGATTCTTTTATCTTTTTCTTAAAGTACCGGAGACATGTCCGAAGATTTAAAGAACTGGATATGCAATGTTTCGTTGGCCACGGGAGCCCTATATATAAACCAAGTGCCTGTTTAAATAACTGCGATAACTAATTACTTTCATATACACTGATAAGATGATAGTTTCTCTCTCTCTTTCTCCCCCCAGTATCTTTTTTGGTGGAGAGATTAAAATTCAATTTATAGTTTCTTATTGATGAATAGTAACTTGGGAATTGACATTTACCTCAGGCTAGAGAAGGAGTGAAAATTGAACATGAAAAGAAGTTGTCGACCCTACAAAGTCAGGAGTGTAGAGGGGATGAGGATGCCAAGTTGGACAAGACCAAGGCTACAATAAAGAGACTGCAGTCCCTAATTGTGGTCACTTCTCAAGCTCTCTCTACTACATCTTCTGCTATTCTTGGTCTAAGAGACTCTGAGCTTGTCCCCCCAGCTTGCTGAACTCTGTCATGGGTAAGTAACTCTTTTTCCCCTCCAGATGCATTATGTATAAATTGGAAGGATTTGTGATAAAGTGGCAAAGCTTATATAATTATTAAATATCTGTTGAAACTGCACAATGTCAATATTTATTTTACTTGCTAAAAGTGAAGCACATGTACATGTTTAAGACTATGAAGAAATAACACACTAGTTAAATAGAAAAATTGTGTCTTGCTTTGGATATCTTGTAGAACAGCTCTTGAAAATTCTGAATTTGGTACTGCATTCCGTAGCTTTTTAACTGAAATGCGGCTAAGATTATCGGTTTTTAAATCTTTGATCTATAGAAACCATTTTTCTCACTTGATTCTGAAACTGATCTGATGTAATAGACTGATTCTTTAAAAATTTGAATTTGCCTGCGCTAACTTTGCCAAGAATAAACCAGAAAAATTTTTGGTGGGGTAACTTGATTACTAATAGTTAATATGTTTGCTTATTGTCTTTCAAGTTGAGCATATGGTTGTTGCATGGAAACATGCTAGAATACTGTGAATTACTGACTTGTTGCATTGGGTAGGTGAAATATTATGTATTGTGGTTTTGCATATCCGTTGCAGCCAATGTGAACTTCATACATCCATAACTTTTGGGGCCACCAACTTGCTTATGCATGCAGTATTAAATGGTTCGGGATTAGTTGAACTGTGTTTTCCCTGTTATGTGGCCCACAAATGTGGCCTGCACGTTTAACATCTAAATTTGTTGGATGGTTCAAGGTCATTTTATCATAGACATTGTAACATTGTCATTCTAAGCGAATTTTGGGTCAAAGTAGTATATGGAGTGCTAGCTATGTAGCTATTACATAATCTTTGATTTTCGAGGTCACAGTCCGCTGGCTCAGAGAATGGCTGTCCTAACATATTAACTGGATAATATGAAGTTTGCTTATTATGGAAACATTTTAGGTAGGTCATTATTGTGTGTACTATTGGTTCTAAATGCAATTCTATATTGGTGAAAACTGGTTAGGTTTATGTACATGTGGAGATCAATGAATCAGTTCCATCAAGTTCAGAATGACATTGTACAGCAGGTTAGGGGCCTTGTTAACCGCTCCACCAGAGGTGAATCAACCTCTGACCTGCACCGGCAAGCAACACGTGATCTTGAGTCAGCTGTGTCTGCATGGCACGCCAGTTTCTGCCGTTCGATAAAATTCCAAAGGGATTTTATCCGTTCCCTGCATGGCTGGTTCAAGCTCACAATGCTTCCTGTTAACAGCGAACAAGCTAATGCCAACAAAGAGCCCTCTGAGGTATTTGCTTTTTGTGACGAGTGGAAGCTCGCCCTTGACCGTGTACCTGACACAGTAGCATCTGAAGCCATCAAAAGCTTCATAAATGTTGTCCATTCAATATCTTTGAAACAAACAGAGGAGCTAAAAATCAAGAAACGAACTGAATCTGCATCCAAAGAGCTTGAGAAAAAGGCCTCCTCTCTGAGGAACATAGAGAAGAAATATTACAACTCATACTCCATGGTCGGAATTGGTCTTCCTGAAACTGGTCCTGATAATGGGCACGCGTTGGATGCGCGAGACCCCCTGGCCGAGAAAAAGATTGAGCTTGCTGCCTGCCAGAGGCGGGTGGAAGATGAGATGCTGAAGCACACGAAGGCAGTTGATGTGACAAGGGCAATGACTCTAAACAACATTCAGACTGGTTTGCCAGGAGTTTTCCAAGCCATGACAAGCTTTTCCGCTTTGATTATGGAGGCACTCGAGACGGTTTGCACACGTTCCTATGCTATAAAATAGATAAAAAATTTATCGAGTTAATTGGACCACTATTCTATTTTGCCTTTCTTTCCTGGTTGGTTGCAAACCTGAGAAGTTGGGAAGGGCTGGCATTTTTTCTTGTCAACTGGTTTACATTTTTTGCTCTGTTCTTTGGTTGGGTTAATTGCTTTGCAGTTTGTATCTTCGAAATGTAGATATTTGTAATTTTGCAATTTTGTCGCCCTTTTGGTTCCATGGAGAAGGGACATATCTGTACAGGAAATTTCTTGGACAATTGTATCAGAAGCCAAGTTAAACTTTATTGGGAGATGAATAAATATAATTTCTTCTACCAGAGTCCATTATGCTTTTATACCTTTCTTCAATTGGTTTTGTTTTGGGCGAGTACTTCTGCTGCACAGAATCAGGGATTTAAAACTTTAAACGCTTGCATACAGAAATCTAACAATTTTAATCTCGAGTAAAAGAGACATTTATTGTCCTGCAATTGAAAGTCGAAAGAGGCAGTGGTAGCAGAAACATAGAATCTTGCGAACAACAAACCAGAAAATGTTTAGTATTGTCAAGTTCTTGTTCAAATGAGAGGAGGGAAGAAGATGGAAGTCTACCAGTAAGGACAAAGAAAAAAGAAGGATGGTGAAGGAAGAAGACAACGAAATTTACCTTCGCAGAAACTAGTACAGTAATAATCAATGCCGTCTCGACTAGTATCTTGGACGTAGGAAAATATGTGAGCGACTGAGCACAGAGGAGCACGGTGGTGGTTGAGGGTTGTGTCAGAGGAAAGAATCAAGAAATTGTCGCCCTTAAAAGCCGCCTACAAGGTAGGACTTCCCACTTTGATCAGATGCACGCCTTGCTCACAGAATACACAACTTCGTGATATTTCTTAACTGTCCAAACGATATGAGGCTAAAAGTAAATTCCAGCTAATTAATTTATTATTGTGTGGAATTCGATTGCATCTCATATTGAAACTTAAAGCGAAATACAAGTTTACAATTTTTTTTTTCTCATAAAAAAAATTTAAATAAAAATTTTTAAACAGAAATTTATCGAATTCGACTGTACACTTAAACAAGTCAGGGACTTATGGAGGTACTTCGAGATGCTATTTCCTTTGAAACAAGGGCGGAAAAAAGGCGTTGATATATCTTGAGTTCCGATTTTTCTTTGCCTTTTCTATATATTTACTGGATAAATTTTCTTTTGTTATTATAAATGAAAGGGGTAGTCTGTTGTTGGATGTGGGGCTGGAAACTGAGTGCTGTGGGTAGCTTGGATTAAATTATTAAAGGCTAATTTGGATTTGACTTTGTCTCAGTCTCCCTAAGCCAAAAGCGACAAGGGAAGTGATCCCACTTAACTGCCAGACATTCTGCATTAAACAATTAGCTGCTCCGACACTGATGAAATTAAAAAAGAGGGAAAACTGCGTTGTAACCATCCAACCCACCGTCTTCCATGGGAGAAGTAATCAAAACCAAAAGAAATTGAATTGTTTATCTTCTCTTGTGCAAAATAGTTAATAGGTTGAGAGTTTAATTTCTGTTTATAATATAATCTTTCTTATCAAAAGGGAAAAGTGGAGTTAGTTGTTATGCATTGATGAATCATGATGTCATTTTGACCAAATACACAAATATGCAAATAATGATTGATTTGAATTGACACTAACTGGCCATGATACTGTCTCGTGAATAGATCCGACTAAACCCTGAAGCAACTATGATGCCTAAACATCGGAGCAAAAGTGCTATTCAGCCTTCGTAGCGACTGGATCTGGTGATGAGGACTGCCATAAACAAGCCAAAGTTACATAAATTATGCGTTCCTTTCCCTGAAGGAAGTCCCCATTCATGAAATAACAAAAGCTGCAGCTAAATTGAGGACTGAGGACTGAGGACTGAGGAGCGGACCGACTAAATAGCTGCTCCTTAGGTAGTACTCTGCCCTCTGGCTCTGCGCCTTGTTAATACATAAATACTGGAGTTGCTTCTTGAGCTTTTCACTGCTCTGTTCTTCTCTGTACAGCTGTATTAGTTCTCTTTCCTTGAGGAAGCAGGAATTGTCCCTAAAACAAAAGAAGTCAAAATATTAATATATATATATATATAATAGATAAAATAATAAAGTAAGAAATTTAATGTAAAATTTTAGACATTAAAATTTATAATCAAAATATTTAAAAATAATAAAATTCATATTTATTGATAACTATTAAATAATTAAATTTTTACTTTTATAAATAAATTAAATATAAGAAATTTAATTTTATAAAAAATATAAATTTTAAAATTCAAGTTATTATATAAATATTTTTACAAATTTTTTATAGTAATAATTAAAATTTTTTATTTTTATAAAATAGCTTAATATACTAAATTTAAAATTAATATTAATATATAAATTAAAATATTAACTTAAATAAATTTAATTTAAATTAAGATATTAAATTAAATAAAAATTATAAAGATAAGTAGTTTAAAGTTATTTTAATAAATTAAAAATAATTTTAATCAATTAAATTTGTAAAGACTAATTAAAAAAGTAAAAATTTTAAAAAATTAAAATTAGATATTTAAAATTATAAAAAAAATATATTATATTTTTATAATATATATATAAACAAATTCTTTTACATTTTACATATCATTCTTTATTCTTTAAAATGGGATTAACTCACGTCATCGTCATCGAACACAATACGTACAATTTCGACGGGGGCTTTGGGCCTCGGAAGTTGGGAGGAAAAGTACCTCGTTCCTCAGATGACTCGGATCCAATGCATTATCAAATATTCCACTCCCCTCCCATGTCCTAAGTAGTACGCCTTTTCCCGAGCAATCCACAGGCCCGATTATACTAAATTACTATTCTTTCCTATCCATTTTTTAATAAATTTTTATTATATTGATATATATTTTAAATATTTAATTATTTTTATAAAAATAATATATTATGTATTATTAATGTATTATTTTTATTATATATATTTAAATTTAATATAAAAAATTAATATATTATGCATTACTAATTAATTATTATTTTTATTATATATTATTTTTATATATTTAATTTTAACATAAAATACTTATTAATTAATTAATTTATTATTAAATTATTAATTAAACTTTTACAAAAACTCATATCAGATCAAACATATCAATTAAAAAGGAATGGTGGCATGCATTTTCTTCCTTTTACGTGGACCACCAAGAGTAGACAACCTTTGAATTCAAGCAATGCTGGATGAGACTAATCTATCAAGGAGTACATTAAAAATCTATAATTCATGGAATTTCTTCTCTTTTTTTTTTTTTGTATACATAGATCTTTTTATAATTCATGGTAGGTAGATCTGTTTATTTTTCTTAAGAAAATATTGTTAGAGCAAAAACCCTATTTTATTTTCTTTTTCCGGAAACACATAATCCCATTGCTATTGCAATGTGTTTGGAAAAGTACACTATTACCACTAACTAGATTATTTTTATTGCACATAATTGCATGGATGACTTCAACTTACATACGTGTGATAGGGAGTTAACTTAATTACAAATTTTGCCATCAAATAAATCTTTAAGTTTGGTTCACAACTTTCTCCTCAATATATAAAAATATATGCAATGACTAAAAGTAATAAAGAAAATAAATGGAAGCACCAAACGAATTCGAATAATAAATGAAACTTCTTTTACTATGCCCATCTGAATGATACTAACTCTAACCAAAAAAATTCAACTCTTTGATAAAAGGGCCAGTTTGCTTCTCTGACTTTTAAGAGTACTAGAGTTGTTCTCAAATCCCTTCAGGAGAAACCACAAGAGTCTGAAATCTTCTGAAATCTAAGAAATTTCTAGTGGGAGCCAATCTGTTCTTCGAGGCACACTGGCGTCAAACACACTAGCGAAAGACCCAGGCGAGCTCCTGTCTAATCAACCTACTGACATGGATACAACACAGGACAAGAATCCCATACCTATAAGCTAAAAGAACTCGAAGTCCAAGAATTTACCCCCAGATTTCATGTCTGTTCCTATAATCCTTTTACTGCTACTGCCGACTCCAACAGTGTCAACCTGCCCGAACTTTCCGGGAAACTCAGCCTCAACTGGTCTGGGCACTTCCGGCGGTGTACTGCAACGTATTAGAGCCCAATTAACACCTTCAAAAAAGGGATGCTGCTTGATTTCTGTCGCTCCCCTCTTTGTCCCCAGTCGGTGCTGTGGCTCTTTAACAAGTAAGCCGCAGATCAAATCACGACTTGCGTAGCTGGTTGCCGGGGAGTCTGGAAACCTTAATTGCTGTCCTACTACATTGAAAAGTGTTGCACGATTTCCTGAGCCCTTAAAAGGGGTTTTCCCATACAATAGTTCGTGAAGGAAGATGCCAAATGTCCACCAGTCAACTGCACTTCCGTGGCCTTCCCCCTTTATGATTTCAGGGGCTAAATATTCATGTGTCCCAACAAATGACATGGATCGTGCTGAAGTGGGTTCTGCAACTAGCTCAGGTAGCATGCCAGCAGGAAGAGCAGGCTCACCCCGAGGTTTTGGGGACTTTTTCTTGCTTTTCTGTGGAAAAAGCCGGGGAATGAAGCAAGCTGGCTGAATACATACAGAAGTAGGTTCAATACAGGCAGGTTGGACACAGAATGCAGCTCCTCGTTTAGAAGGATCAGAATCTAATGAAGAGCTTTTTATGAGGGTAGGAGAAACTGCACATCTTAGGGAAAGATCGAAGTCTGAAAGCATAATATGGCCATCATCTCGAACCAGAACATTTTCTGGTTTTAGATCCCTGTAGACAACCCCCAGCATGTGAAGATACTCAAGGGCCAAAAGAACCTCTGCTGCATAAAATCTGCTCAGATGAACAATAAAAGTTGTTGTTCATATAATGATAAATCATATAATAAAAGTTATTGTTCATATAATGACCAAGTCAAACAGTAAGTTGGGGGACAGGACCGGGAAGTTCCTGAGAATAAGCCTGATAAATCACATGATGAAGGAGGCAACTAAAATTCAAATCACATTAAACACAAAAAATCTGAAAAGTGATAATCTCATTCATGAGAAACAATAAAAAAAAGTTGCTAATTCCTTTAATTACTTGACGATTCTTTAGACTTGTCATATGACTCAGCTCCATCTTGAGAACAATAGATGCCAGATTCTAAAGCAAAATGGGGGTAATGAAAACTTCGAAGTTGATGTTAATGGAAAGACGTAGGTTTGGCATCAGATTCACTAGTGCACTCGGTCATTACAAGCGTTTTCATGAAATACAAAGGTTTGTCTAACCACAAGTAAAGTTTGACACGTGGTTACTGGTAGGAACATCATTTATGCAATATGTGAACTCTCTAGAATAATGCACAAAAATGGCTACAAGGAGGAATTTCACAGGGGGAGATTTGCAATTGAAGAAGCATAACTTGTTGCTTAGTATCATTTCATGCACCCAGAAAGACGAACACTATTAAGCAACAGCAGAAAATACACTCCATGTTTAACAATTAAAGGTATAATTCCTCTGTACGAGACAAAACAACAGAAGCAAATCCATACCGTGCAGCATATTCTGAAAAATGTTTCCCTGGTTGCCGCTGTCTCAAGGTATGCAGATCACCCCCAGGACAATACTCCATAACCAAACATGAAAATCTGTCTGTCTCAAAATGAGTATACAAAGTTGGCAAGAATGGATGATCCAGAAGCTGCAGAATTTCTCTTTCTGTCTGTGCCCTGGTTAATTTCTTCCTGCTTGCAAGTGAGGCCTTATCCATCACTTTCATAGCAAAAAAACAGCGAGTACCACTTAGCTCAGATAGATACACACTACCAATGTCACCACAACCAAGTCTTTTTAGCAACCTAAAATGACTCATGCCCAAAATACCATCACGTGCCCGAATGGCTAGAATAGCCTTCCATCTGGGATCATTTCCCTTGTGAGGCTTATTTGCACTACCAGTCATGTTACTCCAGTTGCTGTCATCACTAAGGCCACTGCTATCACTTGCTCGGCTTAGGCTAGTTTTAGCACTCTCAAGTGAATCTCCTCTCATGCTTGCTTTTGTGCTTTCATAGTTTCTGTCAATACTAAGCATGCCATCACTCATTATCCCATCACTCCTGTATGTACTAGTGCAGCTATTGACAGTGCTCATGGCTGTTACAACACCCGTACTGTCAATGCTACTGAGTGGACTTACATTGCCACTTGGAGGCAAGGAAGCATCCCAGATGCATTCTTTCTCCTCAGAATCTGGGGGCAGACTTGCATCTGTGTTTTGAGATGGACGAGGAATAGCAAATGGAGAAGAGATTGCCCCTAGGTCATTAGGCTCTTCAACCAGGCTCTCTGCAGGCGACAGAAGAGAAAGGCTGTGTTTGATACCAGGAACTCGAATGGAAAGATCCTCAATAAATGGTCCCTTCACGGAGAGACTCTTCACTAAGCACTTGCCATCCGCTTTGTTTTGGCCAATAGGTACATAGACTGGTTTCATAAGGTCTGTATCAACAGGTTCTGGAGGATGACTGACCCCATGGAATGAAGTGGAGCCTACTTCCTCAAACGAATCAACACTCTTCAAAGAAACAACATCTGGCATAAGTTCTTCCTTTTCCAGCAAATTACTCTTTCCCTTCCACGTTCGCACAGAAGCATATGATTTCAGGTCATGAGCATTCCGCACATTGGATTGATTTCCTACCTCTCTCACCAAATTCAAGCTGGCCTTCGTCACCTCTGGCATGACGGGTACCTGCCTGGGAATTGGTCCCGATTCAGGAATCTTCTCCATTTTCTTTTACCGTGTATCATCAGAATCTTAGTGCTGTTAGGGCTTATCTGCCAACAGGTAAGAAATGGAGTTGAAAATGCCGTTCAAGATTTCTTCAAATAGATAGAATACTATCAGATTTTCATTAAGACACAGCACAAATCAACAGACTAAGAAAAAACTCCAATGAAAGGAAATCACAGACTTGATAAATTCCTGGAACAACATGGAAATTAAAAGAAATGCAATTCAATCCATATATGGTTCTTATAATTCATAGAACTGGCAACAAACAAGACCATGCACTTGCTGGAAAGCTTTTTAGAACTCCACTCATGATATAGGATGTTGATCAAATGAAATGAATTTTCTCCTTTTTCACCGCTCTGCCCCTAAAGTGCAATGTCACAGACTGACAATACATCTCAACTCGACAAATAAGCCAACAGCATCTACACAGATCTGCCAGAAGGTTGTGCTCATGAAAAATGGAAGGGGGATTACTCTCAAGTTATTGCTTTTCAATATGAACACTTGACAAACATGACATCCCATTTTTCCAAAAGATATTCTGTGTTCTTTTGAAAAGGAAAGACATCATAACCACATCATAGTTCAAACTCAACCAACAATCAAATGTCACGCAACAGTGTCCCCGAAAATTCAAAGTTCCAGAAACATTCCGCGTTTTCTTCCCATTCAGAACACACCCAAGTACGCATAGATGGAATAGACGCCTATTTACAGACATAACAGGAAACAGATGCAGGGTATCGTTTTCCATTCTGCTGGAGAATTACTTGGTTTCCACGCAATTTGAGAGGCAACAATTAAAGAATCCACGACTAGAAAAAGAAGCAGAGAGAAAAGAGGATCTTAATGGAAAACAGAAAGAATAAACAAACCAAAAAATAAAAGGGAAATATCAAAACAATAGCTTCAACAGAATCAACCAAGTTAACAATAAAAATAAAACAAAGCTTCCACAGTCCGTACCACAAAACACCAACCGGATCTAGGGTTTCCTCGCCGCCCTTAACGAGACCTTACCCAGAGCCAACTCTCCTGTTCTCCCTTTCCCATCTCCCTTCTAATCTTCTGTCACCTATTCTAACTATTTAATCAGGCAAACAAAGCAGAAAATGCGACTAAAGCTGGAGCAAGCAATGAGTAGAAAACAGCCCGAGCTTCAGACAAGCAAATTCAATTTTATCCAGACACGACTGACTGAACAGTGCAGGCGCTATTGATAAGAAAGGACTTCGGTAAATGCAGCAGTAGTAGTAGAGCTTAATGCTATTTGGCGATGAAAGAAGGGAAAAGAGCAGCGGCGGACGGAGGAGGAGTAGCAGCTTTCGGTTGAATTTCAGTTACTTTGGTGGTGGAGGTCTTTAGTCGTGTGTTCACTGTGATCACCTGATCGTTTTAAGAGTATGGAAAATGAAAGAGAGAAAGAGAGAGAGAGAGAGAGGGGTGCAGTAGTAGTAGGATGTGTATTATTTTTAGCAAGCAGCTAGAAAGAGGAAAAGAGAGAAGAGAGAGAATATTCGAAGTGCACCAATTGTACTGCTAAGTACTGTTGGGGATTGACTGGAGATAGTTGCTACTTCCAAGCCCCCAAATAACGCTAGGTACTAAATGGAGGGTGGAAGTACCAACTAATGTGTAGTAGGAGCACCCTCTCGACCTCAAGAGTTGCATCTGAAGATTTTTTTTTTGTTTAAAAAATGTTTGTCATTTAATAAACTTTTAGAAGTATTTATAATTTTTTAAAATTTATCTTTTATTCTATTAAATTTTTAAATTTTTATCTTATTTATTATTACCAAAAGCAGCGAATAAAATTAACAAAAATAAAAACAAGTATTATTTTTTAATTATTAAATATTAGATAATTTAATATTTTCCTTTCAATAATAGTTGTCAAAATTTTTAATAATATGTATTCTCAAGATGTGACTAATTTGATAGCAACAGATGTATTATACTGATTTATTATAGATAATATTTAATTTCATAACATTATAATTCAATTAGTTAGAAATGTTGTTTATTAAGATATAGTAAAATATTTTATATTTAATTCATATTTATTTTTTAAGATTAAATAAGTTTAAATTTAATATTTTTTATCTTTTATATTATAAAAATAAATTATTTGTAAAAGAAAAATATGATCTAAAATAAAAAAAATTACATTAAATTTTACATTAAAAATTATTTGACCTTTGAAATCTTCAAGTTTTAAGTTACTAATAAATTATTTTATTAAATTTAATTCTTTGAATAAGTATAATAATGTACGTGAAGAAAAAATGGGTACAATGAAGTTGAAAAAAGGCAAAGTAGTTGGGTTTTAAACAAGCTTGAATTCCTCTTTCTTGTATACGGTTAGCAGAATTTTTAAATTAAGTGAAAAATAGAATTTTTAAACTTTTTATAAAAGATGGTTTAAAAAACAGAAAAATGGTGTTTCTATGTAATTACATCATTCATGGGAGCGTGGATAGCAACAAATTACGCTAAGAACACACCCGAGCGGTCAGATTGACCGGCCGCCGGCGGGGAGCGATGGATGATCCGAAGTGTTAGAGTTGGGGGGCAGGGGGTGAAAAGAGGAAGAAATTGAGATTTCTCACCGTTGGGATGGCCCAGAGGTGGGACCCATCTATGTTCCGTCTTTGGAATACACGTCTTTTCAAAAGCGGGCCGAAGCCTCAGTCCAAAGTTAGAGAGAGTCCAATATCTCTCTGTCACGTCGCCTCTCCCCCCCCTCGCTTCTCAGGACACCTCGGTCGTCGTTCCCGACCTCAGACCTTTATTTTGATTTTCACAATGGGAATTGGGATCACAAATGCCCACTATTTGTCCTTAATTTCACATTAATTATACTCCTTCTCAGTTTTCTCAAAAAGAAAATAAATAGAGTAGCACACTAATTATATTTGTTTTTTTACTAATTACATAATACATTATAATTGAAATAAAAAAGTTACTATAATCAATTAAAAAAATATCATGTCTCGTCAACTCGAAGTAGATAAAATAAAATAAATTCTATTAAAATCTTTCTCCTAGTGTCGTTATCTCTAGTCTCATGAATCAATTATTTATAAAATTTTATTTTATTTTATCCTTTTAAATAACTATTTGTAAAATTCTAAGTATATTAATGATTTTAAATTTTATTTACGAATAAAATAAAAAGTCAATCGATAACTCAGAGCTAAACTGGGTAAGGAAATAATTTTAATAAAATAAAGCATACAATTCGGAACTATGAAGAGCGACAGAAGTAGAAATGGTGGAATTGAAGATTTGGATGAAGAAATGGAGACCCTTTGAAAAGAAAATTATAATGGTTTTAAGGTAAATAAATAGGATGAGTGACAAAAAGATACATAAAAATAAAAATCTGGCTAGCTCGAAGCTCCAATCGTGACAGGAGCTTGGAGCTTGCTGAAGTTAGTTGCAGAAGATTGATATGCACGATAATTTTGTGATAGAGTTTGATTTTAAGTTTTTTATTTATATTTAAAATTTTAAAAATGCACCGGAGACTGTAGAGTAGTAGAAATTAAAAGAAGCCACCAATTAGACAAAAATGGGCCCCTGAATTTGGTATTTTTCTTCACCTATAGCGCTTTATCACCCTCACTTCCGTAGGTGTTATGCATGGAACATAAGCAATTGCTGAATTGGTTGGAGACATTGGAGCTATTCTTAAAGATCCCCATACATATTGTGCTTTACAACCTAAAATATTCACTAGGTTTGTTCATTCAGTTTTTCGGTTTGATTTCGGTGTGATAATTCGGTTTTTAATTCGATTTTTTTGAAAATTTACAAAATCGAACCGAACAAATTTTTTCAAAAAACTGAACCGAACCGAACCGGATTTCAGTGTGATAATTCGGTTAAGTTCGGTTAAAAATCAAAATTGAAGAAAAGAGAAAAGAACGTATTTCGGTAATGCGTTCTTGAGGTAATTTTATTTTAAAATTTTAAATTTTATTAAAGATCGCATTACCAAAATGCGTTCATATATAAATTTTTTAAAATTTTGATTTTTCAGTTCGATTTTCGGTTTGAGATTAAAAATCGAAAACCGGACCAAATTTCATTATAATCCAAAAAATCGAACCAAACCGAATCTAAATATATATTTCAGTTCGGTTCGGATTAAATTTTCGAATTGCACCAAATAATGAATACCCCAAATGTTCACTCATAAATGTTGAAAATCATGCTAGATTTGGTCAAAATGATGCATATAGAATTATAGATAGATAGTCTTCTCTTTTGGCTTCTTTTTAACTGCTACCATCTTTTACGATTAGTCTAAAATTGCTACTATTCACTGCCTCACATTCATTAACCCATCATCTAACCAAAAAACACGACCACATTAGATGTCCCCTTCCTCTTTTTGTCTCCCTGTGGGCTGTTATGGAAGAAAAATTCCTCTTGCCTCCAATGGTAAATTATAATGACATTTCATCTTTACGCAAATTTTGTAAATATTTAGGGCAAAAAGTGCCACAGACACTCGAACTTTGTCATATTATCGACTTTAGCACTCAAACTAAAAAACGGACGGTTTTGACACTCGAACTTTAAATCGTGATTGACGTTGGCCCTTCCGTCCCACATGACTGTTAAATCTCAAACGACGTCTATCACATGCCCATCCACATGACCAGTATTGGGGGTATTTCTGTCTAATTACATGTTGCCCCTTTAGTCTCTCTAACGTCTTCCATTAAACTGATTCAAAATCTACAACCGTCGCTCTTGGGTTCAAGAAATAATTTTTTCCATTGCAGTTTCTACATAGTTTTGACATTCAGAATCTGCATCCTCACATTAAAGCTCCACGCAAGGTTAGAAGTACTCTTTGGCGGAAGCGGAATGAGCTGGGTCATCAGAAACAGAGATGAATATCTCGATCCGTATATGGTTTACCGTAAGTGAACTGGGTTCTATCTCCATTCGCACTCTTCTTGCAAAAATTAGTTTTCTGTGGCCTTACTGTTATGGGTTCCCTCTTTTTGTTTAGAAGTTGTGAACTTTGATGGGTTTTTCATGCTTTTTCTACTCCAAGATTTTATATTTGTTGAAGTAATGCGAGCTGTGTGTGTTTCTGTGATGAAACTTGCTTGGAGAAATTTTTTGTTAACTATGTTTAATTGACTTTGAAATGTAGTTGCAGAAGATAATCATTTATTATTTTCTGTGTATTGACATCGCATACATGTATTTGCAGAAGACAATTGTGAGTATTTTACTATAAAATTGCACCATGGTGGATACTTTACTGGGGAAGAGTATAGGTGGTATGAAGATGGTGAAGTAGATTATGTTGATTTTTGCAGCGTAGATAGAATGTCAATGCATGAAATTGATGCTATGTTAAAACAATTGGGTTACAAAGATCAGACAATGTTGTATTACTATTTGGAGCCTTCCGGGGATATGAAGAATGGGCTAATTTTAAGGTGACAATGAAGTTCTAATGATGTGTGCTCTTATAGAGAGGGTTAAAATCATTGAATTATATGCTGACGTTAGGAAAAGGGAGGAGATAATTGAATTGTTGATGCAACTTCCAGAGTTTAAGAGTGAGCAAAGAAAATGCAGTGTTGTGATTGAGAAATTGAAGATGAAAACACACACAGACCGAGGCCCATGTTGATGCTTCTAAGCTGTCATACATCTCAAACCTATGATAGAAGTACAATGGTTCAAGATGTTGATCTTGTTGCTGCAAGCCGATGTCACGTTAATATGCCAGAATGTAGGCGACCAAGTCAACCGTTAAGTAATATTGAGGAAGAAGTTGATGTTGTGGGTGGAGAGGGCATTGCAGTAAATGGCGAAGTTCTTGGCAGTTTCTTCCATGGGGAGATAATGCTCAAGGGGTAATGGATGAGGAGATAATGCTCAAGGGGGTAATGGATGAGGGTGTAGGGGAGCAAGTTGATGGCCATCAAGTCTGCTGCGGTAATAGAACAAGAGTCCTCGAATTTGATGACGATTACGATGCAGATTACGAGATTGAACAATTCGGTGATGATGATTCGTATTGCATGGATGATGAGGTGGTTGATGATGAACTTGCTACGAGAGATGGCGAGTCGAGAAAAATGGGGGTAAGGCAAAACAAAAAAACTAGAGAGGCTTCTCAAGAGACAATGCAAGAAAGCCAAGATGCACTAGTCGAAGATGACATGGAGGAGCATCTATCCGATGGAAAATCCGATTGCTCGGATTACGAAGGTGAGCAATTTAGAGGCGAGATACAAATATTTCAATTCCGAGAAGGATATGAGGAGACCTCTATTTGAGGTAGGGTTACGGTTTAAAGATGCACTCGAGTTTAGAGAAGCGATCGAAACTATTTGATCAATGAGGAAAGGTCGAGAAGTTCGGACCAAATGAAAAGGAGCGAGTCGAGCATCTTGCAAAAAATGAGGCTTGTGGGTCTGGTTTGTTTTTGCTTCGTTGAGAGGGCAACCAAGTGCAAAGATTTAGTGATAAAATCTATGAGATTGAAGCATACTAATTGCTCCCATGAGTGGCAGAGTAAGCACATCACTGCTAGATGGATTGCAGAGAGATTCTTAGAACGAGTTAGAGTCCACAATAAAATTCCTGTGGCTGCAATCAGACAATGCATTGACGAAGAGTACAAGGCTGAGATAAGCAAGTACAAGGCATATGCTGCAAGAAGAATAGCTAGGGAAATAATTTCTGGTTCAAATGAAAATCAGTATGCAACAGTTTGGAGATATGCAGCTGAGTTAAAAAGGACACATATTGACACCTCAGTTGAGATAGTTCATGAACCCTTCAGGGAAGCAGGTGGGCAGCCTAGGTTCATGAGAATGTATGTGTGCCTAGGGCCACTGAAAAAAGGATTCATGTCATATTGTAGGCCTCTTATTGGAGTTGATGGCTGCCATACCAAAGGTTTGTATAGAGGTCAATTGCTAAGTGCAGTAAGTATTGATGCCAATAACGGATGGTGGCCTATAGCTTATGCATTGGTTGAGAAGGAAGCTCGAGAGCAGTGGAAGTGGTTCTTTGAGTTGTTGGCGGATGACTTGGAGATTCCAAATCAGGGATTAGCATATACTTTCATCTCTGATAGGCAGAAGGTAGGGGTATTCAATTCTTCTCATTGCTTGTTTTGTTTGTGCAGCTTCTAACAATATTATTTTCACTTATGTATGTAGGGGGCTTGACTCGACTTTAGCAGAGATTTTGCCAAAGCGTGAGCATAGATACTGTGTCCAGCATATGTATTGCAATTTCAAGAAGTTGCATAGAGGCAAGGCCTTAAAAGATATGCTGTGGAAGATTGCAAGATGTAGCAATGAACAACTATATGTCGTAGCTATGAAAGAGTTAGAAGACTATGATCAAGATGCACATAGATGGCTCGTAAATGGCCCAGACCCAAAGCATTGGTGCGGGGGCATTCTTTTCGAATCGGACGAAATCGATATGCTATGCAACAATTTATGTGAGTCTTTTAACTCTTATGTTCTAGAAGCAAGAGACCAGCCCCTAATAACCATGGTAGAGACAATTAGAATGATGCTAATGGGCAGGATAGAGAATAGAAGAAGCTGGATGCTCAAGAAACAAGATATGCAGATATGCCCAAAAATCAGGGAGCTGGACCAAGGATAGCAGGCAGTGGAAACCTCTATGGAATGGAGTAGATGGCTATCAAGTGGCTGGACCAAGGAAAATGCAATTCATTGTTGACTTAGGTAAGAAGATCTGCAGCTGCATGTCGTGGAAAATATCTGGAATCCCATGCCCTCATGCTATTCTTTGCAATGCATAAGAGAGGAGTAAACCCCCGATGACTATGTGGATGTATCATTATAGAGCAGATAACTTTATGAAGTTATATGACCATGTTCTTGAGCCAATCAATGGGGAAAAATCAGTGGCTGATAAGCGATGGGGTATTATTGGACCCCCGAGGGCCACGCAAACAACCCAGACGGCCAAAAAAGGCTAGAAGACGGTCGGTGGAAGAAATTGAGGAAAGTTACGTAAGGATAAGGAGGAGAATTATCATACACTGCAAAAGATGCAAGAAATCTGGCCATAATTCTAGAAGTTGCAAAGACAACATCCCTCGAAAATGCAGATGTGGAGCACCAAAACATAGTCAGCGAGGATGAACAGCCAAAACGGAGAAAGGTTAGTGAAAAGGAAACTAATTCCATTCTAGACTGTTGTGGAACATTACTAATTCTAATTTTCCTTGCAGGCTCCTACCAGAAGAACAACACATTCCTCTGATAGGCCACTTCCAAGACCAAAGAGAGCAAATAAAAGATCTGAGACAGTGAAGAAATAGATGATTAGTTTTAGCAGTAGATGCCTTATGGCTTTGGGCTTATGTGGATGTATTGTGGATCTCGTAGTTGAAATATTCTCGTCACATGTTAAACAAATGAATCTTTTGTTTATGGAGCGGCGTATTTTGACTGCTTTTGCCTTGTTTATATCAATGTAAACCTTGTTTTTCCTTGGCTTGGCTTTGGTGCATGTTCAATGGCAATATTTTTAGGACAGTTTCATTTTTTATTGCATTGAAACCTGGCCTCATGTGCAAGCATTTTTGAATATGAAACATGATCCGAAACTAACAAGTTAGCTCTCGGACAAAAGCTCAGTGCCTATAATGTACATAGAAGTTCACAAATTTACATTCACCACAACACATTTGGAAGCAATTGTCATGGAAGTTTTCTATCTTCGACCACAAAATTAGCAAAAAGATAGAACCAAATGCTAAAAAAAAAGAAAAAAGAGGGCCTACTAACACCGGCCTTACTAATCCCCATCCCGAAGCACATGGACTAACTCCAGATGAGACTATCGTCCAGAGAATCACAAAGGTAACAGCAACCCATCTAAATCTACATCTTAACTTGCGCACTTCGACTTCAATTTCTTGTTTTTTGTTCCTCAGCTTCTCAATCTCTTCTTCAAAATTTTTCCTGTCTTCAATAGCTGCCTCAAGCTCACGCTCCACTCTGTCAATCCGCTTTAATAGTCCAGGTATTACTTCCAAAGATCATCGCACATTTACGGATCCGACCCACTGGAAAAAATTGCATCTCTCACCCTTCAAAAATCAACCAAATAACACAATAATTTACCCAAACAATTCCCTCAAAATTATCATTCATATGATTCAAACTAACGAGGAGAAATAAAAAAGCTTACTTGGGAATATCCACAACTTGCAAATCTTCTAGAAGGGTTTTTATTGGTCCAAGAAGTCCTCAGTGCACAGATCCTTCCACAGTAACAGTTGGGTAGCAAAAACTTTGTTGAGGAACTTGGCATCCCTGCAAACTCGGTTGGAATTGGTGGAAAAGGAAAAGAAAAAGATGTATAAACTTGGGGTTAGGTAGAATGTTGACTTTTGGTGGCAAAATATTTTTAAGACGTGCTTGGCATGTGATCAAGATAGTAGAGGGAAATATTGGCGCCATTACATCACCTAAGTTGTCGGACAAAAATAGCCTCCAAGTTGGGCATGTGATAAACGTCGTTTGAGATTTAACGGTCATGTGGGACGGAAGGGTCAACGTCAATCACGATTTAAAGTTCGAGTGTCAAAACCGTCCGTTTTTTAGTTTGAGTGCTAAAGTCGATAATATGACAAAGTTCGAGTGTCTGTGGCACTTTTTGCCCAAATATTTATGAGACGAGTTTGGAATTAGCATATATGCTTTGGCCGGTTACAATGCTAATGGAATTTTTTTAGACACGTGCTAAATGAGTCCTAAATCATTACATTTATATATTTTTCATCTAATAATTACAAGTTCACACATTATTTATTAAATAATTGTGAATAATTATTCACATGAGCCCTTACTCATATGACAATTCAACAATTGATATCTCATTGAACGTGTGATTTTTACTAAGCAGCATACATATTGCACCATTAAACTATTTAAATGTCAAGAATAAGGTGGCAACTTAAATATATGAAGTTTCAGACTTAAACTAATTCGATGCGTACAGAAGAGCATCTACTTTGGACACTTTAGATGAGGTTCCTCTTTTTGTTGGTACAGAAGTGACAATGTCCATCTAATGCTTTAAGCAATATAATGGCAAAGTAACTTCAATGTTTGTTGGTTCAGGAATGAAAGATCCAACTCCTAAAACGTGCTTGCAAATGCTCCCCTCTTCTGCATTGTAATTTTCATGTAGTATTTTAAGATCTTCTCTACCTGCATTGCTTTTGATTCTATCTTGTTACTATCTGAAAGATTAAAAAGTTAATAGTGGGATCATACGTTAATAAGGCTAATGTTCTTTGAATCATGGCATAATTAATTACAAAAATAGACTTCAAGTTTGAATATTTTGAAAAAAATACATAAACATTCTATTTTGAACGAAAATAAGGTTTTAAGGAAATACAATACTTAACAAGTACTAGTAAATATTTCTTAGTAGATATTTCCAATTCTTGCCTAAATATACACGTAGATTGCGAAATGACTCGAATAATTCTAAGAGTGTGATTGGATAAGATTTAGTTTTGAGATTTTTGTTTTACATTTTATAAAAATTAAATTATTTGTAAAAGAAAAAATAGATCCCACACTTAAAGTGAGATTGGATAGTGTTTTGTTTTGAAATTTTATATCTTGAATTTCGAGAGAAAAATTTTTTTGTAAAAAAAAATAAAATCTAAGATAAGAAATTTGTATTAGATTTTGTAGTGTAACTCAATCTAAATATACTATTAAAGTTTTAAATTTAATTTTAAAATAAAACTTGTATAACTTAACCATAAAACATGCCAAAATAGCATGTCTATACAGACAAAAATAAAATAAAAGAAGGGAAGGAGTAAAGGAAGAAACAAAGAGCCGCCAGAGAGGGAGAAAAAAATGAAGCAGTTAGCGGGCAGTGTGGAAGAAAAAGACGGGCGAGCGTGCATGCTCTATCAGTGTCTAAACAGTCGCACATAAGGACGACAGTAACCTGCCCTGACCCATCGAGCAGCCTTCCCACACAGGAAGAGGAAGAATGCTCAGACCGCCATCTCTAATCAGCCATCGGTCGGTTTATATAATTCCACCGCATGCTGCCGCTGGTCCACCGTTGTAGCCGCTCGCGACAATGTTTGTTCCCCGACTCCCTGTGCCTCAAGGTTCAAGCTCAACGGCGTCAACGATATCAGACCACAAACGCATCCAGTAAACAACTCTTCTCACCGCGTAGATTACATCATTAATTTAGTAAATTTATCAAACACATTAAATACTTGCTTTCATATATATCTTAATATGTATTCGTTAAATAAATTTATTGAATATGCATAATAACCCTCAAATTCTACCAGAAACGGAGAAGTAAAAGACTAGTTGGATGAAAGGTTTGTGTGAATAATAATTACGTCTAGACTTTCTACTGTAGAAAGTGGGCTATAATGCGCAAATAGTCATGTGGGTCTAATATCCTATGAAATCTGAGCTTAGTGATTAAAATGATTAGGTTAATATTTTACTACTAATTACAGAGTCACTCTCAGTTTTCCAAAAAAGAAGGGTTTTGTAATATGCTGTGGGCCAATGGATTCCTCCTTGCTTTTTGAAAAGGAAGAAAACTAGAGGTTTGAAAGTAAGTGTTAAATAGGACTTGGGAGTATTGGAATTAGAAAAAGGGAATGCTGGCATTCAAAGGTGGGTTCCTCCAATGATTCCTTTCTCACTTTTATGGTCCATTCCACTCGTAGCCTCCTTTTATGTGAATTTTTTGTTAGTGGGAGGATGCACAAATTTTTTTTCTCTTTTTCAATCTATGAATCTTGCACTAACAGAGGAGCCCAGAATATGGATACTACTTCCTTTTCTTTTCTTGAGTTTAATACTGTTTGTAAGATTGGGTTGGTCAATTTGGTTTGTTTTGAAGTTCAATTTGTTCGAACCATCTGCTTGTGTATTTTCTGCTTTGGTAACAAAAAACAATGCAGGGATCTTCAAAGCTTAAAGAATGACAATTTCTTTGAACTTTCTTGGTTGAATATGGTTTGGGTAAAAGATGTAGTTAAGAGCACTATTCAATTTGGAATTTCTTGGAGAAGATAAGGAAGAGAGATGGCCTAAACTAATGAACATTTTACAACTCAATGTACTGAAAGCAGGGCAGTAAAGAACATCTATGGACTCTCGAGTTAAGAGAAACTGACCAAATCCAATGGGCCATATCTAATTAAACCTTTGACAAAAAATGCAGTGCAGGAGTACTAAAAGGATACCCAAATTGATGAATAAAGGTTTTTATTTCTTGGGCCCAACCCATTTTCCGCTCGATCCAACTAGATCATTGATGTATCCACCCGCCCCCAAAAAAAAAAAAAGACCATTTATGTATTTCTTTAGATATTTCTTTTTTTTTAAGGGTTTCGATTTCTTTTTCCTTTTTCCCCCTTATGGATTCCACAGATTTCTTTGTTCTCCAATTGGTTGGTCTGGAAAATTCTAGCACTAAATGCTCTACTTTGTAGCCAAAATAAAAGCTTGGATTGATTCATATTTGGACATACTTAACCTACGCAATTCCTCAAAAAAACAAAAAAAAAAAACCTATACCCCCCATAGAGAAACCGCACAAAAAATGAAAGTTTTTTGAAATGAAAACTTGTGGTTAGTGCAATGTATAACTAATATCTCAAGATATCAATGAAAATCAAAATGTGTTTTTACTTTTCTAAGTAGGTGTAGAACAAGAGGTAGTGTAGCTTATAACTTTAGGTAATTTTTTTTTTAAGTTTAGGTAATAAAGTAGGATATGATAAAAGCACAAGTAATAAAAATTGGTTTGATTTGCATCTTCTCTTCCAATCATGGGAAAAAAAGAATATGTTTGAACAATTTTTTATAAAAATATAAGATTTATGTTCCAGTGAGATTTTAAGACATTTACCTAAGGGTGTATTTGATAAAATTGAATTCTGAAAACAAAAATTTGAAATATTTAACTATGAATTTTAAGCGTGAAGTTTGAAGACTGAATCTAATGATAAAATCTAAATATGAATTTGAAGAATTAATTAATTTATATGGGATAATTATTTATCAATGAATTTTAAATTTTGGAAAAAAATATAATAATTAAATAAGTAATTAGCATACTTAAAGCTACTTTGATTCACTTAAAATTTATGAATGTAATTAAGTAGATCTTAAATAATTAAGTGATTATAAAAATTATTATCAAAAGCACATACAAGATTAAGCACTTAATAGTATTTTGTTATCAAACATGCTGAATTCAATAAGTACTTAATCAATTAATTTTAAATGTTTAATTGAGTTATCAAACATGTCCTAAGATGAGTTAATTTTTATACTAGTTTATAGATTTATGGAGATAAAGTTGGCCTTCAAAAAAAAAAAAAACAAAACAAAACAAAAGGAAAGGAAAAAAAATGGGCCAGCAAAAGATTTAACAATTGATCAGCACAGGTCAACAAGTTACCTAACCCAAAAAAAACAAAAAAAAAAACAAAAAAGGAATTAAAGTGAGTGACCACAAGTTAAAGCCAGTTCGTTGCATTTCACAAAAAAACAAAAATAAAAAATAAAGCCAGTTTGTTGCCTTTTCGCAGGTGAACCGGGGAAGGCAACCTGACCTTCAAAGTACCACTTCGCCAGGGGAATATACTCGAATTTAGATGGCCAAACCATGCTCGGAAGCAAGACAAATAAATATATATCAACAAAATTCTCAATATTATAGAGTATTTTATTAAAGTCTTTATTTATGTGTAAGAAAAAAAATATTAGATTTTGTACAATAAATTATAGATGATTAAGAAATCTCCATAACAATTATACAAAAAGCTTGTGAGAAAATTGATAATTAAATAATAAATGATTGGATACTTGGACAGGGTTTGATTTTGAAACTAAATACAAAACTTTAAGTGTGTGACTCACATATTTTCTCACAAACAATTTAACTTTTACAAAATTTAAAATAAAAATTTTAAAATTAAACATATCTAATCACACCTTTTATTTTGAGGCATAGCTCCTCTCCATCCCGTGTGAAATTCCTTTAGATGTCCTAAGAAAAGACACACTCGAGCTCCACTACATATAGAAAAATGCATTATAGTACTCAGGGAAAAAAAAAAGAAAAATCCATTAGAGAAAAAAAGTGTAAATGGAGGATGAAAACAAAAGCTTAACGGAAAACAAAACGGGAGCCAAATTGATTTCGGATGACGCTAACAAAAAGGTGTGTTACCGAAAAAAAAAAAGAAAAAAGAAAAAGAGGGCGAAGTTGAAAAGGGGAATCCAAGTGCCACGTATGAAAAACGTCAACGTCTTTCTTTGATCGTCCCAGTTTTCCGTTTCGAAGTTCCACTATTTGCTGCGCCTCCGCTTTACCTACCTACACTTCGACGCTGATCATCATCCAACCGACAACAGTTTATCTCTCCTTCTCTCTCTAGAGCCATGGCGGCAGTGGCCTCCCAGAAGATGGCGGAACCCTCGATTTCCCCGTCACCGTCAATGGAACGTAACCGTTCCGCACTAGTTTCTGACGCGGCCGCCTCCGACTTGCCCACCGGTGATTCACCGGATAGTCCCTTCTTGCTTGATCGCTCGCCCTCCTCTTCTAGACAATCTGATGACCAGGTTTTTTATTACTTGCGTTTCAATTGAACTTCCTTTTCTCACTTATTACTTGATTAACTTCCAATGCTGATTCCTAGTTTCTCCCAAGCATTAAGATCATTGACTAGAAAAAAGAAACGCGCGAGACTTCTTTTTCTAGGAAGTTTGTAATTTTTATTTTGAGGTGGTAAAGAGTACTGACAGGAAAGAAACTTAGAGAATTCTTGAATGAAGTAACGGTAATGAGAAGAAATTCACATTTTCTTCGGCTTGCGGATAATGTTTGAGGAGAGGAGAGGGTGAAAGAATAAACGTAATTTTCTACACATCATTATAGGATTTTGCTGTGGATTTGAAACGGAACATAAATCGGGTGGAATTGATTATTAATAAATTTTATGTTTGTGAGTGATGAAAAAATTTGTTTGCATCTGTTGGAGGTGGTCTAATTTTAACAATTTCAGATGTTGCATTCATTGTTGGTTGCAGAATCAGTTATCTTTGAGAAGTGAAGAGTATCGGCATCTGTTTCGTCTTCCTCCAGATGAAGTGAGTGAACTATTACATTCTTCTTCAGTTATTGAAATATGTATTTCCTTTTCTTTTTTTATTATTATTATTATTATTTTTGTGTGTGTGTGTGGCCGGGGGGGGGGGGGGGTTTACAATTTTGAATTTTTACTACTATAATGTAGCACTGGATTTGTATGGTTGTCTGATAATGTTAGTTTCTGATTGGTTCTTCCGCATGAGAATGCCTATATGCCTGATGGCCTTTTTTTTTTAATAGAAAAGTTGGGCGTGACTGGTAACTAAACCTGGAAATGTTCAGTGCAAGCATTTTTATGATATTGATGTCACTTCGGCTTTAACTTCGTTTTTCAAAAGGAAAAAAAAAAAGAAATTATAGAACTTGGCTTGCTGCGGTAAGTATTGTAGATTTCATTCATCTACATTGATCTATTTTTTACCATTTAATTTCCTATCTAACACAGCAGATGATATTTGACTTTATGTGGGCAAATGTATCATAGAAAGTTCAAATATTGAAGTTTCTGCGTTGCAATTAAGTCTTCTTTTTTCAAATTTTTGCAGGTTCTTATTCAAGATTTTAACTGTGCATTGCAAGAAAATTTTCTTCTTCAGGTGGTATTGTCCTCGTGGTATTTAATCTGTAACAACTTCTTATTCTGCTAGATGTTTGGCAGGATGGCAATTTCTTTCCAACACCTTCTTACCACTTTGGTTTTCAATATGAGTGCTTATGAGTCCAAAGTTTATTTTTGTTGAGAGCTTTGTGGGGTTATCTTGTTCATAATAGCTGACAAAATTCACTGGTTGCAGGGTCATATGTACCTCTTTGAGCATTATATATGCTTTTATTCCAACCTCTTTGGGTTTGAGACAAAGGTTTGATTTGAGCTCTGTTTTGTTGTTTAATCTTGTATTCTGTTGAACTTGACTACATGTGAAGAAGTAAATTGCTTAGTTTGTTTGATAATTAATAAAATGAGGGCTCTTTAGCATTCCTATGTTCATGATTGCAACTGTTTCTTTTCTTGTCGGTCATGGCTTAAGAACATATGATGAACAAATATACTAAATTCGAACTATTGAAGATGTCTGTGCCTTGCTGAAACACGTTACTCTTCATCTTGTAAATTGCTAAACTTAATGCATCTAAGTAATTGATATTCCAAAGACCTATTGAATTATGTCCTCAATTCTCTGTGCCCTTCAATAACATAAAATGCCTGGAGGACTTGTTTCGGTGGAAAAATTTCTGAACTCATTTCCTTTTCTTTGCTTAAGTTAGCATTTTTCTCTCTTTCTCTGTGCTCACGTACAAGTACTTGCAATAGCTGTTGGATAAACATACTCAGTCAAAGACATGCTTAAACCATTCATTAGTTAATAATTGTCAACAGATGAAGAATCAATGAATTGTTAGAGAATTTTTATTTCCATTTTTATTTTTTTAATTCAGGCAGCACAGAATGCAGATCTGTAGACTTTAGATGTTTACCAAATGACCTAAACCTGAGTCTTCCTCAATTAGTTTTGTGTTGCAGCTTTTTCCCAGTTGATTTTTGCCGCCTCCATTTGTAGACAAGTTGTGAAGTTTATGTGGCACCTTATACTTTTGCTGATATCTAATTCTCTAGCTCTTTAGTACGTTACTTTGTTGCCTACTGATGGTATTTGCAGTTTGTGAATGCTTTATTCTAACTTCTAACTTTTGTTCAATTGCTTGCTGTCTTGGTATTGAACCCTGATCTCTGTCTTGGTTTTATTGTAGAAAATAATCCTTTTCCAGGAAATCACATCTGTGAGAAGAGCAAAAGCTGCAGCTATTTTCCCCACTGCCATAGAAATTATAGCTGGAGGAAAGAGGGTACTTTTAAGACCTGCTGTTTTTATCGTGTAGCGGATTTCTTACTAATATAATTTGAAAGAAAGACAAGAATTGTGTTCTTCCAGAGGATAGAATTAGCGGCAATGTCTAATTGTTTCTCTCGCCTGTTGTGTCATGGCAGTACTTCTTTACATCTTTTCTGTCACGTGATGAAGCATTCAGGATTATAAATGATGGGTGGTTACATCATAGTGATGGAGTCAAATTGGTTGCAGATGAGCAGGTTTTTTTGTCCTCTTAGTTTTGACTTTATCTACCTGTGGAGTCTTTTCTGCTGTACTAGCTTGTCTGCCCCAGAATTACAAGCTAAATTTATATGATAATTCATAAGTTCTAATATATGTTGAAAATGCTCACTTACATAAACTTTGTTTAGGATTCCAAGGTGGATCTGGATGTTCAAGAAAATGGAAGTTCTATAGTAGATAAAACAGAGAGTTCCAGACAGTTGGTTGATGAATCAGATACTGTTGAAAGGTATCCTCTTATTTTTGCTTATCTTTTATTTTGGATATGATTCATCAGTTTGCTGCATGACTGTGATAACAGAGCCATAGTCTGTTCTATGCTGGAAGATGATCTTACGCTTCCAGTTGATGGACAACCAGAAATTTTGTCCTCGTCTTTCGAATCACAAGATAATACGGAAGCGGATATAGGAATTGTACAGGGCACAGACTGTTCACCGTCTGGGAAATCTTTGGGGTGGGAGGCAGAAGATTCTGATGCCCCAAGGGGTTAGTCAAGTTTTCACTTTGTCATCCTAAGAGCTCATTACATCATTAATTTTCCTTTGCATTGCTGGAAACTGTTTGATTATTTTCTCCTGAATCAATTGATTTTATTTTGCAGTCTCTGAATGCTATACAAAGGTTGCAGAGTCAAAGTTTCCGGTAGTATAAATTTTCTTTGGTGGTTATGTTGTTCTAATTTTGTTTTTGTTGATTACCAATGCAGCATAAGTCTTGCCACATGTTGTTTGAGCCTCGAAGTCTGTTAACAATGTGCTATTACAGGTGAAGGTGGAGGAGTTCTTTCATATCTTCTTTTCAGATGATGCAGTTGATTTTCAGGATTCTTTTCATAGAAAATGTGGAGATAAAGGTAAATTCTGCAGTTAATTTCTGACTGTAATACCCTTATTCTTCAACTGTATTTTCCTGGTCAAGACTATAGTCATAAATACTATGTTAACCCTCTCCTATTTTGTGAGTCTGTTTGGTTTCTTTGAGATACTTTATCCTCTATTCCTTTTGTTTTCCAGAGATTACATGCAGCAAATGGCGTTCCCATGAAAAATTTGAACATACTCGTGATCTGTCATTTCAACATCCAATAAAACTATATCTTGGTACTGTCTGTTCCAAATGAAGTTTTAATGATTATATTAGTTCTTCTCCTGACTTAGCTGGCTATCCATTTTTTATGCATATTAGGTGCAAAATTTGGTAGGTGTCATGAAGTGCAGAAGCATCGAGTTTACCGACACAGGTGCCTGAAACTTTCCATTAAAATGCTCAATTGCATGTTCTTGTTGAGTCTGTTTGTGGCTAAACCAATTGATCATTTGTTGCTATTATTGATTCATTACTTCTCTTTGTTAAGCCATCTATCACAACCAATGTGTGATCACAGCTGGCCCATCAGAGCTCTAAATTTATGTTTAGTGGTCTTTACATTTTGGTAATTACTCATGTTTTGCAAGGTAAATTAGTTTTGTTTCTAGTCAGATGCACCTTTTCTATTGCATGGACTGTACATGCTTTCGTGATCTCTTTACTTCTTTCTCAAGTTTTATGTGGCAGTCATGAGTCGGCAGTTGTTTAATCAAGTTGGGAATGCACTATGATATAATGGAAGTAGAGAATCCATGGTCCAATATGGCAATTAATTTTAAAATTTGAAGATATAGGGTTGCATATTCTTCTCCCCTTTATTTATGATCCTTTACTTGTGTTTCCAGGTCTGCAATTTGTTGTTGGATTTTACTTCTATTTGATGGAAGATTTAAGTCTTGTTGCTTTATATAAATATACATCACCAGCTGGTGTTTTGATCCTTGGCTTCAATATATTTGACATCATAGAACACCATTGCCGTCACTGAGTGTGATATATATTCTTTTTAATTATTTGGTCCTTTAAGTGTTCAACATAATTCATGGCTTTGTAACTGTTTGTCATAATGCCAGTCATTTGGTTATTGAGACGTCACAAGAGATTGCTGATGTACCATATGGTGACTACTTCCGTGTAGAGGTATGGTTTCTTTTTCCCTCTTTTTTTCTTTCTCTAAATAAATAAAAATATTATATAATTGATGTATATTAATTTTTAAATATCTTTAATGATCTTTTAAAACTTTTGTTAAGTATAATATTTTACATTAATTTTTTTGAGCAGTATCAAGATACTTTAATACATTTAATGTTTATGTGGAGGGAGTTCAGGTGGTACCTAATGCTGTTTGCCCTTTTCATTGGGGGAGGGGTGAGAGCTGTTTCTTTTCAGAAGGGTAGATGTTTAATTTGTTTTTGGTCAAGAATGGGATTTCTCATTAACTGAAGAGAGAGTAGATCATGCATAGAGTATTACATCAATCATTTCTATCGAAATTTACAAGATCCTGTGTGTCTAAGTATTGCCACTTATTGCTAATCTCAGTTTCCATGATCGGGACACCACTATCATGGCCATGGAATCCTCAGAGGAGCATGTAATTTGTTTTGGTAATATAGTTTTAGTGATTTGGTGATCTTGTTGTACGTGCACTTATGTCTAGCATTATTTTTGAGTAAGCGTTTGCTTTGAGATCATAGACCTATATGCTGTATTTTGGTTTTTCAGTTTTCAATGGTAGATTGATCTGTATGATTAAGATCTGATGGTACATGTTAGCTCTTTTGGCATTGGTAGAATACATGACCAATCATTATTAAGGCGTTATTCATTTGGGCAGTCCTCTTGAATAGGCGCAGGAGTATCACCTTATTGATTGTTTGAGCTCTCTTAGATGTATTTTCTGTCGGTCCATTCTCGTGTGTAAATCCGTGTTCATCAGAGGCTTTGCAAGTCTTATTCTATTGTTCAAAGAATTTGCCGTAGAGCAGAGCATCAGTTTAAATACAAGGAAAAGGAATGGAATTAGTTGTTTTCTTTACATGTAAGTTTGGCTTAAAGGAAAATATTGAAATGAACTTTGCGCCTAGAAACATTTCTTGCTTTTTACATCTTGCAACAAAGATTCTGCTTGGAAGTTTGATACTTTGTATATTATGTGAATCACCAGGTATGTTTTTTCCCTTTCATTAATCTTAGGAAAAAAATTTCTCTCAAATAAACGTTAAATGCATTTGATTCCTTATAACTGAAACCTATAAGGGAAATCCAGCCTGGCGAAACAATTTAATCAGAAAAAGTTCACATTATGTCAAGTTCATATTAATCCTTCTGGAAAAGTCTTTCTGTTACCTTCAGAGGCATGGTGGTTTTTGAGACATTGGCTCGGGAGTTAAGGCACTGACATACCCTTAGGTCACTCTCATTTATATTCCTATGCCTTGGAGAATGTCTTCTTCGCTTTACCTCATTTGTGTATGCATGAGCTTTATTTAAAAAAGAGAAAAAGATGTGGTTATTCTTTCATGTTATATTCGGGTACGATAAGTTATCTAATTCTTTTTTTCTTTTTTTAAATTATCACTCGTGCTAATGTCCCTAGGCTTGTATTCTTCAGGGACTTTGGGATGTGGAGCAAGATGGTGGTGAATCACAGAAGGGTTGTGTTCTAAGGGTATACATTAATGTGAACTTTTCCAAGAAAACTATGTTTAAAGGTTTGTGACTGGCAGCTGTTGCATCTCTAACATAAACTTGAGGGTGGTAATTGGTTAGTGCAGTTTTCTATCTGAATACAAATTGAAGAATTGTGGACTATGTTTAAGCTGTTTCAGCTTTTAGCTTTGCTGCAATTTTATTTTATCAGGAGGCCATTGGGCTTGCTTGTTTACATTTCCACTGCCTAAGTTGTGTGTGATAAAAGTAATCTCTATTCTTTGGAAATTGTGTCTTAGAGTATTTGCATTACCAAAAACTTTGGTTGAGGTTTAGGCTTGTAAAACATTAGGAACAGCGTACTTCATAAAATTTTAGCAGATTCAGACATATAAGGGTTTTGACACTGGTCCCGTCCTTTTATGTCTGGTATTGTCTTTTGTGATATGAGGCTATTGACTGGAAGCCTGGAACTACTGTGTATATGCAGGTTTATTTGAGTCGGGGGTCTTTCGGGTTCTATCTTGTGTAAGGATATAGTTGCTGTTTGGTTAAACTGCTTCATATGTGGCGAACGTAAAATGTTTGGGATTTGAAGCACTTCTAACTAAGGAACTATGATCATAATCTCCTTTTGGATGTAAAGTGTAATTTTGGGTTGGCACTGCTGTTTAAACGGCTGTATCATGAACCTTTCTGAGTTTCTAGCAGGATGCTAACTGGGCAAAACTTTATGCAGGGAAGATAGTACAGTCAACAGTAGATGAGTGTCGAGATGCATATGCCACCTGGATACACCTTGTACAGTATCTGTTCCCCACCTTCTATCCTTATGAATTTTCTGATGTTGACTTTCACATTAATAATTTTGTGATCTTTCTTTCAGGCACATGAATTGTTGAAAGAGAAGAGCATTGAAATACAAGAAAGTAGGATTTTTAAATAAAAAGGATATTTGCTAGAATTTATCGGTCTGTTTCTTCCTAATGACATCTTCTGTTTTGAGCAGGTTGTGATCGTGCACCTAACTTGATTCCAAATAATCAAATTTGTTTGGAAAAGCAAGAGAGTCATGTTGAGCATATAGAAAGGAAAAATGAACCCTCGGACTCAAGTGTACCTCAAACATCACTAAATTCAGTGGATGTGAACCAACGTGTAGTTGAATCCATACGAGGAAGCTACGGTGGTGCTACATCAATGGTAGCTTCATTCAGAGACTGGATGATTAGCTTTAGCTCATCACTGAAAGGTCAAAGCCATATATCCCTGCTTCTGGTTATCAGCATTGCAGTGATCCTCCTCCTAATGCAGGTAGAGCTGATAGAATGTGTTTGTACATAGCACCCAGTAATGAGACCCACCCCCCAATTCCCCACAACACAAAATTAGAACACCAATGACCCCCCAAACCCCCAAAAAAAAAAAAAAAAAAGGTATCATATTTATTTCATTCATTTAATTATAAGCTTTGACGTAATAGTCAAAATGTGAATGCTAACTACTTTGCCATAATAGTCAACATGCTGGGTCTAGTCGCCAGTCCCCAGCATGTTTGTGGGGGCTTATTTTCCCTTTGAGTTTCAACCACTTTTTGGTTGGGGGTGGGCGAATTTTCTTCCAGTAGAGCAATATCTAACTCCTTTTTTAATGCTCTTGCCTCTTGCAGATTAGTATACTCGTGTTATTAAGTAGACCGCAGCAAATTCATCTGATTCCTCAAGCAGACTACGTGTCCTCCCTGAACAGAGGTCTGAGTGAAAAAGAGGTTGAAATTACTTTAATGGACAAGCAGATTAAAAATCTGAAAGACGAAATGCGTTTGTTTGAGACTCTGCTTGACAAGATGCAGCAGGAACATGCTTCGCTGAAACTAAAATTGAAAGACTTGGAGCTTGTCAGAAAGCAGCAGCGATAACGAATAACTAAGTACGTGTACATCGCTTGTTACGTTGTTGTATTTCTATGATCTCTGTTTATGCTCTTTCTACAAAATAATAATTCCTTTTATAGTTTTCTTTTAATTCAATTGTAAAGTAAAATATATCTGTGGATGATGTAATTAAACCATTTCTAAAGCTCGCTAGAACTTACCTGAGCTTGTTTAAACTCTGGAAGTTTTATCCTTATTTTCTTTAAAAAAAATTGGGTGAGAGGAAGTTATGACCTCTTAAGTTGCAGGTTTAGCTGGAGGTACTTTTCAAATCATTAGGTGCAAAAGTGATGTTTTTCAGGAAAAAGAAACACTACTAACAGTCGCAGCCACCAACAGTTGGCAAAAATGCTGACTGCAGAATTGTTCTCTTCAACTTTTGGAGGTAAATGCGCTTTTCATAGTGGCCAATTTCCGTTGGGGCCAATAATGACCAGCACAATCAATACTATCTGTACGGATGGGCAAATAATTAGACTGATAATAACAACAGCAGCTATTTTGGGGCTTAATCATTATTTCATCAGTATCCGAAACAGTTATTATTCCAATCCAGTGGGATTTGTGTGCGCTCCCCTTGGGGGGAAGGGGCGATGGTCATCATCTTATTCATTCATTAGAATATTACAAGAATAGTGTCCTCCTAGTATTGCTTGCGGCCTAAAGCCATAGGGACATTGTTGTTAAAAGAAATAAGGGCGTGAATTAAATGTTTTTCATGAACTGTATACAGACTATACAGGGATATTTTGGCCAAGTATTTTATTTATATCATGTGTAAGATTAGTTCCCACTATAAATCTTCTACTTTATTGTTCATTTTTTCTTTTTTTTTTTTTTTTGGTAAACTTCAACCTCTCTTCTCTGTATGATATGTAAGACCCTTCAAAGTTATTGTCACTTGCTGATTTTTTAATGAGTGGCAACTCTTAATCATACTTTGAGTTGGAGGTATTGCAAAAACAAAGTTATTTGTGCGATGAGCTCTGAGATTGAAAGTGATTGAGTTTGAAATTGAGATTTAATGCAAATACAAAATTTCATATTAGATCGTTAAACACACGTTATATAATGTAGTTCATCTAGAGAAGCAGTAGTAATTTTCAAGTTCATATACTTATTAAACACAAGAATTAATTGCGTGCTCTCCTGGCCCTAGAAGTGGTGATTCTTTTCTTTACATTATTTTTCTTTCCCTTTCTTGTGAGGCTCACATTGTCCTGCGGCTTCAGAGAAGACATCGAAGATCCCTTGTTAATTCGCAAACGTGGGATCTTTTTATTCCTCCGATTTCCATGGACAATGATCCTCTTTAATTCTTTGCAAATCCTTTCATCTCAAAGCTTTTGCTTTGTCAGAACTATAATTTGACCATATCTCCAAAAGCAAATTAATTATATATATACCAATCAGAATTTGGAGCAGTACACTAAAAAGAATGCAGATCATCAAAGATTCAAAATCAACCAATTATGACATGTTTGGTACATTAGAATAAAATTACCTTTCTACTCTTTTCCCCCAATGTTTCATTAATCAAATTAAAGTGGAAAGGCCTTTGCATAAGAAAGGTAGTCCATTCTCACAAAAAATGAGAAAAATATCATCCCATAAAAAAACAGAGAACGGGTCTCTCCAAGAGAAGTTGGAATATCAGGAAAAGTACATTATTTCGCCCTCACCTTATTCTATAGTACAATATATACTTTAAATAGATGATAAATATTTTAGTAGCTTTAGTCATAGATATTATTTAATTTTACATTTTCTATGTTGCATAATTATTATTTTGTTCATAAAATTATTATTATTATAAATTGATACTTAAAATATGATTTGATCTAGAACTACTCTTGTAATGTGAATATAGCGCCAAAACAGCTTACATGAATGTATCTTTATTTGATAATATTTCTATCAATTTTGTCGACTAAAATTGAAAAAGGAATTGGAAATTAGCTATATTCGTTCAATATCATAAATCAATATTTAACTAATATTAAGAGTGGAACTGAATAGAGTTTGAGTTTAAGATTTTTAAGACTTTACAAAAGTGAATTACATTATAAAAGAAAAGTGAAATTTAAAATAAAAAATTTGTTTTGAGTCCTAAAATAGTTATCTATTTTGAGTTTTTTGTTCTGATTTCTAAACTATAATGTTACGTTTGGTACATTAGAGTGGAACGAAACGAATATTTTAATTTCTCATTCAATTTCAATATTTGATATGGAAATGTCAAGTAATAAAGCTCTTTTCACAAGAAAGTTCAATCTAGGAAGAAGTGAGAAAGGTCTTTTTACATCATACCCAAAGGAAAGGCCTTTCTAGGAGATAATAATCATAAAATTTTTAAATAATTCATGTAACTAGTCTTGAATTTTATTTTATTTCTCTTAGTTATTTTTCCTTTATTTTGATAAAAGATGAAAGTTGTCTTTTGACTAAATTATGTTTTAATACTTAAAATATTTGATATTTTTGATATTTTAATGTGAAATTTTATTTAAATAATATTTTATAGATGAATATTTAATTTAAACTTACTTTTTATTGGGTATAATTTAATTTTATTAACACAATATACTAATAAGACATATAAGTCATTTTTTTGTGAAATTTCAATCTATTATAACATTAAACAGTAATTTTATCAAACACAGAAAGAGAATCATTATTCTATTTTGACTTTTTTTCCCAAATCTATTCCAAATAAAAAGAAATTTTAAGTAAAAAGACATAACATTCTATTTCATTATAGGGAGAAGTTTTGAGTGGAAGGAAATGTACCTAATCCTGTCCTCAGGTGACAGAACGAAAATAATGGTGAGGCCCAGCCCATGTTAACTTCAGTCAAATATATAGACATAGCGTGCGCATCCCTGCGGAAGCAGCCACCCCCTTTCAGAAGTTGGGCAACCAACAAGATGGTGAAGGGGCCTAATACACAACACTACTGTTGACTAAGGGCCGCCGAAATCATTTTCCAGTAGCGAGAGTAGGGTTCTTTCGTCGAGTGTGGTGTCGATGATGGTTAATGTCCACCGCTCACGATCTTCTCTCCTGTTCGTACGAGAAGGTTACATATTTTTGTAAATATGACTCTAATTCTTTTGCAGTTCTTTTATTTTTCATTAAATTTTATATATTACGAAATTTTCTTCTTACAGAAAAGAGATTGCTGTTATGTGGTAGCGCTGTAGCAGTAGAGGGTGGGGGAGAGAATGTAGCGTGTAAGTTAATCTTAGTCAGCATCCATACATAGCTCTCTCTGACTTCATGTATTTGAGCTAAGGAATGTGGCCATCGCCATGAAAAGAACCATTCCCTGAGTTTCAGGATCCAATGGACAATTGGAGATTTCAGTACAGTACTACTACAGTAGCTACTTGGTGGTCCTCGGAAACTACCAATTTCTTCGATGACGGTGGCTGAGATGCATAAGTATGATATCCGATTCCATTTACTTGGCCAAGGCTTGTCACTCTAATGAACATCATTCTCACTTTCCACATTCTCAGTTCTTATTTCATAAGCATCGCCTTGTACTCCATATACAGCCTATTTGTACTGGGCGATTTGCAAAGTCCACCTCCTAACAGGGATTACCTTGAGATCAAATCAGGTTGTGCTCTACATTATTTACCCTTGGTTTTCTTGCTTTCCTAAAGGCGTATCTACCATATTTGTGTCAGCAATTAACCTCCTTTGAGGAGGTGATGCTGTTAATATAAGAGTGGAACTAGTAAAGAAGGTCGACGTATATATATATATAGCAAGACGTGAGCCATCATTTCACTAGTGCGTTTACTTGCTCTAGAAGCTTCAACTGAAGAACTTGAACACAGCATTTATGCAAGGGCGAGGAAAGTTTTTCTTTCAGTTTCACGGGACATTATTCACTCTGTTTCTGCGGATATCTTCTGATGCTATAAATGTGACAAATGGAAGATTGATCCAAGGAGTTGTTAATTTGTCAATTTAAACCTGAAGTTTCTTGGGGACATATGGTCTTAATTTCGTCATCATAAAACTGCACTTGACTTTTGTGCCACACAATTCAGCAACGCATCCTTAATCTAGAACAAGATTGTGGTAACACGTGAGCTAGCCTTCAAGATATAGCCGCAAATAGAGAGCTCCTCTTAAGTCAGTGTTGGCAAATATGGTCGTTCGTATTCACGGTTTTCAAACTTGGAAGGTTCTGCAGTTTTGCCAACGTTGCATGTAAGTTGCGCGTGATAACAAATTATTCCATGAAAGCCAAATAATTTGGAGAAAATATCATCGTTTTGGTCCACCTGGTAGGTAAACATTTCCGACACAGATGAAGTAATCTACTACGTTAATGCCAAGTCCAACATTTTCTTAATCACCGACCGACATCTCTCGCTAGTGATATATTGCTTTACTTGGTTCCCCATGAGTTCATATAACATGATCTTGTTTCACCATTATAAACTAGTAACTTTTGCGAGAAGAATTTCTTCTTTTGTCGTAACACTAGCTCCCAGTCCTGCAACGTGAGGAGTATCAACAAACATATACACGAGATGAATTTGAGAAGTTAAGTTAGCTCGAACTTGTAAATCCAATCGGTTGTTTGAGGTTATCTTTCTGATGCTCTTGAACCTGACAACTCGCAGTAGTTGGTGATGCTGCACCTCAAACGTGGGAAGGTGTTTCATACGCAAGGTCAACTGATTTCGACCTCACGGGATAAATGGAATGTCTCACTAAAATGCAAACGAGTGGATATTGGTTGTGAGGCACATTGTGGTTGTACGAAAATTTTTGGTAGCTGGCGAGGGCAGGGAAGCGTGCTCCCTGGGTGTAGCCTTGGGTTTTCCATTAAGCTTTTGGATTCCATACAAGAAGGAAAGCAAAAGTGGGGGTGCAAAAGCAGAAATAAGAAACTCTCAGCAAGCATGAACAACGTGCCGGAGATTATGGTATAATAATACCTGCCACTAGGGCTCGAACATGCTTCTCCTGCGCTGCCACTGATCGATCATGGTGGAATGCTTAAAGGACTATCAAATGATAAGGTCACCTTTATGTGAATCCTTCAATTCCACTGAACATAACGAGCTATGAAGTGGATATTTCTCCGCAATTAATTGTCATGGAGTATTGATTTAAGCAGATACTCCAAATGTTAAATCACATCACCTACTGATCTTTGATTGAAATGGATAACTAAGTTTAGATGGAGACTCCGAAATGTGTACTTAATTAACAACCCAAGTTTTCTGTCTTTCTCATATTACCACTCTTAACTTCTGTTCTTTGCTTACTTTACAAAAGAACAACCTAAAAAAAATACAAAAAATGGGGTCAGCATGAGAGGATGACATGGAGAAAAACTATGGATTCCTCCCATGGATCGAAACAATGTTGGTGCCATATCGTTACTATACAATTTATGACACACATATTTGTTGTCTGAACCATTAGAGTTGGCTTCGATTATCTTCATCTGAACAACAGCTGCTGCTTCTTGTGCTTGGTTCTGCTGAGAACCCTCTTGGCTGTGGCCCTAATTGGACAAGTAGAGCTCACAAAAGTGTTCACTAGATGCAGATAAGTCTTCAAATCATGACATGTCGCGACATTTCCCTTGCTAAGATGCGGGCAGTCTCTGCTACTTAGTCTTAGTTCTTTGCCAACTTCGGCATACACCCACTGTGTGTCTTCGACTCGCTTCTGAATCCACGCCGGCAATCCTGCCACTCGTACAGCTCCTTGTTTTGCCACGTCATCGTAGTCGAGAACAAACCCGGGCACCTTTGTGATGGGATCATCAGAATTAACAATGCGCAGTATCTTGGTTCCTGTTCTTTCAAGTTGAGATCGAAAAGTTTTGTTTCCCACTCGAGGCCCTCCAAATGAAACAACAGTTACCAGAGGTGCATGAAGAAATTTGTTGGTTATATCATATGCAGTGAGTGTAGCGAGCGCAGCGCCTAAACTGTGTCCCGTGATGGTTATGCTTAGGGGTTCATCGCGGTATGTTTGGAGAATTTTGGCAATTTCTTCTCTCACCATATCTTGCAAACTCGGATGGCTCTGGGTGCCTGACGTGTACAAACTCAGAAATCCACTCTGTACCATTGGCTCACATCTGCTTGGAGCCATGTCATCAGGTAAGCAAGTCAGCGTGGCGCGTAGATTCTCGAGCCACTCCAAACAAGTGGCAGTGCCCCTGTAGGCTACCACCACGTCCCGTCTACCGAGCCTGGCAATCTCGGCCTCGTCATCGCAAACAGCCACGTAGCCGATCCAGCTGGACTGACTGGATCCCCAGTTAGGCAGTCTCTCGATCCAGCGCGGCACCTGAACGGAACACGTGGCATGTAAGCTTTTCGTCACTTTATACCCGCTTGAGCCGAGTCCGCATTGGGAGAGCAGGGAACTCTCCGGATAGAGACTTGTGGCGTAACTCGGCGATGATGTGTCAAAGTCGAAGGAGCGATAGGCTGCTTCGACGAACTCCCCATAGCGTAGGATCTCGTTCCGGAGGTCATCATCAAGGGGATCAAGCAATCCTTCCCAGTTCTGGATGCCCTGACATTCCCTCCACTTGTCGTGGAGCTTGGCAGCCCTGATACTCTCGAAGCATTGACTCCCGAGAGAGTTAAATGAGTTTGTGATTCTCAATTTGGTGCTGACCTGGGACGAATCAGAAGTGGCTGAAGAGTTCTCTGCCGATGCCGGTAGCTGAATTGAGATCATTGAGCAGCGGCCATGCGCCATCTGGAATGGCCGCACCATTCCAATTGCAAGCCTCATTGTTACTAGTGTATATGATGCGCTCTGGCGTGTCTGTGACTGTGACTGCTGTGTGTGTTGTTGAAATTGTGCAGCAGAGAGGGGTAGCTGCAGAGGCAAGTTGGATGAGTGCGGAGGCTCTGACTGCGCATAATGAAAGTCCTAGTTCGACTGTATATTTATAGTCAAAAGCGAGGGAAGTGTGGACTGAATTTACGAACAAAGAAGAAAAAAGAAAAAGAAAGTGATATTAAGAGCAAGAAAAAGACAAGGGATGGGATGGGAGGACGGTGGTGAGAGAAGGCTGCATAATAAGCACACTCGGCTTAGTGCAAACAGTCCGCGCAGGCAAAGAATATGGCTGGTTTCGTGGGCCGGGGTAACTGCTAATACTTTTTACCTTTGTGGGACAACAACGTCACTAACTGAAAAAAGTCTTGAGGATTGATTCGAATCTCAATTTTCCTTCCTGGTATTCTTTTGGAGGGAGCGAAAAGAGGGATTTCAAGAACTTCCGTGTTTAGTAAACTGATTACTTGCTTGTATTACAGTTTACACAGCTTATATAATTACCTTAAAGTCGAGTAGTCCGAAAAGCTGAGTTAAAAAGAAAGTCCGCATATCATCAACAGAAGAAGGGGCCAGCGGGTGGGTCCGAAGTTTGAGATGATGTTTGATGAAGAGTTTGAAGACTTTTTATGGGGACCCAGAAACCAAATTAGCATTTGAAACGAGAAAATTTCTTTTTCCGACCAACAAAGACACATGGTGCAACGTGCAGTCTCCAGAGACGCGTCCTACGACTGGGGGAATCGAGGAAGTCAGTGGTCATGGTACGGCCTCGGTTCTATTTCATTGGTTTGGAGGTGCGCCCCACGCTCTTTGTCTTGGTCTGGGGGATGGAAGCCGTACTTTTGTGTGCTTCTCCTCCTAAATCCAAATACATTCATCTCAGTCATTTTCTCTCTCGCAAACCTCCCGCAGCCCACTCTTGAGAATTCACTAGCGTTCGACTTAACCAAATTCAGTTCATTTTGTTCACTAGTGTTCAACTTAACCAAATTCAGTTCATTTTGTTCGTTACGTGATTTGAAAGTATCCCCCCATTCCTAAGTCGCTACATAGCTTTGCTCGATTGCGGCACTTCCGAAAGGAAGTGAAGATGGACAATTGTCACTTTCCCAATTTTTAAATTTCAAGATTCGTTTTATTATTTATATTTTGAGAAAAGGCATTAATTTTAAAAGTTTTAAAAAATAAATATAAAATAAATAGAGAAATAATTTTAATAATAGATGGTCGTATGATTCCCTTCTCATGATTAATTTTTTAAAAAAAAATAAATCAAAAGATATTTATGATTTTTCTTTATATATTTATTTATTCATCTTTAATATTTATTATATTTTTATTTACTTATCTCTCGTACTGCTTTCAACATTTTTTTCTTAACTTCTAACTTTTAACTATTAAAATTTCCTTATCAAACCATCCCTACCATTTTTTTATGGGCAGTTTCGTATCTATCTATAGTATTGGTTCGTTGGTTGGGACCTTAAACTTCATCCCCACGGTATTGCTAGTTGAATCTTTGCATCTTAACTGGTCAAGACTCACTCAAGAATTTCCGGTAGTTTTTTCTATGGAAGTTAGTCGTGCCTGCATGGTTAAGTGGTCATAATAGGGCATCCATTCGTGGGATTACCTTCCCTAACAAGTTTTAGCAGCTAATTTCCAAAAGATAATATGCAAAAAAATAAATATAAAAATACAAAAGATGGTAAGCGCTATACGAAAGATACACAAGCAAATTAAGGTTCATAGGCAGGCGGCTCTCTCCTTTGGAGTATGACGCGGCGGGGTAGGTAGATTCCAATACTTCATTCTCTAGTAGTTCAGACCTATACTTTTCGTCTCTTCTTTTTCTTTTTCTTTTGGATTTGACGGAATTTCTATTGCAATTGACCCTTTTGCCCATTATATCCGACAAGTTCACGAGCATATTCTGGCTATAATCATAATCTTCAAAAAGCTAACAATTATTCAAAATATTTTTAGGATAAAAGACCTCAATTGCACTTGAAATTTTATATAATTTTGATTTCTACCTTTCAACTTTAGAATGAAAAATTCTTAACCTTATATAGTTTGCTAAGGTAGGTAAAATTATCTTTTTGTCTTATTTTTCTGTTATCCTATGATGATGTGTCGTCACATGATCAATTCTTAGGGTATTTTTAGAAGTATAAGTTATATGATTTTAAAGTGAAAACAAAATTAACCATACACAAACATCAAAGGTACAGAAAAAAATTATTGCAAAACACTTTTTTCATTTCGTAAATAGAAAAATTCATTTCAAATTTTCGTCAAAGAATTGACAGAAATTGAAAAAATCTGAAAAATTGCACTTTTATGGCAAAAGAGTATTAGAAATTTTACTCCGAATCTTATGGGTTTAGAGTATTAGAAATACATTTTTATGGCAAGAGAATATTGGAAATTTTGCACTTTTATGGCAAAAGAGTATTAGAAAAAAATAGGAGGCTTATCTTTCCTTTACCAAGTTGAAGACAGGTGAAGGTTCTGAGATGAAGAGATATATATGAGCAGGCCTCCACAGATGGCCTTCCAAGAATATATGATCAAATAATCAGTATCCTTTTTAACTTCCTAAAAACGTGGTCATAATCAATTAAAACATAACTAATCCATACGTAGTTATAATCTTGAGGACTACGAATTATAGATCCCAAACGGAAACGCTGATTATGTCATTAGCAATTAATTCTGGATGTGTAAGAATCCTCTCTAAAGCAAAGATTATGCTGTGTTTATGTCTGAAGATGCTTTTTGAATCGTCATTCGTTTATTCCCAATACTAATCAGCACACCATAAAGACTTCCTTTTAGAGAGAAATGATGAGAATTTGCCCTTTTCTTCTGTGAACTTTAGACCCTCTTTTTCGTTCAACACAAAGATTGAAATAAATGTTGTTTAGGTGCATTCTCCCTTCTCCTTTTTGCATGCCTAATCCTCTGGAAAACAGTCAATTAAGTCCGGCTTTGCGGACACACTTGCATACTTAGCATCATATTTTATACGGGCATTACATTCGAAGATTATTGATCGAGTAACAAGTTATCATGGAAAAATAAAAATGAAAATGGAATTTCATGTCAAAATCGGTTGAAGAAGCACTTGCAGATGTACAAGTTAATCGGTCAAAGAATATAGGAGGACTTGATAACTTCTTTTTCAGTTGCTTCGCCCTAATTTCCGGCTATTTTTGCTTTCAAAACAAAGATGAAGAAGAAGACGAGATAAGCACTCCATTTTCTTGGAATTGCTGACTTAGCTCGACTTATAGGTTTTTGGATATGCAAGGAGAAGATCAACAACGGTGAGATTTTTGGAAGTACTCCTATATTAGTATTATTGTATGAAACGAAATACTAGTACTTCAAAATATAAAACTTTTTGATAATTTATATATATATATATATATATATATATATATATATATATATATATATTAATAAAACACTTTTATTCTCTCTCATCCCCTAAAAGTTTTAGTGTCTTTATTCTTATTTTTTAGAATTTTAAGTTTTTTATAGATAAAAAAGTTATTATTGATTAGAATTTAAACTTTTAAATTTAAAAATCTCAATTATTAGCCTCACTTCACTCAAACCTCTTAATTTGTGTTATTCATGTTTATTTTAATTATTTTTCTCTTTCTACATACTTTATCCCTTTTTCTTTTTTTTGTTTTAATTAGATTATGTATACTAATGTATATTTTAATAAAAAATTAGTAAGTTTTTATTTTCTTTGGTAGGTTTTGAAGATTCATATAATTCTGAAAACTCAATTTTGATTACAAAGTTTTTTTTTGCTTTGAAGGAATGATTTTAAAAATATTTTTTCTATTTAGCCATTGTTAACTATTACTCTAATTTGATCATTCGTATGCGAAAATTTAGAGATAAAAGTGTCTAATTACATATTAAAATATTTTGCATCAAAACATGCATAATTTTTTGCAGTACACTAGACATGAAATATAATAGTCGATGAATTTTAATTTTTTTGTGCAATTTCGTCAAGTGAATTAAAAGAAAGAAATAATTTTTACAAAGTATAACAATAATAATAACACTATAATTTCTTTTTGGTGGATCAAGAACACTATTTTTTTTTAAAAAAAAATTTAAGCATTAGAAATTTTTTAATTTTGAAAAAACCTTTCTTTTGGGGTTTTTAAAATAAAATACTAATATCTTTTATTTTGTAAGTTATTTATTTTTTAGGAGTAGAGAGAGGCAAGGAAGGAAAAATAAATTTTAATATTCACCATAATTTTATTGCAAATATATTATTTTTTCTTAGCGATGACTTTCTTTAAGAATTAGTGTATGAATATCACAATTAAAATATACTTACTTTGAAGTTTTAATATTAATTCATTTTTTAAAATTTTGAATTTCTTTATTTGAGAGAATGAACTTGGGAAACACAAAAGAATTTGATAAGATTCAGCCAAAAAAGAAAAATGATAAATAAGTGTGATACATCAATATAAAATTAGTATTTTATAAATTATTAATCTCTTTTTTAGAGTTTTTAATAAAAAAGTGTCAATAGTTTATACTATAGTATTTGACAAATTTTTTTCTTTGCTTACTAAAATAAATAGTTTGTGTTATAATCATTCAATTTTGGATGAAGGAAGTAGTATGAAAGAAGAAATAAACTAGATATTACAACGATTTTTTCTCTTAAAGATTTGATCATGATGATATTTTAGGAATATTTTGTGGTTAAACTATAATTAGTTTATTTTACAAAATATTTTAGTATTAAAATAATTGTTTAAATAGTTGATATATTTTCTTTCTAATTTTTATATGTGACTTCATAAATTATTATTTAAAAATTTTAATCATTTTACCCTTCACGCATGTATCCTAAGAAAATTCAAGTTTTTTTCTTTTTTCTTCAAATAGCTCAAAGTTTTTAAGTATTTGATTTCTTTAATTTATTTCTTATTTTTATAAGTAAATTCATAAATTAATATTTAAAATTTTAATAATTTCATCACTCGTGCAAGTAGGTTTGATCGTTTCTTATTCAATTCTTTATTTATTTAGAATAACAAAGAAATAAAATTAGAAATTTATTATTTTTTTCAAATATACATAATAATGGGTATATATATTTATTTTTACAACATATTCATATTATTACTTATAATTACTTCTAAGTGAATAATTTTTTTAATAAACACATAAATTTACTTTATAGTTGTAATTTTTTAAAAAATATATTTCAGAAATTATTATTAAAAATAAAAAAATTAATACCCATGTATAGCACGGGTTTTTGCGCTAGATATGAAAACTTTTAAAATTCAAAAAAACTTTTCTTTGATATTTTTAATATAAAATACTAATATATTTTATTTTATAAATTATTTATTTTTAGGAATAGAGAGAGAGACAAAGAAGGGAAGAGAGATTTTAATATTCATCATAATTTTATTGCAAATATTTTTTTCTTAGCGAGAATTTTTTAAGAATTAGTGTAAGAATATCACAATTAAAATAGACTTATTTTGAGGTTTTAATATTAATATCTTTTTAAAAATGATAAATAAGTATGATATATCAATATAAAATTAGTACTTTATAAATTATTAATATCTTTTGAGAGTTTTTAATAAAAAAGTGTCAATAATTTTATATAAAATAAATTATTTATACTATCGTATTTGAAAAAAAAATTTATTCGCTTACTAAAATGAATAGTTTATGTTGTAATCATTCAATTTTTTATGGAAGGGGTAATATGAAAAAGAAACTGAAATGGATATTACAATAGCTTTTTTCTCTTAAAGATTTGATCATGATAATATTTAAAGAATATTTTGTACTTAAATTATAATTAGTTTATTTTAGAAATATTTTAGTATTATAATAGTTATTTAAGTATTTGATTTCTTTTCTTTCTGATTTTTATAAATAACTTCATAAATTAGTATTTAAAGTTTTAATCATTTCACCTTTCATGTAGGTATCCTTGTTCCTTGCCAAGCAAATTCAAGTTTTTTTCTTTTTCTTTAAAGAGCTCATAGTTGCTTAAATATTTAATTTGTTATTATTTCTTATTTTTATAAATAACTTCATAAATTAATGTTTAAAATTTTAATTCTTTCATCCTTCGTACAAGGAGATTGAGACGTTTCTTACTCAATTCTTTATTTATTTAGAATGACAAAGAAATAGTTATTTTTTCATGGAGGTTGGGAGTTTATTATTATTTTTCAATACACATAATAATAGACATGTATAATTATTTTTACAACTTCTTCTTACTACTACCTACAATTACTTCTAAGTGAATAATATTTTTCAAACACATAAATTTACTTCATAATTATAAATTTTTAAAAATATATTTCAGTAATTGTTATTAAAAATAAAAAAATTTAATACACGTGCATAGCACGGGCTTTAAAGCTAATTAAGAAAGAAAAAATAAAAGATATTTTTAATTATATTTTCTTAACTAATTCTACTAGTATAATAGATAATAAGATAATTATAAGTGAGGATTATTTTAAAAAATAATTTTTAAAATTCACAAAAAGTTAAACATATTTAAAAATAAAAAATAATTAAAAATTTATATTTTAAAATGAAGTGTTGTAATTTATTAATTTTACAATTCCTTTATAAAAATCTCTCTTTGTATTTCCGTCAACATGGTAATAACCTAGAGATTTGTTGGACGTATAGTAAACTTTATCACTCTAATCAAATTGATGTTTTTGACCTGCAAATTAATTGAATGTTGTGAATTAGGATGGTCAGGGTAAAAAGTGATGGGCCCACCGAATCTCTTCTTACAGGGATTGATTCTCCACTTTATTGACATTTTCAACCTACCAAAGTTAAGAAAAAAACCTCATTAAAGATAAACGTGTCCAGAAACCATTTTTATTGTGTTTTTTTAAAGTAAAAAATAAACCATTTCTATAGGCCTATTTTGGCAGAATAGGTTTCATTTTTTTTTAATTTTTCTTTTTCTCATCTGATTCTTACAATTTTTTGGGTTACATATGCTTGTATCCAACAAAATTTCGTCTCAAGTAAATGCTCATCATGTTTCAAAATATAAAGTTCTTTGTATCTTTTTTTCGTGTTTAAAATGTTTTATTTTTTATAAATTTTAAATATAATTTTTATAATTAATTTTAATTATAAAAATAATTCTTTCATTTTTGTCATGTTTTAGTTAAGGTAAAATAGAAAAATATTCTTTATTTTTTATTTTCTTAATTATACAAAAAGTATTAAAAATCTTACACTTTAAAATGGAGAGTAATGAAAACTGTGGTGAGATAGATATCTTCTGATTGCAGTGTCCTAATTTACTAATTATAACAAAATTATATTTTATTTTTTAATGATTTGAAACTTTTGAAGATATATTAAAACAATATGTGATGAAATATTATTAAACATCGAAGATTTAAAAGTAAAAATATGTATATTTTTTACATTTTTAATGACTCCAACACCGCCGAAAAAGTGATTCGATTGATGAAATTTGATATGAGATCGATAATATCGATGAGATTGATATTTAAATATTTATTCTTATAGCGTATTTATTTGACCCCATAAGTGGGACCAAACATGTTGCTGCCAGAAGCAGAATCCCGTATTTCTTCTAGAGAATCTCCTAATTGTTCCAGAGCAACTGGGTCGTGAAAATAATCCCGCCGCCAAGGGACCCAAGGTACTGTTCAAGGGCTCCACTAGTGGTGGCAGGGTCATTTTCACGCCCCCGCCAACGGTGGCGGGGTCATTAAAAATAAAAAAAATTAATTTAAAAAGTGACAAATATATTTTTATTTTAAAATTTCTTATATTTTATTGTATATTGCTTTAATTTGATATTAATTATACAAATCTAAAGAAAGTAATAGTAAATAGTCAAGAGAATTTAGGAAGAGAAGAGATAAAATTTTTTAATAAATAAAATATAAATGTACTATAATTAATAAAATAACGCGCTATAATAAAAAAATGTGTATGAGATATGACACTGTAAGGATACCAAGAAGGCTTGTCATTCATATAAAAGAAGAAAAAGAGAACCATTGAATTGCCATCTGGAAGCGTAATATGCCTTTAAAAAGGGAAAAAAATGCACTGGAAGCGTAATGTCGTAATTTGGAGGAATATTAGGCTCGTGAATCTGGACGAAAATTTCTTGTCTTTAATGGGATTTAAAATTCGTCCCCTTCCGTGACTTTCATTAACTTTAGGCATCATTTAATTGGCAAAGAGGGAAAGTAATATGCATAAATTTAAATTCAATAAAATGAATTTATGAAATATGATTTTGAACATATTACATTATCATGTTTGGACAATTCAAAAGATTCTTAAGGAAAGTCACTACATTTTATTTTTTTCTAATGTGTAAAATAAAATTTTCAAAAAGCTATAGTCAATAAAATCATAAAGACAATTTTCTATCATATTTCAATATTTGTTTTTGTTTTGGTTCTTTATACTTTTGTTTTTCTAGTGCAGCTTTGGATTCAAATCTTTTTAAAATATAAACATACATTATATTCTTTAGTGTGATATTTCTCCTAAATGTAAGTTCTGGAAGAAAATTTTGATATATTGTTTAGATTCTAATGCGGACAAAAAAAAGATTTTGAATTTTTATAAAATTTAATTATTTATCAAGTATTTAATAATTTTTATTTAGATAAAATACAAAAATGGAGATATAAAATTTTAATTATAACATTATTAGATTGAAGAAGATGTGAGAGGGAAAAAAGTATGACAAGAGAAGGAAAATTTTATTAAAAAAAAAAAGATAGAAGAAGAGACACGATTGTCTCTTAAAATTTTAATTTTGTAACACCTTTTTCTTTTTGTTAGATTTCTTATGAACAGAATCACAATATCACTTCCTATTAGGAATTCTTTTTCTCTGTATTCTTCATTCACTTTTTATATTTATTTTGAATAGGAAATTGGATATTCAATCTTTCGGCTGAAGAAGTAATGTCTAATTTTTGGGATATTTTGAATCAATCTTTGACCTGTAATTAGAAATCAAAATAAGATTAGCAATATTAAGATTTTCACTTTATATACAGTGTTTCGTTGAAAAAAAGATGGGTTCTTACTCTATAGTGGCAAATGATGATGGACCAGAAGCAATAAAATTCGGTATATTCCTACGATATATAATTTATAAATTATGATACATATAATACAGTATTTTAAAATTTGAAGTACACAAAAAACCGGGTTCATAACATAATTTTTCAAATTTGTTGAAATTTCTGAAGACTTTAAGGATGGTGATTGGCACTTGTTGGGGAATCTTGGTAAGATTTGTGAGGTGGCCGATCTTTTTCTTTTTTCTTTTAATCTCTTTTCTGATGTTGAACAAGAGCTCTTTGTTTCTTGATATTGAACAAATAGAGGTTTTGTGGCTATGGGCGATGAATTTGGTAGTTAAAAGTGAAGTCAAATAGAAATGCAAAGAAAAGGCGCTGTAACTTTTTGATTTTTTTTCCCACTCTTCTTTATTTGTTGATCTTCGATCCTTTTCAGATGACCAGAAACCGATTAATGGGCTGTCGAGCATTCACTGTATACAGCAGGTGATTCATGGCTGCAGCTTTGGTTGACGTTCATCTCACAGAAGAATTGTTTTGCGATGTTTTTTGTGCTGCAGACTTGGGAACTCATCTATCCCTTTGCATTCTTGTTTCACATTTACACTGCAATACGTACCAGAATCGCTGCCTTCTCTCTCTCTCGTTCTTTTTTTTTTTTAAACAAATATAGGATTTATTAAGCCAAAGGATAATTCGGTACAATATTTAATATTTAATTATTTTAAAATATAAGATATTTTAATTATTTTTAAATATATTTAAAAAATATTTTTTATTATATTTCTAACCAATTTTATTATTTTAATAAAAATAAAATAATTATATTTATAATAAAAGTAAATTTTAAAAAATACTAAAATATTTTATGAAGAGAGAAAAAAGTAAAAAATGCTAGATATTAATACAGCAAGAGTTTTGAGGATAGTAGGGGCAAAAACATCAAGTGTGTTTCTGCTTCGAGATAGATAACACGTGTAACTTAAGAACGACCTGGGTCTTATGCTTTCTAGAAAAAGTTAAAAAAGAACAGGAATGGTTCAGGAAAAAAAGAAAAAAAAACAAGAATGGTAGAATCCATAAGAAAAAAAGAAAAGTGCTGTTTTTTCCTTTCCTTCTTTCTTTGTTTCTGTGGCTTATAGAACCCTGTTAAATTCGTATGTCGTAAAAGGTAAAAACCCTAGTTTTCCTTATACGGTAAGTAAAAATCAGAAACGGCCCTAGTGCGACCTTCTCCACACTACCAAGGAAAGGAAAATGAAAGAACAAAAAGGAAAAAAACATTAACCAAGTCAAGCGCCATTTCTTTACAGAAATTTTCTTGATTCTCATGACCTCCAACGAGAGATCTCTAGGAGATGGTCGAGCGCTACCAGAAGAGCAAGCTTCGGTATGCTTATTCTCTCCATTCTCCTCCAAAGAATTCAATCTTTAACTAGTTTATTACTATTGTTTTGGCAAGTTTCTTCTACTGCCTCTTAATATTTTGAAGGGAATATGGCAAAATTTTCTGGGCTAGGGTTTAAAGAGTATCTGGTTCTGGACAGATCTATTCCTCACTAGTTTCTGTTTACCGGGATCCGTTGGCTTTGCCCATCACATTTATTTATTTGCATAATTCTTGATTGTGAATACAAATGATATATTGTCAAGTGTGGCATGCAAAAAGGACTTTAAATAGATGAAGGAGATCCATGTCCAAGTCTTACAAAGTTCAGAATTCCACACTGCTTTCACATGACCTTCGACCCTTTCTAGACCGTCGGTAGATCACATTCCTGGACATATAGACAAAGTAATATTTATATGTACTATGAACTGTGTGTGTATCTGCTCACTGCCGCCATGGCTCCTGCATACAATGCCTTTCCCTGCTTGGGTATTGTAGTAGACACGTCACCAATACGTAGTCATCATTGACTTAGCTATGAAGGCTTCTGAATAATTAAATTAAGGTGCAGAATGATTCATAAAATCTGGAAGACGCAGGCTTGTTGCTAATAGCTGATTTTTTTTATTCCCTTGTTCCATACTTAATGGTTTATTTTGGTGAAGATATGAGACCCACTCTGATAATTAGACACTAATTTTGATTAGGTGTCAGACACTTTTCTGTCTCTCTCTCTCTCGTTTTTTTTTTCTTTTGATAGTTCACTTTACTGTCATTTGGTAACCTTGTTTAACAGAGTTATTTATTATTTGGGTTTTTTTGAAATAAGCAGTATAATTATTTAAAACTTCTAATCTAGAAAGACGTAGTTCGTAAAATTTATGATTCATACCCACGAAGTCGATAATGGATTTGTCATTCATGAATAAGAGAAATCAATTTAAGGTGTGATCACCATTCACTAACAAAATTTAAGAAGCTCTGCCACATAGCTCAAGGGGCTTGTTGTGATAGAAATAGGTGTTCAGTTTATGCAGTGATTGAGTTAGGATTTTATGGAGAGAGCCAGATCAAATATTTAACCTGTATTTGGACAACATTTAGCTACGCCAAAAATACAATTGTGTTTTACTTCTCTTCTCATAAAATATTTACTTTTATGAAACCCAAAACGAAAGTTTTCCCAACCAAACACAATCCAACTACAGCCTAACTAGTTGAAAAAGAAATGGTTTTTCAGGTCTTTAACGGCTTGGAAGTTTGTTTTGGCTCTTGGTTAAGTAGCAGTTGAGATTCAACATCATTTCTTAAGTTATTATTTTAACTTTCAGGGTATATTTATTTGTTAGGTTGTTGAATTTATTAATGAAAGCATTTTGGTACACCTGAAGCTGTTCTTTGAAAACCTTAGTACCATTTGTACCAAATAATAATCGAAATATGTTTTAGAGTTGCTTCTGAATCACTATCCTAAAGTGTAAGGCTTAACAATTAACCACTCCTTGTTTAACATATGACCATTAGGATTTGGTGCAGATGTGTATATATTGTTTCTTCCAAAAGAAAATTGGAAAAAAGTTCCTCTCCAATTCTCATTCTCTTTCAGCTTCCCTAGCCTTGATGCCAACCCTCCTCGCTGCAACTACACTATCTCGCCAACAGAGGCCAGCCAACCACTATTTCTTCCCCCAGACTCCTCTCAGCGAATGGTGGAGGATTGGTTTCCCTTGGCATGTGATGCTGCTGTATTTAGATTTTGGAAACTGTTTCAGAGGCATTAGATTAAGTTATTGAATATTGTATATCCAAGCATTTATTTCATAGCAGCAATGGATTCAAGTGAAATCGAAATACTAGGAATTTGGATAGCTAAATTCTTTTACTGCAATAGCTTTTGGAAGTCAGCTGCGATTATGCAATGAAGCTGCAATTTGCGAGAGATTTCAAGTGATGACTGGCAGTTCACATGAATGATTGTTTGATACTTCGTATGGTGCTTTTGGAGTTCTCTTCTCGCGAATCGTTCAATATTACGTTCTTGTTTGAGGAGGTTTCAGGCGGTGATAATTGTCGTATATCCCATGGACAGGTGGTATGGCTGTGACTGTTGGCGGAGCAAAGGCGTTAAAGATGGGGAAAAGTAGAAGAGGATTAAGAAAGAATAGGGAAATGTTATATATTAGCAGTAGAATAGTTTTGCGATCACTGCCAACTGAGTGATTCTAGGGGACTGAGAAAGACTAGAAGATGGAGAGGAACGGATTCGAACGACTCTTGTGGCTAGATAATAAACTATATATTTATCGAAGTACATCATATAGCAACTGAATTACATAAATAGTACATCATTATTGATTGTGTACCACATATATTGTTGGTATACTTCAATCACGATATGATATATTTTAATTGCTATATAATACATTTTGATCGATATATAATATATCAATTAGTTGTAATAGTTATTCTGATAACAATTGTGACCTCAAATTCGGAGAGGGACTCATGCAATTGAAAGATCATTGGTTGGGACAATTATGGTGATGCCATAATGAAAGTTTGAGGTGGTTCTATGAATTTAAGCTGACTGACGTAGGACGTGGAATCGCCATTGTTGAAGGGCGACAGAGAGTGGTGAGTTGGGCTAGCTAGGTTAGGGTGTTGGCGGCAGGAAGTGGGGAAGAAGGCGGTATATCCACACCGGGGCTGAGTGAAATTGAAGGTGAGGAGACTGAGGTCTTAAAATTTGTATCAAGAAGAAAAAAGAAAGGAATAGGAGGGCGAAGGAGTTAACTCTGGTTAAGTATATTTCATTGATGTCTAAAGGAATGGGGCAGAATGAAGACATATGAACTTTAATGAATTTTCTTACGATAATTAAAAAAATAGAAAGTCTGGATTTTCCCCCAAAGTTCGTTTCCTTCTTATTAGCGACATAAAAGAACACTGGTTTTCTTTTTTTTTCCCTCCTCTTAGTTTAGGTCTGCTGGTGGTTCCCAATTTAAGGTTGAGAATATTAATCAGACTTCAAAGGCGTTGTTTATTTTTATTTATTTATTTTGAATTAGAGTTCAATGTTATCAGAGTTCAATGTTATTCGATATTTTGATGGTTACTTTCCGACCTCTATAGAGGTTTAGAGAAAAAATTGGGACCTCCCCCCCCACACACACACACATTTTATTGCTCTTTTAATAAAGACCTTAAAAATAGCAACATTATTGCCTCGTCTCTGTAGGCATCGGACAACTGAATAGCAGAGGAGCATTCGCAGAACTCACAAGTGAAGAAGATAAGGTATGAATACCCCAACTAATTATGCCCTATTAGAAAGTTGGTAGCATCAAGGTCAAATTATATGGATTAATTTCATTTTATGCTCCTTTGTTTCATAGTGTTTAAAATTTTTCTTTAAGTGACAAGACAATTTAATTCAATTGGGAGTAATTCTTATTATTCCTCATCTAAAATTAAGGGTGTGATTGGATAGTGTTTTGTTTTGAAATTTTCTGCCTTGAATTTCAGGAGAGAGAATTTTTTATGAGAGGAAAAAGTGGGACCCAAGTGAGATATTTGTATTGTACTCCGTGTCGGGGAGCAATCCAAATACACCCTAAGTATCTATTTTAGACCTGTCAAAAAAATTAATAAGAATAGTTTAATCATAAATAAGTTAAGGTAATATATTTAATAAATTAAGAGATTATTTCTTTAAATATAAAAATTAAGAAAATTATTGCTAGGACTTATATATTATTAGAGTTTAAATGCTTTAAATGAAAGATGTTAGTTGTGAAAGTTTAAAAAGAAAATGAGTATGTTTTGAAAAATAAACATTTATTTTTAGATAAATTAAAATAGAAATGTACAATTTTGAATGACGATCATAAATGGTGAGTTTTTATTTCCATTCGGATCTTGTTTTTGTGTCTTACTTTCGATTCACGGCAGCTCCTTTACCGTACAAGAGATGCGGGGACTTCCCCAGACACTTCTGTTCCTAAGTTTTCCTTCTTGTAAGTCACAACATCATTCTAAGTTGCAACACGTTGCAACGCCGTACATGTTGCAACTCCGTACATGCCTACGCGAGAACTTGGAGAACTGTGTATGCCTGCGCAGCCCAGCACTCTCTTACTGTCTTCTTACCCATTTCCATTTGTTCCCCCTGATGTGATCTCTAGTTTGTCCTCTTTAGTGCAAAAATAGCTCTGAAAATCATAGCGGAAATATCCTATGAATGATTTCGTCTCTCGAATCAATCTGGTAATAAAAGAAATCCCATGTAACCGTCCTAATAGGATTATAGGAAGGGGCCAAGAGCTGTCTTTTACTTTGGAGTAGGATGTTCAAATGGTCGGATTCTGTTTTATTGTTTGATTTTTGGTTTGATTTTTAAAAAATTAAATTAAATTATTTTTATATTAGAATCAAGTTAAAAAATTAAATTTATAAAAATTTTATTTTAATAATGAGTTTTCTATTATTTTTTAAAAAATAATAAAAATAATATAAAAATATATTATCATAATTATACTTTTATTATTTTTAAAATTTTTTAATTTTTTATTTGATTACAGAAATTAAAAATTAAATTAAATTTTTTTATAAATTTTATAAATTAAATCAAATTAAATTAAAATATTAAAAAATTAAATTAAAATAAAAATTTTAATTCGATTCAATTCAATTTTTTTATTCGATTATTACACACTCGCACTTTAGAAGAGTATGGGTTTACTAACGCGATAACATTCGATAAACACACTATCAGGTAACGAATTGTGCAAGGGGAGGAGAGAGGTCAGGTGTCGCTTTGATTGGCTGGCTGCGAAGAGTTAAAAATAGTACTAGTAAGAATTTTTTATCTATAAAACATCATCTTCCCTACCTCCTCCTCCTGCCCCCGGGCAAGAAACAAATTCCAGCTCCATCCTACCCTGAAGTATAATTCTGGGCATGTGAGTGCCCTGATGATTTTTCTATGGGATGTGTCCTATTTGAAGAGCTGAGGTTGTCGAATCAAAATATATTTTTCAACATTTTATTAATTTTAAGAATTAATGTTTTAATGTTATATATAATGTAAATATAATTCTCTCTCATAGTAAAAAATAAATTAAAAATAATATTTTTCTTATTTTTTAAAATTACTTTAATATTTTAAAATAAAAAAATATAATACTTTCACGATAGGCTAGGAAATTTTTTTTTTATTTTTTTGTGGGAAGCCACCGACTTTAGTCGTTATTTTCTTCTTTCTGTCCCCACGCTCCCACCACCCGCAGCACTAGAAAAGAAAATGGAAAAAAGAGGGGAAAAAAAATTAGGACGTCATTCTGCATGGCTGTAACACGTTGCAACTACATGCACCAGTGCGTGGAAGGTTTAGTTGTCAACATGGGGCTACTTTGCTTCCACGTAGTCTTGCGCCGAAATGCTTAGTCCAAGTGTGCCAGTTTTTCTTCAGGACCACTGTAAGAAGAGCCGGCTACTTTCTATATCCCTACCCAGCAAGTATGGCTTCCGTCCCTGATCTGGTTTTTAGTCTGTTCAAGGAAGTCTCCTGTGAATGGTTCCCCCAGTCGACCTAATAAAGAAGCCCCTTGTTTGTTGTTTTGACTCTTGAGAGGCAGATAAAAGAGGTAAATTCGCTGATCCATTAAGAAAGTTCATTTGCGTTTTCTCGGAAGCGATAGAAATATGATAATGTGCACGGTTAGGAAAATGTCCTGCAAGTATGTGATTGCCCAGTAGATGTTGAAGATACGTGAAGGCTTACCTTGTTTGTTAAAGAGAGAAGAGGTACTTGTACTTGTTTTTCCTGTTCTTTTTTTTAGGGGGGGGGGGGGGGGAGGGTGGTGGTGGTTGGGGCCGGTGGGAGGTTGTCTGGAACTGCCTGGATAGAATGGCTACTAAGCGTTTCATTGATTTCTATCATTCAGAATTAGAAATTTATTTTTATACAAAGTAGGAAAAAATATGCATATCTAATTTTAGAGGGAAAAAAATTCTATTTTGTTGTATTTACGAGACAAATTAGAGTATCACCTTCCATCTAATTTTATCTGCCCCACCAAATGTCACACGTTTTGATTGCTTTGTGGGAGTAGATAAACTAATTAAAAGCTTGATATAACTAGAATAAAACATTCTCTTCTTCCCCCACCCACAGCACCCCATCTCTACCCACAGAAACCCCACCTCCCTGACTACCCTGAATTTTATTTTCGGACATGTGCAGCTCGTTGATAAGTATCATTTTTCAGGGATATGTCCTTGGGAGGATCTGAGGTTGTGGAAAGCACTTGACTTTTGGAGCTTTATATATTGTCTTGATTTTCCCTTATCTTTTGGCTAGGGGTAGAAAACCGAACAGGGGTTGTGGCAATTGTCACATTTCTATCGTTTAATTTAGCAAAAAAATCACCTTTTTATCTAGCTTTTACTGTATCTGAGTATTCTTTTCTGTTACTATAAGATGGGGCAGGCAAGTGATTTATCCCCCCGAGGGTGTGCTTTTGGGGGTAGAAAAAATGTGAGAGTACATAGAGAGAATGCGAGGAGAGAAGGATTGTAATATCAAAACGGAGAGTTGCAAATAAGAGAACTTCAAATTACTTTTAATAAGTTGAGTTATATATTACATTGTTATTGGTGTAATAAATGATCATGGAATTTGTTATTGACAATTGAATTCTTTGATGAAGATGAGCCTTTAGTATGTGTCCCCAACAGGAATGAGCTTAAAAGACTGAATGAACTTTTTGATTAACTTTGAAAGTTGAAGTTAGATTCTTCCACTAATAACAGTCAAAGAAAGAGTGAAATTTGAAAAAGTTAATATGAGACCTATTTAGGTATCCCAGAGGTGTCAAGTAATCTTGGAAAAGAAGATGGTGGAGAAGTATCAGAGAGTAAGGAGACCGTCTGCATCATCCTACCCTGGAGAGAAGCTGCAAGTAGGCATTGAACCGTGGAGAATGGTGACATGTGGTCGCTTGGTTCAGGAACATGATATACTACTAGTGTATTTGGATTTGAAAATTTCTATTTTAAATTTTAAAAAAGATTATAAATGTAGAAGCGTCCATGATATGAACACAGCCCGAATAAAATGTGAATTTACACAGCCTTTGATTACTCTTCATAATCAAAATATGGAAGAGGGCGGTACAGATGTTGACGGTTGTTTGACCGGCTAATCTCATTCGTCAAACTTCCTTAGTCAAAGGCATTAATTGTTATAGACTTTGGAGCTGCAAACGGGTATAGATGTTCCGGAGCAGGAGGCAATCTTTTTCATCCAATTCTTTTTTAAAATTTTAATTTATAAATCAAATAGTCAACTGTTACCATTCATTTAATAATTGAACTCCTATTGTAACATCCCCATTTCTTGAATCTTAAACAATTAAGTGCATTCTCCTAAATACAAAAATTTGTCTTTACATATTCTCATAAAGAAAGAAATCCATGAAAAAATGTTTTTCATGTCTTGTTTCGGTTATTCTTCTTAGAAGCATATATCACATTTTATAAGAGATATGATACGTTAGGTTTGTCTTCACTAGTGTCAAAAACTAATACTATATAGTACTAAATAGTTACCCTTCACCATCTCTTTTCGAAGAATAGATTGTTTCATTTATTTTTTTTATTGAATATCAATTTTTATTTAGCTATGGATTTTTTTCCCTGGGTTTTCGATAGCGGAGGATTTGTCCATCTTTGCTATAGGCTTCTCCTCTAATAAAGGTCTTATTAATTAAAATGCGCTAATTTGTTGATTACAGTACGATTATATTTTATTTTAATTTTTATTTTTTACCTTATGTTTAAAATTTAAATAAATTTTTAATAATTTAAAATTTTAAAAATATATTAAAGTAATGTGTAAAGAAATATTATTAAATATTTAAAATTTAAAAATATATATATTTTTATATTTAAATTAAACTTTTTTATATTTTTAGTGACTCCTCGGTAACTAGGGAGTCGCACAATGGTTTCCGTCAAACCCCAGCACAGATGGCGGGGACTGTGTCATGGGCTGGGGGACTTGCTTTGCCATAGGCTTCTCCACCACTAATTGGTCTGCGCGGAATGTGGGTGTCAAGCAAAATGTTCCTTCGGTCATACTTCTCGAGTAAAGTTCCAAATCAAAGAGACAGGGACTATTGATCGTGGGGTAGATTGAATCCTCAGCTAAAAGTGCAGAATGGTAGATTGGTAGCAAATGTTTTCCAGTCTCGTACGAGTTCTGATCGCCTATGATTCTTCAGACGACCACCGGCCACGGGATATTTTACTCGTCTTTTCACGTTTTTCAGTGCCTCCAGTCACTATCACAATATCCGCCGCTTTTTAAACACCACAGTATCTATAACGATTTCAATCATACGGACCGAAAGCGCTTTAACTCACGCTGCATAAGCATGTATTGAAGTGCCGGCCGCGAACGTGCGTCCGCTAAATAAGCTACGCTATACGGACCAGCTTTGGTTGGTTGAATCGACCAAGTATAGTCAGCTAAGGTTATTTTCTGGCTAATTTCTTACAATTGATAATATTGAAATTTTTGTATTATGTCTTTGTATATAGTTTAATAGTTAAATAATTATTTCGTAATAAAAGTATTTAAAAAGTTTTAATATTTTTTCTTGAAAAAGACTCTGCTAAGAAGAAATATTATTTTACATTAATTAAAATGCTGGTGTGAGAATCAAATTATATCTTAGAAATGTACTTGAGTTGATCTAATTTGATGATGGTGAGCTAGTAGAAGATCACAAGAATGTGACTGAACATAAGGAAAAAATATCATTGAGATATGAAAGGAGAATCTATAAATCATTGGGAATCAAAAGGACTTGAAGATTCAAACCAATGGTCCAAAGATATCCTAGCAATTGTTGAAGCGTGGATCTTATATGCATCTTGCTTTAGTCTTCAAGATGTAACATTTCGATGTGACATAGTTCTAGATGTAATTGGTTACTACTATAATAACCTCTATCCGGTCTGTTATCTCTTAAATGCGTTGATAGATTCACATACATTCCTACCCTCTATATTATCATCCTGTATAGGTGAGGTTTGATGTGATTTTACACTTTGAATAACTGTAATAAGAGATGAGGATAATAGTACAAAAGTCATCATGTTAGTAAAGATATCTAAAGGTAGATGGAGAGAAGATAGGTTATTGCTAAGACAATGCTTTTGACAAGACATGCTTCCCTTTAAGTATAACGCGCTAACATTTATAATTAGTTACTAGTACATTTCTAACGTACATAATAATTTAAAATTTTAAATTTTTGATCATACATCATATCTCCATTAGTTCGATGTAAATTGTGTTTAAAAAAGAAGAAAAAGTTTGATGTAGACCGAAATTCCAACCCCTTGATAGGGATATAACTTCACCAATAGTCAAATGATACTTGGATCTTCAACAAATGATATACTGTTTGCTTCATATGGTCCAATGATCTGAACGGATGGTCCTGGAAATAGATATCGGAAGTCTAGTGTCACACCAGCAAATCTCCAGAGCCACGCCGAAAACATGGATGGTGGACTTGTGTATTAATCCTTGTACACAAACAGAGAGAATTTCTTGCAGTGGTCTGAAGGGCGGTTTCCGGCCGACTTCCTTCTTCCCACTCAGTGACATCCATGTACCTGCCCACACTCAGGGTAACATACCATGCTACTAGGTGTTTGAGAAACTTATTACCACTTAGAGGCGAACATAAAGTACATTAAACTACCAAGAAGCTAGATGGCTTTGGTTTGAAGGGAAAGCCGTCATGCTCTTATAAATCAAAAGCCACTCTTTGTATGCATCTTGCCCTTGCAAATCAAAGTGAAATTAGAACTTTTCTAAGTTCGGTTAACACTATGTTTTACTTAAAAAAAGAAAAGCAAAAGGGTAACAAAATAGTAACTCAATTGTAAATTATGAATTCAACTTATACCTTTGTCCTCTTGATGTATCAAACCAAAAGAAAAATGAAAAAAGAATGAAGAAAATTGGTCTGACAGTCTCTCTTTATGCTTCGGAGCATTGGAGACGTAGAATGAATTTTAGTCATTAAATCAAGAAGGAATACCCAACACGAAAATCTGGGTTGTAAGCGGCCGTAGTATTAGGTAAACCACAACGAAATCAAACTGGTGGTCGGTGAATTAGTATGGCTAATTCAAACTTGGAAGTGATCTTCTTATACAGTTGTACTACACATATTTGAAAAAATTGTCTGCTATGGTCTAATGATTTCATGTTCCTTTTCGTTATTGTTAGTCGTCATAAATATATGCCTTTATCTTTTTTTAAAAAAAGCTGTATACTATTTCAATCGATTTTAAGTAAAAAGTTAATCCACGCCTGCAAATTTTTACTCACCGCTCTACTAATGCAAAGGGGAAAAAAAAAAAAGAAAAGGTGAGAAAAAATATGACCAATAAACTGATTTACCATTAAATGTTTCGGTTTTCAAAACAGATTTTTCTTGTTCCTACACTTTTTATTCAAACTTTGCAGTTAAGACTTTGAACCCTAACGAGGTGAGGCAAAAGTATATTTTCCAGCCACGACTCACGCTAGTGGTTTAGCACGCCAGATGAAGTAATCCAACGAGACTTTCTCATTCTTGAACAAAGAATAACGCCGTTCTCCGTCGTAGTTGTCAGAAATTGCTACTTATATGCACTTTTGGATATTTTGTACGGTGACGGACAGTTACTCTGTCATTTGATCATGCAGCTTTTCAGCTATCCTACTTCTTAAAATGGAAAATGGTTAAGTTGCTTTACAGTTTACACCATCGACTTGTTCATCATTTTTCTTGCAGTTGCCCTGAAGGGGCAATTTGAGCTCACAAATCCACTAACCAATTGGAGATATGTCTTTAGCTCGTGGCACGTTGCGATATTGATGCTGTTCAGATGAGGACAGTCCCGGCTGCTCAGCCGGAGTTCGCATCCGACGTCGGCGTACACCCACTGCGTGTCCTCTACACGTTTTTGTATCCAGTTTGAAAGGTTAGCCATGTAAGGATAGCTGGTTTTCGTCTCACCTTCATTGTTGTCAATGACGAATCCGGGTACCTTAGTTATTAGATCGTCTGAATTCACTATACGTAAGATTTTAGTTCCTTGTTTCTCTAGGCGGCATCTGAGGCTTTGATTGCCCACTCTTGGACCGCCAAAAGAGATTACCGACACCATAGGTGCACATTTGAAGGTCTCTTTTATATCGTAGGCAGCGAGGGTGGCGAGGGCCGCTCCTAGGGAGTGGCCGGTGAAGGTGAAACTCAATGGCTCATCGCCATACAATTCAAGAATCCTTGCTATTTCTTGTCTCACCAAATTTTGCAGGCTTGGACCTCTCCCAGCCACCCTGGAAGTATACAAACTCAAGAACCCACTTTCCACCATTGGGCAGGAGGACGAATCACTCGGAGACGAATCAGAACCGCCACCGGGGAGGGGAGTGAGTGTGGCTCTGAGATTTTCCAGCCACTCCAAGCAGGTGACTGTGCCGCGAAATGCAATCACCACGTCCCGTCTTCCAAGCCGAGAGATTACTCTCTCGTCTTGGCAAACTGCCACGTAACCGATCCAGCTGGACTGCTTGGCCATCCAGCTTGGCGCCTTCTCAATCCACTGTGGCAGTTGAACCCCTGAGGTTGCATTCAGGTTCTTCGTGACTCGATAGCCAGTGTCTGAAAAACCAGAATTGATTAACAGCTTCCTCTTTGAGTATCGGCATTTGGCATATGAAGGAGAAGATGGATTAAAGTCACATGATCTATAAGCAGCTTCAACAAAGTGGCCGTATCGAATGATTTCACCTCGTAAGTCATTGTCAAGAGGATCCAGCAAGCCTTCCCAGTCCTTGATTCCTTGATAATCCATCCACCTTGCGCCGAGGGTCACCGGTGTTATCGGCACCGGCCATGTTGATGTTGAGTTCGAAGCCGAACTCGATCCAACAACATTTCTGACTGAGTCAGGAAGCAAGGGTGCAATAGTAACATTGTCCCTGCATTTGCGAGCTTGAATATCCATATCAAGGCCGCTTGTCTTAAAGCTAGCTGGTTGGGTAAGAGTGCAGCAGAGAAATTGCATTCCTGGACTAGTACTACTTAAGTCGGTGCATGGCCTCACGGGCCTAAAGGAGAGCCTCATGGTCTTAGTAAAATATAGTAGTAAATCAGAACAGGTGACCGTCCTATTCTTATGAGCTACTGCAAGAGGCACTCTCGCACTCTCCAGGGAGTTGGGGTGACCTTTTATAATTGCAAAAAGCTTAGATGTAGATCATAATAAATGTATATAAAGTCGTCAAATGTACTTTTTTGATTAAAAATATAATTTTTTTAAAATTTATGTACAATAATTAAGATTTAAAATTAAAGAACTTTTTAATATAAAGTACATTTATACTCTTTACAAACATTTATTAAAAAATATAAAAAGTTATAATTTAAAATAGAAAAAGAAAAGAAAGAAAGAAATTTTAAAAAATAAGTAAAATTTAAAATACCCAGTAAATATTAATTATAATATATGAAAAAGTTATATATTAATTACCTGTCTTTTTTGTGAAAAGACAGGAGGAGTATTCATTATTGATTGGCAAAAATTACGTGGTCCGAGTTCTACATGGTCTTTTGTGTGTAGACGTGTGTGTGCGTGCCTTCCTTTTGAATATAATGGGCGTGGGACGGGGTGGTTGTTTAGAGGCAGTGAGGAGATGATGGGTTCATGAAGTGGGGTTATGAACCAGAACTAATACAAAAGAAACGTTGGGAAGGTGGGGTCAGTTGTGGTGGTGGGTCTGAGGGTCATATCCGACGGTCCACATCGAATCTGATGGCCGGAGAGCTTTGACCGTAGGTGAGCTGAAAATGTGATAACGGAGACGGTGATACTTCCATTCAAGGAGAAAACTTTCCAACTAGGATAGCCATTAATGACGCGTAATTCCCCTTTCCAGCTCCAATACAGGGAAAGGAGATAATATACGATATTTTTATATGTATATTTGTTAGTAAATTATTTTAAAAGTTTCGACGAATTAAAGAAACAGTGCCCCTCATGAGTGTGTTCCTTTCGCTAAATATGACATGTCCAGATGTGGTACTATCGACGGGATGCACTTTGGGAGCTTGGCTGAAACTTAATGGAGAGCCCATTATGTTTGAAGGAAAATATCATAATGTTGGGGTAAGCACGAGACTGGTTTGGGACGAACAAGGTAGAAAAACATGGCTTTATTAAGAATAGTTATAATCAATATAAAAAGAGCTAGAAATGTAATGTTATTTATAAGAAAGTAGTTCATGCTTGTGCATAGGCTTTAAGGCACGTTTAGATATGGAATTTCTGTTCCATATTAGGAGAAAAAGCCATAAAAGGAGCCCAACTGTCCAACAATTTCGTGCTTAAGAGGCACACAGCTTCAGAGTTACATAGTCTTATAAATAACGCCAAAGAAGGGGGGGGGTGTCGTTGCTGCACATACGTCTAATCAAACTGACAATTCGTGGCCGCAAAGGATAAATTGGATAAAAGATTTGTAATCTTCTTAAGGCTTTGCAACTTAGTTTTAGCAGAAATGGAAAAAGACAGTATAATATTTTGCACGCCAACTTCATGTTTTGAATTCTACCATGTGCAACTTAATTTGCTCTGAGTTGATCTTTTGATGCTTCCATAGTTCTTGTGCTAAACGTGTTTGAGCACGCATGAGGTACAGTGTTTCCATGCATTCGACCATGAGACTTCAATCAAATCCATCGCAGAGTCCTTTTTTCCCTTTTTTTTTGTGGGGGGACGGGAGGGGGGGGGGGAGGGGGCGGGGGAGAGGGGTGTAGAGGGGTGTTTAGGGGAGTGGAAGGTGCAGTGGTTTTGAGGCTGGTAAGGTTTGAAGGAAATAGTTCTAAAAAGTAGGGGAAGGTAGGTTTCAAGGAATATTGGGAGTTATTTGGGTTGAGTTTTTGTTTGAGTTAAATTATATTAAAAATTATAAAAGTAAATTGTTCGTGAGAAGAAAAGTAAGATATAAAATAAAAAAAATAAAAAAAGTGAGAAAAGTGAGAAAATTTTGAATAGAAAGTCAATCTCAGCCCTTAAGCATATGATTGTGATTGGAAGTCTAAAGTAATTCTAAAAATGAGTTGGCAACATAAGGACAAATATTGAATTATCCCCAAAAGAGTTGAGCCTTGAATTTAAAAGTTAAATTCTTGTAGAAATACATGTAGGAAACGTCTTTCATACTAAAATATCCTATTTCTTATACAATTTGTGCAAATGAATCCCAAATCTGGTAAATTGTGAATTAATCATTTTTCGGTAAATTGTTAATGCAACCGTGAAAACTTGTCACTTTTAGAGGTTAAAACCGCCTAAATAGAGAACCTCATATATTGCTTGGTGGAGAAGGTAAGCTAAAACAAGAGGAACCAAAGTCATTTCAAGATCTCAATCAAATATCATGGATAAAACTAGAACTTAAATTTTGAGAAGTCAAAAATATATACTATTTTTATAAATAAATTTTTACGAATGCTAAGGAATGAATTTGAAGAAAAATATGCAACACGATTGTAAAAAATATGGAAGGGCCGCAACCACCCTCGCCCCCTTGTTCCGCCCTTGATCAAGGTTATGATCTCCGATGCGACTTCACGAGTCCCACATATTCCCATGTCCAAAACAAGATTTTCCCATGGCAGTTGTCCTAAGTACACTCCGAAATTTGGAAAGCGTGCCGCCATTCTGAATTAGCTCACACAAGAACATGGAATTCCTCATCCATATATGCCGCCAGACCTCACTACTGTTTGATCTATTTTAGTAATCATATTTTCATCATCCAACCATACTTTACATCTTTAGTCATTCCATCCTGCAACTAATGCAACTAAACAGGTGGGATTTGCAGCTCTTCATCTGACTGAATCAGAAGAACTACTATGCAGCCGTTCCAAGGAGATGATCATTTGATGTGAAGACCTATTCCATTTATCAACAAAAAGAGAAAAAAGATAAGGAAGGAAATTCTCGGCACATGTCCTCCATTATTATTTCATCCTTCACATTAATTCTCTTGGTGGGTGAAACCGTTAAGGCTTCAAATGATTGAAGCGTGCACCAACAAATGTTAGGGTCGCTTTACTATAAATGTGTGTTTCCTTTTCTGTGAGCAAACCCAAACGCAGTTAGCTCTCACGTCTTTCCCAAATTGTAAATCTACTGTTGCTGAAAAATGAATCTACTGTTCAAGAACATCGGCAAATGTAATCCAAGAAATAGAGAATGGAAACCGGAGGTCGGGGGCTGCCATTGTACTGTACAATTAAAAGCCCAAATGGCACAGAAATTGCTAAATATATCATAAGGCAATGATTGGCAGGGCCATGAAGAATGAAGATGTTACTCTGCCAATGAAAATTCGAGAATTAGCTGTCGATTTCTGACAATGCATGGGCCGCTTGTTGATTGTTTTATCTGGGGACATGACCACTTATTCAGTAATGCCCAAAGAAAAAGTTGGGGTAGCATTGCGCATTATGTTCTCTAAGTGCTACTCCCTTTAGTTTCTTTCTTCCGTTTTTCATTGTTCCTGTGAAATTGGCATCTATCAACTCCATTCTTTACCATTGCTATTCAATCCATCGATGCGATCTGTGGATGTGTTTCTTGATCTTTTACTGTATTATATGCAGTAGTGTTACAGAAAAACTGCAAGCAGTTCCCCACTATTTTGCAGAATTTTAATGACATATTGCTTAAACACAAAGCTACATGCCCCTTTTAACAGAGATTTTTATGAAGCTTCTGGCTATTCTTTCTACTACTCGGAACCACCACTAGATTGATCCTTTTTGCATCTTTGAAATAAATGTAGTGCCAGATATTAATGGTGTGAAAGAAAGATCTGGCAAACAATGAGTTCCTAATATTCTGTCATCTAATTTCTGTATTCCATAGTATACTTCCCCATTTACAGAAAAACTTTTGGAAGTGGCAAAAGTAGGTAGGTTTTATTTGATTCCATTGATATTGTTTATTTCTTGAGAATAGGGCATATTTGGATTGGTTTTCCAATCCAAAAAAATTCACTTTTTTCTTATTTTGGTACTACTTTTCTTCTCACAAATAATTTACTTTTATGATTTTCAATACTAACTCAATTCAAAACAAAACCTAACCCAAGCCAAAAAAAACAAAGAAGACATAATATATGGCTGAGGAGATTGTCTACATACGTTCTTGAATCCACTTCAATTATTAAGGGAATCATCTGTCTGCGATGTTTGTGATGATGTACGAACTATCTTCCCAATAACATCGGTGACAACCTTTTTCAATCAAAAATTTCAAATTGGAGAGTAAAAATGAGAAAGCATCTAGCGCTGTGAAGAAATCAGACCAAGTCGTACAGTTTGAGTTGCTTAATCAAGGGAATAAATTCAAGGTATGTGTTGGTTATTATATTTACCTTGAAGCACAAGAAATCTGGGATTTTCACTACCGCAATCGGTGTTCATTTTGCATTCAGAAATGGAAACATTACCAGCATGACAAATATACCAAATGATGAACCAATCGTGATGGATGTGGAGGTGGTATAAACATTGCATGCCACCACCAGATGTCCAAAATATCTAAGTAACTAAACGGAGCGTTCTTGGTGAAGCATTTCTGGATGTCAGTGCTAGTCTAGGCAAAATATGGCATAGTCTTTCATCTCAAGGGGGCAATTTTTCTTCTTCTTGAAAAGAGTTGCTTAAGCCGTTCTTTCAGATCCAAACTTCGTTTCCAGGACAATGGACATAAATCGAAAAGAAGCCCCCATCCCGAGAGATCTCTGTTGTCAGAATGCACCATCACCATTGAGTTTTGCTATTTCTGCTCCGGATTCCCAGTTCTTTTGGTGCTCAACCACTAGAGATGACGTTCTCCACTTTGGATCTTTGATCAAAAGCATCCCTTACTCTTTGTGTGTGCGAAGAAGAAGATTTAAATGCTGTTGAAAAGAGCCATAGCCGAAAGTAGAAGAGTGATAAAAAGTTGGCTGCTGTATCTTGAATTCTTGGTTTCCAATTGGAGACTATTGGAGTTCTTGGAAAAAGACATCTCACAGTTAAGTCATAAAGTGTGCTCTCCAACAAGAGAATGGGAGACGATATTTTGTAAGTAAATTGCTACTTCTTGTAATAATGGCTGAAAATGTACAGTGTAGGTAAATTCCCTCAGGGCCCCCACACCCAGGCCCGGCCAATTGTGAGGGAATTAATCACGGTGACTCAGCTATCCAGCCAGTGGGAGGGTCAGTGTCTGGTGCCCACAAGGACCCCCACCCCACATTGGAGGCAGGAAATCCCACACTGCGGCTACCAGGTCTCGACCCTGAGCCCCTGGTATCCAATCTGCCACTGCTGGCCAACTGAGCTACGCCCGTGCGGACCAGTGTAGGTAAATTCCCTTCTCTAGATTTCATTATGTTCCGTTAAAAAAAGTATTTCTACAATATGAAACTTCGACCTTATTTGATTGCCTAAGAAAAGTAAATAAAAAAATAATTATATTTAGTTCATTATTTATATTTCAAGATGACCAATTACCACTAATAAAGCTTACTCAAGAAAAGGTTTACGGCCATGGTCCAGAGCAAAAGCTGGTACACGTTTTTTTTTTTTCTTTTTTGAGGTTCATATTATTGGAAATTTACACATACGGATTAAAGATGCTATAAAATGGGGGATACAAATATATTATCAATTTTTTGAAAATTGAAAAACTAAATAACATGGTTTAGTGAAGCAATAAAGGAGAAAAGTAAAATTTAAATAATAATAATAATAATAATTAAAAAAGAACATTTATTTCGGACTAAAGGCAATACATATCAGTATGTCGATGGTATAGCAAACAATGATTTTTTGTTGTATTTTACGGCATGATATGTTGTTGGTTTCTGGAGCAGACATTTCTCTTTCTTTTTCATATTTTCGTACGTTTGCATTTCGGTCGTTATTGTAGACTTTGTAGGGTGCAACTCCCTCAACTCATTGGCTTGGTAAATACTTCAGTTAATATTTTTCATTTGTTGTCAAAGGGAGTGGCTCACAGTTCACATCAATTAGGACCTTAAAAGAACCTTTTGGTGATAGATACACAAGACACTCTCGGCCTCATTGTTTTCTTCAATATCTTCTTTTCTTTTTTTTTCTTTTTGTTTTTAAAGCCACCTTATATAATTGAGTTTTGACATACAGACCCCACCGAGAGGGTGTAAATATAATCAAATCCATAATGAAAAGAAACCTACAAACCAAGAGGTCTTTAACATCCGAGGGCAGCTCACCAAAGTTGCTAGAAGGAGTTCTTGTTTGTTGCGAGGCACAACCAAAATTTCTAAGCCAGATGATGTATATCTGAAAAGATCTACTGATCCAATCTTTGTTTAAAAGGGAATTGGAAGAGGAATCATTTAAAGAAAGGCAAAGAGTACACTTAGATAACAACTTAAGAATCGAATGTCTAAATAATAATTGAGGAAAGATTAAAGTTCAATCTTAGATTATTGAACAAAGGAATGAAATAAGTAGGCTATTGAATCTGTGGATAATGTTGCTTCTCTCTTCGTTCTCTTCAATTGCAGCATGTGGGTTCTGGGGACTTTATAGCAATGTTTGGATTTATCAGAGCAAAAAACTTAATTGGGATAACCCCCACTCTCCCTCTGTGCGCAGCATATTCCCCGCTTTTCAAGGTCGCATCTCATCTCCACTGCAAAACTCAAGGGGGAGCCCTCTGATATTTTCTACTAGAAAGTCGACGAATACTTTATCATGCTGCGGTGAATGCTCCAACCATGACAGAAACCGATGTTTTCTGAAATACGGCATAGCTTCTTTCTGTCTTGGCCTTTCATTCATCGAAGCGTCAATTTTAGCTGCTCTTTAATTTCTTTGGGAGAATTAAGAACTGTAGAGCGGCTAAACATATGATGAATAGTTCCACAATACAGCAACACTCTGAAACAATCATTTCTGTCAAACTAGCAATAATATTGTCTGCTTAAGGAAGCAATTGGCTTTCTGAGGCCAAAGGCTCTGTTCGCAACCGATCCAACGTAGCAAGATGAAGGCAGAAACAGTCAGTTCTTTCCCCATCACACGGAAATAATAGTTCTGTACACAAGGTTTTCCCGTAAATCATGAAAAAATTGCTCGTACGAGGGAAACTTCAGCTTTCCAAAGCTTTTGAAAGTTCTGAATCAATTTCATAGATTCTTGAAAACTGACGACATTTAACGTGCCATCAACCGTAGGTAGATGTACAGTACCACATGCCGATATTAAACATGCAGACAAGACAAGCAATGCTTACAGGGATCAAATGATTGGACATATAAAATCAAACAATGAGAATCATTTCATAACAGAGCCTTCTTTCGGAACACTGTTCGCTGAAATCCGAGGTTCAAAATAGGCAAAGAAAAGGAATTCTAACATCAATTTCCAAATCAATTATCTCTCAACGTCAGAAGGTGGCCACACTTGTTTCCTCGGAGTCGAATGAATTTATGCTTTGGCGTCTCTTGTCGAGGTCTTTACGGTGGTCTGCTGGGATGGGATGAATACGCAAGACCACTGTGAAGGGATGAGTAGACAAGAATACCTATTACAGCATACACCTCCAATTCCACGTACAGCATTTCACACGGTGAATAAGAGATCAAAGATCCAACCTTCAGTAACAGATCCAGTTTTAAATGGGGAAAAATCATCAGGGAAAGGACACTTCATTCCAAATAGTTCATTTTCTCTCGTGCATTCGCATAGAACCACGTTCTAACAAACGAATAAAAGAATATATTGCTACTTTTTTATTCTTGGGAATTATGTTCAGACACAAATAACGCAAACAACTCGCAGGACCATCCTCTTTCCTTATCCACTGTCTTACATGTTTTCCCGGATTACGTCCCCTCTGCGTATGCTTCCTTGCACTAAAGTTTTTGTGCTTACCAATGCTGGGCCTTTTTGAAAGACCATTTTGAATTCCTCTGGAGGTTGCTCCTTGATTTTTGTTTCCTTCCTCTTTGGTTTCATTGTCTGTGTTGGTTGAAGTTGATGAGACTGGCCGTGGTAGAAACATACCTGGCAGCAAGACCTCATGCTTTTTAGGTTCAATTAACCCACTATTTTCTTGCTGAAGTTTCAGTATGCTCTCAAATTTTTGTCTCCTAATTTTCTCTGAATCAGACTGAAGCAGATTGTCCCCATCCAAGACAATAGTTTCAGCAGAGTTCTACACATTTTTACAAAGAAAATAGGTTAACATATATATCAGTTCAATGAATTAGAAAACAAGTAATACGATAGAAGCATCAGCAAAAGATTTTATTCCATTTTACTTCAGAAAATTTCTCAAGGACTATACTAACATGGCTGAAACTCTATCTTGGCTTTGAATTAAAATTTTATTAGTATCTCTAGAGCATAAAGATCCAGGAGTAAGTGAATTTTGGAGGTGTCTTGCTGGTTTCTTATCACCTGGCATTAGATCATATAACTGGATTTGGGGAAATAAACTTTCCCCTTTCTTTGTCACATGGGAGGGCAACGGTAACGGAGTGACAGAGCTTTAATACAACTGTGAATGAAGAAGAACAAGAGGAAACAGGATAAGAATGCTTTTAGAGGATGCACAAAACAGGCCAAGGGTTGATGCTTGAGATAGAGACTTAGTCACAAGACCATGTGTTTGGAGAAAGAGTGATGCGAACAAGCAGGTATTCATGAGAAAACTACCCAGACATGTGAAAACGGAAAAGGCTGCAACTGATTTGATCTTAGGGACCTGCAACCTCACATCAGAACAACTACATCCTAGCATCAAGGCAAGCCCTTAAAATTTCATTTATAAAGAAAATGTCAAACAATTTCATTCCAGGCCACCACAGACAGATAGTGCGAATTGGACATTATGCAAGGATGAAGTGTATATATTTCAAATGGGATCAAGTGCTGCGCGTGGTATATCTATGGAAAGAAGCTACAACCAATCACATTGTAGGCGAAGAATGACTAGTTTTTCCTCAAAAGAAAGTATGTCGTCATATTTATCTTTCATCTAACTTCAGATTAAAACCTAAAACTTCCCATAAAACTGCAAATTGATTGATTTATAAAGTTAACCCCGACATCTACTTAACAATAGAACTCATTGCTTCCAAAACCTACAGCCCTAGCAATCATATCCTAGACCCTCACTAGTCAACAGTATCCTCTATTTTTATGAAAAAACGAAAGACAAATACAAAGTTGAAGCATTGAGTAATAAATTATCTAGCCCTAACCCACAGCAAATACTTCAACAAGATTTTCAGCACCCAACATTGACCTAAAATTGATAAGTTTCAAAACCATGCTGGGCCCACAGAGCAATTAAGCCACAGGTCATTTTCATCTCTTGGCCTGCTCAATTGGCCTCCTCAAGTATGCAACTTGTTCCCCAGAAAAGATTCTCAATTGAAGTTCCACCCTCCTAAAAAGTAATGGTCTTCTTATGTGAGCAGCAGAGGAAACATAAGGACCATCAACTCATTAACTATCACCTAACTACAAAAGTGTGAAAACTATAAGAATGATACTCAGAAGGGAAGACAAGTGGCCAACAGACACACATACACATCCAATTGACAGGTGCACCTTCACATACACTCGGCCAAATAAAAGAGCCGGAGGTAGATAAGTGCAGCCCTGGCATATTGATTATACATCAAGGAGCTTGTAAGTGGTTTACCAACAATAAGAAAAGGATATGTAAAACAAGTTTAACTAACAATAAGAACAAGATAAAACTTTTAAAACCAGTGACAGCGGAATAAATTTAGAATAGCCTAGCAAGCTAGATTATGTCCATTCACATACCAGTTCAGAATGAGTCCCGACCAAGTCAAGCACATGCTCAATATCTTTTGCAAGAAAAAGCTTACGACAAACAGGACACTTGCCCATATCGTCATTAGTCATTTCATCTCTACCTGTACAAAGATATAAAGCAAAAGAAATTAGGACTGTTGAGTTCAAACAAGCATGTTACGCCAAGTAGTTTACAATTACACAGAAAAGAACACTCAAGAATCAAAGCTCCCCACATTTTATACTGCAGAAAGGTGTCTAAGAAGATCCGGTGCTTTTGTCCAATCTCCAAATAAAGGTAACTAAGGAGATCCAGTGCTTTTGTCCGATCTCAAAATAAAGTTCCTCTATCACTTACATGCATGGAAAAAAAATTAAAAAGTGTACAAGTTGATGATGGTCATTGTTTAAGTGCAACTCTATGCTCAAGAGTTGAATTTCTTCAAGTCACAGTCTATAACCAGATTTGTAATTACAATAAAACAAACTAGGAAAAAAAAACATTTATCTTAGACTGGCAGCTATAGTTTCTGATCTACTCAGACTCACAGTTTCACTCTTTTCTGGCACACATGTTTCATTACAATTACATTAGCTATATATAGATAACTAGTCCTGTTCCCACCAAAATTAACATGCCTGGAAAATCTGACCAAAATCTATTTTCTGCACACATCATTCCTCAATAGAAGAACCTTTCATTATCTACCTCTTCACAGAACGTAATGAAAAAGATGATAACTATATGAAGATTCAAGCTGGAATGATCACAAAATCGTGAAAAATAAGGATGCGGAAAAGAAATAAATGGAGGATACAGAATTCTCATCTGCCGATGCACTTGATGGGCACAGAATCCAGGGTTGCTATGTATATTCAAAACGTGATTTAAGGTTACCTCAATAGAAAAATACACAAGAACTCTTTTCTACAAATCAAACCAACAACAGAAACACCCCAAGCAACCCCCTCCCCCTGAGGGGCACCACTCCTACCACAAGCAAAAAACAAAAACACAAACAATGCAAATGCATGCTAATACGACTCCATCTGTAACTATGACTCTGTCACCTTCAAAAAGGGTAAGGTAACTAGCAGCATATCCATTTGACTAATCTCTTATCTCCTGTCCCTTCTTATTAAGCTTATTAGGTAAAAGAAAATAATTCAAATCTCTGCTTCTTTACATATTACTACATAATGAGAAAACCAAAACCTCATGCATCTTAAAGCACCTTGCTGATCTTCCATGTCCTTGAGAGATGTGCTAGATTGAGAAACATTAGAATCATCTTCTTTTTGCATCCGAAGCCAATTCCACCATCTAATAATACATTCACTGCAATAATTTAACAAATGGAATTTTTTAAATAAATAAAATACAATCCAGTGTCATCCTGACTGGAGAACATCCTCACCTCATGTGGAAAGGAGGATATATGTACAAACCAAACTCACCAGTGAAAGCAGTGAAAACAGGACATTAACTTCATAAATTGCAATGTATCATCTTCATCAACTAAGGGATACAAACATAAGGAACAATTCCCGTCAGGGTGATTCATACTGGAGAGCTTCTCAACTGCTCCCTATCAACAAAAAAAGCTTCAATATGAGAAGCTCTGACATGAACGATTGTGAACATACAGATTTTGCGCACTTATTGATAGTTCGGCATAGTGAGTCCTTCTCGATCATTAGGGTATAAAATAATTCCCATTATGTGTTGTTGCTCATTCTTCTTTCGTATGTCATGTATGTTTACCTCCATGTAACATTTGCATAGTCTCCTAAGGTCCTATTCTCGATTGCTGAAGCTTTTTTTAAGCAGTTGAAAAATAAGTACTTTTAAAAAAATTATACTTAAAATTAAAATAAAATTTTTATTTTTAATAATTTAAATAAACAAAAGCTGTTTTAAAAAACATTCCATGGTAGCTTCTTAAAAATAACTTTTTTTAGCTTATTTAAGCTAAAATTAGAAGTGAATAAGTAGTAGAGAACAGCTCAAAAACAGCTTTTAGAGTAAAAAAGGTAGCTTATTTTAAGCAATTGAAAACAGTCCCTAAAGGGTAAACAATAAAGTTACAGAAAACATAAAATAAAGCTCGACCAGCATTAAGAAATACAAATTAAAAGAACTCATTCAAAAGCAGGACAAACAAGTAGGGAGTGGAAAAATTACCTCGCAAAGTGCAACAAGCATTAAAAAGGAGGTAAGTGCAGCAGCATTGTCACAGATACTAGATATCAAATACTTCTGTCTCTGTTCATCAAGACCCTTGGAATCAACCATGCTAATGCACGGAGGTTCATCTGGATACTGCCACAACATTCAGTTTTCAATAAAGCAAACATCTTTGCTGGTCACTCAGTATTAACCCAGACAAAAGACGGAGGAAACAAAGATTAAAGTGCTTATAGAATGCATATAGAATACCTTAGAACTAGCTCGAATGCCAACAGTTGCTTCAACAAACTGCAAAAGAAAGTGAGGTAAAACAATCAAGAACTACAAAATCCCAGTAAGTATAAAAAGATCAGTTTAGGCGATAGATGATATTTTTTAAATCAATAATAAAGAGATTAGAAACACTTGCCCAAGAACAGCTTCATTCAATTGTATTATGATTAAATTAAAATCCTAACGAAAACGAAGAAGCGTATAAAGATCAAGGGGTTCACGGGAAACCTGTTGTGAAGAAACATCGGCTGTACGGGGCTTGATGTGGATATGTAGATGAGGATGATACTTTTCAAGGACCAAGCAATCATCGCCGTACACTGCTTCAACGGCTTCAACTTCAGCTACAACTTCTTCTTCCGCCATCTTCTCTTGCCGTCAACCGTGTCTATGTGGGTGTTCGGTCCTCGGAAGCCGCCAACCGCCAAAATCCAGGAGTGTTGCTGGTAAAATTTAAAAGATAAACTGCGGAATCTTCTTTTATTCTTTCATTTAGGGAAAATTACACCTGACCTCCGTTCGGTGTCCCTGAATTACAGTTACCCCCCTGTCGAATTGTAAATTTCAAATTAACACCCTTTTTCATTTTGTACTACCAAAATTTAAAAAAACACTAATTTAAATAAAATGTATTGATCTTTAATTTGAAATTGACAAGGAGAGATAAATATTACTCCATGCAAATTTTTAATTATTTTTTGGTTGATAGAATAAAATTTAAGTAAGAAATAAATATATACAATACACACGTATTATATTAATATATAATAAAAATAAATATATATATTATTAAAGATACCTTAAATAACAACAAAATTAAAAAATTAATTTAATGTTATTTTGCCTGTTTGACCTATAGGTAAAATAGGTCAAATAAGAGCACAATATAAAACTTGTCGTACGTTGTGGCATTTGAATAACAATATTGGAAAGAAGTCATCTGAAAAATACTGAGAACGTTGTGTACAAACACAAAATTTGGTACAAACAAGATTTGTCACAAAACTTGTAAACCGTCAATGATGCCCGATTTATGTTACATTTGAGAAACACTGGAACTACGAATCTACTGCTCTCACAGGTACCGGCAAAATTTTTTATTGTGTATTGGAGAAGAAGGTGGCAACTGATCAAAACCCCGGCAAAACTGAGAGGTCTGCTATGCCTTTAGGAAGATCGGCAATTTGCTGCAGAAGTGCAAGCCTGTTCTTCCTGATTCTCTCGTCTTCCTGCAAGGGATATTTGAAACAGAAACAGAATGAATATTAGGAAATCTTGTTCGACACTATCATTTGTTTCCTACTTTTCTCGACGTAAATGGCATTGAAATCAGGCTTGAGTAGTGCATAAGCATAAAAAGATACCAGCAAATTGCTACCAAAAGAAGGGAAAGACTAGTACAAGTAAGTTGAAGCAAATGTTATTTATTGAACATTGTACAGAAATGAGAAAACATACCACCATCACGAAGACATTGTTGAAGAAATCTTCAAGTGGCTTCAAGAGTCTGGTAGATGTTTCCACAAAATCATCCACTTCCATGCCTAGAGGAAACGCAAAAATGGTTTATTCACAAGTAACTCGGTCTTCAAATACAGTGTCTCAACTGAACAGTACTAACACAGATGAAGTTGCAAATCACAAACAGAAAGCCATACCAGGATGGATCTGCTTTCTTAATGACAAGAACGTGCTCCATAAAGCTCTCTCTTCATCTGTCTCAAATGCTGCCTCATCCACCTAAGAGGAGGAAAGGTATAATAAGCAAGCTACAATTTGTGATTGTGCACTATCAAGAGTCGGTTCATTTGCCATTTAATAAGCTTAGAATTTCTTGGATATCATTTTCCAAGTGGCACTGGAATCACGTAGCATCTAAAATGCTAAAAAGAGAACAAGAGTATGAATCAGCAAAAATATTTACTGGTACAGCCTAATACTCTGGACGCTCAAGAAAACCTTATCTAAATAATAGAAATTTGTTGTATTCTGGAGAAGAGTTTTCCCTACCCCCCCCCCCCCCTTGCTGGGTTCTGGACAAAGAGTTCATTACATAGGTATGGAATTCTAAGAACTATCTTCCTTATGCAGATAAAATCATTGCAAAACTTCAACAAAATAGAACTATAGAAGAAGATTTCTGAAGTAAGGAGAGCAAAAAAGTTAAGGAATTCTCAGTATAAAATACTTCCATTCAATCATGAAATGTACCTCCACATCATTATTTATATCCTTTCCACGCACAATTCTTGTTGGACGAGAATATGCCTCAACAATCTTCGACAGACACTCACTCTTTGACAAGATTTCCATCTGCAAGTAGTACATCCGTGATAAAATGAACTATTATGTGTTGACTACATTAAAAGATGAGAAGCAAAAACATTCCAATATTTGTGCATGCTCAATTCAGGAGGAGAACAAAGAATTATTAAACAAAAACTGGAAAATGTAAGGAGAGAAATGTCAAAGCAAACAGAACTTACAAATTTGCAATATCACGAAAGCTAAAAAACTCAAATTGAAGGAATTTCGGAATTTTTGAGCATTTGAAAGCATGAATATTCTCTGAGCCAGCTATACATCACAGAAAATAAAGGAAATTTGGACAAACATTATCTGGAGCAAATTAAGAATAGAAGAGGTAACTGAAATTTCAATTTTAGATGCTCTATTAATAAGCAACTGGATACAGTAATCCAAAGCTTATCACATGCTTACCTTACATGCTGACTTAGCAGCAAGGCAAGGCCAGTTTGCACGCTCCGCCAATACAGCTCGAACAACCTCCGGACTTATTCCCTTATCCATCTGCAGTAGAAAAATTGATTCAAGGAACATTCGTCATGCTGATTCAGTTGTAGTATTAGTCAGGAAATACTATAGATAATCCATAGCTTCACAAACTGTGAAGAATTATATAAAATATCATCCACCCACACAAAATCAATAGACCCTTTTAATCTAAATTGTCAAATACTGCCCAAACTTAAAAGTGAAAAGCAAGCAGAGTGGTCTATTTCTTAACCACTAAGGGTAAGACAGCAAATTAGACAATGGATAATGTTCTCCTTAATCCATAAATGTACACAATAATTTGCAATGGAGTGAGTGTAACATATTCTCTGTAAGAAGCAACCCTAGGAAGATAATGCTAGCCAATCATCTGGTATGAAATCTTACATACCAGGTACTGTTCCAGCCTTCTGTTTACAAACTGATGCACCTAAAACAGGCAGAAAATTGGTCATTATTCATCCATTCATTCATAATATTCATAATAAAGATAACATTTACTAAAAGCAAGAGATGCAAATCACTGCATAGCCAAAGTACCAATACCATGATCTATAGAGATACAAAGTAAAAACACATAACTGTAAGCAACTTCTAAATAGGTGACCATACCAAAATTATGCACTTTCTGTGATAATCACTTACCTCGTCTATCATGCTGGCATCTACCTTTATGGGTTGGACGGCAGCAGCAAGTTCCAAAGCATGTCTCAAATCCAAATTTCTATTGTTTTCTACCAGCAGTTGCACCTGTAACAAAGACGACATTAATTTTCATTTGCTATAGGAAGACAACAAAGTCGTTTAACAATTTTTCACATACAAGACCATAGGAGGTTCTTCGTAAACCAAAGGGGTCATTACTGGAACTAGGCTGGCAACCAGCAGCAAATAAGCCAACAAGGCTATCCAGTCTGCAAGTTATCACAAGAATGACATAATAAATTCCATATAGAAATTAAATTCATTTTTTAATTCATAATGAAATCTAAAGAATCAATTATTTTCTAGATCAAATAACAAACTTTATGAAATTGTCAAAATCACAAATAGTAATCAAATCAGGAGTGGTGGTACAACCTGAAAAACGTATAAGGTTAAAAAGTGCGAAAAGTGCTAGCACCTGTCAGCAAGAGCCAGTACAGTCCCAGCGTCAGTTTGTGGAAGTATATCTCCCGAAAATCGTGGCAGCGTAATCTCAAAGAGAGCCTCTGATATCTGGCACAGGAACAACAAAAGATGAAATGATACTTGCCATAAATGCTACAAGCTAGAAATTTACATTATTCATCAAATATATATGTTTGAAGTCAAATTGTAATATCCTAAGGATCATGATTACCCAAGAATCAATAGTACAAGAGACCATTAAGGTGAACCGAATAATGAAAGACTAGAATTAGGAGAACCTTTCCAAACAATCTAGGCACATCAGCTCTTACTATAACGATTAACAAAAAACATATTGACATTTGTTACCCTGGAGCATCAAATCATGTAAAAAAAACTTCTCCATAAGAGACTAGTAATTGTTTCAACACTTAAAAGATCATCTCCCTAAGTTGTCAGAAAATCTCTCCCTGCAGTGATTTCAGAATATCGGGCTTCCTCACAATTATTTCCATCAATACAATAAAGTGGCCAACAAACCCAATAAGGAAACTTGTTCTTTTTCAGCATCTCAATAGCAATTGCTTGCACAAAGCCCCAAAAAAGAAATAGAATCTTGCAACAGAAGCAAGCAAAGATTTGAATGCTCTCAATGAAAGACTACCCTATCTCCAAGGTCTAACAGAAACCAAACAGAAGTGGCAAGACTACAAATGCAAAATCAGGTACAATGTAATTCACAAAGGTAATGAAAAGAATCAATTTGCCATAAAACCAAAAGCAAAAATAAGACTAGATGAAAAGAAGGTCATGTAATATTAACAACCTCCTTTGAAAAGCCATCTCTAAGAGCATAGTGGTGTGCCATTATTCCCGAGAGGGATGTAAATTCCGTAACAACAGCTGTAGCAAGATCCGACATAACCAATGGGGCAGCATCCTCAATGACTTGAAGCACATCTTCACTTACTCCAAGAGACGAGCCTACTTTAGTGGCTGTATGTTGGATGCGGCTCACTTTGTCGAGCATAGTTCCCAGCTTCTCCTGTGCATAAACTAGGATCATTAATCAATTCCTTTTTCAGAAGCCATTAAGACATAACAAAGGGATAACTGCACCCATAAAACCAGATTAGACTGGATTTTAGCACCAGGTATTCTAATCTTTTATATTTATAGAAAATGAAATTACTGTTTTCCCAATAGAACAGCAATAATATTTAGCTTTGCATGACAAAGATTTGAGGCCATATTCTAATACAACATCAGAGAGTGAAAAACCAATTCATGTGAAAACTTACATGAAAAAGAATCCCTTTAAGTTGACTTGGGAATTCAGAAAATCTTTTACTAGTATCAGCCTCATAGAAAAACTTCGCATCTTCATAACGAGCTCTGGAAAGATGCACAATCTAATTCAGTTCAGGTTGAAAACTAAAGAAAAGTACATTCTGGGATTTGCATCCAAACTGTGTCTTTTCATCCCAATATACAGCCTCTGTATATGGGTGAAAGATTTTGTGAAAAAACCAAGTTACATGAAAGAAGGTGATGAAATTTTGACCTCAGAACAGCTTCATTTCCTTTTCGAACTACACCATCATCAATTGCTCCATTCGCAACCTGAAATGAAACAGAAAACCTTTATCCATTTTCATTGGAAAAATCAGGCCTCAAAAGCAGTATGCAGTAATAAGATACAAATGTCTCACAGATATGAAGTATGGCAATAATTTTCCATGCTCATCAGTTATGCCAAAATATTTTTGGTGCTTCTGCATCACCTGCATAATTCACAGAATGTCAGAGTGCAGTATGGCAATGCCAACACTGGACAAGTTAAAAGAAAACCAAAATACATAATGTACTACCCAAAATTCATAAACAGATAGAATCTTTCAACTGACAAACATATAAAGATCAGAAGGTCAACAACTAAAAAGCTGCATCATCCTCCTATGGTAGGAGTAGGTTGATTCCAATATACAAAGCGAATATAGTAAAGAGCACAGAAAGAAAGCAAAAATTCATGAAAACATAGCAGGCTGACCATTATCAGAAGTTCTTTCGGAAGCTCTAAAAAGCTTTCCTTGAATCTTCCGAGAACTGGAACAGGTGCTTCAACAAGATTGGCAACCTAATAATTGAGAATGAAGCATTTTAGCATGAAACCTTATGCATAAAGATCAAAGCAGAATAATATGGAACTCATGATTACCTCATCAAGTAAATCCATCTGTATAACAATGCATCCATTTACACTTCTCGCTAAAGCATTAGACTTTTCCAAAATTGTCTTCTTCCTTTGCTGCAAAAATGATAAATAATAATAAAACAATAAAATAATCATAATAGCACCAGTAACAATAACAATACATGGTATCCAACCAACCATGCAGAAAACTTAATACCTCTACATCAACAGAAATTCCAGAATGCTGCATCACATCAGCATAGGCCTCTGAACTTGCTACCTACAACATTTTATTACCAATTGAATCATGTAAGATGGCTTACAATCAGGAAGTTAAACAAAATCCAACCCCCAACCCCCCCCCCCCCCGAGGGAAAAAATTGCCTTAGTGTCAGACAATGCCATTAAATACCTCCACATTCGCTGATGGAGTGTTGCGAAGACCATGAGAAAGATTTCCACTGCAACACAATATAGGAGGAAAGAAGAATTAGGATACGAAGTAAAAATATGTCAAGTTGATCCCTGAAAGATATGACATTTTGTCAATATAGTCCCTCAAAATAAAGCATGTCAATTTTATCCCTAAAAATTAAAAGTCATGCCAGTGTGCCTCTCCACCTGCAGTTGTTTGTGAATTCACAAATAAATATTAGACACTGGCATAGACACTGGCATAATTTCTCAATTTTTACACCCTAAATTGATACATTTTTTTTCAGGGCAATACAGTCATAATTATTAAAGACAAAATTGACACATTTTTATTCTTCGCAACTAAACTCACACATCATATTTTTAGGGACTAAATTGTCATTAACCGTTAACTAATAAATATGCTAAAGTAGTAAATCATGCAATCATACATTACAAGGTAGCAAAATAAGAATCAGAGCGCAAGTCTCAACTGCATAGCTTACAAGAATAACACCCAACCAAACCTCGCCCTCCCCAACAGCAGCCCCACCTTCACACGAGAGTCTCAATGCTTCATATAGGTTGTCCATAAAACCAAAAATAGATAAATGAGCATGATGCAGTCCAATGCACATTTCATGATTCCGTAACAGCCTTAAAAGAGGAGAATGCTAAGTTCCTTACAAGGGTGAATTATTATTGCATCTCTTGCTCAGCAAGATACTCCTAGACTTGTCACTCATTAATGTTACACCATGGGTGACAGATTATAGGATGATAGATCACAATATCAAACATAGCGGATCTTATCATTCATATATCCAGCCCGTTAATTCATCCTAAAAGTTATATGTGCAAATACATCTACTTCATGTCATCCTGATCCAGTTATATGAGAATCAAAGGCACATAAAAAATTCAAAATCACGTAGGATAAAGCTAAAATTCACCTTAGTACACCAGCAAAAGTAAATGGAACAACAATTTCTCCATGAAGAGCCAAAATCCACCGAATTGGCCGGCTGAACATGATCTTGTGACAAGAAGTTGAAAAGAAAATGAAATTTAGTTCTTGAAGAAAGAGACAAATTCACCCAGGTGGGTGAATAATCAAATGAAACTTTACTTTTGGATAATCTAAAAAATACCACATGGATCAATTGCATATAATACTTCCTGTTGTAATATTCGACTCAAAGATGCTGAAAAGTTGTTTCATGTTTGTCATCCAGTGAGACAAGACAAAAATATTTTTTACCCACACTTGCGCATATCATAAACACAATCCAATATTAAAAGTGCAGAAATATAGAAAAGCCTTTTGAGTGATACATTCAATCATGACTGAGTCATGCTTAGTCACTGGAGGAAAAGACAGGTGACTCAGCAATTTCTGTATTGAAACAGCATAAATATGCCAAATCATGAACCAGGAGAATTAAGAGAACTGCAAATTAAAGCAATGAAGCACTACTAGAATATACCTCAGAGTTCCACCGCATTGACTTCGGACATGAGATTTTTGCAATTGTTCCAGGTAACTCCTCAGATAATACCTGTGTAATCACCATCAGAAGCAGTTCATTGCAGAAATTTGCAATTTAGAAAAAGAGAATCTCAGATCTGGTAATATCACTGTTCCCTTTGAAGAAAAACAAGAGAGAACCCTCAAACATTATAACTTCATTATATTGCATTTCATGAGAAAAGAGTCTCACTGAAGTACGTCTTCTTAAACTCTGGAAATATTAGTGATGCACCCCATTTTATATTTTAAAGGGTGCCTATGAAGAGGTTAGATTATGGAAGTTTGATAGGTGATCTGGCTTCTTTGGATCATCTAGTCTTCAACATTGTAGTCTTTTCAAGAGTTTTCATGACAAGTGAATTTGGTCTCTGATTCATGTGTGTAAGGATATTTTAGTTGGTGAACGAGAAATGTGAGTTTAATTGGTGGTGTTTTCAGGAAATTTCATAGTGATAGAATAGTCAATTTTCTCTCTGAACTATTCCCTCAAACACTCACATTCCTATGACTAGATTATACCTCTGTGTTTATACCCTCTGCCCTTCACCCCACAAAAACACACCCAAAAAAAAAAAGAAAAAGCACTAAAGAGATAAGAAGTGCCCTATGATCCCCGCTCTAAAACTGCCCTATTCCTCTGCCTATTGCAAAAGCAGCAGTATCAGAAGTAAACTGACAACAGAAATTAAAAACAGATATCCTTTGGAAGACAGCATAACCAATGAAAGTGAGAATTTAAACCATATACCTCCAGAGCAAGTCGTGCAGGCTCAATAACAAGAACATAAACATATTCAGTTTTCCCTGTAATGATACATGACAAGAACTTTAAACATATTTTACATGCATTACAAGAATATGAGATTGCTACTCATTTACAAAAAAATATCCGTAATGCCTTGAACATAGAAATTATGGCACTCCTAGATGAGGCAGGCAATCCAATAAAACACATGACCATCTTAAGTTAATCCTTTTCGTAGTAGCAATTGCAGTCCAGATGTGAAGAGAGCCCAAGCCAACTTTGGATCATGAGAAAAGACCTAACAACTAAAATACAGAAGCAAACACCAAACTGGACCACGTTTGGCATTCCATGATTCTTAGTCCACAGAAGGAAAGTAATGAGAGAGCCATATAAAATCATAACACAGGACTATCACGAGTCACATGTCCTTTTGACCACTCGATAATACAAGCATGATATACATCTTAACCTCTGATGTATATCATGAAGATTTTGAAGTGACTAGTATTTATGAAAACAAAAGTCAATGCAAATAAGCATGCATCTCCAATTACAAACCTTCAACTCGTCTATACATGGAACTCAGAGGAACAGAATTTCTGCGACAAAACCCTTCAGCAGCCTGAGAAGGCAAATGAGACCAATAAAAACATAATCAAAATTCACACAGATCCTTGTCAATTTATGTCAAAACTGATTAAAGATTAGCTCAGCACTAAATGTATTGCAGCCAGAATACTAAACCAGGGAGATAGCTTTAAGAAAACTCCAGGAGTAGATCCATTACATTAAAAGAGTAAGTACCAAAAGTATAATTTATAACCATGCAAAAAAAATGCACCATGAGAAATTATGCACATGTAAAGAACCTCAATGCAAGCTTTGTGACAAGCAATGGGATTTTCTGGGGCAACATGACCTGCAAAATTCACGCACAAAGTGCATGATCCTACTCAAAACTTCCCTTCAAAGGAAACAAGTCAGTTTCAGTTGCCTGGCAATCCAATCTAATTCACAAATGCACCTAAGAGCCTTGCTGTGACCTGATAATAAATGAACTTTGTTATTTGCCACAAAAGAAACTATAAGCTTGAAAAATGAAGACCTTGGTAGGGTTTCCATGCTGATCAAATGCTTTAGAAACTGGAGGCCCTCGAGCCTCAACCTCATTCTCAACTTGCTTAGCACAAAGATTTTCTACATCAACCTATAGATGACAAAAATAGTGATCAGGTACTGAGACAAATATACCAGATGCAATTATAAAAAGAAGGAGGCAGGAAAAAAAAGGGAGGTAGAGAATAATGTCCAAATGAACTTTACACCACTTATAATTTGTCCTCATCTCAATCAAGAGATAAATTCCACCTAAAAGTTCATTTCTACGAAAAATAAAAATAAAAATGCTTTCTCAAAACACAGGTACTCAGAAACCTAATAAGCATGGAATTTTGTCAGTTGCTTAAAAGAACTGAAAAATGACTTGAAAATGCTCATTTTCTTGTTAAAATTTCAGGATTACCAATTAAGCAGAGGAACCACTAGTTATTAGTCCAAACTGATATTGGTGTCATTGAATCACCCAAAAGGGAATGAAGGACCTTTTCCCACACAGGAATGCCACAGTTCTTTGCATTACGCTCTGGCTACTGCATTATTCGTAACATACTCTTTTCAAGATAATTTTCCCTTGTTTCTCTTTTAGAGTTTTTGTTGAATATTTGGCCTTAATTTTGCATTTCTGGCTTCTATAATGATACTCTTTTTCGTTCTTTTTTCATTTTTTACCATGCAAATAGTCTACGTTCATTCTATTGATCGGCCCCCCAAAGAAATCCCAGCTCTAACCCAGGTAGTTGGCAAGAAGCACAGGGATGGTGCAAGACAGACCGAAAGTCAAAGGGAAGATGACCTTGATTGCCTTTTGAATGGGAAAAAAATGGGAGAACTGAAGAGAATTATAGCTGTGATTTTGACAACCTAAATTAGAACCAGATAAACATTCAATATAACTTGAGCCTTCCCCATTTTTTTGAGTATGACAAACTAGCTCTTTTTGTCCTTGTTCATTTTTCACCTTTCTACTGGATTAGCAGCGGTTAAAATTGCATGACAAAACCAAACAAGCGGCAGAGATGAAGGCCATACAGAGAAACCATCCTTGAAAGGAATCACATCGAAAAGGCCTACTTACCACTAACCTACGGGGCGTCCCAAACACTTTCAGTTCCCCATGCCTCAGCCTTTGTTTTTCCAGTAATTGAAGCATTAGATCTTTGAGCTGCAAGAATAAACACAAAATTAGATTCTAAGATTTTCTGAAGTCAATAGAAAAACTGCTGTGAAATGTTTCAATAGAGCCTTAAGTTCTTTCTTGTTCTGAAAAGGAGATTAACTATCAATTTAGAGCCCAGTCTTGTATTGCAGAAGTAGAATGTGCAAAAGTTGACAGCAAAAACTAGAAAAGACACAATACTTTGCATCCTGTACCATACACGAGAAATAGGCATTATAAAATGTTAAAGAGTTTCCGTAACTGAGCCAAAAAAAGATCAGAGCAGGAAACAGATATTTACTAATGCGAAAATTAATCCACAAAATCAGCTTCGGGAGAACTATTTACTTGCTTGCATGCATTTACTACATCATTCGGTGGTAACTCTTCTGTTCCAATTTCAAGAAGAAATAATCGTGGCTGTGCAGGCACCTGGCTGACAAAAGAACCATAAGAAATCAAAGATAATAAATGATTTGGCAACTAAAACTCCAGTTCACTGCTGAGGAGAATTTCAAAGTCAACCAGAATATGCTGAGATAGGAAAACAGCCTGAAAATAAGGAAAAGATTGGAGACAACATGAAGAAAACAAAAGAGAAAAAACAATCTAAGATCCAGAATGTCTAACCAAGTTTTGATATCCATCATGATGCCATGCGCAAGAAATTGAAAGTTAATGGAATGTTCATTCTTAGTTGATTTACAACATCCACAACTAGATTACCTACATAACTCCAGGTACAATTAACTCAAACTAGTAAAGCTCTCTGATTGAAATGATGGAGTCAATTGGAATCACTTTTCAGCAAAACAAAAATAGGAACTAGAAAGAGAAATATTTATCAAATTGTAAATCATGTATTCCATCAAACCAGTATGTGTGAGGTGATCAAATATAATCAAACCTAAATCAACAATATATCCAAAGATACGAATCCAAAAGAAATAAAACGATGAGTTTGCAAAAAGGTTAATAATCAAGTTTAAAGGTTTTTACAAATGTTAAATTAACAGATTTTTCAACCTTGCGAAACTTCTTTATTGCATGGATGGATTGTTGAAAGAATTTCACCCAGTCAGGCAGTTCCCAGATAAGAATGATTATATGGCTTGAAGCCTCTATATAGTAGGTTTTACAACTTATAGTTTGTAAACAACTTAAAAGCATTAGGAAGAATTGATTCCTTGGCAAGCGATTCAATGGAACTAGAGCTGGAAAAGGATAGCTTTTGGGAGCTAGATGCTTGACATTAGATTTTTATATCTAACTAGATCCTGACAGCTAAAAACATCAGGAAAATGGAGAAGATGGTTATTGTTATTTAATGAATGAACAAATAAGCAGAAATTTGGGCCTTTTACTTAGTGGTTATTTAACATAATTTGAACAGATGAACATATTACTTAGTGGTTTTTTCTAAGAGACAAAACTAAAGGTGCTTCCTCAAAAAACAATGAAGTTCACTCTAATGTCAAGTTTCCTTAGTATAAGGTGTTTGATTATGTTGTTTTAGGTTTTTTCTGCTTCTCTGAGATTCCATTAAGTCCTTTGACACAGGGAAGGAACTTTTCTGGAACTAAAGTATTCATATAGTATCCTACACCCACCAAAAAGGGCTAAAGTGTCCTCTCTAATTGAAAAACCAGACTTAATAAGAGATTACTGGTCAATTCCAAAAGACCTCATGAACTGTCCGCCTCAAAGGATGTAAAGGGCCTAAGGGAGAAAATACTGAAAACCAAGCTTTACACATGACAGAAATGTTAGACTAACAGAGGATATGAACAAAAAAAAGCATCTCAAATACAAACCTTTCTTGCTGCTTGCTCTAGGTTTTCTCTTGGAACAGTAAAACTATCAGGTTGAGAAATGTTACCCAGCGGGTGGCCAAGAGACTCCCTAGACTTCAACCACAGTTGTGCACATTGACGAGCTAAACTGAAGGGTAAGGCAAGAAAAAGGAGACATTATTCATACAATTGTCCTTTTCATTTGTCATAGATGTACAAGGTAGTCAAAATTGTCAAACATCAACTTCAGAAGACCATTTGCGGTCTAACAAAGCACATAGAGAACTTCAAACAATGGAAAGGAGAAACTGAAGTAAAAAATGTGAACTTTGCAAGGACAAAAAGTTTAACCTCAAGCTACTCGGCCCAAACATAAGCAAAAGGTATATAAATATTGAGGACAATGAGCTATGTTTTAGAGCTATCTCAAAAAGCCAATAGATCTGTTTCCTCTCATATTGTTTGCTTACTTGTGTGCTTAGATTCATAAAGCCCCCATAATTTAACTCTCACCTCCTCATTCGACCAAAATAACGAGCACGTTCAGTGACACCAACAAAGCCTCTTGAGTCTAATATGTTGAAAGCATGAGATGTCTTCAAAAGCTGATCATACCTAGCACGTTATATAGATATATTATGTGAGTCAAAGCAAGAATTCATGATGGTTCTGAGGCGTCGTAGTAAAAAAAAGAAAGGCACAAAGATGAATACACATACGCAGGTATTGGAAGACCTAAACCAAGCAGATAACATGCTTCTGCTTCAAAAAAGTCAAAGTGCTTCTGAATATGGTCAACATTGGCGTGCTCTAAATAATATGCACTCATTTCCTTCCTGAATGATGAGCGACAGAGAATCCTCAACCTTATAAATCTTTTAGATAACATAAAAATGAAAGTCAAATCGTTCACGTAGCAGAAAAAGAAATGTGAATTCAAGGTTTGGCAAGCTATTGTTCAGAAGTAACTATTACAAGGAAAATATATCCTGAACATTAAAACAGTTAATATCATATTGTGAAATTAGTAAGACAATAAGGCAAGAAAACTTTGGAATCTTTAAGAGAACAACAACTCAGTTATATAGGTGTTAGCATCCCTTTTTTCAGCTTACTTTCTGCACAAAAGCCTTCTTTTCAATTCAAAGTCAACAAATTGAAATTACCTACCAAGTTATGGCATTACATATAATTGAATAATAGTGTCAGAAAAGCTAGCTTTTGTACTCGTTTTCCGAAAAAAGCTCTCCATATGTAATCCCATCAGCATACTGAATCTTCTTGAAATGATCGACTCCCTGTAGATGGTACGAACTTTTATAGCTTTACCATAAAAACCTGAAAATAAGAAAGGGACAAGATGCGGCAGAAGCCTGACCTGAAGTAACATAAGGATGCGTTCAAGTCCATAAGTTATCTCAACAGATATAGGCATCAACTGCAGACTTCCAGCCTAGAGTGGCAAAAGATACAGGAAAAAAGGATTAGATATACAGACTGCAATACAAAACAAGGACCACATGGGAAAACCACTACTATATTATCATTCTTGATTAAACAAGAAAACAATTTTAAGGGGGAAAAAAGCCAAGTCCTTTCCCCCTTCTGAAGTAAGAGAAGACCTGCTGAAAATAGGTGAATTGTGTGATCTCCATCCCATCCATCCATATCTCCCAGCCCAATCCCCAAGCACCAAGCACCTGGCAGTAGTTCAATGGAGAGCAGTACATTAACAAAGCTCCAATGATATTTCAAATAGAAGAAAATGCAGCTTTCATAGTTCAACTATGTTATAATGCCTAGGTACCAAGATAATGCAACAGAACCATGAATCCATAGAAAGCACATACAACAGTCAAGTAAAAGAAGATTTATTTCCAAAAAACATTAAGCAGAAAAGAGTTGCACTTATATGAACTTTACATGTATGCACATGCAATTGCTCCTAATTAACTGGCAGAAAGAGAACTTACAGGGCTCTCCCAGTTGTCTTCAACAAAGCGTATGTCATGTTGATTAACATCAATACCTGAAAAGTATTACTAATGCAAAGTCTAAATATTTATATAGACAAGCGGGAAACCAAGCAAGAAATTTGCAGTTATCAAGACAATTTGACATATTGAGATGCTCATAATCTAATTAGGGTCAAAGTCTGTCCAAAAGGGAGGGGAAAAAACCTTAAAATAACACAAAGATAAACAATAACTCTCCATTCAGCACCAACTACAAAAGCCTACTTCTTCTTTGCACTTCAATAAATTCTTTACATCACGAGTTGTCTACTATTATAAGCATCATTTGCCTTCAAATCAGTCAAAGCCTTTACAGCATGGTCAAATGAGAATTAACACCTCCATAAACCCCACATTCATCTTTTACTTATATTTCCAAATATGACACGTAACATATGTACAGTGGTTGGCTTGTTCATAACAAATATCATTTACAATTAAAATTAAAACAGGTAGCAATTAGTGAAAGCATTTGGACTAGACATTTGTCATATTCCATCATGAATGATGAAAAGGTATAAGCCTGATCAGAAGTCTTTAAATGCCTAACTGGATGAATTCTGCGTGAGAAATACTTAAATGACAAAGATAACAAGAATGGCAATCAGATCATAACCTAAGGCAGATAAGCTCCGTATAAACAGGTCCTGTGAATTCCCAGGATCAGGCTTCAATATAACCTGCAGAGAAGTACAAACAAATGCAACGAAATCAAAATAAAATACAAGAAAAAAGAAACTCAACAGATGCAATTTGTAAGCAGTTAAACTGATGGGAATAGATGAAAAGCAATTCCAAAGATTAACTAAGCAAATAAAGAAGAACTAACCTGGAATTGAGTGTGACGTTGAAGTCTATTTGGGTTTTCACCGTAACGACTATCATCAGGCCTTATACTAGGTTCCACATATCTTCAATAATAAGCTATCATTTCAGCACTCAGGGCAAGGAAACTTGAAAAACATCAAATAAAGATGTATTGCTCGGTATGAAACCAAGGATGCAGATGACTGTTTTCCATAGTACAACTTCAGACTAAGCAGAATACTAATGGCAATCAGTTTCTTCACAAGTAAACTATCTCTTAAGATTTGACTTCTCTTCACATTTAAGTAATTTCTACTTACCGATTGCATTAATCAATGTAATGTCTTAACATACACTAAAAGGTGGACTATTCTAGACTGTCAATTGTAGCTTCATCTAGAACCAATCTTTATATACCAGAAAGACAAATAGCGAAATTTATCACTAAGCAGAAACAGAAGAATCATACATGACGCATTTCAGAGTATCATCCTTAGTTCCCTATCACAGCTACCAACCTCTATACTCAATATATCTGTGATTCTCATCCCATGGTTTCCAGCATTAGTGATGGTCGTGTACATGATCTTACTTCTTTCATTTTCAACCTAATGTACTGTGCACTATAATTATCATTCTAAGCAAATAAACATTTATTTCTTGTCCTAGTTTTGCAACCTAGACAACCTTAACGTCAAAAAAGCATACTTACGCAACATTCCAGGGCTCAGGACCCAGAACCCTCAGGAACGTCAGGGGATTCATAGTCCCAGCTCCTACCTGCTCAATGCATCAAACAACAAAAAATTAGACCAGGAACTTGAGAAACGGGGGGTACCCTGTTTCCTATAATGAGGGGGAAAAAGGGTAGGCGAGGAGGGAAACTAAACAATCTTGCACACAATATAAAGATTACCTCAGTATTGCTGCATTGCATTACTGCACATCCAACAGAAGCCCAGTATTCCTACGGCATCAAAAGAGATAAAGGTAACCTCGAAGGTTCAGAGACCGGAAAAAATAAACAAATTTGTGAAAACGCAATAAAGAAGACCTTGCCCAAAAAATCCCACCTTTACTCCGGTAATTTTTTACACAAACAATAAGAAAAACTCGATATAGAATTCTATTAACTTGAAATTTGAGATAGTACTTCAAAACCATTTCTTGCATTCTCCTGAAATTCAAAAGGCAGCGTTGAAAAGGAAACATTATAGAGCAGGATTAACAAAAGTATGACTATGAAAACCTGGAGGCGCTGAATGGCTAGCTGGAAAGTGGGAACGGATGATTTCCTGAGCTGTTCTGAACTGGCAGGATCCCAAGATGATTCTTGAGACACTGAGGAGTTAGTGGTTACGGCAGACGCCACGGTTCTTCTAAAGAAAAGGCGCTGCCCGAGGGTGAAAGGGCCTGCACTTGACTTGGTGAAGAATAAGGAAAGATGAGGTTTGCGGGGTTTAAGGACTGAGGTTACTAGGGGGAAAGTGAGTATTGCCATTCTTTTCTGTGAGTGTGAGTTGCAGGCTTAAGATGGTATGAAAAGAGAAGAGGAAAAGAATGGCCGGGAGTCCGTAGAGGGAAGGTGTGTCTGAAGTGAAGGCTTAAGTGAAGCGCAAAGCCATCACGAAACCTTAGCCTACGGAGAAGGGTGAAGAGAGGGGAGGGCTGTACTTATCTTGATTCCCGATGAGAGTGGGATTGGAATTTGGAGGCAAAGGAGTCGCGGTCTCGCAGGAATTCTTTCTGCTTATTGAACCCTATATTTAAGTATATTTACATTGTAACCCTATATTTGTCCATTACCCTATTAACCGTTCCCATCACAATTGTACTTGCCTCGCAATTGTTCTTTTTTGTTTCTTTTTTTTAGAGATTTTTTTTTGTGTATAATGACAGTGAATTGAAATTGCCTTATTTTATTTTAATCTCAACCATTATTAAATTTTATATATTTTGAATAAGGAATTGATGTTTTGTTTATGCATAAAAGATTTGAAAACTCAGTAAACACAAATGGAGTAGTACATTTATGAATGTGAACAAGTTGTATATGATGCTGCTTTCTATTTTTCTTTCTTATGGCATTGAATACAAAATAATTACTAGAAGGAGTGAAATGGACGAAGATGAACCATCAACAATAGAATATTATGCCTAATATTTAATTAAACATTATTTTAATTGATATGTAATTTAAACATGTTTAAAACATGTCGTTATGAGTGTGAATTTATATGGAAATATTATAAGTAATAAGAGTATTATGTAAGGTAAAAATTGTACATAATGATACTACTACTCTTTTGCATATACTGTGTGTGTAATACTTTTATTGACTTATCTTTCATGAGTCTTAAAATTTCTTTCATAAAAAATTCTATTTTAGTTATACAATTAAGGGTTAATAATATATATATATATATATATATATATATATATATATATATATATATATCAAAAACTTAAATGCAAATCTTATTTTTTTTCTATTATAATAGTAGAACTGTCAATTGGGCTGGGCTGGCCCGAGCTCGGCCTTTTGGTCCTATTAAATTTGTTGGCTCTGGCTATTTTTTTCAACCCGAATAATTTTCAGGCCGAGCTCGAGCTAAGGTAAGCTCAATTCGATTTTAGTCCAACCCGTAAAATATATATATTTTTATATATATATTATATGTATATGTATTTTTATATAATAATAATATTATTATTATTATATTATTATTAAAAAATATTATTTATTATATAAAAAAATTTTAAAATCGAGTTATGGCTGGCCCGAGCCCGAGCTCATGATTTTTCAGCTCGATGTCAATCGGGCCAAGCTCGGGCTTAGCAAAGTCTGGCTCAGTGAGTCCGATTGACAACCCTACATAATAGTCGTTTATAAATCTAGTAAAAATGAACAAGAGATAAAAGATCAATTTAAATATTATAGTTATTATATTTTAAAGATGGTAGAAATATACCAAGCATAGGCAGTAACAACTAGTGATTGTATAAACGCTTAAAATATTAACAAATTTTTGTTAAACAATGTAGTTAACTAAAATGAAACATAATAGTAAAATAAACATTAAACCCTTTTTTTATCGTGATATAAATTGGGATATCTTTTATTTTACTTAGAAAGGATGTGATTGAATAATTAATGTATCTGTTATGAAATTAATATTGTGAATGTCCATTATCTGATATCAAAGAGGTAATCCAATATCAGAGTTATAAAGATACTCCAACTATCCAGAAGATAGATGTGAGAGTTCTATCATATCTTTTATTAGTGATAGGATTTGTCTTCTGATTACCCTCTACCTCTTCTTATTAAGATGTACCCCTGGACCCTATAAATAGGGCTTTAGACTAATGTATTGAAAACACTCATTGATTGATTGCTTTACTCTCAGAGAATCAATAAAGCTCTTCTCTTCTTTCTCTCTATTTTCTCTCTATAGCATTTCATATTCTCTATATTGTAGTTTCTTTATTAAGTTCTTTATTAAGTTCTCTATATTAGTATTATGTTTCGTTGTGACGACGGCTACTACGCGCCAACAAATTCATAACACGTTATCAGCACGAGTCTTTGCCACCGAAATTGAGAGCTTAATTAAGAAAAAACGAGGTATTCTTTTCTACCTTTGAATTCCTATGGCAAAATTTTTCAAAACTTGTTTTTTCCCTCTCTTGATATTTATAGAATGAACTATATGTCATAAACACTAGATGCTCAAATTTATTGAGATGTAATGAGTCTGGCAGACACCATTGTTGAAAATAATGTATCATCATCTCAAAATCGTATAAAAGCCATGATTTTTCTATGACATAATTTCTATGAAGATTTAAAGATGGAGTATCTTACTATGAAAGATCCACTTATTTTGTCAAAAGATCTAAAAGAAAGATTTGACCGCCAGAAGATGGTCATTCTACCGAAAGTACAGTTTACTTTAAATCTGTGAGTAAATGTATTAGAATTAATGGTTATGACCCTAGAAGATGTCGTAATCATGTTTGAAGCCGTAAACATAGACGCATATATGGTAAGAATAATCTATATAATCATGGCGATCAGAATATATATACATCTAGATATATTGGGTCTTGAAGACACCATTTAAGAAATACAAAGTATCAAGGCCACTTGATTACTAGTAAACTGTGAATGAAACATATAATCACCAGAAGATGATTGTTATATAAATGTTAGTTATGATTTGTTATAAGTGTGCCTACAAGATTTTATGTCTATCAGTATAAAAGATTTTTCTTTTCTCATATCTCTAACATGCTCCTGAAGTAGCAATATTGAGAAAAGGTTTTTTAGAAATATTTTGAATTTATATTTTCTGAGACTGAATGAGTCATTAATAAAATATATTGATGCTCGACCAAATGTTTTTATGACATTCCCTGAAGCGAATGACATTAGAAATTATAATATATTTATGTATGAGATTTTGGTCGCAATTAGCAGATATACATTTTGTTCTTATACTATATGAATGACTCGTTAAATTCTCAGTGAATAAATACTCACTAGAAGTGAGAAAATAATGAGAAGGAAAAAGGGAAAGTAAGAATTCTAACATGTTATTGATGTAAGATGAAAATTTGTCACGTACATGTAATACGTCAAACATGTTATGAATATCTATTAATTATTGATATTACTTTACTTTCATGAATTATGCTACTGATAGTAATGATGCTTATGTCGATAATATTGATATGACACATGTGAATGTAGCCAATTTTTTTGAATATCCAAAAAGAGTTTTTAGCATTTTAAATGTCAATCAAAATTTTAAATTATTAAATTGCTACTTTTCTATTTTATCATCTTGTGATTATTATTGAAAATTGTTCATACTATAAACTTATATTTTAGTATTTATATATTATTTTAGTTTGTTTTGGATCAAGAATGGTGAAGATACAAATTTGTCTAAACAATATGTGTTATTTATTTGGACAAAATTTAAAATATATGTTCGAAGTATAAATGGTAATACAAAGTTTCAGAAGAACTAGTTGATCAATAACTCTAGAAGAGTTAATTGATTAAAAGCTCCAGAAGAGCTACATGATCTTCATCTAATGGTCAATTGTTGTAATGTATCATTCTTCATATAGTCTCGTAAAACTTTTGAACATTGATTATATTATCAGTATATCGAGACATTAGATGAATGAACTTTTAAGGCATATGCATTATCATTATGACATAAAATATATGTCAATTATATATACTACTATTCATCTCTCCTTCTTTATATTGCATAGAATTATAAAATTGAGATACAATATTGAGTAAACTTGAAGTTTACTGATAAATAATTTATTAGTTGGCATGACCGGTTGGACCATCTCGGATCATTAAAATACGAAGAATGATTATGAATTTAGTATGGAACCGGAAGTTTTCTAATATGACAAATTTATAAGTGCTACTTGTTTTATTTAAAAGTTACCAGTATCACTTGGGGTTGAATGTGTTATTTTAAGATGAATTGGAGAAATTATTAGTTGATGCATCAACAATAATCATATGTATATTTTTGTCTTTGCAACCTGCAGTTTGCACAATTTATTGATAATGAACTCGTGTTTTAACATTCTCCTAAAGACATAATTTTTCCTAATAATACTGGTTGTATTGAGATAAATATTGAACATCCTGCAGAATGTTCATAACTATTAGCACTTATTTTCTATTTTGCCAACACATTTTGATTCTCCTCATAGTAGTTGGTTTGTGGTCAAAAACTAAATATATCTCATCTTAAATTTAGAGATGCACTATGTTGCTCCACTTTAAAGGTAATGAGATAGGTTTTCAAAGAGATTATTAAATATGTTGGGAGCAAATCTCAAGGGAGAGATTTGTATTTTGAATATGTTGCCCCCAACATAAAGAAGAGAAGCATGAGGCTGGATAAATATATAAGTATGTGTCTCATCTTAATCTTCTATTTTGATCCTCATAGAAGATACCTTGAACCAGAAGTTCAAAGGATAATTTATATAGCCAGGTATATTAACTGATCAATATCCGTCAAAGAATGCTCCTATTATATTTGATGTCCCTAAAGGATAATCTACCACTATAAATAAATTTGAGACATAACAGAAATGTGGTTGATAAGTCAGTTATAATGATACAAACTCCTCACCGGAGCAAAGACTTAAGATGATCATATATGTTAAGTCGAGGAGATTTAAATTCCAGCAGAATTTTTTTCCCAAACATGATTGATATATTATTTTCTAGAAAAAATTCAGGTACCTGAAAATTTTGACAATGACGAGATCTCAACATGATTGGGAAATATTGAAACTACACAAGTATATGACGTCAACAATATTAATGCGCATAATATATTGACTCAGAATGAGAATTTCCAAATCGAGGTATGCAGACTCAAAATGATAAAGTTCGCATGAGAAATGTGAAATGTTTAAACTATTTACAAGTACACTTGAAGTGTACATGTATTCCCAGCATTAATTATACACTTGAAGTGTAATCCCAAAGAGATATTAATTAATATTTGCTTATAAAATGTGAACTATAAAAGTGAATACTTGCCATGAGTTATGGCGTATGATTCTTCGTAAGACCTAGCGCTGTTAACGAAGAAATATATTTCTAGTGGTGGATAAAATAATGCATGATAGCACTTAATGTATATTATCTTTGTTATCATTAGATAATGATACATATATTTGAAGTCCCTGATGGACTCGATATGCTTGAAGCAAATAATTGTTCCTGTAGAATATAATGAGATTTTCTTAGTGAATTTTTATTAAAAGAATAATCGAGTATGTCCATATATGTAGAAATTATATTCGTAGTTATACTTATTATATGTATTTCTTTATCAAAATATATCCTCATTGTACAATCTATTGATTGGTCTAGTGTTCCCCACATTAGGGGGAGAAAATCATCAATTAAAAGAGAATATCATTTATGACTTTTATTATCTTGATCTATGTACAATGATTAATGAACTGGAAATTCAAAATATTATTTATTTGCATAAAAATTTCATATTGATTGTTTGTCTGACTCCTGTAGAGTTAGTCAATATAACATTCAACTTATAGATATTCTTATTTGCATAGATGTCCCAACAAGACAAATATATGAATTCTATAGTCATATGATTTTGATACACGCCTGAAGCGTGATTGATCTCTTGATAAAATCCTCAAAAGAAAAAATGATTTGATGATCAAGATATTTATCCTGAAGAATTTAGAGGAGTAAGTATTATGATCAATATTTTATTTTGATTGAACATTCTGAAAATGTTTCACATGGATATAGCATATCAATGATCATTGGGTTATTATTGTAAGATCCATTATATCTATTAAAGGATATTGAATAACTATCTGATCATGAAGTATCATAACTCTACAATTTAGAGTATGAATACACTTGTCTACGTGCAATTAGATATATATTGTAGTTTTTCTCTACCCAATAGATTTTGAGATGCCATTAAGCTTGTTTTTTGATATCTCTTTGAGATAGTTTATCTCGAATATTGAGAAAATCCAACTCCTGTTGAGATGGATATGCAAGGTATAAGTTCCATAGATGATCCACATAAACCATGCATTTATAGGCATGTGTTAATTATAACAACCACATCTTCAACTCATGTTGAATAAATAAAAATTTATGATGTTGGTTGAGAATATGTGTGATCATAATTAATGTATTCGGGATAAATCTATATCCTCTAAGAAGAAATTCCAACTATATTGTTGGATGATAATAAAGTTTGAAATATATCTAAGGAGATACGATAAAGTATATTTTTACTCACAGCTCCAGAAGAGATGTGATATTGATGTGCATTGAATTTAATCATTTGATCATTTGACAATCTATTCACTAAGACCTTACCAATTGCAACATTTGATTAGAAAGCATTGGTTAAGAAATCTCAAAAGATTATCTCATCAGGGGGAGTAAATATGACATAAAGAGTAGTGTACTATTTTTCCTTCACTAGAGTTTTTCCCACTAGATTTTTTATCTAGTAAGGTTTTAACGAGGCATACTCTTATGCAATGGACATCCAAGGGGGAGTGTTATGAAATTAATATTGTGGATGTCCATTATCTGATATCAAAGAGGTGATCCAATATCAGAGTTATAAAGATACTCTAACTATCCAGAAGATAGATGTGAGAGTTCTATCATATCTTTTTATTAGTGATAGGATTTGTCTTATAATTACCCTCTACCTCTTCTTATTGAGATGTACCCCTGGACCCTATAAATAGAGATTTAGACTGATGTATTGAAAACACTCATTGATTGATTGTTTTACTCTCAGAGAATCAATAAAGATATTCTCTTCTTTCTCTCTATAGCATTTCATATTCTCTATATTGTAATTTCTTTATTAAGTTCTCTATATTAGTATTACGTTTCGTTGTGCCGACGGTTATTACGCGCCAACAAATTCATAACAGTATCAACTAATAACATTTTCTTTTGGCACATTTTGTACTAAAAAAATAGCACTTTTGTTTGTCCCATATGTGGATTGAATTTAACACATCCTTTTCCCTATTCTTTAAGGGAAAAAAAAGAAACAAAGTTTCCGAACCAGTAAGAAGTGCTTTAACTACAATACTATATTGGCCCAACAAATATCACTAATGCATTTTTTATTGATTTATGCTTTTAAATTGATTTTTTATTACTCTATTTATACCCTTCTATTTCTTGTCTCTTAAAAAAGTTAATTCAAACACCAAAACTAACCTTTTTTTTCCTATCTCCTCCCACTGGAGTTTTCTTTTTGGCTTCTAAAAAAACATAGATAGGTCTTATACTACAATTTTCATACTTGTTGCAGAGAATTATTTTAAAACAGAGATGTGTAGTAGATATGCACTAACGCATTATTGATAATAAGATTTTTAATCTTGAAAAAAAATAATAAGATCTTGTTGGAGCAACAAATCAGCCAAAAAGGATAAGGAAGACAATCTGCATTGTTACTATTAAGTATTAACATCAACCTTACCCACACAGTAGCATCCAACACGCACCGACACGTGCGCTGCACCTAAAAGTGTCAATGTGCTACTGTTTGTTTTTCTTTTTCATTGAAAATTTTTTATAATAAAAATAAAATCAGATTACTTATAATAAAATAAAAATTCTGTACTTAATGAGTTAATGTATTTATTTTTTTATAAATGTAATAACGAATCAAAATATAGTAAGATAAATCATTTTTATCTGGAAATAGGTGATAAGTTTAGTTTATAACTTTATTCACTAGATATATTATTAATTAGTAATTAGTAATTAATTAGTATAAAAATATTAAAAAATTATTCTTTATGGTTGAAGTTTACTCTAAGTTGTTGATTTTTTTTTTCTAAAACTAAAATAATATGATATTTTTCATCTGAAATTAAGTATTTTATTTTGATTTGATATAAAAAATTAAAAATAATTTAATTATAATATTATTTTTATTGATTAAAGAAGTTAATAGTGAGATTAATATATTAGTAAAGTTTTAAATTTATTGAGTCAATATAGTTTTAAGAATTTATAAGTAGTTTATTGTGTTAGTAAAATTTAATTTTATAAATTAAAAATTAATAATAAAAAAAATATATAATTATTTAAAAATAAGTGTTTAATTATAAATATTGAAAAAAGAAATACGAATGAAAGAATTATTATTATCTTTAATAACTTTGATAAATAAAATATATTAAATAGAATAAAAATTTTAAAAATAACTGTTTAACTTACATAAATTAAAATAAAAATAAAGAAATAGTTAAGAATTTAATTTTAAAACTTTGTTTATCTGTTATCTTCAAGAACAATAAACAAAAAGACGGCAAGCAATTAATAAAACAATAAAATAAGTAAAATATCAGAGAGCACACACGAGCTCCATAGCACGCTGCGCGGATAAATTTGGGATTTCCAAATTAGGTTCATTCTCCCACTCTCTCTCTCTCCCTCTCGACGCTGCATTGCGGCTAGGGTTTCGACAAACCCCTACTTCTATCTTCTCCGTTACGACAACCCACTAGCTTTTTTCATCTTATACACGGATCCGTAGAATCTGTTCTGAGGAACAATGGAAATAAGCTTAAATTAATCTTTTGTTGAAAGTCTTGAAGAAAAAACAAAACTTTGGGGTTGCGTTTTAGTGACACTGAAAAATGGCGACTGTGAACCCATTTGATTTGTTGGGTGATGATGATGCTGAGGACCCGTTGCAGTTAATCGCTGCTCAGCAGCAAAAGGTTCCGGCGCAAGTTAAGAAAGCCCCAGCGCCTGTTGCTCAGCAGCAGCAGTCCAAACCGGCAGCCAAGCTTCCGACCAAGCCTCTACCCCCAGCTCAAGCTGGTCAGTCTTCATTACGGTTTTTATTCTCCTTAATCTTCACTTCTCTGGACAGCATAAGATTTCAAAAAGATTCATAACTTCAGAAAAGGAATTATTTTTTTATTTAATTGATCACTAGGACGATAATACTGTTGTGCTGATGAGATTTGCATTTAACTTTGATACCTCTTTCTATTTTGCGAATATTTGCTCTTTAAATGGTATCTGATTGTGCCGGTTTTTTTTTGGGGTAGTTAGGCAAAAAATAAAAAATTTTTGTTATCTCATTCATGATTGCTGGATGCCCCCTCCTTCCCATACTGGTGCCTGCAATTCTAAGGATAGTAGCCTGAAAAACCGGCTATTGTGGATGGGTCATACCGGTTATTTGATCTTTTGGATTGCTGCACATCGCAGCAGGCTAAAACCTGTTGCAGTTAAGGAAATAGGCTGGCACTATTAAAATATTGCTTTGATAGTAAATTGGGCTGAAGACACTTGAACATCATTACCAATTTTATTTGTCTATTTCATATTTTTTTCCTTTTATATCTGTTAATAAATCTCTTTGTGTTTTACTGGTATATGTGTAAATACGGCTGGTCCAGTTGTTGAGCTTGTTCATAATATGATTACATGCTGCCATTTTCTCTCTCCTTGGGATGATGAAAGCTTGTCGGTTTTCTTATGTGGATATCTCATACTGAAAACAGTTGGCTGTGTGTATGTATTGTTGCTTTTTTCACCCGTTGTCAGTGATGTTTCAAAAGGTTCCGAATGGAAGCATTGAGTTCTTTGGTTTTGTACATTTGTTGGCTCTGTTCAAGTTGATTGAAGCCCCATGATATGTAGATTACCATGATAATTTGTCCTACTGAAGCCTCAATATCTTCCTCTTATGTGGAATTTTCATATTTCTTTACTTTCACATTGGTCTTAGCTGGAGTTAATTTCTGTGCAAGGATCTATTTGTTAGGTCGTTAATTTGATATTAGAAAGACTTCGCCAGTGAAATAATGTGCATATGGATCTCTGACAAGTAACCAAAAAATAATCTAAGGAAGGTTGACATGCTTATTTTGCAGAGGCATTGGGTACAGAGAAAATGTGGGTGGAAAATTAGGTTTCTGACATATATGCTAGAGTTATGTACTAAAGGACATTGTAAAATGCATATTTTGTTAAGTGTTCTTGCTGCATGTTTGTCAATTATCTAGTTAACTATGCACTTTATGAGATTTTATTTGATGAAATCCTTCTTTTTTTTTCTTTTTCTTTTTTTGATGCAAAATTACTTGATGTTAATCATTGTGCAGGTCCTTTTCTCTGCTCAATTTCCTGATCCATGTTCATCTTATGCTCCTGGATCAACCTTTTTTCCTTAATGTATATTTATTTATCTGTTTATTTGGTTGTTTTTCCGGCAATAGTGAGAGAGGCAAAAGCTGATAGTGGACGTGGAGGAGGACGTGGTGGTGGACGTGGTTATGGGCGTGGTCGTGGATTCAACAGAGAATTGGCTAATACTGAGAACACATTTGGTAATAGAGAATTCCCTGGTGGTCAAGCTTTAGGCGAAGAAGCAGATGCTGGAAAATCTAATGAGAGGCGAGGTGTCTATGTTGGTCCTCGAGGTCCATTCCGTGGAGGACGCCGAGGTGCTTTTAGCAATGGGGAACTGGATGATGGAGAACGGCACCGCAGGGCTTTTGACCGCCGCAGTGGCACTGGACGAGGGTAATTTTACTCTTTTATTTTTCTAAAGTGATGCCATCTCTGCCCAATGTGTTTGTCATTCTATATTTCTAAATTGGTCTTGCTACATCTGCAGAAATGAGATCAAGCGTGAAGGGGCTGGCCAAGGGAACTGGGGAATTCAGACTGATGAACTTGTTCAGTGAGTATTTCCTTGTTACCTTCTGCCATCTAAATTGTTGGGATTCTAATTTCGCTGTCTCCTTTATTGTGTTTTATATTCATGAGCCTGGTAATGATTTTTTGACATCATCTCTTCCTTATCCAGGTCGTCTGAGGAAGTGGTGAATGAAGGTGGGAAAAATCCAAACGAGAAATTACCCTTGGTTGAGGAAGAAAAAACTGATGGAAACAAGGAAACCCCTGCAAATGAAGCTGAAGAAAAGGAGCCAGAGAATAAGGTGAGCATCTTCAATATTACAAAGCATCTATCTGTTGACTTTTGCTGTTCTGGTGTCATTATTGTTTGCAAAAAAACCGCATGTGGTTTTTAGATGTGAACATGTGTCAATCTCATTACCAATACCTTAAAATCCCTTGCCTCTATCTTCCTCTCCGCCCCTCAAAAAAGGCCGGGGTGGGGGGGGGGGAAGAGCTGGAAGAAGCGGAAAGAAAGGAAGAGTTCACGTGATTGCGGCAATTGAAAGTGCCTTAAGAATACTTGCTCTAACTGACGGAAAGTGATGCAGCGGAGCCCAAAAAAGGCGTGAAAAATGATGAAAAGCTTGAAAAGCAAAAAAAGTTACTTTAGTCTAGAAATGATTTAGAGGATCCTCTTCTCTCCTTAGCTATCCCACCTTCATATTTCAAAATCTCAGTCTGGCTATATGCAGCAGATCCTGTTCCACAAGTTCTATTATATTCGGATCAGTTTGATCACTCCCATGGTTCTTTGCTTTTCTATTCCCTTTTGGCTTTTGTACATGCTTTGCATCCTACTATTATTGGATCCTCCTAACAGTGCAGTTTACCTGCTTGGAAAATTGGTATAGATACAATCTGCAAAATGAGGGATTTTATCCTTACTCAATCCCTTTGGAAGACAAAGGACAAACTGCAAATGTGTGGAATTATGTAATACTTCATCTGTTTCAAAATATATCCTATTTTCTTTTTTAGTTTGTTTTAAAATATATGTCCTCTTTTTATATAAATATAAGTTTTCATTTATTATTTTGTTTCCAACTTTAACCTTGTCTACAACTAACTATTTAGATGTTTTTGTTTTCCAGAAATTATTAGTTTTCCTACCAACCACTTAAAATACCAATCCGAAATGTTAAATTTGAATTTGACGCATTAACCAATCATTTTTACATAGGGGCAGTTTAGACATCTATCAAATTCTTTATAAAATTTACCAAAACCTTAATTCATGTGTAAAATGGAAATAGAGTCATATATTTTAAAACGGAGGAAGTACTGTTTTGTCTTTATACTGGTTCTGATATAACTTTGCCTTGAAGGAGATGACGCTTGAAGAGTACGAGAAGGTGCTGGAAGAAAAGAAAAAGGCTCTGCAGAGTCTTAAAACCGAGGAGAGGAAAGTTGACACTAAAGAATTTGCATCCATGCAACAGCTTACAAACAAGAAAAGCAATGATGATGTCTTCGTCAAATTGGTGAAACCCATTTAGACTTGTTGCAGAACTTAATATGTTTCTTTAAGCTGTATCAGTTGTTATTTTTAAGATAGACAACTAAGATATCTTTTGTTTTTTGGCCCAGGGTTCGGACAAGGACAAGGACAAGAAGAAAGAAGCTGCTGAGAGAGCTAAAAAGGTAAGCTTGTACTTACGGATGGCAGGACATATGCACTTGAAAAATATTTGATCATATGTGCTTGTTTTGGTTGCTGGCGGATCTTATGGTTTATGTGCTTTGATGATGCTAAGTCTCAAGTTTTCTGGGTTCAGTGTCTTCAACCTTTTCATTGTAGCTCCATCTGCTATCATTACTCTCTGTTTTTTGAATATCTAGTATTGTTTGGCCAGTGTGTCACTGTCTATATGCTCCTTTCATGACACTCTGTTTGTTGGTCCTCTCCCAAAAGAAAAGAATGATGAACTATTTTGTTTTTTGTTCTTGTTTCCTTGTTGGTGACTCATAGGCTGTCAGTATCAATGAGTTCTTGAAACCCGCTGAAGGCGAGAAATATTATTCCCCTGGTGGACGTGGTCGTGGCCGTGGCCGTGGTGGAAGAGGCTATGGTGGTGGCAACTCAATTAACAATGTGGAAGCCCCTTCCATTGAAGATCCTGGGCAGTTCCCAACCCTAAGTGCCAAGTGAGGTGCCTCACGCCCTTGGCGTCAATTTCTGGGATCTCCTTTGGGTAAAACTCTTTCATTTCGAAGCAGGAAGCTGACCTGGAATAATTGAGCTTTCTGTACTAAAAAGTTTGTCTTAAATGTAAATTTTCTTTTTCTTTTCTTTTTTGAAAATTTTCTTTTTTATGGTATCCCGTGTACTTTATTCTCTTCTCTCTTCTATTCGCACTGTTGACTTTTGAGGAATATTAAACTATTGACCGTGTCTTCTATTGTTTTTGCTCGCTTAGGTTTAGAAATGCACCCTCTGGCCAAATATAAGCGCCTAATTGCTGTTTTGCTTTGTCTTAAATTTTCTATGATTTTCAAATCTATTTAACATCTTAACGTTTTTGATTAATGAATTTCAAGAATGCTAAAACTGATACTAAAGTTCAATTTCCATTGTCGACGTTGGTATTCTTCATAAAGTAAGGCTGATTGGATAAAAGGGAGAGGGAGGGAAGGAGAGGGAAAGAACTAATGATGCTGTTTTATTGTAAGGAAATTAAGAAAAGATCGGATTAAACATCTTATTACCTTTTATTATAGTCAAATTTGTGGCTCTTGTGAAATGGGATAGAGGAGAAATAATTATGGCCGGAAGAAGCGGATGGCAGAGTTCTCGTGTGATTGGTGCCACCAGGGATCTCGAAAAGCCTTTAGTACGTGCGTCAGGCAATGGGAAATATTGGCCCTTCGGTCGAATCTTGCCGGAATAGCGAGTTATGGAGGTGAACACAATGACGATTTTGTTCAACAGAACTTTTCAAATCTTGAAAAATATGGACAAAGCAATGTCAAGCCCGGCAGAGATTGCAAATAATTTGACATAGATTAATGAAAATACTGAATGTATTGCGAGTAACTTGATACATTCGATTAATCAAAGGGCTTGTTCCTAGTATAAGACAACATCAAGCAGAAACGTGTATTAATGCTACCACGGCGGAATTTGTACATCCAATACCCAAAAGCAGTGTTCAATTAAAAATTCCAGAGGGAAAGATTTAGACACCAAGTTTATCTTAATTAAGCGGTCTTCGTGATGATACTTCCACATGCCGCGTAAAGTGAATCCAGAAGTTGGCTATAGACGTCCGCTTTTGTTCAAGAGGAGCAGCAGCCGCTACTCTGGGCAACTGGCTGACCGCGAATATTTACTGTTGGGGGCTTGGCATTATTCGTTGCTGGTTGACTAGCCATCCTGCATAGAAAATAACAATAACCAACGTATAATATTACAACAGCCAAAGAAGAGCATAAGTGAATGTCAGTTCAATAGAGAGATTCCGCTTGGCCACAAGTCTCGTAATCTCCAGAACTAGTAATATAGAAACTAGAAGCTGACGAGCAGGACTCAAAAGGGACAAATACAGCTGACACCCTGCATGGAACTATTAATGTGACATTTAGGCAAAGTAAGAACACAAGTTCTCCTTTTAGCTATCAAAATTATTTCCAGCTTTCCAGGAAGACTGCAGTACACTAAATTTTGATCTTCAGGACCAATACAAGAGACCTAATCAAATGATTACATATATGATGGGCAATTCAAGAGTATTCATCCTGCTGCATCTTAAGCATCCTTTAATGTTTCATATATGCAACAAGCAAGTCACAGTACATACCTATTCTTAATTGCCCCGGCCATGGCCATGAAAGCCTGCTCAACGTTACTGGCATCTTTTGCACTGGTCTCCATGAATGGGATACCAATCTCATCAGCAAATGCCTATCAAGTGGAAACGAAACACAAAGAAGGTTAAGATTACCTATAATGTGTCAAACTTTCACAGAATAATTTAGAGAACTGACAAAATATTTTCAATAGGAATCAACTTCACCTTAGCTTTCTCGTATGAAACAACTTTCTTTGCAGTAAGATCACTTTTATTTCCAACCAAAAGTTTGTTAACATTTTCACTGGCGTAACGGTCAATCTCATTCAGCCACTGCTTGACATTATTGAAGCTCTCCTCGTCAGTTACATCATAAACCACCTAAGACCAGGCAAAGAAAATCCATAAAAGATATTATAAAGAGGCGATTTGTCAAGCACCAGAACAAGGCACAAGCAATTAGGATAAAATAAGTGTGCATTACTTACGATGATACCATGTGCTCCACGATAGTAGCTGCTAGTGATTGTCCGAAAACGTTCTTGTCCAGCCGTATCCCACTTAATAGAGTTATAATATAAAATCAGTATTACTTAGAGATGTATCAGGCCAAGCCCAAAGAAGAATTCGGTATGAAAATTGTCACTACAAGGTAAAACCAGACTTGAGAATGGATTATAACCAATTAAGGAGGTTTTATTATTACTATGGACATAAAACTCATGAAATATCCGAGAGAAGTAAATCTCTTGATATCAGAAACATCAACTAGAAATCCTTTTTCCCTCTGTTTAGAATAAAGTGAAACAGCTCCTGAGGCACATTTCCGTGACCACTCCAAGAAAGAGAAGAATAAGAAAAAGTATACTCCCTCCATTTCAAAATACAAGTTGTTTTAGATAGAGAGAGTTGTTTAATAATATAAGTCATTTTACAACTTTCAAGGAGTACTTATTTTATATTTTTTTCCCCAAGTCTATCTCCCTCCCTCTCTTTGTTTATTCCTCATTCTCTCTATGTCTCTCCCTATTTAAGAAGGGGACAGAAGGTACTTTGTTATAGATGCTTTCATTGTATTAAAAAATCTTAATATGTGGTAAATGGCTAAAATGACTTATGTTTGAAACGGACTTATTTTATATTTTTTTCCCAAGTCTATCTCCCTCCCTCTCTTTGTTTATTCCTTATTCTCTCTATGTCTCTCCCTATTTATGAAGGGGACAGAAGGTACTTTGTTATAGATGCTTTCATTGTATTCAAAAATCTTAATATGTGGTAAATGGCTAAAATGACTTATGTTTGAAACGGAGGGAGTATAAAATAGTTAAAACATATTATTAAAAACAGGAGAATCACAAGATCTTACAATTTGAAGTTTGATAGTCTTCCCATCTTGCTCAACTGTACGAATTTTCTACAGAAAAAAAAAGGAAGAACATAAAAAATTCTATGTTTGATCATTAAAAACAATGAACTATGTTGCCTTCTTGACTATTCACTTACAAAATCAACTCCAATAGTGCTTATGTAACTCTCCGAGTAAGAGTCATCCTGCGGTGCAAGAGAAGTAAACTTTCAAGTTCCATTGTAATGAAAACAATGCAACAACCATTATAATTTACTACAGAAGTTGAAACACATGCAAAGCTTTCCAACAACAAGAACTACTCCATAACAACTACAATAAAGCAGAGGCAACTCATTGTATTGGTTGCCCAGTTATCATACTTTTCATTTCAGAGGCACTCCTCATAAACATGAAATTTGAAAAAAGTATTAACCTTTGGTAAAAAGTGATAAGTCTCTTTCCTTGAGAGAAGAAAGGAACTTGTGAAAATTATTTCTAATGGCACACTCAGGAACAAATGAAACAATAAGCCCAATCAATGAACACTTCAAAAATGTAAGATCGAAAGTTTGAACAAATGAAACAATAAGCCCAATCAATGAACACTTCAAAAATGTAAGATCGAAAGTTTCACCTAAAAGGCGTAAGGAGCAAGGCCTATACTATCTACTAACTTGACAAGAAGGCTCCAACATCCCTTCTTTCTTGTAATAATTAACAAATTATTCTTATCAATTGACTAATATCCTACTGCCAATCCATCGTACTCCCACTCAAATATCATGTCACGTGAAACAAAGTCAAAGAAAGATTATCAAGATTTACATGAAAGCAATCCTCCAGATGTTATTTAAACTAAGCTATTCATGATAAGAAATCAATAATTTCAAGAAGACTCTGAATTATGTTATAGAAAGAACTTCTGGGACATCATTGTACCACCAGATTTTCCAGTCCACCAGAGAAACACCATCCAATCAAGAACCACACCACAATCCGCGCCCCCCCAAAAAAAAAAAGAAAAAGAAAAAGAAAAAATCGCTGCATGAGTGCAGTATGCTACCACAGGTAGTGACCCTGCTCAGGTGGGTATGCTGTCCACTAATTTGGAAAAATAAATTGACTAAAGAAATTATAGAAGTGATTCAACAGGCATACAAGTTGGAAGCCCTTGATATATGCAATGAAACTACTTACAGCAAATCTTAGAAGGAGACATGATTTTCCAACACCAGAATCTCCAATTAGCAACAGCTTGAACAGGTAATCACTGCAACATGAGATAGATGTACACATTCAATTTACAGGAACATGATTGTGTAAACCATATAGCACAGCATGCCTAAACTCCAAAGTGCATCAACCTTTTCCTCCTCCCAAAAAGGAAACCACCAAAAATGGGAAAAAATGGAAAAAGGCAAGTTGAGGTGGGATCCAAAAATCAACTCTAATCTGCCCTTAACGTAGCACTGTACAATATGTCTAGAAGAAAAATAAAAACATACACGTTGAAATTGCACGGAGCATACATAATCAACATATGTGTAACTAGTACCCTATTCATGATCACTCTGATACTAAACAAAAATTTGAATAATCATATCCCTGCGCCAATTATCCTCCTTCATACATGAAAGGAAAGAAGGACGAACATTATTAGTAAGGCCCAAGAGCATACGTGCCTAAGATGGTTTCAGAAGCCCCTTCACCCAACCCCTCCTAAACCTAAGTCCCAAAACAGTACATTAAAGAGTCCTGTCGTCAGAGCTTCAATAACACTTTACGCAAAAGAATATGTTAGATTTTGGACATCGGTGCCTATTCTTCTATACAGACACAATTACATAGTACAAAACCATTTACTTTTACATTTTATAAGTTAGACTAGCACGACAATGGATCAAGATAAACAGAAGTTCTCTTTTCTATGATTTAAATGGAAGAAGTCAAAACACAGATATCCATCTTAAATTGAACATTCCCCAATTGGGGCTTGTACAAGCAAAAGTGGCGAATCGCTAAAAGTGAGAGAGGCAGAAAATCAATGAAACAGCACTGTATAGATAAACGGAGCATATTTACCGATACGATAGAAAAATTACGCTAATATAAACCGAGGATTAGTAATATGAAGAGCTAATCATGTGGAAAATCTAAAATTCGCAACTACTTACTATTCAGGATTCATTGGGATCCTACGGGAGGAGATCTCCGCCGGAACCTGGATGACTCAGCAACGAGAAATGGCCGGAATCTGTCTAATTATTATTGGACGATTTAGATGATTTAGATGTTAAAAGGACAGGGAGGTCGAAACGGTGCAGGTGGGAGTTTCAGGTAAACGGCCAACAGACATTTAAGGAATGGGGTACCAAAAAGAGAAAAGTCCAGAAAAAAATAAAAATTTATTGGAAATATGAGCCGGAACTATCAAAGTCAATATATTTGTTCGTTTTCTTTTTATTATCAATTTGTTTGTTTTTATTTCCTAAGATTTCGCGCGCGTATAATTTTTGGGCTATAGTATATGTAATTTTTTTTAAAACTATATATAATGCAAAAATTATTTATTTATTTTAAAAGTTTCTAAAAACTTGTAAACCATTTGAAGCAGAAAAATTTAAATTTACGAACAATAACGACAAATAATCTTTATGAAAAATATTAATTTATCAAACTATTCATAATTTTATATCAATTTATATATAAAAAACTTCAAATTCGACTTTAAAATGATCGATTTTGAAGTCGACCGCTTGGATGTCAAAGACAACAAATTCCGTCAAACAGTGGCAAAGTTTGTTGACGAATTCTGCTACCAAAAATTTCAGTAATAGGTGGCGAAATTTATGAACAATTTTTACTATAATCTGGTGAAATTTGCATGTAAGTTTCACCAGGTAGTGGAGAAATTTGCATGTAATTTTTGTCACATACTGGCAAAATTTACTGTCAAATTTCACCACTTGGTGGCGCAACTTGTACATGGCAAAAATGTCACAGAATTTCAAAATTTTCATACAAATACAAATTTAATGAGAATTTAACGATTTTTACCTCAAAATTAAGAGAATTCTTCATATAATCTTTGTTCATTGTCTTATTGCGAGTAAATTTACATATTTTTTATTAAAAATATGATTTTTTATATATATGTTTAGATAGTTTAAGGATGTGAGAGAGGGAGTTTACAAAAAATATATTTTTTATATTATATATAATTTAAAAATTTTATATATAAAAATGACGTAATTTTTGATAGTGACATCTCTACTCTAAAAATACTTCTCCCCAGTCCAACTCAGATTCACATAATTCTGTATTTTTTCTGTTCATAGAGTTGAGGGTTGAATGTTTGCATAATGGTAATTTATTTAATTTTTTAAAAAAGTATCTTTTATATCTATAATTTTATGCGTAACTTGCTCGGATCAATATATAATATGAATCTATTAACAGAAAGTACAAGAGAGACAGACATTGCATTAAATTCGTACTTTCCTCCTTCACTATTGTACTTAAAAATAAACCACTTTCCCTTAAGCTACGAGGATGTTCCACTTTGGTCTCATTTGTTCTAAAACACACATCTATGGTCCAGTCATTAGCAACCCATTGAATATGATGATGTCAGCAACATAAAATGACCTCTGTACCCCCTAATCTGACTTTTGTATTTTAGTGCCATAATTTAAGAGTTTTTGCACTTTAGTCTTATTGAATAAACAAATTGACTTTTTTATCTCTTTTTTATCCTAATTTTTTTTTTGGAAAAACAAAGAAAAGTCAATAAAATCATTTTTAAAAAATTGTTTCTTTTTCCTTTGTACACTCGTATATCTCTTTCACATTATATTTTATTAAAAACTTAACTACCATAATTGTAATTAGGGTTGTCAATGGGTCGAGTCTTACCTATATCTGACCTAATAATTTCGGGTTCGGAACAACATTCATACATGTTTATCCAGATCCAGATCCAATAGTACATTTTCTAAACTGGTTCGAGTATGATACACAAAGTTTCGGACCTGATAGACCCAGTTACCAGATTAAATTTTGAATAATAAATATTTTATATAGTTAAATTTTTTATAATCGTTAGATGTGTTTGATTCAACGGTCAATTATCTATAAATTTATATCAAAATATCTTATCAGATCAACCTAATCCGACCCGAGACCATATAAGGTAAGATACGAGTTGTCTAATGGTCAATAGACCATAGGCACGTGTTTTAGAACAAATAGGACTAAACTGCAACAAACCCCTAACTTAAGGATAGTTAATTGCAATAAACCTTGAAAATAAACAACGCAGTCAGACCAAACAAGAGGGCAAAAGCTCCATTCCTTCAAGGCCGTCCTTTCCACCGTGCTTATCCATCAAACCGGCGAAGGGTTTCCAATAGCGGGGTTAAGGCCCATCCCTAAAGAGAGAACAAAAACAAGAAGCAATCTAAAGTCTATTACTACACCTCATCAAGGATTATTCAGTTGTGGTCTCAGATGGTTGAGCCGGCATTACTAAATTGAAATGTCTTGAGTTTTATATTTGTCAAAATTTTAAATTTTTGAATATAAATTGAGTAAATTTAGTTTTTTCGTAACACAAAAAAATATAAATTTTGTTTTAAATGTATATTTGCAAATGATTAATTCTATATAATATAGATCAAATAAGAAACCTCTTTGTTTGATAATATAGTAAACTACCAATCTTCATAAAATGCTACTTTAGGCATATAAGTAAAAAGGTTTCGGGTATCATATGCACCATCAAATTAAAAGAGAAGGAATTTTCTTGCATGTGTTAGTCTCTTGTCCTATGTTCTTTATTCGTTTGTACTGAAATTTGAAGCTCAACTGTACACGAGATTCATCCACCTGATAACTGCACTTTCCAGCAAATTACTAATATTTCATTGGGAAACTAATGTTAATGTTTAATTTTTTCCGTCACAAAATAAAATTCGAGTTGCAATTGATTCCATTTTGGTATTTTCTACAGTAGAATCAAGTAAAAAAAAAAAAAAGAAGTACATTTTCAGCCAACCAGACTCAAAATCATTTCAAAACCCATCTACACAAATCAATTAGCAGTTGCCTTCTCCGAGTCTCCCAGTGGGTTTAGGTTGGGTTGGCTAAAAATATGAAGCATGTGCGGAGTTGGAGTAATTTTTTAGTCGAATTTCACTATAAGAAGTACTGGAATAAGATCAATAACGACATAAATTTTATTTAGTAACAAGAAAAGTTAAAAATTAATGTTAATAGTATAAAAAAAACCTCGCTTTAATAGTATCAGTAGCTAATCTCCTATTCTATTTGTTTAAAATTAAAATTTTGTTTTTTATTGTTTGCGTAAGGTGGAACATGGTATTGGCACATACCTTTGGAACGTGGTATTGGCATATACCTTGTTTAACAATAAAATAACATTTGCGGAACCAGAGGCAAAAGCTACAGCGGTATTATTGCTTACATCAGTTCTTTGTATTTTTCTTCAAAAGAAAAATCAGTTCTCTGTATTTGACCATCGAAAAATAGCAGCTCCAAAAACTTTCGTGAACCCTGTTTGTCTTGCGGCACTATAATTCTATTGGTATATAGCCTCAAAAAGAAAAAAATCTATTGGTGCATCGAGAAACTTGCTCACAAAGGATGGCAAAGGCAGTAAAATATCCTTCTCGGTAAGGATGGCAAGGAAACAAACAAAAAATACAAGAAGGGGTTTCGTTCACTGTACTTACAGATTCTCTCTGGCATTGAAACTCATGTATGATCTCCGAAACCATGGACCGATCCTCGGTGTCTGGTTTTGGTGTGGGGCTATTTAAGGGCTGGCAGGGCAAAGGGAAGGAGAAGAGAGATGTTCAATGCTTAAAATTAATTTCAAGATCTGATCTGCTAAGAGAATTCTATGGGAAGATATGCACATTTGTATGGTAATGCATTTTTGAATTCATTGCTCTTTTCTTTAGAGGTTAACAGTCGCTCCTCTTAACATCGATTTCCTTCTTTCTATTTTTTCCTTTTCTTTTTTTCTTTGGCTCAAATATTAGCCAAAGCTTCTAATTTTTTTTTCCTTCCTAAGTTTCTATATTTTGTATTCTATGGCATAAACGTAAAAATTTTCCCTTTGAGAATCTACCCAAATACGCAAGAGTTGATTGTTGATATGTGGTCATTGGTAAGGGCGTCTCTCTTTCTCTTTGGCCAAGTACTGGTAAGGGCCTCTTGGCATGACAAGCAGTAGGTTCCGTTCCTTAACGAAAAAGCAGGTATGCTGTTGCTTACTCATTTGGGCGATGACATTTCGTTCTTTTTAAAGAATTTTATTTAGTTTTTCGGATTCTCCCACACCCTCATCCTCTCACAACAACCAAACAAATTTCGAATCTATTTTCCTTTTTCTCTCTCGTATATTACCTGATTTCTTTTTTTTTTTAAAGGAGCTTATTATCTGATTTGAGCCTTATTCGTAGTATTTTATTGCCAGAGAGTATATTTTAAACCAATTTATATTATTCTTTTAATATACACAAGTATGATAAAGAGACATCCAAAGTGCATAGCTTAGCACTGGGGTTTCGAAAAGGGGAAGAGTAAAGCCTAGCGCTCTTTCTCTTGCTTTTATTTTTGGAATTTTTATATATTTTTTAAAAAATTAATTCTGAATCACATATTTTTTACAATAATTAACTCATGCTTTCACTTAAATTCACCAAAAATAATTTTTTAAATAAAAAAATCCTAGTAGAGCCTCATGAAAATTTTATTTACTCCATGTGGTAGATTATTTGAACATGAACATTTTTTTTAGGAATTAAATATTAATTATAACCGTTTTTGGATGTTGCTTGGCATAAATATTTACACCGCAATAGAATATTTGGCATTAATTATTTTGCCTAAATTTTTATCTTGCATGACAAATTCATAAAAATATGTATATTTTCTACAACAATGATGCTTAAAATTCATAGTTATCATCTTCTCTTTTCTTTTTTTCTTTCACTAGAAAAAAAAGAAAAGAAAATTTAATTAAAGCCTCTCTTGAAATCGTTGCACTGATTAGTAGAAAGCGGCACACTGGGTCCGTCATGGATTAAATAACTGTACGGACCGGTTAATATTTTTTTGACAATACGGAGGAGATTGATTTTGTTACAGGTAACATCGTTACCTCGTGCCACGTGTCAGTAGCGGTTATCTATTGAAACCTGGCAGCTACTCCTCGGTCTGGTCTACACAGGATTTTGCGCCGGATCTAATAACGCCTAAAATTTATCAAAAACTTTCTTTTTAAAAATCCCTTTCCAGCTAGCAATGGCGTAGGCAGCATTAGTATTTTTCTTTTTCTGAAAATATCATGGTTAGTATTTTTATTCAGTACACGAGTTTTATATTAGATAGCTTGCATTCATTCTTTTTAGCCAATTAATAAATCGTTAAATTATATCCATCCAATTAAAGTTACAAGAAGCTTTTTATATAATATGATTTTGTAGATGATTTTCAAGAGCTTATAATCATGATATAGATATTCCTTTATTCTTTTTTGTTTTCTAGGCTTTTGCTTAATAGGATTTTAGAGATTAGAAGGATGATTTACTAGAAAAAGAATAATTTTTTATTATTTGATTATGACTAAATTTTGTTTTTTTAAATTTAGGTAAAAAATAGAATAATTGAATTATTCCTTATATATCGTTTATTTCTCTAGGAACAATCATATGACATGTGATATACACTCATTATATTTTAATGACACACTTTTCTTTTTTCTTTTTTAGTAATTACGTAAAATAAATATTACATTTCTTATTTTTTTAGTGGTTACGCAAAACAAATATTATACTTTGAGCTCCTTACATTCCACCATATAGATAACAAATCTTTAACTTTATTTTATTATATATATTATAAATATTATTAAAATTAAAAAATTTCGGCTTAATAATCAAGCTTATTCTCTAAAAAAAATCAAGTTATTATCTATGTTAGGTTTCTATTTAAAAATTGTTATATTGAGCGTGTGTTTGAGAAAATATGTTTTGATTTTTATAAAAATAAAATTTTTTTAAAAATAATAATTAAAGTAAAAATTTTATATTAAATTTTAAAATAAAAAAATTGTATTAATTTTTGTGATAAATATAAATTCAAACACGCCGAAATTTTAATTCAGTTATATTTGGAAAAGAGGTGGAAGTTTCAACAAATATTGACTTGGACATTTGGTTGAGATTTGTACACGTAATCAACCCATCCGATGTCACTGGCGTATAATAGCACCGTACTACCCACAGATGTATACGCGTCAACTATTGAGCAAACTGGAAGGGGCGTCCACGGATTTTCAGTGCACTCTCGCGTATGCAAACTGCACGTTTATCTCCGAGCAAAAACAATGAGAGTTGCAAATGTTTTGGCCGTCCATTCCTTCTGAAACCAACCGAGATACTTAAAACTTCTTATTGATGGAGGATGGACGGATCGCTTAGAGAGAAGACAACAAAGAGACGTCGTTTTCCAAAGCTACGGAACAGAGTAGGCGATAGATCAGAGCTATTTTTTTCATTTGTATCATAAGCGCTCTTTGTAAGTTGATTTCTCTTGCTTTTTCGTTTTTCTTCCTCTTTTAGCAAATAGAGTTTTTAATTGAGGGAAAACGGGAGTTAATGTTGAATTCTATTCGCAGGGAATTTTTAATTTTGAAAATGAATTTTGTTGGATATTCTGCTTAGGTGATTATTGGCTTTTTGTAAGGGATTTTGCAATGAAGTGATTAATGGAGGATCAAATTGGTAATTATTGCATTCAATGGCTGTTGCGAAGATTGTAATTAAGGATCAAAATTTGAACGAGATTATATGCCCAAAAACTGCAAAAATTCTGAAACGTGATGATCAGCAATTTGATTTAGGCAAATTCAAGATAACTGAGGAGGATCACACTTCACTTGTACAAGTTAGCATGGCGAGACACGAGTTTCGTAGCTCAAAACTCATGGTTGCTAGAGATACCAAAATCAAATAAAATTGTGGCGGGAGTTGGATAATTTACTTGCTTTCTTTTTTTCTGTTTTTTTTGGGGGGTGGGGGGTGGGGGCGGTGGTGTGGTGTTAAGAAAGTAACCTTGGGATGCTACCTAAGAAAATTATATCTTTGCTAGTAATTTTTCGACCAACTTTAGAATATCATTGCTTTTCTATTCTCTTTGTGTGAAGGTTGAATTGGGTGGGTAATATTCCTTTCCTGACAGTGTATTTGATTCCGGGGCATGTCATAAAAATTAACCTTGCTATCTGGCCACTAAGCCACAGTTTGATTCACACGAGGGGGACAGGGGAGTGGAATAAGTATTTTAGGTATTTTCTTTAACCTTATAGGAGGGAATATAAGGGAGAGCAGAAGAGAATTATTCCTTATCTTCACTATACCTTATTCTCTCTTTTATTCTATTTCTAAAGTTAACAATCAAGTCAATTTTATCGTTAACGTTGTCAAATTATTTGCCAGCACTTTTATATCCTAATCGAAACCACGTACTGTGCTACTTCCGATTTTACTCTCTTATTTTTCAAAGCCAAGTTCGTTTATCCATTTTGTAATTTTGTTTTATATATAAATTTAGATAAGTATAATGTGTGTTGAGAATCTTTTGATAAAATTTAGTCGACATTATTTACCATATTTAATCACGCACAAAGAAGGTATGCAGATGACAGAGTTTAAATCCTTAACATCATAAGTTACTAATTGTTCAGATTAGGTACAAATTTCGCACAGTTAAAAAGATTCTTATGAAAAGTTCAACATGTTTTTTTTGAGAGTGATAACTACATTGAATTCCAACCTAAGGTACTAATTACAATTTGACTTGTACAAGAGTTCTTTGCACATCATTTGCTTATTTACTACTTTTTTTCTTTCTCTTAATACTGGTTAAGCTCCCTAATTCTGTCTATGCTAATATTTGAGTTTTGCAGCACTACTCAATCAGATTGAGCTATTTGTGCTTTGGTGATCCAAAGAGAAATACTGTCCTTAACAATATTTATTGGATCATAGCAAGAAAAAGATGTATCACGGGAAAACATAATACCCAGGTACCTTAATAAAATTTGTTATAGACAGGATTAAATTGTCATAAATTAGTAAGAGGGTTTCACTTATGGATAGAATCGGAGATTCAGACAATTTCTGGGATTCATCTTTGTCCAGAATTTGTGTTCTGTGGATGTGGGAATTGATCTATCAATGGGCTTTGTTTCATGATGGACATTCAGGTCCAAGGTACTCTGCTTTTCTTCCCCCCACCCTCTTTTTTTTTTTTTTTCTCTCTCTTTTGTGCCCGTGTGTATGGGGGTGTGTTAAACATTGTGCATATTCTTTCTCAGCAATAATTAGCATGCATAAAGGTGAGTAGCATTGCTAACCCAAAAAGTATATTATAGTAAAAGGATAAATTACGATACGAGAATCATTAAAAGGTTCCTTCATTTGGTACAACACTCAAACATAGAACACCTTAACTGGGTACTTGAACTAGGCTATGGCAACAGGACAACACAGAAATTTTAGGTCCGAATGACCTCAGTTAACAACTGAAATGTGTTTTAGCATCTGTCTGACTATTGTGATTTTACTTTCTAAAGGACTGAAGATTGTCTCACAATTGTCAATGCCTGTGGTCTTATGACTTCAAGACTAATGAGATTGAAATCCTTGGAGAAATGCAACACAAAATAAATTACCACTCAAGAAGCAATATCTCTTTATTTGACAGTTTCCTCTCGTAAACTTTTTAGATTCTCCTTGGAGAGTTCAATATTTGTCAACCAGCGGCTTCGTTTTAGGGATGCTAATATGGGATTTCTCTAGACTTCTCATATAACGAGGGGTTTAGCTAGTATAAACATATTGGTAGTGCGATGTCATATTGACTTTATTCTCTTCTCTAATGAGGTGACTTCCATTACATATTATCTAGTTAATGAATTTATTCATAAAACATAGATATTCCAACGTGGGAGGTGAAATGCTGGAATGAAGTTGGTAGTAGTGTTGATTGCTTTCATGGATTCTTTCTCAAAGTGTCTTTATAGCTTCCTTTCGTGATGTCATTTTCTGTAAGGAAGTCAAGAAATTCGCCAAAGCTTCCTTCTCTGTAGGACGAAACATGTTGCTCGTCCACAAGCTCTGGTGCAGGTCTTACCTTCCTATCATATGCCAGGCTGTGAAGGCTTGCCATTGAAATACGATTTGTCTCTGAGTTAACAGTTGCTCGGTGGATGGGACTCTTGTAGCGACCGTTGCTAATTACTTCCGTTTGATCTCCCAATTGAATAACCAGAGCTCCTTTGATGAGCGGAACTGGATGCCACCTTCTATTATGGTCCATGATTTCTAAACCCGGGTGGTTCTGAGCTAAGATAGTTAGGTAACCATAGTCTGAGTGTGGTGGCATGCCTAATACAAGATCAGGTTCAGGGCAAGCAGGATAGCAGTTCACAGCCATTACTTGGGAGCCTTCCTCTGTATCTTCATTCAAGTAATTAGGGTTTAGCCCTAAGCTTTCAAATACTACTTCCATCACTTGCTTCTGAAACATATGCAAGGCCTGTGCATAGGTTCCCATCTTCTTCCTGTAAACCGAAAAGACTAATCTCAGCCACTTATAACATTCTGCTCATACATTCCTTTTCATTAACAAACAAGAATAGTAATGCATTCTTTTTCTTTTTCCTTTTTTTCATTCCACAAGCATTTCATTTCACAAGTATGTCAAATAGATTTGACAGGCTTGGCCTAGTGTAATCTCGTCTCTTTGATTTGGTCATTGTTTAACAATACTTCTCAAGCCTAAAAATATATTTCTTGCTATTGTTCCATTTCTCTCGAAGTCAATCTCTTATCCGATTATAAATGGACCTAATTAAAATTTTGCTATATTTACCTGTAACATGAAGGATTTGATGGCCATAAGTCAATCCAAGTTGAGATTGGATGAGAGTAGTGTTTGATAAAGTCTCTCCAATAGCGAACCCTATCCTTGGCATGATTCAAACTGGTTCCATATCTCACAGGCTCACGGACATTGGCAGATGCAAGAGAGATCTTCTCTTCATGTGGCAAATTAAAGAACTCCGCAGCAGCATCAAAGGCATCTCCAATGATTGAAATATCTATTCCATGGTTGATTACCTGCTCAAGTTTCAATGCTTCTGAAATTTCCAGGTATAGATATTCTTATTATGTGATACATGCATTATGCATGGGTACATGGTGATTTTTCTTGTTTCATATGTTACATTAATTGTATGCTCATGTTTTATAGCTACAAAAACAATGATTACTCCCTACATCCAAATTGAATAAAAAAGTGGACACTCATTTTCTAAAAGAGGGAGTATTTTCCTTCGTAAAGAAACTACTGGTACGATGATATTATATCCAAGTTACAGTAAATTAATGGTTTCAAACGCTTAGATATTGCCAAATCCTAGTAAATGGCTTTTCTGCGAGATCCAAAAATGTTTCCTGAAACTTAGGAAAAACAAAATCTATTTATTTATTGGTAAGTTTCAAGTTAGTTATTTCCTTTCTGGAGGCAATGAAAATGCTTCGTGCATTTCAAAAGGACAAGGAAATTATCCTTGCGGCTTCTTGTAAAAATAAACAAAAATATGCCACTTTATTAATGCATTATGCATGACTTGTTTCTTTTCTTTCCCAGATGAATGTTTTACGCATTACGCGTGACATGTGTGATCCTTTTTGTTCCAAAATGAGTAATTATTTATTTGTAGGGCACGACCAGCCTTACTGTGGAAAACATAAATACTAGACATGTAAAAGAAGAAGGGGGAAAAAAAGGCAACTTTTTTTGCTCACATGAAGGAATGGTGAGAATTACGTAAATACATTCCAATATATGTGATGCTAACTCCTAGCAATCTTGTTTGCTAAAATCAATAACACTTTGCATTAATGCATATATGCATGCATTACGTAATTTTCATACCTGGAAGAACCCTAGCTCCTTGCAGGCCAAGCCTACTTCCTTGATGATTTTAGACCTATGAATTGGATGGTGTAGAGAGGATAGATCTATTACCGGAAGTACAGCGGAATACTGCATTCTAAGACTGCAGTTCGGACGCTGCAGGGGAGGAAGAACATATGCTCCGGGAACGCTGGCAACCCTGTTCTGGGAAAGTTCAGAGACAGCGGTGAAGGAACCAGCTGAGTTCTCTCCATTTTCTTCCATCACTATCACAGTCTATTTCTTTGAGTGGTTATCATCTTGACCACCTCTCCCATTTATAAAGTTGATCAGAATTCTATTCCCTCTACAAAATCGCTTATTCTTGTACAGTTTCAGAGAATGCTGTTTCTGCTGACGCCTGATAGGAATCTGGTCTACCCAAGCGAGCCTTTTGTTCATCGATACATTATGGCATAATGGAATGTAGGAGGCTAGCAGTAATGCATTGAATGTAAGTAGAGGTTTTTTTTTATGTATATATACGCTAGCATGTAAATGCATCGAGGGATGTGCAACACGTATAGTTGTATGCTCCCTCATGAAGGGAAAACAGAGTTTACTTGGGATGACGGAAACAGGGAGTGACTTTTGAAGACGGAAACAGACGCAAAGTATCTTAGGAGATCATCAAAGTTCTCCATATGCATAATGCGGCGTTCGTATCTGAAGAACCTGTCCCTGGACGAGGAGGGCACTAGAGACCAAGTAAATTGCACATTGGCTCCAGGAGGGAGCCGCAAAGGGTGTTTTGACTTCCGCGCTTCGAAATGCATCATCCTTTTTGTATGCTTTCCCTAAAATCCATAGCTCTTGACTGCACCTGGTGAATTATTTGTCTTGGCTTTGGTCACCTCCCATAGGTTTCCACTATACCGCCTTTGATGACGGAATCCCATTACCCAGCAGAAAAAAAAAAAAAAAAAGAAACAGATGACCGTATCCCCTCTTTTGCAGGAGTCTGCTGGGAGTGCCATTGGCCTCACTTGCCAGGTTCATTTTAGTAAGTAAGCAATACTCTATTCCAAAATCTTGGTTGAGTTTTATAAAAATAAATAATTATTTAAAAGAGTTTTATAATTTTTATGAAACTCAATCTACTATACACATGATCCTTCTCGGACTATTTTTTGGATAGAATTTTTTTTCTTCTTTTGGAACAAAAAGAGTTAAAGATTTCTTGAATAGGCCGCCTTGAAAGTTTTCTCTTTCAAACAGTCAGTTTCCCCTCGGACCCTCCTCACTCGTGGGCAGAGCGGAAACGCCTGCAGGTTTAGACACGTAGGATGTGCATAGCTTGTGTCACCCACACAAAACACATTGGCTGCTGTTTGCGAAGCCACATGACATACTCCCTTTAGTCTGATATTTGCGGGATGGGTTTTACAATTTTACCCGTCAGTTTGATGCTGCCGGCACTTCCCTTCCATCTTCCTGCGGCTTTCTCCTCCGCATCTTCTTTACACGTTCACCTTCCTCCGCCAAGGCTGTTTTACAACTTGAAGCACAGAATGACCACGGATTAAAACGTGTAAACCGAACATCAACGGGAGATTCGAACAATTCCTAATCCACTCGCGCGAAAATGAAACTGAAAGAGAGATTTTGAAGAGCATGTGGCTTTCTTTCAATCAGATTTATCATTGTCAGATCTCCAGTAAACGTCTCCTCCTTTCTCTCTCTACGCAAGGCTCCCCTCCCTGTCTCTTCTTGCTTACCATTGCTCATAGTTAACCTCTAGAGCCGGTCAGATCGGAGCAAAGGCCTGGCCTGCGCTGGGATTTTGGCCACATATCTTTTATTATTGCTTTTCTCTTGTGTTCCTACACTTCATTTCTGCTACAAATCTTGATGAATTTTTAACTTCCATCTTTTCAAATTGAGGTTTTAATTCTTTCTTTTTTGGAGGTACCTGTCAACCCAAATCAGATTTGAGTCTCCTTTCAAAACAACTTTTAATAGTGTTAATACACTTGAAGTCTTTTAAATTATAAATTTTTCTAAGAGATGTTGAAATTGAGTTAGCGGCTGAAAAAAGATCTTTGCATATTTAGTTATTTTATTAATATTAGTATATATTACTTACTTACAATTATCTATGTATAGGATATTATATATAACTTTTCTTTTTTTACTTTTAAGATTATTTCAATCTCTCGCCTCTTTTTTTTATTAAATTATTAAAAAATTAAAAATTATTTTAATTGTAATAATTTTAGTCATTTCTTTATTAATAAATAATCTATTATTTAGTTAAAAAATTCTGATTTATTATTTCTCCTGAAGGCATGATTTTTTCCCTACATCTCGTCGTAAAGTTAGACTAAAGTAAATCCAGTGTGGGCTAAGAAGCCCAAATTTGGTGCGAGCGGGTCTAAGGGTGGTAGCAGCAGCGAGGTCTCGAGAAAAGACGGACGGGGAGTCCGCGGTAAATCCTGAATTGATAGCGTCCGACAGCCCACAATAATATTCAACGGAAAAAGAAAGAAAGAAAAAAAAAAAAGAAAGAGAGAGCCCACAATTGTATATCCGACTACAAAAACAGTAATAATTGTGATTTGTGTATTTCCTGTCAATTTTTTTTTTAAAATTTTCTTTAGGGGAGGGGGCGGCAGTTTTTGGAATCATAGGACCTTCATATTATACTTAAGGAACTATCTTTAATAACTGTAATGAGATATGATTTATAGCTCAAGAGACAAGGGTTTTTTTTTGTCTAAATGAAGATTATACATTAATAGTAAAATAATCAGGGTCACTACAATTAAAATAGTTCTCAAATTCTTACTCTAATATAAAACTAAAACAATTCTCAAATTCCTACCTCAATACATCAAAAGAGGATAATTGAGAGATTGGGATAACCCAATATGAAAAACAATAAAAATTACATATTAGTTTAAAAACCTTGGTAACAGAGAATATCTGATATTCTATATTTGTGCTTCATATAATTATCATTTTGAGCTTGATTTTATGTTAAATTTTGGTGTTTTAATCACCATTTATACTCCCTTTATCTCTTATTTGCTTTAGGTGATATTATTGAAGATTTGGAATTAAATGAAGCAAATAAGAGATATTTACACAATGAAGAACAATAGAGAAATGCAGAGGAAAAACAGACTGGTAGACATATTTCAAGTAGGATTTTGACCTCTATGAAGATTTCAAATGCAAACGTGGTATTCTAGACAATTATATAAGACATTCTGAAGTTTTCAGAATGGTAAAATTTGTGTCAATCGGAGTTCATTTGCCTACCCTACTTATGCTGCAAATTCACCTGTTCTGCATTGGGCTCCATTTTTGACATAGTTTGGTATAATGATCATATCTTGCGTTCTAGATGCCCAATTGATGTTATTCTAATCTCTGTGGAAAGCTAAGATCCTGATATACAACTTTCATGAAGACATCAAGACCTAGATCAGCCGATTTGGGGGTCTGAATTCACCTAGAAGTCAAAACAGTGTCACAGTCGGGCAGCAGAAACTTGCACCAAAACTGGGGACAAGCGGCGCCGTTTGGTGTGATATAAGCGGCGCCGTTTGTGTCGATCTGAGGCTGATTTTAAGCTGCATTTCTCTCTCTTTTGGGGCAGATTTTGATACCCCTTTAGGGAAGAAACAAGAGAGAAGGCTGGGAGGCTCCAAAAACAACAAAAACTCACTCAAATCCCATCCCAAATCTTCATCTTTGCAAGAGAAATCAAGAGAGAAGATTGAATCTTTGAAGAAGGAGAACATCCACCTTGAAGATTCATGGAAAAAGCTGCAATTTCGTCCATGCTACAGTGACGAATTTCAACCTTGAAGAAGAGAGGATTCCTACCATGAAAATGAGCAATTCTTTCTCTTTCTTTGTTGGTTATTGTTCTATGAATTGTAATATGTTGATGAACTAAACTTTTGAATACTTGGATGGGTATGAACCCTAGTTTTTATCTATGTAAATGAATTGTTTCCTTGGTTGATTGAGTTTGAATTTCTTGTGGATTGTTTGTGGGTATGAATGGTTGAATTGATTGAGTGGATTATTCATGCATAATCTACAATTGTGTTCACTTGAAATTGAGAAAGGAAGGGTGATTGACAATTGATTCAAAATCTGGAAATTTGCACTTGGAATTGAGAAAGGAAGGGTGAAATAGACCATACACAAACAATGGAGATGATTTAGGTGACTAGAGATAGAAATCTAAATATCTTCTTGATAATTAGAGAAATCTAATTGGAAATTCACAATTCTTAATGCATTCTTGGGTTGAATTGGTTAGAAAGAGATTTCAACTAATTAATCTAAGATTAGAGAACTTTCATCTAGAGATAGAGTGAGTTCTATCATTGGAATTTTATTAAACATAAGAAGTGAAATTCATCAACCAAGGGACATTTCTATCACATAGGTAATTCTAGGGGGATTAACCATCCAAGTATTATTTTCTCAATTGAATTCTCTCTTGCAAACAAAAATTAGTTAAGTTAGTTTAATTAGCTAAGCTAGACTTCTATTCCTAGTAGTAATTTCAATAATTTTCACAACCAAATTTGATAGGCTAAACAATAGAATAGAAAGTGAGTAATGACATTTAACCATCCCCGTGGATACGATATTGAATTTACTTGCCATTATACTACTCATAACGATAGGTGCACTTGCCTTGTGTTTGTGTGCAAATTGTTGAGGATTGTGATAAAAATTTAGTATAAAGGCATAGAAATAAAACACAACAATATCCCACAACCTAGATACCCAAAGTGAATAAATTATAATATTACTAATGCTAGTAAAGAAAATAAATACACTTCGATCTTCGCCATCCTTGCAAACACAAAGACAAGTAAAATTTAGTATCTATATCTTTCTTAAATGATAGCAATTTAAAAAAATTATGAGCTAATCAACGATTTTAAAAATGACCCATGAAAGAGGCAAAACACTGAAAGAGGGCCCAGATTGAGTCTAGATTAATAGATTCTTCCAAGGCAGATGAGAGAAGCAATAGGATCTGTAAAGATCTACAAAAGAGTTAGTCCGTGCGACTTGAATCTTGATGAAAGTTATTTTAAAAAAGATCTATTATGATTTGCAATCAAAATAAAGGTAGGAATATACAAAAAAGGGGAAAAAAGATCTAGTTAAGATTCGATCGCCGGCCAGGTCGGTGGCCAGATTTGACCGGAGAAGAAAGGTCCAGCCAAGATTTGGTCTCAGGCCAAAGACAGTAGCCAAATCTGGCCGAAGAAAAGTAGTATATGTATGTCGCGCTAAGAGAGTAGTAGAGAGAAGGAGGAGAAAGTGGGTAGAGAAAGTTCTCTAAGTATTTCCAAGAGACTAGGGTTCATGTATAATATTGCTTTCTATAATATTGTAAAAAAATAATACAAAAACCTTTTTTTATAAGTAATAGTGAAAAAAAAAGAACAACAACTAACTAATCATTGGACCGGCCCAAACAAGATACCAGCAAATACTGGAAGGTAGTACGTGCCGCCATATTAGTCTAAATTCTTAGCTAAGATTTTCAGGAAGTAAGAGAGGCATTATTATTATTAAAAAGCACTGATAGAAATTATGTTGACTTCAATTAATAGTAATAAGTCCCACCGCACCCCCACCCCGCCAAAAAAAGAAAAAGAAAAAACCGGTGAAATGTCACCTTATTTATGGGCCCCTTCATTATTTTTACTACTGGGTGTATTTGGATTTATTTTTCAATCCAGATCTCTTTTATTTGGACTCAAGCCTAATATTTTGGCCAGCATTTTGATAGTTAAATGGTCCTATATCCACAGAGAAGGTCCCGTGGGCCTTGACTCTGAAGAAAGAGGATTCTTTTTTCTTTTCTTTTTTTTCATTTTTGTTTTGGTCAAGAGAAAGGAAATTCATTTTCAACCATTTTGCTAAAACGAGAAAGGGACCCAGGGAAAAATAAAAAATAAAATTCTAGTTATGGTAAAGTCCAATTACTTCAAAGCATTCATCTCCGAGCGACACTTTGAATTCTATTCATATTACCCTTTTCTCAATTTTTTTCTTCAAAATTAGTTACGGTTTGTTTTTGTAGCCTTATGAGTAGGTGATTGACTTTCTTGATTATTAGTTACGTGTAAGAATTAAACAAAAGGCAAGGGAATCATCTTGAGAGGGGGTTAGGTGAAGGATACATTTCCTTTAGAGTTACATGAATGAAAAGGAAATTGCAAATTCATCCAAAAAAGAAGAAAAGGAAATTCTAAACTACATCCAATTAGTACTTAACGAACCATGAAAATTAGGTATAGACTGTAGTTATGATTTAATACAACCCCAAAAGAGGTTGACCAAAGCATGCATATTTTCTAGCGTTTAGTGATTACAAGCAATGCACGACTCAACAACTAATAAACCAACTTCCCTTTTGTATTGCTTTCAAGTCCACACATGACATTTTTTTTTCTAAGAGTAGAGAATATATATAATGATTGATGTCTCATACTAACTATACCTGCTCTCTCTCAATCGTTTCTATATGAATTAAATAAATATTCCCATAATTTTTATACAAAAATGAATAGGGAGGTATACATTTGATTTCGAGATGGGCATATATGATTCCCAAGAATAAAGTAAAAGATAGCAGATCTTGATTTGCACTCATTTCATGGATGGCTGGGCTGGCTTTTTTTTTTAGTTGAAACAACTTGCTTATCTATAAACTGCTATGGAACTAATCATTCATCGATAAGTCAGCAGATAGAAAGGTCCAAGAAAGTCCTGTGCATTAGGTAGAGGTATATGTCGTGTTCGCATGTTTGCATAGTCTAAAGCTGTCTATAAAGCTTGCGCGGAGCTCAATTCCCTCATTTGTGCCTCTTCTTTACCTTCTGAAAGCTCTGAGCATTATAGAAAAGCCTTTTGCAATGGCAGCGGTGGTTGCGTTTCTTTTCCTTGTCATTGCCTCTCCGGCAGTTTACGCCGTGGACCATGTTGTTGGAGGCAACTCTGGCTGGAGCGTCGGTACAGATTATGACAGTTGGGCATCTGGAGAGACCTTCACTGTTGGGGACAGGCTAAGTATGTCTTGGTTTTTTCATATTGATTTGGGTGGTGTTTATCATCTTCTTATCAATTCTAGGACATGCAGATGAAATAACTTTGGCATGAATTAACCAAGTACTTTTGTTATTCCGATGTCCAGTTTTCAACTATGATACCACTCACCGAGTGGATGAAGTAACCCAGAGTGACTACAACAGTTGTTCCATTTCAAATGCCATCAATAGTTACAACGGAGGCACGACCACCATCAGCCTAACCAGAGCTGGTCCAATGTACTTTACATGTCCAGTATCTGGTCACTGTGGACAAGGTATGAAGTTATCTATCACAGTCCGGGCAGCCGGAGGAAGTCCTGGTGGCACCTCTCCCTCCACTCCCACTACCCCATCAACTCCTGGTGGCACCTCTCCCTCCACTCCCACCACCCCATCAACTCCTGCTGGCGGCTCAACCACCCCAAATGGTCCTAGTCCACCCTCGACGTCAACACCCACGCGAACAGGGCCTAACGGTGCATCCGGCAACAGTGCCAATCATTTGATGCTTGGGATTTCACTTGTATTGGCAGCCTTGGTTGCATTCAGGGGCTAGGCAAGAGGCAGTGCTGTTCTTATATCGATTTAGTTCTGGATTTCTGTGTAATTTTGTAATTCATATGATTTGAGTGAATAAATGATCATAGTGAAGTATTGTTTATTTCTTCCTCGATTCCTTTATGATGTATGATAAAGATGAGAATGTGATGTAGATTCTACTGTTGTAACTTAAAGCCTCCAATAAAAAAAGCTTACAACTAATTTCACAGACTTGGAAAGAGGTAGTTGAGAAGAAACGGGAGAATCTACATAGGGGGTGGATTAGACCACCTTCTCTTCATTTCAGACTTCCATCTGACTTCTCTGAATTTCCCATCTGTTCCATAATCCCTCTCCATAACAAGGTTTATCCCCTCATCTGAGTACCAGCCAACTCCAACACAAAGGATGCCATCTTTGTTCACATCAACATATGCTGTGACACCTCCAGGCAGCCATAGGACTGTAACGTCCTGCATGTCCAGCATCTCCTCCTCACCAAAGTAAACTGGATTTTCGGGCAAGCTTCGTTTCTTTAGGGTCTCGGTGCAGAGATACACGTAAGGGGCACCACCGCTTTCCTCTATCAAGATGTCATCACCATATATTGGCGTAGCACTCACTTCAAACACCTTCCAAGACCCAGTTAACTCAGAGGGTTGAACCCTTTTCCTCCGAGAAAATGGCTGCAAATCTAACACGAGGTCACTGGAAAGCCAATTCAAGTAATTAGTTGTTTATAGCTCACAAAGTATAATTATGACATCAGATATAGATAAATATTACTCTTGGTTCCTTTCACACGCATATCTGCTCAAGCATCCGTCACATGAGTGCCAGAAATGGAAATACCTGTTGTCAGGAATATTAGCAGGACTAACCCACTGTTCTTCATAAACAGCAATCCTCAGTATTTGGATGTCTGAACCCCCATTACCAAACTCTATTGTATGGACGATCCTCAGTCTCTTGTGACAACCTTTCACCAAACACTGTATTCAAGCATTAAAGGAGAAGTAAGACAAGAAAACCATGATATGGGTAGAGGTCAACTGCTAGTAATTCACCTTTTGAAAGAAAAAGCACCATGATCTGGGTAAAGGTTAAATGCCAGTAATTCAACTTTTGGAAGAACTAATCTATATAATGATGCAGCTCAGAATGAATTGCAACCCATACTATGTAGCCTTTTGAAGAAGAAACCTATGATCTGGGATTCACCTTTTGGAAGAACTATTCCATATAATTATGAAGCTCTAAATGAATTGCAACCCCTATCATGTAGGCATAAAGCATTATGCATTCTGGCTGCAACTTTAGCAAATAATGTACATTCTTATTAAAGCAATGCCATAAGATGTGTATCACGAACTCAGGCAAAAAAGGTTGCCTGACATGCCTCCCAAATTTGCAATCCTCTGCTAGATATCAGCTGTATAGCCATTGGATGAACAGTGATCTCAATTTAGAAAAAATCAACGTACATGTTAAGACAACCTTACTTGTTCAAACTTGAAGGTTGGAGATAAGTAGTATTTAGACTCATCAAATTCATTGACTGGGATTTCAAGTGGACCTCTTGAATATGATCCATCCTGTAAATTAAATCAAAAGACTGGGTGTTACAAATTTTCTCTTTCATATAATGTTGAGGAACATCAAATGCAAAAAGTGCTGTTATGGTAATACCTCGAAGAAGACTAGACCAAGTTCCATTCCCATCAGATCTTCTTCCATAACATCACTCCTTTGGAAATCAAAAGATTCAAATTTTGGCAATGTACGATTTGTCAAATCTCTATTTAATGCCTCTTTTACAGAAAAAGAAGCACCTGCATGCTCAGATTTCTCTTTTTGATGGAGCTCAGCTCCATTTGACTGCTGAATTTCGCCAAAAGGATTCAGAGTCACCCAATTTATTCTCCTTTTGACTTGAGTTTTCTGTTCACCTGTGCTAGATGGAACAACCTGAATACAGGACTGAGTATAACAATCAAATAGGTTCTCATCCTTGTTCCCAATCCCAACTGGCTCCATTTCTGCTGTGATGGGAGAAAAAACTGCTCCAACTCCCTTCCATATGCCACTGACACTACTTGAAAATGTATTCCATGCTGGCCGAATCACAGGTTCCTTACCGAGAACAGCATCATTCAGACATTATCATAGGACATAAAGCTAACTCCTAATTTCAGTTACTTTCTTCCTCCCCCTCCCCCTACCCACCAAAAAACGAAAAATACTGAATATCAATATCACATTAAATTTTGAGAAAGTTCCTTCTTTTTTTTTTTCTTTTTGCAATTTAACTTTCCATATGGTTTTCCTTCGCACTTTACCTCATTAAATTGATGGTCTTAGTTTGTAAATGAATATGTTTAAACAACTATTTTATAGACCAATTTTTACAGGAATGCAGAAAGAGAACCAAAATTTATTATAGCTAAACAGAGCTAAGTGGGAAAACCAGAAGCTGCTCAATAGTCAGCAGTAGAGTACCTGAGTTTGTAAAACGGTTTCGACCTCCATTAACATAGCACCGGACGCCATAACCTTATCCCCGTGTCGTCCCCGAGTAACACTCCTCGTTCTCCCTACTCCTTTCTTCTTTCTCCTCCTTTTCATTTTTTCCCTCTCCCTCTCCTTCTCAGCCTTGGCCATTTCGTTATCCACACTCCACACATTCTCTTTTCCCCCTTTAATTTTAGCAGCTCCACCACTAGGATTGCTAAATTTCACAGCATTTCCAGAACTACACCGCACTAAAGGATACGAATTGAATTTACGAACCAACGAAAGAGAAGAAGAAGAAGAACCGTGAGGATGTAACCATGGAAATTGATGCTGTTGCTGCTGTTGTTGGTTGCAGGTGAAGCCAGAGATACGCTTGCACGCATCTATACACGGCGATTGCATATCTTCTTCTAATCGATTGATTCTTCTTCGACGGTATACTCAATTCTGCTGGAATTGAGGAGAAGCAGAATCGAGGAGAATCGCAGAGAAAGAATAACCGGGAAGAAGCTGGGTTCTAGGACATGTCAAGAACGCAAAACATTAAATACGTTAGAGCATTTAGAAACCCTGCCCCACTGGCATGGCCACGTCAGCATCGGATCGCTCTGGATAGTTGTAGTTTTACGTTTAAAGGGAAAAAAATAAAAAAAGAACTGAAGAGCGGGTAATATGGCGTTGCTATATATCTTTTTTTCAGTATATATTAAATTTATTTATGATCATTCTATTTAATGATTAAAATTTAATTTATGAACAATTGTTCTCTTTATTCATATAACAATTGTTTAGCTCTAAAATAATTGTTTAAAATAATTATTATAGCTATTGAATCACGATCAAATGATTATAAATGAGTTCAACACATATTAAAAAAAGGCGTGTAGCACTAGAACTAAATTGGTAATATGAAAGATAATGAGGGACTGATGAGGAAATCTACAGTAAGTAGTCCTTTCTTTTTGTTTTTAAATCTTAGATTCGAGAAGTTAATCATTTTTTTTTCATTTTTGTTGGTTTAGTTCAACAACTAATCCTTCATTCCAAGCAAAAGTAAAGCATTAATTGCAACGTAATAATAGAATCCCATTTGTCCATGAAAACAAAAAACAGAGAATATCTAAAAATGTAGTATTGAGGTAACCAAATTTATTCATACTCATATTCTTCATATACCATACTGAACCCAAGTTCTTCTGTTCAATACAAGTCTTTTATGGTTTCTACGACTCTCATATAGAGAGAGAGATTCAAAATACCACAGTAGTATCACCTTTAAATTTCCATGAAGACAGAACTCCATTGTCTCTCCCAGAAAGGAAAGGGAAACATTTTCTTCTACGAAAAGAAGAATAGGTAGCTAGTGATATGGAGTTCTAATTTATTAATGAATGCCTCTAGATCCTAGAGGCATAACAAAGATACATGAGAATGCTGGCCAATAGCACTGGAATTGGAAGCAGCATCAATGCAGAAGGCGGCGCCAGAGGACCAGGGCCCATTCCCAGCGGCAGACAAAGGATGAGCGTCGCCACCACAAGAAACATCGTCCATGAACCCAACCCCCACCTGTGCTGTAGTTGCCTCCTCATGCCGTTGCTGGAATCCCTGGCTAAACTCTTCCTAACGTCGTCCTCGGCTGAACTATTCTTACTGTCGTCAGAGTCTACGATGGGCGCACTCTCTTCTTCTATTTCCTGCATGGTGATTTCTGATCAATATAACAGCAAACCATCCGCATATACGTGTGTATATATAGTAGTATAGTTGTTTTGCTGATTCATCTTCAGGAGAGACAACATGACCTTTTGGTTTTCATTCGTTGCATGAGAATAATTAGCAATCGCCATTCTGTAAAAAAGTCCAACGACATTTCATTCTTACCATATTCTCATCGCATCTCTTCATAAACGACTCCAAACGGTGACCTTCGAAGCCATTCTTGACATGGATTTCATCTTTAGAACCCTTTCGAGTTTATTGCCTTGAATTTTAAGGAATTTCTCACATGTGTATAGGTATACATACTATGAGAATGATGGTTGGTTTACAAGGATTCCACACGGTTGCGAAACGACCAGTTTTAAGTCGCAAAGGGTATCTCGGTTGATAACGTTTGAATTTGCCTTTTTCTTTTTTTTTTCTTGAGGAAAATAATGTAGCTAAAGTTATGACTCGTATCTTTTCAAAGCAACTATTACTATGATAGCGAGATTGAAATACTCTCCCCTTTTTGTTTTTTTTTTCTTTCCTTTGAGGAGCGGATTGGAATACACAATTTAAGGGTAGCCCTATGAATAAAAAAAAGATTTTTTTTAAAGAACAAAATATCTTATAGATGCAATAATTGAATTGAAATATTTGACTAATAGTAAAATGATTTGTGCTATGTACTAGTGTTGTCTTTAAAAGTATGCATCTTGTGAAATAATATAAATAACCCCAGATGAATGATTAATTTTCAAGAACAATTCAAACCTATATTTGATATAAATAAATCTCCACCATTCTACGACTAAAAATACAATCAGCCATGTAATTATAAAATAGCATTTGTGATCAAGTGCGTTAGACGATAGTTAGATACAATATGCATAGAGAATTAAAAAAAAATCATTCGCGGAGAAGATAATATCATAAAAATGTATTTACTCCTTCGGAATTTAAAGTCTTATTTTGACTTAGAACAAAAATTAAAGATAACAGTTTGATTATAAATAAATTATTATAGTATTTTTATTTAATTAAAAAAGTGGTTGAGAGACCCATAACTTAGTAGAGTTTAATCGTTTAAATTAAAAGAGTTAAAGATGTTAGTAAAATTAATTCTTTTAAATTAAGGATGTTAATAGTAGAAATTTAGATAAAATATATGACTAATTAAAAAAATAAACATCCAAATTTAAATATTTTTATAAAAAATATAAATATTTAAATTTGGACAGAAAGAGTAACTTTTCCAAAAGAATTAACTTTTGGTTCCATATCTAACTGCCTTTTCTAGAGATGAAGTATCCTTCAACTATCTTTGAATGTTACATAGTTCGCAGATTGTCTCGGTGTTGGCTTAGTATCTGCAAACAACCAACTTTTACATTCCATGAGCTCTGAATCAATTCATTCTAGCTAAGGTCGTAATTCCGGAATACCTTAGTGGCTTTAACTCAACTAGGTCCAATTCAACCCACCATGCCTCATCTTGCACATATGGTTCTTTTAGCACTTCCATGGCCTTCTATTTCCTTGGTCGTCCTCCTTCAGGGAGATATTTTATTAAGCTTTTTGCCCAAATGTGCATAAAAAATATTGGCTTTAATTTCATTTGCTTAATCTTGGACGCAGAGGTGAATTGCACGATCTTTGACATGGGGAGAACTGTGGGTTTTCCATTTGCAAGATCATTTACCAGCTTGTAGTGATACTATGATCACTTTCACAGTGATAAGTTTGCTTGTAATGAGTTGAGCAAACATTGTTTCTTATTTGTTTTTCTTGGTTGATGGTAATAGGCAGTTATACAACTGCATTCAGCTTCCCTTTTCACTCTGTTTTCTTACATAATCAACTATCTTCCCAAATTTGCAAGTGTACCTTTCTCATTTTGGGTTCTTCTGAGCTCATCCTTGGATCAGTCTGGCATTTCTTCATCAGAACTAGAGGATTGACGACCAATATATTGGGCTTTATTGGATGCTTGATCTGGTTTAGCTCTATGAGATCATGGAGAGATGTAAATAGTAAGTCATCATAAGTTATCGGTCGTCATCTTTTTTCTTTCCAATTGCTTACATGAGCTTCCTTTGCAATATCTGATGAATTTCAGAAGAGGAGAGTCTTTCTCTTGATGGCAGCTGCATTACGTAAAGGAGCCTCTTTGGAGTTTCTGCTTGGCCTGTTTTGAAAGAGATTTTATTCTTGTAATGTTCCGGCAGAATTGTTCTATATCCGAGCTTCTAATGGTATCTGTAACATTAGTCGTGAAAGCATCAAGAGACTCAACATGGTGTACGTGCTTCGTGACAAAGCTAATTCTTGGGAGCTAATTTTTTCCTTACGCTAGCTATCATCATGTTACGGATTCTTGAGAAACATTTTAGTCTCATCGCTTACCTAAAATTTTACTCTCTTTTTTTTTTTTTTTTTTTGTGGGAGTTTGAGCGGGGGGCAGGGGGTGATTGGGGTTCCGGGTCATTTTGTTTTCGTTTTCCTCTTTTGGATAATTTATTTCGATTAGTTGGAGTAATATGGAACATGGAGGGCCAAGCCCAAAGAGGCAAATTGGATAGCCCATTTACAAGTTTTTCTCTCCCGTGATTTCTCGGCCCCCAGAGAATCCATTCCAAAATTCCCTTGGGATCCCTCTTTTCACACCAGATTTGATTGAACCCGAGACTGACTATTTCTTCTGGTACATGATTGATGGTCTTTTCTGGTCGCACGCAGGATCTCTAGTTATCCGATGCCATAAATCAACTCAATTTCTAGTTAACTTATCGAGCAGAAAAGATAAGGTCCTCCACGTTATTTTTGCAAAATGTACGGTATCAAATTCTAGTCATTAGACCATATAGAGGATTTGATCTAAAGATTAGTCCTTCTAAAAGTATTTTTTAAAATATTAAAATTTTATTTTACTGTTAGATCAGATCATCCATCTAATTCAACGGTTGAGTGTATTTGGATTGGGTTCCGTTATGGAACCCAATATAAACTTCTCACTCTGAGTTTTATTTTTTCTCTCATAAAAAATTATATTTCCCGAAATTCAAGATAAAAAATCTTAAAATAAAATACTATTCAATCTCACTTTTAATCTTATACGTCCTTTGGATCGTAGCTCGGCTGTTTATTGAGACTAGGCTCTAATACTCTCTCATCTCTAAAGTATCCTCCTTACTTTATCTTCAAAACAAAAATTAGACTACGTTGGGATTGAGTTTTATTTTAAATTAAATTGTATTAAAAATTATAAAAATAAATTATTTGTGAAATATGAATTGAAGCTTAAAGTAAAAGAAATAAGAAAAATAATTTTTTTAGATTAAAAAACTAATCCAAATACACCCTTCATAAGTGAGAAAAGCTATAAAGTCAATTCTCTTCTTAAAAAAATAAATTATCTATCTTATCCCAAAATATCAAGGTAAACTTTTTTCCGTTTGGAAAGAAGCTTGAGAAATAAACTTGGGAAAGGTGTGTCACCGTCACCATCCAACTTTAGGAAGGAGCTGAACTTACAATGGTGCTACCTAAAAAGAGGAACAGCTTTGCTTTCCCTCCATGCCGGAAGAAGCGTTGGCCCTTTGTTTGTCTTTGTGAATAATTGAAAAAGAACCGACCGCCTTCTATCCAATCAGTGCATCCTAACTTGCGGCGACTTGTGGGCTCTTTACTAGTTCGTCGCATTCTCCCTCCTTCAACTAATGCTTCGCCTTTGGAGTGGACTATGTAGTGGTCACGTCTGTTCAGCTCCTTACATCGGTTTAGAAGAGTCTTTTAAAAGGTTTTCCGCCTTGCAAAGGCAATCATCACGCGATCCCCAGAGTCATTTGTGGAAGTCTAAAGTGTGGACTTCATATTATATTATATTATATATTCTTTTAAAATTAAATATTTATTTTTTTAATATTTAAATAAATGGAAAATAAAAGGGATAAGTTGAGATGGCACATACTAAATTGGATATTTCGAGGCCAATAGGAATTCATACGACTCCCTATTCCGCCCTGCACGAAGCTTGTGGTGGGATATTCCCTTGAGGTTAGTTGCTACCTAGAAAAATCCAAGAAAACTTTTACTAATCCACACATTTAATGATCCCAAAATCATCAGGTGTTGGCCACCAGATGACTCGCCATTCTCCAAAAGCAATAAATGTAGTTAAATGGGAAAAAATGAAGGATCAAAAGAAAATTAGATTCGTCATTAATAAGTACAACGAGAAGCACTATCAACTAACTATTTAATCGAAGAAAAATCGAGTGGATAATAATATATACTTTCTGGACGTGTTAAAAAATATTATATCTATATTACAACCAAATCAATCTAAGTTTTGACCAAACCTGTTCCAAATCACAGATTTATTAGATTCACATTTTAAAAATAAAAATACAAAGAAAAAAGATCAAAAAATCTATAAATTTGATTTATCATATAAACTTTCTTCATGGGACAAGCTCCGATTCATTTATTTTTATGCTATCCACCTAATTTTAGTTTTTTTTATAATTAAAGAAATAAATCCATCTGGATTAAAGAATTTGTTGAGGAATTCAAACTCCACAATAAATGATTACCATTTAAATTATTTTTTGTTTTCATCGATGCAAGTACTAATCATCTAACAGTAACGGAAAAAGCGGCTGCCTTTTTTTGGTTTGGTGGTAGCGGATGTAACGGTCTCTGTGGACGGTTTTAGCTTGCTTTCGCATTAATTAACGACCTCGCACTCCTTGTTGCCGGATTAACTAATCGTAATCGTCATTGCTTCCACGATACCCTTTGCCTATATGTTCTTAAAATGTTTTTTGAGCAGAAAGAGTGGGGAGTTCCCCACTGGTAAACCCTGATTTATATTTTCTTATTTATTGGGATAAAATTTCTTAAATATGATCTATATATCTACAGAGGGATATGACTTCCAGTTTTAATGTAGGTATTTGTTCTTAATAACTAATATAATTTTTACTAATTGTATAATTTATCTTAATAATAATAATAAGAGAAACTAGTAGTTGATTTGCTCTCTGAATTTTAAGTTTCGTCATCGTTTGATCCCACAAATTTTTTTCTAACCTCTATATTCTCTAAATATTTTATGCACTGTCAAAATGATATCGCCATTAGTGAACTTTATGCCCAAAAACAAGACATACTGAGCATGCAAATCATGATTAGGTTTTCCCTTCCATTTTGAATTAAAATCTTAAGTATTTTCTGGATAATGCATCTCAATGTGTACTATTAAATTTAATCTTTTATTTTGTTTTTGTTTTTTCTGTTTGTTTTTTTAAGTTGTGATTTTCTCGACACGGTCAATTAATAAATTAAGAATATTATTAGATTGTCCTTTCTATTTGTGATTTCTTGAGATGTTCAACTATTAAAATAGTTGCTGGATTGGACCATGCCCTCCTAATTCTTCGCCATATTTGGTATGAACTTTGTTTGCCATCACAAAATTTCATATATGAATTTACGCATATTGACCAAAGAATAACCTATCGGCTAAAAACCGGAGAGGATTACTGTAATTAAATAAACTGAAAAATATCAACCCTAAACACAAATCAAACTCGTAATCTCCTTATAAATAATACTAGTAAATTGGAAGCTTGGAATTGATTCTGCTCTCTACCCGGAACTCGTTTGAGAAACCAAGAACATTTGAGAAGACAGTCCACACTGCACAGATTATGCAGCAGGGGCAGAGGATTTTGTGATTCAACAAAGTGAAAAAACATTTCAGCATCGATCGAAGAGGATCCCTGCAGGAATAATCGATGAGAGTTGGCAAAAGGAAGGAGAGTTATCAATGCCACTCACTCACAATAGTCCTTGATTTCAACGCAAAATGATGTTGACACTTGGAGAGTGAGGGCTAGGGAGAGAGCTGCTTTTACCGCATATGCGACTATATCACCAAAAACACTGATTTTGCCTCCTACCTCCAAGGCCGAATGACCTTTTTCTTAAAGAAGAAGCATCAGCATCTTAAGACCTCAACGTTCTTTGGCCAATCTGCAATTACAACCTCTCGCTCTTCATCAATAAAACGCCAATTATGTCCCTAATTTTCTGATTTTGATTTAAAGACGCCGACATCTGTATTTCCTTGTTAAGTCAATTCTTCAAACGCATTTTCAAGTCGTTCGTGCGTGCATTCTCACGTAATTGAAAAAGAGGTATTCCTAAAAAGAATGGGGAAAACAAAGGGCTTCTTTGGACCACAAGATGGTTGGCACATGAAAGACATCGAAACTTCAGAAGGAAAGTTATTCGCACACCTTCTACTTATACCATATGCTCTCATCTTTTGCATAGCTAATGAACACTCTATGCTTAAGGTCATGCATGGGAACTAAGGAAAATTCCCAAAAGTATGTGATGCATAGATATGCATGCACGGAAAGTAACCCAGCAAGCAAAGAAAGCATTTCAAATTACTTTGTCAAAAAAAAAAAAAACTTTCATATACATTAAGGAAATGATTGTTTGGGTTTGATTTTTAGAGTCAAATAATCAAAAAACTATGTCGTATTTGTTAAATCAATAAATGGAAGAGTAAAGTTGAAAAAAATAATTGATTATTATCTCGATCAATTCATGAAATGATAAGTAATTTGGAAAAAAATTAATGTTTTAACAAATAATTTGAGCAGGAGAGAGAGTATACATATTCTCACAAGTAGGAAAACCCCATGCGTGTAGGCCATGAAATTGATTGAAATAAATTTGGAGGTGTGTGTGTGTGATCAATGAATGATCATCATTCATGTAACCACAAGCAAAGTACAAAATTGATGTTTGTTGTCTATGACTACAGGAGTCGAGCTTTGAATGAAGTCTTACCATCATGCAATGGTCCACATTTGCCAACATCCCATGTGACAAGTTTTCCCTCTTTTCTAAGGCTTGCTTCCATCTTATTATTAATCAATTCTTCTCATGCATTTTGTATAGATATTTGGTAGTCCCTAAACCTTATGAAAATTTTTATTTATATGGTGCTTTCTTGAAGAATATATGCATGGATCACGAGTCATTGTGGAGTCCTATCTCCTTGACTTGGAGTGTTGAGAATGTGTCATTCATGACGGATGAGGGCATGTATACGGTGATCTAGGAGAAACAAAAGGGATCATCAAAATGTATCTCTGATTTGTGTCATGAACCTAGATTTGGGTATATGAGAATATCTAGATTCTTCCTTTTTATGCTATCAAAACATTAAGATTACATTCTCTTGGCTTTTTTCAAGAAATATTGTATACATTATACTGTACTAACTAGATTGATTGATTGATTAAGTGCACATATATATTAATTGATATTAGGATATGTTTTATGAAGATACGGTAAAAAGAACTTATAATATAGATATAAAAAAAATTGAATTTGAATATTATAATTAGATTTATAAATTTTTTACTATTAAATTAAAAGATGGAGAAATTTTGATCTTAGAGTTATTACAACTTTCTGTTTCTCTTGTAGCAATGTACATATGTTTTCCCAAGTCTTGCGCCATTAATAAATGCTTTATCAAAAGAAAATAGCGAGGCTCTGAGGAAAAAATATATCGCAAACGCCCTTGTTTGAGGAAAAAAAATATAGAAAATGCCGATAAGATTAGTAAAAGGTCAATGTCTCAATGATATGTAGACTGAAACCACCCTAAATAACCCGCGGAAGCTAATTTGAAGCACGTGAATGATGTCTCTATGAATTTCCCCATTTCCTAATTTTCTCTTTTCTTTTTATTTCAAGTTTTTGCATGGTATTTGATTTGTTTGAGATTAGATCTTTTGTTTTAGTTTGATACAAAAATTTAAGAGAATTTTTAAAATGTTATTTAAATTATCACCTTATTCTTATACATAAAAAAAATTTATGCTGAGATCATTGCACCGATGGAACTAATCTCCCTTAGATCATTACAGAAATTTAGATAAAAAAATATTTATCTTATAAAATAAATATTTAATTTGAGACATCTAATATGAAAAAAATCCAATTTAGAATAGGGGAAGTATAAGTGAGTCAACAAATCAGTCCATCAAATGTTGTCTTTGGACAAGTGTCTTTACGCGAAAATACTTCTTGCTTTTTAATTTTTCTTTTTTCTTTTCCCTCGGCACGCATGTCTGGACTTTTTAGGCAGGGGGAATCAGATGACCTCCGGCCCACCACAACCAGTGGTTAACCAAAGCACTATATATTAATCGCCTGGATGTACACACTAATTTCATTTCTTAACTATTAGTTCATTCAAGTTGATAAATCATACTATTTAATTTTATTCAAATGGTTGATGTATGAATTCTTAAGCATTCTAGAATTGTAAAGATAAATCATTTTCGATTTATTATTATAAAAATTTTGCATCTTAAAAAGGAATATATAATATATTTTTAAAAAATATTACAATATTTTGAAGTCATGTTTTATTCTTAAATTAGAAATTTGTAACATTTTAAAGAAATTATGGCGTATCTAAAATTTTCAAAACGTCTCAATAATTTCTTTTTTCTTTTTTGAGGATGAAATTTCAAAATCAAAAAAATTAATGCAAGTTTATAACTCCTACTCACTAAAAAAAGTTATAAAAATTGATCTCACGAGTCAAACTTATACAAAATACAATTCTAAAAGATTTTTGTTGAAGGTATACTTCACTATTGTCCGTTGAGAGAGATTTGACCTAATTTCCATCACATTTTGTATTAGTCCAAACACTTCTGAGCTCGCCTCTTTGTCTGACATAGCTTTCTTTATCATTAATGCAACTCTAGAAACCTTTCTGTTTTTTCTTTCTTTTTTTTTTTTTAAGAACACTTGAATCATCATACCACAATTTTGCAAAAGTTGGATTGTGGGATTAGAAAGCCATAAGAACCCTTGAACAACCATCATATCATGGCTCGCCCACAGGGGCTAGAAAGCCATAAGCATTGCGGATCATTTATAAAATTTAATTTTAAAATTTTTGTGTTAAATTTAAAAAAAATTAAATTATTTAAGAGATTTAAAATTTTATATTAAGTTTTTAAACAGAACTTTATACATATTTATTATTATTATTTTAATAAATTATGAGAAAAAATATAAATTAGAGCTTATGATTTGTATTTTTAATAAATTGAGCTATTATTTTTTTAACCTTAGCTCGAGAGAAAGAAAATATTAATTATGCCGTTAAACCCAGTGAATTAAGTCTTAATTAAAACCCCTCTATAAAACGGTTTAGTGATAATCTCCCAATATCCAGCTCACAGCAGCTGCTGCCCGCACCACCAGTTCACCCACCCCGAATCTCCCTCTCAACAGGCGCAAAACGTCACCCCCGTCGCTCCACCGCAGTCACTCATAAACTTCAGATATAGAGAGAGAAAATCTAGACAGCGAAACTGAAACAAAAACCTCTCCCTCTCTTTCTCTGTCATCATCCTCAACCAACCTCTACGTATAGAATACATATAGCAACATCTCATACATAGCTGTATATATATATGCACACATTCGCCAGCCGAGAGCCGAGAAAAGTTTCTCCATCCAGTTGAATGCCTCACGCATACAGAGAGGGAGAGGAGGACGAGAAACAGTTCGAGCATTTGTTTCAATGGAGTTTGCTGGTAGCATAGATCTTAAGCCCTAAGGAACAATAATCGCGCCATTTTCGCTTCAAGAATTGATTCAAGAAACAGGATCGACTTTCTCGCTCTCTCTCTCTCTGCACTTTCTAGCGGTTTTTGGAAACCACGTTTAATTTTTAAGCCGGTGAAGTTGCTTAGTTTCCTTTCGCATTGGAAAGTGTTGATTGTTGATGAAATGAGTTAGAGATTCGGAGTAGTAATAGGATTGTGGGCAAATTTTAGCGGAGGAAAAAGGAAAAAATGGCAATGGATGATAGCGGAGGATCGTTCGTGGCTGTGAGGAGGATATCACAAGGCCTTGAGAGGGGTAATGGCAATACAACTTGCCATTCTACTTCCGGTATATTCCTTCTTAATATTTTTTTTAAAGGAATATAAACTGTGAAATTTTAGATTTTATTTAACTCGACTCCTTGTGGCTCACCTAACCTTTTTACTCTATCTATACTGCTCGTTTTTGTCATTCTCTAAATGTGTACATGTTCTATGTATGAATCTACCCGTTGCTTCGGATTCATGTCAGGATAAGAGGATATCGTAGGAGTTGGATCTCTGAAATTGGAAATTAGATTTGTAGATGCCTACTTGCATTGATATTTGTGGTGAGATTTTGCTGCTTGTTGATTTCAAAATTCGGTACCATAATCTGGTGGTGTTGTCCTTACTGTTTAAGTTTTCAACTGAGAACAGTCACAGATTCGTCCATATGGTAATTGATGGCTGAAGTTTGATACTTTTATATGTCCATTAAATACCATATATACGTACTTCTGTATAGTAGTGTATCTCTCTCTTTTTCTGAGAAAAGGCCTATCTGACTTATTAACTGGCTTAAGCTGTAATTTCCTTTTAGCTAATTTTTTATTGTAGTTATCATTTACAAGAATATTACTGTTCAAATATGCTTTTACTGTTTATATGATGGTGTTACTGCATATTTTACAAACTGGTTGGTAGGAACTGGCAGTTTAACTGAACGATAATGGCACTTTTGTATTTGGGTACGGCAATTTAAATTGGAAGTTCATTGAATAGAACAGAGCCGTTGTTTTCTGCATTTTGGCCAAGATGCATTTTCTAACTACAGCTTGAGACACAGCTCTTCCACGGGCTACATTTTCAGATACAAGTTTGAATAATGGGACAAAATAATTTTGCTATATATGCTTTTCTATACAGAATTTCTGTTTATTTATTTTGGTCTCATTTTTGAATCTCGATTGATCATTTGGAATTATTATTTACTCTAAGATAGTATACCATCTAAGTCAATGTCGTTCTCCTTAAAGGTTCATATGGTTCTGAATTTTTTTAATTGATTAAAGTTTTTGGCTAGGATTTTGTTTTACCTGACACAAAATACTGAATTTGTTAGTGTAGCTCATGATTGTTGCCTTGTTTTACCTACATTCTATATAGAATCATGCAGTCTTACTAATTCTTCTGTTGTTAATGACCTCAAGCTTTGAGGATGAACAGTGTTTATCAAATTTTTATGTGTGTTTTCTGGAGGAACGGATCTTTGATTTTGTGCTTTTACTGTGGAATCATTTTTTTCTCGAAGAAAAAGAAAAGAACAAATCTTATGTAAAAAATACATTCTAGGATTTTAGTTGTCTATTTTTTTAATTAAATTACTTTTCTTTTGTTACAGCAGAGGTTGTGGTGGGATCAGCAGCATGGCTTGGTAGGGGTCTTTCTTGTGTATGTGCTCAGAGAAGAGAAAGCGATGCTCGTGCGTCATTTGATTTGACACCTTCCCAGGTAATATCATGAGGGATTGAATTATCTTGTGTTCAGTGCACGTTCTTCTTCCTAATCCTGAGATTTGTATTTAATGTATGTATTTTGGGATGAAGTATAAATGATTAGACCACATTTTATACACTTTATATATGTATTCCAGTACATATCAAAGTGCATTTTGGAATTGCCACATAATTTAATCCTTTTTCTCTGTTGTATATGTTTTAATAGTGTTTAGAACTGTTCTAGCCGCAGATTTAGTATAACTTCCTGTTTACTTTGCTCTTAGGAAGAGTGCTTGCAGAGACTACAGAACCGAATAGATATTGCTTATGATAGTGAAAATCCTGAGCATCAGGTATACTGCTGAGGCTCTTATCGCTTTCAAACAGTTCTGTGATTGAGGAGATGAACAGCATTTTCCTCATAGCCTTTTATCTTGGAAATCTTTTGTCTGTTTCTGTATAACCATTAATTACTCTCTTTGATGTGCAGGAAGCGTTGAGGGCATTGTGGAATTCTGCCTTTCCTGAGGAAGAACTCTGTGGTTTGATATCTGAGCAGTGGAAGGAAATGGGTTGGCAAGGAAAAGATCCCTCTACGGACTTCAGGTATGCACCAGTTTTATTTTTTTATTTATTAGTACTTTCTTGAGTGAGATTCTTTTGGATAGTTTTATGATTGCTTTTGTTCTAGTTTACTTGTCTATTCTATTTTTTCCATGTATTCATCTGTCGTTTGCTTTTCAGGGGCGGTGGATTCATATCGTTGGAGAACTTGTTATATTTCGCTAGGAACTTTCCAGTATGTTACTTATTCTTTTCTCCCCATTGAAAGAATGAAGAAAGAAGGAAAGAACAACAACAAAGAAGAGAAAACAAAGATAACTCTTTTCCTGGTTGAATGAGTTCTAATTGTTGCTTCTATCCCTGGCAAAGGAAACTGTGGTATTGTTGGTGATTGTTTATGATATGCATAGACATTCCTACTTGAGAAACGGCATTTAACTTCAAGATGATGAATTTCCTGATGGTGTATCATTACCTTTCCTTATTAGTTTGACTTGATGGGTGTTATATATGGCATCAATCTGTGGGGGACAAGGAGCTACAGTATTAACATGTCCTATCATTTCTACTCTTGCACTTGTACTTTCCTCAATAACTGCTTACATTGTTTTGCCTCCTATGGATAGCCTGTGCAGAAAGTTTCTTACATTGCTTTTGGTATCTCAGAAACTGTTAAGATTCATGGAGTCTATGTTGAGAGGAAGGATTGCATTTGTCTCATTCTATGGAATTTGTATTAGTGTCTAAATTATTTTCATTTGGATATACAGAAACCATGTGTGTTTAAGTATTCTGGATCCAGTTTTATGGTTGTATTTCTATGATGCTTGTGGTCTTTTTGCAGAAATCCTTCCAAGATCTTCTTCGCAAGCAAGAAGGCGATAGGGCCTTGTGGGAATACCCCTTTGCTGTTGCTGGTGTTAACATCACCTTCATGCTGATTCAGATGCTTGATCTTGAAGCAGGTTTATAGTTTCTGTTGCTTTTATTTTTTTTTAAATGCTTTATGTCATTATCCAAATGGTACCTTTGTTTCTCTCCCCCTCCTGTCCCCATTAAACCCCCCCAGCCCCCCACCCACCAAAAAAAAAAAAAAAACCCCAAAAAGAAGGAAATTACTTCTTCTCTTTAAGTGTATTCTTTTATTTTTCGGCACTTTCTTGGTAATGGATGCCTTCCTCTTTGGGAATAGCATTAGTCAGCCATTAATTTTGGATGTGGTACCCCTGGGGAGCGGGGGTGTTAGATGTGCATTTTCTTCCAAATTGACATAAAATAATCCATACTGCTGAAGCATTCTAGGAATTTTACCAGAAGTATTGCAAAAGTATTAAATGTGAAAAGGCACAACATTGTAGGTTCTTAGACAAACACCCATAACAAAGCACATGACATGATTGCATCCTAAATCCAATATGAGTAGGTTCCTCGACACCTGTACTAAAGCAACCACCAGAAAAATGTGCACTTAATCTGTAAATGATACAAACATCTATTCCACATGCTTAACCCTGCACCTACCTTTCCTCCCTGTCTCTCTCTTTTGGTTAGGATTAGTGAAGGTCATTTTATTTTATTTTCATTTTGCAGTAAAACCCAGAACCATGGTTGGAGCAACTTTCCTAAAGTTTCTTGCAGGTAATAATTGTTAAATATTTGTTCCTCTTGGCGTGTCATTTATTTGACAGCTAAGGTTAAGGTTGTGGTTCCAATTAAATGATTTGATTAGATGTCATTATCTAATTTGTTTTCTTCTTTCGCCTTTTGCCTGGCAGAAAATGAATCAGCATTCGACCTTCTATATTGCATCACATTCAAGCTGATGGACCATCAATGGCTTGCCATGCATGCATCTTACATGGACTTTAATGTATGTTCTTTAAGCTGTAGATACTTTTGGGATTAAGATATGTCGCTCATGTTATGATCTACAGTCAGAACTTGGTGCAGGCTATTAGCATGAAGCATTTACTGCCTGATGAATCTTTGTATAATCAAGATTTGCCGTTTTTGCATGTTTTCCCATAGTCATGAGCTCTTTGAGTCTAGTGAGATACCTGTCACATTTTAGCTAAATGAACCCCCCCCCCCCCTCCCATTTAAAATTGACAGAAAAAAGAAAAAAGAAAATGGTATCTCTATGATATACTGCAGTCTGCTGCACTTTTCCTCATCTTTGTGCTTGATTCCACGAAATTAAATGTCCTTCTTGACTGTTTTCTTTTGATGTAACTGCAGACTGTTATGAAAGCCACTCGCCGCCAGGTTGAAAGGGAGCTTTTGCAAGATGACATAACACGTCTTGAAGATTTACCCTCGTACGGCCTTCTTAGTTGATAGTTTTAGTAGCTATGCCTTCCTTGAAAATGGAAATGGCTCTGATATGTAAGATTTAGAAAGACCTCATGAATGCATCTCCTTATGGTGTTCATATGTATTTAGCCATAGGCTCAGGTGACGTTGCACCTTCCAACATATCATATCGTTCTCTGGGTGTTTAATCACACGTTCTGATTTGACTTCTGGCTGGAAGTAAGTAAAGAAGATGAAATGATCTGTTTGACAGGGCGAGTTGCAAGATCTAAGACTAACCAGTGAGTTTTAAGAGAAGAATGTATTCTGCAGGCATTGTTAATGGTAGTTGGAGATGTTTAGAACTGAAATTTCGCACTTGTGAGAAAATGCTTTTCCTGTCTGGCTACCTATTCTGAAATTTTACAAGAATCCTTGAACATGTTCCTGTGTTAGCGGGGCAGTAGCATCGGATGAGAAGAATATAGATATTGTCTTACTTTAAATCCTTATAGCAAAGGCGTGCTATATTCTTTGGAGGATTACTTGGAGAACTTTCAGGTTTATGTGCTCTCCAGTTTTTCATGTTACGCTCGATTGCTTGGTTATCTGGACGGGATCCATAAAACTGAACACGAAATGTCGGAATCCTGCAAAAAATTGCGGTCAAATGATTTTGCCATAGCTGTTAAAGGATTAATTCCATTTCCTGACCGTCTTCCACTATAGTAAGGGATAATCATTGTTTCTCTGTTCGAAATTCAATATACATATTCATATTTGTTTTGCACGACTAAGTGGAAATGAAGCTTAGAACGGGAGGAGCACAATACAATAAAGAACTGACGACTAACGCAGATCAAGCATTAAATCATTTTTAGATGGATGGTTAGGGGTGTTCATCGGTTCGGTTTGGAGAAAGTTTGATTTTACTATTTGAAAAAAAATCAGTTTTTTTTCATTTTTTTTTCAAAATTGAACCAAATCTAATTTACCTTCAAACTGAATTTTCTCCAAGAAATATTTCGATTTGGAGAAAACTGAAATATATAAAATTAATAATTTAAATTTTAAAATAATATTAATTATACTCTAATATTGATTATAATCTTAATTAAAATCTAATTTAGTTTAAATTATTAGTCTTTAAATAATATTTCTAAAAATATACAAAAATTAATTATTTTAAATTTTAAAATAACTTTAATTAAGAATTAACTTAATTAAAATTATTAATTTTTAATTAACTTAATTATTAATCTGGAGAAACTTTGAAGAAAATTTAATTTTTCAGTTTGACTTGGTCTAAATCGAAACCAAATCGAAATTTAATTTAGAGATAAAAAATTGAATTTTCTCCAAACTCAAATTTAAAAAAATCGAAACGAAAACTGAATTAAATTTCGATGATTCAGTTATTCGGGTTTCTCAAAATAGTTCTCAAAATAGTGAACAGTCCCATGGATGGTCCCAAAATCATGTGAACAAAATAGGATTGACCGTTGAGTAACGAGCTGAGAAATTGCATTTATTAGATTTCAAAACGGCTTCCTACTTGCCGCTGACTCTCTATTCTCGTCTCCGGGGTTCAACGAAAGACCCAACTCTATTATATCAAGTACGGTATCGGCTTACAGATGCACACGGGAATTTCACGCTCAAGACTAAAATAGGCAGATATCGCCAAATTCCTACGGAATTACTGCCTTCCACTTGCAACGAATCCTTCTCCAAGCAAGAGAGGACTACTAGCTTAATTGTTACCCGCCTACATCCCCTCAAAGGTAACAGAATCCGGCTTTCGGAACATCAAGAGTAACAGTAGAAGTGGGAAAGCGCTATTAAGAACACAACAAAGCAAGACCATAAATGACTGCAAATTTAAGTTACTAAAAGGAAAATTGTACTAGATAGCATGCTTTCAATTATCCAAATACCATCCCTGCTGCAAGGGGATCTCTCTGAAACATCAGAGTTCAAGATTCAACCAGCCATTATGTCCTCGAATACAAGCATAAATATAGCCCACAGGAGAGTAAATTAAGTCAATCACATCAGATGGTTATTCACTCGTAGATCCAGGGGTGAAGGCTGCTTCTCCACTCAGCAATACCTTCTGGGAACCATAAAGCAATTTCTTTCCTTGCACTCTCGACAGAGTCACTTCCATGAATAACATTCCTGAAAAGACAAGTAAAATACAAAACAGATTAGATTAGACCGGGATCTCCATACCATGGCAAAAATGCAGTTGGAAAGGAAGCCAGGCACTTTAACACTGCATTCATCCCAAAAGAAAAGAACGGAAGATGAAAAAGGAAGGCCAGGCTCGACCAACCAAAAACTAACCTAGTGTAGCCATGACATAAGGAAGTACTTGATGTTGCACGGTTGAACACTTTATTGAGAATACTTCAATAGATTCATATTATCTTGAAGAGGTAACTCCCAACCAGTTCTTCCTTTCTTCATTTTTCATTCATGATTGACTGGGGACCATATTTGACAATCTATCCTAAAACAACCCCCCCCCCCTCTGCCCAAAGCCATTTATCTCCAATTACATAACTAAACAATATAAACCATACACAGTACAAGGAAAACATAAATAAATTCTCCATAGAAACAAGCTGTCAAATAAAACAACAGGACTAGCCAGCAAAAAAATATTTTACCTGCCAATGTCAATAGCATAATCACCACGGATTGTGCCAGGAGCAGACTCTAAAGGGTTTGTTGCTCCAATGATCTTCCTGCCGGTTGTCACAACACCCTTACCCTCCCAAACCATGGCAACAACAGGGCCAGAGATAATGTACTCAACCAAACCATTGAAGAATGGCTTGGCAGACAAGTCAGCATAATGCTTCTCAGCAAAAGCACGGTCTACAGTAATGAGCTTCAAACCTTCAAACCATGGAAAGTACACAATTACAAAAGCATCCAACAGTTACCAATTCTAAATCATCAAACTAACAAGTGATATTGGAATCTAATTTAAGCTGCAGGCATTCCGTCTAAAACAAATTTCAGATTTGGATAAGTCATACCATGAAATGTAGAAAACTAGTAAAAACTTCAAGCTGGCGCAAATATCTTTAATTATCCGAGTGGTAACATATGATCCCTTTCAATATCAAACAAAAGCCCAGAACCCATACAACTACCGAAAAATAAAACTAGTCAATATCGAAAGACTTTGCAAACCAAAAATACCTTTCAAGGAGAAACCTTTCTTCTCAAATCTGCCAATAATTTCACCAACCTGATACGGAAAAAGTAACGACAATTGAGAACTTCTAAAGATATGCAATAAAATAAAATAAAATAAAACTTCAGTCTTAATTTCAGAACATTACATCAGCTATATTTCTCCACATTTCAGCACCAAAATCACTCTTAACCCGCATGTATTTTTTTGGTAAAATATTATTTGACTTCATAAAGAGTTAAATAGAAATTCAATCTTTTTCACCCCTTAGCTCATCCTTATGCACAGAGTTCATAAAAAATTAACATGCAACAAAAGCGATAAATCTCAAATCCTACTAATCCTAGCATGGACTTCATTACATGAAGGAGTAAAACTGGAATCCAACAAACAAGAAAGGTGCTAAAAATTCATTAAAGAAAAGAAATTGAACTAACCAGGCCCCTTTGGACGCCATCGGGCTTAATCATGATGAAGGTCTGCTCCATTTCTTGCTAAATAACTGGTACGATTTGCACTGATTTTTTGTGGGCTGCTCGAAAGAGTGATGAGAGACCAAGACGCGAGGTTTTATACAGGCGTGTCGGGCAAAAGCAAAACCCTACTTCCCGACGAATATTCCGTGTACTGGTCGGTGGTAAAGCTACTGTTTGCTAAAATTTCTTATTTCCTCCCCATTTAATAACTAATTATAATTCACCCCAAACGTTTTCTTTATTTGCTTCTTCCCATCTTCTGCCAAAAAGTATTCTAATGAGATCCCTACACAAGACGTGTTATTCATGTTTGAGGGATTTAACATGTTCCATTTCAATCTAGTGTTTATTCAAAAAAGGGCAGCAATTGATGGTACTTTTCTTTTTGTTTTTTAAATACTTTTCAAATGCATATTTTAATTTTTGAATTACGAGTCAAATTATTAAGACAACAATATGATCGTACTTAAAAAAATATTTTTTTCACTTTTCATTTTTCTTTATCAATCCCAATCTATAGTTTTTTTCTCTTTTTATTTGAATCAGGGGGAGAATCTCAATCTCAATTTGAAAAAAGTTCCAAATTCAGTGCATCTAACAGAAGTTACAGAACAAAAGGAAAAAGAACCTATGTGGACTAGTGATGAAATTATTTGCTTATGGGCTAGCTTATTCTGCAAGGTCCAAAATAATTTGTTATGGGCTCAGTCTCCTGTTTTTATCTTTTCCAAGTTTTCTTTTGAAGTGTCCAACAGAAAGCTTTCGGGTTCAACACACACCCTAGATTAGTTGTTTGGATCTGGGCGCTAGCCTTTTCTTTTTTCTTTTTACTTTTGGGCTGGTTAGATCAGGGCTCAGGCATTTTCAAATCAAAAGCCAGAAATCAGAGAATAGAACTAAGTCCAATAATTTTGGATCAAAAGCATAAAAGGTCCAATTACAAAATTTCGCTGATCAACCTCAACAGTGGTTTGCTTTTTTTCCCTTTTTTTGCTAAGTGCTCAGAAGTGGTTTGCTTGATTTTGCAACAATTATCAAATCAAATAGGGGTTGAAGTTATGTGTAATCTCAGCCTGTTACTGACCTTTTAGCATAATAATGCTATAAAACTCAAATAGCCTTTTTGAAACTATTTATGTGACGATGTATTTGGATTGTGTTTGGTTGAAAGAGTTTTTTGTCTTAGATTTTGTGAAAGTGATTTTTTTAGAAGAGAAGTATGATCTAATTGTATATTTGATTAGGTCAAATATTATCCAAATTGAATTGAAAATTTAAGTTCTACAATTTTGGACATTGGATAATTGATGCATTTTTCAGAATTGAAGAAAATGGTGAAGAGCAAACTGGCTTCAGTAGCTGATTGGAATAATAAGAAGCCCTAATTGAGTCGATACAAATGATAGATTTGTAGTATGATCAATAAACATTTTCTTGCTTAATTTTTTACATATTTGGAAAGGTTTTACATGTAATATTATTATTATTTGAATATAGTCAATGTAACATGAGTAAAAGAAAAAATGAATAGTTTTACTCACCGTAACATTTTGTTTTTCATTTTTTTAATATGACTACCTACCGATACCTCTGTTGTAACATGATGTATTGTTTTCACTTGAAAGTTTTGACTATATATTGGCCTCTGAAAACTATAGCAACACCAAATTTAGTGGAAATGCTCATAATTTGTTGAATTATTTAGTAATGATAACTTGAAACAGAGAGTAGTACTCTTAAGTCCTAATCAAACATCTGCCGCCTGTCTTAACCCCATTGAATTCTTCTGTAGTATCATAATTATTCTCTCTTAGAAAAAAAGAAAAAAAAAGAAAAGAGGAGTTGTTGAACGAACACCGTCAAGAAGTCTCACCAGTAGAACATTCCCAAGTTCCAGAGTTCAACTTAAATTATGAAAGATGTTTGCAGAAGCAGTAGTTGAAAGAGAAGGGGACAAGAAGAAGCGAGACCCACCAAATATCTGATGCCACACTCTTTCATCATGAAGTATTGGAAGACTTTTGAAGCTGATTGAAATTGCCATTATTGTTGCATGGAATTCAGCATATATACTGCCTCCTCCTCTCTCTTTCTCTCTCTGGGCTTTGGGTCTCTCTCATTACTTCAACTTGTAATTCTCTTTTGAGATGTTATCTATTGCAACTTTGAACGTTTAATGAGGAATCATGAGCTTGTCGGATCCGTAGGTACATTTCTTTTTCACATCCCACCATACTTCTCTACTAATTGTTTGCTTTGAATTCGAATTCATGATAAAGCTGCTAAGGTCTTGGCCTTTTTCCTTTTGGTTGTTTCCTTGTTACTACTTTGTATATGTATCTAATTCTAAGCCTCATCCATTATTGGTGGGATGATGAGTTTTGTTTAAACTTTGTTGAACTATTTTAGTACATATAAGTTGTAAATTTAGAAAGTTCTAGTTTCCTTATTTTAAAATTTGTGTGTACTGCACATAGTTTGAGCAACCCAAACAATAGAAACGGGTTTGTGGCTCCCAAAGAGAAAGTGTTATGTCAAGAAAGAGGATCACTTTGGAGCTTGATAAGATCTCAAAGATTTTGTGTTGATTCAAGACTAAGAATCCATTTCATTTCTGTCTCAACAGACCCTTCTCTCCTTGGGGTGGCCTTGGCCATGCGTCAGATTTTTAGTGGGCGGCTGGACTTATCATGGGACACCTTGTCAATGTGGACTCCTATGAAATCTTTTTTCTGATAAGTAAGTTTTAGCCTTGTATTTCAACCAAATCAGAAGAAGTTACATCATTAATGCCATCCCTATCACAAAGGGCTGCAGGGGTAGTCCGGAAGGAGGGGTATATCCTAGACATCCATTGGATTTGCTCCAATGTGCTGGGTTATGAGGACTTCTATTACAATTCCTTGGTGCAAATTTAGCCTGCCAACTAGGGTTCCTGCTAAGGTATTGTTTGCCCACGTTCACTTGTGGACTCCTATGAAGTCGACCCAAGCTTTACATCTCTAGAGCTTTCCCATGGCCATGCATAATGCTTATCTTCCTTTTTCTTTCTTATAGTATTTTAGGACAGAAATACTCATCTTTTGGTTCCTGTATTAAAACTGTGCCAGTGCCCTCTGAATGACGAATTTGAATCACATGAAAGTATTTTTTGGACCTATCTATCATAATAAGATAGATGAGGCATTGATTTCTAATTAAGGGTAATTATTTCGGTGTTCATTAATTTCTGTTTGTGATTGTCCGGTTTTGAAATTGTTCCTGCTTCCTTAGATATACAAAGTTCTTATATTGAAAACTCTGCATGGCTGCAAGAAAGCAAGACAGCGGTTTACCGTCTCTATGAATCCAAACTAAATAGAGCACCAAACATAAGATGCCAACGTAAGGAATTTGTTGATGTCTGCACTCTGTTTATATTTGCGGTCAAGCAATGCAATGTCCTTGATTACCGTTTAAAAGTAAACGCTTCAATCATAAATGAAAATAGTAACAACATACCTAAGCGTGCGACATTTAAATATGTTAAAAGTTTCCTTGGCTTCTGATCAACATTGCATCTTTTCAACGCCAAACCTCACTGGCTTTGCTGCTTATCAATGATATATATAGTATTTATTTACTTTAAAAACCTAAATATTAGACAAATGAGTGCCAAATTTCATGTAATGCACCTATAGAAAACCCTACAAATACTTTTCATGCGATGTGTTCAGAGTAGTGTGTTCGTGCTAATTCATGAAGCCTTTGCACTATCCTCAATGTTTAAACATATATGTGATAATCTAATCTTGCCAATTATTTGCAATTAATATGGTGTTGTGTCTCTGTGGGTTTTGAATCTGTGATCATGAAACAGGCGAGAAAACCATAGAAAATATATTGGAAGAGAGATATGTCCTCTAGCGATATGCAGGGCAAAGGTGAAAGTCTTGTACTTTGTCATCAGTCAAAGAATATCACGCTCTTGAGAGGCTTCAATTACTGCTTTGATTCCGTAAAAAAATTCTCTATCATCATCAGTAAACCCAGAATTCAGCAGTCCCCAGTCTTCCGCGTGGAAAGGACCTAGCCATTTCGTTCCCCAATTCCCCCCCCCCCCCCCCCCCCAAAATAAAATCTTACTTTTATTTTGAATTACCATATGCAACATTTTTCATATTTTCCCTTCTCTGGTTGTAAATAATGGGCTAAATTACAACATTGAGGTTCTTCTTTTGATAAATACAATATTGAGGTTTGATACATTAGGAAAAAGAAAAATATATTGATTTTAGGATGCTTCATCTACTACAAGATTCTATAATTATAATTTAAGATCCCACCTCTCATCTTAAAAAAATTAATTTTTTAAAATTTAAAATAAAAAATTTACACTCACATTCTATTCAATTCTACCGATATATCCAATCTCCAACGGGTATTAGAAAAAAAGTCAAGTAACCATCATTTCATAAATAGGATGCTATACAAAGTAAGAAGGGAAATAGCATTATGCTACTTGCTTACATATAGCGGGGTATTATGACGCGAAAGAACAGGCTATCCAATATTCCAAATACTTGATTGGCCCCTGTATTCAGAAAAAAAGAGATTGGCCTCTGTCAGATGTTCTGATCTTTGATATACACTGTATAATACTGGTAATGAGGAGCAGCCAACTTTCTGCGCATCCTACTCCATAATCCACATCTTTAGCCTCTACTTTTTCTAGCAAATCTTCTAAAAACCACGAAAGAAAGATGTCTCTAACTGTTCTTTCCCACATTTTTGGTCCCATTTTACACTGCAAAAAGATTACTGCTGGGAAATACGACTGGGCCCACAGACTACTATATGAGTCGATAAGGATTCTATAGCCCAATGAATGGAACACTACTTTTTATAATATATTTAAAATTTATTTATGATTGTTTGATTAATTTTTTATTTAATAATTAAAATTTTTTAAATAATAATTATTTTTGTTTTTAAATAATTGTTTTTATTATTATTAGATTAAAAAAATTAATTGAACAATTATAAATAAATCTTACACATTATAAAAAGTGGTATGTATGACTAAATTCCAACACAATCTTAAAACTATGGATGATCGATCCCAATGCATTTCATTTTAGACGTATATAATAATACTTCTATATTATTATGCTTTTACAGACGGTTCTTGCTTTCTTTATGACTTTGATATAAAGATTCGCCAGGATGAAAAAGCCTCGCAGTAAAAACAAGAAGATCAGTCCCGCTGAATGCAACCCTCGCTGATTTAATATGAGATAGAATATCTTCATTTCCTCTTATCTTAGGAAGCAAAGATAGAGATACAAATATTGACAGTGTATTCGAGTTGAGTTTCATTAAAAGGCTCTGATGGATATACCTTAAAATACAGATTCATCAGTAAATATAAAACTGATTGATTTCCCCATTAAATATCAATTGATTTTCCGAGTCGGTCAAGGACTATTATTTAACCTTTTAAAAGATATACTCCATAGATATTTTACCAAGTTCATAGGTAAAGTGCTGCAGTATTCCTCCGTAGAAAAGTGAAACATGTTTACTTGATATATATACATTTTCACATTATCACTAAATAAGGTTAGTGATATATGAGATGTAAGTGATATATATATATATATATATATATATATATATATATATATATATATATATATATATATATATATATATATATATCACTTAAATTAAAAAATTAGTAAACATTTAAATGAAATACTCCATTTGTTATTAAAAAAAGTATCAAAAAATTTTGATCGAAGTCATTGTGCTAAAAGTATGTGGGAGAGTCTTTTCAGCAGGTGGATGAGAAGGAGGGAACGGAGAGGGGTGGGGGAGACAACTGACAACTGTGGATGAAGTAACAGATGCGGTGAGTGGAAGGCCAAGAAAGATAGGAAATGAAAGAAATGTGGGAGTGATGATAGTTCTTTCTTCTTTTTGCAGGGGAGGGGTGGTCTGAGTAGACAATTGCAGCTATTGGAATTGGATTTTGGCAGGATCCTAGAGGCTTATACCATTTTCAATTCCTTACACACATTTTTTTTCTCGACATGGATGCAAATTTTGATGGACCCAATTGCTACTCATGATTCTCCCCCAAGATGTACTGAGTATATGAGTTTTAAATTGCTAAAATTTTGATTATTTTAATACACTATAGAGTGTATTAAAATTTTATCAAATATACTAATTAAATATATCATTGAACCACAAAAAATTAATAGACTTGAACAAATTTGGACGACACTTGTTGTAAGTTATAACACTCTTAATTATAAAAATTATTATTAATAAGTCGTACACTAAATAATATAAACTCTAAATTTTAAAAGATAAATCTTAAATATTAAATACTATAATAAAAAATATTATAAGGAGTGTTGCAAAGGATCATGTTATGTAATATTTAATTAGATATATTATATAATGTATTAGAGAGTGTATTATAATATCCTAAACTCACTACTTGCACAAAGTACCTTTTGGATTTACTACACCAAAAATAGTTACTAGTTATTACTTGGTATTTTTAATATTAACTAATTCTAGTCAAATATATAATCCGAGAAACATAGAGAATCACAGATAAACAATTGAAACTCAAAGTAAAAAACTTTATCTTTTTCTAGTTTCAGTGAAATTTTGTGTTACGATTAACTTTTATGATAGAAAATGTAGTCTTGAAAGTTAAAAAAAAAAGATTGAGGTTCTGATGGAGAGAATTATTGGTGTGATCTAAACATAAACAAGAGTATGATAAAAAAACAAAAACAAAGACAGGAAGTACTGTTTATATACGGGGGTCATGATCATAATGGTGAAATAAGAAGAGAAGAGTCTGGAAATTAATGTTTATAACGAGCAAAAATATTTGAAATCCACATCAGAGTAGACCGGAGAAAGACAAAATTGAGGTAGCTAGTCTTCGTCTTGGCCTACGCACCTGAACACATTCTTCAAAATTTGCGTTTAGTTAACCGTTTATGACAACGTTGCACAGCCAATATTATTCCTTGGTTAATTGAACAAAGATAGAAAATATCTATTATGGTTGATGTTTAGGGATTGCTATATATAATTTTGAGTTTGACTATATAAAGTAAAAATCTAGATTCATTTAGATTGGGTTTGAATTTGATATTTTTTGACTTATATTTTATAAAAAAAATTTTATGAGAGGAAAAGTGAGATTCGATTATTGTTCCATCCGAATGAAACCTAATCTAAATGAAGCCTAAACTATTTTTAATTTTTCTCTTTCTTTATTCATCATCTTCTCTCCTATTCTCTCTCTACAATTTCACTATAGTAATAGTATATCATTTTTGGTGAAAAATATGTATGTAAATTGCTGCTCTCAAACTAATGGTTAAGTTTTACAATTGACAAGTCTGAGTTAATTTTGGTTTCTATCAATAAATTAATTTTCCGTTAATTAAGTTGGAAAGTAAATAAACACAAATGAATAGTTGACTGGACAAACTAATTAACGCCAATGCACAAGTAAGGATTATTATTATTATTATTATTATTATTTTGCCTTGTTCTTATTAACTTTTGATAAGGTAATTTAGAATGGTTATTTTATCAGGGAAAAAAAGTTTGTAGTAGAAATACTGTAAAAAGGAGTTTGGGATTTTATTTCCTTCATTTTGGCTCTGTAAAGATAATGAGTTCATTAATATATTAAACAATTTCTTTTTACTGTCTAGAAGTTTGCCATTTTTCAAAAGATACAACCGGAAGAAGACAAATGTGGTCGAATTTGGACCGTAAAATAAGCTTTACATATTTATTTTCAGTGTGCAGAAATCATTGCTATTGTCAGTAGAAGGAAATGAACCAAAAAATGATAGGGGTTTTACTAAGAATGGCCATTTTTTAAAAAAATTAGATTAAAGTAGTCATTTTTTTTATAGAAAAAGTCACATATAGTTATAATGTCATTTGATTTGATATTATTGAGTCTATGACGCCAAACTAAATGGTGTTATTAATCTGATAAAATTTGACAGAGTAGATAACGCCATCTCAAATGGCCTTATTTTGGTTGTTTTCTATCCCCATCTTCGTCCTCTCACCAAAGCATGGAGAGCAGCATTATTACATTTTTCTTTTTTTTTTTTTGCTTTGGGATTTTTTTCTCCCCTTTTCTTCTTCTTTCTTCCTCCCTCCTCCCTCCTCCCTCCTATCTCCTTCCTTCTTCCTCTTTTTGTTGCTGCATTTTCAGCACCACTGCTTTCCCTATCCCTTATTGTTTGTGTGAGTAAATGGCACAAAGAATGAGAATTGATTGAAGAAAGTTGCAGAATATTTTAAATTTTGTTACTCAAGTCTGAATGGTATGGAACATATTTCAATAGCCTCCCTGCTATTCGTTCTTGCCATTGCATACTTAGGCAGAGAAGAAGATGAGAAGAAGCAAAAAAAACTCATTATGAAAATGCGTTATGGTATCCGTGTCAAATTCTACCTAGTCAACAACGGCATTTGGTTTGGCATGGCATTATGGCAATTGAAGAAACTTCCTTACCAACCAGGACCATTATAGTACCATTTTTTAAAAAGGAAGCAAATATTGACAAAAATGCAAAATAATAAGGTTTATCGTAATTATTTATATGGACTTGTATGAAAAGTTAATTATTGGTCAGATTTTGAGTTTTGTATAACTTAGGGTGAAGATTAAATAGAGTTTAATTTTGATATTTTTGTTTTGAATTTTATAAAAGTTAAATTATTTATTAAAAAAATATAAATCCCACACCAGAAATATTGTCTTAAATTCTGGACCCAAAATGAGATTGTATCCAAATGCAGTACCCTTATTTCTCAATCGGGCGTAAATATCTCAGGCACAATTGATTTTTGGTTCGAGAGGAAATAGTTACACTTTTCCCTTTCTCTGTTAAAAAATAGAATGGATATCCCTTGGGGAAAGGGGAGGGGGTTTAGGGAAGCCAAATGGGGCCTTAATTAACAATTAACATCTCAAGTTGGTCAAAAGCTTTATGGGAAAAGCGTTACAAAAGTATAACAAAACTGACTTTAACTGTCTCCAAAGAGAGATTATTATTAGCATTTGATTCCATATTGAAAACTTGCAGCTTTAGAGTTTGCTGGTTCTAACAGCTTTTTAGAGTTGCTGTTTCTAACTTCCTCCATCTCTAACCCGAATGGTAGGTATCAACCAGATGGATTTCATTGATTTTCCAGTCAAAAAGCACAAAAAACAGGGAAAAAAAATACTATCAATACATATAATAGTTTCTTATAATGATTCACCACTAATGTAACTTTTTTAGCTAAAACAATTGCTCAATTAGGCAAAATACTGCTTACTATACCGAAAGATCTTAATTTTTTCTAAAAAGTGAAACAAATTACTCAATAAGTAAAACACTTTATATTATACCGAAAGATCTCAAATTTGATAAATCGCCAATTGCAAGCCTTATTCCATCTTCCATCTCCTATGAGATAGGGTAGGATTTAAAGGAAATTCAGCTTTCAAGTATTAATGTGTAATATTACAAACTTTTTTTTGCTAAATAATTACAAACCTTGTAGAGTCTGCTTAGTTCAAGGATTTTGCTGTGAAAAGAAAAATATTTTCCAAAATATTTTTCTTTGATTAGTGGTGAAGAAAAATATTAAAGAAAATAAAATAAAGAAATTAGTGAGAAAAATATTAATTAGAAAGTGTTGAAAATATTTTTCTATACAAAAGTGTGAGAAAAGGAAAATATTATAGAAAATTTAATCGAAACAAAAGCGCAATTTGATTATCAATATTAACTTCTAACTAAAGTTTATTTTCGAATAGAACGTTCACGAGCAAAGTTTGTTCGTATTATATTATTGTCCGTTTATTTGGTCTATGAGTCAAGTTCAAACAAAAAAACTTTGATTATTAATCGAATGAATATAAACTTGTTCACGAATATATATATTCGTGAATATATATATATATATATATATATATATATATATATATATATATATATATATATATATATATATATATATATATATATATATATATATATATATATATATTATATATATATATTATAATGTTATTTAAATTTTATATCAAATTTTAGAATTTTATATTAAAATTTATTTTCTTACTTTATTATTTACTATTTATTTTTTATTATTTATAATTTTATTCAAACAACGTGAACTTGAATATTATTTGAGTTATTCGAACAAATTCACAAAATAACACTAATAAATTTTAAACTTTATGAATAAATAAACGAACAAACTTAAATAAAATTTTAATTTTGAAATATTAATCGAAAGAATTCGAATAATATTTGAACATTATACGAACTAAGTTAGAAATCATTTTCCATTCATATAGTATTTTCTATAGTGAACCAAACAACACACAAATTTTTAATTTTCCTAAGAATTTTATTTTTTCTTATTTTTTTCCTCAAATTCTTGAACCAAAGAGACCCTTAAAAGAATAAAAATACTTGTATAATTTACGGAGCACGTTTTCTTGGCATTTATTTTTTTATGCAGGTACTTACTAGTCATTCAAAATGATTGGACTTGCAATTTTCATCTCCCTGATATAAGTCATAAAAGGGACGGCTCTGTGTTACGTCAAAAGGCGCTAAGGGGAATAAAAATATTCCTCTGGTCCGTAGGAATGGGTTTTAAGGGTTTCCAGTGCTTGTACTGTAGCTGTCTTTGGTCATTCTGGAAACAACCTTAAGAACATGAGACGCAAAATACATTCCCTTCCAGCGTTTACTAGTTGACTCTATACATTTCTGATCTTCCCATGTAGAATTTCTCCCCCCATTACAGCTCATAACAAGCAAAAAGAAGCAGCTCCAGCAAGCCCCCTCGCGGCCCATCCCTCCGCACACGTAGTACGGCACCATGCAACCCATCCACTAAGAAGTAGAAGAAGATCAAGAGCAAAGAGTTAATTTGTCTGCGATCCATCAAGAACGAGTTTGAAAATAGTCATGGAAGGAGAAAGATCTGGGTTGCCTAATTATGAGCTTCAAGCCTCTTTCTCTACTCCTCATGCCATCAACGAAATGGGTTTTGTACAGTTCGAAGATCATAACCAGGTTTTGAGTTTCTTGGCTCCGTCTTCACAGTCCTCTCAGATATCGCAGCCCCCCGAGAGCAGCAATAACAATGCTAGCTGCACCACCAACAACAATAATGGTTCTTTGGGGTTCAGCCATAGCGAGCTCATGAATAGACCTTCTTGGAACAGCGAACAGGTACTTGTTGAATCGTGTTAACAAAGATCTGAATGGTTCTACAGCATAGAACGCTTATATATATAAAGTGACATCTGATCGGTTGCTTTATTGAGAATTAATATTCGCCATCTTCGTTCTTGAACTTTGCTTTTTTCTTGAGCAACCATATACAGGTTGGAGCACTGGATCCCAAAGCAGTTAGTGACCAAAACTGCAGTGGAAATGTAAACGAGGGTAACAATTCATGGTAGGATAACCCTATCTTAATTGACAACCTTTTGCTTTTGCTTTTCTTTAGGTGTTGACAAGTTTCTTTCTCCAATATTCAAAGACGCATAATTAGCATACCCTAGATATCTTCTTCTTGATGGCGTCACAGTGAACACTGAGAATACTTAGCCATATAAACATCTTCTGGTATAATTTCCGAAGGAGTTTTTGGATATAAAGTTTGCTCTCTCTTTCTCCCTCTGACGCGTCGTCTATGTTACCCTAGAGAAGCTTCTTTTGTGCTTTCAGTCAGAATCTTGCGAGATCTTACCATATAAGGGGGAGATTCAGCAGTCCCAACTTCCAATATCGATCATTAAGGAACCATTTCTCTCTCCCACTAGTTCCTTCCTCCCTTATTGCTCTCCCCTCCCCCATGTGGTGCAGTGTCTGGTGCAAAAGGACAATATCAGATCAATATCCCACCATATCCTGATATATACTTATTGATTACTTGAAATCTTATATCCATTTCGTGCATTACTTGTTTGATGGAAGTATTGATTGGAAGTCTTTGCCAGTGAAGCAAAACAAAGTAGCAGCGAAGGTGTGAGCCTCAAGTTGTGAATCTGAATTTTGCAGGTGGAGGAGCTCGAACTCAGAGAAAAGCAAGGTGAAGGTGAGAAGAAAGCTACGAGAACCTAGATTCTGCTTCCAGACTAGGAGTGATGTAGATGTGCTCGATGATGGTTATAAATGGAGGAAGTATGGCCAAAAAGTCGTCAAGAATAGCCTCCATCCAAGGTACCCCTCAGGCCCTTTTGAAGTCATTCGTTGAGCTATTGATTGCTCCATTAAATTTCATACTCTAGTACTAAACTCGTTATTGTATGATGAAGATGTTGCTCCAGATCTCCATAATTGGTCTGTTCATAAACTCGGATGTCTATTTGCTTTTCTGCAATGTTGATTATCTTGATTTGTTGGCAAAGAGAGAACATTTATTGAACTCATGATGATGGAAAATTTGGTTTCCAAGGACGAAGAGAGCACATTCATAATAATTAGAACTAAATTACTTCTAGTGGTATCAGAAGTCGGGATGAATGTTGGTAGTATATAGTACACTGTTCCATCCATCTTCCTATAGTGGCCTCTTCCTTTTCTTTTACTTGAAAAAATTGAAAACTTTTCTTTCTTAATGTTATAAGTTGAATTTACGGATAGGGCTGAAGAAGTCCGTGCCACACTCATGATTCGACCGACAGACGAAAGAATAATTCTTTCGTACTAAAGCATGAATTAGGACTATAGGACATTTGGGTTGTTGAGACTTCTATATATCTTTCTTTTGGTGACATTGGGTAAAGGCCATTTTCCGGTAGAATAATTATTTTTTTCTTTTTTGATTAACTCCATAAGTTTTGGTCAAGAACTTTCCCTATTTAATTGTTTATGATTTTAGGGCAATAATATTTCTGGAACATTGCCCTTTTGAAACTCTGCAAAATTGAAGTACATGTTAAATAGATCAATGAAACCAAAAAAAGAAAAAAACATGAATTACCTTTGAAAGCAGGATGTAGAGAAGAGACCCAAATGTTGGCGTTTGGGATTGACTCTTGGAATGATTTCAGTCTATAATGGAAACAAAAATCATATGAAGCTGATTACATGTAATTCCATTTATTCTACTCCTCACTACTTTTCTGAGCTGTTCTATGGAACTAAATTGCTTTATCAAAATTATGGATATTTATACTTTGTTTTTGCTCATTCTAATGGGGAACAATGAACATTTCCTATTGATTTCTTACTAAGCTTGAATATTAAATCAGTTTGCTCTTTGATTAATTTTTCTGTCTCTTAACTTATTATTGTTCTGCACGAACAATTACTCGTATTATTGAAAGTACATAAATATAGATTATCGGTTGTTGATTATCAGTCAAATTAATAAACGATAATTTATCTAGTACTTTCGAAGATCTATAGGAGCTGTGATTTACTTGAAACTTCTTCGATCTTCATTTTTCTCCGAAATTGTACATGGAGGTAGTTGGCATTATTGGGAAGAATATTGTTGTTGAAATTTGAATGCTAATTGTCCAGGAACTTGTAAAACCTAGAAGCTCTTAGAAAATCAACTTAGGGCTTCATGCCTCTGGGAAAAATCTCCAACTCAGTAAAAATCATGTCGTATTAAGAAAGAAATGAATCAAACATGAAGGTAGTTTAATCTTAGAATGGTTATACTTAAGTTTTCATGAAACTTTTCATTATAAAAGAGTAAATTTTATGAGGTCCCATACCAAATGCATTTATATGAATCTAAATCTTTCAATGTTCTGTCAATTCAAATTAATTCAGTCAAAAGGGAAATATTGTTTCTTAGAACTTGAGAAAATTGAGCACAAACTCGTGTATATATCTTTGAGATATTCTAAATTCATATGGTGCATTTTCTATGTTGAGTCCTGCATTCATTTTAGTGGTTTTGAGGTCCGAAAAGTTTGACATGTATTCTATAACTGCTGGAGTACTTTAGGGATTAATTAGAATTTCAACCCGCAAAGAGCTAGTCTTTAGGTACTCGAGAATTGTGTAAATGTCAAGCATCTGGCTGTCGTTGAGCAATGCTTAGGGAAATGGAAGAATGCTAAACTTAATTAACCAAAGGAATTCAAGACGTTAATTACCGGATGGTAAAGTAGATGATGAATTACTCTCAGCAATTTCCAATACTTAAGAATTGTTCATTCTTCTTTTGCTTATCACCTTCAAATTTCCTTTTTGGACATAAAACGCTGTATCTTTCGCCCCCAATAACTCTTGTTTGCGATGCTTCTTGAGACAATGAACAATTGTTTTAGTGGGAAGACTACAGGAAGGGTCAATGGTATCGCAATAGTATAGAACATTAAGCCGGAAAAGTACCTCATCTGTAGGGGTTGGTGGCTTTCAAGTGGACAAGGAAGAATTTGTACTGGAATTACTATACTATGGTGTGGGGATGATAGGATATACATAGTAATTTTGGATAATATATATCAATAGCAGCAATCTTAACACAATATAAATAGGTAGAGCAGGGCGAATACTATCAGTATTGTAATTCAATTATCATCAGATACTTGTTACATAATGTAGGAAGTAAAAAAAAAAAAAAACCATTGTCGTCAGCTCTGAACTAAGGTGATTAGCAATAGCAGTGTTTAGTACTGTTGAAAAACTATGGCACTTAGTTATTAGATTCTAATGGAAGTGCAATTACGCTAATCAGACAATGGAATTTGAATATGCCACAAAAACTTGAAAATTTGTATAGAATGGATCTCTGCATATATCCAATCTAATTTTATCAAGTTTCTTAAGAACTGAAAATCAGTTGCAATATCTTGATCATATCTTGAACAGGAGTCCTGATAGTATATAAGTCCTGCTCCTTGATTGATCTTAAGGTAAACCCCATGGTATGATTCCTCCAGAATCTTTTCTTTTATAATTAAAAGATAATAAAGCATTACTTCCTTTCATGCACATGAATATGATTTACATGCATTCAGATACTAGCAAATAAGAAAATAGTCAAAACAGTTTTAGAAATTTAACAACAAGAAAAGAGATTAGCAAGCGTTAGACATGGACTCGAAACTCCTAATTCTTCTCCTTCTTCCTTTCCCACTTTTCAAAATTACTGCCAGGGCATTATAAATTTCTTCAGAGAAGAAAATCGTTTGATTGTTGATTTAGCTTCACAGATTCCCTAACATAATAACCAGTGATATTACAATAAAGTTTACTGCTGAAATTTCTGCTACAAATATATAATTGATATGCTTCTGTGTTCATTTCCTCAGAAGTTATTATCGATGTACGCACAATAATTGTCGAGTGAAGAAAAGAGTTGAACGATTATCAGAGGATTGCCGCATGGTGATCACAACCTACGAAGGTAGACACAACCACTCTCCTTGTGATGACTCAAACTCCTCCGAACATGAATGTTTTACCTCGTTTTAGTAGCTATATGCAAGCAAACTGTTCATGTAAAAGTGTATGTATGTACGTTATAATTATATAATTTACAAGAAACTTTGTTTCAATCTCTCGAAATCGCTTTTCATCACTTGATTTCCAAGAAAACCATGCCAGTATGGGAGCAAACCTGAGATCAGCTGGTCTATTTATAATTACATCCTGAGACTCTGATATTCTTATAATCAAGTTTCTTGCTCTGTACATTACTTCGGGAGTACATTATCTGCCTATGAACAGCTTTGCAATTTTTCTGGTTTGCTGATCATTTTTCTTGGCATGAACATTTAATGGTTGGCCGAAATGCTTCAGCAAGCAGTGTTTTTTTGAGCAGAAGTTAATGTGGCACTTTCAACTCCGAGTCTCTGAACAAAAGCAATTTTATTTTTCTTGCACACAAAGATTCATGTCGACAGCCTTTGAAGGAAAACTGCTGCTGAGAATCATCGCTTTTTGACCTATGATTTCTACGAAAATGATCGGATCATTTCTGTTGTGGAAAAACTTTCACCGCCCCAATGCAAAGACATCACTTTTTGCTTTCTTGAATGCTACGGTTCTTCCATGATTTATCTGCCCAACTTCGGCCGAAAATTTTTACTCAACGAAACGAGAAAATATAAAAAGAAAAAAGAGCAAGAAAACTTTCAAGAGCCAACCAAGCAGGGAGGAACCGTTTCAATTTTCTTTTAATTACATCCTGAAAACAACTCCTGTTTCTTCGACTGGATCAGATTAGGCTGAGGGATCGCTTTCTCCTTTTCTTTTTCATGTAGGTGTAGTTTTTGGTTATGTTATGCAAAATATACCCACAATCTTCTATCCCAAATTCCTCTCCTATCCTCATCCCTACTCTTCTGAATTGCTATGTATCCCTAAAAGTTCTATTGGGTTTTATATTTTTTTAAGAAATAAATAGCAACATTATGCGGCGAAAGAGAGAATGGGAGAGAGATTTATTGGAGAGTTTTCAAACCACACAAAAATAAATATTGTCCTAGTAATGAGGTCGACTAACTGAGACTCTTGCATTTTGCAACAAAAACTCATCTTGAATTTCAATATTGTCATACTTTTCCTCTTGGGAATAAATCTGTAGTCCTACATAAAAGAGGCTGTTTAATGAATATTATAGGTAGAAAAGAAGTATTTTATTTTATAAAAAATTCTAGATACAGTAGCGAGATTGAAAAATAAATAAAAATGTGTATTAGTCTTGAAGATGAGCTTTTTTATTTTTTTAAAGAAGACAAGTTGATTTAACTAAGCATATACTGGAAAAGTGAAAAAAAAAATAAATTAAGTGCAATCTAGAGCCAAATGTAATTGAAGCTAGGTAATTGAATTCTAGGAATGAGTTAGACCGTATAAGGCATCTATACAAAGTAATATGATTAATTAATTAAAATCTTTCTTTAGAAACTATGAGTTTTGACTTCGTATCATAAACTAACTATAAATATACTCAGGTGATTTGACTAATAATACAATATCAAATATTCCACCTGTAGTCAAAGAAAATATCTATTCAACTCCATATACTTACATGGAAATGTATGGTGGGACAAAACTGCGGTTTTGTAAATCTTAGGGAATCAAATTGACATTTTTGCATATTTTAAGGGACCAAATAGACATTAATTCTCTTTATGTCATTTTCCAGCAAATAAAAATGCTGAATTGATACAAGTAACGCTGTTAGAGGAATTTAGGGGTCTTTAGCATGACTCGTCTTGGAGTGCCATCGACCAAAAATAGCCTGAACGCATAACTAATACTACACTCATCATTTATCGTTATTGTGTCAAATTGAACGCATTACTTTAATTGCTTCCAGATTATTATCTAAACAAGGCCAAACATGCCAGCAAGGCGGCAACCCCTCAAACTCAATTCATCAGACTGGCAGTCACGCTTCCCTTGTCTTCGAAGCGCACACCGGTCTTCTCTGAGTCTCTGCAACTATGGCTCGTGATTTTTCGAAAATTATGCAACTTTATGGTGATTCCCCCCCCAAAACTCGTATTCCTTATCTTCATTCTGTCTTCATGTGATTGCAGCTAGTGTTTAGTGACTATGGAAACATTTTCTTGAAAGGTTATGATTTGTTGCTGGGATCGATTGCTGCGTTTTACGTCTTCATGGTTCCTTATACGAAAGTTGAAGAAAGCTTCAATGTTCAGGTATACTTCAATTCTCTTGGGTTGTCATTATTGATTCTTCTTCCACCAGACGGGTTTAACGCTATTTTGATTTCTCCTTGAGAGAAAGGGAATCAAGTTGATCTTTTCTTGTGTTCAGGCGATGCATGATATTTTATACCATAGGCACCATATAGAAAAGGTAGTGACTTCAGTATATTTGTTTTCTTTACTTTCAATGTCGTCTTTGTTTTATTCTACTGGCGATTGATCTTATGTGAGAATGTTTGGTTTTGGCGGTCGTTTTACTATGACAGTATGATCATTTGCAGTTTCCCGGAGTAGTTCCTCGAACTTTTATTGGTGAGTGTTTTTTGATAAACTCTTTGTTTTCAAAGCATATACCAAGTATTATGTGCATTTAATTGTATGGAATTGATTTATGTGAGTGTTCCTTGGATAAACTCTTGGTTTTCAAAGCATATACCAAGTGTTATGTGCATTTAGTTGTATGGAGTTGATTGATTTAGATGAAACTGAAACGATATGATTCATAGCCTGAAAGTGGTTATTGTTAATAGCCTAGTATTAGTTATGCTGTAAGCTATTGATGGAAGGAAGAAAGAAAGAAAGAACTTTTGGAAGTTGAACAAACACTAGAATAATCGAACATTTATTTACTGAAATCTTGTTCATTTTTGCTTGTAATTCTATTTCAAGCAGCAGGCTAGTAGGAAAAAAGAAAAATAAAATAATAGGAAAATCACTTACCTGAGTCCAATTCCTGTCTCAAGAATAAACACCACAGGATCCTACTTGCAAAAAAGTGTTTTCTGTGCTGCTTTTTCCACTAGTCTTTTAGTCAATTTTTCCAAAACACGAGTTGTAGATGCTATATAAGTTATATTTTCTTCAAATTTAACTTCTTTCTGCATCGATTCATTGTCCTTAAATTACATGATCCACTAATGAATACTGCAGATTTACCTCTGCCGCCCCATTTCTAATGTCATAGTCTATTTTGCAGAGTGTTTAGGAAATGTCATGGTAATAGTCATGCATCAGAACATACAATCAATGTTTAATATAAGCCTTTCGGTTCAAATTTCCTATGAGTTTGATGGCGATTTAGTACTCTGAAGTTCTTTCTTTGAAGTTGTATAAGAGGGATGAGATTGGTTATTAGTTCTTTCTGACTTTTCAAATCATGACTAATATTTTGGTACAGGTAGAAATAGAAAGCATGATATGTAAAATGAGAATGAGGGAGTAATTGTGTGACATTTCGGTGAAGCACTGGTCTTTTCTTTTCTTTGAAGAAGCTGGGTTTAGTTGAGACAATATGAGGGCTATGAGTCATTTAGGTTGTTTAGGATTTAAGAGGTTTGTCAGACAGAAATATGTAGCAATGCAGTTACCTCATGATGAAGATTAACTAGCGATCTTCTTATTATCTTTATTCGGAATATGAAGATTTTTGCTTTATGTCTGCTCTCAATCTGTTCTATATTAAATGAAGGCATGAAAATGATGAAAAATCAAATTCCAATTTACTAACTGAGCATGCATAAATGCCATTCATCCACTCCGGCAGGGAGATACGCTCAATACTTTTCCTCTGTAATATTCCATGGTCATTTATAAAGAAGAATCCTCATATTCCATGAAACTAGAAAGATCATAAGTGATATGGTGACCAAGTACTTTAATTTTAGGGACCTTAAAACATTTTTATTTTTATGGAGCTTGATAAATTGTTTTGAAACTGATCTTTGCATCATAGATGGTATTGTTATTCTTAATTTACCATTTTATTCTAACAGGTTTGATCTTGGAATGTTATGTATCGGTTTAGTAGCAACGTTTTTTTTTTTTTTTTACTCAAGATATGTTTCATGTGATATTAGAATAACTCTATTACCATGATTATCTTGTTTCTCTAGGTGCTCTGGTTGTATCAATACTGGCTTCTCCACTTGTACTGACAATGAATTTGATGCAATTGCCAAAGGTTTATACTCTTTATGCAGGTTGGTCCTCTACAAACTTGAGTATGTCTTCTTCACCTAGGCTATGAGATACTGTTGTGAAGTTTTTGTGCCAGAGTTATGACTTGTCCTTTTAGTTGTGTCCTTGTTAAGAATCACAAATAAACTGCTTTCTGCATCTATCGCCTCTTTAGAATAAAAAAATTAAATAAAACTTCTTGAATCCTAATTCTTGTTTCTTATTTAAACTTTACTTGCAATGGAATTATTAGTTTGTTTATCACTTGTAAAACTTAAATGAAGAGATATTATTCTCTTTCTCCTTTCTTTTTGTTTGGATCATTATTATTCTTTTAAGAGTTATGTTCTTCTTAATTTGAATGAACTTTTGACATATGTTCTGTTGTTTACTGATGCATTCATTATTGTACTCATCGAATAGTCATTTTGATAATATTATGTTTCGTGCAGTTCGTTTGGTTTTAGGTTTCCTCATATTATATACTTTGCGGTTTTTTCGCCTCCAGGTCAGTGCTTTCTAATACTTGTGACTCGGAGATTATGTAAATAAGATGCAGTAGACAATCTAGATACTCTAGAGTTTCATATATTTTTTAACTATGTATATGTATATGTATATGTTTTTGTTATATCCTTGTGCATACATTTGGCCATAATTGTGGTCTCAATTATATTTTCTGATGGGAATCCTGTTGATTATTACCTATAACAACTGTTTTGGCAGATCAAAAAGAAGTTTGCTTATCAGGTTGAAGCCTTTTTTGTGGTTTTGACTGCCATCCAGTTTCACATGCTGTTCTATTGCACACGTCCTCTGCCTAATATTTTGGCCTTTGGTTTAGGTAATGATAATGACTACATGCTGCTAAAGGAGGTGCACTCAAGATATGCTGTTAGATTATATCTAATTCACTTATGCCTTTTCCTCATATTTGACCAATCAACCAATGGAAGTTTTAAACAGTTTCTCGGTCTTGCTTTTAATCTGTTACACGAAAATACAGTGTATCCTACTGATGTTTCTTTAGCTGTTTTTCTGCAGTTAATTTGGCATATGGTTTTTGGTTCAAGGGGAGTTTCTATGCGACACTAAGATGCTTGGTGGGTTGTTCTTATTAGACGCCATTACCTTTTGTCTTGTTGAGTGAAGCTTCCAGTTTTCCTGTGAATTTGTATTTCTAAAACTGCCTAAGAAGGCCATTTCTCAAAACAACATGTCTACCATCCTAAGCAATAATAATACATAATGAGCCATTAGAAGGAAAGGAAAACCAATCCTAAGTCTAGACTGTCAGATATAATTGAGTAAAGCTCAATATTGCATTTCTAACTTAGACGCCTAAATGAGTAAAAGATCTGGAGAAACTCTACAAATGGCTTCCTTTAACTGCTCTCCTCTTATCCATATGACACAGACCTTTCACCTAGACTTTGCACTTTCTAAGAGTCTTCAGCTAATGACACTCTTACCTTCTGCTTTTCCATTATAAGAGAACCTATTCACGTCTCATGACAACTTCTTTGGCTTGCTACTCTGCTCTTCAGATTGTTTCCCAATATGCAAAGTTCTCTCCGATGGACTTCCTAATCTAGTACCCATCTAATCCAACCGAATTTGAGCTTCCTGGTTGTCTCTCTCACTCCCCAGAAGGTCAATATTTTTATCATTTTCTCTGTTTTTAGCTTCCGCATGGCGTAGTGTGTTGCCTCGATTAATGGTATTGCTTGATGGAATTCTAGAAGTAGCACTTTTTTGTCACAATTTGAGTTACTGTGAGTGCAACCGAAGGAATATTATAACCAGAAGCAAATGCTTTGAAAAAAAGAGGAAGGTGTAAGAGATGGATCATCTGATATAACTGGACCAAGTTCTGGAGACTTGTTAGTTGGGCTGTTTCCCCATCATTCAATGCATTGCAACAAGATTTCTTCTTAAATAGAATCAGTAACAAGATTGGTTGGTGGTAAAGGATTTTCATTGTGCAGATTTCCAAGTAAAAGATCTTTGTCAGAATATGAAAAGGAAGAAATATGCTTGTCCAAATCTAAGTTTCCTTTCCCCTATCCGTATCCTTGTCCAATACCTGAAACTGCTAGTCTTGCTGAAAGCCACTCAGTCAATGTTTGCTGCCTTAAAACCCATAGTTAACATTGCCTTAGATCCATTCTTGTCACTATTGCAATTGGGAACAAGTTTCTGATTGTCTATGGCCTTATACAAAGTATTTGCTGAAAATTTTTTCGGTCCAAATCTTTCTGATTTTTCTGTTCTTTTTACTTTCTGAATACTTCACATGGAACTTGAGTTTGAGTTGATCTAAACTTCTCTCTCTCAGCAAGTTTTAACTATTTTTTGTCATGGAGGTTTTCTGTCTTAAACTCAAGTAATTAAACAATGTCAATACTGCTTTTCCTTTCAAGAAACATCTTTCTCAGTGATTGCAGATTTTGGCATTTTTTTTTCTGATGGTCAGATATTTGCCACGATCATCTTTAGATGCGACATGCTATTACTTATTTCTCCATTGGGCCTGGAGCTGTTGCTGGTATGCTAATTCTGGATTTGCTTCCCTTGTTCCTTTCAATTCCTTAGTTTCCATATTTATACATATATTGCTTCTACCAATTCATCGAAGGAAATGCAGAAGAGTTTAAGTGATAAATTTCCATATAGATATACTATTTTCTTTGGTTTGTGTTATCTTTCATCAATAGTAAAGAACGTTTAGTATATTTTATTCTCAGAAGGATGTTACGCCAGCAAGAGAGACTATTCACATGCCTTCTACTTCCCTGTTTTTTTGCTTGCTAAAATAATGACTCTGAGCTCGGTGTGAGAAGTGCATTGAGATTTGATGACAGAAGGAGAAGAACATTTCCTCAGCACGACCTTATGCTTCCATCAATCCTTCCGTACACCATTTCTATATCAAGGAGTTTGCCATTAACTTATTGTCACTGGGACTTATGTGTTATGTTATTAATTTGAACAAATTGGAGTGACATTTGAACCAATAATTGCTTGTGGAATATGAGCGTCACCTATATCTGCTAATTTGACTGCAAACCCACCCGTTGAGTGGGGATGAAAGTCGGCCTTAGTGATTCGGTGGTGTTGGTGGATTGCCATTCTATAGTATAGACCTGTTCCTGATTTTTAGGACCGCTCCCTTTTCTGTGAAGATCATTTGATTAAAACATCAAGTAATTGTATATTATAGCAACTACCTTTTTATCTGCACATGTTTCTTATAGCTGTTTGCACTTGTCCTTATTCTCTGAAATATGGTTGTTTTTCACTTGCAGTCGATGTCAATTTCATTTTGGAGAGCAGTAAGATGCTGCGTCGTAACTACTGTGCTTTGCATAGGTTTGCTGTAACTTGATGTTATCAATGTCATTCTTTTATTACTAAATATTATGATGACAATATTGGGTCGATAATAGTGCCTGAGTGATCTCCAGTAATCCACTATTTACACTACAGGTCTTACCACATTGGTTGATTCTATTATGTGGAGGAGGTTGTTGTGGCCTGAGCTGGAAGTTTTCTGGTTCAACACTGTCTTAAATCGAAGTTCAGAATGGGGTGTATCCTCCCTTTGCTTATTGCTTTACTATTATTGAGCCAGCATCATATGAATTTGCAGAGTATTGAGAAATAGATTTATCTTTTCATGTGTGTGAGGAGTTAAACAAGCGAATCCTCTAACCATTGGCTGTTTGAGTTGTCTTGCTTTCATCTTTGAAAAATCTTGAAGTTTGGTGCTTAAAAGTTGCCGGTTTGGATGCTCCATCTGTGAGTTTATGCATATGAATCCTTTTGCTTGTATTTTTGGGCTCTGGACTTGGTATTCTATTGGCAAAGGGATAATTCTTGGGAGAGAATATGAAGAATCTTAGAAATTAATTCAAATGGGAGTTCTGTTCTAGCACTAATCTTATTGGAACTGTCTGATAAATGTTTGCAATATGTAACTTCTCAATCTGTTTGGCTGCTTTCTTCTCATACGTGAATGTGGTGGTAAGATTGGTAATACTTTTTATTGAAATTCGTATTTAGTCAGTCAAATAAATATATTTTACCGGCAGCTAGCCCTCTAGTTATTATTACTTATTCTGCTTCCCTTATTCATCTCTTATAAATGTCTTCTGATTTTTCTTGATATCTTGAATTCAAATGTGCTGCATCGTCTAGATAAGTTATGATAGAAAAACATTCTTATCCTAAATTTTATTTTGTTTTTTTGTCCTTGACACTTTCTTTACTAGACACATCCATTCCACTGGTACTTCACTTCAGCACTTCCCCGTTCATTGCTTGCTGCATATCCCCTCTTTCTGGTGAGGGCGAATCTTAGTTGAATGCCTAAGCTGATTAAACACTTACCTTACTCTCGGTGGGACTTTTACCTTGTAGATGTTCTCCAGACAAACATATTATAAATCAAGTGATAATTGAGAGTATTATTCTCTCAGTATTTGTTCAAAGTTATTCTTTATCCTCGCCGCACTTTCATGCCTTTTCTTTTGGTTGCAGCTTGGGGCTTTTCTTGACAGAAGGGTTTTGCTTTATGTCCTCCCAGTTTTCTCATTTGTTGTACTCTACTCCAAGCTTCCACATAAGGTATCAGTTAGCAATATCAGAGTTTAACAGTTCACTTGATATTAACAGACTTGCAGGCATATTAATAAAATAATGGTTCATTCTGTGTAGGAACTTCGTTTTATTATTGGTTCCCTTCCAATCTTCAATTTGTCAGCCTCAGTTGCAGCCAGCAGAATGTATGGGCTTTGATCTTTCCTAATAACTATCTCCATAACTTCAAGAGATTTTTTCTTTTCCTTTTCTTTTTGAGTTTTAATTAGTTAGGCTATGTTGACCCTTTCTAAGATGAATGCACTTCATCTCATTATCCTATGGGGCTGCTGTTTTTCCTTCTCTTTCTTCTTCTTTTTTTTCTTTTTTTGGGGGGGGGGGGGGGGTGGGGTTCGATCTTTTAGCTGCTCTATGATAAAAATATCGAGCTGTTGATGAAGTATGCTTAGAATATTGTTGAGTCACTTATACAACTTTGCTCTTTTTTTGTAGCCTTTCATATGATTAATTTAACACCAGAATCTCAAAATGGAAGAATATTTATGATAATTACTGCACAGCATACAACCTAGTCACAAGATTGTATCTTTGCCAAGTAAAAATATTTTGAATGGAGTTTAAGTTTGGAAAGCAGTTAGTTACAATCTGAGTAACAAGGTTTGTCTCTCTTTGACTCAGGATTTCCTTTCCATGTCTGGGCATCTTCAGACAATTGGGAGTGTGAAGAGAGTTTCAGTATTTTGGCCTCTATAGGGAAACTAGTACATTTCTATCATTACTATGGTTTTTGAGATGGAAAATATAGTTCTTCACGATTTTCTTCAGGGTTTGTTTCCTATTTTGTTGACAAAGGATGTTAGTGAAACTATTTCCTTCTCTCTCTCTCTCTCTCTCTCTCTCTCTCTCTCTCTCTCTCTCTCGGGGTGGGGAGGGGGTGGGGGTGTTAAAATAAGGATGTTAAGATAAGTTTTTCCTTCTCCATAAGCAAATGATATTGAGAAACTTATGGGTCTTTTGTATCTTTATCTGTCCGCAATTTATATCAGGTTCTAACATCTGCCGACTAATGCAGTACTATTCTTTCTTTTTCCTCCATGTTTAACTAGATATAACAATAGGAGGAAGGGATTCTGGAAATATATTTATATAACTGTGCTGGGATCTTTCCTGTTGAGGTAGGTTGTGAAAGATCTTATTTTAGTGCTGAATTTACTGAACTATATTGCTTCATTTATACTCATTTTGAACCATTATAGTGTAGGGTACACCACTGTGACTTTTATGGCGTCATACGAGAATTATCCAAGTGCTCATGCTCTAAAATATTTACATAGTACTGGTAAGCTCTCTTCATCTCTCGGGAACAAACCCTTTTTCATGTTGTGTGTGTGTAAAGTTCAGTGTGCGTACTGCTCCAAATTTTGAATGGATTGCTGTCAGGGGGAAACTGGTCCAGAATTTTATTGGTTATTCTGATGTTCTCTTGTAGATCTTGAAAAACCATGAACTATCAAAACTTGGATGTTTATTCCCGTTCTCTCTCTCTCTCTTTCTCTCCGGACCATCTTATTGTTCATCTTTTTGCCTTTCATATATCTACTCACATCTTAGTAATCTTCAAGTTTTTGTCATAAGCTGAACAACAGTTTTGAAAAAAAATTTCCCCAGCAAAGTTCTTGGGGAAACTCCTTGAACTTTACATAGGCCCACTTGCATGTTCACAAAGCCCCTAGTTTGAGCTGTCTGAAGTTCTTGTCAGAGGTTCACAGATTAGGCTTCTAATCATCTGTTAGATCATTTGTTGGTCGTACTCACCCCCCCACCCCCCCCCCCCCAAAAAAAAAGATTATTTGTTGGTCCCCTCTCTGGGGAATATTTAATGCCTTTGAGATAAATCATTTTATCTGCTTTCTACTATTATGAAAGGTCAGAATTTTACATGGCTGAATCCCAACCAAGGTTGAAAGAGGACTTGGAGATATTACCTTGTACTTTACAACCATGTGTTCTTTTCTTGCAACTGTTTGATATCTATATTCACTTAAAGTTTATGGTACTTTGTTTTTGAAGTTAGGTATGAAAGATATATAATTATTCTTTCTTCTCCTTGATGCGTAAATAGTATATACTGTATAGTTTGTTTTAAGTAGCCCATTGTTGTAAGAAACGTTGGCATATTATTTACAGGCCATTTGTCAAACAATTCAAAGGAACTTTGTGTTCACATTGACGCTTTCTCGGCAATGAATGGAATTTCTCGCTTTTGTGAGAATGATTATCCATGGAGGTATATGTCTATATTTCCTTCTTTGTATCATTACTTGTTATCATGATGATCTTGGTCTAATTTATATAAAGTATTCTGATTTTCTGGATTTCAATTCTGTTCTTCATCATCAATAGTCAAATCCTTTTTCTAATTGTTAGTAATGTTTTTCGCATCTCATTAGGTGATACAGAAGTTCTCTATTATCATGTTAAGAGTAAATTAGAAATGACTATTGGTGTCTTGATACTTGAGGACTTAAGTTCCTGTAGCATTTACTGGAACACTCTTCTATGGACTATGTTTTGGAATCATTTGATACTTGAGATGAATGAAGTATGAAGAAACTTGAGGAAACGTTCAATCAGCTTATTTATTCTTTCTCGCCCTTCATTGAAGCTGGGGATAGACGCAAGTTTGTTTTGTGCCCTGACATGTTGACACTCAATAGGAAAAACTAAACTAAACTCAACCTCATGGTGGCAGTAAGGCTACCGTGAAATCCTTGACAGTGAGTTTTCATGTGGTTTTGTATTTTTTGTTTTACAATTTGGAAGCGATTAGACATAAACATTTTGAAGAAATTTTGTTGCAAACTTGGGTTAAATTGATATGCTAAATGACACAATATGTCACGGGGAAAACAGAAGAATGGAGGATGGTGCCTTCCGCATGTTTTCTGGAATTTTTTGTCATCTTCAAGGTTGGATGTTTGGTTCAGAATTTCTCTATTTCGTAATTCAGGTACTCTAAAGAAGAAGAAATTCCTGTGGACGAATTTGAAACAAGAAATTTCATGTATCTTTTGAAGTGAGTTCTGAGTTGTGAATTCAGATTCTTCTTTCTTTCTTTAATCTTTTGAAAAGTGTGATGTTAGTTTGGTTAGCTGTTTCTAAAGCTAACTTTTCCATTTCTATGCCATCTGTAATTTTCTTTTATGTACAGTGAGCATCCGTACATTAGAGGTTTCCAGTGTCTATTTAGGGTAGATGGGTTCTCAAGGGCAAAACTTCAAGTTGCTTTTCCTCCCATATTACTGGTAAGCTGGTGGCTCATTTGGTGCTGATGTCTTCGATGTTCTAACATATTGACGCCTATTTTGTCTACAAAGTGCAGGTCAAGGAACCCAAAGTTTTTGTTCATGGTAACGTTAGGAACAAGGAAATTATGCAAAGACGATGGCCAGGATGCTAGATGTTCTCAAGGAAAAGTTTGCATCTTGATCCTAAATACCAGTACCTGGAAATTGTTTGAATTTGAACCCTTCTAAAGCAGGTCTAATTAGTTATCACTGCTGGTTATATGAGAGCTTCGAGAAGAAAATCATTCATCTTTCGGACGACGCTAGGGTGCTGGGGATATAAAAGTAGTTGCTTTGAAGCTTCAAGATTCAAACACGTGAATATTTGCTGCAATCGGCTATGGAAAAGAATTGTATCATACCCTATATTTGGAAAAATGAGCACGAAATGTAGTTCGGTAGAAAAGGGTTCTCCGTTTCGCCTTGTCTATGTGCACAAGCTTTTTGCAGACAAGGAAGCTCCGAATCAATATTTTATTCTCCCTATTTATGGCCTTTCTTTGGAAATTGTAATGAGTTTTTGGAATTGGATACACCTTTTTTCCGCCAACTATGCCGGGTTATGGAATCTCAATCCTGAGTACTGCACTTTCCCATACCGTTAAAAAAAAGATTACGAAGAATGTCTCAAGTTGAAAAACCATTAGCAACTATTCTTACCGCTTGATTAGTGTGATTACTTGTGGAGATGACCGAGTCCACGATAACTATCTCAGGTCAACTGCCCATTTTGAACGGTGCATTGATTTGTTTGGTTGTGTATTTTGTTTGTTGTTTATATATCGAACGAGTCATTCATATCCCATCAAAAATCATCTGCAATCCCTCAAAGATCACACTTCTCTACTGCAATTGCTTCTCTTCTTGCATCTCATACAGATGGCCAATTACGGTACTGTGGTACAAAGGCCATCAACGGCTCAGCCCTCAGAACCCATGCCCCAGAATAATGAATCCGGGATTTCTTTTACTTCAAAGCATCAAAATGGATTCAAGATTCTGTGCCCTTTCAATATTCCCTCCACTGAAGAAGCAGCCGTGGGCAGAATCTCAAGAAACTTCAAATCTTTCGCTTTACACTACGCGTTCTTCGTATATATTGTGCTTTTCATTGCTCTGGTTCCCCGGCGCAAGGTTTCTCTGGTCTTCTTGGTGATCATGAAAGAAATAACAACCTTATATGTGCTGCTGCTGCGCGCGCTGCCCAACTCCGTCTTTCTTCACAAGATCATCGATAAACGCTTGGTTTTCTTCCTCCTCAGCATCATCACCGGAGTTGAACTTATCCTCACTGGCGCTGCTATTCATCTCTCGGTGACTTTGGCGTCGACCGCGCCCATCATTTTGGCCCATGCACTTTTGTGGAAGTGGGAGGATGCTTCCGTAAACGAAGATGACGCTGCTAGTGGTGGGGAGTCGTTGCTTCCTATTACCCAAAATGATCCGTAGCCGAAAGAAAATCCTGCGTTTCGTGTTAGCGAAAGCAACACATTGGAATTATTAGTGATACACAATAAATAGTTTTCATTTCCCCTTCTTGAATAAAGGAGTCGATGTAAGATGGGTTATTCTTGTCACTGTACAAGAATGACGAAGAAAGAGGTTAAGTAGAATTTGGAAGTATGTTTGTTTGTATTATTTTTTATTTTAGATTATTTACATATTTAAAATGTAGTATTTTATTTGTTATTATAAATTTTTAATTTATATGTGTAAATTTTTTTTATTTTCAAATGAATGTTGTATTTTAATTATAAGAAAAAAATAAAGGAGTCAATGTTGACGGTTTCCATTGTCTTGTGCGCTGATTTTTAAGTTCTATCCCTTTTATCTTTTGAGATTTTGCAGTACTTTGTGCCTCACTGTATTTTCACTTTTAATTTTAATTTAAATTAGTTTTAAAATATTTTTTATCAGTTACTTTATAGATATTCTTTAAATTTTTTTTGTTTATTTGAAATTTTGAAAGATAAGAATATTATTTTAGTCTTTAAAATAATTTTTTTGTTCAAAAACACTTTATTTTTAGTAGTTTTAAAAAACTCTATAAGTATCCATAAAAGGGACTAAGAGTTTTAAGATATTTCATATTTAAGTATATATTGAAAAAAATTATATATAATAAAAAATTAATTATTTTCTTTAAAATATTCTTCCTCATTATTCTTTCTCTCTCTTTTGTGCATTTGAGTGCACTTCCCCACTTGGAGGAAATGGGACACGTACTTCTACCACCACATGCACCTTTATCAAGGAGTGATAGAAGTTATATATTTTTTAAATTTTAATTATATTTTTTATTAATTATGAATTAAAATTATATAATTATATAAGTTATTTTATTAATAATATTTAATAAATTATATTTTTAAAAAGTAAACTTTTCAAGTAAGTTTTACTAACATTTGGCAGAAGTTACATGAGAGAGTGTGTGAGAGAAATAGAGAGAACTTTTAAAACAAATAAATAATTATATATATATATATATATATATATATATATATATATATTATATAAAAAATTAGTTATGAATGTCACTAAAGAAATAACTTACTGCTTGTTTTGCTACTAAACTTTATTTTTATCCTTTCATGCCATTAAACTATTTTTGAGTGGCTAATTATGTCACTCAGCCTCCTCCAGCGGAGGAATCTGGCAGAAATTGACATGCTGATCTCACGTGCTAAACTTATAAAGGACAAAATAGTCGCTGCAATCCTCCTCCATCTATTTTTCACTTATTCGACCCCACCTCATTTCTTCCATTTGAGAACCCATTTAAAAATTCATAGAGATGTCTGCAACAGCTTTGAAACTTGGTTCTCACAACGAAATTAGATAACGCAATTAGAATTGAAAATACTTTCAAATCATGCTCTGAAATATTTTGCCCCAAATTAGAAATGAAAACCCAACCCAAAACCCTAGCTTTAGCAAAAGGAGTAGAAGAGTTGGCAAGCAATGCTTTCCCAAGTGAAAAGTGTGGAAGTAGCTGCAACAAGTAAATCAAGTGAGTACATGTCTAGGATTGCTTAGAAATTTTAATTCTTGAAACAATGATTGTGTAGGAATATTTGATTCTTTAAATGCTCAAAATGATGAAAAAAATGGTGGGTCAACTGATTTCTCATAAAGTAAATATTTTATTTTGGCTTTCTTGACTCCTATTCTTGCTCCAGAAGAACTGAGAATCGGCTTATCAGTTCCTGTGGCCTTCCAATAACCTGAAGCTGCTGTTCTATTAGGCCTTGCCCCATTAGGATACTTCCTGTCCCTTGGGCTAAAGAAGTACCATTCATCATCTCCAAACGGAGCCTTCTCTGAGAAGTAACAAAACATGCAGAAATCAACAAAGACTACGACTAAAAAATTAATCAAGAAAATCATAGATACACGTCAATCGCAAAGAACGAACTTGGTAAGTCCTAGGGATTATAGTTGTAGAGCTCCACTTCGTTGATTACAGCAGCCGACAGAGGACGAGAATTCACCTTATTAAGCAAGTAATACCCGATGATAGCTGAGAAGAGAAAACAGCCAAAATAAAAATATTTACTTTCGTTGTGAGAACTGAGTTTCAAAGCTGCTACAGACATCTCTATGGATTTTCAAATGGGTTCTCAAATGGAAGAAATGAGGTGGGTCGGGTAAGTGAAATAGATGGAGGAGGATTGCAGTGACTATTTTGTCGTTTATAAGTTTAGCACGTGAGCTCAGAATGCCAATTTCTGCCAGATTCTGTCGCTGGAGAAGGTTGAGTGGCATAATTAATCACTCGAAAATAGTTAAATGGTATGAAAGGATAAAAATAAAGTTTAGTGGCAAGACAAGCAGTAAACTATTTCTTTAGTGGTAGCTAATTTCCCTATACATATATAATTCATGTGTTTGCTAAGTAGTTGAGAACAAGTTGAAGTCGTAAGAACTTATGGCTCGAGAAGAATTTTCCGGACTATAAGGGGTTCAAAGGCAAATAAATATAAAACACTGTGGACACTATTGGAAATGTCAAAATTCAAAAGTGTGCGAAACCCTGCTCTTCCAACTGAGCTCTTCTTCCCCTCTTATCTGCTTGTCTGACATCAAAACCCCAGCAATTGCCACAAATTCCCTTTTCATAAGAGCAGTTCTTTTGAGAATCCTTCACACGAATTGCTATTCCAAGAATGTTGCTTCATCCCATAACCTCGAAACTTCCATTGCATGGTCACAGCAACCACCGTGGGTCTTTGTCATCGACTTCCTCTTATTCGATTTCGTTCCCATATGGGTTTTGTGATTCTACCATTCTTAAACCCATTTCGGGCCGTAAAAATCCAGTCTTTACGTGTTCGATATCACAGGTGCATAGCTATGGAACGGTGGATTATGAGAGGCGGCCAATGGTGAAATGGAATGCTGTTTACAAGAGAATATCTATGATGGAGGACCCAAATATGGGGTCTGCCAGTGTGTTGAACCAGTGGGAAAATGAAGGGAAAAGGCTGTCAAAATGGGAGCTTTGCAGAATCGTTAAAGAACTTAGGAAGTTCCGCCGTTACGAGCTTGCTCTAGAGGTAAAGAAACTTAATTATGATAAATTCGCTCTCAGGTTAATATTGTTTTCCTCTTGGTGCGCCCCCATTTTGGTGATTGGTATATTATTGCTTTCGATAGCTAAACCCGAATATCCGTTTGTGGGTTGAATGCAATAACGTGACCTAGCAGTTTATGTTGTATTGCCAAATTATGCTGTAAAACTGTCGAAATGTTCATTCAAATGATTTTCATATATTTAGTGTTGAAAGTTCTAAAAGATTTGAGCTTTTGATTGTGAACCTGGCCAAGACTTTCATATTCCTCAGGAAACCTAGGATATCATGGTTGTTTAGTGCTGTTTAACAGTTTTTATGCATATTTTGCTTACCAAGCATGATAACCATCCCGGAAATAGTAGTGATGAACATGATCGATTAATAGCGGTTAAACTGCCTCTGACTGGTTGCCTGCTTAAACCAGTGCATGGCTGACCATGAAAGAAGATTACTAGTTGAGTGGTAAGGGTCCTTGCCGAATCCTTGTTGCTTTTATGTTTGTTCGTGGATATATGAGCATTGCCAAAATGGTACAAAAGGACTTTATTTAGCTAGTTGCCTAGTCAACATCCCTCATTTCTTTTCTCATCCAGTCCCTCCTCCCCCACCCCCCCCCCCCCCAAAAAAAAAAGGAAAAAAAGGAAAAAATGGTTTTAACGGCCATCCGAGAACAGAATTTTTATTTTATGTTATCAACAGGTGTATGAATGGATGAACAACAGGGAAGAGAGGTTTAGATTAACCAGCAGTGACACTGCTATTCAGTTGGATCTAATTGCTAAAGTGCGAGGAATTGAAAGTGCTGAAGAGTACTTCTTGAAGCTGCCAGATTCCCTGAAGGACAAACGGATTTACGGTGCTCTTTTAAATGCTTATGTGCGTTCTAGAATGAGGGAAAAAGCTGAATCTTTGATGGAGAAAATAAGAATTAGAGGTTATGCTATTCATGCCCTCCCGTATAATGTAATGATGACACTTTATATGAACCTTAAACAATTCGACAAGGTTGAGTCATTGGTTTCAGAAATGATGGAGAAAAAAATTCCAATGGACTTGTATTCCTACAACATCTGGCTGTCATGCTGTGGTTCACAAGGGTCTGTAGAGAAGATGGAACAAGTTCTGGAACAAATGAAACTGGATACAGCCATCAATCCCAACTGGACAACATTCAGCACCTTGGCTACACTGTACATTAGGCTGGGGCTGTTGGAAAAAGCTGAAGACTGTTTAAAGCAAATTGAAGGGAGAATCACAGGTCGAGATCGGATTCCATATCACTATCTCATTAGTCTCTATGGCAGTGTTGGTAAAAAGGAAGAAGTTCTTCGTGTATGGAATGTTTACAAATCAATCTTTCCCAGCATACCAAATTTGGGTTACCATGCTTTGGTATCTTCGTTAATTAGACTGGATGATATTGAAGGTGCGGAAAATATCTATGAGGAATGGCTTTCAGTTAAGTCAACATATGACCCTAGAATAGGGAATCTTCTATTGGGTTGGTATGTTAGGCAAGGGTTGTCTGATAAGGCTGCAGCATTTTATGATAAGATGATTGAATTTGGAGGAAAGCCAAATTCAACAACATGGGAGATTCTTGCAGAAGGCCACATCAGAGAGAGGAGAATTTCTGAGGCTTTGTCTTGCCTGAAAGATGCTGTTTCAGCTGATGGTTCAAAGAGCTGGAGACCAAAACCTACAAATGTCTCTTCCATTCTTGAATTCTGTGAGCAAGAAGATGATGTAGCAAGCAAGGAGGCTTTATTGGGGATGTTGAGGGAAGCGGGTTGTCTTGACGATGAAAGCTACATGTTATATATCTCTAATGGGTCATTTATTGTAGGTGAAGCAGCTATAGCGAAGGATAAAAGTAAAGATGATAATGATGATAGTGCTGATATACTTCTGAACCAACTGGAAGGGAGCTTGTGAAGAGTTACCTGTTTTGTCTGATCTTTGTGAGCCAATTGGACTTTTAAGAAGTGTACATCAGGGTAATATAAATCTCAAAGCCTTTTCAAGATAAATGTTCGGATCTCGGCTATTGCCACTCGAGTTAGCTTAGGGTATGCACTTCAGATTTTCATGAAGTTCACAATTTTCACTTGCCTTGTGAACATGACTAGTATCTTTTTACTGATAACAAAAATCTCTGGTTTTGTTTGGTATAGGATTGACTGTTTCAAGTTTGTAGTCGGTTATATTGCCAGTAATTGGAAATTGGTCTTAGCTAAATTGTTTGAGATTCCGTCTTCACAGTCACTGTTTGAGATCCTGTGTGCTCCTGCGGGACATGCATTATGCTGTTGGTCCAAAGCTTTTCGGTTTCCACCTTATGGTTTTCCAATGTGTTGATCGGTGTTTTTGCAAGGGTTTGCTAGTACCCCTCTATAATATTTACTACTTATTTTCTACTTAGAACAGTTGAATGATCTCTGCTTTCTTGTTCAAGAATAATTTCAGTCAACAGATTCCTGTACTTCCATAAAACTAAACTATTATACCAGTATAAGAAGGATTACTATTATGCTCCTGTGTCATGGAGTAGTTTTCGTGTGTCATGTGTTGGGTTGCCTCTATGGAACTCCATATTGTCAAAATCTTCAACAGGTTCATCTGGTTTCCAACTTAACCAAGGCTGAACTTCTTCTCTTGCCTAATCAGTATGAAGTATGAACAAATGAACTTCAGCCTTTTTCTCGTTATCATTAAGTCAATACCTAGACAGCATCAGGCATATTTGCATCCTAGTGTCTTAAAACTGCTAGTAAAATCTTGCCCTTCTAGTGCTTGCTTGTGACAAACTGTTAGCTAGCTTTACATACAGTTTTCTCTATGCCTGGACTCTCAGAAAAGGCATGGTGTGTTGGTTCTGCTTTCCCTATAAGAAGGCCTTGTCTGTCTGTCTGTCTGTCTGTCTGTCTGTCTGTCTGTCTCTCTCTCTCTCTCTCTCTCACGCACAAAGAACTGTTTGGTATAGACATTTTGTCTACTAAATACGGGGTTCATTTGCCGCCCATCACACGGGGAAAAGAAATCTTCTGTTTCGTTTTCTTGGAGTTATTGGGAAATAGGATCATCTGCACTGGTTGGATTAGCCTCGAGTTCCTAACTTTTCCTTGTTGTTGGCCTAGATCTACATGATAGGTTTGTATTTGCAGGGTAGTCTTGTTAGAATAGAATGCATCGTGATACACATAGGTTGCGTTGATCAAAACATTGAAGATCGCTTGCATGCTTGCTTGGTTTGCATTGCATGAGAGAAAAAATTATGCATATCATGTAATTCATGTGTCATAAATCAAATTCGTTACAAACCAAATCATGCTTCTCCTCTTTCCTTTCTTTTTAAATCATAATATAATGATGTCCTTGTTTCCTGAGACATGAGCATCAAACATAAAACCGGCATAATCACATGATAAGATCTGGGAATTCAGTTAAAATTCTGTTTATGGAGACAATTATTTGAGAAATTCGGTAGCTCTAAGCCAAATTTTGTAATTATCCAAGCATCCTCCCTCTTGTTTGAACGATAGAAGAAACAACATAATATCAAAAAGCAAGGTCTTTCAAGAACTTCCTTAAAAGCAACAAATTTCATGGAAAACTATTGTGCCACTGCACGACTTCCATACAAACAGCAAAATCAGTTGCAGCCAATTTGGGAGCACAATAATAAGCACAGATATAAATATTTGTGGATCCTAATCGTCGGTGATAGCTACAAACAATTATCATATGAGAAAACATGGGCATAAACATGTAATCTAGACATGCCACTATGTAACATGGGTTTGCTTGAGGCGACATGTGAGGAAGTCGTAGGTATACATTTGACGAATATCGTGGCAAGCCTTGATTGGATCTTATTGCAAATCTGGGGCTCGTTGTTTGTTCATTTTCCTGGACCTACGCTACATCCTTTGTTGGTACAAGGAAAGCTCATGAAATTGAAGAATAAATATCAACGAATGCCCCACCCAAAACGCAATCCTGTCAGAAATTTAGGAGTTTTTGGATTTGGTTTTAGAGGAATTTCATACATCTGCTGATATACTACTCTTCGTATGGGATATATTGCTAAATTGATGACTTTTTAGAAGCAAACATCTCCCATAAACTTTCATCTTGTTTTGGTTTTTTTTTTTTTAAGTTCAGGTAGTGTAATTTTTAGTCCCCTCAACTTCTTAATTTGGTGTTTGAGTTCATCTAAAATTTTACATTAAATTTTGGAACAAAATACTTCACAAAAACACCCTTAGAATTGAAAGTTACAAGATTATCTTTGAAAGTTAGGTCTTGGTATTAAAAATAAAGTATAAAAAAGTTTAGAATATCAAATTAAAAAGTTAGATCATCTTAAATTGTTAATCGATAATTCATCTTTAACTCTAACTTAAAAGATATATTATGATCTTTTATGACTTTTAAAGAATATAAAAAATGTAAATTACGCCGAAGTATGAGGATCACAGTCAGAAATGGTTAAGAGGATACTCGCACGGGCAACACAAGTTGGATTCACATATTAAACAATATAGTAGGGAGAGTAAATATTTAGTGTGAGATTGAATATTATTTTAGTTTAAGAATTTTTATTTTAAGTTTTGTGAGGAAAATTTCTTATAAAAAAAATAAAATATAAAATAAAAAATTTATGCTTATAGTGCTTGGAGGATGCTTGTGGTCTACACGCACAAACTACACAGCTAGGAGAAAGTGCTCCTCTTTCCTCTTACGCTACTTGCTTTCTTCTTGTTTGGCTTCCAAGGAAAACAAATGCTTCAAAGCTTCTTCCTATTTGGCCCTATTCTTAATTATTTTAAATAAATTACTTATAATTTTATTTAAGTAAAAAATTATTTTTAATATATTTTTAACTGTTTAATTTATTTTTTATTAACTTAAATAAATTAAAAATGATCTTAAAATATTTTTTAAAACAGTTTCTACTTATTTATATTATTAAAAATAGTTATTTTTAATTTTAAAGACAAGTTTTTTCGCAGGTGGGGGTAGAGGACAAAATGAAGGGATAAGTATACGTTTCCAGCATGTTAGAATTGCAATAAAGGGATTGATATGTTGCTGTAAAGTCAGTGACGTCCTCTTTTTTAATCTCCTCTCATTTGTCCTTTATGCCCTCCATGGACTTTGAATTTGCCAGCTTTAGTCGCTCCAATTCATTTTCCCACTGCTTTGCCAGCAGTTCCACTTCAAGCTTGAGTTGGCCTCCTACTTTGAATGTTGGATGTGAGACCAAATCTATTCGATTGACTGTTTTGATTGAGTGTGATTAGATTCTCCATTGATCTTTTGTTTTAAGCTATTTACCAATTTACTATTTTATTTTTTATCAGTAGGTCATCTTTACATTGTCAATTTATATGAAATTAAAGAGCTTTTTTTTTTTTGAGTGTTTGGTTTTTTTTTTCTTTTCAGTAATTTTGTATGTATATATCTCCTCCAATTTCTGCTTACGTCCTATAGCAAATGATAAATAGTGAAATCACTCTTTTCCAGGTGTATTAATTTTTTTTCAAAAAAAGAAAAAGGAGTGGGAGCACATTCAAATTGGTGAATTTGTGGGTTTTAGTTGTTAAAGAATAAGCACATTAGTTTATGGTATTAATTAGTGTGTGACTAAAGGCTTACATAGTGCTGTTTTGTTACCCAAGCTAATGATGATTTTACTCCTTTGGGCCTAGCAATAAAAAGTTAAACAGAGACAAATCCAATAAGGATCAAGAACATCATCTACTTTGTGACTTCTTTAAATTAATCTATTTGGTATTTAACATCCCTCTATCCATTAGATTAAGCACTGGAAGACAAGATTCACATCATGCACCAATGCTAAAAAATGAAAGCAACACAAATCCTCATTATGCTCACCTAATTCTTAATAGAATCATAACACATGAAATACACTTAGATGGGACCTATAATTCACAATATATGACCATCTAAACACATGTAATCACATGATCCATTGCCATGAAATCAAATGCAAAAATGCTGGCCTTAATCCAAGAATCACTTTATGATCAAAAGTATCATTTTTTAAGATTCTTTTTAACTTTTGAAGGGACAAAAGAGTGTACTCATTAACCCAACTTAATGAATCTTTCCCTCTTTTACATACTTGAGTTTAAATTAAAGAATCAAACATCCATCATCCAACTCAATCTACAAACTTTTCAAGTTTAAAAAAAAATGCAGCAAAAGGACATAGTTATGGTTTGGGCTTGTAAGGCATAATTCAAATAACCTGGGGCATTTTCGTCAACTGGCAAGTACCTACCAGAATAACGACCATCTTAGCTCTTACAGGTTGTTACTCACGCCAAGTTAAAAAACAAATGCTTTATATATTTAATTTCATTTCAACATCAGAAGGCATATATATTGTGCTCATTCGACACGCTTCACCAACAATGGCCGAGCTGGAGAGTCCCAGTGTGATGTCCAGGCTCATCACCTTCCTCTCTTCTCTGCTTCAGAAGGTGGCGGAGTCAAACGACCTCAACCGGAGATTCCAGGCCCAGAAAATCTCGGTCTTTCATGGCCTCACCAGGCCGACCATCTCAATTCAGAACTATCTGGAGAGAATTCTCAAGTATGCCAATTGCAGCCCTTCTTGCTTTATAGTGGCTTACATTTATCTTGATCGGTTCACTCAGCGCCAACCCGCTTTGCCCGTTAATTCCTTCAACGTTCACCGCCTGCTCATCACCAGTGTCATGGTTGCTGCAAAATTCATGGATGATATGTAAGTTATCATAATTTTGCAAGTATATTCTTTTGAGTGTTTTGATGATTTTCTGCTTTGGGCCACTGAATTTCCCTTGTGGTGTATATGGAATCCTTGAATTTCTGATAATTTGATAAATTCAGCTCTGTTTCATCAGCTCTGATCTGGGTTTGGCTTAATTTCTTGAATCTTGAATCTTCTGTTTACAATTGTTGCAGATATATATTATTTCTTCTCAGAAATAACGAGCAACTCAGGATTCTAAATTTGGGAAAAAATTTTATAATCGGAAATGTTTCTAACTTATTTTCCGTTTTAATGCATATGAAATGGTAAAATTAAGGTTTTCCAGCAGTAAAATCCTGCTTGATTATTCTTTTCCATTTTTGTATAATTTTTGGAGCTTTAGCAGCCAACCAAAAAGTACGGTGAGGGCATATAGGGCAGATTATAAATTTGTTAGTTGCATGGTCAAGGGTTTTACAATTATTGCTGAAAGCTATGTCCCAGCTTTACAGAGTTTCAACCCATCAGAAATCATAAAACCAAGAAAACATAGTTTGAAATTTACAGCTGCATGCATTTACCAAATACCAATACTGCTTCTTGAAGCCTTATTAGCTTCTTTGGACTGCCATCGTCATCATTAGCTAACCCTATGGCATCATAAAGTGTTGATCTATTTTTCTATATATATATATATATATATATATATATATATATATATATATATATATATATATATATATATATATATATATATATATATATATATATATATATATACACACACGAACACACACAATTAATTGAGAGAAACAACCTGTATAGTTTTCATTTTTAATTCTCAAAAAGGGGTCCTAAGTCGAGGTTGAATTTAATCACTGAGACAGTACGAAGCTGTCAAAGATAAAGTTCTTCATAAAATGGAATACTAAACAACGAAAGTCATAACAATATTCATATAAAAGGTAGCTAGCAGAGCTAAAATTTTGTGGCTCAAAAATTTTCAGGTATTACAACAATGCTTACTATGCTAAAGTTGGAGGAATCAGCACAACGGAGATGAACTTCCTTGAAGTGGACTTCCTTTTTGGATTGGGATTCCACTTGAATGTGACTCCCACAACTTTCCAAACCTACTGTTCCTACCTCCAGAGGGAGATGTTATTGCATCCGACAATTAGCATAGAAGAATCCTCCTTGTACATGGGAAAATCATCAAAGATCCACTTGTGTTACAATGAAGACGAATCATCCCATCAAACAACAACAGCAACTTGCTGTTTAAGTTCTGCTAATTATTGATCTTTTAATGTAGTTTAGATCCGTAGAGGTAGTAGCTTCTCTTTCTGTGGTTCTTATTAGTCAAATTCAAATCCAATCCATGTGACCAAACTCACAGGGGTTCTTGGCTCTGTTCTGTTCTGTTCTGTTCTTGCTTTACCTCTTCTTGAACTCAATTAATGGGGTATGTACAGTTGTGTGCCTAAATTTTACAGTGTGACTTAGCTCTACTATGTTTCTTGGTTTGTATCTCATTGAAACGACTAGTATTAAGTGGGCACCGTTGTGACTCCTTTATGCGGGTTGGACAAATCTAGATACCCATATATACAAACATAAAATTTAAATTCAAGTTTTATTTGTTTGCAATTATATAACTTTACAACGCATATAGTACGAGAGAATTCTCTATCTAAACACGGAGTGAGTATTCTACTAAGTCTCTAACGGGGGGTGGGTGGGGGGTCAGTAGCGTTTCACAGGCTGGCAAAGGTCATGCGCAGACCCAATCCGGAAAGGGGCATGAATGGTGGCGAGAGAGGAGAGATCTCTTGGCTTGGCATGGGATGGCAACATGCAGGGCAGTGGGGGGAGCTACCAAAAAGGCTTTGGTGTGCGAAATTGTTGTGGTGAGATTTGGTAATAAAGACAAGGGAAGGCATAAAGACAAGGGAAGGCATAACATGTGCAATCATGAACCTGGTTTTGCATGTGCCCACTTTGATTCGGAAACACGGGGAGGCTTCAGAGAGTGCCTTTGAGAAGAGTTCTTCTGCAGTTTCCAGCATAAGACGTCAGGATACTATGGCTATAGTCTCCTTCCGTTGTAAAAGAGTTGGATGTTCGTTACCGATCTGCTCATGATACTTACAATATTTTTTCAATCGTATTATTTTTAATTTAACAGTTAATAATTTACACTGAATAATTAAATAATTGACAAAATTAGTCATATAATAATTTTTTTTGTCTTAATTTTATCCTAAAACTATTTTTTAAAACTTTTTTATTCCTAAAATAATTTTATCTCCTTTTTAGTGGTCCTAACCACCACCAAACCACCGCTATCACCGTGGAAATCGACAGACGTGCGATTTGTGAGAAATTTTTTAAGATAAAAATGTCAACTCATTATTTTCAAATTTCTCTCATCTCGTCTCACCATTACCAGCTCCACCCCCTCACATTTCTGCCACCAACACCTCCTTTACCCATCTCCTAAAACTTCTTCTAAATCTAAGCCCATTCCAGATAGTATCATCTTCCTGCACTATATCTTCAACACTATGTTGACTTTTGTTTAATTCGTTTAAATGGTCTTAACAAGCTGCCTTCATCAAGGTTTCAAAATACGCATTATAAATAGGCAGAACATTGGAGTTTAAAACAAAGTAGAATTGAAAACAATGGTAAAACACAAGAAGTTTGGAGATTTCAAATTAAAAGTAAAGGTAAGAGTAGTGCCAATAACAACAGCTCCTCAAGTTTTGCAGAAGTAAAGGCAAAGTTGCTGGGATGCGGCGGCTTGAAAGCTATACTCGGTGTTGTTTCCATTTCAATTTTAAGACTTATCCTGCATTTGCAGCTGGGAATTTCCTCTATGTTTCGATTCTACGAGAAAAAGGGAAAGACATTGAAAAGAGAGCAGGCTTTCAAAATCTAAGGCTGTGATTAGGCATGTTAATCGGGCTGAATGAGTCGGGCTTTATTAAGTTCAAACTCGGCCTGATTGATATTGGGCTGGGAAAATGTGAGTCCGGGCTCGGTTCTTTCAGGTCGAGCTCAGACTCAGGCCGACCCTAACCTGATTTTTAAAAATTTTTTATATAATAATAATATTTTTAATAATATAATAATATTATTATATAAAATATATATATACATATAAATATATATTATATATATAATTTTTACGGACCGGGTTAAAATCGGGCTGAGCTTACCTCAGCTCGAGCCCGCAATTTAAGCGGGTTGAACGGGCAGGGCTCGGGCCAGCCCGACTCAATTGACAGTCCTAGGTGTGATTAGATAGGGTTTATTTTTTAGATTTTTATTTTGGATTTCGTAAAAATTAAATTGTTTATGAGAGGAGATATGAGTCCTAGACTTAAATTTTTTAGTCTGATTTTGAAATCAAACCCTGTCCAAGTAGAGTATAATGATTAGCATATTAGAGATTTGATTCGAATTCATGGCATCATCAAAACTCAAAAGAACGAAGTCCCAAGTAATCTGTACTATACTAAAAATATGGATAGGGGTCATGGAAATTTAAACTTAGTTGTTTCTTCTTTTTTTGGATTGCCTAAAATGTCCTTAGAAAAATAAATTATTATTATTTTGATGGAATAACCATAGGGTATTAAAAGCACACAAGGTATACAAATATAACTATTTCATATAAATCAATCCTTTAAACACTGATTTAATTACAATTATTTGGGAGTTACATAAAGAGTAAGATGAACAAATGAAAAATAATAATTACAATTAGTTATTTCTTCCTTTTTTAGATTGCCTAAAATGTTCTTAGAAAAATAAATTATTATTATTTTGATGGAATAACCATAGGGTATTAAAAGCACACAAGGTATACAAATATAACTATTTCATATAAATCAATCATTTAAATACTGATTTAATTACAATTATTTGGGAGTTACATAAAGAGTAAGATGAACAAATGAAAAATAATAATTACAATTAGTTATTTCTTTCTTTTTTAGATTGCCTAAAATGTCCTTAGAAAAATAAATTATTATTATTTTAATGGAATAACCATAGGGTATTAAAAGCACACAAGGTATACAAATATAACTATTTCATATAAATCCATCCTTTAAATACTGATTTAATTACAATTATTTGGGAGTTACATAAAGAGTAAGATGAACAAATGAAAATTAATAATTATATATAAAGAATTAATAAAAAAGTTCTTAACTAGGTTTTTAACTATTAAGTAATAATATTTTAACTTCTCTACTTAAATTACAAATTTTTTCTAATTAAAAAGTATAAGAGTTATATTAATTAAAGAATAGTACTCTTTTATTTTTCTTTAAGGAAAAGAAGAGTACTATATTAGTTTATTATTATTTTGTTATTTATAATACCATTAGCATTATTATTAAAAGTTAAAACCATAAATGCTATGTGAGAGTTACATGAGTTAAAGATGAATAAATAAAAAATGATAATTATACATAAAAAATTAATAGAAAATTTCTTAACTAGGTTCTTAACTACTAACTAATTATTTGGAAATTATTTGGGAGTTATATAAATAGTAATAAAAATAAGAGTTATTTGGGAGTTACATTAGTTAAAGAAGAGTGCTCTTTTATTTTTTTTAGGAAAAGAAAAGTACTCTATTAGTTCATTATTTTTGTTGTTGTTATTTATATTACTATTAGTATTATTATTAAAAATTTAAATTATAAGTGCTATGTGGGAGTTACATGAGTTAAAATATGAAAAAATCAAAAATGATAATTATACATAAAGAATTAATAGAAAATTTTTTAACTAAGTTCTTTACTACTAAATAATAATATTTTAACTATTCTACTTAAGTTACAATTTTTTTCTAATTAAAAAATATATATAATAAAAGGTAGAAATGGACCATTTAACCTCTATAGAATATATTATATAATTAATACTATTATTGGAATATTATACAAATAAAATAATCAATAGTAACTAAATATACTTTAACTTCAACCTTTGTAAGAACAAAAAGAATAAGAAAGAAAAAATAATGTTATTTTACAAGAAAAAACACAAAGAATAATTATGATTACTAAAACTCAAATGTAAATATATTTAATAAAAATAAAAAATATAATAGAATGAAAATAAAAATAAAATATTAATATTTTTTAAAAAATAAATAAATATAAAAAATAATTATATTGAATAAAAAATCTCAATACCAATATAACTTTTGAAACATTTTACACATTATATTTTTTAATTCAAAAATATAATGTAATGGAAGATATAAATGGACAATATAACCTCTATAGAATAGATTATATAATTAATACTATTATTGAAATATTATACAAATAAAATAATCAAGAGTAAATAAATATACTTTTACTTCTATCTTTGAAAGAACAAGAAGAAGGAGAAAGAAAAAATAATGTTATTTTACTATAAAAGACACAAGAAATAATTAATATTACTAAAATTCAAATGTAAATATATTTAATGAAAAATAAAAAATATAATAGCATGAAAACAAAAATAAAATATTAATATTTTAAAAATCAAATAAATATAAAAATAATTATATTGAATAAAAATTGTAATACAAGTTTAACTTTAGGAATATTTAACACGTGCAAATATTACACTTTTGTGCTAGTAAATAGAAAAGAGACAATTTGATTAAACATGGGTGGAGATTTGAACTTGATTACTAGATTCAAAGTCTAATGTCGTAACCGCGTTTATCTCCTTAACTTGGTCTCTGCTATGAGATGAGAAATTTGCCTCAGGTTTTGTAGAATATTCATGAAGCGGTAAAGGTTAGAGGAGGTGGCGGCGGCGGTGTTGGTGTGGGAGGAGGAGAGAGATATGAAATAGAATAATAAATTGATAGTTTTACCCTCAAAAGCTTCTAACAAGACGTGCACATGATCCGGTAATTATTTACAAAGTGTAAATTTTTAATCTTTAAATTAAAACTTTAACGATTGAATTCATTCATCACGTATTAAAATAGTTATACTATCGCTACTATAGCCAAACACTTTTGTTTCATCTCTATTTGGATTGGTTCTTATTTTAAAATTTATCTATTTCTTTTAAAAACTTCACATCTGTTTTCACAACAATTGATTCAAACCTCTCATAAAAATTACAAAAAAAAAATAATTCATACCTGACAGAAGCTCTACAAAAACAAAAGCCAATTAGGGAAGAGAACTTGCAAAAAAAATTGGTCTCTAGTGATTTGGGGGAAAAAATTGAGATACTCGATTAATGACGATGCGGTAAACTCAAAATTTGCGGAGATTGAGAGGTGACTTCATATAAAAAAAAAAAACTTAATTAATCGGTACAATTTGTTAAATCAACATATATATGCCTTTGAGTTCATTTACGAAAAGAAGGGGGCGGGTTTGTACTTTGTGAACATAACCGTGATAACTTACTCATTATTACTCGCCAAAGAGAAGCCCTAACAAAGTGGGCCGCCATCATCTGTTAGATATTGTCAATGTTTCCTGGCCTGGTCCATGAGCCCAGCCTTTTTCCCTTTGTAAATTCATTAATAAAAGGAAAACATATTACATAGACGGGTATTTAAATATATACCATAATTATTAATCCTAAATGTGTAGAGTATAATATATAAAATAAAATAAAAACAAAATAACTCTTCTTTCTGCGACATAGTTGTGCTTCTTAAACATTATTGATAAAAGAAACTAAATTTTATCTCGATATCAATCGAAAAATTTATGATTAATAAAATTTTTGTGGCGTGATTTTATAAAATTAAATTGTTTATTATTTTAAAATTTTAATTTATAAAAACAGAAGTAATATTTAAAATAAAAATATTATCTAAAGTTTCATAATAAAAAGAAATTAAAATACACTTTGTTAAGGTTTGATAGAGTCTCGATGTATTTAGTTTTCTTCTTATTTCAAAAATTAATACACTACATTTCTTCTAACAAACAATCAATTCTTACAAAAAAAATTTTTTAAAAAAATTCTTAAAGAAAAATTAAATCCAATCACACCCTGAGTTGTATGAAAGATATATTATTTGTCTTTCATATACAAAAATACAGAGGCAAAATGAAAAGAAAGGGCCACAAGACTTCCTAGACAACACAATATGGATTAAGTAGCCTCAATCCCCCTTTGGGACAAAACGTAATTTCAATTTTCAAATGACAAAAAAAAAAAAAAATAGATTGATCACTACAGCCGCGGGCATCCGAACTCTATTTTTTTTTCCCCTCTGGGAAAATCTTCATACTTGTATATCGTCATCCCCAAAGGCAGGATCTACAGTATTAATGCCGCCCCTATCGTAAATTACAGCAGGGGAAAAAGGAAAGGGGGCAGGTAATTGAAGGCGGTGGAATCTTTGGCCCAAGGAGCTAATGTATGAGCATTGGAAGTACATTTCCTGGGTCCATATCAACATTTCCATTGCGGCCAATTGTTCAGAATGGCTAACAGAGCCGCCATAGCCTCAGCAGAAAAGTCTTCACCAATAATGATCTTCAAAACGCAGAGACCTACTGATCTTAAACTAGTAGTAACTATCCACGTCTCTATGTCATACAAAAACTAAGTAGACACATTAATGGCCTTCAAAAGCTAATTAATTAAGAGATAATTCTTGGCCTTGGTCTGGCACTGGATTGAAAGAACATATATATTACTCCAAGTTAGAGTTTCCAATGTGTCCAGGTCATGAATGGACTACACCGGAGGCCGGGCAGTCGCCGGATTCACAACTGGTATCTCAAATCGTGTTGCCTTGAGTTTGTTCCTCAAATTCATGCTCGCGTATGCTGCGAGGGGTGGGAGTATCACAGCAAGGCCGTAAAATATCCAAGATGTTAATCTGTCCGGAGCTGAGGCTCCAATGGATACATCGTAAGTGCATATTAAGGCGAACACAGCGATTGCCAACTCCAGTCTCATCGGAAATTCACCGGTGAGAGCAGTAATCATGGTCAGTGACATAAAGAACCCAGCTGAGTTGCAAACGATGAATAAGATGTACGACGCTCTATTTTTGGAGCCCATCACTGAAGTGCCAGCAGCACGATTAGGGAAGTCTTCCTGCCAAACACCACCCGGAGGATTAAGCGCTGCTTGGTAAGTTGCTGTGGCTATGAGAGTGGATAGTAACAGCAGAGTGTTGCGCACTTCAAAGCGTGGTTCGCTTTCTGGGTCATATCTGAAGTACTTGGTTAAGCGCTCAGAAGGGTGTCCGGCATCGGTTGAGTTAGCAGGGCCTCCAGCTGCCATGCCGTCGATCGCTTGCTTTTAGGCACAAATAGGTAAAAATGGATGGAAGGGCAAACAATGATCATTTTAATAGTTGGAGGGCAAGATGTAATTGCCTTTTAGTTGAAGGGTAAAACTTAAAAGCTACATTTTGAATGGTAGAACGTAGAAGAGTCGCGGAGACTTTTTCCCCCTTAAGACTAGTAGATCTCACATGACTTGTCCAATGGATTTTTATTTATTTTTTATTTTTAAAATATTTAATTTTTTATAAAAATTAATTTTTATTATAAATATAATTATCTTATTCTTTATTATATTAATAAAATTAATTAAAAATATAATTAAAAAATACCTTTTATTTTTTCTTAATGTGTACAAAAAAATTAAAGAATTATATATTTTAAAATAGAAGAGTGATAAGTACTGCTATAATAATTGGTTAAAGCTCTTACTCCAAGATTAAAAGCTTTAGTATTTTAATTTTTTTTAAAAAAAAGCATTAGTAGTTGTTTAGTGACTAATGGATGTAATATTGACTTTGAAAATAAATTATAAATATCGAACTAATTATTAAAAAATAATGGATAATTCAATCCTTGTGAAGTTGCAAAAAAATTACTAATATTATGAAATGAAAATAATATCTTATAATGTATGAATAACATACTCAAACTAGCCTAAGCACGGATGTAAAATTTTAAATAATAAATAATAACTATTTTAAAATGATAGTTATAATACTAAAAGCTATGTTATGTGTGATTTATTTTATTTATTATTATTAAAATTTAAATAAAAAAGTAAAAATTGTTTTTTGTACTATATATTATATTATATACGCTATTGATTTTAATGTCAAATGTCTACCCTTTTTTAACCTTATGAACAACTCATATTTATGAAATACATCATGTGAAGTATTGACTAATTTTTATGTAATTGCATCATCCTTCACCTATCCGCTTCTCTAGAATTAAAACAAAATGAAAATATTAATATTTTGTATTAAGGACCTCAAAGAAAGTTTCTTCAAACAAATATATATATATATATATATATATATATATATATATATATATATATATATATATATATATATATATATATATATATATAGTTCTATTAGAAATGTCCCTCCTTGTCCAAATTGTGCCTGTCATAAAAAAATTTCAAAATAAACTTTTAATAGCTTACATTGAAAACTTTAATATTTCTTAGGGAGGCGAGAATAAAGGAGGAATTTTTTTAAAGTATATTTTTTAAAGAATAATTGTGTTTGATTGGAAAAGTTTATGTTTTGAATTTTATAAAAGTAAATTTTTTGTGAGAGAAGAAATGTGATCCATGTAGTTGACGCAGGCAAACAGTTAGATATTAGATGTAGTATGACGTATAATTTTGTGTAAAAGATGGCCCTATGATTCTCTTAAGGCATTTCTAATAAAATAAAAATACAATAATATTAAAAGCGCATCCCAAAGAATCTGTAAAAGAATAATGTATTCAAGAGAGCCTTCTTTTGCGTGTATTCGTGTTGATCTCTTCAAACAAATTTCACCTATTTTTCAAAGTCAAAACAAATTTTCTGCTTTTTGGTCTAAACAGAGGTGGAAGACATTCAATATATAATTTTGTCTAAACTGAGATGGAAGTACATTTTCATTGCATGAAACGTGCAAGCATCTCCCTATTTTTCATTTAAATCTAATATAACTCCTCGTCAATAGTTTGTCTTTTAATGTAATGATTTTTTTTAAAAAAAATTATTCAAGCTTTGTATCAGAGAATCATATGGCCTCTATCCAGAAGTATAATTCCTCAAAAATAGAGAGTTTATTTAGAAGCTTTTGCATGAATTTTCTTAAACTTTTCCACCTAACTATTTCTAGAGATGATTCGTAGATTGCAAAGATGACATTGAAAAAGCAGCAAAACTATATTTAATAGGTATAAATTGACCCAATATCTTTAGAATTCAAGCTACAAAGAGAAAATTGTGCTAAAATCTCTTAAAAAGAATCTTAGAACATAAGGAAATTCATTTATGTGGTGTATATTAATAATCATAGTAAATATACGGTTAAAAGTCGACAATATTGGCTATGTTATTATATTCAAACTACGAGGCTTTAGGAAAAGATTTAAAATACTCCATCCGTTTTATTTTTAATGATTTTCTTATTATATTGGGGTATTTCAAAATAATTGACACTTTCAATAAGAAAAAATATTTTAATATGTTATATAACATCAATAAATTACTAACTCTACTACATATTATACTTTTATATATTTAGATTTAATATAAAGTACCAATTGACTTACATGTTTTTTATTTTTTATTATATTATATTACTTTTATAATATAATTTAAACTTTTTGTATTGAACTCCGTATCTGATTAGATACTGTCTAAAGAAATAAGAAGAGGAGAGTAAAGCATTAATAAAGGGAGTTCGACTTCAAACTTTAGTAGCATTACAAAATCAACACTTTTTAAATAAAATTCCCTAATTCATTAGCTAGATATGCCTTTATTGTATACAGAAGAAGATGACTAAATATATTTTTGAATATTTAGCAAATACCTTGTTTAAATAATTTGAAACAAGTTTAGGTTGCTTCATCAACCTATGAAAACTTCTAATTTTTTTCTTTCTTGCAGACATTGGTAGAAGTAAAAATGCCATAACAGAATGCTAATCAAACCATATGAGCTATTAAAGAAATCAAACTATTTTTATTAGAGTCACATGGCTATTGTTTATTTTTCTTTTAGGATATCAATTACTCAATCCATCTATCTTCCCAGATTGCTTCAAAATCTTAAATTTAGATAAAAAGGGGGGGGGGGGGGGGTTGGCTCCTGCTTTTAAAAATAAATTTGGAAAATAATATTTATTCCCTTCTAATTTTGACTTGCACTTTGAGTCTCTCCGCATGAGGCAATAAAAAAAGGAACAAAAGATCATGAAAATCTTTTGAACAGAAAGTTATAAGGACAAAATTTTGCAGTAACTTTAAGAATAGAATATCTACTGTAACTTTGCATAAATAAAATAAAGCATGGAAGACTTTTAAAAAGATGCACCCGACAGCTAAGTGATTAATGTGAGTTCATTTGAATTGACAAAAATTCTTTTAAGCAAACATAATATAAATACACTTTTAAATTTAAGCGAGAGGATAAACAAATTGACCTTGAAAGTATTTCCAAAAATAGCAAGAAAAAAAAGGCTAATTTATGAGCACTGGAATTACATTTCCTGGGTCCATATCGACATTTCCATTGCAGCAATTGTTCAGAATGGTTTTGGCTTTGTTAGTGATTAGCTTACCCGACTAACATTCTGCTCACTCGTAACCATTCAACACTCGAATCCCATTCAAACAGCCAATCGTCTACAATGAACTTCTGGCATTTCCTTTCTTCACCTCAAGCAATTGCTAAGAGAGCCCCCATAGCCTCAGCAGAAAAGGCATCTTCAACATGATCTTCAAAACTTAAATAATAACACCAAGACCTAACTCGGCCAAAAAAAAAAAGAAAAAAGTAAAGACCTAATGATCTTCCACTGGTGAAGTAATAACTACCAATGCGTCTGGGTCATACAAAAGCTAACTAGACATACATTCTTGGCCTTGGTCTGGCACTGGATTGATTACTGTAGAGTTGGCAGGGGAGTCACCGGATTCACAACTGGTATCTCGAGTCGTGTTGCCTTGAGTTTGTCTCCCTCAAATTCTCGGTCACCCATGCTTCGAGCAGCGGGAGGGTCGCAGAAAGGAAGTAAAATATCCAAGCTGTTATTCTGTCAGGAGCTGCGGCGCCAACGGATACATCGTAAGTGCATACTAAGGCGAACTTGTCGATTCCTAACTCCAGTCTCATCGGAAATCCACCGGTGAGAGCAGTAATCATGGTCTGCGACATACAGAACCCAGCTGAGTTGCAAACGATGAAAAAGATGTACGACGCTCTATTTTCGGTTCCCATAATTGATGTGCCAGCAGTATGATTATTACCGGAGTCTACCTGCCAAACACCACCCAGAGGATTAAGCGCTATTTGGTAAGTTGCTGTGGCTATGAGTGTTGCGCACATCGAAGAGTGGTTCTCTTTCTGATACTAAGTCGGCATGAGAGAGAAGGAGAAAATTTTATCTGTTATATTTCATTTTACAGTATTTGAAAGGAAATAAAATTTTATATAAAAATTTAAATTATATTATAAAAATAATATAATATAATAAAAAATAATATTATATCAAATAATTTATATCAAATATAAATATATAAAAGTAATATATAATAAAATTAGAAGTTATTAATAAAAAAATATATTAAAATATTTTTTTATTAAAATGTCAATTATTTTAAAATATTTTAATATAATAAAAAAGTTAAATAAAATGAGATGGAAATAATATGCAAGAATGAAATAGGATAAGAAGAAGAAGAATTTTATTGCCGGTTCCAGCAAGTGTGAGAGAGAAATAATGAAGAAGAAAGAAAGGGAAGAATTTTGATAAATAAAGAGGTAAAAAAATTTTAAAAAAGAAATGGAGATATTTTTTTCAAAAGACAAATTTGCCCTTGTAAAAATATGCACGTGATTTGCATATGCTTGCTCTATTGGATTTCGCCAAATTAGAGGTGGCCAGGATTAAAATAATAGAAATAACATACATGTAGAACTACAAATATTGGAAAAAAATATATTTGGAACTAAGTTATGACAAGTAAAATGGTTAAAAGACTACTTTATATATTAGTACATAGATTAAATCCTTATTTGAAAAATTAACAATAAACGCATTCATATCTCAACTTAGATGGTGAATTAAGGAAGAAATTCTTTGACACCAACTTAGATGGTGAGTTGTGTCATATGAAGGCAATCCGATCACTATGTTGAATATCATTTTTTTAGCATATGTAGACAACTTTTGAACCGTCGTATAAGCATTTCTTTGATCTAACTGTTGGGGTGCATTAAGAGTATTTTGGACAATCAAAGTCAACGGGATTAACGAGAAATGTATGAAACGATTTAAAAGTTTAAAAAAGTCATCATTAATCTCCTGACACATATTATTTATTCAACATCATCCACCAAAGTTTTTTTCTCTCAATTCTTTTTGTCTTTTGTCTTCTTTCCCTTACTACTGTGAAACTCTTTAAATATTGAAGAATAAAATGATTCATTCTCCTCAAAATCTTTACTTTGTGTCCAACTATTTCAATGAACTTTAGAGTTTTCTTTTGAGATCAAAACTCATTTTCTCAAATTCACTTATAATCAAAACGAAGTTTAAAATTGTGAGCTTTTGTTGAACTGTTTGATGGCTTCGATACTGTAAAAATCTTCATTAAGAACAAGATTTCTTTGGATATTTAATGGTCTATTAGTGGAGATAAATAAAGTATTGTGCTGATTTTCATAGCATGAGGAACAATTTTAATAGTGGAGTACTCTTCTTACTTCAGAGAACGATTTTGTTAGTGAAAAATTTTAATATTAATTTTTTAACTATAAAACAATCGTTTTTGACTTTTTCTTCTATAATTCTCATTATTTTAAGTAATGACTCTAAAGATTAATTATTCAAAGAGAAATCTATATGCTAAATAATTATTCAAACTACTATAAATAATTTCCTTACATCCCAACTTTTGGATTCAAGAAGTTTGAAAGAGCTTTAAAGAATTTAGAGAATGAATAGTTTAAAATGAAGTTTTTTATATTGTATATAATTAAATTTAAAACTATCTATAACAAACCCAAAAGTATTTATTTTTCAATTGTTTAAAAATAGTTTCAACAATAGTGCTAAAGTTCCTCCCAAGTCCCATCTGGAAATATCAGCTAGCAGACAGACTGCATGGGATTATGGCGATGATCTTCATAAATCATTGCAAATAAAGAAAACAAGATTGATGGACAATGATCCGGTGATCAGTACTAAATCCAAAACACACAGAACACAAAAATTGACCGGAAAAGAACTTATACCACTCCAAGAACATCACCTAATTTACATAAAGCTTGAACCATCCATCTCCAAGCAGTAAACTGGTTCAGACATCTTGATCCACGTTTGAGTACACATCCGACTCTATTTGAATTGTTTCTGATTATCCTGCTTCCTAAAGGGATCCCGAGAGGTAGCACTATGGATAAGATGGTGAAGCAGCGACTGATCCCGTTGCTCGGTGCTATTGCAGTCATACAAGTGTCGTAGGTCACACAGAGTGAAACCAGAGAGACTTGCAGTTCAATTTGGAAGGGAAATCCAAGAGTGAGAAAATTTATCATGTGAATAGATGTGAAGAATCCAACTGAGTTAAAGATCAGAAACAAGCCATAAGCAGTGGGATTATACGACCCCATTATAGACTGTCCAGCCGTGTGTGGTGTGGCAATTGTGGGATCATTACTGGTTTTATTGCCAGGCAAAACATCCTGCCAAACCCCGCCTGGTGGGCTCAGCACGGCTTGATATGTTGCTGCGGCGATTAGAACAGACAGAACAAGCTGTGTGTCCCTCACTTTGACAGGAGCATCTTTAAGCTTATTATACTTGAAGTAGTGCTGCAATTGTTTTGAGAGAGATTTAGGCTTTTCTCTTCTGTTCTGCTGCCTCATCAAGCAGTGACCATTGTGCGGATTTTGTGTTGGAACGACCACATTATGAGACCCTGCTGGCTGCTGCAGGGAGTGCAAGTCCTCAGCTCTAACAGCCCCGCCTAACCTGAGCATTTCCTCAATTTCATAGTTACCCCCCTCCAGTAACAAAACATCCAACGGCGTAAGTCCCCTCTTGCTCAAGGAGTTCACCTCCACTGTGCCTTCGCTCAGGTTATTTTTATGGAGCAAGAAATCCACAACCTACGATTAGAACTTTTTGCGTTTAGATTGATTACAACTGACAGAAAATTTAGAAAAAGGGAGAAGTCCGGGTAAGAAGAACTTGCCTCGTATTGTTTTCTTGACACCGCATAGTGCAAAATGCTATCACCTTGATTATCCTTCTTGTTTAGGATGTCCTTCTTGCCAGATTGCACAAGGAACTCCACCAGGAATGTGAACGCTTCAAGTTGGTGGTTCTTTAATGCCAGATGGAGCGATGTCTCACCTCATGCAGTGGATTCCGCAATAGAATCTGAAGCAGCTGATAACCATTCTCTAATGACTTGTATTCTGCCTTTGATTACTGCATAGTGAAGAGGAATTCTTCTTTCACTTCCTTTGATGGCGCATAAATTGGAGTTTAGCTCCAACAGTTCTTTCACAGTCTCAACATCCCCGTTAGCTGCAGCAATATGCAAAGGACTAAATCCTTCTTGGTTCAATTCTAGAGCAAAATCTTGCCTTAACTGTATGATCTCTTTTACGAAATCAACGTGACCCCCTGTACAAGCAATATATAAAGGTGTCTCACCCCCAACTAAGGCTGAAGACCTTAACAGAAGAGGATTCTGTCTCATCAAATCATGCAAATCTTCAACATTTCCTGCCTGTGCAGCTTCAAGAAGCCTCCTATTCATTCTTACTTTGCAGATAATTTATCAGCACGGGATAGGATAATGAAACACTTTTGGATTTTGCATCTAATACTGCCACACCAAAAATTTTGGTGTAGAATTCTCCAGATGCTGCAGAAAGACAATATTCAACTCCAACTTGATATAATATGTCCTTAAGTTTTACCTCTGATATTTTGACTCGGTAACTTTATATTATCATGAAGTTGTCATAGAGATGTGAACTTGAGACAAGTGACCCATGATCGGGGTAGCAACTTGGCCAAATGATCTGAATTCAGTTAGATTGTTTAGACATTAATATTGAGATGAGTCATGGACTTCTTGATTTTATAATGTAGTAGGTTCCAAGGGTTAACGAGTCTGTTTTTGACTTGGCTTCCTGTATTTCATTTATTATCTTAAGGAAATCAAAGCTGCTCCAGTTTGGGGGGTAATTGTTATTCAAGGTCGTCCTCATTCATGACGAAGCCAACTAGCCAGGTTTAGCAGTCCTCCACTAATGCAAATGAATAAAGAGATTCTTTTTGCTTTAATTTCGTTATCATTGTAAGCAGGAAGAGAAATTTTGATTGATTTCTTTGATCTTCTTTAATTCACTGCAGAGATAACAATCAAGCACAGATGAAATAAACACCCCTATATATCCTGGGAAACAAGAACTGGAGCTTGAAATTAAAACATATTCAAGCACTCCGAGGGCTCACACGCCTCAATGTACTTCTTGCTTTCTTTGCGTTATTTCTGATCAGCCTCGTTGCTATGGCTATCATGACAGGCAGCAGTGAGGATGCGACAGTGAAGCCGATGTAGATCCCTTGGACTGGTGTTATTGCAGCCATACAGGTGTCGTAGGTTACTATAAGTGCAACAAGAGAGACTTGCAACTCAATTTGCAGAGGAAAACCGAGAGTGAGGAAATTTATCATGTGAAGCGACATGAAAAATCCAATCGAGTTAAAGATCAGAAATAACCCAAAAGAAATCATATTATTAGTTCCCATTACCGCCTGTCCAGCTCTGTGCGGTATGGAGAACACAGTGTCATTACTGGTGCGGTTCTTAGGCAAATAATCATCCTGCCAGACCCCACCTGGTGGACTGAGAGCAGCTTGATATGTTGCTGTTGCGATTAATACAGCTAACACAAGCAGGGTATTTCTAACTTCACTTGGAGAATCTCTAAGTTTATCGTACTTGAAGAAGTTCCGCAACAGTTTGGAAGGAGATTGTGGCCGGTCTTGCCTTGACTGGTCGTTAGTTGGATTTTCAGTCGTGAAAACTACACTGGGAGATAATGCGACTTGCTGCAGAAGCTGCAAGTCCTGACCTTTTACACCGCCTGCTACCCTGAGCATTTCCTCAATTTCGCTGTCACCCCCTTCAGACAGTAAAACATCTAGAGGTGTTAATCCCTTCTTGTTCCGGAAGTTCACATCCACCGTGCCCTCAGGAAAATAAGTTTTGTCAAGCACCAGTTCTACAATCTGCAATGCAATTCTATTGTTTGTGAAACTCAGAGCAAAGTAGAGGGCTAAAAAGAAAGATGGGTACAACTTGCCTCATATTGCTTCCTTGATACAGCCAAGTGCAAAATAGTGTCACCTTGATTGTCCTCCGTATTTAAGATGTCCTCCTTGTGAAGTTGCTTAACGTACTCTACAAGGAACTTAAAGGCTTCAAATTTGTTATTTTTTAGAGCCAAATGCAGCGACGTTTCTCCCCGAGCAGTCAGGTCCCTAATTGAATCTGCACAGGCAGAAAGAAGTTCACTTATGGCATGTACTCTGCCCTTGATTGCAGCATAGTGAAGGGGAATTCTTCTCTCTTTGCCCTTGATTGTGCACAGATTGCTGTTCAGCTGCAAAAGGGCTCTCATAATTTCAACATCCCCATTAGCTGCAGTAATGTGCAATGGACTTAGACCTTCTCGGTTTAGTTCTCCAGAAAACTCCGGGCTCAAGCTTATGACCTCTTTCACAAAATCAACATGGCCTCCGATACAAGAAATATGCAAAGGAGTGTCACCACCTTCTAGCGCAGCAGACGTCAGTAGAAGGGGATTCTCTTTCATCAAAGTATGCAGAGCTTGGACATTTCCTGTCTGAGCAGCTTCAACAAGTCTCCTATCCATTGACCATTCATAAAAGGTAATTTTGCATCACAAGGTGGAAAGATTTCCTTCGGATTCTACAACAAAAAAGACACAAGCTTTCTGGGAATTTGTTCGAGGAAGAGAGTTTCAGATGTTGCTGAAGGACTTCCAAAATTCAAGTTTAACAGGACAGAACACGTTTTTTGTGTTTACATTCGATCATCTCTTTGCGTGGAGCAAGTCAAAGACGGCAATGTTTTATTTATCAATTTGACATTTGGAGTCCGACATAGAAGCAGTCAGAGCAAAGGATTTTGAAGATTGAAATCGTGCTTACGAACATGATTTGACCGAGGATTAAAAAAATGCATTAATGATGGAGTTATTTGATAGAAGAACATAGTACTGTAGGTTGGTTTAACGGAAATGCTAATCTATCATTAAGATGATGAGCCTTTTTCCTTTTTTTTAAATAAAGATTGAATTCATATGCAGGATCTTCTACCATGTAGACAAATATTGGTGCATAGCAAACCATTGATTACCGATATGCAACGGTTAAAATTCCAACTTCATTAGTCAATATCACCACTTCTTCATAGACAAAACATTCCACTTCTTCATTAGCCATCATTACTAGTACCAAATAACATCCAGATAAGGAAATCTGGATTCTGGAAATTCAAACAGGGACATAGGCAGACAATAGAAAGAACTTAAAGAAAAGATACTGAACGCATGCACTGGAATTTCCTCTCTGGCTTTTTTACCCTCCACATGTTCATTAGCAAACATGCCATGGTCTCCTAAACCTGACCGCTTTCAATTCACAAGCAGCACAACTTGCAGGAGAGCGGAGCTAAGCAAAAGAATCAAACCAATAGGAAACGACCTTACCATGTCAAGCCCCAGACCACAAGAGTCCTTCGTTGTTTCCTTACTCCACCTTTTGTTCAACCTTTGCTCAAAAAAAAAAGAAAAATTGAATCCAAAATTCAGAGCAAGCTTACAACGATAGGAGGATACCAAAAGGGTTAGAAAACCCTAAAGAACCTTGTATCCTATCCTTAAACAAGAAAAAACTTTCAGGCCTGAGACACCAATTTGTATTGCCCAAGAACTTGTGCCTAACTGGCCAAACCAAAACAACAAACAGGAGGAAATTTGGCAGCTACATCAATTAAACTAGCAGGGTTCTGGGTGGCAATGATGTGGGAGAAGGTTCCAGACCTATCAAAAGAGAAACATATACATGTTCAAACAGCACCACGGATAAGTATGAGCAGTAAGATGACCAAAATTTTGTTATTGAACAACCTATAACATTTTCATTGGCACATATTGCTAAAAGCCACCTCTATTCTCCAGTGTAGTCGATGTTACCCAACATAATAGGTACAAAACAGAGTTTTTCATGTTCACAACTATTACCAAAGAAGAAATGCTTACAAACTTTCAACCTGCTGTATGCAACAGTTTCTATTGATATTCTAGTCAAATTAACAAAACTAATAGAATTCAGAACAAGGCCAATATCAAAAAAGGATTCCAGAGCAAGTCCATATTTGTCCAACTGACTCCTCAAGCAACAATAGAGCTCGTGATAAATAAGTACTACAGGTTGTCAGAAGAGACTTGACACTGTTATGTAGACAGAAAATGAAAACCATAGCAAAGACAATTTCTAGAACAAGTATAACATCTGTGTTAAAAGAAATGATCTCCCCGAATCAAACCTACATCATCCACCAAACATGAGTTAATATTGAGGGAGAATTACTGCACCTTGTAGAAGTTTTGACTAACAAGCAAGTTTCAGCTGCCCTAGCAAACATATTTGACAAAAAGCAAATGGTCTCAATACAACAGATGAAGTAACCGGCAGGTAAGCAATCATGAATAACAAAATCTGTAATCACTACAATGCACTTGGTAAGGGAAAAAATACACTTCTAAATTGGCACCACATTGTGACATTTCAGTGAGTTCTCAATACAAAGTAACCAACAGGTAAGCAATCATGAATATAGAAATCTACAATCATTACTCTGCACTTGGTGAGAGAATAGATACACTTCAAAATTGGTGCCACGTTGTGCCACTACAGTGAGAAGCTGCTTCAATTCAAAGAACAAACTAAGACTAAATCCTATAATTTATCTAGAACCAAAACTAACCCAAGAAGAAGAAGAAATATAAAATCTAACTTCTAAACATACAAACACCAGAAGGAAGCCTCAATCCATAGTACAAAGCTCATCGATTTCAATCAAAAGTTTCAAAACCATACTAAAGACAATCTCCAGTACAAGCACAGCATCCATGTTAAAAGAAATGTCTCCCAGAATCAAACATGCACCATCCAGGAAATATGGGTTATCTTGAGGGAGAATGAATTACTGCAAGCGAAGGAATAAGCTCTTCAAATTTCCCATTTTACACAACTTTGATCGGCAAGCAATAGTTTCAGCTGTGGTAGCAAACATATCTGATAACAAAGCAAACGGGGCTCAATACAATTGACAAAGTAACCGACAGGAAAGCAATCATAAATAACTGAAACTGCAATCATTACTATGTACTTGGTCAGAAAATAACTACATTTCTAAATTGGCGTAATATTGTGTCATTTCAGTGAAAAGCTACATCAATTCAAATTTCAAACAACAGACTAAAACTAAGTCCTATAATTAATCTAGACCCAAAAATAACCCAACAAAAAGGGAACATAAAAACTTCTACACTTACAAACACAAGAAGAAAGACCCTCATTCCATCGATATAAATCAAAAGTTTCAACTTCCATCAAACATCAATTCAGCAAAATTTTCAGCTAAAGAACAGTATTTAGCTATCCGATACAACTCCATTGCATCATTTAACACTCTGCATTGGGCGTTCTCCTCACCTTCTTGCTTTTCCTCTCCGATATTGCCTTTGCAAATGCATCCACGATTCTCTGCTGTGATTCAAGAATCATTTCCGTCCTCTTCATCTCCATTTCCATCCTCATCTCCTCCACCTCTCTTGCCATGTCCATTTTCATTCTCTCCATCCTAACAAACCCCTCCCCCATCATTCTTATTGCCGCCACCATCTCTGCCACAGGGTCCCCCTTTTTAACCTCCTCTCCAACAACTCGTTTGCCCATGTCACCTCTCCCGCCAAACCCGTCTCTTGTACTTTTATTGGAACCATAATTAATACCTGGGTTCACATAAGAATTAGGGTTTTGAGCAGCCATCTCAAATTTACTATAAACCTTTGCGGACGAAGGCCCCACACCTCCCCTTCCGGGAATTCTAATACGAAACCCAGTCCCCCCATTAGCCGTAGAGCCATGAAACATGCTACGGTTATTACTAGTATTGTTATAGCTATTGGAACTACGGTTGTTATTGTTACTGTATATATCCCCAATTCGCTTAATATGTGAATCTTCCTGATCTTCTTCTTCTTCTTCTTCATCGGCTGCAGCCGCTGCAGAGGTGGTAGGACCCTTCTCCATGGCGTCCATCCGTTTAAAGTGAACCCAGGCAGAACAGTAACGGTGGCTTCTTGAACCACCATAGGGAGCGGCCCGTTGGATCTCAGCGCGGTATCGTTTTCGGAGCTTCTCCATCTTGTGACGGCACTGGACGGCTGTTTTGGGCGGAATGACAGGACATCTGGCGGCAACATCGTCCGCGACCTCCTGCCAGTGCGAGGCCCGGAGATTTCCGCGTCGGAGGGAGTACCACTTGTCCCTATAAGCATCGATGAGGGCTACGGTCTCGTCATGAGACCAACAGGGAGGAGGGAGCCGGCGAGATGCTGCAGCGGTGGCAATTGTGACTGTCGGGGAGCACTCCAGAGGTGAGGCCGCAGGATGATCTTGGCCTGACGGGGACGATCCGGCCATGGCAGGCGGTTCAGATGCGTTATACAATAAAAACTTACCAGAGCGAGGTAGGTTGAAGAGGAGGAGCAGGTGGTGGCGGCGGTGGTGGTGGAGGAGGAGAAAAGTAGCAGTGACATAATGATGATGGGTGGATAATAGGGTTAGGTATAAAGGATTGGGCTGGGGTTGGGTGTCGGGGTGCGGCTGACTTGGAGATCTAGAAAGATGAGATGAGGCCACCGCTAAGGGAGGTGTGGTGGGGGAGGCTAACGTGCGCATCGGGGAGGACTACGCACCCCCATCCACCCACAACAGTGGGCGTCTACGCGTGTGGGGTGCATTGGTTAATTTCGTTGGAAGCATTATTTTTGCTTTTGGAGAGAGGGAGAGATTACAAAGACTGTACTACTTAGGTTAAATGTTTGGTTGGTTGCGGTAATGGCAGGTTGAGTGTGGCCAGGCCACCGCCCGACCCCGTGGGCGCTCCTGACTTGGCTTCATCCAATTGAGACTTTTGGGGCTGAGAGGGCGTTTTGTGGCCATTTGTCTGTGGATTTGGGCCTTTAATTGCCATTCGGAGGTGGTGCTTCTCTTTCTACCTGCTGCTCCACTGTTTCTTCTTTTTCTTTTTCTTTTTTTTAATATGGTGTGTTATTTTAGCGTAAATTTCACTTAACCCCCTCATCTTCTATACAAAATCGGCAAACTTCCCTAATTGTTGAAATGAGTGCGTGTGGTGTGTGGATTACATTTTAATCTCAAACTCAAATATTTGGATCTTATTTTTTTATAAAAAAATTTAAATTCAAATCCAATCGGTATATTGTATCAACTTAGTCCAATTCTTACTCTACCCATTGTGATTGGGACAATCTGTTAAACTACAATGGGTTAAAAATTGAATGTTTATTTTTTGTACAAAATAAATGAAAGATATATATTCAATTTTATTCTGAGAAAAAATATCACAAAACCTCAATTCAAACATGAAGGCATGCTTCAAACAGATGGATTATTGGAATTAAGAATGATATTAGAAACATAAAACTTTTAGTTTTTTCTATTAGATTGTGGATATAATAAGTATTAAAATTTAAACTAAGACAGTTGCTCTGTTATTAAATTTATTTCTATCAAATTAAAAATTTTTGAATTCAATGTGCATTAAGCACAATTTATATCTTCTTGTCCTGTTTCTTTTAACAGTAGTATGATAAAAGGTTATACTTGTATAAGGTTTAATTTCAAAATTAAACTTAAAATTTTAGGTGCAGGACTCATATTTTCTTTTACAAATAATTTAATTTTTATAAAACTCAATACAAAAATTTTAAAACTAAACTTTATAAAAAAAAAGATTGGATGGAATTATAAGATGTTACTCATGTGGAGATTTGTGACTTTCCTATGCGGCTTAGTAGTAGTTGTCATGATACAACAAAAAATTTGTTTAATACTCTATTCATTTTAAAATATAAGATATTTTTATTATTTTTATTTTTTAAAATACTTAATGTTTTTATAAATTTTATATTTTTATTTTTCATTAACTTATTAAAAAATTATAATATCTGAAAATGAAAAAATAAAGTAAATTTTTGGCTAAATGGCATGACGGTAACCGGCGGCGAGCATTGTTCCGTAATTTATGCGGAAGCAGCCGAACCCTTTGTCGACGGCTCTACGGCACGCCACTCTCAACATTGGCATTATCATTTTTTGCCACATGACGATAGTCCCCAGTGCGACACACAATTTCCGGCGCCAATCTTATCCAGATGTTGACTCTGTATTTGGACTGTGTGAGAATATGCTGTTTTCTTTTTAAAAGTGGATTTAACCACTACTCGCCCAATCCACGATTAATTCACTCAGATTTCGTTCCAAATAAAAAAATTTAAAAATATTAATTCGGTCAGACTCCTTGAGAAGGAACATTCTAACGAGGTCTTTTCTATATACGAGGTAAAGTTTTCAATTTGTGGAGACTAACTCTTATTTTTGAATTATTATGAATTATAAATTTTTATTATTAATTTTTTATTCTTATTACATAAATAAGAAAAAAATCATAGAAAACAATTAATATTGACAAAAAGGGAAGGGAAAAAGTTGAGGCATTTTTTCCAAGTGTGGAAAGGGTAAGGAAAAGAGTAGAAACTGTAACATGGTAAAGCCTACGGAAATGAAAAAGGAAGAGGATCAAAGGATCGGGATTTTGAACCCGACGTGAATCGAACACGCAACCTTCTGATCTGGAGTCAGACGCGCTACCATTGCGCCACGGATCCCTCGGTGATGATTACCTTCACAAATTTGTTTATTTACCTCTCATCATTCTTTTACAGTTTATGGACCACCGCTGACTGGAGTTTTTTTTTTTTTTTATCTATGGTAGGAGCAAAAATTGATTTTTGTTCCCTCTTTCATTTTCCGAAGGGGAGTGCAAATGGTTATTATTACTATTTTTGTGAAGAACTGTAAACGTGTATCTTTTTTCCATTAAAATTTTTCCTTCACACGTCTTTTTCGGCGACATATTCCCCGGACGTACTGGAATTGCAAATATTTGTCTTTACTCTTCCTTGGAAGGAGAATTTGAGCTATGAAATCGAGGTCTATGCGTTTATGGTGAGGAAGACAATTTTCTGCACGAGTTGCAAACCTGCTTTTGTTTCCTTGTCAAAATTTTACACAACCAAGATAGAAACCCAAATCAAATATACCATTCCCAAATTCATTGAGGGCAAATTTTGTTTAAATTTTTATTTGAGTTAAGTTATATTAAAATTTATAAAAATAAATTATTTAAAAAAAAATAAATTTTAAAATAAAAAAATAAAAAAGTACTTCAAAGCCTATCCAAATCCCAATTGGCCCTGAGTAATACAAAAGAACCACCAAAGTAGTTAAACAGATTTCAATTTTACCAACCCAACTAAACTAAAAATGTATAAATTTTAATTAAGTTGTAATTGGATAAAATTTAATTTTAAAATTTTTATTTTAAATTTTATAAAAAATAAATTATTTATGAAATATAAAAATTAAATTATTTGTGTGATAAAATGTTGAATAAAATCCTTCCCAAGAGAGACTTAGTCAAAAGTCTTTTGTTTGCACTTAATTTGAGGAACAATATGCCATTCACCATTTTATACTATCCATTGCCAAAATCTTTCTTCCTTCCTTCCTTAAGGAGCAGCCTAATCACATGGTCAAACTGGAAAATAGATAAAGATGTTTACATTTCCTCAGAATACTACTTAGTACACATTATCTTACCACATATCAAGTACAATGATCAAAATACTCTCTCATTAAGAGAAAAAAGAAACCCTCCTAAAAACATCAACAAATAGATGAAAACGCCTCCGCATATGCAGAACCAAATCATCTCCAAGACTATTTTCTTCATGCGAGATACTGCATCAAAAGGACTGCAAGTTTTTGAAGCACCCAAGCTCAAAGTAACATCATGCACACAAAGGGAAGAAAAGACAGCGGGGAGAAGGGAAGCTGCGGGGTTACCAGGAAGACCAGAGCCATTATTGTAAGGTTTACCGCTCTTGTGCCTAAAGTAAACCCCAAGATATGGACAATGTGTAGCATAATCACAACATACCGCCGGATCCAAATTCAAAGTCTCCCCCAGAGACAACTTAGTAGAGTGAAATTAAATGGCTTTTGGATTCAAAATTTTTTGTTTTGAATTCTTTTATTTATGAGAATAAATTTGTAACTTTAAAGTAAAATTATTATATTAGATTTCGGAGCAAACCCAATCCAAGTAGGTATACTCAACTAAGTATAGCAAGGCCTCAAAAGAACCCTCCGTCGGAAGGGGAATGCCGCCAGAACATTTCATACTGCATTTTTCAAGCAATCTTGCCGACTGTTTTTTTCTTATGGCCAACTTCTTTCTTTCAGGGGTTCAACTTCCAATTAGATGTTTAAACTCTCTATTCTAATAGCTAAATTTTCCATAAACAACTAACTAGGTGAAGCTCTGCAACCTGCACCAGTCTATCTAAAACAAAAAACTAATGCAGAATCCTGGCCAGTCTCTTTAGCCAAAAATCAAATCCTACTTCTGCAGAAAAACTACAACGTAAAGATTACCATCAGCTTGGTCCCATCATGAAGGAGCCAAAGAGACTGGCTGCACAAGAGGCGGAACATGGTCAACAAGCTTGCCACCAGAATTCGTAAATACCATGTCTACAATCCGCCAACCATATACATAAATCATTCTAGGCAAACCAGGTTCTCCTTGCAAAAGCGAGCTAGTTCACCTTCGCCAATCTCATCTTTTTCGATAACTTTTCAGTTGCAAGTCATCAATGTCCATCCCCCAGATGTCCATCTTGATGGAAGAACCAGAAAACTACACTAAGAAATATTAGTTTAACTCTTTTTACCAAAAGTCCAACAACCATCCTTCACCCTACTTGGAAACAAACCCCAAATTAACTCTTTTATCTTACGGAGAAATAGAGCATGTGTCAGGAGAATACAATCCATAGATGCTTTATACAGCATAGGAAAATAAAAATCTTAAAACCTTAAGATGAAACAGCAGGCAGTGCATTGATCCAATCTCTTCATAGTCAACTAAAAACCTACAGTTAAAACTAAAATTACACACAAGGTCATTCAAACTGCCTATACTGCTTTCAACCAAACTGCATATGCTGCTTTCAAATTCTTTGCTTAATCTTGTGACGCTGCACTACAAAGCACTGTACCCAAGCAGCTTAAGCATTTTAAACCATATAATTTGCCTCAGACATGAATGATGCAGAAACACCCCCCTCTCCAAGATTCTGGTGAATCTTACTGGGAGAGATTCCTTCATGAAATATTCCTTTATAAGTATGAATAGTAATCCATCTTTTCCTTACAGAAGAAACACATCAGATTATGGGAAACCGAGACTGCAGAGAAACTATGATCTGGAAGCACAGAATTACGTCGAGATCCACTAGCAAAATCTCTACTCCACCATCTATAAGAGCTTCAAATTCTGGATCTAGTGCTTCCTTCTCAAATGAGGACATCAAAGTGCATAAGCTTGAAAGGATGCACAATCCTAGCCTCTTTATGAAGTCAGATCTGTACCACACAAGTTCAAATGTAACCAAGATGCTCCTCTTTCATTCATAGCTCTCATACAGCAGAAACAGAACTTGTCACTCCTTATAACCGTATTCCGACATGATGCAGAAACCAGGGTTAAACTAGGTGCTTGCACAATCATTCAGAAGCAAGGCACCGATAGTAAGATATTATACCATTAAGAAACAAAAGCACATACCTCAATAATATGATCCAGAGCCACCACTTCCCATATAACTATTGCCACCCAAACTGCGGCTGGAATAAAGTGAAGAATAGGAGCTACCACTAACCTGCCATTTCAGAGGGGAAAAAAGATCCCCAAAAACAAAAAAAGGAAAGATAAGCATGCTGAAGAGCAGATAGTAGGTATTATCAAAACCACCAACACAAAAGTCAAGAAAAACCTACATCACCACTACGTGACATGTAGTCCCCACCAAAACCTGATGAGTACATCCCACCAACATCACTACTACTGTAGGAGCCTGCAAATCAACCAATCTGTAAGAAAAGGTCTGAGGAAATAGAGGTGACAGAAAGACACTCAGGATCTTACTGCTGTTAAGACATACAAATGAAAAGCAAATAAATAAAGGAAAAAAGAACAATATCATAAATGCATCATTATGGATGATCATTTAGACCATCGAATTTTAGAACAGTAATCCTATAGAATGAATCAGAAAACAAACCTCCACCATAACTCATACCCTGGCGACTACTATACAGCCCATGGGAATCTTGACTAGATATGGAACTTCGGCTGCCACTATAACTGAGATTTGATCTCCCAAGCCTACAAATAGATTGCATTACAATTTAAAGGCAGGAACATACATGCTAAAGCAAAGATGACGAAGAAGAAAAAGATAAACTGTACCTATCACCATATGCATCCCCATATTGTGAAGAACTGCCACCGAGTTCATAGTCTAAACGAGCACGGGAGTGGCGAACCCCGGGATCAGCATAGCGTGGAGGAACATCATCCTGCAAAGCATATATCTTAGATCTTGCACATTGGACAAGGAAGAAAGATAACAGGAACTATCATAACCAATAGATACTAAGGCTAATAAAGATTTATACTAACCAAGGCAGCATAAGGACGTTTTGACCCAGAGAGAGAGTCATATTCACGAGCACGTGCTTCACGGAAAGGTGGAGGTGGCCTTTCATATCGTTGCCCATAACCATCATCCACGTAATCCCTCCTAGGTGCAGCACGAGAAGGACCTCTAGGCAAATCAGGGTAGCCAGATCCACGAGAGGAATAATCATCCCTATACAACATGCGTCTACCAGAAGGAACTCTGGAACTGTACTCTGGTACAGCTCTATTCCTTGGAGGAGGAAGCTCCTCCCTCCGTACATAGTCCCTTTTGAAGCTACTCTTGGGATATGAAGGAACTGGGTACAGGCGTATACTATTAGCAATGGCATTTATTTAAAATACACAAGAACAGCATACAACAGAAAACATCTGCATACCAGGTGGTCTCCTATCATAGGACCTTGGTGGCGGAGCCACTGGGCGGGGCCTTGGCGGAATGGACATAACCGGTCGTCGATCTCTCAAACCAACCGTCCTTTTAAAACCACGATCCATTACGGGTGGTAGACGTGCTGGAACACCTCTTGTTCCACATACAGGGATGCTACGCGGAAATGGACGGCTCCATGGACCCCTTACAGCCCGAACTGGAACACGTCCATGTCGGTAATCACCTCGAGAGACATGTTTCCCTTTGCCTCTCTGAAGTGGCCTTGATAGTCTAGCCCTGACTTTAGCCTGAAGTAGAATAGCTTTTCAGTGGAACTGATCGGCAAACAAACAAGAGCACTAAAAGTAAAGCACCAACCTTACTATCCCCTTCGCCCAACTCCTCATTATTGATGCTTTTAGCACAAGTAACTGCAGCATCATGGGTGTTAAACGTGACAAATCCGAAGTCCTTTCTCTTGGCTGATGGCATATTACGTGCAAGTTCAACCTTTTCAATCTCACCATAATTCTTTAGGAGTTCACGGACACGATCCTCATCCCAAGAAGCAGGAAGCCCATCCACGAACACTGTCTTCACCTGAACTCACAAATGTTTAATCAGTACCAGCTAATGAATAGCAGATCAAAATTTCTAGTCATGATTCACACTATTTTCAGGGAAAATCAAAGAAACTACAGTCTGCACTGAAATTTTGTCCCTCAACCTCTATGCTCTACACATTGGTAAGAGACTGGAACAATATCAACTATTGGTTTACTCAAGCATCAATACTGAGGAAAATGATCTCACCATAAATAAAAGGAGCAAAATAGCCCCCCAAACTAATCAGAAAAAGAGAATCTACCAACACCTGCTCAAAGGCTACAGGCACCTAAAACAAGAAGCGAATCTCGGTGGCAGGTAACTCGACAGGGTAAACAAAACACCAGACGCTAACGTAGACAAGCTTAATCCAAGTACATTACCTGAGCCATGATCTCATCACCTGGGTCAATGAAGGAATCTGCAAAAGAAACCTTAGCAGGCCTATCAACACCAAACACAACATCTCTCTTCTGTAAACGCTTAAAAGCATCCATGGCATCTGAACGCGAAGTAAATTCCAAAAAAGCAAAGCCTCGATTCATTCCCTCATTATTACTGTCTTCAACCAATGTCAGATCATCAATATTCTCAACACCATAATGCTTTAACTTCTCTCTCAACTGGAAGCACATTGAAGATCAGTTGGACATCAGTAGCGCAAAGAGCTCACATTCTTTAACATTAATGAATATAACTAGATGCTTCATCATAAAAATCGATTTATCCTAATCTACTTACAGCTTCCTTTGTCCATGTCTTGCAAATATTACCCAAAAACAGGGTATCAGTGTCTTGACTGGGCGTAACACCACATTGTTTCCCATGAACCTGAAGTTTTGGGATGCCAAAAACATAATTTAACATATGATTAAAAATCAATTGCCAGCAGAACTACAGGAACAGAAAAATACCACTGGATTCCTCAGCTCAGTACAAGCTCGTTTTGCTTGTTCCACAGTTGCAAAACGCAGGAATGCAAAACCCTTGTTCTTCTTGGTCTGAGGATTCATCATGAGCCTGACTTCAACAACCTCACCAACTTCACTGAAGACTTTCCTAAGGTCATCCTCAGCAGCATCCTTGTCTAAGCCTCCGACAAAAACCTCAAACTCCTTCCGCTTGCGCCTTTCTTTAAACACCTCATGGTGTTCTTCTTCCTCTGCATGATCAACCATTTCAACATGTTCCTCTCTGCCACGTGCATCCTCATCATCACCCTCAATTTCCTCATGGACATCTTCAATTTCCTCCTCAACCATTTCTCCTCCTTCATCTTCAACATCCTCACCCTCTATAGGATCTTCCTCTATTTCGACAACCTCCTCCTGCACATGGTCATGTTCTATTTCCTTCTCATCATAATCCACACCACCATATTCTTCAGGTTCATATTCAGGATCATTATCCTCTAAATCTAACCTCTCCCCTTTTTCATACTCGTCAACTGACTCTTTCACATCTTCATCTTCTGCCAGTGAAAAGAAATGAGATAAAGATATCCAGCCCAGTTCAGAGTTTGAAATCACATAAAAACTATACGTCATGTTTCAACCAACTTAGAAATGAGGTTTATCGGTTGACTTCATATTCAATCTGAAGCGGGACATGTTTAGAACGTGCAAAGAGTGTCTTCCTCCAATAACAAACATTCCAGAGATCTAGCAGAATATTAATTTTGCTCACAAACATATTCTGGGGAGAAATATTACTACATTACATATGGCACCATGCAATTCTGCATATTGAGCAAGTTTCTATTCTGTTCTCCATTTTGGCAGTACGAATAACCTACTAACTTTTCTTGTTTCCTCTTCTCAATATAGAAAAACTAAAATATATTCTTGGTCTATTTGTTAATAGAATAATCAACCATTCGACAACTCCTGAAAAATCCTCACATGCTTCCGCTTCTCATATGGAAGCATCAAGTATCAGAATAAAGTTCTCCAAACTGCACTGACCATATAACAACTTGAAAGGAAAATGGAAAAACAATAGTTCTCTTAAGCCTTCCGTTTTAATTTCTTATAGATCTCATCTAATCATTTAGCTCAATTATTCAGCCAACAATCTCGTAATAAAAGTTCAAGAAAGTACCAGAAAAGCCAAATAAAAACCTATCAATTAATACTAACAGCCAGGGAAAAAATAACATGCAACATGAAACTTGAGTCCACAGAACAATTCCAGCTATCAGGGGACAATAAAATCAGCGAAAGTCAGAATCTAAATTTCCCTTGTGAACCCCTTTTTTCACTAACGCTTCTCTCTCATTCAACTCTCTTCTTTTCCCTCTTTTTTCCCTACCCCACAAAAATGGTGCATGCCGTAAAAATGAAACTGGATCGTTGGGATTTCATATCTAAAATTCTTATTCAAAAACTACCAAAATTCATGACGGCACAGAATTTCATACTGTGTAACTGTATGATATACGAAATCTGAACCCAACTACAAAAAATAAAATCTCAACTATACCCTTCCTCAGAAGGCATCCAAGATGCGATCTTCTCCTATAAAGAAAGAAACAAGCCACAGCAAATAAAAATGCATAATTAAAAGACCACGAATCTTACATCAATAGAAAGGACCATACGCTTTCTGAAAGAAACCATCAAAAGACAATCTTTTAACATAGAAAAAGAAATAAACCATGGATAAAGCACAAGAAGACCTTCAATTTGGAGATGTTACTCTCCCGCATGCAGATAAGAAGGCATAATACTCATATATACGCAGTTTAGAATCTGAATACATGCGCAAGTAATTAGTTAAAGGAAAACAAGCTTTCAGGAAATTGTTATTATTCAGGATTACCCAAAATTCCAATCCTCATGATATTCTAAATACTGAAAATCAGCCACTCAAAACGGCAATCATATGTTGCATAAGGGAAAAACAAAAGAAAAACCACGTCGGCACTAATTCTGTACTTACTTTTCACAGAAACCACTCCCTTGTCTTCTGATTTAACTTCAGGCTCTCTCTCTGGCTCCATCTCTTCACGCGGCACCAACTCCGCCACCGCCTTCTCCTCCACCTGTGGAGGAGGCGTTTTCTCTTCAACGACCTCCTGTTTGACTTCCGTCGCAGGTAGCTTCTCCACCTTAACCTGTTCCTCAACTTCCGGGTGCACCTGCGGTTGGGCTTGGGCTTTCCCTCTCCCGCCCCTTCCACCTCTCCTCGACCCCGGCCCCGCCGGAGTCCTCTTCACAGCCCTCGGAGGCATAATTTATAAACTTTAAAAAAAAAAAAAAGATACCAGCGAATCAAAATCTTCAAGAATCAGAAAACAGGAAAAAAGGAATACAAATTATTCTGAAACGCCGATTTAAATATCCGTTAATCTATCTCGAAAGGCTTACAGACGTATGACTGCCAAAGGTGGTTGGAAACCCTAACCGGCATATATAGGAGGGGGTCAATTGTCATATAACCGCTTGAACAGGAAGGATTGGTGCAGATGCCCTCATCCACTGACACGTGTTATAAAAAATAAGATTGGAACGTGGAAGACTGTAATTGGGCGTATCAACATAAGCAAATGTTGAGTTTCAGGTCATTCATTGTGCGGGTTGTCCTAAGAGAGGCAGGAAAGCCGCCTCAATGTGTTGCCACGTCAAAATGGAACTAATCGATTTCTTTTCCTGAAAATTAATCCGAATTGTTATCCAAGCATAATTTCTTTTAGGGATATACTATATGTATTTTTTTTAGATAATATGTAATGCGAAAATTTTTCATTATTTTTTATTTAAAAGAGTTTTTAAAATTTTTGAAGCATTTGAAGTAGAAAAACTTAAATTTATAAATAACGATAAAAAAGTTTTGAAAAAATATTAATTTATTTAATTACTCATAATTTTATATCAATTTATATATAAAAAACTTTAAAATCGATCTTAAAATGCCTGATTTTAAAGTCGGCAGCTTAGATGTCAAATTTTGCCAAATAATAGTAGAATATGATGTCAAATTATACTCCAGTGAAGAACAACCTATTAGTAAAATTTACAGACAAGTTCTACCATAATCTGACGAAATTTGCATGCAAGTTTTTTCAAGTGGTGACGAAATTTGCATGCAATTTTCATCACGTACTGGCGAAATTTGCTGCAAATCTCGGCACTTGGTGGCACAACTTGAAACTGTTACAAAATTATAAAAACTTCTTACAAATGCGAATTTAACGATTTTTTACCTCAAAATCGAGATAATCCTTCGTACAATCTTTGCTTATTGTACTAAATTTACTTGTTTTTTATGAAAAAACTGATTTTTTTCGATGTATTGGTTTAGAGAGTTTTAAAATGTGAGAGAGAGTTTAAGAAAATTAATGTTTTTCATAATATATATAGTTTAAAAAACTGCATATATAAATAATGTTTCTTTTATGCAATAAAATCTTTCAAACAAAAGTTAATTCAAATATACTTATATTTTTAACTTGCTAGAGTAAGCACAATAGTGTAAGAATGTTCCTTTAAAAACAAAACAATGCAAGAATGAAAGTAACAAAGGACTTTACTTAACCATTTATTAGTCGTGCACAAGTCGTGTTGAGGAAGACAAATTATTTGTTACATATAGGTTGTAATGCAATCAAATGCAAAATATTTAATATAAATTATAGAGATTTTTTTATTTTTTTTTAAAATAAAGAATTTAATAAGTGTGACTTAACGTCCAATTCATAATTTGTTTCAATAAAAGCTTGCAATTATCAATAAATAAATATATCTTAATATTATATCTCCGACTTTTGGCTTTAAAAATAAATTTGATTGCTGGTTGTTAATCAGTGTGAAGGTTGATTGGACCGATATAATTTTTGATAAGGGAGATCACTCAGGGTAAGATTCTTTACACTCAACGGGTACCCAAAAAAAAAAAGAAAAAAAAAAGACGAGCCTACTCCTTGGTTGTTCCAACTTAAGATACATTTGGCTTGGTTTTCGGGTTGGAGGTTCTTTTTAATTTTTTTTATGAAATTTATATTTGACTATTATGATAGAAAAAATGAACTCCATAATAAACTTTTCAAAAAACTTAAAATGTTTTTATTAAAAAAAGAAACAATATCCTTAAAAAAAAGTAACAATCTAAGTGCAACCTAAGGTGATTGTTTAGGGCCAGAATGTAGTACTTGTACAGCTGTTGCATATCCTGATTAATTTTTGCATGCCACAATGCTAGAAAATCTCATCCCAAAGCCGAGTAACAAAAGCAGTTTTTTCACTGGAGACAAACTATCAGTTTGAAGAAAACTAATTTTACAGCTTCCAAAGAGAGGGAAAATCAATGTCAGAAAATCCCAAACCCAATTTAAATACACCCTTAAACTCCTGTAGTCTGAAACCATAGTTCCACATCTGTTACAATGCCACGAGCCTCTTCAATTTCTGGACCTTCCTCTTGTTCTGCCTCTTCCAACTCAGCCTGAAAGATCATATGATCAGAATTTCTCATCAGCCAAACAATTAGCCCATGAAATTTGACTACACGAACGTGCGAGTATCAAAAGCATGTTAACAAAGAGAGAAGAACACAAAAATGAAACATAGGCACCAGATAGTCAGAAACAGCTGTATCGCCCTTCTCAAAGAGGCAAGATTAAGTTTTAGTTAACTTTGTTCTTCAAAATCACAACATTGCAATAGCATCAAAAAACCCTTATATTAGAAGGCAACATTTTCAGTTGTTTTTAGCTGCAAGGATGATGGTATAACCAAAAGTTTTGTGTCAGAGAAGCAGCACTTGGTAATAATATAGCACACGGTTAAAGATGAAATGCATCCTAGAAACACAGTTGTTTATCACACTCCAATTAATTAAGTCCCCAAGGGGTTATCATTACAAGTAATTAGGCAAGTCAGAGTGTTTTTCTTTGACTTCAGTATGGCATAAGTGCTAAAGTACTTTAACAAGTATTTTGATCCTCTTTCACCTCAAGAGGCCAGGACCAAAATACAACTAGCACAGAAACTTTATTGACTTCAATTAAATATCGTCATAAAAGGAAAGAGAAAATGGTATTATTTCGAGCAGCATACATTTCCAGGCCCAGTTAAATTACAAAATAGCAAGTAGCCCATATCCCTATCTTAGAAAAACAACTGAACTCCAAAAGAACAAGCTTAAAGAGCTATATTTGCAGCATCAATAAAGTAATAATGCTAAAGAATGTGTGTAATAACTTATAACTTCTGATTTGCTAATATTGTCATTCCCCAGGCAAAACATCATGGGACTAAAGTAAGAGTTCCGGTTTTTCCAACATTGTTTTGGGATTCCAGACAAAATAATTTTCTGTGCTTCAAGGCTGAAAAAAATAGCAAGCAAATAAGCTTCATTATATCACTCTTAAACGTGCTAAGCTAAAAAGTTCTGGAATTGAAATCCAAGTTACTGACATTTCGAGTTCAAATATCCAACAATGAGTAAATGGAAGCCATCTGGTTTGAGTTGTGAAACTTCAGTAGGCAAGTATACAAATAACTAAACCAAGCCTTAAAAAGCCTACTTCTTTGTCCTTTTCTCCTAGAGAAATGGTTGAGAACTGGGATGATTGATTGGATTCTTAAAAATTACAAAGGAGAAATATTTGCAGAATTGTTATTTGAAGCACTCGTGAAAAATAGAAGCATACCAGAATTGCTTTTAGGTCAGCCAATGCAGCTTCAAGCCTTTTGTGGCAATCAGGAATCATCATCCGAGATTCAGCAAGGACACTTTCCTGGTAACATATCAGACAAATAAAAGGTACGCAAAAATTGTTTCAATTCAAAAAAAAAAATTGATAAAAGTGTTCTAATTCAATCCAGAAAGAGTTCTCTATTCTCCTATTCTTTTATTTGGGCATGTGTTTAGTTTAAGCAATAAGTCCAGAAAATGGATATATTATTTTAAATAGTAAATTTAGAAAATGCCAGCATAATGGTTTTGATAGCTCGTTATATTACAAACTACAAATAATACAGTTTAGCAGTAGATGGAGACACTTCCCCCACCCCCTCCACCCTCCCCACCCCCAAAAAAAAAACTTTCTATTTAAAATGTAATAAAAAGTCTAATCTATTCAATTCTCTGAAAAAATACTATATTACAACATTTTCCTATTGTGAAAATTAGAATTTTCCCAAGAAAGTTTTTCCTTGTTCTTGGTAAGAATAGCACTTTCCTTTTGGTACAACTGGATAAGTGGTGTTTAAGATGGGTAAGAAAGTGTGCAAATAAAAAGAAGTGGTCTCAATCATAGTTTAGCATTCAGAAAACGATTGGCTACAAGCATTCAGTAATCAGAAAGATGTTAAACAAGGCTCATAAGAAGACTATCTTTCAGATGGATTAGAAATCCCTAGGCAATTTACCAGAATAGAGCTCAAACTAACTGATTACTCAATATCATACACCAGCTACCAAGGATCAACTCACAATGAGCACAAGTATTACTTTTACAACCATTAGACTTTACTAATTCAGTGATTTGGAAATATCAAAATGTATTTAGTAACATTTATCAAATGCACTTCTATAGGGAATCTTGACTGCAATCAAGATTCAAGAAAGGAAGCAATTTCGGCATGAACTTATATATTCGTCTCTAGTTTGATTGAACTATGAGCAGCAAGTTCCAGATTCAACTTCGGGAGTTCCAGAACGCAGTATTTGTGAAGTGTGATCTCCAAATAAATTATCTGGTTCTGCACTGAGTCAGCAAGCCAATAGTATTGGTCTCAACTGCAACGCAATTTGGTTCCAATAATGAGCAGCCACACCCCACTCATATCTTTGAACCATTATCCCTTCTTGCCTAATTAGATTCGGGAGTATAGCGTGCTTAGCAGCAGCAGAGCAGCCAAATCTTAATGTCAATATCCACTTCTAGGACTTGTAAGCGTAATAAAGCTAACTCTTTTCAAGAAATGGACCTATTCTCGTTTCTAATCAATAAAGTAGCAACAGCGAATTCATAAACTATACTTAGTGAACTTCCCAATTGGTACAAGATCCAATTTCTTAGCTTTCCTTCATATACCAGAGATTCCGAGCCCTGTACTGACGATCAACCTTTGTGTCTACTACCGATTACTGAAACCGAATTCAAGCTATTTTACCAAGCCATCATACCAAATGGTCTTTCCTATGATCCTAACCCAAATGCGCAGAAAGTAGAAGCGCTACCTGTTGCTTGAGGTCATAGGGGTCGGCGCCCTTGGCCTTCATGTCGGCTGTCTTGGCGGCCTCTCTATCTACCTCTTTCTCATAGGAATGCAGCTCTTTCATAATACGCTTGCATTTTGATGCTTTTATTTTCAGATTCCTCATTGTCGTGGCCATTATCAGGAAATGCGGCTGAAACAAAACACACAAGGATCATCAACAAAAGAAAAGAACCCATCTTTTTGTCCCAACCAGAAGATTTTGCAGAAGATCTAAGTGAATTTTCTTAAGTTGCGCTCACATTCTTCGAACGGGGAGATCAGAGTGGCTGACGGAGTCCTCGAGCAGTGAGACCAGAGCGTGCGACCTGCTTCGAGGGAATTGCTTGAGAGGATGCTAATGTGTTCTCATTGGTGAATGGTGAAAGCTTTCATTTTTTCCCTCGAACTCGCCGGTGAACGCATTCATGAGTGCTTGTACACTATTATGCGTCAGGCTATTCCACTCACAAGGTCAGCCAGGTAAAAAACCAAGCAGTGTGACAGATGCTGTCTGGACTTGACTCGTCTTCCTTGTAGGCTCCAGGTCAAAGGCAAATATTTGAAGTATACAATTTTAAATTTGTTTATATATAATTTCATTAGAGATTTCAAACAACATAGACGTTTTTTGATAACAATTACAGAAGTCAATTCAAGCACTAATATAATAAAATTTTACTACATTTGTAATTTATCATTAACGATTCAATATAAAAAAATAATTAATTAATATATTTGTATAATTAAAGTGGAATCTCTTCTATCTCTGGATTCCATGTATTTGTTAAAATGTCCATTCCATGAAATAAAAGCGACTCCACACAGCTATATGAGAAGTTGTATCATACGGTGGAAACGACCTCCAGCTTGATGTTATGGCACAGTTCTTGCGGGCTTTGCCCAAGAATGCATACACGCAATGTGTCTCGACCATTGAAATGCATTCGTGGTTGCATTATTTGATTCAGCACCGGTATTATTTGTTGCATTTATGGCAGCCAGAGAGGGTCTAAACCTGTTCCAATCTTTGAGGACAGTAGTCAAATCAGAAACCTTAGCACTTATGCTCCGGCAACAATTGGCGTGGACGGTGGAAACTGCTCCGACATCTCTGCTATCGCTGCAGAAACCACTGAAAGAGAGGGTGTCCAAGAACCTTACTTTGAGGCCTAGTTGATTGACCACTCCGTCGCGTATCAGATTTGCCAAGACATCTTGCTCTTTCAACCCCGTCGCGTTCTTTCCTGAATCATACCAAACCTGGAACAATGATATGGTCTTGTTGTTTGCTCTGATGTGGTAGAAGCCGGTGTTGATTAAGTTCAATTGTGATCTTGGATTGCCATTGAATTTGTCTGTGCTTATTTGCAAATCATCTGTTTCGTTCAAGTTTAGCTTTGGAAATGGGTTCCTTAGCCAGATTACATCTGTATCCTGCAAAGCAAAGTGGCAAAATGATCAGTTTGTTAACTGGACTAAACGGCAAGTCAAAGAGAGGTTTGGTATAGGTTTAGTGAAATTATTATTCACAGTAGCAGGTGATATTCAGTGTCGGTTGTGGATGGCTAGAATTGGCCTCAGCCTAGGTTTGAGTCTAAAATCCAATCATGTAAATGCTACATACTTTGGCAAGGCAAGGTAGAAACTAACATTCAATTTTGCTCATAATAACTTTTCTTTTAAACAAGACTTATCATATTATTAGTAAAAATTACATATGATGTATAATCAATTATAACATAAAATTATAGCATTACTAAAAAATATATAATTTTATTATAAAAAAGACAAATCTTATATTATACAGAAGAACTTTTAACTTCTAATTAAAAAACTTTAAAATAAATAATTTAATGTTTCTTATTTTAATAGTATATTTTTAATTTACTTAATTATAATTCATAACACTGAGTTGTATTGTTAACAAACAAGATTATTAACTGACGGTGACGAATAAAGTTAATATTATAATATAGCTTTTGATTGCAGTACATGAATTTAAGCCCCAAAGACAGAAGGATTCATGGGTCAAAAATAGGGAGGAAGAATTCATGAGAAGAACGCCCTCTTGTAATGGGGAAGAATTCATGCGCTGGAGGAAGAATGGCCTTAAATGACGGACTCCATTTTAAGCCCCAGAGAAAAGCATTAGTTAGATAACCTAATTATAAAGTTGAACAAATATGGATTTCTGGCTGAGAAGTTCATGGAACTACGGGCTGTATTCATAATCACACAAACAATATGAATACCCTCTTTTCTCCAATCTCCTCGTCAAACCTAACTAGTCCAACAATAATACACATTCCGAAAGCAAATGCGTCGCCCTTTCTTGTGAAACTATCCAACTCTTGAAAATTATGATAATCATGAAATCTATTAATATAATTTTAAACAAGAATATCTTAAATTAAAATAATATTTTTAATAAAAAAACTATCATTTTCATTTAGTAGTATCTCCCTGATTAAAAGTACGATTTTGGAGAATCTCACAAACAGCAAACTTGGCCTATCAACTCTAACTCTTAGTTGGGAAAGCAACCCCATTATCTCCATAGTATTTTTTAAAAATTTGTTTTTTTTTAACATGATTCTTTAAATGGTTAGAATTTGACCGGATTATGAATTGGACACTCAAATCAAATTGTTAGAAAGCAACTACTACCTACGCAGCAGCAAACAACGAATAAGCAAAACTTGTTAGAAAGAGACTGCAACTAGTTGGAAAGACTCGGATGATCAACTCCTAATGGAACTTCTCTTCTTCAATTTGATTCCATCTACAATTTATACCATTCAACCTCTGATTAGACAGCATGGCATTTCTCCTTCGAGAATCCAAAAACTATGTATGTAGATTTTAGTTGGGAGAGTTAGTTTTTTAAAATTTTATAAGAGATGTTTTTGTGAGAAAAAAATAGAATTCAATTGTGTGTCTAACCTTATCAAACGTTACTAAGCTTTAATCCAAATGATTTATTACTATTATAATTAATCGTCACCAATTAGCAAGAGTTTAAAAACTAAGCCAAAATACACCTACATCTGGCTTTCGAAAAATAATTGAATTACCGTGAAGATGAAGTCGTAGCCGAGCTTGAGAACATCTAAGAGAAAAAGAGTTCTAGCCCACATCATCTTGATAAAATCTGCCGACATATACAGTTTCTCTTCTGCGAAATCCACACCGTCGGTCACCAATCTGTAACAGTTCAAGCGCCGGAATTTACACCTTTCGTAGGCAGTTTGATCCATGGCCACTACCACCCGCTTGTCGAGCAACGGCCTTGTTTCTTCTCCAACCCAGAAACCCTCAAGAAACAGATCAAACATGGTCGGGTACCGACCGTTGTGCGGCTCCACATATGCTCTATTCACTACAGCGATGATCACAGTCTTGTCCGCCATTGAAGCCCTGCTCAAAGCTTCTTCCAATTCATCTCTTGGAATTGTAACATTCAACGACTGCATGATCAGAAGGGATCATTAATTCACGCACAACAGCATATATCGTCAATTACTACTGTAAGCAAGAAAAAGAAGAAGACTAATGATGCTTACAGAGTCCGGTGATAGCGTTGCTGACTGATGTTTCTGGAAAGAAAACTTGAACGATGGCTTTGAGGTCCAAGAACAGAGGAGGACCAAGGCGAAGAGGAGAATAGAGCAAATTGCAAGATTATTGATGAAGTTCTTGGGACGATCCATATTTTCTAACTTCAAGAATTCGTATATTTTCATGTACTTATGAATTGACACACACGGACGAGAAAATCTTGAAGTGAAAGAAGCATCGGATCTCCTCAACGGGAGGACTGAACAGAAGTAGGGACGTCATGCGAGGCACCTGATGGCCTGGATAACGTTAATAAATATATCAGATTCAGCAAAAAAGGAAGACATATATAGGAGGTTTAGGTCCTATTCACATTCCTTTCATGCATGTGTTTCATCCATATTTTAAAAAAAATATATAGAATAATAGCTCAGTTCTCCTTACCAGTCTGCTAGTCTTCATTCGATTAATATTCATGCCGTATACTACGAGATATCAAGAAAAAAGAAAATGTCATATATTAGGATTTAGGAAAGTCATTCGTTTCCATAAATTTGCCACATTCTATGAAAGTCTCCTCTAATTAGTCCAACTTCAGTGGTCCAGAAAATATATAAGGAAAAAAAGAAAAGAAAAGAAAAGAAAAGAGGGAAACCTTTCTGGTTGGTCTTCGATTAGCATCAAAATAAATTGAAGGGGACAAGTCAAAAAGACTCTTCCGGCAATGTATGCATTCCCATTTATTCCAATGCTTGAAGCATTCAAAGATAGAACTAGAAAAGTCTGCCACGTTATAGTTTCGTTGAATTATTTCTGTCTATATTGATGAAAAGTTGTCCAAAACTGCATCGCTAAAATAAATTCCTTTTGATTATGGCCATAAAAAGAATTTCAGGATTTCGTTTTCTTTTACCTTTTAGTCAAAACAACAGATGCTTAAAAGAAAAAAAAAATCAATCAATCACCTTCCCGTTTGGAGTGGTTAGTTGATAGTTGCAACAAAGCTCTCAAGTAGTTAACCTAAGTGGTTAAAGGTGTGGTATGTGTACACTGGGAGGAAGACTTTACCTCCGTGATCAAATGCTTGAACTGGGTTATACTTTGTTTGGAAAAATAACAATCTATCATTTGTTTAATGATCAAACTCGGAATGTGTATTAACTCAGATAATCTCTTCCAAACAAAAACAAATTAGAACAAGCTTTCTTCATGAACCATAATGAGATTAGGAAGCTACATACTACTTAGGTCGCCTTGGTCGGAAAAGTATCCAATGTGGAAGCTGATAAAAAGCAAAGAAAACATAGATTTGTGCCTGAACTGGTCCGATTTTATTATCTAGTAGAAAACAAAGAGAGTTTTCAGGGGAAAGTGATGGACAGAAAATGGTAGAAAATTCGGCCGAAGCAAATATCAAAGCCCTCAGACAAGTTTAAATTCACCTGCTTCTAGATAAAAAACAAAGAGCATGTACAGAGGAGCTCAAATGATGAGATAGACCACACTCAAGTCCTGTGAGTAAGATCTGATTGGCATATTTCACCCCAGCAAGGAGAAGAAAAGCAAGAAAAAAGAAATACATACACATCCCCTAGACAAAAAGAATGCACAGAAAAACTTCTTTTGCTTTCCAATCCAAATAGCAAAACTAATAGAGAGAACTGATTCTAGAAAGAACTTCAGCATCAATTCACTAAGCAAGTCTAGAGCAGGATGCACGCTTTGAGTCTGTTCTTGTGTTTCTTGGGCTTTGGGGGCCGTAGAACAACCTTTATTGCAGCATCAAAAACAGCCTTCACATTCTGCACATCAACTTCACTCAAACTAACTGAAGCATGATAACCGCAGTAAGAGCAAACATGATTCATGAAGTTACCAGCTGTGTCTTAGCACTGCACTCCACATACGCCATCGCTCCTATTTGCTTCTTTAGTTCTTCGCCCTGTAAGATATAATTATAGAAAATGTAAACTCTTAAGAATCAATTATCCCCTGAATATTTTTTGGAACGAGTAGACACAGCATATGATTCAATTGTTTGACATCAACTTTTGGTGCAAAAACTATTTTATCAGTAGACTAGCATTTTAGTTCCCTCTGAACCTAACATAGTTTAACGGCAGCACTTAAAATTGCCAGACAATAGTGCCGGAAAATGTCATAGAAATCAATACTGCTGTAAAAAAAGCAAACTCTGTTAAGACTTGCAAAAAGCCTTTATCTGTAAAAGCAGAGCTGGAATACTGGCGATTTCCCCAATTCTTTCAAGTTGTCAGAACCTTACAGTTGGATGGTCCTTTCTTTCTCAGTGTTGACTCTTACATGTTTAGATTTGAGAAAGAGTGTGTAATAGAAACACAGCATAGCATGGACTATTGAACTACTAATACAAGTCTTAATCATCCCCTTAATAATAGAATGGAGCTAGCTGAAGAAAGATTACAAAAAGTAACTTCCCAAGGAAGACATGAATATGTTTGAGTTCTATGCAAAATGTAATCATCTCGTAAATAGCACTCAGATAATCTAACTCTCAGCCAAATATGACTTATTGCATAATAGCATTGAGCGAACCAGAATCCGAAAATCTTTTACTTTATGTAGCTATTAGTACGGGACTGCTGAAGCTGGGATTCATCCTCTTTATTTTTCTTTCTTGCATTTCTGGTCAGAGGAAATATTATATTTCACAAGCTATATTGATTTGGGCAGTACGAAGCTCAAATAAAAGTATTATTTACCTGTTCTGTGGAAATTGTGTATGCCCCTGGATAGTCCAGTTTGAACAGCTTGTCATCTCTTAAATCTGAATTTCCAGTGAAAAACAATGAAGAAGAGTGGGAGAGCCCTCATAATTGTTTTATGAGAAAGTAAAAACGTGTCCAGCTTGAAAATGCTTGTTCCCGCAGCAAGAGAGAAAATGGGTTGGATGAGTAACCGACAGTTTGATGTCTCAGTATTACCAGTAATTTGCTAAATCCCCCATTTTTCAAGAGCAGATTTGTTTGTCAGCATAAGGTGATACAAAGCTCCGTTTAGAAAGGCACACTCTTAGTTTTAGCTAGGTTAAGATAGTCATTAGTCAAATTCAAACTCAAACAGATATAGCAAGATAAATATGCACATAGGGCTTAACAATACTCCTGATAACATATTTTACCATATATTTCTTACTAATAGAGGCACTATTGCTGAAATTCCAAGCTCTACCTATGTGAAACAATGACTGAAAAGAGATTTAACTTTGAAAAAGAGAAAGACAGGAATACTATTGCTCTTTACATATTTGGAATTCTTGGAAACTTTGTGCTTAAGCAAAAAGCACATCTTTACAACCACCATTACCAGAAGCAATGAAATCATGCAGAAAGAAGAATACCTAGTTTGGTCCCCACCAGAACAATGGGCACTGATGGTGCATAATGCCTCAGTTCTGGGACCCACTTCTCCAACATGACCACGAGAAAGCAAAAAGGAGAAACCATCAGCAGACATGGACCTGAGAACTATGCTGCTTAGGAATAAAATTGAGACTCAATGTGGGGAAATGCATACCTTTTTTGATATATTCTCAAAGCTAGGACGACTTATTAGAGAAAAAGCAAGGAGGAAAACATCAGCCCCTCTGTAACTAAGAGGCCTTAGTCTGTTGTAGTCTTCTTGACCTGAAATAAGCAAATTGAAATTTGAAGACAATGATAATTCATCAGGACCAGCTAACCACTTTATTTCATCATTACCAAAGAGGCATCTTATTTCTGACCATTTGTCTAAGGAATTTTGTCTTCTCTATGTGCAAAAAAAAATTATCTTGAAAACATATGGTGAGAAACATGCTAATACCGATCACACTGCATATTCACTGGGAGCCTTTAATAATTGTCTGAGGTTGACCATCCAGTCACATGGTTTTTCATCACTACAACAGGGGAATAACAGTATGCTCAAATGATGGATTATTTTTAATTTATGCTTTTGAGAAAATGAATCAATTTTATGACCGTGATATCATCCGCAGATTCTACCATTTTTCTGTTTCAGATTGTTCTTCCGGGCAAAACGCTTTGCTTCAAGCTTCATATCGGATCATGCTTAAGAGACAAGAAGAATTTCTTGAAGAACTCATTTGGGAGGATATCTAATATCTCTTTGTTGATATTGCAGTACAACACCAGCAAGCAGATATCAGATAGAATTTAACTACATTTACAACTTTCTTTTAAGCTTTGAAATGGGAGCAATTTTGAGAATCAGTAAGAACCAGAATAATTGAATTGAAACTTTAAATTCAATTCTTTAGTGTATACTCTACATATAACACTCCAATCCTAAAGCCTAATGTTTCAGGAGATGAAAATTTGAATCAACAAGAATTCAAATCTGGATCGAAAAAGATTCCAATTGAAAGAAAAAGTTAGAAGATCCATATTTTGAAAATCAGAGCTAATTGTGGAATCGGCCATAAAAAATTTAGCCGAAAGAACAAATGCTAACAGCATTATAGTTATTTTGGCATAAAATTTAAGTCAGGTGCATCCATTCGTGCATCCCAAATTTCAATTCAAAAACCAAGATATGGGTAAGAGTTGTACCAGTAGTGTCCATATTTGAAAATCAGAGCTAATGGGAACTAGCCATCAACAAATTTGCTCAATGAACAAATACTAACAGCATCTCATTTTTAAGACAAGTGCATGCATTTTTGCGCCTTCCAAGTTTCAATTCAAAAACCAAGACATGGTTAAGAGTTGTACCTGCAGTATCCCAGAGACCAAGATTCACAGTCTGACCATCCACACTTACATTGGCACTAAAGTTGTCGAAAACAGTTGGAACGTAATCCTGAACACAAACCAAACCCAGATCGGAAAAGGGAAAAGGAAAGAACGCATACTCCAGATTAAATAGCAGTGAATATGAGGGAAAGAAAAGGAAAGTAAGACTTTAAGAGTACAGTGGGAAAAGTGTTGCTAGTGTAGGAAATGAGGAGGCATGTCTTGCCAACAGCTCCATCTCCAACAGTAACACATTTGATGAACTTTGTTGCTGTTGTTGCAGCAGCACTAGTGTTAGCAACTGCACTTGCACTAGTCATTTCATCATACGGCAAAAGATCACCGCTTCAGTTGATCAGAAATGTCAAGAAATAACAGTCCAGCAAGCTTCAATCTTTCAAAATTGAACAATCAATTGTACAATATATATGAACTACAGAAGTTGAAGAAACAAATTAGAAGAATCAAACCGAACCAATTTGAACGTTTACTGGTCTGAACATGCCAATCGTTGGATGAAGAGAGAATTGATATATACTATAAGTGAAATAAGGGGAGGAGAGTGGGAGACAAGAAAAGCTAACAAGACTTTCTATGAGCCATTCTCGGCAGGAAAGTTATGAGATAACTTTATTTTGCGCTGTCAGAGCGGCAAAAGGAGAAATGGGGGACCCCTAATCCAAAATCCAAAGACCCTCACGCGCTTGCACTCTCCTACAGTAATTGACATTATCATGCATTGCATTAATTTCTGCTGCTACAAGGTTTTCCAAAGATGGAGGAGAGCCAACCACCCAGGGCACTTGGGGCTAAGGCAGTTTTATTAGTTCTGACTCCTATTCTCCCTCATATAATTCAGTAAATTGGACCCAAAACCACTGAGACACCTGAAACTCTAATTTTTTACCACAGATACAAATCCAACAAAAAATTTATTGCATCTCTTTCACCTCTAATAATAAAAATGAGAAGCGGCTCTTAACATTAATCACAGCCCCAATCTATGATAAAAATATCCAAATTATTGTTAGTGCTTTTCTTTGTTACCATGATAATGCTCACGGCTGCAATCAACTACTGCCGAGAGATTTGCTAGTTAGTACTGGTAATCTTCCTTGGCTATCTATAACCAAACATAGTATGTAGGTCTTCGATGACCAAACCAGCTCACTGTTTTCATTGCCAATGTCACGTACATATCAATTATTTATGAAGACTTGTTTGATTTTTATTTTGATTTGGATTTAGAAAAAAAAAACTTTGTCGAATGAGGCTTTGAAGCTGTTCCGAAATGATAGAACCAGCTTGAGTCCATTATTTTATAAAGCTCTTTAGTGGATGGTAATGGGCCTATTTCGAATTTCTGATACCTACAAGTCCAGTCCAGCTGAATCCAGATGACGTTTTCTTAGCAGTTGGTCTCACGCTTTCAGAGCCTACGCGACTGATTTATCATCCGTAAAACCGAACAACCAAAAATCGCCAGAAGGAAGCTATTTATAGTTGTCGCGACGTCGGCGGGTCGCAGCAGCCGTATCATCTCCGACTGAAAGATATATAAACGATGTCGTCTCCAAGAGCTCAATTACAGACACCACCATATCCAAGTGCGGCCAGGATCGCCGATTCAATGTGCTACGCTCAGTACACTGCTTCTCTCAAGTGTAAACCACTGAATTCCCCAAAATTCTCTCTCTTAATATTCGGATACGTGTAATTTCTTTGAATTTTAGCACACAGAAGAAATAAGAACGGCGAAATTCTTTTCTATGGTTCAAATTAAAATAATCTCTTTGGAGGATTGCTTGTTAGTGTCTTGTAGTTATACAAAAAGGTAAATTTTGTTTGCTTGCTTTCCTTTTTTTCCCCCTTTTGGTAAATGTTTGCTTTTCTATTTGATTTCAATAGTCTTGAGCTTCTCTTTCTCAATTTAATGAATTTGTTTTAGAATAATGTGGTTTATGGGCTGTATGATGTGAGCTAACTTAAAGGGTCCATGGTTTGCAAATTTATACTCTTTCCAATGCAAAAAGTCGGAGGTGGAATGGACTCAAGATATGAAAAAAGAAAAAGAAGAGATCTTTTTGAACCTCTATGCTGGAATATTTCTTTTCTTTTTTCTTTTTCCTTCCTGCAAAAAGATTTTCTTTTCCTGCAAAAAGATTTCCTTTTTGCTTAAAAGAAGAATGAAAATTAAAGGAACAGGGGCGTTTTTCACTGGCAGCAAGAGCTTTACCCTTTCTTACTTTTTCTTGAATTTTGGGACTGGGCCTGTTGAATGCGTGACCAAGCCTAGACTTGCTTCAGCTGTAACATCTTATTGATCAAATCGCTTATGGCCTTTGTGTGTGTCAATTTTAGTATAAGAACTATAACTACTTCCTACCGCTTGCATATGTTTCACGAATTACCTTTTTGTCCCATTCTTCAATTGCAGGTTTGGAAGAATTTAAAGCAGATAAGAGTAAATGTCAAGGGCATTTTGATGTCTACAAGGAATGCAAGAAGAAGGAGGTATGAAATCTTCGTACAATGTTTCTCCTTATTCTTTCCATTTTTTCAGGGGTTTTAGTTTTCCTTGCTCAAATTTTGAAAAGAATGATATAAGATATCAGATTCAAAAGCTGGAATCTTTTCTTCAATTTTATGTTGATGGGTTCAATTGGAGCTCTTTGTTTATTTATTCTTCTTTTTGACAGAGAGAAGCACGTCTGGAGCGCAATAGGAGTCAATCTTTGTTCTCTTGAATTCTTCCCGATTGCTTCACCTTCATCTGGAAGATCCAGTAATATTTTGGGGGGCTTGTTGACATGGCTTTTAGCATTTAGTTGCTGAAAAATGTCTCCCCCCCCCCCCAACCGGGGGACATCTAAGAATAATAAAGCCTTCAACTTCTTTAGCCCTTCAACAAATTGAAGCTCTATAGTAAGAGAATGTTTCGGCCTCTTTGTAGTCAAAGTATAGTGTTCTCTGAATAGGGGGAAAACATTTTCAGTTCATTTATTTTGCTTTTCAAGTTGAGAACTGGAGTTGGTTATTCCCCGAGTTAACGTTTCTCACATTCATCAGTTTGCTGAAATGTAACAACACTGGAAACCACTCTAAGAATCTGTTGCTAAGTAAAGGTGAGTAGCACTCTTGGTCCTTTATAGTCATCTTCATGGTCTGAGAATGTCTCATGTGAAACTTTTGTTCACAGTTGGGAAAATATTCATACATGATTACTCTCTTTTGGTATGCTTGGTGAATTACAAATTATGTATTATTCTTGGTAGAGACCTTGAATGTTTTTCTTTTTTGTTTTATGCATCCAGTTTCTTGTTTTGTCTTGTTGTATGGGAAGAATTGTGGAATGTTCAAGTAATGGTTCAAGATATCTCTTTATTCTTGTGTCCTATTCAGGAGGGGAGAGGTTGGGTAGGTTACTTATATGGCTCTCGAACACCCTCCTCCCTATGGCGCATTAGCAACTGGAAGCAAAAGAAATTGCCAAATGTACTTGACAAGTAGATTATATACAAGAAAAATTAACAGAGTTGCTCACTTGTCTGAAGACCCAGACTTTAACTTTCATTTGAATTGAAATATTTGCTGGTCGTTAATCTCCATAAGAATTACAGCTCATCCTTGAATAGGAGATTTCATAGTCGTTTAAACTGCAGAATAACTCCATCTTCAGCCTGTATGACTAATCGGAACACGGGGGAGTGGCGATACTCTGAGGACAGAGAGACACTGAACCGTGACAGAATTAGGGACAGGATCACCTTCAATTCCGCCATAGCAAAGTGTTGGCCTGCACAGATACGAGTCCCGACCCCAAAGGGCATGTATGCTTGTGGTATCTTGCAGGCCCTTGTAATTCCCAGTGAGAACCTTTCTGGATTGAATTGATGTGCATCTGGTCCCCATAGTTGAGGATGCTGATGTAAAAATGGTATAATAATCTGAACATTTACTCCTTGGGGAATTTGAAGGCTTGTAATGTTGATGTCTTGTAACGCTTCTCTCATCACATTGGCCACTGGTGGATAAAGACGTAGTGCCTCTTGAATAACCATTGTTAGCTGCCAGTAAACTATATTAGTGAAATAAGTATAAAATGCACCTACCATGCATATGATGGTTGCAAACAGCAACGGTAGAATGGTGTTCCTACAACAACTAGAAAGGAGCTTGCGTTATATGATCTGGAAGAAAGACTGGGAAACATAACAAACTGGTGGAATGATAATGCAGATATTTTGCAAGTTTTATAGTAAAAGATAGCGTCAGACTGCAGTGTCAAATTTCATGTTATTAAGACATTTATGATATAGCTCTTCTAGGTCTCATGTTGTTCCTTTTTATGTTCATGCTATAGATGATTGAAGAGGTAGTATCTAGTTAATGATGTGCAAAGCATGCTTGTGCCTGATCAACGATCTATGGTTTTATTTGGGAAGAATTATTAGTCTATAGGAAAGACAACCTCTGTGCAACTTGCCAAGGGGTGCACTTCTGTAGTAAAAAATCTTAGTGATTAAAAGGTGGATGTCCGTCACCTTTTTCATGCTTCGAAGCTGATCTGCATCTGGAGGATCATTACCACAGAGCTCAAGCACCTCTTTACGAACACAAGCTTGCCATTCTGGATATGCAGCCAGTAACATCAAGCACCAGAATGCAGAGATAGCAGTGGTTTCATATCCTGCAAAATATACATTCTTGCAGTTGTCAATAATCAACCTGTCTGGAGCGATACTGATGTGTCCGTCACCTTTGTCTTCATCACTCTTAGCAGCATCAAGTATCGACTGGAGTAGGTCTTTCTCATGGCTAGTTTCTCTGCGTGCTTTTACTATCTTCAATATCATGGAGTCTATATCTTTCTGCAATCTCCATATCTCCCTGTTAACTTTGGTGGGGACATGCCTGCCATGGTGCATCGAATTAGCTAGTTATAGGTGATGCAGTTGAATGTTTATGAGCTTCTGTGATTCATCAAGCAAGATACTTTACCTTAATCCTGGAACTCCAAGATTCACCTGTGACATGAGGTTCTCAAGACTGTGAAGCTTCAAGTGTATCCTTTCCCCCTGGGAATAACTGCTTCCAAAGCAAGCTCTTGAAATTATATCTGCTGACAGACTTCTCATGTCTCGATCAACTCTTATTTCTACCGCTTCAAGCTGATTTTCGGTTTTGCTCTCCCAGGATTGCAAGATTCTGGTTGCGGAGTTCACCATAAGGGGTATTATATCCTTCAGTTAAGAATTACACAAGTCATTTTGCTTCAATAGAATATAGAAGCGTTCAGTCCTAGCTTCTTCCCGAGAGGTAATTATCAATAAATACCGTATCCATCAGTTGAATTTATTCAGCCTTTTAATATTTGCATAAATTGAGGAGTTACATAGCATAGAACGAGTGCAGTAGTTACCTTAATCTTGTCCAGGTAGAACTCAGGAGCAATTACTTTTCTTTGGTGCGCCCAGTAAGGGCCGTTTGATGTTAAAATGCCTTGGCCTAATAGAGGGCCACGCTCTGTTGATAAATAAGAAGGCTTCCCCAAGTTCATAGAGGTGAAAAGGCTTAATTCCTTAACCAGACCTGGATCTAATATGCAGAGTACCTGAATGTTTCCGGTAGAATACATGAATGTTGGCCCTGCCATAACATTGCAATTTACGTATCAAAAGTTTTGAGAAGCGAAGGCCACTTTAAAGCAACTGAGAATCGAAAGCTTAATTGGATGCATTGTCCAAGTTCAAATCTTGTAAACCATAGGGGAAAAATAGCCACTTCCCTCTTAGATTGCCGATATTTGGGGTTAACAGAATTATTAAAGAAAATAAAAAGCGGGAAACTAGGTAAAATAACCGGACTCATTTCTCTTTTGATCTGGGATGACTATGTGGCTGGTCTTAAGCAAGTTTCAATCATCAGCCTCAGCATACTGGCTTTTAGCAATTTCTTCTGTCTTCTGTTATTAAACTCCACTTGCCCCATCCCCGCACAATCCCGCCATTCTACCTCCTCGCCAACAAAACCCACTCCTCCCCACAACACCACCACCACAAAAACAAAAACAAAAAAAAGGAAGAAGAAAGACTGTTGACCATTCCTCTTCTATTTGCCCTACCCCCAAGCGCACCACCAAAAAAGAGAGAGAGAGAGAGAGGGAGAGAGAGAGAGAAAAAGAATCATGAGAAACACAAATGGACAAAAATTTGAGAGACCCTCAGAACATGGTACTGCAAATTGACAAGTAAAATGGAAACAGTCTTCTGTGAGGTTTGCACCTTGCGTGGAAGCATTGCTTTGTGTATAAAGGAATAGCAATTACTATTTCCGGCTTTAGTCGGATGAATAATAACATACCGTATTCATTTCGCCATTGCTCAATGTGTGGAAATACAGTGGCAGGCCAAGCATGGGATACGATTCCTCCTTGCTAAAGAGGTGGTGCCGCCGACGTAGACCGGCTTCGGAGCTGAATGTTTCTCATTTCTGGGATGTTTCCGTACAGGATAACCGGTAAAGGCCCTCTTATCCCTTGCCTCTCCAGTTTTGATCGGATTCTTCTTGGTTTAAGAATCAAGGCATGACTGAGCCGTGTGAAAATCGCCACCAGTCCTGCTAAAACCAATGAAAAAATCACCTTCATAGCTGTGAGAAATGATCCCTCTTCCATTTTCATCCCTCTCTTTCGCTTCTTGTTCCTCCACGCTTTATAACTAAGCATTTCTTCTTTTTTGATGGAAAATAACTGAGCATCTTCTTGACTCTTCAGACCCGTCAATCAGGTGCAATAGGTGTGTGTACAAAATTTGTCATTTTCTATATTCACGAAGCAATTCATAATTGTTTATTCTAGTTTGGACGAGTTGTATACGCTACAAAAAATATGCTATGGCGATTACGTCCGTTATTAATTAACGACGTCTAAAATTTATTATTAATTAGTGGCGAATTAGTAACAGAAAAATAATTTATATATTAAAAATAATTTTTTAAAATTTTAAATTAGTTCCGTCATTAATCTGTTACTAATTAGTAACGGATTAGTAACAGAAAATAATTTAAATATTAAGAATAATTTTTTAAAATTTTGAATTTTTTCGTCGCTAATTCATTACTAATTAAAGATGAATTTGCAACGAAAAAATAATTTAAATGTTAAGAATATTTTTTTAAAATTTTAAATTTTTTCGTCTCTAATTAGTAACAGATTAGCGACGAACTAATTTAGAATTTTTAAAAATTATTCTTAATATTTAAATTATTTTTTCGTCGCTAATTAGCAACAAATTAGAGACGAAAAATAATTTAAATATTAAGAATAAATTTTTAAAATTTTAGATTTTTTCGTCGCTAATCCGTTACCAATTAGCTACGAATTTACAAAAAATAAATTTTTTCGTCTCAAATTCGTCGCTAATTAGTTATGGTTTAGCGACAGAATAGTATTTTTTAAATTAATATATTTTTATTTTTGTTTAATTTAGTAATATTAATTTTCTATTTAGCATGAAGGATATGAATAGAAGTAAAATAAATTATATTGAATAATAGATATCAATTACTAAGTAAGATTATTCATATGTAATATACATGTAATAAACCATGCATTTCTAATAGTATAGTATATTAATAACACATACATATAAGATAATATCTATAAGTATAACATAAGTACAATATAACATATATGTTTAGCATATATGTGTCGAAATAAATACAAATATACATCAATAGAAGAAATAATAATTAATATATATTTAGATACTTTAAATTATATATAAATATCAATTCAAAAAAATAGTCCTTAATAAATTAAGATTTAAAATAAGTGAAGTCATATTAAATTAGTATTTAGGAAGACTTTTTATATTTTTACTAAGAATGTCATTGCTATTTTTTTTATTTTTAGCGAGAGATTAAAATTTTTGTTTTTAGTATTTAAAAACACTATTTCGTTGCTAATTCGTGGCTAATTAGCGACAAAAAATTAAGAATTTAAAAATTTATTTTAAATATTTAAAAACATTATTCCTAGCGACGGATTTGAGACGGATAGGAATAAAAAAAATATATTAATTTATAAATTAGATGTAATAATAAATATATTTATATTATAATATATTATTTAATAATATAATAATATATAATATATTAGTATTAATATAATACTATATGATAACAAAAATTTATAATATACATATATTATATGATGAAATAAAACACAAAAAGTGACTTAGCCCAGTGGAGAGAAACATCATCCAACTCCGAGAGAACAAGGGTTCGAATCCCTCTTCAAGCAAGCAAAACAAAGCATTTAAGGGAATTAAATTTGGATTGGGCTAACCTGATCCACTAGTGCCCAATCTGGTCAGGTTAGCCTAATTCATATTATTTTAAAATATAAATTCAAAATTTTTAAATAAAAATTTTAACATTTTCTTATATTATTAATTTTTAAATTAAAATTTTACTTTTGGGTGAAATCGGGTCGGGTTAACCCAATTCACATTATTTTTAAATTATAATTTATGTTCGTCGCAAATCCGTCGCTAATTAGCAACGAATTTGCAACTATTTTTCTAAAAATAATTTTTAAAATTTAATTTTATAGAATTAATAGTAATTTTTTATTTTTAAATTTAAATATATTAGTATCTGTCGCAAATTCATAACTAAATTTTTTCCGTTGCTAATTATCGCTAATTATCAACGAAAGAATGATGCCGTCGCAATTAGCGACTCTTTATTTAGCGAAGAAATTTTTCGTCGCTAATCCCGTATTTTCTTATAGTGATAACTACTTTTTGTCTCAAGCCTTTGCATCTACATGATTGCACTCGCAGTGTCTGGATGTTTCTGTAAGATATTTTTCAGCTTACTGCAGACGTTCCAACTTGAAGTGCTGCAGATTCTTGATGTCTTATAGAAGTCGTTTTGAACTTATACACAACAATTAAGTTCTGGAAATCGGGGAATTTTTAAGATAAAGTTTTATATATCTTTAATAAATATTCTTTGAAATATATAAAAATTAGCATAAAGCCCGTGCTTTGCACGGTGTATATATTACTTTTTTAAAAAATAAATATATAATAAAAAATATTTTTAAAAAGAAAATTTTATTCTAAATATCATTAAAAATATATTTAATAGTACGATCATGAGTAAGCTTATTTTTTTTAGTAACAGAGTCAAATTTTTATTAAAAAAAGTGCCATAAAGAAAAATTAACACATGTTATTATATAAATAGTTATTAGAGTTATTATAAAAAAATATGAAGCAAATTTATGTATTTAATTAAAAAATTGTGCACTAATGGTTAATCATAAGTAAATTAATATGAAACGAAAAGAAAAGAAATAAAAAATACATTATAAGTTGTACTTTTTTCTATATCTTTAAAGTAAATTAACTTTATGACATGGTTTTTCAATTATTATGCCGTAATCACCTCCTACTCCCATTATGTGTAAGAGAAAAAGAGAATTTCTTATCATTTAATTATTTATTTTGACTCTACAAAAAATATAATATATTTGCAATAAAATTATTATGAAAATTAAAAATTTATCTCCCCTTACTTGTCTCTCTCCATTCCTAAAAATAAATAATATAAAAAATAAAAAAACGTTAGTATTTTATATTAAAAATCTCAAAGAAATATTTTTTCAAAATGAAAAGATTCTCAAGTTATTGCTCAATATTTTTTTTCAAAAGAATCGTATTCTTGATCCATCACAAAGAAGTCATAGTGTTAATGCACTTTACAAAATCTTTTTTTCTTTTATATTTACTTGGTAAAAAAACAAAAACAAAAAAAAAACAATCGACTATTATATTTTCATGTCTAATGAATGTACTACAAAGTTATGCATATTCTGGTGCATAATATTTTAATAGGCAATTAGATACTTTTATCCTTAAAACTTAAAGAATGAATGATCAAATTAGATTAGTAATAGATATTAGTCTAATTGGTGTAATAGATACCAAGAACTAAACAGATAAATATTCATGAAGTCATCTCTTCAAACAAACAAAAAAAAGAAAAAAATCTTGAATCTTCACAACTTATCAAAGAAAACAAAAACTCAATAAACTTTTATTAAAATAACTAAAAATATAAAATATATTATATCATTCAATCAAAACAAAAAAAATGCATGAAAGATGTAAAAAGAGAAAACATAAAATTTTAAAAATAATAAAGCTAAATACTTATTTGAATAAAAAATTAAAATATCATAAATGTGTATGATGCCTATAACGTGTATAACACTCATGCATTTTTCTCAATTTTAAAAGAAAAGCATGGGATAGTCTTTCTATTTTAGCCTTTATCCCAAAAGGTTCTCAACAAAAAAAAATCTCTAAAAATAAATAATTACAAAAACATCTCACATGTACACAAAGAAGTTCTCAAAAAATTAAAGAAAAATAAATATTTTTAAAAAATAATTAATTTATAAATATTTTTTGAACAATAAGAGAAATATTGAGCATTGATAAGCTACTCAAGAAAATCAAATATATAATACTATTTATCAAATTCACAGGTAAAACATTAAAGTGAAAGAGAAAATGAATAGAATAAGAGCAACATGTATCAAAAATGAATTGAAAAGATTATCTCTTTAATTTGAAAAATGAAGACTCTAATCAGAGAAAAACAAGAGGATTCGATGATAAAAAACCTTATAAAGAAAAGTTTGTGAAGAAAGAAAAAATTTGTGGAGAAAGTGACAGTAAATGAAGTTATGTGTAGATATTGAAAAATTATTAAGAATTTGATTTAAATTAAAAGATTTGTTTATGATAAACTAAAATGTTTATATTATTTTATCTCTTAGCTAATGACAACTCTTCTAACTAATAAAAAATTTAAAATTTTAGAAATTAGAATTAGAGATTAGAGAGTTTTGGAGGAGGAGAGAGAGAGAGAGTAAAAGTGTTTTGGTAATATATATATATATATATATATATATATATATATATGTATGTATAGATATTTATATTTGAATCATTCGACTTCTTTCTAAAACGAACATATATTTCTAATTGAATGAGTTCATGAATCACGCAGTGCTTAGTTTTTCTTTTCCATTTTTCCCTGTAGATTCTCATGATTTGTATGCCAATTTAATTTGCTACGCGAGAAGTTGGCTTGAATTTGAGCATTAATAAACTTGCCTCAATAGTCTCTCTATAATTTTAAAACTAACATAAACTTTTGAAGTTCAGAATAAAGTATTTGGGTTCTACAATTTACATTTAATCAATAAATCCATTCGAATGATTCTGCGTACTATTCGGGTTCTACTAGATTGGAATTATACTGAGAATTATGACAAGCATCTTCAATAGAAGAGAGTTACGTAGAGCTGCTAATGACTATATATGGATCATGCTCTAAGCTTTAATGACTATATATAGATCTTCTATTCTTTTATGTGGCTTGGATTATTCAAGGGAATTTCTCTTCTACGCTCCTGCCAAATTTTAAAACAAATATTAATTTCACTCTATATTAAAAACCTACAATTTCTCTCAACAACAAACGGACAAGAAAATGTATTCATTTTCAAGTATTTAGATAACTGATCTTCTTATATTGTTTTAACATTTATCTTTTAATTGTCTAATAAAAAATATGTAGAAAAAGTAATTACATTTTAAGTTTTAAATTCTTATGTGTAGTTCATCACTTATGATTTGTGAAAAGGGATACGATTCTTCAAATTTGAAAAAATAAATGAAGAATATTGCAAAAGTGAATCCCTATATAAAGGTAGTATTGTCATTTTTTTACCAAGGAATCTAACAAATAGAAAGAGAAAAAAAATTAAAATTTGACAAATGATGCTTTACATTGCACCTTTTTTTTTTCTCTCTATTTTTATTTTTTATCTTCCTTCTCAATGGTCTTTTCCTCTTATCACACTTCCCCTAATACTATTATTTTCTAATTAAAATTGTACATCTGCACATTTTGTAATTTTTTCAAAAATTTAACAACTTAAAACTTTAATTTAATTAACTACAAACTTATAATTTAAATGTTACATTATAATTATAAAACTCAAAAATATAATTATCTAAAGCAAAATTGTTAAATTATTTAAAATAATTTAATTTTATAAAAAATCAAATGTTACTTTTTATCCATATTGGAATTTAAACATGTCCTGAAGATAATTTTTTAAAGAACGTGCATTTAGATGAATATCAAGTTAAAATAACATAATATATGTTTATATTCTTAAAAAATTGAATGCAAGCTCTACTATAAAATAAAAGTATACATCTCTAAATAATATTAAAATATTAAAATATAAAAAATTCATCTTTTACTGATTATATCATTTGCACAAAAAATATATAATTTAGATTGTCTAATAATATAAATCATATTATGAAATAATTTTTATTTTTAAATTAGTAATATATTTATTCTACACATTTAAAGAATTAAATATAGTAACTTTCCCATATCAATTTCTTGAAAGTATCCAAACATAATATGTAATTCACAAATTAATTGTATGTATTATGATTTAAACGTTTGTACATTACTTTCTTTTACTGTCAATTAAATAATACCCTTTAAGTAATCCACCAAATATCTATTTTAAATAATATTTTCAAAATGAAATTTAAATAATAATAAAGGAGTAAATTTAATTTTATTGAACATTTCATGCATGAAAGTAATACACAATTTTTTTCCAAAAAGAAAAATGGAAAAGGAAAAGCTTGCCATTAAGCAGTTTACGGTACTTGCTAAAAGAATTTACACAGTATTTTGAGTAGTTAAGGGTATATTTGGATTGAATTTAGTTTTGAAACTTAATGCATATTTTTCACTTTGTATTTCACTAATCTTATCAAGTATAATTCATTTTTACGAAATCTAAAATTAAAAATCTCAAATTCAAATTATATTTCCTCTCATCTAGTCCAATTACATGTGAAAAAAAAAGAAGATTCTCTTTTTTGAAATTTTTTTGATTCTTTTTCTTTTTGTTGAATAAAAATCTTTTTTATTCATTCTATTAAAGATAATAAAAAGGAATATAGCACTAGTTAATATAAAAAATTATTTTAAAGACTTAAAAAAAGAAAGAAGAGTGTTCCTCGCTAAATAAAGGATAGGGAATTTTGCTCAAAATGCCACTAAAGGAAAGTCATGTTTTGATTCATGCTTCTAAACTTTATTTCTATATTTTTATGTCACGAGATTATTTCTGTTTCCTTCTTCATGCCATTCTGCTGCTCTTCACAGCAAAACTAACAGATAAACGTCCAACGCATGTCTTTTTTTTGTAAGATAAAGATATTACGTGTGAACTTGATTTCAAAATTAAATTTTAAATTTTAAGTGTATAATTTACATCTTCTCTTATAAACAATTTAACTTTTACAAAATTTAAAATAAAAATTTTAAAAATAAAATTTTATCCAATTACACTCTATATTAGAAAAGAGAGTACAAAAGTGTAATAGTAAAAAAACAATAATATATATGACCTTTTTTATTTAGTTCCAAAACATTGTGAGTATTTAAAATTAAGCATTTAGGGTGTATTTGGATTGCTCCCGTCACGGAGTACGATGCAAATATTTTACTTGGATCCCATTTTTTCCTCTCACAAAAAATTCTATCTCCCGAAACTCAAGATAGAAAATTTCAAAATAAAACACTATCCAATCACACCCTTAACTTCGTTGTTCCAGAATATGGTAAATTACTACGTCCATCCCATCGCACGTAAAAAACTTAATAGAGGTAACTTGCTAAAAGCATAATTGTCCTTTACATGCAGTGAGTGTACCATTTTTGGCAATTCTTATCAATGAAAAATGATAAAATTATATAGAAAGGATAATATTGTGACATAAAAAATGAAAATAAAATTTAGCAATTTAAATCGAAATAAGGCTTTTTTTAATAGTATTTAGAACTAATTTTCCAACAAAATAAAAAGAAAAACAATCAGTAGCAAGAAAACATAGGGGAAAAGAGGAGGGGAGAAAAAAGAGAGAACCTCTGAGCTGCTCATCGTGTCTTCTCTCTCTCTATGTAGAGGTAGACGAAACCCTAGCTATCTCCGTCTCCTTCTCCATCTCCATCTCCATCTCCAAGTCACATCAGAGCCAGTCACCTTCGCTCTGTTCCTCCGAATCTAGGGTTCCACTTCTCCAATTTCCAGGCTGCTTTCTCTCTCCCTCTCCACATTCAATCCCAGACCTATACATACATATACATATATGCATATACACATACAGATTTTTACATAGACTCGTCGGTAGATATAGAGCGAGGAAGTTTTGATTAAAACATGTATAGAGATCGAGGAGCAGTGGGAGGGGGTTCATCCAAGTCGGAGAACGTGGGAGGGCCATCGTCGTCGTTGGATCGGAAGAGAATCAATGATGCCTTGGATAAGCACTTAGAGAAGTCTTCTCCGTCGACTTCCAGGGGTTTGAAGGACAAGTCTTCTGCAGCTGCGGCTGTTCCTTCTACCTCCGCCGCTGCTGGAAAGTTGCATCAGCAGCAACTTGACCATCGCGATAATCGCTCGTCTTCTACTCTTACGACTAACAAGATTAAAGCTTCTGATGGTTAGCTTAAAGAACCTTTTTTCTTTCACATTTTTCTGAATTATTTCTGTTTGAGAAAACATATTGTTCGATGGAATCTTTGTGTTTATTGGTGGACTTCGCGGTTGCCGAATGCTACGTTTGTATGAGTAAAATGACAAAGAAGTATTCCATTGCCCCATGTTTGAGTCTTTTTCTTTTCCCTGTTTTCGTCGTTTAGATTTCCCCATTTGCAGTTATATCAATTTGCCTAGCTTTGATTATTGATAGCACTATTCTTCTGGCCCACTCTCTTGGCTTGCTCATTATATCTGCGTCTGTTTCCTCAGAGGACCAGTATTTTATCTGATTTTGGTTGTGCGAGCGCCAGAACAACCTGCTGTTTTACCTTTGATAATTGCTTACCTGACAAGGGTCAGATTTTCAAGGATGCGAAATAACAATGTTGAAGATGTTTTGGGAACTGGAACTTTCGTAGATGGTATCGTCATAATACAAAATGGTGCGGTGTTCATGTTAATGTTAAGGGTTTTTACAGAGTCAAGCTTATTACATTATATGAAATTTGAGAATTTTGCTTTCTATGTGTCTATTGGCACAATGTTGAATCATAGACTGCATTAGGTTCTGCTTGGATCATTTCCATGATTTATTTGCTGTTTATTCTGAACTATTAAGAGAACATTTGTCTGTTGTTCAAGGTCATAGGTGTTTTATATCTATTGTTTGCCAAAGATTCATTGCAAGGTCTCTTTGTGTTCAGGCCTTATTTATATAACGGCACCAATCCATTTGCCTCCCAATAGGGAAAACTTAATTATACTTTTCATAACATCATAAATGGAAACATATCTAGTGGTCTTTTATCTCATTTAATGGCTCCTCTACTGATCTATGAGATGAGTGATACATTTGATTGTTTATTGCACATCATTTTTACCCAAGATCGTATTTTTCTTGTTTTTTAGATGAATCTGAAACAGACAGTGAAGAATCTGATGTTAGTGGTTCTGATGGGGATGATACATCATGGATTTCATGGTTTTGCAACTTGAGAGGGAATGAGTTCTTTTGCGAGGTTGATGATGAATATATTCAGGATGATTTTAATCTTTGTGGCTTGAGCAGTCAAGTACCATACTATGACTATGCACTTGATCTAATTCTTGATGTCGAGTCATCCCATGGTGAGCATTTCTTTTGTGATCCTTTCTGTTTTTTTGGTTTGTTATGACGCATTGTTATGAACCTAGGTGATATTAATCTTTGCCATGTTGAGTATGCTGCCAAATTATTTATTGATGTAATGTTTAACATAGACTAGATGCTTAGAATTTATGATCAGATTTTTTGCATGTATGCTAAAAGGTTGTACTACAACAAAGCAGTTTAGAGATTGCTTTTCCTTTTCTTTTTGGTGGGGTTGAGCTGCTTGGGGCTTTATCTCAGAAGATAGTTTTAAAAGGACATCAAACACAATAAAAGAAGCAAAGTAACTCTTTAGATGTTTCTTTTAGTTGTCGGAGTTGAATTATCGACTGCTATTCTGGGCGAGATGGGACTTGTTTTCACAATCCATTTAATCGTGGATCTACTTCGTATGGACTGGAATGCGTATGTTATAACATTATTAACTTGTATCTGACGTGCATGGCTTTCTTGGGCTTTTGGAACTTTGTGCTGATGATGGACGAATATATTTTAATTTTGCATTAGTCATTTGTATTTTATCTATCAGCTAGTTGGTGTACCTAGAACCATCTTGGATGAGAATATGCCTGATAATAAAGATGGTATACCGTGTGAAATGATGTACAGCTTGACTTCTCAAATGCTCCCCAGCTCCCTTGTAATTGGCCAATAACTGCTCCAACCATCCTTTGGAGTTTTCCGTCATTTGGGTGATCTACTTTGAAGTTGTGTCTGTAACTTGCTTGGAAATTCCGAGATAAAATCGAAAAGAAGTTTCACTCACCAAAATAAGAATTCTACATGTCTGTCTCCAATTAATAAAGGCATTATGGGGGGAATGACTGATCTCCTGAGTTTTTGTTGGTCTGCTGTGATTTAGAATAGCCGAAGACCCTGAGTTTTTGTTGGTCATCTCCTGAGTTTCTTTTAGCTGAAGACCCTATATCTACTGGATTTTAGAATAGGACCATAGGTAAATCTTTTAAAAAATTTTTAATTATTATGAAGGCCCACACCTTGTTTTTCCTGTCAGGATATGGTTCTGCTTTTGTCGAAACACAAAAGGAATCTTAATCGTCTTTGATTTATTACCATCTACTGAAAATATTCAAGGAGTCCCCAATTCCTTTATACTGCTTGGGGAAACATTAATGAGCTTCTGCCATGACATTTTATCACGTCTAATACATGATATATTAATGAAATAACATCTTCTGGTGGGATAGATTGTAATCAAATTCGTTTTAGGTTTTGATGATTCAATTAGGAATTGGATATCCTTGGGAAAATTGTGATTCTTTGGAAAAGATGAAACTATTACCTTGGTTAAGGAAACATTCTGTTTGGGAGGTGTTAAACAACCCGAGGGGAAATGGAAACTGCTGCTGAAACTAGAAGACAAGAGTCCATTTGACTCCTAGGAGACTTAAATTAGTCCAGCGAGTGTGCATGGCTTTTTTTGTTCTGTTTCTTATTATGACCTTTTTCGCTAGCTTAATATGTTTTTAGCTGAATTAGGAATGTTGTCTTTAGTTATTTGGCTGCTTTGTCTATATGTGCAATAAATTTTCCTATTTCAGTAACTGACTATAAGGAAAGGCAGTTATTATGTAGAAATCTTTGACTAATTATTACATTTTTCTCTCTTTATTTGCTCAATCCTAGATGTCTTTACATGATAGGAGTACTTAAAATTTTCCTCATGTTTGAATGGAGGAAAATTTTTTCCCTTTCCTATTTCTCTAAAAAGTCAACATAGATGCTGGTATTTACAGGATAAAAGTCCCTTCTTGTAGTGATTGGGTCACGGGGATGGTAAAATTTCTTTTCTGACTGATTAGGTGACATGTTCACTGAAGAACAGAATGAGTTGGTTGAATCAGCAGCAGAGATGTTGTATGGCCTGATTCATGTTCGGTACATTTTGACTAGCAAGGGAATGGCTGCAATGGTAACATAAACTATGATTATTTTCGCTTTTTACCTTTATTTTCTTTTCCTTTAGTATACTTTTATTAACTATGTTGTCGGCTAATTTGGGATGAAAACTTTTTCAGTTGGAGAAGTACAAAAACTATGACTTTGGTAGATGCCCAAGGGTTTATTGTTGTGGCCAGCCTTGCCTTCCTGTTGGCCAGTCAGACATTCCGCGTTCAAGTACTGTGAAGATTTACTGCCCCAAATGTGAAGATATTTATTATCCCCGATCCAAGTACCAAGGCAGTATCCTTATATTGCATCAACATTTAAAGCTCTCTTTCCTGTTCCATTTAATGTTATACTATATTTTTGTTGGGTCCTTGTGTCTAGAATATTATACTGCTCTTTTAGCTATATCAATATGTATGTGTTGTTTTGTGCCATCAGTATTTTAGATAGTACTTCCAATGTCATGTGCACTCTGTTGTGTGTATAGTTCGCAAAGGCCCAAAAATTGTAGCATATTTGTTTCTTGTTTAACATTTGTGTTGTTTTCACTTGGTGCCCTCGTTGATTGTCTGGATTCGTTTTTCTCCCCTTGAAGAGTTTACATTAGTTGGTTAGTTCATATTGAGTTTGGTTTTGTGACTACGGCAAAACAGTGAATTAAGTCTTTAGTAAATGTTGGTACGTGCAATTATTATTTTAGGTTTATAATAGAGCATGACTGATATTTTGGAATAACATGATTTCCTTGATGGTTCAAGATATTGATGGTGCTTACTTTGGAACAACATTTCCTCATCTATTCTTAATGACCTATGGGCATCTCAAGCCACAAAAGCCGGCACAGAGTTATGTCCCGAGAGTTTTTGGCTTCAAGATCCACAGGCCTTGAAAGTTCCTGCTGCATTGTGTTCTCAGAAATTTCGACTTGCAGTGGTTCTGATCCGGCTTCCATAAATGTATCAAAGGTTGTTATGAGCTGGGTGAAGGACAGTGGTGCTCGACAAATTGATTCGTTGATCATAATACAATTGTAGCCTATCTGGCTAGCAAACTTGTTGCCCAAATTTTATGTGTATACTCAGAAGGGCGTTTGTAAGCTTATTCCTTTCGCAAGTGAGAATGATGATCAAAATGTTTTCCGTTGTAGGTTTATACTCTGAAAGCTCCTTTCCTTAATCAGTTATAGTAAAATTTTCAAATGGAGATGGTCCCTTGATTTCTTGTAAACTGGCTATGGACGACTTTGGTATAATGAGTGGTGAATTATGGTGTTATACATATTGTTGGCGACAAGGATATGAGCCTTTCATATTGTTGCTTCGGCTTCTTAACTGAACTGCCTCCTGTGTGTTCTGAACTGCTCTTATTTTTCCTTTTTTTTTTTCGAAACACAGTAGTCGTTTAGCATAAAATTACGGTGCCATGGTCGAGTCAAGTACCGAAGGAGCCAGAAAAAAGATGAATTCAGCCGAAGTGAAGATGCTGTTGTAGCTGCATGCTTATGGAGTTTTTTCCTTTTTATTGGGTATGTATTGGTAAATTTTAGTGGGTATATAAAACTTGTCTGCGACAAAGATTGTAGTGTAGACAGGGTAAACATGGGAATATGCGGAGGATCTTGCCCCTCCTATGTTCTCATGGTTTCTGTTAAATCCTTTCAAAGGAAGAATAGAAGCGAGGGGGTCCGGTTACTGTGCTGCACGTGGAGTCGTGCAGCACATGCTGGACGGATCAACAGCCGTCGGATCACCTCTCAAATCTGATCTGACGGCTGCGAAAATTTACTAATTTTCGAAAAAAAATACATGCATGGGGTCAAAAAATATGAACCGTTGGATCAAATTTTCATGCAGATCCAACGGTCCACATCTCGTCCAGGACGTGCTGCACGACAGCGCGTGCAGCACTGGAACTTTACGCGAAGCGAGGACTTTGGCGCATGGATATATTAGGCCTGGACGTCTGGTCCCTCGTGCTCGGAAGGCTGCGCTCTTTTTCATTATAGCCTGAGTACTTCTAAGAGCCTGTTGGTTGGTGGGGGCAGATGAAGTGATAATCACGTAAAGGTCAAACAAAATTTGTCACTGCTATTGTATTTTTGGATGCTTATTTCATATTTCATACTCTCTCCATTATAAAATATAATTTTTTAATTTTTTTATTCTTATAATATTTAATCATTTATAAATTTAAAAATTATTTTTGAATAATTATCATTACATATATAAACAAATAATTAAAAATATATATTTTAAAATAAAAAAATTACCATAATAAACATCAACTCCTCCCCGTGACCAAATAGAACGCGCCATAGACATCCTCTTGAGGAGTTCTCCATTTTGCCATCTCTACTTGTAAAGAATTCTTGTGGGGTGTTGCGTGTAGTGCTTGTTATGTAGGTATACGCTTTCCATGTCATCATTTTCTTTAAGTTTTTTGGAGCAATTGGTAATGAAAATCTAGATTAAAGTAATTTCATTTGAGGAAAGTCAACGAGTTCCTTTGAGGATTTGAAGGAGGTTTCTAGTAAAATCTAGCAGAACAGATGTGTCGGGTTACATATCTGTTAAAATCGTTTGTTCTTACATTTTGAAGATCTTTTAAAACTGTGAGGTTTGCAAAGAAAGAACATTACAAAGGAAACGATAATTTGGTGACATAAAGTATAGTAATTTGGTCATAAGTTTGAAGGTGCAGATGATATTATTGCCGCCGTCTTAAAACTGCTTCTTTCAAACTAAAATTATTAAAGAGATAGCGTGAGATCATCATATATATCATACCTTTGCTAATTGCAATCGCTTCCACAGCTTCTGTCCCTTGTCGTCTTCTTCTTCTCTCCTCATCTGTTTCGTTTTCATCTTATGAAATGATTTAAATTTGAAATGTAGGAGGAAAATCATTTCAACTTCACACCCAAACTTCTGTTTCTTTCTTTACTTTGCTTCCTCCATTTGGTTCAAATTCTGGCCACTTTATTTAAGACTTTTTTGACACTTAGCTCAACGTCTCATTAGCTTCCAAGTCATGGCCCGAGATTTTACTCTTCCTGTTTTCCTTCCCCCTTCACGGTGAGATGGGAAAGCACAAGTTCATAGTTTATTATGAGTTTTACGTTTCTGTTTTTCTTTAAAACAAATTAAAGGACGTTCGGATCTTTTATTTTATTTTTTACTTTAATCATAATGAAATGGAGGGTGGAATAGATAATCTCAAGCGATTTTGAAAAAAGTTGGCGATAAAAATTACTGTGAATTGATATTTTGCCTATTTGACTTTTGTAGTTTCTGTTTCTTGGACCTCTGGCGCCCGGTTCTACACTGCCATGCCTAGTCAAAACAAAAGAGCAATGATGACGCAGGCTGAATACAATTTTCAGTCTCGGGAGAGCAAGTCAATGGGCAGGTAGGTTTCAAATTATACGCTTGATGAGATGATGTATTGTTTTATGTGTAAGTTTTTATTTTGAAGATCCAAAAACCATCCCTTTTATATATAGAAGGAAAAACCTTATCAAATTATTTGGGCTGCGGTACCGTCTCTTCCCTCTTATTGGTGAAGAATTTCACCAACTTATCTTTTTATCACAAAATCAAAACTCCTTCAATTTTCAGTCTTCCCTTTTGAAAGTTGCTCTTTTTTTCTCCCATATATATATATATATATATGTGTGTGTGTGTGGTTGAAGATGAATAAATTCATTTCAAGCTTTTAGAATAAATAATTTTTTATATGTAATTGAACATTCACTTTCCATAGAAATTTAATTCCCCGTGAAATGATGAATATTTATATCATGCATATTGCTACCTCTAATCACCTTTTGTGACTTTGAAGTTTGAAGGCTCTTCACCCCTTTTGGACTATTCAATTGGCAATTTTTTGAGATGTGAAAATATTGTACATAAAGTTGTCACTTTTGCGGATATTTGTTTACAGCCTCCAATGTCTAATTAGGAAAAGAAGACATTTTTTTAGCACGTAGAACGTGACTCAGAGGGGAAAGATGACACAGCATCGGGCCGGGCCACGTTAACTGCATTTGGAGGAAGGGAAAACACCCTTTCCATCCCTTTTTAACTTTTTCCTTTCGGCTTTAGCACTGAAAGGAAAGGAAAATGTATTCCAATCATTTTGTTTATATTTTTATGGGAGAAGAATTTTTCATCATTCCATAAATAATACATGCATTAGACCATTCTTTTTTCTCTTTAGTTGAATTGTTAATGGCGTCATGTTGACTTGCTTAATCTTCTAGGAATGAATGAATAACACTTAATACCCCAATTCCCGTGATAAGTAGTAGCAGTTCAATTTTTAACTAATCTCGAAATAGATAACTTAACTTGCTTCCCAAGGAATCATTTCCGTAGAATTTGACTGGGAAAAGAAAAAAGAAATATCTAATAATGCCAGACATAATTCTTTTTCTACATTCATTTTTTAATGGTTCGAAGAAATTATGGAATTCTAATAAGTCTATATTTAATCTTATAGGAGTACCTATTATTAATTATTTCTTGCATAGAAGAAGTCTCCATTCCATTTCATAGTTTTATTTATTTATTTGGCTATGGATTGAACAATTTCCTAAAATGGATGTAGGAAAATAATGCCCTTTTGATTTAAAATAATAATTGGGACCATCAAACTCTATAAATAGAAAGAAGAGAGATACATCAAAGAACATTCGTATCCCCATGTTTTCTAATTTGATGCCAAGCGTGAGCCCCTCCCAAGCAGATTTTTATACTTTTTTTTAGTTTAAATTTTCCTAGTGGAGCTTTTGGACGAGTAAAGAATTCGTGGTTAGGAGTGTTCATACGGTTCGGTTTTCGATTTTACTATTTGGTTTTCGGTTCGATTTTTTTTATTTTTTTGAAAGCCAAACCAAACCGTTTTATTTTCAGTTTTACTATTTATTTTTTCGGTTTTAGGTGATCAAACGAAAACCGAACCGAAAAACCGAAATTTTAAAACATAAATACAAGAGCGCATTATGGTAATGCGTTCTTATATTTTTTTAAAAAAATAAATACAAGAACGCATTATGGTAATGCATTCTTGTATTTTTTTTCAAAATTTCAGTTTTTCGGTTCGGTTTTCGATTTGATTATCTAAAACCGAAAACCGAACTGATTTTTTTTTTAAAATTTAAAAACCGAACCGAACCAAAAAACTACAAAAACTGAATCGAACCGAAAAATTCGGTTCGATTCGGTTCGATTTTTCGATTCAATCCGAATTGTGAACACCCCTATTCGTGGTCACATTCAATAGTTGTTTTAAAAATTGTTGCCTTTAGCATCACGAGAAGCCCCTAGGATTCTTATAAACAAAAATGTGTATAAATTAATATTCTAAATTCAGAAAAGGAAAAGGTCTATAAATTAATTTTAAGAATTATAAAGTATTTTATGTATTTTTAAAAAAATTTTACCTATAAGGAATTAGTATTTGCAACTCCTCTCTCAACGGAGGTTGCATTACGAGAAACTTTATGGTGGTAGCTGTGTAACTAGTCATCATCCCATAAGTTATATTCTGTCCAATCACATGAAGCCACATATACTGTAGGTCCTACCGTTATCACTTATTCATTAATCAATACAGGGACTCACAGTATACGTGACTTCATGTTATTGGACAGAATATAATTATAGAATACTGACTAGTTATACATATACCACCATAAAATTTTTCTTGCATTACACCCCAAAATCGCTATCTAGAGAAAGTGTAGAAAAACATAAAGAAAAATACTGCAAATATCAAAATAAAAAGTTGTCTTTATCTATATATCTGTTTCGCTGGAGCTTATGTCCTACCTGGCAAGTGAAGCGAAGGCACGTGCCTAGAGATGATTGAGGGGATAACTTTTCTATTTCACAAAGATGCCCTCGAACTAAAACCCTCTTTTACATTTTTTTTTCTTTTTAAGTTTCTAGCCCAGCAATATACTTTAGTGTTGTAAAATGTAGTTTCTGTTGATTTCTTTTTTTTTTGTCACACTATTTATGTAATTTGGATGAGAGTAAAATTCATATACTTATTGATTCTAATTAAAATGTTTGCATTTTTAGCAATAAAAATAAGACATGTAATTAGATGACAAAGAAAAAATATAGGAAACAAGATTATCATGTGATATTCAAACATAGTTTGGAGACAATTATTTTATTTACGGCATTGAAGAGATAAAAGCATTTGTAGGCCTTATTTTTTTGGCTAAATAAAAAGGTGGGTTTGAAAAATGCAGATCAATAGTTCTCTATTATTTAATGTTTAAGCTTGAATGTTTGTCCCGTTAATATATTAAATAAGTTGAACATTCATTATTTAGCACTGATTTCGTCGTTAAGGTAACATTACCAAAGCCCAAGCAAAATAAAAACTGTCATATTGAATCAATATTATGAGTTAACATTTCAAACGTAATTTCATAATTTTATAATTTCATAATATCCATATACGAAAAATATTCTATTGTAGACCTTCGTAGCATGTTAACGCGTCATCATTGAATTGCACAAAGAACATATTTTCTCCGGTCCTTAAATGACATGAAAATTGTATGCTAAAGAGAAGCAGTCAAATGTTTGACAATTAAATTGCTTAATAGTAGGGTTATTCTGAAAAACACATGTCTGACGGTAATAAATTTTCGGACCACAAAGGATTTAAGGTACATTTAAATTGATTTTTTGCTAAAAATTTTTTATATTAAAATTTATAAAAATAAATTATATTTTTTGAACTAATCGTGATTCTGTAATTGAATGAAAATTTTTTTAAAAAGATAAAAAATACTCTTCTATTTCAAAATTAAAAGTGTAATTTTATTTTCATTTTATATAGTAAAATGGACTTCCAGATTTGCCAAAAACAAATCTGAAAACAAAAGAGGAAAATGTATCTGAAAACTTTTTTTTTATAGAAAGTGAATGAGAAGAAGAATTTTGCAAATTTGTTTCTATTTTTGTAGTCCTGCCTTGGAAGCCAATCCAAAAAATTGGCGAAAATGGAAGTAGGAAAAACGGGGCAGATTAGAAAGTCCGCATCCCTCCCCATAAGTTAATCGGGAGAGTTTGCGGCCGGTCGCCTCCGCTTTCAAATTCATCTCTCTTCGGACACCATTAATCCTCGCACTCTCCGCTCCGCTCTCCTTCTCTTCTTCTCTTTAACTACACACACAAACACACTCACACACAGGCTCTCTCTCTCTCTCTCTCTCTAGAACCACCACCATCACCACCAGTGGAGAGAAGAAACACCACCAATCCACAAAAGGACCATCCCATTTCTTCTCCAAGCAACAAAGAAAGCAACACTTAACCACCGAGTCGAAGGGAAGAAACGCAAAGCTAATTCCAGTTTGCAGAGGTTATTCAATTTGTGTTTTTCTTGTTGGAATTGCTGTAGTTGTGCTCTGTTTTTGAATTGGTATTCATGTATGATATGTAATGCATCAAAAGAAATCTGAAGTTCAGATCGGAAAAGAAAGCAGCTGCATCTCTTCCGATTTCAATCCCACGCCTCCACTTCTCTCTCCTACTCTTCACCATAAGCAACACAATCCTCAACTTCCGTTGTATTCTCAGTTTAGCGGAAATTTTGGCCCCATTCTGACTTCTCCGCCACCATCTTCGCCCTCTTCCTCCGTCTCGGACAACAATAAAGGCAGCAGTCTGCATATTATCATCAATGAAAATGACCAAATTGCCCCTGCGGTTTCTCCTACCTCTACAACCACCACCAAGACCACCCCTCACAAGAGACCCCATCTGGGCCAATCTCAGTTTTCGACCAAGTCCTCCAACTCTATGATCAAGTCCCCGACTTTGTCCAATTCGCTTCATAAATACCCTTCTTCCTCCGCCCCGCACGCCAAGACTCAGCCTCTGCATAGATTCTTGAGTCTTTTCCACCGCCATCGCCTCCTCCGCTACCTCCAGCTTCGTCGCCTCCGCATCCACCTCCGCCTTGTCCTCCTCCTTTCCCTCCCTTTTTTCTACTTTCTTGTCTCCCACCCCAGCCACTCTTTCTTTCTTGATTTTCTTTCGGCCTTTGCCTTTTCGGCTGCTCTGTTATTTTCTCTCAATTTGGCCCTCCCTAGGCTGCCCTCTATTCGGCTATTCCTCGCGCGATCATTGCCGATTAAGCTTTCGTCATCTAACCAAGTTTCAGGTACTAATAGGCCGCCTTTGCCTGTGTTTTGGTCAATTGGGTCGCGGCCGAAGACAGAAAAAAAAACTACTTCAGGGTGTTGGGTGCAGGCGTATGGTAATGGGGATGTGTACGAGGGAGAGTTTCATAAGGGCAAATGTAGCGGAAGTGGAGTTTATTACTATTACATGAGTGGAAGGTATGAAGGTGATTGGGTGGACGGTAAGTATGATGGATATGGGGTTGAAACATGGGCAAGGGGCAGCCGCTATAGAGGACAGTATAGACTAGGGCTTAGACATGGTTTTGGGGTGTACAGGTTCTATACAGGAGATGTCTATGCTGGGGAGTGGTCTAACGGGCAGAGTCATGGTTGTGGTGTCCATACTTGTGATGATGGTAGCCGGTATGTAGGTGAATTCAAGTGGGGTGTCAAGCATGGCCTTGGCCACTACCATTTCAGGTAAATGTCTGGGTTTCTTCTCCTTATAGAATTTTACTTAATGAAATTTGGTTACGATATTCAGTATGCCATCAATCCATGCTCAAGTTTAATTGGTTGTGCAAGGGTGGTTCAGTTCGGTGATTAATTCATATTTGAAGCTTCAGTCACAATTGATATAAGCCACTTTTTTATTGTCCTAGCATTTTTAAATGATAGGTTGGAACTAGTAGTTCTACTACATCTTGGATGGTGAATCTCTATATGATACAATTTCTGGTCCTTGATTAATGTGAGCAACACGACAAAAGGATTATTAAAACCCCACAGGAACATTTATTTTGCTCTCGTACTCCATAAGTACAGAAATATTGCACAACCATATATTATTTTTATCTCCTTGCAATCGAGGTATCTACGATTAGATGCCACATAAGTGATTGTTTTCTCCTTGGCGGCTAGCAATTTACCTATTGTGCTTTCTCCTGTTTGCAACTGCAGCAAAATGATAATTCATCATGTTTGTGATGAATAAAGGATTAAAAATATGAACTTTGGTGATAACTGCTGACCTTAAGTTGTTAGTTTGACCCATGATTTGTGAATTTAAACGCCAGAGTTAAATAACTTGTTCTACCAATGTCTGCCTTTGCTAAGCTAATTGCAACTTTTGACTGAAACGAGTTAAATATTATCTGTTCTTTTCTGCAGCTTTCCTTCTCTTTTCATTCTGTTCCCCATTTAGACTGTGGAGTACAGAGCCATCCCATCATTATTTGCATTTACTTAAGAGAGGCAAATATGGAGAAGACCTCCACACCCTGGATCATGGGATGCATTCTTATATTTTTCTGTCAAAGTTCTTATTTATACCCAATTCAACCTATTTACAAGTTCATATTTTGATGCTTTTCCTAACATGGGTTGCTAATCTTAATTATTGTGAAGTAATTTGTACCTTCCCTTTTAAGTATTAAGATAAAAAAATATTAAGGTGATATTTTGATATGTTAAAAGTTGTGCTGCTATTATAAAGAGAACTTCTGAACAAACATTTGCAAGTTAAGAATATTATAAACTTCAAACAGAAATAATTACCTAATGGTGGTCTTCTTCCTCATTGCCCCTTTCTTTGCGGTTTCATTTTCTCCTTACCTTTGTCACATCTGCTTTTTTTTGCCTTGGGGAGTTGGGGCTTGGGAAAGTATCAGTATGACTGGAATGTCTGCAAGCTTCTCCTCTTCCTGCTTGTAGTTTTCATTTTGAATGCCTTTTGGAGTCTGCAGAACATGTTCAAAATACTTGGCTCCTTGGTTGTGAAAAACCTGAGGAGATATTTATTAGTGGGTAATCTCATAATTTGCTTTGCGTGTGAGGTTTGGAGAGGAAATGGTAGGATCTGTGAGCAATCTAATGACAACCTTTATGTTTACACATCTAGCTTTGTTATTCTTATGATCAAGATTTGAATATTTTACCCAATTGCATGTTGTTTTTCAGAAATGGGGACACCTATGCTGGGGAATATTTTGCAGACAAGATGCATGGTTTTGGAGTTTATTGTTTTGCAAATGGCCATCGCTATGAAGGAGCCTGGCATGAGGGTAGAAGACAAGGACTTGGGATGTATGCTTTCAGGAATGGTGAAACTCAGTCTGGTCACTGGCAAAATGGGGTTCTTGATGTCCCTAGCACACAGAATATCTCCTCTCCTGTATCTTCTGTGGCCGTTTATCATTCGAAGGTGCTGAATGCAGTTCAGGTGAGTTTATTAAGATATCTGATTTATTTTCCCCACAATTAGATCAGATGGTTCAGCACATGAAAGTGAATGCAGAGAAGGAAAACACAATTCTGAAGTGTAATGGTGAAGGAAAGATTCACTAACTTCTTTGTTCCTGAACTCTCAGGAAGCACGACGAGCAGCAGAGAAAGCTTATGATGTCGCAAAGGTGGATGAAAGAGTGAATCGGGCTGTAGCAGCAGCTAACAAGGCTGCCAATGCAGCTAGAGTAGCTGCAGTAAAGGCTGTCCAGAAGCAAATGCATTACCGGAGTAACAGTAATGAGCTTCCCCTTCCTGGCATTGCAAGAATTTCGAATGGAGACTGAATCTAGGTTTCACACATTAGGCTTTCTGTCTCCAAAGGTGGCTGGAAGAGGAATAGAGGATGATGCTCTTGAAATTCTCATTGCTTCTCATGTTGATTATGTTAAAGTGAGTAGTTTCCTTCTGCTCACATGAGAGGAAGTATAACCTACTATCTTTTACACCTTTTATTTGGTGTATCAAAGATGACTGAGTTTTCAGCAGAATGGCCTCCCACATAGCGGGTTCCCCAGAGAGAGAGAGAAGCAATTCCTTTGCTTCCTCTTTATTTTTCCTTTTTCTTTACTTATATTTTGTTTGTAAAGTTTAGCTAGTTGAAAGTGCTGGTCCTGAGGAAACCTCAACCCAGTCGGCCTCGTATCTTACAGTTAATGACTAATGAGAAATTAATGGAGTAGTTGTAACATTGCAAGAAAAGCAAGTTCTTTGTATCAATCCCAGAATCTCTTTCGGTGTATGATGATCGCATTCCAATGAATTAGATGAATAGTTACAGTTACTTCTGGTTGTTGATTTTGACCACACCAATTGGCAATTGCTCTTTGAGAGAAAGTTGTAGGTGTCAAACTAGTAATGGCTGAGACGGGGTGCGGCGAAGTTGTCTTCGCTAATTGGGATCCAAAAGCCTGTATGAAGTACCAGTATTCAATGATAGTATAATTGTGCCTGTACCAGACAGGAATAAAAGAGAACGGAATCAAGAGGATAGAAACTACACTACGAGCAAAGACTTCTGAGACGTGTTAAAAAGTATTTGATTACCATTTTCCACTTGATTATCATCAAAAGAGATGCTGGGATGAGATACTTGATACAAAACCCATGCTTTTTCCCTCAAACTCTGATGAATGTGATTTTCTTCCAACAGATCTATCATAAATAATATTAAAAAATATTCACCAAATTTTTATAAAGATGCGTTATTCTGTCACATGCAACAGAGAGAACACTACAGGAGTGTACATTCTTCAAGCTGAAAGGCAAATTGCGATACCGGCACCTATAACCAGTGCAAGCCAGAAGAAAGAAAGAAATGAAAGTTCAGGGTTGTTTTAGAAACCAACCAAAAAGAAACCCCCTCACATTTCTCCGAACATATCAAGGAATGTTAAGAAAACACAATAGAAGTTAAAGATAGATGAAATATCAAATTCTGGTGCTGTAAAACAAAAAAGGTATCATCCTTGGTGCTGGATCTAGCTCTCTGTCTGCTCCCTCAACCTTCTGATTGTGCTTCTAACCGTCACTGCACTAGCGGTACTGAAAAAAAAAAGGAAGGGATAGCACGTTAGAACTTTTAATCATGCAAGAAGACGAACCACATCTTTGCATACTAGAAGGAAAAAGAATTACTTTAGTGTGTAGGCACCGCCTGCTTTGACCTTGCCACAGTCCTTGCATCCCCAGATTCCCACAGCCTTTCTCTTCACTGCATACTGCAAGAAAGAACCTTTGCTCAGATCATTGATTGCATAGCACACAACCTTAATATATATAACCAAGAACCAGAAAAATATCGGATAGCTACAAACACAAGGAAGAAACTTGTACCTTCCCACAGAACTCACAAAAATACTTGCTATGCTGACTGACCTCCATCTTCTTGATCTGCTTTCGCAGACTGGCACCATAACGGGTACCTTAATCCACAAACAAAATCAGATTCAGTTGCTTCCTTGCTTCTAGCATATACCCATAATTCTCAAATCAGAATCCAAAGAGAAGAAATCCAACAACGATCACTAGAATGAAATGAATCAACTGGAAATTTTTATCAGGATAGTATCCACAAATACTTCAGAATTTGCCTGTTTGTGATAACAAGAAGCAATGGTTTGAAGGGATAACTAAACCAAAATGTTACCCTCACAGCCCACGCTCGGTGAACGAGGCAAAACCTCTTATATCAGAAGTGGTCAAATGGTCAAATTATAGTTAGTAATTCATGTAACAGATCATTTGCACTTAGGAAAACAAAGTTAACATGAAATACTACAAAAGTATTCAGCACATACCATATTTCCCAACAATACCAGCCTTCTTGGTTCTCTTGGTCTGGCAAGAATCAAATAACAAACATTGTAATATCCACAATGAAACACAAAGGAGTTGAAAGAACAGAGAGTGCAATCTCAACAGTAGAATGCAAGCTCGGAATCTATATCAATGTAGTTTTTTTTATAAATCAATATCAATGTAGTTAATACATGCTTTTAGGCTACCAGAAGAACAACAATTACTTCAACAAAGATAATATTATTGTTACACATTTTCCCCAGATGAAACTAGAACTCGTACTGCTAGTTTAATGAAGAAATTTAACCGTACGAGTCCCAAAAGACTCACACCTAAGATGCTAAACTTCAGTAAAACAGCGAAAGTATTGTAAGTAGCCGAGTCTGGATAATAAAGTAACTTAGGAAAAGAAAATCAATCTCAAACCCAGACTTATGCACTTTTCGTAGTAAGCTAATAATATTAAGCTGGGAGAGGATCCTAAACCGATTAAACATTAAAACATTTACTCTTTCTATTTTCATTTAGTTATTCATAATCTATGCAGAGTTTATAGATGGCTGCAGAAGAAAGAAGATAATTTCTTTCTCATCCTCAACTCACTCCTTATTAGGTTAGACCAAATACCAGCATTATTACCTATCTAGGAGGGTTCAGAAACTAGTAGACGATTCATGAACAGTATATCCAAATTCCCAGAAAAAAAAATGCTCAAATATGAAACTGCATCTCATTCGAGTTCACATTACAAAAAACTGGGAAGATTCGCAAAACCTGAATAGAAGCAAGTCAGAAAATGAAATGAAATTTCGAAGATCTGGTGAAAATCACAAAAATTCATAAACATAACATTAGAAATTGAACAGTTGAAGCTAACCATGTTGGAGAGCTCGGGGATTCAGCAGGGAGAATAGTTGCGGATGCACAGCGAAACCCTACCTGCAATCAGAAAACCCTACGCATTACTTGCATTATATACAGCCTACCCATTACTTGGGCTACCGAAGTTGACCTGAGCCCGTGAGGTGTGTTAAAAGTAGGCCTATTCCCTTTCGTCCTTTTTTCCAGAAGAAGGCCCATTTCCTTTTATCTATTGAGCCTGGTATTGATGGACATCTCAATGATTGGCCCAATTGGAATTGAAGCGGATTCATTTCAAACGAAGAAAAGAAAATCCATAATGCTTTTTTTTTTTAGAGAAGAAAATATATAATGCTATAATGATAAATCCGCATGTGTGGTTTTTTTAAAAAATATCTAAATGGTAAAAACGTATAATTGGTTATATTCTTATTTATAAATTTTTTATTTTAATTTTTAAAAAAATCAATGCGAATTATTTATAAAAAATAATGGTTAGGATAAAATCGTGGCAGTGACTTTGCCTATCCAAAATTAGACTATGATAAAAAAAGAAAAGAAAATGGAATATGAACATTCAACGGCCAACTTGATGGTTCAGTTTGGCTTGAAAATAAAATAAAATGAGTGGTACCGCTATTTCATATTGCAGTCTTTTTCCACTACAAAAACAAGGAAAGAATATAAAAAGGGAATTAGATTCCTTTTCTTTTTATTCTAAATTTGGTAAACCACAGGGAAAGGAGAGTATAGAATGAGCCAATTTAGTGATGTAACAAGTGCAATATATCCTCCGGTCAAATCGGGATCTGGTGCCTGATCAAGCCTACTGCTATCCCGACTCACCATCTATCATGTTCTAATATCAACAAAATTAATTACACTATTTAATATTCTTTTTTATCAGAATTGAATGTCTTATTATTATTATTCTTTTGCTAGAAATGGAATCTGTATATTATTGCTCTTTGCTTTTGCAAGTGAAACAAAATTTACAAGAATTTAGCCGTCCTTGAGAGGGCAACTTTGACTCCCAACATTGCCCTAACTCTCCAGCTCTAGAAAAATGTTACTAAAATGTTCAGGACTCTCAAGAAGGTCCTTCCCTCCATATCTCTTTTTTTTGCCGGGTTAATCATACTAACTGTACGATCTTATTTAGGGTGTGAGCTTTTTTATTTTTTTTTATATTCTATTTTTATTCTTACTGGTCCCAACTTCAGAGCGATCCAATGATTAGGAATGTATAGCAAAAAGAAAATGCATGATCGAATTCGAACCCTTTATAAAGGGCAGAAGCTCGTTCCATCTAGATCGCGTGCAGCCGTGCACTGTCTAACGAAAATAATATTTCCACGTCACTCCATGGTCTTATTAAGCCACTCCTGTCCCAAATTGAGATCCACCCATGCTGCAGTACCCACTTTACGAAAAGAAATCTGGGTGCAACTGATGCAGGACCAGTATACACCGCACCTCGTTAGCCCAAGGACAATCGCAAATTGCATGCTACGGGGAGTCCAACTGAGAATCACAAAGCTGACATTTTGGATCCTTCCGGATCCTTTTATGAAATTGAAGTTCTCCAGCTGGATGATAGTCATGGCGAGCAACCAAAGGGTGAGAGATTTCCTCTCAGGGCATCTGAATTTCCAAAGTTTAGACCACTTAGGGAGTGGGATCTTGTTGCGTTAAAGCTTTATAGGCAGAGCTAATGGGACCTTGCCCCTTCTCTATAGCCTTCCCCAAAAATTTGTTTGTCCTGTGGAATCCCTACTAATAGAAATTTGCAAAATTTTGCTTTGGATTTCCCTCGGTAGCCATTGATCCAGTGTCTGCGAATTCCATCCAGAGGTTGGGTTCCAATATTCCTCAACCAGGTGCTTAAGCTCTTCCTGCAGAGGCGCTTGGGCAACATGGTGCATCAAAGGTTTCTCCATAAGCCAAGAGTCTTGCCAAAATTTTATCCTTTTCCCATTACCAATTGTCCCTATGATGCCATTCTGTAAAATCGGGCAGCCTTTAACAATGCTCCTCCAAGCATATAAGGACTGAGGTTTATGCAAGCCTGTCATATCATCCCAGATGTCACCATACTTGGCGCCAAATCAGTTTTGCCATGTTGATCAGGTTGACCAGATTCAACTTCAGAATTCTTAATCCAACTTGACTCTTTGAACGACAGATTTTTGCCCTAGAAATAGAGTGGAGCTTACGCTGAGAACCTTCTTCACCCCAGAAGAAACTACGATTGATCTCCTCCAACTCTCGGATAGTAGTTTGAGGTAAACAAGTTGGCTGCATAGCATATGACGGAATGGCTGATGTGGAGATTTTAATAAGCAGAGTCCGAGCTGCTTTAGAAAGCACCGTAGTTTTCCACCCTGTAAGCTTCCGACGAATTTTGTCTACAAGGAAACTTTTGGGCATTTACCCTCAGGTGTAGAAGGGAGACACCAAGGTAGGAGCCTGAATTCTCTGCCAGAGAAATTCCATTAATTACGGCTCAAATTCAGTGCATCATGGAGATTTGCTTTAGGGGAAACGTACATCTGGATTTTGATAGGTTGAGTGTCTACTTCTTAGTGAATCTTGTGTTCTAACATTTTCAAATTACCGACAAGTAGACAGGGTTAATTCAAAATCACTCTACGCATTTGCTCCCTAAAGCACACAAAATGTTCAAAATTTAATTATAAATAAATTATTATAATATTTTTATTAATTAAAAAATAAATAAAATTTAAAAATTTTTAAATTAAAAAAATCAAATAAATTAGTGATAGATTTATTAAGTTAATAAAATTTAAAAATTTTAAATTAAAAAGATGTATACTTCCCCAATTTCGCTCTTTCTTGGGGATACTTCATTCGTAGATTACGGTGTTATGCGCTTGAAATACGTCATGGTCTTCCAACAACCTTTCAGATGGTCACACTACCATTCCACAAATGCCATACAAAATTACCATATTCCAATCTTACCCCAAACTTTTTCTGTTCTTCGTCTGCACCATTTTCTTCCTCCAATCCCCCCACCCCCAGGATTTCTAAACCCCATCGTCCGCCGTGACAAGAGAAAGAGATCGATATATTACACCGCTATAATCGACTTCCACCCTCGCTCTCAATCACGTCGTCGAATTGTTCTCTGTGATCCGTCCCTGTCGATTCGTCAAACATGATGATGCTAGTGAACTGCTCCAACTGCCGCACCCCATTGCAGCTACCGCCCGGGTCGAAATCCATCCGCTGTGCTATTTGTCAAGCAATCACGAATATAGCTGACCCACGCGCCGCCCCTCCTCCGCCTGCATATTCTCAATCTCATCATGGTTACGTTCCTCCTCCTCCTCCTCCTTCTGTGCCATCTCCTTATAATCACGCTCCGCCTGGGCCACCATCCAACGCCCATGGCCGTAAAAAGGCCTTGATCGTCGGCATATCATATCGTTTCTCCCGGCACGAGCTTAAAGGATGTATTAATGATGCCAAGTGTATGCGATATCTCTTGATGAATAAGTTCCATTTTCCTGAATCCTCAATTATTATGCTCACTGGTAAAAAGAATTATCCTTTTTATTATATACAGCCAAGTGCATGTAGCATTTTGTACATGCACAATACATATATATTCGCTATATATGATGATTTTCATAAAGTTCGAATATTCTTCACAGTTAACTGGTTATACAACTTTTAACTTTTCTATTTTGACTCCGCTTGGTTTCAGAAAAATCACAAAGGAGATAGAGAGAAATACTTTATAGTTTTATACTGGTATGTGAATTGTGAATGAACTTTATAGCCTCGGATAGTGCTTAACGGTAGTTGTATTTTTGAGCTGGATTAATTTGATGCATTTCATTATCATATGAATGGATAAATTTGAATTTCAGAACTGCAGAAAGGAGGTTTCTGGTCCTGAAAAGATAGAAAAATTTTCGTGTTTTTCCTTTTTTTTTTCTTTTTTTGTGAAGATTCCATAAGCAGAAAAGGGATTTGATGTGGCATTCTCTGAAAAGTGTTTAATCTAAGAACAAGTTGGTTTGGGAATCCCTCTCTCGTGTGTTTATTTTTGTTTTCCACCCGAGATGTATTATGTGGTAGACAAAACTCCTGTAAATTCTTATTTAGTAGCTGAAAGTTGACTGTGTTTTAAGAAAGAGTATAAACTCAGGTTTTGATGCCAAAATTGCTTTTCTCAGCGGATTCTTAGCTCCCAACTTAATTATTTCTTCTGCTTCATCAGGTTATTAACATCTTTCTCTATCATTTTCATATCTGCTTGTAAGTTAAGATTGTTTTTGAATAACATTCTAGACCTTCAGCCCTCTGTCTACTGAAGTTTTCACCATAAAATTACAGCGTGATATTCACAGTTGTTTTAGATTTTAGCTAAACATTGTGAATGGAGTGCCATTTTTTTCTTTCTTCCTTTTGGCCCCTCTTAATTCGAAAGAAACAAAAATTATAACTGTTTCACGTTTTGCATTTCTTTTTAAATCTATCACTGATTACTTATGTTTTTACGTTTCTTCAGATTTGAAGAATAAAAAACTAGAGAATTCGTAATTGCAAGTTAGAAGGCATCTTAGCTTTATTTATTATCCAAGAAATATCATATGTTGTCTAGTTCCTTCTTGTTACAAGATATTGGGCATGAAAATCTTTTCTTTTCTACTCATCTTTGACTTGCATTGCTGTAAGTTTATTTGACCATGAACAATTCCGGAGAGAGTTAAAAATGCACCATATGTCCTACAAATGATTGTTTATTAAATTTCTTGGGTGGGTCTTCTGTCTTCCTTCAGTTAGCTAGCAAGGAAGTATTTGCCTCTAGGAACCATCTTTAGTTGCTGCATTTTACTATATTTTATTGCATTGATCAAGACCTTCTCCCATATCCTATTTGCAACTGAACAAATTTGAGAATTAGGTTTGAGACTTTTTATAGAGGCTTGAGCTTTCCAGCAGGTTGCACTATGAAATTCATACTATGTGCTGAGAGATACCCTTGTGAGTTCTTGTTTATTACTACTTTTTTCTGTCCACATGTTAGTTTTACTGCTTATTTGATTCAATCTACAGAAGAGGACACCGATCCATACAGAATCCCTACCAAGTATAACATACGGATGGCACTATTTTGGCTTGTACAAGGATGTCAATCTGGAGACTCTCTGGTGTTTCATTATTCTGGTCATGGCTCAAGGCAAAGGAACTATAATGGTGATGAAGTTGATGGATATGATGAAACTTTATGTCCGCTGGATTTTGAAACCCAGGGTATGATTGTTGATGATGAAATAAATGCGACAATTGTTAAACCTCTTCCTCCAGGAGTCAAGCTGCACGCAATAATTGATGCTTGCCATAGTGGAACTGTCCTAGACTTGCCATTTCTTTGCAGAATGAACAGGTACTGTTTGTTTATAGGAAATTTGAACTTCCACTTTCTCGTAATTTTCTATCTTATGAGTTGTGAGAAATTATTGTTGCACCAAGAAGAATAAAATAAATGATATGATAGTTTTCCCTGCAGAGAGTTTTCTTTATAGATTTATCTCATGCAGATGGGCAGGCTCTGTTTTGATGCCAATTGTACAGGTCTAGATGTGTTCCTAAAGAAATTTAATTATAACTACTGCACATACTAGTTAAATCCTTTTTATTTTCTTTCTGTACTTTTCTAGGTTGAGGCAAAAGATTTAAGAAATTATTTGGCTGGAAGGTTGTTTCACTTAACACACGTATGCAAAGAGCTTGTGGGTCTTGGATTGCCTGGCAATATTTAGAAACACATTGCTCCTTGTGTTAACTGCTAAAGTTTCTTCTTTTATCCTTGTTTAACAAAACCTGTAAACTTTAACTATAGCATAATATCTATTAATTTGCTCTATAATTTGTTAGTATATGTGTAGTTTCCTTTAGCTGTATCTTTTGCATTTTCCTGAGTAGGAGTGGCCATTATGTATGGGAGGACCATCGTCCTAGATCAGGTGTATGGAAAGGAACAAGTGGTGGTGAAGTCATTTCCTTTAGTGGCTGTGATGATGATCAAACTTCAGCCGATACATCTGTAAGTCCAATAAAGAGACCCTCCTTATGTTTTTTTTTTTCATTTTTATTTACTCAGATACTGATTTGGAAGTTTGAATTCTAATTTATGTGATTAGGCTCTCTCGAAAATCACCTCAACAGGTGCCATGACTTTCTGTTTCATTCAAGCTATTGAGCGTGGACATGGGACTACATATGGGAGCATATTAACTGCAATGCGAAATGCCATTAGAGAGGTGGGAAATTCTGGAGGTGACCTGGGTGGTGGAGGTGTAACCTCTCTTATCACCATGCTTCTGACAGGCGGTAGTATCAGTGGCGGTCTTCGACAGGTTTTCCTTTCTGATACCGCTGCTGACTCTAGCATCCAATTGATTTTACGAACTGAACCTACTTTTATCCTGTACTGGAGAGTAATATAGTAGTTAGTAATTACTACACCTTAAACTTGGAATGATCTAGAAAGAGTTATCTGTTAAATGTCCTTGAGCGCATGGCAGAGAGTTTTTTGGCGTAATTGGGCATCTAGATGATCTCAATCCACTGGTCTGCTGAACATGAAATCGGTGATCAAAATGCCATGTATACTAGTTAAAAAATTAATGCAAGATGAATTAGCGATGCACATGATCAGACTAATGAACAACTAGTGGTCACAAGCTCATGTTTGATGGATTCTCATATTCAATGATTATAGAATGGAGAAGCTCATATTTGGAACTTAAAGAATAATGATGTTGTCTAAAGCTGTATGTTGCTTTCCAGTTTGAATATATGTCCAGCAACGAACTTGCACTGTTTATTTCTTTTGATTTATGATATTTTTATTGATGCTTCAGCAAAGGAATGAGCCTCTATCTTTTATACTGTGTGATGTCACGTAAAATTGCAGTTGATAGAACTAGTGCAGAAAAGAAAAGGTACAGAAGTAGTTGAATGGAACTTAATAGACAGAAAATTCTTAAGCGTGAAACTTGTACAGCCACTATGGCTGATAAGCGACCTTCAGAACCAACTGATAATTGATAAAACTTAAGTACTTCTTTGTCCAGCAACCTTGTTTATTTGAAATTCGTTGAAATTTGAAGTCAAGGGAGAAATTCTAACCTTCTTTCCACGTTTTATTCGTGAACAGGAGCCACAACTCACATCCTGTGAGCCTTTTGATGTGTATGCCAAGCCGTTTTCATTGTGAGATTTGCCAAGGCGATGGCTTTGTTGGTCAGGTCTTTTTAAGTCCCTATAGACAGGGAATATTTTATTTGAATTTATGTTCGAGATTTTTGTAAATAAACATCTCTTTTTCTTTTCTTTTTTATCCTTGCAGTTTGTTCGTGTTGAAAACATGTTGACATTTATTGGCAATGGCTCACAGAGTATGAATATAAAATCTGATTCCTCAGTGCTTCTGCGTTTTTCCCCCCTGCTAAATGCTTCTGCTGGTTGTTTTATTAATGATTTTCAGTCAGCGTCATCTATATGGACAGGATACAGATGGAAGGATAATAGAGGCCTGGGCACATTAGCATTTAGCAGTGCCAGATTCAAAGCCAAAGTTACCTAGTTAATGGGGAAGATCTAATGCATCTTTAGACGTTCATTTGCTCTTTTCATTTCATACTGCTTTTAACTTTTCCTTTTAAATGGAGGGGCATAACTTGATTAATAGTAATTGAACCACTTTAAAATTGGGCTACTAAAAAGATCTTCCTTTGTAACGGAGATTCTTGGCAAGAAGACTTACTGTTGTCATTTCCGAAGATAGTAGGCATGTTGATTGTCATTTTCACTCTCTCTATCTTGCTGTAACCATTTCCCTTTTTCTTCCTTTAAAAGGATCTCATGTATCTAGCAGTCTGTAGATCATGTTGATTTGGTGACTTTGAATGTCATTAACTGTTTCTCTATATTTTAGGATTCCTATTTGAACCTATCAACACATGTGGAGGTCTTTACGTTGCAAAGTATTAATGATTTCCAAAATACTTCGGATTCTCGATGGTCATTTTCTTCCGCTTGCCCCTACTTTTTTTTTTTGTTTTTTGGTTTAATCCCTTTGCCCCTACTCTCGATCTTGTATTTATGCCTTATTTTGAGTGCAATTACTTGTTATTATTTCTTGTTTGTATTCTTATTAAAAAAAGAAAAAGAAAAGTGATCTGTCATTGCCAAAGAAAATTCTTCAAAGAAAAGCATTTGCTAAAGAAAAACGTAAATTCTCATAATCAACAGTATAACGGAAAATCACAAGAAACAGACTAAAGCCCTGGGCAAAAAGAATAGGGGGAATATAGTTGTAATATAACCTCTTTACCTTAGAACATCTATTTATTTTTTGGCGAATTTTATTGGTTTTCTTCTGCTTTAACACCATAGAAACATATCGAACTACTAGCCAAGTGACCTCACAGCCCAATAGACAAGCTTTCGGAGGCGCGTATACTTACTTCGACCGCGCGTGGAGAACGAGGTCGGTGAGCCGAAGTGCCGCACCTGCCAAATCTTCTCTTTTACTCCTAATTAGAAATGTATTTTCAGTACTACTAAGTAGTATTACGCCTCGTAAAATATGTATATAAACAAAATTTTACGAAAAGAGAAATGAAATTGTAAGCGAGACCGAGACGCGTTCGTTTTCCACCTCCTAAAAAACGGACTTTTTTGCCACCTCATCCCAAAAAAACCCAAAAAGAAAAAGAAAACAAATCCATCTCCAAAAAGGTTTACACGTATACGATATATCGACACACATATACATACACTTATATACACACGCGCACACACACTCTCTCTCTGTGTTAGTTTCTCTGTCTTACAAAACAAGCATACATAAAAGGTCACACATCATATACTACACAACATTCCTTCTCTCTGCTTCCCCTTCTTCTTCTTCTTCTTCTTCTTCTTCTTCTTCTCCTCTGACTGTGTTGTCATGGTTCCCGCCATCGAGCGCTTCCAGTAAAAACCCTAATCTCTTTTCCGTTTTTCTCTCCTCCACACTCCCCACTCAGGTAAGAGGTAACCCTAGATAGAAAGATGCCGAAATTTTGATTGGGCTTTGTATTTCGCAAATTTTCGTGTTTATTGATGTTTATTATTTCTTTCCGTGGATATTTCGGTGATTTTATTTGGTATTTTTTGAATTTTTAATTTGATCGACGGATCTATAGGAAAATTTTGTAGAGCGGTTTTTGAGGTTTGGATATATGTCCCATAATCAATCAAGGGGTGAAAGGACCGAGTCTTCGCAGTACCGAAAATCCGGCCGATCCAATCAGCACCGCAACTTCCCCGGCGGCGGCAGTAAAGGTAGCGGCGGCGGCGGCGGCGCCACTGCCCCTCCTCCTTCCTCCAACAATAATCCTTCCCTTACCTCGAGCAGAAGGTAAAATTAGGGTTTTCACTCGCGTAGCGTGCTTATTTGTTCTTCACGCATGCATATCTATCTTTGGCATGCATATCCAAGGAGCTAGGGTTTCTATCTTCCTGTTGCAGTCGATAAATTAATTGCCATTTGTTTTAATTATATTGTGGATAGTTTAAAGAAGCATAATAATGTGCAAGGAGGGCAATCCAGAGCAAGTACTTCCAGTGTTCCAGCTCTGACTTCGGACTCTAATGCTCAACCTGCGCAACGTGCTGTACAGAATGGAGCTTACGCTCAGCAGCAGTCTTCTCAAGGTATGTGCTGGGAAAAATAAATGATTTTTGCCCCGACTTTTATTTGTTATCAGAATGTGGTTGATTTGTTGGGGAAAGTTATGATTTTATCTGGGATATCTGTTCTAGCTTGAAGATATAACTAGAAAATCTTCTTATTGACCATGCACTTATTCATTTATAGTCTAGGCACCAAATTTTTATTGGTGATCTGTAGGTTTCTTGTTATGGGTGAAATTATCGTGAAAGAAACTTTCTTTTAGTTTTGTTCAAGTTAATCAAGACCGTTGTGCTTGCTCTAGGGATATCTGATGCTCCAGTTTCAAGCTCAAATGTTAAACCAACTGCAATTAAGCAAACAGATATGGCTACTCCGAAAGCCACTCGAGCTCCAAGAGTACCACCTTCTAATGTACCGGCAGCTAGTTCTGACTCTAAGCCTCCCCCAACTCCTGTGACACCAGCAAAAGGTCTTGTCTTTTGCTTATTGACATTTTTTTCAAGCTTGGCTTGTTTTTCTGATTTCTGTGATTGGGAAATTATTGTGATTCTCCTAGTTTAATTTTTCTTTTTTCTGTAGTTGAAGAGTCCATAACAAATTTCTTTTGTCTGATTTCTAAGTTCCAGTAGAGGCATCTAAGTCATTCCCCCTTCAGTTTGGATCCATAAACCCTGGCCTTATGAACGGGATGCAGGTGATTTTGCTTCCATGAATTGTGCCTCCAATTATTCTACACACACACACCTGTCACTTATGTAAATTAGACATCTGTTTTACTCTTGTTCCTAAGAAGAGAAGCCTGGTTCCTATATGTTTTTAGGTTCCTGCTCGGACAAGCTCAGCTCCACCTAATATAGATGAGCAGAAACGTGATCAGGTTTGTGGTTCTCTTGACCGTATATTAAATGTTTAGTTTTAATTGCCGGTGCTTTTAGATCATGTCTTGCATATAGTAAAAGTGGCAAGAACTATAACTGTAAAAGTGAAGAACACTTTGCTAAACAAGTTGGGATGTTTACAACCTTTCTGGCTTGAGTATTCGGTTTCAGAACATTATGTGAAGAAAACTTTTCTAGGCTAACTGAAAGTGGCACTTTCCTATTAATGTTTAGTCATGTTGTTGCCAAATTTCCGAGTGGTGGTTCTTTTTGAGCACTATTTTAAGATCTGTTCATCTGCATTGTTGGAGTTAGATGGGAAAACCAAATTATTTCGAGTTTGCAATGCTGACTTCCGCTAAGATCGTTGGGCATTCATGTTTTACTTGGGAAGTTCTAGGTTCACGCTATTAGGAAATGGAATCGTGTCATCTGATCTGCCCGGGATCTGAATATGTTTCAGTTTTTTGTATGACGGTTATCCATGTTTAAAATAGTTTGCATGAACTGTTGCTGAAAATGTCTAGTCAGCCTGTTTCCTCATTTGATATTCACAAGCAAGAGTAGATTTGTTGTGGACAACCTTTTACTTTACCATTGCTCTTTATGGCAGGCTCGTCATGACTCCTTGAGAGCTCCCCCTAAGCTTCCTCCTTCGTCCATTCCCAAACAGCATTTATCGAGAAAGGATGCTGTGACACATGACCAGTCTAATATTGCTGAGGGACATGCTACAGTGAAGCCAAAGAGAGAAGTTCCAATTTCACCTGCTCCCCCTGTATCTCAAACACAGAAGCCCTCTGTGCATCCAATTCAGGGGATGCCTATGCAAATGCCAATTCACCCGCCACAGGTGCCTGTTCAATTTGGTGGGCCAAATCCTCAGATTCAGTCGCAGGCCATGTCAGCTGCATCTTTACCGATGGCAATGCCCATGCCCTTAACAATTGGAAATCAACCTGTGCAGCAACCAATGTTTGTTTCTGGTCTTCAACCCCACCCAATGCAGTCACAAGGTATCATGCATCAGGGGCAGACTCTAAATTTTACATCTCAGATGGGTCCCCAGCTCACACCACAAATGAGTAACATTGGAATTAGCATGGGACCACAATTTCCCCAGCAGCAGGCTGGAAAGTTTGGTGGTCCTCGCAAGGCTGTAAAAATTACTCATCCAGACACTCATGAAGAACTGAGGCTTGATGGATCTCCTGCACCGAGGTCACATCCTAATATGCTTCCTCAATCACAGCCCATTTCATCATTTCCACCTGCCCATGCGATTAACTACTATCCTAATCCTAATTCTTATAATGCCAGTTCCTTCTTTTTTCCAACTCCAAGTTCTCTTCCTCTTGGTAGTTCTCATACTCCTACTTCACAGCCAGGAAGATTGTATAATCAGGTCATTCATACTCTTTCATTTATGTTTTAGAATTTGTCTGCATGTTTCTTGTTTAATTGTGTCCCTGATGCATAGCATCAACTGTTCATGTGATTTGCTAGATCCTTTCTTCCTTCTGGACTTATTCCCAGTTGTCAATTTCCTTTCAGGTGACAGTGAAACCTGCTGCTATTTCTCATGTAGAGAAAGACCCTACATCTTCAGTTGGTTCATCTCGGGCTACCAAGGCGGAGCCTCTTAAATTATCAAGGCCTTCTCAAACGGAATCTGAGACCTCATTGCAGACAGTGAAACCTGGTGCTGCCTCAGTTTCTACATCATTGTCTGTGGTGAGTAAAGCTCCTGTACCATTGGGTTCTGATAAATTGCAGAGTACAGCACCGAATTCTTTGCCCCCTGCTTTAGTGGTTCCTCCAAAGGATTCTTCAGCAGCAACAATTAGTGGTGAAGGCTCAAGATTTGAGATTTTGGATGTGGCTGACTTTGCTAAAGTGGGGCTGAAAAAGTTGGGCTGTAATGCAGATCCCTTGCTGTTGGATCAGGTAATATTTGCTTGTTTTCTGGGTGGTTTGTGGCCTTAATGAATGCTTATTCTTCCTTTTTCTTGTGGTTTTTGGGCTTCTTTGTGTAGGTTGGTGGAGAATCTTCTACTGATTCGGACTTCCAATCTCTGGAACCTGAGACTCTAGTAGACAAAATTACTGCCTCATCTATTACTACTATGGTTCCAGACATTCCAAAAGACTTGGCGTCAATTGCAGTTATGCCTGACCCAGATGTTTCGGATTCAATTCATGACCAAGCTGAGGATAGCAGGGCATCTGAGTTATCAAATGCTTCTGTTAGTAGAGTTGTTGAAAATAACCAGTCCGAAACTCAAGCATTGGAAGAACAAGAAGGAATCTTGCCTGAGGAGTCTAGAAAAGATAATAAGGGAATTGAGGCATCCTTAGAATCATCAAGCCCTTTAAGTTCTAGTGGCCGAACAGAAGAGAAGACACTGGAAGTTGAGCAGAGAAAGATTGAAGGATCTGCTGGTCTTCCTGTTGAAAATGATACTAGTAATGACAATTTGGTTGCAAGATCTACTTCTGTGCCAGATGGTGGTAATGGCGAAAAAATCCAATCAGCTATTGGTAAAATTGATGAAAATGTAAAAGCGCTGGCTTTGGATGATTCTTCTTTAAGTAGGCCTGATACCTTAGATACTAAAGAAGCTGTCAGCACAGAATCTTCTGTCCCAGAAAAAGAGTCAATGCCTTTATCTGTTTCTTCTCATTCAGAAGAAAATTTGAGATCCGAAGAACAAGGTGGTGAGCATAATAATACAGGCTTGGTGACTTCATCCCCCATCATCAAGGAGAGGTCTTTGCCTGAGGCAAATGTTGCTCAAACTGCTGTTCCTACGGTGAGGAAGAAAAGAAAAAACTTGTTTAAAAAATTAGACAATAGTGCACCAACCGCAGATCTGTACATGGCATACAAGGGTCCTGAGGAAAAGAAAGAAGCACTTGTTTCTGATGAAATTGCAGAAAAGAACTCCTGCAGTAACTTGGAGCCAGCATCTTCACATGCATCTCCGAAAAACGTCTCAAATGAGAAAGCTTCTCCCAGTAAAGTGGAGCCAGATGACTGGGAGGATGCTGCTGACATTTCCACCCCAAAACTAGAAACTTCAGAAAATGGTAGCCAGATTGTTGAAAGAGGTGAAGATGTCAATGCAACAATAACTAAAAAGTATTCAAGAGACTTCTTGCTTACATTTGCAGAGCAATGGACTGATGTTCCTGACGGGTTTGAGTTTGCATCTGATGTAGCGGAAGCCTTGATGGTTTCTAATGTCAATATTTCACGTGAATCCTACCATGCTTCTGCAAGAATTATTGATAGACAAAACTCTGCATCTCGACCAGATCGTCGTGGAAGTGGCATGGGGGATGAGGACAAATGGAGTAAACTGCCTGGGCCTCTTATGACTGGACGGGATATGCGAATGGATGTTGGTTATGGGACTGATGTTGGTTATGGGACTAATGTTGTTGGGTTCCGACCTGGCCAAGTGATGAACTATGGTGTTTTAAGGAACCCACGGATGCAGGCACCTATGCAGTACCCAGTAGGCATTCTTGGTGGGCCATTGCCCTCTTCAGGTCCACAAATTGGCATGTCTAGAAACAGTCCTGATTCTGAGAGGTGGCAGCGTGGAAGTAATTTTCAGAAAGGTTTAATGCCTTCTCCTCAGACACCTTTACAGATGATGCACAAGGCGGAAAAGAAGTATGAAATTGGTAAAGCAACGGATGAGGAAGAAACGAAGCAGAGACAACTGAAAGCCATCTTGAACAAGCTAACTCCTCAAAATTTCGAAAAATTGTTTGATCAAGTTAAACAAGTTAATATTGACAATTCTGTTACTTTGACTGGTGTTATTGCACAAATATTTGATAAAGCTTTGATGGAACCAACCTTCTGTGAGATGTATGCAAATTTCTGTCATCACCTTGCTGCAGAGTTGCCTGGTTTGAATGTTGCCAGTGAAATGATCACTTTTAAGAGATTATTACTGAACAAGTGCCAGGAAGAATTTGAGAGAGGACAGAGAGAAGAAGAAGAGGCCAACAAAGTTGAGGAGGAAGGCGAAGTTAAACAGTCAGAAGAGGAAAGAGAGGAGAAGAGATTAAAAGCACGAAGAAGAATGCTTGGTAACATAAGACTAATAGGAGAACTCTACAAAAAGAAGATGTTGACAGAGAAAATAATGCATGTATGTATAACGCAGTTGTTGGGTCAGTCTCAGAATCTTGATGAGGAAAATGTTGAAGCATTGTGCAAATTAATGAGCACGATAGGCGAGATGATTGATCATCCAAGGGCCAAAGGACACATGGATTCTTACTTTGATATTATGGCGAAATTATCGAATAACATGAAACTTTCTTCTAGGGTGAGGTTCATGCTGAAAGACGCTATTGATTTGAGAAAGAATAAATGGCAACAGAGAAGAAAGGTTGAAGGGCCCAAAAAGATTGAGGAAGTGCACAGAGATGCTGCCCAAGAGCGGCAGGCCCAAGCTACTAGACTGGCTCGCACTCCAAGTATGGGCTCCTCAGTTAGAAGGGGCCAACCTGTGGATTTTTCTCCTAGAGGATCAAATATCTTAACTTCACCAAACTCCCAGATGGGCAGTTACCGTGCTGTGCCTCCCCAGCACCGTGGTTATGGTAACCAGGATGCTCGGATGGACGAGAGACATGTTTTAGATAACAGAGGATTGCCTGTTCCTCTGCCTCAACGACCTCTTGGTGATGAATTGATCACCCTTGGACCTCAAGGTGGTCTTGCACGGGGGATGTCATTTAGAGGTCAGCCAGCTTCCTCGGCCATCCCCTTAGACATTCCAAGTTCTGGGGAGTCTAGGAGAATGGGAACTGGACTGAATGGTTACAATCCTGTTTCAGATAGACCAGCTTATAATGCTAGGGAGGAACTGTTGCCGAGACACATGCCAGAAAGGTTATCTAGTGCATCTGTTTATGATCAATCAACTGTGCAGGAGCGGAATATGAATTATGGGAGTAGAGATAGTAGGTCTATAGATCGTGGCTTTGATAAATCTCTTCCTTCATCTCCACCTGCACGAGGTGGGGTCCAAACATTCACATCTAATGTTCCTCCTGAAAAGGTTTGGTCAGAAGATTGTCTGCGGGACATGTCCATGGCTACAATAAAAGAGTTTTACAGGTTTAATTTGATCTTGTGGCCTAATAATTTTCACATATTTCTTTTGTGCACCTGATCTTGTGGCCTAATAATTTTCACATATTTATCTTGTGCACGCGTTCATTTGCTATCATATCAGAATAACCACTGATTGATCTTATTTTTCAAGTGCATTTCATTGAAACTGCATTGATGTTTGGGTGGTTGGATTTATTTGTCAATAGAGGCATTAATCTTTTGTATCTATGGCATTGGACATTCACATATTTTCTATTCACAATATTAAACTCATGTATAGTTTATTGCTGTTAGTATCCACATGAATAATAAATAGTTTATAGAACTCCTGCAGTAATAATTGATCATTTCCTGTTGAAGAAGGCCCATATTATCCTAGTTGTAATTGTGACTGTATTGTTAGATTAATTGGACATGTACTGCTATTCCCGCATGTCTTCTGCCATTTCCGCATAGCATGCTAAAGTCAGATTAATGCAATGACATGATTATATTATCTAGCTTTTAGAATCTTTTTATTAGGTCTTAATAATAGTCCCTAGTGGCCTGTTAGGAGTACTGATTATGTATTGCCTACTTTTAGGGGTTATTCATAGACATAGAAAGCGGCCAACTTTTCAGAACAATTTTCACTCTGGAGATCAGGTCTTGAGAATGAAATGGGAAAAGGAGAAAATGAATATGGAAGTACAATTATTTGCTTTGCTTGTTTTGAATTTCACCAATCTCTCAGATATGAAGATTCTCCTTATTTTCTGCTCTGCATTTAGTAGAATATCTCTAGCAATTGAGATTAGTCTATAGGGATTGGTCAAAAATGGATGGTTCCTTGTAGGATGTACTATTACACACTGGGGAATGGAGAGCGGTGGACGGAGTTTTAACAGGTGGTTTAGATTTCTCATTTTTTTTTGAATCTAATCTAATGAAGACAAAACTACCTTCTTTCACCTAAATTCTTTGCCTCAGTTTTCCCTTTGGAGGCTGACAAAATAAAGCCTACTTTTCAAATGGAAAGTTAGAACTGTAAAACAGTTAGAGCAGATGTGTTTGAAAACCTTATACTCAAAAAGAGGCTGTACATATTTCTCTTATTCTTTTAGCTAAACAAGAATTACACTGATCAGCATGAGGCATACTCAAGAAAGTAATATAGAACTGTTAATGCAGCAGTCCAATCTCTTAGTAAATCTACCAATGCAGTATCCCCAAACACACTAGTGCCTTAAAACTCCATGGCAAAGTCAATAGGCATTGATCTTTAAAAATTCTGTTATTCTTTTTTTTTTAAATTTCTCTTATGTTGTCCTTTATTAGGACTGATTGTGTGTTTCCTTTGTTTCTGTGTTTCAAAGAATTAATATATCTAATCTAATTTAGCTTGCTAGTCTATCCTATAGTTTTATCCGTCCTTTTATTCCCTTGCTACTCTTGCTAGCTGGATGGAGTAGGATGTATAGCAAATACTATTACACATCAAACTATTTGGACACAAGGGGAAATGCTTGCGTGAGTATGTAATAATTCAGCTCCCTTGTATTCTGCTATGGTATTCTCTCAAATTGGCAGAATGTGACTTGTTTCTTAGGGATGAAGATAATATGTCTTTTCTTAGTCTGGTTAATTGGTAAGTATGTTCTCCGAAAAGCAGTTTGTGGGTGAGAACAATTTGTATCGGGTTTGTGAATATCAGACTTTCTAGTAAGATTGATGGAAATTTTAGATAGAGCTACAGATTAAACACATGCTCTGTATGTATTCAGGAAGCTGATTAACTTCAAAAAATAAATTAGCGAGGAACATTTGACTACATGGTTTTAGCAGTCTAGTACAATTTCTGTGCTTTTGTTCAGGTTAAAATTAAAATATAATCTGGTGCCCTTTCAAATTGCACCCTGGTTAATAAAATATAGTTGAATATTCTTGGATCGGGGAGTCTTTGGCTGCATACTTTGTGTTGCTGAAGTTTTAGTGCAAATGGCTATGCACTGAGGCATTCTTTTAATTGCTGGATGTGTATATTGTTTGGCTTATTGTAGAGCCCTGATATCTTAAGAACTATTCTACTTCGTCAGATGTTCATCGACATACTTGTCTTTGCAGTGCAAATGATAAAAATGAAGTTGCTTTGCGCATCAAGGAGCTTAACAACCCCAGCTTCTATCCATCAATGGTATCTCTCTGGATTACTGATTCATTTGAGCGGAAAGACAAGGAGAGGGATCTTCTAACAAAGCTTCTCATCAATCTTACAAAATCATGCGATAGCATGTTAAGCCAAGATCAGCTAATCGGAGGGTAGGCATACATTTGATCATATTGTGGTAAACTTATGCTTGTTTCCATGTGGAGTGTTTGGGATCTGATCGGTACTTTAAATAATGTGTGCAGGTTCGAATCTGTACTCATGAACTTGGAGGATGCTGTTAATGATGCCCCAAAAGCAGCAGAATTTCTTGGTGGTATCTTTGCTAAAATAATATTAGAAGATGTAATCCCATTACATGAAGTTGGACGGTTAATATACGAAGGTGGAGAGGAGCAAGGACGTCTTGTAGAAATAGGACTTGCTGCTGAGGTTCTTGGAACAATCTTGGAGATAATTACTCCGGTAAGAGGTGATTCTGTATCGACGGAGATTCGGTCGAGCTCTAACTTGCGGTTAGAAAATTTCCGGCCTCCGGGTTCTAAAAAATCATGGAGACTAGATAAGTTTATTTAGAGATAGCGATGGTCATTGTACCCGTAAGATAAAAGTCCTTGTCTAGTTCTTTAGGTTGCCTATGAGTTTGCAGCTTATATCTTGTTTTGGGCAGATGGGATGTAGTAGGGGGCCTATCTAAATGTTTTAATATTATTTCCTTTAGAAATTAACTGCAATTACAAAAGGTTTAATTGAGCATCGAATTCTTCTTGATATGGAATGCTGCTGCACGACATCATGCAAATATGTTTTTTATTTTTTTTCATATTTAAGGGAGGTGTTATGATTTTTCAACTGTAGATTGCATTAAAGTAGGAATTGATTTTTTCTTGAAAGCCTTGCGGTTTTTTTATTATGAAGAAAAATTGGCATTCCTAGGAGCCTGTGCTTGGCTTTCTGGGAAGTATATGTTCATCCAGTGAGCAGATATTATATATACACAGTTGATGTATCAGCAAGAGAAATGTGTTTCACCCTTTTTTTTTTATCAAATTTATGTGTTAAGAAACGGAAAAGGAATTTTGATTCGTTATACTTCTAGGAAATGGTAATTAGCAAAGAAGTCGAAAACATCTCGGCGGAGTGGGGAAGTGGGTTTCTTCAGCTCATGGGGAAGGATTGAGAGAAGGTCGGCAGAAATGGGCAAAAGATCCAATTGGAATCTCCGGGAACTCAAATTAACATCCGTGCCAATGTTCGCACAGCACAAAAGGGCATCAAATGCAACGCCATAAACAATCAGGAAAGCCACTTTCTGGGAAGCAAGAGCCTCTAATGAGTCGGAAAGGCTGCTTGATGATTGCTTGAGGAGACCTAGAGAGGAGAAACTGTAGCAAAAGTTTCCATCAGCTTCACCTCTTTCGGCTGGTAGATGATCTTCTCAAACATGTCCTTCATGTTAGCATTATCGACCATCTCCTCTAAAATCCTGTCGTCAAATGATGAAGAAGGTTTCTTCTGCTTATCATTTTCCTTGGTAGTAGAAGAAAAAACAAGCTCCGACAGACGATCCTTCTCGGCTTTTCTACAGTACTTGTCTGCTTCGGTCGTTCCCGATGTCATGAGGTGGTAAGTGAAAATCACTTTCTTCTGGCCAAGCCTGTAAGCACGACTTATAGCTTGCCTCTCTACAGATGGATTCCAGACGACGTCAAGAAGAGTTATCCTGGAGGCGCCCACTAAATTTATGTTTCAGGGCAGCACTTTGTGGAGGCAAGCATGACTTGAGCTTCGCTCTTAGGATCATTAAAGATTTTCAAGAAGACCTGTCTCGGCTTCTGATCAAGTCCCCCTTGCATCTGAAAAATCTGCTTTCCTTCCTCCCATGTAAATTGCTCCACGAGCTGGTCCTTTATCAGATTCAATGGCTGAATGTACTGGCTGAATATTAAGACTTTCTCATTCAAAGCTCTGCTGAGGCGGACAAGCTCCACGATGAATCTTGTTTTAACGCCAGCATTAGGTTCCCGTCTCAGACTCGCTAACATCTCCAGGTCGACAGTGGAACTTTCTTTCCCAGACAACAGGCAATTCTGAAGCAAGGATGGATGGACGGACAATAAAGCGACTTTGTGCTCATCCTGAAAGGCGCCCCTAGATCGTGCAATTTTCTCAATGAAGCACTTCTGCTGCTGCGGTGGATTTAGAAGGACGACACAATCTCTCAACCCGGGAAGACTCTTTTGAAGAATGCTGCCTTTGTGAAGATGAACAAACGGTACCATTCTCTCTTTTAGCTTCTATATTAACTTCTCAACTTCTTCTGCCCTTGAACTGGAAAAAGAAGTCCCTCTTTCTCTGTATTTCTGCTTCACGAACACCCCCCTTGGTGACATTATCTCAACAAATGCCTTTTCCTCAGCAAGACCTCTGGCAATTGTTGGTCTTACTAAATGCAATGTGTTGAAGAGCTCCCCAAAATTGTTCTGAAATGGAGTTCCAGAGAGAATTATCCTCCTTTCTGTCCGAAGTTTCAACAAAGTATTCCAGATGCAACTTCGTTGATTACGGGGTGTGTGTCCCTCGTCGAGGACTACAAGTCCTGGCAGTTCTAGAAGAATTTTTCTGAGATGTTCAGATTCTTCATCGACACCTTCTTTTGACCTTTCTTCCTTCCTTCTCTCCGGTATGTTTCCCCGACCAAGTTCTCGTATAAACGGTAACTAATTCCTAGAATGCTTTTCCCCCGACTCCATGAGTACATTTTCACTAGACGAACATCTGTGTCTCGAGATTTACCAACTGAAATGTTTTCAAGAAGCTTCGTGTGTTCCTTACCTGTTAAATCCAGATTGTTGAGGTTGTGGAAAGGAAACTCGACTTTCCATGTTGTGAACTCTTCTTCCCAGGTAAGAAGCATGCTTGCAGGACCAAATATCACTGGTCGAGCATTGGGAAATATCTTCAAGTACGTTTCAATAAAAACTATGGTCAAACGAGTTTTTCCTGTTCCTGGAGCATGAGAAATTATGCATCCGCCAACATTGCTTGGACTGGGATTCCTTAGTTCAGATAGACGTATAGTTCCCTCTAGGTTCCTCCATAGGAACTCTATGCCATCTTGCTGATGTTGGTACATTGTTTCTTTGACACCAGGTATCATGTCCCAAACTGTTCCATCTTTTCTACCATTGAATGACTTCCCACAATTATCCACTAAAAATGTGAAACTACCAGCATTGACGCATGAAAATTGCCCCTTGTCGACACCTTTTCTCCCCTTTGATCTTTTCAAGCTTGCCTATTCAAAAGAAATAAAGCCATTTTTGAGAAATATTTGACACATTAGAAAATTTTTAGAAAGCTGCACGACATCACAAGAATAATTTGTCACACTTACAAAACCAGTGAATATATATTTCATTTCACATTCAATGTGATTACAAAGGCGACAGACCTCTCCAATATCCTCTCTTATCACCAAGTCATGCTTTCCTTCCCAGCATGGGTCGGTTTGATTTTTCTCAATACTGCAAGCACTTGATTTTGCATTGGTATCCTGTAGACAATGCAGTTGTGATATATTGATCAACAATTTTTATGAGTAAGGTAGCAAGCAAAGTCGAATTTAGCATACCTTTGGATAATCGTTACTGTTATCTAAATATATGTATGTGTACATCTCAGAAAACAGGCCTTCCTCTATTTTCTCATATTCTGATTTTTCAACGGTCTTTAACTCCTCATCTTCAAATTTAAATTTTAAAGGTAGAGTGCATCCATCTGAAAAAGGTTGCCTTTTGACTAGTTGACAAAATTCTCCTGCTTCTAGCTCACACGATTTTTCTTGGAGAACTTCGCCTCCTCTTAGCGTAGAATCGATAAGAAATCTAGATAGATGTTTTTTCTTTAGCTTCTGGTTCATGTTACTGCTGAACCAATACTCATTCTTGTCACATGAAACTGTTGAATAATAGGATGTTTCCAGTCCTTTGAAATTTTGATAATCGGAGTTCTCTTCGATAGGATCTCCCGTCATACCTCTCAAGCTACAATCTTCATTCTTGGTAGCTTTCTCTGTTGTGGGGGACTTCCCTGCATTCTTTGAAATTGTAGTTTCATTGCCTTCAGAAAATATTTTATCAATGGCATTGCAACCTAAGTCATAATCAGGAGCATGTTTCTGCTTGGAAATTTCATCATATTCATCTCTGTTTCTCTTCTTCTCCGTGCTTATTCCACTATATGATTGCTTCTTGTCGAGAGGTCTATTAACCCTTGCGCATGCACAATTTTCTTGTTTCTGCTCAGGCTTTGATTCTGTAGACTTTGGCAAATCCCCTCCCTTTCTGTTGCCCCTTCTTCTTGAGCACTTCACTTCACATGACTGCTGCTTGTCGAGAGATCTATTAACCCTTTCGCAAGCACAATTTTCTTGTTTCTGCTCAGGGTTTGATTCAGTGGACTTTGGCAAATCCTCTACCTTTCTGTTGCCTTTTTCTCTTGAGCACACAACTTCTTTTACAGTATCATGACCAAGGTTTTCTTTTAGTCCTTCAGAGTCTTTATGGATCTCATGTTCATTTAAGAATTCTCTTCCATTCGGTTCTTGCAAGTTGGAATCACCTATTATGTCCTTGGCAGAAGATTGACTCTCAACAACACAAACTCTTGACCACTGTACTTCTTCATAATTATCAGAGCAGATGTTTTCTTTTTGACCTTGGTTTTCTTCACGGATCTTAGGTATTTCATTTTCAGCGTCTCTTTCACCTCGTTCTTGTATGATGGGAATACTTGTTTTTTGCTTACCACAAGAAGATTCACTCCTAAGAACATGTACATGACTGGTTCCTTCCTCAACACTTCGTTCATTGCACTTTTCTTCATCAGCATCTGTTGTATATTCTACTGTATCAGCTTGATCGTCAGAAGAGCTCAATGATTCCTCACCATCATGCATCTCTTTGTAAATCTCTGGTGTATCTTCTACTGTATCAGCTTCATCTTCATGAGAGCTTGATGATTCCTCAATAAATGGGGATGTATAATGTTCTATTTTAAAATCCTCATCCTCAGAATCATCAGGTTCTGAATCACTGGAGGGTGAAGATTTATTTGAATCATCAGATTTGTCATCTTTAGCATCAGCAGACGGCAAAGATTCACTTCAACAATCCAAAAACCTTGCATCATCCAGTTCCAAAATATCCTTCCCTGCTCTTCCTGAAGCTGAGCTCTTCGGTTTTGAGCCATCAATGCCAACACTAAAATTTCGATTATCATTTGTTTCTTCACTATCTTCCTGACCACTTGTGGTAGCAAAATCTGAATGTATACTCTCAAACTTATCAGCTTCTTCTAAACTTTTTTCAGATGAAATATCAACCACGTTGCCTGAAACAGAATTCTTTTCTTCTGAATAACCTTGCCTGAAAGAAGAACCAGCATTACACAAAAATTTGCAGAAGATTTGAGGGTGCATTTCTTGTGCATACAAAATACATTATGTTTGTTAGCTTTTGATGTTTCCTCTATGTTGTTACTTCTCCTAGTTTGATGTGCTGAGAGAGAATCAATGCAAAATAAATGGTTGGAGTATCAATCACCTTACCGTGATCACTGCTTTCTACAGTCTCTATCTCCTTTGACTCAAAACTATGAGCACTATCGACAGTCTTAGGATGCTTCACACCAACAAACTCAACGCCAAGCATTACAACATCATCATCACTACGATCATCAGGCACTGCAAATGTAGAATACTTCGACAATATGAAAGGATGCAAAAACTAAAAATTTTGAAAGTGCAACCAAGAGGTCTCCATGTCAGGATCAGTGGTTTCCTTGTCAAATGACCAAATTAACAAAGCATTTCATGAAGAAGCGAATAGGACAGGCCAAGCCATTGTAAGTATTTGATGTGTAGTTGTAAGCTTTATACGTTGCTGCTAAAGGAAATGAGCAGAAGCATACAAATATTACCACAACACAAGCCAATGGGACCTCAGAATCAAAACCTTATAAAGTAACAAAATACCCGGAAGCAATGTCTTATGACCAAGTAAAACACCCAACAGTCTCCAACTTCTGAATAATGAAAACCAAACTCACCCAAACCTAGAAGATGAGATTGGTGTTAACTTGGGTTGGAGTTAGAATCACCAAAAAAATCACTTTCTGACCGCCGGTGGGGTTGGGACGCTGGAGAATGTGTTGGAGATTAACATCGGACAGAACATAAGGGGAAGCCGAGGTCAAATAGAGTCTTGTTCCCAGAAATTAAGAATAGTTGTGTGAAAGTTTACATAAAATAATACAGAAGAATTTACCGGATTTCATCTTCTTTCTTGATCGTTTTTTCTTTTTACTGCCACTACTTTTACCTTCATGCCATCGTTTTCTCTTTTTTCTCAGATTCTTCCTCTTTCCTCCAGACGTAACTGTCCTTGATGATCGTTTCTTCTTGGTCTTGGCCTCCGAGACACCTTTTCTTCTTGAATCAGAGTCTAGTGCTTTCTCCTCCTTAACACGCTTCTCTGGTGAATGGTGTTGCGCTCCTACCATCTCTTTTTTCTGAAGTCTTCGATATTTCACTCTTTGCCCTATGGAAGAGTATTTGAAGTTTTCCATGGCCATTTTCTAACTGCAGAAAAGAGGAGAAATTAAGTATTGTGAAATAGAGAATTTAGAAATCACGTCCAACTCTAGAAGATCAAGACAGTTGAGAATTCAAGCCTGATATTTTCAAGAAAGCTGGAAACTCTGATGGTGTAGTAGTAAGGTGCCAAGAAGAAAAGATCTTGAGAGTCAAAGAGAGAAACGGTAGAAAGGTGAAGAGGGTTAGAAGGAGAGAACGAAAGAGCAAAATTTTGCAGACATGAAGAAGATAATAAGACAAAAAAAAAAGAGCACCCCGTTTCTCAATGGCGGGAATGGCAGGTGCATTCTGCCCTGCGCTGCATCCATTTTTAGCAGGAAAATAATGTCGCCCTGTATTCTTCCTCGAAAGAAAAATGAAGTCCTTCTGCATAGTTGTTGGGTATGATTTTGAACCAATTTACATAAACGCCCTTTGTTTTGAAGCTTTTCTGCCTAAAAATTTCCATTTATTTAAAAATCACAAACAAGATTCATTAGGAATAATCGGCCCTCGCTTTGGTTAATATGTTGAGGCTTATTTTTTCAGCACATGCAGAGGCCTTCCATAACCATTAAATTGGAATCTTTTGATCTTAATGGTTACGAAAGACCATGTATATTTTTAAACAAAAATTATTTTTAGACTCTCCAAAAGTATTTTAAAGTATAAATTATTTTTAAACTTCTGCATAAATCTATTTTTCAACAAAAGAACAATGTGTTTTTTCCCTATCCATTTTTCTCTCCTTCTATTTTGATCATTCCTCTCTCTCATCTATTTTTGCTATTGAAGATTGACTCGCTCTCTCATCTATCTCATTTTTTAAATCTCTATCAGATTGCACAAAATTCATTAGGAATAGTCACTCAATATGATTGTTCTCGATTTGGTTAATATGTTGAGATTTAATTTTTTAGCACATGCGGAGGCTTTCCACAACTATTGAATTGAAATTTTTTGATCTTAATGGCTATAAAAGACCATACGTATTTTGAAACAAAAATTATTTTTGGACTCTCCAAAAGTATTTTGGAGCAAAAATTATTTTTAAACTCTAACCTAAATTTATTTTTTCAACAAAAGAACAATGTGTTTTTTCTTACATATTTCTCTCTCATTCTTCCATATCAATCGCTACTTTCTCTCTCATCTGTTTTTGCTATTAAAGATTTACTTTCTTTCTATTGTCTATCTCCTCTTTTAAATCTCTATCAGATTGCTCATTTCTTAAATCTTTATCAAATTTCTCGTCTTTTGAATCTTTATTAGATTGAATCTTTCTCTCTCTCTCTCTCTCTCTCTCTCTCTCTCTCTTCATATCTTTACTCTCTCTTTTGTTCGCTATGGTTCTTTTGCAATCAAAGGCAGTATCGACAAAGATAAAGAACATTGTGTGAAAGATCTATTAATTAATCTTTACAAATTCATCAACTACAGTTGTAGGTATTGTGGATGGAGTTCATGATATGAAAAGTGAGTTGCCGAGATGAGTATTGGTTTGTTGTATCTAAATTGCGAAGATAAAAGATCTACTATTGTTGTTTGATGAATATTATTGTATTAAGTGTTATCTTTTCTTGGTCTCTTCAATTTAACCTCTAAAGTTATATTCTTGATAGTAAAAAAAATTAGTAATAAGAGTTTGCGTTGAATGTAAGGATTGCATTACGTTGGGAAGAACATTTGAAGGTAATGATTGTGTTTATAATGGTGATAAGGATGAGAAAACAATGGTGAAATACTTATTTTTGCTAAAATTTTGTTTAACGGATTAAAGGTTTATGCAGTAGAAAGTAAAATTTAAATTTGTGTAAGTAGTACATATTATTTCTCTCATCATCTCCTTGTGCCACCATTGATAAAAAAATAGACATATCATCCACAAACGATTAGTGAATAAATATTTTATTCCATATATGAATAATTATTGATTCTTAATTGAATAATTGCTCAATTCAATTTGAAACGAATAATTATTCAGGTTTCGATGAATAATTATTTCAATGCGTTATTCTTACGTGAATAATTATTCAATTCGATTTGAAACGAATAATTATTGTGTATTTTATACAATACAAATCCATCACCATAACTTAACCACCGTGATGGGGAAGTAATTGGCAAGACCAAAAAATCCAGATATAACCTGAATAGATTGCCAAAAAGGTTGCAGAGCATCGAAGAGCAGATACACCAAAAGAGAAAGATTGTGATCAAGAGATTGCGAAATAGAGCAACCGTGTTGAATAAGGAGTAGCTTAATGAAGTTGGTGACTACAAGGTAGCGTTGAACATTGCAGGCAAATGAGGGACATGTTAAATGAATAATTATTCGTTTACATGAGAATAATTATTTAGTGTGTCATGAATCACTTTTAATATATCATACAACCAAATAAAATTTATGATAAATATTTATTATATGTAAATATCAATTCACCTTGTTATGATAAATATTCATAATTATTTTATTCAGTTTGTTTTGAATAATTACGTTTTATATGTAAATATCTATTCATTTTGTTATGAATAATTATTTGATATGCTCGCTCAATTCATTTCATACGTTAAATGAATAATTAGTCATTTCTATGTAAATGTTGTTTCTTAAAAAATGAGAATAATTGTTCTTCGTGCTATGAATAATTATTCACTATATGTTGCATAATTATTCAGCGTTTCAAGAATAATTATTTACGTATCAACTAGTAATTGCGTGTATTGAATAATTATTAACTATAGTTTGAATAATTATTCAACTATATCAGAATAATTATATTCAACTATAGAAGAATAATTATTCACTTTATGATGAACATTTAACAAGTGATGAATAATTATACACTCTATCATGAATAATTATTTCAATATTAAAGGAATAATTATTCACTAGAACACGAATGATTATTCATTTCACAATGAGCATTCGATAAGTGATCGAATAATTATTTACTTCATGATGAGTATTCGACAAGTGATGAATAATTATATTTTGAATAATTATTAACTATAGTTTGAATAATTATTCAACTATAGCAGAATAATAATGTGAATAATTATATTCAACTATAGAAGAATAATTATTCACTTTATGATGAATATTTAACAAGTGATGAATAACTATGCACTCTATTATGAATAATTATTTCAATATTAAAGAAATAATTATTCACTCGAACACGAAAGATTATTCATTTCACAATGAGCATTCGATAAGTGATCGAATAATTATTTACTTCACGATGAGTATTCGACAAGTGATGAATAATTATTCACTCTGTCATGAATAATGTGAATAATTATTCAATGAATAATATTCACTATTAAAGAAATAATTATTTACTATAGCATGACCCCATTATCTCTTTTAACAAAGAAAGATATATATTTCCTTCTGGCCAACTACTGGGTATTTTTTAAACAAATATATGAATAATTATTCATTTACAATATTCTATCTTGAATAATTCATATTTAAAACAGTGAGAACTACTATTTAAAAATGAGGTTAAAAAAGATTCAATATTAAAATTCTTCACCATCAAAATAATTATCTAAAGTCATGAGAATATTTCACTGTCGAAATCATTTATCTAGCCATGAAAATCATCACAATGGTTTCTTTACCTCCATAAGTAGACCATTAAATATCCAGATAAATTGTGCTTTTAATGAAGATTTCTACAAAAGCCACTAAACAACCCAAAAAAAACTCACAATATCTAACTTCATTTTGGCTATAAGTGAATATGAGAAAATGTGTAACAAGAAGAAGAAGAGACAGAGAGAGAAAGATAGAGAGAGAGAGAGAAAAAAAAATTTGATAAAAGTGATTGAAGAAACAATAGGTGTTAGAAAACTAATGATGATTTTTTAAACTTTTAAATTATTTCATATTTTTCTCCTTTATTTCACTAACTTTGGATGTCCAAATGCCCTTCATGCTTCTTAATTGTTAGAACACAAAGCAGCCCATTAGACGGTACAAAAATTATCTACATATGTTGAAAAAGAGGTATCAGCATAATAACTAGATCAAACTACTCCGTCTAATCATTTTTACTTATCGCAGATGACCGAAGCAGAAGAATTAAATATATTAAAGATAAATTTATATTCTCTCCATCCACAAATACATGTCTTAAATCACTTTTTAACCATTTTTATTTGTCTTTTTTGTAATTTCAAAAATTACTTTGCCAATATTTGTTAATTTTTGAGTCAATAAAAATCATATTTATTAGTTTCAAGTTTTTAATTTGAATTTTCTAATTTAGATGAGAATATTCCTAACATCAAAGTTTTATAAGTACATAATATTTCACATTTGAGTTTGAATGAATGACCAAAGTGCCAAACATTTTCACCCTTATCCTTAATTACTCTTAAACTATGAGTTTGAATGAATGACCAAAGTGCCAAACATTTTCACCCTTATCCTTAATTACTCTTAAACTACATTAATGGATATTTCAAGTTCCAATAAGGCTAAATTGTCATTTTACCTTATAATTTAACCTTCCCAATAATATTTTTCATTTTTACAAAAAAAATCTAGAGATATGAAAAAATAGAGAGATTACTAATACTCTTTTGTTGAGTAAAACAAAATTAATTTTCTCTCTCTTTTTTTCTCTTACTATGAAGTACTACTATAAAGCTGGATTCAAAGTGATGTAGTTAACATATCACCAAATAAATTTAGTCTTTTCTCCCTTTCAAAATATATATCTTAATTTAATTTTACACAAGAATTAAGGTTTTAATAAATTTTATAAAAAATTAAATAAATATTCAAAATGCTCTTATTTAAAATATATTGGTTAGTGTTTCAAAGTCAAATTTAAAATTTGAGATTGTTGGTTTAAATGGTTGATTAAAAAATTAATGGTATTAAAAATATAAAAGTATTTAAAAATAGTTAGTTGAAAACAAAGGTAAATTTAGAGAAAAGATAATAAATAAATTCTTTATATAAAAATATAATAAATATTTTTACTCAGACCAAAAAAATTAGAACATATATTTTAAAGCAAAAAAAATGTTAGAATACTCATGCATTGGGATTAAAACATTAATTTTCAAATTTGAAGCTAATAAATGTGATTGTTTAATGGATCAATGAAGAATGATGATAAAATTGAAAACTTGTAAAAACATTCTTATAAAATGAAAACTAAAAATGATCAAGAAAAAATATTAAAAAAACCACAAGGTGTATATGATTAATGATTGATCATTAATTGTTAAGGTAAATAAAGAAACGTCATTTATTTCAAAATAATGGCGAGTTTTTTTCACTTTTGTCATTTTCAAAATACTCGCCAATCTCTTTTTTCATAATATATTTATTACTTTTCCCTCTTTTATCCCTCATCATTATCTATTTTTAAAGTCAAACTCTCCCATTTCCAAAATAAAAATTAAATGTTGATCTCCAAATCATAGAAAAGAATACCTGATGTGTCAATTTAATATCTTTTCCACTGTATTCAACCCCTTCTTAATGAGGTTATTTTGGTCATTTTCACTTGATTTTATAAGAAATTTCCTAAAACTTTAATTTGTGCACCTTATTTAAAAACGACAATTATTTCAAAACGGAGGTAATAATTTTGAACTTTTGAAATTCAAAATAAGTATATAACAAAACTCTTGTACTTGGATTGGTACTCATTTGGTTTTTCCTCTTCAACTTGAGGCAAATATCACACACTAAAATATTCCACAAGAACTATATCAATGTGTTGTTGTTCTTTCTTTATTTCTTTCTCTAGAACAGCGAAACTCTTAAATCACAAAGCCATTCCTGCAGAAGTAAATACCACAAGTCTTGGGATGGTCACAGCTAATAGACTATTGGAAGTTTTCAGGATTGAAACCTCCACCCAAAGTCAAGAAAAAAAAGAAGCTACTTCATCATTTGTTGCACAGTGCAGAGAGACTAATAAGGACTGCTCTGCTTTGATGGCAGAAAGAAGCCAATATGGATAGAAAACAAGTGTGATCCCCTACTTGTGCATTCAGCGTTTCCATTTCAGAGTCTCCCTACATTTTCTTCTTGCTTCCGCTGCGAGAGAGAGCGTCAGAAATCAAAACAGACAAGGTTTACCATTTTGGTGTAACGTAGAGTGGAGTAATGTTTACTGTCTTGCTGCTTGTCTAGATTGCAGCATTCGCAGTGGCAGCAGAGTAGCTCATAGTTGTGTTATCAAGGTCGAATTTTTCATGAGGATTCACAATAGACAAACTTATCCCTCATTTTCTTTTCATCTCATCATCATTTTTTGCAAAATGGAAAAATAAAATGAAAATATGCAAACCAGGTATTTGGAGTTTCAGTCAGACCCAATGACCTGCGATCGCAAACCTCATAATTCAGCTTCTGCCAAGCACTACTTTCTAAGGTTCTACCTAAACTTAGAGTTTAAATAGTTGGCTTCAATGTCAACTCTACTTATTGCTTTCTACTTCAAAACAGAAAAAGAAGAATAGAAAACGAAATTTAAAAATTAAAGATTTAATTTCGAAAGAAAAGAGTAATGTTACCACTAATATTTAAGTTTCCACTGGTTAACAGAAAAAGAAATCAATCAAAAATCATGAAAATCGAAGCTCGTGATTGGCTGTTTGACGACCTCTGGGAAACCCCAGGGGTGCCTGTGAAGGAAGGGCAGGCATATCTTGATCGAAAATTGCAAGTATTTTCTGGCAACAAAACGTAGAGTTGGGTCAGGGAGAAGCTCTCAGAAGAGAAGAAGAGAATGCATAGGTCTCTGGAAGAAAGATATGGAGATCAACGTTGGAAACCAACCAATATCAATATGAAAGAAGCAGATGTCCATTTTGTTGAGCCAACGTTTGTTTGTTCTATGGAAGGGTTTGGAATCCCAAAGTTGTGGGAATTAGTGTGAATCTTGATTCCCGACTTCATTAGAGCGGCTTCTCCAACTCTCCAAATTCCCAAAACCCAATTTCGCTAAGTGACAAAGTATGCCGAATTTACTTGGTTGTGTTGCATGATTAAATAATTATTAAAAAAATATTCATAAATTTTTAATTATTAAATTAAAATTTATTTAATATACATTTTAAAAAAATATTTTAAGTCTATAATATTTTTTACTTTATTATTTTCTAGACTTGGGTCCACATTGTGACCTTTTCACATTGACTTTGGTAATGCATATTCATCTGCTTTTTTCTCCCAAGATTTGTTTGGATTGGTCATAACCCAATAAATAACCTCAGGCAAATTTGGTTGACCGGCAACTAATTTTTAAAACAGTTACTACTAGTATTCATCTTAAATCAGGTCCCACGACTTCTCCTCGTCAAGTATTAACAGCCCAGTCGTGCAAATTCTTTTTTTATGACGTTTAATATTAAATTTAATTTATTGTATTATATTATTTATTTTTTAAATATATTTTTTTGATAAATTTTTATATTTGTTTGATTAAATTTGAAATTTGATTCGAAACGAGAGTAACCGGAATCATAAACAGCCAATGAAGATTTTGTTTATTTGTCGGAAATAGGCAGCCAAGGCGATAGGGCCTAAGTTCTCCAAAATCACTATGGCTTTGTCCAAGTCAAAATTCACATGCAACCTAACCTCCATTAGGAAAGTCTCAAAAAGAATCCCGAGATTTTCAGAAAATGACTCATCAAGTTGCGTCACACCAACTGGTCTTTAAATATTCCTCCTTGCACGGCCAAATATCAAATTTGAAAACGACCAAAAATGTGGGGTTCATCTGTCCCTTATAATTTCATTAGTTTTCTTCCTCAAGCTTGTGTTGACCTTTCAATCCTCAATTTTCTTGCTATTGCCATTTTGAACTACCTGACTTGTTCCAATGTTAATTTTGCTCATCCATTATGGTTTAATCAACTCTCTTTGTGTAAGCGCTAATGGAGTCTTTTTTCAGTATTGAACGAATCTTTAATAGTCGAATTGATATATTATTAATTTAATAGATAAATATTTATATATAATAAATAATTATTCTTTACTTTAAGTAGATTAACAAGTTATTAATTTGATAATTACAAAGTTGCTTAACACATATTAAAAAAATTCTTCATCAACACCTTAATAAAATCACTCTAATTGACAAATGACATACGCTACAAACAAAATGAAATGAAGTTATAAGAAACTTCTTAATGCAATGTCTTCTTTCAACCTAAAACTTTGACGTACCAATAACTTCATTTTGTAGTATTCGTTAAGGAAACTTTGAACCGGGAAACAATGGTCTAATCTAAAATATTCAGGAAATATTTTTAAAAAGTCTAATCTAACATATGATTTTTCTTTCTTCTTTTCCAGAGGAATGTGATCTAAATAACTTGCATTTGATAAGAAGTGCATCGCATTTTCTTGCTTAGTAATATTCTGTTTTTTTTGATAAAAACTGGTATATATTTTCCCAAAAGCATAAAAATTTTGATAGAATTAAGAGGGGAAGAGAATGTTTTTTTGTAATTTTTCTTCAAAACCTCTAATCTCTATTCTTGAAAGCATAACATGAAGTTGTTTGTATTTTGATGATTTGTTGGTTTCTTGTAAGAAACATATTGTCCGTTTGAAGATGAAGATCTTGACCTGCATTTCATAGAGTTGGTAGTTTTATATACCTTGACCTTCCATATAAAAAGAAATAAATAAAATAATAAATTAATCTTTCTTTTTTCTTTTGATGAATTAATAGTTAATCTTTCACTCGAGCTGCCCTTTCTAGATTCCATTGAACGTCTAAGCGTGTAACACTTCCTCGAAAAAAAAGAGGCTAAAAACATCCAAAATAGAAATGTTTTTTTAGTCCACGTACAAGGTAAGCTGTCAAGTTTGGCATATCAAGACAACTCCGTCAAATATTTTTGTCCATATCTGCTGAAAATCCCTCAAGAAAGCTTGCAAAAAGTCCATAGAAAGGTGGAATAGAGAGGAGATATTGGGAAGCCAAGCGGTTGTAACTCTTGATTTCCCCAAATTCTTGCTAAGAAGCGAAAAGGGATTCAAGAGCTTTTTGTTGCAGCGAAAGATAAGAAGTAAAAGAAGGTGAGGAATTGAATGCAGAGTTTTGCTCGTGTATGCAAGCCACGTCAAAGGTTGAAGTTTGAAAGAGAGAGAGTGCAAGCGGTTGCAGCTGAATTATACGTTTGAGGAAGAAGAGACATTACCGAATATATCATAGCTTGCAAGAGATATTGATTGAGGATATTAACTGCATCCCATCTTCTATGGATGTATTCAATTCCCATCTTCTTTCATATTCTCAGAGCTCCATACAATTGTGCACCCTGTTCGTGCTCTCTTCCTTTGAATTCTTTCTATTTAGGTAATCCTTATCTATTTCCACCATTTTTTGGCGTTCAATATTGTGCTTTGCAGATTCACTTGCTGTTTTCCAACTTTTTCCCCCCGAGAAGTTCGAATTTTTACCTTTTTAGGCACTATCCGCCACTTATTACCTTCCCCTACTTTAATTTCCATTACTTCTTGGCCCTCTCCAGTATATTTCCTTTCTGGGCTTTCCTGTGATCTCTGGGGAGCTTCTTCTTCTTCTTTAATTATTATTTGGGGCACCGGTTTTGTCCGCTGCGTAAGCGCCTGATCATATTTCCTTCTTATGAGGATGCGGTGGTGAAATTAAGAAAGTCTTATCATTCTCTTAATGTTGTCTGAAATTTTGCTCTTCCTCTTTGCACATTTTTCTCAGGAGTTGAATGGCTGTTAAGGAGTGCAGAATTGAATGTTGAAACTCTGTCTTAATCTGAAGAGAAAGATGAAGTGTTTCCATTACTTCAAGGATAGAACTAAGAGTAGGGAACAGAGGTCAGCACCGATACTAAATCATGGAAGCAAATCAGATTTGTCAGCAGCAGAGAGGGTAACCAAGTCTTCATGCTCAGCAACTTCACCCCGTAGTTTTACTGAATTATATGAAGAAAAAGCTCAGAACTTGAGGGTCTTTTCTTACTCTGAGCTTGTCCAAGCCACAAAAAATTTCAGTAGATTGCTTAAGATTGGTGAAGGTGGTTTTGGAAGCGTGTATAAATGTACAATTAAACCTGTTAGCGGGAAGGGTGACCCAATTGTGGTTGCTGTTAAAAAACTCAACAGAGATGGCTTTCAGGTATGGCTCATGGACGTAAAAGGCTTTTCAGTTAGCAAAGAATCTTTTTTCTTCTTCCCTTAAATCTTAATCTAACTTGGGGTAGATGATGAAAATCATTTGGTAAAATAGTGAAGTGTATCTCGTCATTTGTTTTCAAAAACATGCATTTTATCACTCACATTTTATATGTTAGGTGATGTTCTGGTTCTGGGGTTGGGGGAAGAGGTATTATGAGGAAGGGGAGCTGGACGGTGTGGGAAGTTTGTTGTTGTCGAGACTTGTGTAAAGGAGGGAAAAAGATACTCAAGGTAAAGTGAAGTTGTCAATTTGCTTGCTGAGCTTGGAGAGTAGTTGCAAGGCCATCTCTGAAATCATAAATTGATGCCATTTAGAAAAATTTGCTTCTGGGGTGTGTAATTTATGCTTAGGAATTTACTGTTAGAGCAACCAATTCTGTTTGCATGTAATATTCATACTATAAATATCCAAATTTCAATGGAAATGTGATTTTGATAATGCAGGGTCACAAGGAATGGGTGGCTGAAGTGCAATTTCTAGGTGTTGTCGAGCATCCAAATCTAGTCAAACTCATTGGTTATTGTGCTGTAGATGGAGAAAGAGGTATACAACGGTTACTGGTGTATGAGTTCATACCAAACAAAAGCCTCGAAGATCATCTTTTCAACGGGGCTTATCCTGCTCTTTCTTGGGAAAGTAGACTGCAGATAATACTTGGAGCAGCTCAGGGTTTGGCCTATTTGCACGAGGAATTGGAAGTTCAGGTTTTGCATTTACATATATAATTCTCTTGTTGCTATGTTTCTCCCCTTTATGTTAAGCTGCTTAATCTTATTGTAGTGAACTTTCATCATACGATCTGTTTCGGCCCTTATTTTCCTGCATTGGATGCAGAAACTTTCTGATTTAACAGATTGACCTGCTAAGGAACTAATTACTGTATTTCTGTGAAGCCAACTTCTAAAGGCGATCATTCTATCTCCTTCCACCTTTGTAACTAGCACAACCATGTCCTCGTTGTATATAGAGTTTGAGCAAACCTGTTTTGAGTCTGCTGAATACATGCCTCGCTAACTTATCCTGATAGGCTAAGCTCCAATTTCACCTTTGGCTTTATGGGATAACAAATATTTGCTGGCATTACTTACTTTTAAGCAGTTGATTGCGTCACATGACCTCATTTGAGGTTGGAATCACGTCACCATTCTTAACAGCTTCATTATGGCCAAAAGTTGTTCTTTTCTTCTGCATTCTCTCTCTCTCTCTCTCTCTCCCTCCCCCCTATTCTAGGCATTTGGAATTGGCGATATCCAGATTTGCTATTGTGGTTTGTGGGAGCTAATTATGCACTTTGTTCCATTGGGAATTCGATAGTTTGCCCTTCAGAAATGTTCCCTATGTGAGGGGTAAGCCCCTTACTCTAAGCCACAGTCTACTATCCACCCTCAACGAATTTGGAATATGTGACCAATTACCACTATTCCTTCCCTTTGAGTCAGATAATATGCATAAGATTATGTCATCTTTGAATGGGATTTAAACTATGATCAATCAGCTTTTTGTCATTACCGTTTTAATGTCCTCCTCTTGTATAGTCATGGTTGCCCGCATCATATGTTTCAGGTTATATTTCGAGATTTTAAGTCATCGAATGTGCTACTGGATGAGGATTTCAAGCCAAAGCTTTCAGACTTTGGGCTTGCCAGGGAAGGGCCAACTGGTGGACAGACCCATGTTTCTACTGCGGTAAGTTCACATATTTAATGATTGCCTTCGTGATTTCCTGTCTGTGTAAACTCTCATGTTCATCAAATACAGAAAGAAAGCTTTCAAATTTATTTTGTATCACTAAGTATGCCAAGCTGCTTTTCATGACTAGGTTGTGGGGACATATGGATATGCAGCCCCGGATTACATTGAAACAGGACATCTTACTAGTAAGAGTGATGTCTGGAGCTTTGGTGTTGTGTTGTACGAGCTCTTAACTGGCAGGCGGTCACTAGAAAGAAATAAACCGAGATCAGAGCAGGAACTATCAGATTGGGTAAAACAATACCCTGCTAACAGTAGGAGATTTGGAATGATAGTGGATCCGAGACTTGAAAACAAGTACTCTCTCAAAGCTGCTCAAGATATTGCCAAGTTAGCTGATAGTTGCTTGTTAAAAAATGCCAAGGATCGACCGAAGATGAGCCAAGTGGTGGAAACTCTTAAGCAGATAATTCATGTTTTAGTTGAGGAGAACCCGTCTGACCAAAGTTTGGAGTGTACTGAAGATAGCCCAATTGAGGAGAAGTCAGCAAAAGCGATGGGAGCATCTGAATCTGCAAAAAGGAGGTTGGCGCATCTAGCTAAATTAAGCGAACAAGTTGGTGGGATCAGTAGAAGAAGGTTTATGCTAATGCAAAGGGCTAAGGTTACCTAAAAGGCCAGTTCTCCAGCAAAAGTGGATCTTGCATCTACAAATGTGCTAAGATTGCATTTCTTTTGCCGATGATAAAAGATTGCTTGATTATGTGTTAGTTAAGAGTAGTTTCTTTCCCTGGAGCATGAAGCTTGTTAGGGGAACACTCATCTTTCTTGTTGTGAATCGCAGTAAGCATCAAGGAATGATAAATTTTCCAGCTAGACAAGCTCAATTTATCTACATTCTTCCAGAGAATTGTTTCCCATGTTTGTACCTGCCATTGAGTTCTAAAATTGCTTAATGTATGCGCACCTGAATATGACAAGAAAGAAGGATCACCAAGCATGAAAAAATTTCCAATTTCTTTCGTGCTTTATCTTTCATTGATCTCATTTATTCTTGCCTCTTGAAGAAGTTCATCTGTCTCAACAAACAGGAGAATTTCTTCCCGAATACCATACAATAACAGGTGTAGTATTCAGACAGGTTTCTCTTCAGTTGGTCAACATTGACAACTCGAGAGTGTAATTACATCAAGAAACCTTGACTATAGCTGTATGCTCAACTAAACAGTGCATTTCTGTTGTAGATGCGAAGTCAAATGCTACCATAAGCAGTCAGACTCAACACCCCCTTTAGCACCGATGGTATTGCCTGTGCTAATCCACAGCTAAATGGTGAGAAATGACAATAGCTTCTATTACCGCAGCCATTGCATTTGGTAATTTTCACTGGAACAATTTACATCATGCTGGCAAATGGGAGAAAATTAGGATGCAATGCGCATCTTAGTTAATGTTGATCTAGCCACTGTAACAAATGATAAACTCAAATGGCTAGTGCATAATAGCGAGACATGCAACTCCATCTTCATCCACCAATCTGCCCACACCTTAAACCCAGATAGGTGTGCAAGAAAATTCCAATCACTTGGAAAGGGAAATTGATGGACAAGATCACTGGATTAGAAACTCAGTGGCACCATGGGCTACATGTTCCAAATACCAACCGCGTTGACACTTGAATAATCCACTTTTTTATCCTGCTCGGGATGGAACTTTGGGCCTCAGGTTGAGCTTGCACTTTATTTGCTTCCTGTACTAGCCTGATTTTCTCCGCTGGCAGCAACCTACAAAACAGATATTGCTCAAATGATAAAGAATCTACTGACATGGTGCTAATCTTTCGAACCCCAGAATCTACAAATGATTTCATGTATATCCATTGATCAGGGGAAGCTGCAATTGTTGGCTGCAAATTCCATCAGTATTCACCATTGCAACTAAAAAGACTACCTTTTACTACAGGAGAATTTAAGGATGCCCAAAGGAATACAGGAAAACTGTAGTTTTGACAGCCAAAGGAAGTAATCAGTAGACATGGAAGCCTGAAGAGTAATATGAAACCAATAATAGTTTACTAAACCGCGTGAGGGAGGTGATGAAATCAAGAGCTCAGTAATTTCTGAGGAAGGGAGGTCAAAGTATGTCGCTATATCATGTTTTGTGGTATTTGATGGAAGCTAAATTGGAAACTTACTTCATTCTGACAGGACATCATCTTCGCTAGGGGTAATACAATCCAGCAAGACAGTTTCATTCAGGTTGCTCTTTTTCCCAAGGAAAAAAATCAAGTTGAATAAAAGGAGAGCTCTATAGAGTAGTAATCTCGTTCCGCTAGGGAAGATGTGCATTAATAGGATATTTTAGGTCACAAGGCAGGTAGAATAGAAAGCTTTTCCATCTCCAAAGGCAGGTATGACTGTGTCCAGCGATAAAAAAAAAAAAAAAAAAAGCAAGTTTTCAGGGCAGCCCTAATAGAATGTTCTCCTAGGTTAAGAAAAGGATTTCTGATAAGGTTAACGTGCACCAGCAATCCTAGGTCAACAATTACGAAAACAAGCAATATATATCTTTGTCTTCACACTTCGAAAAAGCAATTTACCTGAACAAGTCTTGCCTGAAGAAATAAAGCAACTTCTATTCATATAAAAATACATTGAAACCTAATCTGCAACAGATTTAAAGTACACCCTTAACAAGTAAGGAAAAATGATTTTCTGAACATATTCTTACTAAAACAATTTGCTATATATTACAGGAAAGGGAAGACCAGGTTTGTTACTTCGTCCAGCCCAGACGATCTTATTAATTCAGCAGAATACTTCAAATCTTACAAAAAGAAAAGAAACTTATGTATACTTGCTGCCACCCTTCACCTACTGAGAAAAGCAATTGCTCCTTGGAACTTTTGCAAAAGAGATGAACTAATAATCTTTGGTCCATCTCAGCAATTTTTACCTGGAAATATGGCAGAGATAAAACCAATATGATGTGACAACTCAATGAGGATGAGAAAGAAAAAGATAAATTTGCAGCTTAAGTCAGACAAGCCTCTACCCATAGTCCATACTGTTTGTCATGACAGTTGGTTCCTTTTGTTAAGCCCTGTAAAGCAAATTTTCTCTATTAATTCTCAAGTGATCACATATTATTCCAATTTTAACTCGTGCTGTGCTACTTTTGCTTTGTCCTGTACTTACCCTATCATCGGTTATAACCTCAGCTTCGCAAACAAAAATTTTGTCCATCACTTGTAGAATTCCTGTCACCAGCAAAGCAACTAACTTTAGCAGCCTCGTATGAATGCATCTAACAGTTTTCATTATCAGACTCTGCAAAACTTGTCCTTATTTGAATGCAAAGAACCAGTTGCAACAGGTGCAAGTGTAATCAAACTTGCATCATTTAATAAAGTTTAAATATGTCACATTTGAAGAGTCCACCTGGATAGGTTCAACATCATCATATTGATATCTATGAAATTCAATGAATCAGAGATCAAATTTTAGTTCATCAGAATCATGAAAAAATTGCAATTTTGGAGATACCATGTTTGACAATTTTTTGATCTATCATATACCATGCTTTAAGCAATTTAAAATCTCACAAGTATGAAGAAAAAATAAACCTTAAGGAAGGCCTTCTGAATTTGTTTACACTTAAACAAAAAGGAAAAATTGTAAATAGTGTAAATCTACCTCTTTACTAAAAGTTCATAACAATAAATTAGGAAAAACAGGGTTACCAGAGACTCACAACAACTCTTAAGACACTTTTGTAAACAAATGTGAGATAAAAACATCGAAGAATTGAATACACGTGATCAATTTCAACATATCATGTGCTCAGAAGAAAGAAAAAAAAAACAGAAAACAACATTTTAGCATTTGGATAAGAAGATACCTAACAAAGCTTTAACAAATTTTCAAACTTGGTATCAAAGTGCCATGAAATGATTTTGCACAAGAAACTCCAGTATTGAAGTAAACAGCTGTTAACAAGTTGAAGCAGATTAGTCTGTGAAAGAAGATAACTTTATCTTTTTCAAGTGTTAGCCCTTCATCTGACATATCCAAGGGCATAACTCAGAGTTGGATTCCTAAACTTTCCTTTTTCTTCACCTTCATTCAGAAAAATGAAATTCATTCAAAAATTCTATGAAACTACCGTCTTTATCACCTTGGATTGCCCACTAGGTCCAAAATCACTTGGTTGAAAACAGTACTCACTGTTTCCTCTGAAAACATTGTTTCTATATATATAGTCATAGGCTATATACATAAGAAAGTCCAGAAAGAGGCTCTTTCCAGTAGTTTCTTTAATGTATTTAGCATCTCCTTGCATGTCACGCTGTGCTCTGTCCAATATTTTATATGTTATTTCATCAAACTCAAAATTAATTTGGCTCAACTTCTGTGCCCACATCCAGGTTCTTTGTGGGTATCCTTGTCTGCGGAGTTGAGACAATAATAAATTTGTGGTAACAATATTTGGCACAAAACCCATCTTAAGCAACTTTCCTGTCAAAATCATTGCTCGGTCCAATATATCATTACAAACACCATTCAATAGGGTGTTGTACGTGACAGCATTTGGAACTATTCCACTGGAGATAAGCTGATTAAAAAACATAACAGCTTGATTCATTTTCCTACTGCTACATAAACCATGGATCTTAATGTTATAGGTTGAAATATCAGGGTCCCACCCACCTACGTGCTTACTGAGTAAAAGATTATCTGCATTAGCAATGTCAAATACCTTGCAATACCCACTAATCAAAGTATTGTAAGTAACAATATCTGGTTTTAACCCTCGCCGATACATTTCCATGTAGGCATCTATTGCTGATTTCATTCTGCCCTGCCTACAAAACCCACTAATGATAATATTCATAGTGAAGATGTCTGGCAGAAGACCCCGTTGCCTCATTGCCTTCTCCAACTCTAATGCTTCATTCAGTTTTCCACAGCTACAGAACCCAGAAATTAGAGAATTATAAGCATAATTGTTTGGCACAAGTCCTATCTTTATCATCTCTTGGAATGCATGATATGCCTCTTCAATGAAACCAGTTCTCGAAAGTCCATCAATATAGGCAGAAAAAGCAACAGCGTCAGGAGCCAGTTCCATTCTTATCATCTCTTCCCACAGGCTTTCAGCACCCATAACATTCCCTTTTTTAAAATACCCATCTAGAAGCACCGTGAAAGCCACTTTATTTATAGGAAAGCCTTTCTCCATCATCTTAAGCATAAGATTCTGGGCTTCCATCAGCCTCCCCATCTTAGAAAGACCTAAAAGCAAAGAAGTACATGTGGAAGCAGAAGGAACCAGGCCAAACTCAACCATTATGTTATAAACTTCAAAAGCTTTATCATGCAATCCTTTCCGGCTATAAGCAGAAATAATGGAGTTGAAACCAATAACACTAACAGGTACACCCCTCTCTAGCATATTCATCAATAAGTCTAGAGCTTCATCCAACCTTTCTGCCCAGCAGAATCCAGCAATTGACATATCCAACGATGAACAATCTGGAATCAATTCTAGCAGAGATAATTGGCTTAATAATCTATCTCCGTCTTGGTCCCTTCCATATTTGTAGTGCCCAGCAATGAGAATATTGAAAGTTATGCCATCAGCAGTAACACCCATCTGCCTCATTTCCTCATAAAGTAACTTTGCTTGAACTATGTCTCTTGCCTTTACATAACCATCCATCAGAGAATTATACGATGCAGTACTTGGTGAAAGACCCAGCTCTTGCATCCCATCAAAGATATTCCTGGCTTCTGCAACATTTCCCTCCTTGCAAAGGGCATTAATAATGGTGCTGAAAGTGGCCGCAGTTGGTTTACAACCACATTCTACCATGTAATACACCCAACCAAGTGCATGTGAAGTCCACCCTCTTACACAATATGCATTTATGAGAATGTTAAACGCAATAGCATCAGGTTCACAACAAAATTTCCTCATTACATGTAACAAGCTCACTCCAGTTCCAACAGCACCACTCTTACAAAAGCCAAGAATCATCACATTATACACAAAAGTATTTGGGCAAGGTCCACTTCTGAGCATACCCCTGAACAACTTCCACACACTGCCATAATCACCAATTCTGAGTAACAACTTAAATAAAATACTAATGGCCGATAAACTTGGCCCAACTCCAACCTCCCTCATCCTGTCCAAAACCTCCAATGCTTGAGAACCCATATCTGCATTCAGAAAAGCCCGCATGAGCGAATCAAGAACCGAGAAATCTGACTCATACTTGCCGTGCTCTCTCCACATAAACTCCACCACCTCGTTACTCCTACATTCTCCAATTCTCCTAATAACCCAAGAAAGCATATCCTGCGCCATCAACCTTAACTCCTCAGCAGCCAATAGATGTGCCGCAGTACAACATGACTGGACTATTTCCTCCGAGAGGTCACCGAAGGCCAACTTGAAAAACGCAAATGCAGCTTGTCGGTCTTCAAAAACTTTCAAGATTTTCACAAGGAGGGGCGGGCAAAAATTACAGGAAAAACCCTCCAATACATAACCCTCTTGCTGTTTAATCATTCTCGACAATCCGATTAAAAGTTTGCGAGTTTCATTTGAATTAATCAGAGTGCTTGTTGAGCTCAAAAGGTGCGGAAAAGGTAGAAATTGTTCAAGGAAATCAAACTTCTTGTGAACAAAAATTGCATCTTTGCTATCAGATGAGTTAGTTGAATAAGCACAAGTTGAACGTCTGAAATGGTAGTGTAGCTTCATAAATGGAGAAAGAATATGAAGGAAATTAGTCATTGAAGGAGAATTAGAAATTTGAACACGGGGACAGACCTGGAGAGCTGTGCGAATGCGGTGCACAGCCGCAGACATCCGGATTCGCCAGAAGAATCTTCGGAATAGGAATTTTCCGTCGAATAACTTCTTGGAAGGGTTTAAGAGGGTTTAGCTCGCTTAACCATTGCCATTGGTCAGCAGCTATCGACATAATAGGTAACGTCAACTTTTATTCAACTTTTACTCTTTTTTTTTTTCATTTGAAAAATGTATTAAGATAGATTTTCATTATGAAAATAAAATAATCAATTTATATTCTTTTTCTTCTTTTATAGACCAAATTTCTTTGTTTTGGTTGTTCTATAGCAAATTTTTATGAATTTTTAATATACAAATATAAAAAATTAGGTGTAGTTCGAATAATTTAACTCATTTGGTATAAATTTAAAATAATTTTTCTTAAATTTGAATTTTGGTATTCAAAACATTTTAGAGAAAGTGAAGAAGTTTAGAGAATGAATAATTTAAAGTAAAAATTTTAAATTATATATAATACCTTCCTTTAATTTTTCGCAAGCCGTTAATCTTATTGTAAAACCCAAAGTTGCGGTAACCCTTGGGTTTCTGTTGCTGTACAGAAGGCTCGCTACTGGTGTCCAATAGGCCTGGAACTATTTCTTCTTTTGCCCTGGCCCATCTCTATCTCTTCTCCCCCCTCCCTCTCTTTCCCCCCATTCCATTTTTGTTAAGAATGTATTCGGGTGTATTTGGATTTCTTTCCAATCCAAATCCTATTATATTTTCTTTATTTTTTTACTATAAACCTTGCATCTTTTCTTACAAAAGTAAAAAATATGTCATCAAAACACAAAAATTATAAAAAAAAAATTTGACTTTGAACTCTAATTCAAGTATATCCTAATTTAACTTGTCACGAACTAGTTTCTTGTTATTGTATTTTATTAATTTATTTTTCTGATACATGAAGAGAATAGAAAATTTGAAATTATCCAATACACATGACTTGAGAAGAAATGCTTCTAAGTAATAAACAATAGTGTTAGAATCAATATAGTGCCTAATAGAGGAATTGCTCCTTTTTTTTTGGTTAAATTGTCTAATAGAGCAATTGACTCAAAGGAGGAGTAGTAAACAATGTGCGGTTGTATGGACCGATCTGATAGTGAAGGGTGGCAGAGGGTGGATAACCGGGCTGTTAGAAAAATGGTTATTGTATCAGTGGGTTGGACAGAGGGCCTCAGCCCATTGAATCTGGGCTGATGCAGCATGCTGAGGAACCAGCATTAACGCCATAAAGTTTAAAGCCCATAAGCCCAAAAGTGACGAAGTAAAATCTTCCACTTGCCCCAGGAAAAAGGAAAGGTCTTTCATTTGCTTACGCCGATGTTTATATGGTGAGATCGAAGCGTCACATGTTAGAAAGAAGCTTTTGAGGAAGTACTGATGTGGTACATTGTACATGGTCAAATTAATATTCCCTCTAGCAAGGGAATCAGACAAGGATGATTCGATTTGAATTTGTTATTACCGTAGCCGTAGGTCATGGATGATTATTGCAGCAACTTTTTGTTTTATATAATTCATCGGTCGCAGAAAATCTTGCTCCAGGTTGTGACCACAATACTGGAATAAAAAATTTGATTATGGTCCTCTTCCTGACTCACCATCGGAGGACAGAAACTCCAGACGGACCAGACCTCTGGATGGTCATCAAAGCCATCCAAAACTCTGCGCACTGCGAATCAGATCGGACTTTTTCCATGTTCAAGCAGTGACCTTTAGCTGATTTTATGAGTAGGTAAATGCTTGAATTTAAACGGTTGAACTCAAGAATTCCCAATAGTTCAAAGGCTACCGGCACTTTTTGCCCGCTGACACTTATATCACAAAGTGAGTTTCATCTTTCGGGCCCCAAAGTCGGTTTTTGTCGAGCTTAGTGGAGGCATGAGAAGCGACCACTTTCTCGAATTGGAGTCCAGAAAATGGACGGAAGAAACATGCTATACCATGCTTCTTCTCAGCAGCTTAGCGTTGAAAGAAAGATTCAGTACAAGAATTAGACATCCCATGCCATCCCAATTAAGGACGCTTTGTTGTATAGGAGTAGATATTAAATAGGATTTTGACGGGAAAAAAAAGCAAAGGAAAAAGAATCAAAATTGTCTGATGGGCATTTCTTTTTTTTCTGTTTTCTCTTCTTCTTCTACCCAAACCCACCATTACTTTACAAGATCAAACTGGTGGGTGAAGCTCTCTTGCATTCTCGGAAAAGTCCTCATTATTTTTCTTCAAAAGAGGCCGTAGATAGAGTTAAGCAGAGATCATTTCTTCCATGCATGTGAACACATTAATTGATGAAAATATAGAGTAGGATTTAGGCCACTGCAACGGCTCCCGTGCGAACAGTTTTGTTTGTACGATCTGATTCTTTTCTGGAATCTGTTGTCGTACTTCTGTTTGTGTTTGACCTCTTAGAAGATGAAACTTTCCATCTTCTCTCGTTGGCCTCGTCTATCTCTATCTGTTCTTGTCTGCACTCTTGGCTACAAAATGGAGTATTACCTCTGCAACACAAAATTTTCGAAACCCACATCAGATTTGAGGTTCTTAATCAAGGGATGCTTCTCTTTTTCCAATACTTTCAAGTCACCAGAATAGGTGATTCAGAAGGAAAAGAAACGAATAGAAATTCAAGAAACTAACCTGTACATGAAGATATCACTGTTGTGAGCCAGCGGTCTCCGGCAGAGGAAACAAGAATCAAGAAAATGGGGTTGGTAGTGTTGCTCATCGCATCCGGCATAGTATAATGCAGGCCTCATCTTCTTTGATACAAAAGTTGCCGAACACCACAAGAAAGAGAGTGACTGGTGAAGTTTATAAGAACAAGGGAAAGCAGAAGATGTGAATGCTGAGGAATGCTGGGGAGGGGAAGGCAAAAGGACTACGCTGTTATATATAATGCAAAGGCAGGAGAACAGGTGTAATTAAGTGGGTTATGGAGCAGGGGACTTGGATGGTCCCAACCAATGGAAAGTTTTCTTCATATTTCAAATTAATCCTGTCAATTCAATTTTTAGCTACTCCCCCCGTCTCACAAGATAAAGACTTTTGATCATTTTTTAAAAAAATATTCAATCTTTTATAAATTTTAAAAAATTAATTTCATCATAAATATAATAACATCTTTTTTATTATATAAATAAATTTAATTAAAAATATATTAAAAAATATACATCTTAATTTTTAAAAAAAAATATATAAAAAATTTAAAATACCTTATATTTTACTTCACAAGAGCGAGAGTAATTTGGTTGGGACCACCAATCTTTAATGGACTTTAGGACCATTAGAAAAGGACTTTTGGGCTTCTGGAAAATTAATCACAATATTCACAAGAAGTTTGCAAAACACCACTGGCTGTTTTTTCCAGAATCCAAGGGATTGAATGTAGGGGAGGAAGTACATTGCACCATTTGGCAACCAATGTTTAGGATATAGCTTTTACCAATATAAAACTAGGGTATGATTGGATAGAGTTTTGTTTTGAGATTTTCTGTGTTGAATTTCAGGAGAGAGAATTTTTTGTGAAAGAAAAAGTAAGATGTGAGATGAAAAATTATATTAGGTTTTGTGTGGAATTCAATCCAAGCACACCCCTAATCTTGCTTTCAGAAATTGCTCCCTCGTATTTATGAGAATCTTTAAGAGTGCATGAACTCAAGTACTCAATCATAAAATATAAATTTCCCTTAACACTTTTGCAAAAATTTAAAAATTACTAAAATTTATAATATCTTAAAAAATTAAATTTTCTTTGGATTTTACTATAATTAATTAATTATAATACTTAAAATTCATAAGAAGTGTAGTTAAAAAGGGATAAAAATAAAAAATTTTATTAAATTAAATGAAGCATATATTTTAAAATAAATAAAAAATAAATTTCAGAACAGGTTGTCTCGTACTTTTAAGATCTGGCTCAATTGAAAACATCTTCCTGGGGAAGTGCAAATATAACTTAAATAATTTGCTTTTGCCGTAAGATTCAGGGAACATATTCAAGCAAACCTCTGCCTCATCTTAGGTTTTATATTGCAATTAGCAATCCGTCCAACCACAGAAACTGCACAAACTTTTTTGGGTATAAAAGGCACAAAATGTATTATTATATTCTTAAATAGGAAAAAAATTCTACAAAAATATTTAATCTGAATTTCTTTATCGACTATCTTTATTGCTTTAAAAGAATGTTGTTGTATTAAATTATTATTTTTAAATAAAATTACAAGTTGAGTTGATAAATTTTAACAATTTTGAAAAGATAGCATAGAAAATATATATAGGGTGTGATTGGATAGGATTTAGTTTTGAAATTTTTATTTTAAATTTAGTAAAAATTAAATTATTTGTGAAAGAATATGTAAGTCATAAATTTAAAATTTTAAATTTAATTTTAAAATTAAATTATATCTAAATATATATGCCCATAATTTCATATATGTACAACCGATAAAAATGAAATGTCCAACAACTACGTATAATTCCAACTACTTGTCATTAATGTCGAAAAGTGTCGCACATGCAAATTTATTTCATTTAATTTCCTGTGGTAAAAGTAACATTTTTACATATTTTTGTGGATAAAATAAAAGCACTCCAAAGCCAAAACCAAACGCATATTAACCAGTGTTTTCTGTGTGATCGCTCCAATGCCCCCCACATTTTCCTGATTTCTCAAATGAGTCCCCGCGTCTCTGTCCTTTTGTCAAATCCCACAGTGGAGTTGCGTTGGCCAGGCCCCGCAGTCCATTAAAGGGTCCCACGCCCACATAAACAACCAATCGAATCATCAAGACAGCGGGACCCACTGGAGACCACCTGTACATGCGGGCTCAAAATTCAAGGTCCTTGTCTCCCTTGCCCCCCACTCCTCTGCCCGTGCCCCCTAGGGCAGCTATATTCCAACGTCTCTTTTTATAATTGCTGCCCGTTACACGTGTGTCTCCGTGGAACCACCGCCGGAACACCCAATACACCACCGATGCGTACGTGGCACCTCATTTTTAAAGGAGCTCGGATTTCGGAATCCTAGTTAATTGATCTTGGGAGGTGTCACTCTTCACGAGGTCAATGAACTCAACGGTACAGATCTCGCGACCGAATACATCGATCTCTAAACTCCTCAATTATTGGCCGCACATCACTTGTCTCCGCACACGTAAGATCGTATGCTGTCAACCTCATGATTTTGTGAGATTCCTGCAAAATCACTTTTTAATTGTTATTTGGTCTTGAATTAAATACATTTTCGTTTGAAAATATTTTTTATAGTAAAAAAGAGTAGTATTTTATTTATAATATATTTTAAAATTAAATATTTTATTTTCAATAAAAATTTAAAGAGAATATAAGAAAGCACGTCAATTGAATTCTTCTAAATAATATATTTCATTTAAGTGTAATAAAATATAAGAATAAGACGTTATATTCGGTTAAATTATCTTTTCTCAAATCACTTGTTTTATTTGAGGCTTCTATTCTCTCGAGTGTCTTGTTAAATATTTGAAAAAGGAATAAAGAGGTAGATCTCTTAATTTGTTTTATAATGATTTTTTAAGTCAATGATGTTTTCACTTTATTAAACATGTAATTAGATGAAGTGTTTAAAGATTTTCTAAAAGGTCGCAAGTTGGTGAAGGTAGTTGATGCTGATATGAAGGCGTCAGCATTTGAGTACATGGAACTGAGTCAGGAACATGTTGGCATGTGCCCATTTGATTGTTCACAATTATTAAGGAAAAAAAATTTAGATAGTGACGCTAAACATTTTTTAAAAGGTAATTAAGTACTATAATCGAGTAGTATCTACTTTGAAAGATTCTTAGTACGTGGAATATGTCAAAAAGCATGTTGTAAATGTGGCTTGCTTCTCATCGTTGTTTTCTAGTGCCAATTTCCTTTTGGTGAACCACACGCCACTATGCGTTTTATGAGAAATTTTATGATGATAATTGTGTAACTAATTAATATTACATAAGTTATACTCTATTTAATTACAGAAAGTCACGTATACTGTAGGTCCTATCATTATCACTTACTCATTTATCAATACAGAGATCCACAGTACACGTGGCTTCATGTGATTAGACAAAGTATAACTTATGAAATACTGACTAATTACACAGTTACCACCATAAAATTTTTTGCGTTTTACCCATTTACCAACAAACTAGAGTTACCTAGGTCGTATCTACCTTGGTGAGGTTCTGTTACATGTTGCATCCCTCGCAATAACCTTGTTGATGCCGAACGTGCAGAGGCGTTGTTCGGCGTTTGATATTATTATCAATGGTTTGAAGTTCGAGATTTTTTTAATTTAAAATTAAATATTTAATTTTGAATAAAATAAATAATTTAAATTTAATTTATTGTAAAAGATGGAGGTCATATTAGTTGTACTGATATTCATATATTTTAGCAAGATATGTTATGTCTTTTTCTATTCAATTATGATTTTGAGAAATCTCCTCTTGTATCTTCAGTCGTTAAAAGTAAACTTATTTATTTAAAAATAATTATTTTTTATTTTCAAATAACGAAGGTGGTATCTACCTATTGAGTGGTTTTGTGTTCCTATGGTAGCTTCCCATAGGTTTAAATTAGTAGTTTTTTGTAGCGTCACATACTTAAGAGAATTTTAGTAGATGGTTCAGCAATTATACATTTATATGTTAGAAGATGTTGGAAGGTATCATATTGTGATGAATAGTGTTAAATTTTCGAACAAATCGAGACATTTCTATTTTCATCTCAACCAAATTACCTGTTATATTTGGTATCCATTGTTAATCATCTTTCCCTGTCTTGAATTTGAGTTTTCTGAGTGGAATAATAGTTCTTGTATCTTCCTCCTCATTCATCTCCCATCAGTCCTCCCACCCCATACCTATAGCTCAGGGGTTCCGCTCCAAGCTTTACGTGCTTACAATGCACCTGCTGAAGGAATTTTATTGAACTGAAGTTCGGGACCCTATTTTGTCGTAATTCAATCATTATAGGAAATCATTTTTCATGGCTCATTCATCCTCTACATATAGCATATGACAGATGCCAATGGAGGACCACCCAATAAGGCATCTTATTTCAATTTCCTTCCAGTAGAGACAAAGCTGTTTTCGCTTTTCTGAAGTCTTCTAGAGAACGAAGGAAAGCTTGCGTCTCTGTCGTTGCTTAAATTACTTTTCTTGGATCTTTTCCAGGTTAGATCACATTCATCAGTTAAGAGCCAAAATTGTTTAACCAAGAAGATACGAAGGGATTGGTTGAGAGGCGAAAGATTTTGAGGATTAAACAACAATTTTCCCGACTTTTTTATGTGTCAATAATTGCTCTACAAAAAAGTCCAGACTTGAGATGGCATAGTCAATTATGAACGCATGGAGCAGGGCTGCAGGTGTAATAAGTCTTATAACACAAGATGACCGCATTGATAAAGTCAAGAGAATAAGCCCAAAAACCGGGAGAGACCCAGAAAATGGTGCAGGATTGGGATTTGGGAATTTTCTTATCAAGAGAACCACAGCTACAAATCTATCTAGAATTCACCATCCCACATCCAAAAGGGGCAAAGATTGAAACAAAAGAACAACCGCTTCTGCCATTAAGAGATCTAAGTGCCACCAAGGAATGTCTCTCTACAAAGAAAAAACTGAGTATATTATTAATTTGAGGACAAGTACTCCACAAGCTAGCCTGAGAGAGCAGAGCTGAGAGCACTATGCACATTCACCCCAATCTGGGCTTCAGCTCTCTCTAAATCTGTTGTAGCTGAGGACAGCTTCTGGGTGAACTCAGCAAGTCCCTTTTGCACTGCAGCTGCATCAAGTTGGTCAACTGGCACTGCTTCAATAGCAATGATGTCTGCAAAGGAGTTCCCATGGACGAAAGCAAACCCACCACTAACAAAATACTTTTTCACACTGTTCTCTTCATGCACCGAGAGAAGACCAGGTTGTAGCTCAGCAATTGTTGCTACATGTCCAGGAAGAATGCCCATCTGCCCTGTTGTTGCTGGGACAATAACCATGTCAACCTGTGAGGCAAAAATAATTGATATTACGCCCATAATGCAAAGCAAGAATGTTCTCATCTTGCCTCATTATGATACTGTAAGCAAAACCAAAAGTATAGCTGCTATAACAGCTGCCATTCGAGAATGAATGGGGGAAAGATATGTGCAAAAAAATCCCAACGCCACAAAGCTAGAATAATGCTTCACCCAATTTCATTGAACAAACTGATGAGATTAAATTCTACAATAACCAATAGACATAATAACTACTACATCCTCAATTACTTGAGGAAAAAATAGCAGACGAAATCTGAATTCCATTACCTATATTCTAGTCTCATGACTTCCATGAGACGATCCATGAATCTGACATGTATGAAAGCTTCTAACAGTTCGCATTTTTTTGCTTCTGTCTTTGTCACTCTGAAATGTACATTCTATCATTTCCTTAAAGAGGAAAAGAAGTCTCTCTTGCTCAAAAACGCAAAGAGTGAGAAGTTTTTGCAGTATTCCCCCTTGCAATAGCACAATGCTCCAAAGAAGCTCTTAAATCTTTCAACAATGATGTCATAAAGTTTTGCTCCATTTCTTCTAAATTTGCCGAAGAAAACTACTGGATTCTTGAATATAGTCAAAGTTAATTGGTATGCTTTCCAGCCATTTGTTTCTTGAAATTAACATCCTCAGAAACATTACCAGGTTTGTACATTTTCGCTTGCTTTCCAATACCAAGAAGATTCTGTACTTTTCGGGTAACTATGTCACCAAACTCCAGAGCATGAAATTCTAGAGAAATAAATCTAATAAGGGAGTAATTTTGCATGCACGCATATTTGAAGCAGTTCCAGTCAATCTATGGTGAGGCTAATTTCATGTAGTCATTTTGATCACTCTTTTTTCTTGAAAGTTTGTCCTTCAATTAATTCATCACCCAGAATTAAGATAGCTACTGTCACGTATTCTAAAGTACTAGCACTGTCTTTTGTGATTCCACACCTACCAAACTTCAAGGTTTCTTTTGAGCCAAATTTCAGATAGCAAATTCAAACAAAATCAATGTCAATTGAATCTAGCTATTGGAAGTCAAGATAGAATAACAATTGTAGACAAGTGTACAAAATTAATAAATAGGAAAATGGAAGCAAATACAAAGAAAACAATAAGCCTTTCATGCTTGATTAAGCAAAGTGCCTGAATCACGTAGGCATTGAATCTGAGGATGACTGCACAAAACAATCCAAAGTCTTTGAACAGCATCACTTTTCGTTGGTGAAAATTGTGAAAACAAAATCCTAATCTCTCACCCAATAGAGCAACAAGTTTTTTTTGAGATTATTAACTTCTAAATCTGACTACATCGGTTAATTATCAAAACCCTAGGTGATAACTTCTATGGACTAAGAAAATACTCTAGAAGGATAAAAGAAATTATTGAAAAAAACAACTTATACGGAGGACTGAGGACAGAGCTTATCGAAAAATTCCTTCATTATAATCTCTTATAAAGATGAAAATTTGGAAAACTGTTTATTGAAACTAGCTTCTTAATAGCTCTTCTGCAATCCATAACTATGCACCATTCTGAGTCATCCAAACCTTTCCCTGAACAGCTAACATCTCGCCTAAACTTGTAAGAAACATGCAATTCAAGCATGGCATCTCAAACAAGAGAACAAAATCGAAGAGAAAAACCAGTCCAAGCATGCTTAAATTGGAGAATCAACAAGGATCCACATATAAGCTTTTTTTCTTCTTCTGGGTCATAGCAGTAAAAGATGTATCTTCCAAAGACTTATTTGAAGTAGCAAAATCTTTTGCACATATCCCCCCAGTAATAATATCCGACAGCAATACATTAAACGCTATCAATTGAATTCAGCAACCATTTGTATTCTAGCGAGATGAGCAACTCCAGTCCCCAGAAACAGCAGAAAGAAGCAAATCCAAGTCCATAAATATAAAAATTAATCCTAATGGAAACTATGAGCAATAAGTGCTGGAAACCTTCCTTTTTTTAATCAAACCTCAGAATAAAGATATATCCTTGCCTCTTATTAAGTTTCAGATCCAACATATAGACACAGTTTGAAGAGAAAATGCAGAAGCACCAGCAGCAAGCCCACTATAGTAATATTGTGATTACTGATTTTTTGGCTTTTGCCTTGATACATTTCTAGATGAATGTTAAGAGAGAAATTCATGTTTTGAGATTCATAAGAATAAATATTACCACCAAATAAAACCCAATATAAGTTTAAACCTAAGCCCCTGCTCCAAAAGCATCTAACCTTGAGTTTTGGGAGCCTCATTCTAAACACAGTCGATAATATTTGGAATCATGATGAAGGTGAAATTTTCACCAATGAAAAGATGAAGCATAGGTACTCGTACAGATACAGACATCAAACACACAAACACGTGATTGTCCCAACTCAAAAGAGAAACAAAATAATGAAGGAAGAAAAAGCAACTGTTTCAAAAGTTTCCAGATTTAAAGAACAAGAAGTAGAAAGGTTAACAGCAGAAAAGGCCATTCGAACTCAGAACTAGCTATAATGGTCACCGTTTTACTAACTCAGAAGCAGCTATAATGATCACTATTTACTTCAAACTACAGCAACTAATTGATAAGTCAGACACAATAAAGCAAGTCGAAAAGCCTTGAGCAAGCACAAGAAATTTTGTGCTTCTTTTACTGATAAATGGGAACTTCCCTAGAAATGCAGAAATTTATAGCATATCTCAATATAATCAGTAAAGAGCCAGAATGATGATTAAAATTACTCTAGGACAAAATTCACTCATGATGCACTGGTATTACAGATGCAATATTGACCTCATGTACACAGAAATTTCATATGAGGTAAAAAAAATGGCCTGAAACTATACTCCTGCAAAGCATATTCCCATTTCATAAGGCCTGAAAGTTTGAGGCTTGCCCCGCTTTCCCTTGTTTTGCCGAGTAGAAATATATAACACTACAATCCACCGAACATTGATGACATTTTATGATGATCCCCATGTCAGAAGTCTATAATGTACTTTGGAAAAGATCATATATAAGCTTGCAATATGACTTTAGAATGAGACAAACAGAAACCTCCCAAAGCTGAAATTACCACTTGAGTCCATAAATACTTCAGAAATCTCCAATATAGCTTTTTAAATTCGTATGTTTAATTCTTCCTCAAGAAGATTTTTTTTAATTATTTTTCTAAAATTCTTCTTCCCGTTTGATCACTCGCTTCACGAGAAACTTTAGACCAAACATGGTAGAAAATCGCAATTGATTCTGATATTAGCCAAGCGGATCAAAGAAAATAACTAAACTAAAAAGGACAAAATCCTTCAAATGAGAAATCGCACTAGAAAATAATCCTCATCAAGCAACAAAATGCACCCAAAAAAGTAACAATTAAAAAAGGTAAAACATGATACAACCAAGAGGCTAAAGTAAATAAAACCGCTTTTGAGATTAAGATAAGGAAATGAAGAATTTCAAATTCCGGGGAGAAAAATGAAATATTTGCCTCTTTATACCTCTTTGTTCGACAGCTCCGAATTGTAGGGAAGAACAAAATTGACAGTGAGTTTAGAAGGAATGGTTGAAGGCGTGGGAGGGCGAGGCTGCATAAAGGAGAGAGGGGTCTTGGGCGGCTCCAAGTTGGGAACCGCATTTCTCCATGCCAGCACAAAGGAGTCGTCGGCAGCCTGAGCCGCCGGCACATCAGTGGAGAAAGGGCGAATTCTGAAGGATCGGGCGAGGAGGCGGGTGGTGGCGTGGCGGAACATCTCGGCAGCAAAAGGGATTCGCTCGGCTCGCAAGTCGGAGAGAGTAAGGAAGTAGCTCTGGCTATAGAGTTTCAGTTTCTCCCGTGTTTCTATGATTACTGCTCACATTCACAGTTTTGTCGATCTTTACTCCTTGCCCTTGTTTTTCTTTCTGTTACTTAACAAGAACGCATAATCGTAATGTCTTCGCTGGTAGATGCCATTACAGCTCAATCTGGAAAACGGATTCACTGTATGCGTTCTGGTTACAGGTTAAAAGATTCAGATTCCCGTACCCTGCTGCCGGTGAGTGGGCTGCTCTGCTGTGCTGGTGTACACTGGGGTCATGTCCATAAATTGTTAGCTGCGGAGGATTTGGATTGGGACTTTGGAGGATGACTCATCAACGCCACAACTGGGATATTTTCCTTTTTTTTTTTTTTGGTTTCCTTGATTTAAAAAACAATAACTTTACCACTAATGGTAATGGTAACTGTTCAACTATGTGTCAGTTTTTTTAGAAGAAGAAGAAGAGAGCAAAATGGGGAAGGGGAAGGGATTTATAATATACAACAATACTTTTATTTCTTTTTTGGTAATATTTTTAAGTAGCATTGCTACTTGACGCATTAGCATTTCATTGAAATGATGGACTCTTATTTGTAGAAAAAATGAGGGAAATGAAGCAGTAAATTAATTAAAAGTTCATTGTACTTTTCATCAAAATGACTTATATGATTTAATATGTGAATTGTAGACTTAAATTATGTGAGGGTGGCTCTTCCTCATCTTCTTCTTCCTTCTCTTTGTAGTTCATTGCCCGTTCGAATTCTTCTTCTTACTGCGTCTGCAAATCTTCCTTCACCGTATCGTGAACCTTGTTCTTGTTCATGTGAGACATCACCGCCATGCATGCTAGGATTTCTTTTCCTCCATTTGATGGACTCTCTCCTCAACTCTCAACTTTGTGGATGATTGTCAATATATCTGATTTTTTCTCATTTTCTTTCCATATTCCGTGAAGGAGCAAGGTTAAATAAAATTTAAATTTAAAATTTTTTATATTAAATTTTACAAAAATAAATATATCCAAATACATCTGAAGTCTTTTTAATGATTATTGTATAAATTAAGTATTTAATTATTAAACTATTATCTTAACAACGAACAAATCATACTTGAATTACTATCTATTAAAACATGCTTTGAATTCGAAAAAACTGTATCAAAGCAAGTGTGAGTGTTCCTATCCATGAATATGGAGCAAATTCCCGGAAGGGGTTACCATATATGACTACATATATGTATGTAAATTTGCTCCGAAAAGTCATTCTTACCGTCACCATACACTGGCTAACCCAATAAGTAGATTTTTCTTTAATAGAAGAGCAAATTGTGAATAGCAGGAAAGAACAAACGTGCAAGATGTAAAATTGGGTAAATTAAATTATTAGAGCATTTTCCAGTATGCACGCAAATTAGTAGTTAACTTGAGGAAAAACTCTTCAAAGAAGCCACAATATTTGCCGTCTAATGTGTAATGGAATTCCAGTAGAAATGATCTCTATCCCAAACAGTCGATAAACGTTTCAATCAAATAACCGCCGCTTTCATCGCGGTTCTCAATTTCTATCATCTTCCTCTTCCTCTTCCTCGCGGCCTGGGTGCTCTTCACCATGCATGTAAACTTTTACTTTCTTCTTCTTCTCCTCTTTCATCTGATGAAGCTTGTGGATCTTGTTCATAATCTTGTGGACGGGATTTCTCTTTTGCTTATCGTGGCCATCCTTCCCAACTTTGTGTTCGCTCTGCTTCTGATCCCCCTTCTTTGCCGCGGCCTAGATGGAGGAGCTCTTCTATTTTGTGAACAATTTAAGTCATGTTTTTTGATGTTATGAAATATTATGATTGTCTATTATTTCAAAAGATAATTTATATAAATTATGAAATATAAAAAGTTAAGGATTATAATTAAAGTTATAACTTTCATCTTTTATAGATCATTCCAAGCAAAAGATAACTTCACATGCAACTTTCGAAACGTGAAGTATTTTTACCTATAATCCAATCACCTGCAGGTGTAAAACTCATTGGCTATAAATGGACATTTGTACGAAAACGGAATGAGAATAATGAAGTTGTGAGATATAAGGCACGACTAGTTGCACAAGATTTTCGCATAGACTAGATATCACTTATGATGAGACATATTCACCGTAATAGATACAATCACATTCTGATACTTTGTGAGTCTGACAATAAATGAAAAATGTTAATATGCATCTAATGTGCGTAGTGACTGTTTATCTATATGAGAATCTTGATAATGACATTTATATTAAAATCTCAAAAAAATCAACATTACCTCAATATGTAAATCTAGTTATCGTAGAAATTATTCCATTAAGTTACAAAAGTCATTATATGGCTTAAAGTATTCTAGATGCATGTGGTATAACCGTATTACTGAAAGCTTATTGAAAACATGATACAAAAATGATTCAATATGTCCATGTGCCTTCATTAAGAAGTATATTTTGGAATTTGTGGTATTCATTTTATATGTTGATGATATCAATCTTATTAAAACTCCATAAGAGCTCCAAGACGTGGTAAATTATTTGAAACAAGAGTTTGAGATAAAAGATTTTGGAATGACCAAGTTATACCTTGGTCTACAAATTGAACATCTGGAAGATAGATGTTTCATTCACCGATCAACATAAACAGCGAAAGTTCTAAAAAGATTTTACATGGACAAAGCACATCATTTGAGCACTCCAATAGTCGTTCGATCACTAGGTGAGAATAAAGATGTCTTTAGACCTTGTGAGGATGGTGAAGGACTATTTAGTCCGGAAGTACATTATCTTAATGTAATTGGTACACTGATGTATCTTTCTAATAATATCAGACATGATATATTATTTTTCATGAACTTATTAGCGAGATATAGTTCTTCTCTCACAAGACAACATTAGAATGATGCTAAGCATGCCCTTAGATATCTTCAAAGTATCATATATCTTATATTACTTTATTCAAATAAAACCAACCCAAAGTTAATTGGTTATGCAGATGTTAGATATTTATTCGATCCATATAAAACACATTCTCAAACTAATTATGTATTTACCTATGTTGATACTGCTATTTCATGGCATTATGAGAAACAATCCATGGTAGCCACCTCATCTAATCATTCTGAAATTATAGCCTTCATAAGGCAAGTCGAGAATATGTATGACTAATATCTATAATTTGTTATATTTAAAAGAATTGTGGATTATTCTCTGGGAATAAAATTTCAACACCTTTATATGAGAATAATACAACTTGTATAACTCTATTAAAAGGAATATATATTAAGGGAGATAGAATAAAGCATATCTTACCAAAATTTTTCTTTACTCATGAACTTTAGAAAAGTAGTGATATTGATGTGCAACAAATTCAATCGTATAATAATTTAACAGATCTATTCACTAAGATATTACTGACATCTACATTTGAGAAATTAGTGAACAAAATTGGAATGTGTTGGTTAAGGACTCTTATCTCATTAGATGGAGTAATAATTAGGGGTGTTGAAACCGGATTTTGGTTCGGTTTCGGTTTCACTATTCGGTTTTCGGTTCGATTTTTTTATTTTTTTGAAAACCGAACCGTTTTATAATTTGGTTTTACTATTTAGTTTTTCGGTTCGGTTTAAGGTTAAACCAAAAAACTGAAAATTTTTAAAAAATACAATAACGCATTATGGTAATGCGTGCTTATATTTTTTTTAAAAAAATAAATACAAGAACGCATTACTATAATGCGTTCTCGTATTTTTTTTAAAAAATAAATACAAGAACGCATTACTATAATGCGTTCTCGTATTTTTTAAAAAAAAATTTAGTTTTTCGGTTCGGTCACCTAAACCGAAAATCGAACCGAATTTTTTATAATTTCAAAAACTGAACCGAACCGAACGGTTTGGTTATTCGGTCCGGTTCGGATTTTGAACACCCCTAGTAACAATGGTATAAAGATTAGTGTACTCTTTTTATTTTACTAAATTTTTTTTCACATAATTTTTTATCTAGTAAGGTTTTAACGAGACATACTCTTTATGTAATGGACATCCAATGGGCAGTGTTATGAAATATTATTGATGTCCATTATTTCAAGAGATAATTCATCTAAGTTATGAAATATAAAAGCTTATGTGTTATAATCAAAATTGTAAGTTTCATTTTTTATATACCACTATTCTCATTATTTCTATTATCTTAAATAATATGAGAGATCATATGAGATAAGTTATGTAAGTTATAAAAGAGGCTACTAATGACCTGACTTATGATGAGAAGAATCACTTTCAACTCTATAAATAGAAACTTGTAAGAGTGTGGATATATTTTTTAAAATTATCAATAAAATTCTAGTTTGTACATTTCTTGTGTTATCTCTTTCTCTCTTTTGTTATAGTTTAAAGTCTTATTTATTATTATTTTGTCGTTAATTTCATGTCTATTGTTACTAAATTTTACAACACTTAATCTTTTTTGTCTTCTTTTTTCTCTCGAAATGGAATGAGCATGAACCTTATAGTCGACTTGCATTTATAACTGAGGCATCACAATAGAAACTTGTCATTTTATTCATATGTACAATGACGTATGGTAATAAAAAACACATGAGAAAAATATTGTATTAAGCACATCGTCCGATAACTTTTATTTATATACTAAATACTATTAATAAAAGACATAAATAATTTAATAACATCATGCGCGCTATTTCAACAAAAAATTAAAAATAAAGATAGCTCCTATGTGCTTTACTTTGTTTAGATGAGTGGGAAGACTCCAATCTCTCCTAGACGTCCTGTTCATCATCGCCCTCAATGTACATAAAAGGAGAAAAAAAAAACAGAAAAATCCCGTTTGAAGGTAGGGAAAAAAAATGGAACGGATTACTTGTTGCCAATCTCATAAATCTGGAAAGGAATGAAGGGGGAAAAAGAAATAGAGAGCTCCGATGTGCCTTAACTTCATCAGTTTTTCAGACGAGTGGGAAGATCCCAAAATCCCGCAGGCGCCGTAATCTTCCTAGTCCTCAATGCACCAGCCGGGAATCGAACCGGGTCTGTACCGTGGCAGGTACTATTCTACCACTAGACCACTGGTGCTTGCTGAGACAGTGCCAGAATTTAAAATTTAAGATTTAAACACTTGCTCATCTACTGCTTTTCTTTTTCTCAAAGGCTTAAGAGAAATTTGATTGATTGGATAAGATGACAAGTGCACTTTTATTGCAATTTAAAGTAAAAGTTGTTATTTTTCTTTTTTCATTTTTAATGAAGTATATGTCTAATTTTATAAGAGAAAAAGTTAGATAAAAGTGAAAATTAAACGGAAACTCAAAGTGAATATCAATTCAAATACCCCCAATTAATTATAATATTATCAAATTATCTTAAAAATAATCAGGTTATCAATTCTTTTAAAACTTTCCAGTTGCATATTGGATTTACATTTTGAAGTATAATAATAATACTAACAATTCAAAAAAACTTTTGTGGTCATGTTGAATTTCAACAGAACACATAAGCCATTATAGTTTTAAGTTAAGTATCATTTAAGTCACCTAATGTAAATATTTTAGTAAAATCGATCTGCGATAAGGACACATTCTACAATACTAGGAAAAAAGAAAGACTTTGTTGCTTGTAAAAATAAAAGCAATATTCAAATTCATAAGTATATATATAAATTTTTTGAAGGAAATTTTAAAAGTATATTATTAAAGTTCCACTTAAGTATATTGTTTAAGTTAGAAACCCGGTTGACCTTTAGAGCTCTACTTTTACCTCTTTTATGACCAAAACCCCAGCGTTTCCCCTCTGTGGCTATAGGCATTGTGACGCTGACGCCCAAAACAAACGCCGGGTAAAAGACTAATCATTGCATTAAATATGTTGAGCACCAAATTGTAATAGAGCTTAAATACGGGGGCCTAAAGTCGGAATTCCCACATGATTAAAACTGGATTTGCAATTTTGGAACTATCATGACGTGGCAAGGCCGAGCCAGCAACACAATGACCTGGCAGGACATGACGTGCCAACATCGGTCGCATAATCCAATTCATCTTCCTCGCACTTCGCAGACTGCTCCCGCCTTTCCCGCTCCAATCCACGGCATCCGCCACCGGCTACAGCCATGCGCCACCGAAAGAACCACCACACAACCACCCATGAACAGCCACAGATCCCACCCACCCCCAACGAGAAGGCACAAAGCTCCCCCGCCTCAAATCACCTGCCCCTGGTTTGGTTCTCCCTCATCGCCAGCTGCATCAAGCTCCTCCTAATCCCAGCCTACAATGGCACAGACTTCGAGGTCCATCGCAACTGGCTTGCTATCACTCGCTCTCTTCCTCTCTCACAGTGGTACTCCGACGAGACCAGCCCGTGGACCCTCGATTACCCGCCATTTTTCGCTCACTTCGAGCACTTCCTCTCCCTTTTTGCTTCCCTAGTGGATCCGACCATGGTTCATCTCACCAATGGCCTTGACTACAAGTCCCACTTCACTGTCCTCTTCCAAAGAATGTCTGTTATCTTATCCGATGCCGTTTTATTCTACGGAATTTACAAAGTTACCCAAAAGTTCGACCTGAAAGAGCGATTACTAATCTGGGTTTTGGTAATTTGGTCCCCTGGTTTGATCATTGTGGACCATTTGCATTTTCAGTACAATGGATTTCTTTTGGGAATGCTTTTGTTGTCCCTTGCAGCGCTGGAGGATGGGAAGGATTTGATGGGAGGATTTTATTTTGCTGTTTTGCTCTGTTTTAAACATCTGTTTGCTGTGGCTGCCCCTGTTTATTTTGTGTATCTGTTGAGGCATTATTGCAGAGGCGAGCTAATCAGAGGGCTTGGGAAGTTGGTGGCGATGGGGAGTGTGGTGCTGGCTGTTTTTGCCGCGGCTTATGGACCTTTCATCTATTATGGGCAGGTACTTTTCTTTTTAAGTTGGCACGAATGTATTTGAAAACAAAACTGCTTGATTGAGCTCAGAATTGTTGCTGCAACTGATGCCATACTATATTGAAGGGAAGATTACCTTTGCGTTAAGCAGATATTTGTAGAAGTTTGTTCTGTCGAGTAACATTGCTGATAAGGATAATTTGCTTAAATGTTCGTTCTCAGTGGGCTATGTTAAAAGCTCAAGATTAACAGATTAAGGAAGAAGAACATAACATTTTGCCTTTCTCCTTTGGTCTGAGCTTTTAGTTGTTTCAGTTTACAAGTGATATTTCACATGTGATAGATTGTAGATTGGAAGAATGCTGTTTATGACATTGCGGTTAATACTACTGGCAAGCATTGGAAAGGTTACTTCAAAACTTTCTATGTTAATTTACCTTCTGAATATGGATATTTTATGTTACTCGTGTACTGTTGTAGAAAACACAAACTTTCTTGCTCTTCTTATTTCACGACTGTAAATGTATAATTGATGTAACTGTCAAAAGTTGCCTTGCAGATACAGCAAGTTTTCCGTCGCATGTTTCCTTTCGGTAGGGGACTGTGTCATGCTTACTGGGCTCCAAATTTCTGGGTGTTCTATATCATATTAGATAAGCTGCTGGCTTTGTTGCTAATAAAGCTAGGGTTCAACATCCAGACACCAACAGCATCATTCACTGGTGGACTAGTAGGGGATTCCTCACCCTTTGCAGTGTTACCTACGGTAACTCTTGCTAATCTCTTATCAGAAGGTTGTCAGCTTGACAAGAGAAACTGAAAAGAGAAAATGGCCTATGCTCTCTTTTCAGTTTCTCTTGTCAAGCTGACAACCTTCTGATCTAAAATCATCAAGTTAATCATGGAAAATCAGGCAGTTTGCTGTTTCTTTCACTGCAACAATATGCATAAATGGCCCAAGAAAACTGGACTATTTGCAGGACCCCCTTGGGATATAAAAGGATATTGTTTTAAGATAATTGATGATTGAGCCCTTGATACTCAATTAATACATGCTTCTATGAACCATGAAACTTGGCTGTTATTTTGACTATTGTTAGCATAGTTTATCTTCTCCACATCATGTATGGATGATACTGAAAATAGTTAACACAAAAATGCAGATAACTCCGTTGGTTACCTTCATTCTTGTCCTGCTTGCAATATCTCCTTCTCTTATTAAGGCCTGGAGTGATGCCAATCCAAGGATGATCACAAGATGGGTGGCTTATACGTACTCATGCGGCTTTTTGTTTGGATGGCATGTTCATGAGAAGGCATCGCTTCACTTTGTGATCCCTCTTGCCATTCTTGCCTTGAAGAGTGTGGAAGATGCAAAACATTACTTCTTTTTGTCTATAGGTATGGTTACTTCACCATTTTTATCTAAAGAATGTTTATGGCCTCATCTTTGGGGTTCGTTAAAGTACTGGTGTCAGAAAGTACTGCAATTTCCTTTCTCCTCTAGAAGTTTGCCTCTTTTGGTAAATAAGTTGGAAATTTCTCTGGGTGAATGTAAACTTGAACTCTATGGCAGGGTGACAAAGCTTATTTGGCTACTCAAGTACTATCATATGAAGGAATTCATTGGATCAAGTATTGAGACTGCATAATCCCCATTTGAAATGGTTCTAGATGTTAAGTAGAATACGTCTATGTCGTCATATGTGGGAACTTGTCCTCAGTTGTACATTCCTTAACGAAGTACTAGCAGTTTTAAGGAAGAACGAAATGCAAATGGGTATTGCCCAGGAGGAACTCTCTGCAACAAAAGAAAATCTACTTTCCAAGATTCCCAAGTTTTAACTCCTGGAATATGAAACTTATTACACTTCGGTGTTATTTTCTTGAGATTCAGATGACATTGAATATTGAATATGCCTAGATTTTTGTCTAAAATAAATTTATCTTGTATTCATAAGCAATACTGAAAATTTCGTAGACGTGTTCTCATGTAAATATGTGGAAAGGTAAATGACAAACTTCCCAAGTGCTTCTATGAGTATCTAAGGACCTACTTCACTGGGAAGTACCTTATCCCCCTTCACTGGGAGGGAGATGAATTAACTTTCTGTTTCACAATGTAAGCACTAATTTAAGATACAGGAAATCTAATTTACTATTACCCTCGTCTGTCTTCTTTTTGCTCTCATCTGATGTTACAGATAAAAACTTCACAGACTAACACGGTTCTCCTGTTTGATTCGCAGTGTCATAGTACTCGTTGTTCCCTCTACTATACCAAGCGCAAGAGTATCCTATTAAAGTGTTGTTACTCCTTTTACACGCTGTACTTGTGTGGCTTGGATTTTCCTCTTATTTCTCCTCGACAAGTGCACCCACCTACAGAGGGGATAATAGTTCGCGTAGTGCTGCTGCTTCGAAGAATGCAGATTTTATTATTGATTGGTTTCGAAAGTTATATCTTGTAGGTCTTTTGATCATTGAGATTTGGGGACAGTTTCTGCATCCCATCTTTCTTGGAAATAAACTTCCATTTTTACCACTTATGATGATCTCCATATACTGTGCATTTGGGATGATGTACTCTTGGATTTGGCAACTCTGGTGGATTATCAAATCTCCTTGATACATCCATAGTTTTCCACACTGTAATTCTTTTAGCTCTGAAGTTATAAAATTGGCCATTTCTACTATTATGTTTTGATTTGATTGCCTCTTTTTTTTTTTTTTTTTCTTTTTTGGGTGGTGGGTTGGGGTTTTGAGAGAGTCAAGTGGAGGGAGTTTCTGCCATCTCCAGATGAGTAATGTAAAAGTAGGAATGAATAATAAGTCAAATTGAAATGGTTTACCACATAATCGATGAGGACTGGATTTGTAGTTAATGATTCAGTACCTTTCCTAATTTAAACATGGAACAGAGTGGACAAAGATTATCATCTAATCGATGCTATTGACTTGTCCCAACTCACCAAAACGACAAGGCTCATATTAAATCAAACAGCAGTCTTGACTTTATTCTAAAATGTTTAATTATTGACCCTGCAATTCTTTGGGTTTTTTTTTTAAACTACGTGTAGTGGAAATTAGTTCCTTGTTATGAATTTTTTGAACTATTATTTAGCATATGTTAGTCTGTGATTTCTATAATTTATTTTTTTTCACTGCTATAATGCACGCTTTGGTCTTTAAACTGTGTGCATATATTAAATTATTAGTTTAATAATAGCGTGACATCTAAATAAGATTTTTCCAGAAAATAATGATGTATGAAGTTGTTAATTTAATGATGGATAAGATTGCCGCAGGAAAGAAATAAGAAGACAAAAGAAAAAATCAAGCATAGAAAATTTTGAGAAGTTACAACTTAATGTTAAAGGGAAAAAGTAATTGCGATTGTGTTTGGGGCTATGGGATTAGAATTAGAATTCTAAACGTTTGAATTTCTTTGTTTGGTAAAATTCTGGATTTTATTTCCAATTCTAATTCATTTGTTTGGAACTCTAAAAAATTCATAGAATTGGAAATCAAGATACAAATATAAAATTACTTGAAATTTATGTATATTTGTGTGTGTGTACTTTTTTCTTTTTTTTGTCATTTTATACCAAAGGTATTTTGATAATTTTACACCATAAACATTTTGGTCATTTTGGATCAAGGGTATTTTCACAATTTACATCAAGGGAAATTTTGGTCATTTTGTACCAAGGATATTTTTACATTTTTATCTTTTGGCATCAAAGGTATTTTCATCATTTTATACGCATCCAGGGTATTTTTGTCATTTTGTGCTAATGACATTTTCGTCATTTGGCACAAGGACATTTTTTGTCATTTTCACCAAGGTATTTTGGTCATTTGGCACCATGGGCATTTTGGTCGTTTTCTATTAGGGCATTTTTGTAATTTACAAAAAGATATTTTTGTCATTTTATTCAAAATATATGTTGTCGTTTTATACTAAGGTCATTTTTTGTCATTTACACTCAAGGCTATTTTTTCCATTTTATAGGAAGGGATATTTTCTTCTTTTTGCATTACGGGTATTTTTATCATTTTATTCAAATATTATTTTTCACCAAAGATATTTTTGCTGTTTTGTTATAAGGATTTTTTCCCATTCTGTACTAATAGTATTTTTGTCGTTTTAACACCAGAAATGTGTGAGAGAGAAAGAATATGTTAGAGAGAATGCGTGTGTGAAAAAAAGAGTTAATTATTTATAAGATAATGCATATATACGTGAGAGATAGAGTATGTGTAAATGTATGTATGTGAAATTTTATTATATAATTAAGTAGAATAAATAAATATATATATTATAAGATATTTATAACTTGAGTTATTTTTAAAGAATTGAAATTGAAATTATAGAATTGAGAGAATAGGAAGGGGAAATGAATTCCAATACTATAACTAATTTTGCAATCAAACAAAATAATTAGAATAGGTGAGTCCAGTTCCAATTTCAAACCTCCAATTCTATGGCTCCAAACACAACCTCAAAGGAAAAAGAAAATGGGAAAATGCAGGCAAAACGCTGTAAAGCATGTAAACCGTGACCCAAGCTGGCAACAAAATCGCTTTCCCCCCTCCCGCGCAACCCCCGGCTATTAATAAAAATATTACGTGTTTATAAAATTATTAAAATAAAATTATTCTGTTAAGTATTTTATTTATATATGTATTTTTAATAATTAATTTACTTATTAATATATTAATAAATTATTAATTTATTAATAATAAATAAATATTTTAATATTTATTTATTTATTAATAAAAATTTATATTTAGATAACATTATTAAATAAAATTATCTCGTTATATATTAAGTATATATATATATATATATATAATTGAATTATTAAAATTTTAATAAATTATTAACTTGTAACATAAAATTACTAAATTAGTATGCAGAATCCAAGTTGTAATTTTATTTATTTTTGGGGTAAAAATCCAAATTGTAATTTACCAGACGAAGACCTCGCCATCTTTCCTGTCTCCCTCTTTTCGCTTCTCTCTCTTTTTCTCCTCTCAATCCATGGTCTCTTATTGATCTTCTTCAGGAACTGAGCTTTTTCTCTTATTTCTAGCGAAACTCAGCATGGGTTCAAGCTCTAGCCGTTATTCTTCTTCTTCTTCATCATCAGCACCAAAGCCATCTGGGCCTGGCTCTAGACTAAAACGGACCAAGCACAAGCTCTCCTCTTTCCTCATCTGTGGTTCCTCCACTTCTCGCTCAGCTCTTCAGGTGATAGCGAAGATTAATCTGTATTTAACAGCCACACCAGGTTGTATGTGCCTAATTTTGTCAGTATTTTGTGTGCGTTAATGACTGCTAAGTTTGGCTTTACCTGAGAAAAGGGGCAAAAGATGCGAGTGTGTATTTGTGTGTTTTTGCTGTTTCTTGTGATGTTTCTGTGACACTGAAGCTCGCTATTGAAGAGAACTACTTCTGCTATATTTTCATGATTGCTCTGTTTTCAAAACTTTTTGGAATTTTGACATTGATCATCTAATGATACTGGAGTCTAGTTTAATAATCATGGCGGAGATCAGAAAGAAGGTGTCGGCGGAGATTTGTGTTTACCTCTTGTTTGATCATTACATTGGACCTAGTCGACGAATATATATTCTTGTTGATTCTTCATTAACTTAATCTTTGGTGGGTTCTGAACATTTCTGTTCCCTGGATACCCTAAATCATTATTTTTTATTCTCTTTTCCCATTTCAGTTGGTAAAAACTTAATCTCACTGCAAATAGTGACTGGCTACTTATTATCAGTTGACTTTAGCGTTTGATTTAGCTTTTTAAAAGATTAGAACTTGTTTACCAATTCTTAGCGAAGTTTATAGTTTTCTGTTCTCTTTGTTGTCTGTTTGAATCTGTGAATGTTGTTCTACATTGGATGAAAAGAATTTATAACATGAAAAAAGATTTCTTGTTTGTATTTGTTGATCTCAAATTATCATTCTGTTTGGATTTTACAGTACTTATGTGAATATTGTAACTGAGAAATGTCTTGAACTTTGGTGCCTGGTAAAACTCTTCAGTCTCGACTTGCAGATTGAAGATTGTCCTCAGGAATCACCAGTAAGTTCAGCTGAAAATTTAGCTCCTGACACTGATAGTTCATGGAACTCCACAGCAGAATCTTCTTCCTCTTTTGGGTCAGAAGCTACGAACACGAGTTCTAAACTTAAGATTGGAGCTTCATCTGCTAGCTGCAATGGCACTACTGAAAAGACCTTTCTTTCTACCATAAATAGAGACGCTAGTGGCATAGAAACATCCCTCTCAGATGATAAAGAAATTGCTTCCCAGGTAAGTTCTGACTATTATTCCTAGTTCTCATTTCTGAAAAGGAAAAATGACAATGCTTCTCTAAACAGCCATCTCAAAATTTGGTCTCTGCAAATGCAAGCAGTGTTGATGCTCATGTCTCTGGGAGCGAAGATGTCCCATTGATTGGTTCAGAAAATGAAAATCCAAGTAGTTTGTCGCTGGATCACTTGAATTCACATCCAGATGGAGATTATGAAGAAATAAACGAGGTTGCTTTTCTGGGCTCTGAGATTCCTAGGCCTCTAACTGTCAGTCCTTTTGCTCTAACAAGGTTTCAATTTTCTGGGGATGGTAACTCAGAAGTGGCAGTGCCTTCTAGTTCAGGATTTTATACGTCTGAAAGTGATAACATGGGAATAGGAGATGCTCTTCATGCTGATGTGGTGAGTATCTCTTCCAACATTTTATCTAGTACCACTGGTGAAATCAATAGCCGTGAAGCAAGGCGAAGTAGTAGAAGGCTATTCTGGGAAGCTGTATCAAGGCATGGTTTTAGCAGGAATAGTGACTTCCCCACCATAGTGTTTGCCACAGGTTTTGCTGAAGATCCAGGATCTCATGACAGATGGCTTCTTGATTTGAGTGGAGATCTCCTTGATGATGGAGTTGGCTATCGTTCTGGTTATCTGGGTTCTAGAAGCCGTCTTAGAAGTGGACGAAGATGGCTCTTAAGATCCCAGGTAGTATTTCATATTCTTACCTTTAATATGTAGTAAAATTTATTTTGAAGACTATACAATCCTTGCAATATTTTTAATGGAAACTTATTTAGGTGGTTGGCGGGAGGTTTTGTTACCACATAGCATGGAATTGACTACTTTTTTATTTATTATTTGTTTCACTCTGATCATGCTAGCGTTTCGAATCTTTAGTCTCTTTCTGTATTATGATAAAAATGCTTTGAAGGTATCCTTAGTTGTGAGTTTCAGTAAGGGAGTAAAACTTTGTCATTCACCTGGTTATTTGAAATTGTTTTGCCATTTGACTTGCTGATGACTACATAGATTATCTATGATGTAATTATCTTTTTCATTTCATTTTGGCCTGTCTCTACAATATTTGGATGCACACCTGTTTCCGTGGTAAATCTGGATTAAGCCATTACCTTAACTTGTTGGCAGTCTTAGGTAATGAACCATCAGCAGATCTAGTAACTGTAACGAAAACTCTTATACGAGCTCATACACATACTAAATCCTACTTTCCTTCTTTCTCCCTGGCCTAAAGTTAGGCATTCTATTATTATCAGAACTGTCTTGAATCCCTCTTCTTTATCCAACGTAGAGCTTGGAGCACACTTCTAAGTTTGTACCTGGAAGGATGACACTTATGCTTTGCTTTGTCTTAAGGTTATCCAATCTTTTCATTTTGAGAGTTTGAGTGATGAAAGAAGGTTAGGAGTAGTCCTTCCTGCAGAAACTTCAGACTGAAGTCCAGCTTCTTTGTTGAAGTTGCTTTGAATGGTTGAGCCGTTCCTTGAGACCGATTTGACTTTGTCCTTGAAGCATATTCCTGTACATATCCTATCACATGAAGGTAGATTATCATATTGGATTTCAAAAGACTTTGCATTCATTTAATACGCTTATGTTAAGATTTTCATTACCTTCTGAACTGGGGAAATGACTTTATCCGTTTGTGATATGTTAAATCAGTCTTTTAATAGTATTATTTTAAACTGTCCTTGACATTTTCATATACGACTTCTTATTATCTACAGATCTCAGAAAGAGGTTTCCGTGGCTATGGGGAAAGAGGTCGGGAAACTGGCTTTTGTGCTTCTGGTCTTCATCCTGATGGTACATGCTCTTGTGAGTCATTCTTCTCGGCTGAAGAGTCCAGTACCCTTGCAAGTATTTCACGTATAATCATGCTTGCTGAGACTCTATTTGAGGTAGATCCTTAACATTCAATAGCTCTTCTTCTTGCTGATTCACATACATTTCTTTACCACAGTGGTTTGAGAAAGTGGAAGACTACCTATTAATCACCTTGTATATATTTCTATCTAATCTGTAGAAGTGAGAAATAAACATAAATTGATGGATTTCTGTTAATATGTGCTTTACTGCCAATCTGTCTTAAATGTTGTTTTCTCCTCCTTCTGAAAACCCCTTTAAGCCAGAAGCTATTTTAGGTTTCTCATCTGCTTTTTTGGCCTGTGTATGTTTGAAGAAAGGTTGAATAACCATTTTCAGAAGCAGGCCTAAAGGCTTCTGTGGAACTTTTTGTTAACCAAAGTTTCTTAAAATGAAAATGCCATTTTACTTTTTGAAACAACTCTCAGTGATTACTCCTCTGTCCAAGATTGAATGTCCAGTTTCCTGTTCAGTCTCTATAGGAAAGTGGATATTCAATCTTGGACATTGAAAGTACTTTTTTCAGTTTTTTTAATTTTCTTTTCCATTCTTCAACTGCTGATCTATATTAAGTTCTTTAAACTAATATTCATTAGTTATTGATAACTTCAACTTCTTATTTGGTCTGATATACAGGTTTTGGATGAGATTCATCGTCAACCTTTGTTATCTTCACTATCTATGCTTACACTTCCAGCTCCTGAGTCTACTGTAGACTCATTTCCTCTCAAATATCACAAAAAATCAGAAGCCAATGAAAGCAGCACAAGTGAAATGCCACAGTATGTAACTCTTAAGTTATTTGGGGAACAATCTAACATGCATTTATTTTTTTGTTTGCTTTTTGTCTTGTGAGTTTGATGTCATTGCTTTAAAGTTTACCTAGTGCTTGCAATTACTGAGATCATCTGTAGTAAGGTGACTTGAAACTACATTCTTAATGACTTCCAGACATACCGAGCACGTCTTGAAATGATCTATCTTTAGAGTTGCAAATCTCTCTTTAGCCTGTATTTCTGTTTTTTTTTTAAAAAAATTGAGCTCATTAAGTGACATTGTATTCCCAAATGATTTGCATTGGTGAAGCTGCTGTGTTATAGCAACGTTGTAACTTCTCCGGTTTTATTTCGCTACATTGATGGAACAACAATGTGATTGACAGGTGCTACATTTGTTTGGCCGAGTATGATGACGGGGACAAATTAAGGGTTCTTCCTTGTGATCACGAATTCCATATGTCTTGTGTTGATAAATGGCTTAAAGAAATAAACAGGTAAGTGTCTTTTAAGCCCTTGATTGCATTCCATGTCTCACTTTCGCAGGAAGTCACTTCTGTATCTAAGGCGATATTACTTTCTTGCTTGCTTCATTAGGGTATGCCCACTCTGCAGATCCAATGTTTGTGAAGGCACCGGGAATGAACCTGTCTCAAACGCTGAAATTTCATTGCAGTAGTGCAACTGTAAATATACATACACGCAAATACAAATAGTTCCAACTGTAAAAGCATAAGATTCTAGATTAGCTATCTTATCTCCTCAGCCAAATCTGTCCAAATTTTCTTTGCACTGTTGCTTTTACCGTATTCAGGGTTTATACATGAAATCAAACTGCTAAGATCTTTGCTTATCTTGTTGTTCCCATGTGGGTGTTTGGAGCCAGTAAAACATATTAGTTGGTACTTATCCTTATCCATCAACAGTATTTACCTCGATAATATTACAACTTTCAAATGGAGCAAAAACCGAAGTCATCGCTAGTGAACCATCTCTTTGCCGATAAAAGCTACTGCCCCTGCCTCCCTCTTTACTCTCAAACCCCCGCCGCCCAAAAAAATATTTGTCCTGTTATCGGAACTTGGAAGAGTAGGTCATAAGTAGAGAGTAGGTGTTCATCCTCGATTTGAAAAAATTCAATTTTACTATTTAGAAAAATATTTATTTTTTTCAAATTTTTTTCAAAATTAAACTAAATTTAATTTATCTTCAAACTTAATTTTTTCCAAATCAAAATATTTCGATTTAAAAAAAATAAAAATATATGAAATTAAAAATTTTAATTTTTAAAATAATATTGATTATATTCTAATATTAATTATAAATTTTAATTAAAATTTAATTTAGTTTGAGTTATTAGTCTTCAAATAGTATTTATAAATATATATAAAAATTAAGTATTTTAAATTTTAAAATAATTTTAATTAAGAACTAACTTAATTAAAGTTATTAACCTTCAATTATACTTTTGAGAAAATTTAATATTTTCGGTTTGGCTTGGTCCAAACCGAAATTGAACTGAAATTTAATTTGGAGATAAAAAATTAAAATTTTTTCAAACCAAAATTTTAAAAAATCAAACTCAAAATTAAATTAAATTTTAATTTGATTCAATTTTAAATTTTCTCTAAATGCGCCATAAGATTTATTGGGGATATTAAATGCGGTGAAGAAGTTGTAAATAAAATAAAATAATGAGGTGGTCTGGTGCAGCCCCGGAGACAGTGCAGTTTCTGCAGCAGAAAATGACATTGTTTTTTTAGATTGAAGAGCATGCCAAGAGTATGATCCAAGTTAATATGATTAGGATGTATATTTTCTTTCTGCGCCTGCAACTGCAACACAACTTGCGAAAAAGTGATCAAACCGCTGATTTTCAAGCCTGAATTCTCTTTTACCCAAAAATAAAGGAAGAAGAAGAAGAAGGTCTGAATTTCTCTTCCAGGGAAGCCACGCCACAATCGATGCACTGAGATGGTTATGATTCCATAATAATAAAATGAGAAGATGCAGATGAGATTATCAGCCACCAACTTTTTGGTACTTCCTTATTGAAATATTGAAAATTCAATAACGCTACATGATGTAAAAGTAGGAGAATAAAATTGAAGAATGAATAATACTTCCCAATCTAGAATTTCAGATCATGTGGACAATAAATAAGAGAAAGAAAACGACAGTTACTATAATAGAGGGATAGTGTTACAAAGAACGAAGGTGGGAGTTAAGGTGGCGTTAGTAGTACATTGGTAGCCATACTATTTGGGTCTGCCTCTGCCCTGCGCTAAGTTGGTTGTCCAACTCTATACTGCCAGACTGCTAATCACAATGTCTCATCAACTTGCAGCTACTTAACAACAAATTCCATTGTTACTTTTGGGCCACCGTTGCCCGACCTCTAACTCCATCACTTTTTTTTCCTTTTTTTTTTTACAAACAAGTAATTTACGGCAATAAAGTAAATAGGTGATTAATTCTATTCTACTAGTAGAATTATTAGATCAACAAACATAATAGGATAAAAATCTAAACTAAATCTATAAACTTATTGTATAGTAAAATGTATTCATATTTATCTATTAATCAAATATCTTTTTGTATTTTCTTAAGACGTATATATTAATGCAACTTTTATTTGGTAAATGTTAGTATAGGAAAAGAAGGTTTGTTGACTTCATGATCAAATGATAGCATACATTAAAGTTTTAAGATGTATATGGATTGTGTTTAGTTAATAAAGTTTCTATATCTTGGATCTACTTAGATAGCGGTTGAACTTGGGGTTGAGACGGGTCAACCCAGAACCAAGATGTGCATTTGTCTGGCGTGGTTTGGATTGTTGTTGAAAATTATGAGTTCCATAATTTTCAAAAAGAAAGCATGAGTTAAGTACTTAATCATCAATAGTTGTACAATCAAATTATGCTCATGGAGCTTTGATAATTGACCAAAGTAGATAACTGTATAGAAGTTAACTCCAAAACAGATTAACCTACAAGGCTAGCAACCCCCAGAATTAGATCCACGCCCATGCATTTAATCCTTTTGTAGTAGCTTTCATTAATTTAGAGCGTGCTTATAATTGCGATTCTTGCTGCCGCAATCTTTTGACCGCGTAGACTTGAAAAGAAACTCTACTTCTTGAAAGGCCATTTAAGCCATCCTATTTCTACCATATTCCCTCTTAGCAAAGAAACAATAGCTCAAACTTTAGGCAAAGCATCAAGAGAAAGAATTGGTCCGGTGTCGGTGTTGGTAGCTAAGACGAACCTAACATTGCTCAATTCTTGCTGCCTTTGATCATCTTAGTTGCTTTCCAAAAGCTAAAGCGTCGATCAAGTCAACAATACTTTTTAAATTTTTACAAAAAATTCCTGAAAATTCTATTTATTTTGTGCTGATTTAGAAATTTTCGGCATGAGCGAGATTTTTTTTTTTGGATCTTATAACCAAATAACTGAGAAGGGATTACGTGCAAAATCTGAGACTTGGAAGAGATGGCGATTGATGGGTACAAACTTGTAGATTCATGAACAATTTTACTTTCAATTAGTGAATTGCACATATGGCAGTAGTGATTGCGATTTTATTGCCAAAAAGGTTCCGAAGAATGTGAAGTTGAGAATTTGAAGCACAAAAAACAAAGAAACGAATGTCCACTACTTTGTTATTTTGTCTCTCTAATTATACCAATGTGAGTAAAACTTATTTTTAGTGTCCAAGCATGTAAAAAATGTCGTTTTTTAGGTTAAGGATAATAATTGATTATATATATATATATATATATATATATATATATATATATATCGATCACTACGTACTCAATTATTCTCTTGGATTATAATCAATAAAAGATACTTTACGATTAAAAAATTATTTCGTGCTAAAATATAATAGCTAAAATTATTGGCGATAATGGTTGATAGAGTTCCAAATGCATATGATAGAAAAGAATGAGATTGAGATGTAATAAATTTGGATGTAAAAGTGAATAAGAAAGTGAACAAACACTTAGGTTGGAATTTCTTCAAAAGTAAAGCAATTGAAATAAATAGAAAATAAAACCAACAGAGTACAAAAGAAAAATCCAACTAGTTGTAAAGGAAAAGGGAAATAAGATGGAGACCAACACTTTAGAAGCTTTAACTTCAATGAATGAACCAGTTTTTTTACTTACCCACATTATTACAATATTGGATGAAGGGATTCTTCAAAAATCATAGGCATCACTTGAGTCAAAGTAAAAGTAAATTCTTAAAGTTGTTCTTCTTAATTTAGCAATGACAATGACAATGACCTTTCTTTTTTTTTTTCTATGCTTCTTTAAGTTTTACCACTCAAAGCTCCAAGAGATTTTTCCCACATTGAAGTCCAAATGGAATTTTTGGCACAATGTACATAATTTTGTAAATATAGATTTTTTTCCTCAAAACCTTCATTATTCATCAAGTAGTTCAACAATAAATCTTTCTTTTCCAGTCTTTGCAATATAAGATTCAGCCCCCTCTTAGTACTATTGTACTATACGTGTCTATATATTTCTGAGTTCATCGTTTAAAAATACTCCAAAAAGACACAGATAACTGTCAAGTGTCAAAGGGATTTCTTTTCTTCTTTAGGACATCGCATTTGTATTGTTTTAACTGCAAAATGTATGCCATAGCACTCCACATTATCTCAATCCCTCCTCTCTTTATTTGCATTTATAAACTGTTAATTCCATTAAACGCAAACTTTCTATTTATCCCAACCCGCAGTTACCTTAAAGTCATTTTTGCCATTAATTGACACAATAGTTTCAATTTGATTCAGAAAATCAAACTTCCTTCTTCATCCCTGAGGAGAATAAAGAACAACGCTAGCATTTCATATGCTTTTGTAACTTTGAATTTGAGCAATTTTTTACCAGAATATCCTGAAATTACCTGTGAGGAAGAAAAGTAATGGAAAATTTTATTTGACAAACCTTGAAAATGGGCCCAAGAAAACACAGAGCGAAAGCCAGAACCAAAACCAGTTCATGCTACCAGTCGACACCGCACTCTTCCACCCCTTTCGCCCTCCTCCCTGCCTTCCCATTCAATTCTTTCGGACCCTCCCTCCCGAGTCCCCTTCTGTTCTGTGTCTACACTGCCATACTGCCATTTACATTCACATATTTTCGCTCTCTCTCTCTCTCTCCCGCTCAGTAACAACTCCACATCGCACAAAAACTTTATCCATTCTTCCCAAACCAAATTCATCCGTACCAAAGCCAGCATTACTACTTTAACCCAACTCCCCCATTCTCTCTCTCTCTGTTTCTCCTCCTCTGGGCTCTGGTATTAATACCCATCCTCAACCTCCCAGGCCCCGAGCTTTCCCTTCCCTTCTCCTCCTCTGTCCCTTGCCAATCACGTGACACCCACATTTACCATTCCTCATAAATACGTTCCTCCTCCTAAAAACCAACCACCTCTTCTCCCAAGTTTTATTTTCAATGGATTCTCTCTTCCCACCGCCACCGCAGCCCGCCACCGCTAACGCTATCGTCACCAACCAACCTCAGTTCTCTGGTATCAACCGTACCAGTGACTACATCAGCAGCGACGCATCACCGTCGTCACCTCCATCACTTACTCCGTCTTCGTCTTCGTCTATTGTTATTGTGATTATTGTCATCGCGTCGGCCATTATAGCATCCGCCACTATCTATCTTCTTCTGCGATTTTTCTCGCGGCGGTACAGGCCTGCTTTTCGGACGTTCTCCGCCACCTCGGGCGACGATGTTGTCGCGCACAACGGACGCAGCAACAACAGCGCCAACAGTACTGCTGGCTGTTTCGACGAACGCCGCGTAATGTCCAACAGCTTACTGGACTCGCTTCCCCTGTTCACCTTTGGCTCTGTCACAGGGAACCTCACCGGAGTGGAGTGTGCGGTTTGTCTCTCTAAATTTGAGACGCAGGACCAGCTCCGGCTGCTGCCCCTGTGCTGCCATGCGTTTCATGCTAGATGCATTGACACGTGGCTTGCCTCCAACCTAACCTGCCCTCTCTGCCGCTCCTCGGTGAATCCTACAGACTCCGAAGTGCTTAGCAAAATTCTACCGGACAATGATATCCGCAGAAATGGCAGCAATAACGGCGGAAGCTTCAGGATCGAAATAGGAAGCGTCAGTCGCCGGCATGGCAGGTCTGATTCTGCCGATGGCCGGAGGTCTTATTCCGTCGGATCCTTTGAGTATGTCGTGGACGACGGATTTGAGGTTTCGGTGGACTCCACACACCAGAGAGGCTCGTCCGAGTGCACTTCAGTTGACAAGGAGTCTTTAGGAGTTCCGGTTCCTGGGCCACCTGGAGAGAGCTTGGCGGGAGAGGTTACTGCAGGGCGGAGTTGGTTGAGAGATTACGTGGATAGGTTGGGCTCGTTCTCATTTTCCTCGCGCACTGTGTCATTCCGGAGCTCCGGTAGGTTTTTCGCGGGCAGCAGTCACCGGAGCGATGTGGTCGTCCCCGTCGAGGACTTAGAGGCCAATCGAATAGGGGAGGAGATCAGCGAGCTGTTTCGTTGGCTCTCAGGGGTATGAGTTGTAAATTCAATGACACATGCGGGGATAATACTGTCATTGCATGAAACAAAAGGTCCCCTCAAAATTTTGCTGCTTCCACCCCCTCTTCCTCATCCCCCGCGGCCCGCCCCCCTTTTTTTTTTTCAGGTGGATTTAGCAAAAGATGACTGTAGATATCATATAATTTCAATTTTTTTGATATAAAACTGCGGGTGATTAGTGATTTTAGTATGATCGAAGTAAAAAAGTATGAATTTTCTTCCTTTCCAATTTCGGAAAGAGTAGTAGCAAAACTTTTGTAGTGATTGAAGTACTGAGATTGTTTCTAATGCATTAGTTGGATGCCACTTTTAGAAATATGATTTTCGTGGAAAACAATGTGAATGTGATTTAGTTGAGGAAGCGATATATAATTTCTTGGCAGAATTTGTGATTTAATTATCAGAAGATGTTGAAATTACTTTATTGTGTTACTTGTTGAACTTGGTAAGCTAAAAATTCTGGTCAAAGTTTCATAGATAAGGTTTGTGCAGTTAGTTTAACCAAAACTGAAACCGAAAGCTATTCACACATGGAATTGCATTTTAAGATTTTCCTTTTCCGTTGGATCTGAAAAACAATTTTAGGGCCCATTCACGGCCGTGGTATTTTAGTTAATCGGTGCTTTTATTATGGTGCATATGGACAAGGTTTTGATTAGATAGAAATGAAATTAGGTCTCAATTTTTCTTTGACAAAATCAAAAATAAAAAAATTTAAACTTAAGTTCAAGCTATAAAAACTCTTATTATTTTTGTCAAATAAAAAGTATTTTTATTTTTTTTTCCTTTACCATGAAGCTATTCTCTCTACCACTTTTTCTGGGCAATGAAAGCCAAGTATCATGCCCCAATCAATCCCTTTTCTATTCTATCACACCATATTTGTGTCTACTCTTACAGAAAGTTACATGGTTTACATCATACTTTACTTTCAAAGATCCGACTTCTTAAAGAGATCGACTTGCTACCATCGATAAATTTGTAAATGAAGTGGGAATGGGGAAGGTTGTCTTGAATTTGCATCTTAAATAGTTTTCATATAGTACGGATTACGAAAAGAAAAGATTAATGTAAATTCCTTATGACGTCATGATGCAAGACAGGATGTTCTTATCAATGGGTTGTGTGCCCCAGGTGTGACAAGAAACCCTGTGGTTTGGGGGAAATGGAAAACAGAGCAAGGCTTAACGAAACACAAGGTTTTTGGTATTGCCAGAAATCTCATAGTAGTCTTGATTGTTTATATTATCTAAATTCTTCTGCTCCAACCAGGTTTTGATTTACATGTGACCTTAATTCTCCATTTTGCATATTGTTAGGTCATCTGCATGTGGTCCGAAGCGTTGGAACCGTAAAAGAAACACACAAACCCTCCTATAAACATGGACCCTTTGTCATGCTGAGTGTCCATATTTCTTCCTATACAACCCATCTGGCAGAAGTAGTGACAATTTCGTGAGTAATTTTTTTTAATTTATTTTACATTTCCAATATTGACCAGCAAGTGGTGAATAAAGATTTATAATTTAATGAAAACATTAGTTTTTGGAGGTGACAAGAAGACCCGGCTTACTAAATGACATGTTGACAACAAAAAGAAGACATAAGTTGACGGGTACTCCAAAGTAGTTGGTTCTATAGAGAACTCATGTTATTTCCTTCAATGCTTAGATTTGAATTCCATGTTACGGACAGCATTCAATGAAACCAAAACCTTATCAGTACTTGAAAGAAGACTAACACTAATTTTGGCCATGTTGCTTTCTATTCCATCCATTCCTTTTTAAAATTAAATATCTATTTTTTTTTATATAAAATGATATTCTCTCTGTTTCAAATATTGGTTTCATTTATTTTTTTTACTTGTCCCATCATATTTTCTTCATTTGTAATATTAATAAAAATTTAATGAGATTTGTTTTTACTCTCTTTAACTACTACTTACTCCAAATCTAAATACTCTAATTAATGAATCGCAAATAAAATCAAAATGACAACTAAATATTTTAATTTTGAATGTTGTAAATTTTAATAATTTCTTAATCTGTAAAAATGTATCAAACAGACTCATATTTTGAGAGAGAGAGAGAGAGAGAAAGAGTAACAAATTGGACGTTTTTATTTAGGCAGAATGAGTGTATAAATATATTTCTACTGTAAGAGTGAAAGTTGACTCTGATATTCACTTACCTTCTTCACTGTAAATATTTGAACAATTTAAATTAATATAACAGATACCATTTCAGAACAAGAATATACTCCTGCCGTGAGAAGTGTAAGCGATGAGATTCACCATTCATTCTTATAATAAAAGCCCAAGGTTTTATAAATTGTCTTTACCGGAGGATTTGCTTGCACTGCACGCATTATCCACGTCAATGTTTTTTTTTTAAAGATTTTAAAAGCAAAAAAGGGTGGCCGTTGAATAATCTGCCAAAACGTTAAAGTGAAATTGGCAGAGGAAACTTTCCGTGCGTATTTGGAATTATAATTTAATAATAATTTTTTTTTTATTTTTTTATTTTTAATAAATAATTTATTTTTATAAAATTTAAAATAAAAAATTTTAAAGTTAAACACTCTCCAATTCCATACTAACTACAAGAGTCCCTTGGTTGGGATTTCCTTTTGCTTTAATATTTTTCTTTCTCATCTTTTTTCGCCTTGGACTAAAGGTCCCTTGTGAATCACCGTTTCCAGCTTTTGCTTCACCATAAAAAATTTCTATTTTTTGCTTCTGATCAAAGAAAAAAGAAATAAATATTAAATGATGGAATAGTATTCAATATGCAATTGGCTGCAGTTAATTGGATTAAAATATTGTGTTTTAGATGCAAGCAAGAACGTGAAGTTGCAAAGTCAGCTGCAGATGTATTTCTTTCTGCAGTAAACGGATTCATCATCACGAACGTGTATTTGGTTTCTTTGTTCATCATCACGAACGTGTATTTGGTTTCTTTGTCAAAGGGGGGACGAGACTCCAGAGCGAGGGGCAAGCAGACTAATATTTCAATTAATTGAAAATTTTCTTTTTGGGCCTTGCTTTTGTATTTTATGATGGGAAGAAGAGATAAAAGATAAACCTTTGCTTAATTTACTTTTTCTTAATCCTTTTAATTATTTCTCAATTAAATTTTAAAATTAAAGAAATAAGATCCAACCTGTTGTTTATGCCTCATCTTCTCAAAATTATTTTCTCCCTCAAACCTTCCAAGACAGCAGAGGAACAAACAAGAAAAAGAAGTACCCTTCTTGATTCACTTTCATTTTACTTTTCCATCATAAAATTGTGTATTTAAATGGAAGCCTTTGATGCTAGAATAAACTATACGTTTCTCCTCAAAAATTTCCTGCTAAAACGTTTTTAAGTGCAATTATTTTCCCAAAATTTTTAGTGCTTCTAAAAAAGAAATGCTGGGTATTTGGAAGAAATATACACTTACAGCCAATACAAAGGAAAAGAAAGCGAAAAAAAAAATATTGATCTTGGAAGATCAGCTTTGCCAGGTATTTCAAGGACTCAAAGTCAGTCTGAGGATTTTGTGGGCCTTTTCTGATGTCTTGGGATTTTCCTCCTTGTCTGGGGCTTAATTGAGTCTCGGTATGGTTAGATTTGTATGGTGAGCCTATTTCATTTTGCCAAGGCCTAAACAGTCCTTTGGGTCGTGTTAACTACAAATAATTGCTTTTCCTACCAAAGTATTTTGAAAAAAATGCTTATGCCCCCAAATCAAAGGAACCAAAAATTATCCTTTCACAGTGAGATTGTATAGTATTTTGTTTTGAAATTTTCTACCTTGAGTTTCAAGAGAGATAATTTTATGTGAGAAAAGTGAAATATATGGTAAAAATTTTGCATTTAGTTCCGTAACAGAATCCAATCCAAATACACTATAGTTACACATTCTGACCAAAATCCTACCAGAGATCTCTCTATGGTCCAACTAATGCAAATGCCGCTCCTTCCCGGAACTAGAATTTGATGATTGAAGACATTGTAACAACTCTTATCATTGTTATCTTTCCCATGAATCTCACCATGTTCATTGCAAGAAGATGATGATCCTAGTCGACATAATAGAGCACAAATCACAAAGAACCCAATGAACCTCTGTTATTTAGGAACAGGATTCCCAAGAAAGCACACCGAGCTGGCTAAAGTCTAAGATTGCTACAAAAGCTGAAAATGAAGCCTAAATGGATACATATAACTGCAGGTATTTAGCTCAACTGTCCTCCTCATATGCTCCACCAGCACACAGACGCTAGACTTGTGCAACTTACTTTAAATGGATGACAACGAAAAGCATTAAACAATCAACAGAACTTTAATCTAGTGGAAGACAGATAGTGCAAGTACCAAGTGCTTAATTATCAGATATCACCGCATTTTAAGCATTCAGCCTAACGAAATAGAAAAAGATGAAAATTTATGGCTTTCATTCTCAGGAAATAAGCCATCATTCACCTGTCAAAGCCTTATTATGCTGTTCTTGCACTTTTTCAAGAAGAAATTTCATATCCATGAAATTAATTTTCTGAAATGACAAATAAAATTTAAAGAGGAACTTACAAACGCTAAAAGACATTATCTGAATTGCATTGAAGAAATCTCAGAGTCTCATTCAGCTGGAGTGTGATAAAAAATTTTACTGAGAAAGATTTTCACATATTTCACCAAAAATTGTGGAAAAGTAGTTGAAAGGAAATTACACACAGCAAAACCGAGGTCCAACTGTTATAGAAGACCCCAGTATTTGTATTTGCTCCGCTGCAAGGATCACTGGATCCACTGTAACATCCCTTCTTCTGCTTGATCCCTTTACCCAGATCCTCGAGAACAAATGTGGTATTTGTCTTGCTATTACTAAACAATACACACCAAAAATATGGACCCTTATGCTTATGTGCTTTAAATATGCCCACTCCCATTTCATTATGTGTTCTATTTCTTAAAATAGAGAGAGATTTTTTGTCTGGAACAAGCACTTGTGAGAAGGCTTCCGATGATGCAAGATGTTTATGTTGACAGCCTAGAATATACCCAGATATGGTCCCGAAAGTTGGTAGTTCCACGCCACAATTAGGAGCAAAAATCTCAGTAAAATCATCTTCTGAAGGCCGACAGTCTATAGTGTTGTTAATACTGCAGTTCCACTGACATTCCTCAGCATACTGCAATGCAATGCAACCTAGACCAGGGCTGTTACTCAATTTAGGAAGTTTCTGAGCTGTTCGGTTATCATTAATAATTTCCACAAGATCATCTGCTGGATTCCCTATTGGAGAAAATAGCAAATGCAACATTACAATGCAACTTAGAAAAGAACAAACTAAACAAAAACACCATATACAGCATGCATAGTTTGAATTTCATCCTCTGCTAAAGCATCCACCGATCTTGTAAGTGGTGCTGCTAGGCTTATGAACTTTTTAACAGAAAAGCATATTATCAGAAAGTCCAGCCATTAGTTGCTTGTTACAAATCTTAATCTTTCCATGATTCTCTTTAACAACTGAAATCTCAGAGTCAGTATTCCATTGGGCATAACATATTTACAACAGTTAAAAAGAGAAGTTCGAAGAAGAAAAGTGCTAGCAACACATAAGATATTTTCCTTCTTTTTCTTTCTCTGAGAAAAAAAATACTAAGACACTGATCCCAGTTCCTGTTGACACCAAATTCCAATCTAAGAAATGTATCACAATTATGAACAATCATATCAAGTTTCTTCAATGGCTTAAGATCGAATATCTGTTTCTGGAAGAGAATAATGCTCAACCTTCTTTTCTCTCCCCTTCTCAGATAATTTTACTTTGTCATCTCTCACATGGCTTCTTCCAGTGTTATCAGGTTTTCAAGGTGTTGAACCAGTGTGAAACTATAATTGTACTAAAGGTTCCATAAGTCGGTTAATACTCATCAGTCCAGTTTCATTCATTTGCCTCCGGCCTTAAAGAGACTAACTGGAGTTTGGTCATTCTGTCGATGCACATAACAAGCTCATGATAATATGAATTTCGATGTCAGCAGCACATGATAACCTTTTAATATGAATTTCGATGTCAAAGTGAAACTAGATGGAGATTCTTAACAATTTCCAAATAAAAAGAAGATAATATGCCTTGAGCAATTGCCACGTAGAAAATATTTCTGAAATGTTCATCGAACAGGGTTTAGTTGAGGACGAAAATACTCAGAATGAATAACCGGTGCACCCTGAGTAAGCCTAAAAGTTTCAGCAATATCATTACTCCATTAGGTCTGCTGTGTTTTTACACACATCCCACGATAACTAAATGTAATTATGAATAGCTGAAAACAATACTCATTGAAATCTCAAAGGACAATTTTTTTTTTCAGCTTTGAAGATGGAAGAATCAGAAGAAGTGCCAAGAGATCACAGGGCCATCAGCCACATGCTTGCAAACCACATTAAAAAGATAAAATTTTGGATAACCCAATCAAATCCCAATCAGTAAGGTTTATACTTGTAGACAAATAGATGGAGTGCATCATATTTCAAAGCCAAGATTTCTCTGTCCGAGCACCAGTAAAAAGCTAAGAAACCAACATAAACGACTTCTAACAGCGAAAGATAAGTATAAAGATAGCCAGTAGAATATCACATTATTTCAAGCTAAAACATTTCTAGCAAATACGGAAGTTAACCAAAGGACCAAAATATTTAAAAAACATCAAGCTTTTGGCAAAACCAAACAAGATAACAACACTGCTGACACCAAAGAAAGCTGAAGCTTGAAGAACTGACCATGATTCTTGGAGGAAACAACAGCAGCCAGCAGAAGACTGCAAATAGCCATCCATTCAAGAAAACAAAGCCTCTTCAACATCATCACGGACAAGTCCAGAAAGTGAGTTTCCTTTTCGGGCAACAATGGAAAACAAACAATGAAAAAAACTGAGTTCTGAAAAAGGGGCTACTTTAACAATGTTAACAACATTGTTCTTCAAGACTCCAGCGGGAGATGCAGAGAGAATTGCTTTCAGAATAACGGGGTTATAAATTTTCCAGGAAAAAAAAAAGAAAAGGGTTAGGAAGAATTGAAAGAAAAGGTGACACTGATGAGTGCTTGCAGAGATTGAGGGCAAAAGCACATAATGGTGGTCCCGAGACGCAGCTTAATTGATCTTTCTGGAGTAAGAAACCCAGTATTGGGAGAGACCCGAGCAATTCTCCAGTCAAACAGCTAGGAATTTGTATAGAGTGTCCCCACCATTGTCAGAAAAATTGTTGGAAATTTGAAGAGAGTTGTCATTTACCGTACTTTAGATAAACAGTGGTAAAGAAAAATTGTACTTTTTGTTTTTGAAGGGTCTTCAATAATTTGATTGTCCTTAATAAGGGGATAAGAAGTAATTCAATTATAAGAATTAAAAGAAATAGAATATTATAGTGACACAATGGTAGGATTTAGAATTGTTTTTCATTCTTGTTCTTTTAAATATATATATATATATATATATATATATATATATATATATATATATATATATATAAAGTTTTGCTATGTAAATGGTTTGGTAAAAAATAAAAATTTGAAATTTGATAAAAAATATTTTAAATTAATATTTTTATTTTTAAAATTTTACCAACGTCAATATTGTAGACCTTCTCTCTATTTTTTTTTTGGTAAAAATATTGTAGACTTTTCGATTTACCAAATATAACTCCTTCTTAGAAGGATGGTATAATAATTTATGATCAAATACTCATCTAAAAATTTATAGCATATAAAAGCAAGAAATTACAAGGGAGGAAAAAAGGAAAATGAAACAAAAGAACGGTGTGATCCGAAACCATTACGGGTTTACGGGTTTACATGGATGGATCAAATATGAGAAGCCTCTAGAACGTTGGTGACGGACCCAGTCATCGAATCAGTTTAAAACGACACTATGGTCCGTCTCTTCCAAGATAGGTTTGCACCACATCTTCTCCCGACTCTACTTGACTGAGCCTTTTTTGCCCTGACCAGCTGTTTCTTCCTCATCCTCCATGGCCTCATCCGTCGTTACGCTGGTAAAGCCCTTCACCCATCAGACTGCAAATATCCCTTCTATCTCCAACCCAAGACCCATAGGTAATTCTTTCTTTGCTGGTGAATTTGGATGTTCTTAATCAGCCCAGTTTTTCTAACTTATTCTTGTGTTTTTTGGTTGTCAACAGGTCTGCGAAGAAATATTTCTCTCAGAGTCAATGCAGTTGCAAAGAAATTTGAGCCCGCCAAGGTTTTTCACCTTTAGCACGCTCCGTTTTAATATCGCTTTTCAGTAGTGTGTTTTGGATAGATAATGGAGTTAAAAATAGAAAAGCTTAAATGGGTTTGTATTTCTTTGACAACAGGTTGTGCCGCAAGCGGATAGAGTCTTGATAAGGTTGGAGGAGCTACCTGAGGTATTGCCGTCTGCTTTTGTTTGTAAGATTTTCTTGGGTCACTTTTTCATTAGATGCTATAGAAAAATGGCTGTGGAGACTGTAGATTGTGTTTTTAGATGAAATTTATGTTTTCACAAATTGTCCAAGAAATATTAAAAAAATAAAATCTTGATAAACTTGAACTCAGGTTGTCTTGGCTTGAATTGAAATTGGAGCTATCTTGAAATTGAGGTAATGCCAATTCGGGATTGGTGGTTCTTTTATATTTTGGTTTGAATCCTAACCAACTAAACCATCCCCTAGTAAGTGAAAATGAAAATGAGGCCGTCAAGGTGAATATAATGATGTTGCTCTAGGTTCAAGACACCAGTTTACAATTAAAAAAAAAATGTACTTAACTCATTCGCACATCGTGCATAATCGATCCGGGTATCTTTACCTTTCTGTTATGTGCAATTTGTTTACAGCTCTGTACAGTTTACTTTTTGATTGACATCACTAACTCGTCCACTAGTTGTTATCTTTCATGCACTTTATTTTGTGTGCACGCTGGCTATGATTTACACGTGTTTTATGTTGAGCCTGTATTCACGTACATGAAGATGGAAGTCTAATCATATTAGCTGAATGAAAGGAAAAGATTCCTATACTGTATCTAAAGTAGGTTTGATGTGGCTATTGTTTGAGAACTTGGTCCTTGTAGTTTTGGTTCTCAGTGATGGGGATAGTAATGTATGATTGCTTGTTGCATGCTAATTTCTAAAGAAATAGAATGTGAATTAGACGTATAATATTTTCATGTAAATTGCAATAGTAATTTTCTTTGCTATTTCTCTTTTCCGGTTTATTGATGTGTTTCACATTACCATAATCATTTTAATTCTATTACTAAACCAGAGAGATTAATCTTGCATGCTTGAGTGCTTCATATTCTATAAGACACCCTGTAGGTTGTCATTAACACTTGGCGTGTTTTGAATACAGAAATCAGCTGGGGGAGTTTTGCTGCCCAAGTCAGCAGTAAAGTTTGAGAGGTATCTCATGGGAGAGGTGAGTTAGATGTAAATATTTCTTTTGTGGGGATATACAACATAGAATCCAATTAACTTCTATCTTTCCTGAATTGCTTCCTCTGCTTCAGGTTATTTCTGTTGGCACTGAGGCTGAGGAAGTGAATACTGGGAAGAAGGTATGTTCAAAATGTTCAGCGATTTTCTCATGTTATTTTTCCTACTACTCCTGTATGCAACTGATACTTCTGGTACTGAGCTTGACGTAATTCTTGTTCTGTTTTGTGATGGATAAATGCCTTTGCAGGTTCTTTTCTCTGACATAAATGCTTATGAGGTATGTGATTTAGATGCATTTAGATCGTCTGCTTCCAAGTTTTAGTGCACTTATTAGTCTTACACGAGTTGTTTCTTTAGTTATGTTTACACTGGCATAATGGATTTTTATATTAGCAGTTCAGAGACAGCTTCAGTAAATAAAGAGATGATTTTTGTCTATATAACAGCTTTAAGAGCTGAAGCAAATGAGACAAGCTGCAATATCTGTTATCGTTTGTTTATAGAAACTTGTAGGGTAACCGATGTGAATATATAGTCAGGCTATTATTAGTATCAGATACTAAGATAGTGGATCAGCCGTTTATGCTTTAGTGTTCTAGTATGTGAAATCGTGTACTGGGGTTTCTAGACTAAGAGTGCTATAATCTCCCCAGTGCCACCCAGTCTCATAGTTGCATGATGAATTGGATATTTGCCATTGTAGCTCTGAGTTCTGTGACACATTGAATCAACTCGTTTGAACCATTTTTTTCAGCAGTTGCTATAAGTGCAAAAATTTCTTGTGTGGCACAATTTTGGGATATTTTAAGTATGTCAGCACAACTCAAAGTCATAGTTGCGATTAGATATTTTTAGCTGTTCCTTAATTCCTGTTGGTTATTGATAAATGTGAATTTAAATACATGTTAGGTGGATTTGGGAACTGAGTCAAGGCACTGTTTCTGTAAAGCTGGTGATTTGCTTGCTGTGGTCGAATGAGTCCTTAGCATCTGGAAGAACAAGAGATTCGCTCAATTCCATTCATCAGGCTTGAGCGAAAAATGCATTATTTTGATGTCTGATATTGTTGTTTCTCTGCCTAACTATTACAGTACTGAGAAAAAGAATTCAATTTTGATAGACTTTTGCTGGTGTGATTTCTTGGAGCATGAGCCATGAAGCTTGGTTAAAGTTCTTCCCCCCTCTCCCCTTTAAATATCCACCAATTGAGGCCATAAAATGGGTTGTACCAAACAAAACATTACGATTCAATAAGATCGTATAGTCACCTTTGAGGGATTCCCGGTGAATAACCATTCAGTCTCAATCAATGCGAAAACATCACTGCTTAGACTGCTAGGAAAAAGATTTACTTTACTGCAACGCGGAGGCTACGGTATTTGAAACAAAACTGCCTCAAATACAGTGATAAAGAAAAGAAGAGACACTTAAAATTCAAACAGGCGCAACTCGAACATCCCCTCTTTTCTCTTGGGAGAGTACCACGCAACCACTTTTCCAGAGTGCAGGAGCCGGAGAGAGTAATTCAGGCTGAACACGATATCTTCCAAATGCGGCCCACGTCTGCCAGACGGTGAATCAAGCAACAACCTCGAATCTAGTCGGAAAACAATCGGCCCTACAACCTATGAGATGAACAGAAAACCGAGAACAATTATGCCACTTGGCACCACCGGGGAAGAAACTCAACATCTAAAGATGGCCCCGTAAATTCACAGGTGAATTTTACAGCATTCAGAACAAAATATGACTAAAAAAGGGATTTCCAGAAAAACTTCGATAAAGTTGAAAAAAGTTGAGCATGAGCCAAGTACCGCGGCCCGGGGGCAGGAACCTAAGACATCTAAATTGAGTTTCTTTAGACATCAAGATTTCATATTTTTTTCTTTTTTTCTCTTCGTGGAGAAATCATTCTAATTTTACTTCGCAATCAGAATAAAGGTAAAAGGCATTCACAAAATAAATTTACCTGCTGCTGGAAAATCAAATTGATTCTAGGGGAAGACACTACATCCTGAGGATTTCTATTAGCAGTATTCCTGAAAATATTTGAAAACTGCTTCAGTAACACTGAAGCTGAAGGAACATCAAGTCGTGCATCTATCCTCGTCAAGTCTGCAAAATACTTTCTGAATTTTCCATGCTGGAAGGTATAGCAACCTGAAGCAAATAGATCAACACTGAAAGGACTTCTACGCTTCGCATTCAAATGAATATGATCATCTCCTGCTTCGCTTGAATCAGCACTAAGGGTGCTCTTCCCACTGCCAAACCATGATGCACAAGCAGCACCTAAATGGATAAGATTAGAAAGTGTACCAGAAGATGTTCAGCATAGGAAAACTTTGACTAAAATGGAAAAAAAGCATGATTAAATTCTACTTTAAAAGGAAAAAAAATATTAGAAAGTGATGTTCAGCATAGGAAAGTGTGCTCTTCCCACTGCCAAACCATGATGCACAAGCAGCACCTAAATGGATAAGATTAGAAAGTGTACCAGAAGATGTTCAGCATAGGAAAACTTTGACTAAAAGGGAAAAAAAGCATGATTAAATTCCACTTTAAAAGGAAAAAAATATTAAGAAAAAATGTTAAAAAAGAAATGAGCTTGGAGCATAAGTCTCAAGAGAGAGAATACTTCATTGATAATTAAATATCTAGGTTTTTCCTTGCCTCATGAGCAATAATAAGTGTGGTTGATTATTAAAGAAATGGTTTAATTAACCTTCCTTAACTGTATATTCAACAAAATCAATTGAATTACTTCAGTTGGCAGAAGAAATACTTTCCAGATGGTACAGAAGGAAGTTTCCTGAATATAGCATGACTACCAGATGTGGACTTGAAGAAACTATATTTCTAATTTCCACAGAATCGGCAACTTGATCATTAAGGTCACAACAACTCCCGGAAAATATATTTACTTCATGTCCCTGGTATATGTCCATACAGAAAAAACACTTCCCTAAAATCAAAGCTGTGATGAGGTGTGAAAATATAATATGCAAACAACATCTTTGTTTATATGTTTTCCATTAGTCACAACTGATGATGCACCATTATTCCTGCTAGTCGGTGGATACTGAAGTGAAGCTATACTTATGAGCATTACAAGCATCTAGCTTTAGAACATGTAAAAGTCAACCAAGTAACTGAAACAAGAATCTACATATTAATAAAACAAGAACAAGAATGTTAAAGTGGCAGGATTACCAATTATTCCAGATATTGCAGCATGAGGTTCTTTAAGACGAATATCATATGAAGGGCGGAAAAACTTGCCCGCAGGTGTCTCTACTATAAGATCCTCTTTTGTCTCTTTCTGTCTCCAAAGGTCTTTGCTCTTCTCATAAGAAAAGGCAGCTTTAGCACAAAATCCAGGCAGCAGAGCAAGAGGTGCCTCGGTAACAGAGGAATTAATAGTCTTGGGAACACCATTATTTTTATGTAAGCCGAAACGATATCGCAGTCCAGAATCTGAAACCAGGGATAAACAATCCAAGGACATGGATTCAGGAACTTCCCAGTATTTTCCTTTACTGTCTATAAACAGCTCAGGCCATGCTGCTTCAAATGTGATATCATGACCTGGAAGCTGCAAATCAAAGAAAAAAAGAGTAACCAAACTTTGACTACTGTTGAAAAGAAAAAACACCAAACAAATGCAAGCAACAAAGTGATTACTGAGTGGTATAAAGATGGAGAGGACATATTCATCACACAAAACCGTAAAAGAACAGCTTGTGTTCATAGGACAGCAAATAAAAACTTTTCACAAAAATTCATTAAGAACCACCAAACAGAATGAAGCAGAAGAACTCAACTATCTCACAAGAAAATTTTTGGCATTCTAGTCACTGCAGAAATTGCTTGTTTTCGTTATCAAGTTATTACATTAGCAAAAGTTTGTGTTTATTCTAGAATTTATTTGTAATTGATCAGTTCTTCTAAAGTATGTTTCAGGCCTCACATTTAACTCAACAAATTGTAATAGGTAGGCATCTGGCTGTTAAGACAATAAACATGACAAGTTAAAAGGCAAAGTTTTTAGTTAAAAGATTATAAACAAATAAAAAATTGGAAATGATAAAATGCTTGCGTAATAAGTTGTTCAATTTGTCAAACATAGTTTCACCATTTTAGAAATCTGACCAAAATAAAATTATCTGCAGTAACCACAATATACTTCAAGCAAATAGCTGAAATATGCCAAAAACCCAAAAAGAAAAAGAAAAGAGAGGCGTATGCTAAACTGAATCAGCTCAATTGTCTCAAGTTCTCGTTTAGTCATGAGATCATTTGACACAATGGAGAAATAGTTAAAAATTGCAGCCAAATTGGAGGGGAAAATGTTCTAAGAAACTCAAATACACAAGATTTAGCAAGGTTTCGGTCATTGCCTTGTGATAGACCATGGCTCTAGATTTGCGTCCTTTCCTTTCACCATGCTTCTCCAAGCTCAAAACTAACGAAGTTGAGGATGTCAAAGCTAGCTGTGAGCACAAACCAATTGAATAAAGTGACTTGTCTAAGAAATGCCTAGCTACATCTTTAAATGCCGGAATCTCCCATTCATCTCCCGCAGAAAGCTCAGCTTTAAGAGAAGATATCAATTTTTTTGGACGGAATTGTCCAATTAATCCAAGCCACCTGTATGTGTATTGGTGAATCAAATACACATGTAAATCAGACACAAGTCTTGAGAAACCATAGTGAACCTCACACAACTGGAATGAAAAGGCTTTTGTAACACAGACAATAGGTTTAGTATGGATATGGACTTTCAATGCAAATATGAATATTTCACTCATTACGATGATTGGAAAACATGTCACGCAGAAAGCACACTACAATTAGCATTTGAGCCATGGCAAAATTAAGCACTGTGACAGCATTCTGAAGTTTCACGCTAATTAGAGTACATATAAATGCATAAGCAACACCGTACAAACTTAAACCAGTGGAAGATCTCATTTTGACTCTTGAGAGTGAAAATCTCTTACAGAAAGGTCATATAGAGTTAGCACAATATCATGATTAAGAACAAGATGGGAGTTGAGTCGCTTCAGTGCCACATGTAACTTGTAGAAGTTAGCCTTCTTGTGATTGATATTTTCCTAACTCAGGAGAGCTGAAACTTGTGGGTGTTTAACTGCAGATTACCTACCCGCATTAGCCCATTCTATTTAAGGTGCTATGCCTAATGCAAATATTTTTCCTCTGTCCGCTGATACAACAGCTCAGAATAAGTATATCACCCAGTCCCGGTGAATTTTCCAAAACATTTTGGACTGGAAAAGTTCTTCTATCAGAAAAGATTATGAGGGTGCAAAGTCAAACTCCTAACCATCCATTCCCAGCATAACCAGACCAACTAAAATATAAACAGGAGGAACCAATTCACCTCCTAAATCGGCACAAATTCAGTACCACAAAGAAGCCAATTAGTTATACTACCCTAAGATGAAATGGAGGACAAAGAAAAGAGAATCAGTTCACTTTCTGGTAATTTTCATTAAGTTATAATGGTAATAATGGTAAAAGATCTTAGATGCACTTAAAACTTTCTCAAATTTTTGTTTTAGCACTCCAACTTCAAATTGGCAAATCTTTGCCCTTCAACTTTCTAAAAGTGGCAAGACTAGCCCTTCCGACCACAATGCCCGTTAGTCATAACGGAAGCGCCATCACGTGTTCAAATTTAGGGTATTCTCGAAAGCACAACACACATCTGATCTTTTAAAATTTAAAAAGAAAAAGGTACAAAAGCACCCACAAAGTACCCAAAGAGACAATAGAACATTGCAAAGCCTTTTCCACTTCACAAAAGGGAGAAGCTTTGATCTTAAAATCTGCAATCTCACAGTCTGCACTCTAAATCTCAACAGAAAGTTGAAGATTTGAACCGTAGCATTGATTCATTGCACTAAAGACTCAAGAAAAAGGGGCGAAATAAGGAAGCAAATATATGCTATAGGATGGGAAATTAGGAAGAAGGATGCATATTGTGATCGTCTTGATGGATTTTTGTCAATCCATGAAAGTCTTCAATACATTTGATATACCACAATGGCAATTTGGTAGCATCATCTATGTTCTACTCCTTTGCATATTTTCACTCTTAGGTTGACGAAAGGAAAGAAAAAAATGGTCCAATGTAGTTTGATTTCCCACCTTTATATGAGCACTACTTTTTGTCTTGATTTTGTTGACGTGGCTTGCATCTTGGAGGGAATGATTGGGCGCCTAAAATATATGTGTTGTGTTTCCAAGAATACTATCAAATATGAACACGTGATGATGCCCACTTAGGACTGAGGACTGATGAACACGTAAAAACCAAAATTTGAGAAAGTTTAGGTACAATTAGGATCTTTTATCTTAGTAATAACTAGCAAAACAAAGAACTGCCAAAATCTTATAAGGCCATTTGGTTCATTTTTAGTTCCTCAAAATGTTTAAACTTTGAAAATTTTAAAGATTATTTATTCAATGGACTCTTCCTATAAATATAATCCTTCTATTTTCTATTATATTAATAAAATTAATTAAAATTTTAATTAAAAACTACCTCTTATTCTCCTTCTTCCTTAACCTATCTAAATACCATAAAATGTCTTAGATGTTGAAAAGAGAGTATAGAACATATTACTACCATGGTTACTCACCAGTTGTGCGTGCAAGTTCTGAACAGGAGAGAGTGGAGGGCAAAAGAACCCAATTCTTTGTGAGGGGTTGGGGACCAAGTGGGGATGATGCCTAGAGGGAACCCATTTCGCAAAATATCGACCTGTTGAATTCTCAGGGCCCGGCTAGCTCTGCTGCCATCCAAAGGAATGGGTTCACCGGGAATTGAGCGAGCCACGCCGTCAAGGGACTGTGGAGTAGATATATTAAGGTCCCAAAATGCTGCGTCCATTGCCGTCCTTAAGTTGGCCATTTTGAACCACCGTAAAGGGCGGCCGAAGCTAATTTCGGCAGCCGGCCGGCTCTATTAGCAAGCAGACTAGTATGTTGCTGTGGGTTCCTTATCTGACTGCGACTTCGTTTGAAAGGGAGTGAGTGCAGCATGAGCTGGTCTCTGTATTTTGTTGTCAAGTTTGGCAAATTTTCTTTTCCCTTTTTGTGCCCCATAAATTTTCTCGAATATCAAATTGAACCCTGATACTTTTAGTTCTCATGTACTGAACCATTGGCATTCGAAACGCAGTTGGCCGAAAAAAAATCATCCAACGCTATTTTGGGCCTCCAAAGAAAGAATTTTATTCCTGAATTATCCAAGCGGTGTTCAAAAAAACACAGTGTCATCGTTCTCTACCTGATCATCCAAGGGCTAAGCCCAAGTAATGACATAAGGCTTTATTGATATTAAGGGCCCACGCATTCATTCCATAATCCAAACTATTAAAGCCTTATTTGGATTGAAAATTAACTCATACAAAATTTTATTTTTTATATTAAACATTACTTTTATTCTTACAAATAATTTATTTTTACGACTTAAAATACAATTTAGTTCAAAAGCAAAATTCAAAAATCTTAAGACCTCATCCAAATGTCCCCTTTTTCTTCTTTTTTCCCAAGTAATCCAAATATCAGTTCACAAATTTACTATTAAGATAGTTAAATTTTTTCTATTAAGTTATTATGAGTTAGAACTTGGTCATTAGTCTTTTATCTAAATGGTAAAATAATAAAATAATAAATAAATATTAATTTCGTAATTGAAGAATATAATTATTTGACATTTGTAGTACTAACAAAATTAATAAGCATATGATGTATAATTAATTGTTAAAAAAAGTAGCCAATCTGAATCAGAAAGATTGTGAGCAATGTACAAAACATTGCCCTCATAATGGGTAGAGGTACTATCAACAATTGGTGTAGAAAACACAATAATTATGGCCAGCCCAAATTAAGGAAATTGGCTTTGCCTTTCGTGTGTGAAAGGAGGGTGCATTGATGCCCACTCAACACATGTGATAGTGTGAAATTCTTACCTTATATTCCAAACTCTAAAAGTGGCCATATTTAGGTAGAAAGAACATGGGAAATATGTAGATGCTTATAAGCAAGAGCGGAGAGGGACCCAATTTGTTAATATTGTGATGTAATGATGCTCATATATACCCAAAAATATTTCTCCTAATGACTCATTTTTATCTTTGTGATCACTTGACATTGGCAGCCTAACAGAAGGATGTGCACCATTTATTTAAGTTGCTTCGAAGACTGGCCATTTCTTTTCTAGGTTTTTCTAGACTCAAACTCTATTATAATACTCCATCAATTTGTAAAAAGCACTACCTACAAGGGAACAATTTTTTAGAATTGATCCTCATTTTCCTCCTTAAAGTGTAAAGAAGGGAGGGGGGAAAAAAGAAGTGCCAAAGGTGTTTTGACCCTAGGATTGTCCTTGTTGATGTGGAGTATTTTAATGCAAATATATTTATTTTTTCTGTTATTTTGGATGGGAGAGGGCAAGTATGTTCAACATCATTGCTAAGTGTGGAAGACATGGACAAAAATACTGTTTATTTCTTGTTTTCATCTAATCTAAGTGATATCTTAAGGCTGAGTTTTGATCGTCGTTCAACGCATTTTCATCATGCGTTGTTCATTTTTTTTTCATTTTCTGGGAACAACAACGCATTTTCATAATGCGTCGTTAATTTTTTTCAATTTCTACGAAACAGAACGCATTTGAATCATGCGTTGTACATTTCTTATCCTCGCGAACACAACGCAATTGCATAATGCGTTGTACATTTTGGTCTCAAGTACGCATTTTGGGAGCATGCGTTGTTGATCTCTTTTTCACCAAGAACTCTTGATCATCATGCGTTTTTGATTTTATGTTTTTTCTGCTATCGCGCCTTATTCATTATGCAAAGAGAATTGCTAATTCATTTATATTTTTTTATTGAAAATACATGTCATGTTTTTTTTGGTAGACATCATTAAATCAAATTTAGTTAAACAAAAATTATGATGTAAAATTTTTTTGTCTTTTCATGTTTAATTAATTTAAAATTTTAATAGAAATTGAACATAACTAATTTTGAAATTTACAAAAGAAAATACTTGATTCTAGAATCTAAAAACTAAATGACTAATCCAAAGATGACAATTGTATTGATATGTATGTTGTATTAAAGATATTTTTTACTTTTTTAGATAATTCTAGAATTCATTGAAAACTAAAAAATAATTAGAAGAAACACAATGGTTGATTCTAGAATAAAAAAAAAGAAAAAGAAAAGACTAATCCAATTTTCTCATCCAATATAATTTGAAAATACTTGTCATGTTTTTTTTTGGGTAAACATATCACTAAATCAAATTTAGTGAAATAAAAATTATGATCATAACCACATGTACATTCTATTACAAATTTTAATTTTTTTTCTTTTCATGTTTAATTAATTTAAAATTTTAATAGAAGTTGAACATAGCTAATTTTCAAATTTGCAAAAGAAAATACTTGATTCTAGAATCTAAAAAACCAAATGACTAATCCATAAATGACAATTGTAATGATATGTATGTTGTATTAAAGATATTTTTTACTTTTTTAGATAATTCTAGAACTCATTGAAAACTAAAAAATAATTAGAAGAAAGACAATGGTTGATTCTAGAATAAAAAAAAAAGAAAAAGAAAAGACTAATCCAATTTTCCCATCCAATATAAAAAGAAATAAGCTTTCACTTATCATTCCACATAATCAGTCTTACATGCAATCTGCAGACCCAAAAGCAATGAGAAGAGTAAGAAGGAAACATGATGAAGACGAAGAAAAAACAGTAGAAAAGGTAGATAAAGTATTCTTATTTGATGCAAGCTTCAATTTCTTTCCTATAGTTCTTGAAAAGGCTTCCAATTTTGTCTTGTTTTCGACTTTGCTACTTCCTGTGCAACACGAGTGAAAGAAATTGCTTCGTTGCTTTCGTTTTCAAGTCGGTAAATCGACTTGCTTTTTTCGCTTTTCAATTGTGAGAATGATCGGTTCAACCTCGTTACTATTTTGTTTCTTTCTCTGTGATTTATTATATTGCATGAAAGTTTTTGTATCCTGTCACGTTTTTACACTGTATTATATAAGAGAGTTTATATAACAGAACTTAATGTGGAAATAAAAAAAAACAAGTCCTTGGCAGTAAAGTAAACCTACTTCACTATTACAAGAAAGTTTGGACGATAATATTATATCAATAAATAAGAGGAATACACAAAATACAGAATTGAATCTTTCAATTGTAAACTTGCTAAATAGTCAAATAGCAACAGAAAGTGAACAAGAGATATTCTTGAAATCAGCATCATGTCAATCTACAACAAGAGAGCCAGTAAACAGATGAAGACTGAAAATAGGAATTCTTTTGGCACACAAACCATAGAGCAAAAAAAGCAGCAAATGCTGGAACGACGACGTCAAGCGTATAACCAAATGCCTCAAGAAAAAAAAGAGGAACTCTTACGCCGAAGACGTCATGCACACAATACTTTATCTGTGGAAAGGAAAGAGCAGATCTTAGCAAGAAGACGGGCAGCATATAAACAAAAAAAGGAAGCAGCAAAACCAACCATTGGTTTGCTCATTGCTGACTGTGAACAAAAAAAAGATGAAGTTCCTGGTTATCAAGAATTATTTCAAACAACAGAAAAAGCCCTTACTCCAACTGTAGAAGAGCATTATGCCCATCAGTTTGATAAATCTGAAGCAAGTAGTTCTACAACTATACTTTCTGGACAACAAATAACTTTTCATCCTCCAGGTAAGTTTAACTGTAAAATGTTCTTTGTCATATATTTTAGTTTGCAATCTAATACATTTATTATTGCAGTGAATGATGACTTAAATTTTGCTATGACTTGTGAAAGGCAACCAGCTGATAGTCCATTAATTCTACCAACAGTGCCTGACTGCAAATATTGTTTTGCTAAAAGATTTCATAGTGAACCACCAAAGTTTTGTTGCAGTGAAGGGGAAATTATGTTCATATCTCATCCTATGCCTTATGACTTGGCTCGATTATATGTGAGTGATGATGAAGAAGCTATTGAGTTCAGAAAGCATGTAAGATCATACAACAATCATTTTGCATTCACCACATTTGCAGCCAAATATGATTCAGATATGACAAAAAACACAAAGGGAGTTTACACTTTCAAAATTCAAGGACAAGTTTATCACTTTTTAGAGGATCTACGAGCTCAAAGTGAAAAGGAAACAGGTATTCAACTATACTTCTATGATACAGATGTTGAACTGAGTAAAAGAGTTGAAATTTGTCCACAGTTTAATGTTCATACAATCAAATTACTGATGCGAATATTGGCAAGCAATCCATATACAGTCTTCTTTAAAAGTTTAAAAGATTTATCTTACCTAGAAGACTGCAAAATCATATTAAACAAAGATCCCGCTCTAGACCAAAGAATCTACAATCTACCATCTGTGTCACAAGTTGCTGCAATATTAACAGAATCGGAATCATCGTGAAAGCAGAAAGCGACTTTGTCACATACAGGTTTATACACATTCCAAATCAAGTCATAGAATCTACCATGCTTATAGTTGTTATGATCCACTACAATATCCTTTAATCTTTCCCAATGGACAAGTTGGCTGGCATTATAATATACCAAGACTACCATCAAGAAAACCAACAGAAAGACATAAAGTTGGTGTTACACTCACAGAGGACATACCAAGAATCGATTCTGTATCAAATTTTCTGGAAACAGAAAGAAAAGGTAAGTAACCAATAATACTTCGTTTCTGTTTGCAACAAAAAATGCCTATTTCACTTTTGTTAATATACTTACTACTTTCATTTACGATTGGCAGGAATATCTGATGGCAAGAAGAAAATAAATAGAGTGAGTTGTAGAGAATATTACTGCTATAAACTTCAAATGAGATCAGATGACAAGTCAATGCTTCTACATACGGAAGACTACTACAACAATATGTAATCGACATGTATATAAAAGTAGAAACGCAGAGGCTGGAATTCCAAAGGAATAGACAAATGCAAATAAGGACTGAATTATTCCAAGGCCTTCTTGATTCAATTTCAGTTGGGGAAACAAGAAGCTCAAATGTTGGAAAAAAAATCATTTTGCCTGCATCATTTGTCGGTGGTCCTAGAGATATGCGGAAAAGATATATCGATGCCATGGCATTAGTTCAACATTTTGGTAAGCCAGATATATTTCTTACAATAACTTGCAATCCAATGTGGCATGAAATACAAGAATGTCTTTTACCATGTGAATTAGCCCAAAATCGACCAGATTTGGTATCTAGAGTATTTAAAGCTAAATTAGAATTACTAAAAATTGAAATCATGAAAAAGCATGTTCTTGGTGAAGTTGCAGCATGTGTATTTGTTATTGAATTTCAAAAAAGAGGTTTACCGCATGCTCATTTTTTGTTGATAATAAAGCATAAATCAAAACCTTTAAATCCTGAAGCTTATGATAGATTAGTATGTGCTGAAATCCCAGATGAGACAGAGAACAAATATTTGCATGACATAGTTATAAAACATATGATGCATGGACCTTGTGGAAGTTACAATGTTAAAAATGTTTGTATGAGAAACGGAAAATGTAAAAATCACTATCCAAAAGCATTTTCAGAATATACCACAGAAGGAGAAGATGGTTATCCTTATTATCGCAGAAGAAATAATGGGAAAACAGTAAAAGTCAGAGGTCAAATATTAGATAATAGATGGGTTGTTCCTTACAATATGTATTTATTGTCATTATTCAATTGTCATATAAATGTAGAAATTTGCTCAACAATAAAGCTGGTTAAATACTTGTATAGGTATGTTTACAAAGGTCTTGATAAGGTAAGTTATCAGATAGTTAATGATGATTTTCATGATGAGATACAACAATTTCAAGCAGCTAGATGGATTTCTCCACCAGAAGCTATTTGGAGATTATATGCCTTTTCACTTAGTGAAATGATGCCAGCTGTATTCACTTTACAAATACATCTACCCAACCAACATCCAGTAACATTCCAAGCAAATAATGATATCAGAAATGTATTAAAATATCCAAGCATATCAAATACAATGCTAACAGAATTTTTTGTTATGAACAGGACAAATCCAACAGCAATCAGATTGAAGTGTCTATACAAGCAATTTCCCCAACATTTTGTTTGGTCAAGAACTGATAAAATTTGGACAGAACGGAAGCAATACTCTGTCATAGGAAGAATGATAACTGTATCACCAACTGAAGGAGACAAATACTATCTAAGACTGCTCTTGTCTCATGTTCATGGACCAACATCCTTTCAAGATTTGTTAACAGTAGATGGAAAATTATACACATTTTTTCGTGATGCAGCAAATGCAAGAGGATTGTTACATTCAGAGAATGATATCCAGTTGTATCTTGAAGAAGCCGCTTCTTTTCATATGCCAAAAACTCTACGGCGCTTATTTGCTACGATTCTGGTTTTCAATGGACCAAGTAATCCAAAAAAGCTTTGGCAGAAATTTGAATCTCAATTGAGTGAAGATTTCATCCATCACAAACAGATCACTGGTTTCAGTGCAGAACAAATAACAAGAAGAGTTATTGAAGACATAGATTCTTTTTTGCAAAGCATGGGAAAATCTATCAATGAATTTGAGTTTGCTCCTTACACTATGGATGTTTCTGTTCAAGAAAAGATGACACGAGAGATTGAATATGAAAAAAAACATTGATGTTTCAGAAGAAGACCTTTTAAATAGAAATAAACTGAATGCGGGGCAAAAACAGGCTTTTGAACGGATATTGGCAGTTTCTATCCAACAAACAGGGAAGAAGTTTTTTTTATTGATGGGCGAGGTGGAGCAGGGAAAAAACATTCTTATACAAGACTTTGTTAGCTACAATAAGGTCAATTGGACTCATTGCAATAGCAGCGACAAGTTACGGAGTTCGTTTGCATCATTGTTACCGGGGAGGTCGGGACAGCCACGCTCAAGGTTTAAGATACCATTAGATACTTCAGAAACTAATGCATGTCAATTGAGCAAGCAAAGCAGCACTGCAAATTTGATTAGAGAAGCAAAATTGATCATATGGGATGAAGCTCCAATGGTTAATAAGCATGCAATAGAAAGTTTCAACTTGTTGTTACAAGACATCATGGATAATCAAGAAGCTGTTTGGGAAAAAAAGTTGTTATTTTTTGGAGGTGATTTTCGTCAAGTTCTACCAGTTGTTCGAAATGGATCGAAAGAAGAAATTCTTAATGACGAGTTTATTAAAATCGGATATCCGGCCTAAGTTACACAAGTTGAACTTGACGAGAAAATATGAGGGCTATTGAAGACCACTTCATTTACAGACTTATCTCTTACGAATTGGTGATGGAATTGAGCCTCACCGATTCTAATGATAACATCAAATTACCTCAGCACATGACCATACCATTTATTGAAAAAGAAACCTCATTGTTGGAATTGGTAAACTTTGTGTTTTCAGATTTATCTCTCTTTGATACTGATCCAGCAATTGTCATGAAAAGAGCACTTTTGACACCAAAGAATAACTGTGTGGATGACATAAATGATCGATGATTGATAAATTTCTGGAGAGCCGGTGTTCTACACAAGTGTGGATAGAACAACAAATCTCAAAGATCAAGCGGACTATGAAGATTTTCTTAATAGTCTACAACCTACTGAGCCTACCACCTCACAAGTTAAAGTCGAAAAGAAATTGTCCAATTATACTATTAAGAAATATCAATCCAACAGAGGGTTTATGTAATGGGACACGACTGATCTGCAAGGAATTGAAGAAGCACATTATCTATGCTGAAATTGCTGTTGGACAACACTATGGAAAACTAGTTATTCTTCATCCAATTCCATTGGAGTCATCTACTGGTGATAAGCATGGCATTCCTTTCAAGCGAACACAATTCCCAGTTCGACTATGCTTTGCAATGACAATAAACAAGGCTCAAGGACAAACATTGGATTTAGTTGGAATATATTTACGTGAACCAGTTTTTTCACATGGACAACTATATGTTGCCCTATCTAGAGCGAAATACTCCAAGAACATCAAAGTTTTGATCATTCCACCAACATTTGAAGAAATGTCTGCTCTAACCCTCACAAGGAATATAGTCTATCCAGAAGTTTTTAAACTTTCACATCATAGTGACCAAAGCCTAGCGTAAATTGGAGCAAAAACTATAGTTACATTCTTGAAATTGATATACTAATCATATATCCTTAATCATTCCAGCATATAGATAAGTATTTGTTACAATTTATAAAAATACATTTATTGTTATCATGTATGAATTTAATGTACTAACATTCTCTTTTTACAGATCATGAAGACTATAATTTCAGTTAAGTCTATCATACCAGGTATGATGAATTGGACTGCAAAAGTTCGAGTGCAAGAAAAAATGCAAGTTTGAAATTCAATCACAACTCCAGGAAAAGTATACCAGAGAATGATTCTGATTGATGATGAGGTTAGTTGAACCATTTCACTTCTTAAAAAAAAGAAAAAAAATAGTACTAAAATAACATATATGTATTTTCTTTTATTAATGTCAGGGAAATAGAGTTATTGGTATACTCTTTGATAGAAGTGTTGACCTTTATCGTGAGAAGTTCATTCCCTACAAAACCTACTATGTGTCAAATGCAATAGTTGAATATACAAAACCACAATTTATCATCGATGGTATCAAAATTCAGTGGATAATTTCTGGTAGAACAATCGTTGAAGATGGCCCAGATAATATTCAAGACACAATGATTGGAAAATTTCAGTCTATACCATTCAAAGACTTCCCACGATATGCAGACCGTGAAGACTCAATCGGTAAGATCAAATATAACATTTTATTTCTTACATTTATCCTATAATTAAAATGCAATAACATAATATTTTGCTAACTTTTATATAATTTGTCATTTCAGATGTCCTTGCAATTGTCTTGAATGTCTTTCCTATCAAAGAATCACATTACACAAGTTCAGTGCGTAGAGACATCTTGCTTATAAATGAAGAGTAAGGATTCATTATTTTGTATCATCAAATAAAAAAAATCATAAATACGATAAATAAAACAAGTGTTTTTCTGTTTCAACTACTGGTTAACTCCTATCAAAATGACGTTATGGAATGAATTTGCTGAAAATGAAGGCAATATTTTGAATGAAATACAAGCTACACAACCTCGTTGTCTATTGCAAAAGAGTTGGTGTTGGAACATTTAATGGTACATAAAACATTCGAAAATGCACGACAACAAATTTCAGATTTACAACATTTTATACTACAATTTATGAATTGCTAATCAATTTTAAAATTGCAGTGTCGAATCTAAAAACAAGATACACTACGACCATCAACATTAATCCTCCAATAGGAGAAGCAAGGCAATTGAGAAATTGGTAAGTCCATCCATATAAATTTCAAAATATATGTTATTCGACTACAATAACAAATTTTTAATTCAATAGTTGTTTAAGTATAATCAGTTTAACTATATCATAAACAGGGCTATCAGAAATCAGGACATTCTAAATCAAAAAATCAATGAAGGAGGATACAAAAACTTTGACCCAACACTCTTGTTTCAGCCAGACCAGAAAATCACACCAATAACAGAAATTGAAACAACAGACAAGGTTTGTCTAATTCATCCTATAAAACAATGTTTACAAACATTTTTTATTATGTTAAATAATGCTTTCCTCTTTTTATTTACTGATTGTATGGGTCAAAGGTTCAATAGATATAACAAATCATCAACAAACCTTTTTTTATATGAGCTATAAAAAGCTGTTTTCTTTGCTACATCAACAGAACCAGGACAAAAAATTTCCATGTATCTACTGTGGTGAACATACATACGCAAAACCAAGGTAAAAATTTAATTAAAGATATATACACGTTTATCTGTCTGTGTGTATCTATGTGTTCCATTCAAATACACAATTGTTACACTAGCATATATATAAAAAAAACAGATGTGCAGTTGAAGTTGATATTTACGATGAGCATGGAACCATAACAACAAGCTGCATTTGGAGACATTGCTGAAAAAACTATTATTGCTAAGCCCGAACAACAAGTAATGGAACTTCCTCACTGGTATCAAAACAACATTAAATAAATTCCACATACAATTTGGATTTTGACATTTTATATATCATATAATATTAACATTGATTATGCGGAAATCAATCTACCAATTGCATCGACTATATCCAATCTACAAGACAAGGAATTCATGGTGCAAATTAAACCAGCAAGAGTACAACCTGGTTCAAGCAAACAAAGATTCAATTTGCAATACTTCTTTGAAACAAATGCACTGACCAACACCAAATTCATCTTGCTAGAGGAAAAAAAAGAAGAAACCACCACTGGCACTGAAGGTAATATCAAAACCCATCACAATATACAATACTACAATACTCATTAAATTTAGATGTTAAGAATTTATGGATATGACAGATAAAAAAACAGAGAAATCAACAAAAAAATGTCTGCTGGAAGATGTTGATAAATCAGAAAATGAAGACATGGACACTAGCACAGGCTCAAGCTATGTAAGTGCATCAAAGAAGACAAAATATGACTGAAAAAACAACGAGATCCATTGTGTATATTTTCTAACTCAATAGTTTCTGATATACTATCTATCTTTTGTCACTGTTTTGTGTATAACTAATGAAACCGCTATAGAACTAACTACTAAATAAGACAAATATATCCCTTATGTATATTTTTGGCTATGCTGTTTTGGATTACTACAACTAATGGCATGTTAAATTTTGTTTGTAGAATGACTTTCAATGCCAGTTTACATTGACTACTTTTCATGATCTAAACTCAGAAGAAAAGTAACATGAAAAAAGAAGCAAAGAAACCAAAAAAAGTAAAAAGATTATCACTTACACTCTGATCTAAGAAACCTCTTAATAGAAAAGAAACTAACATTTATAGGCTTAAAGTCAATAAATTTCCACAGGAGCAGAGAAAATAGTCCTCCTTCACTCTTGGAAAATAGCAGATGAATAAAACAAATAGTAACTTCATATATTCAAAAACAGCCTTTCAAGAAAATGGAATAAATGCAAACCAATTCACAACTAATTTAATTCCTTGAGCATATCTGATCTTCTTTATTTAAAAAATAATAATGGTTTAAAAACATATTTCCCTTTTCTTAACATTCGAAATTTCGATCCTTTTCACCCAAAAAAGAAAAGAATAAAGATCAATTACGTTTTTAGGAGACGTTGTATGAATAGATTTACAAAAGCATTTGAAAACTGTTTGCATATAGTAATTCTAATTTAATTTCTTGAGCATATCTAATCTTCTTTATTTGAGAAAAAAAAGAAATGTTGAAAAGTATAAAGTGTTCCAAGAAATATTGATGTAATTATGAAATCCTTGACTAATATAGAAAAAAAAAAGAATAACAAGACCTCAGAAATGTTACATGAACAAAAAAAATCTAGGATAAAGACATAGATTACTTATAGAAAATATAGATTTAAGATAACATACTTATAGAAAATATAGATTTAGGATGACACAACAAAACCTTTATGCAGCATGAGGAGAAGTAGGCTACAAAGATAACACAATAACTTAACAGAATTAAAAACTTATACAGTTTATTGCATCAAGTCCACAAACAGGATAAAAACTTTGGAGATTAACATGAATGCTTGCAATCTCACGACTATGCTGTTCATATAAATATTTATTCAAAGGAGCAAACATGTTAAAGAGTGTAGGTACGAGCAATTTATAGATTCACATTATCAGGAAGAAACAAGAAGCAAAGCAACTTACCATATCCTTCCACTGGCGACATTTTTGTATGAATATATCCTTAAGCTTGACAGAAGTCTCCTTCACCAATTGACCGATTTCAAAACACTAACAACAGTATAAAATAAGATCTTTTAGATAGAAAAATGATTTCAAAATTTCAATTTTTACATTACTCAGACAGATAAAATCATATAGTATCAAAACGAATTCACTCGATATCAACTATAAAACACTTAGATCCAAAATTCAAAATTCAGAAAACCCTAACCGTTAACCCTAATTCAATCAGATCTACTTTCTTTCAACTCACAATAAAAATCAAGACTTCAGATTTAAAAGAACAAGAATACATACCCTCGGTCTTTCATTAGCATGCTTCAAATCCGTATTTTTTTCTCAGCACAAACTTACAAATCAAAAGACGATGCCAGAAAACGTAAATGTCGGGTGCAAAAAGGAAACTGAAAAGAAAACTAAGCATCGTTCGGTCAACAGATAAAGGACGCATTATTGGCAATGCTTTCTTATCAGAACGCATCACCATAATGCGTTGTTTTTATATTTCTGTCAACTACGGGATCACTAATTCAATAAGTAACTGGTTCTCGCACACAGTGCGAGAGACCTCACCTAGTTATCTAAAAAGGCCATGAGGTGCAGTGTTTTTCCTCGTTCCAATTTCCAATAGATGAGGTGATGAGCACAGACAGCCCATATTCTTTTGTATTCTTCCCGGATGCGTATAAACTCTTCTTCTATAATATGTCTTTTCAGTTCCAATTAATACGCAACCATAAATTAACTACTTCAAATTCGTCAAAAGTACCAATGATTCTGAAGAGGAAATTCACAAGTTCCTGACCCCTTATGCCCTTTGTTTGTTGTCACTAAAAAACCAATTATCATCATCATTCTCACAATAATTATTGATATTTTTTATTTCAAATTTCACACTTCTTTTCATAAAATTACGTTCAATCTCACCCAAATTTATTTGAAAAATTCTTATTCTTACTATAAAATCTTGAAATTTTTCAGAAACAGTTTTGGAAATTACTAGTTTTTGTCTTCTCTTCCAAAGAAAAATGCCCCAATATCACCAGATTGTTTGTTTGATACAGTTATCCGTTAATTAATGAGTCAATTTGGATCCATCACTGCATTCACCAAGAAAGTTGATGCATGCGATTACAGTAGAGAAGATGTTTGAAAACGCTCGATCATTTCTACGGTGGCTGTAGTTGCCGATTTATCAGTTAGGGTAAAATACATGAGTCCCCAGAGGGGTTGACTGAAGAGCCTCGTCAAAGACGCGGGATATTTCAAACTCATTGATGATTGATCGATTGATGCCTACGAGAGATTGAGTTGTAATTCCATGCAATGTATTGATTCGTAAAATAAAGATCATTTATTTGTTCCAAATTAAGATTATGTTCTCATAAGTAGATGTGCATTCATCTAATTACTAAGGGTTGGATGTACATATAAAAGAAAAAAGAAAGGTTAGAAGGATTCAGCAAATATCTTTAAAAAAAAAAAGAAAAAACAAAACAAGATAAAGCTTTCAGCAGCTGGTTCGAATCCCCTGCTCCTACCTTCTCCTCAATCATCTCTCCCATAGTTATATTGTTATAGCACGACAACCTTTTTACGGAGAATTAGTGAAAAAATAAAGTTATATGAAGATAATTAATTACTGTAAATTAGTAAAAAAAGATCTCATGGTAATTTGAGTTTAGGACATCTTAACTTCCTTTATCATCAATTCAATTTAAAAAGATTTGTTCCAGATATATGTACCAAACAATTTCCGTGACAGCTATATATTAGTATCTGATGAGGGAAAAACAAGAACAGCATGCTGAGTCAACAAGAAAAATGAAGCCTTTATCGTCTTCTTTCTTTCCTCTGGCTTTTTGCCTCTTCCTCTTGTTCTTCATCCATGGAGTCACAGGCCAAGACCTCATTGACAAAACTTGCCATCTCTGTGCACAAGGTGATCCAAACATCAAGTTTGGCTTCTGCAAAAGTTCTCTTCAAGCGGCACCCGCCAGCCAATGCGCCAGTCTTCAAGGGCTCGGGATGATTTCGATCAGACTAATTCGGTACAACGTTACTGATACGAGGTGCCACATCAAGAATCTGCTCAAGGACAAGAAACTGGATGGTTTTGCGAAGGAATACTTGAGTGATTGCTTGGAACTTTTTTCGGATGCAATTTATTCTGTGAAGAAGGCTATGAAATCTTACAATTCTAAGCGATACAACGATGCTAATATAGAGATAAGCTCGATCGCGGATGCTGCTACGACTTGTGAGGATGGTTTTCAGGAGCGGAGAGGCTTAGTTTCGCCATTAACGAAGAGGAACAACGATGCATTCGAGTTGTCAGCAGTATCGCTGTCTATAATGAATCTGCTTCAGACAGGATCAGATTGATTAATCTTAAATTTCGTGTTGCTTAGAATGTAATTATTATAATGATTCACTATTGTCTTTCTTTATATCTTAGTTTCCTTGTTGTTCTGATTTTGTGTAATTAAATTACTAATATCCGTCAAAGGGAAATGATGCCATGTCATGCCCAATAATAGCTTTTTATTTAGTAAATTTTGTAATCTTGATAATAATTAATTTGGTTAATAATAAGTCTAATTTTGATCATAATTGATAAAATCACGACGCACTGTCTTCTTTGCATATTTCAAGGTCCTAAAATTTTTTCAATTAGGACCAAAATAATGCATAATTATGTTAAAGCACAAGCAATTTTCAGCAGCGCAACTCTGTGAAGCAAATCCTACTGGAGTGCCTTCTACTTAATTTTTGATCATCTTATCCATCCTTCATAGTTACATCAAAATAACACCAGTCCTTTGGTAATATCCTCAAAAACTTACCAACAAAACAAATTCAAATGGTCAGATCTTATTGTGTATTTAAATTAAATTTTTATTTAATATTTTATAAAAAATAAATTATTTATTATTAAATAAAAATAAGATTTTAAATTACCACAATATTAGATGAGGTTTTGATTTATCATTTTCTCTTAAATTTCGCGATGAAAGCATCCGTGCAAATACACCCTACTTGTTTATGCATCCGTTGCATCAAGGAAAAAGATATTCTTGATCGGGTGCTTCACCCGAAAGAAGGCTTTCTTCCCAAGTCACTGCAGCACTTTCTTTAGTCAGATCATGCCCCCTTTGCCCGTAGCCTTCGATCATCTTGTCTCATCAAGATGATCGGAACACGAACCGTATCTCGAATTCTTGACTATTACAAAACTGTTGATTATTCTGCTAATTCTTTTCACACAAGTCCTATGTTTGTGATTAAACGAACGATCAAGAACTCATCCGATTATGAACTACGGTTTCCACCTTTGTTTTCAAGCATTGAATCATCTGTGTTCAATCATTTTGACCGATTCTTTCTGATAAATTACAATTATCCTGAATGAATAAAGAGCTTTCTCAAAGTCCTTGATGAGGCTATCTTTTCCGAAAGAGCTTCTCATGTGGATTGAAAGCTCCAAAAGAGCTACAAAGAGATGGATGTTCTCAAAAGCAAATGCAAAATGAGTACGATGAAAATCCTGCTATGGAAATGACAACTGTGTAAAAGTAAATTAGTTGACTCATCACTTTCTTGATTACCAGTCCTTCAGTGTGTGTTTCAAAGAGAAGGATTGATGGCATAAAGTAGCCTACTAGAGTTTCAAAAACTTTATAAATGGTTTGTTTAATAATTCAATTAAATATTTAAAAGTTAATTAATTAAAATACTTATTAAATTAAGCATATTTAATAAGTATTAAGTATTTAATCTTTTAAGTGAGTCTGATAATAAATTTTGTTAACTGTTTAATTGTTTAAAACTTATTTAATTGTAATTATAAATTTTATGTGAAATTAAAATAACTTAAATCTGATTTTTTTTGAATATGTTAATTAATTATGTAATTATTAAATTATTATATCTTCAATAAATCATAGTACAAATAAATATTTTAAAATAAAAAATTAATTTTATCAAGCGAATTGAAAGTCTATACAATATCCATCTCACTTCTAACAAATAAAAATTTAAAATAATATTTTGGAAAAAAAAAACGTCCGGAGTTTCAAACTTGAATTCAACCTTACTTGTTGGTAAGGGTTGGATAACTACTAATTCGTAAAATGAATGTGACATCTCCGAAATATTCTAGTGTGTCACCAGGGGAAAAAGAAAAAGAATTCTCTCGATAAATATCTGGCACAACATGAGGAGGAGAAGCATTTTCTCTCTTGACATCTCACTGAAGTGGCGAGATTGCCAATGGTATCCATGTGGTTAGTTCTTTCCTCAAAATTGTTAAAACTAATCATGTGACTGTACAAAGACATATCATGTACACCATTGATTTCCAACTGCCAAGAATGCCACCTTAATTGCTTCATTTGTTAATTAGGTGGTGAAGGTCAAAATATCCCCAGATTCACAGTTAAGAGAAATAACTAAGGTTTACTCGCATTTTCCCTCCTTTGGATAGTTTCTTTTTAGGAATTTGGTTCTTTCCGAAGATTTAAAAGAACGACAACGTTATGTAACAATAAAACTATAAAAAGTAGATAAACGTTTTGAATCCGATTCATTTCCTCTCTTTCTCCATAAATTACTTCATCGATGAAAAGATGAATTAGCAAAATATGGGGCTGTGGGGAATGAAGGCTAGTTCGCTCGGAGGTTGATATGGAGCAAACTTTGGCCTTTTACGTTAGATAATGGAGTCAATTAAATACATTCTTTAACCCAGTTAAATGCTAAAGGTATTGCACTTTCTTTCAGTAACAGATTAACCCCCGACTCTGAGGATGAAGCCTTTGTCCGGCGTTTTTCTACTTTTATGTTTTCTTCTCCGTCTTCCATGGCAAGCAAAGCAAAGCAAAGCAAAGATTTAGTCCACGATGTTTGTAGTCAAGTCACAAAAGACGATGAAGACTTGAAATACGACTTCTGTAAACTCACTCTTCGTTCAATCCCACCTCGCGGGAGACCAAATATGGAGCAATTGGGTTCTGCATTGATCAGCCTTGTCGCTAGGAATGTTTGGGAAACAAGCGAAGAGATCAGAGGAAAACTGCAGGACATGAAGAATCGGACCGTGTATACTGAGAAGATTCTGAACAAGTGCCATGAAGATTATAGTGAAGCACTTTCGCTATATAATGATGCTATGGGAAGTTTTAAGCATAAGAAGTATACTGATGCTAATGTCAGAGGACCGAAGGACGGTTTCTCCTGTGCAACTGAGATATGATGATTTGCGCAAATACTGTGAAATTACTGTGGATATTATAGCTATGGTTGATTAATTGATTGTGAATGTGGCTCTGCAACTATGTATTATATTCGTTGAAGCTGACAAAATCCCTGCAATATCTCGAGGAAGGCTCAGTTTTCGGTTGCAATACATGGGCATGGTTTTGTGCGATTTCGGTTGCAACTGTGCCGTATATCTCGTTTGTGCAGCAGTGCAGGTCCTTTATACCACTACCAAATAAAAACTATCGCATCATTTTTCCCTTTTTCTTTTGATTTCGTATTCTAAGCGCAGCAGTTTGAACTCTGCTTGAGATTAGTTTTGCTACATTGGACACTAAGTCTACGTAATATATGGAGCTTTAGGGGTTTTCTGATTAAGATAACAGAACAGTTATCCAGCAATGACATTAAATTGATTTTTTTTAAAAAAAAAAAAAGCATTACCGTGCAACTATTAAGCTGAGAGGGTAATTGAATAGAAATCCGGGATCGGGAAACAGAAAAAACGAGTACACGAGTACAAAAGCGCTCTTATTTTGCTGATATCCTTACCAGAGACTTGATTAAATCTGATGCAGAAATTCGGACTCGAGTGTAACAAATCTACACAAAACGAAATGTGAGGATCATAAAAAACAAGACAAAAATGTCATTTTCTCATTCAAAGTAGGAGAGTTGATCAAAAGGCACAACAAGCCATTGATCAAAACTCCATGGGACTAGTCTTGAAAAAGAGTTAACTTATTTTCCACCCTTCAGTTTGGTAGAACATCATATTTTCAACAGGTAGACAAACAGAGGGCATTATCTGATATTGTTTAAAAAAGGAATTGTTGAATCAAAAAGAACTAGCACAAGTTAACTAGCCATTGGGTGATTATAGATGTATTCAATTGCAAGAGAGCAAGAGTCGATCTTATCAGCTTCCTTATCTGGAATCTCGAGCTTAAACTCTTCCTCTAGAGCCATTACAATTTCCACGTTGTCTAAGCTATCTAAGCCCAAATCTTTCTGAAAATGAACACCAGGAGAAACCTGCAGATTATGCACAGGAAATTGAGCTCAGAGTTCATTTCTATTCCGCTCAAAGTTAAACATGGATGTACTATTTTCTGAAAGAAAAACTGAAATTGTGTATTGAGAATCAGAAATCAGAAAAAACTGGTATATTTAGCAAGGAAGTTATTCCCAAAGAATGATCATGAAAATTGCTCAAGGATCAGTAAATTCAGCTTTCTAACATTTGGTGAGTTTCCAAAAGATTAGAACTGCACGCCGTGCAACATAATTATTTAAAATGTTTCTGTATGGCTTTTAAGATTAGAAGGCGATGTTAAGTTGGAGAGCAAATGGGAGACCACTATTTCTAATACCAAAGACTCAATCATAGAATTCATTTCATATTATCAGGTTTCTCGAATCAAGAAGACCAAATATGGTCTTTCCAACAGTATCGTACAGTTTATCACTGTTTACACTTGAAGCAAATACTCAAATAGACAAGATTCATAAAGGGAAACATTGGATTCTTTGTCGGGGAACAACTAAGTCTTCACATAGGAAAAAAACACAAAATTAACAGTTCGGTATTAAACTCACATTACAGTTACCTTCTTTGAGAAGTATCTTAAACCGAAAACAGTCTCAAGCTCAATAAAGGTCAGCAAGGTGCTCATGAAAACATACATAATTGAACATCACTTATGTGATCCTATAAAACTTTTTTATTCATATTTACTAGTAAAAATTTATCCAATCCCTTCTGTGAGAGACAAAGCAAAAAGTATCTCAAGAAAGGCGATCTGAAGAATTATAGACACTGAGCTCACAGAGAAACATATTTGGTATTTGGTGGCATAAGTAGACCAATTCAATTCCCCTTCCAGAAAGCTACAGCAGCAAGTCTACTGGCTGCCTTCCCCCTTCCAGAGAGCTATACCCAATCTTGAGTAATGCTGGAAGTTGCTAGCTACAACTCTAGGAAAACTTTATACCTCATCATTTGTTCGTTTTATTCATTCATAGACCAGACTGTTACAGATAGATCAAATAACAGAAACAGTTAAATGAAGTGGGTACCAATGGAGCCATCTTCGGCGTGACGTAGAGAACCACGTCCCGACAAAAGTTATACTTCAAAAAATAAGAACAGTAATGACCATTCCAATTACAAAGGTAAGGAACATTCTTAGCAGAACCAAAGACCGATACTAACAGGACTACAGGAAGCAATAACAAAATTATGTACTAAGTGGGAGTTAGATATTCTCCAAACCAACAGCTGTATCAGTATATATCCTGTCCTAATTTCCAGAAACCAGAGCTTTCTCCTTCCATCTCTGACTAAGACATACTTTTTTTTTTTTTTGATGAATTAGACATACAGTAAACTTTAAAACTGCAAAGCTTAGCATTCTACTAAAATTACAAAACTAAGAAGTAAACAGAAAAAAAAATCAAAAGCTTCTACTAAAACTAATCAAATTGAATAATTTTTTAGCAAATTAGAACTGCAAGTTTCCTGCTTATAAAATCAAACCTCAAATAACACATACAACTCTTACTGCCAAGGCCACGATGTCCAACATTTGATGCGTGTGTAACTAGTGCATTCTTCAAACAGAAAGAAGCAGAATACACTCTGAAAATAAGAATCTTCTCTAAAATTGCAGCTTTTAAGCAGTTACCGGGTAAATTAATCAATACACTGCTCTAGATTCAAATTCAAGCAACAATTCGGAAAATTTTCCAAACAAACTGTAGCCACAGCTTCCCAGATAGAGAAAAGAAGGTTCAAGAAAGAAATCCGTCTTGTAAAATCAGTTTTCCTAGACTTAGTTCAACTAAAAATGGAAAAGTAAAGGCTAAGAGTGAGAATTATCTGAGGAACCAAGGACAAAGGAAAGGAGAAAAAGAAAATGAAACACGGAGATGAGAAATCTTTAGACCTTAGCAACGTCGACTTTTGGGAAGCTCTTGACGACATCGAGAACTCTTGCTACGACTTCCCCTTTTTCGAGGTGATCGTCGCCGTGGGAGGACATCAATCGGATGCCACCGAGCTTGGATCCATTGAGGCTTAGGGTTTTTGAGAGTGGGATTCTACAGTGACTAAGAATGCTCGATCTCAAAGCCGACGCCATTGTCTGTGCCTCTGCGCTTCTATCTCTCTCCGTGAACTATGGCGACTGTACTGTGTGTAAGGGGCGAGGGTGGGGAGTGGAAATGCGCAGGAATTTGGGCGTCCAGAGGAAACTGGTACGGTCGGGTAAAACCGTAACTCGCACCCGGTGTCTTTATTCTTCCCTCTTTTTTTTTTTTTTTTTTTTGGCCGCTATAAAGTGGGTTAGGAGAGTGGAAACCGGCCCGGCGAAGGAGCTCATTTTATCTTGTCATTCTAATATTTATGATTTTTCCCTTCATAAAAAATTATTATTTTTCTCATCTTATTAAATTTTAGCTTTTATCTTATTTTGTCAATTTTTATAGCTAATTTCAAATAAAATTAATAAAAAGTGGTTAAACTTAATGGAGTGGGTGAAACATTTAAAAGAAATTTGAATAAAGACGGAAAATTAAATTATTTCCAAAGTTAAATTAACAATTTGAGAAATCTTTCCTATCGCAATATGAAAAAGGCCCATAATTTGAGTGACAAATTACTTTTTAGTTCTAATTTCAAAAAGTTGCACCCTGAAACAAAAGTTGTCAATGTAAAACTCCATAACATGCGGTTATTGAAAGATATAAAACTCCATAACACCTAACTTGAAAAGATGCACTTAAGTAAAATAAAAATAAAAATACTTCCTCCAACAAGTTTTTTTTTTTTTCTGAAGCACTTCTCCATTATTTTCCTTTTTTTTTTAACAAGAGATCCTTTCTACGGAAAAAGAGAAGGAAAATCTAAAGTCTTGTTTGATTATCTAAGAAAAGTAGATAGAAAAAATAATTATATTTTTAATTTTTAAATTCATATGTTTGATTATTTATTTATGTCTTGAGAAAGAAATGTGGTTCCTCAAATTTAAAAAAATAAATAAAAAATACTAGAAAAGTAAGCATCTATATGGATGTGATATTGTGATTTCTTTCTCAAATAATCTAACAAAAAGAATAATAAAAAATAAAATTTAATATATAATTTCTTCACATTACTTTTTTTCTCTTCATTTTTATTTTTTATCTTCCTTCTTAATCATCAATTTCTCTTATTACATCTCTCCTGTGTAATTATTTTATAATTAAAATTATATATCTCAGTATTTAGTATTTTTTTAAAAAAATAAAAACCTAAAACTTTAATAAATTAACTACAAATTTATAGTTTAAATGTTGTATCATGATTATAGAACTCACAAAATCTAAACAAAATTATTAAACTTTTCACAAAAAAAATTTAAAATTCAAATGTTATTTTTTTATCTATACTTAAATTCTAAAATTTCATGAAGATGAATTGTTTTCCTAAGAATGTGCATTTAGAAGAAATATTGAGCTAAAATAATATAATATATACTTATATTCTTAAAAAAATAAATGTAAACTTCACTATAAAAACAAAGCACGTATCTCTAAACAAAATAAAAGAGATTGAAATATAAAAATATATACTTTAAAATGTATAATACTAATATAGTTAGGAAATTTATTATTTCTTTTAAATTAATAATCTATTTATTTTACACCTTCAACAAATTAGATATAACAAATTTTCCTTACTAATATATGAAATATCCAAACATAGTAATGTAATTTACTTGAAATTACAATTCAATAATTTACTTTAAAAAATTTTAAATCCTTATACATTACTTTTCCTTCATATCAATCAAATGATGCCTAAATACTATTTCTAGGACTTTTAGTCCTCAAAGTACAGTCTGAAGTACAAGTTAGCCATAGTTCCTTCAAATTTTAAATGATAGATGAATTTCCTAATACTATCAAGGTTCAGGGAACTTCTTTACCACCCAGCTTTGCTTCTTAAAAAGAGGTGGCTATTTTATTAGATGAACAGGTCAAATTAAAATCAGGAAATAGGATCAGTGAAGAGAAAACAAAAAAATTAGATAATTTCAACATTGTAAATAATACAAAAAATTTTTCATAAACAATCTAAGTAGTAGCACGACGGTTGTTGTTACTGGTCAAGGATGGCGATTGAAGAAAACTTCCGGTGCGTGAGGCACTATTCTAATAAAAGCATTTTTTACAATCAAGCACTCTAAGATGGAGAGCATGCCCTGCACTCTCTCCTTGCTTGGAGTGATAGTCAATTGAGAGGATTTCTTGGATTGCCTCTTGTGAATCACATGTTTCACTCATCCATGCCCAAATGAAGGGGTGAATGGTGAGGTGATCTCAACCATTGAATAAAACAATACCCGAAAATTTGCAAGCGGTTGAATATTTATTCCAGAAATGAGTATTCGACCTAATCGTACTACATAAAATTTTGTATATATAGCTATGTTCGTAAGATCCTTTTTTAAATTTAATTAGATATTAATGTAAATGAACCATAACTATCTAGCTTCTTTTATAATAAGATACGGTCTCATTTTCTTCTTCAAATTAATGAATAAACACAAGTAGTATAAACCATAAATACATTTCAAACATTTCAATTGAAACAAAAGCCTCACCTGTCCATCTTGCATTCCTTTCTCAATATCCACAGTACCTAAAACCCTCAAACGCAATATATTCAAAACTAAGATATATGGGCCTTAAAAGAAACTTAACAAACTGATTAACCAAATGCAAATTGAAGGAGCTAGCGCTGAAAACTCTAATATCGCTATCATCCATGAACTCTTTACACTTTAAAACTTTCCCGGTTCAACATACCAAGGACATGACTTAAGTAATGAAAGAACTATAACTGGAACAATATTTTCCACAGTAAACGACGGCGATTCTAGCATTAACCAGACGGCCATTCTACTCTAGCAAAAGATATAGACAGCTTCGGTGTAATTGTGGAGCTAGAAATGCAGCGTACGCAGCTCTAATATGTGTTACGCACAAAGGTTGTTTGTCAATTAACGGATTAACTGCAAGAATGAACAGGGCTCATTTGGATATTTGAATCTTCTATCGTTGCAAGCTTACAAATTGACGAGCTCATTTTCTCTGTATTTAGTTCAATAAGCATTCTCAGATAGGCACTCGTTTGGGTCTGCCACGTTCAAAGAACTGCATGCAAAGCAATGAAACACGACTCAAAGCCAGTCAAGGATAGTTTCATGAGAACACAGAAATGAGAGAAATGATGTTAATTCAAGCTTTCACAGTCGTTCATTTCATGAGAGATAATTCACCAGGAGAAAAAAAAGCACTTCATGAGAGATAAAAGTGTCATGGCTCTTTCTTTTTTGGTCAGAGTAATGAAGCTCATAAGGTTATTGAACATGTTACTGAACATGTAGTTCAAGAACATGAAGGTGTTGCAGACAGTGAAGTTGCTGAAGTTGATATTAATGCAGTTGCTTAACAGATGATCTGCATTTGTTACATGAAGCTGCAGTTGATATAGAAGTCCAACATTGTTGATCATGCAGTTGATGAAGACAGATTGGAGCCAAGCTGGATTCCAGATAGGCAGCTGATCACGTGGGAATTTTAGTTTAGTTAGTTAAGCTATTTATATGCAACAATGCGTTGTGTAATGTTTAATGCGTTGTGAACGGTTTTATTCTTGTATATAATCGGCTTTGTACATTGACTTTTGTAGTAGTGGAATCAGAATTTGCTTTCTCAAGCTTGAGTTTTTCTCTCTGTTTTTCTTCTCTCTAGCTGAGAGCATTTCTTCCTTTCTTCTTCCACGATTTAGTTTTGTTGAGCATTATTTTTCTTCCTTTCTCAATCTGATTTACTGAGAAATGGATTTAACAAGAGTCACCAGAAATCAAATTTAGCTGCCATACTAGAGTACATTCTGACCAATTTACTCTAACTTTATCCATGGACAAGTTCACTAATCAAATTCTAGCAAGTATACAAGAAATTACCTACAGAATTGCAATTAGTACCAAGTTTGAAGCCAGAGAAACAAGAATAGCAAAGGGTAAAACGTCCATATATATCAGAAATCATTACCGCTATCACGACTGGTTGATTGAATATCCAAAAAACAATGGGTATCCTTGAGAGAGAAACAGCTATTGTTGGCCAGAAGCCACTGAAATTTAACATATTTCATCATTAGCAACCAAATAATCCCAAAGAAGTCTTAAATTCTCTATTTAGAGCATTAACAGACCTGAAGAGAGCAATAAATCCATATGTCTCAACGAGCATTCCAAATGTAGGCCACCCAATGATAACCAGGAAGAAGCCAACACCAAATGATACTGAGCCCTGTTTACATGTATAAAATGAATGATTCATCAACAAGAATAAGCAAAAAACAGAGACAAAGATCAGGACCTTGTAATTCCGACGCTTCATGAAAAATTGTAGGGTGGATTTCACTCCAATGGTCAAGGTCACTCCTGACAGGAAGAGTATCTTACCATCACAGAAATGAGACCAAACATTAAAATAGCAACAAGAACAGCTAGAAACAGATTCATAGTTTATACACAAAAGATGGCATAATATTTAGAGACACGTTTTCATACATTTCCCATTGCAAGAAAGCGCTTGTCAAAGAAGAATATTACTCCAATCACAGTGAATAGTACACCAAAGCAAGTCAATCCTAGCCCAATCCCTGTTCATAATTTGGAAGGTGATAACAATATCAAGAATAGTTTACTTAGACCAAGCCAAAAATTAGAAAGAGATAAAAGGAAGTGTGTCTAGAATGAGTGACAACCAAATAGTATGATGCTCTTCAAGCAGGTGAATAGTAAATTCCTACTAAAAACAGTCTGAATCTCAGTATTTAAACTTTAAGGGAAAATAACAAGGTCACAACTTCTTAATGACTTTGCTAAGTTTGTCACTTTCACCTGAACCATATGCATCATGGCAAATAATGGCATAAAAAACAAGATAGTATAGAAAATTTTTCATAAGAAGATACTAACAACAGTTTCCACAGAAGGATAATCTCAACAATTTTCAGCCATTTAGAGGTATATGATTACTAAACTTTAGTAGCTCAGTTTAAAATAAGATAGCACTCTTCATTCAAATATCCTTTTCTACCAAAATTCATAGCCCATGTATTTGGTTATAACGCTGGATAGTCCTATGCCTAAACACTAGACAAATATTGAGTTCACACATTTACTTCCTTCTCCTTGACAGGTAGTCCACAACCAACAGTTTTGCTTCTTGTACTCGGGATCTGTAAACTCGCTCATTTTTATCCATTGAAGTGGAATATCTAATACCACAACTATAACAAAAATGAAATAAAGTAAAAGGATTATGTGTTACATCCAATAAAAGAACATGCACGAGAAAAGGGACAGAGCCATAATAAAAAATAAAAAATAAAAAAAGAGAGAGAAACTGTTTCAGAACCATGTAAAGATATATAACAGAATTAGATAAAGCACTAGTCCAACTTACTCTTCACGTCACTTGACTCAAAGGAAACCATCTTCTCAACCAAACAAATCTTCCCTTTTTAGCTGCAGAAAGCAAAACTTGTACGAAGAAAACAAAAAGCAAAATAAAACAGAAAAGGAGTAATTGCAGTATCGTGTGCGCATATAAGTCAATGTCTACACCAGTCTTTTGTAATATACCATGTTGTCTATCATACTCCATCAGAACCAAGTTTTTGTACTGATAAAACAGCGGACACTGGATACTTCTAGGGGAAACTAATAAAAATTTAAAGGAAATTAAAAGAACGACGGAAATTAAGCAAAATTATTAAGATGTTAGCGTGCAATTTTCGGTTAGAAGGTGAAGGCACAAGAAATCCAACTATAGAAGAGTATGATACGCAATACAGTCAACATGCTGAGGATGCCATTAATAAGAATAAAGTCGTTAAACAAGCAAATTAGTTTCCTATTAATCCACAGTCGTGAGAAGAAAACAACATTTTCAACATCGATTCAAGGCTCTATTGCTTAATTTGGCATTTCGTACACCGAATCAACGATGCGCATGTGTTCTTAATACTTTGTTTTCACCTTTTTTTCAATCTAATCTTCCAGGAGCTAGAAGAAAATTTCCCGAAGGTGAAACAGAAACATTTTCATTTTACTCTCCTCCGTCGTTTCAGATAGCCAAAGCAGGTACAGCAAAAAGGTTTACCAAAAGTGTACAATCGAAATACATTCGCTTATACAGATAACAATAAATACAATGTGAATTGAATATGGAACTTGATTCAATTAAAATAACGATTAACGCATTGATTTCTGAGGATGTGTGCGGAAAGAGAGAGAAAGTTACCTGCTCAGTGTTGATAGAGTTGTAGAGAGAGAGCGAGGGCAAAGAAGTCTTGCAGCCTTCTGGAAACCTTGAGTTTTCAGTTGCTTCTATATGGATGATCCAAATGGTGTGTGAGTGTGAGTGTTTGTTGGTTTTGATTCAGAAGCTTTGTGATCTTATATGCAGGGCGGTTAATGGTGGCGCAAATAATAGTTTCGTTTTAAGGGGCAAGATACGGGACACAACCTTATGCGCTTTTCTTGTATTTCATCGTTATTATATATAACTTTAATTTTAATATATGTAATTAAAATATTAAATTATTTTTAATTTTTCACACCAAATATCTTCTCTCTCTTTCTCTTTCTACTATTTCACTAAAATTAACGAGTTTCACATTAAATCAAACTATATAACATAATTATATAAAGAATCAAATCATAAACCCTCAATTTTTGGATAAAAACTCAAAAAACTTTTTAAAAAATTAAATTTTTTGAATTCTCAGTGAGTTCTGCCCTCACTGCCACCATGCCCAGAAGGGCAAAACTCATTGTTGAGTTCTACATCCAAGACAAACTCGTTTAAAATTCAAACAAAAAAAAAAAATTGAATTTTTTATTTCAAAATCAATAGGGTCTAGCATAGTTCTTTGTCTAATTGCATTGTATAATTTGAATTAATGCAATACTTATTAATTATAGTGAATTATAATGAGAGAATGAGAGAAAAGATGTTGGGTAGTGAAAGAGAAGTTAAAAATTATTTAGTTTTTTTAAACTCATATAGTTAAATTAAAAATTATATAAAATAATGCTCGTATTTCCATTTTTTGTATAATTTGTACAAATAGTGATTTCTTGCGTGCAATTTTTTTATTTTTAATATAATTTAGATGGTAGAACAATAATATGTATCAGTATTTCAAATATTAGTTACTAAAATTTCATTTATGCAGCCCCTCATACAAAATAAAATATGTTTGTATTGTCCCTCGAGAAAAAAAATTAATAAAGTTGTTTTAAAGAAATTAATGTAAAGAAGAACTTGTGCATTTTTATTTTGTTTTTTCCACTAAAAAAAATGTGACATCTCTTCTTTTATCTTGTTTTTACAAAATGAACAAAATTATGACATCTCTTCTTTTATTTTGTTTTTACAAAAGGAACAAAATTATCTGCAAGCTTAAATAATACAAGAAGATTCTTAAATAATTTTAATAGTTTTGTCCTTCAAATACTCTATAAGGTCTTAAAATTTACTATGTAATATTGATTTTTCTAATAATAACTACATAGTAAGGTCTAATCAATTGTTAAAATTAATCATTTTATCTAAATTATAATGATATTGAGTTCCATCACTTATTTAAATTTTTAAAAATTAAGAGAAATTTTTTAATCTTAAAAATTATAATTGATTATAATCTAGTTTTAAATTAATTTTAAAATATTGTAATTGAATTATAATTTTAAATCTTAATATAAAATTTTAAAAACTTAAAAACAAAAAATTAATAAAATAATATTTATTAAAAATTTGTATTAATTAAAAAAAACTGGGGTGACACCCAAGCTGGTGGTGGGGTGCCCAGCTTGGGCATCACCTCTTCCACAATTTTTTTTCTTTTTGTTTCTGTTTAATTTTTTTAAAAATAATAAAAATTATTTTGTATTAGTAAAATTGTCTTGTATTGAGTAACAGCTTGATATATTGCATGGCATAATAATAAAATAGTATTTGATTATTTGTGTAAGAAAACTATTGAATAAATAATTTTGTTTGACAAGTATTGAATTAAATAACTCAAGCATTGGATATTTGACCTGAATTTTAGAAATGCACATCCCCTCTCTAACAAATGATGAATATATATGAAGTATGAATCTTTTAAAAGAAATGTATGAATAATGTCTTTCCAAAATTTAGTCTCTCTATTTTTATTCTGGATGCCTCAAACTGATGCTTATTCTCAACTAGACATCTTTTTTCCATTTATACTTTCACAACAAATGTCCTCACTTTCCAAAAAAAGAAAAAGAAATATTTACCTTATGGAATATAAATTCTATTTGTACATCTTGAGTCTCTGGTGTGACTCTTAAGAAAAGAGGAGTGAAAAAAAAACTCTCCAGTTAAAAGTTCAGATAAATTTTTGTGTTAAAGTAAGATATAATATTCAATTTTAAATAAAAAAGTAATACTCCTTCTTAATCTAAAACTTGAGTATGTTATTTTGATTTTATATAAAATATATAGAAGGTAATTTGACTATAACATTATAATATTTTTATTAATTAAAGATTTAGTGGTAATATTTATTAGTTTGTAAATTTTGAAAATCTTAAATAAATAAATTTAGTTATGAGAGTTTAAATAGAGAATGCGTTTATTTCTGAAAAGTAAAGATTAATTTTTTATCATATTAAAAATATATGAGCATTAGATTTTGAAAAAAAATTTCCAATCAAATTTATTTAAATTAAGAGAAGAAAAAATAAGAAAAATTGGAAAATTTTGGGTAAAAGAAGTTTGAAACTTCCTTTAAAAAAAAAAAAGTTTCAAACAAGAAATGGAAAAAAAAAAGAAAAAAATCCAGCACATAAATGACAGTAATGTCACGTGCCCAACTCATATTTGTTTCCGTTGTTTTGCCGAACGCCGAATCATCTTCTTAAACAATGCACCCACTACGTACACAGTGACCCTCTTCCAGTTGCCAAAATAACCCTCGAACCCCTAACCCCACTCCTTCTCGCTGTTTGATACGTAGAATTCGTCTTTGGTTATTGAGGAATCACGTCAGATTTCTTCAATAGATTTCCGGTGAGATATCAAGCGTTAGTCGTCGGAAAATACTGGTGCGATCTAGTTGATTGCTTGTTTAATTCATCAGATCCGATTTATGGCTCCGGTTTCGGCTTTGGCAAAGTATAAGTTGGTGTTCTTAGGGGATCAATCCGTCGGCAAAACCAGCATTATTACTCGATTCATGTATGATAAGTTCGATAATACTTATCAGGTATGACTCTGTTTTTTGGTTGCTGTTGGCTGATAATTACTTTCGTCTCGTGGATCTGATTGAAGTGGTGCAATTTTTTCCGTTATGGTTTTAATTTCCAGTTGGTTTTGTGTTATTCTTACTGCGATTAAGTGATGATCTTCCGTTTAATCGTGTCTTCTTGTTCTGTTTGATCTAGATTGCTTGATTGACACTATCTCCTCTGACGTGCTAGTTAAAATTATAGTGTTAATTATCTGCCACAAAAAAAAAAACTGTATGTTAATTGGATCTAGATGTGGACTATACCGAACAAGCTGCTGCTCACTGAAATTTGGGCTTCAATTAAGAATTTATTTTAATTAAATAATTGGAACTGAAATCATTTAAGTATTTAAATTGAACTCACCTAAAATTGATAAAGGTGGATCACGTGTAAGTTGTTACCTTGGTTGCTCATTTATGAATCTGATAAATAGTAAGATCGTGTTTCTTCCACAATGAATCAGGAGTTTGCATATGGGATTATCTAGACACCAAGTCACTGTTATTATTTTAATTATTACCCTGGCATTATGCATACATATTACAATGTCATTTGCATTTTTCATGGATATCTTGTATAGGGCCTTTAATTATTCCACTTGCATTTTGAATTTCACATCTGGAATTGAAGCAGTACTAGTACAAGGGAGATAATCATGCATGGATCTTGCCTGACAATGTCTACTGGCCCTGAGGGTTCTCAAGGTTTTCTGATAAAGTTTTCCTCAGCATCTGTCAAATCACAGTGACAAGGGAAAACTAATTTTATGTTTCGGTTAAATGAATAAACAAATAACTAAACTAGAAGAATAAACTAATGAAGTAGATTTGGGGCTTCTGGCCTGGGAAAGAAGGAAATACAGCATGAAAACTTGAAAAGAAGATAAGTTAGCTGCTCCTATGAGTAGTTTTCTCTGAGCAATAAGCGATAAAAGAAATCAGACCGTCTTATGTTTGTAGAAAAAACATGCCCTTTTGTTTGAAAAATCAGATATGGCTAAGCTTGTAATAGTTTGTAGGAGGACTTAAAGTTTCTTTTCTTGCCCTCTTCTTTTTGGTCAGAGGTTGTTCACATATCATGATTGCAAATTCTTCCATACTATTTAGTCTTTATGTGATCAACCTCAAATTGCTATTTTCTTTCTCTCACCAGAATCCCCAAATTCCGAAATCTTATGTGTCTTTGGTGTTATTCAGGCTACAATTGGTATTGATTTTTTGTCAAAGACTATGTATCTTGAAGACCGAACTGTCCGATTGCAGCTTTGGTAAGAAATGCTTAATTTGAGAAAATAGTTTGCAATTCACTTACATGTTGCAAAATTGTATGAGATTGTTGCAGCTTTGTTGGGGAAATTGCTGTTTTCTTTTGCTAGATATTTGTTGGAAACTGAGAGTTCAACTGTTAGGATACATATCATGTGAGGATGAGGCTTCAATAATCGTCTTTCATGATGTCAGTTGTTTGTCCCTCTTGAAAATGATTGGATACAAGATACAACTTTTAAGTTCTTTAATCTTTAGCTTCAATGTGATTGGGGGAGGACTTTGATGGGAACAGTGCCTTTCTTAATGAAAGTTAGAAAGGGGACCAGTGAAAAAAGCTGGTGAAGATTATGCAAAACAATAAATCGGAATAGAGCATTAATGTGTGTGTGTGTGTGTGTGTGTGTGTGTGAATTACTGGTTAGAGGATGAGAAATTTGGAAAGAGGGAGAAATGAGGAGTTATTGTAGTAGGGATATTTGGTGCAGCTTATTTTGTCTCTTTCAGTTTTCAATCTCCGGTTTTCAAATTATAGATTTACTTACTGATGGATTATGGTTTCCTTTTATGCTTGTATAGGGATACTGCAGGACAAGAAAGATTCCGAAGTCTTATTCCAAGCTATATTAGGGACTCTTCTGTTGCCGTCATCGTCTATGATGTTGCAAGTACACCTCTGTTCTTTCATAAACTTTTATATCATATGCTTGTTTTCTTTGATTTTCTGAAGTTAGTTTGGATGATGTATTGCTAGTTGAGTTGTTAAAAAGGGCTACTTTGGCAGGATAAGGTCATATAGCAATGTATGATGATCTCTCCTGTTAATCACTAAAGGAATTTCCTATTTTCCTTGTGAGCACAGTGGCTTTGGTTTTGATCTAAGGCATCTGCTTGAGACTTTTGTTATCATTTATTTGTGTTACTATGTACTTACAATCCTAGGTTTTTTTGATGTTTAGGCAGACAGTCCTTCCTGAACACTTCAAAGTGGATTGAGGAGGTTCGCACAGAGAGAGGCAGTGATGTCATCATTGTCCTTGTTGGCAACAAAACTGATCTTGTGGATAAGAGGTAATGAGTCTATTTTGTGGTTATTTTCTGTATAATGGTTTTGGAAAATTATCTTGAATAAATTAATGGTTGTATTTCCCAATTGCTTATCAGTTTGGTTGGCAAGGTTTATCATTCCTTTTGCCCAAAAGTATTTTTCTTGTCCTTCATTTTCAGTATGCCTTTCAGCAGCAAGATGCAAGAGCGGAATGTTTGTACTTGTCTGAAAGATGTGAATGAGATCATTGTAAAATGGCACAGATGCATATGATTCATCAAACTTCACTCATATAATATAATATATAGAGTTTGCAAAGTGTGATCGAGAAAAATTCAGTTCTATATGAATGTAATTTTGCGAAGCATGTTTAGTAAATGATAAGAAAGTGAACATGTCTCTTATTCCTTCAAACCCTTTCTATAATTACTGACAAACCTACTATGTATTGAAATTAGTTGGATTATTAAACTTTAAGTTTAAGTGCTAACAACAATTTGTTTCAAGTAATGAAAAGGAAAACTATAGAATAACATCTTCTAAGCATGTTTAACAGTTTTCTAATCAAGCATATCCAATGGAATCCAATTCTCAGTTTCTTGATGGATTTGGCTTTCCATGTGAAAACATCATGCTGTATTGCTCCCCATAACAGCAAAGAATGGATTTGATTTACGAATATTGGTTATGATGTTCATCAACATTCATAGGAAACTGCAGTTCGTACGAACTTTGAATTTGGATGATGAATAGTCTGAGAATTGACACTTCTGCTTTATGCTTTATGCTTTATGCTTTATGCTTTATGCTTTATGCTTTATGCTTTATGCTTTATGCATTGAGTTATATTCTTTCTTGTTCTTTCCTTGTTTTGCCCTGGGATCCCCACGCCCCTGGCCCTGGTTCATATTTTAGGGGCAGGGGGTGAGGAGGAACTGAAGTTTCGGTATTTGTGTCTCTGTGCGTGCTTATGAGCGTTTGTTTGATACACAAAAGACACAGACATGATCCCTTGAGGAGAGTGCATGAACAGGAAATGTTTCTATATCCTTCTCGAATTATTCAATGTAACTCGTAGAGAGAAAATTTGGGTAAATTGTGATCGAAATATTTTTGGTATATAAATTTTTAGCATGTTTAGTTCTCCTGTTCTTTTCTCTTCATTATTGTTTCTTATACTGTCATTTCCTTGTGCTCATTGTAGGCAAGTCTCAATTGAGGAAGGAGAAGCCAAAGCTCGTGACCTTAATGTAATGTTCATTGAGACCAGTGCAAAGGCTGGGTTCAATATAAAGGTAATTGATATTTTCCCGAGTTCTTTTCACAAGAGTTTTGAATCAAATGAAATATGTTGCTCTTATTTGTCACTGATCAATAACTCGTTGTTTTGTGAAGAGTAATGGAGTATTTTAAATAATATTCATTGGCCAATGCATTACAACATCAAAAGCCTAAGCACATTCAGACTTTTTAGAGCTTTTGAATCTCACAGAATCACAATTTTCACCTGTATATTTGACTAGTTGTTTGATTTTGATAATCTGTGTTGTCTTTCGAATCAGCGAAATACCTCACTGCTTGATTATTTCTCATCTTTCATTCTTCCCTTCAGTGGTGAAATATTATTTTAACATTTTGGAACTTTTGGTCCTTATTAATACTATTCTTTGTAATTTGATTTGCAGGCACTATTTAGGAAAATTGCTGCAGCCTTACCCGGAATGGAGACACTTTCTTCTGCCAAACAAGAAGACATGGTTGATGTCAACCTCAAGTCTAGCAACACGAATGCATCTCAGGCACAGCAACAATCAGGCGGGTGTGCCTGTTGATAATGCTCAAGCGGAGATGTTATCTGCTTCGTCTATATACATTTTCTTTCGTCTGGCGCAAGTATCTGTAAAGTTCATGTTAGCCGATGGCATTTAAATTTTGATTGTGGTTGATCCTCAAGAGAATTTGTCGTTTTAGTTGACTAGCTCTAGTCTCTGTAATATTTTATTTGTATGATTATGTGGATCTGTAGATTTATATTCAGATTTTGTCCCTCTTTTTGGCAAATTTTTGTTATTCTTGTATCTGGATCTAAAATAAATGCATGAGTCCTTTTCTTAATTCGCCTCCCGCCAGAACTAGTAGAAGTGAACTTGAAAGAAAAGTATGACTATTAATATGCTCCGATTGTACGAAATTCCAGGCTACCAAAACGCTCTTGGTTCTTTAAAAGAAATGGAGCTTAGTGCTAGTTCTGTTGCCTTTTGAGCATGTTCAAACACAGCCTGAAGTTTGAAACCCGAATCCATTGAAGATCAGAGCCAACGGTTATGGTATATTATGAGGTAGAGACTGATTCCAGAATTGTAATATATGATTAGAAAGGTATTCCGAGGCAAACATGGTCTGTTCTCGTTCTTCTTGGTGAAAGAGTGACTGATGGTATTGATGCGGAAGTTAGACAAGTGGTTACGAATAACTTTCAATTCGAAGAACTAATTCTGTCTACAGCACCAAATACTGGGAACCTATAAAGCAATGCCTCATCTGTGGCCAAATTGGACGAACCACAGAAATTGTGGTCAGCTGAAAGGCAAATTGACAATCGCCTGGCTTTTCTGTAATCATTGGTTCCTTTTCAGCGCAGTCATCCTTTATCACTTCATCCTCGTATCCAAAGATATGCTTTGTTCGTGCTCACATCTTGCTGAAAACCTTAACGATTTCCTTAAAAAGGTCAATCTTCATATCTTTTGTATAGTTTTGTGTGTAATTCGATAGATCTTAAATTTAAAATTTTATAAAAAATAGTATTAAAAATAATTTAAATTAAAAATTTATATAAATTTATGATGAATTTAAATTAAATTTTTTATAATTTTATTTTAACTTTTATAAAAAAAATTACTTTAAAAAGAGTGAAACGCAATGCACTATTGGTTGTCGCAATGAAACTGAATCCAAATGCACAATTGCGATCCATCACCACGTTGTCTAGGCGAGAAGCCCAGAAAGTACAGGTAGCCAATAATGAGAGATGACGGTCCTGCAGTACAGGTAGCCAAACTGTCAGAGAGGACGCATGCTCCAGCAGCAGCCGTCGGGATAGTCAAACGTATCAGCTGATGAGCACCGCCAATTATTTTGGGAAAGAGAAACTTTAGAAGGCCTCGACTGATTTTGGGGCGGGCTCCAACATACTCGCAGAACTGAAGTCCTACGTCATCATATAACCCTCTCTTTCGCAGGCTCCCAATTCCAACACTCTACCGCAACAAGAAATCAACTTCAGCTTAAAAGATTCCACCTTTTTTCTTTGTGTTTCTTTTGCATCTCTTTTTTCGTCTTCTTCAGCAACTTTTGGCGCCGATCACTTTTTCCTCTCAACTTTATCGGCGGCGATTTTCTCCTCCTCGATTGGAGCCTTTTGAACGGCATCATGTCAGGTCTGCCTCTTCTTTATCTCTTCATTTTTTTTTTTTGGAAAGAGTAAATTATCTGCGACTTTATCTGCACATTCTGTGGAGAAAACAAACCAGGAGTTTTGTTAGTTTAGCATTTTTGTATTGGGACATGTTTTATAATGTTGTTGAACTTGGAAGGAGTTGGAATTGGTAGAGATGTTCTTTTCATTTTAAATAATTCATTAAAACTCGGAGCTTCCTAATGTGGATCAACACAATTAAGGCTTTTTTAACTGTTTTTGCTTTCAAGAACAGCCGTATTTTGTTTCTGCATCTTTTTCTTAAATTATAACAACTATAATGATGATAGCTTCCCAGAAAAGTTTACTTTACTACGATTGCCTGTGAAATTGGCAAGGCTTTTTGGGTAAGCAGTTGCTTTACTGCTAGCTCAAGAGGTGCAAGAATTAGTTAATTTCAGGTTACATAGGTTCCTTTAGTATCTAACATGTGGTATATGATGCAAATTATGGATCTTGTGGGCGGATGTAGTCTCTGGCTACTTAAGGATATATTTTTATTATGGAGAATCGGTCACTGGATGTTGGTGGATAGTATTTGTTTCAAATTTGATGTTTTATTACCAGATAAGACATTTTTTCAATATCTTTTTATGAATTGGTAAATAAATACGTAAATTTGTGTTGAACTGTGGTATGGTTTCACTCTGAAAAGTTTAATTACCTGTTGCACCCTCATTTTAGAAGAGGAACTGAGTCTCCTGATTTAAAGCGTGGCAATTCGTTGTTTATTTTTATGTTGAATTATGTCTTGCTTTGTATGTTTTTGTGGATTGTGGTTTAATAGGACTTGACATGTTGTCATTGAGATTGTGATGTGTTGGGACTTGAAACATTGTCAGACATCTCTTGAAATATTTACTCATGGGTGGGGCAAGCTCTTCTATGTATATTCTCAGCAAGAAACTATAGTAATGCATGAAACTACAGGTACAAGTGAATACATGGAATTGCGAACTGGGAAGAAGTTCCATTCTTGTTAAGCTAAGCATTTAATAACTCGTCCTCCTGGATTATCTGGATGATGGAAATCCTTAAAACTTTTAATCTCGTCCTATATGATGCTACTTACATGTATAAGCTAGAATTTGATGTTAAATTCCTTCCATTTTGCTGTTGATAACAGACAATCAAGTACCGATATTGACAAATGCTGGTCCTTCAATGAATCCTCAGCTATTTGCCAAACTTCGCTGGCATTGGTGGCTTTTGGTTGCCGTAAATATAGTTTTTTTACTTGTTGGTCAAGCAGTAGCTGTACTTCTGGGAAGATTTTACTATGACAAAGGAGGAAATAGTAAATGGATGGCCACAATTGTGCAAACAGCTGCTTTTCCCATTCTTTTAATCCCATATGTTTTCATCCCTTCCACCCGAATACCTTCACAAACAATTAACCGACCTTCAATACTCTCTCTTTCTTTAGTCTATTTTGTCCTTGGTGTAGTAGTAGCAGGAGATAATATGCTCTACTCAATTGGGCTTTTGTACCTCTCTGCCTCTACTTACGCGCTCATTTGTGCGACACAGTTGGCTTTCAATGCCATTTTCTCTTTATTTATCAATAAACAGAAATTCACTATTCTGATTCTCAATTCCGTGGTCATACTCTCTTTTTCTGCTTGTCTTCTTGCTGTCAATGATGATTCTAGTGGACCTTCTGCTGTTTCCAGGCGCAAATATGTCATTGGCTTTGTGACTACACTTGCAGCATCTGCTTTGTACTCTCTCTTGCTTTCTCTTATGCAACTTTCATTTGAGAAGGTCATAAAGAAGGAAACATTTTCTGTGGTTTTGGAAATGCAAATCTATACATCATTGGCAGCTACTTGTGTCTCCATTGTTGGTCTATTTGCTAGTGGGGAATGGAAGACATTGCATGGAGAAATGAATGCTTTCACCACTGGAAGACTTTCATATGTGATGACTTTGGTATGCACAGCGGTAGCTTGGCAAATTTGTTCTGTTGGCGTGGTTGGGTTGATATTTGTGGTGTCTTCTCTATTCTCAAATGTTATTAGTACTCTGTCCTTGGCAGTTACTCCTATTGCAGCTGTTGTAGTGTTCCATGACAAGATGAATGGCGTTAAGATAATCGCTTTGCTAATGGCATTCTGGGGTTTTGCCTCGTACATCTACCAGAATTATCTTGATGATATCAATGCAAGGAAAACGCAAGCCAGTAGCATTAATCAGTCATTGCAGTGCTGATAGTTTTAGATTTTATATCGTGGAACTGTAAAAAATTCTAAAGATTTTTAGTTTAGCTTTATTAAATGGTCTCATCTTATTGAATAAATATTTCCTTGTGATATTATTTATATTTCTTTGGTAGTTTCGGGCTTCTGCTACATTGATATGTTTAAACCTGGGTAACTAATTACCATTATTGGTTTAGCTTTCTCTTTTCTATTTTTAAATCTATGTTCAGGAGGAAAACTGAGGAAATCTATGTCTAGGGTAAAGCTAAGATTGGAACTAGAGAACTTTAGCTAGTTCACTGTTTAAGTAATCATCAAGGTGTGCAGGTTTGAGGGATGCTTGCCCTTTATTGATATAGATCTATGATATGGCCGCTTAAGATCAACATAGCAAAGTGGTTCAATGGGTACGAAGTTGGATTGATTTTCGCGTCAATGATTCAATGCTTGTTTTTTTCTCTTGAATTGTCACTCCATCAATTAGACACCCCTAAGCAAATATTAGCTCGTCCTGGACTCTTCCCAGGTCTCATCGAAGCTGGGCTGATTAACTTCCATTGCGCTTCTAAAGTCTTATGAGCCCGAATTACAGACCTACTTACTCTTCTTCAACTCCGTCCCAGAAGAAACTAGCATTTCTTAATTTACTTATTACTCTTATTCTTCAACTCCAAAATTGTTTACGCAGTAACGCCGACGAAATTCATTTATTACATTTACAAATTCTTTCACTTAGTTAGCGGCAAACTGAGTGGCCTTCAGCTTATGAAGAGAATTTTTCTTTTAAAACAGTGCATAAGGGCAATGAGGATTTGAAGATTCGAAGGACAACTTTGGTTAGCTTTAAATTAATTTTGTCCGTTGTACGCATTAGCAGTCTTTTCTATATTTTGCATTCTTTTGTTCTCTCGCATCAATACTTAACCCATTCTTTTGAATAAATCATTAACTTAACCATAGTTAGTATTCTTGTTAGTTAAAGAGATAGTGATGGAACTCATCGTTAGTAAAGTTTAAACTTTTTAAATCAAATAACCCAAAAAGATTAGTTGGAGACTATTGTGTTAGCGGAGTTTAATTCTTTAAATTGAGGAGGTTAGTAACAAAAATTTAAATAAAATATATGACTATTTTAAAAAAAGTAGATATTCAATTCCAAATATTCTTTGGTAGAATTGGATACTATTTTAGTTTGAAATTTTCTACCGTAAGTTTTAAAAGAGATAATTGTTTATGAGAGAAAAAGTATGACCCAAAGTGAAAATTTTGTATTAATCTCCGTAGCGAGAACATTCAATTTTGAACTAAAAGAATATATAAAAGGAATATAAACTGTGAATTGAAGAACCTAAAACCTGATAGGGTTATTTTTGTCACAAGTTTATTCAAATTATGTTATAAGCCTTTTTCTCTGTTTCTAGATTGAAGTTATTTATTTACATCTTTGTTTTATGATTATCAAACAGAAGTTATAGATCCTTTCTCCAACAAGGGTGAAAAAGAGAAAGAAAAAAACGAGAAACTTTATGATGGTAGCTGTGTAACTAGTCAGCATCTCATAAGTTATATTCTGTCCAATCACATGAAGCCACGTATACTGTATGTCCTACCATTATCACTTACTCATTCATTATGGGATGATAACTAGTTACACAGTTACCACCATAAAGTTTTTCGAAAAAAACAGAGCCGCAGATCTCATAACAGAGGCACTACTACTAAACCGCCATTACCGGTTTTTATTTATTTATATTTTTGATGAATGAGCCATTACCGGTTATAATCACGAGTATGATGAGCAATTAAGAACTTTATGGAGATAATTGTTTGGATCTGATTTATGGAATAGTATTCGGTGCCTCAATCCTCCACTTTGAAAACTTATTTTATACTTAAAACAAAACAAAATGGTGGTGTCTCAAATAAGGAATTTTATTTATTGACTTTTTTCACATAAAGGGTTAAAAATGCCCATTATATTGAAAGGGTATACAACTCTTTGGCCCTATTTTGGATTAATGATTTTTTTTAAACAGCTAAAAAATAATTATTTAAAAAAGTTATACTTAAAATAAAATAAAAATTTTATTTTTAACAATTTCAAAAGCATCTAAGGGTTACTTCTTAAAGATAACATTTTTAACTTAATTAAGCTAAAATTAAAAGTAAATAAACAGTTCATAATTGCTCAAAAATAACTTTTAGTTTAAAAAAACTATAAGTAGTTTACTTTAAATAATTGAGATATATGCACTTTGTAGGTTTCAGCATAATAGGTATTTGATTCATTATCTCAGCCTCCGATTTATCAAATAAAATAAAATGGAATTAGAAAGAAACGAAAATCCAGTCATAATAAAAACAATAAGATAATAAAAGTTTTCACTTTAGTGGAGTCGGTTGGTATGTTGACTGGTAAAATGTAGATTTAACAGTTCACCTAAATTTGCACTAATTGTGGGTTTCTGAGTAGGCACTAGTCGCAGTTTAAAAAAGAAGATAGATTAACAAAACACTTGAACCAATTGGTAATCGGATTGTCAATGTCAATACAAGATCATGAATTTAATTCTTACTTATGGAGTTATGTTAAGGGAGCTTTAATTTAGGCTTTCTCCAGAGTAAAAGTTAAAGACTCTGTCGGTGCAATTCAGATAAAATCTAAATTAATTTCACAAATCAATAAATATAGTGAATGCTTTAAGTAGAAAAAAAAACTAAAAGATCACATCTACTTGTTTTATGATTATTTTTAAAAATAAAATAGACAAAGAAAACGCACTCATTGCGGACATAAGACAAAGCAATCCACTTATGAAAACGTAAAATTTAAGAATGTAACATTGCAACTTTTGTAAATGAATCAACAAAAAGAGGAGTAATTGTTTGGTACCAGAATCAACAACATGGAGGAAAGGACCACTCATTGTGAACTGCATTTCTCGGCTATTTGATTCCTTGCATGTGCATCGCATCTCTGAGTTACGGATTAAAATGTTTGCTAATCATAGATAAACATAATTAAGAAAAATGATTTGCGCCGTCAGTTTCAACTTTCAATTTTATTTAAATGTGTTTTTACTTTTGATTATTTTCACGTCGTTGCTACTATGTGGTTTCTTTATCGTTCTTGTTACTTGTAAAGCTTCAAAGCTTAAGGCTTCAAGAAATTGAAAGGAAAATATAGGGATTAAGTAGAGAACATCTGAATATGCAGCAATTTAATGAATTCTTATTCGCAGCAGAGTAATATCAAACTTAGAAAAACATTACTATGGAATGAAATTTATAAAGAAAACATTACCTTTCAACAGGCTTTGTCCAACTCGTAAGAGTTGAATTCTCCAACCAAAAGCATTTATCCTTCGTTTAATAGAGTTTATGTTTTCCTTTATTAAGGGTTTGTATCTCCGTGTTGTATATGAGTAATTTTATCTTAGTTGGCTAGTAACTTATTATCATTTTAATTGTTATTTATTTACAAATGGAGAATGCACATGAAACTACTAAAATAAGACTACACACCATGTGTTAAGTTGGATATTTCATCTACATGTGCATCTTTCATTGGTAAGTGAATATCTATTAAGATGTCAATAAGTTACTAGTGTAATAAGATAAAGTTATTTATTGTATACAATACTCTTATACTTCAAAAAAGAAAAAAGAAAAAAAAGAACTTCCAACATGGACAATATTAGCCCCTATCGTTTTACCAAATTACAAGGAAAATAACATTAGCATCAACTTGTTTTTTTTTTTTTTTGGTAAATGAAAGGTTGGGAGGGGAGACCAGCGTAGCAACCCCCCTCTAGGGAGACCAGAGGAGCTCCATAGCCGCCATGGAATGTTCGAGTGAGGCCCGAAAGAGTAGAGCCTACTGTCTTGATATAGACAGTCCCGTCACCATAACCCCACCAAGGTGCACAGGTGGATTAGAGCAGCTCCCATATGAGATAAGTCCATAGCATACTCACGCAAGCGCTTTCGATTAATCGGATTCGATCCCTTGACCTCCCATATGAAAGGCAAAGCCCGTTCCACTGGACTACCACCTTGGTGGTATTAGCATCCACTTGTTAACATATCATGTTTCATGATCTACGGTTGGATTTCTTATAAACAGAGACCAAATTGTGAATTTTTGACACTTGTTGTTTCACTATTATCCGCTCGAGTTTGAGAGTTCTTTCACAGTTAAGTGTTATATATATTATGTATTTTGTATAATCTGAACATAGAGTTTTAAAATAAAATATATTATAAAAAGAATTAACAATGACTATTTATAATGAAAAAGTCTTAATTATTGTATTATAATCTCGTTTAATTTCTTTCAAAGGAGAAGGGCGGGTAGCCATTAATAGTTAATCAAGTCGACAATAAACTATTAGCTGAAGTAAAAATAATGTTTTCAAAGGGAAATGGCGTTAGGGTGGTGAGAAAGTTGAACTAGAATTCAAAGAATCAAAGTGAAGGGAGGTAATGAAAAGCTTAGAATAGTAATTAATTGAATAAATTACAAGAACCCACCCATCCTCTTCCTATTTCTTTAAGTCCCATTTAGAATAAATAAGCAGTATCCATCATTGAAATCCAAAGGCATGGATCTTGCAATTTGAAAACTGCATCATTTTCAGATCCCGACTGCAGTTGCCGCGGCTAATTTGTGTTTGACTTCGTTAAATTGTGCTCCCAATTCCGCTTATATTGACTTGGTTAAATGGTTCAAACACAAGTCAAGAACTGACACCAACTATGGTTTGATTCAAACACAAGTCAAGAACTGACACCAACTATGGTTTTATTTTATCACATACTTGTCCTTTTTTTTTTACATAAAACTGTCAACGTTCGATATTTATTCTTTTGAATTATAAGGCAGGCACTTTGTCTCAATGACCCAAACTTTACGTGTTCTGATATTGTTCTTACATTGGTGTAACTTTTGCTTGCAACTAATTAATACAAGTAGAAATTAAAGACGGTTGTTGAATGCAACATCACAAATTACTTATTAGTGTATTATTTTGTAAAACTTATTATCTCTCTAATGCAATGAATGGCAATTTAAAATCAAATTTCGATAATTTATAAATAAAAATTAGCAAAAAACTATGACATTAAAATTTTTTTATAATATAATCATTCCCTGAATAATTTCATAGGGATTAAATATATACTTTTGAATCTCAAGTTAAAGATTCATTTCAAAGAAGCCCGTCAATTGCGATAGATCTTTGTGTCAAAGTCCTGTCCAACTAGGCGGGATACTTATAAATCTCTTTTTTTAACAAATATTCTAAAATTTTTAATTTTTTATTTTAAACTATTAAAATACTTATTCATAATTAAGTTAGTAATATTTATAATTAATCAAGTTAGTAATACTTATTTATACTTAGATTACGAATCCTCTCCAAATCAAAATTTTTAACAAAAGGCTAATTTTCAATATTTTTTATGAATATGCATGAAATATACAAAGTAGATTAAAGAACTAAATTTATTTCGTTTAAATTTAATACCAAACAATGAATATGTACGAAATAGATGAAGAGGATTAAGAAATTAAATTTATTTCGCTTAAACCTAATGTCAAACGTCAAGAATCTAAAGAAATTAAATCATAATTGCAGAGATAATTTGGAAAGAGAGAGAGAAAGATAAAGTAAAAAAATAAAAGGATAATGTACTAGAGTCAGCAAGTTAAAGCGCTACAATAAGCAATTGTGAAATTTGATTAATACCTAAATTCTAATAGTTGGTTAGTTATAATTTTCAAATTTAACTGCGCTGCATATTCTTAGCATGAAAACATATTGACGGAGTACTAATACAAAGAGAAAACTACGAATCAGGCATTCCTTTTGTGTCAAGTACTTTTTTGAGATATTGAGTTGAATATGGTCTTGATTAGGAAAAATTTCAGGTAAAATGTCGAATGCCTTATTTGGCAAAAAACTTCATCCCCAATGATTGTATGGGTGGATGCTCAGCAGCAGGGGAGAGTAGTTTTCTGATACAGGAACTCACCAAATGAAAAAGACCACACATCAGATTCAACCAAAGGAGGATACAGCGAACTCAACTGCAGATCCAAACTAAAGGCCAAAATATATCCTTGTTATTGCTTGCTGCCTCTCAATAGCCAGGTTTTTTCTTTTTTCTTTTGGTTTGATTCCACTGAGTTTTAAAAAGTAAGACCTGCTTGGAATACATGGACGTATTTGAAAGTTTGAATTGGATAAACCAACAGGTTCAATGAGCACTAAATTGATCGAAAAGTTGTTAATTGAGGTTATCAGATTGTCTGTCAATGTTTGGATTTATTGATAAGTTTAGGCAAAGAGTCTGTAATAGGTGAGTAAGTCCAGCTCATTCCTATTCCCATTTACTATAAAACAAGAAGAAACCCATTAAAAATCAGCACAAAATAATGCACATATCCGGACTCTAAAAGTCTATTAGCTTGGAAAGATATCCAACTTCTGAACTAGATTTGTAGCTGTGGTCCATACAAAACTTGTAGAGGGGGGCCGACTTCTACATATACTCTGATTTTTTGTTATTCACATGTGAGTTTTGATGAGTTTGCAACACGACTTTAGTTCAAATTGACCAAAATCAAACACAAGTAAGGAGAGGAGAGGAGAGGAAAGTGAATTCTTCTAGGATCTACATCTAATACAGGTGCCTATAGGAAAGAAAGGTAAAGAAACGAGAGCGGGGGGGTAGGGGGGGGGGGAGAATACTTTGAAAATCTGTTTCGTGTATTTTGAATGGAAATGGCTCAAAGCCAGGGGTTTGTGATACTAGCTTTAGAAAGTGAAATCTGACAATTAACGAAACGTAAAAAGAGAAAGGAACGAATTTATTCGAATTTGTCTCTGCTTTATTGGAGTTGAACACCAAAACTGTCCAAAAGACGAATTAAGAACCTATTGTGAGTAGAAGCTGTTTAAAATTTGTTCGATTTATTATAAATTACCATTTGATTTAGGACCGGTGGATTGATGACTGAATAAACATATCAATACAGATGATTTCAGGCACAGCGTTGATTTCTGCCCCTAGCAAATTATGCATGAACCACCCACAATATTAGAGAGAATTAGGCAGGGCACCTTTAAAACGTTGTAAGTCATCAGTTTCATTATTTTCTCATAGATTTTAATATAAATATATATATATATTGTCAATACCAACTTCTCTACCTCTCTCCCTTTATCAGATTTTGGTCACGGCACAACAACGCCATGGCACATCATATATTATGCATGCACCCTTTTCGGTAAAATTGTCACGCAATACATTCCTCCCCTATGATGATGAAATCGAACACGTGATATCTCCTAAAACAACTAGTAAGGAGATATTCACGTGTTATAGAACCAACTTATCTCCTATCTAATATTTTATCTTCTCTATCTTACAATAATTGAAATCAAACACGTGATATTTATTATAATAACTAACAAAAATATATCGTATAATTATACTACGTGATTGATCATACTTACTTATAATCTTGTATGTTTCTTAAGGAATTAGAATTGAATATGTGACATCTCTTGCTACTAGGAAGATACAATTGCCACACAATTGCATCTACATCTCTTTTCCGTAATAATCTTTTGTATCTCATAATGATTGAGATCTAATACACGACATCTATTGAGTAGACTTTATAACTGTACGTAGTCAATCCTCTTGCTCTCTCATTTCCTTTTCTATTGGACAAATGCCCTTGTCTCGTCCTCTTGGTTTGGCTAAGTTCATGCAATGAAGGTCTGTTAGCAGCAGCAGGAAAGGTTGGTCTCCGTTAGATGTCAAGTCCAAACACCTCCTCCATCCTTAAATAACACTCACAACGTCGTGCTTCTTTCATAAAATTGAGAGACAAAACATAGAATTTTATGGAACTTTTGCCAATAGAACAGTAGTAGTCGAAGGTGTTTGCCAAAATTATAGTGTGGATTTGAATGTTTGGTGCCTACTTTGCTGACGGACCATAAAGCACGACAAGGCTTGGTCCCCAGTGAAAACTAAGCAAGGATTTTGAAAAAACATTTTCATTGATTTGGTAGTAGTTGAGAATTGAGTAGTGCAGAAGTATAGTAGTACTCAGCCCACCACCATTTGTCTAGTAAGACTCCAATAGTAAGTGCACTTCTGACTTTTGAATTAATACTACTACCCAGTGCTCATCAGAACGGAGGACGGTGCTGCTGCCGCCGGTGGTGGGTACCGTATTCTCTCCATAATAACACCGCCATTACCTTAAATTGGAGGGTCCCAAATTCCACCTCCCAAGTACTTTCATTTCGTGTCTTCAAAATTACAACTGCTTACTTCTGATCCTTCGCTTTCTTTTTCCCACATCTCTAAGAAAAAAAAATTCCAGAACATAACGCTTCATGACTTTTTCATCAAAAAAAAATTTATTTGGACAATCTTAAGCTTTATTTAGATAGAATTTAATTTTAAAATCAAACTCAAAATTTTAAATATAAAACTCACATCTCCTTTCACAAACAATTTAACTTAAATTCAAAATAAAAATTTCAAAATCAAATCATATCCAATCACATCCTTACTTTTATTGTTGCATAATAATTTAAATAATATTAATACTACATAAATGAATCTGAAAGGCTTAATTAGAAACTGAAAGATTAGTCTAACCAATTACTAAAATGATTGACTACCGTTTCCTAAGAGATCTAAAAAGCGAAATATGAATAAAACATGTCGAGAGAAAATTCAAATAAATGGCCCCTGAAACATGAAACAAAAGGTAATGCAAATTGGGAACATCATCCACCATGTGTACCGGCTCACATGCCACCAAATCCACTTAATTTTGTTCTCTCTGGGAAAGGGCAAAAAAGAGAGAGCGAGAATGTATTGATTGGGAGTACTAATCCGATAATTCTTTTTGTTTTTGGAATTACGGCTAATTCGATCAATCGTACAAGTAAAAGTGTAAAAAAGTCAAAATCCAAAGAAACACAGAAAAAAAAAGAAAATTGTCTCTCATTTTCCACGTAAGTATACGAAGAAAAAATAACGGGATGAGAAGAAATACATATATCTGCAAGTGCAAAACCGTAATTCGAAATATGTATCAACATGAGATGCGACCGTCGACCTGGTCAAATGTCAACGAGGAATCGAAATCAACGATTGTGATGAAACCTCCCGAAATCGGCAAGCTTTCTCGACCTGTTCTTGCAAAACGATGAGGCATTAGACAAATGAGACTTCACGGGGACCACCCTCATCTCGCCGGAAACTACCATCTCCGGCGGAATTCCCTTCTGGTTCCACTGCCTGCTGGGACTAGCACGCACCAAAGGACTCAAGCAGAAACCCATTCCGGAAACATTTCGACACTGTACGGACTTCCCCCCGCCTCCTCGCTTTCCAGGAGCAGTCCACGCCGGAGTTCGCCTTGGCGTTTGCTTCCACTGTTGCGAAGACTCCGAAGAGTACCCGCTCGATCCATTATGGAAATGCTCGTCTTCCTCGTCGGAGTACCTAGCGGGAGACATTCCCCTGTCGGGGTTGCGGCAGACTCTCCTATGACCCCCTCCGATCGTCGATTCATCTACCGAGAACGTCCGCATTTGCTTTTTCCGGCTACCAGAAAGCATTGTGGAGAACCACGATGGAGAGGACGAAGAGACCGTACCCGATTCCCTGGAATCATGAATCTGAGCTGAAGCGGAAATCTCGGATTCTAATTTCTCGGATTTGGATCTAAAGAAATTAGCGAACAAAGAAAATCTCCCGCTCTTCTTCTTGCAGTAAGGACCAGCTGCAGTTAAGGAGCCGGTAGGTCCCACTTGAGGAGTACTGTAGAATCGTTGATCCGGGAGGCAGTGAGGATGCTGGTTAGGGCGATGGTGGCGAGTATCATTCCAGGCAGCTGCGGTGGTGTCCGATTTGCGGCGAGAAATATAAGGCGAGACGGAACGGGGGAAGACCAGCGCAGGAGGGTTAGAATCGGATTTCCGGCGATCTTCTAGGGCCTGAGACTGGGCCTGTGCCTCGACCTGAGCAGCTATGAGAACGAAGAGGCGTTCTCGGAGACAAGAAGCACAGACGCCTACAGTGCTACTGAGGTCGGTAACGTGCTTCTTGCACCTCATTTACTCAAAACTACCAAATTTCCTCAGGCGAACTGCGCATACATCTATACTGGCCTCCCCCTGCAAATGCAAAATTCTTGCTTCCCTCTTACTTGATTTTTTTGAATCCAATTTCACAGAACAGCTCCAACATTTTGTGCGTTAGAAAGCAAAAAAAATAGTTAAAAAAAACCGAGTGGGCACAGGTGGGCGTGTGGGTTTCTACGTTCTGGTTGAGAATTGAAGGATCTAACGAGAAGAAATGACAGAAGGCTTTGTCTTCTTCTTCGTCTTCTACTGCACACTTTTTCAGAGAAAAGAGGAATTGTGAGGAGAAGAAGTAGACACAGGAACAGAGCGGGTGGGTGGAAGTTTTTATGAATGAGGGAAGGAGTTCTGGGTGGAGACTTCACATGCCATTTCTTTATTTCATTAATCTGAAAATTAAACAACAAAAAAAAAAAGGAAAAGATAGAGAAGATATAATGCTGACACGAGGTTTAATGGAATTTATATGAGCCCCAGAATCGTTCACTTTCATTTTGATGGAAGAACGATAGAGTCACGGCTCTGTCACGCATCAATTTTCATTTTCCTTTTTTATATTTGATTGACTGCGTTCTATAAGTATCTAATATATTTATCATTATTCGTATATATACCAAAATTTGGAGATGATTTTGAAGTCTCAATTCAGGCTGATTTTGCGCTGACGTGAATATTCTGAAAGAGTAATATTGGGTCGTCATTAAGAATGATGATTTGTGGTTAATCCGGGTTAATTAAGATTTGATGCTGACGAAATGCTAATGTCATTTGTCATTTTCTCTCTTGGGATTAACTTTGTTTTCTCGTGGGGTTTTACTTTGAGTGGCAGTGGTAATAGTAATTTTAATGATGAGAAATGATGTTGTTTAGCACTGGTTAAAGGTTCGCGTGATTATTCAGCAAAAGGAAAAAAAACAAAAAAAAAAAAGTTCCGCGTGATTTTAGCTTTTCTCTTTTACTTTTACTTTTTCGTTTATTTCTTGATCAAGTTTAAATTCCCATTCCCAACTGCTACCATATAAGTTTAATTTGAATTGACCGTGTTCTTCTACTGCATAATAACTGGATTTGAATCGAACTGAGTGGGCCCACTAGTAACTTTAATATATTCCTATTTGTTTTGCCGTGTCTGGAGAGCCATCCAATCCCATATTTGCAAGGATTCCCGGTTCAGCCTGATTTTTCTTTCCTACTTTTGATCATCACTAAATTTGTTTTTTTTTTTTCCAGCTGAGCCAATATTTCAGATGGCTAATAATCATGCAAAAAGCTGTCCTAGAAAACGTATGCTGTATTATGAAGAATATTTTTTATTAAATTTTTAATTAGTTCTATATTTTTATACCGGATTAATTTTACTTATATAGTATAAAATGAGATAATTATATTTATAATAAGAATAAATTTAAAAATAATTTTTTAAAAAATAAAAAAATTCAAATATTTTAAAAATTAAAAAATACTAAAAATTTTATATTTTAAAATAAAAAAGTATACTGTTAATAATATTTAATCAAATGGAGTTGAAATAGAGTGAACTGCATCAAACTCAAGCTCGCCTTGTTTGAAGTTCATGCATAAATATAATGCTCAAGTTGGATTCGATTTGGACAAAATGAAGTGAGTTCGGCCTAGTCTGAAGCCTTTATACCATTCCAGTCATGTTAGCTATTATAAAGAAACAAGGGCAAGGGGAAGAGATGAAGGGAGGAAAATATTTCCTTTTTTATCTATTTTTTCTCTATCTTAATTAATTTTTAAATTACAAAAAGAGATCAGTGTTGACAAATTTTTGCTCTTTTTTTCCTTCTCGAAAATGTCTTTTCTTCATTAATGCCACCAATTTGAGAGGGAAAGAAGTTGGGATATCCAAATGAATTGTATTTCTCCTAATTTACTTCTTTTTCCATTTTATCTACACATGTAAATTGGTCATTTAATATAACGAATACCCCTCTCCCCTTTCACTTTCATATATCACCCTAACCAAACCATAGTTGAACCACATGTCTTCTAATAAAACATAACAAGTATTAATGGTCAACAAAAAATATGTTTTAGCAGATCATAGATTCTGCAATGGAAGTTTTCCCTTTGTGTATCTCTTTCAATGGAATTGGCTACTCAAGACATTCGGTAATCCACAAGAACTAGAGTGTTTAGACGAGTGTTTGACTTATAATTGCAACTTAATATGATAATAATTGACTCTCCATCACATTTAGAAACTTGTACTCCCTTCTGTTTTATAATATTTGTTGATTCATCAATCAATAAAGTCCCTCTCTCTCATTTCATTTCTTTTGAAAGTATTTGATCAGACACAGAGTTTTATATAAAAATTTAAATTGTACTATAAAATTAATATTTTATAATAAAAATTAAGAATCAAGTAGGCTAATGTATATTTTATGTTAAATTTAAATATATAAAAATAATATATATTAGAGTTAGTGGTTGATTGATAATATATAATATATTAAAATATTTTCTTTTATAAAAATTGTTAAATATTTTAAGACATCCTAATATAATAAAATGATCATTAGAAATATGACAAATTGAATAATTCTTTTTCAATCTTCCCCTTAATTCGCCAAATATAGCATTAATTACATTGCAAAATCTCAACGTAATTTTTACCTCAAAATCAATAATTATTCCTCAAAAAAAAGATTAAATTGGTGACTTCCTTAATTTGTGTAAAACTTTCAAATGTAATCATTATTTTGGGTGGGAGGGGAGTACATGGTTTCAGCCCTTTGTTCATATTTTTAAGCACGTGGAGAAAAAAGATAGTATATTCATTTGAAGAATAGCTTCCTCATTCAAATTTGGAAAAATGAATAGAACGGCATTTTTTGTTGTTTGATTAAAGACTAGGTCATACTTTTGTTAAAATTAAGTTGAATAATGAGTCACAAGGTTTCTCGGCCTGCAAGTACACAACGCATGACGATGAAAAAGTGGAACTCCGGGAGAAATTTCCAAATTCTATTGCTTGCTACTATTTCTATTTTGTTTAATGATATTCCCTTTGGAAATTCAAATTGCGATTCAGATTTACTATATTCTCTAACCCTTCTTAAAACCGTTTTGAAGATTATGTTGCTTCAATCGTTCTTATTTCATGCTCGACAAAAAGTATCCAAAATAAGCCTTTTTATTCTTCTTTATTTAAGCGAAAAGAAAATACATTTAGTATACATTTAAACGTATTTAGATTAAATTTCGTTCGAAACTCAATACAATTAAATTTTACTTTTTTAATAAAATTTTTATTTTTATAAAATTTAAAATAAAAAATCTCAAATCCTAACCCAATCCAAATTACACCCTCAATTGCAATAGCATGGAAAAGAATTACTGTCATCTTTTTCTTTGTCATATGCATTAATTTACGTACTGTAAATTTTAACCTCTCCTTTAGACATAGTTTAATCTAGCCGTGTGCACTTTTATAGCTTTGTTATACTCCTTTTATTTTAAAATATATGACATATTTCACTTTTATATGGGATAAAAGTTTTGGTAAATTTTATAAAAATTTTTAATATGTATCTAAAATATCATTATTTAAAAATAACTGGTAAGTATGTCAAATTTAAATCTAACATTAAAGATTAATACTTATGCTATATTTAGTATATTAAAATAAAATAGAATAGAATACATTTCCACCTAGAATGGGTTTCGAATCCTCTTTCTATTTCATTGTTGGAAGAAATATTCAGAATGAAATAATAATTTATTTTATGTTTTTGGTAAATTATTATTTAAATATTGAATATCAGAATAGAATAATGTTTCACAAGAACTGACTTAAATGTCATGCTTGTATATTTTGTCAGGAAAATCAAATTATACCCAACAAGTGCTAAATTGAATATTTATTTATAAATATCATTTAAATAAAATTCACACAAAATTTTCAAAAATATTAAATATTTTAAGTATTGAAACATAATTTAGTTATAAAGACGACACTTAATTTAAATTAAACTAAAAGAAGTACTACTAAGATAAATAAAATAAAATTTAAGGCTAGATTTTATTTTTTCTCAATAGAATATTATAATGGTATATCAATCATAAGATCATTTTTTTTTTAGATTCTTACTTCTCCTAAAATGACAATTTCATTTGAATTTGGTGTGGCAAGCCCTTTTCCACTTCTTCCTGGAATCACCTTTCCTATAGGAAGACATTTCTTACTTAAAATTTTAATATCAAACTCTAGAATAGAATGAAAAGTTATAAAAGTCATTAAATTCATATGTACCAAACGTACCGTTATAATAGTTAGTTGAAAAATTAATAATTTGTACAAAATAAAAGTATTTGAATAGTTGGTTGAAGACAATGGTATAATTAAAAATATATATTAAATGAAACATTTATATAGAAAAATGATATATATTTTGAAATAAACAAAAATGAAAGTAGAATATATATTTTGAAGGCTATTGCTATATATAGTTTTGAATTTGTCTACATACAATAAAAAAACTAAACAAATTTAAACTTCTCTCTTTTTCTACCCAACATCTTCTATCTCATCCTCTCTCTATATTTTTCCAAAACTAATAATTATTATATTAACTCGAGTTATACAATGTAATTAAACAAAGAACTATACTGAACTCCCTTAATTTTGAGCTAAAAAACAAAAAAAAAACTTTGATTTTTTTTTAATTCTAAGCGAGTTTCACCATGTATGATTTATGCTCTCTTGAGTGGAAATCATGGTAGATTTTCGCCATGGAACTCTCTTGAAATTCAAAAAATTTTAAACTTTTTTAAAATTTTCAATTTTTTTATCTAAAAAATGAGAGTTTATGATTTGATTATTTATCTAATTGCATTATATAGTCCGATTTAATCGATACTTATTAATTTTAGTAAAATTATAGAGATAGAAAGAGAGAGAAGATATTAAGTAGAGAGAAGTTAAAAATATTTTAATATACATAATCAAATTCGAAATTATATATAACAACAATATATTTTGAAACTGTGCAGTGTAAACTTATCCGAATTCTTTCCACTTAACATTTTCCCTTCGTAATTTGTGCTTGCATGTCTACTTTTCAAGACTCGAAACGTAAGAAAAGTCGACCAAAAGGAGAAAATCCTATATTTGACCCCTCCTCGTTCCAAGCTTGTGTACCTTCGTTTCTACAAAAATACCACAAGGACCATAAAACTAGTATCACAAAGTTTTGAAAGAGCTTGAAGATATAAAGGAAAGAAAAAAATATTTTGACATATCGCAATTTGTCAACAAAAAAATAATTTTGAACATCAAGAAGAATGTCCTTATATAGCATATTTGCATATTTCTTATTTTTTCTATTTCAAAATATAAATTTTGTATTTCTCAAATTTTTTTATTTTGAGAATTAATTTTTAAGTTATATGAATTATAAATATAATTCTTTTATTTTTATTATAGGGAAATGACTATATTTTTATTAATTTTTCTCCGACATTCAATAACGTTATTTGTCGTTGTCAAGAAAAAAAAAACAAAATTACTTACATTGTTGGGATATTATTACTTTTAAATCTTACTATTTTTGTAGGCAGTGAGTTAAAAGTTTATAAACGTGGTGTAGATATTGGATATTTTTGGCGTATTATTTTAGGCGATAAGTAAGAAAGAGATATGGGCGTGTGGGCTCGTACTATGATTGGGTACCTGTAGTTCAATGTAGAGCCGAGGAGAAAGGACGCGGAACATATGGGAGATTATTACATTAATTTAGCACAAACGAAAACAGAGCCGCCTATGAAACATTGCGACAAAGCTCCTACGATCTTGAGATGACAACCTGCGTTGACAACTTCAGTCTTCCTTTTCTTTCTTGAATCTTTCTTGGGTTGCATTCAAGATGAAAACGTCTCATTAGTTTGTGATTTTTCCAACTGTCCTGCCTCAGAAATTTGTTTTTTTATAAATAATTATACGGAAAAGGGAAGAGACAGACCACATGAACAGTCGGATGCAACGGAGCACAAAGAAAAAAGAGAGACAAGACTAAAAGAGACCCACACAATAGCAACCATAACGTTTTCTTCTAGATATCTTTCAAGGGCCCTTCAAATTTCCTCTTTTGTTAAAAATTAATCATTTAACTCCTAATTATATATATATATAAAGTTAGTTTAGTGTAGATAGATAAAATAGTAAGTATCTTTTTTATGATACAAAATGTTGCATTCATTTTTTAATACATAATGGGAACATAAAAATATGAATCATATATAAATATTTTATTTAATAAATAATATTTCTAACCAATAAAATGTCACATTAAATTTTATTAAGCATGTATTAAAAAAATATATGATCCGCGTCTTAATCCTATTTGGGCTACGAATGCAGTCCTTTTGGACTTTTTGAAAATTGTGATGCAATATGGGGTGAATTGCGCGAAGGCTCAGCAATTTGTCTGGGAGTCAACGGGGGTGGCTTTGTTGGTGTGGAAGAGACTCCCTGCCCAATTGTGCATTTTGACATTTGCTGCCCTCCCTTCTTTATTTGCAGTTTGCGCAAGTACACTGTGATTTGGTCAACCTGAAGTTTCTTTCGGTTGGATTTATCAATTATATTTTGTATATATTTGCTTTTTTATATATATTCAACTTAGTTATCATATATTCATAATCTCGATTCAATTAATTAAAAATACTTTTTTTTTAATCTAATCACAACTTTTAATTGCCTCCAGAAAAACCTTTACCTTTGATTCATATTTTTTTATTCTTCCTCATATATTAAAACAATAGTCATGTTTTCTCAAAAATTCTAGACAGTTTTTTTTTCTATTTGAAGTTGCAATTCCGGTGAGTGCTTCAATTTCTAGTCATGTTATCTTCTCTTTAAGCGGCAAAATAATATTGCCAAAAGGGGAAATGAATTTCTTCAATGAATTATTCAATTAAAACTTTTGTTACAAACATAGGTTTTTAGGTATTGGTAGTTCACTTCTCAAGGCGAATTAGCAAAAACTATAAAATTTTTCCGTATAATTATAAAATATAGATGAATAATAAATTATACATAAAAAATAAAATTTAAATGATATTAAACAAACATTTATAATAAACTCATCAAACATGACAATAATTAAAAAAAAGAAAAAAATCGTATATAGCATAGCTTGAAAGTCAAGCTTTTGCAAAGTTAAGCTGAGATTGAATAGAGTTTAAATTTGAAATTTCTATATTAAATTTTATAAAAGTAACTTTTTATAAAAAAAAAGTAAGACAAAAAAAATTTATATTAATTTTGAAATCAAATCCAAATATGCCTCAATTTCCCCAGCCTTCGTGATGTGGGTTGCTCTGCACTTTTGATGTAATTCTTTACACACGCCCTTGTCCCAGAGCCATAAAAATAAAAGGTTTACGATTAAACACCACCACCACCACATACAGGCCACTTCTTCCATAAAATTGCAGGAGATAAGGATTTGGTTTGAATGTAAAACCTCTTGCCTAGTAAAAGAAAATGACCTTTTCTTTTGATTCTTGACTCGCAATTACTTGGAGCAAATATTCTCTCAAGTCTCATCCATTCCATTTTTTCACTAGGAAAATAGACCAGAAACCAACACTATTCTATCATCAAAGGCAAAATACTTTTGCTCTTCATAACGTGGTTTTGCTTCCTCACTCAAATGGGGACTTTTGGACCAAAAAAATGCCAATATATGAGGAGGGTTTCTACATGAAAGTGATAGAAAGTTGCGTGCTTCTAAATAATTGATTAATTGGCACAATAATGCATTTAAGTGGGCTGTTATATGGATGTGGTTTGGCAGAAAAGGTAGTTTCCTTCATCTGCCTCTTGATATTTAAAAACAGAAAAGGAAAGCCCGAGTCAACATCATCATCGCATTTGGTTTTTTTGTGGGTAAGTGAGAGTTTATTTTTTTGTTTATTCATGTTTTCAACAGCAGAGTGCAATAGACAATGGATAAACGTAGTGGAATTCCTCGTCAATTTTTGCATGCTGCTGCTCATCTATCCAAGCAAGCAAAAGGTGGTTTTCCCAGGTTTGTATTGTATATATGATTGTTCAGATTATCAATTTCAGATATCAGATTAATAATTATAGTTTTAAAATAAAAAAATTTAATATTCTTATTGCGAAAGTGGCTGATGGTTTACGTATTGACTAGGATTATAGTCAATAAGAGATGACGGAAATCTATAATTTTTTATAGTTTTTGTTTTCATTAAAGGAAAAAGATGATGAAAGAATGTCACTGTCATGAACAGTAATTTCTTAACAATGGTTCATTCCACAATTTTTCTTTTTTTTTTAAATATTAGTTGACGTTACTAGGTCTAATTTACATGTCTCCCTCTTTCTTTTCTTTTTTATAGGTAACATTAATAACTAAATTGATCAGACTTTTATGATGATCCATAAGAGAAGCCGAGATTGTTCTTTTGTAATTCAATAATTTAGTCATACTAATGATGTATTTGGATTAAGTTTCGTTGCGTAACCGAATGTAAATTTTTTACTTTGAATCTCATTCATTCCATCACAAACAATTCACTTTTTTAAAGTCTAAAACAAAAAAATTTAAACTGAAATTCTATCTAATCTCACCTTAAGTTTAGAATTGTCATTATAACCACACAACATTAGGGCTACATCCGAATTGAGCCTTTATTTAACATGTTCCAGACTTGAATTAAATCTTTTTTTAATCTCAAACTTTAATATCAAACAAAATTTAGGTTCAAAACATTAAGAAGATCGGTAAATATATGACAGTTTTATTAATGTAAGACTTTTTTTTATAATTTTAATATTTTATAATTTTTGATAATATTTTAAAAAATAAAATAGAAAAACAAACAAACGGTGAGTGGTGCTTAGGACTGTCAATTGGGCAGGGCTCGGGCTGAAAAATTCAGCCCGAATAATTTTGGGTCGAGCTCGGGCTGAGGTAAGCTCAGCTTGATTTTAGTTCGGCTCGAAAATTATATATATATATATTATATGTATATATATTTTTATATAATAATATTATATTATATTATTAAAAATATTATTTATTATATAAAAAATTAAAAATCAGATTAGGGCCTGCCCGAGCCCGAAAGGACCGAGCCTGAGCTCGTTTTTTTTGCCCGCTGTCAATCGGGTTGGGTTCAGACTTGATAAAGCCCGGCTCAGTGAACCCGATTAACAGTCATAGTGGTGCTCATAAAAGGGAGGAGCCCAAGCCCTTTTTCTTTTTTTTCCCTGTTTTCTGTTTTTGTTTCTTTTTCTGTTTTATTTTTTAAAAAATAATTTATTATTTAATAAATGTTATTTTAAATTTTTGTTTTAAAATTTTTATTTATTAATTTTTAATCATTAAGTATATTATAATTTAAAAATTATAATCCAATTACAATTATTTCAAATCAAATAAAATTTAAGTATCAGGCAAATAATTTAAAAATATTATAAAATATTTTAAAAAATAAAAATATCAATATTATAAAAAAATCATCTTACATCAATAAAACTGTTATATATTTATATTTATGAAACTAACTTAGAATACTTAAATATTTGCTTGAATTATGTATTTAAATTAATAAATATTACTTTATATTTTTATATCCTAATTTAATAATTGAAAAAAATTCAGTAACTTGAACTCAAATTTGAATTAGAGCTTTTGAAATTTCTGATTGAACTCTACTTTTAACTTTTAAAAGCTTTTTATTGAATTAACTCAAGCCTTATTTTGAGGCTCGAATCTACTCAACCGTCTCGCGTTGAGGATTTGAATAGGTTGAATTGATGATGGGCCAATAATGTCACTGGCCCAATACAAGTTTTTCTCGCTCTCTTCTTTCTACATTTCCCTGAGAACGATGGTATGGCTTGCAGTTTACCCATTGGCAATTGGCAAAGGGACGAAAATCGAGAATATACACGAAGGCATTGATTCTCCAATGGAGATTGTAGGGATGAACAAAATCAAAGACCAGTATATCATAGGCCCAATGTATCCACAACATTGGGCCCATGCTGATTTGCGGTTCCCCCTTCCTCCTTGTATCGTGTATCCTCCTGCCTGGTAAGAATAAGTTCTTCTTTTTGGTTTTCCCCTCAAAAAATTCGGACAAAATAGACATTAGCAAAATGTTTGGGGGTGAAAGATGAGCCACTTAAATATAAAAGTAAATGATTTAGTTAGAATGAAAAAATATTGGAGAAAACAAATTGAAAGAGGTCACATTTTTCCCTCACTTCTGCATTTCTCTCCTTCAAAATTGAAGAGGTTATAGTGAGAAAAATAAATAAAATTTAACAATAATAGCATATGTATATTGTATTTGTTTTTGAGATTTTTGTTTTGAATTGATAATTATGTTTGTGATAGAATAAGTGGAATCAAGAAAAAAATATGAAATTTTATTTCTAAACGAAATACAATCTAAATAAATATTAAAATTTACTTTATTTTTAAAACTCGTCAGATCAAAAAGATAATTAAACAATAATTCTCTTTTTTCTTTTCTATTACACTTATAAAAAATAAATAAAAGTGAAAACAAATATTTTTACTGAGTAAAATAGCTTTCTAGCTAGCTTACATATTTCTTCACAAATAAATAATTTTGTTTTAATTACTTAATTACTTATTTCATCTTATAAATTATATATCTACTAATCATAATAAAATACATATATAAAAAAAATTTCGAAATAAACATAAAATAAATAATTAAGATAAAACTACTCCTCACAAACCAAACTAATACATGAATGAAATATACTATGAAATGAAAATAAATTAAGCGACTACGAAAAAATTACTCCTCACAACCCAAACCAAGGCCGCAGGTTGTGGTGATAGCAAATTTTTGTGTGTTTCTTTTTTTTTTTTTCCTTTGGACCGATGCCAAAGCAGCTATAGACCAATGACCAAGTAAGAGCCCGACATCGTTGACTCAATCCGACGACCGCTGATCAACGAAAGGTCTCAAGGCCAAAAATCCATCACGACGTCCAACCACGTAAGCACAGCGTACAACATGATGCTAATAATGAAGCATCGCACCCTCACTGCATCACTATCGGGAGAATCAATCTCAACGTCCACACTCTTTTCCGATTTCCAACTGTGGCCTTATGTTAAGGTTGTTTACTGCAACTTCCATTTCCACTCGTGTTCCACAAATCTCAAATTGTAGGGCTTAAGATTTGCAACTCCGCTCTCTCACTGTTGCTGCTAGTTCCGTTTGCTGGATTTTCTCTAAGCAAAATGCGTACTTTGTCGCATAAACTGAGGCTATCATCGGCGCTGCTGAAGCGTTTAGAGCAAAGAGTTACCGCGGGAAAATTGAGTTCCTCGAGGTTTTTTACCACGACCGAAGGCCACCGTCCTAGCATTGTCCATAAACGCAGTCTCGATATTCTTCATGATCCCTGGTTCAACAAGGTAGAAGACGGTGTTTTGCTAAGGATTTTCTTTTGTTGAATTAAGTGTTTTTTTCTTTTTGAAGTTGAACTTGTAGATACTAGTTTGTGCCTTTTAGTAATGATTGATAAGTTTAAATAATTACTTATGATAATGCAGATCTAGGTGCTAACAATTTTGTTTAAGTTTCAGATCAGAATTGAGCTAGATATCTAGGGAGAGCGTCCATGGAACAAGTGGTATTTCTACTTTTCCAGGGCTATAGCACATTGCATACAGATCCTGAGCTTATTTGGATTCAATTCTTCTGATCCCAGGCCTGCATAATGTATTCTTTTGGAGGTTTCTTTTGTCAAGATTTGACATTCAAGTTGTATGCTACAGGCCTACCCCCTCTTCACCAGTGATCTCTTATTGCTTGTAAGCTGTTGAGTAATCCAAAAGAAGGCTAATTTTGCTGTCTGCCAGATAGTGGCTTTAGATAGACTGCGAGGATTCTTGTTGTTTGAAATTGTGTGTTAATACCTTTGAAATATTATATTTACTAGGTGGAAATGGATCAAAAGTGAACGTGATGTAAGGCATTATCTTGTGTGTGTGTGTGTGTGTTTTGGAACTGCTATTGTTTCTGCAATATATGAAGCTCACATATGACTCAAATTAGAATAAAGAAATGGAAGAGGAAAGGATACAATTGTCCATTCATCTGAAACTGTGGTTTAGGATACCTTTGCTCATTTACATGGTAAATGCGAGGCTATGTTTTGTGCTACGAAATAAGTTTCTCTTCAGATGTCTTGCTCTTGCCACTAAGAATGTGCTATGGAAATCAATATGTAAGTGTTCTACGTTGAATTTAAACTATAGAAAACTTGTTTTGTCTTCCAACTTTGCATTTTATTTAATACCAGCTATGTAAAAGGAAAGAGTAAACAGTTTCATTAAACACAATTTTTTTCTGAATGCTAGGGTACAGCATTCTCCATGACAGAACGTGATCGTCTTGATCTTCGTGGGCTTCTGCCTCCAAATGTAATGTCTTCTGAACAGCAAATTGAGCGATTTAGTAAGTTTCTGGTCACTAGCACTTATCTAATTGGTATTAAGTAAAGGGGGCAAAAGTATTAGAGTTTATGGCCAAAGCATTAACCAAAATTGACATATTCATTATTTTTTACTTCCGGGGGGAAGACAATATGCTTTTTTCCCTCTACTTGGGAACTTCAGGATGGGATGGAAAGGAAGAAGAAGAAAAAACCATCATTGTTGTTTCTTTATTCACATGGTTAATTGCCCCTGCCAGAGTCTTTCCTCAGAAAAATGAACTTGGGTTAGGCCGACTACTAGAAGGCTGCTGCTTCTTGCTTTGATGGTGGCCCTTCCATTTTGGCATATTAATCAGGTTTCTTGGCCTGCTAAGGCTATCTGAGTAAAAAATTGGCTTGTAAATTTTCAATCAAAAACTGTCCGAAAAGATTTTGATACGCTGCAAACTGAGATTTATAGTTATGTTTTCTGGTAGTTGATTCTAACATCTATTTCAGGCTACAAGCGGCGCATTTTGCACTTTTTATTTTTGTCGGTTGTTTAGATACCTCTTTCTAGATTTTCCTTTTTTTGGGAAGCTTTTGCAAGTTTTTTACCAATGGGTTCCGACATATAGCCTGATCTGATAGTGCTCCAAGCAGTTATTAGAATGATTGCTAGATTTCTGTTTTCCTTTTACTTATAAGTGTACAATGTTGTCAAACACATTTGTCATCTTCCTGTGGAAAATAGTGGTGGATCTTAAGAGGCTTCAAGAGAATGCAAGGGATGGACCATCTGATCCAAATGCTTTGGCCAAGTGGCGCATCCTAAACCGCTTGCACGATAGAAATGAGACAATGTATTATAAGGTCAGCAGTGCCATGCACTCTACACCAGTTCTACTTGATCTTGTTCAATGTTGGAATATGATGCTTGAGATCAAATTATCGATATGTGATGTACTAGAACGACAATGGAAATTGCTATGAACTCTTTTTTGCTATGTTGCCATTCCTTAGTTGTTGAAAGCAATGAGTTTACTTGTTTTAATGTCCTTGAGGTTGTTGGTTTAATATTCCAGTACGTTTGTTCTCTTCAAGTACAAGTCATTTTCTTTTTTGCCTTTTCAGAAATTTGTAATTAATATATGATAGAGGTACTAACATTTAATTCTTGGCATTTCTTTCACTGAGGTATTAATATTTAATTCCTGGCATTTCTTTTGCTAAGAACTTGGAACCAGAGGAAAATCTAGTTGATGTAATAAACTATGACACATTAATTTAATATTCTACTGCTTTGTATTTGACTTTGTGTTGATATGTGGATTGTAATTCCTGCTGACAGGTTTTAATTGACAACATCGAGGAATATGCACCTGTAGTTTATACTCCCACAGTTGGTCTTGTTTGCCAGAATTACAGTGGGTTGTTTAGAAGGCCAAGGGGAATGTATTTCAGTGCAGAAGACCGTGGAGAAATGATGTCAATGGTATATAACTGGCCATCTGACCAGGTTTGTAGACTTGGTAATTTGTTCCATGTTCTGTAATGATGCCAGAAGTCTGAACTATTTGGAAAGAGTAATCTACCAATTTGCTGAAGATAGTGGAACTTATTATGTAGTTTCATGAAAATAAATCAAAACATTCTCCAACTGTAGGAAGCTTCCTTTTTACAAAGGAAGTCTAGGATTTGATGAGAAACTATGAAATCTTCATCTGAAAGCTAAATTCCTATTAGGAAAAGTGTGCTGCACATCACAGTTTGAAGTAACTGTCCGACAAAATCTTTATTGTTTTCAATGGATTTTAACTCCTCAAAATATGCAACATGAAGGAATTGTCACGATTTTTTGTGTTCGTTTGGTCTTTGAACTAGTCTAATCTTCAAGGTAAGGAAATATTTGTGCACCAGACTGGAAAAGTTTCACATGTTTAATATAGACATCTGAATTTCACCTTGTGGATTTTGCCACGATGATAATATTTATGTGACCAGTCTTGAATTGTGTCGTGTGTTTGAAATAAACATAAGAGTGTCACCTTGTGGATTTTGCCACAATCATAAATGCGATCTCTAAAATGTGTTAGATTTGCATGCTTTTACTCTTTGTTAAGATAATGAAATCTGACATCAGGGAAAAAAGACAAGTTTTATTTTTGGTGTATGACATTGGCATACTGTTAAAGAGAAGACTAACTGCACAAAAGAATATAACGAGTCACTTTGTAGTTTGAATTGTATAGTTAGATTACATGAAATAGGGATCGCATACGGGGAGAATTTTCTTTACAAGTATAAATTACGTAAACATAGTCCTTCTGGTTATTTGCTGTTTCAACTGTCCTCATCATTCTTCTCCCATTAGATTGGGTGTGATTGTCTTATCGTGAGAAAGTAAGCTAGTACTTAAATAAGACTTCAATACAGAGTTCAGTAAAAGTTTCTTGCTGATGAACTTTTGATGCAGGTTGATATGATTGTTGTTACAGATGGAAGCAGGATATTAGGTCTAGGAGATCAGGGTGTTCAGGGTATTGGAATTGCAATAGGGAAGTTGGATCTCTATGTTGCTGCTGCTGGGATAAACCCTCAGAGAGTAAGAATGAGTTATAATTAATATGTGGATACATATTTTTGTTTGTGATGTCTGCATTATATACTAGGTATTCCACATTAAAACTCATAAGAATAATAAAAAAGAAAGATTGCAGCAGAAGTAGATTCTGCTGTTGGACATTGAGCTTAAATCTTGTAGATGACGTTTTGGACAAGCTCTAGAGCGACGCACTGTGTAATAGCAAGGTCTAGCATGAATCATCTTGTACGTGATCATGGAGGGATTTTCATTTTTACTTCTCTGTTTTGTACTTTAACATCCTTGATACTGTAATTAAAATCAAGAAATAAAGTGAGATTTGTGATCTTAAGGTCTTTGTATCAGGTCCTGTAAGTTATTAGAACTGATGGTTATATGCAATTTTTTGCTTCATTTTTTTTTCCCTTATTCCTATTGCATACATATTATCTTTTCTTTTGCTTGGTATCCTATACCAACGGGCTAGGGAGCATTTGCCTTTTATATGAACTTGCTGTGGCCTGTTTGCCTAATAAATAAATCTGCATAGTAGTTTTGAGCTTAGTTTAGCTTTACCCCAATTTCACTAGGCTTACCAAATGGGACTTGACTAAGGCTTTTGTTGAGGTTGAGGCATTAGAGCATGCCCTCGTAAAAAGAGGATTGATATTTACCTTAAAATCTAAATCCAAATGAAATCAGATGCATTTTTCTATTTCATTCACCATGCGGTTTGGTCTCTGGTGGTTATGAAGCTTTTCCCCTACTTTTTATTTCAAATGTCACTATCTTGTTTGATACACGTCCGGTAATTGCTCTTTATATTCCTCCTCCTGAACAGGTACTTCCTGTTATGATTGATGTCGGAACTAATAATGAGAAACTTCTGGCAGACCCTTTGTGTAAGTATATTCTCTTCTGTCATTCACTGCAGTGGCATTGGAACTACAGCTTGATGGTCGTTTGTTTCTCTTCGGAAGTAGTGAATTTAAAGCTCTGTTGCATGTTGATTTTTTGTGTCATTTTTCTTTTGCATGTCTTTCTCAGCTTCTTAGTTTTGCTTGATTTGTGATTATGAGAGTGCCGGATCATTTCGTGAAATTTCATATTATTTGCCAATGTGTTTCCTGTGCTCTGGCCAGCATGGACATTATATTGGTTTTAATTATTGATTTTTCAATTGAAGCATGTTTGACGAAATTTCTGTCTCATTTATATCTTGTTGTCAGAAATGTGGCTTATTTTTTCTAGATGAAATTTGACCTTCTTCAAATTGTTAAGAAATTGCAGTCCCATAATATTTGATTGTCAAGGGTTGCATGTCATGAAAAAGAGTCTATTGCCCATAGGAGTAGGCATTTAGCGCGATTGATTGCGTAATATGTGTTTGTTTCTAACTGTTTAACCTTTTAATAAGGTAATAATTCCTGGTGAATATTATTCAACTACTTAGTTGCTCTATTTTTAATGTTTGTCATTTGCCACTAAGCAATTTATGTTACCCAGGCTTTGCTTAATGGTTGCCACGTGATTGTTCATCCACTAGTTTTAAGTTCCAGTAGAATTAGCTGTTCCATTACGTGCTATGTGTCTCAAGTGCAAATTACCTTCTGATCTCTTTAATTCGGCAGGCTTGCTACAAAATAAAATTTTTATGAGTCAGAGTTAGCTGTTTTGGCCTGTTTATTGTTTTTTTCACCCTTCTATATGGATAGACTTGGGGCTGCAGCAGCATCGCCTTGAAGGAGATGAATATCTTTCGGTTATTGATGAGTTCATGGAAGCTGTTTTCACTCGGTGGCCAAATGTAATTGTGCAGGTATATTTGTAACTTTTACCTTGATTATCATTCAGAGATTATAGACAGCTTTCGGTTTATATAATTTTGTTAATGAGTTGATTTACTTTACCTTATTCTTAAGTTGACATTAATCGCATGTTGGATCTACAGTTTGAAGATTTTCAAAGCAAATGGGCCTTTAAGTTGTTGCAGCGTTATAGGAATACCTACAGAATGTTTAACGATGATGTGCAGGTGAAAACCTTTTCCAAAGGATATCCTTTTAGTTTTTTCCTTTTCTTCTGTTGGGAAAAGTAAAAAATATTAAAACAGCGATGGCATTCTTGACCAAACAGGAGGTAGTATGTGAGTAGAAATGAATGCAGGAGCATGCAGGGATCTGTCAGTGTTATAACTGCTTGAGAAAAAATGTTTGCTCCTTAGGCTAATTTTGGGTGTACTTGGGTTGCAACTCAAGCGAAAATTTTTGACCATTTTTCAGTTCTAGTGTGGTCTACTTTTTGACTTCTGTGAGAGAAAAAAGTGTGGTCCATGGTAGAAAAATTGAAAAAAAGTAGAATCGAATTTGGATAGAGTTATCAAATCCTGTGAGATTTACCGGAACAAAGGGCTTGAAAGATAAGAAAAATTCATCAAGCATGCAAATTTAGCAAAATGGAGAGGGAAGATTAAGAATGTGCCTAGCTTGTGCTTTTGATTAGTCAGCATCAAGGAGTTACTACATATTTAGTCTTTGCTTCCCTTAATGATCACAAATGTTATCTTGTAATGATTCTTGCTTCATGGATAATTGTTGCACATACTTAGAACGAAAATATTTTGATTGATGGCTTCCAGTTTCTTATAGTTTCATCCAGATTATGTAGTAAGTTGTTTCTCCTTTTTGCTTTTATAAAACTTTCAATCATAGGAATCATTTGATAAATGGAACTTAGGTTGAGATTCGAACTGCCATATTAATCCCTACAGAATATTTTTTCCTGAAATTTACTTGATGTCTGGATAATTGCAATAAGAGTCACTTAACATGCCAATTCAAACTCTTTTTGTAAAATGTCAGTTTTGATCACAGGGAACAGCAGGAGTTGCAATAGCTGGTTTGTTGGGTGCTGTAAGAGCACAAGGAAGGCCAATGATTGATTTCCCTAAGATGAAGATTGTAGTTGCTGGTGCCGGAAGGTAAGTTTTTTCCCTTGTCATATTTCTTCTTTTCTCCTTTTGGAAATAGTAGGTTATTGTTTTTCTGTCCGTGGGGGGGGGGGGGGTGAGGTTGGTCTAAGTTAGATCTTGCTGGCATTGCACCGCTGCTGTAGTGCTTGCAGTCTGTGGTATTCTTTTCCCCTTACATTTAAAATTGGATGATGAAAGTTCACTGAACTTTCTGTAGGTTGTCATTTTTGAGAATTTTGATATTGTTCAAATTCTTTTGCTATCAGCCCAGGGATTCCAAATCATTTCAAGTAAACAAATCTAACCTTTTTAGATGGTAAAAGAGTTTAAGATTAGGTGCAATATAGAAGAGAGTAAAACAGAGTATGCAAACGGAATTTATCTACTGCAGAATGGGCTGCTAGAGCCAAAATAAAATGAACAAGTGGAAACCAAGAAAGAAAAAGATACATACTCCAAAATTTTTGTTCCATGGAAAATAAATTAATTTGGGTTTATGAGGCAAGATTTATCAGCTGTGCTTCTGTTTGTAGATGTGCCACAATCTTACTGTTTTTGCTGTCATAGGCATGGTGCTTCATTCTTAATAAATTAGGGATTTGTTGAGTAACACCTTTTCATAATCTACAATAGTGACAATCTCTTTTCTTTCCTATACAACTAGCTGATTTACTTTTGACCCAAAATCTGTTCTGAGTTATTCTTGTTTTGCTATTTCATCTTTCACCCTCTAAGTTTCCTTACCTATTTTGGATAGGGTCTAATATCTGAAGTCAGTGGCATAGCTTTGAAATGTTTTCTAAAGGTTGCTTTCTTCTTCTTGAATAGCATGCTCTTGCACGTTAGCTTTATTAATATGTTTCTTGACTGTTCTATTAATGCAGTGCAGGAATAGGTGTTCTTAATGCTGCTAGAAAAACAATGGCAAGGATGTTAGGAAATACTGAAATTGCTTTTGAAAGTGCTAGGAGCCAGTTTTGGGTGGTTGATGCAAATGTAAGCAGATTGTTGTATTTTCCAATTCCTTTCACCTAGCAGTTCTTTTAGGTTCCAAAATACTTGAAGAATATGTTATGATCTATTTGTTGTGGATACCTAGGGACTGATCACTGAGGCACGTGAAAATATTGATCCAGAAGCTCGTCCTTTTGCTAGGAAGGTGAATGAAGCTGACCGTCAAGGACTAAAGGAAGGGACAAGCCTTATGGAAGTGGTTAGTGAGAATTCCTACTTTCCTGACAGTATTCAGTGGTTCTAAGAGAATTCCAACTTTCTTGAAAGTATTCATAGAGAATTCCAAGTTTCTTATTCTCTATGCCTTCTTTTTAAGAGTTAAATTACTAAATATTGTATTCATGTTTTTGCAAACATACAATTGCTTAGTTATTTGTTTACTCAAGGCCTCCCTTCTTGAACATGCCTCCTAAATGTCATTCCTGAAGTACTCAACTGTTACCATCTGTCTCTCATGATTTCTGTCTTTACTTTCACTGAAAATAGTCAATCTTAGAAGACTGAGTTGCTTGGTTCTTAACATCATTCTCTATGCCTTCTTTTCAAGAGTTACATTACTACCATTATATTCATGTTTTTGCAAAAATATAGTTGCTTAGTTATTTGTTTACTCAAGGCCTTCCTTGTTGAACATGCCTCCTAAGTTTCATTCCTGAAGTACTCAACTGTTGCCATCTGTCTCTCCAGATTACTACTATTGTATTCCTGTTTTTGCAAACATATAGTTGCTTAGTTATTTGTTTACTCAAGGCCTCCCTTCTCGAACATGCCTCCTAAGTGTCATTCCTGAAGCACTCAACTGTTACCATTTGTCTCACCAGATTTGGGTCTTTACTTTAACTGAAAATAGTCAATCTTAGAAGCCCAAGTTGCGTGGTTCTTAACATCAGAAGGCTGATGAACTGTGGGAGTTTCCATTACTTGGAAGATACTTTTGTTTTTATTTGTCAAAATGATTGATAATATCCGTGGATTATTTGTTTCAGGTGCAGAAAGTAAAACCAGATGTGCTGCTTGGTTTGTCTGCGGTTGGAGGCCTGTTCTCTAAAGAGGTATATCTTACATGATATCAGGCCATTTTCCTACTGGAAACAAAATTTTGAAGTTAAAAGCTGACTTTGGAAATCTTTTGTGAATTTTCTATGTAGTTCAATTGCAAAGTCATTTCTGCTTGCATTTGCTTTTTGCTGACAAGCTTTCTGACATGGGTTCTGAAGTGCAGCCTTATTTAGTTGGTTCCTTCAGAAAATGACTTGAATTGCTGACAAACTTAACTGATCTGTAAATCCAAACATACTCAATGCATTATCTAGAAAAACCAGTATTTTGTTGATTTCCTGAGTTAACTTCCAAGATCGTAGTCGTTCCCTGGGAACTTGGAGTTATTATTTGAATATTATTCTCAGGGGATGGGTTGCTTTTGACTTACCAATTTAAGCTATTTGTTTTTTTCCCCAATTGGCACTTGAGTGAGCTTAATCATGATTTTAAGCCAAGTTCATCATTCTGTTGATTCATCTTTCTGTGGTTCTTAAATTTTGCTTTTCATTCCTTTGCTGCATTGCTTGAGGGAAGTTTACTGTAAAGTTTGCTTTTCCCCTGAAGTTATGCGTTGAGAAGATAATTTTGTTTTGCTTTGTGTTTTATATTGTCTTACATATTCTAGTAGTAATGTATTATATTCTTTAGTTTCACACTCTCAGATTAGGTTCCTTCCAAACCGCGAGCTTACATGATTACAGAAGATCTTTTTCTAGAAATATCCTTCGTTACTACTTCATTTAGCATCATGATAAACCATGTATGAAGGAGAAATAATCAATTTGAACAATTTAACTGTCTTTGTTACTTTAATTGGCATTCTATGTTTAACTATTTTCTCTTTTCTTCCTCGGAGCATAGAAGTATAGCTTCTGCATTCTGTTTATTGCTTGTTGTCAACCACTATTTACTTATTGTTTTTGGAAATGCTTTTCCATCTTCAGGCACTAGAAGCCCTTAAGGAATCAACTTCAACCAGACCAGCAATATTTCCAATGTCAAATCCTACTACAAATGGTATCCATTTTCCACTCCTAAAGGCAAAGTATGTTGTCCTTTTCTATTTTTGCACTTTTTCTACTCATGTTTTTGAATTTTGATAGCTGAATGCACTCCTGAAGAAGCATTTTCAATTGTTGGTGAGAACATCATATTTGCAAGTGGCAGCCCTTTCAAAAATGTAGATCTAGGTATGTCTTATGAGTTTTGCTTTGCTATCATAAACCATATCTCCATACACACAAGTGATTTAGGTCTGAAACTCTTTGCTTTTAGGAAGAAATTACCTACTTAGTTGATTACCTCTGTACTGTAATGTAATCTGGCTCCAACTGTAACAGTGCCATGACCAAGTATCATAGTCCTGCTTGTATATGCAGGTTGAACTGTTGCTTCGACATACCTAATGTTTGTTTTACTTCTCATGCCTCCAGCATGTAATCTATGTTGATATTATATGAGTTACATCTGGTTTAAAAGCTTAAATTGTTAGACAGGAGGCTTAGCTATCTATTTGGGACAAAAATGAGAAATATGCTATAATTTACACAAACAAGTATTTTGGATTAAACTGAAACATTATGCGGATTCTGGGATTCCCTGAAAGAATACCAATTGTGAAACATGACACAGGGATGGACATTCTACTCTATGGAAAGTTGCTAAGAGAATGTAGATGTTCTTGTTACATAGATATGTTTGTCAAAGTGGTTCTTTCAGTGTAAACATGTATAGGAGAGATAAATGTATCAAAAGAAGATATCAGCTAGAGAATTTGGTTGTCTGTTGTTTGTGTAAATTAATGAATTCTTTACCAGATTTTCTGCCTTTTTTGGTACACTGAATAATAGCAACTTCAAATGCCTCAGGAAATGGTCGCATTGGCCATTGCAATCAGGGAAACAACATGTACCTGTTCCCAGGGTGAGATACTAACATCAAATCCTTGATGAACTGATCCAAGCTTATAATTTTTTTTCTTTATCTTGAAACATGAATTCCGCCCATGTGTGGTGCAGTATAGGATTGGGTGCCCTGCTTGCTGGATCCAGGATCATTTCTGATGGCATGTTACAAGCAGCAGCTGAATGGTACTTTCATATTCAACCTCCTAGTTTGGAATTTTGTTTTTTTCTTAAAGATCTTTTTCAAAAGCTATAACTGCTGCTATTCTCACAATTATCTCTATCTTACAGCCTGGCCGCATATATGACAGAAGAGGAGGTACTCAATGGAATAATATATCCTTCAATATCCAGGTATGAATGGTTTTTTAAGAAACTAAAGGCATTCAGTTATAGCTACTCAGAAAGTGCTGCTTTCTTTTTTTGTTTCTCTTATTGTTTACAATTGTACTTCTGTTTACTGCTTTCCATGTTTGCAGAATACGTGATATAACCAAGGAGGTAGCTGCAGCTGTGATTAAGGAGGCAGTAGAAGAGGATCTGGCAGAGGGATATTGTGATATGGACAGCCGAGAGCTACGGAGACTTAATCAGGTATTCTTAATCATGCTTATCTTTTCGACATTTGATTTATTTTTTCCCTTTTTTGGTGTTTCACTATAGGTATGCAGAGCTTAGGAGAAGTCTTCGATAGTGAATTTATTTGAAACCTGTTGTCTTTTAGATCCATATAAGTCATAGTTTTGTGCATCACATTAGGGTTAACGCTATTTGTGGACCTTGAATTAACATTTATCCCATATACTCTTGCTGATTTTCTCTGAGTATCAGGACCTGCTTATTCTTTCCTGTTCAGCTTGCTTATCTCTTCTCAATAAGACAAACTTGCCTCTGCATCTCTAATAATGATGTATGAATTTCTAGCGGGCATTTTGAAATTATCATGTCTGGCTTGAGATGTATACTTATTCCTTAGAGTTGATTGGTCGTTGGCAAACTGTGTTATCCTGCGCAGTATAACCTTTTGATGCTGTAGAATTTATTCGTGCATCTATGAATTTGAGTGAATTCACTATTGATTTATTCATTTGGTCGTTTTGCCGCTTGCCATTTTGAAAGTTCTCATTCTGTTCTCTGAGAATGTCAATTAACAAGCTTAGATAATCACACTGTTTTTCTGAATAATTTGCAGGAGGAAATCAATACATTCGTTGAAAACAATATGTGGAGTCCTGAATACCCCATCTTAATATACAAGAAAGATTGAAGTCCCTCTTCTTCTGGCAAAACTATCTCTCTTTAGCTTCACACTGTTTTGCGCATTGCTTAGTGAGTGTACATCTTCTTCAATTTATCATTTATAGTTCATGGTAAAATTTAGATTGCACCAGCAAACGTTTGGTCATATCCAACTGCCATATATGCTTCTTTAGAGTCTGACTCCTGTGTTTCCGTTGCCTTTCTTGTAAAACAAATAAAACAAATTTCGTTGAATGATTTTGTACTTCAGACCAAATCACTGGCAAACAAATGTACTGTATGTTATTGCTGAATTTCATTGAACGCTAGCTTCTGAATTTGTTGCATTGCAAAGTCCCAGAGGCCCAATGACTTCATTAAATTTTGTCAGATTTTCGTTCTTGCTTATAGATAAGCCACACTCTGCGGATGGAGGGGAGTTATAACCGCGAGAATCACCTTTAGATCCGGTTATTTATAACTTTTGAAAGGGTCTGCTTGCATTGAGTCAAATCAAATTAATTTTATTCTATTCATCCAAAATTGAAGTTTTTTTTTTTGAATAAGAAAATAGGCTTTGATGAAGTATTATTTGAGATGCTTTCGAAGTTCCAGCTAATTTGACTAAATTGAATGTTCAAACAATGTTTGGGGTGTCTATTTAGCTTGGGCGGGGGTGGGGGTGGGGGTGGCGATCATTACAATGTTAACTTCATTAAAGACCACAAAAAGTGATCAGCAATCTTGATATATTTGGACAACTAGCTTATTACGGAATTCAATACAAAATTTTTTACTTTTGATCAAATTAAAATATTATTTAATCTCACTCATAAAATAATAAATTATATTCATAAATAAGCAAAAGAGAAAATCAGCCTTTCTCATTGGGAGAAATTGAAGTGCACTTATTATTATCATCTTTAGTAAACAGTCTTCGAAGAATATAACACAAAGTTGTAGCATAATTTATTAATAATGGTTACTTTACGTGTTATTAGAGTTTGATTATAATAACTTACTACTATATACATGAATCATTTTTTTGTACTCATTCTGTCCTATTTAAATTGACAGTGTTTAACCAATCACAGAGTTTTATGTAAACTTTTGAATTGAATTATAAAAGTAATATGATATAATAAAAAGTAATAAACAAGTGAGTCAACATGTATTTTATGTAACATCTAAATATATAAAAATAATATATAGTGTGATTAATAGTTGATTGATAGTATAAAATATATTAAAATTTTATTTTTTATAGAAAATATCAATTATATTGAGACATTTCAATATAGTAAGAAGATCAAATAGAATGGGATGGAGGGATTAATAATTTACTCAAAAATTTTTATTAACGAATATATATTGGTTCTTATTTAAAGACCAATTATATTGGTTAAGAAACAAAAACATATCCAAATTACCGTAACTATACTCTCTTTATATATATAGGAGCTATATTATTAGTGGAATATAGCATAATGTACAAGGTTTATTACAAAGTAGACTATTGACCCTATTATAAATGAGAATTATCACGTATTAAATAAGAAATGAAGTCTCAACCCTTCAACTATTGTCAATTAAACAAATTATCGAAAATATAGTAAGTTAACAAGTATAGTTTATTAATATTAAAAAGATACTTATATAAAAAAATAAGAAAGCAATTCCAGTAGGCTTGAAAAAAAAAACTCGATTCAAATCATACTCTATTTTTCAAAAGCTTATATTTTCTATTACAAAAATTATTTATTAAATTCGAAAAGGTTAAAAAGGTAAAACCATTTCAATCTAAATAGCAATTCAGACAGAAGCCTGCCTGAATTGTAGAGGCCCATTGGACTTTGGTCCATCATCCAAGCAACTTTACCAAATCCAGGAAATCATTGATTAATATAAAAGGAGAGACACAGAGAGAGAGCCCCCTGCTTCCTTGACCTTTCAACGTCTATAACCATACAGTGTCCTATTAGAAGCTTTCAAAATTCAAAATTTCAAAGACGTTGCCATATCATATGTTGGCATCACTATAAAAAGGGAAAATACTACTAATGGACAACGTGAGGAAAAAAAAATTACTGAAAAGGAAAAAGCTTAGACCCAATAAACGGTCCACAACCATCCATTATACCTACACTTCACATTTTTGGAGAGAAGATCCATTACTATACTGCTTCCACAGTGACAACATTTTGCACCTGATGCACCTTTATCATCCACCGGCCCAAAATAAACTTTTTTTTTATATTCTTCAAAATTTTTATTTCTAAGAAGAATAATGAAAAAAGAAACACATTTTTCTGCACGCCTATATTTCCTCTAGTCTAACTTCGAGTCTTCCTTTGATCTCTCTCCGCTATCTTTCTTCACGCGTTCATTGGAGTCCTCTCCCTCCCCCTCTTTCAGTATAACCTTTAGTTGCTTAATTTTCAAGCTTTTTTGTAGTAGAAAGAAATTCTTTGATTTAATTGATTTGTTTGGGGGCTGAAGTTTGATACCGAAGATCTGTGCTTAGTTGATAGTAATTCAAGCCAAGGGAGGATACAGAGGCCAAGATGACGACGATGGAGAGCTTGATTGGACTAGTGAATAGGATTCAGAGGGCTTGTACTGCCCTCGGCGACTACGGTGGCGCCGACAATACCTTCTCTTCTCTTTGGGATGCTCTGCCGTCAGTTGCCGTCGTTGGAGGACAGGTCACTTTTATTTTTGTACCGTATTGTGTTTCATTATTCCTTTTATTTTCGGATGGTTGTATGGAGGAATAAATACACAATCTAGAGAGGAAAGAGAGCCGGCGGGAACTTGATAGGGACTTCATAAATGGAGTGACTGGCCGGCGAAATACGGCGAGTTCTGATATTGTAGAAAGAGATTAGCAGATCTGGTGGAAGATTGTCTGTTGAACTGTATTTTGGATTAGTCTTTTCAGTTAAAAATAGGATTTTGGTCTGTTTACTAATTCATCTTAGATTTAGCTTGAAATACAGTTGGATTTGTGATGTTATTCTATAATCGAGTTGTTGCTATTAAATTTTTCTCTGTGATTACTAATTTTTGTTTCAGTTGATTGTAGAGTTCTGGAAAGTCATCGGTTTTGGAAAGCATAGTGGGGCGAGATTTCCTTCCTCGAGGATCTGGTTAGTTGGCTGTCGATATAACCTTTCTGTTTTATTTTATGCATTGAGGTTTAGCTCCTTGAATTTCAGTTTGTTCCTCGGAAAGAAGTCCGTTATGTTTTTTTTCTCAAATTTATCTAAAACCCATTCTGCTTTTCTGCAGGAATTGTTACAAGGCGTCCTCTGGTGTTACAGCTGCATAAAACAGATGATGGACAGCAAGAGTACGCTGAGTTTGCTCATTTGCCAAGGAGAAGATTTACTGACTTTGGTATGTCAATATCTAATTATCTTTTCTTTACTCTGTTGTTCTTTGCCTTCTATTCACCAAGCTTGGTTCTGTGGAAGTCAGTGTTATGTAAGGAGAAGCAGTATGCTTGGATGGGGTATTTAACATCTTCACACACTTTTTAACTCCATTGACTAGGATTCTCATCATGCAGCTTAATTGATTAATAACTTTAAGGTAATTAATGAAGTGGAAAGATTTGCAAATCTTGCAAGATGCTTGATGTCCCTTCTCACACTTAGATGCTTGTCGACCTGAGATTTGGCCATGGCATTAACTTTAGGACATCTTGTCTAACTCAGTAATTTGAAGAACTAATCTCAGCTCTTACCCAAATATTTTGCTTGGAGATTCCTTTTCCTTTTCTCCTTCCTGGGTACTGCAGGTAAAAACATCACACTCGATTTAAGTTTATTGTAATTTTGCTTTCAGTACAGGTTATGGAACAATTGTTGGTTTTGTTTAGAACTTTTGCATGTACAGTTCTCTGTTAGGAGGCTACCCTGCCCAAAAGTACCCACTTACACTATCTGATAAGGTCTTAATCTCATATTTTCTTAACCATATTCTAGAATACAATCTCTTGAATGATAAGGATAGAGACAGAGATTGTAAAAGTTTTCTGGCAGAAAACCTCTACAGTACTCTAAGTGTCAACTTGCTGGATTTGCATGTTGACTATATTAACATTTTCTGGGCAGCTGTGGTGCGCAAGGAAATTGCAGATGAAACTGATAGAATCACAGGGAAGACAAAGCAAATTTCTCCTGTTCCTATACACCTCAGTATCTACTCTCCAAATGGTATGTTTTCATTCTTCAAACGCGAAAAAATCCTGTAAATTCTTATTCCAACCTTTCTGCTTTCTTATGGTTGATATGTTGACTCTTCCAACTTTAGTTCTTGTAATTCATTTATGATGATAATTTTATCTCTGGCTTATGTATTTTTTGTCTTTGCAGTGGTTAACTTAACGCTTATTGATTTACCTGGTTTAACCAAAGTTGCTGTTGGTATGTCTTTTGCATATGTTTATTATTTTTGTCAATTGTTAACTTCAAATATTTTTTGGATTTTTAATCGGTCCAAGGACTCATCTAAACCAGAGATGCTTATTATTCTTTTCAGAGGGACAGCCGGAGACTATAGTCCAAGACATCGAAAACATGGTCCGGTCTTATGTTGAGAAGGTATTGGTCCATTCTTAGATCAAATTAAATTCTGCTGCATTAAATCAATGGTATTTTGCTACTGATGCATATACCATATTACTCAAATGTAGCCTAACAGCATCATCCTAGCTATATCTCCAGCCAATCAAGATATAGCAACATCAGATGCTATAAAACTTGCAAGAGAGGTTGATCCATCAGGTATGCTCCTCATGGTAAATTATAGAAACTAAAAACCTTTTCCATTTTACCACACAGTTGTTATTGCTTCCCTTTTGTTATGAGTACTTTTGCAACTTGTGCAGGTGAACGGACATTTGGTGTGCTGACAAAGCTAGATTTGATGGATAAAGGAACCAATGCTCTAGATGTCAGTTTCATGTCTTATATTGCATAAATAACTTGAAAGACTTTTTACTATTAAAACTTAAATAACATTTACTTCAAAAATTGTAGACAGCAATTTGAGGTTGGTCTTGATACTACTTGTGCAAATGCACATGAAATTTCTGAATGTAAAAAAATTCATTTAACTGCATGAAGCATAAATTTATTCCCCTTGTCTTATCTTTTAATCTGTGTAGTTATGTGTGTAACCATGTCATATTCACTTCCATGCCTTCCCCTACCTGGAAAAAGAATTGGGGAAAGATAAAAAGAAAATCAGTTAATATACTGATTTCAATACTGACTACAAGTGATTCGTCTTATCTTCTGAAGGTGCTTGAAGGAAGATCTTACCGTTTGCAACATCCGTGGGTGGGTATTGTTAATCGATCACAAGCTGATATCAACAAGAATGTTGATATGATTGCTGCAAGACGAAGGGAGCGGGAATATTTTGCTACTAGTCCTGACTATGGACACTTGGCGAGTAAAATGGGTTCTGAATACCTTGCAAAACTTCTTTCAAAGGTATATAACTTAGAGTCATACTTTCACTATTTACTCTTGATTTATTAACTGGAGAGGTAATTATATCAGTGACTATTTGCATTTCAGCATCTGGAGACTGTAATTAGGGCAAGAATACCAAGTATTACTTCATTGATTAATAAAACCATTGAGGAACTTGAATCTGAGATGGACCACCTCGGGAGGCCTATCGCTGTGGATGCTGGGGTGAGTTGCTTGTATCTCAAGCTGTTAATGTCACATGAAATCTATTGTAAAATTACTGAGATAATTGAGATGTTGTGATTGCAGGCTCAACTTTACACTATCTTGGAACTTTGTCGTGCTTTTGACAAAATATTTAAGGAGCATCTGGATGGAGGGTATGAAATCCCTGCACCCTTCTCCTTTTTCAATTTGGTTATCCTTCGTGAGAAAAGCTTTGATTCTTGAAAACTCTTCTCAAGAGTTGTATCTGGATTCCATCTTGAGTTTTTAAACACATAGGGCTTTCAGGATATGGAAATTTGCAGATAATAATGCTTTTCTTCTTTAAGCCAGTTTGCAATTTGTTTTGCATCCTCTCTTGCAATTGCCGCCCAGCTCTTCAAGTGTTTCTTGCCAGTTTATAATATTCTGTCTGGTTTGCATGACCTGGCAGCAACTTTTCTTGAACCAATTGGGTCACGATTTATATTGGTTTTCCCATTTCATATTGCTATTTGGGGATATGTAGTTCCTAGTTATTTGATGTACCGACGATTGCATTATAGTGGAATGTCTTATAAACATAGCTAATTTAAGGATCCTCGTATTAGCTTGGGGGCAACTTGTTAGCTTTCCACGCATCAGAACTATTTGGTTCCTCGGTTTTGTTGGGTTGTTTTAACTAGTCACCAATTATATACACTTCGTTAAATTATCCAGTATCTATTACTGTTTTAAGGTGTTAATAATTTCTGGCAAATTATACCTTAAGTGGTGTGATGTGATTATGTTGTATTTTATGTGCAACTTTCCTTTGTCTGCTTTCATTCTGTCAACTAGTATTTGGGCTTGTTCCATGTAACAGTCGCCCAGGGGGAGACCAGATTTATGGCGTCTTCGACAACAAGCTCCCTGCTGCACTGAAGAAGCTCCCATTTGATCGGCATCTTTCAATACAAAATGTCAGGAAAGTTGTTTCAGAAGCAGATGGTTACCAGCCACACTTGATTGCCCCTGAGCAAGGTTATCGACGGCTTATTGAGGGGGCATTGAACTATTTTAGAGGCCCTGCCGAAGCTTCTGTAGATGCTGTAAGTTGATCACGTATTTATATTCATTGGGTTAATTGGTAATAGTTATTGGTAATATTGTTAATATTGTTTGTTAACCAATGGAACTCTATTTAGGTTCACTTTGTTCTAAAGGAACTTGTAAGGAGGTCGATTGGAGAGTGCCAGGTACGATCAACACCTAGTTATCTGAGTTGCATTTTTCTTCTGTTTCCAGTATTTAATACTTCTTTTCCTTATTGTTTAACAGGAGTTGAAGCGGTTTCCAAGTCTGCAACAAGCAATAGCTGCAGCTGCCAACGAGGCCTTGGAAAGGTTCCGAGATGACAGTAAGAAGACTGTTGTCAGATTGGTGGACATGGAATCTTCGTACCTGACAGTGGATTTCTTCAGGAGACTTCCCCAGGAAGTGGAAAGGACTACTGAGAAAGGGGGTAATCCACCTGGTGGTAACACATCTGCTGCCTCAAATGTGGACCGTTATGCTGAAGGTCATTTCAGGAGAATAGGATCAAATGTGTCTTCATATGTCAACATGGTATCTGAAACTCTCAAGAATACGATTCCGAAGGCAGTGGTTTATTGTCAAGTTAAAGAAGCAAAACAATCTTTATTGAACCACTTCTACACTCTAATTGGGAAGAAAGAGGTATTCATTCCATCTCCCTAATGTTCTAATAGCATTACCAGAAGAGTTCATTTTGCAATTTGAAAATCTGGACACGTGGATGTACTTTTAGACTAATCTTATATATATTTGACCTAGAATAATATATATGAGTGCCGAATATCCCTTCTATCCCAACTCTGTGACCGCCCAACAAGGAAAAAAAAGAAAAGAAGCAAAGAACTTAACAGACTTCTCAAAAGTATCTGAACTTCAGGCGAATCAGTTCTTGAGGAAAACCTTTAATATTAGAAGGAAGAGATCTGCTTCTAGAACCCAACTTTCATCGTGTGTGTTGTTATATATAATGGAATACTTTAGGCCACATTATGATCTTGCAGATTTTGTTCTTCAAGGACATGAATTCACATGTATACTGTTATAACTTTGTTTACTTAATTTGAACAATCTTTTGATTTCGTATGTGGTATTTGCTGTCAGGATGCTGCTTTGTGTGTAATGATTGTTTCAGTTGCTCCTCTGTTTAATGTTAGGATTACGTGTAGATGTGATTTCCCTTGTAATCTGGTTCCTATATCTAATCCATGGAGGCGGTCTAGAAAGATGAAGGAAAACCAATGTTCGACCATGTAAAGTTTTGTCTTACTAGATATTAGCCGATTTATGTACATCATTCTGTAGATCTATCATTGTCTGAGTATTAGGACTAAGAGATGGGAAGGTCTTGAAACAAACTATGCTTTCGATATTAAGTAATGTATGATGTCCAAAGAACCATTTGAATAATGTGAATTGAAGCTCTGGTATAATTCAATGGTATGTCTATTGTCTAATGGTTCAGGCCAAGCAGCTGTCGGAGTTATTAGATGAAGATCCAGCATTGATGGAGAGGAGGCAGCAATGTGCCAAAAGGCTTGAATTGTACAAGAAAGCAAGAGACGAGATTGATTCTGTGTCATGGGCTCGGTGATAGTAATTGCGCCTTCGCGCAATGTCTTGTATCATAGTATTACTCGATATGGGAGTGGAATTCTTTCTGATTGTGGGATTGATTAACACAAATTCATCATTGTTGTACAATTTATTCTTACAGAACTCTAATTTTGCTAGGTTTTGTTGTGTCCACTTTTACGTGCCTTTATCTTGATATGCTTTGTATATTATTGCCATATCAGTATTGGTTTACGTCATATTTTGAGTTGGATCTCTACGGCCCTAAAATTTTGTTCTGTTGGTGTACCTCATGCCCTATGTTTTGGTTTCTTATGAAAAAAGAAGTATCATTTGAAATTGCTTGAATTTTTTTTAGTTGTATTTTCGCAGCTTGATATTGCCGAGAGTCAAAACGGATTTATTCTCTGCCATTCTTTTCTTTTGTTTTTTTTTTTTTGATAATCCAGGTTTCTAAGCTAAGTTTAACTATTCCTGTACCCCATAATCTTTGCCCCTAAGCTATGGAGTATGTAAATCGCGAATGTGCACGAATTGGGTTCCAGGTTCCCAAAGCTCCTGTACACTACTGCGCACAAGGGATTTATTCCAAACTGATTGTTTCATTATATCCCCTCAAATATAGTTCCTAGGTTCTCAGCAGGAGTTGAGTTTTCACCCTGTCGCTGGCAGCGAGAGTACCTTGATTATTTTACCAGCTCGTATATGCCCGGGGGGACTGGATGACTCCAGTGAAGTTTGAACGCTTAACTTTTGGGTTGAGGGCCAAGCCTCTTGCCAGTTGAGCTGGCTACCTTTGGCTTCTTTTCTTTTGTTGGGACGACTGCATGGGAACTGTGATGTACGGGGACTACTTTCACATGTCTCCGCTTTTTGCATGAAGCAGCAGCTAGACCACAATTTGTCAAAGGGGGGAGAGGAATTAAAAAATGGGTTAATTTCACTTTAGTTTTTTCAATTTAGGGACAGTTGCCAATTGAATATCAATATTCAATTCTTTTGAAATTGACGGGGTAAATTTTACTCTCTGGTACAATAATTTTGCCGGAGTCAGTAAATGTCCAATCTACCCTTCCACTTAAGATTGAAAGTTCAATTTTACCCTTTTATGTAAAAGATGCATAGAAGTAATATATATATTTTTTTGCCACTTCTCCCTTAGTTTCTTCTTCCTCCCCACAGGCCTCAGCTACACTATTGCAGGCGCCGGTACCACTGCCTCTATGCCCCCTCTCTCCAGCTGCCCCATTCTTCTTCTTCCCCTCAGGCCGCCTCTTTGTCCCCTCTCCCCCGCCACCCCCTTCTTCTTCTTCTTCTTTTCGCACAGCTACCGTTGCCTCTCAGCTCCCCCGCTACCTTTACTCTGTGACCATCACATCCTCCTTCCCATCTGCCCCCTTTCTTCTTCCCCACCCACATAGTGTCGCCTCTCTACCCCCACCCTCTTCTTTGCCATTGTCGCAGAGGGGAAAACAAAAAGAGAAGCAGTATGGGCATCAACACCACCCGCCGCTGCAACCATCTCCGTCAACCACCACAATCAATCACAAATGTCTGCCACAAGAACTGGGGCAATATAGGCAGCGGGTGGAGGAGAAGAGAAGAAGAGGAAGAAGTAGTGCGTTGGAGGAGCTGTTGAGGAGAAGTATCACCGGTGGTTGTGGAGGTCGGCGAGGAAGCTGAGGGAGAGAGGAAAGAGGAAGAGGCAAAAAATAGAAAATAGCCAGCTTTATTATTTTTAATTGATTTTTTTATGGTGGATAAATTATAAATTGTCTTTTAATTTGAAGTTTGTCTTCTTTTTTTTTTAAAATATGGCTAAAAGACTATTGTACCCCTATGACATGTGGGCCATAAGTTTTTGGGGCCAAATTTTCCACTGCCATTCTGATTTTATCCCTTGACAATTCTGTGTTCAATTGAAAGCATCCCTACACTTCAGGACACTAAATAGAATTAACCCAGTGAATTCTTTCCGGCTATTTCTTATTTTCATCCCTTTGAAACATAATCAGATGCTGAGACGCAGAAATAATGCGGACTTTACAATTAGAAATTTGACATCTCCAAGGTATTGATATTTGATATTACATCGTAATCTGAAAATTTGAAGAACCCCCTCCCCCGCCCAATTTCTTCATCTTTGATTCACGCACAAGCATGTAGCAGGAAAAGCGCTACTACGTTACAGAATGAATTTGAGAGGCCAACTCTGTAGAGATGAGAGCATACTACAAGAGTTTCATTATTTAGAGCCCTCCAATCGACAACATGCAGCCGATCACTAACCAAATGACTTAAAATATAGTTCACAAGATTGAGCTAATCGAATTCCTTTGGATGTTAAATTCTACTAAGCAGTATATGAGAAAAGAATGGATTATAAATTCCCTACTTTGGCCAAAGAAATTTTAGCTTTTGCCTTTTTCTTACAAAAAGGAATAACAATTACTGGTTAAGGTTGAACATATATTGGCTACGAGTTCTGTTCTAGCTCTTCTAAAGCTGCCCACAACTTTGAGTCTTCGAAATCTTTGATAACAAAAGTTGCCCCTGCTTCTGTCAGTAATTCTTCTGGATTCCTTGTAGCTAAACCTAGTACTGGCATCCCAGCTGCTACCCCGGCTTTTGTTCCCGATTTTGAATCCTTGGAAAGGCAAAGAGACAAATATTAAGCAGCGCAAGCTGTGCATATTGGATTAAAGGAAAGCTAGTCTGTTTAGATCAAACCTCAAAGACAAATGCATGTTTAGGTGAAACTCCTAGTGCTTGAAGAGCCTTTAAGTAGGGGTCTGGGAAAGGCTTTGCTCGTTCACATTCACTTCCAATAATTAGCAATTCAAAGAAATTGGTAAGGCCCAGCATAGATATAATTAGCTCAGCGTTTTTTCTGGGAGCATTAGTAACAGCAGCTCGTCTCAGACCACAATCTTCAATCCATTTGCACAACTTGCCAAGGCCACGCACTGGTTTCAGTTGTTCTGAAGCCAATCTGTAAGTTCCCACAAAATTTTAGTTGTGATGGGGTTCTCAAGTTCTAAAATACACAGGTCTTTATCATTCATCTCAAGTAAGGCTGATCGTGTTATAGATGGAGAGAAAAATGTAAACTAAAAATGAAGAGGGATGCTGCTGAAAGGAAACATAATTATGACAACGTAAAAAAGATGACTAGTGAACTGCGATCGAGTAGTTGCATCAGGTCTTTGAATGTTTGTCTCAAACTATGGATTGATTTATCAGACCACGAAATTTGGTTCTGCATCTAGTTTGATTTTATTTGCTATCAGCACTAAGAACTCACAACTATAATAAATCGATACCTGCGAAACATATCTTCCTTATCCTCCATAAACTTCATAGCTCTATTGAATTCCCAGTCTGGAAAGAGGACATGACAAAGTTCATCATTGTGCATTCCACTGATATTCTTAGTGAAGAACTCCTCAGTTATTGGCTCCCCTCCATTGAAACCTACCTATAAGACATTTGATAACGTTTTGGCAACAGTTAGTATTTTCCAAGGGAAACAAGAAAAAGGAGAGGAAGAATAAAGAAAGTAAACTGCAAACCTACCTTTAAGACATTTGACATGTTAGAATGTCTTTGGGAAACAGATACAAATTTCCAAGGGAAACAAGAAAAAGAAAAAAGGAAAAAAGGAGAAGCAATTTAAGCTCTTGAAGCATTTCCCTGAAGGCATAATAGTGTATAGGATCTGAATCACACAGTGTGCCATCAATATCAAACAGTACGGCTTCCAGAGGAGCAAGAAAAGAGAGGGAACGCTTGCTTCAGAAACATTGAACTGTTGTTAGTGCTGCTAAAGATCACAAACATAAAAGAACTATGGGGAAAATTCAAACTTCTTCAAACACTGCTGAAAAGGGAAATTTTCAACCATGAGAGACGCTTAAGGCAAGCATGCTTGCAGCTTGATGTATAAAGATTGTCCTGAAAGCCAAACACGATATGCTACATGTTCAAAAGAAGCCGGACACGGAGAAGAAAGGATAGAGATTGATTTGTCATCGAGGATGAAAGTAGATATACTGTGAAGGCAAAACATATCTTAGGAAATACTATTTGTTAAAGGACTACTACTCAATTGGATATAGTGTGATGAAAACCAATTACATAGAAAAGCTGTGTAAATGATGCGTTGTAATCTTAGCAGATACCTTGTTGTTTGGGAAGTCAAATTTTCCAAGACAGGTTCCAAAGGGCCATGGCTTTGATGATTGTAAAGCAACTCCAATATAATCATGAAAACAATAAAATGGATTGGTCCTTCTTATCATTCTTCCCTTAGAAATTCCCTGTTTGATTATTATTCTAAGACTACTAAATTTGATGCATTTGAGATCACTGTATGGGCATAAATATAGAGCTCCGATGTTTATCAGAGATGGTTATTTGTTTGCAGTGCCCGGAGCAGCATTCCTTTGCTATTAGCAGGACTTGAGCATGAAAGAATAGCTTAATAATCAGATCATACATTGAGCATCAACTGTGCGGAGTAATTCTGGATCAGACTAATCATTAATTTCTCTAACAACAATATGCTACCAGACCCTTTTTTCCCCCTTTGCAGCCTAAATTTATAGGCAGCAAAGAGAAAAGCAAACAGTTTCTTCGTCCCACATGCATTTCTCAGTAAAAGCTGATTCAACAAAAAATATGCCCCATTGGAGCACACAAGAAAAGAAGCACAAATTTTCACCTTTGCATTGGTTGAGAAATTGATGAAGTCGGCATCTCTAGAGAAACGCTAACGACATAACTGTAAAGATTACTCTTTCTATAAAATGGTGTGCAGTATAAGTGGGTTTTGGACTTTTTCTTGAATATTGGAGAGAGAGAAAATCTGAAGACCAACAACGCTTGGCATAGTCCAAAAACAATGTTGCTGATCAGGGCTTCAGAATGTGAGAGCCAGAGACTCTACGGAAGCTCTCATTCTTTTTCTTTTTTCTCTTCTTTCATTTTATATCTGTGGATGGTGGGGTTTGTGGCTGTACTGTTTCAACAGCCCACAACCCACCGGCCACCACTTTGTTTGATTATATTGGGGAAGGCTCGGAGGACGAAGGACAGCATCAAATAATAGAAGATTAGCATTTTTTCTGATGTTCTATCTGAATGCTCTTCAAATTATGCTGTATTTTTTCCGGCTCAGATTCTTTGCAATATTCTATTATAAAATTCTCAATTATAAATTGAAAGAATAAAAAGATAAAGTATAAAATCTAAACATAAGCTCTAAAAAACTCAATTATAGAAATGCTACAAAGAGATTTATAACAAATCATTACAAAGGAACTTGAGCGCTTTCTTTCTGTTAACATTTTCAATAAATCAATCTTCTAGTGTCAACATTTGAGGCGTTAAATTTGAACTCAATCTCAATTTAAGAATTTTTATTTTGAATCACGAAAGGATGTATTTATTTTGAATAAAGATGTGAAATTAAATATAAAATTTATTTAAATTAATCTATATAATGAAGATATATCCAACGTTATGTTTCCCTATAGACATATTTCATCTTAAAAGCCAAAAAATAAAAAGAAAAGAAAAAGAGCTACTTAAAGGATTAGTAAAACAAAATATTGAAAATTTTCCAAACACAATTTCGTCTGAATAATTCAAAGATAAAAACAAAAAGATATAGCAACAATTCTAGTTTATTCATGATTATACCACAAATTGAGATATAATGACCAAAACCATAAGAAGTAGCAACTGAGGTTTGATGAGTGGCACAAAAAAATTTAATCATAATAATAAAATAAAAATATAAAAATCCTCATCTTTGCAACCTGGATTCTGCCATGACAAGATGAGTGGCAAAAATAATATAGGATGATAACTAAAGGGTGAATTACTTTTAAGAGAGGATGTCCAACTCCAACTATGATGCAATTTTTTGTATTGCATTTGGAAAAATACATCCTTAAAACTCTAAGGTTATGGCAAGACAGTAATTCTTTACTCTGGGAATCACATCCCCTCTCCGACATATCAGACAACACAAAAAAAAAAAAAAAACACCGAGGTGTTGGTCTTGGGTCTTTGTGGATGGAAACATGGGCTTCCATAGAATATAGATACTTGGTCTTGAATTTCCAGCATATGTGGGCCTCTAACGTGAGTTAGACTAGGCCTAGATGTAAGAAAAGTAAAGAAAGCCGCCACCAGCCCACATGGAGTTTTTTTCTTTTCTAATATTTTGCAAACTATAAAAGCCAGAAGAGCCCCCTCCATTAAGGCATTGTTTGGGCTGGCTTCGGCTGCGTTTTACGTGAGAATGAGCGGGACCTCAAACGTCTTGCAGCTGTTGCAGATTCCTTATACTGCTCTATTATTTCGACGCTCCAAGGTTTCTAAAGGTCTCTACTCTGTCTTTCTATCGTCTCTCTTTGGATTTTTGTTAGTGCTCTTGATTTTGGCGGTATTTCAAGTTCTCCCTTGTTTCGGTTAAATGTTCCATGGCAATTCTGAATTTTTATTGGGAATGTAGTTCTGTTTTTATTTTATAATTTTCTCCTCAGTTTTGGTTCTGATTTGGTTTCTTCATTTTACATTTTTTATACTGTTATTCTTATTCCAGTCTTAGTTTGAGCAGTTGATCTTTCAGCCTTTTTCTGCTTCAGTTTTCTTGCTATCTTCACTGTCTTATAGTTCTAACCTGAATTTGCAGGTGTATCTTCACTGGGTATATTTGAATACCCAGCATCATGCTTGTGTAAGCATATCCAAACTTCTACTTATGAAGTTGTACAAGGAAGCTATTTACCAACTTCAGATGCAAAACAACAAACTAGCATAAAGGTAGTTCCTTTGCAAAAGATTTTCTTTGTACGGAAATGATTTTTCATTTGTTTGGTTGAGACATATTTCTTTTTGGAAAGCTTTACTAGTGTTGATATCTGATGGTATCCTACCTATGTCACCTATAGGATCAATGTGTTGTACGCCAATCTGGAATGATGGATTATTTTTTCTTCATTCTGATTCAAACTTCGAAGAATTCTTAGCCCTATGCATTTTTAGCTGACCTTTTTCTAAGATAAGCCAATTAAGCATTTCTGTAGTTATTAAAAGGAGCTCTTGGTTTGTCACTAGAGATTTGATGTTCCTTGTAGAGTTTCTAGAGCTTTTATGTTCTTTTCTCTTTCCTTTGTTTAGTTGGAATTTAAGTGGAATAGTTATTCTCCTTTCTCTTTTGCTTTCAGTGCTGTGCATAAACCTAGATTTTGGTTTCATCTGTATGTTTTGGCTTGATTTATAATTTTCCTCTCATTAGAAAGAAAGATCTAGTGGAGTTAATAATGTTGGAGCATTTCAAAAGCTGCCTATGGTGATGCCATATGTAGATATTCTATATTCAGCATTGAGGAAGGCAAAGAGGGTCTCACCTACAAAGGGTAATTAACTGATCCTTTTTTCTATGACCTGCAGTTTTCCAACATCTTTGTTACCCATTCGATCGTAATGCGGGTCTTGGTATCAATTATTTTGTAGTTTAAACATTTACAGGAATTGCTAATGCTGCTAAACGAGAGAAGAATAGAGGTGCAAAACAGCTTGATGCGCTGATGAAGGTGAATTCTCAACGTAGTAATGATCTCAGCTTATTTACCTTGATCTCATAGGAAACAAAAACTCAAGATTGCATCTTTGTTTGCACAGGAACTTGCTCTTCCCCTCAGGACATACAAGGAAAACTTCCCGAACAAGAAACATTTGCACCCTTATGAAAGATCGTTGATTGAGTTAACTCTTGGAGATGGAAACTATGAAGAGGTAACTCTTAGTTAACTCTTCTAAAGCATGATTTTGGTACTTCACCACTTCACTGTTTAAATACTCTGCATAAATTTACTTGGCAGATAAACTTTTTCAGATATGTCTAGAAATTGTATTATGAATCTGATAATCCTTGTTAGTCTTACCTTTTTGTTGAACTTCTGCATGAATTGTTAATGACACCTATTCTCTACAAAATTAATTGTGTTTCTTTGTGATGGATTCTTGTTTTGACTATTCTACACAAGCAATGCATATATATTCCAACTTTGTTCATCGAAAACCCTTTCATAACTCACATTTCTATGATTTTATGTTTCATTTATTATCTTATGCTTGATAGGTGTTGGCAAAGGTTGAAGGCTTAAGGAAGAAGGTGGTTACAGTTGGGAAGGAACATGCTGCAATTTGTGCTAAGGTTGTAATTTAGCTTAGCAGAATAAGCAACTTTCTTTCTAGGTGGTGTGGATGACGGTCTTTGCTCTTTCAAAGCATAAAATGTATGTTACTAGCAGCTGGATTAACATTTTAGCTTGAATCAGATGTGGTCAGCAGAACTACAGCAAGCCTCATAAAATGTTCTCTCTTATTTTGGTATTTCTGATACTTTTAAAGCTTTGCTTGTTGGTATATCCAGCTGACACTGCAGTATCTTCTTGAAATTGAAGAAGTGTCAGTGGAAATATGGTGGATACAGTATCCAGGGCTTCATGATCAGTTGAATTGCAGAAAACTTAAGAGTTCAATGCTTAAGAGTATAGGAAAAATGGTTGATCCAGAATTGCTTAGTTATCCATTTTTCTCAATTTTCTTATACTTCTCCTTTGTTGCACACAATCCTAGTATGATCAGAAGATGCTAAAATTATGCTGGTGTGGTTTCCATGATAACAATGGCTCCTAGATAGAAGATTTAGATTTGGTTGATTGAACTCAATGGGCAAAGAATATAATTCTGGTTATGCACATTAAGGGACTATATTGGCTGTAAAATGTAATTTTGTTAACAAGAATTACTACTGAAGATTCTCAACATCATTCTGAAGTAACAACCATTTATTAGGGATAATAGTGTTGCTTAAAAAAATCTCCTTATCTTTTTTCTTAGGTATAACATGGTCCCTGTCTAACCCTATGAAGTAGCATCCATGATTATTCGTGGCTAGAATAAAATGTTTAGTTTCACAAACTCTCTTCAGAAATAGCATGGCTGGTAGGGATTGCGTAGGCTTCTTTTCTTCCTTAAACTAGGTTCTATGAAGTTGAAAGCTCCAGATCTCATCTAATAAGTCAGTTCAAAAGAAGGAGTTGTTTTAGAACACTCCTTTCTGTATAGCGCTACTAGAAGTCAACTTATTCACCGAGAACTTAAACATTGTATTTTTCTTGACTTATGTCATGTACCTAAATGAAGAAGTTGATGAGCTTCATTGAAATTTTCTGCATTGGATGTTTCAGGATGTAGACATCTACAGAACTGTCATTTTTCTTTTCATTTGAGAAGTATAGGTCATGACTTCCTTCAAAGGAGATTGATTTATCTGGAGACTCTGGAAGATGGAACTTTCAGAAAATTTTGGTGCTTGACAGGACACTAAAACATGTTTGCTTTTATAAACCAATGGAATGTGATAGCTTATTAAGCTGATCTAGTATTTGTATTTTTCCTGCTGCTCTTAAACTTGTTTATTGGCTTTTGTTATTGCTTTCTGTAAATTTGGAAATTTACCCACCACTGCCGTCTTATGGGTTTTCGGTGCAGTCAGTGTCAAAGAGAGAAGCAGAGGAGCGATTGGTTGAGGTATGCTACTAGGATACCTGAACTCTTAATATGCAATCTTCTCATTTCTTACTGGCCATCCTTTTGCCACAGGGAATGAAGAAACTTGAAGAAATATTCCATCAGGATGGAAAAGTTGTTGATGAATTGTTAAACGTCGCCAAGGTAATTGTTAGTTAAAAGCACAAGCATTTAAGCAAAATATCACTGGGAACTCCAATAATGCATATGCTATTTGCATTTAGGTGCATGGCTGTTAGATATTTTATCGTTACCATTCTTATAAAGAGAATCTACACTCTGGTGATTCCATCATTTAGCTGTCACTTAGCTTTAAAGAGTCTTCTATTTCATTGAGCTCATTTTCTTTTTGGGATATATTTTATAGCCTGCTTTCTATTATATTTTATACTTTCCATGGTTTCCAGGATTTGACTACTGATATCAGTGTATGGTGAATTGTTTAAAATGAGCACCTTGTATTCAGCTAAGCTTATATGTTTAAATACTTAAATTTTTTACTTGTAGCCTTAAGTTTAGCAGAATTATAAGTCAACACGTATATGCTTAGTTCAAATGAAAAGCTCAGAGTAAGCATATGACATGTTCAGTCTACACTCTTTACCACTTGTGTTCTGCTCTAAATAATTTCCTGTTCCCTCTCAATGGCAAATAGAAGATGGAAGGCTGTGAGTAAGGATTTTGCCATTTAATTAAGGGAGCTTGTTGGTTGGTTCTTGTTTAATATATTTGTCATTTCTCATTGATGCTTATAAAAATATAATAGAGAATATCACCTTAACTAATGATTATCCCTGGCATTAAGGATTTCTGGTAAGTTGTTCGAGTTGTTATATGATTGCAGACATTACGAGCAATGCCAGTAGTTGATTTAGAAACTCCAACTCTCTGCCTTGTTGGGTCTCCTAATGTAGGAAAGTCATCTTTGGTCCGTTTACTATCAACAGGGAAGCCTGAGGTAAGCACTCAGATGAATTTTCCATTTATTTTTTTAATTAACTTTCCTGTCCAATTTTAATTATTATCTTGATGTGGGCATCTAAAATACGCTAAAGTTTGTTCTGATATTTAATTATGAACTTCTCTGAGTTGGAGAATGGGAAATAATACTAGTGAATTTTGGTTTAATCACAAACTGGAGGGAACATTTCGAAACTGTTGGTTTCACAATCTGATTCTGGATTCTCCTCCTCATTGAAGTTAGAGATATAAAATTCCACTAAATCATAAGAGCTGCATTCGGGTGAAGATATAATGAATTCATGCTATCAGTAGTGTACTTGCTGACAGCTCTAGTTAGTACGATTCTTCAAGACCAGGTGCTGACATGCCTTGTTAATTTTGGCTGTCATTTTCTGAACTCATGATAATTGCATTGATGAGGCAAGTTGATGCCTCTGCAAAGTGATATTCTTTTAAATTTGGAGAATGTAATGAATACATTCCCCCGTGGTTTCTGCATAATCCTTCTAAATTGCATGCTGCAGAGAGAACTTGACTATTTTAATGCTGTGTGTTTGACATCTTGTTTGTGTAGCAACTGTTTGAATGTCTGTGTGCTGAAAGGAGGAGATGAAATGGGGTCTTCAGGATAGTGTAATTGTTTTTGTTAGGAAAGATAACTGCAATAACAAATAACCATAACCCTTTGTCCTGCTCTTTTAATTGTCTCAGATTTGCAATTACCCATTCACAACCAGAGGAATTCTGATGGGTCATATTACTTTGAGCTACCAGAATTTTCAGGTTAAGTATCTAAATTATTATTTTCTTTTCTTTTCTTTTTTTTTTTTGGGAGTCTTTGTTATCATGTTGTCTATCTCATTGGTTGGTCTCAGGTAACAGATACTCCTGGTCTCCTACGTAGAGATGATGGTAAGACACTTGTAGGAACAGAATTTGGATTGCTTGATTAAAAGTTTAGTTGCTTGATTTTGTCAACTTAGAAAGACAACCAATAGTCATTCTGGGCCTAACGCATGATTCTTCGACATCATGGGAAAAGCATTTTTCAATAGTCCCATTGATTGCTTTATATATGATTGCTCCATTTTTGAGAAGGAAAGGTTTTCAAAATTTTTGGATAACTAAATAATAGTTTTAATTTGAGGGCCAACTGCTTCATTGTAAGCAAAATATAGCACAAGATATTGTGTAATCCAAAGATTTGGATGAGGAGGTACATAATTTTCAAAAACCAATTAATGATGACAGCAAGTTCAAAGTTATCATAAGAAAATTTTTATTAGAAAGTTTAGAGGATTGATATTATTTGGCAACTCTGATTTTATTTATCATAAGAAGATCTTTAGGCTTGCAATCACGTCTTCACTGCATGAACCTGCAGAAGAAAGGAATAATTTGGAAAAGTTGACGCTAGCAGTTCTCTCTCACTTACCAACTGCTGTACTCTATGTTCATGATCTCTCTGGAGAATGTGGTACCTCACCTTCAGATCAGGTATATATCATTTAATTCATTACCTCATAAATTCTGAAATTGTGGTAACTTTTCTGAGGGTTGCCACTAGTTAGAAGAAGAGAAAGAGAAAGGGGGGAAAATTTGCTGAACTCTGTTGGAACTACACTGTATTTTTTACTGGTTCTGTAGGCTGGCATATGGTGTAGCCAACTAGCACCTGGGTCATATAGGCTAAATTCATTAAAGGATTGATAGTTAATGGAAAAATTGATTATAAAAAATTTACAGTGTTCCAAGATTGGTTTTAGGGTCACACAAGCTTTTCTTGCCAAATGAGATGTAAAGCAATGAGTCATTATGACAAAAATGAATAGTTTCCTGTAATATGATAGTCTTTATACTTTTTTCTTTGTATTTTTTTTAATTGCACTGCATGATATCTCTCTATATACAAAAATTACAACATTCTTGAGACCAGGACTAGGAGATATTGCCTCTCTCAAATTGCTCTTAGGAGTTCTTGTAATTTACTAGATTCAAATGCCACGTATCTAAGTTTAAGTCTCTTTTTTCTCATTGGAGGAAAAAAAAATGCTGATTCAAACATGTATTCAATAAAGCAATTAGAAAAATTCAATCAGAAGAACTCTTATCATTCATTTCCCATTTTCATTTAAATTTGATGACTTAGTTTACAGGAAGACTATCTTTTTATGCAGTTTCTTATCTATAATGAGATGAAGGAAAGGTTTGCTGACCATCTTTGGCTTGATGTTGTATCAAAATGTGATCTGCTGCAAGAATCCCCTGTATTCTTCATAACCGAAGATGGTAAGAATGATGATCTTGAGCTGGCTACGTATCGAAAAGTGGGGCCTAATGGAGCCATACGAGTATCAGTCAAGAGTGAAGTTGGAATTGATGAGGTAATGTTCTGTTTTTCTTTCAATGGTTTCTCTGCATGTGATCTCCTTTTGGCTTGTACTTGTGCTTGAGCCAGTTTCCCTGGAACATTTTAGTGATTTCTCTCTGAAACATAGGACTAGTAACTTAAGCATGGTGGTTTAAGAAGTTGTCATATTTACATCCTGTTATTTAAACATTTCAAACAATATTTGCAAAAACCCTATTGGAATTTCCTATATCTTTGCAATGTGGACCACAAATATGAGGACTCTTTACCTGCACATGCGGGTCTGTTTGCTGTACTAAATTTAATGTCTTGGCGTAGAATATTTTGCACCATTATCATACTTTTTTTATTCAGGAGTTTGCTCATTACCAAGGGGGGGTACTGTCTTTTTCTCTCATTACCACATAGGCTTCCTTTAAAAAAAAAAAAGGAAAAAAGGAAACTTGGAATATTGCTTATCATGATTAATAAAAATTGTGCCTTTCTGATTTGCTTATTGCTTAGAAATCAAGAAAGCAATATAACAGGAGCTACCATTTAAAGTTTATTGTACGGGAAGGATCTGGAGAGTGTAGGCAACTCATGAAACCGTATAAACTCCTCTCATTTATTTAGGTTGAACTTATTGTGGTTCATTGTACTAGTACATGTGCATTCATTTTTCTTTGTTCTTATCTTTTCCTTAAAATCCATAAAAATGGTGATCACGAAACCTTTATTCTATGTTTATTCTTATCCTCTTATGTAAATTTAAGAGGACCATCATCATCTGCTACCTGATTGTTCTGATACTATTGCAGTTGAAGAGTAGAGTGCATGAGTTGCTTGTTTCTCAATCAGCAATGATCCAAAACCAAAAGAGCGACCAGGAAAATTTGGAAGTGTCTTAAGCTTTCCAGAACCTTCCAATATCCTGAGTTGAACTATCGAGAAAGAACCTGAGAATACAGGTTTGAAGCAACCGATGTTGATGTTCATGCTGGAACTTCAATAGCTACTCCAGAACCATGGTGCAAGCTACTCCTTGGGGCTAGGTTCCAAATGAGCATACTCTTGCCCCCTGTGAGTGTGGTGTTTGAGTTTCCAGCTACTCAATTTTATCGAGGGCACTTCTTCGAGTTCTCAAGCCTTGTGGTGGTTTGATGTATTGCTGGTCCTCCATTATCTATTCTAAGAAGTTTACATGCATAATTATGTAATATCGTCTTACAAGTCATACAGAGCGAATGTAATTGGCTCTCCTTTTATTTACCAAATAAAAGAAGCTAATGAAATCTGCCTTTTCGTTTTTTCTTGTTTTCAGCTAATGAGTTTTTGCCTGATAATTAGACAAAAGTTTCACTCTATACTTCTGAAATGAATTAGAAGCTTCATTTTCAAGTATTGTGGATCAACATTGTAAAAGATATTTCTGCTGTAGTAGTATGAGTCTGTAACTTATATTTTCAATGCCGGATAGACGGATGGTAGAATAAACTTAAAGGCAAACGGCTTCGCGAGGGGCTAAGAATGACACATGAATCCTTCCGTCTGGTAACATAGATAAAGTCATTTTGTATTTCCGCTGCATATGCCGTTCTGGTTAATCAGAACTCTACTCTGCAATTCTTATGACTTGTTCTCAATGGTTTAAAAAAAAAAATTTGTAATTTTTTTAGTAAAAAATTATTCTCAATTAATCATTCATTTTCATTTTAGTTTAAATAAATTTTTAAAAATTTATTCTTGAAAAATTAATATGAAGGTTTTTCTTAAGGTAGACGTTTTTTAAAATAATTTTTACTTATTGAAATTTAAAAATAATAATATTGTTTTAGTTTTAAAAAAACTTTCTCATGAGCATATTTTGTTTTTCAACACTTAAAAAAAACTTCATCGATCAGAGCAAGCCCATACTCAATAAAGGAATCCTCATATTCCATATTGCAGTAGGTCAAAAGAGCCACAATCAAATACGTTTTAAGAAATACGGCATATAAAAGCGACTTTTTGGCCAATAAGAGCCAAATCGGTCTGTGGAATACACTCCCCAGCAATAGGAATATTCTTAGGTCTTTCAAAATTGCAACACTCTTCGTTTCTCCCGTGATGGGAAAGGGTAAAAAAATCAGAAAGACGCTCGGCATCCTTGGCGCCAAGAGACCAATTAAACTGCTTGCCTCAAACTCCATCAAATATCCTGGACTGCCTGGAACAACTGGGAGTAGATAAGCATACCAAACTTTCACATTACTAATCTAACCATATATACAACATGGCATCCAACACCAAGAGATTCCACCTTAGGTCCTCAGCACCACCATTCTCAGTAAGACCTACTCAATTGTGGAAGCTTCTGAAAGTTGCTGAACTAGGTGAATGCTGAAGTTTCCAATATCACATTAAAATCAACTAAGATCGACCAAGTCACTTCCAAGTCCTTAAAAATAATTTCATTAATTTGGTTGATTCCAATATCAGATATAGGTTCAATGGGCTGCTCGTCACCATCTATTGAGGGGATGCTGATCAAAGGTTCTCTTGTGAATTCATCTGAAGAACACAAGAGCAACAAAATCAGATCAACAAACAAATAGAATAAGGTAATTTCTTTACAAACTTCTTTACCTCATAATCTAGCGCTTACAAAATCCTAAAAGTGGAAAGACCCCTGTATTTGCGTTTCCAATTAAACTAGGTGTAATAGCATGCCGGACACTTATTTTTCATTTCACTGACAAGTAATGGAACACCTTTGTGCCACAGCTCACAAGATTTTCAAACCAAACAAATCCAATCACAGTTTCTATGCATCCAAAAGAGTTAGTAAGTCCTGAGATTGCACAACCAAATCAAAGATAAGATTACCAAACATTGTACTGAATGAAGTTGGAGGAGGAGTAGCCATGAAGTTCAGGCCAATATAAAATCCAATTGTAAGTACCACTGTCACTGTTAAATAAGCTGGTACAGCCAATGCCCAATACCTGAAAATGTAAGACCAACTTTTTAAACAACTGCTAATTATAAGCTGTATGCTGCTAGAGACAACAGGGGGAAATGTGTTGAAAATGCATTCAAGTCTCAGAGCTAGGATTTAGGAACATATTAGGGGGGGAAACCAATGTTTCTAAAGGATATATGGGAAAAGCAGCTGCTTTTCAAATTTTTGAGAATTGTTCCCAACATCTATTCATATCAGGCTTGCAAAGAAGACCTTTTATAGAGCATACTGCAAGGTTCTAACCATTTTAACACATTAATTTGAGTAGGAAAGAGAGAAACAACCCTTCTCATTTAATTTCATTTTTCTCTGAATGGCGACTCATATATTTGGGTTTACATTACACATTGTCCTGTGTAACTGAAGTTTCCAAAAATCTTGAAGCCCAGATTCAATTTTTTCCATGCTATCATTCCCACTCAAAAAAGACCTAACTGTATTCAACAGATTCAAACAGCAATGGAGTTCATAAATTCATACTCATTAAGATTTGTCAATTCTTGGATCAGTTGCTAAAAAAGGTATCTTTACTGAATTTGAAGTCAGGCAAATCAAGAAATTATATGTAAATTAAAATTTGCAATGCAATAAGCCTGAGAGTCTGCAAGGCTTCGTTTAAGGATTTCCATACATTCATATTTGAAACATTCAATTATTTAACTAAACACCAAGAGATTAATTGTCACGAGTTCATGCACAGTAGAAAAATAGTAATGAGAACAAAGTTATCCATCTTACTTACCTACTTGGATAGTAGAAGATCCCAACAGAATGCAACCAATTTTCTGGAACATATGCCCATATCAAAAACATAACTGCCAAAAAGTACAAAGAATTGCATATTGAGTCATAAGAACCAAAGGAAATTCTATATAGAAAAAGATCAAGATAAACAAATGGACGATCTTCATTATGAATTCAAAGCAATGTAGATTTGCTCCAAGCGAAGAAGCAGCTTCAGATGGTTTAGAATATAACAAAAAAGGATAATTGAATAGCACCTGTAGCAACGACAGTAGTAATGGAACCAACAAAACCATAGACTTCTAAAGGCTTTGGACCATGCTCCCCAGACACACCAAATCCTGAAGCCTTGTCGTCTGGAAAGGAAATGGTCCCTCTTCTGTTCTTGGAGAAACTCAGTGTCCTCCTCGGACTACTCACAGAACAAAGCTCCTCTATTTCCTTGGGAATCCTAAAAGAACGTGGTTCCTCCATTTCCTTATCCATCAAAACCAAGATCGCACCAGGCACTAAGAATTTTCAGAATGGCGACCTTAAATTGAAGAGTGACTAAGCTTCCGGCGAACAAAGACGAACAAGAAATACAAGCTGTAGCTTAGACGAGGGAAAAGGTAAGGATTAGGTCGTGGCGGAAGGAGCGAAGAGAAGGACGCTCCGGCGGGAAAGGAGGAATTCAATGAGTCCCGCCGCCGACTGTCGGAACAAAGTTTGATTTTGTCTTTTCGTATTTCTTTTTTCTCCTTTATCTCAATCTGTTATTAACGACGTCTTTATATCGTCTCCTACAGGGGGCTAAGTATAATATCTGAAACATAATTGGTATAATGGCACTTTGTTTAAACTATAAGGGCTAGTTTGGATGGAAAGATGTGGAGAGTAAAAAAAGAGATTTGGGAGGAAGAGTGATTCATTTCTTCCATTTGGGAGATTTTGATGGAAGGAAAAGAAGTGGTCAACAGCCCCTCTTTTCTCTCCAAAACTTTCTCTCCGAATATGGAGAGAAATAGATGGATCTCTTGGTCAAGAATGGTCAAAATAAGTAAATAAGAAGAAATTGACTAAGGTGTATTTAAATTGAGTTTTGTTACGTAATTAAATATAAATATCTTATTTTTTCTCTCACAAAAAATTCTCTCTCTCAAAATATAAAGTATAAAATTTCAAAACAAAACACTATCAAATTTCACTTTACATAATCTTTAAATGTTTTAAATTTTAAAATAAAAATTATAAATCTTTAACTCCCAAAGAATAAATAACAAAATTATTTCTTCTCTCTCTTAAATTTTCAAATAAAATAAAGTATATTTTCTCTTCTCTTCTCTTTTCTCTCAGTCAATCTTTTCTATCCTTTTCTGTCCTCTTATGAATGAACTCCCAAACTAGCCAAAGGTCAATGCTCAATTAAGACCAAATTTACTGGCGGGAAAATATATAGATTTCCCTCCAATTCCCAACAACACTATCGAGCCCGTACTTCACCAATCTGTCTTCTCCTCCGCCACCGACCGCCATCAGCTCGCCGCTTTCCTCCTCGCCTAAACTCCTGTGCTCCCTTCATTAATAGTTATATACTTAAGTCCATTTCCTGCTATAACATTGCTGAGAACCTCAAGTTCCTCTACCACGAGGCCATCTTCCAGCTCAGGTGGATTTAAAGTTTATCGATCTTACTTATAAAAAAAAATGAAAGTTTATCGAACGCTCTACCGGCAGAAAGTCACAAGGACATTGGGAGTCAATCTGTGGTAAACTTTTCCTTTTCTTGATTTTCTAAAAGTAGACGAGTTGAATAACAAACTGATTGAATTGATGCAAGTAAAATAGGATTTAGGGTTCATCTGGTTGTTCCGAAAGATTTACAACTTTTGCTATTTCTTCCGGAGCTTGTAGATTATTGCGCTTCATCTTCATCTGCTATTCTTTGCAGTGGAGGTTTATGACTTCCTTTATGCTGGTAACAGCCTTCTTAGTTGGCCTAGTTTTCGCCAAGGGCTCAAAAAATAGTGGGAAGGAAATAGCTTATACTAGCCGATATATCATTTGTTTCTAACGGCATTACAAGTCACGGGGCAAGTTTTTGGAGATGGATTTTCAAAATCCAGATTGCAGAGAAGGTGGAGCAGATGCAATACTAAATCTTCAACCTAATTTAAACATTTCTATCACTTATCACCATTTCTTTGGTCCTAACGACAACATAATGCTCCTTGAGCTTGATGAGAAGCTTCTCCCTGATATTCTGCATGAAAGGTAGGCATAATGTTTATCCTAATCGAATAGTGTGATATACTGGGTCACATTTTGACAGTTTTTGTTGCATGCTTTGTCAGAGCAACTGTAAGGGGACAGCCTGATGAAGATGCAGTTTTATGTACTCACTCAAAAACCTATTCAGTTAAGTTTGTTGGAACATCAAATTCAGTATTTCTTATACCCCCTTCTGACAAATTTGCTTCGGATGGAAATTTGCAAGAACGTGATAAGAAAGACAGTGATGAAATGAAGGTTGCATCAGTGATCAAAGTAGCCCCTGGTTGTATGGAACTTGTTGAAATTGCTCCGAGATTAGATAAGCTCAAATTGCTTCTTTCTCAAAATCCATACGACATGAATGATAGTTTTGAAATAGATGAATTAGATGGTACGGAGAAACACAATTCTGGTTTATATACATGGAATGATCTTGTTGACACGATTCAGGCTAGTGACATGGAGCTTAGATCTGGGTTAGAAGCACTTTTTGCAGTAGAGATAAATGGATATTGGAGAATTTTAGATGAAAACTACAAGGATGGAATTCTAAATATGCTTTTACATAATCTGGTGCTGAATGACTGGTCTCCAAATGCTCTTAGTGAAAATGAAGTTGTTAGTGTGTTGGAAGCAGACGGCTATCCTTCCAAAATTGCAAGGCATTGCTTGCAAATCTACGGTAATAAGGTGGATGAGGGTATTGGTGACAATTGCATATGGAGGTTGGATGAGAGACAGGTTTGTATGCATTTTGCTCGGAGAATCCTAGAACGACGTAAGATGAAGATGGAGAGTTTCATGGAGGAGTGGATGAGGAAGGTTCCTGAAGGAATGCTTCCAACAGTTGACATGCTAGAAGGGGAAATTTTAGTGGAAAAGCTAGGGATAGAGACTTGGATCTATGGCTTCAGCGTATCTTCTCTGCCATCTTCTCCTGCTGAGCGTTTTTCAATACTTTTTCGGGAGAGGCCAAAGTGGGAATGGAAGGATCTACAGCCATATGTTAGGTCCGATTTTGTTCATTTTTCTTTTGTGTTTTCAACAATGTTCATTACTCTGTTCTCAACTCTATAGGTTAAACTGTTGCTTGTTTCTTTTGGTGTCAACTAGCAGGGACCTAAAAGTGCCAGGACTTTCTTCAGAAGGTTTACTTCTAAAGTACACCCGCAGAACTCAGCCGACCCTGGATGCAGAACCTATTTTCAGTGCTAGATAATCTAATGAATTGTAAGTATTTGTTCCCGGCAGTCTTATTTGTCCATTTTAGATATATCTATTAACATAAATATGATACTGGACATGAAGACATGAACACTGGTGGTAAAGAGGAAATGCAATTATCATATGTTCAGTTTTTGTTGGTGTTGCTCAGTAAAACTGACGTTGAATTTTACATATACATGCAGAAATCATTTTGACAATTCAAACTGATTGTCATACTTCGTCTACATTATAATGTTGGATGTATTGCATCCTTTTCATTTTGATGACGTGCTAGTTTACTGAATATGCTTTTAAGCTTCACAAGTTTTTGTTGTATTATACAGTCAGTTATATGAAAATAAAGCCATAATTGATGCTATTATTCATGCAAGGTTGATGCCATGTTCTTCTTGTAAGATGAGATTGAAACGCGCCGGAACTACACTGCTATTTAGCAAATTGTTCACTAATTTAAGTTTCATCTGCCTCTGCAGGTACCATGATTTGCTCAGTGTTCTTATTTTGGGAAGTTGATCATTGCTTATTACTTCATCAGAATTCAGTGGCCTGTGATGGATACGTAAGGAGGGAATGAGGTTATAGTTTTTATACAGTTCTTGCCTCTCCACTTTTATAAATCAAGATTTCCGCCCCTCTCACTTAGTATTGCGCCCGCAAATGACACTAATGAAATCCTTTCGTAGTTTAGTGCATTTCTAGATGCAAAGAATGGATACTTCTTTTGTAAATGACTGCAGTTTTATAGGCAAAGATCGAAAACAAGAGCATCGATTACCGATTTAATGTGCGACCATGGGAAATGTTAGATTGCACGATATGACAGACCTTGTACAATCACGCTTCCCTAGCTGCGCATTAAACAAAAACCTTGAAACTGCAACCTACTGGTGTGAATCCAGAGCATATATGTCCATGATTATCAATATGCAATTTGGAAGTTAACTGAAGAAGAGTTACAAGGCCATATATTTGTCTACTTCCGGTAACACTGTATTGTTATAGTGGGATTCGAAATTTACTTTTTGGACAATTTCAGTTATTTTAAGCACTTATTACAATTAATCCGACTTTTGCTTTTTACTCTATTTTCTAAGTTGAAAGTGGAGAAGAATATGTATGATTCAAGGAACGGCATGTGTACAATAATTCAGTTCCAAATTCCGCTTGCCAAAGCTCAAGCAACAAGAGTGAGTTTGAAGGTATGATAATATTACTCTTACCACAGAGTTGAAGCAACCTCCACGATTGCAGAAAATGATGTTCCAAAAAAGAGATTGCTGAAAATGATGTTCCGTCACCATTGCGCTCCTTATTTGTTTATTTATTTGGGTGAAAAAGCATCAGTGGATTGAAGATTGGGTCAACCCGAAGCATGTCAAGTTTGTTTTCTTTTTTTGGTAAAGGGTTAGAGTTGTTTGTAGAAAAGGGTCATTTAAACATCAAACTAATTACCAAATAACACTATGAAGTCATATCTGGGTTTTTGAATTTACATTTCTTTGAACTTCAGGAAAAAAAAAGAAAAATACATTTTCATCATGGATTTCAAAACAAAATTTGCATCATTTATCTTACATTGGCGTTTCAATTTGTTAAATTTTTTTCTTTGAAATGGTAAAAATACACGTTATTAGATGATAAATTTTGAATCCTAGTTTCGTCTATTATCCGTGTATAACAAATGATACGTGAATATTGAATTATGTTATACAGCTTGCTGAAATTGAAGAAACCATAAATACATCTTTGGGTAGTCTTGTAAAATATATAATTTGTAGGTATTTCTTCTGAAAATACATAAATATAGACAGTTAAAAGTGACCAAAATTGTGGCACAGTAATAGTTTAGTGGGTAAATTCACTTTTTATTAAGTAAAAAGTTTTGAATTTGATTCACATATCCTCCTCTCCTCTAGTGTATTACAAAAAAATGATCAAAGTTGATAAAACGCTATTTATTAAAAAATAGTTTGAAACTATTTTATAGTTTCCTATCTAAAGAAGTAGGCCCAACTAGCTTGTCAAAATTCTCGTGTGTATTATTTGGAAAAAATTTAACAACTAAACCAAACAAAAATTTAATTTTAATTTTCAGTTCGATTTTTTAAAATTTCAGTTTGCAAAAAATTTAGTTTTCTATCTCCAAATTAAATTTCAGTTTGGTTTCAATTTGGACCAAGCCAAATCAAAAAATTAATTTTTTTCTAAATTAATAATGAAGTATAATTAAAGGTTAATAATTCTAATTAAGTTAATTTTTAATTAAAATTATTTAAAATACTTAATTTTTTTCTAAATTAATAATGAAGTATAATTAAAGTTTAATAATTCTAATTAAGTTAATTTTTAATTAAAATTATTTAAAATACTTAATTTTTGTATATTTTCACAAACTCTATTTAAAAACTAATAACTTAAATTAAATCATACTTTAATTAAGATTATAATTAATATTAGAGTATAATTAATATTATTTAAAATTTTAAAATTTTAAAATTTTAATTTTATATATTTTAATTTTCTCCAAACTAAAATATTTCGGTTAAAAAAATTAGATTTAAAAGTAAATTAAATTTGATTTGTTTTTGAAAAAAATAATAAAATTAAATTTTCTTCAAATCTTGATGGACATCCGTAATTAACGGTCATAGAACGCATAAGGTTCATATTTCCATTACTGGATTACGCCGAATGCGGAATGTTCTATGGTACGTATGGGCCTATTGCGATGATTTAGCAGTATTTCTAGACCCGTTTGGCGTTGTTTTGAGCTTCAAAAATACTCTCCGCCAATTGAACCGTGTGCATTCTCAACTAGTTCAACCCGATGCGTTCATGCCATGGGGAACGTGAGCGCATAGGTTATGCATTCTTTAGTCTGTTTCCGGCCACGGGGCTATCCTATTTCCGGAGCTTTGAATAGAAACCGGTCAGTCCGGTCAGGAACCCGTATTACTGTCTCCGTTCATCGTAGCAACACTCTGCAACGTCCCTCACCCACCATTAAAGATGTCTGCTTGCATATCTTCAAAACCCCCGTTTTCTTTCTCTCTTTCCTCTGAGCTTATTTCAGCAAAAATAGAAAAATCCACTTCTCTTTCATGGTCTTCATCTTTCTCCCCACTGAATCTTTCCATCGATACATCACCTGGCCCTTCAAATATCTCTCGTAAACAGGTATGGCTACAGCCGATTTTCTCAAAATTATGTCTTTTTCTTTCTTCGTTGTTGTTTTTATTGTTCTTCTTAGCAATGCTGTGTGCTGAAATTGAAAAGATTATTCGATTTCTGTACCTTCGCATAATACTTAGTTTGACGGTTTCTGTAGAAGAAGGATGCAAGCTTATAAAATCTTTGTACTTCATTCCTTGCTCTCATTCTTTTGGCGAAGTCTTTTATCATCACCGACCAGCAAAATAGAACTACAAGATTTTGGGTATGATTAGTCAATGGCACCACAATTCTTTGGTTGGACTTATTAATGCATATAAACCCTTGTCTTTTGGATGATTTGCTAATGGAATTCCTTAGATTTGGAGCATGTATGAAGTGAATAATTTTTTGGTTAGGATGCTGTTAACTGTATAAAAGTAGATAGGAGATTGTACAAGTTAGCCTCTCTCCATTGAAGTTCAAACTTATACTACTAGATATTGAGAATAGATATCTGTAGATGGATTTGATATTTGCTTTATGTACATTGCTTTGTTCTCCTGGCAAAGGTGTGAAAGATAATTGAATTTTGAAGTAAAACACGCATTCTGGAATTTGAATAGTTAAAATTATGTATTCAGCTCTACAATTCATAGGCGATTGCTTAGAACTAAAACAGACTTTTAAGGCTGGAATTAGAAATGACATTCTGGGGTAACTTTAGAACTCAATGTGCTTATAGATAACCTGGCTTCTCTGTGAGGCATAGTTCGCACTTCACTTCTGTTACAAAGAAAAGCAAATGATGTACTTGGAGGTAAGGTACAATTCTTTTAAGAACTAACATCTGGTTATATGCAATCCTCTAGAGTTTTATTGTTGAAGCTGCCTGGACGCGTAGATCATCTAGTGAAGCTGCCAAGAAGCCTAACAGGAAGTCATGGAAACAAAGAACGGATATGTACATGAGACCTTTTCTACTGAGTGTCTTCTTCTCCAAGCGATTCATCCATGCAAAAGTGATGCACAGGGGAACCAGCAAGGTGATATCTGTTGCTACGACCAATGCCAAGGACCTTAGGAATTCATTGCCATCTCTTACCGACGACAATGCGTGCAGAGTAATAGGAAAACTGATTGCGGAGAGATCAAAGGAAGCTGATGTCTTTGCAATAGCATTCGAACCTAGGAAAAATGAGAGAATTGAGGGTAGGCTTGCTATTATTCTTGATACTATCCAGGAGAATGGTATCATGTTTGTTTAGACTCCTGCCTTAGCCTTTTGATCTTTCCTTTTCTGCGCATCGCTTCTTGGTATATGTCTGGGAAGTTCTGCGTAATCAGTAATGTAAATTGGACATGAGTTTGGATGGCCCTCCTAGTGTCAATTGGACGCCACTATTTAGCGTCTAGACTTTACAAGGCCCAAGAAAAGATCTTTTTAATTTTTCTCCATGTAATCTTAGTTTTAAGGACAAACTGCTGTTAGGTTTCTCTAACTGCGGAATCGGATGGAGGTAGTTGTAGGCAGCTTCATACCTTGTCCATTCAAGCATATGGCAAATTCTTTAAGGCGCAATTTTGGGATCTTTTGCTGTGCGTTTGGGAAGCCTCAAGGACGATAGCAAAGACAAAACAAAATTTTTAAAAGCAATAGTTAAGGAATAAGCACTAATGCTCAGTAACAAATACAGCCGAACATCGTTTTATGAAGAGTAAATGAAGAATAATATTAGAAAGAGCCAAGGTTTGTGATAAAAATACGAGTCATTTACTCGTATGCATAGCGGAGTAGGGCAGAGAGACATCCTTTTGCTTTCAGAATGTGGGATGTACTTTGCAAAGGCTGAAGAAGCAAGAGATTACTGTCAAATTTGGCAAAGCTTTTTCTGTCTTTCTAAACAAAATATTGGACCCAATTAACGCGTGGATTCTACTCTTTGGAATTATGCTTCTGCACCTACTTTTTTGTTTTTCCAAGTTGGTATTTATCCACTTCAAGTTTCTCGTCTTCCTCTGTTTGCTTAAGCCAACACCTAACTACTTTCTACACAAAATCTTCCTCTATTTATATAAGTCAAGAATATCAAATCCTCCTCTAGTCCAAATTTTTTTTACAGTCTTAGCTTTAAGAATACCAATACCAATATATGGTGATGACTATTATATATCTCTGTCTAATTGATCTGATTCATCTTACGTCTAAGTTTTACCTATTGCGTCACCACCAAATCCAAGTAACAAGTAAATACTAAACAATTTGCGTCAAAGACTCGCTTTCCGCATCAGAAAGCACTATCCCACATCCCATTCGAACTATATATATATGAAAAGCCAAATAGTGATCGCCTGCACATATCATTATCCAGGGAGAGAAGGAGCTGGAGATAGACAGAGAGATCCTCCTCTTCAGGCTAATCTTGAGTAGCAGCCATGGAGTATGTTATGTATCAGCTGGAGGTTATGGCAGCCGTGGCAACTGCAAGCAATTACATGAAGATCACCATCGTTCTCGTCTTCATCCTCCTCTTCCTCTGCCTTCTGTCGGCGAACAAGTATTGGTTTCATCCCGAGAACGGTCGCCTCAGGCAACTAACCTGCTCGGGCGATTCGCGGACGAAGCTGTATTGCGCGGTGTGCCTCAACGACATGAATTACGGGGAAAAGTACCGGCTGCTGCCCAACTGCCGCCACTGTTTTCACGTTGACTGTATTGACATTTGGTTTCAGTCTCATCCCACGCGTCCTTTGTGCAGGAGGAATGTGTCTCATCTTACCAACCACCCGCATCGGCGACGCTGTTTCTTCTCCAATTTTGTTTCTTGTTCTCAAGATTTCCTCACAAAAATTTGTAACCCTCTAAACCCAGAACTTACCTTGCTCATGACTGAAAACACACATGCAGTCCTATAGTTGCGTGTGTACACACACACACACTTACATCTTCTTTTTCCTTTTCTTTTTTTTCCGCTCTTCTTTGTTGTGTTGTCCATATTTGCAGACAAATAATGTTTCTTGATTTTTCTGCTGAAATATGATTAGATTATGGTAAATCAGCATCTGTTGCATTGCTTTTTGAAGTATAATACACTGTCTTCTTATTTTATAAGAAGAAGAAATCAATAACCATTATGCGTGACAACTTGGCGAAGAAGAAGTGGGAGAAGCACTCCCTCACTATGAAATGACAGTTGTAAAATTTAATTCATATTTTTGTCACTCGACAACTATATAAAAGAAGAAAATAGTCAGAAAATATACTCCAATAATATTTAAACCTTTATGTGGCTTCTCTTTGATATGCAATTACTTATAATCTCTATTTCTTATGTAGATGAAAATTTCTGGTTTCCGAAGAGCTACCAAAAATGTGACAGCAGAAATTACTTTCATTTCTTTAGGTTATTAAATGACCAACGAATATAAAATTGTAACATACAATTTCAAGGATATTAAATGCAATCTTTGGCACATGGACTATATATAATGTTTTTAGATTATTTACAGGAAGAAAATTAATTATTTTTTAAAGAATTTTCTCTCTTTTTCTCCCCTCCCATGTGAGCTTGGTGAAAGTATACATGGACTTCTGTATGTTGTTGGCGAAAGTCACTCAAAATTTTTTATTTTTTAATTATTATTAATAAGATAATTTGTGTAATTAAATAATTTTAGTTTATTTTTATTAAAAATATAATTAAATTTTTAAAAATGGTGTCTTCTATCATTTCTTGGTGCAAGTTAACATGCGCATGGGAGAGAGATAAAAAAAAGAGGAAGAAAGAATTTTTTAAAAAATTTATTAATTTTTATATTATATATAATTTTAAAAAATTATATACAGATATGGCCCATATTTGGGCGTCAGTTCCCTTGTCATCTACTATAAGAAACCTATTGAGCTAAGCATCCGTGCAGCATGAAGGATTGGGCTTGAAAAACTCTGAGAGAGATAACATTGGAAGCCAACTACAAGCTAAGTATCAGACCAAGAGCATGTTTCAGTAAATTTCTGGTTGTTGGACCGGACGGAGTATACATTCAGGAAAAACTGAAAAGTGCCTCATGCCTATCTACGTTACAGAGGAAACCCAAGCATTCTCGATCCGGTTTTCATGTAGGCCCAAGCCCTCATTTCTCTCCGGCTTAGATTTTTCTCTCCTGGTTGCTCCCTCCACAGGCTTGTCTATTCCTTTACCAGATTTAGTGGAACTTGTCTTCCAAGAGGGCCTTTGATATGAATACAGCATGTTCATAAGGGTGTTTGCTGAAAGTATTCCGGCTAAATAATTGGGCTTGTAAAGGACGTGAGAAAGGTAGCACCTAAAGCCCATTGAGCAGCAGTTGATAAGCTCAAGTCACAAGTGTTAGACCGAGCCCATGTTGCATCAAATTTCTGTTCTTGGGCGGAGTATATATCTAACCGAAAATGGAAAATACTAAAAGGAAAAGAAATAGAAAAAGAAAATATTATTGTCCATCTAAGCTATGGCTTATTCAAAAGCTTCCTCTCTGAAGTCGGCAGTAAATTTGTTGGGTTGATAAATCACTTTCAACTAAGTATTTCGGTGTCTGACATGTAAACCCAAAGTCAATGCGATTCGAGGGAGAAAGCAGGGGTTAATGTCAGAGGAAGTGCTCCAGGCCCACCCACGTGAAAGGGAAAACCCAAAACTTGCCCCGAGTTTGGGGCGAGTAGTGGGGAAGGTTTAGTGGGCCCCACGGCCTCATTTTGCGCCGCCCAGAATTTTTCACTCCTGCTGCTTCTCATTTCAAATGATAAGATATATTTTGATTAATTTTTTATAAAAATTAAATTATATTAAAAATTATAAAAATAAATTATTTATAAAAATAAAAAATTAAAGTATAAAAATAAAATTTTTTATTTAAAAATCAATCTAAGTACACTTAAAAAGCTCATATCCTATATTGCAAATTATAGTACAGAATCAGCCGTTGTATGTGACAATGGGAAATCTTGATGGCCTAATTCATTTTGGAGCTATCAAGTTTTTGAACCAGCAAGAATTTTGCGGTATCCTCTCGTGAAATGTACCGCATGACATTATTCTTTGTAATGATTATGTTAACGGATTGGATTTTTGTCAACCTCAAATTTTGTGTATTTATATATTGCAATTTAATTTAAAAAAGAACAGTGGAATTTATCTTTGACTTTTATAAAAGAAAAAATAAAAATTAATTATTGAAAAAGAGAACAAAAGTTTTAGATTGAGTTGCTAAATCAAAATACACCATAAGATATATACTTTCTAAGTCCCTAGTTAGGACTAACAGCATCGTGCAACTGTAGGCCATTCAAGGTTACATTGACGCACACAACAGCCATTGATATTAATGATAGATATATAGTAGCGTTTGCAACCAACGCAGAAAGCCAAAAAAAAAGCAGAAGCTGAAATTGACAGGAAAAATCCGGAACGACCACAGATTAGCTGCTGGCCGGAGACACCAAGGGGCGAAACCCATGTTTAAGGCTGGTTTGCCAAACTTTGTCGACGTCGAACATGGAGTCCCCGCATTCATGTTCATTCCAGCCTTCTAGTCCATGCAATATTCCTGCTACTCTCCCAGCACTTAGTGCCCTTCTTGGAAGCCAATTCTGCGTCAACAAAAAGAAACCTTTCCATTAGACCAGTCATGCGAAGACCCCTGCAGCTTGATCCTTTTCCAAAAGGGGTTTTCAGATGATAGCTATATTACAAAGTATTGCATGAAAATAGAAGAAAAAAAATATCGAATGTTGATTGTTTTACCTCACAAGAGTCCAGATTATGGAGGGAGGAAGGAGCCAGCATTGCTGGAGTATGGTAGTATAAGCAGTCCTTGCGCAATTTCTTGGGGGGAAACGGTGAGAAAGGAATGAAAATTGTCCCTTTCGTTGCCTTGAGCTGCTCTTCTTCAGTTAATCCATCTCCAAGTAGCCATATCTACCAACATCCGGTTCGGCACATGAATATTAATTGGCATTTTGCATGAAGCTGTTACCAGCGGCTTGATTAACTTACAAGTTTCATAATTTTTTTCACCTTATTCAGTTTCTCTACTTTCTATCAAAGAGGCGCAGATTGAATCACAAGGTACGGTGAAAGAGCCAAATACTATACCTTTTGGCTGAAGCTCTTAGCGAGGACCAGATTAGTTTGGGAAATTACGGTTAGCTTAAGTTTCTCATACTCGCGTTCAGTTGAAGTAGCAACCTGACACGAGAAATATGTAGTTATTAGAAAATCCAGAAGGCAAGAATCTGACCATTGTGAGTATCTAGTTAACAATTCTTCACCAAACTTTCTAAATCTAAAGAACCCCGCATGTTGCTTCTCCGCAGTTTAACTTATCTTAATCCAAGATCTTAAGTGATATTTTGTTGCTTACTTAATGTCCCAAATGACTGATCTGTTTCCAATTTCCAGTGGCGGTTGCTATTCAATTTGTCTATACAATGAAGTGAGACAGATCAAAACCGCAACAGCTAGATAATCAAATAAATTTTCTGGTCCTAACATTAAGGGGACAAAAAGTTCTAGTAATTAGGACCAAAAAGGAAAGAAGAAAAGCTAGTAGCATTAAACGGGGAAATGCATCACATGTGGTGTGGCCCTAAAAGTTTGATTTGGATTGAGTTGGACAACGAAATGCAAACCTTGTTATACGTGTTGAGGAGGATTCACAAACCTGGATACCCTTTTGGCACAAAGCTGAAGCAACTGCGCATGCGACCTTGGTGAGGTAGCCTCTGAGGAGGACTTGGGTGGTTCCTTTTGGAATGCTGTTGAGGACAATAGCCACGGCCAAACTGCTTCCATCCACAAGCTTGATTTTCAGCTTAGGATTTCTCTGAATAAAAAGCTCCCCATAATGGTTGAGCTCCTCTCCCTACAACATCCAACTCCAAATATCAAAGAAATTTACCAACTTTTTGGCCAACAAAAAGAATTCCAAAGCGTTATATTTTGAATACTGTAAATACTTGCCTGGTTCAGAAGACCAAGACTCAACACCTTGGTGCCTTTTGCTTCTGCATCAAGTATTGCTTTCTCAATCAAGCCATTGATAGCTTCCGATTGCCATTTGATCAAATACTGCGAAACATATTAATCAAAGGACAAATCAAGACTGAAAGATGAATAAAATCCGTTAATCTCTTTCGGGAAGAAAAGTTCGTAGAAGTAATCTTAATTACCTGGACGTTGTACCTTGGAATTGCCCATGACTGCATCTGGAGCTTTTCGAGGGTATTCCTCTCCAAGATGAAAGTGCGGCCATAGATGAGGTTGATGACCATAGACCAACATGTTATGGGCCACATTAACCATATGTACCATTTGGAGTTTTCGGGTTTTGAGGCCAAAGATGCAAATCCAAGGCGAATGTGGTATATGGATTCTGGGTTCGTGAGATGAGTCAAATGTACAACATCCGCCGCATCTTCCCCTCTTTTCAGTGAAGTTTCATAGAGGGTGTTGGTGGACTTGTCGCAGGTTCCGTAGATGTAGTCATATATCGGCATGAACAGTGAGTAATTGGTCCGAAATTGAGTGTGATGCAGAGAGTGAAATCTGTTTCCGGTTGCCACAATCGTCATCAAATTAGTCCCCAATGCATTAATAAACTGAGTAATCATATTGATAATAAAATTCAAATAAATTTTACCTTTTAATTTTCTATTACGAGTTTCACTAGCTATTTATTTTATCATAAAGTTAAAAGTGTATACCCCATTGAAAATTTTTCAAACTAAGTTCCAATCTAATTTGTAGACCCACAAAAATGTACAAACTTAATTCTCCTAAAAATTTATAAAGCTTGAAAAAGGAGAAGTAATGTTTGATGTTAAAATTTCATGTTAAAATTTTTGTGTTTTCTCTTAAAAACACTTTGCCTTTTACAAAATTCAGAACTAAATTTTCAAATAGAACTTTTATCTAATCCCGCCTTAAGTTTTGAGGATAGAATATATAAACTTTGGTCTTAATCTTTTTCCTCTTTCTCTTTTTCATTTTTTTCTCTACCAATATAATATTACTACGTGATTATGAAAAAAAAGTAAAACATATAAATCCTAAAAAAGTGAGAAAATTTTAGAAAAAATCAAGTAACACAAGAATATGTAGTAGTTTAAGGCTAGTGGGAGGAGGGATAGAGGAGAAATTCAGAGAGAAAATCCAGAGCATATATACCGTGAACAAAAATTTCTTTCAATACAAAAATTGTTTCGATTTTTTAGCAACATTACAATTCCTGCATACGAAAGAAATATTCGCTCTATCCCATTTACAATAACCTTCTTACTATATTGAGATATCTAAAAATACTTAATTTTTTATAAAATAAAATATTTTAATATATTATTTATTATCAATTAATTATTAATATTACTATATATTATTTTTATATATCTAAATTTAATATAAAATACATACATATTTTTTCTTTTTAGTGTATTTTATTACTTTTATAATATAATTTAAATTTTTATATAAAATTTTATGTCTGATTAAAAGAAATAAGATAAAGGGAGTAATAAAGTTTCATGAGTGCTTTTTCTTTATTCATCAAAAAAAGATTTTTTTTCTTCCATTTAAGTAATCCCTCCACTTGGAACATAATGGAAGGAACTCAAGGAAGTTCTTACATGTACTAAAATAGTGATATATCATTATTAATTAACAGGATTCGTGTGCGAAAAAGATTCACGTCCTCAACTTATGTCCATGTCATTATTCCATTTTACTAAATACTTTCGTGTCTGTCTCTTCCTCGTCATGCGTGTAAGTACTAAGAGATTTGTGTGCCTAAAAAAAATCTATACTATAAACTATAAAGCGGTGGATTAGGTTAACCTAAGAGTTTCCCTCATAGTAATACATGGTATTCTTGATTCCCGCGTTAGTGTATCCGGACCGCTATATTAGGATTAACATACTAGTTTAGGAGTTGATCTTCAACAAATCTCTACTTAAGAAGACAAAAAACTCCTGATAGGATAGCTCTACTTAAGCCCATATAATAATTCTAAAATCATGTTTTTTCTATAAATAATCTAATTTTACGACAAACTGAGAAAAATTTCAAATAGTTCTGCTCGATCCAGTTGCAGCCATCATTTCATTCATGCAATTAGAGACGAAATAAAAAAAAAAAACCTTGATATGCATGAAACATGGGAGCACCTTAAAATGCAGGAAAATTTTATATGGAGACTGAAGTACTTACGAGGGCGTATACATCAAATACTTGAGAGGCGGGAAGACGGAGAAGACCCACTTAGGAATCAGTTCAAAGTTGCAGTGCCCCATGTTGTTCATAAGATCAATATAAGTAATATACCCCATCAGAGAGACCATAGAAACAGTACCGGTGAATACCGTGGTCAACATTGGGATTGCAAAGAGCAAAAAATATGCTAGGTGCTCCCCAAATGGATGAATAACAGCTGCAATCAAAAACAGTTTCAAAAAATTTAAAATTTAAGGAAAATTATCGTATCAAGTCTCTTGAATATTAATTACTTTTACAGAGAAAGCAGTAGGAATTAAGTTTGTTCTACAGGTTTAAGATGGATGTTCTTACATGTTATGGGCTCGGTGACAATGGAGGAGTGGTGGTGGGAATGGTAGCGAGAGTAGAGATAATGGTGGTGCAGTGCTCTGTGAAGCCAATAGTAGAAAAATTCGACGGGGCCAATATGAAGCAATGCTGTGATCACCACCCCATCCGTCCTCCACCACGGCAGTTGAGAAGCCAGAGGAGTCGCCGTGTTGAAGATGTAGAAAAGCAGTCCGTTCAGTATTATCTGGTCATCCCTGCCAAATACCAACCAATAACTCGCCCACGTAATCCTAGGGGTTCAAATTAACGTTACCAGATAACCGCTAAACTCGAGATTTCTTGATTAATTAAAGTGAGTTTTAGTATTTTTTTCTAAAAGGATTTTTATGTTTTATCTTGGATTATTAACAATACCTAAATTTCTCTATGATTGTATTTCTTCTAAAAATAGCACGTGTGCATCTGTACTTTTCTCCTTAATATATTATATTATATATAATATCGGAAGATATCTTCAGAATCCCGAAAAATTGATTCTGAAGATCAAACTAATCTCCGATCTTTGTCATGTGCATGGCCGTGCATGCTTATGCATGTGCATAGTGACATTATACTAACTTTGACCACATCTAATCAAACCCAACCAAAACCAACCCAGTGCCATCCGTAACAATTTGTCCGTTGGTTTCATTTAGCAAAGCGAGTTCAACAAAAGGAAAAGGAACACAGACCAATTGCTTTCTCTGTCGACCTGCTCGAATTCAATGGTCTTATCAACAATCCGATTCTTGCCTTTCGCAGTACGGTGACGGGAAATGCTGATCCATGCAAGGTTGTGAAGCACCCTCGTCAAGAGAAAAGGGAACGTGAGTAAGTTGGTCAGGTCTCTCTCCTTTTCCTCTTTCGTTGCAAGCGAGTAGATGCTGTGAGCCACCCATGGCGCTAATACCACGTACTGAAAAACCCAACAAAAAAAGGTCACCAACAAAGAAAGCATCGTTCTTGTGCTGCCAAAAGAAAAGTGAGAGAAAGAAACAAATATCCAAAGAGAAAATGAAAAAAAAAAGGAGCAGAAGAAGAAAGAAGAGAACTTGTTAAAACCAAAGAATCAAGAAATTCTTTTCTCTTCTCAGAGGTACCCCAGTCACTGTTGCCTATGTGGTTTGGTTTTTTTGCCATTTTTGGGTGCTTCTCCTTGGAGGGAGGGGGTAGGCCCCGGGGGGTATGCATGCGTCGAAAATTCCATAGATGAGCAGAACTTCGGCATTTTTGAAGGAGAAAAGAGGCAGAGATAGAGGAGAAGCAAAAGTACCTTAAAGCTCCCAAGCGGAGTCCATGGCCAGTCTGTGAGGAAGCCCGGCGTAGTAGCCATTTGCTCGTATTGTGACTTGATTCCGCTCATTTCTAGGCCTTAATATATATAGCTGCTGCCTTGAGAAGTTTTCTAAAATGACCAAAAATAAAGATTAAAAATTAATTTAAAATATCTCCTCGTATCACATGCCCATATCTCTCTCCGTGGCTGTTCCTGAATCAACCTTTTTGACGATTTCCAGTAGGGCTTTTCTAAAGTGCTTCAGGTGCATTTGTGCAGTATGTGCACCAATGATCCGAAACCGTCGGATCATATCTCGGATATGATCTGACGGATAATAAAATTTATAAATTTTTCGGAAAAAATCCATATATATGGTCAAAAAATATTATCCGTAGGATCAAATTTCATGCAGATCCAACGAACCAAAATAGGGTGCTGCACGTGCTGCACAAAAGGACGTGCAGCACCCTAGAAAAAGCTTTTCCAGTACCACTTTTTAGGAAAATACGAACAGACATGGACCCACAAGAACAATGTTGTCTTTATATTCCTATCGTCATGTTATCTTTTCTTTTTTAATTTATTTTAAAATATATATATCTTTTTATATAAAAATTTTATTTATCTTATTTCTAATTAATTATTTAAATATTTTTTACAAATTATTAATTTTTTAATAAATCACTTAAAACACTAAAATTTTAATATTAAATTTAAATTTAAAACACTAATTAATTATTTTTAATTAAAATATTTTAGATATTTATCAAAAATTTTATATAATTTTATAAAAATGTCTTGACTCCACCAATTCGTGTTAAACCCTTAAGAAAATGTAAAACGCCGTAGATATTAATTCACATAATATCTTTATCCACGTAAAGGTAATGTATTGCTTAGGCTATGTTTGGATTGTGAAAAAGGTTACGAGAGGATAGGGCGGTAGTTAGAGGGAAAGGAAAGGAAAGGAAAGGAAAGGAAAGGAAAAAAGGCAGGTGGAGATGATCGAAAGTGTACAGTATTTGAATAATAAATATGAGTAAAATGAAAGATAACTTTAATAATTAGTAATTTAAATATTTATTTATGTTTTTATGTGAATATAATTATTTTAAAATAAATATAATTTAATTAGAATAAAAAGATTTATCAAAACTAGGGAAGGAGACGAGACTGATTTTTCAACACCAGAGGGAATCTTTCAATTTTGTCCCATTCCTTTCATTTACTTCCTAAAAATTCAATCCATACACCAAAAACTTACCCATACGTCTCCTCTATTTTCCTTTCATTCCATTTCCGGCAACTCAAACAATGCCCTGGGGGTGGAATCTGTGATTCCTAATTCAAGAAAATTAATCGGCATCTGTGCGCGTTCCATTGAGATTTTCTAGTTTGTTGATAGACAAGAATAACTTGATTTTTTTCCTTTTTTGAATTTAATAATAATTTGGTTTGACCTAAGTGTTCATATTTAACTTATTTTAAACCAAGAAACAGATAAGTTAACCAAGGAAGACAATTGCATGTTGGAGTGCTATAACCAATTTGACCAAATTTGGGAAGGGAGACAACAAACGGAGCGGTTTACAGCAAATTAATGTGACAACAATTTCCTTTCAAAACCAAACAATTCAATTCGGCACGAATGTGGGATCATCAAATTTTCAAAAAGAGTTTTGGAATTTTATGCATATACTCCAAAAAAATGATCCGTCAAGAACGTAAATAATTCATGAAACGTGCACTCTACCTGCAATTCCGGCTCCTTATTTTGCAGAAATATTTGGCTCTGCTCAAATTCTTTTGTCTTTTTTGTCCGGGCATAGTTCCAAGGAAGAAATGGTTCTTTGTCAAAGTCTAACCCAAAAACAAACATATACGACCCTAAGCGTTAAAGTTGGTTCATGAAGTTTTGTTTGAGATCTTCAAATCACAAGGTCGAATATTCAATTCCACGTAATAAAATTTATCATTAATCTCCACTAATAATATAACATGTTTTATATTAAAAAATTAGCAAGATAAAAAATTTTTGCCCGACCTCTCATTTGCTTTTCAGATAATACACGAGGCATTACATGCAAGGTCCAAATTGGTTAATTGAGCAATTGCATGCGTTTCTTCAATCGTGGATGTCCAATTTTTGGTGCGTGGACGCGTATTGAAAGTAAGATTGAATATAGTTTGAAATTAAAATTTTTTTTATTTTTGATATAATAAAAATAAATTATTAATAAAAAAAACTAAAATTTTTTATTAGATTCAGCAATCTAAATACATGTAAAATTATGGAAGGTGCAGCAGGTTGCCAAATGAGTGAAGGCATTGCGGTAAGTTCCAAGGCTGATCAGCTGCTTCTTATGTACTACTCTTCCTAAATTTTGATGAATGATAATTGGACGCTTAAAATTAGCAGATTATCATTAATAAGAGTAGGGCACCAAATATCAAGAGTTATGAAGATGATTTCTTATTATTTCAACAACTATTGACCTTAATCTCCTCGTCCCATAATTATAGTTATCCGTAAAGCTACCTACAACCTATTTCGCCAACTCCACCAGCCTAAAGGCATACAACCACGGGAGGTTGCCAAATGGTTAGTAGTGCGTATATTCTCGGATTTGTTAATGTTTGATCGAGCTTGTTGGATAGAGACAGGCTTTCTATTTGGATTAAATTTTTTTAATTAAGTTATATTAAAAATTATAAAAATAAATTATTTATAAAAAAATATGATATTTAAAATAAAAAATAATTTTTTTAAAATGAAAAACCAATTCAAATACGCTCTAAACTCGTAATGTATAAATTTTTAATTATTAAATTAATATTTAATAATTAAAAATTTATTTAACACAATTTTTTTAAAAAAAAATGTACTAACGACATTGTAACCTGACCGATTTCAAAATATTAAGATTTGGAGCTCGATGGCAACATGGGAGCATATTGCCAAATTAGCTCAAATCCTAAAGATAATTTGCATAGGTTGCATCAATTTTGCCAAGCGGTTGAATTCATGTCATACCTGTAAGCATGCGGGAACCGGAGATCCATACTTAGGTTGTTTTTTTAAGTGTTTTAAAATTTTTGAATACAATATTAATTGTTATAAGAGAAATTTTGTAATGTTCGAAGTTGAGTTTTCGCAAACGTTGGTTCTTATTAAAAAGAAAAAGCCCAATCGTAACCAACTTTTGACTATGTTGCTTTGATTGGTTAGACATTTTAGCATGGATTTTTATATTTTTATTTGTTTAGGTTCTATTTTTTAAAATATTTCAGGAAACAAGAGTTCTGAATCAATTAAAAAATAAGGATGATATAGGATATTATTTACCAATTTATACGGTTTTAATTAGGTATTAAATGCTCAGCTTTTGATCAATTTGAATATAAACATTCTCGTCTCTTGTCTAGCTACTAGCTATAGCTGACAAAGTCGATTGAATCTAAGAATTATCTAACATAAGCCAAATATAGGGTAATATGTCATTCTACTACGAAAAAAAAAAAGAAAAAAAGACGAGATCTTGAGCTAAATCATATCCCATATTATGATACAATACACATAATTTTGTGTGGCAGGCAGCGCAAGCAGGTAAAGGTGAGTAATGCCTCTGAAACTAACGTCAAACAGAGAGAGGGAGAGGGAGAGGGAGAGGAGGAAGCATAAAGGAAGTGGCATATTTTATTTCCAAATAAAGGAAGCAATTATAATTTACTTTCAATTTGATTCTTTTGGGATAGATGGGAAATCTTCAATATGATCCTTTTGGGACGGGCCTTTTGAGCCTCCCCTCCCAATTCATATCTTAGTTGGACTATCTTCCTAACTAAAATAAGAATGTTTTCATTTATTTTTATATGTACATCTCTTTTTCTTTTTTTTTTTTCCTTTCTGCCCCCCACCGAACTACAAGATAAATTTACTTAAGGGAATATTTGACAGATGCAACTCCACCAAAGTTCATTTATTTGCAGTAAATAATGTGAACTGCTACGGAACTTAGAATTGAATTTTGGAGGGTCGTACATCTGATTCTCTTTGATTGTGGTGGGTCTTCAATAAGGTGGGAAAGCAGATTTCGAGTGAAAAGTGAAAGAAGCTCTTCTACTTTCAGAGGCTATAGCAGTGCCCCATGTGAGGAACCATCCCCGTGGCCTTCCATCTTAAAGAGTTCAACAGCTACGTTTCTTTCAGATGGCATGCAATAATGCTCAAAGTACACGCCTATGTTTTGAGATGCCTGCTTTCGAAACGGCAAACTTTTTTTTTGTTTTTTTTGGGTGAAAATGAAGGTAACCATTGATATCAAAATGGCAAACTTTTCAACTTTGAGACCAAACTCTTCATTTATGGCATCCTGCCTATCCCTTAGCTTTTGTTGGCTACGGAACAATAGGGTTAATTTGCTCGTGATGACTCCCTGCCCATCGCTTCATGCTCTATATGGACTACGGGACAATAATTAAGAGCCATTTTGTCAATGTGCTTAACAATTGCACTAGTTTTACAATGATAGGAGCAAACCACGAAAAACAGAGAGAGATTGAATATCTTATTTGTAGTTGAATAAATCAGGGATTATATATCTGCAATTTCAAGAAAGAAGACAATAGCAAATTGTCTCTGAGGTCTACCAAACTGTGTTTTTATGGATTCGAAGTTAATTTTAGTTGTCTAAACTTATAACTGCTTGTGTATTTTGTGAGGGTAAGGCAGAACTAAAAGCTAGGTAATTTTCTTACCTCTAATTCTGCTTGCCTCAATGCCTGAAGTCACTATTACTTTTACTCGTGGTTGCTTCGGCATCGACATTTATTTCCTTTCTTTTTAAGGCAAAAAATTATAAAAATTCTATTAAAAAACAGTTAATAGCCAAAGAAGCATTCAAAGAAACATTTCTAATTTATTGCGTAAGTTTCTCAAGCTCTAAAATCCTCTTAGCCAATAACTGAGTTGGGTTCTTCCCATCTCTTTTAACTTGAAAATAAATTGTAAATTGATTATTTATAATGTTTTAAAAATTATTCTTCTATTTCAAAATATAAAATTTTTAATTTTTTATAGACTAAAAAATAAAAAGTGCATTTTTAATATAGTCTAAATTAATTCTATTAATGTAATAAAAAATTATATTTATAATAAATATAATTTTAAAAATAATTATTAAAATTTATTTAAAAAATTAAATATTTTTTTACAATATAAATGACTAAAATATTTTAGATTTTAAAATGAAGTGAGAGAAATTGAGGTAGATGATTGAGAAAGATCGCTGTAGTTAAAGATTGCAAACCGTTCATATCTTTGATGGAGTCACTCTCTCTCATCTATGATCTTCCGAAAACCCAGCCAGTTACCTCTGCCTTAGCTGTCCCCTATATCCTTGAGCTCACTATAATCAACAGAGAAGTGTCTCTTCCAAAGGACAATCACCCTTAACAAGGGACGTCCAAAGTACAAAAGTGTCGTTTAAAATAAAATAAAAAATAAATTTTTATTTGAGTTAAATTTTAATTTAATTTCGGTCTTAATTATAAAAAAAGAAAATGCTGAACTTACCTTGAGAGAAAGCTGCATCTGTTTTGATTTTGATTGCCGAAAAATCAGGTGGCTGCCACAGGCCCACAGAGACTGGCATATCCCTGATGAGTGAAGCTCTCTGTACACTTCAGTTATGGTTAATTTAATATATAATTAAATTTATTTTTTATAAAAAATAAAAATTTTATGAATTTAAAATAATTTTTTTTTCAATTAAATACAATCTGAATATACTTTAGATTTCTATTTTTCTACTTTAATTTTTTCTTTTATTAAAAAAAATCCGATGCTTCTGGTAATTGAATAAGCAGGATGGAAAGCCAATTAGGGGCAGCAACTGGACCACGGGGAGCGAACTCCTTTCAAGTTTTAACAATGCAAAGATTGAGGGTGTGATTGGATAGAGTTTGGTTTTGAGATTTTTTATCTTGGGTTTTGGGAGAGAGAATTTTTTGTGAGAGAAAAAGTGAGATTTGAGATGAAAAATTATGTTAGGTTCCGTGCGTAACCTTATCCAAGCACACCCTGAGATATCCACAACAAAAGTTGTGTTATTGAGCTTTTCTGGATAATAACTTTAAATATTATATTAATATTTCAAATTATACATTAAAAAAATACTAACTGATTTTTACTTTCTTAAGATAAATCTATTTTCTTTTTTAATTTTCATAAGTAACTTTTTTATTTGAGAAATTTAAATACTTACGTATGCTTAAATTATTCTCATGTAATTTTTGTATCAAATAAAAAAATTAGTTTTAAAGCTTGTGATCACAAAAATCTCAATAAGCACGAAGGTGGCTAGCTGACCCACGAATAAGACGAGGTTTTGTACTAGTGTGACACAATTTTCTCTTGAATCATTGCGTTATGGTTGAGCCGCAGACATCCTTAGCGGAGTTTCAGTACAATTTGTCACTTACTGCATAGGATCGCTTTTGTCATTCCTCAACTGTTTGAGGCACAAAATTGAAATGCTCTGCTGAATGGTGTACTGTAGCCAGATGGTGCTGGTAAAACACTGTTAGTTAGGACCCCACGACACCAGTGTAGATTCATAGGCCGAATTGCTCTGATAAATCTTCAATGGGTTTCCAACACCTAAGCACAGAAGCTATTGTTTTATAAAAAGAAACAGTTGAGGGTTGGCCGCTCATTCTGCAAGATTGATAGTGTCTCTGAACACATGAATTTGAGAGGCTGAGGAGTAGGTTGGGTTGGTGGTTAGATAATGACTTTGAGCTTTCGATTCCATGGCTGCAGAAGTTGCTTAGCCGTAGTTGGTAATCTAGCTAAGAATCTACCCAAAGAGAAAATGTCCAAAGATCTTTCTTGCCAAGCTCTTAACAATATCCAAAGACATTTAAATGGATTGCCCAGACCCCAGTCTACTACTTCTCATTCTACACTTTCTTTTTTTGTTAGCTTAGTGTCACCCTTTTTTCAGGTTAGATGACAGAGAAGAAGAGAGGGCTCTGCTAATTTTAGAAACTAGTAAACAGATAAATAGTGTCTCTATAAATTTGAATTAAGTATGCAAAGAAATGAAAATTTATATCGGATTTCAAATTAAAGCGCGAGCTCAACTCGGCTCAAAATTAGTCTTTGCCCGGGTTCTCAATCTTTGATTGCAATTGGGATACTTCTGGAGTGCAACTTTCGCGTTGACGATGTAACTTATTTTACAGCGGAACTAGAATCGCCCATTCTCGGAGTCATTTTTTAACGCCATGTCTGATTGGTTTTGAAAAGAGAATGAGTTGCAGAGAGAGTTCTAAAAAGAGTGACCTGCAGAAAGAGAATGAGAAGATGGAAATGACAATGGCAACATGCTTCGTTTTGAATAATTATTTTGATGGTTTCTTGAGTTGTCATTTGTAATTTTTCAATACCCAATGCAATAGTTGATGTGGGATCATTATTACACCGCAAAAAAATTGAAATTTTTTTATTTAATTATTTTTTAACTTTTTAAATTATCTCTGAGAGATTCCAACCATTAGATTAAAGTGAGCCCGATCGAACGATCATGATTCTATTATGCACGTGCAAATAAGAAAGGCATCTCTACCACAACCAAATCGCAAAAGTTTCGGGCCGTCTCTTTTGAATTATAGTCTCTATCCCACTAAGCAATTGAGAGAGATAAAGCAATTCAGTATTCAATTTCTCAGTTCTCAGCCGTAAATTCTGGTTGGCCAGTATTTTATAAAGCAATTCAACATTCAATTTTGTACGGGAAGAATTTGCCAAAAATTGAGAAATGATGGTCAAAGGTTATAGAGAAAAGTATAAATTATTTTTACCACGATAAAAATAGAAAGAACTAAGATGATCATTGAATTAGAAAGTACCAGCAAAAGTGATGCAATGAATAACATATACCGAAACAACTTTTGGCTAGTTCGTGTACATACGAGCTTTAATCATATAGGATCAACGGCTACGAATGGGAAACTAGTAAGGAGAGATACTCGGGTTACAGTAATTAAGAAGCAGAGGAATGTATTTAATTTGTCAATAGAAATCTAAATTTTGATGGAGTAATTGCTTTCATTCAGTGGACGAAACCCATGATGAAGGCTGGCTTCCCAGATTTTCTCGATGTTGAACATGTTGTTTCCGCACTCGTTCACGTCCCAATTCCCTAGAGCATGCAACAGCCCAGCTATGCGTGATGCGCTCAAAGCCCTTCTTGGCAACCAATTCTGCCACAGAAGAAGAACAAGATTCTGATTATTTCCCATGCATCTTTAAGCTATACAAAATGGCCCGTGAAATGCAGAAATATGTGATTCGGTTAATGGACATCAGAAAGATGTATAAGCAATTAGTGTTTCTGACCTCGCAAGAGTCCACGTTTTCGAGATGCTTTGGAGCCAACATTGCTGGTGTACTGTAATAGAAGCAGTCCTTGCGCGTTTTCTTGGGTGGCAAAGGCGAGAAGGGGATGAATGTTGTGCCTTTTGGTGCCTTACTTTGATCATCTTTGCCAAATCCTTCTCCCACTATCCATGTCTGTGCAAATGGCAATTCGAATTCATTCAACTTGATATTTATGATAGAAGAATTTGTTCCTAATATTTTCACTTCCACCTTCTGGTGCATTTATGATGGAAAGGCAGAACTATTTTCTCTTTGGTTTATCATCAAGCTGGATACTATGGAGAAGAAACCGAAGGAAAAAGGCTAGGAAAGAAAGCAGAGAGAGGAGTCTATACTTTTGGAAAATTGCATTTTGACAGAACCAAATTGCTTCTGGCCTCGGGATTAAGCCTTGATTCAAGCTTCTTGTACTCTTCATCTTGTATTGAGAATACCTGAAACAATTTTAGATAGTCATAAATCATGAGTCATGCTAAATTAATGTAAGGCCGAGCAGCTTATAATATAAGGCATGACATTGAGTTAAAGAAGCATACCTGAGCTCCTCTTTGGCATAAGACAAGGGCAATTGAATAAGCAACCTTGGAAAGATGCCCTCTGAGGACCACTTGTGTAGTCCCCTTAGGAATGCTGTTTAGCACTATAGCAACAGCCAATCCACTTCCATCAACCAGCTTCACTCTGAGTTTAGGGTGCTTTCTTATATAAAGCTCTCCGTTCCCGTTTAGCTCTGCTTCCTGAAGAAAAGTGCAAACGTCAATATAAGATCAATTTTTCTACAGAAAATAACAGAATACTAGAGGAAAAACTTGCCTGATTCAACAAACCAAGACTCAAGACCTTAGTCCCTTTCTCCTCTGCTTTCAGTATAGCCTCTTCAATCAAAATATTGATAGACTCCTTTTGCCATTTCATATAGTACTGCAATAAGAACGGATTTATCAGCAAGAACTTCTTGATCTTTATATAATGTTTAAATTTTTATTTTCTTATTGAAAATTTCAGTCAAGAATCCCTTACTTGAATGCTATATTTTGGTATAGCCCAGGTTTGCAATTTTAGATTCTTGAAGATATTTCTCTCAAGCACAAATGTGGAACCATATATCCTAGTAACCATGACGGACCAAAGTGTCACCGGCCACATCAACCACAAGTACCATTTCGAGCCCTCAGGACTTGAAGCCAAAGAGGCAAAACCGAGCCTCAGACGATAGATGGATTCTACTGTGGTTAGATGTGTTAGATGCACAACATCTGGTGAATCCTCTTGTCTACTGAGTGAAGTTTCATGTAATCTGTCTGAAGATTTGTCCATGGTTTCATATATGTAATCATAAAACGGCATGAAAAGGGAGTAATTGGTTCTAAATTGTGTATGGTGCAAGGAGTGGAACCTGCAGCATCAACATATTTTTACTGTTAGTTGAATCCAGTGGACTGGGAATTTCTAAACGCAAAACTATATACAAGTTGTTTTGCAGCAATCTTCAAAAAAAAAAAAAAAAGATACAATTTAATTATAATTTCTAAAAATATCTCTAATTTCTTTTAATTAAAAACATGACTTACGAATAAATGCTAGTACCACAACCGAGTTACACATAGTGGACTCTTGTAAATACATGACTCCCCGTAGGTGGTGAAAGAAAAATAAATGTCGCACCAACTTGTTGCAAACGAATACTATAGCCAGACGCTAGAAAACAATAACTCTCCCCAACCAATCAATGACACGTCGATCTCGGAAGCAGAGGAGGTGGACTCCCTGTCCTGGTCTACTTTTATTGAAGCTTAGAGCCAGAAATGGCAACCTAGGCCTAATTATATTTGAGGTTAAGTATTAGTTATATTCTTAATTTTATATTTCATTTTTTTATTTAGTACAATTTGTATACTTACAGAAACTTGGTAAAGTACCAAAAAACATAATAGATAAATTAAAAGATTGGAAATAGCTTTGACATATCTATTCAGCAACCAAAACAAAAAGAAAAACTTTTGAGTCTTAAAGGTGCTTTATATATGTGTGGAATTGTTAACATAAACTAATTGACATATACTACTTCTTAGTTCATCAAGAACCCATTTCTGCAAACTATAATTAAAGAGACACAATGAGTTAAGAAGATAATAGGAAATACAAACAATAAGGAAGGTTGAAGATGACTTACGAGGGCGTATACATGAGATACTTGAGAGGGGGAAAGATGGAGAAGAGGCTCTTAGGGATCAGCTCAAAGTTGCAGTGTCCCATATTGTTCATGAAATCAATGTATGTTATGTAACCAACAAACGATACAATTGAGCCCATCCCTGTGAATAAGGTCGTCGCCATTGGAATTGCGAAAAGCAAAAAGTACGATATATGTTCTCCAAATGGATGAACAACAGCTGCAACAACAAATTATAAATCCTAGGGTGAGTCTATTATTAGAAGATAATGGCGGGATAACAATACAATTAGTAAAAATTTCTTCAAATCATAGATAAAAGTGGTCCAATAATAAATAAATATATTTTGAAAATTATAAAAATTCAATTTAATTCAATTCAAATAGCACGTCAATTTTTATATTGATATTTCTTTCATTAGACATTAAATGTCAATTTTCTTTTTATATGAAAATAAACGTTTTTAAAAACTTTTTTCAAAATCCCAGCGGGTTCTCATCCCCTGGTTAAGGTGATCCATCCTTGGTTGGGACTATTTATTGAATGGAAAATTATGTAGGTCACTGTATAAGCCATGTGGAATGTTGGCGTGGTATAATACTATAGCTTACATACTTATGTAGGCGATAGTTACAGGAGTATGGGAGTATTAAGACAACGGAAGAGAAAGGAAAAAGTAAAGTAGAAATATAGCATTACATTTATGAGCATTGAGGAGCATGTATAGATATTCGGCCAAAAAAAGGGATCATGTACAGATAAGAAGGACTGTGCTTTTTGGACCACAAGAAAAAGGGTTACCGTCCCCTCATTCATGTGAGTACTGTTTAATCATGAAACCCCCCTGATATTTGTTTATCTTTTCAGGCGGTAGACCCCTTAGTTTAAAAGTACTATAAAAAATGCTACTATGTTATCTTTAATATAGCTTTAAAGGATATAAATTGTACATCTTGAAGTTAAAGGTGTGTCACTTATAAATGGCACAAAACCTATGTTTATAAAGATGAAGAAAAAAGTTAATATTTGTATAAGTACTTATATTTGATCACAACATATGCTTATGAATTCATTTTGTGTAAAAAGGAGGTACATATTCATTGTTAGACACTGAAAGATATATATGTGTACTTTTATTTTATCATTAATAAAATATTTTTATGAATATGCAAAAAAATAAATTTAACTTTGTAGACATGTCTAAAAAAGAAAAGAGAGTAAAAAAGCGTTACAAGTTATAGGTTCCGTGACAATGGAGGAGTGGTGGTGACTGTGGTAGCGGGAGTAGAGGAAGTGGTGGTGCAAGGCCCTGTGCAGCCAGTAATAGAGAAACTCCACCGGACCGGCGTGCAGTAAAATTGTGATAATAACTCCATCGGTCCTCCAAAAGGGTAAATTAACAGTAATCCTTTCCGCAAGCCATCCCACCGTGTAGAATATTATCCCATTAAATATGATATTGTCATCCCTGAAAAAGTGACAAAAATAAATTATTTAATCGTGAAGTGGTATAGTAATATTTATTCATGAAAAAGAAAAATATTCACCAAGGGACATAATTTTTTTTTTTTAAAAAAGGAAAGAAACAGGAAAAGGAGGAGTTCTTACCAATTGCCTTCTCTGTCAACTTGCTCAAACTCTATGCTCTTATCCACAATTCTATTATTGCCTTTAGCGGTTCGATAGCGAGATAGAGAGATCCAAATTTGACAGTGAAGCATTCTAGACAATAAGAAGGGGAAAATGAGAAACATGGCAATGTTTCTCTCACCCTCCTTCTTTACCATGTACGAGTACGTATAATGAATTGCCCACGGAGCCAACACCAAGTACTTCATTCACCCAAATATAGAAACCAAGAACACATTATTGTTAATATCTCCATGGAATTTAAGTATAAAATATGGACAAGAGACGTATAATTGTAAGTGCTAATAGTGGTCTAGAGTTTTGTACTGTGATAAGAAAAGTTTTCACCGTTAGACTTACTATCTCCATCAAATAAAAATGCTTCATGTGGGTAAAATATGAGGAAAACAAACCGATATCTATAGAATTCCAATACACAAAACTCTTTGGTTTAATGGCTACTACAAAATCTTGCAAAACATGGAAGTATCTGTCCTGGGACATGGGATAGAGCTGTGAAGGAGTACGATTTCAAGCTCAAGAGTCATCACGTAAGTGGTTGGATCTGTGAGGGGGCAGTCGGTGGAAATTAATTAGGCGGTCATTGACGGTGGACGAGTTATGATAGTACGCGAGAACAAAGTTTGCCACGATATCCGTGGCATGATGAATGAAGTTGTTTTTTGGTGTTAGAGATCCACTCGCCGCACTCAATCGCTTTTTCAAACCCTAAAACTTGTTATCAATGAGTAAGAATATCGAATTTTTAATTAAAAAAAAAATCCTAACACTTGAATAACTCGCCGTGCTTCCATCACTAGGGCACCGCCGATTTAGGGGAACAAACTGAAGCTCCTTATCTTCTATTATTGGTGTCCTCATTTTGTTGCGGACAGAAAATGAATGATTAGCCAAACACAAATGGGAATAGTACATTTCTGGAAAGGCAAATGGATTCTCTTTAATTATATTATTGAGGTATTAATCAACGAACAAGTATTGAACTTGAAAATTTTGAAATTGAATGCTACTATTCATTCTATCGTTAAATTTACAAAAAATATTAGATAATTTATTTAAGTGAAAACCAATCTATAAGAAAGCTGATTGCAGGATTCTAATGTTTCCTGATATATGTATCTTTCGAACAGATTTGTTTGATAGCTAATTAATTACGATGTCGAAATAAGCAGTCAAAATCTCAACAATCTACTTTAAAACACTGCTTAATTGCACCTCTTGCTTAAGGATGACGTGACGTCTCAGAGGAAAAATAACATGCTTTGTATGAGTAACATTTTTGAAGGATTGCAAATTTTTCATTTCCAAAATAACATTTTCCTTTTAAGTGAAAAGCAATATTCCAAATGCCCCTAATATCCAATTCAAGAAATAGTACGTATTTTGTTCCTCTCTAGTCTTTCTTCCATTCCCTATAAACCCTACTCAGTGCGAGAGATTCACATTACAAAGAACTATGTATTGCATGGATACCAAATGCATGCGCCCAGAGCTCTTCTTAGAAGAAAGGAACAGTGATGGGGGAAGCCATACCAACTGTGTACGCAGGAAAGAGGCGCAGCAGAGAGGAAGAAAAGAGTACCTTGAAGTTACCAAGAGACGTCCATGGCCACTCTGTGAGAATCCCTGGTTTAGAAGCCATAATCTACTTCTATGTTACTGTAGCTAGCAGTACTCTCAACTCTGCGCCCGCGTCTCCACAACTTCTGTTCTGCACTGCTTCTGCAGCTGTCAGCGCTCTAATTTGCCACTCAGATGGCATTATATAGAAAAAAATATCTAATGTGTGGTCAAACAATTGTGTTCTGTACTACTTACTGCTGGTAACCACTAAGGAGACTGGCAGTATTCATTAAAAATGTATTCACAGAACACATATTTGCGTGTAATGTATTGGTCCGACCTAATTTTCTTATTATTATTATCAACCCCAATAGTTTTATCATGATAAACTATTATTTTTTTATTTTAAAATATGAGTTATTTAAAAAAAAAGACTAGGCAGGTAGTGTTCATTAAAAACATATTTAGAGAGCACTTATTTGCATGTAATGTATTGGTCCCGATTTATTATTTACTTTATTATTAGCAATCGAGTAGTTTTATTATAATAAATTATTATTTTTTATTTTAAAATATAAATTATTTTAAAAAGAGAGATAATTCTTTGATAATAAAAATTATTTTATATTTTTTAATAAGTATTCCATACTTTTTTACTTTTGCTTTGGACGGAGAAGCCATAGCATATATGATATACTACGAGACAATTCTGTTTTTCAATAATTGTAAAAATAATTATTATGATTAATAGAGACTTATAAAAAGAAATAAGTACTATATATGAATATATGTTTTTTAAAAAATAGAAATATATAGACTTACCTTATTTTTCTTTCTTTTTCTTGGCAGGATCCACAGAAATGTACACGGTTTTCTTTCTATTTTCTTCCTGACCGTCTATCGCATCCTTCTCTCGACCGGCCATGTACCGCCAGTTACATACGGAACCATCAAAGGAAAGTAATGGAAAGTGCTCAACTGCTGATAGACTAGAACCTTCTTAGTTATTACATCTTCCATATGTTACTATTTTATTCGCTATCTCTAGATTTTGTTGACATAAATTTTTTTCTAAATTATTAAAATTTGATCTTTAGCAAGTATTTAACTGTTAGATTATTACTTAATCAATGTGTTAAGAATTAATTTTTAGTCTATTAAATCAAAATTCAAAATATAGATTAAAAAGAAAATTTTGAAAATACTAGCAATAATGTTGGCACTTCATACTGGCAAATTTAAAATCTAATCTGATTGTAGCAAAATTACTATTATGCAGGAAATTAATGAATAATATGCTTAATGATCAATAATCTTGTTGAATTAATTGAGAAATCCTCAAACAAGACCAATTAATTAAAGAGATCTTGGTTAAACAGTTACCAACCCCTAATTGTGGTCTTATATCATTGCCAAAATCTTTAATTGTACTGTAAACTTGTCTCCTTGTTGATTTCTGAAGATAGAAAATATTTTTTTCTCTTCAACTGGTCCAACAACCTTCTTGCAGCTGATGGAACTTTCTTTTTTTTTTCCTGCTAAGTAACTGATGTAACTTTCTGATAAAAAACTAAGAAGTGACAATATTTATAACTCTTATATGCTTAGGTAACTTTAGTGATTTAAGTTATAAAATATCTGAAGGGACTAGATAATATACTTAAACTACTAATAGACACTAGTAGACTTAGATACTATCTCAAATTTAAAAATTTAAAAATTTTAATTCAACTTAATATAAATTTTTCACTTTTGGTATCACACACTCTCTCTCAAATAATTCAAAATTTTAAATCCAAACTCTATATAATTTCACCCTAAGCCCTAGTATGGTTGGAAGAAAAAGAGAAAGGAAAATGGAGGAGGAAAGTAAAAGATGAAGTAAATGAGTGCAATTTATTTGGTTGGAGGGAGGGAATGGAGGAGAGTAAATGTGGAGGGAGGGAGGGGGGATTGCTACAGTGCTGCACGTAGCATTTTGCAGCACGTGCAGCACTGTACATGCAGCCCTCGGATCAGATTTCAATCTGATCCGACGGCTGCATGGCTTATCAAATTTTTGAAAAAAAAAGTAAATACAGGGGTCAAAAACTCTGGTCCGTTGGATCAGATGATTCGGTGCTGCACGTACTGCAAAAATTCACGTGCAGCACCGTAAGAATGGCCGAGGGAAGGAGCTCCCTCTCCACATTAGCAATTTCAATGCTTCCACTTTTAGAAGAATTGAGAGGTATTTGATATTTAAAAAACTATTATACCTTCAATTATCACTTTTATCATAATTTCTCAATTTAAGGAGAAGATAAATTTGTGAATATAACAAAATATCCTCCCTTCCCCGTTCACTTTTCCTATAACCAAATAAGGGAAAGTATTTTAAATTTACTTCATTTTTCCTCATAACAAACAATATCAAAGTAAATACAAATACTTCCCTTAAAGAAAATAAAAGGTACCTCTTTCCTTTCCCTTCCCCCTGTGAACCAGACTAAGCTTAAATCTCACGTCTTTCCCTAACAATCAATTTTTGCAAACCTAGATTCATTCCCCCATGACATAATTCGGAAGAGAAGCCATGACATGGCGCGAATGATTACTACTGGAACTGTAAGCCACTTGCATACCACGAAAGAAGAATGAAAAAGTAGAGTTATTGAAGCACAGCTCAAACACTATCTCTATGAGCTAAGTTTGAAAATAACGTTCAACCTTTCCATCTTAAATGCTGAATCGTACTGCAAATTACTCGAACCAAGTTGATGGAAGTTGGAAGCAACAGATTTAACATGAATTTTAATGCTTTTAACATTCCACAACGAATACCTAATTTTCTCTTAAATGATATGCCTTCTTTCAATCGCATCTGCATACGACTTGATCAAAAAAACAGATGGTTGGTTGGAAGGGACTTGATATATTTTCAGTAAACACGAAAAATGGAGTGAAACATTTCCACGGCACTCGACTTAGGCTATCCAGTCTTAATAAGTTCTCTCAAAATTTCACGTAAATTGTACTCTCTTATTTCATAATTAAATATTATTAAAAATTAGACATCTAATTCGAATAAAGAGAATACTTGATTAAATCACTTTGAACTCTTCATATTTTATTGAGGATATCCAGGTTTTCAAATGAGACGATGACAAAGGGCATCATAATTAGACTTGCAATTGTTTATTTTTCAAGGACTTGCTTCATATGTATGATTCTTAGAAGAACTTTGTTGATATTGTGATCCCATATTGGTTATTTAGAATAAATTATATTTTTTGTAAAATAAAATGTGAATTTTATTACATTAAGTTTAGAAAAAAAAATCTAATTCAAATACACTAGAAAAGAAAGGAGTTGCAAGAATAGCACTTCGACAGAAAAGGGTTCATTATTCTATAATACAAAAGTGACGACGACCGCAACCTATGATGTTTTTGATGAATGTAATAGTTAATCATTTGCCCAGCAAAAAAATAAATGTGTCACTGCTGGACAAGCGGCGCATTTAGCTCATGGGCCCTTTCCAGACTTCGTCGGCCCAAAGTATAAAATCAATTTTGTTAAAATGGAAAAGTGTATTAAACAGTTGAACGATGGTAGAAGACTTATGTATTTAGTGCTTTTGTTAGAAGTAGCAAAATGCTTCTTCAGAAAAAGAAAAACTGCGTTGTCTAAATTGAATATTTTATATTTAAGAGATTATTTGAATGTATATGATTTATTACTTTATCTCTACTTATGTATCGATGGAACTCATGTACTTAAAATTAAATGAGTGAGTTGTGAAAATTCAAACAAACATATGTTTATTTTTAAAAAATATACATTAAATTTTGAATCTCGTAAATTAAAAAATTTAAAACTTGAAGTTTTAGAACAAGTATATATTAAAAAAGATTATATATTATTATTAGAACAATGATACTATGTATTGAGGAACTTACAATTTTTGTTGATTGAGGCAAAATACTTTTATGTTGGAGTCATAGTTTAATAAAGTAGTTTCTCTGCATAAAATGATTTTGTATATAATATTCAATTTCATAAATGATTTGGAGAATTATTTTATATAATATAAAATATGTATAAAGTTACAGTCATCAAAAACAAGAAAGATAATCTTATTTCTATCCAGAAAATATCTTTCAAAAATATACTTAACTAAAGTAATTAACAAAAATAAAAATTATATAGACGTTAACTATGTCATTAGTACAAATTATTATTTTTTCATCAAGTCAATCCGAAATGGATTTCTGAGCAATATGCAGGTGAATTTCTGATGTTATTTTATTTATAGCAAACTTAATGGGTTAATTGCATATTAGTACCTTAAAGTAGATGGATATTGTTACCACATCTATATGATATGATATGAGTTGTCAATTAAGGGTCAATTTTGACTGGTCGGTTAATTCGAATCACCGAATGAAAAGTCATTTGTGCCCCTAAAAATATTACAAAGCCAAATCTACCCTTTGAAAGGAGGGAAAACTAACAGTAGATGGAGGAAAAAGTATTTGTTTCAGTTTTTGTGTTCCTCGAGGCAACCATCTCTCGCCTCTTTGCCTTTCAGCTTCTACGACTCGGGTAACAGACAAACTGCAAAAGCCATAAAAAATCATCTTCTGTCTCCACCGTTGAACACAAGAAATATTGATTTCTGACATCAGAAACCAGGGTTTAGTGCAACTGGGTTGGTAGAGGATATCGATTATCCGTCTGGGAAGACATTGGAAAAGGTAAAGACTAGAAATCCGAAAAGGTAAGATTGGCTAATCTCCTGAACAGTTAAATGTAACTGATGTATATCTGAAGAATTCCCCTAGTTCGCTAAAAATTTTGCTTATTTGAGCTACTGATTGACTGCTTGGGGTGATTTTCGTGTTTATATGTTTTGCATGTTAATAGTCCTCTCCCCTCAGAAATATGTTAAATCTCTTGTTGTTTGTAGAGCTTTATGTTTTGAGAAGTAGCTACAAGTGGTCCCTTTTGTCTCTACCTTTTCTGCATTTGTATGTTTGTCTATGAACTGACCCCATCCTATTAGTGGTCCCTCCATGATGGTTTGTTGGATGTGTGTCGTTTTTCACTTTTGAAGTTGCCTAAATTTTTCTTTATTGGAGTAAAAAATCAATTTCTGTTAGTAACTTGGTTCCAAAAGGTTGAATTTCCAACCAAAGGGCCCCCAAGACCCCGGCCTGAGTATCTTGGAGGATGTAAATCATGGTGACTCAGCCAATCACAGATGCTAGACTTTTACCCGCTGCGCACAAGGAGTCCCTTCACTTTGAAGGTAACTCCCACGCTGCCGCTGGTGGGATTCGATCCTTGGTCATGGTTCCAAACTTCACCATCTGTGACCAGCTGAGCTGCCCATGCGGGCCAACTTTGGAGGGTAAACTTTTTATACTAGCCGGCCCACCGCACTGCGGCCCCACCACAAGAAACCCCGACCTCCGGCTTGGACCTACGGATTAGTATACACCGCTTGCCCCTACGCGTATGGCCATACCCAACTTGGGCTGGGATTTTTTGAGAGCGTCGGTACTAGTGATACCTATGGTAGGATTCGAACCCTCAACCTTAAGGTTGAGAGACGAAGCTTTGACCAGCTAAGCTGGCTACCATTGGTTTCTGTTAGTAACTTGTCTTGACTATAGGGAGGGAAAGAGGTAGAGGTAGGGGTAGAGGAAAATATTGTCGAAATGCAAGTTCAAGTGAGGATTTAGGAACCTGCAATTTAGATGTAAATGCAGCTCGGCCAAGCCAAATGGCTCTAAGACAGTTGCAGGCTAGGGAGACCCTAAATCAACAGGTTGCAACAAGTGGACAGGTAGTATCGTGTTCCATTTTGTCTGTTATACAGCAAGAATAATTTCATCTATTCTTAAATTTTTTGTGTATTTTTTAGGTTCAAATCTTGAATGCCAGATTTGGAATGGTGACATTTACAACACAACCAGAGTCTTCAAGACGACATGACCCACCAGAAAGTTAAGGAGATTCCTTTTGTCTTCAAGCTTCAAAGCCAAGATATTTTGATTTGCCCATTTTAGTTAGAATGAAGATGTTGGGCATCAGGCTATAATGTTATCTGACTTATGCACATTGACAGTTGTCTTTTGCTTCTATATTTGAGCCAGCCTGGTGATTGGCTTTTGGCTAATTAAATACTATTGGTAGCTTATTTTATGTTTGGTTAATTTCTTTGATGTCTACCATTATAGTTTGTATGAATAGAATATAAAATGTTTGTTTTGAACATGATAGACATCAATAGAAATTGCAGATTTGCTACATTAATCTTCAGTCAAGCCTTCAACGTTGGCTTTGAAAAAAATTGTGCAAGAATATTTTTGTGGTGTTTCTGCACTTTTGGAAAAATGGAGAAAAGAAAATGAGCTTGGTTGTCTCAGTTGTTTGGTTGAAGATAAACCAGAGGACATTAGATGAGAGAAATAATTGAGGCAGAAAGGAGAGTAAGGAAAGTAAGAGCAAGTTAGAGATGTGAGTTAAGATATGGCACAATTAGTTAGTTTAAATTGGTGTAAGGATAAAATAGGAATTTCAAATTTTCATTGTTCATATTCTTGCCCAAAGTCAAATTTAGACATCTGACATGTGGGCCCTTGTGTTTTCTACCAAAATTTTTTGCTTGTCAGGTCAAAATTGATAATTTATATAGATGTGATACTCAATTGACAATACTTATTTATTTTAAGGTACTAATATGGAATTAACCCCAAACTTAATTGATACGAATGTAGAGCTTAATTGAAACAATTCTCTTTCTTGGGACTAAATTAAGTACGCTAAATAATTTGGGGGTTAAAATGAGATTTGCTCAATTTCTGACCATTCCCTACTCGGGATCTTTACCGTCCATCATGATCCGACGGCACATCATTTCTCCCTCCACAAAATAACCGAAACCAACAATCCCTTGCATCTTTGGCGGGAAAATCCCCTGAAAAAACAGTATATTTCAGATTCACGAATTCTTTCTTGTTTTCTCCTGTCGATGAAGTCGATACCCTAAATCCTGATCTCAGTAGTGTTATTTATGTATGTACAGATAGGTATTGGAATGAAATGGCTCCTCGGAAGAGAACGAGCTCAGCATCGAAGAAGTCTTCGAGCAATCAAAACAATCAGAATCAGCAATCTCAGCCGTGCACGTTCGGAATCCAACATTTCTTCCAGCGCCACACTCAGAACCAATCTCAACACCCCAAGAAGAGTCTCAAACCCCTCAATTCCGATCCCGATACTAGCCTTCTGCACTCTCAAAATCCGCAATTTGCTCCCGGAGTCAGAAACCATAGTCACACAAGCCCTAGTAATGATGCAGTGAATTCAGAGAAAAGGAATAATAGAGATTCCGTTTCTGCAGCTCAAAATACTGGAGATCAATCTGACTTACAGGGTCACGATGCAAAAAATGCTAATTTGAACTGTGAAAACTTGGGGGATGATTTGAACTGGGGAGTTAGTCATGTGGAGAAATTGGAAAATGAGGATAATTTGAAAGTGAAGTCGAATAATCCGTCTCAAATAACTCCAATTGAGAATCAATTTCCGGTTACACTCAACATGGATGAGAATCAAGGAAAGGATCAGTTGGAGGTTTCGCCCGAGGTTTGCAAGGGAAACCTTGCCAAGCGATTCAAGTTTTCTCCAGGAATGGTAATTATCAACGAGTCTTTCATGCTCAAGTTTCTGCACTTCAGTTATCTGATGTTTTGAATAGGAGATGTCAAAGGCTTAGTTAATTGTTCATATAAAAAAACATGATTTGAAGAATAACTACGCTATGATTCAGAAAGTATGTTAAAATTTGTAGGATATTCATGAGGAAATAAGGAGAGACAACTATTGTCAATCTTTCTTGTTCTGGCAGATTCTAGAATTTAAATAGGCAGTCATGTTATAGAGAAGGATTTTGTTTTAAATTTATGCTGATTTTGGTTAGTCGTACATTTTGTTGAACAGAAACAATTTTGTTTGGGAATATTTTTCATTTAAAAGGAAAAACGTTATGGCATGTTTGACTCATTTAGCAACAGGGATTATGAAGGTTCAATGATGCCAAAGCAGTTGCCAAAACAATTGTATAAAATAACTTGAGCCTTTCTTCCGTGACTAACATGAGCTTTCTATTCTCCAACCTTAGTATATATTTCTTTTTGGGTGAACCTACTTAGGTATTTATTGTAAACACTATGTTAACCTAAGCCAAACTGCTTTGCTTGAAATTGGTGAGTGCATTCTCAAACTTAGATTGGATGTCGTGAGTACTTTCGAAGATTGCGGATTCAGAGTTTAGATGATAAAGATCCTTTCATGCATGCTACCGAAAGGGAAGTGGTGCTGGAAAATAGCATGCTTCTTAAGCTCCATGAATTGGTTTCGGCAGAAGTTTTTTTAAGAAGCATTTTCCCTTTCATTTTTTTTCTTTGGAACTAAAATCTGAAAACACTGATAATATGTTTGGAGGACATTTACGCCCAAGCAACCTATACTAAAATTTGTGTTCTTGCTGAAGTAAAGCTTTGGATCACAACTTTGCAGGAAAATAGATTATGCACCATGTAAATGCACAATAAAGATAATAAAAAGTGAAAAGCATATTAAGCCCCCCTACTGTCACTGAAAAAGTCTGACAAAGGCTGGCCTTTTTTGCTGTCATTTATATAAAGCTAATTTTCTATCACCTCAACAGATCTGTATTTTGTTTTTACTCCCATATTATGTTTTACTTTCTGTCAGGAGAACAATATAGTTCTCTCCATCTCAAGTTGAGTAATCCATTAACTATGGTGGTTTCTGGGCTTCTTTTATAGATATAATATTTGAAGAGACTAGTTTTAGTCTCTGAAATTAAAAGAAAAGACAGTGCATTCGTGGTCAAAATCCGCTCTTTGTTATTGTTGTTTATAATTCACATTCTATGCTCTGAAGGGAGTGTGTTTGTGATCAATATTACCATTGATCTATGGACCTGGAAAGCTTATTCTTCTGATGAAGAAAAAAGGAAAATATTACAGTTGCATGTTAGTAGTAATCAAGCAAATTGGAAAATTTTTTCCCTTTTCTCTTCTCTAAAACCATTTGGCTGTTGTGTCACAGCTGATAAAGCAAAGCCAGGATGATGGAGGTGAGGAGATCACATGGAGAATTTCTCCAGTAAATGAGCGACTTCATGCCATGTCAAGGCACTTGCCAGCAATGGTGAAAGTTTTGGCTGATTCTTCAAGGTTTAACTGTTTGACTTTTAAGCAATGCTCACAGAAAAAGGTAATGGGCTCTAATTTCACCTACTTTTAACTTTTATCTTTAGTTTCTCTTTCTGTTTTTATGTTGCTTTCCTTCACAGATTACCTTTAATGTTGCCATACACAGAGTTCTTCTGGTGCTGCAGGAAAGCTTGAAAAGTGGCTCTCATCTCCTCCGCTGAAAACTGGTGAAAATTCTTCAAAATGCTTAGATAGAGCTTGTTCAACAAAGTTAGACAAAAGAACCAGTGTTTGTACTTTTGAGAACAGTGGAAGCAGAAGTAGTAATAATGATAGTCAAAGTCCATTTATGACCCCACCATCCCTGTCTTACTGCCATGACAAGGTACTTCTTTATCATAACTGGTCTGTTTTGTGAATTTCTTATTAAATCATTCATCTGATTATATGTGCTATAAATTGATACAGCCTGCTGAAGGCGATGATGTTAGAGTGGTACCAGATCAGCAGGGTTTAAGGCCGCACAAAAAGGTTGTAAAATGCTATATTTGTTTGAATTTCAACTCCCATATCTTGATCCTTGTAATTTTAGTATGCATTCTAAAGTATGTCCAGAAATAATTCATGTTTATGTATTAGAGTAGTCAGTTTTGTGCTTATTTTTTCAGGCATTGATTGAATTATTGGATCAAGTTGAAGATGTAATTTCTGTTGAAGAATCAGTCTGTGATGAAACAGACACATGCATTGAGGTTGAGAAATCCAAAAAATCCTGTTCTGCTATGATGACTTCTGCAATAAATTCAAAAGCTATAGTCAACAATGAGGTCTCAAATGTATACTTTCTTGTTTTAGAGGTACATGCCAATATTTGATTACAAACTCGTCCTTTAAAGGTCAGGAAAATGAATCTGCAGGAAATTTATTTTGTTGGTATGCATACAGGTCTCTGAGAAGCATGGTTGCTTTGATTCCTTTGGTTCTCAGAGCTCGTTTAAGGTAGGTAATCTACTTCAAAAATGTTAAATCACTTGGATGGTTTAATAGGTGCTGGTGAGATAACAACATCATATTGTGACTGTTAGATTGTGCGCTTGTTGAATGAACAAACCGGGGAAGAGCGAATTGTACAGCTTTGGGATGAATGGTAAGTCTATGTATGTTATATACTGCTGCAATTTTTTGAGCTGTGGGCAGTTCAAACGATGGTTTTTACCAATAAGCTACTGCACTAAATCAACGAACAAGCTAGAGTTTTCTGATTTATATGTACATGCCAGTAGAAAACATCTCAGTTTTGCATTACTAGCATTGGAGCTTGAGGGCTCAACAGGCAGTAGTATAATACTGATTGTACTATGGATAGCAAGAAAAATCGTTCTAAGATAATACATGTATCTTGATTATGCATAGTAGAGATTGGTCCATATTATTTCTCTAGGATTGTACATAAGTTAAAAACAATTTTAGCTACTTCTTAAGTACTCTTCATTGTTGCGGCTGATAGCCTGTCTGGTAATATGGTTCCTCAACCTTGAGTAGTTGAAAAGTGGGATTCCTTGTTGTCTAGGCAGTTGACCTTGTTTGTCCTTGTTTTCTTAGTTGGAATCTCATTTCCTTTAATTATTTGACTTTTCTGGTCTGCAGCTATTCTTACTATATCAACAATATGAGTTTCAGTTACAGAATTGTGGTTTGCATATGTACTCAACACCATCTATCAGGGACAAAATATTATTTGTATGGCTTTCATGTCAAGGTTGCATAATGGTGACGGCCTTGGTTTTCAAACCTAGTCCACTTAAATTATCTTTTTCCCCTCTCATGCAGGTTGTATAGTGTTGTTGGACCTGGAGACACTGTTCACGTCATTGGCGAATTTGATAGCCAGGGTAAATGTGATGTAAATCATGACAAGAATTTTATGATTGTTCATCCAGATATTTTGGTCTCTGGAACTCGGGTATTGTTATTCTTGTGTAATTTAAGCCTGTTATAAAGCTAACTACAACTGTTGTCAGTTCAAAAGTTCCTTCTTTTCCCTGCTGGTTCTTATCAACCGCTCTTCTACAAGGTTGCTGCTAGTTTCAGTTGTTCAAGGCGTGCTGTCTTGGATGAAAGGCTGAAGTTTAGCGAGTATTCAGCTGCAGCTGTGATTGGTACTTTACTACATCAGATATTTCAGGTACCACAGAAGAGATCTATTTTATTTTGTTTTACTTTTTTAATTTTAGGAGGAGAATAAAAAGGACCAAGATAGCATTTAGCAGCAGAATATTTTTGAGTCCATCATGTTTGGCCGAACATATCTAATCTCCTTCTCAATTGTACTGAAGTATTTTTCCTTTTGGAGGAATTCAGTTTTACATATGCTTCCTGGTAATCTTAGAAAAAAATTACATTGCTTTGGCATGGAAATCTTTGTGACATATGCTTATATCATTTACTGATCTAACATGGTCTACATTTTTGTAGGCCGGGCTAATCAAAGAGTCTCTTTCAAAGGAGTTCTTGGAGGAATACGCAAGAGTGGTGCTTCAGAAAAATCTCGAGACTATATACGCATGTGGAGGTGGAGATCCGTATAATTATCTCTTTATGTAATTTCCCTTTTCTCACTGGCAAATTCACAAGGTTCACCATATAACTGGATTTCTCTCTGGCTCTATGTATTAGACTCATTTACCTCTTAGTGTTCTGGTATAATTCATTTCATAATCAAAGATTTATTTACATGAATGCAATTATTCACTGTTATTGTTGAGTACTAAACCGTCTCTGTACTCCAGTCAATGAAAACGACACACTCAAGACTTTGACAGAGGCAATCCCAAAAATATTAAACTGGATTTCTGTGTTCAGAGATTCTCAGGTAAAATATGTGTACCTTTCCTTATTGCAGCATCCTGTATGTGAGGAATGGCATCAGACTGTCTGGAAAATGCTGTCTAATTAGTTTGAGTATGACTTTTGTATTATGCGGTAACATACAAATCACAAGTGTCCATGAATTTCCATTCTAGAGTGCGATAGATTCTAACATTAGAATCCATTAGGTGCATCCAATGTACTTGTTCTTGAAAGCTAATCCAGTGCATCTTGTTATTATATAAGCTGATGTTTTGGTATACTCCAATTGGATTGTGTAGCTGTCTACAAGCTATATCCCCCTTGTTAAATAGTATTTGTTTCATGGGATGTGATCCATTGCACATATGAAGCTGTCGTACTTTTAGATGCCTATGTTTTGGACTACAAGTATCTCAACCATCTATATCTCATTGGGGCTTAAGATTTCAAAATAATTGTAGGGTTCCAAAAGTCGTGGCGTTGATTTTGGATGTGATGGTGGAGTTAAGAAGATCAACATATCTGAGGTCAGAAATCCTCCTGAGTCTTCTTTCTCCTATATGCAGACTTGGTTATGATATTTCCCTATTTTCCTCTCCAAGGATATTTGGATAGTTTGAACAACACAACTTAGCTGTTTGCCCCAGAAAGTGTCATATATTCTGTAATTATATATGGATCTCCATATGTATGATTTCTTGAACTTCTAATCTTTTATTATTCAATGACTATTCTAATGCACATTTTCATCATATTTATGGTTTAAAGACTCATAAGTACCAAATTTATTATCTTCCCGCACGCATTATTTGCTTAATTTCTTTTAAAAAATACAGGTAATTGATATAGAGGAAATGGCATGGGCCCCAAGATTTGGCTTGAAAGGGATGATTGATGCCTCTATGCATGTGAAAGTTGAATTGGACAATGAAAAGACTAGCACAAAGATTATGCCTTTTGAATTCAAAACTGGAAAAGGAACCAACGGGCAGGCAAGTTCTCAAGCTGAGAATTTTACATGTTTTGATAGATGGGCAAACACTGGATTTCTTCCGGACATACTTGCTCTGATTTCTTTTCACGGAGAACTTTGCCTCCATGCAGACTGCGGTGGAGCATAGTGCCCAAGTTATGTTATATACACTCCTAATGTCTGAAAGGTCTGTTGAGGTCCATCAAATTTCTTTCATGTTTTGGATGCTTTGGATTTGTCTCACTGGAATTTGGCCAGAGGTTAGTAAAATGACTTCACTTGTTGTTTCAATCTTCAGATATGGGCAGAAAATTGATCATGGTCTGTTGTACTATCTCCAAACGGATCATACACAGGTGAGATTTAGGCATGTGAAGACATATTTTGCTTTCTTCCTTTCTTTGAATCTCAATATCTAATAAACATGTATATGAAGGGGATCACCGTACACAGATCTGACTTGGTTGGATTAGTAATACGTCGCAATGAACTTGCAAATGATCTTCTTAAGGCATCAATGGCTCAGCAACTACCACCGATGCTACGGGTACTGCTACAGCTCAATGTCCTATTGCTTATGCACCTTTTTTAAGCTTTTTAATAATTGATTTTGTAACCTTTATGCTCTTCTTTCAGAGTCTAAACATGTGCAGAAGTTGTCGTCACCTTGATGTCTGTACCATATATCATAAGGTAACAAGTTAGTTCTCCTATCTGGTTTTAGGCTTTCTATATCACTGTCAAATAATGTCAAGTGCATGTGATTGTGAGATGAAAAGTTACTAGTTGGCAGTTGAAATAATTTCAATAGGGTCTGTTTTGTATGCTTAACTGAATAATTCTTTTTTCTGTATTTATAATGTTTGAGCAGCAAGTCACCTTACTTCATGTCCAATTGAAAACCCAATTCCTGGAATTGGACGTATGGCATTTTGGTTTGCTGGAAAGATAGCTTAATACTGATTAAGATTTTGCCTAGAGAATTAATTACTTTTCTACTTCAACAATATCATCCCATTTTCTTGTACTTTTTGTACTTCCAGACGTGCAAGAATAAGAAAAAGTTGTTACAGCAAGGCTCTAACAACAAAAATGAAAAATTGTTGCCGAAAATGGTACATATAATCATCTTTAGAGTATCCACTGATGCCCTTCTTGGTTTATTACCTACCATTAGGAGCTGGGTAGACGAATGACCCAACAACTTGGAGCCTATAATTCCAGCCCAAGATGTGTCTTTCAGGAATGAAATATCTGGAAGCAAGTTTTAGTTTTTAGACCTTTTCCTACCTAGCAGAAGAGGAGGTAATATAATATCAAATGGGAACTCCAAAGTCCCAAACGGGTACTATGCTTTTCTAAACTCATTGTTGAAATTTTTGTAGCTGAAAGAGTGGCATTGTCTGAGCAGCTTATATTATCTATTTGTCTCAATCAAGCCATCCTTCTACTTCTCGCAATAACGATTAGGTAATTTAATCTAGAATAACTGAACATAACTAGAGATTCATAACATCGTGCTACATGGTCTCTTAATTTATGTAGCTAAACTTTTGATTAAATAGCATATCAAATCAAATATCATGTTTTATGTTTATTTGCCAAGGTATGCTATTCAAGATCAAAACCAGTTAGATATGAGTTCACTTATGCTAAAGAAGTTGCTGATCCTCTGCAGCAATGGTCTCTCAGTTACTATGTTTTTCCATTCAAAGTTGTAAACAGGGATATTATGATGCATAGGCAGTGCAATTATGTCTCCAGTTTTCTTTGTTTGATTATCTTATGGAACAGATTCGTTTATTCTTTTAATTTTGCTCCTCATTTGAAGGCATATGGCGGGACCGTGGAGGGTAGTGGACTTGGTAATCTATTTGTTTCACTCGTTCAACACTTGACCAATGAAGATGCCATTTTCTTTCAGAAATGGAATAGATTGGTTGACCTGGAGGCTAAAGAATTGGAGGTATCATGAAACTATCAGTGCATGACTCTATGACCCAATCCTTCAAGAATGTCCTTGTTTATTTGCTGTTTTGTTTCTATATTGCAGATTACAAAGAAAAAGATGTGGAATTCACATATTCTCAGAAATGATCAGAATTCTGGTTGTCTATCTTCTCTTATTCTTGACATCTCACAAAATGTGTCTCAGACAGGCTTTTCCAAAGGCAATCCTTTTGTTTATCATTTCATTCGCCAAGATTCTCCATCTCAGGGTTCTCCTTTTGGATCAAGCAAATTTAATTGCACATTTAGGAGTGGGGACTATGTGGTAGTTCTTCAGCTTCTCATATCTTTACATATTTTTATGTGAAAAGATAATCTTCTTTAGATTATGATGCTTTTGCCTGCATTGAGGTAGAATGAGATATTCTGCTTGTATTCATCAAAAAAGGAGCCATTCTGCTTGTGAGTACAAAAAGTTAGGAAACGAAACATAACCCAATACAGTTTGACTTAAGAAGGAAACTACATTCAAGTCTAGAGGGGGTGAGACGACATTGGCAACTACTAAGAACACGTTTCTTCTGGTCTCTTAGTATGCTGCCTTATGTTCATCCAATAGTTGAATTTTTCTTCTATGTGAATCAGTTTTCAGCTTTCTACTCTAGTTCTAATGAGTTATATGAAGTGTTATATTAGATCAAATATATAATATTGCTTGCATTTTCTTTGTCCTTTCTCCTAGAAGAATTTGGTAGGATTGTTTTTTGGCTGACAATGTCTAGAGTCTACTATGATCTATCACGAATTTACCTTATGGGACACTAAATGAATTGGAACTCTTCGAATGTCACACATTATATTGGATCTACTGTTGCTATCTTCATGTATGAATGGCTTGTAAGTTGGATTTCTTTAGGCCAAGATATATTTTAAATTAACTTCATGGGCGCTGGTCATACCATTGCTTTATATAAATCCACCTGAAGTATTTGATTCGACATTTTGCATGCTTACGTGCCATTGCTCATTGTTAGCTTTCTACAGGAAGATTTATGTACCGTAATTTGCCTCTTTAATTATTCTCTTCTAACTATTTTCATACTGTTTCAGATACTGAGTACGGACCCTGGTCATCTACCTGTTGCCAATGGGATCCTAGTGGATGTTGGTAGCTTCCATGTTTCAGTGAGTACTGCAGCAGCTATAACTCTCAACTGAATGGATAGTTTAGAGCTGCCTTGGGAGTCTCTTAATCTTGATGGATACTAGAAATAACACTGGAAAAAGACTGTAAAAGTTTTGTATAATGCAGTTTAGGATACTGATTTGATATCCTAAATACAGCTTTTTGACAATAAAATATAATTTCTATACTATAATTTGATACAAACATTATTCATTATCCATTTCATGGAAACCAAAAAAAATTGTGCTCCTAATCAACCCTTATAATTAGGTTTTATTGTTAACATGTATATCTTGTGATGAATGCTTTAATTAGGTTTAATGATTTGCTTTATCAGGTATCTTTCTCAAAGCGTTTAAGACTTCCAGGAAGCAATCCTGCTTCAGGTGTACGAGATCTTAGTAAGCATGCATGGCGGATTGACAAAGATGAAGCCATGGCCTCATTTGCAATCATGAGGTAGTGGCAATTGTAATCTCCTCCCTTCTAATTGTAATTATCACTCTCTAAATTTGAGTTAATAATTAAAACATAACCAAAATAAATCTCTATGTTGATGAAGGTTCAATCTTGTTCAACTATTTTTGCAAAACGAACACAGTGCTCATCTAAGGAAGATGATTGTTGACCTTGAGGTGAATGTTTACTATGGGTTGTCCTGTCCTCATTTGCGCTATCTAAGACTATCTTCCTCTCTGTATTTGTATATCAGTGTTGGCATTTTCTGGATGTTTACTTTATACGTCTGTAGCAGATGCCTAGATTTGATAGCGGATGTTTGCTTAGTCAGGATCCTGCCATTTCATATATCTCGTCAGAGAAAACTTTGAATGATGATCAACGCAGAGCCGTTCTCAAGGTTATGTATCAGTAATATCTCTTTGATTGGTGAACTGATGATCATTACTATACCCTCAACTTATGCCTTTCTCCCTGATGCCTATGATATAAATTACAAGATTCATGCTATGGAGACAAACAATTTAATTGACATTTTTCTGACATTTGAGCCACTTTCATTGTCTCAGATACTCTCAGCGAAGGATTATGCACTCATACTTGGCATGCCCGGGACTGGCAAAACATCCACTATGGTGCATGCTGTAAAAGCATTATTACTGAGAGGTTCATCCATTTTGCTAACGTCCTACACCAACTCAGCTGTTGATAATTTACTTCTCAAATTGAAAGCTCAGGTCTTCTCTATCCTTCATACATGAAATGTTTCCTGTTCTAGTTATGTATAATAATTTTGAGTTTTGATTTAGTTACTTCATCATTATAGCACATAAATAGCTTTTCCATATGTATTGTTCATGGTTGAGCATCAGCTGCTATATATCTGTTGATTCCACAGAAATGGCTAAATATTCACATCCTAGAGAGAGTGTCACTGCAGTTGATGCTGTTGGGAAGTTCAAACCTGTGCAGTAGTATGTGTCCTTTAAAATGATTGTCATAAAAGTCCCCCAGAACCCTTTATTTTGTTAAATATGATTTAGCATTCTTTAAAGCTTCAGCAATAACTTGTGGGTTTTGGTCGAGAGGCCATTTCTCTGACTTCCCTTTTGCTCTTTTTCTGTTCTTCTGGAAAATATGCATCGGTGAGTAATGGATAATCAAGTGATTTAAATGGATTACTGCACTTGCAATGCTGTAGCACCTAGTGTTCGTAGGTAATATTGAATAGCTTATAGAAAATTAGGTTGAGTAATTTTGGGCAATTGCGAATAACCACATTCAGGCCAGGCGGTTAGCATTTATTTTTTCTTAATATTTCCTGGAGAAAGATGTCTTCAGCTTTGAATTTCAAGTTAACCAATATCTCTAATTGCATGAAATCTTTCCTTCATGGTTGGTTTTCTGATTTTCAATAATCAGGGGGAACCATAAACTTGACAGAAACATTTCTCCATGCATTTATTCATAAGAATAAAAAATGAAAACTCCTCCTATTAATAAAGGGAAGAAAACCATATTTCAATTGTTATATTGGGTTTCTATATGAAACATATTCAAATTTGTGGTTTTACATGTGAACTTGTTTTGAAGGAGGCGTGATTCTAGTGACTGTATTCCATCCAAAATGTTACTCTATACTGTAAAATTCCTAATTTCTGGATCTCTTAGTCTGGAAAATTATGACCTAAACTTAGTTGGAGATACACTTAGAACTTCAGTCTGTTCATGCTTACAATACTTGGGACAATAAACTTAATTGGAGATACCCTTTTTAACTTGAATCTGTTCTTACGTGTAATACTTTAGACTCCTTAATGCAGAAAACACTAGTAAGTAAAAAAGTTACTTTAGAAACCTTCCCTGATCCTGGATGGAAGGGATGTTCAGTCCCTTTTGGTCGTAATGCTTGTGGCTTAATAGTTTAATTTGATCGATCTCTTTGGCTTAGTGGGTCTTTGGTAATTTTCTTTCCCGAAAGTAGTAAGGTTTTGTAGAAACGTCTACTTTTATTAAGGAGGTATATTGCCAAATTTGGTGTTCTCTAGTTAGTATCTCAGTAATTTAGTTATTCCTTTTCCTGCAGGGGATTGATTTTATGCGTATTGGAAGATGTGAAGCTGTACATGAGGAAGTTCGAGAGAACTGCTTGTCTGGTAAGCTATTTTTGCTATCAATGGCATGATAGATTTTGAGTCTGCATCATCTTAATTCATGCAGTGATTTCATTCTGCAGAGATGGACATACATAGCATCGAAGAGATAAAGCTAAAGCTAGAGCAGACCAGAGTGATTGCTATTACTTGTTTAGGGATAACTAGCCCTTTGCTTGCGAAGAAGCGATTTGATGTATGTATCATGGATGAAGCTGGACAAATTACCCTTCCGGTATGTCTTTCAGATGTTTATAAGAGCAGTCCGAAGGAATGCTCGTCAGTAGTCCTTTTTTAGTTTAGATGAAATGATGGATTCAGTTGTTCTTAAAGAATCTCCTGGTCAATAATTTTGATTTTTGCTATGCAACTTCATTTAAAATGGGAATTGTGGTTTACGTTACCTCAAATACACATCCTCTGAAGCAATATTTTAGAATTGCAATACAGCAGATACAACATATCTAAAAGCTGAAGAAAGGTTACTCGAATTCAGCAATGGCTATTGTGGAAGCACTGGTTTCGCAAAAAGAGAACTTATCAAGCGCACACTTGGGGAATTTCCTAGTTACAGCTACAGGATTGAAGGGCCCCATGTATTTTGAATTACAGATCTTTTACATGCTACCACACGATTTATTTACGAGATTTGTAATACTAGAATACTGATATCTCTGAAGAGAGCGGAAAACTTTAGGGCGGATTGTCCTAACCAACAAAAGATAGGGAAAAAGGGAGAGAGATTGTCCAAAGAGATCTATTACCCTCATCATGATCATTAATCTATTTTCTATGGCTTCTCCTTATTCCCCACCTGTTTAGGTGCATCTCTTTCTCTCTGCCCCTATCTTTTTCAAGGGAAGTGTTCTGTTAGTTCATAGTGGTGATAGTTATATGCTAGTGGAATGTGTCCAGAGTTTTCATCAAAGGAAAAAAAATTAGTGTCCAAAAGAAGGCTGTAAAAGAAAGGTTATTTGTTATGATATGCAAAAACTGATAAGTTGAGAGGTAAATGGGGAATTGGCTCTCATCTCTTCCACCAGTTCTATGTGCTATTTTAGGTAAGGTTATTTGTTACAAATAGTGATGGAGAAAGGATGCAGCAGATGGATGCATTGGTGCCCTACCGGTTCTATGTACTATTTTAGGGCTCGTGAACTTAACTTCTTTACTTTCTTCTTATTGGTTAATGTTGCATATGCTGATATTTTTTAACAGTGAATTTCCCTGTGCTTTTTGGATTGGTTGGAGATGTTCGCTTGTTCTATAAACAATTTCAGTTTTTTAGCAGCATTTTAGCTCGCATTTCTCCTCAAATTGAGATCTGTTGTTAGACATCTTCAAGATTGCAGCTAAGACAATTTATATGTTGTCAAGCAGGTGTCCTTGGGACCTTTAATGTTCGCATCAAAATTTGTTCTTGTGGGGGATCATTACCAATTACCACCACTAGTCCAGGTGCTTTCTTCTGTCTAAAGAGCTGTTTAATTTCTAGCTGTACATTGTGATTGGTGAACTCCTTTAACTTGTTCCTTTTATTAGAGCATGGAGGCTAAAGAGAATGGGATGGCAGTAAGCTTGTTTTGCAGGCTTTCAGAAGCACATCCCCAGGCCATTTCAGCTCTACAAAGCCAGGTTACCTCAGTTTTTCTTGCAAAATATTACCCATCCTATCATTTTGCTACAGTAAGCTTAATGCTTTAAAATTGTCACATGCAGTACCGAATGTGTGCAGCCATAATGGAACTATCAAATGCTTTGATCTATGGTAATAGACTGCGTTGTGGTTCTCCTGAAATAGAGAATGCCAAAATTACTTACACAGTTGCAGCATCTGCACCTGAATGGCTAAGCCAGGTAGTTGATAATCAATTTCACATATTGTTAGGATGACATAATGCTCTACTGAAATGTTTTCTGGACAACAGGTTCAAAAATTATAGATGGTAAGCTGCAGATAGCATGTCTCATTATACTCGGAAGAATAAGTTTTTCCGATTGTTATTACAGCTACTGTTATTGCTGCTTCCACATTTCCAATTTTAACTGATTCATTAACTAAGCACATGTTAGTTTAACCTTTTCCCTATGAATTATCTTTAATAATTGGAGTCCTTAATTGGTCACGTGTTGTGCCGGTTTCATACATTATATTGATTGTGTTTCTGGGCATACTTCTTATTTTTATGGTTTTATCTTTGTGCTTCTGGTTATTAGCCTCAAAATCTATGTTCATTGGATGTTTATTTTTCATGCAGAAGGCTCAAATGCTACATCCTGCCTTTGATTGGGGGTGGGGGTGGGGTGGGGGGTTCATAATTTTCACTGCAAAAATTGGCGCCCGTAGTTCTATTTGAAGACTGAATTCTGTGCACATAAAAAGATCTTTCTTGGCTACCACGTCCTATTCTTGATAGCCATTTAATCATATCTTCCGTCTTCCAACAGGTCTTATGTCCAGAGATGCCTGTCATATTTATTAATACAGGTTTGTTAAATTGCCATCTCCATTTTCCTTTTCTCTCATTATTCTGTTAAAGTCAGTCATCACATGCACGGCTTTAGCTGTTCCCTAAATTGGATATGATTCAGATCTCTTGCCAGCATTTGAGACAAATGACTCCAAAACGGTGAATAATCCAGTTGAAGCTTATATTGTTTGTGAGGTACGATATTTCATATTTTTGGCCTCTATACTTCTTGGCTCTTGGGATCAAGAATAACAGTTAATTTTCTCATGTTATTTTGTTTTATAGGTCATAAATAAATTGGTAGATAGAGGTATTAAACAATCACATATTGGAGTAATTACGCCCTACAACTCTCAGGCAAATCTCATTCGTGAAGTGGTTTCTGCGCCCGTGGAGATACATACAATTGATAAGTACCAGGTCATAGATCTTCCCATATCACTGGAACCTTCTGCATGAAGACAAATAGAAATTTTTTCACTTAAGATTATTTTGGAAGAGTGCTTTTCATTTTCTCATCCGCACACTGAAATAGAGAATTCCATTATCCCAGTGGACTAAATTTAAACAAATATGGTACTTCTTGACATCTGCCTTTCCAGAAATTTGCATTGAATTATGGATGTGCGCTTGGAAGATAACGTTTCTTTCGAAGTGGTGTCTACCATGCTATTTTACTGCGCTTGTTTATTTGTGTTCTTCACAGGTTCTCTTCCAAGTTGTTGCAATGTTTCCCTTGACAGTCAGTTACTAGTCATTGTTATGCGTCAAGGAAAGGAAGAAACCACATTCTTTTAATCTAAGATAGCTGCTTCTTTATAAACCATGCTCAACTTGACTCATGGCGTAGATCTGAGAATGTTTAAGAAGCATTTGCAGGACTCTCAACAATGACATAGCTTCTAATGACATTTAATGTTTCAAGAAAAGCAGAATCAGCATATAAAGCTTAAAGATTTGTAGATGCTTAACCCTGTGTCTTTTGACTCGCAGGGGAGAGATAAGGATTGCATATTGGTGTCCTTTGTGCGGTCCCCTGAAACTCCAAGAAAGTGCAGTTCTTCGCTACTTGGGGACTGGCACAGGATTAATGTAGCCATTACACGTGCTAAGGTTTGATTCGTCTTATTATCAGTTATTCTTTTGTCTCATTAATGACAACGTAGTTGTAATTGTCAGCCAACGATATCTTCTACCCTTCAGAATTTAATGCTCTTCAAGCAATGCAGTCTTTTGACGATTTTACAACATCGATTCTGTATCAGCGATTGACTAGTCACTGAATTTTCCCTTCTTACGATGAACAGAAGAAACTAATCATGGTGGGGTCCTGCAGAACTCTTTCAACAGTACCACTGCTGAAGCTTCTCCTCGAGAAAGTAGACGAACAATCTAGTATTTTGAATATCTCTAAGAAGGATATAAATCTGAAACTCGAGTTAAAAAGATGCTCCCACAAAAGATGAGCTTAAATATTTGGTCCCTCCAAATGTAATTGTAATTTGCAACATACCGTACATAAGCCATCTTTTGGGCAAAAGCTTTTCCTTTTGTTCTTCCATGCTCCTGCAATTTCTCCATTCGAAGAACTTCGTTCTTTTTCTTTTTGCGAGTGATTGCGGTTGACCAACCTAATGGTTCCCATGCTTGGAGAATTTCTAAGTCTCAACTAAGAGTAAAACTTCACCATTCATCACTTGAGGCAAGTTCAGTTCTGGCACTTTGAAAGCACCGCTTGAAATTCATTTTAATTTTATCCGAATATTGCATTAGATTCCTTTTCATATGTGACTGAAACCAGTACGACTAAACATCGCTATTCCATCTCAAACCCCTTGGGACGTGAATTAGAGATAAAGCAGAACGGAAAAAGTATCCAACGTTTTAGGAAGAACACTAGTTAAAACATTTTTGCAAGGAAGCTTGTTTCATATATAAAGCATTGCGGAACAACTCTGGCGTACAAGAGCATTTAAGTTGGCATACATAAATAAGAAACCTGAGAAAGTTCCAAATCTGTAGAGTTCGCTACCGCAAAAGGAAGAGACACACCCAGTCCCGGAAATAAAAGGAAAAATGAACTCTTGTCAAAATTACATTCCTGCTAAGCTTTCTCATAACTACTGGGAACTGGTCTCAATGAGCAGTTTTAAATTACCACTCTGCTACAACCAAAAATTCATTACTTCCAGCTATGGCTCTAATCAAACGAAATTACCTCCTCTGACACATCCAATAGCTCCTCAACTTCCACTTCTTTGGCCTCGTATTCCTCTTCCTCATCACTGGCTTCCCCATCACGTAATTTTTGCCTTTCCAATTTCTCCTCTTCCTGCAGCCGCTTCCACTCATTGAGCCATCTCTCCCATTCTTCCTTTATAATCTTTCGTTTCTCACGCTCCTGCTCACTCAATTGCAGTGAGACATCCTGATCCTCTGCCTCATACTTCTTACTATACTTCTTCAGGTTCTTAGCAATCTCCTCTTCCTTCTCAGCACTCAAAAGGGATGGAGGCCTTGGACGCCATGAAAACTGCAGTATAGTATCAGTCATAACATGTACCAGCATCAAATGTACACTTTTAAAAAAAAATAGTAAGTTGATCAGGACACCAAGTGCGTCACTAGTGATTCTTCACTAAATCCTCCTACAGAAGAACAGAAGTGAATTTATGCCTTCAAGACTTAAGTCAACCGCAACTTTCAAGCCAGTTAAGGACAACGGCAGTTGATATGCTTTTATATTCAACAGAAGTAACCTAGTGCCGAGGAAAACAACTGATTCTTAATAATATGGTCACTCCCACATCACACTATCAAATGAACCATCTATATTATAGACAATTCCAAATCCAAAACAGAGAATAGAAACTCTCAGCCTTTCAATTTATCACACAAGATTCCACAATTTTGCAGGTTGGGCTAATAAGAAATTCATAGCTTTATCACTCCAGAAATACTCAATAGAAAAAGCTCTTCCTTTCGTTTTCCCTTATTAAAGAATATAGAGTATTGATGGAAACAAATGCATTTGAGGGGAAAAGAGTTCACCTAAAGTACCATGCAAAGCCTCATACTAGAATACAGAAAACCAGTTTCTCACTCTCAAGGAAAGCAGACACCCAGAGTAGAATTTAATCTTACTTGGAAGAAGTGATCCTTCAGAATCCTATATAGAAGTTTCCCATTGAATGACCATATGTTGAAGCCATTCTCCATCTCATGAACTGAAGTAACCGCTGTTGCAACATACCTAAAGAAGCAATTTTTGAACCACAATCAGTGAGAAGTTTACAAGTTTTAGACTTATGTTCCTCACAAACAATATAATGAATTACTAAAAATAGACTACCATTGATCAACACAAGGCAGAAGAAGTCCATCCTAAAAATTAGAGAGGAATGCAAGATGTAAAGGAATGATTCAAATCCTACATCACTAGCATGTAGGTTGAAGTCCTATTACCTTCCTGTAGGATCCCATTCAATATCTGTTGCCATAAAGTGCTCAGCTGTTGCCATTGTTTCAAGCTCATCAACATTGTAGAACTCCAATTGCCCATTAAAACCTTTCAACCCGGCTAGCACAATAAAGTGGCCAGCAGGTGACCAATAAAGAGCATTTGCCTGCTTGCCCTTTAGAGTTGTGAGCTTTGAAACCCTACCGGCATTGTGGGCCGTCCGCATAGAGTAGAAACTGATGTCAGGCCTTGGGTTATCACCATGGATAACTGCAAATCTATGGCCCTTTGGCTCCCAAGCAAATGCAATAATTTTATCATTCTTGTTCTCAAGCTCCAAAACCTCAATTGGAATATCCCGTTCTTTGATTCTGAAAAGCTCAAAGCCAGTGTACGTACTTTTCTTAGTTTTTGTGTACCGGTCAACCTTAACAGCAAGGTAGTCCCCATTGCTTTGCCAATACATTTTGCAGTCACTAACACTAAATAGATTCTTCTGCCTCAATTCCTCTTTGCTTGGGATTTGTACAAGACTCACCTGTTGGTTGAATTTGGAGAATTAGTGTTAAAAAAAGTTTTAAAAATATCAGGGGGTTGTTTGTCCGACATGGAAATTATGGACTTACCCTTGCAGGTTGATTCCCTCCACCAAGTTCTGGAACAAAAAGGGCAAGAATGGGATCGGTGGGTGACCAGCTGAAGTCCATCACATTTTCAACCTTAATGGACTTCTTATCAATAAGAGAAAAGGTCTCTGTCTCATAAACAGAAATGACATTCTTCCCTATACGAGCAAAGTACTTGTCATCTTTTCCACCACCCCACCTGGAGAATTAGCAGCTCTCTTGAGTTGAATTATGAAATAGACCAATGTTAAAAAATAAGGGAAAATTTTTCTCAGATGAGGAGGGTCATAGGAAGTATAATTCTAGTCCACCAATAGGAGACCAAAGTTACCTGAAAACAGGCCAAGTAACACCAGTTACACCACCACCTCCAATTGCAAACTCATCCGCACTTCCCTTAAAATCTCTCATTATTTTTCCAGTTCTCACATCAAAAATGTTTAGCACGACCCTCTGCAATGAATGCTGATTAGGAAAAAAAATTCCGAAGCATTGAAATACTTAACACAATAATGACCAAAAAGAAAACATTACATGAGTATCACGAGGGTTGCTAGGTTCATGGCTGCTATATGTCACCAAAAATTGCTCACCGGGTGAAAAGTCAATCAGTTTAACCTGCAACTAGAACTGCTAAGCAAATAACTCAAAAGGTGATACAAGAATAAGATATTGAAGCATTCCCAGAAAAGAACCTGTGGATGGGCATAACGCATCAGGCGGTTAAAAGTTGTAGCACCACCCCAAACTGCAGCACCCTGCCTATGAAGGGTCGCCAAATAGGTTCCCAGGGGAGACCACTGAACAAAACTTTCCGTCCAGAACTGCACCAAAATGGGATAAAAGCATGTTAAAATACCATAAAACCAACAGCTATTCATGGTTTTTTATTTTTTAAAATCTTTTTGCTGTCTAGAAGAAGAGGAAAATTCCATCCCGATCCAAAAAACATTTGTCAAAGCAACAAAACAATTGACTTGAGGACACAATCAAAGCACAACCAGAGAACTACTCAAAGTCAACTCACAGAACGTTTGTAAACAGGATCAGGCTTCAACTGTCTAGCATCATTCCATAACACCTCTGTATCTGAACCAGCACGAATAACAAACTGATCTCTAGCTTTCTCATCGGTAAGCCACTGCTGCAGATTTTCCTGCAACCAGGAAAAGAGCAATACCAATAACAGGTTAGGAATAAATCATAGAAAAAAAAAGAGAAAAGCATAAAGAACATGAGAAAGGCCAAAGATGAGGCTAACCCCTGCTGTATATGGTTTAGTTTCTGGAGGAGCCCACTCATCTGGAACTTTCTTGTACTTATCAATGTCATCAAATAGGTTCACCGCAAATACGTGTGACCTGTCCAATTTATATCCATTAGTCTTTTCCCTTGCTAATTCAGCTTCCTGCAGTGACAACCCACAATATTTCAATTACCATACAAATGCAATTTTATGGCATAATAGATAGCTACAGTAAAGAAAAGACCTAATCAGAAACTGCAAAATTATGTGGTTTCCACTCACTACTCACCATGCATGATTTTTCAAGACAAAAGATGGCTGACAACAAATGCTCTGAAACACATTCCGTCTGGACAATTGGGATGCCCAAACTGCAATCCGGGCCCATGCCAATGTTCCCAGACTAGGCTGGGCCCTGAACCGTAGAAGTTCTAAAAACTACTATTACCTGAACCAAACGCCCCACCCCGTTGACCAGTTTTCTGCATCTTCTTTTCCGCATTTTTTTTGTTTATTTTTTTGTTTGGGGGGGGGGGGGTTCAACCGAACTGATCCTATACTCAAAGACTCTTTAAACTACCATGTGGATTGTAACCTCCATTTGTTGAAAGCTAGCATGGTAAATGCTCTTCTTTATTTTGTTACATTTTTGTTGTTGGATTATATTGATGCATTTACTACCAAATCCAAGTATTGGGAATGTTTAAAATTCATCGACATCTTTTTGAGGTCAGTTGTGTTAAAAGACAATTTTATCCCCTTTTCATATGTTTGGATTACGTTTAATTTATTTTCTTTGTATTGACATTTGACATATAGTTGACAGAATTCATAGTATTCTTCAAAAATTTTAAATCCCTAACCATATTTTTTGCTTATTAACAACCTTTAGCTACTTTCACAGTTCAATTTCAGGTAAATGGTGGTCAAGGTTAGGCAACCGTCTTGAGCTTGAAACTACATTTTGCTGTTACAAGTATGTGACTGTATAGCATTCATGATTCAAGAACATGAAAATGTCTCATGAACACTGCAGAAAGCTAATAATTATCAGTTTGTAATCTAAATCACACAATTTCTTAAATACTCCAACCATGCCAGTATCAGAACTCCGCACTTCTGTAAATTGTTGCTTTTGAATGTGGAAAAAAATCAGAATACACCTATAAAAAACAAAATCATAAATGCAACGTGAACTTAAGAACGTAAACTACCTGAGGAGTATTGTACTCAATGAAGCAGTAACCTAGAGTTTTTGCAGTCTCAGGATCAACTGGCATCCATAGTCCTTCCTCTTTAATAACCCCAATCTGGCTGTAAATTTTCCGAACTACTCCTTCCAGTTTCTCGAATTTCTCTCTAGGGACCACAGGGAGGTTGTCCACCACTATAATGTTCCCGAATCCTTGATCGAACTCCAACTCCTCCTCTCTCAAATCCTCATCATCACTACCAAAACAAAGAAACAAATTATTATCCAAAAAGCCATCTAGCAACGTCAAAACCGTTGTATACCAAACATAAGACGCAGCTTTTGAAACACAGAATACAAGAATATAAACAGAGAAAGAGAAAATTTAGGTAAATTAGCCAAAATGCTTGGCTCAGCCAACTGCTGGAGGACGAGTGCGTTGGTATTGAGGGAAAAAAAGGTAATAGCAATCAGCTTTTGGAAGTATAAAGCAGGCATAATAACCTTATGATGCCAAAATCATCGCCGGAGGGAAGGCGAATGGAGTCGAGATCGACTTCGGAGAAGTCGATGCCAATCCGTTCACCCGCGGCTCTTATGCCCTCCATGGACATAACCTCCGCCATCCTCTGTCTTCTATCTCTCTGCCTCTGCAACTCCGACAATCAGTCGCTGCTTGAGGAGGAGAAAACGATGATGAGCTCAGTGAGGTATGTGTTTTAGGGTTTTTTTTTTTTTCCCTCAGAGAAATAGAACGCAGAAAAGGAAAAGAAGGCAGAGGCGGTTAAGATTTTATTTTGTGGGCTGATCTTTTGAGCCGGTTAACGTACCTAACACATTAAAACCTAGAAGGGCCAACAGGCCGAAGCAGTCAGCCCAATTTGGAGAGCAACACCCAGAAATCTGGATACCCTGATTAATATTGGAAGCATATGTATCTCACGTACAAAAAGTTCGGGTTCGTAATGGGCTGCCAGAATTATTATCCACAGAAATAATAAGGTTGACAATGGACATTCTAGTGGGCTACTAGAATTATGATTCGCAAGAAGTTTTTGAGACCCGGTTCCTTTGTAAATAAGCCTTGGGCCTAACTCTATTTGAATCAGCAATGAAAATAAAAATATTTTACTTGGATTATTTTTCTTTCTAAAAAGTTTTTAATTTTGTTTTTTGTCCTTTCAAAAGTAAATTTTAAACTTCACATGAATCACATCCTCTCTCTCTACAAATAACTCGTATTGCATTATACGCCGAGCCTATTAAATTTGTGGTGAATGAGACATAGAAAAAGTAGATTACTGAAATATTTTTAAGATGAATGAGGGGATAAAACAAAAACAGCCGAAAGTAGGGAGAAAAAAGGAAGATTTGCTTAGCTGGATCCTAGCACGCTCCTTGGCTCTTAACGTGCTTTTTATGACATTCTTGTAGCTTAGCAACTTCTGGTCGGGTGTTGTCAAATTGAATCTAATCATTGTGTTGGAAAAAACTTCATTTACAGCGTTCAAATTGGTAGGAAAGAGTTATATGGTCCTTGTGGAAGAGGAAAAGAGACAAGTACAACAAATGGAACGAATTTAATGGATATATATGCTTAAAAATCCGACCTCTTGCTCATTTTTCGTATTATTTTCTTACACTAATTTAGAGAAAATCACACTGTTATTTCAAGTACTTAATTATTAAGATACTAATGTATTTCAAAAATAAAAATAATATTTTTATTTTGGATAATTAAAAAGACCTTAATACACAACAAGATTTTTAAATTTTAACTCAAGTCTTATTCAGAAAATTTAATTAGGGATATTTAAATATTTTTATTTATAAAAAATAAAAAAGTGAAAGAATAAAAGTAAACTAAAAATATCATTTTCTTTTCAATAATACTTGACTTTTTCTTTTTTATTTTAATAATTGAGTTCAAAAGCCGTCCTTGGATTTAGATCCATAAATGTAATCTGTGTGATTGGATAGAGTTTTGTTTTGAAATTTTTTGTCTTGGGTTTCGGGAGAGAGAATTTTTTGTGAGAGAAAAAGTGAGATTTGAGATGAAAAACTGTATTGAGTTTCACCTTAACCAAGCACACTAATATCAAAATCTTGTCCCCACTTCCAACTTATATAAAGAACTAGTTTTGGTTTTTGGTCTAAGATCCTAGGAATATTTTCGTGAAATTCATTAATGATGGTGCATGGTTTTGGAGATGGAAGCAAAACGTTGCACGTTAGCCTGCTGAGCTTCCATTTTCATAGAGATCAAATCAGTAGATAGTGGAAACAAGTCCATTCAAGACTACTACTCTTTAATCAATTGGCATTTTGTTTTGGTACAACTTTTCCCCTTTTGGAAACCACCTCGCAAATACCCAGCAAAAGAAAAAGGAAACTACTCGCGAATGTGGATCCGGCGAGGTGCATGACCCTTTTTCTCCATTTCAACACACACACACATATATATTAGTAACAATTTTTATTTTTTATTTTTGGCTAAATAATCAACCAGCCTTGTAAATTGATATCATCTAAGGAAGTTTCCAGATCAGTGCCTCCCCATCAAAGATTACAGCAGGCCCCAATGACAATGACAATTTTAGTTTCAACCCACTTTGCTTTGCAGCATATTCTATTGACAAAGTTAAGCTTCCAACCAACCTGCTTAGAGAGTCTACAAGTTGGATCCTTATCAAAAAATTAAATGGTAATTGGATAATTTCCCTTTATCATCATACCATTGTTAATGGAGCTAGTGGTAATAAAAAGATATTTCAACTAATTAAAAAATATTTATCAAAAAATGGATTAAAAATATTTTTGGTTGGTAGGCAAAGCATATAAATATACAAAATTTATATTTTAACGACCAGACAAGAATGTGTGTATAGATTAACGGTCGAACTGTTCCATTCATACACTCCTATTAATTATTGAATTAATAAAAGTTGATATATTGTGAATGAAGTTCTCAAGGAAGATTTCAATTTCATACGTGGAGGATTTTAAATCTAATGAGATTGCAAAAGTACACCTGCGTACTAATTAGAAGCCTTGTTCTATGCAACCGTGGTGGACCTCTGTGGCTTTCCTGTGAGTATACATACTTTATCAGGCACTTGGAATTTTTATCTGATTTTCCCATACCCACCTCAGAAACTGTTAAAACCCTCGGATCAATAGCCTCTAAAGTCGCATTACCAACCCTAAATTATTGCTTAATGATTACTATGCACAGTGCGTCATTCTTTTGCCTGTTGAATCAGATATTTCAAATTTTTGATTAGGTCATAGATATTTAAAAAAACCCCGTTGAGACTTCAGATAGTGAATGCGAGTTCTCTTGTTAAAAAGTATAAAGGATTTGGAATCTTTAATCTGATCAAATCTCGTCTTTTTAAGGATTGTTATTTAAGATAAATTTCTTTTGGTAAGTGGAATTTTTTTGGTCTAAAACGTTAGATAAAACAAGCAAGTAATAGTTTTACACGTGTTTGAATGACTTTTAGTTTAAATATGGTTCCAAGGCTGTTAGCAGTCGCAAGCACTGTCCAAATCTAGAATGTTTATATGTTTTTGCGAAGCACGTAATTCTTATCCTTTCGGAGAGTAATGAATTTATCAGAAAGTCATTGTCGAAATATCAAGAAGTAACGATGCTGCTTTGCTCACTAGGTGATGATGTTTTGCTGTACGTAAAACAATAAGGTAGGAAATATTAAGATGCGATCAAATCTAACCTAATGAAAGAAACAAGTTCTTAGGAAACTTCTCACGAGACGAACCAAATTAACAATATCCATCTTCATGATCTTCTAACTCAGATTCTTTTTTATTTTTTATTTTTTTAAGGAAAAATATCGAATTTTTTCTTTCTATATCTGACTTATAATTTAAAATATTTAAACTCTTTTTTTTTATGATTTAAATACTAGTTTAATAGTTGAATTCTTAATTTAATTATGACATTAGTAGTTTCTTTTGAAAAATATCACGAAAATAATGATAATAGTAAAAAAAAAAACTAATAATTGACTTGTATAAAGAGTAAAAACAAGAACTTTCAAGAGAGCTAGTGTGTTAGGGCAAACAGATTGCAAATCTACCGATTGGAGTACCTTACTCTTCGTCTTCAAAATGTGGTCTCATATTTTTTTCTTGAAAACAACGGTACCCGCAATCCTAAAGTAGAGATGTAAGGAATTAATCCCAAATGTCATCTTCTTGGTCTTATCTTGTTTACCAAAATTTTACCGTTTCTTCTTCCCGTGGCTGATTAAAAATTGAAGCTGGCTAGATGGTTTCCCCAAATTGAATGCCAATGCCTTTTGCCAAGTACTGTGAATCCCCTTTTGGATCTATCGAAAATGAGCAAAGACAGAGTGCATGCTTAGAAAGTATAGGCACTTTGTACCAGTGGTCCTCGCCCTGCTTTAACCCACTGATGACTCAACCCTTCAAACAATGATCTTCCACCTACCACCTGGTCCGTGGATGCTGCGTTCTGTGCAGTTTTCACTTGAGAAGGACAAAACCCAGTTGAAATTGGATGATAAAACTGCGCAACCTACTTTTAGTACTTCGACTTGACATGCAATGGAGGGTACTTTCTCTCCTTTATGAAATTGCAGCAGATTCCCAATTGGAGAAAAGCAGAGCAATTCTTCTATCAATGGCCGAGGCCACATGGAACACTTTTGATTTCAATAATTGGCGTAATCAGCCTTTATAAAGTACACATTTCTGTTCGCGCAAAAAGTAGTGTCTTTACTCGTTTCATCACCGTCGTTCAGGCAATTCTTGAAGCAGAAAGCCTAGCACTTTCGTGGGGTTAGGATCATTCACATTTCAAGCATGTGTCAATTTCAGTGCCCCTTTAGATCTGCGTTATTTGGCAGCCCGAAGCCAGAGATTCAGACACCAAAAATTCAAGTAGCCAACCAAGTTTGGAGATTCATAAACACTGAGTTACTGTGTGTAGACGTTAACGAATGGCTTCATTTTCATATTTACAGCAAGAAAATGTTGATGATACAGACAGACAGCGATTAATCAGCTTATGAGAGTTAATCAGAAATAAATTCCATTGCACGTTCAACTTTCAAACCATTACACATTTTGGACCAGAGAGATAAATAAAAGAACCCAATACAATGCATGAAAAGGCCTCTTCGACTTCGAGCTCCATCGCGTGGACGGTATGTATAAAGAGGAAGCATCAAGCTTTCCGTATTAGTGCGTCTAATGAATTCAAGAGATGGTTAGTCTCAATCAGCTAATCGCTTTCGTTTCGTTCGGTAAGGACTAAAAGAATCCATTTCTCGTTGACTAAGAGTGACTATGTATAAAGGAGCCAATGACTAAGTGCCTAATTTAATTACTTTTTAATGCTTTATTACCTTATGCACTACAAAAAACAAACAGCACTAAAGTAAGTGGGGGTAACATGTTAGATTATTTTGCGTTGTTGTAAATTTCGGAATTAGTAAATTGTAGAAATAAATTTATAATTATCATTTTTGAGGTCAAGTAATATGATTTAAATAGACTATTTATGATTAATTACAACGTGTAAATAAAATTATTTTTAAATAATTAAGCGCCTGCTGTTTCAAAATAAAGAAAAGAAAAAATAATTGAACAGCTCTTGCTAATCAGCTCATCTTCTATGATTGATTTATTTTGAAAGCAAAAACGGTAAGCAGATGTTGTTGCTGCCAAGAAATCTGCACCACTAATAGTCTGATGGAACTCAGACGCCACTCCATTAAATTCAATCCATTAAACTGCGGTGGGATGATTAGGACATACAATTATAGACAATATATTTTTTGGCTGATCTCTTGCTCTCTTCCTTCCTTTATCTCCATGACGTAAGCTTGATTGATGAAACACATCATACACAACCCGCCTCAGTTCTCACTAGGAAACATGTCAATGAGTTCAAAAAACCAGCCAAAAGTCTGTCCTTAAAGTAAGTTAGCATCACGTGATAATTCCAACCCCCCCCCCCCCCCTTCCCCTTCCCCTTCCCCTTCTCTATCACTCCCAATCAATCATATAAGGACATACATTTAGAAATTCCTTCTGTATATAATATATATAACAGTTCTTCACTTGAGATTTCAGGAATCTGGATCTCTCTCTCTTTGAGTGTCTCTGTCTTAAACCATAGCCACTGAACATGGTCTCCTCGATGCCCTCAACCTCAACAGTGAAGTCATGTGCTTAAAGACTTGTTCTCATAGCCAATAGAGAAAGCCTGAGCCCCAGAATCCTGGATCCCAAAAGAGACTACTCATCAACTAAGTTGAGTTGCATTCCAGGAGTTAACTAGGTCTTGCCGTGGTGGAGGAGCTGGATCCAAAATCTTAAGCTGAAACTTTATAAACCTGGAAAGGGAAAGCATATATGATATTGCAGTTGGAAGAAATGTTCAAGTCCAGCAGCTCAATAAGTAAGCACCTTTCTTAGCTTCTTCCATTGTTTTGAATATGCATCTGCATGCATGCATGCACACCCCATATGATTATTTTGTAAGCCTGTATTTTCACTTGATTTATATTCTTTTCGCACTCTCAGAAATTCAAGAATAATTACCAAATTGCAGAGCATTAGTTTAGACTTGCCAGATTTCTATAGAAGTCATAAAATGTTTCCAAGTTGTTCTACCAATTTCTTGGTTCTTTCAGGATTGGGTCAATAGTAAATCAAATCTAAGAAGTTCTGATCTTTCTAAAATAATCACATAACAAAATTTAGGGAAGAAACACAAGGAAAACATGCTCTTTAGCCAACTCAAACATGTCATCTTCACGAACATTAACAGACATTTTTTCCCCACTTCAGCATCCTAAATTTACTTTTTGAAAGACTAAGAAGCAACCGCCTTGTTGCTTCTCAGAATAGAAACTGTGATGCACGAAACGCACAACCCACAGAACATCCTCTTTTGTTCTGTAACTCACAAGAAACGTTCACAAAGAGATGCGACCACGAGACCCATGTTATTACAAGCCATCAGCACAATATTTTCGAGGATGAGAATGAACCCCATACGTACTATCCATAGGAAATGAATATTTCTACGAGTATATTCCACTGTTTATTTCTGAATTAGTATGGGAAATTCTATAATTTATCTTGTGCTAAACAGTTAAAAGGTAAGCAGATGATCTCTGCCAATATTCCCGGCAGATGCATGTTCGTAATAAGTCCAAAGTGGAACACTTGAGCGTGTATAGTATTTGGACAGTAAGCCACTGTAGCTTTTCTTTTGTTTTTTCTCTCGTCCAAGGTAGAGAGGTATTCAATTGTTGGAGGTCGGTTGAATCGATAGCTTAATCACAGTAAATCAGTGGGAGACACTGAACCGAGAGCAAAAGACACCAATTTCAATATTCATCGAGCATATGTCCGAGATGGGAAAAAAAAAAAAAGAGCGTATGTATATATGTCTGTTCTCTAATTTTGGACATAAAATTAATTAAGCTGCTTTAGCTGGACTCCGCCCGAAACTGTTCGCGTCATAGAGAGACATGATTAGATTCACTTGAGAATCTGAGACCAATTGATAAACAAAATTACTGAATATTCTTATTAAGAAGAAAATTTCCCTAAAGGGCCTATGGTAATTTTCCTTAACCTTCTATTAAGGGCCTGATAAGCCCACATTACTTGGAAGTGATCAGTCTTTCTGTCTAATCACGAAATTGGGATGAAACAGAACCTGTAGTATGTGTATATTTGAGCATAAACAGTTAAACACCCACACAGAGACCAGAATAACAGGGGTCTTACATGACAGGAAAATAAATTGATTTTCATCTCCATCATTTTTTTTCTCTTTCCTTTATTTTTTATTGTTTATGGGGGCCTAAGAAATAAAGGAAAAAAAAATGAGATGCTGCATTTCCGAGTTGATTTCATAACCTTAAAGATCCTAAGAAATTTCCGGTACACATGCCATCCTACCAAGAAAATGGCCTCAGAGGGAAAATTCCATGTCTCAACATCCTTAAAAGAAGGCATTCCACAAAGTGGTGATGCAAGATTTTGATTTTCAAGAGAATATGCTACAAACAGTATGCCAGAGAGTGAAATTTATATCCTTGACTACCTTTTTCGGTCTTTTGAGCATCAGCACGCTTTCATGAAAGTTTAAATATGAAACCTCTGATAACCAAAGGAATAGAATTGTATTAGCGATTGTGAATGGTAATAAGTATATAATTGCAGCCCGGCATTTTATTCTTTCATGCATGACAGTTCAGTTCTGCTCACTCTAGTAACATACTGTTCTTTGATGCATCACAGAGCTAAAGTTCCTTCAATTTCATATAGTATGGAAAGAGCTAGGCTCATCTTGCTTAGTAGAGGACGCAAGCATAGTCCTGCAGCTTGGCTTTCTCGGAATCTTGCTGTTCCAGTTTATTTGGAATATTGTTGAATCGCAATGCAAACGCAGGAAAAAGATGATGGCTGCAGAGAAATATGGAGTTGGTGTAAAAGTTGGCCTGAGTTACAAGGTCAGTATCTTTTGCTCCATTTTGCTTCTGGGAGCTCATTTGCTGATGCTGCTAATGCTACAAAACAACAATGCCACCCACTGCACATCCAAAGTCCTGACTGTTTCATCAGAGATTGTACAAGTAATATCGTGGGCAGTTGCATTACTTTTTTTATGTATGATGCAAAGACGTAAAGATGTCAAGTTACCTTGGATCTTGAGAATCTGGTGGATATCCATCTTTTTGTTAAGTCTTGCATGTGCAATTCTTGATGGCCATTCGGTAATTACAGACCATGAAAACCCCAGAGTGCAAGACTATGTTCACATGCTTGGTCTTCTTGCATCCACCTGCCTTCTGGGCATATCAATCCATGGGAAAACTGGCATAGTCATTTACATCTCAAATGGCGTCAGTACTCCACTTCTTAATGAGAAAAATGAAAGGCAATTGGATGGGAAAACGGATAGTCCATATGGAAGGTCTAGTATTCTCCAACTGGTAACCTTTTCTTGGCTGAATCCACTATTTGAGGTCGGTATTAAGAAGCCTCTAGATCAGGATGAAGTCCCAGATGTTGATATCAAGGATTCAGCTGCATTCCTATCGCATTCCTTTGATGAATGCCTTGAACAGGTAAGGAAGAGAGATGGAACCACAAATCCTTCTATCTACAAGGCAATATATATCCTGGCAAGGAGAAAAGCTGCACTTAATGCCCTTTTTGCTGTGATAAGTGCAACATCATCTTACGTTGGCCCTTATCTCATTAACAACCTGGTAGATTTTCTAAGTCAGAAAAGGTTCAGGAGCTTAGGAAGTGGTTATCTACTTGCATTGGCTTTTCTTGGTGCAAAAATGGTTGAAACTGTAGCACAGAGGCAGTGGATTTTTGGAGCTCGCCAGCTAGGCCTACGGCTCAGAGCTGCTCTAATATCTCACATATATAAAAAAGGCCTTGTTTTATCAAGCAAATCACGTCAAAGCCACACAAGTGGAGAGATAATCAACCTTATGAGTGTAGATGTTCAAAGAATCACAGACTTCATTTGGTATTTGAATACGGTCTGGATGCTGCCAATTCAAATTTCCCTGGCAGTCTATGTTCTACACAACAGCCTCGGATTGGGATCACTTGTAGCACTGGCTGCAACTCTACTTGTAATGGCTGCCAACATACCACTAACTAGGATTCAGAAGGGATTCCAAACTAAAATAATGGAGGCAAAGGATGAAAGAATGAAAGCCACTTCAGAAGTTCTTCGTAATATGAAGACACTCAAACTTCAAGCATGGGACAGTTTTTATCTAAAGAAATTAGAAAGTCTACGGAAAATAGAGTATAATTGGCTATGGAAGTCACTAAGATTGCAGGCATTAACAACTTTCATCTTCTGGGGCTCACCAACATTTATTTCTATCCTAACTTTTTGTGGATGCGTTCTAATGGGCATTCCTCTCACTGCTGGGCGTGTCCTATCAGCATTAGCAACGTTCAGGATGCTTCAAGATCCTATATTTAATCTACCAGATTTATTGAATGTGATTGCACAGGGAAAGGTTTCTGCAGATAGAATGGCTTCTTACCTCCAGGAAGATGAAATTCAACAAGATGCAGTGGAATATAATCCAAAGAATCAAACGAGATATGCAGTGGAGATAGAAGGTGGGAATTTCAGCTGGGACGTTGATTCAGGAAGCACAACACTTGATGGAATAAATTTGCGAGTAAAGAGAGGAATGAAGGTGGCTATCTGTGGCACTGTTGGATCTGGGAAGTCCAGCCTGCTGTCATGCATACTGGGAGAGATGCCAAAACAGTCGGGAGTTGTTAAGATCAGTGGTACAAAAGCATATGTCCCTCAATCGGCTTGGATATTGACTGGAAATATCAGAGAAAACATTCTTTTTGGCAAGAATTATGATGGCGATAAGTATAAATGGACAGTTGAATCATGTGCACTCACAAAGGACTTCGAGCTGTTCGCTTGTGGAGACCTAACTGAGATAGGAGAAAGAGGGATAAATATGAGCGGTGGTCAAAAGCAAAGGATTCAAATTGCTCGTGCTGTTTACCAGGATTCTGACATATATCTCCTTGATGACCCTTTCAGTGCCGTGGATGCTCATACAGGGACACAGCTCTTTCAGGTGACTCGATTTATGAGTTCCATCTTAGGATATCTTTTCTGCGAGTTTGAACCTGAGAATGATCACCTTTTTGTATGAAAAATGCAATTTGCACAGGATTGCTTGATGGGGATTCTCAAGGACAAGACTATACTTTATGTAACCCATCAAGTTGAATTTCTTCCAGCAGCAGACTTAATCTTGGTACGCCAAGCTTGAAAGAGTTTTTATATCAGTTTTCCATTATTTTTATAAATAAAATTTATTATAATGTAAGGTTAGGGCCAATAACAGTAAAGCAACACATTAAAAGTTTACATTTGGAACTAGGTGAACAAAATATGTTGCCATTTGTTCTCCAAGTGTATAAACTCATCATGTTGGGCGGTGAGCATTATTAGGATCTCATTTTTGTTCATGTGTAATCTCTTGATTGTAGCTGATAAGTTGTAACAGGTGATGCAAAATGGAAGAATCGCACAAGCTGGTACATTTGAAGACCTTTTGAAGCAAAATATTGGATTTGAAGTTCTAGTTGGTGCTCATAACCAGGCCCTAAACTCCATTCTAACGGTTGAAACATCAAGTAGAACCGATCATGCAACAGATGAATGTGAATCTAAAGCAGAACCTGACACAAATGCAGAATTTCCACACACTAAGCAAAATTCAGAGCACAATCTCTGTGTTGAAATAACAGAGAAGGACGGAAGATTGGTGCAGGATGAAGAAAGAGAGAAGGGAAGCATAGGAAAAGAAGTTTACAAGTCTTACTTGACTACTGTGAGACGTGGTGCTTTTATTCCAATAATCATTCTGGCACAATCATCATTCCAATTGCTACAGATAGCCAGCAACTACTGGATGGCATGGGCATGTCCCACGGGCAACGTTGAGCCAGTAGTTCAGATGCATTTCATACTATTTGTTTACGTACTTCTTGCTGTTGGAAGTTCACTTTGCGTGCTGATCCGAGCCACATTGGTTGCTATTACTGGCCTTCAGACTGCAGAGAAGCTCTTCAGCAACATGCTGCACAGTGTTATTCGAGCTCCTATGGCATTCTTTGACTCAACCCCCACTGGTAGAATCCTGAACAGGGTGAGTTAAAAATGGGATGGAGAAGAAAAACTTCTGCAGAAGGCTGTTTGAAACTTCTAAACCTTGAACTTTTGGAGATGTTTAAATTAACACGACTTCTTTGAATTTTACTTTTGCTTAAGACTCAAACCACCAATTTCTTTCATACACAGGCGTCCACAGACCAAAGTGTTCTAGACTTGGAGATGGCAAACAGATTAGGTTGGTGTGCTTTCTCAATTATTCAGTTACTTGGGACTATTGCAGTAATGTCGCAGGTAGCATGGGAAGTGTTTGTCATCTTCATTCCAGTGACAGCCATTTGCATTTGGTACCAGGTAGTTTTTCAGCTTTGACTTAATAGTAATTTTTTATTTTCGTAGAGAATTTTGTTTCAGAACATAAAAGGTGCATGATCAAGTTGCGAAAACATGCGGAATATGTATAATATTTGAAATTTGGAAATATTAGAGCTAAACCCATTTTATTAGAAAAGTAAGAATACTGCGATGAAGTGTAGTAGCAGGCTTCAGATGTTCTTTCACGTGGTTTATTAGATTTCAGTTAAGCCTTTGCTATTTCAAAGCAAAATTCCTGAGCTTGACTAACATCTACTGATAAAAATTTTCAGCGATATTACATACCAACAGCAAGAGAACTGGCACGATTAGCAGGGATACAGAGAGCTCCAATACTCCATCACTTTGCAGAATCACTTTCTGGAGCAGCAACAATACGTGCTTTTGAGCAAAAAGGTCGCTTCGCTGACTCGAACCTGCGTCTAATTGATAACCATTCCAGACCTTGGTTCCATAATGTGGCAGCTATGGAATGGCTTTCATTCAGACTGAATCAGTTATCCAACTTTGTATTTGGTTTCTCTCTTCTTTTGCTAGTGACCCTACCTGAAGGAATAATCAATCCAAGTGAGTGTAAAGATAATTGCATTTGTCCATTAAGTTACCCTTGAAATTCTTGCTAAGAACAAAAGCACCGATGAGCATAAGACATGCATCACCTGAGGACAAGGAAGTATAAAATTTCTGATCCTAATAAACAGTTTCTTCTTTTGGCTGCATCCTCTTAGAATGAACTGATTAGTAGATGTTGCTCTGCAGGTATTGCTGGTTTGGCAGTAACATATGGAATCAATTTGAATGTTCTGCAAGCCTCAGTTATATGGAATATGTGCAATGCCGAAAATAAAATGATATCAGTTGAAAGGATTCTTCAGTACTCAAACATCGCCAGTGAAGCACCTACAGTGATTGAAGATTGCAGACCACCACAACACTGGCCAGATACTGGGGCAATTCAATTTAAAAATCTGCAGGCAAGCATTTAATATAGCATTTTAACAATAAAAAAGAGGTTTTCTGACTTCTCCTAGAAAAGAAAGAACATAAGTCCGTGAATTATAAAACTAGTTACTTTCATAAAAAAAAAAGGGAAAATATATTGGTAGTTTATGTGAACTACAGAATATCAAGGGCCAGCAGGGTAATCAAACAATAGCATTGTTTGCATCTAGTAATGACAATGAAATATTCTCTCTGCAGATTCGCTATGCCGAACACCTACCATCAGTGTTGAAGAATATTACCTGCACTTTTCCTGGAAAGAAGAAAGTTGGTGTTGTTGGAAGGACAGGAAGTGGAAAGTCAACACTCATACAAGCCATCTTCAGGATTGTAGAGCCCAGAGATGGAAGCATTATCATCGATGGCGTAGATGTCACAAAGATAGGCCTTCATGACTTGAGATCTAGGCTTAGCATTATTCCCCAAGATCCAACAATGTTTGAGGGAACGGTCAGAGGAAACCTTGATCCATTAGAGCAGTACACTGACAATGAAATTTGGGAGGTAAATTTTTTTCAAACTAAGCAAACTGCTTGGATTAATTTGTCCCCAAATTTCAAACATCCCCACATTTTATAGCATCCCTTCATTGTCTACAAACATTTTCACTGCAAACAGAGCTAAAATAAATGCAAGTTTTGGAAAATAAAGGTTAGGTCTGGTTAAAGAAGGGAAAGGTCAAATTGGACCAACCATAACTGGTTACCATTTTGATGCTAAATTCATTATTTATGAGTTTGTTCTTTTCCATACCAGGCTCTTGATAAATGTCAATTAGGTGATATAGTGCGTGCAAAGCAAGAGAAGCTAGAAGCTGCAGGTCAGATCCTTATCTTCGATTATTCTTTGTATATTTTAACTTTTAGAGCTATCCTTAGATATAAGTATAAAGAAACTAATTTTCACTTCTATGCAACTAACGTATATGTTTTGTGTAGTTGTTGAAAATGGAGAGAACTGGAGTGTTGGACAACGGCAATTATTCTGTCTTGGGAGAGCCTTGCTAAAGAAAAGTACAATTCTAGTTCTTGATGAAGCCACGGCATCTGTTGATTCTGCAACGGATGGAATGATACAGAAGATCATCAGTCAAGAGTTTAAAGATCGAACTATTGTTACAATAGCCCACAGAATTCATACAGTCATTGACAGTGACCTTGTTCTGGTCCTTAGTGATGGTAAGAATGTCATATGCATATTAAGTTCTTTTTGTTCCTACTATCCTGTTTATTTGACTTGATTTTCCTGAACAGGAAGGATAGCCGAGTATGACACACCAGGAAAGCTACTGGAAAGAGAGGATTCTTTCTTCTCAAGATTAATAAAAGAGTACTCCAAGAGATCTCAGAGTTTTAGCAATTTATCCAAGTTGCAAAGCTGACCCTAGTCTAATGACTCTCAGAACCAACAAGGGGAGAAGAGAGATCATATGAATGAGAAGCAAACTTGTGGAGGAGTCCTAACCTTATTGAAGGAGAGTACAAGAAGAAGCGACCAACTACAATAAAGCATCCCTCAATTCGAAATTCACCCTTATCAATTAGATTCATAAGTTCCATAGATGATAGCTGTCTCGATATCATTGTATAAAATCCCTTATAATTAGTCAAGGAAAGCTCATGTATTGTTTCTGAGTACCACAGAACCTTTTGTGCAATCCAAGTTGCACTAGATGATTCAATAAGAGGTTAAATCCAGCATCTTGAAATAAGAACCTTCAAACACAGTATCAGATTATAGCCAATAACACATTACATGAGAATGGTGTGTTATGTTTTTAAAGGGAAAATCACTGAAAGTGACTAATAAGCAAACTGCTGCTGCTATGAATTAAATGTGAAATGTCCAAGCCAAGTTTGAAAAAAACAATTTAAGAATTAAAATAGATAAAATTAAATATTAAAAATTATAAAACAAATGAAATAGTTTGAGAATTAAATTGCTAATTGTCTTTTTTCATACCCATCCACCGTTCTTATCCCATATATATATATATATATATATATATATATATATATATATATATATATATATATATATATATATATATATATATATATATATATATATATATATAATAAAACTTCCACGGCCCTGGGAGAGTTTCTGGTGTGTCTTCTTGGTAGGATTGAGTGAAGGTACAGAGTCCCTATAAAAAACAGGAGCATGATGCCGTAATACTAATCCGACAATGATAGGAGCTCAGAATGTACTCACAGCGATTAACTTGGAAACCTCAAGTGCTGCAAATGGTGCACCTCGTCCGCCCAATCAAAACCCACCTCCACCTGCAACTCCCACTGCTCGGCCTCTCCTTTCCGTTTCAAAGCCCTCCTGGATAGTCAGGACTGAGGTACGATACGGAAAGACCGTGATGCTCTTATCATTTCTGCATGTGTATGGCGTCTATATATGATTTTAAGAAAGGAATGATTTTGAGGAGTGTTTGGATGTGTTCTGATTTAACCCAGAAAGTATTCAACCAGGGAACTATTCAATCTTTTGGATAAGCTTGAAAACGAACTTCTGCTGGCTCTAGATAGATCAATCTACGAATTCGTCATTGCCAAGCCAAAACGGAGAAATCGAATTTGCCAAATTGAAGGACTTTTCTGTTTTTGGCTTTGTGATGTTGAAGTGAATTTTGCATGTGGAATGTTTTTTATTCCATTTTGGACTGAATAGTATTTTTGGTTTTTGAGAGAAAAAAAAAAAAGAAACATATTTGCTTGAATAAGAGTGCACCAGTTTTTAGACCATTGATGGAACTCTTTTATCTTTCTGCAGTCGAATGTGCTAAAAGAACGAAGAAAGAAGCCTGATCCACCTTGTGTGATCTGTGAAGGGAGTGGCAGAGTGGATTGCCATGATTGTCATGGAAAAGGTTTTTCTCCTCTCCCTCTCTCTCCTTTGCATTCTTGTTCCTTCTCTTTCTTATCATTAGTTATCGTGGTATTAGCATTCTGCACTTAAACCCGGGATGAGATAAAAATTTGCAGAGCATAGTAGAGGAAGGAGAAAGGAGAAAAACAAATCGACCGTATTGTAGAACTGTCTGCAACCAAAATTTTAAAACCTTTGCCGATTATATTGTCAATCTGATTCTTGAATGCGTATCCACCACTTCTTTTTCCATCCTTATTAATTGCACCCCTTACGAAAACATTAAACTTACTAGAGAGAAAGCTAGAATACCTACATCCCCTGCTTTCCTTGCTACTATCCTTTTTGATTTCTTGTCTCGTAGTCTCTTATTATTTCCAAAGCTGAGAGTGATGGACATTTACTGGGAGGAGGAGTATTATTTCAGAAGCTGATTAAACCTTTCCTAGAAATAATATTATGCCATTTATGTTACAGGAAGGACCAATTACACACATCTTGTGATGCTTCCAAAAGAAGAATGGCCAAAATGGTGAGTTACTTTTAATATGTGGGAAATGGCAATTTTGTGCACAATGGATTGTGCGGGTAACTTCACCAGTTCCTTAGATTCTTGACTGCAGGTGCAGGACTTGTGGCGGGAGTGGACTTAGTTACTGTTCGCGTTGTCTTGGAACCGGAGAATACAGGTATATTATGGGTTTCCAATTTATGAAGATGGATAATGATCGATACCAGAGTACCAAAGGACCTCAAGCTCATGACAAAGAAGCACCACAATCTCCATCGGATTAAGTCCTAATGATGAAGATGAACAACTGGATTCAAGTAATTACAAGTGAAAATTTGGCTAGCTCTTTTGTTACGGTTTTGAGTCCAAACCTGTTAGTCGATTTTGCTGCTAAGGCGAAAAGCTTTTCATGGCAGACCGCAGTGGCACAAGGAAGACGTTTTGTCTTTTTGGGATATAGCGTTGCCAGGATAGTCCATTGTTGTACCTAGTTTGTGCTCCAAATGTTTGTTGAGAAACATGTATTAGTTTTGTCTGTTATTTTCACTTGCTCGAGTTGTTCAAGAAATGCTTATGAACTCGGTGTTGTATCTCAGAACTTCCAGTGAGTAGCAAGGTGGAGAATTTACAGTGACATCCAACGGTACAACAATACATAATCTGGTTAAGCTCATGTTAATGGTGACATTGGATAGAATTTGATTTTGAAATTTTTTGTCTTAAATTTGTTAAAGTGAATTATTTATAAGAAGAGTGAGACAAAGTAAAAAATTTATATTGAGTACTGTAATAAAACTAATTCAAATACACCCTAACAATGGCTGAAAATTGCAGAGCTCTAGCAAATCCCTAATCAAGAACCTGAATTTGGCCACGTTTGGGATTGTCAATTTTCTATCCAATTCTCTTCCTTTACCTGGACTAGGTCGTTGATTAAGTATATTTGTATACTTGAGAAAGCACCAACCACTGCGTGAAAAGCTAAATAGGAGCTAAATCAGCTGGATGAAGTATGTGCTTAGCAGCGTTCAATCTAAAACGCACAAAATCAAGCCAAAAATGCCAACAGTGGCTTGCATCATTGGGCCCTAATTCAGTACTGAATCAATGTGCTTTACAATTCATATGAAAAGCAACCTGAGCAACACAAGAAGCTCTCCCATTATTTGTATACAATGGAGGTAAGGGTATAGTGTTGACCGTTTAAAAATTTACATTTAGCAGAATATGCCCTACAACACTAACTGATCTGTCAACAAATTTGTACACTAGATGTAAAATGAACTCGAGAAAAACAAAAACTTCCCCTGCTCCAAATGGGTTGTAAACCTAGAAAAAGCACGCTTAAGGACCAATCAATCTATGCCCAAGCTGGAATACGGTTCAAAGCCACCCTGGCAGTTAAGAATAAGAAACAGCATGAAAAAGGGTTAATGTTAAATCCTCTTCAGTAATATATACATAAATTCAACAATTATTGCAAACAAATCAATTTTTAGTTGATTCTAATGCTTCCTACAGTTTGTTTTGACATGTCCATATGAGCAGTGAAGTAATTAAAAACCAGCAAGCGGATGATCTCATCTAAAATCCATTGATCCCTATTCTAGCATTTCACTGGTCAGAATATGTTCTCGACATGACACATATTGTGGCAAAAAATGCAACACTGCATGAGAAAATAAAATAGCACACTGCATAATGATTAACGATTGAGTGGTGTCTCTTTGTGATATTTGATGTAAAGTTGTATATTTTCTTATATAAAAACCAAGTACTTATCATTTTGGAAAAAATAATACTTACAGCGCAATCATCATGGACACGCCATATGGTCTCGCCTAAGAGGTTTGCAACAGACAAGACTGTAAGTTGGGGGAAATAGTTCTGTTCAGCCAATGGGATCGTGTTTGTTACAATTACTTCCTGAAACAGTCCGCTTGACAGCCTTTCTATTGCAGGTGGACTGCAAAACATCAAATCAATCAAAACATTCAATAAACCACAAACAGCGCAAAACACTTCCAAAGATTATATTAGTGCAACAAAGAAACAAGGCATGCAGTACAAAAACTCTCTATCACTAGGCCATAAAATCTACTAGACCCTTATTGGTCTTATAAATAAGTAGAAAAATGAATGACCGCTTTGCCTTGAAACACATCCGCAAGATTACTCGTGAAACTGAGACCTCCACAAAACCAAATAAGAACGTCACTCTGAAGGAAGTTTGAACCAAGTATCGATATCTTCATTGCAGTGCAGGTTTTAGGTTGTGTAACCAACAGGAGAACATGTATCACCAAGCAAAAGTACCTGAAAACAGCATGGGTGCAGCATGCGTATACTTCCCTAGCTCCCTCCTGATGCAATAATGCTGCTCCTTTGGTAATAGTGCCTATAATTCATCAGCCAACCAATAACATTGCTAAGTAACATTTTCCTTGGAAATTCCACGACTTATAACCTATACAATTCTGGAAGTTCCTCCAACTTAGATTAGTAGTATTTCTCCCACATTGTTACTCTTATGATATAAGGATACCTGTTTAGAGTTCTTGCAATGAGCTACAATTAGTCTGCTAATCGTAAGCAAAGGGGAAAACTCCTGCAAATAATCTATTAACAGTTGAAAAGAAACTCATCTTTTGTCACAGACATGAACCAGGTAGAGATCAATCCTTTTTGTATTAAGACATGAAATTTTCACTGTCCATCTAGCTGGACCGGTCATTCTTAAGTGATAGAACGTACTGGAACTGGAAAACCAAAAATTTGGGGTACAGAAAAATGGCTATGACAGAGTTACATAATGTGCTGTTTCAACAATAATCTTGTCAATCCATTACTTCTTTACTTACTGAGCATAAGGATAAAATGAGGAAGTTGAGCACGAAATGCTTACCAGCAGTATCAATCATATCATCCACCATTACTGCTACTTTTCCCCTAACATCACCAATCAAATTCATCACCTGTAGCACCATCAAACTAAGGAATGGCTTAAGGTTTTTAACAAGGAGAAAAAACCAGTCAAGAAGGCACCTACATCAGAATAAACAAAGGAGTAGCATGACAGCTATGGAAAGAAGATCAGGAAATATTTCTAAATATTTCGCTAGCTTCCAAGAATATGAGAAGATAAACTGAGACATTCACTCCTCAAAGCAAAAAGGAAAAGGTCAACAAATAGGGGAAGAGGCTTTCCCAAAGTTGGACTCTTAAATTAGAACAATTAAGAGGAAGTTAACATCAGCAGATGGATGGATTTCAATTCTTAAGCAAAAGATTTCTCAATGCATCAAAGACAAATCAATAAAAGAAGTATGAAAAAGTATTCAAGAAAACAGCGACTGCAATGTTCAAAATTAGACAATAATTCATAATTCAAGCATTTAAAACTTTTTGAAGAGAAAATAGGTATGGAGAAAATAACAAACCTAGCAAACAAGGTAGCTTTTCTTGTAAGCAAGCAATAGTCATATCAAAAATCACAACAAAGGATCAGTACTTTCTTCTTACTGAAAGCCTGACGTTTCAACAAACAAGTTTTAAATATGGGAAGTGAATCTAAGTTAATCAAATGATAAGATTCTTTCCATATTGGAGTACTTTACCTCAGCTACATTGTGACCTTGGCGCCTTTTATCAACAATAGCAAGAGGCGCATCAGATAACTTTTTGGCAAAAGCTCTTGCCCTGGCCACACCCCCAACATCTGGTGATACCACAACCAAATCATCGGAACAGATTGTCTTGCTGGCAAGATAATCAAGTATGACAGGCTAATTGGTCATCCCCAAAAAAAGAAAAAGGTAATTAGTAACTACAAAATATCCAGCGGTGCCCATAAGAAAAATTCAATTTAACGTTAGATACTTAGCAAACTAAGACCCCACAAGACACGAAAAATTCCCCTAATTTGGTCTTGCCATCAACGAATAGACAAAGATCTACTGTACAAGTTGAATATAGAAATATCTGCCCATGGACATGATCTACTGGAATGTCAAAATAGCCCATTGATTGCCCAGAATGAAGATCACATGCAAGAACTCGGTCTGCACCAGCTTCCGTAATCAGATTTGCTACAAGCTTGGCAGCGATAGACTCACGCCCTTGAGTCTGGAAAAAGAAGTAAAACAATTAAAAAATTTCCCTTCAGTATGCAGATGCTAATTGAGAGGTGGGATGGATTAATAACATCTTAACTAGCACCGTGGAACACAGCTTATCCTTCAGACTCTGTCAAGACAATGCAATCTCTTTTGAAAAATTAGGGCTGAAGAAGATAAGATTCAAGAATACCAAAACTCCTTACTTTATAACAGTTAATACTTTCCAAATCAAAGTCCGTTAACAAAAGTAATTTCTACCATCTGTAGATGCTTGCAAATACTCGTGTCTGTTTGCACCACCCCTCCACTCTCAAAGAGAAAGTAAAAGTGATGGCATTCAAGCAACAATAGAAAATAGATAGCAGTTACACCTTAACCAAAGAATAGAATATCAACTATTTTGCCCGTATAGAAGTTATCAATAACCTTTACTTTATGTAAAGTAACATTTTAGATTATTGTTTTCTTCCATAAATTTCACATAACCTTTTTAGTCAATTGAATTTATATCACTATATTAGCCATCTCAATCAGCCTCTCAAACAAAGTTACCTTCCGGTCAGCCCTGGCATATCCAAAATATGGAATTACAGCTGTAATATTTTTAGCTGATGCCCTCCGACAAGCATCAATCATTATCAGGAGCTCCATGAGATTCTCATTTGCAGGGGGGCAGGTGGGTTGTACGAGATATACATCGCATCCTCGAACACTCTCTTCTAACTGAACATAAATCTCACCATCAGCAAAACGTTTTATCTTGACCTTTCCAAGTTCAAGGCCCATGTAGCATGCAATTTCCTGTCAGAGTTCACTCTTTCATCAGTTATTGAGAGTACCATCATTGCATATACATCTCATAGTATCAGTTACAAACAACTGAAAACAAATTGAAAAATACTGAAACAGGAAAGTAACGAAAGAAAGCGAACCATTTGCAGAAATATCTAAGAAAATTTCTATATAAGCCAAGAAGGTAGCAATGCAATATACTTCTTTACTCTGAATCGAGAAGAACTTTAACATGGTTTTAAACTTAAGCATTTCAAACAACTCGCTTGACATCTACTTCATTGCCTTATCATCAATCAGAAAATCCATCAATGAAGCTCCTAAGCAACAGCTGCCTTTCATTTAAAGGTCCAACTAAGCCACCACAAGAGAAGTAGGGTCAACGACCAAATTTCCTGTTACATCAGCTACAAATCCTTCCGCATCATAAGAGAACAGAAAACACATGCATATACACGTTTATATGATCATGTACTCATACAAGTCATTTGGATAAGAAATGTATGGTCGTTCACCTGTGAAAGCAATGGATTGGCAGTTCCAGAGAAGATTTTAAGCTTTGTATCATTTTTCTGAGTTGGAAGCCTCTGGAAATGATTAGAGGTCAAAAAGCTGGGAAATGACACTGACGGCTCACCATTGAGCATGGGTATGCTTGGCTTCCCATTGTCCTTGAACTTTAATGGCTCTGCCACATTACACCTCTACAAGCACAACCAGAACGGAAAATGAGCAAATCATACTGTATGAAATAGCAGAACAAATACACACACACACACAATTAAGGCTCACAATCAGGACTGAGTCCTACACTATGATATCGCACCCCCCACAAATGAATTTCGCAAAGAGCCAAAAAAGAAGAGAAATGCTTATCGTTACCAACTGTTTTTTGCGTGAAATTGCAGAATGGGGATTTGGATAGGTTAGAAGACCTCCCGAGAAGACCAGAGAAGCCATTGTCTCTCTCCGTTAGAGCTAGGGGATATGGGTGTATGTCGAGTTTGAAGAAGAAATTTGGGGTTTAGGGCTTTAATTAAAATATCTGTGACTTCTTTTCCCTTTTTTTTTTCTTTCTTGTCTTCTTTCCTCCAAAGAGGAAAACTGCCACGGCGGGGCAGGGGCGGGGGGGAGGATTTAAAATCGTTAATTTGATCAAAATTAAAGCAAATAATTTTTATCTCTACATTTTTCATAATTAATTTTATTATTTAAAAATATAAGCTCTACTAATACATAAATTTTTTTATTAACCTTTTTAATTAACAAAGATAATTTATAGTAAAAATTTTATTACTAAATATTTTCTTAAATCATTATACAACACATTCATTTTTAGATAAAATAATAATCAATGAGATTTTATCTTTCTAGATCTCCATCTAATTACCTGGAATCCTAATCTATTACAAGTATATTTGAGTTGATTCAATGTAGCCAAAACCATCATCTTCAATGAAGTAAGTGTAACCAAATCTTCTTGTGTGTTTGGATTGTGTTTCACTACAGAATTTAATGTAAATTTTTTACTTTTGATTTCACTTTTATTCTCACTAAAAAAATTTTTTTCACTAAACCCAAAATAAAAAATCTTAAACAAAAACACTATCTAATCTCACCCTTCATTTACAATATTTATGTATTTTAGTGCTTATAGCCATACCAACACCAACAAAAATATCTTGGTAGTTTTTAATTTTATAATCTTCAACAATTGTGAAACATTTAAGACATATATATTTCTAGTGTTCCAAAATCCTTGTCTACCATACAGATACATTTACCTCTTAATTCTAAAATCCCCATTAAGAAATAAAATGAAAAGGTAACATGGCCGAGGGTCGTATCTTTTTCTTTTCTTTTTGGTCTGGAAAATGGTTATGTACCGGACAACTTTGTTTTGGCAGCGAAATACTTCAACAGGAGAACTGATTTTGCAATATTCTTTCTAGCGTATCTCAAACTTTATTGCACAAGATAAGTAATATTTTTAAAAAAATTCTATTCGCTTTTGAGACTTCTTTTATTCTAATGCAGAAAGCAAAAGTGTTGCTGTTAACAAATTCTTCACAGATGTTAGTAAAAAAAATCTTCACAGATGTTATTCCAAAAAATAATCCATTACAGATGATTGGGTTTTTGCAAGGTCAGGTGGGCAATGAAAATTCTACAATATGCAGGTTGGCCCTGCTTAAAAGACCACAATCGTGATGTTTGGTTGCTGCAATATCTTTCTCCGAGCAAAATGAAGAGTGGAAGAAATATATCTCTATCTGTTCTTCAATAACATTCTCCATTCCAGCAGGCAGTGTTGCAAAGCAAGATGAAGTTGACGTTCAGTCCTCCGAACTCTTCACAATTTGCATCAGACGAGTTCAAAAATATGCTCCGATTAAGCTTTGTATTGCATTTCCGAGTCTGGAAATTGGAAGTTGACAAAACTGGTATACAGACAGAGGTTAAATGTCCAAGAAGTTGCATTCTCAGAGGGAATGATGAAATTCATTTGGTGATGGAGAAGACTATTGCCTAATAAATATTTGAACAAGTAGGTCAGGTACTAGTCTTCCACTCCGAAAGGGAGAAGTGCAGCAGCTACAATCCTGCCTTCTTCATTTAATATGTTGTATGTTGATGCTGCGTTCCTCTGCAAAACAAGAAAATTAGAGACTATCATAAGAGAGACCAGTTCATGCATGCATCTGCAAAGGACTCCGCTGTCATATGGTTTTCGGCAACAAAATTGATGTCTAGTGTAAGATTAGTTCTGATCTGAGATAAAGCAAACGGAAAATTTAAGAAACATAGTACCATCTCTAAGCTCACAGACAACCGACAAGCACAGTGGAAGATACACCAGAATTTATCCAACATGCACATGAAAAAGCTACAAACTCAACAGGTACATGTGTATAACCATTCACATTATTCAACCAGAGCCCTGCCAGTTTGCCAAATGACCTGACAATTTGTTGGTGGCGTTGCTTCTACTACCTTTACAAACTATAAATATCCTACTCATGAACAGGTCATAAGCATACTTACAGAATCCACTGCTTCCAGTTTCATGCCAGTGGAACGAATGAATTGCCGAAGCTCTGGCTTCACTGGTTGAATATGCCTTCCACAACCAAGGATTAAGATTTCTGAAAGAGCATATATGAGAGCCAAATTAACAAATAGCAACAAGGTATTTAATGATTCATCAGAGACCACATTTACATATTCTACTTTGAGAGGTTCACTTAATAGCCCAAAACTACAACCAATTAGCAAAAGTTACAACCAAAGCACTCAATTTACAATTGCTGAGTCTGTATTTTTCAATGTAAATCATAAGTACACTATTCTCAGACTAGGGCAGAGGATCAATGAAAGAAACTGCTGTATCCTTAACATCAACTTATTCACCCAATGCACCAAACAGCTTTCTGTACTGCGAACCAAAAAAAGCGGCAAGAAAGACAGTCAAGCAGTTGACGAAAATTGCATTCAAGAGCATTTGATTATAGCTAATGAAATAAATGAGGAGAACAGATCTTAAAGTGCAATTTTGTGGTGACTAATACACATGAAATAGTATGGCAGTTTCAGGCTGTTGGTTTATGTCAATTCTATCCATCGAAATTATTAAAATATCAAAAACTATTTGAGAAAAAAGAGAGCAACCAGGAACTAGATTTCAAATCTTCAAATTTGATACAGAGTTCTTGATCTGCCCTTTAATGTTTAATAATTTCCAAGATGAGGTTGATTTGAATGATTTACAGGAATAATAATTATACCATGCAAGGAAGCAGAGATGTGCAAAATTTCATATTTGATGTAAAAGAAATTTCAACTCAGCAAATTGATTATCAGTCTTCTCCTCTTCGTCCCTTAAAACACGAATGTCAAACAAGAGTTGGAAGGTTTATCCGAAAGATGGAAAGATGAAGAGTCTAATGGTACTAAAAGCTCAATGATGCAATTTAGCAGCAGATTAAGCCAGCTACTATTCTCCAGTGATCCAACATGTTTCCGGGAATACTTCATATTATATGAACCAAATTTCTAACTCAAAGAACTAAATGCTTCGAGGAATCAGTAAATGCCAAACTAATCTCACCATTGCAAGAAGACGGACAAAAAATATGCCAACAAATCTAGATATCTAACAAGCATCAATTTTTGCTTTGTATTTAAATAACGAAAGGATCACTACGAGTGATGTATTCATCATGAAGAAAGTAATTAGAACAAATAAGGGGTTTCAGAAGCAGAGCTTGATAGTTCTGTGTTCAATGGTGGACCCAAAAATCAGGCATTGCCAGGATAAAGGGTTGTTCATTTGGGGTTAAAGACAACAATTTTTAAACAAATCTTAAGGGAGGTTTTGTAGAAAATTTCCATTTTTACAGTACAAAAGGAAAGTATTTCCAAAATTTTTAAGCTTATCACCTGGAATAGGCCGCACAGTCTTTAAGATGGCTAAGCTGCAACAAAACATAAGGATGCACGTTAAAAAGATTATTGTCCAATCAACTAACAATGAAGTTCAGGAAACCAGGTCTAATTTTCTAACGTTGAAATGTTTAATACTCTAGAGATATAGGAGACGTGATAGTCCATAAATTAAATTTTTTTAGGAACAGAGACACAGCTAAAATTATCTGAGCTACAACCATCAGAGCTATAAGCCACATCATGTGCCATCCCAAAGAACCAACAGTTAATTAATAGCTCTGAGGACCGAACCAAAGCAAGAAATTATCCCAGTTCCTCCAAACAAACAAACAAACTTGAATGAAAGAAAAGAGCCGACAAGCTATCATTCAACCACAATTTTTGAAAAATTGACTCAATAAAAGACCAACCATTTATCCTGAACTCATTATCTTTATCTAATTCTAGTATGATATTCAACTTTATTTATATTTAAAGACGTTGAAATAGTGATGTCCACATAGTGGATTCATTACCTTTCAGCATTGACCTCTGAGAATTTCTTGGGACTCCAAGACATTAGCAAATTTCCCACACAGATCAAGCTACCTTCATACTTAACACCATTCACAGTGAATCCAGTATCTGTGAACCTAAAATACAGAATAAATTATCTTAAAAGTGAAGAATAATCAATCAGATTTACCTTACAATGAAAATCACATTTAAAGGCCTCCAAATTTGTTGAAGAAATTGAACATCCTAAAAATTTTAGTAATTAACTACAAGTTCAAAACCCACAGAGAAAATTAACATTTTGCTTGTAATTGCAAGGAAAATAAGGTTTATAAGTCCACTTTTATAGGACTCAATGCGTACACATACTTCTTATTCAATAAAAAGTCCTCCTTTATCCAAAAGAGAAAAAGAAAACCATAAGGATGGATATAGAAACAGTGAAGTCATAGCAAGCCTTGAAGAAATGCACCAAAAATAATCTCAGAAATCACAGGATGCACTAAAGAGAAACATTTCTACAATCTGAAGGGCGAACAATAGGCAGGGAACAGAGTTGGTCTAACTTCACCAATGTAAGCAGTCTTGGCTCTTCAAACCCAAAATTTATCTAAATTAAAGAACTTGAGATATGAAACTTCCATCACCGTATATTCTTTCTAGGAGAGTATACTCGTACAACTGATAGGGCTTTACATACCAAACAGCTGATGAGCTAATCAAACAGAGGATAGAAAATTAATTGGAAATGTAAGATAATGAAAATGAAATATCAGTGAAAATAAATACTGTTGGAAGCGTAATTGGTCTTCAGGAACATTGTCGATGAGATTGATTTGATCGTAGAGAGAAAAAGCTCGTCTGAGCGAAGGCAAGCGTTGCCCAGTGAGGCCCATACAATTAGGTTTCAAGGACTCCTTTCTTAAAGCTCGGATCAGCGTCGGCAGGGTTGCCACCGCTCTCTGCCTCACCGCCATTTCAGTCTTCGGAGATCGCCTGTAAATGCCTCACCTTTGCTTCGTCTTCGTTCTTCTGTCACTGGGTTTTTGACTTGCCTGACGTTGTAATGCGTTATTATGATATTCTTTCGCCGCACCAAAAATTGAACACTTTTGTCCCTAATGTATTTTTATAATCGTTCATATTAGTTCCTCACCGCTTTTAACTTTTTAAATTATCAATGCATTTTTTGTTAATTTTTATAATTTCCATTTAATTATTTTTAAGTTATCAAGTAATTTTTTATTTGTATAAATTTTTATTGATTATTTTTAAACTTTTTAAATTTCTAATGTATCTTCGAGCTAAATAATTTATAACCACTTTAATGATTATTGCAAGTCAAATCACGCGTGAACATGGAGAGATATTATATTTTGTAAGAATGAGAATATGATTGGATAGAGTTTATTTTTAAAATTTTTGTTTTGAGTTTCGTAAAAGTTAAATTATTTGTGATAAGAGATGTGGGTCATATATTTAAAATTTTAAATTTAGTTTTGGACCAAATCCTGCCTAAGTAGAGTGTAAAATTGAATGGTAAGTATTTTCTTTCAAAAGGAAAACAATTTTTTTTAAAAAAAAATGTATGTTACAATTGGAGCTCGTTTAGTTCTTACTCTTTGGGGTTTTTCTGCTCGCTACATTGTTGGTAAGGCCTCCGTGAATGTGTGTTGAATCGTCCAAGTAATTGATGCTCAATTCGACACTATCTTTAAGAGTTCGTTGGATAATTTGTTGTTGTCAACACTAAGGGTGACATTAGATTGTTTTTTTTTTTTAGTTAAGTGTATTGAAAATTATAAAGTTTATAAGAGAAAGAATGGAGCTTAAATTATTAAAAAATGAGAAAAAATAATTTTTTATTGAAAAGAGTATCCAAGTTGACCTTAAATCTTATCAAGATGAAAAGTTATAGCTCAAGTTGCAGAAGTACTCTTTACCAAGCAAAAGCACGGGGTCGAACCACCTCCTCCTTCCCCGATCTATAAAGAGAAAAAAAATGAAAGGTTGTGCCTTTGAGGAGTAAGGCTCAGATTGGAGGAAGCCCATTGGAGTTAGAGGGGAATCTTGCATAAGGATTTTGAGGGAGTTTGAATTTGTTCAACATGCAAAGGGAGTTTGCCTTTGATTCATTAAAGAATCACTACATGTGAACGAGATAAGTATATTTTTTTGTACTATGATTAAAGTGTTAGTAATCTGCTTTCTTTGGGTGTAGCCTGCAGATGTAAATTGGTTAGTTGAAATTACATCACCAATTTGTTTATGTTATTTTTATTTCTTTTTTATCTTGTGTTAAAAAATTAAACATTCGAAAAAGATTTTGATTCAAGAATTTTTATTTTCAAAATCGTGAAAGCATATTGTTTGTTTAAAAAAAACAGAGAGATTAAAATGGAAATTTTTTATTTAAAAGGAAATCCAAATATAAAATATTAATGAAAGTCGATCATTATTGGATTTCAACCGGTATGCATTTGAATGGGTCTTTTAACCTTCCGCTAGTCAATCACTTTGTACTCAAATACACATACAAACACAGTAGAGTAATCAAGCTATCATCTCACTGCAACAAATCTTCCACATTCTACTCCAAGATCAGCTTCTTCTTTATCTATAAAGCCCGAGAAGAGATCATAGAATTTCAGTGGTTTCTCTCATTTGATCCAAAGAAAGCTATAGGAAAGAGAAGAAAGGGAGACGGGGCATGGAAAAATGAATAGCCGGACATCTAGTACAATATGACAGAACTCTTCTCATGGCGAATTCATCCACAAGTGGGGCTGTTGACCTGGTTTAATTTGGGTCCACATTTTTTGAGCAAAAATTTTGTTTCTATAGAATTAAGATCGAAAACTTTCAAACAGAATTGTATCCAATTTCAGTCTCCTATTTGTTTGAGAACCAATATTTCGCTAGTATAAATTTGCAGAGCCAAAAGTAGAGAATCAGAAAGCAATTGTCCAGCATATCTATTATAGCTATAAGTTGGAATGGCAGGTAGTCATGAGAATTCTGCTGAGCTTCTTCTTCTGCAACCCCATGCTCAACTTATTAACCAAATGGTGAGCTATATCAAACCTGCATCACGGAGATGTGCCGTTCTGCTCGGCATCCCGAAGGTCAATCATAAGCATGGAAAAGCTATGAGCTCTCTCCCAATCCATCCTGCTAAAGGAACTCATATTAGTAGACGCTGGTTTCTGTGTCCTGGAAAGGGCTGCTGCTGATGATCAGGTAGAACAAGCTTATTCCCTTACACCAGCTGGTCGCCTTCTTCTGAAGGATGCATTCCCTCTAGTCAGGATGCTGTACTGCTTATGCTTGATCCCGCTTATATGAAGGCATTTCATCTCTTGAAGGAATGGTTCATGAATGATGATCCCAAATGCCATCCCACTGTGTTTCAACTATTTATTCAATAGGGAAATGGCTGAACATACAGAAGTTTTTTCTAAGTTGCTGACCAGCTCAAGGAAGCTTGACATCTCTGGTCGATGTTGTCTGTTGCCCAAACGTTCCCTCATTTGAAGTGCACGGTGTTTGACCTCCCTCATGTTGTTGCTGGGGTGGAGGGACTCAGAACTTGGAGTACGTCAGTGGAGATATGTTTAAGAAGATACCCTCTGCGGACGCAGTCTTACTCAGGGTAAAGAAAATGAGTCCTCTCTTCTCCTTCTCCTTCTGTTTGAAATTGGCAATCCTCAAGAATTGGAGAATCAATTTTCTTGAAAATTTTTTGCCACTAGTAGCTTTACGTATAAAATATTTTGTTCTCCTTATTTGATTTAACAGGGGATCTTACATGATTGGAACGATGAGGAATCTACCAAGATACTGAAAAATTGCAAGGAGGCAACGGTGGCAGGGGAGAAAGGTGGGAAGGCTATTATCATTGAACTGCTAAGGGGAGCTCAGAATGAGGAAGAAGCAGGTTTTTCTGAAACACTATCTATTTGACATGCAGAGGATGGCTATTCATGGAGGAAAAGAAAGGAGCAAGAAAGACTGGGAATCACTCCACTTGAGAGCTGATTTCTCTAACTACAAAATTCTTCCTGGCAATAAGTGGTGCCTTTTTTACGTCAATTTTAATTAATAAATCTTCATTTCCACCGAACTAAGCGGGACTGAGCAATCGTAATAATGAGTTCGATTGCGCCGCACCGCCCTTTTGAGGTGAATTTCGGTAATCTGTAATTGGTTTGCAAAAAAGGGTAAAAGCATAAAACGATCAGCGATATACTTGAATTGAAATTAATGATTGGAAATTTTGCTCGGATTTTTTGAATAATGAATTATATGAAAGAGTGCGATGTAAAGCAAAAATTTTACATTCAGATAAAATCCGATCCAAGTACACACTTCTTTTGGAATTGTCTGCTTGGTTCCTTGGAATCTTGCAGAAATTCTGGAGAAACCGATGTGTTTATTGAATAAGCAGAGCACCAAAAGCAAACAGACTTTCGCATGAGCATGTTTATTGAGCCACGGTGAAACCATATAAAAGGGGTAAAAATGAAAAACAAATAATATGCAAAGCCAAAAAAGGAATCTCAAGCTCATTGAGCAGCGTATGCCGGAGCTGGTAAGAAAGGGAACGGAGCTACAGACGCATATGCGACGGGCGGCTGTCCACGAGGACCGATGGTTCTATTTTTCCGTTTATTTTGCCCATTGATATTTTCTCTCTCTTCTAGCAGCAACTCTGGAGCAGAAGAAAGTTTGACCTCGTCATGTGAATTCTCTACTGCTTGGTAATTCTGCTGGCCAACAGGTAGGCGATGAAGCAGAAGCCCAGACATAAATACTGGAAGATATAACAAGCTGGAGCGGAACATTTTTCTGGCACTATCTGTTGTACGGTTAAGGTAAAATGAGAAAGCTGTGCCACTGATTGCAAGAGCAAGGATTGTCGACTCGAGACAGAACCAACCAGAAGCTATCCCCCCTGCAAACATTTTCAGCAGTCATGATTTGCTCTTCATTTTAATCTCAATGGTAAAATCTAATAATGGAAATCAGTCATTTTAGTCCTGCCTCATAATCACTTGGTCCCAAAAGAGATTTTTTTTTTTTACCATTATAATCCCAAAAATTTTGTACACATACCTAAAGTGAAATGATACTTACTCTCAACCACTAACTCCAGCCAATAAGAGTATGAGCCACACGAATGCTAACTCTTTTAGGGTAAAACAATCCGTTTACGTGGTTTTCCTTCAAATGTTGACCTATGCAGCTTAGGTGGTCCTATTTTGGAAGACGAAAGAAATTAAATAATCCAAAAAAAAAAAAAGGAGAGCTAACATCTATTTCTTCTTCACAAACCCGTAACTCCAACCCTGACCGAATCCAAAAAACTCAAACCCTAAATCTGCAAAGAGAAAGCTAGAATAGCTAGGGGTGTTCAAAAATCGAACCGGACCGAACTAAATTTTTCGGTTCGGTTCGATTTTTGTAGATTTTTAATTCGTTTCGATTTGATTTTTAAAATTATAAAAATTTTGGTTCGATTTTCGGTTTAGATAACCGAACCGAAAACCAAATCGAAAAATCAAGATTTTAAAAAATAAATACAAAAACGCATTATGATAATGCGTTCTTGTATTTTTTTAAAAAATAAATAATACGTTATTGTATTTATTTTTTTAAAAAATACAAAACGCATTGTATTTATTTTTTTTAAAAAATACAAAACGCATTACCATAATGCGTTCTTGTATTTATTTCGATTTAAGCCGAACCGTAAAACCGAATAGTGAACGGTTCGATTTTGATTTTCAAAAACTGAATAGCTAGCAATCAGTGAAAGACACAAACTCAAATACTAAAATCTTCCCTCTTCCAAAATAGGACTATGTGAGCTGCGTGGAACAACAATTAGAGAAAAGCACTTGTAGACGGACTATATTGCTCTTGAAAGTTAGCACATGTGTGGATCGTGCTCTTTATTATTTGCCGAGTTAGTGGCTGAGAATAGTGGTCGTACTACTTAAAGTCACGCGTAAAATCTTTTGAGACTATAATAGTTGAAAATAAACTTTTAGGACCAGGTGATTACGATGTCATAACTTTAGGAACCAAAATGTCCATTTTTCCATGGAATAACTACGCACATTATAGTGTTTTTCACTAACAGTGACCTTTTTGGCAATTGATAGATGGAGAACAGCATAGCCAAGTGAAGCATGATTGCTTACGATCCCAAAAGAAAAATTGCTAATTTTTAGCAAATTTAATGGACAAATAAGTTTTGTTAGTTTATAAATATTAGGTCAGTCACCAGACACAAAAATCCAGATTCAAAACAAGGAAATGGATTGGATTAATTCAGCATGAATTCAATGAAACAGGTATATTAGCACCTGAAATCAACCAAAAAAAAGTTTCTCAAATAGACAAAAACACGTCTTTGATGGTATTTGCATGCTCAGATTCCACTGATAATCAACAGAAATAAGCAAATATAAAATGCTAACACATTTACGATGGGTGGAATGAGAGAATGATGACAACCAAGTCGGATAAGCCTCACAAAAATACGGTAGATAACCTAATTGAAGCTAGCAATTTCCAGAAACAAAACAAATTATTTGTCAATGGTTACCAAATAACAGAAATGCATCAAAAGAAACAAAAAGAAGGAACGAAAACCATTATAACAAAATAGACATGAACTCACAGTCATAGGCTAGATAACCCAGTGGAAGCAGATACAGGCAGTTCCTCAAGGCAACCATTGCTGTTCTCTGACCGGAAGCATCAGCAAGAGAGAACATCCTAAACCTGAAGAGTGGAGCATAACCAAGGTTAAATAAAGGAGTAAAGACAATATACCTGCATCTAAAATTCCGAGACGTAAATGCAAAAGGTAAGAACGGAAACCCGAGGCTTGAGATAAGATATTCAGTCAGCAATATTTACATTTTGTATGCAACAGCTAGACAAAGTTCTTTTATCCATGTTTCCTTAAAGAAACACAATTCACCCATGAACAACCATCTGCTAACCGACTTCTACTCATGCAGAAGTAAGACACACGGTAGATGGTGACTACTGTCAAATGAGCACTATAGAAGGGCTGTAACATCAAGAGTTTTCAAGTAAAGATGGACCAAATTTGAATTTCAACCATCATCAGGGAACTCAGGTGGAGAAACAGAGTTTGATTAGAATATTCGGTTGAAGCATCAATTCCAGTGAACTTCTGCACATTCAGTTTAAAAACACAAGCACCTTACCCTCCATCTGCATAGTCTTGGCGGCATAAGTATGCAAGGGCCATAAAATGGGGAATTTGCCAAAAATAAAGAGCAGCAGGGAGAATCATAGCATTGAGTGACACCTCACCAGCAGATGCGGCCCACCTAAATCCACAAATTCAAGTGTAAGCGTGTATCAATGTAGAAAAGTCCTGTTTCCAAGAATGGATAGTTTAACTACTTCATCAACTCAAAGGAATTGATGACCACCACAGCAATAAGATCTTGCAGAAAGGACAACAAAATTTCTACCAAATTAAGTCTAGCTATTTTATGTCCAAATGATACTTTCACTTGGAATGTGTCAGTTACATATTACACCATTTCACATGTGCACCAAATGTTTCACGTCATCTTTGCCACCTCTGATGAGACTGCAAACCAGTTTTGCCAAAATTACATGGCAAGCATCAGCGTTACTTGAAGTAAAGTGTAGATAACAAGGCAATTATATGAATCTTCGTGGCAGTTAAAGGAGACACATTTATCCCAAACAAATGCCTGAGATTCTGAGATTGATTGTAATTTCCTAATTAAAATGCATAATTAAAATTCAGTTGGTTATTTTCCATCTTCTAGTTTGCAGAATGCCGAGTCAAAGCAGGTGGCACGATGTTTCAAATGCCCAGAAAAATAAAAAGGATAAAACACATCTATATGCTGGCATTGGATACAACTGGAAATGCTTTTATCCTATAAAATTTTTAATCTTTTGTCAATCAATATTAGATGTGAATTTCTGAAAAACATCTTACATGTAAAAACTAAAAAGATATCCGGTTAACATACAGTAGCACTATTAAACTTAGAACCCACTAGTTCTGATGCTACAGATCATGAATACTATTGCCAATACAGCAACTTAATAAGACAAAATCCACAGAATCAGTAATTAAAAGTTTGGGTCATTAAAAGTCCAGCAAAAGACAAAAACCTATTGCCCTAAAAAAGAACATTTCTTTCATAAGAACATCTTACGTAACTTCCAGATATTTCCTCCCCGAAAAAAAAAAAGAAAAAAATCAACATCTAAGTAGAAGCCAAGCTAGACTAAATGAAAAGATCTCCATCAAGCTATAAATTGAACCGGAGGTACGAGTCAGAAACTACCCAAGAAGAGGAGGAATTGCACCAACAACAGCTCCAACCCAAGTATTTATTGGATGCATTTGCTTCAGGGGTGTGTATACAAATGCATAAAGAATAAGATTAGAAGCCGCAAGACTGGCTGTCAACATATTAGCCTGCAAAAACCTTGTCAGAGAAGTTGCAACATCAATCCCTCCATCATTATATGTTGTACAAAAAAGTGAGACAGAATATCCCAATATCTAATGACAGACAGATGTGAAATTCAAATTATCCAACCACCTTGCTAGCTAGTAAAGCAGTGCCACCAATGCCAGCACAAGCTGCCCAGGTCAGTGCATGAGGCACAGTGAGGCGACCTGAAGGAAGAGGCCTTTTCCTGGTTCTCTTCATCTTCGAGTCATTATTAATCTCATACACCTAGCAAGCATGTTTCAACATAATTGAATATTTCTTTTTCGTTCGATCAAGTCAAGAACCAAGAAAATAAACACAGCCACCCACAGTCTCCGCATATAACATATCCATGTATAAGAACAAATCATGTCCATACAATAAAACAACTGTCAAGCTTAAGGGTGCAAAAAAGATGATTCGAGCCTGGCCACAATTCATCAACTCAGCAAGACAATCCTTAAGCTCAAACTTGTGATCAATCTCTTCTAGCTCATCGAATCCATGTGATAAAGCTTGATGAATCTTTGATGGACTCAATTAAGAAAAAGGTATTTTGCTTGAAACCTGAACTGTTCGACCCTGAAACAACTAAGTGCCACACAAATTGAAAACCGTACCAGCCAGGCTTCAATTTTATGTATTCTGCCTTCAAAGCATGCAATCAGTTACAGATTTATCCTGAATCCTAAGGATCCAATCTGACACAGGAACTACACAATTAACTACAGAAATCAACAGAATTAAATATTTACATTTGAAAAAGTAAAATTTGAAAATTAAGCAAAGCCCACAGAGGTTTTCTTTTCCAGAATTCAAGATATCCTATGGCCAAGGAGCCTTCCCCTTAAGTTGGAAACTTCGCAGAATGATCCCACTAGAAATGCTGAATTCCCATTATCACTCAAATAGAGTTTAATCTTCTTATTTAGTTTCCCTAGTTCAAGCAGGTAAAATCTCCACCTATATATTGGCTTCGCCCACTTGGCCAAGCATTCACGAACCTAATAAACTATTTTGCACCAAGCTTTGTCTTTCTAGGCTTTCCTCCATGGTTAACAAAGTACTTGACAACCAGAATAAGAGCCTTACGTTTATCAGATATCTGAACTAAATTTCAAAAAGATCACATTATGGTCTCTTTATACAGGTGTAATTTGATGCTAAAGATGCTTAAAGCATCATAATGGGCTTTCTCCTGATAGAAATCTCACTATATTGTACATAAAGATCTTTGCTGTCACTCTTTTTTCTAAATTATATATGACATACTGCTTCACTGCCCTTATATACCTGGTAAGAGATTACTCAATAGTCCCAGCATGGTGCCTCTTAAAACACAAGAGAAATATTTTGTTTTAAATTATATATGACATACTGCGATTCAGCCTTTTTGTCACCTAATACTAGAGAAATATTTCATCACTCATCTGGTCCTAATACAAGAGTTCCAAAATCAAATGTCTCTAAAATTTATAAAAAAGCAAATATAGATTTTGCAATGTCTAACACCATTACTCAGAGAACAGATAAAATAAATTTTAGAACAGGAAGAAAAGCATGCTAAACAAAGAAGCAGAATAATAATGTAAAACTGCAGCAGCAAGATTAAATAGTCACACATTAACACACTGTATTACTCTTCCAAACCAGAAACCTGATTTAGAGTGTTAGCAGATGCTGCAACCATCATTGTGCCAGCACAGGTGCAGCATAAGCCCACATAATCTATGTCACTTCCACTCCCAAGGATGTATCCAGTACCCGATGTAGCAACAACCAACATGCTGAAGATAATGTCAAGAAAGGATATCAGATTCTTTCACTTGGTATATATTATATGTCAGAGCAAAGGAAAACAAACTAATGAGCAAGTGCAATCACAATGAAAGTTATGCAAAAAGGGCAACATAATAATTTTTCATTATACTTCCTGGTAAGAGAACTGCCGGAATGTGATGCAGTACTTTGAGAAGTCATCATATTAAAGGGTAATTTGACCACATAATATCCACTCTGAATAAATTGACCGAAGAGAAGGATTTATAAACTTAGCTAATATTCTGCCTTGTAGCATAATCCAAGTGGGAAAAAAGGGTTTTGTTCTTTATTCAGTTCCAAAAGAGTTTGATGAAGGGTGATACTAAAGCAAAATCTTGCTAAACAATAAATCTTTAAACCATAATAAGCACAAAGCTTTCTGCATGAGCTAACCCAAGACATTCCAAAGGTGATTTAAGTCAATTTTCCTAACTATATTCAAATTACGAAATTAACTTATAGAGACCATTTTGTTACTTTGTCTTCCCCATTCACTTCTTCTCTACCTTCCCTCTATTATGATCTCAGACAGTGCTAACTATCTAATCTCCTCTCTTCGATGCCTGAATATTTCACAAGGCATCCACAAACTTCTCAGCCAGTATACTAATGTTCTAATCACATAACTTTCTCAGTCTGCAGATTTTCATTCACTGGTTTTAGTCATTTAGCGTTCTCTAGGAACCAAAACTACCATACCACAAAATTTAGCCTTCAATTAAGCAATAAAGGCTTCACCTTTATGCTGTAATATTAAATCGTGCTTCATCAAAGCCTTCTAAAACTTCTGATAACATCAAGAAAAAACTTTGTAAAATTGAAAAAGATGCACTCACCTGAGGCGAGCCTTTGAGAGCTCGAAATAACAGCGGCCATAATATTTGGCCAAGTCAACTACATCCCGAACTTTCGACGCTGATAAAGCAGCCAAGGACGCTGTATTGACAACAGAAGGTCCGAGAACCCGATTTGGATCCGAATTCAGTGAATCCACAGCAGAGGATGTGGTGCCTGCTGCTGCGGAGTACAATTGAGATCGAGAGAGCGGGTCTCCGATTGCATAGTTCTGATTAACAGTGAAAATGGAGGGCAGAAGAAGCTGTGGGAGTTTGAGGCCATTAATCTTGGGGTTTACAGAAGAGGTGAGTTTGGACGAGAGATTCACTGAGTTTCTCCACATGACGCAGCTCGCCGGACCGCAGAGTCACCTGGAATAACCAAAGCAGCAGGGAATTTTCCGTATACTGCTCCCAAAAGGATAGTAATGGGGGAGGAGGTCTTCGCCACCAGTCGGGTAAAGTTAACCAGACCCGAGTCGAGGAATGGATTCTGGCGGATTCTTTTTGTTAATTATATTTTCCAACTCCAGGTTTGTCTAAGGGTTAATTTCATTTTAGTACCTCAAAATAGAAGGAATGTGTTAATTGAGTATCACTTCTTATAAAATTATCAAGAGATCAAAAGTAGAGGAGATGTGTCAATTGAGTGCCACTTCTTATAGAATTGTCAATCAAGGGACCAATTTGATCAACAATAAAATAATTTGATCAGAAAATAATTAAATATCTAATATACTCTTCAAAATTAAAATATAAAATCTAAAATTTATTATTATTTATCTAATACTTTAAAAAAAAATTATCATTTTAACACCTTTTCTTAATTTTCTTTTAAAAAACTCTTTCTAACTTTTTTAAAAAAAATCTTTCTAATTTTTTTAAAAAAACTCTTTTTAACTTTTTCTTTAAATTTGTCATATTTTATCAGGGTTAATTCCTATTCTCCCTTTAACCTTATTGTTTTGTCAACAATTCGATGAATCTTTTTCAGAGACCACACAGATTTTGGCTCAAATTCAGGAGTAGAAAAGTTTACTCAAAACATATGAAATAACAGCGAAGAAATTAAATTATTTGGTTAAGCTGAAAAACTCTGAAAGAGGACAAAGAAAAAAAAGTTAGAAAGAGTTTTTTTAAATAAAATTAAGAAAATAAGTTAAAATGATAATTTTTTCTTTTAAGTATTAGATAAATAATAAGAAATTTTATATTTTATATTTTAATTTTGAAGAGTATATTAGATATTTAATTATTTTCTGATCAAATTATTTTACTGTTGACCAAATTGGTCCCTTGATTGACAATTTTATAAGAAGTGGTACTCAATTGACACATCCTCTCTACTTTTGATCCCTTGATTGACAATTTTATAAGAAGTGGTACTCAATTGACACATCCATCTACTTTGAGGTACTAAAATGAAATTAACCCATATTATAATTGTATCTCTCTATTTTAAATAAACTATAAACACATTTTTATCCTTATAAATAGTACATAACTAATAAATATCTACTATTAAATATTGTAAAAATATTTTAAAATAATAATAATTTCATCCTAAATAGTTTATAATCTTTTTTAAAAAAATTATACATATTATCAGGTTTAGTATCATATATTAAAATAATAATATCTTTTATTACAAAAATTAAACTCATAAAAGAATATTTTAGAACAAATGCTTTTATCTTCATATAAGGTACTAAATAAGATCTAAGCTTACTTAAGAAAAATATAAATTTTTTCGTACAAGATCATTATTTTCTTTTCTTTTTTACAATTAATCATATGGATTCATTAGTTATAAATTTATAGATAGTAAAGAATGTATTTATAATTTGTTCAAAATAGAGGCATAAAATTGTAATTTAGACAATTTTGAAGAAGGAAAATATAATTAACCATTTTGTTAAAAAAAAGTTTTCATTTTCACCTTGAAAAGCATCATGGAGAATTTTCCTTAAGCTGTGGATTCTAAATTTCATTTACATTCTGATCTTGTGATATATAACCAAAAAATAAAAATATTACATTTAATATTTTGATTTACATTCTCGCTTTGTTTGGCTGTGTAGCAAAATTAGATCATTTTTAAAAGTTTATATGAAGAGTATAATCTAAAAAATGGATCATCATTTTTTAAATATCTTAAATTAATACTATTTAATTCCAAACTTAAGAAATATAATATAAATAAATAAGAAAAGAAACCAATGAACGGTTATTTTTTTAAAATTTTATAATAAAAATATGAATATTTATTTCTTATCTGTGGAGTAAAACACAATTAAATGAACCTATTTTACAAAGTAAACAACAAATGGAGGAACGGAATACAACTCTTTTAGAATTTAACACTGGAAGCAGAAAATAATGGAGCTCAAAATGCACTCTGTTCTGCGGAAACACTGTTTGTTGCTCTGCCCAGAGATTCAGAGATCCAATAATCCCATCTCCTGGTTTCATTGCAATCCTTAATCAGACACTGCACATTTTCTTATCGTAACACCAAAGGTTTGAGAAGTGATAATTACTATTGTCACTGGACAAATGACTCTAAACTCTTGAGTCCGCTCGTTGGTTGTCGTCAATAATCTGAGAACTTCTTCCTTCAAATCTAATATACTTGTACCATTTTGCACAGATCAAGTAGACTACGAAATCGGCCGTCGTTAATGCAGCCAAAAGGAAGTAAAATTTATCCAAGTGACCCTTGTTGAGGTTTCCCGGAATCCATCCGGGCATTTTATCAGAAGTTGAGACTTTCATGACTATGATCACTAGCAAACTGCTAACGTAGTTTCCCAGTGATATTGATGTCATACACAGGGCACTGCCGAAGCTCTTCAATCCGTCCGGAGCCTGCCCGTTAAAGAATTCCAATTGTCCGACGTACATGAACACCTCCGATGCTCCAATCAGTACGTATTGCGGGACTTGCCAGAAAATGCTTAAAGAACTGGAATTGTCACAGTGGGAGCAGTCTTTTCTAGCATGTTTTAGCCTGAAATGCTCCACGATCCCTGCCGCAACCATAGCCATGATGGATATAATTAAGCCAATTCCCATTCTCTGGAGCTCAGTGAGCCCTCCGTGACCAGATTTCGACTTTCTTAGCCTGGTTACGAGGGGATCAAGAACTCGTCTGTAGATGAAAATGAAAGCTGCAACGCTGAGAATGTCAAAGCTGGACATGCTTGCCGGAGGGATGTGAAAGCCTGAAACCGTAGTTCTCATGGCAGCACCTTGTTCTACAAACAGGGAAGCCATTTGAGTGAAGGCAACTGAGTAAAGAATGGTGCACAACCATATGGGAAGAAGTCTCAGAATGCATTTCACTTCTTCTACTTGAGTCACAGTGCAAAGGCGCCATCTGCTATTATGATTCTCTTCCCCATTCTCTGATGTAATTACAGCCGCTCTGTCTAAGAATCTGTTCATTAAGGACGTGAATTGCTGTTAGCCAGGCACAATTTTAATTCTTTAATAGCAAATCAATGCTTTTTTCAACTGGAAAAAGTACCTGAATCCTCCGGTGTGGAGTATTTTTCTACCGCCGTTGTCAGCAAGTTGCTTTCCATCTTCTTCATACAATTCATCCCCACTTGAAGGGATTTCAGCCTTCCATTTTCTTGCTGCAGCGACCAGAACTTGGCAGAATCTTGAAAGAGGATTACCTCTAGGTATGAAATGCCTATATCGAGGAGTTCCAATAAGAAACAGGAATAAACCAGCAGCAGCAGAGCCAGCAGAGGCCCAAAAACCTATTGCCCACCTTCCTTGATCTTCATAATACCCAAGAATTGTGTTCGAAAACAGTGATCCAAGATTCAAGGCCAAGTAGAAGTAGCTAAAGAAAGCCACCTTCGAGTGACTTTCTTGCCGATGATCTTCGTCGAATTGGTCTGCCCCAAAGGTTGCAATGTTAGGTTGATACCCTCCATATCCGAGCGCTATCAAGTATACAGACAAGTAGAAAAGCGCGATCTGGAGACTGGTATGGGAGCTGCAGGGTACGTTTTCATCTCCGCAGCCACTAGGCTTGACTAAGAAAATGTTGGATGATAATGACAATGACATTAAGCCCTGTTACAGAACAGAAAAAGATTAGTAATAGGTAATTTTGAGATAATTAAGAGATCTATGATAAATTCTACACTTCAGAATCTCCAATTAATGCATGCCTTCCAATGTCTGAAGGAAGAATAATAAGACTTACGATGACGAAGATGGCTTGAAAAACAGCAGAGGTCTTGTAACGTCCCCAGTAGGAGTCGCTGAGGAAAGCTCCGAGAAGGGAGAAGACATAAACAGTCCCAGTCCATTTGCTAACGTTGTTAGCTGCTTCCGCATTGTCCTGGCCCATCACTCTCGTCAGAAACAACACCAAGTTCACCCCGACGCCAAAGAATGCCAGTGTGGCTAGGCCTTGGTTCACTGAAAATTTTCCAATTAAAGTGAGATGGGATCGTCTGAAAATTTCCACTTGAAGATTCAAGATCACACAAATGCTCGTGTGCTGTATATTTTGATCACTTACAGAGTAACAGATTGCCAGCAACCCAATTCCCGGTTCTATCACGAACTGCAGGCTGACCACGTCGATCCACCGTCCCGTCAAGGGTGCGTTCTGCATTGGGATTTACTTTCCTCTTCTCCTTTTGATCATGATTAAAATCAACAAATAAGCCACAAGCACAAGAAAGAAAACGAAAAAATTTGGAAATAGGTAACTTTATAAAACTGGGATTTAGTACGTACGTGATTGGTCAAATAAAGCAATAACTTTGAGGGTGCCTTTGACACAATTAAATGCTCGTAAAAGACCGTGGAATTGAAGATCAACGTAAAACAACTATTGATTGTTGATGATTGATAACCATAACAAAATATGAAATTCCTATCATGTCCTAATTTGCAAATTGTGGACACAAATAATTTTAAAACGTGATCGTCCTTTTTGCATCATACAGATCGATAATCTCTCATAATTGGAACAAAGTTCATTCAATTAGTCCACCAAAATAATTTTATTAAGCAATTATTTGCCACCTAAAATTACAGTGCGAGAATGAACCGTGTTCAATATTATGGAGTAATTATTATTGTTTATATATATATAAAGAAATCAATCAATCGTACATATGGAGATAGGAGCATTTGCTAAACTAAAGCACGCATGCAGTCGCGAAGGGAAGTGTTGGCTTTGGCTATTCTGCCGTGGTGCATGAATCAAATATTACAAACACGTACGGCAAGCCAAGAGCATTATTAGCATTTTCAAATCATGGGAAACTATACGTGTGCAAGACTAACTCACACAAACGGTTAGACACTAGCCATGCATAGGATTCAAGACTAGATCACCATCATCATTCAAGACTCGTAGTAGATTGAAACGCGTATACCATTAATTTCTATAACCTATCACTACATTTTGGGCAAATTCATGACTTTTGTATGAAAGTTGGTACCACATAAAGTATGAAGAAATGTATCGTGCCTAACTTATTTTTAGAAGGTAGAAAGTGTAGAAGCAGAACATGGAGCCATGAAAGGGAGGAAGAAGAAAGGTGACCATTGGCCAATGAAAGTAGAAACGAAAGGAAGAAAAATAAGCAATCCACTAACCCTCTTCTCAATATTTAAGCAAGAAAATCTTCCCATCTTAGCAGATCAAAGATATGAACATGCAGTTGATAATCAGGATGGCTTCAATAAGATTAGATTGATCAATGGGGTGTGGAAGAGGAGAGATTTCTGCAGGGACCAGTTGAAGTTTGTAAAGAGGATAATTAGCAAGATGAGGAAGGAGAAATGAGCTGGTATATATAGAGAAAGAGAGAGTGAGTGTCGCGGTGAAACGCTGAGGGCTTGAGAATGAGATGACGTCAGAAAAGACTAAGAGACTAGGGTAGGCCATTGATGAATCAAAGTCATACCCAAGATAGAGCAAAAAATGGTGACAATGCAATGTGTTGGAAGAAACATTTCTGAATATAGGGAAGAAGAAAAAGGAAGCGTAACACGGTTGGATACAGAAGCATTCATGATTGTATACGTTGATTTAATGTCCCCACTTCTAGTTGAGGTTTGGTTTATGTTGTATGAAGAATCAAGACTGCGATTAAGCTGTATTGATGTGACACATTTGAAATAATGCAGTAGGTTATTTATTTTTTATATAAATCTTTTTATTTTGATAAAAATAGACAGAAAATAAATTATTAAAATTAATAGAATATTATTATTTAGATTATATGTTATTGTAGAACTTTAAAAATATTACAAGAGCCACAAAACAATTAGTCTATTCAGCATATAACTAAATGAATGTATTAATCAAATTGGTCTTTATATCTTTATATCTTGGAGGACTTCTTCTCCTAATTGTGGTGTCATTGGCTGAGGATCCTAAGCTTTCTCGGCATGAATTATGGTTAGTGGAGTGCCAATTAAGTAGTTCAATAAGCCATCAAACAACACGGTACCTATGTAGAATCTAATTTTTAATAGATTGTGAAAGATCAATGCAATATATATAGAATAAAACAGGTCATTGGAGTCCTATAGTTTCTTTCCAGTTTGCTTTCTCCTACTCATTCCCAACTTGTGCAATGGCAGTCTAAAGAAAACCAGGACAAAATAGAGGTCGCACATGAGTAGCTGTTTCATGGGTCATAAGCCCCACCATACTTATTGATCCCCGAGGATGCTAAAACAGGCATAAGCACTTCTGGTGTAGGTTTTTTGCTTACAAAGTGTGGCTGTTGTAGTAGTTTAATTTGATTTATTAGGTATATTCAAGTTAAGTATAGTATTTAATTGATTTGTGGTTTGGCTTCAATGACAGAATTTTTAAAGAAGAAATAAAAACAATTAAATCGGTTGGAATTTTTTACCAAGGAACTCATATTTCTCCAAAGCATAAGGTTTCGTTGTTAGCCTTAATTGGGTTCTATATTTTGCTAACAATAAACTAATTTTATTGTTCATCAATTATAAGCAAACCTCTGACATACCATTTCCACCATTTAGTCTAACAAGAGTTCGACATCATTAATCATTCAAGTTTTGATATGTTTTATTTTATATATATTTAAAAATTTTTAATTATAACCTTATTTTTTAGTTATGTTGGGAGTTAGCTAAAGTTATAATAACGAGTAAATTCTGGGTTTTCTATTATATGTCTTTGAAGTGGTTCTCAAAAAAAAAAATCCAAAACATAATCAGACTCATGCAACATGTAATTACAAGAAAATAATGGAATGTGATCCTTAACTACTTCATCAAAAATCCATGTTCACTTTCATATTCAATTCCAAATAGAAAAACTATTAATTAATTTTTTTGAGGAAATAAAATTGGTATGTGAAGGAATACTATTTAAATAATTGACAAGTAAAATTGAGTTTCTAGACGTTTTTGCAACAAATTTCATAGAACAAGAAACAAGCAGAATTGTTTATAAATAGCAAAAAAAAAGTTTGTCCCAAAGGACATTCCATAAATATGCATAACATTGAATGTAAATAAAACGATTGCTTAACTCGCTTGAATACGAAGTCATTGAGTGGTGGCTCCCAAAAACCCCTCAAAAACTTGAGATCTTGACTTTCTTGTGATAGTTTCTTCAATTTCAAAGAAACTTAGGAATTATTACAACCTCATGTCTCCTAGGTTTTGACCATTATCTTCATTTTCTGGTCTGTTCTGCAACTTTGAGGTGATTCTGGCATGCGCATGCAATGTTTGTCCCTAAAGCTAAGCACAAGTCCATGAAATATTTCCCCGTGGGCTGGCAATTGATGCCTACTTATCCTTGTTTGCATGCTTGCTTTTCTACATCTTTTATTTGTTTATCAAACTTTCTTAAGCCAAAAGCATTACTCTTTCATTTCAAAATATAAGGCATTTTAGCTATTTTCTTTCTTCTTAAAATGTTTAACATTTGGTGAATTTTAAAGATTATTTTTCTATAGCTACTCTCATCATAAATATAATTCTCTCATTCTCTAATATATTAATGAAATTAATTAAGGATATAATAAGAAAATATCTCTTATTTTCTCCTTTCTTAATTTTGTATAAAGAGTCAAGATAGCTTATATTTTAAAATAAAATGAGTATTTGCAAATAACCAACTCTGGTAAAACTTGATATATTACGAACCATAAGAGATTAATAAAATTTATCTTTTTGGTTACAAGAATTAGTAATTCAAAGTCCCCAAAATCATTACGGCTGAACCCAATATTGACACTCAACTAATTCAACTATAAGTAGCTGCAGAAAAAATTGAATTTAAATCATTCAGAAAGAGCTCGACAACCACAAACTAATTAATTATTAAAAAAAATCTTGACAAGATGTAGGGTGTGAGATTATTGGTAAAAATAGGAAAGAAAAGCCACGTTAATGCGTTATATATAAATAAAGGTATAAGACAGAGCTTGCACGTCAAGTAAAATTTTTTGCCGTTCTCATATAAATCTGTACACAACTGGGAAATTGTTAACCTCCTCACTAACACGGCAATTGTATGCTTTCTCGTTAATGGCATGGAAATCGTGTCTGAATCTCAGCGAAGTCTTGGCAAAAGTCGTGTGAGCATCCACTGCAATCATATAAGGATGACACTTAAAGCCTAACCAACCAAACAGAATAAATGTATAATATAAAATAAATTAAATTAGTTTAAAATATAATAAAAAATATATATATATATTATTTTTTAATTTATTTAAAAAATATTTTAAAATTATATTTTAAATAAAAAGTAATTATTATTGCTGTACTAACTGTATTTCTACTTATTGATAAATCTTGTCATTAATAAAAACATAGTTACCTTAGGCCCCATGCACGTAGCATCTAAAAAAGATTTCGTGTACTTGATGTTGAAGTCTAAATATCTTATTCTTTTACCCTAATCAATCAATTTCTTCTTCTATTTTTAATTACCAATGGCGCGATATATATGATTGTAAAGTAGTAGTATTCATCCAAAAAAAAAAGGATTGTAAAGCAGTAGGAATAAATAAAGCATATTTATCCAGATAGCTTATATCTCACAAGATGTGCACCCAACCTTAAATAAATAGAGTTGAAATTTTCTCTCAACAGAAAAAAAAAAAGAAGTAATCTATTTGTGATAAATCATTTTCTAGTAGGGGAGACGTTTATTTGGATTGGTTTTCTATAAAAAAAAGTTAATTTTAAAATTCACATTTTATTTTATAAATAATTTATTTTTTAATATTTAATATAACGTAACTCAAAAGAGAAAACATCCAATCTAAATACGCTGGAAATAAAAGCTTGCTGGGAGAGGAGAAGTAAAAATTTGATTCCAAATCATTCAAAAGATTTTTTTCAAATTTAAGTGCTAACACAGACAATTATATTAAACGTGAATCATTTTGAATGTAAAAAAAATTAGAAATTGCTATTCTCCACTGATTTTTTTTAGATGCACATATTTAAATGTGATTAGATAGTGTTTAATTTTGAAATTTTTATCTTAAATTTTATAAAAATTAAATTATTTATAAAAAAAATATAAATTTTATACTTAAAATTTTAAATTTAATTTTAAAACTAAATTACGTCCAATCATACCTTAATCACATCAAACAACATGAGTCCTCCGAGTGATTTTTCATTACTTGGTGTGGGTTTAGCTATTCCTATTCACCAGCCCTTTCCTTTTCCTGTCTTTTCATGACGACCCAATATTGACTAATTTTCACTCAACGTTTTCCACTCATTAAGGCCTTGGATTCTTTTGGGATTTAGAACCATACTATAGTCTCCAGCTCTTATCAGATAAGGGAGTGATAATTACATTTTTTACGGTTCAAAATAGATTAATTTATAATAAATTGTAAATTTATTATTATAATTTATAAGTTACGTAAATAATATACTAATATTATCTTCAAAGCAAAAGTCATGTTTGGTTTCCTTTTATTTAGTAAGTGAAGAAGTTACAAAAATAAAAAAATATTGAAAATTAAATTTTGCAAATATGCCTAAGAATAAAACCACGAAATGCCTACGAACAAACTCAACAAAACAATTTATCAAACACTGTATTTTTCTTTTTATGATGAATATTCATCAAACACTTCGAAAACATTATGGTATTGGAAATTAGGAGGAAAAAAAAGTTCGCGAATGACATATACAGACACAGACAAAAACATAAAGGAACAGAACAAAAGACACACAAAAAGGGGGAAAAGGAAAATCATTCAAAGCTGTCATTTTAGGACGAAGAAAATGTTTAAGTTGGCAGGTGAAGTGTTCTTAGCCAGCTTTTGAAAAACTAGCGCACACCCTCCAGCCCGCTCTTTCCCCCAGGGCGGCTACCCCGGGGAGTGGGTTCCAACCCATCATTTCAAAATTTTCTTCCCTAGTGAAAACGAAAGGAACTTGAAAAGCAGATGTTCATATCCATCTCAATCACGGCTTACCATTTTGTAGTGCTTATCATATGGCACTTAAAAAAGGCCAAAGCAAAAGACAGTGCTCATACATGTTTATATTATAAGCTCAGCCAAATATCCTAAGTGGGTAGTCAAGCCGACAATATTGGTGTGCTTATCATGAACTGCTGGCAGCCAATGTATGAACCACGGCCACCGCTGTTGTCAACCAAGTTGGATAATTTTCAAACAGTTTTTTTCTGACTGTTTGGGAAATAAAATGATGCGTAATTCAAACATGATGTTCAAAATGTCTTTTTGTTTTTGGTGGTGGATAAGTACTGGTTTGACTAAATAGAGTGTTATCATATTGAATTTGATTTGTCCTAAAAAAATTTACGAGATTAATTTTGGAGATATATATGTAAATGAAGATAGTTTGTTTATATTTTATTAAAATATGAATGATTGACATGATAATTTAAACTTTGTTGTTTCTTTTTGTTTTAGATAGTCTAAAATGCCCTTGAGGCGTTATTTAGATGAACTAAAATATCGATTATGAAATTATTTGGTAATTATTACATAAGAGTTACAATATGTTATGGAAAAAACTTTCAAGTATTAAAGAGAATTATATTGAATATTATTTTGATGGTGTAAAATGTCTTTGAATGTTACCTTGAATTATATATGAGATTATATTACCATCTATTACATGAGAGGGAAAACTTCCAAGTATACTAAATAGATAATTATATTGGTTATTATCTCTAACTGTTTTATTATGTTATAAAAAAATTCAAGTATTAAAGAAAATAAATGAGCTACTAGGAAGGGAAAAATTCAAGAATTAAAAAAATAAAAATCATTGGAAAATAGACAATTAAAGTAATATTGTTAGCAAATAGAGCATTAAAGAGAAAATTATATTAAAATAATAATTTTATTAAATTTAAAAATAATTAAAATAAATATAGAATATAATTTTACTGCAAGAAAATTATCTAAATTCAAAACTAGATGATAATCTAATCTAAATGAATATTATAATTTTAGTGAGAAGCTATCTAAATAATTTGTAACTATTAATAGTGAAATAAATAATTAGTCTTCAAGGAGGGTTATTTGTTATATAAAAATATTCTTAATTTACAAAACGTAAGCTAAAAATTTAATCACGTGTTAGTTTGTACAAGTATGAAAGAAATTTGAATTGCAAACACTGTGTAAGTTGATAAACTAGTGTTATGGGGATGAAAAATTGGTGAAATGGAGCTCTTCGTGTTTCTCGTCCATAAGCCCCGGAGGTATAAAGGGGCATCAATGGCGGAGCTTAATGAGGGCATTGCACATTCTTCCCCAAAAAGTTTCCCAACATATGTTTGCTTTGCAATTTTTTACTGAGATTGCTGTTTTAGGTTTTGAAAATTTTATTTGTGGAAAAAAAAAATAAAACTCCAATCAATCAAAACGCACCGTTCTCAAAAAATTTCCTTTAGTCTATGCACCTTTATAGTATTAGACTTTGCCCCTCCAAGGGTTGCCGGCAGAATGAAGTGTGTTGTGAGGTCACAGTCAATTTACTTGCACTCTCACTTTTGGTAAGCATCAAATACATGTGGTTTCCACCTCACCAAACGCCTTGCCTCACCTTTCTGAAACAAAGCCATTCCAAATCACCTTTACAGATACTTTTCCACCGGAACTCATCTGTCTTTTGAGAAAGCTCCATTTTCTTCTTCTGCTTAGTACTTCAAGGAGGCACCATCACCAATTCTGTATTGTGGCAAGTTTTTCTGATAGTATGATAAATTGACAACTAGAAATATAGATCACAGAACTTTTACCCCGAGATTCGGACAACTATCATAATGCTTTGTCCTTGCTGATTCATACAAACTCGTCCGGTTACTGTGCATCAAGTGGAGTTGTGCAGCACGTGCAGGACGCATCTGCAACCGTCAGATCAGATCTCAAATCTGATCCGACGACTGAAAAAATTTACTAATTTTTGCAAAAAATAATACAAACCAAAAAATGAACCGTTGGATCAGATTTTCATGCAGATCCAACGGTCCAAAGCAGGGTGCTGTACGTGCTGCACAACTCCACGTGCAGCACCCTAACTTTGGCCCATACAAACAACGATAGGAAAGAGAGCTTAATGCAACGTTTGTCGGTAACTAGTCTACACAGCTTTTTGCCATCACAATTCTTTTATACATTTTCACGTGGAACTATTTTACTACAACCTTCAACAAGTTTCAGCAGTTAATTATCCTCACCGAATTGGAGAACCAACCGGAGGAATTCTTGATCCAGACTACAAAAAAATTAACTTGAAACATCGGATTAAAGATACTGGCCAATTTGTGATCTCCCTCGTGAGGGCTGTAATCTAGTTGCGCCAACTGTTTTGCTTCTTGGCTTCGAAAGAGGCACCATCATTGAGCATGTCTTGGGCATCAGTTTCCATTCCGAGCTTAGATAGGGCAAGAGCCTGCATATAGAATGCAGTCGGCCACTCAGGCAAGCAGACCTGAGCCTGCATAGCATCCCTCAGAGCAAGCTCTGGTTGGCCTATCATCAAATAGGATAGAGCTCGCCTCACAAATACAGTACCAGAAGGAACAGACATCATGGAAACCAGCTGTATTTTGGAAAACAACCATATCAGTCCAAGAAAACAAAACTTAAGACAAACATGTGAAAAGTTCATAACAGCAAGTGGCGTAAGAAGTAGGTATATCAGAAAAAAGTTCCAATCCATGGTCTCATCATTTCATTATCAGAAGCAACATGTATATCAGAAAAAAGTTTACAATTCACGGTCTCATCATTTCGTATCAGGAGCAACATGTCTAATGTGATTCATGAATTCAAACCGACAGTCATCTAGCAGACATTAGCTTGCATCAAACAGGCACCTCCGACTAACCTTTTTAGCCAGGTGGCTAATGTGGCCGAAATTCTAGAAAACCAATTACAAGCATTTTAGCAAGCATGAATCAGAAGAAAATCATGGCTTCAAGAGTCCTTCATATAAATTAGAATCAAAATTACCTTCGCTAATCTTTCATTGCAAGGGTCGTATATGAGAGCAATAAGATAAGTGAAAGTTCACCGCTGATAAAGACAATGTTTGCAGTGATTCACAACAATCATCAATAGATGGTTTTAACCCTTCCGAGTAAGTATTAGCAAAAAACCACACGTTGGACATCAAAATAACCTTGGTTAAAAGTAAGTATCATAAACAAAAGAAAATAATGTTCAGACACAAATAACTGAATCCAAGCTTCACAAGAAGCGCACCTTTGAATAATAATCAATTGCATTCTGAAAGTCTTTGTCCCTGAATGCAATGTCACCAAACTTCTTTGTGTTCAACATGTCTTGCACTTGTTGTGTCCATTCTTGGAATGAGAGCTTTAAAAAGATCACGTTGCAATACAATTTCTAAGATGTAAGAGCCTATTTTGGAGTCCAAAGGTACAATTGTTAAATCTAGCAAATTGTAAATAGGGGAATGCACGACTGACTTAAGTGAGAAGTAATATACTTTTAATATGCATAAATGAAGATGAGAAATCAAAACATGGACACGCTAAAGTGCAGATAGTAGTTAAATCCTGCCAAAAGCTATGGTTCAACTTCCATGTAAATGTCTTTTGACCTGAAACTCCTATTCAAGTTGATACTCAATACTGAGTTTAAAAAAATGGCTCACCTCATTTTCTGCACCCTCTTCGTCCTTGTAACCTGTTTTAAGCAAGATATCATGCACAGCAGTGAGGTCCATCCTAGTACAAGCCTTTCCAAGTGGAGAAAGCATAGTAGGGAGCACAACCGGACTTTTTGTCAAACCCATTAAGACATGTGATGCAACCTAGGAATGACAGTGAAAATCAAAATACTTCCTTAAAACCTTGGATCCATAGCTCCATTCTGTACACTACACTGAACAATTTTACAATTAACTCTCGGAGAAACTGTGAAAGAGCTTACATCTTTCTGTTTTTGAAGAGGAGCAACCGCTGAGAGAAGAAACTTGATATCAGGACGATCTCTAGCCTCATATTGGAGACACTTAGAGGCAAGTTCCACCAATGCAGTAGCGTCTTCATTGGCATATTGGCCCTCCAATGACGAATCCATTAGCAACAGTACATTCTTTCCTCTAATCAAATCCAATGCCTACAGAAATGATAGAATACAGAAAATCTCAGAGTAGTGAATTTGATGTTGTTATTACGGATTTGTGTATCTTAATAAGAACAACTAAAGATAGAAGTAATTGTCACAATCGAGGACACAGCATGAGGATGGACAATTCATAAACTGAAAAGCCATGCCATACAAATGAAGACCAAAATGGAAGATGATCATATTGTATCCACTAGAAATAGAGTATACATACATGGCTTGGTGGAATATGTTTTCCACTTAAAAGGTCCAATAGAACTGTTCCATAACTGTATATCACACTCTCAGGAATGACCCTGCCTGGAAAACATAGAACATCAATAAAAAAGCAGTTAAAAAACCAAATGGGAAAGCAGCAGTATATCAATTTCGATTTTGGGTTCTTATTCCAATACAGTTTGGAACCTCAAGTTCCTCGTCTTGTAGTAAAGCATACTTCAACATGTGGAAGTATTGAGTACATAGTTAAGATAACAGAAACCAAGGGATGTTTGTTAGCTTCTTGGTCAAAGCATTCAAACCCTTCTTCTCCCCTTGTCTAATGGGTATACTGAGACTTAGCTAGATCTAAGTCTATATCATTCCCCTCCCACTTCCCCGAAGCCCCACACATATTCTATTGTTTGCCTCAACTGCCTTTCCTGCCTGCTACTAACTCCTCTATACTTTCTTTTTGAAATAGGCAAAACAGACTCAAATTTTGAATTAGTTTAAAAAGTAGGACAAGATTCAGAACATAGGAAGTTGTAGTGCCATAAGCTACAAATTTTGAAAACTTAGACCTAATTATCCCTATTCCATACCAACTCAGTCGGATACTACAGCAACAGACCAGTCAATACATAAGATGAGCTATGACAGCTTATATTATTTCGCTTTTCCTTCAGGAGACAATTTAAGTTACAATTCCCTTAACATGGCTAATTGATCCCTGCAATATATTTCTCAGCATATCAGTAACAAATTGATATACTCATGATGTGCATATTTTTCCAAACTCTACTACAGAAAGAACAATGATTTTGAAATTGGCATCCCAATATCAAACAAGGAAATTTGCAGAATAACATTTGCTGCTGCATCAGCAAGCAGGTGTCCACATCCACACGAGAATGGGAGATCAGTACAGAATTCAAATCTGTTCAAGTTAAGAAAATTTAGCAAAAGAAAGCAACTTGCACATGTCAGCCAACATCCTCAAGTTAGCTTGTAAAAACAAACCTTACCTATCTTCAAAAGATGATACAAAACATACAATGGTCCAGTTTGACAAAGAATGTTATCAGCAACTAAAATATATATCACTACATGTAAGCTCAACTCAAAACATACGGCGTCTGTGAGATAGTGTCTATTTGTAAAGTCCAACTTAAAATGAAGACGGATGAAAAATGGTACTTGAATGACTTGATAAATAATTCTCATAGAACTTCACAATCTACCTGTGCGTAAAAACTCAGGTGGAGTGTAAGCCAGATTAGTGCTATAACTCTTCCCATCTCTGCTGTTTTTCATAAGACCAAAACTAGATAAACGTGGATCACCTTCCTGTTTAAAAGAACCAAATCAGCCAGCGTATAAGAATAACAATTCAAAATTAAAACTGAGCAAATAAATTTCACTTACTAAGCCAGCTGTTGAAGGTAAGGTAAAAATATAGAAGAGACTAAATTTGGTAGAAGAAAGAAAATTTAATTCAGTCTTACAAATGATTTATGACAAAATTTTATCAGTACTTTTGTCAAGATTGAACAACAGAGTTTCAATATACTTCTGTAACCTAGATTCCTACAAAGTGAATGCTAAATTCAATACTATGGATGACTGTTTTCCACTTTCATGTTTGGAAGTGAATTTTAATGCACACAAACAATAGTCGATTAATCTGATCTGAAATTAAATATATTAATTTCAACACCACATTCATTAAAATGTAAGTTTGTCTCCCCTTTTCTTCCAATGAATGTCCCATACAACTGGCAAAACATGTCACCTAAGCAACAGGCTCCTAACCAAGGTGGCCAAAAGACCATTTTCCTTGAGCCCTACATCAATCCAGCATATTCCAAAACACCACTGATCAGTCAAGATACTCTTCCTATAATAGGGTTTACATAAAATTTCTTCATCCGCAGAATTTTCTGCAAATGACTTTATGGAAGTTGTAATATTACAATGCGATAAACAAATTCTCTTATTGTGCAGCACAATACTTTGCAATGTGCTTTTACATACACATACACAGGCATGCTTATTTTAGGCTACCTCATCAAATAGAACCCTGTAAGCATTCAAATCATGATAAATCTTCCGGTTCTCAGAATTGCAATGGTCAAGAGCATGTGCAATATTATAAGCCACTCTAACACGCATTTCCCATGGCAACGGCTGTTTGTCCCCTGGAGAGGAAAAAAGATGAAATTTCGCACGACTGGTCAGAGGCAGAACAACCAGATCAAGAGAAAAACTCTTGACCACAAATCCCCCGTATGCTCTGTCACAGGCATTGAAGCCGTATAAACATAAGCCAAATAAATTAGAACGTGCAACAGCAAAGTCGATGGATTAAGCAAATTAAATTAATATGCATTAAAGAACATGAGAATCAACAGAATATGGAAAGCTGATTAGCAAGAGATAGGATTATTGCTTAGATTGACTTGTGCAATATATAGGAGCAACAAAAAGTCCCCAAGAAAATCATCCTTCTCTCAAGATAGATCACTAAAATCAGCAGACTTACAAGAAATATATGGAGTAGAGGAAGTATTAATCAAGAAGCCTTCCAGGGACTACAATAGTTATACATATCTAGGCAAATATACCAAAACCATGCCAACTGTTTCAACCAGAAAATAACAAATAAAGTCTAGAATGAGAAGCTAATTACGAAAATTCAACAAAATAATCGAAGCAGTAAAGTTTACTACATTCTAGAGCAAAATGTTTGCTGAGAACAAATGCTATATGTAAAAATGTTTCTTAAGAAGCCCAAAATTCACAAAGCTACTGCAACTAACGGAAATCCAGAAAATTTTCTTTAATTCTCCTTGTAAAGAATTTCCAATAACAGCCATGACATGACAGAGTTGGCTTCAGCACCTGCAGTAGGGTAAGAACAGAACCAGGTCGATTTTAACTACCCAAAAACATTCTTTCAAGATCATTTCTTCTCTTCCAGAAAAGCATTCAAAAATTCCATATTTCACTATGGTTCAAACTGAGTGTCAGTCACTTAAAGCATCTTTTTGTTAATTAGAATTTTAAAGCAATTGGAGATCGAATCATAAAATACCCAGAGGAACTCTTAATTGATATAACTTTCCATCTGAATTGATCGACCTAAGCATCAAACTTTTTGGAGCTATGCAAAGCTGTAAAAGTGTGGAAGAAAGTAAGACCTAGAAACACCCTTAAGCTACACTGTATAGCAAAACCTACTCTTCAGAAATATTGTTTTCCACTGTAAATGAGGTGTCCAACACAATATTCGTGTCCAACCACTTGAACTTTCTCCTTGTCTGATGATGATGAAGAATCAACAGTGTCCAAGTAGCAGTTTAAGTTTCAAAACATATTGAAACAGGATTCAGTGCAGAAAAACTTGATAAATCATACAGTGGAAAAGATGCTTTGACAGTGTATCACTGGACATATACTCTGCGACTAACAAACGCTCATCTCCCTCAGCACAACATCCTATAAGATTCACCAATCTTTTGTGCCGAACCTTGCCAACTCCAGCAGCTTCTGCCTGCATAAATGAGTTCGTGAAGAGCAGAAAAAGGGCTATCTAGTATTGTAACAATAATTAATAATGAATAACAATACCAAACAAAATATCAATCAAAGTAATGTCAACAATAGGTATGAATAAATCTACACATCAGCAATGATAACACATAATTCAGAACATAAGACATGATGCCGAATAACCTCAATTTGACTTGAACTATGACTTTTGCATTAGCTAAAAATGCAGAAAATCTCAAATCAATTACCATTTCTGGCATGTAGTGATGATAGAAATGAATATACTTCCATCAACTTGAGAAGAATTAAAGCAAACTCATACTACAATTAGGACAATCAGCTCTCTACGCAAAAATTTAGAAAATCCAATTAATGAAACTGATTCTAACTTGAAGAAATTAATGGGCCAAATAAACATAAAAAATCCAATATAATTCATCTATAACAATTTAGAAATACAAGTGTTAAATTTAGATATCGGTATGATTGTACTACAAATGCACCAGTAAGACTAGTATAACCTCAATAAACTGCTTTTTGCAAACATAAGCAAAATTATTAATCAGTAGCAGGGAAAATACGATACATAATGCAGTCACAATTTTAAGATGACTCATCACACTTCAGAAGTTTGCTTTTCTTCTTCTCCTTCTTTTTTCTACTTTTGGCTCAAAAGAAAATGTATAAACTATAAGATGCATATGTCCAAGTGAAAAGAACTATCTACCACAAACTGTTGGGGATCTGGCCAGGACTGCTTTGAGAATCGCTTAATGGCAACAAGGCTGTTGCTTCGAAGCTTTCCTCTGTAAACGACATTGGGAGCTTTCTCTCCACTTTCAGAAACTATCAGTTCACTGCTGAACCCATTTGTGGCAGCTCGCAATTCCGCAAATCCGAATTCCTTAAATGCAGGCACTTGATCTTGGTCCATCAGGTCCCCATTAACTTCGCCAACAAAAAAGAGAAAATCAGAAAACAGTTCAAGTACTTAAATTAAATTCAAAATGATAAGATATTTCTATTTGTCTGCACAACAAAATTTTCATTCTGGAAAAGGTACGGTCAAAATTTCAGCACATCATTACCAGTCAACAAATTTTAAGCAATCTGATTGACCAGGAAATTGGACTACTCATAAAAGGAAAATTTTATCTACAAGCACGGGAAAAGATGAAACTTTTCTCTTTCAAAAATAAGCAGACCAATCATGGAAAAGAACGCAGTGCAAAACAAAATGACCTAAATTAGAAAGCCAAGGAAGTGAAGACGCGCAAAAAAGAGTCATAGCTATATTTGGACAGTAAGCTAAACAGATTAAATAAGACTCTCAGCAACCTAAGCTTTTGATCAACATTCAAATTACTTTCTAAACATAGATGTACACTCATAAAACACATATAAAACTACACAAAAGTAAAGTAGAGACAAGACTAATTAACAGGAATAACAAAGTGAAAATATAATACCAAGATCTGGTTTGGAGTCAGGCTGAGAGGGTTCTTGGTCAGGAGACTGAACATTGGCAGTTTTGGACTGAAAACAGCCCATTTTTGCTATGCTCACATAGACCGGACACACAGTTACACACTTTACTGTGTGTAGGCACCCCTTCTTGCTTGATTGCTTGCTAGCTCACTCACTTCCTGAGATGGAAAACTGAAATGGGTTCCCTGAGTTGAGGCAAAAAAACTTGTTCTTGCAGGTCAATGGAAGAGCTGGTTGACTATTTGAGACTTTTGTGCGTTCTGTGTGCGCGTAATGGGGTAGACAGTAACAGGGGGTTTTGATGATTAGAGCACTGAGTGCATTTGGTTTGATAGCGGGGGCGGGGTTGTGGTATAGGATGCAGGCTATGGGTGGAGGGGGGCTGGTCACATGATAAGTTGATGATGAGCACGTGAAGAGAGAGAGGGGGAAGGAAGGAGATGGTGAAAAGTTGTTCGGACCTTTGCCGTTACAAACTTTATGATTGCTGGCGTCAGTGATCAATCAAAGTTTTGTTTCACATTGCAGCGAAGCGATGCCGTTGTTTTGTGGAATCAGACATACAGAAAGTTTTCTATTTATCCTCAAAATAATCAAAATAATAATAATAATAATAATAATGTCTTTTTTCTTTAACCGCCATATGAGCAATTCTTCTTTTTTTTTCTTTTTTTTCCTAAACTGCTTTTCTTTTATATTCATCGTCACTAGTGGGTGGGCGAGATGGGGAAAGAAAATGGGAAATATGGATATAAATATTCACTACATAATTTGGTTATCAAAAAATAGTGTTGATATTGCTCATCTCAATCTAAAACTTGAATATATGTTTTTATTTTTAATTATCTAAAAATAAATTGTATATATTTTTATAAACTAAATATATTTTACAACTAAATTTCTACAATTAATTTTTTAAATTTAAGAACATAAACTTTGTTAGTACGTTTTACTTTTAATCTCTTCAATTAATAAAGATAACTAAATAATTACTCTCACTTTATTTTTTTATCTATATTTGGTTTAGTTTTTATAAACAAATACTCTTTCTATCTCATATTATTTGTCAAAAAATTATTAACTTTTTGTTCCAAAATACTAGTCAATTCACAATTAAAAATACATTTACTCACTTTTTTCTTCAATGCTAATTACATTCAAAATTTTCAAATGGTTTTTAGGTCATTTAACTTAATCAATCAAACCAAATTAATCATTTTCTTAATATATGTGAAATTCTCAAATTTTACAAGTAATTTAGGACAAAGTAAGTAACTGTCACTTTAGAATACTTAAAAGTCATTTATTATACTTTGAGAAACCAGCTAAAAATGCCTATAAACAATTTGCATTTAGCCACTAATAGTCAAATTTTTTTTGTTACATAATATATCCATAATCTATTTTCAAAGTGCTAAAACTATCCTCAAACGGCGGAATGGGGTGGTGATTTTTCACGTGAGAGGCCTGTGCCTGAAATTTTGAGAGTAAAATCGTTAGAATACTTGGTATCCCTCTAACATATCTTGGATGGGTCATCTGACCAAAGGAACCCAAAACCTTGATCATTATTCTCTACGCCATTGTTGCCGCCTCTCCCACCACCACCACTTCCACCTCATGCGCCAGAACCACTGCAACCTCTCCTACTCCTACCACCACTATCTTCTTCTCCTTCTTTACTACCTCCACCCACACCAAAATTACCAACACCTATCCCGAACCCACTACCGTGACCATAGCCACCATTTGAACCACTACCACCACCATCTCCTCCGTCTTCATCATTGCCTCTGCCTCGTATACCACCTTTTGAACCAAATTCACTACCATCACTCAACCCTCCAACAGAACCCACTTCTCCTCCTTCCTTTCCCTTCCCACACCATCATCCACCTCCAACACTCTTACCACCTCCGGCATCTTCCCCAACTCCAAATCCACTCCCATGAGCTGATCCTTTCTTAGAACCACTACTATCCCCTTCTTCTCCCCTTTTGACAAAGCCTGCTCTGCCTTTTTGTCCACCAAAACCTACACTTATACCAAAACCACAACCTTGCTGTAACCTCCATTTGAGGGTTTGGTGAGGTTTGGTTGTTTGGGAGGCTGATTAATGAATGATTTGATCTGAGTTCCTCAGTTCAGGTGACCCATCCAAGATAGGTTAGAGGGAGACCAAGTATTCTAACGATTTTACACTTAAAATTTGAGGCATCGACATCTCACGTGGAAAATCGCCACCCCATTCCATCGGATTCTGCCGTTTGAATGTAGTTTTAGCACCATAAAAACATATTAGGGATTTGTTATGTAAAAAAAAATATTTTGGCTATTTGTGGCTAAACAAAAATTGTTTACGGGTATTTTTAGCTAATTTTTCTTATACTTTTTTAATATCATCCTTAACGTTTATTACTCTATTAAGTTGCATTAATCGACTTTTCTTTTTCTAAGAGATAAATTTGTGATTTTAACTTATAGCTTAACCTATTCAATAATATTGTTAATATATATTGAAAAGTCTAAATAGACAAATAAAAATAATGAAAATAATACTTATAATAAAATGTTCTTCTAAATATTTGTGTCAAGTTAAAATAATACATTTCACTAAGAGTAAGGTAAGGCAAGAGGAATGTTCTTCTTCCCCCTCTTAGTAGTAAATATATTGTGCTTCATAAAGTTTCCTTAGGAAAATTAGTATTCCGAAATAGTCTTGTTATATTGTTTTCGAGTTTTACTATTTAATACTATTTACCATTAACTTGAAAGCACTTCAAAAGTGTACTACATACACCAATCTCAATGAAATTAGTGTTTAGGATCTTAGATGCAACAATTTCATCATAAATCAGGGAGATCATCTAGGAAAAAAGTTGATGATATTAATCATAAATATCTTTTAAATTTTTAACTTTTATAAAAACTAAATAAGAGAGAGTGGGAATAATGAAAAAGCAAAGTAAAGATAAAACAAATAAAAAACATATTTCCAGTAATCAGGAAATTGTTCATCTTCTTTTCCTCTTTCGTGAACTAAGCCATGACTTAAAAAATATATATTTATTTTACTTTATAGCTACAAGTTTCTTAACTCGATGCTTAACCATTTATATCTAAATTTACTAGTACTTTTTCCCCTTATCCAATGGATTCTAAATTATTTAAAAGGAAAATAAGATAAACTACTAGACATTGCACTTTTCCAAAAAAAGAAGTAGAAGAAAATACTAGACATTGCAGTCGATGAATATTGAATCAAGAAACATCTCAATCAGTATTCTTAGATAATGCATGTGCAATTATCCAACTTCTCTATTGAATGTACAAATATTAGTTTCTTTGTACAAAAATCTGTATATTTTATACTCTTTTTTATTTGAAATTAAATATTCACTCTAATTAATAATTATTTTTTGAATTAAATGCTTTATTTCAACTTGGAGCAAAAATTAAGAAAATAATTTGACTTTACATAAGTTACTAATTACTATGGTATCCCTATTAACAAAAATATATTTAGTAAAGTTCATGTTCCTTAAATAAAATGAGTAAAAGTGGTTAGTGAGGAGGTATTGAGTTCATTATTTAGAGGAGATTAATTTTCTAATAAAGATATTGTTAATTGAAGTTTAGATAAAAAAATATAATTATTTTAACAAAATAGAAATTTAATTCTGCATATTCTAAAAAATATTTAAAATTTTAAACAAAGAGAATAATAAAATGGACATTTTATTCGAGATGAAAGAAATACAAATGTTTTTATACCATTTTAAAAAGTGAAGGTATGCAATATAAACACCCAAGAGCTAAGCTCTTGGAAATTAAGTGAGATTGGATTAAAATTTTCTTTTAACTAAATTATATTAAAAATTATAAAAATAAATTATTTATAAAAAAATAAAACTCAAAATAAAAAATAATTTAAACACCAATTCAAGCAGGCCTAGTCGCAAAGGTGACCTCTCATTTGGGTTTTCCCATGCGAGGCGTTAAATAATTAGTAAAGTGATATAGAGGGAAATGTTGAAGGATAAAACCTGTAAATATCCATAAGCTCGTCGCGGATATTGCGTTCCACGTTAGAGATTTCAGTAGCACGTGCACCGCACATGACAACCGCCATCCTCCGTATAAAACAACCTTTTAAAATTGTTGATTGTCGTAGCTTGTCTCCAGGTTAACCCGTTGACGCATAGATTTTCCATTTAGGTATCTTCTCTCTTCATCTGCTTCTTATTCTTTTTCCTAATTAATTTGTTGATCTTTTATCAGGTTTTCCATGTGAATCTACTTGAAATTAATTCTATCTAGGCATGTGGGAACTCGGTTTTCTAATCTTCTGTTAATCAAAATAAATTTTGGCGCTAATGGGAACTTGAATTTATCGAAGCAAAAAGGTGAAGGGATGAGGAAATAGTCAAAATTTTTATCTTTTCTGGCTTTGGCGAGTATTTATTAGAATTTTTCTGCCGGGATCGCCAAAAAAGCTTGATTTGTTCAGGAAGTTTGGTTGAAACTTAGCTGCATAGGTTTCAAGAATCACAGTTGAAAGTCGATATTTTTAATTAAAATGTTTGTAATTTTAAAAAAAGTTTTATTTAAAAATGGGAGATAGAGGCCCTTATTTTGGGACTAAGATTTTGTCGTCAAAATTTTTATCTTTTCTGGTTTTGGGTTTTGGCTAGTATTTGTTAGAATTCTTCTGCCGGTATCGCCAAAGAAGCTTGGTTTGTTCAGGAAGTTTTGTTGAAACTTAGCTGCATAGGTTTCAAGAATCACAGTTGAAAGGTGCAATATTTTAAATTAAAATGTTTGTGATTTTTAAAAAAATGTTGTTATTTAAAAATGGGAAATAGAGGCCCTTATTGCGGGATTAAGATTTTAGACACAAGAGAAAGTAACAAAAAGTTACACAAGGGATTCCTGTTGATTGTGGTCTCTATATTTTCTTGTTTAGTGGTTTGGGAATTGGATGCTTTGGCTAAGGTACCTTCTTTGGTAATTGTATGCGCCTCAAAAGATTCTGAATTTTATTAGTTTGGATTTGCGTTGCATTAGATTTCTCTGTATTCCTTGCTTCAGGAGGAGACACTAGTAAATGTGAATAAAGCAATTGGTCAGGAACAATGTGTGCTGAGGTTGGATAACGTAGTTAGAAGGGCTAAAATTGGAACTTTGTCTATACGCAAGACAACAAGAGATGTGGAATGGAGAATTTTGGGAGGTGGGATAGGGAGTTGGCTCTTACACTTTTAGCTCCCAATTTAAACTTGATATTAGGAGATAATTGTGCTTTGAAGTCTTGCTTTGTAGACACTGAGAAGTAGGGAGCATTGTGTTCTCCTTGGATGTTGGTTTCTTATCTTATTTGTTTAAGTCTTTTGGTTGGTCATAATTGCTTTGTATATTGGGGTTTTAATTTTTTGGAGTACACATAATTACTCTGGCACCCAATTTTGAGATATTGATTGTAATGCTGGATTACATATTATATTTTTCTTCTAATCGTTTTAGTTCGCATTCAACATTTGAATTATCTGCTTGACAAAAGAATCCAGAACTCTCTGTCTTCAATACCAAAATATGTTTGTGCTATTGCAATGTCAAGTTTGGGATGCATTGTTTACGTCTTTATTTATGTCATATTTTGTTGTGGCAAATGCATTTGGATAGATGATAGTCCCTAGGCTAGTTGTAGATTTGGTGTCGAGGAAGAGCTGGAGCAGTAACGTTAAAGGGTCAGTCTTGCTATCTTAATTTTATGAGGGATTCTGCAGAACTGGAGCTGCTAGCCTGTTGCTTCCAGGCTTATCTGTTGACTCTCTCTCCAAAGAATCTTGTTGCAGTATGTTTGGATAGAAACTGTGGATCTTTAGCTACTGCCCGTGCTGCTTTTTCTGGGTTTAAGGTGAAGATGCAGATGTCTTTGGCTGTTAATGTGTGTATATATCGAAACTTCCGGAGGCTGTCTTTTGTCTGAAAATGTTGATCGGAATTTATGTGTTGCTGAAATTGTGTTTCTTACAAATGGCTGTTTCAGGATCTTTCCTCTAAATTACTGGTATAAATTTGATGCTGCATTTTTGAGAAAATCATGACTATGAGAGAGAACCTATTGGTGATTTTGTCTAATACTTTAACTGCTGCCATGCTTCCTTAAGATAGTCCTCCTTTGTCTATCTTAATTTAGTGGCTTGCTTGTTATTTTGGGATGTCAAAAAGCATTTGCCACTTTTCCTGAGAAGCAACATGTTTTGCACCTAAAAAGTTGTTGACTGGACCATGTGTTACTTCTGTATCTTTAGATGTGTTATAAAGTACATGTAACTTGAGATTTCCTTATAACTCAGTTTAATCTAATACATTTTCATCTTCAGCTTAAAGTTTATGCTGAGTCAAATGCTGCAATATATTAATTGTGAAAAGATTTCGCACAATTTTGCCAGAATAGGCATCTAGAATCCATTGCTGCTGCACCTCAGCACTTTGCTACTGCAATAGGGGGTCCTTGAATTTACATGTTTATGATTGCAAAGCATCTCTACATTGACACTTAGTTGTGACTTAAAATGTGTTTGGGATGAGTGTGGGGCTTACGTTCTGCATATGCAACCTGGGACTCTATTTTCCTATCTGACCATTTCCGTGATATTCACAGGAAAGCAGTAAGTTTATGGATAGAAGCAATTCTGGAATAGAGGTTTCTGAGGAGGTGACTCGGGAATCACTAATTGCCATATCTTACTCAGCACCAGAAAAGGAACCTACTGACAAGCACTCAACTGAGAAGCTAAGTGATAAGAATGGGGTTGAAGGTGTGAAAGATGATGGAGAAGATAAATACAGGTCTAAGCTGATTTCAATATCCTACTCACAGTCACCAGACACAAAACAGTCACCGGACACAAAAGCTCTACCAGTTTTGCCTGGTGATGTTAAGGATTAACGTCAACTGCTGCTTCTGTGAATATGGCTCCCTTGAAATTGAAAGATAATAACAAGATTTTAAGTGCGAGTATTTGCATCTGTCAGCTCCTTTATTCACTTGAATCTTTTAGTTTACAATAAAACTGAATGCAAATAATTTTCTGTTGGTAATACCATGGATCTTCGTTAATTCTGTCCTGAATTTTTTGCTTACTTATCTGCGTTCTTTTCCCCCTCTAAAATTTTTATGTCTCGCCCAAATGTTTTCTTCTGGAGAGATCTTCTCTTTGGTTTTTTTTTTTTTAATCATGAATGATATATTTGTCTGGTTTATAAGTTGCTAGTACACTTCTGGCTTTTCCTTTTTGGGGCATGAGAATCTTTATTATTTGTGGTCATGCAATTAATTGTCTACTCTTAGTTCCCATGCTAATTTGACCGTTGGTTTTTTGCTATGTCCTATTGTAGGTATTTGTATTAGCCTGTTAGGGTGAAAAAGGTGCTTAAAGTCACATTGGTATTCATTTAACTTCTGATAAGTTTAGAACCAATGGAGGATGAGGTAGTGAAAGTAGTAATTATGTTCAGTTGATATTAATGTAAATGCACTCAGAGGTTGGTTGACATTATTCATTGTAGTGTAGTTGCACATGTTTATATTTGTTGAAACTTGAGATTGCGTGTGAACATAAAGATAAATTTTTCATATCTATGTAGGGAACATGAGTAAATATAGCTTTTCAACGCTTGAATGCAGGTCATTTCTTTAGCACTGGTGATAAAAGTTAATCTGCTGGAACTATCTTTTCTCCGCCACTAACAAGAACTGAGATGGGAAGAGATATGTTGGGGGAGAAAGTGGCTTAGTTAAGTATGTCAGGGGTGTAAAATGTCTCGAAATACATTTCTTGTGCATATTTTTTTGGTTGTATTTTGCATAAGAAGTAAAGAGAATTACGATTTAGGCAAAAACATGGGAGTAAAAAGGAGTGATATTTTCCTTCAGGATATTAGCTGCACAAAATGAGTACACCGGCGGTCTACGAAGAACTGTTTCTTGGTTCCCACTTCCCACAGCCTGCCGCTGCAGGATATAGCAGCATGAGACCATGAGCACCCTAATATCACTTTTTGGTCTACCTTTATGTGAGCCTGTACAATTACAACCAATTAAACTCCGATAATGTATTTCAACTGACTGATGTTTGAAATAATCTATGATTGGACCCCTCCTGAAACGTCGCTAACTCTGTGCTAGGAGCTTATTTTCCATTTCGAGTTTTCCAATCATCTCCCAAGACAATGCAAGGCATAGGCGTGATCTTGCATTAAATCTGGTTCTTGTGCAAGTGGTGGATGCCCAGTGCCGGTGCAGTTCAACAGCTATGGTGTTCCCCCGAATTTTTGTTCAAATTTTTTGCACCTCTTGCTTGATAGAAGCGTATTTGACTAGTTCCCTTCATGTTGAAGGGTAAGATCTTGTTTTTCCCAAAAGTAAATAATACCAATTTGACAAAATAACCAAATTTCAGAGTCTATAAATCAATCAAAATAATGTAATGCTAACTCCCACTTAATTTGAACTGGTCTAAAACATTAGTCCAGGGTTTCTTTCCTTCCAAAGCTCCCTCTCCGTTGTTCATCTGGATATCAACTATAATATAGCATCTGTAAATCGAACTTCCAATCTCTAATTGGAAGGTCTCAATTCTTCCTGCTAAAGTAAAGCCTCACAGGTTATAAGTGGCCTCTTAAATAGCTCAGTATTTCTGAATTTTTAAGATCAGGTTTTGTAACTAACTTTATTATTAATCCGTGTCAATGTCCTAGTAGCGGTAGGCTTGTGGTTTTCTCTTTGGAAATTTCCAAGGAGAAATGAAACTTCTTATTATGCAGTCCAATTAGGATATAAGAAGAAATCAAGGATTCAATTCCCGTATTCATCTTTAGCTGCCTATACTTTCTACGTACAGCCTTTTCCGCCGACTTCCACATTGTCCACGTACTTTTTAAAGATAATGACCAGATAGGATATTAAGGGCAAGCATGTGCATCTGTTAGCCCCTTTATTCACTTGAATCCGTAGGACTATACTACCCCTCGTTAAAAGCATGCATGAAGGGATCTATCAACTTGTTCCGACCTAGATAATATCCATTATTAGATAGCATAGCATCTGAGGAACTTAGCTGATCAAGGAGACTTTCAATTCGATCTTCTGAGAGAGCCTTGATAATGGGCTTGTTTGACGGGTCCTTTAAATTCAAGAAAATACCATTCATCTGCCACCAAAGGGATATCGTTACTGCCTCTGGGATCTCAAGAGCTTGAGAACGGGTTCTTCTACTGCTATTGCTTCCAAAACCACGAAGACATCTTTAAGAACTTAATGCCAAATGTAGAACTTAATCCTTCAAATTCAAGTTCTCATGTCATAGTCCTTCAAATTCAAATTCTCACGTCTGTCTTCTCAAGCCTTTGAATATCCATGTGCTATTCTTTAACCACGAAGCATTTTTCTTAACTAAAAACCTAAGGTCACTTTCAAAATCTATTCAAAATGTGGATCGTTTCGAGAGCTACTGGAAGAAATAGTAATAAAGCCAAACTAGCAAAAGATCTAGGAGGACAGTATTGTTATCTTGGTACGAGCACGTGCATTAACGCTGCTCGCAAGTGACAAAGAGGACTACAATGGATCAGAAAAGGCCACCATGTGCAAAATGGACCTCAGCAGACAAAAATGGTCCCTCAACAGAGTGCCCAAATATTCAAAACTTGAAAGTCGAACAACCTCCAACTGGTTTTCATCATATTGAAGAAGACAATGTAGTACTACACAGGGTTTCTTCCTGTTCACATAGTACCAATGGGGTATCCGTCGTCTGTGCTCTGTTTTTTTTTTTTTTTTTTTGTTTACATGCATTTGTATCTGTCAGCCTTTGTTTCTTTGAAGATTTTATCAGACATTTCTGGCCTTCACATACTAATAATGTTGTCCAGTTCTTGCGGGATGTCTACTCATTTTTAAATTCATAATCAATTGTGATGTTTCTTCCGACGTAGACTTAGGAAGATTGAATGGAGAGAAACTTAGTAGCAGTAGATGTGTAAGAAAATGATTCTTCAATACCTGTGCTTCTTGCCGACCCATAAAAATTATACAGAAAAAACTATAAACCATTCATACACAACAAAAAGTACAATAAACAAGAAGCCCACTACAATTATCAAAGTATTTCTTTAAGAAACAGAGCCAACACGAGTGGCCTTTGACATCTGGAAATAAAACAAAAACAAAAACAAAAATGTTTCTCCACTAATATATCTATCTGGCAGATAAATAGTAAATCGCACAGTGACCAGTCTCAAAGTTTACCCAGATGTCCTAATTCTATTTTTTTTTTCCCTTTGTTGCTGAATAGTTGTCCTAATAATAATCATTTGGCTTGAAATGATCCCTTCTTATCTTTTTCTTTGACGAACGATCCATTTCTCTTTTACCTCAAAGTTGAAAATTTACTAGTACTATGTGACTGAAATGAAAGGTAATGATAAAGAATTTTTTTATCATATATTAAATAATATTAAAATTTAATTTAATAATTAAATATTTATTATATACGAACTTTTAATCATTGAATCAACAATATATATGATTCAATGACTAAAAATATACTAAATAAATACTAAATAACCGAACCAGTTTTCTGTACTCTCTTTTGCCTCCTTTTTTTCCCCCTTTTTGGTGGCATAAGGAAAAGGACAGAAATAGTCTTCTGAAGTAAATCAAATGTTTGACTATTCGAAGTGATAATATATATTTTTTTAGGTAAAAATGGGCCGAAGTCTATCTATTTGAAGTGAAATCAGTCCGTCCAAGAAATTGGAGACTTTTAACTCAATACTTCCTCCGATAGAAATATAGTCCTTTTAAAACAAAAAATGAATGATTAAAAGATAGATTCTTTCACATACGTTGGAGTTGGGGACTATTTATTAGGTATTTTAAATTTTATCCATACAACTCAATTTAATTAAAAATTTTAATTCAAATACACTTTAAATAATAAACATATAAGTAAGATTCAAACGCGAAATTTTATCAATCGCACTATTTTTTCTTTAGGTTTTCTTTAGGGAAAATGAAAAGTTTTTATCCTGAGTCAAGTTTTGGTAGATTAAAATGTTATACCAATATAGTATTATAAATTATATAATATTTTAAACTTCTAATTCATAGAAATCGATTCATAACAAAATAATTCTAGAAATTCTACATTCAGCTTCTTTATTTTAGCCTTATTCGTCCGTATAAGTAATGAATTCTAAATATAGAAAAATGCTTACGGATTTGCTCTTAGTTTGATTGGTCAAGTGGTCTATTTTGGAGGGAAATGGATGGATGTTTTATTTTATTACTAAACTATTACTATTTAAATTGTTTTCGTTTTGTATTTTTTCCAAATCGCACCCAAGCCGGTCTCTCTCTACGCACCGCTTTAACTTCTATACTACTTTTTAGAATTATTTGAACTGAGCTCTATACCATTAGCAAAAACTACCAATCAAACATGAACACGTACGTCAATATGCGCGTGTGTTTTGTATGGGATTGTAAAAGACAAACTAATACTCCTACCGCAATATGAGAATCAAACAAAGACGGATCTAACGTCAGTTTTAAAATATAATGGATTTTAGTTTCTTTTTCAGTTTTAAAATATAATTTATTTTATTTTTTATAAATTAAGAAAAAATAAAAAAAATATTTTTTATATTATATTCTTAACTAATTTTAATAATATAATAAAGAATGAGAAATTTAATTAATAGTAACAGTAATTTTAAAATTTTAATTATTGAAATTTGTAAAAAGTGAAATATTTTGATAAAATAGAAAAAATTAAAAGGTTTTATATATTTTAAAACGGAAAGAGAGTAGTATTTAATAAAATCAAAAATAGATCTGCTGGCTAATCCTTGGAGTCGGACGGCGTTTGTGGGGATCTATAGGACTTGTAATCTTGCTGCTCCTAAGGATGGCTTGTGCTTTTTGTTTGTTTTTACGTTTGCATGTTGTATAGTACCGTCAAACGATCCGATCCGGCGCAGATAACCGGAGGAGCAATCTAGCTCATTTTTTAGCCGGCTGGGAATCCTTCCAACTCATATCATCCTCACTAGATTTCCGAGTCTAATTTCTCTCTCTCTCTTTCTTTTAAATTAAATTTTATATTATATATTTTTTCTTTCTTTTTTTCTCTATCATATATGAGAATATAAATCTATAATTAGAATAAAAAGAATATTTGAATAACCACTATTTTTTAAAATAGAAATTAATTATTAATTATATATATAATTCATAATATGAATAAATTTATATAATAAAAATATTTAAAATAAAATAAAATTAATTAATATGCATTGTGGGTATGATTAAAATGTGTGATATAGACAAATTTAGTATCAAGATTACTATATATTTTATTTTTTATAATATTTATAATACAAAAGTTAAAAAAATCTATTTTTTATATTATATTCTTAACTAATTTTAATAATATAATAAAGAATGAGAAATTTAATTAATAGTAACAGTAATTTTAAAATTTTAATTATTGAAATTTGTAAAAAGTGAAATATTTTGATAAAATAGAAAAAATTAAAAGGTTTTATATATTTTAAAACGGAAAGAGAGTAGTATTTAATAAAATCAAAAATAGATCTGCTGGCTAATCCTTGGAGTCGGACGGCGTTTGTGGGGATCTATAGGACTTGTAATCTTGCTGCTCCTAAGGATGGCTTGTGCTTTTTGTTTGTTTTTACGTTTGCATGTTGTATAGTACCGTCAAACGATCCGATCCGGCGCAGATAACCGGAGGAGCAATCTAGCTCATTTTTTAGCCGGCTGGGAATCCTTCCAACTCATATCATCCTCACTAGATTTCCGAGTCTAATTTCTCTCTCTCTCTTTCTTTTAAATTAAATTTTATATTATATATTTTTTCTTTCTTTTTTTCTCTATCATATATGAGAATATAAATCTATAATTAGAATAAAAAGAATATTTGAATAACCACTATTTTTTTAAAATAGAAATTAATTATTAATTATATATATAATTCATAATATGAATAAATTTATATAATAAAAATATTTTAAAATAAAATAAAATTAATTAATATGCATTGTGTGTATGATTAAAATGTGTGATATAGATAAATTTAGTATCAAGATTACTATACATTTTATTTTTTATAATATTTATAATACAAAAGTTAAAAAAAATCTATTTTTTATAATTGACTCGCTCCGTTTAACCCCCAGTCAATTAGGCCGGTATTTAAATAAGTTTGAAAAACTAAACTCAAGTCCGTCTATATTACAGACTAAATTGACCAACTCATGGGTTGGAGCCAGTTTTGACACTACTAAAATTGTATGTTGTAGGTTAATCTCAAAGGAGCTCTCCGACCATATTGTTTTTTACAATTAGATCCCCATCTAATTACTTATAGTAAGGATTCGATATTTCCTAGGATAAAAGAGATTTGATCGTACATCTCGATATATTTGCTTGATTTGTCCTATAACATTTATTCTATTTCTAATATCAATGAAAATTTAACAATATTTTTTCATTTTTATTCATCTTCAACTATTATTTGCTCTAAATTTTAAATACTCTAATTAATTAATCATAATTAAAGTTAAAGTACACCTTAATCTTTTTATTTTGAATATTATAAATTTTAGTGAATTGTAATAGAGTTAGTATTTCGAGACGAAAGAGCATATTCTTTATATATTGTAAAGTTCTATATTTCATCCTCATTTTTTTTTCATTTTTTTAATTAAAATTAAGCTAATGTTAAAGTTAGTTGGAATATAATACTATTCATGTATAACTTACATTGATATAACTATTATAGAGTACACCATTTATTATTCATAAATAATGAGTTATTACTCGCAATGTTATATTTATGCATATACATTAGTGTTATTGGTTACATATACATTTGTGTTTGGATAGTATTATGCGTGTGTGTGTGTGTTTTTTTTAATGCAAGAAAATATTTTTTTTCTAGGTAAATTAAAGGGGAAGGGTAAGAAAAGATTTCATGTCTAGATATTTTTCCCCCTAAATGAAGATGCTTTATTGGAAAAAGATCCTTGGGTCCCAAAAAAAAATTTCGAATCAGTTCCTAAAATTTGCAAACCGGTCCCTTTACATCTTCGGAAATCTCCTAAGACCATGCCAAATGTCTAGAAGTGCTAAGTTAAGCACCTAAAAAAGGTAAAAAAATAGAAAAAATGCAAAGTAGATAGGAATAAGATTCTTTAGCATATTGGGACGAGAAGGAGAAGGGAGAGCAAATGCATCAATCATTAATGCAATTATGCACTAAAAATTTTAACTAATAAATATCGTAATTTTTATATAATCATATTTATAAAATTATAGTATTATATTTTCATACTTAAAATGGTATACTCGAAAGTGAGAGTGGAAGCACACAATTTTGGAAAAGATGGAGGTGTATCCGGAGATAATCATGGCATTGCCAAGATGTCCATGACAAGATCGTTAGAGATTAGATGGCTTCTATGCAGGGGAAAACCTTGGCAGTGGTGGGGATGGATAACACGATCCAACTTAACCCCCCTCGTGTTATTGCTTTAGGGAACACTTGTTCTGTCCTAAATCAATCCTTTTGGAATGCGGTGCAATCAGCCTCTGTGACTCATCACATTCTCTTCAACTCATTCAACAAACTTGTTTGCTCTCCAACTCTCAAGATTCTCAATGATCACATACCGGAAAAAATATTCCGCAACACATTTCAAACTCGAATGAATTGATTATAGTGTTCTAATCCTTATATTTTTTTTCAAATTAACTCTAAATCTAAAATTGCCTTTGTGAATGATGACGCGTGTTTATAATGTTAATTTTTATTAAATTTTAATACAAACATATCTCCTTAAATATTAGTAACTATGTCTCATTATGAAAAGAAATTCACACGATATAACATAAATTATAATCTTAACTGATTCTTTAACTAATAAAATGTTTATGAGTATATTCTCTAACGGTACGTTTGATATACATTAATAGAATGAAATGTAATGACTTTTTAACTTTTTACTTTATTCTAGTGTTTCGTATGAAAAATTTAAACATAAAAAAATAAAAAATACCTTTTCACACCAAAAGCTAAAGAAAAGCCATTCTAGGAGAATCAAGAATTCTAAAAAAAAATTATGACTATCATACCCAAGCAATACTTAAAATATTTTATTTTTTAAAATTTTTTGTGTAAATTTTATTTAAATAAAATTTTATAAATAAGTATTTAATTTAGTATTTTTTGGATATAATTTGATTTTATTGATATAATATACTAATTAGACATTTAAATCATTTCTTGTGAAATTTTATTCAATTCTAATATTAAATAATAATTTTACCAAATATAAAAAAAATTATTATTCTATTCTAACTTTTTTCCCGAATAATAGAATGAAAAGATTTCAAACTAATTTTGAATGAAAAGACATTCTATTCTATTTCATTCAAATATATCAAACATAGTATAACTGTCTCAAAATGAATTCAAGAGGCACTTCGATTGCTTTGATTGACACCCTATAGTTGTAGGATCAACATTGTGCCATGGATTGCTAATTGAAAAGATGTAAATTAACGATCTAAATGGGGACTGTCCCAGAAATTTAGGTTGGAGTTTTCAATATTAACAAGAAAAAGAAAATGCTGTACTTATTCTGTGCAATGCCAATGGTCAGTATGACTTGACTTTGGTCTAATTCTTTGGAACCGTTTTCCCACTATAGCTAACTTTTGTTTCTTTCCTTCCCTCTATCACCATTCACCACTTAAATGGCTTGTGAGATCTGCAAATTGATATTGCAGTTGGAACAAATAGAAAAGCAGAGCTTATCTTTTTGAAACAAGTTTAAGAGGTCCCGCTTGATGCAAATTAGGTAAAAAAATTAACACACACACACACACACACACACACACATATATATATATATACATATGTATGTTATTATATTTAAAAGTTATGTATGCATAATTCGTAGTTATTACTTTTATGTATATTAACAATATTCATTTAATATGATAAGACCTATGACCTATGCAATCTTGAGATCACATGACATGGTTTTAGGAGAAAAAAAAAAAATAAAAGCAAGAAGAATGCTTCCAAGATTTCTCTATAAAAGGTTGGAGTCATGAGTTTTGTGGAATTCCTATCAGAGAGTTATTCGCTTGAATAAATAGTGATTGCAAGGAAAGGAAAGCAATATGGCATAAAGGAAACTTTTCTTTTTGTGGAATTCCCATGAAACCACCATTTTCGTTCTTGTACCCAAAAATGCATAACTAAGATGAATTGCTTTCCAGCAAGCACATCGCGGTACTTAGCAAAGGTACCAGAAAGGGGCCGATGCGATTCGAAATGTCTCCTTTTCTGGTAGGAAAAAAGAATGATGAAATGAAAGGGGTAGACATAAGAACTCAGTTGATTGACAACTGCGCTTTGAAAATATATATGCCCTATCATCCGTTGGTGAAATTTTTGTTTAAGCAGCTTAAAAATTAGTGTTTTTTAAAAATATATATATTTAAAATAAAAATAAAATTTTTATTTTTAATAATTTTAATAAACAAAATCTGTTTTAAAAAGCATCTCTGATAGCTTCTCAAAAATAGTTTTGTTGATCTTATTTAAGCTAAAATCAGAAGTGAATAAATAGTTGAAAATAACTCAAAAATACCTTTTAGGTTAAAAAAATTATAAACAGTTTATTTTAAGTAATTGAGTACGTGCCCATAGACGTTTTCACAAAGAAAATTTATAAGTGAAATTAATCTTCGGAAATTATGAATTTTTAAAAGTTATAAATATTTTTATAAATGCAATACACCTATGATATATCTTAGTGATGTGTTCTAAATTAATTAAGTAATATCAAACGTATGATATTTATTAGTAAATAATAGGAAAAATAGTCAGTTTAATCCCAAAAATTAGGTGTCTGACATTTTATGATCTCAATTTTTTTTGCTGTTATAGTCTTTAAATAATTTTTATTCAGCCAACTAAGTCCAACTTACATATGCCGCTATATTATAAGTGCATGATATTTTAAACTTTGTTGGCTAAACGAAAATTTTTTATAAACTATAACAACATAAATTTTTTAAAACCATAATATATTAGATATATAACTTTTAAAACTAAACTGACTATTTTTTTAAATAATATTATTATTATTATTATTATTATTATTTTCTTATAAGAAAAGATTTTACCGATCACCACAAAGAATTTCATCGAAGGCTTCTTCTTTTGCGTACACGAGTACATGAGGTGCCACAACAGTAGTGGTAAAGATTACACATATGTTACAAATTCTATTAAAAGAAAAAAAATAAATCCTATCAAAGAAAGAATAAACCTAATAAAAACAAACCCTGTCACAAACCTCAAAGTGCAATGTGCTTGCGACACTACCACCAAAACCACTGTGACCTGTTGGAATAAACAAAGTAATCCGTATTTCAACAAAGATCCTACCTTATCAGCTTTAACCAAGTGTGAGGAGCCCAATTTTAAAATGTGCAAGATGCTTCTTAGAAGTAAAGTTCTCTATTTACTTATGCTTGTTTGCATGCACCTTTGTGAGTGTTCCGTTTCATATTATTTTTCAAAATCAGCCACTATTTCTGATTTTTCTAACCAAAAACCGAACGCATGATACCTTATTTATCTTCTTCCACTATTTCTGTAGGAAGATGTTTAATTCTCATGAAACAATCATTTAAAATAGTATTTCAATTATGTATAATTTATTTTTTTTAATTACATGATTATGTGTCGAATTCAAAACTTTACTTAAAGAACATCAAACTCTTTTCACTTGTACCAACTCTTGTTAGTGTCTAACAATGATTTTTTTTGTAAGCATTCTTGACTTTGACAATACCATTAGTGGGTTACATAATACCTTATTTTTCTGTAGTGGTCGATTATTGCTTTGGTTCTAGTGGTATATTTCTCTTAATCTAACACTAGTGGTTTACCTAAGCAATTTTTGGCACGATTCCCCTATGTGCAAATGAAAATCTGTCGAGATTAACCTACATGTTTCCTCAATTAACCAATCTAGTTCAGTAGAGTTGTAAATTTTATCCGCGTCTTTATTCCATGTAAATTTTGCCATTGTTGGGAATTTCTTATGTCTAACAAACTCCACATTAGTATGATATTGTCCGCTTTGGGCTAAGCCCTCACGGATTTGTTTTTGGAAACCTTCCAAAAGGCATCATACTAATGGAGTTTATTAGACATCAGAAATTCCCAACAAGTGGTATCAGAGCTAGTACAAACTATAGCATACATGAAACTTCCAACTGCACTAGAATAGGGAACCTTGGACATATACTCAATATCTTCCTTTGATTTAGGACAAAGATCAGCAGATAATTAAAAATGTGCAGCAAGAGGAGTAGAGACATGCTTAAGTTTTTCATATTGATTTTTTCAAGAATTTTTTCAATGTAATTCTTCTGAGACAAGTAGAGCTTGACAGCTCGTTGGTCTCTGCGAATCTTCATACCAAGTATCTTTTTCGCAGCACCAAGGTCTTTCATCTCGAATTCAGATTTAAGTTGAAACTTCAACCTATCAATCAAAGAGTTGTCTTTCGAGGCAATAAGCATATCATCTACATAAAGTAGAAAATAAATGAATGATCCATTAGAACACTGCATAAAATATACACAATTATCATGCTCACTCCTTGTGAATCCTTGCCCAATCATGAAAGCATCAAAACGCTTATACCATTGTCTCGGAGCTTGTTTCAAACCATACAATGATCTTTTCAAACGGCAAACTGATTGTTCTTTACCTGACACAACAAATCCCTCTGGTTGTTTCATGTAAATTTCTTCTTCCAACTCACCATATAGAAAGGCAGTTTTGACATCAAGTTGCTCCAATTACAGATCATACAAAGCAACAAGAACGAGTAGCACTCGAATAGAGGTATGACGTACAACAGGAGAAAAAATTCATTAAAGTCAATACCTTCATTTTGATCATAACCATGAACTACTAGGCGAGCTTTCCATCTGGCATCTTCAACTCCGGGTATACATTCTTTCCGTTTGTAGATCCACTTACAACTCAAAGTTCGATGTCCTTTCGGCAAATCACATAACTTCCATGTCCCATTCTTATATAGGCTTTCAATTTCTTCTTGCATCGCTAAAAGCCACTGGGATGAATTAAAACTGGATATAGCTTCAAAGTACGTAGAAGGATCAATTCCTTCAGGTATATCCTGTGCAACAGAAAGAGCATATGCAGTGAGATTATCATCCTCATTATCAGTGTACCTTGCAAGCCTTTTGATAATTCTCCTCGGTCTGTCACGTGCTATATTATGATCATTTGAAGACTGCATAGACTCAGATGAACTAGAGGGTACTGATTCATCATGTGTTTCAAAATTCTGTTCAGACTCTCCAGTAAAAATCGATTCAGTCATTCCTTGTTGAGTAGACACCTCTAACTCCACATTCTCATTGGAACTTTGACGATCACATGTATCAAGCGAAGAAATAGAATTATCTTTTCTGGGAGATAATAAGACATTTTCATTAAATGTGACATCCCTACTTAAAATCAATTTCTTAAATTCAGGACACCATAATCTATAGCATTTTGACTCAGATGAATAACCCAAGAAAATGCATTTAACTGCTCTATGTGCCAACTTTCCATCATTTACATGTGCAAAAATAGAAAAACCAAAAATCTTGAGATGAGAATAGTCAATAGGATTACCTGACCAAACCTCCTCTGAAATTTTAAAATCAATGGATGAATGAGGTGATCGATTTACTAGGTAACAAGCAGTAGATACAGCTTAAGCTCAAAAATCTCTACGACTCCATAAACCAGCATTAGATAACATATAACGAGCTCTCTCTAAAAGGGTCCTATTAATGCTTTCTCCAACTTCATTCTGTTGAGGTTTTCCTACTAATGTTCTGTGTCTAGCAATGCCATGATTCTCACAAAACTCATTGAATTCAGAATTGCAAAACTCCAAACCATTGTCAGTCCTGAGTTTCTTAATCTTTCTACCAGTTTGATTTTCGACCAAAACTTTGAATTTCTTGAATTTAGAGAAAGCTTCATTTTTATGCCTCAAGAAATAAACCCAAACCTTACGAGAGAAATCATCAATAAATGTTATCATGTACCTCTTGCCTTATTGTGAAGGAAATTTTGAAGGCCCCCAAAGATCCGAATGGATGTAATCCAGAATCCCTTGTGTGCGATGTGTTGCAGTGGAGAAGCTAACTCTCTTTTGTTTTCCAACTACACAATGTTCACAGAAAGTTAACTTACCAACACATTGCTTACCAAGAAGACCTCTTTTATTCAGAATGTTCACGCCTTTTTCACTCATATGTCCCAAACGCATGTGCCATAACTGAGTAAGATCATCATTAGAAAGAGAAGTAGAGACAGCAACAAAACCTGTCACAGTTGAACCCTACAAAATATAGAGACTTCCAATTCTTTTTCCTTTCAACAATACTAAGGAACCTCTAGAAATTTTCAGAACTCCAACTTCAGCTGAATACTTGCACCCTAGTGACTCCAAGATGCCTAAAAAAATCAAATTACGCTTCAAATCAGGAATATGTCGTACCTTGGTGCTGGTGAGAAGAGGACAGATGACACTCCAGACTACACCATATTTGTTGGAGACTTGGCTGCTAATGTCAATGATTACCTGCTTCAGGAAACATTCAAAGCTGTATACCACTCGGTGAAGGGAGCAAAAGTTATAATGGATAGGGAAACTGGACGTTCCAAGGGTTATGGATTTGTTAGGTTTGCAGATGAGAGTGAACAGCTACGTGCTATGGTAGAAATGAACGGTGTCCAGTGTTCTTCCAGGCCCATGAGGATTGGGCCTGCAACTAATAAAAAACCTATGGGAGCTCAACAGATGCAGAAAGCACCCAGCCTGGATTCTCAAGCAAATCAGGGCTAGAGTGATCCAAATAATACAACAATATTTGTTGGTGGTCTGGACCCTTGTGTGACAGATGAACATTTGAGACCTGATCTTGCTTATGCAGTTAGTATGGTGAGTCGTTACATGCACAATCCAGGGAAACATCATTGGCATGCAGTGAAGTGGATTTTTCGTTACTTGAAGGGCACGACCAATCTTGGTTTGGTCTTTGACAGAAATAGAGTTGCCTCAAGTGATGTCAGTGGCTTTGTTGATTCTGATTATGGTGGTGATCTTGACCGGCGTAGATCTCTTTCGGGCTACATCTTCATTTTATGTTCCGGTGCTATTAGTTGGAAAGCAACTTTGCAATCTATTGTTGCATTGTCCACAACAGAGGCTGAGTTTGTTTCAGGTACAGAAGGTGTTAAAGAGGCTATTTGGTTGCGTTGTCTTGTTCTTGAGCTTGGCATTCCACAGGGTGCTACAATGGTATTTTCAGATAGTCAGAGTGCTATTCACCTTGCCAAGAATGATACATATCACTTCAAGACCAAGCACATTGATATACGCTATCACTTTATTAGAGATGTTGTTAACAAAGGAAAGATCATTATTAAAAAGGTTCATACGTCGGAAAATCCAGCAGACATGCTTACAAAGCCATTACCTGTTACTAAGTTCGAGCACTGCTTGGAATTAGTTAGCATCATTGATGCCTAATCGCCCTTCGGGGTACCTACGTGAGATCCAAAATTTGAGCCAAGGTGGAGATTGTTGAGCGGTGTCTCAAACTTTGGAAACCAATTCCCTCTTTTAAGCCTAATATTCCTCAATCTTTTACTCCCTAAAATACTCCACATGTTTCCTCATTTTATACCTTATATTCTTCCATCTTTTACTCCCTAAAATACTCCACATGTTTCCTCATTTTATGCCTTATATTTTTTCATCTTTTACTCCCTAAAATGCTCAACATGTTTCCTCAATTTTTGCCACAAATTAGGGAAAGAAAAATGGACTTCATCATTGTGTCTTGCAAGACCTCTTTATGTGGCTATAAAATAGAGTCTTCTAATTGAGTTCAAAGCAATCATTCTCTCCAAATTCTCTCCCCAAAGGATGAAATTTTTTCTCCACCTATATTCACTATATCATCAAATTGTAGGGTTGAGTTTATGAGATTTATTTCTCTCTTATATGTCTTCTTTGATAATTGTTGTTGAAGATTTTTTTCTCTTGTACTTACCCGATTATTATAGTGGATATTTCTTGGCTTGCCGTAGGCAGTGAGTTTTCTCCCGTATTGGATTTCCCACTTAAAAATCTTGTGTCTTCTTTATTCTCTTGATCTCCTTATTTTCTTTCTCAATATCTATTTTTTATGCTTCCGCTACGCACTGATATCATAACAGCCCTTCATAAAGGCCCCTTGTCTGCGAGGAAGAAGCACATCTTCTCTTCTGTTTCTTGCTAGAAAGACTTCAAGATCAGAAGGTTATACAATCTTATTTCTTTTGTTTTCCTTTGGGATGGGTAGGGGGTGAACAATCTTTCTCGTATGACATATATCATTAATATCTTGTACCTTTTCCTGTCCCTTTCCCACTGCCTGAGTGAAGCAAAAACGCACTTCCAACCAATAGTTACGCATCTGAGTTTGAGAATTATAAGATAATTTTCCTTACTGAAAAAGTTTGCAGATGCTGAACAGTCATAATCAGATTTGCACTCAATTTCGTTCAGCTATAACGTCCACCTGACCTTTGTCACCAAGTGCTAATTAATGGATTATGTGTCAACCGAGATTCAACATACTACAAACAGAGGGGCTCTGGGATTCTGAAGGTGGTTGGGGAGGGCGGGGGGAATGGAGTGGGGGGGAGGTGCATGGAGTTTTCACCCTTGAGTCCCACAAGAACATGTAGCTGCAAGCCCTTCCAATGTATGAGCAGAGAGAGTTTGGAGGAGGAACATGCTATGAACAACATGACAAGACAAATATCTTTAGGCCGGCAAAGCAATCTCTCTACTATCCCATTTTCCATTGCTATCTCTATATATTGCTATAAAAATCATACCCCCTACCCCCCAGCCCTTGTGCTTTAACCATATTTGCATGACCTATATTTCACCGCCCCCATCTTTTTCTCTTCTCCTTTCTGTTTTTCTATAGGCATACTTATACAAGATTACATATATTGCTTGTTAACTAGGAATTGAGAAAAAGACTGATGAGGGGGATGTGTCCGTGAAGAGTTGTGTCCATTTTAGTCTCTCGGCTGAAAACTCAAGTTTGGTTTCCTTTTCGGATTGGTGGCCCCATCACAAGACTCGGAGATCAATTTACTCCTGGATCTCGTCTAATGGAGTTGGGATTCATCTGCATGTTATTCATGGTCATTTTTGGTGGGCTTGTAGCACTGAATTGGCTGCTTCGCAGTGTAAACTGGTGGCGCTTTGAAGCCAAGTTGGGTGACCAGAGGTTTTCTCTGCCTCCAGGTGATCTTGGCTTGCCTTTCATTGGCAATATGTGGTCCTTCCTCAGAGCTTTCAAGTCCAGCAATCCTGATTCTTTCATCTCCAAATTTGTCTCCAGGTTCTTTCTCTCATCCTCTCTGTCTCCTCCACCCCCACCCCCTGCCACAACCATTTCTTGCAGATGAGATAAAACACGAGCAGTGTTGTTGAATGGCCTATTCGCAGCCTACCATTCCCCTCCGTCAGACCTTCCAATATTGGGATTTCCGTTTCAAGATCAAATTCTCATTTCCGTATTTCATTTGATAAACAAAAGCCTTCCTTCAGAGAAAAGAACACGATCAGATTCTCTTTCCCGATAACTTCAAATAGTGGAAGTAATGTTTACCAGGACTTTCAACTATGTCCTGATCCCCTTGTTATCGGTATAGCTTGTCTTTTTTTCCCTTCTTGTATTCTAGCGAATGCATTATAACATCCAAACATTTGAGTCTAGGATGAGAAGAATTGCTGGTACTACAACACATTTTAGCTTTCAATCTCTGAGAGACCACCGGATCTTCGTTTGTCATCTTTTACCGCCATTTCTCTAGCCTCATCCTCTGTAACATCAACGCAGAAAAACCAGATTTTAAGCAAATTATGTCACATCTTTCGGTCCCAATTGGTTCAAAAGTTTCTCAGTTTTACCGCTTTTCAAAAAATCCCTGAAACTGAAAACTTATTTGGGTTACTAAATTCCACTAGTGTCATTCCTTTCTTACGTTACAATTTGTCCTATTCGTCTTTCCCTTCGTCATTAGTTGCGTCATCATCATTCTTTAACTGCTACACTAGCGTGGCAAGGCTCTTCTTTCTGATCTTTCTTTTCTTTTTCCTTTTTGGTTAGAAGATTGCATTGAAGGGGCATTACTGATTTGCCACATGCATTAACAACAGTAACTGTAACTTGGAACCCACCGTTTCTTTCTTTCTTTTCTTTGTTAATTTTTGGCCTGAAATGCAGATATGGACGTGGAGGACTATACAAGACAGTGATGTTCGGTAACCCAAGTATCATTGTTACCACCCCAGAAGCTTGCAGAAAAGTTCTAACTGACGATGAAGCCTTCATGCCTGGATGGCCTACTGCGACAGTGAAACTCATAGGGGAAAAGTCTTTCATCGGCATTTCATACGAAGAACATAAGCGTCTACGGAAATTGACTGCTGCACCAGTGAATGGACACGAAGCACTGTCCATATACCTCAAGTACATTGAGGAAAATGTAGTTGAAGCATTGGGGAAATGGTCTAAGATGGGGCAAATTGAGTTTTTAACTGAACTTAGAAGACTCACTTTTCGGATAATTATGCACATTTTTCTGAGTTCGGAGGGTGATCATGTTATGGAAGCCTTAGAAAGGGAGTATACCACACTTAACTATGGTGTTAGAGCCATGGCTGTCAACATTCCTGGGTTTGCATACCATAGTGCACTCAAGGTAAGGTCTTTTTATCATTATGCTACTGCAGTTTCCAAGTTAAAAAGCAAGAAATGCATAATCTCGCATAGGAATAGATCAGTGATTTGAGAAAGTTTCTGTTTGATTACCTTTTGTTTATGATATTGTAACTTCAATATCCAATTAAAATTTCAGGCACGCAAAAGGCTTGTGGCCATGTTCCAAGCAGTAGTAGATAAGCGGAGGGCAAACAGAAAGGAAAATCAGAATCCGGATAAGGAAGATATGATGGATGCTCTGCTGGATGCTGTGGATGAGAAAGGCAGGAAACTGAATGATGAAGAGATAATTGATATTCTAGTAATGTACCTAAATGCTGGTCATGAATCTTCCGGACACGTTTCTATGTGGGCAACCCTGTTTCTGCAGAAGCACCCTGAGGTTCTTCAGAGAGCAAAGGTAACTAAATCATACTCTCCACCTGTTGTTCTTCAAGTTTCCTAATCAATCTGATTGATATCATCTACTGTTAGACTTCTATTGGCAACAGAACATGTAGAAAAGTTGAATTGCACTGATAAGACCTGTTAAAATTGCAAAAGAGACTCTGATAATGGGATATTGGGTCAAATTGCAGGCTGAGCAAGAGGCAATTATAAAAAACAGGCCACCGGAGCAAAAAGGTCTGACACTCAAAGAAATTCGACAAATGAACTACCTCTCTAAGGTAATTCATTCTCTTAACCATATTGAAGTTCAAGCTGGTACTAGTCATTTAAGTTCTAGTTACTGAAGAAGTTTCTTTTCTGCTAAAATTCTTAAAGGTGATCGATGAAACACTGCGCGTAGTTACCTTCTCATTTGTGGTTTTCCGAGAGGCAAAGAAAGATGTCAACATCAGCGGTGAGTTTTATAACCCGAGATTTTCTCTCGCATCTACTTCTCTGCTTGATCTGGAACTCATTGACACAGATTGTTTTTCTTTCAGGTTATATCATTCCCAAAGGGTGGAAAGCTTTAGCCTGGTTTAGGGAGGTTCACTTTGATCCTGAAATTTATCCTGAGCCTAAGATGTTTAATCCGTCAAGATGGGATGTAAGTTTCTTCTTCTCTTCCCCTCATTCAATCAACCTGATTTGCCTATCTTAACATGTCCAATGCTCTGAATTTGCAGAATCTGACAGCAAAAGCAGGAACTTTCCTACCCTTTGGAGCCGGAAGCAGATTGTGTCCTGGAAATGATCTCGCCAAGCTCGAAATTTCTATCTTTCTTCACCATTTTCTGCGCAATTACGAGTAAGTTATCTGGAAATTTCTTTCAATTCCTTATTAAAGGAAAGGTAAATTGGTCGTCATTTATTTTGCTGCTTCTTGTGTAGGCTTGAAAGGCACAACCCTGCATGCCCAATAATCTTTTTGCCCCATCAGAGACCTAAAGATAACTGCTTGGGAAGAATCAGAAGAATCCCTCCTCCCAGTGTACAGAAAGAACAGAAATGAACTACCTGTCTAGGCAAAAGTATATCCAGTATTCAGTACACAGTTCTCCTCTTGCTCCTTAAGTACACACTCTCCTAGTGCTCTAGCACATTTTTTGTCGAGCTCCGGTACGCAATTCTCCCATTGGTCCTTAAGTACCCCAGCACATCTTTAATCTCTAGTACACAATTCTCCTATTGCTGAAGCAGATTACTTATTCAAAATGTAGCGAGATGATTATGAAGATATGATCTTGGTAACATCTCAGGGTTCAGTTGTACTCCAGAACTATAAGTATTACTCAGAAGAAAGAAGCAAAAGAGGAGCATTCACTCTTCTTATAGAAATCCCTGTGTTGCTTAGTTTAACAGTTGAATTTTCATGATTTGTAGCACTATTACTTGCATGAGTTAGAAATCACAGACCATGAAACTATCAAATTACAGATTTGGTAAGGTTATCACTTATAAATTAAAAAGCTAAGCGGATAATTCTGCATTTCAATTGGAAAAAGCCCTGAAAGCAACGAAGATAAATGGACCGATCAGACAATGGTTAAAATCAAACCTTTTTGCTCCATTCCCAATTGCAATACCTTTTTTAGGAGCCAATCCTGAGGGTCAGGAAAAGAAAAGGATTCGAGCTTTTGACATGGTGGTCAATGACTCAGCATAATCACGACTTCTACTTCGGTTGCTGCCACTTCATCAGTTCCAACTGGATAGTTCTTGACTGAGCGGGAAAGAACCACTAAGAAAAATGTAAAACGTTGGGTTAGAGGTCCGCCCAAGTGGGAAGCCTTAACCGGATGTGTTCAATAGGTAAAGCCAGGCAGCTGTTTCCGACCGTCTCTGTCGGAAACCGGCAACTGTCTCTCCTTTCTACTAACACAACACGACCTTGGACTCAGTTTTCATATATTCCGCTTATAAACTCTATTGCAAAACCATTGCCTGACTTTATGAACTCTCAATTATATATATATTTTTTATATACATTGAATGTGATTCGAATTCAGCGTCTCCTACTTAGTGCTTTTACCAGTTAGAACTACAACTTTAGTACTCAAAAACTCCCAATTTAACTGGAGAAAAGGAAATTATTTATAAATATTTTTTATAAAAACAAAATTATTCTTAAAAACAGTTTGTAAATTACAATTAATCTTTTATATTTAATTTTAAATAATATTTTTATATTCATATAAAATTACAAATAAATCATTAAATTACCTTATTTTATCTCTTTTTAGATATAGAATTAATTCTAAAATCACTTGAAATGCGTGTATATATTTTCACTAATTTTTATCATATTAATTATATTTAGACTGTAAATATTAAAATATATAAATATAATAAATTAAAAAATATTAAAATATAAATTATAAGACTAAATTATAACAATTAAAATAATTTAAAATTATTTTTATATATTATTTTAAAAATAATAAATAAAAAATATTAAAATATAAATTATATGACTAAATTGTAATAATTAAAATAATTTAAATTTATTTTTGCTGAGCTCTTCTAACTATTTATCGCTAATGTCCCAAACAATCATACTTCAAAAAAAAAAAAAAAAAAAACCCCAAACAATTATCATCTTCTTCAATCCATCTTCTCCGCCCTGCCATCCATTTTTTCTCAAACACTCTCAGACACATCTAAACCACATTTGCTATGCATTTACTTCTTCCTCTACCGTTGTTGCAATTGCACCTTTCAGAGTTTCACAATGTTAGCCTTAGCTTCACGTCTTTGCCTCCTTTCATAGTTTCAGTCTCAACTTTTCACACCTTATCTACCTCTTCCCTCTCCCTCTCATTTTCTGCTATTTTTTTGCTCTCTTTGTCTCTCTCTGTGTGCAATTTCTCCTCATCAATTCCTCACCTTCCCTCACATTCTTCTTTTAAAATTTCTCCCTTTGGTTCTCAACCATCTCCTACCTCTACAATTTCTCCCTCTTGGTGCATCCTCCTCCGTGTGTAATCTCTTCCCCAAGTTTCGTCTTTTCCTTTTGCCATCTCTCCATGTGATTCTGCCCTCTTCCCTCTAAAATCGCTTGTTTGCTGGTTCTTTCCTTGCAACCCACTTTGACTCTACAAACAAAAAGCCGTTTCTCATTTTTTTTATTAGCCTTTTCTCTTTCTTTTGATGAATATTTTTATTTTATTTTCTTTTTGAAAGAACTCTTCTGGTTAATCTTTTTTTACTCTCATGATGAATCATTGATGATAACTATAATTTTTGGATGAATTAAATTAGTTTATAACATTTTATACATAACTAATTGTTATTTTAAAGATAATTTTTAAAATAATAAAAGAAAAGAAAACTTAATGTTAGGAGAATCTTTGGAAATAACATTGAAAAATTTCAACCGCCGTTACTTTGCCCTAATTTGAGTACTTAATTGTCAAAATAAAAAGTACATGCATTGCTTGATAATCACTCAAGACTTTAGGGATGTTTTTGGAATTAACCCACAAAGTAACAACAGTTGAAATTTTTCAAAGTTGTTTTTAAAGATGCCCCCAATATTAAATTTTCTTTTCTTTTATTATTCTTTTAAAAAAATTATCTTTAACACAACAATTAATTATTTATAATAACTAATTTTATTCATTCAAAAATTATAGTTGTCATCAATGATTCCATCAAGAGACTAAAAGAAGATTAACCAGGAAAGCTCCCTCAAATAGGAAAATAAAATAAAAAAGATTCATCAAAAGAAAGTGAAAAAGCCAAGAACAAAAAAAAAAAAAAAAATAATCTTTTGTTTGCAGAGTCAAAGTGGGTTGCAAGGAAAGAACAACCAAGCAAGCAATTGCAGAGGGAGAAGGGTAGAATTAGATGGAGAGATGGCAAAGGGAAAAAAAAACTTGGGAAAAAGATTGCACAAGGAGGAGGTTGATCAATGGAGAGAAATTGTAGAGGGAGGAAGTGACAAAGAACCAAAAGGGGAGAAATTGTGAAGGGATGTGGTGGAAGCAAGTAGGAGAAATCATAGATGGAAGATGTAGAATCAAGGAGGAAAATTTGTAGAGAAAGAGAGAGAAAGCAAAAAAAATTACAAAAAGGGAGAGGTAGAGGGAAGAAGTAGTCAAGGTATGAAAAGTTACAATTGAAACTACGGAAGGCAACAGATGTATAAAACTAAAAGTAAAAATTGTGAAACTTTAAAAGTACGGTTATAATAATGGTAGAGAAAGAAATAGATGCATAATAGAGGTTGTTTATATGCTATGGGAGAGAGTGTTTGAGGTGGGGGTGTATTAGTGTGGAGAAGATTGAGTGAATAAAACGATGAATGTTTGAATTTTTTTTTTTTTTTTAGTATGACAATTTGGGACATTAGGGATAAGTGATTGGAAAATAATAAAAGGAAAAGGAACTTAACGTTAGGGGCATTTTGAGAATAAATGAAATTTTCATTTAAAAATTTTCCATTGTTGTTACTTTGTTAACGGAAGTTATGGAACCCTAATTTAGGCACTTAATTGTCAAAATTAAAAATATGTGTATCTGATTGACAATCACTCAAGAATTCAGGGGTGTTTTTGGAATTAACCCTTACTTTGTAAACGGAACCTAATTTGTGTACTTAATTGTCAAAATTAAAAGTAAGTATACTCAATTGACAATCACTAAAGACGTTAGGGGTGTTTATGGAATTAACCCTTAAATATATAACCTGGTTAGGAGTTTCTTTCTTTTTCACAAAGTAGTAAAACTGTTTCAGAACTTCAACTTTGCACCTCATATCTGCTTCGGTAATAATCATTTGGATTCGACGAAAAAAAAAAAAAAAGCCAATCCAAATCTTTTCTTCATCTCTCTCCTCTCCCTATTTTTCCCTTTGATTGGTGATTCAGACATAACCTTTGCATATAGCCAGTTTGCTAATGTTAAGAGTGCAGAATACATAGATCCCGTCGAAACTACTTTTCGCGAAGTTAGGTAATGCAGTTAAGGAAGTGGCTAAGAATACAAGCTGGAGCTGGCGTACATTTCCCTATGGCTGCTGCTTCTCGCGCTATTGCCGAATCTACTCCCCTGGCTTGTCCCTGAAGTTCGAAACGCAAGTCAGAAGCCATATAAACAAGAACACTGGCTGATGCTTTCAGGTTGTTTGGTATGTGCTGTTGTGGATAATGTGTGTGTTGAAATGCCTGACCGGTATTTTCTCTTGTCAACTCGTAGGTTCCTTTGTCATTAGCGTGCAACCACTTACTTGCTCTTTTCGCTTCTACAAAGCGCGTCACACTCTTGAGCAAATGCACCTTGCACAAGGATCGAACATGAAGGTGATTATAGTTCCAACTTCTTTGGTTTATAGTCTATAGACAAAAATGTTTGGGATGCTGGATTCCCAATGAGTGTGCAGTTGGTTCGTATAGTATTTAATGTAAAGGAAAGAAGCTAGAGATAGGGCTCTCCAAAAATTTGATCTTTTTTCCTTCTTTTGAGGCTTTAATGTGTGATACCACTTTCGTTATGCTTAATTGTAAAATTTTATCCGTATTATTTGAATGTGACATGATTGTGCTTGTTTTCCACCTGGACAAATTTATATTTTGTATTTTATTTTACATTTTATCTGATTTTTATTTTCCTAACTTCATTGAGTATTAGCAGAGACTAACATTTTGTTATTCAGGGTGGACTGGATATTTTGACCAACAGAGCTCAGTTAGTCAATGCGTATGCTCAGTTATTGAATGCGTATATAAGGACAACATACACGAGGTAATGCAGGAAGCTATTTTTTTGCAATAAAATTCTTTCACTCTCTGTCCAACAGGTTGCTGGCATATCTTTTTTCCCTCTTCTTCTAGCATTAGCATCTTCAGTGTGCACTTTTGGTTATGAAATGTGTTGCAACTTAGTTGAATCGTGGAGATGGTACTTATTTATGGTAACCCTTCATCTTGATTTTGACAATGCGAGAAGTTTATTTGCGTACTTTATTTTTCTATAATGATGATTATTGTTTTGATTCCAACAATATGTTTGCTTAACGTATGTGGTTTGCCTAAGCTCTTTCCTGCAATGTGTTTGCTCTATACAAAAACAAATTCTTTCCAAATTGGCCTATATGTCTCTTTGTTTAAGCTTCTTAGTTCAGTTGGGGCTGGTCTAGATTAACCAACTCGAAATGCATTGCAGTCAACTTGAATTTTGAGGTGAGTTTACTATGTAGGGAAATTTAACTTATATACATCATGAGGGTAATGAAAAGGTCAAAATCAAATCCATTTTGCGCGTGAACAAATTTATAGATCACTGAGTAAGATGATCATTAAAGTAGTTGACGCTTATTCCCAAAAGAATCTCATGTACCAGGAAGAAAACGTGGTTTAGTAACTTCTTAATCATTAACAAATGTATAAAAAATATACATTCAAAATCCTTCAGGCGATGTCCATCTGTTTTAATTATGTATATTCAAGACTATTTTTACGTGTTTTTCAAAAATATAGAAAAGAAAAGAAAAGGAAAGAACTCCCCAGACAATTAAATGCCTACTTTATGGGTTACTAGTGTGAAATTAATGTATCAATCTAATAAAGTAATCATCCCCTATTGATGTGTTCATCTTGTCCTAAGCTTTATCATCTGTTGGCTGTAGTTCAAATAGGATTGTGTGATGTGGTTTAGTATTTTACTCAAAATTAAAGGAAATGAAAATGTCAGATTGTTTGTGAAAATAAATGGAAACTGTTAGGTTTCTTTTTGTAGAGTTTGAGAAATTGTTAGATTAACATGGATAATTATGGAAGAATATCTTAGATTATATGTTAGATTGGAGTTAGGTTAATGATGATGATGAATGGAATACTAAGGAAAGGATTTATGTATTGCATTTGGGAAAGAACTTAAATGGTAGAGCTTAATTGATTTATTTTGAGGGAATGATTTGGTGGACTTTTTTTTCCTTTCCAAGGAAAGGACTAAGATGGTTGGAATTGTTTCGTAAATAATGAGTTGAAATCTGTTAGGTGTTTCAGTTTATTTGGATATTGATTTTGCCAGCTTAGCAGTAGGTAAAATTTCCATGTTCGACTCAGAAATTAATTCCAAGCATCTATGCTAAATGAAATGTCCATATTTGACTAGGCCTAGAGAATTCTACATCCCCTAACACAAGAAACGGAGTGAACGTGGAGTCATTATCTGGTGCGAGCTTTTCGCTATAAAAAGCCCTTGTCTCGCAATAAGAAGGACATCTTTCGTTCTGTTTCTTATTGGTAGGGCTTCCAGGTGAGAAGTTTTACCACGATTTACAATTTTCTTTTTCTCCATTTGGGAGGCGTAGTGTTGAATTATCTTCCTCATATGACATGTATGGCTTATATTTTTTGGTTTCTTTTGCTCTGTATCTTAGTTTATGAGGTCAAGAGAACTTTCAACCAATAGTTATGCATCTGAGTTTGAGAATCATAAGATAATTTTGCTTCTGGAAAGTTTGCAGATGATGACTGTCACAATCAGACTTGCACTCAAATTTTAGTCAGTTTTATAATGTCCACCTGACTTTTGTCACCAAATGCTAATTACGGAGGGGCTCAGGGACTGGAAGGTAGTGGTGTTTTACTATTATTATTATTTTTCGGGGGAGGGGGTGGGCAGTTGTGGGGTGGAATGTGGGGAAGTTAAGGGTGTATGTTGTTTAACCCTTGACACCCACAAGAAAATGTGCCCAGGCCCTTCCAATGTAGTAACAGAGAGTTTAAAAGAAGAAGACTCTATAACAGTATCACAAGACAAATAGATATAGAATGGCAAAGCAGTCTCTTTCCTATCCCATTTTCCATATATCTCTTTACATATGGCTATATGCAAATTATAACACCCCCACTCCGCCAAAAAATAAAAAAAAAGAAAAGACTGCATAACCTAGATTTCATCGCTTCGCTGTTTCTAGCTATCTTTTGTCTTCTTCTTCCAGTTTTTCTATAAACATACATAAGGAAAATTTTATTGTTTGTTGCATAGTACTTGGGTAAAAGACTGATGAGAGGTATGTATCTGTGAGAAGTTCTCTCCTTTTTGCTCTCTTGGCTGAAAACTCTTGTTTGGTTTCCTTGTCAGATTGGTAGCCGCATCAAAATACCTGGGATCAATTTACTCCTCGAGCTTGTCTAATGGAGTTGGGATTCACCTACATTCTCTTCATGGCTCTTTTTGCTGGTTTTGTGGCATTGAAGTGGCTGCTTCGCAGTATAAATTGGTGGCTCTTTGAAGCCAAGTTGGGTGATAAGAGGTTTTCTCTGCCTCCAGGTGATCTTGGCTTGCCTTTAGTTGGTAATATGTGGTCCTTCCTCAGAGCTTTCAAGTCCAGCAATCCTGATTCTTTCATTTACAAATTTGTCACCAGGTTCTTTCTCTGTCTCTCTCTTACCTCATCATTACTTGCAGATGTGACAAAACACGAGCTATCTTGGTAAAAATTCACCAAAAAACGAGTACAAATGACTCCATCACTAGTTATAGGTGCGAATGGCCTATTCCCAGTCTGCCTTGTCCAACTGTCACTTCAGTACTTGCACTCTTTGAGCTTTAACATGACCTTCCCAATTTAGGATTCTGGTTTCAAGTGCAACGGCCAAAGTGTGGTCCTTGTAAGATTATACTTCAAAAAATTGAAACCTTATGTACTCATCAAAGTCTTGTCTAAGTTCCGTACTCGATTTGGCTAAGAAAACCTTTCTGCTTAGAAAAAGATCAAGATCAAATTTTCTTTCCAGATGACTCAAAAGGTAGAAATTGATGACTATTTGGGCTTGAGGACTTTGTCTCGATCCCCTTGTTATTGGTTTAGCTGGCCTTTTCCATTTGTTGTATTCTAGCAAATGCATTATGTGCACACATTTAAGTCTAGGATGAGAAGAATTGCTTGTGCCACGATATATTTCAGCTTTGACTCTGGGAGATCTGCATTCTTTTTTATAATCTTTTACAGCCATTTCCTTGCTCTGCCCCCTGTAACATAAAGGCAGAAAATTAAGATTTCATGGAAATTATGAAACACTTTCAGACCCAATTGGTTCTGCTTCAAACGTTTTTCAGTTTTAATGCTTTTCAAAAGTCCTGAGAAAATAAATCTTATTTGGGTTAGTGTATTGCATTGGCATCATTCCTATCTCAGGTTACAATTCGTCCTGTTTGTGTTGGCCTTCCTCATCTGCTATTAATAAATTTTCAACTGTTACACTGGCGTGGCATTGCTCTTCCTTCTGATATTTCTTTCAATTTTTTTTTCCGTGTCTGAATGTCATTGGAAGATTGTATTGGAGGGCGAAACTTCTTAAGTGCCACTTCCACATGCACTAGAAACTGTGACTATAACTTGGAATCGACCCCTTTCTTGCTTTTCTTAGTCAGTTTCTGAACTCGGTTCCTAGATTATGAACAAAATTGCAGATATGGAAGTGGCGGACTATACAAGACAGTGATGTTTGGTAATCCAAGTATCATTGTTACCACCCCAGAAGCTTGCAGGAAAGTTCTAACTGATGATGAAGCTTTCATGCCTGGATGGCCTACTGCGACAGTGAAACTCATAGGGGAAAAGTCATTCATCAGCATTTCATACGAAGAACATAAGCGTCTGCGGAAATTGACTGCTGCACCAGTGAATGGACACGAAGCACTGTCCATATACCTCAAGTACATTGAGGAAAATGTAGTTGAAGCATTGGAGAAATGGTCTAAGATGGGGCAAATTGAGTTTTTAACTGAACTTAGAAGACTCACTTTTCGGATAATTATGCACATTTTTCTGAGTTCGGAGGGTGATCATGTAATGGAAGCCCTAGAAAGGGAGTACACCACAATTAACCATGGTGTTAGAGCCATGGCTGTCAACATTCCTGGGTTTGCATACCATAGGGCACTCAAGGTAACGTCTTTTTATCCTTATGCTACTGCAGTTTCCAAGTTAAAAAGCAAGAAATGCATAATCTCGCAAAAGACTAGATCAGTGATTTGAGAACGTATCTGTTTAATTACCTTTTGTTCACGATATTGTAAGTTCAATATCCAATTAAAATTTCAGGCACGCAAAAGGCTTGTGGCCATATTCCAAGCAGTAGTAGATAAGCGGAGGGCAAACAGTAGGGAAAATCCGGGTAAGGAAGATATGATGGATGCTTTGCTGGATGCTGTGGATGAGAAAGGCAGGAAACTGAATGATGAAGAGATCATTGATATTCTCGTAATGTACCTAAATGCTGGTCATGAATCTTCCGGACATGTTTCTATGTGGGCAACCCTGTTTCTGCAGAAGCACCCTGAGGTCCTTCAGAAAGCAAAGGTAACTGAATCATACTCTCCACCTGTTGTTCTTCAAGTTTCCTAATCAATCTGATTGATACCATCTAGTGTTTAGACTTCTATTGGCAACAGAACATGTAGAAAAGTTGAATTGCACTGATAAGATCTGTTAAAATTGCAAGAGACTCTCTGATAATGGGATATTGGGTTAAATTGCAGGCTGAGCAAGAGGCAATTATAAAAAACAGGCCACCGGAGCAAAAAGGTCTGACACTCAAAGAGATTCGACAAATGAACTACCTCTCTAAGGTAATTCATTCTCTTAACCATATTGAAGTTCAAGCTGGTACTAGTCATTTCAGTTCTAGCTACTGAAGAAGTTCCTTTCTGCTAAAATTCTTAAAGGTGATCGATGAAACACTGCGTGTTGTTACCTTCTCGTTTGTGGTCTTCCGAGAGGCAAAGAAAGACGTCAACATCAGCGGTGAGTTTCATAGTCCAAGATTTTTCTTTCACATCTACCTCTCTACTCCATCTGGTACTGGTTAATGAAGATTGTCTTTCTTTCAGGTTATACCATTCCCAAAGGGTGGAAAGCTTTAGTCTGGTTTAGGGAGCTTCACTTTGATCCTGAAATTTATCCTGAGCCTGAGAAGTTTGATCCATCAAGATGGGATGTAAGTTTATTTTTCTCTTCCCCTCATTAAATCAATCGGATTTGCCTGCGTTAACATGCCCAATGATCTGAATTGCAGAATCTGACGGCAAAAGCCGGAACTTTCCTACCCTTTGGAGCGGGAAGTAGATTGTGCCCTGGAAATGACCTCGCCAAGCTCGAAATTTCTATTTTTCTTCATCATTTTCTGGTCAATTACGAGTAAGTAATCTGGAAATTTCTTGCAATTCCTTATGGAAGGAAAAGGTAAATTGGTCATCGTTTATTTTGCTTCTTGTTGTGCAGGCTTCAAGTGCAAAACCCTGCATGCCCAGTCATTTTTCTGCCGCACCAGAGGCCTAAAGATAACTGCTTGGCAAGAATTAGACGAGTTGCCCCTTCCAGTTTAGAGGCAGAAGAGAACTGAACTTCCTATGTTTAGCTAAAAGTAGATCGATCATTTAGTACACAATTCATCCTATTGCTTCTTTAGGACACAATTCACCTATTGGGCCTTTAGAACACAACTCTCCCATTGCTCTAGCACATTTCTCGCTTACATGTAGCCAGATGATTCTGAAGATGATTCTTTCATGCTCCATCTGGTCAAGCAAGTGAAATTGGAATCCCTAGTTTTCTCCGCTTCATTGTAGAATTTACCAGCTTTTTTGTACCATTTACTTGCATGCGCTAGAAAGTACAAAAAAAAATAAAAATAAAAATTGGGTTAGAGATCCACCGAAGTGGGTAGCCTTAACCGGATGTGTTAACAAGAAAGCCCGAAGGCTGTTCCCGTCCCTGTCGGGGGAGATGCCAACCATCTCTCCTTTCTACGAACACACTGATTTATTTCCTCGGCCTTTATATATCGTACCTCTGATGTCCGTTGAGAAACCATGTGGGATAAGCGAGCTTTTTAATTACATCTATGACCTCGAAGATTTTCCAAAATTCAACAGCAATCCCTGGCGTAAGAGTTCATTGACAATTTTGCCCCGAGGCCGAGGCGGTAGTTGCTGCTGGTGCTGTGGTTACTGGTTACTCGTTTGTTGCTGGCTTTAGATGCTATAGGGAGTTTGCTAAAAAGGAGCCCCAAATTAAGAAACGAAATATAGAAGCACATGGATATGTGGGCTTAATACTCTATTAACCAATCGAAACTACGAAAATTACGGGTTAAGTATTACCTGACCCTTAGGAATAATCTGTTTCCTCTGTTCATGGCGTCGATGGTTACCAGAAGAATAGTTCAAAACTTGGGTAATGCAGTTAAGGAAGTAGCTAAGAATAAAAGTTCGAGCTGGTGGTATACTCCCCACATGGCTGCTGCTTCTCGCGCTATTGCCGAACGCATCCCTTTAGTTGATCTCGTCCTTGAAGTTCGAGACGCAAGGGTGAGGCCATACGAACACGAACACAGGGTTATGTTCTGAGGTTATTTGCCCCGTGACGCTGTGAATAACATGTTTGATGAAATGCCTGACTGGTATTTTCTCTTGACGTTTCGTAGATTCCTTTGTCATCAGAGTGCAACCAATTAGGTGCTTTTTTGTCTTCATCGAGGCGCATTATAGTGTTGAACAAAATGGACCTTGCAAAACGATCAAAGTTAAAGGTGATTGGTTTCGAGCTTCTGTTGCTGGTTTCCGAGTAAATGCAGTCGGTTCTTGAAATATAAAATGAAGCAAGAACGAAGCTTTTGAACTATTTTTTTCTTTCTTCTTGGTTGTAGCTTTAATTTGTGATGCGACTTCCATTCTGCTAAAGATGCTTCATTGTCAAACAGTGACCTGTATATCTGAACGTAACATGACGTGATTCTGCATCTTTTTCCACATGTAGATATTTATGCTGTCGATTTTATTATTCATTTTATCAGATTCTATTTCTAATTGAATGTATGCAGCGAGACTAACATTTCGTTATTCAGGAGTGGACTGCATATTTTGACCAACAGAACTCTGTTTCATTTGGAGTCAATGCACATAATAAGGACAACATCCATGAGGTAATGTTTGAAGCAATTTTCTGATTGCCAAATTCTTTCACTGTTTGTCCGCTGGGTTCTGGTGTAGCTTAATCTGCTTGTCATCTAACATTAGTATCTTCTGTAAGTACTATTGGTTATGAAACGAGTTATAGTTGTGCTGCAAAGTTGTATATTCACTGCTTGCAGCATGGATTGCTACAGGGACAATTTAGAATACTTTATTTAGTGTATTATGTGTAACATGGACTGACATTGATTCTTTTACTTGCTCTTCTTATGATCTCTTGGTTGGTTTGAGTTAGGAAAGACCTCGCCTAGAAAAAAAAGAAAAAAAAGTTAGGAAGGACCTCCAATATGCATCTTTTTTTATTTGTGAATAAAATCTAAGCCGGATCTTTCATGTACTTGTTTATAGGTGTATTATTTTGCAAATCGATTGTTGCTTTTGTGCATAAGCGTTAACTTTACAATTCTGTCATCTTATTTAAATAGATTAAATTGATCATCACTTAAGTTGACATCTTACAGTTCCTCAACTTTCTGCAAGCCAGAGTCAGGGAACTTATGAAAATCACTCATTCTGGTCACACATTTACAATAATGCTCGTGGGAATACCTAATGTAGGCAAGTCTGCTCTTGCTAACTCTTTGCATCAGATTGGAAGGATTAGTGCTGCAGGTACTCTATGTTTGCCAATTTAATTATTAGCTATCTCTTCCTGAATCTTCTTGATATTTTAATGTTTATTGTCCTTTCTTGAATCAACGATTTCTAATGTCTCAAGATGCTTTCTGACTTTAGAGAAAGGGAAGCTAAAGCATGCCACTGTTAGTCCAGAGCCTGGAGAGACAAGAAATATTAGCAGCTTAAAGGTTTTAAGTATTTTCTATTTATTGGTTTACTTTATTTTTTCAAGATTGTTAGGCTTGCAAAACTTAGTATTGCTCCATGTTACTATACTTTCATTAGCTGAATCAAGAACATCAAATTACATCAACACTTGACTTGGATGCCTGAAATGCTAAGGAAGCTTATTATTGTGAGCAGTACAGTCTCTCATTTGAGTTCCTTGCCTCAGGCTTCCATCCTTTGGTGCTTCCTTCGGCCCACTCTTGACGATGTGTACATGATTATGATCCTAACGTGGCAAACTTCCTCTGATTAGTCTTCTGTGCTTCCTGTTTCAGTGTGCTTGCTTTATTTCTCTTTATTTTGCCTTCTAATGAGGTTTTCAAAATTCAGATTGGCAGCCATCCTAACATCTATGTTTTGGATAGTCCTGGTATTTTGCCGCCTGAGATTCATGATGAAGAAGTGTCCTCCAAACTAGCTCTGACAGGTGCAATCACCAACTGGATGGTTCTCATTTGTCCTTACCCTGAGCTCATTTAGACCTTGTATCTAAATGAAATAAAACTTTATTAGTGATGCATGTAATCAACTTATTTGTCAGTGAGTCCTTTGAATTTTAGGAATTTCAAATTTCTACAATTTCTCTTGAGATGTGTTTTAAACTGCAGGAGCTATTAGTGACTATATAGTTGGGAAAACAGAACTAGCCAAGTATTTTCTTTCTGTTCTAAACTGGAGCAATGAATACAAGAAATGGGATAAGTTCTCTGCCAGTGAGAATATTCATAAAGAAGATGACGTTTCTGAGATCTCTCACTTGGAAAGGAGTAGAATGAGGCAAAATGATCACACACAGGTAATGCACATCTGGTTTATTTAAAATCTGGACATTAGATAATGTTTCAAATGTTGGAGTTGGATTTAGTACTGTTGATACACCTCTCTGTTCCAAAGACTACTCAATTACACACATATGGTTCAAAGATTGTAAAAGGAATATTGTTTTGCTTGTCCCTCCTGCTAATTGAACTGTTGAGAAAGATTAAGAGCAAATGTTTGTAGCAGACGATATCATTTGTTGCACAAGTAAGGTCTCTGTAACTTGGTTTCTGCCGTATCATCCTAGCGTATCCGGCTAGACCTAGTTCAGCAAAGTGCTATGCATAATTTTCTGTCTAGGCTATGTGCTGATATCAAGGTTATGTGCATATTTTATCAGGATTTTATTGTGAATGACGTTCGACGAAGTCTGTTTAATACTGTTTCAGCATTCAGTGGTAATTTGGAAAATGACAAGGATTTGTTACAGCTTATTGAAGCAGAGCTCACAGTGTTGCGAAATGCTTTCTGCATTACTCTCCAATCAGGGGAGCATGATCATAGTAAGGTTGCCACTAAATTACTTGATCTGTATCGTACAGGAAGACTTGGTCATTATATCTTAGACTCCATTCCAAGGAGCTCCTAATCTAAACTTACTATCCTGTCCTCCTTTACTGGTGTAATACCATTCTTATTATCAAGAAGAGAGGTAAAATGAGCAAGTATTATGGTAGCCTTGTTACTATATGTAGAGGAATTTCTCTCCCTCTCTCTCTCTCTTCTCCAGCCGATTGGGATCTTTGTATATATTACTCAAAACAAAACAATTTACACTTTACTTTTTTCTGGGGCTTGTGTAGTTCATTAACTCTGCTTCGTATCTTCCTAACAAAGGTGTCAGGGGATACATTAAATTCAATCCCTCAAAAACTAAGGCATTTCTTTTTCTTTTTTTTTCCCCAGATTAGGGGTATAGTTTCCCTAAATGCATACTTACACTCCTTTCGCAGGATATTTCCTTCCCAGTCTTTCCTCAGGTTCAAGTCTAGCCACTACAGACATTCAGTATGTATAGGAATTTCTCGGATATTATGAGTACAGGAATTCCTTATATTATAATAGGCACTCATAAAATAAACCAAATTTGAAGTTGTAGGACGGTCTTTTGGGCCCTATGAAAGGCTCAAATATGTAGATGGGTCAAATTTCCGGGCATTTCTGAACTCGAGAAGGCCTCGAAGTGAACCCGTGTTTTTCTCCGCACAAAGGTGTTCTGAATGCTGTCATTTTGGTTGCGCTTTAATCCACCCCCACTCTACTGGAACACACGGCTTGGGCAAGTAGTCTGTTTTTGGCTATTTGTTTGGTCAACGGGCAATACTTTGAAAACGGGGACAAATATACAAAATTTAAAACAAAAAACCTTGGTAAATTAAGAATTTATAGAATTTGGTGGTGAAAAATATTTTATTTTAATTAGGCAATAAATTTTATTATTTGATTGATATATTCAATCATTTCTGGTCCAACCTAAAAATAACTATTCGGTTGAGATAGTTTCGAGTAGTTATATATTGGAGAAACCCGATAAGATTTATAAAAGGAATTAGGTAATAAATAATTTATCATAGGTTTGATCAAATCAGAACCGCCCACCAGAACAACATTAACATTGTAATCGTAAAAAAGAAAAAAAATATATTAACGTGCTCTTTAATGCCGTTCTATTTGGATAAATGAGGTGTCGACCTTTTAGTTTTTTTTTTTTTTAAAAGAGAATTTGCATATCTAAATAGGCAGATAACAACTGTTACTGCCGTGGGTGTTGATGTGATGGTTTGATCTCAGAAAAACATAATTAACCCAATTAGTTGCTTTAAACTCGGGCCAGTAATGATATTACGTCAGGATGATTAAAGCATGAGATGTAACTTCACCATGCAATGCATGCATGTCTGGGCAATAAATCCCAGCCAAAGCTTCAAAAAAAAAAAAAAAGTATAGTATTTCTAATGGTTTAACCCTTTGGCATGAGATTCTTTACTAAATTTAAGTAGTCTAACCTGAATTTAGTCCCGTGGCTTATGCTTTTGGTAATATTTTTCCCTATTTCTTTCATATGATTATTTAAGAAACGGTGAGGATTAGGAACCAACTCAAAGATTTATTCTCTCCTAAACTTATGCTTTATTTTTTATACCTTTTAGCTAAAACCATCTTCCTAAAATGTAGTTCATTAGAATAGACCGTATTCATAATTATTACTCTTTTTAAAATTAGAAAATCCTAGATAATTTAAAAATTACAAAATAGGAAAGTTAAACATTCAACCTGTGTTTGGATTGGTTTTTTAATTTTGAACCCTACTTTTTCTTTCACAAATAATTCACTCTTACAATTTTCAATACAACTAAAAAAAAAAATCCAATCTCACCATCAATGTATTTCGTGTTCAGGTGGGGTGGATCTAAATTCCTTTTCGAGATTGAATTTTCAATATATTTTCCATTTAAGATCGGGCAGAAAAGGATCATTAGATGAAGGTTTTTCTAGAAGTTATTGATCCAAGGTAGACGTTTAAAGGCCAATTTATTAATATTTCTTGGACTGATATTTGTTGAGTCTCACAAGGAAGAATTATCCTTGTTTTACCGGCAAAATGATTGGATTTGAATACAAATCCATTCGGCTGCTTTTACTTAATTAATTAATTTATAAATCAAATCCCAAAAATTGCATTCACATTCTTTTCCAATTTATTTTGATTTTTTTAAATTATCAAGATTTGACTCGTAATATATTAAATTATCAAATGAAGAGAGTGTTTATTTTGTTTTACCAACTGTTTCTCCTTAGACCATTGGCACATGATCCTTTTTGACCTTAGTTTCCTAGTCATTATTTGGGAAAAATCATTTTGCTTCCCTCTTTAACAGCTAGTTGTTACTGTCATGATTGTCAAAACAATTTCAGTACAAAGAGATAAACGCACTAATCCAAATTTGGATTGGCTTTTGTCCACGCTGGATTAGGATTAATCGTATTCTGGGCCGGAGCAATGAACCTATTTGAAGTGGCTCATTTCGTACCAGAGAAACCTATGTATGAACAAGGGTTAATTTTACTTCCCCACCTAGCTACTCTAGGTTGGGGGGTGGGTCCTGGGGGGGAAGTTATAGACACCTTTCCGTACTTTGTATCTGGAGTACTTCATTTAATTTCCTCTGCGGTTTTGGGCTTTGGCGGTATTTATCATGCGCTTCTTGGTCCTGAGACGCTTGAAGAATCTTTTCCATTCTTCGGGATTATAATTTTTTTTACTTTTGATCTTACTACCTCTCTTATAACTAATTCACTTTTATAAAATTTAACACAAAAAATTTTAAATCTAAACCCTATCTAATTTCACCTAATTTGTCCTATTTAGAACATAGGACTGATGATGCATATTTCCTTTTTTGTTGCCTCAACCCGAATTTTTATAATTAATTAATTTAATTTACACTACTATATAAATCTTACTGCCAACCCTTCTAACTTCATAAAAATAAGATGGTAAGTTGTATACGATTAGATTAACATACCGCATTTATTTTTGGACAGAGATATTTTTTTTAAAAAAAAAAATTCGCAAGTTAAGATGTTACGTGAGGAAGACTATCCGACGATGTCGTGTATGCTAAAATCAGTATCGATCTTACAATTTGGCACGCAATTCAAACCTTCTTGTTACTGCAGAAAAACTTAAATAGAAATGGACCACTCAAAACGAACCCTAATATTTTATAAATTTCTCGAATTTCTCTTTTGAATTATGTTTTATTACCGATATAAATTATTTTCTTTAATAAAATAAAAATCCAGCCTGAATAAATCTGTTGATTTCCTAACAGCCAAAGTTTCTAAAGCTTTAATTAGGTAAACCATATCTTCAATCACTCTTGAAAATTGAAATATCACCAGAGAGCTCATATAAATTTCCTATAAGCTTTGTTAAATAGTCCTTTTGTCAATATAACACATGCGTTGCATACAACTGTGCGTTTTGTCTCTCTGAAATCCGCCAACCGTATTTCTGCCGAAAAAGCAAATAAATTCCAAGTTATTACCAAAAATCAGCATCTTGATTCGCTGTTTTTTTTTTTACTTTGATTTTCTAATATCAATTTGCATGTTTCTCAATCTGGTCTTCGTTCTTTCAAAATAATAAAGTCAAAACAAAGGGCGTAATGCATTCCAATTGATAATGACACGTAACAGACTTATGAAGATTAAGACGTAGTCCTTTCTCTATTATTACTCAGTGACTGTGATTGGATAGAGTTTGATTTTAATATTTTTATCTTAGATTTTGTTATTTGTAAAATAAGATGCGAGTCTCGTACTTAAAATTTTGAATTTGATTTTAAAATAAAATACAAATAGTTTCCAAGTAAAGTTGCTAAATGTCATTTCAAAGTATACTTAAATTTCCGAAGGTAAATTACAAATTGAAAGGCCATATTTTCCACCTTAGATTTTCGAAACTTTGTTAACGGTCTGGAAAATCATTCCGCTCTCCTTTTTCTTTTCTCCAAGGAAAAAAATAAAGCTAATTTAGGTCATCAATACTGTTGACATTTTTATATACTCCAATCTTGCTGTATTTGTTCTGCCAATGTAGAGAGAGAGAGAGTGAGAGAGAGTGAGTCAGCGAGGCAGCTCAACAGCCAGAGCTGAAGAGGGATAATTAACGAGTGAATGGGTCACAGTATTCGCCAGTGTTATGTAAGCTTGGTTTGAATGCAGCTTAGAACGCTACTCGAAGATTCTTAGTTTAAACAAAAAATATTCTTAGCATCCAATTCACTTCTTATTTAATGTTGTATACGAATTTGACATTTAATTTTAAATAGCGAAGTAAAAGTTAGGACTTACTTGCTCTTCAACTATCAATTAGGATGGAATTAATTAGTATTTAGATTTGATATTTTCTATTTTAAATTTCTTAATAATAAATTGTGTAAAAAAAAGTAAAATTTTAAAAAATTTCATAAATTTCGCAGCTAACTCAATTCAAATATACCCTTACAATAGACTTTCTCCTCCACACATTTTACGGATTGTTTAAGTGACGCTTATGAATAACATAAGCCCCTTTTTTCTTTATAAAGAGAATCATTGAAAGAAGTATAAAATTTTTACTTCGATCACATTTTTTTCTTTTATAAAAAATTCATATTGTATAGCACTGTTTGGATTGTTACTTTATCTAATTTTTATTTTTTTTATAAATAATTTATATATATAATTTTCAATATAATTCAACCAAAAAATTAAGTCCAATCCAATCTCATTTAAAACAGATATATATGAAAACAGTCTAAAGAAACGAAATCATCCACGGGATGCTTGTCCTGCGCAACTTTAGCTAATCTACAAATTCTTAAGTCAACCACCCAAACGGTCCGCAAACCCAGTGATTAAACTTTGTCCAATTCAACTTCTGACCCCATGAATTTTCGGCTTTACTTCAAGGAGGCCCCCTACTCTTATCTCATCATTTCTGAAGTAATAATGGCAAATTATTTCTATTTTGCTCTGAAGTTATGTACTGAATGATGGCATCTAAGTAAGGGAAAATGATTAATCAACAAAGTTTAGATGATTTTGATTAACGAATCACTAATTTTAGATAGGGATTGCAAATTATTTTGGGGGTAAAAGTATTAACATTTCCTTTTATTGGGTACGTAACCAAAAAGGATTTCCAATATATCACGGCAAAGAAAATTAGAAATTGCTGACAGTTGCTTCCATGTTTAGAGTGTACACATGAGCCTGAAAAGGCATCATTAAGGTTTGACTTTGATTTTTTCTTTCTTTAGACTTGCGCACTTTTCTTACAAAATCACATCCATATATTGTATTTTCAATTTATATATGTATATAGTTGTGACAATGTTTAAGCAACTTCCCCTCAGCTCCAATGGAGATGCAGAATAATCCAGCTCCAGATCCAGCCATGGATTTTCCTCAGCACTTCAGATGTCCCATTTCCATGGAGCTCATGAAGGACCCTGTAACAATCTCCACAGGAGTCACATACGAACGTAAGAACATCGAAAGATGGTTCAACTCGTACCAGAAGATCACATGTCCAGCCACGATGCAATCGGTTGATACTTTGGAGATGACTCCAAATCATACTCTCAAGAGGCTAATTCAAACATGGCTTCAAAATGGGAAATGCAAATCGAGTTCACCGCCTTCGGCGGTTTCGAGCAAGCATGACGAGCTGGTTTCCATGCTCAAGAAGATTGAATCCGCCCCGTTTAAGGTTAGTTCTTTGAGGAAACTTCGTTCTTTGGTTGAAATGGGAGATGAAGTCAGGGTTGATCTTAAGAAATCCGGTGGAGTGGAAGTTCTTGTTAAAATAGTTGTACAGATTTTGGTTGAAAGCTCGGATTTTACCGCTTTTAGAGCTTGCGAAGAGGCCCTTGGAGTTCTGCACCAAATCCCATTGTCTGAAGAAGATGAAGAATCACTTCAGCTGCTGATGAAGCCAGAGTGCGTAAAATCATTTGCTATCATGCTTCAAAGAGGAAGTGCAGAAGCAAGACTTTGCACAGTTTCTCTATTTCATCGGATGTCCAAAGCCGATTATCATTGGAATCATGTAATGAAAGATCAAGGAATAGATTTCTTCAAGTCCTTGTTAGAGATTGTATCCGATGAACTCTGCAGCAAGGCAAGCTCGTGCGCTTTGCAAGTTCTGATCGACATTTTGGACGCGTCCAAGAAAAGCAGACTAAAAGCCATTGAAGCAGGTGCGGTTTGTACTCTGATAGAGCTGCTTCCCGATGCAAACAAATCAAAATGCGAGAGAATAATGCTGTTGATCAAGCTAATCTGTGACTGTGCCGATGGCCGGCTCGCCTTCATTGAACACGGGCTAGGAATCGCAGCAATTTCAAAGAAAATGTTGAACATTTCCACTACTGCTACAAAGATTGGGGTCAAGATTTTGTGGCTGATTTGCGTTTCTCATCCCACGGAAAAGGTTTTGGAAGAAATGCTCATGTTTGGCTCAGTGAAGAAGCTTGTGGTGCTCTTGCATTTCGGTGGCCCTTCAACCACCAAGGATAAAGTGATCAAGATATTCAAAATGCACGGAACTTCTTGGAATCGATATCCTTGTTTTCCAGGGGAGCTCAAGGATTATCTGGGCTTGCAAAACGACATTTGCTGATTAATGTGTCAGAAAACAAGGGAGAATTGAAGAAATATGTAAATTAAAACGTGTTTTTTTTTCATTTTCTTTGATCAAATTTTGAGATCAATTATTGCAGTTTGTTGCTATATATGACTAGTGATAAGAGTTATGTTTTGCTCTCATTATGAATGTTTTAATTCTTCGTCACGTATTGGTACTTTTGGAAGAATGTGATGATTACTTAACTAAAAAGGGAAAAAGTAACATGTCGATCGATTACTCTTGCCTACACTTTTCCCCCTTGGAGATGGTAGAAGATGTTTGTCTGAACAGTAAAAAGATGATTAACTACAATGATAATCTAAGATAAACTCTTATGCGTGGTGTGTGTGATGGAACGTTCAATCTTTCTCACTTGTACTTATCCTTGAATGGAAACAGAAGGAAAGGGTAGACTTTATCCTTAGGTCTGACTTGTTGGTATAAACTGGATCATGAGAATTGATGAATGCGAAGGTGCTAAGTAACGCTAGAAGTTAGTAGTCTTTGACAGCGTCTATACCTTTCAACCTTCATTTTCAGCCAACATTTACCATCAAACTGCACAGCTGCAATACTCACTGCCGTACTTGGGCAACTTGAGAATTGCTTGGATGCTATTCCCATCAAACGGTTTTGAATATTTTAATATAATTTCTAATATATCATCTAATACATTAAAAATTTATTTAAATTACTTACAACTTTTTGTAAGTCAAAAATTATTTTTGAGATGTTGTTAATTATTTATTTATTTTTATTTTTCTGAAGCATGCTTTTTGACTTAATTTGGTCGAGCTTTGTTCAATTTTGGGTTTAATGCATATTTTCACCTCCATATATTGGGGAAAAATAATTGAATTTCAAGTCAATCAAGGTACCTACGGATATCAAGTACTACATGTTACTAATTGACTAAAATAATGAAGCACTGCCAAAGAAAATTCTGGGTGGAGGAAAATATTTTGATCAATAATAATGAAGCCAAGCAAATTTGAGCCGTTTACTTTTTAGCAAACATCAGCAAAGTAGAAATGAAAAAAATCAGCAGTCAGAATGAAATTAAGGTTTGAGATTTTCTGTCTTGAGAGTTTCTTAATAGTGAATTATTTGTGAAGGTAAAAATATAATTAAAAGTAAAAAATTTTGTATTGAGTTTTGCAACGAGACGAATATAATCCAAATACACCCTTACTTCTGCATACCAATTCCCCTATGCGATAAAATCTTAAAGAAATCTCGAAGAAAGAATTAGCAGATGCCGAAAGCAGAAGGCATGCATCACAAATATTTTTAAAAAATACAACTTGATTTGCAAACCTGATAAATCTTCTAGGCTTCTTTATCCATCGAGGGACTAAGGAAACCCTATACTCGGTAAAAAAATGCCCTACAATTTTTTCTTTTATTTGTATTCTCTTTCCAATTTATGTGCGATGGATTTGTCATTTGTCAATGGTAATGTAAATGTGTATCGAGGAGTCTTCTGTGCAAATGAATGTGAAATGTTATAAGAATATTATTTCATTAAAAAAAAGAAAAGAATCATGAATTACCATATTGGTAATAATAAAGGGGACAAAAAATATAATTTTAGTTTTTGAGGAAAATAAAACATAATTTGAAATTTTGAGTTAATAATTAAGTGTTTAAATGGATATAATTGATAGTTTGGAAGGTTCATAAGGAAGAAGTTTGAGAAATAATTCTACCCTTATTTAGGTCCCTATGTGAAGGGATTCTGTGAGAGATTTTTGAGAGGTAAACTACTTTGTTGTGGGTGCATACACATCTCGTGAAATATTTACTGCAAGAAGTAAACCCTCTGACTGACAATGACGGTAAGATAAGATTTTGCTAAAGGAAAAATACATCTACTATTTTGTTATAGTTCGCAAGTAAAAGAAATAAAATATAATGCAAACTGCAGCTTTCAAAGAAGCTGATGGTTTTGAGAACACAAAAGAAGTGAACCAATCGTCTCGCTTTTGTGTTTTTAAGGCCAATCTTTAGAAGTCAACAAGAATCTTAGTTTAACCACCAAAATATTTCTTTAGTTCTTATTTTTTTAAAATGAAAAATACCAAATTATTTTTATAATTAAAAATGTTTGGTCAATATTACTCGCACGGAAATCTCTAGAATTTCCACCAATCTATTGGCTGCATATTGTAAATTAAATTTAATTCAATTGTTGTGTGTGCGTCCTTTGAATGGTCATACCCAATCTGACCTTTTTTTTTAAGAAAAAAAATTTAATTTTCTTTTGAGTCATTGACCTGCCGACTTTTTGGCAAAGTTAGGTATGTCCATTCAATAGTTTTGTGCAGTCAAAGATTGAGATGTTTCGTCCTTTACTGGGAGAAGCTAAACTAAAATACTCGTAGATTAGTGGAAATAAGATGCAGCTGTCTATCTCTCTTCCGAAGAACAATGGACTTCTGGTAAAGATGTTTTCATGCCTTCGGAGAATTTTTTATGAATATGATAGAGACTTGTGTATGTAGAAAGTTTAATAGCATTAGTTATATTCATTCTAATGAACTGCATCCTTTCTCTCACTTGTTGAACCTTGGAGGAAAACGGATCTCTCACTTGCCTCCTTTCTCTGCTTCCCCTAAATGATCTTTTTTTTTTTTAAAAAAAATCAATATTTATAGCATGATAAAAATTGAAAATCAAATTGCATTTGCAGAACCGCATCTGTATTCTTCCTTGAAAAAGTAGGTATAGAATAATCCAACGAGAAGGCAGGATATAGTGTAAGCTACTCTTATTTAGTATGTTAATCTCATACTAATTTGTAGTGAAGTTTTTTTTCTTTTCTCCATCTGAAGTTTTGCTTCTCAAATATTCCTTTCGATATTACTGTGCAATACTTTTTTCCTAAAGTATATCGCAAAATCATGTGAACTAATTTAGAGTACACCCCAAGAACAGATTACCTCATATATATTTATTGTCATGTTTGTGCTATGAAATCAAATTCATTAACCACTAGATGGTATTCAGAGCTTTGCAATAGCATGTGCAGGCAAGTTTGATCTTGGTGGGAGTACAACATCTTCCCAATCTTCATCATCTACCCTAGAGAAGTATCGATCAACCATTCCCTCGCTCACTTCCTCCAACTTAGAAGGTTGCCACTGAGAATGTAAGAGATGGGATATATTGGTCAGTCTTTATGTTCACAAAAGGAAGATGCTTTGCAATATAAAGAAAAACGGAGTGATCTTCACCTTAGGGTTCCGATCCTTGTCCAATAATATAGCCCGGCAACCCTACATGTTAAGACACATTTAATCATATATAAAAGGAGCAGTATTAAAAAAGGACATAGATAACTGAATTCAGACCTCAAAAAAATCCTTGCTCATTTCTCCCCTCAAGACATTGCAAACCATTCTGTATTCACGAACAAGGCACTTACCAACACCTTGGAGCCTCCCTTCCCTGATCTGCGACAAAGTAAAAGAACAAGATGGTTTAGACTATATGACCTTTTCCAGTATTAGAACTCGCTTGGGTTCTCAAACCCAACATTCATTTCATAATCTTGTTTGTTCTTTCACATCTCTACTCAACATCACCAAGTTCTCTTTCCTTTTTAAATATATCAGTATCATACCCAGAACAATATTGAATTACAGAAGAAAGCTGTGAAGGAATCATGATATCAAAGTCTAAACTGATACAAACATGCTACCGCATCTCTTTTTCTGCAATCAAATTCAGTAAAAGTGACCACAAACATACGCACATGAGATGCAAACCTATATTAAATGTTTACCAAATATCATGACTTGTTTGAATTAGGATTTAGGACACAGTTGAAAATAGTATAAACAAATAAAGCATTGGTCCTTACTGATCTGAGTGAAATTTTAAGACTTGTAGGGGATGCTTTCTTTAATGACTGAATTGTGGATGAAATCCAACTATCATTCTTGTTAGCAGCCTCCATCTCCTACAAAGAAATATTCGGGTCAAATATGTTAATAGAATCTTTTTATTTGTCTGTGCAAGAAGCATTTCAATCAACGAAACTAGTATGTTAATATAACAAAAATTACTGGTAAACATTCAGTTAAAAATAAAAGTGAGGATAAAATCAGAAGATCCAAGAACTTGATCATGTTGCAACTTACAAGTGCAGATATAATATCTTCTACTGTCCTCCGAGAGAAACATGAATTGATTATATTCAACCTGTGGGGATTTTAGAAACTGGAATCAATGGGGCACCCGGCAATGGCAATGCAATTTTTAAAATCATCCGATTTCACTATCATTCTTTCTAGCTACCCAAGCACAGTAACAACCAAACTTACCGTTTATACGCACTATTGGCTTTTAAATTTGGTAAAAGTGAAAATTTGCTTATAATAGCAGAGATAATAGCTGGATCACTTGATTCTGCTTCATACAGCTCTGCTTCTAGTGATGATAATTTCTGTCCAGCAATAGAATACAAGTGACTAAAGAATTAAAATTAAGCCTGAGAAAGAAGACAGAAAATGCTCTAAATAAGACATATTTTCCTTCTGAAAATGTAGAAATTTACATACTGAAGAATATAGAGAATGTTTCATACTCTGTATGAAACAACCATAACTAACCATAAATGAAGCCATCTGATACAGAAAGTTGCTTACTCTGAATGAAACAGTTGAAAACTGTACATTGACCCAATAATAGCTGCATACAAAAGGTTGCAATAGTAAAGTATACCTCTGATGGAACATAGTGAGTTGCTAGGCCACATGCAAGCATTTCAGCACCATCCAGCCAAGAACCTGTTAGGCCTACATATTCTCCTGCCACAAATATTCAGTTAAGGTTCACAATCAGTTGATTCACAACTTAACTCACTAATACGTGTATGATTAAAAGTATTTTTTCCCATGGACACTAACTACCGAAACTATCGTCATTGTGAGATACAATACCACAACCATGACCCCAACAAGGGTTATTAGATCCCAAATATGAGAGGTTGCTCCTCACAACTTTCTTTGGAAATTGAAGAAAGGCATGTTGATATAGGCAAAGACATTAGTCTAGAAGGTATACATGCATCATGTGTGTGTCAACACGTGAAAATATAAAAGGAACTACTACATCAATTTCAGTTCAACGTTTCAGTTAAATATAATTGACTAACAAAGTTTAACAACAGGTTAGCTTAAACCTTCAAGTGAACAATGTGTATTATGAAATGGGCATGAGGCAATAAAATCAGGATTTTCCTCCCCACCGATCCAGTCATCTTTATAAAGTTAATATCCTTGCTCACTCCAATGCAATAGCAAGTGCAATGTGTTAATACTAAACATGATTTAAAAGTCTCCTGGACCAAGGCATACCCTCTGAAGGACCAAGAAGTCAACTAATTTCAATAACAGAAAGGATCTGCGATCTTCAAAGCACTTTCACATATGCTCCTTTTAGAAACATCTGAAATGTGTTTGATTGACTAGTACAGTCAAGCATACTGGAATTTAAAGAGGGTTACAGCACTAACAATTTATTAACTGACTCGTACTTCTTTCATGATGACAAAGTTCAAGAATGTGTAAAAATGAAGTATATGTCCGGTAAAGGTCAAAGTCAACTCCGTGAAATACATAAACTGGAACTTAACTGAGATGGACGCCAAATATAACTAACATCACAACATAGGAAGAAGCTAACTCTCTGCTCTACGCTAGTACTAACTTAAGCTATATAGTGACTTTTGTATGTTGACATAAGGGTCCAAATTGATTACCAAAGAATCCAGGGAGTCTTGATAGAAAATAAGAGGCACCAATGTCTGGGAATAGCCCCAAAGCTGTTTCAGGCATTGCAAAAACCTGTACGAAAGCCAAGGCAAGGAGATTTTGGTTAACAAATAAGTTTGGGTGAATTGTAAATTAGCTAGCTAGCACAGTCGTCATGCTGAGATTAGAAACCTCTGTGTATATATCATGTAAAGAACACACCCATATTAAAACAGGAAGAAATAAATACCGAATTTTCTGTAGCAACTCGAAATCTACCATGTACCGAGACACCTGCTCCTCCTCCCATGACAATTCCATTAAGAATTGAGACCTTTGTATCATATTTGCAAGCCATTGGTAAGAAAGTTGAATAGCTTAAGTATCAGTAGTAGTCATTTAAGCACATTAAGTATAAAAAGACATAACTGGTGCAAAACTGCATCCGAGTATCAATTAGTACCTGTGGTTTAGTGTATGTTGCCATCAAATAGTTCAAGGTGAATTCCTTTCCAAAAAAATCTGCACCTAATCTCCAATTCCCTGTTGCAAATATCACACAATAAGGTAGCATTAAATCACTATCAATAAGAAGATAAGTATTCCAGCATTTTCAATTACCAAAATGAAGAAGACCAGTATTTTCATGATGGACAGTTGGCAATTTCCTAGAAACTGTTGAAGAAAGTGAGTGCACTTAAGGGAAAAGAAAATCTCAATTAACAAAAGTAACGCTCTGGACCAATTTGACATTTATCTTTAATTCTAAAGATGTGCAAAACTAGGAAAAGATTATCACTAGATTCCTAGACAACTTAGTGAAGTAGAGATCCAAGCTCAATTACAGGTCAACCATCGTAAAATCTCTCAAGGTGCAAGTGATCGGAGCTTCATGTTCAGTATTACAAAAGGACTGCAGCAAGATGTCAAGCCTATTTACTAGAGATGTATTAGCTTCAAATAATATAAAAGGCATGCATTTTTTATTTGGATTTTGCAGTATGATGTCAAAGAAGTTCAGTTAGTCCATCCACCAAAAACTTTTACCAAGAAGTGGCCTATTCCTAACTATTTGAGATTCGTCAGTAGGAAATACTAAGATCTACTTCAGTCCTTGAAAAGTTGTAGAACAAATTTTTGAAAAGTGAAAGATGATATATAAGTTTCACATGTCTGTCATTTTCCACATCCAAAAGAATCCTAAGGGATAAGGATAAAAATGCACCCATAAGCTTGTCTTGTCAAATACATTACTAAATTTTTGTTCAAGCAATGACTAACCAAGAGAATGAGAAAGATCAGTTAAAAATGAAAGGAAAACAATGAGAATTCACCTTGTTGAATATCACGGACCACAGCAGCAACATCACCTCCAGCACAGAAAGCTCTTCCCTTCCCCTGTTAAAAGGGAGGGGGGGGGGATATTTCAACTAATCATACAGATTAACAAGGACAAAATTCAAGAAGCTTCAATCAAGAATTTAGTTAAGAAATATTATTTATACAGGACAAACTACATAGAACGAATATTACTGGACGTGAACGTGGCTTTTGTAACATCAAATTCTCGTACGATCGAAAATTTTCAATTTGCTTCCAATCTTAAAATTAAGAATTTTACCATGAACTATTTCTTTAGAGAGTTTAACAAACTTCAAGACAATTTTGATTGCGAAGATGCAATAACTTCAATTATTGGAAATGCCAGTGAGATTTCATAGTTTAAGTGCCCTTCAAGTGCCATGAATAAGTTGCATATGCACTATCTTTATGAGAGACTCTAGTCAATAGCATAACTATGAAAGACCGCTCTACTATTCACAAGATCCCAACAACATAGAAAATTTGGACAACGGAAATGTCAAAGAGAAAAAAGCATAACATAAATCCTTGTTAGCACCTTGCTTGATTTTAGGGTGAATTTGGATTGGTTTTTTATTACGAAAACCAATACACTTTTTCAATATTTTCACCTTGGGCCACACCTCTCCTCTCAAAGACTGAATCATTTTTTTCATTCTTTAAACAAAAACTTTCAAAAGGAAATCAATCCAAATTCACACATATTCTGCTGCCTGACATTTAATATCCGCAAGGAAAAGCAAATGGAAACTCTCAAAATTTTTGACTTCAGAAGACATGCCAATCAAGTAGACCGGATCTAAATAAGACAGAGAGTAAAAGGACATCCTATTTGTAACTAATCATGGTTCGGAACACATTTGACCAGATGAAAATAAGGTTGTATTCATCTTTCTGCAGGTCAATAGTAGAAAACAAATGATCTCCTTACTCAAAGGAACTAACAAAGGACAAAAAATCATCTATATTTGCTGCAATCAAACATGCACGACAAGTCATTTTCAATTATTTTAAGAGAAACAGATTAGTAAAGGATAACATCTCCATAACAAGAATTGCTAGAACCTTCTGGTAGATAAGATTAGCAAGAATACCTTCACTATAATTAACTTCACATCTGGATCCTTCTCGTAGGCAAGGAAAAGATCCAAAAGTCTGGATATCTAGGAAAGGTAAGAAGAGGAAACTGGGTAAAAAATTACCTTATGAAAATACAACAGAAAGGCTTGTTTATGTCATCGTGGTTTCGCTAAGAAACAAAGCATCACCTCTGGGATTAAGTACATATGATGGACATAGACATAATTACCATGCACTATCAAATAACAGAGAAGAATAGTATACAACAGCATTAAACTTCAGAATAGAATGAGAATCTACGCAAAATGTATACACTTTCTCAAAGACAATATTATAGTCATAGGCAAATGAAAGAAAATAATCATTTAATGAAACAAACATGATCTTCAATTCATGACATTCAAAGATGACCACTAAATAAAACCAGCCAAAGCATTTTGCACATATATCCAGAACACTGACAAAATTGAAGAGAGTAGCCAACAATGACCAACTGAAAGTCTCCAAGCTCAAAGAACTCCCATCCTAAAGCACTTTTTTCTTCCATCTATTACAAAACTATTTAAGTTTCATGGTGTTCAACAACATGATTTACTCAACCATATTTATAAGATCGACAATGAATCCTTTTTATACTAGAGAAGTATGCTCTCAGATGCAGTAAAAGCTATAAAGATACTGAAGCAAATTAAAGGAAGAGACAACATAGCAAATGATTTCTGTTCCCACATATTTGATGCATGATAGTTCATAAGCTAACACCAAAACACCAACATAGAAAGATTTAAAACTCAAAATTTTTTTATAATTATTAAATCATAAGCTCATACCATTTGTAAAGAAAGCGCATTGAGTTGCTTAGGCCTATTCAATACCAAAGTCCTTATTGAGGACTTCTCTTCCACTAAAACCTGCCAAAAACCGCATCCCGGAACTCAAATTCAACAGTTAAATAGATAATTACGAAAGAGAAGCAACGTAGACCAACTCATATTCAATAATACTAATGCTCCACCTTCAATCATCAGAACTTCACATTTTTCTCGCATCAACCAAATGAGGGATTAAAGCAACCCCATACCGTAACGCACCCCAAAAAGGGGAAAAACACTATCTTAATCTAGAAAAGAGAGATTATTCTAAACTGGTAAAAGAAAAGGAAACAAGAAATTACCTGATCGGTTTCTGGGTTGATGGGAGTGACTAGAGCCATGTTCTTGATAGCTCTCTCCGGGAGTCTTGCTCGCCAGTTCACTGGCACTATATTGCGGAACGTGGTGCTCAGCTGTTTGGCCTTGGTTTTATACTTTTATAATGGATAGCATGAACGCATTCTTATTCGTTTAAGCTTAAACGCACTTTGATGCGTTCAGACCATAGAGAGACGCAGACAATACTACGTTCAAATTGTCTTCCCATAATCCCATCCCCACCGAAAAGGGCACGTCCAAGACTAAAAGCGCGCTCTGTAACTTGTTTCCTGCTTCGACGTCTACAGTTCCTTTTGTCCCTGAAGAAAAAAAAAAGAAAAAAGAAAAAAAAATAACTTCACTTGTTGGTAATGATGTGCATTTGAAGAAAATTTAAAATTTATTTTATTTTTTAAAATTTTAATTTAAAGGAATTTAATTTTTATTTTCTAAATTAAAATTTGGTTAATTTTTTATTTGAATCAAGTCATATTGAAAAAATAAATTTTTATTTAAATTAATAATTAAAAATTATTAATATTAATTAAATTAGATTTTAATTAAAAATATTTTAAATTTAAAAATAATATATATTTTATAAATAAAAATTAATAAATTTAATTAAAATTTTAATTAAGATTATTTTAAAATTTAATATATATTTTTATAATTATTATTTAAAATTAATAATTTAAATAAAGTTAGAATATAGATTATATTATTTTAAAATTAAAAATTCTAATTTTATATATTTTAATTTTGTTCAATGAATTTTTAATTTAATTTATTTCTGATTTTAAAGATAAATTAAATTTTATTTAATTTTAAAAAATTATAAAAATTAAAAATATATTTAAATTGATTTTAATTTAAAATATATTATTTTTACTTTATTTTTTATTTTTAATAAAAAATAATTTATTTTTATGATTTTAATATAATTTAATTAAAAAATAAATTTAAATATGCCTTAATTTTTCTAGTAAAAACGCATTTTGTTAATACCAGCCATAAACACTGGTCAGTAGCAGGAGGCAGTGCTCGCTGTCTTTTACAGGCCTTCGCTTGCAGTTTCCAGATCACATCCTATACTCCATTTTCATCGGTCCTCAAAGTACTGTCAAAGCAGTGATTTGGAGTGTGCGGCAGAGAAAGGAATCAATGGCTGTGTTTGATGAGAAGGATTTCTTGGCATGCTGTGGAAGCAGGAAATTTGCTCAAGAGATGGTCTTGGCTGGACCGTTTTCAAATTACAATCAAGCTGTTGTTGCTGCTAGAGATATCTGGTTCAACAAGGTTCCTTCTCTCTGTGGATGAAGCATACAAACAGAAATTTGAGCTTTTTCTTGCTTTTCCATTATGGGGGTTTTGGATTGATGAATTCAATAATTCTAGGTGGATGTTAATGGATGGCTGGAAGCTTTTGCGGCTCATCCGCAAATTGGTGAAAGTTCCTCGCAGAAGAACAAGAGCCCCACTAGTGCTCAGTAAGTTTCAGAATTTATGTGTGAACATTGGTTTATAATCGCTTCCTTGGTGATTAAGTCCGGTGGGGTTCGAATATAATTACTGGGACATCAGTTAACAAATCTTTGTCATGGTTGTTGATTCTTGATTCTAGTAGATGTCAATCTTCTAAACTAGATGGCTCTCTGATGTTAGCTACTGAACCTTAGTAATTTGTCTTTACAGTAATAATGTGATTTCACAGCTTTTATCAAAAATTTAAATCCATTTACTGGTGACTGCAAAAAGTTTCTCAATAGTAAGAGCGTAGAGTGTTTTGCAAATTTTTTCCTGGTTCTCTTTCTTCCTAGATTCTGGTAACGTATGGGTGCTTTTAAGTTCTTTCATTAAACAGAACTGCTTCATCATATTATGTCTTGAGCTACATTGCATTTTAATGTAAAATGTGAATCTCCTTTTACAGGTGGAGTAAGGGTGAGCAGTCAACAGCTTTAGCCACTGCCACTGATTCTACCTTTAAGGTACTCTACAACCTGAATACCAGCTCTTTCTGTTTTTGCTCAAATGCCAGCCTTTGCCTTATAGGAGCATCTTTTTTCTCTATGGAAGTTGATTTTAACAGTCAATGAGCCTATCAACTGTATCCCCCGTCTTGTTGGAAGCATCCCATTTTTTGTAAATTTGTGAGCTAACTATGGCCATGTTGTTATTACCTTTCACATTGGGACAAAAGCACCACAGCAATTGTACGACACTATAAGGGATTTGTTGCTATTATCTTCCCTGTTCTTCTAACATGAGCATCAATTTTTTATGCCACTTTAAGGGATTTGTTGGCCTTTTTACTGTACAGGAGCTGTTTGATTGGAATGTTCGTTACAGGCAAAAGTTTGGCTTTATATTTATTATATGTGCATCTGGAAGGAGTACCCCTGAGATTCTTACAGAGATAAAGGTTACGTTTGATTTGCATTTCTTGAGGATGTACAGGGTTTCAATCAGATATTGTAACCTTGGATAGAGATTTACTACTAAATTGTCGTCCAAGAAACCATAATGGTTTATAATTGATTAACCTGCAGAGGCGTCACCCAAACAGGCCAATAGTTGAATTTGAAATTGCTGCCCGGGAGCAAATGAAAATAACGGAATTGCGTCTTGCCAAGCTCTTTTTAGTTGAAGCAGGTGCTGCTTTCAGAAGTAAGCCAGATAATTCTGCTGACGTTGTGACAATAGCTGGAGGTAGTTTCCTTTGCATCTGCTTTTCTGCTTATACTATCCAGTCCCAATTATATGTCATCAGCACAGTTCATCTTTATAGTGGTTAGCCCTTTTTGAAGATATACATGTTTGGATTCTCAATGAGAAGAACTAAATGTGTCTTTCATGCAAAAGTCTTATCCTGCTTTCAGGAAATTTTTATTTGTCCCAAAAGGTAGGCTTGAACTCCTTTAGTGCTTAGGCTTCTATTACGGCTGTTAGCACCTAAAGATATCACTTTGGAGATGTTCCATTGTTGTCAAACCTTTCCATCCAAATAATTGTTCACTATCCGGCTATGCTTACCTACAAGGGTTGCCAATGGAAGGCTTCTTATATCTAAAAAGTGAATGATTCTCTGAAATGTTTTAGGCATTTTCTCCTACTATGATATACTTTAGTAAAGAGATTTATGAATCTGATGAATATCTGGAAACCTGTGCAATCTCTGAGATAAAGAATAATGTTTCTTGCTTATGGCTGACATTCAATCATGCTCAAGCACAACTACAATTTCAGCATGCATATTTGATTTTGGTTTCAAGTTGGAGGTGCCTATATAAGTAAAGCACTGTAGTGATTGGATGTTTATGAACTAGGTCCAAAGGTGGAGAGGTACATTATGATTATTTCAACCAAAGGCTGGGGATTATATTCCGTGACCCTGGGCTTGTTTGTCAATATTGTCTTTAGTTCTTTTCAGATACTGATTTCTGATGTGTCCACAGTAGAATTGTAGTTCTTTACTGCCTACTTCTTTTATTTTTTTTTCTTGTGGCTATGCTGTTGCTTTTCAAATTTTCACTTGGAAGTCCATTTTGCCTGATTTGGTTGTCTTAATATCGTATGTGATACGTGACAATTGAGTCTTTGAATGTAGAAGACCGCATTAATGTTATTGGAGGACATTTGACTGCTAGTGACGCTGCTACAGCAAAACCATCTCCGGTTTTGGCTAGGACTCGCCCTCCTATTACAACCCATGTTCTGGACACTGCACGGGGGTGCCCAGCTTCTGGAATTGAAGTACAGTTGGAAACCTGGGAAAGCAATCACCCACCATCTGTATTTAATGAGGCTGATGTCAGGCATTGGAAAATTCACGGCTATTCAGTGACAGATAAAGATGGAAGGAGCGGTCAGCTGATTAGTATGATTGATTCTCTCAACCCAGGGACCTACAGAATTAGCTTCAATACTGGCAAATATAATCCTAGTGGATTTTTTCCCTATGTCTCCATTGTTTTTGAAATCCGGGAGTCGCAGAAGTTGGAACACTTCCATGTCCCTCTGCTACTCTCTCCTTTCTCGTTCTCCACTTACCGAGGAAGCTAGTTTGAGTCACGAAACAGAATGCCTGTAGATCAGTCAACCAGTGGTATGCTGTCCTTATTTGTCAATACTAAGGTATTGTGTTATTGATTAACCAAATGAAGTTTTCCCACATCGCCATAGTTTTTTATTTTTTCGAATGATGCCATATCACTATAGAAATATTTATGATGTATTTAGATTGTGTTTGGTTGAAAGAGTTTTTATTTTGAGTTTTGTGAAAATAAATTTTTTGTAAAAAAAATAATATTTAATGTTATGTTTAATTAGACTAAATACTATCTAAATAAACTCTTAATTTTTATTTTTTGCATAACAAGTTTCGAATAGTACTATGTTTGCATTTTATGGTTTTTTTTCTTTTACATGCTAAACAGTCAGAAATATGATTGAATAAGGTAAATTCATAATGTATATATGCGCAGCTTCAGACACAAATTTAAAATAAACTTTTTACAGTAATACCATTGGTCTTTTAATTCAAAAACTTTTTCTGGTAGACTCTCATGAGGGCCCACTATTTTTCGTGTCTGATAAGGGGTCAAATTGTCTTTACAGTCATATCATCAAAAGACCAGAAGGCACAATAATAGCAGACAATCTTATCACTAAGTATTTTTGTTATATTACCTTAAATTTCTTCTCAAAAGAAATAACAAGTTTTGCAGAAAATTGATGCTAAAACGTCTGCCAAGGTCAATATTTATTCGAATATAATTCACAGATTACTAGAAAGATGCGTATTCTCAAAAATCAAAATTTAGAAAAACTTTTCTATTTCCTGCCTCTTTCCTTAAAAATGAATACCGGGCCTAATAAATATTCCCTAAGACTCGTTCAAATGAAAATACATATTCAAATCTCACAAGTATACACCTGTCGCTGTCGTTTGTTCTTACAATATACTCAAATGAGACTTTTTGGCCGAAAACTTAGTTTGATGTTTTGAACCATCAATATATAGCTTTTGCAGGGATATATGATGTCGGTGTCCGGACTAATTTGAATTTTTGGTTTGCAATCAAATTATCTGTTGAAGGAAGAAGAAGAAACATTGGAAGAAAAATGCAGGCCATCAAAGAGAAATTGCATGATATGAGCGAGATGCGCAGGGTCAAAGCCGAAGCTAAGGAAGAAGAAAAGGTAAGAATATATATACTTATATAGGTGTTGTATGTATTGCATGATCAGTCATTAATGCAATTATTGAATTCAGTATATATATGATCTTCTTTTCTGGACTAAAAATTTGGTAGGCGGAGAAAGACTTGGCCAAAGCAAGGGTGGAGATAGCTCGTGAGGTTAGATTGGCGAAGGAAGCTGAAGCTGCTATGGATCTTCATGTCAAAAGAGCTGCAGAAAAGGCTCGAAGTTTCGAGGCCAAGTACCCTGCAAAAAGTGACCAGATTCTTCTTGGTGATTCACAAGATGCATATGGCCAAGATTCCGGCTTCCCCGTGTTTGCTGAAGCTGACAGCACAAGGGCCATCTACGGCAGCTCCAACACCGGTAACATTGGTTGCACCACTGGCAAGGCCACCCCGATAACCAAATAGCCTGAAGCAGGGCAAAATGGGGTTGCGTGATTAACTGATCGTATTCGGCTCAGGCGGTTCTTGATTGTTTTTTCTTCTTAGAGTTTGTCCATTCCTAGCTACTTCTGTTGCAGCTTTAGTGCGTCTGTATTCTGCTTCCTCATCTCTCAATTTGGTACCTTTTGACAAGTTCTTTTGTAGTTCAAATTTATAGAAAACAAAGCTATTGTAATTAAACTAACCACTCTCTCATTTTAAAATATAAAGAGTCACAAATAAAATACTCAAACAACAGCTTGATCTCTTCAATCTTATGGCCAAAAATTGAAAAATCAGCCTCTGTATCACCCACTCTCCGTATGATCCCTTGGGCATCTGTTCCACCTGAACGTTTGAGAGAGCGAACCATGGAGCTGGACGTGAAATGTTTCATTTGAGCCACAACGGTCACGCATGGTTAAATTTTTTTTTGTATTAATTAATAGGATTAACAATAATGGCCATCCACGATTAAATTACAAGTTTCCAAATGAAATTAGTCAGGTAGATCTCTTTGATGTCTGAGGAATTGGTCGAGCTGGTGGTGGGTGAAATTCCCTACTATTGGCGCAGATTCAAACTTCTCCTCAGACATGAGCTGGTCACAGAGGGCTTGCCTAGCGTAGCTTATCTCTCTGCGTGATTTGCGGGCTATTGCACAGGGTGATGTTTACTCAGTGCGCACCTTCGAATAGTGGCGGTGGGTTTCTTTGTCAAAAAAAAAAAAAAAGTAGATATCTTTACTCCTAATAAGGTAAACTCCATCGTTAGGCTATTTTCATATACACAAACCCAAAGAAGGGAAGCATATCAAACATTATATTCTTAACTACTTTACCTAATTTTTTATATCTAAAAACTGATTCTTGCTTCTCAAAAAAAAAAAAAAAAAGAAGTGATTTTGGGCTAAGGAAACAATTCAATAAAGAGAAAGAAAAAAGTAACTTTGGTAATAAGTAATTCCTAATTTTTTGGTTGTAATAATTTACAAGAAACCCCGTTTTGTTTGGAGAACAAATTTTTCCTTCTAGGAATCAAATCCCTAGATTTGCCTTTGAGAATCTCCGGCCTGGTTCGGAAATCATAATACGACGAAATCATGGTCCAATTTTATCTCCTCTACAAGGTTGTAACTTTTATGTGCTCTTTTCTAAAATCTCAATGGCTTCCGACGACGATGAATTTTTCGCTAGTGATGATGGAGACAATGACTTTAGCGAAGACTTGGAAGCCCTAAGGAAGGTTTGTCTTCTCACTGGAACAAACCCTAGCCACCTTCTGTCCTAGCCCTTCCTCACCGGAACGGCTGATTACAGCGCCGGAGCAACGATTACCACTTTCACTAATTTATCGTCGGATTCTGACGCTGATGACCCCGAGAACGACCTTGCATCAGTCCGAAGCATACGGAGACGCTTTTTTACTTTTACGGACATTCGGGAGCCATTGAGGCTTTGTCCTCTATGTTCATCAAGTCATCTGGCCGGGGCGGAGGATGATGATTTCGAAACCCTTCGAGCGATTCAACAACGCTTTGGAGCTTTCAGAGACGATTTTCAGAAAGAGACCGGACGCCGCTTTGCATAATTCCAACCATGTTGGTGTTACTACTATTGCTTCTGATAAGGAAATTTCCAATGAATTTTTTCTTGATAATTCTAATGCATGGGAAGACTTTGTAGATAAAAGCAGCTGCAGCGCCGAACGATCTCATTTTACTAAACATGGCTTTCCGAAATCAGCCGAAGCGTTTGTTGAAGCTATCAAGAAGAACAGATTGTGCCAGAAACTTATTAGGAGCAACCTACTGCATATTGAAGGAAAGATTGAAGAGTTGAGAAAAGTGAAGGAACGTGTCAAATTGCTGAAAGCTTTTCCGGCTAGCTGCAAAAAGAGAACCGGGCGAGCTTTATCTCAGAAGAAGGATCCCCGCGTGCAGTTAATATCTGCACCAAAATTAAGGCTAATGCGAAGATTGATGAGAAGAAACCATGTCCTATGTAATATGGACCTGTAGAGAATTTGCAAGCCTCGAACTACAGAGCGGCATTGAAACAATTCGCGGTTTTACTGAGTAGGGAAAATTGGTCAAAGGAAGAAAAGGAAAATCTGGCAACAGGTGTGAAACAGCAATTTCAAGAAATCTTGCTTGAAAGATCACTTGAATTTGATAGATCTCTCCGGGATTTCGATAGCATTTTTGCATCGGTCAGGGACACTGATGTAACCCCCGAGAACATGAGGATGCTCCTGCCTTTGGTGAACTGGGACCAATTAGCCTCCATGTATGTTCGTGGCCGGTCTGGTGCTGAATGTCAAGCAAGGTGGCTGAGCTGTGATGATCCTCTAATTAATCGAAGTCCTTGGAGCGCAATTGAGGACAGGAGTCTTCTATATATTGTTCACCAGAATGGGCTTACTAACTGGATTGATATAGCTGTATCTCTGGGAACAAATAGGACCCCATTCCAATGCTTAGTGCGCTATCAAAGAAGCCTTAATGCTTCAATACTGAAAAGGGACTGGACCGAGGAGGAGGATATCCAACTTCGAGCAACTGTAGATGCTTTTGGTGATGGCAACTGGCAGGTTGTTGCTTCGACATTGGAAGGAAGGACAGGCACTCAATGCTCTAATCGATGGACTAAAATCCTTCATCCAACAAGACAAAAGGTTGGGAGATGGACAACAGATGAAGACAAGCGATTAGAAGTTTGTGTGATGCTTTTTGGGCCAAAAACTTGGAATAAAATAGCTGAATTTGTCCCTGGTCGAACACAAGCACAGTGCAGAGAAAGATGGTTTAATTCCTTAGATCCGTCTCTGAATAGGAAAGCATGGACTGAAGAAGAGGATTTGAAGTTAAAAGCAACCATTGAGGAACATGGGCGTTGTTGGTCAAAGGTTGCTGCATGTGTTCCTCGACGAACTGATAATCAGTGCTGGAGGAGATGGAAGGTCCTGTTTCCACAGGAGGTGCCCTCCCATCGAGCTGCTAGAAAAATATGAAAGAATGCACTGATTTCGAACTTTGTTGATCGGAAATGCGAAAGATCTGCCTTGGGTCCTAATGATTTTATCCAGCCAGGAATACCCGGCATATCTGAATCTGAAAATCCTAACCCTTCTGGCAAACAAAAGCGGGAACTAAGCCGGAGGGAAGACAGTGATGGAACATATGTGCCTGCAGGTGATCCTGGTTCTATGGAAGTTCAGAGGTCAACCGGTGTCACTGATGCCGAGGACTTTTCTAGTAATTCTATACAAAAGAAGAAAAGAAAGAAGCCACCTCCCAGGAAGACTGTAAGTAAAAGTAGTACTGGAGCAGCTTCTTGAGCTTCTATAATTATGTACGAAGTTTAAGCATGAAGTAAATTTCAAGGACAAGTCTGGAACTTTTACTGAAGTTCAGAATATCTAAACTTCAGTATTACAATATTCATGTGCAAAAGAGAAAAAACTGTATTTTGTAAGTGTAATTAGATGGATAGATGAAATTATCAAATATAAAAATTAATAAATGTAATTAAGACATTGAAACTTCCATTTTTTTGCAAAATAGAATTTACACATTTCTGCTGAGTAGTGTTCTGTGTAAAATAATGTTAGAAGGCTGCCATTCTTGATATCCATGACTTCACTTTTATATAATCTACATCACTGAACAAGCATTAGGATTTTCATCACTAAACAACTGAGGAGCATATGCATAGTGAACAAAGTAAGGGATCTCTCCATCTTTGTTCTTAGTTCCCTGAACTTTATCGACTACTTTGAACTCAACAACTTTCTCTGTAACCTTTACTTCAACTTTTTCCTTCTCTTTCTTTTCGTCTTTTTTCTCCTTGATGATCTCTGCGTATTTGTGCACTCTCTTACGCATATATGTTATGAGCTTATCTTCCTCGATCACCCCGTCAATAGTTATAGTTTGAGCCTTAATGTCTGTCTTCACATTATGAATTCCTGCATGACGGCCGGTTTGGAAGAAGAAAATGCATTTCAACTTCATCTATTAGACCAAAAAATATCGCAAAGATTTATATGTGAGTTACCTTTGTGCTTTTGTAATCTCTTTTTCACCACGCGCTCGCATTCATCACAATGCATGTAGGCCTTTATTTTTATCGTCTTTATGGTTTCCTTCAACATATAATTAGAATAAAAGATTCAATCTGTCTATACATATTGCCATATGTAAAAAATTATTAATCTATAATAAAGTTCTCCAAGATGATCATGATTAATTATGATCAGAACTCATCGGACTGTTGATGTGCAAAAGGATTGTAGACGAGTTTCCCTGCTTTCGGCATATTTTGGTCAATCTTTTTTTTTTTCCTCGATGAATCATTTCTTCAATCTATAAATGGCAGGAAAATGATTCTTGCATTCTATGGCAAATTATCTACTAGAAGAAGAAACGAAGAAATGCAGAAGGACCCTATAGGATACATTACTACTAGCAGTGGTTTTTCGTACCTTTTTTCCTTTCTCTTTTTTCTCTTCTACCTTGGACTTGGTCTCTGAAATTATTTCGACCTTCTTTTTGCTCCATTTCTGCAGCCGTTCTTGTATCTTCTTTGTCTCGATGAAGCCCTTTACTGTTACTTCATTTTTCTCATATTTGGCATCTGTGCTGTGAACTCCTGGCAGCATCATAACAAGACCATGATATCAAATCAACGCTCTTCAAACATATACTGGCAAGAAAATTTAGAAGAGATGATAAGCAGAAATGATGTTCCACACCTGGGGTTCTCAACAGAGGTTTGCGAATGTCTTGTGCACATTTTGGACAGTGTAAATTTACTTTGTAAACCGCTTCCATCACTTCTTTATTTTCCTCCTTTGTCATGGCAACGTGGTGGTTCGCCGGCTTGAAGATCTGGAATGGAAGAAGATGATGGCACTGCAAGGAGATCAGAAACGATTAACTTAGGTATCCAAAAGGCGTATCTACTTCTGTTAAAGTGTATTTGAAGGAAATTTTGGTAGGTTGGATCTGACGAAGGGTTGTTCACTGGCATGTGGAAATACTGCGGAAAGACGGATGAACAAGTTTTCCTGTTCAAGTTGGGAAAAGATTCACCAGGAACAGGTAGCACAGGAAAAAAAAAATGCAAAACGCTTACAGCAGATACTATATATATATATATATATATATATATATACCGAAACACACTAAAAAAAGATCAAAGAAACAACTATACTTCCATTTTCCTCATATATGAATAAATTTGGTATAAGGATTCAAGTTTAACCTCATGGTCAGGGACCTTGAGACGTAATATTTGTGCTTCAAAAGCTTTGCAACTTCGTAAACATTGATAAATTTTATATTCTGAATAGATATAATATTTTAAATGTGTTATTTATAAAAAATTTATTTACTACAAAAATAATTATTTGACATATAAAAAGATATATATATTAAGTATTATAATTGTAATTATGTACGTCAAATCAAGTTGTCATAAGTAAACTTGTGGGAATTTTGTTCATTTATCATTCGGATTATGTTGGTGTTTGATAAATTAAAAACTAAGTTTGATTTTTACCTATATGGTAATAAAGTCATTAATTTACTAAAAAAACTATTAGTTTACAACAGTACAAAAAGTTACAGCCGGAATCGAGTAGGCTACTGTGACTCTGATCATGGCTGGAACCACACGTGTGCACAACCTACTAATGTTTCAATAACGCTTCAGGATCTATTACGGCGTAACTTCTTGTTGCTATCTACATATTGTCCCCATCTTCAACAAACTAACATTATTTTGATCGAAGGAAAAAAATATTATTATGGTTTTGTCTCCTTTTAAACCTTTGCATTTATCTTTTGGCATTTATTGTCCACACCCTTGTAGGAAAATGTCTAAAGGAAATTTGTGATGGCTACTGTAAAAAATAAAAATAAAAATAAAAAAAAATCTTGCAATTTTCAAAACTTTGTATATAGCTATAAAATATTAAAGCTCTGTCTTATAGTAAAAATTCAACTACGAAAAAATCATAAATGTTCAGAAATCATACCAACTTGAGGAGAACAATAGTCTACTTAGAAACTCATGTCCGTTTCGAACGTTTACTAGGAACTCTAAAATCAATGCTGGTTTTCTACTTCTTTTGGATTTCTCTTCTATTTCACTACTCTTGAACAAACACCATGATCATATACTTAACTAGTCCTAGGAAGTAAAATTAACAGTCTTTCTCTTTTCATCTTCTTGGTTGGGGGGAAGGGGACAGTGACAAGGAAACAAAACCTTGTCAGATATAGTTTTAATTTGTAACTGAAATTTCTTTCTAGTAAATGCTTGTACTTGCCAGTCAAAACTTGATATCTATCATTTAATCCTCGTCTCACCTGTCAAAACATTTTTCAAACTGGAAGCAAGGTAGAAAATTAGTCCAATTTCTAATGTGAACCCAATCCGTGAACATGAGAATTGCAGAACCCTTTTCTTCCTATAAATATTCCAAGCTGTCAATGGAAATCGTGCACCATGACATGAATGAAGTCTATTTCCTTCATGCTCCTACATAGTTCATCACTTCCTTTCCTAATTTCCTTTCTTCTAGATCTGTTGCTTGATCATTTCCATTCCTTTTCTTAACATTTTCATTTCTCCATAAATTAACATTCGGTGACGGGCATTTTCCTTTCCTTTGGTTCTGAACTCAACTTGCAATCAATGACTCGGGGGAGGGTGAAATTAGCTTACATCGAGAACAAATCTCGCAGAAAAGCTTGTTACAGAAAAAGAAAAGAGAGCTTGATTAAAAAGGTTGAGGAGCTAAGCACCCTATGCGGGATCGAGGCTTGTGTGATTATTTATAACCCTTTTGATGAAGGGCCTCAAATCTGGCCTCCCACACATTCAGCCGTTCAGGGAGTTCTTGAAAAATTCAAGAACCTAACGGTGACTGAACAAAACCGAAAGATCCTTAATCAAGAGAGCTTCACCAGGCTGAGAATCTGCAAACTTCAACAGCAGTTTAAGAAGTTGTACGACGAGATTCGTGAGAAGGAAATCAAGCTTTTCGTGTCTCAATTCTTGGAAGGAAAAACACAAAGAGACTTCACTCTGGATGATCTCAACGAGATGAGGTGGTTAATCCATTCTTTTATGCAAAAGATCTATCGACGACTAGAGACACTTAAGGGACAGTCTCTACTTCCTCCAGCTCTTACAACAGGTGGTGGCAATGGCTATGAACCTGAAGTTGCACCCGAAATGACCATGAACATGATGGTCCAAAATGAGCAATCTGCTGGCTTTGGCAATGGGTGTAATCCTGTTGTTGCTCCAGAATTGCCCTTGGATTATTCCCAAAATCCCACATGGTCCGTGAACGCAATAGTGCAAAATGAGCAATCTGTAGATTCCAGCAACGGCTACAACACCGCGGTTCCTCCAGAAATCCCCAGATCTGCAATGAATATAACGGTGCAAAATGAGCAGTTTGCAGGGTTAGACAATGGCCACGATCCAGCGGTTGCTCTAGAAATGCCTATCATGAATTATTCCCAGGATCCTACACAAGGCACGACCTCAATGGTGCAAAATGAGCAAATTGCCGGCTTTGATAAATGCTATAATCCTGTTGTTGCTCCAGAACTGCCCATGGGTTATTCCCAGAACCCAGCTTGGGACATGGACACCATGGTGCCAAATGAGCAGTCTGCAAACTTTGGCAACGGCTACGATGTTGCATTTACTCCAGAGACGGCCATGAATGATCCCCCAAATCCCACATCGGACATGAATATGATGGTGGCCCAGGAGCAGTCAGCAAACTTTAGCAATGTCTATGATGATGCATTTTTTACTCCGGAGATGGCCACAAATGATCCCCCAAATCCCACATCGGACTTGAATTCAATGGTGCCACCCGAGCAGTCTGCTGGCTCTGGTAACTTCGACTGGATTTCGTATCTTTTCGGTGATGATATCGATGGTGCAGCAATGACCTAGCTTTACGATTCCTTGAGAATTTGAAATTTGTCTCGTAGACATGCTATGTTCTTTGTCCTTTTTTACAGTCTGTTACATTTCTTCCTTAACTTTGATTCCTCTCTTTAATCTGTGTTATTAGGGTTTCACATTTCTTCCTAGTCTGAATGTAGTTGATCCAGGTTAGCAGGAGCGGAAGCTGTCAGGTTGAGTCAGTATTAGCATTCGTCTTTGGTGTATCATTTAAGTCATGTTTATCTCATCTTTGTCACTGTAATGTTTTGCCATTTCTTGAATAACATGAAATCATGTTACACCGGTATCGAAATGCGCCAGAGACCTAACTGATCAGAGGTGAGATCCCCGGTGTCAGACATGTTCAGACCAAGATCATAAAAATACTAGTGTTTGACAAAACGATAAACACACATATGCGGCCTCCGACGACAATGGAAGATCAATGTGGCAGAGAGTACAAAGACACAAACAAACAGTTCATAGAATTTAATGATTCATAATAGTGAATCCATAAGAGAAAACTCATCATCTAACTAAAAGTACTAGTAATTAATGACGGTAGGGGGTTACAGTAGGAGCATTCCTGTACTGTTGGATCAAATATTGAAATGGAAAAGTTATTGCTAATTATATGTAGAAAGGATCACAGATATGCTTACACTTAAAACAAAAGTGCATAATTTATTACTTATAATAAATTCTTTGTTGTAATAATAGTGGATGTATTTGGACTGGGTTTCATTGTGTGACCAAAGCAAAATTTTTACTTTTTGTTGCACTCTTTTTTTCACAAACAATTTACTTTTACAAAATTTAAGATATAAAATCTTAAAAACAGACTATATCTAATCTCACTCTAAGTACTATTTTATAACTTGTAATAATTTTTTATTAATGCTCCTATGGAACTAACTTGTATTACCAACAAGTTTATCTTTGTATATCCTTGTAATTTGGATGTTATTTGATGGATGTGAATGTCTAATCATTTTTTGAGGTAAATAGAATGTGTAATAGTAAGGCTTGTGATATGAAGCTGGCAATGGGTGAAATCGAGAAAGTAATCTTTCGCAAGTTTGATACTGTCTGGATGCCTTAGTCGTTCTCCCTATTGAGCTCAAGCTATATGAGCTTTAATAGAAGACAAATTAAGAAAAACTAAAATGAAGAGGACTTCTGTTTTTCTTCTTTTCTTTTAGTAAAAGAGGATTAATGGGTCAATATAAAGAAAAAGTCAAAATGGCCTTATATTTAAAGAAGACTATTTGTGAATTATTTTTTAGTTATTTTTACCATAAAAATAATTCTCTCATTTTTTTATTATATCAGTGAAATTAATTAAGCACATAATATGAAAAATATTATTAATTTTTTTCTTCTTTAATCTATATAAAAAGAGTCAAAAGACCTAATATTTTGTAACAAAGAGAGTTCTCAATAGAAGGATGTTTAGTTTTTATCCTTATCCCTAGATAAATATGGGAGAATAGGAAAAATAAAGTAATAAATTAAGAATATTAAAGAAAAAAATTTAAGAATATTAACGAAAGGCAGCGGTTGAAAATTAAGGGGCATGCAAAATTGCTAAGGAATCCGAGGTTAGCTATAATGATAAATGGTCAATACGGGTCTTAGATGATTCATTAGCAGGGGTAGGGTTATTCAATAAATCGAGTCAACGAATAATTAGGGTTAGTTGCCAGGAATCTTTAATTGTTTTTAATGTGTATTTAACTCAAATATCTTGAGGATTTTAAAATTTAATTTAATTCCCAAATAATTCATTTTTGGGAGGACCCTAAGTCATGAAATATCCTCTAGGTTTGGTCTTTTGAAAAAATGAAATATCTTCTTGAGGTATTAAAATATGGGATCTTATAACAAAAAATAAAAATGGTAATATAACAAGAAAGACAATGGTGATAAAATGGTAACTCAATTAGTTGGAAGCACCTCTTATATTGTAATAAGTTCTCGGTTCAATTCATATTTTTATCCCTCAGTGTATCCAAAGGTAGCTTTAGTTGTTTTTCTTTTTTTATTTTTCTTGTCAAAAAGGTGAAATTGGAACTAACTTCCCAACCCCATAAAAAACAGAAAAAGAAAAATAATGAACTTGGAAATTTGGAAGGGCTAAATCGAGAGAAATGATTTTATCATTCAATAATTGAAAACTGGAATAATTATGGGGTCTTAACGGCAAATTTGGAAAAGAAAAAGAAAAGCGGATCTTCAAATATTTTCCAACCGCCTTGCAACCCAACACAATACTAGTTGGATTTGGAAACTCACATTACGCGCAATATTAGACCCTCAGCGAACAGCTCTTTACCACTTTCCAAGCCCTAAACTTCATTAGTATCTTGAATCTCTATCTTTTTCTCTCAGTTTCTTGCCTTTGTTGTCTGTTCTATTGCTTTGATAAAGATGGCTGTTTCTGCGGTAATGGCTAATTATTCAGACAAGCTTCGTCCTGAAACTTCTTTTAAGCATACTGGTAACGTAAGGATGGTGGCGGGATCTTACTACATGCCCAAGAAGAACAAGTTGAAGCCGCTTGGAGAAGACGCCCACTTCATATTTTCAGATGCTCAGACCATCGGAGTTGCAGATGGAGTTGGTGGTTGGGCCAAAGAAGGAATCGATCCCGGTAAATATGCGCGTCAGTTGATGATAAACGCAGTACATTCGATGCGTGAACATGGAGGAACTGTCGATCCAAGAAAAGTCTTGAAAGAAGCTTTCTTGAACACAAAAGAAAAAGGGTCATCGACGGCTTGTATACTAACGGTGGAGGATGATTATTTGCATGCTGTTAACATCGGAGACAGTGGTTTCCTTCACATTAGGGGCGACACCGTCATATACAGGTCGCCGGTCCAGCAGCATTACTTCAACTGTCCGTTTCAGTTGAGTGCCTCTTCGGATAGTCTCAGCTCAGCCATGGAGATTAAGCGGGTTCTTGCACCAGGAGACATTATCGTTGCAGGAACAGATGGGCTGTTCGATAATGCCTTCGAGGAAGAAATAGAAGAGTTAGTGAAAGAAGGGCTGAAGGAAAACTTGGACATGGCGGAGATGGCTTGGAAGATTGGAAGGTTCGCTCTTGAGAAGTCTATTGATGATTGTGCTTCTACTCCTTTTGCTGAGGCAAGCCAGAAGGATGGAAACGAGAAGGCTCTGGGTGGCAAGTATGATGATATTACGGTGGTAGTGGCCTATATTATCCCTCCTGATCTTGCAGGTTTCTTTGACAAAATCGATGTTTGCCCTCGGGTATCCTAGCTTCACTAGAAAATCCTTTATGCATCAAATCTAAAGATTAAAAATGTAACTATTTCATTAAGTTTTGCAAAGTATTGATTTAGAACATATTTAGATTTAATTTTTTTAGTTGGGTTGTATTGAAGATTGAGAAAGGAAAATAAAAAAAATAAGAAGAAAGTAATTTTTTTAAGTTGAATTTCAATTCAAATGAATTCTTAATTTTTGCCAAAAAAATAAAGTTTAAAGCGAAAAAAGTTATTTGACAATTTTGCAGACAAGCGGGACACTAGATTCACTTCTTTTGACATTTGATGGTCTCCTTGTACTACAGTCCATTGCTGGCCTTGAACGCCGAGAGGCAAATATAAGGTTTCATTAATGATATAAAAATATTATACATTTAGAAATAATGAAAATTCACCAGCATCCTCTTAGAGGAGCACCACTCCTTCACCATGAATATGTTAGGAATCTAATTCGTTTCCATCCTTTATCTCCCATAATTCTTTCCTTCAAATTTTCTGGTGAAATCCAGAAATTAATTTTGTAGATTCACATCTACAGATTTGTTTAGTTAGATATATGTAAGTAATTTGCAATAATCTCTCTAATGTGACAAGCTCAAATAATGAATTTTTTCAATGGGTTTTTGTGGTGTATGTATCCCCAATGGCACACTCATTTATTTGGATAAGATAAAAAAATATGTATGGTAAGTAATTCTTATTTCAAACTTTGAGAATCTTTTTTAAATTTAATGTACACAAACTTCGTTGCATCAAAATTAGATATTTCATAATATTTGAAAATTGTTTTATTACAATAAAATTCATTTTAATAAATAGATATCCTTATTGCACATTTACCTAAAGCACTCTTAATTTGAACATTACACCCAAATCAAAATTTTACAAACATTGTCAAAATGTGAGATAAAAATTAATTACCATACATATGTCAACTTATATATAATTAAGGCATGCGTTAGAGGGAAAAAAAGAACTTTTTTTTATGGGGGAAGGAAAACCTCTTTTTTCACATATTATTTTTTTGGGATAATTACATTTGTAACCTTAAATTTTATCCAAACTACGTAATAAACTTTTATTCAAAAAATTGTAAATTTATCCTTCAAGCTATTTTAAAAATAACAAATTTATCATTTAAATCATAAAATATATAATATTTTAGTCTTGACGTTGATTAATTATAACTGATGGATCGATGAAAATAAATCTCCTATAAAAAAACTTAAAATTTTAAAATTATCCTTTTAAAATTTATAAAAGCTATTATATTCTCTGAACTGTTCATTTTTTATTACAATATCATCGTATTTTATTAAATTTTTGTTTTATAAAAGTATGAAATCTTTCAATTTTATGAATATGTAATATAAATCCCCTGGACAAAATCTAGCTTCGCCTGGACAAAATCCCCAATTCTTGAAGATCATTGACGCCCAATTCGTCAAGCTTTTGTGCGCCAGCCAAATACTGCTGGGCGAAACATATAAGGTTTCATTCAGCGATTGACATGCTGCAATCTCCTGAGCTTTTCTTGCATTTTGGCTACCATTTGTCTGATGTAGCCTTCTTGATCCAGCATGTATCTGTTTCTTTCGGCTACCGGCAGACTAGTGAACTTCAAGAGAATGCGTTCCGCTTCATCCCGCGCTGGTGGCCAAACTATCGGCTGATTCTCAAAAGGGCTCAAGACGACAAGGCAAACGTCTTGGCCAGATAGCAAATTAACTTAGTTGTTCGCACTTCTTCACCAGGTCGTTCGTTATTCTTTTACAAGCGGCCTTTCTCTTGCCGTACTCCTCAATAAAGGCCAACCTTAGTTTCGCCTTCGGCATTGTTGCAGAGGAGAGGATGGTTTGAAGTTGAAGGAGAAGCATGGGTTTATATATAGCTGCAAAAGCACACTTGCAATGGCTGCAGATAGTACTTCCTCTATAAGGAGAGAGAAGCAATATCCTCTGGTCTTATATCTTTTCCTTTCACTCAAGTAGAAAATGTGAGAGCAAATCCTTGACCTGGCATCGTCTTGTCTTTTATTTATCATTAAGACCATGAAATTTACCGCTTTAATTATTTCTATTCTAAAATTTACCGCATTTATCGAAATCAGTTAAAAATACAGATAACTTTACTAAAATATATTTCTTGCGGAAAAGGAACCAAACTGTTTTCGAGTAGCCCATGGTAGTTTTTCTGCTTTCGTGACTGATTGCAATGGCCCAATATAGAAATTGTTTTTTCTTTCGGTGTGTATATATATATATATTGGTAAAAATATGCATCAAGTCTCGGTTACTTACCAAATATTGAGCTTATATACCAAAAGACTATACATTTTCCAATGGATAATTGTAACAGCAACACTAGCAAGTCGGTGAATTCCAATTTCCTTTCGTTTCTTTTCACAATTTTCCGTTTGCGGCAACTTGAAAATACGAGAACTTAATTAATTGGTTGAATCACCTTTTACCATGCTACGTAATCAATCTTAGGTTCCATTCATCTCCTCATCTTCGTAATGTATAAAAAATGATAAGTTTTAGACCGAGACATTCTCACCAGTCTGGATCAATTTGTTAAAAATTTTGTCTTAGAATGAATAACTGTGTACCAAGGTAGTTACTTTAAATTCAAGAGACATAATAGACTTTCAAATATAGATTAAGGAAGATAAAAATAAAGCTTTTTTAATTATGTCATTAACTAATTTTACTAATATAATAGAGAATGAGAGAATAATATTTATAATGATTGTAACTTTCAAAATATAATTGTTAAAATTCATAAAAAGTTAAATATTTTGAGAAAAAAAATTGGTCAAAAAGTTATATATTTTGAAACGAAAAGAATAAAATATATAGAGAGAAAATTGATAAATAAAATATATCATTATAGTAGATAAACTGAAAGATAGCGAAGATTAAACAATTTGCACAAGTCCTCCAATTTCCCCTGAACGGATCTATTTAATTTTGTGAAGCAGAAAAAAAAAATTGTTAGATATAGAGAAATACGAACTCACAGGAGAAAATGTTATTGATCAAGGTCAAGGAGGAATCAGTTATTTCTTACGTTATGAAGGCCATGCGTTTTGAGGCCCGGTTTGAAGTCCATATCCATTGGCTGCAAACCCATTTATAGGTAGGTAGACGAGGTTGGATCGTCAACACAGCAAAGCAGGTGTACTTTCAATTTTGGGTCAGACCTAACCTAGCCTAATCATAGAGTGCTTGACTCCACCCATCAAGGGTTTAAAATAAGATCAAGTTTTAGGTTTTAGGTATTGAGACAATATATAAACTTTGAAATTTTTTTTAAGGTTAGACCTAACTTGGCCTAGTCATAGTGCGCTTGATTCCACCCAATAAGGGTTTATAGTAAGATCAAACCAGAGTAGAAGATGGAAGAGGAAGAGGGCATAATTCGTAGAATTATATTACTTGGCCTATTTAATCTTGCGGTCCTCGAGTCCAAGCAAAAAAAGGGTTTGAGGTTATTCAAGGTACAGAGTCTACATAGGCTATTTTGAGATGAAGATAGTCTGCATTAGGGACCAAGTGGAACCAAATGACTTTGTTTCTTGCAAAAATACAACGGGATGCGAAAGAATTTCCAAGTAGGAGAATGGAAGTGTTGCAACATTTTCGGAAATTTTGAACTTGTAATTAATTCTCAAGTATTATTACGGAAGTCTTCCGATCGTATTATCGGTATCTCCTAAGTAGCAGAGAGCTTGAATGCAGAAACCAAACGTAAAGAAATCATCATATTAAGGACGCAAACATTGGATTCTTGATGAACATGCTTTACCAGATGTAAAATTTTATGATATGTGTAGACAATATTTCCAGGCAGTTCTGGTTTTGCTAATACATTTCATAAGCATCTGACAAGACCGAGAGCTTGATTTTTGAGAGGCAATGTTGGTAACTTAGGAGTTTCCAGGTACCTTTTAGGATGAAGTAGTACGACTAGGTTATCACAAAACGTGATAGAACTCCAATATATGTTCATAGGACTTCTAGGTTTTAACTCAAGTAAGCACTAACTCAAAAATCAACATGTAATACCAAGAAAAAATAAGCAATCACCGAGACATGAAGGAGGCGCAACACCAAGTTTTTTCCCTAAGTTATAGTTATAGGTAAGTTTCCAGAGAGATGTATTTGCCGTTTGGCTGTAAGAATTAGCTGATCAAACAAAAATTGCAGACAGAGATGACACCTCGTACTGAATCCCTTCATATTGGTTAGAAGTCCATTAAGTAGACTTCTTGGGCAATGGTATAACGTGCAAACAAAATCGAACAAGACAGAGATATACAGTACCATGTGACCCTCAAGAAACACATTACTTGAGTGACCTGATTTCAAAAATGTAAAGTGAAAAATGAGAGAAAGACTCGGTAGAGATCAATTTGTTTTGGAATTTAATAACTAACGTTCAACAGGAATACTTTTACAGCAAAACATGTGTTATAGTCTTAATTGGGTATCCCCAGACGAAGTTAACGTATGTGAAGTAAGCCACAAAACATGTGTTTGCACATCCACTCCGGATAGACAGAAACAGATGACATGACAATTACTATATTGTTTCAAAATGCTACTCCCTCAATTTCAAAATATAAGGCCGTCTGGACTTCTTTTCATAGATTAAAAAGGAAAAAAAAAGTATTTTTCTTGTTATTTTCTTAACTAATTCTATTAATATAATAAAAAATAAAAGAATCGTATTAATAGAAATGATAACATTAGAAAATAATCCATAAAATTTGCAACAGTTTAAATGTTTTTTAGAAGAGATAAAATGATAAAAAATGAGTTATATTTTGAAACAAGTATTAGAAGATTCTTTCATGGATAAGCACGGCAATGTATATAGAGAAAATGACTAATATCTTAACAACTTCTTCAGTACCATGTCTCCTCTGAAGATAGTTGAGGATGTTTCTGAAATAAAGACAGAAGAAAGGTCAAATAAATTTATTTTCTTCCAAAGATGAAGTAAGAGGATTAATGAAAAATGAAAAAGCTAACAAGTGTTCAGTATTAGTTGCACTCCCCCAAGCCAAAGTTTGCTGAAGAAATAACCTTCCTTTTCCTGGAAAAAGCAGAAGAATTAACAAATAGCAATCTTTGGCGATGTTTGTAAACTGATTATATATATGTCAATTTCATTCTAGTTAGGACTTCCAAATAAACTAGTGTTCAAGAGGATAATGTCACAACTTTGAGAGATGAGAAACTGGAAGTCATTTAGTTGTCAGATGAAGAATATAAGAATTAGCAGCTTAGACATATAACATTTAGACCAACGAAGAATCTATTTGATCAGATCAAATTGGGACATGTCTGATTAAAGCAAGCTTATTGGAATCATTTCTAGATTCAAATATGAGTAGTTAAAAAATCCTAATGGACACAAGCATTTGGAAGCATAAGATGGATACAAGCCTTTATTAAAACGATTAGGACATTGATGAAGCCTAGGAATTTGACAGGAAAGAGTGCTTAACCTTTGTGTACAGTTTCTTCAGTTTTACATATTCATGGTCGATTTAGCAACGGATCCAACTTACTCTAAATACAAACTTCCCAAATATGAATAATATATAGTGAAGTTATTCACTATGCACATGCGCAGGACAAGCAGATTACACACAAAAGGGTCGAGCAAGGAAGGGAGGAAGGGGGGAAGGCATAGAACTGAAATGAATTTGTTTATCATATCATATAATTAATCTATTAAACAAAAACAACAAAACGATTCCCTCCTAATTATTTTACTCGAACTTTTATGATACAAATAGATCGTAGAGTACATATGCATTAATTAGAGGACGAAATTCTTAATAAACTAGGATCTACCTATCTTTGTTTATTGCAAGTTTTCAAGTGGAGAATAATATTTAAGGAGGAAAAGCTAAATTCTGGATAGAGAAGGATAAAATTTTACGTAGATTTCATAAACAAAGTAGTATTATTGAAGAAGTTGCTCTAGACATTGGTTATGGAGTTAGTCTGAAAAGCTACACCCATCAACAACATCACTAATCAAGAAACACAAACAAATTCCACAAAACAGCCAGAAACTAAAGGAGAATTTTCACAAATCCAGAATCAAGGTTGAACTTTAGTCACCAAATTGAAGAAGAAAAAAGAACTAAATGTACAAAGGATGATGGTTATGGTTAACGATCCATAGATTTCCTAACCTCTCTGACCTAATACTGTGATCGGCCAGTGGAATTTCCGTTCCATCCTCCTTCCATGGGCAGCTGACCGTTTGCCATGTTTAGCGGCAGATTGAAGAAGGGAAGCCCTAAAGATGGATCAGGAAATGGGTTATTAGCCCCACCAGCTCCTCCTCCTCCACTGCTATCGCCACCTCCAGACGGTTGTGACACCGGTGGGTTCATCTGAAGAGGCTCATCGTCATCCAAGGGAAGTCTTTCGTATGCCACGTTAGTGAATGAAGCTGCGATGACAATTACAGGCCCTGAGGCAATCAGAGCTCCCACAACATTCCCTCCGACAACTTGCCCTTGTCCACCAGCCAAATATATGGTCAAACTGGTTGCGCCAGGTGGAGCTGGTGGTGGCAAGAAGGAGCCAGATAAAGATAATATTTCAAACCTTCCATGTAGAGTCACAACCGAGCCTGCTGCGGCCGGCTGCCTCAAGCTCACATTATTGACCGTCCCGGTCCCGCTCAGTATGCAAATACCTTTCTGCCTCTTTCTTGCGTAGGTTGCGACCGACTCAAACACATCGCAGCCGCTGCTGACCTCTAAAATATGCGCTCGGAGCGTGTTGGCGCTCTCTCTGGTGATTATGACCGGTGGCTTAGGCTTGTTCTTGGAGCCCGGCGGTCGACCTCTTGGCCGACGAGCCACTACATCGCCTGAACCTGTGTTTGATGTTCCCAAATCAAGACCCTGATGGGAGTTCTCATCGTTTCCACCAGAAAACAGGTTTCTGTTGCTTTCATCTTCAGAGTCGGGTGGTCTCTGAAGCTGTAAGTCAGGCCTCTGAAGCTGAGTAACAAAACGAGAAGCTGAGCCCAAGTCTAAACCTGCCATACACAAGAAGAGCAAAAGAGAACAGGAATCGGGAGTAAAATAAACTATGATTAATGAGCCCAAGTCTAAAATTAAGCCATTTTTTATGGTTATTAAAGAAATGAAAGCACAAGATTTCAAACCCTAGAGCGAATAGAAAACCAAGGGAATCGAGTAGAGAGAGAGGGAAAGGATGAGGGAAGAGGAGAGAGAGAGAGAGTGGCAAATGCAGCCATTGTCACGACCAAAAGTATGCATACAATCATATTATTAAATAATGTTGCATATTTTAAGGGAATATTGTTGTTTATAATGAATGCTGCTTTTAAAACAAAGAAAAATATTAGAATATCGAATGAAGAAAATTACTAGGCCATACCATGCAATAAGGTTCCAACTACGCATGCTCACATGTGAAAGAGAATATTATCGTATTCTTTGAAATTATTACATTATTGTTAGCGTGACTTTATTCGAACTACAAGAGTTATAATTTTTTAATCAGTAGACTCTTCAATGTATATAGAGAAACGCTTGAGAACATTACAATACATATACATATAAACTTCACGTTATCTACAAGAGTACTTTAATTTAATGAAATTTGTTAGAATACTTATAACTATTGATATAATCAGTATCAACATCATCTGTTAGGTATATACAATGACAGAGAGCCCATATTAAACTAATTTTCCCCTTCAAAAATGTTCTAATGAGCCTTCTCCACCTGGTTATACCTTGCTTTTCAAAGCTCCAATATGTTGCAGAGGTTCATACGAGGGTCTTGGGGAATAAGATTGAGTTCCAGTTATGATTTGGAAAGAATAGTTACTTGAATTCACGTACAATAGGGTACACTTTTAATATTCGAATGGTTGTGCTCAATTACAAGAAAGATTTCAATTAATACATTTGTTACATCGCGCTTAATAAAAATGTTGAGGCAATTGAAAGCTGTGAATGGAAAGTATATCTCGTACATGAGTGTGTTGTTTCAAAGAAGAAGAATACCATTCTTGATCAGTGGTAAATATTGGTACGATGTTCAAAATTTATTTGTATATTATCTGGTTCTACAGAAGGAGAGGACATCATTGCAGGTAACACGAGAATAATTTGTTTCAGTCAAAGTATGAATTGGTTATTATAACTATCCACTGTATGTTGGATTTGGGAAATCTTTATCTACTTTTTCTTCTTTTGTGCAACCTGAATTAATTTATTCTTTACCCTAACTGGATCCTGCGCAAATGCCCAAGATGAAAATTTAAAATAACTAATTTCTTTCAAGAACCAAACTAATGCTTTTTGTGTCCTTGCATATAGCTCTGGGACAACTTGAGATGATTTCTAGATTTTTGCAAAAATTAGTGCAAGCTGAGAAAAGTGATGAGTGTAATTATAAGGTTATTATTAATTAGATGCTCTTTGAGAGGCACAAGATACTACTAGCGATAGTTGCTTGTATTTGTTGAAGATCCCGCTAGAAATTCCATCTCATTCATATATCTATCTTCTTGGGAAAAGAAATTACATTCTTATTTCTTTATACGCATATAATCAACATGCCATTCATTTTACTGTCATCTATCGTCAATCAAACATAATGATATGAATGGAATTCAAGATTTTCAATTTCATAAAGCGCACTTTAATCAATTGAATTATTATTTTGGAGCATGTTATATCATATATATGAATTTAATTCCAGCTTTTGGGTAGTTGAGATATGAAAAAATTTAATTTCACCTTCTAGGTGTTCAATTTTTTTAGCTGGTCTTTTATATCTAAATGGATTGACTGTAATCTGAGGCCTTTTATAGAGGATTCTGAGCATTGGAATTTAGATTTTCGACGAACATCTTACTCTCTTTGGGGATGGAGAAATGGCTTTCTATATGGAGATGATGGTGTTCTTCCTCCACTTTCTATCCAAATTGTCGATATATTTAATAGGTTTAGTAACTTTGTGTCTATTTCTATTTTTTTGGCATTCCGTGATGTAATTTGATTTTGTATATATACTGACTGTTTTTAGAGCTATAAGATCCAGGTTTTAAACCAAAAAAAAATCGCAACTTATAATCAAAATCATGCAGACTATTAGCACTGTATTAGTGATAAGTTTTCTGTTATTGTATTCTAATAATGCACAAGAACAACTAAAGGTCATTGTATATGTAAAAATTTGTGAACTTGACATGGTAAAATCAAGAATGAGGTAATTTGATTTGAAATTTTACCGATGAGGTCTTACAGCTTAACTAGGCTTGTGCCCTCAGAATTGTATTCAATCACATGCATGATACCTTGAATTTTTTGTGATTATATGTGTTGAATAAATAATTAAAATCTATCAATCGGAAGCTGTATTGATTATTTACAAAATAATGAGTAAAGTAGATGAGATAAATTATTAAAAAGAAAGAACAAAAAGGAACTTTTAAAAGAATTATACTATTTTAATATTTCAGTTGCGTTCTTCCGTCTTATCAGTTCCCCAAAAGGACATGATAAACGTAAGTGGATTCTCCAACAAATGCCTTCAAACGGTGCACGCATCTTCATTTCCAAACGCCCCAGAAATTACATAATTTATGTAATTTTTTTCTAAAATTATCAACTGTAAAATTATTTAAGAGATGCTATTGGTTTAACATTTTTAGTTATTCTTATTATATATTGAAAATATTTCTAAAGATTTAGCATCTTCTCGACACAGCCTATACAACTGCTCCAAGACCTGGGAATTAACACAGTTTTGGCTAGGTTCATTTGAATTACATCTCTTCTAATAGAATATATGATTGAATTTTATTTTTTTCTTATAAAAAATTTATTTTTACGAAATTTAAAATAAAAATTTTCCCAACCAAACACAATTCTTTCTATTCCCCTACCTCTTCAGTTTCTGCACTTTTTTCCTTTTTCTTTCTTCTCCTATGATCCTTCCCATTCAAAAGATTCGTTTTCACATATTTGAGACACAAGTGAAAATATGATATGGGTTAGTTCTTAATTTGTCACCACTAGGACGTAATAAGACAAGTAAATAAAAGTAAATCAGTCTTAAAATATATTTTTTGTAAACTAAAAGTTTCAACTACCTAAAATTTTTTAAAAGAAAACAGTCACCAATTATCTAGACATGATAACTTGTAAGATCTATTTATATTACGACTCTGTACTCTCACATGTTCCGCTACAACCGGCTCTTGGCAGGGAAATCTCTGGTTTTTTTCTCATATGCGTTAAAATTAGAAAAAAAAAACAGCAGTCATGTCAAAACTTAGGAAGAATTTCAATTGTGAATAAGGGCAAGGACAATCTAGGCCTGTACATCCATGAAACCCATACCTAGGGAACTGTGCAACCAAAACTTTAGCTAACTTCCACAAGAAATAGAAGTAGAGACAAGGATCAATTCCAAGAACATCATCCTATCATCAACTCATGACCGCGTCTGTCTTTCATCTTCCCAGTGGGAATGGGAGAATCACGTGCCACGTCCAAGTCAAATGCAGGCGAACTTACCTTATGCTTGGCATCAAGAATTGGTCCAACTTTTCAAAAGATGCCAGCAAGACCACTCTCTACATATCATTAATCTCTCGAGAGGACTAAACAGGGCCTTTTGTCTAAAATTTTTGTCTTATATTTTTTAATAGATTAAATTATTTGTAAATAAATTAGTTATATTTATTTTTAAACTTCTATTTTACCTTTTTTGTATATAAACATTTTTTAAATAATCACATCTATTAAATTTTGAATATCATTTTAATAAAGAAAGTCATACTGTAAGTATAAGTCATTATTTTCAATGACATTCCCTCTATTCTTTAACGCCGTCCAAATTATGCAAAACCAAAAATCGAACCAAATACCTCAAACACAAGTAAACTTATAATAATAAAGTAATTTTTTCTCAACTTTCAAACCATCCTTCTAAGTCATGATTGGACAAAATTATCCTTAAAAATTATGGCATGTACCTCTAATGGGACTCTCCTTACCCCATTTGGTTGCAACATTTATAATTTGGTAGTTACTCAAAAATAATGTATGTACAAAAAAAATAAAAATTTTTAATTAAGGAGAGAAAAGTAAAAATAATTTACAAGCAAAGATGAGATCTCTTAGTTGTAAAAAAAAGATTTAAAGTGAAAACATTTAATTTAGTTTGATGATAAAACCCTATTCAAATATACCCTAAAATTGCTTTAATTTTACATTTACCTGATATATAATTCAAGGACAAAAAAGGAAACATAAGATGATTTGAATCTCAAGCATTCCTTTTCATTTTTCTAGAGCGTTAAAGTTCATGTTAAACGAAAATTTATATGTAGTTAACTTTTAAATAGCGTAATCTTGTAAGATTTTTAAACCGTAGGTTTAGTTATAAACATTATGCTAAATTGTACAATTTTCCTCCTTCTTATTTTATTCTTTTTAACTTGTTTATAGAATTGCTTTGCTATCGCAATGATTTAAGGAGCGCTTAGTCATTAATCAGACAATTAAACTATAAATTTCCAGCGCAAAAAGTTACTAACTAGTATATTAATCAAAAGGCTGCTATTTCTTTTAGACATCATGTCAGATCATGTGATATGTCCCATTTGATCACATGAACAAGAGTATCATTTCACACCTTTGGTTACTAATAAGCACAGATGTCTGCAGCTTTTCCATAAAAATTCTTGTCGGAAAATGGGAGTGTTTTGGAAGAGAGTACATATATATATTCACACAATATCCATTGCTCTCTCAAAATTTTAACCCCTTACTATATTAAAAGTAATCCATAATATTATAACGAGGTAAATTTGCTAGGAACCTTTAATTTTCCCCTAATTAGTTAAGGTTTTTTCTTAATTACTTGTATTGGTTTGAGTTGAAGGAAAAGGTAATAACTCTTTTTCTTGTTATGTAAAAGATTAAGTCGGGATAAATTCTATTATAGCTATTCCAATTAAAGGAAGCAAATGACTTTAGAATATTTTATTCGTATAGTATCAATATCAACACACTTGTAAATCAAGTCTTGACTTCATGAAAATAAACACTGTGAACGAACTACTACTGTTATCATACACCCATAAAGCGACGAAAGGTTGTTGAAGTCTTTAGGAGTGAACCAGCATGTTGGAGGTGAAGAACACGGGCAATGTCATCATAAGGGCAACAAGGAATACAAAATTGTTATTCTGAAGAAGAAGCAGAAGCAGAAGCAGAAGCAGAAGCGTGGTTGTTCTCAAGGTTGAGTTTACGAACGAAAAATGATCAGAGAGTGGCAGTGTAGTTGGTGTGGTGTGGATAAGCTAAGGAGTCCTTTGCATGAATAGGATGCAGGCAAAGCCATGTCTGCCTACCTCAGCACTGAGCAGCAGTTCCAAAAAAGAGTACCTCCACCCCCCAAAATTTTCGGCAGCAGACCCTATGAGAACAGCCCAGGTGGCGTTGGTAGTCAGGAGAATCCAAGGGGGATAACAAGTGACCACTGACAAAGCCTGATCACTCTTCACTAAAACAAACAAAGAAAAGGTGGGAGAGAGGATCCTCAGACCTGAGTGGTAGTCTCAGTGATAGTCGTAGTGCACTTTGGAACTGAGATAAAATCTAAGTCCAATGAGATCTCTTTTGCTAGCAGATCTAAGCAGTCTAGTCTATTGATAGCATCCTCCTTGTCTACATCATAATTTCTCCATCTGCCATCTTTTTCCTTCCTGCTTTTTTGCCTGTTTGGTGACACACTACATTGTAGTAGTGTAGTAGTAGTAGTTACAATTACCTTTCACTTGGAAGCCGCTCATAACTAGCCTTTGTTCGTTAATAGAAGCTTGGCTTTCTGAAGAAGATAAAAAAAGAAAGGAAGAGAAAATTAACGACGGGCAATATTTATTATTTAATAGTAATAATTGTTTATTTATTACCATAGTGATAGAACAACAACATTGCATCAGTTGTTTTAGAGAGTCAACCTCCTTAATTAATTAGAAGTTTTTTCAAGTATTTCATTGTGGCCAGATGGTAATTATATTTTATTTTTTTTCTTTATTTTATATTAATGGACAAGTCAAACAAGTTAAGATCAGACTTCAAGGATTAAGAAAGAAAAATGTTATGGCCCTTCAACACATCTTCTTCTACTTGTGCAAAGACTTCATATTAACTGTTCATACATGGTTGAAAAATGTTGCTGCCCACTATCTCTTAAATTATTGCTTGCAAAAGAGGAAAATGGAGGGAAAAAATTATGAAACTTAGAGGCACAATTAAAAATACACACGTGTCACTCTCGCTCTCGCGTAATATTTTACATTAAGAAAATATTTTACAATATTCCAAATCTCTTCCATAAGTAACGCTCTATGCCATACATTTCCAAAGCAAAAAATGCATCTATCTATATATGAAACTAATGTCCGACGATGAAGTCTGCAGTGTGCATAAGCTGATGATCTAAAGAAAGGAGGAGGAGAAGGAGGCGAAATCAAAGCAAAATGACCATCTTTTTCCTGCTCCCTAAGCGTGAAGTTCTCCAAATGACTTAGGGGAGTTTTTGTCGTCTTTAGGCATTAATTAATTAACAAAACTTTCTTGATAATCTCAACAATAGCGTCACTATCGGCAAATCAGTCTCCGTCCGCGGACACCAAAGAAACCTATTAACTCCCCCCCTAATACGTGCTTAAATCCGAGGTCCCCACCATGTTTGCTACCTAAACATTTTTCCTTAATTTTTTAATCTTTTCTTTATTTCGAAATTGGCCCATTGGATTTAAGATTAGATATATTGGTTCCACCAAACTCTTAGGCTGATTTCAAGCAAGTAGGGTTGTTCACAATTCGGATTAAACTGAAAATCCGAATCGAACCGAACCGAATTTTTCGGTTCGGTTCGGTTTTTATAGTTTTTTGGTTCGGTTCGGTTCAGTTTTTAAATTTTTAAAAAAATCGGTTCGGTTTTCGGTTTAGGTGATCAAATCGAAAATCGAAACTGAAAATCAAATTTAAAAAAATAAAGAACGCATTATGGTAATGCGTTCTTGTATTTTTTAAAAAAATAATATAAGAACGCATTATGGTAATGCGTTCTTGTATTATTTTTTTAAAAAAATACAAGAACGCATTACCATAATGCGTTCTTTGTATTTTTTTTCACAATTTCGGTTTTTCGGTTCGGTTTTCGGTTTTACCCTAAACCGTACCGAAAAACCGAATAGTAAAATCGAAAAAATTACTGTTTGATTTGGTTTTCAAAAAAATTAAAAAAACCGAATCGAAAACTAAATAGTAAAACCGAAAACCGAACCGTAATCCGTTTGAACACCCCTACAAGCAAGTCCAAGGTTCTTTCTATGCGAAAGCAATGATAACAAACAGCTGGCGGTGGACCCTGAGCTTTGCATAAGCAATTAATTCTTTTTAAAAAATTAAAAATTAATTAACTAATCTTTTTTAAATATCGAGACTTTAATCCTCTACCCCCATCCGCTAATTAACTTCAAATTGTATATTTCAGAAAAAATTTAGAACCGCTTATTTAAGTACTTTATAACCGGAATTTTTTTCGAGTTTGAAAATGAGATAAGATGTGGAGAACAAAGAATCCGAGCAAAGTTGGAATATATTTTTCAGAATATAATTTTAACATAAAAAGAAGAAAATAGAAAGGGTAGAGAGTGATTTGCATTTATTTTTTTTAATAATACGTAGCGTTGAGGATAATATTTTATAGTTAAAAATAATTGGTTGAGAAGGATTGATATGATTGGATAGCATAGAACTCAGTATGATTCTCCCAACAATCATTTGTTGATGAGCACTTATTAAAGGCTTTACCTTAACTATGTTTTGTTCATTATTGTGATTTTGAATTCTTAAGTTTTTAACTTAAGTTGGATCTTCCGACAATGGGAGTAAATTTTTAGTATCTTAATATATATTAGTTGCTCCGATCAAGAGTACTACTAAATTAGCACCAAATCCAAAATTATATAATTATATTATAATATCAGATTAAATAACAGAAAAAACCATTCCTTAAACTTTTCGCATTATAGGCTTTCTCGATCAAAAATTGTAAACAAAGGGCATATTTAAACATTTAATGTTCAGTCAAATGCTAAAAACAGCATAGCGTCTTAAAAGAAGTTGAGAAAAGGAAATCAATTTGAAGGGTTTGAGATATTATTGATTATTACCGCGCTAATTTAAGCACGAGGATTACTATTTTTTTTATAAAAAAAAAACTTTATCACATTTTTTGGTTTAGAAATGACAGCTCCCTTTTTCTATATAGCTTTCTTTATTCATTGCTAGATTTTTCGAGCATGCAAACCTTTTAGAAAGCTTTTAGGTTAATAGCTTCTCGCGTCTAATTTCTTGTGATGAAATTACAACTGCCTAAGCAGTCAAATTGTCCTCCTCCTTTTTCATATGATGAAATGAGAAAAAATATCAACTTTGCATCTGCACATCTCTTAGATGTTCTCAACAAATTCTAAGCTCTAATCCGAGAACAAAGTTGTGACTTGGAGATTACTTAAAGGAGAACAGTTTTCCTTTTCCTTTTTCCTTTTTTTTTTAAAAATAAGGTTCGTAAATTAGCCAAGAAGAAACCATATCTCCAGCTTCTTTTCATTCAGTCTATCTTGCTAGTACTGATTTTTCTGTCTATTAAAAATGGAGAACATTGTGACAAAATTGTAACTCTTTTTTTCTTAAAAAAAAATAATTGGTTAGAAACACCGCTTACGAAGTAATTGGATGTGGGTTTTGATTCTCAGCTCCATCCTCAGAGAACATCGAAATGACTTTTATTGACTATGATAATCTCACACTAGTAATTTACAAGTTCAAGATTCTCTTGAAGATAATTTTTTTTAAAAAAAAAAACTGTTTCCCTTCTCAGCTTCACCAAGAATATCCAACTAATGGGCCGAATGAAAATCTTTCTTCCGCCTTTGCATCTTTTCATTTGAAAAGATAAATTTGAGATCGATTTACAATTCACATTCTTTTGACAGTGCATGTTGCTCTCAAAGCCTGCGGTCGTAATTCGCTCTTGGACTCCAGTAGACTAAAGTATGTTACTAAAGCCCAAAATCTTAACTGATGATATTTCAAGTGAGCTAGTTGTTCAGCCCAAGAGGATTCTGACCTCCAAAACTCGAAACCCAACACATATGCTAGGGAGCAGCATGTTACCTCTTCCCTGAGCCCATGACCTAACAATAGCCCTTTTGAGATGTAGAGAAAATGAAAAGATACAACTCCATGGAAATATCCATCTTCTGAGAGCCTTTTCTTTCAACTTTAAGAAGATATTTGAATTTCATATTTAAAATTTTTAGTTTGATTTCAAAATAAAATTCTATTCAAGTTAAACTATTAATTCAACCACGCAAATCTTCTATCTTTGTGTCTAAAGAGTACTAGCATGGGAATTGAAGCAATTCTACTCCTTAATCATTCAAGATTATCCAAGAACACAGATATGTAGCCAGATGTTTCGCAGTCCAAACAATAATGTCAATGTACTTTCAGGCTTGATTAATAGGTGTACTGTTTTTATTGAAGTTTTACATTATCATAAAAATTAATTTCTTATAAAACTTGGACAGTTTTAAAGCAGAATTAAATTCAAAATCAATCTTTCACAACTCTGATAAATTTTACTTTCTAGTCAAGGAAACAACCATATTGAAATATGAACTCCAGACACAGAATTGCTGAGTTATATTCTGCGTGTATCTTTCAAAGAGAGGATCCATGGTTGAGCTTCCAAAGTGCGTAGCCAGCAACGGCTCCATAAAAGCTCTTACACAACCTGCAACAAATTTTGCACCCTCATATTTATCAAACACGCCATGTTCTTCATTTTTACTATCATTTGCCACCCAATTGATCTCAAAAACTTCTAGCCTGCAGATCTTGAAGGATCCTTCACCACGAACTACAGCCTTCACCTCTTCCTTATACGGAAAATATAAAGGGAGGTTGAAGGAATCGATATCGGCCTCATTCACAAGCCCCTTAATCATGTGCAATGAGTATATTAATCAATAAGTAATCATCTCGTGTAACATTCTTATATAATTGGCAGATTAGATGATGGTTAAAGCAAATTCAAGCAACTAAGATCAGATAATGAACCTCTGCCGCAAGATCAAGAAGTGATTTTTGGATCATTGTGATATGCAAAATATCATCTCTGACAGCATGATCTGCTACATCTCTACACACAATAGTGAATACCATTCCCCAGCCGGGCATTATTTCCTCAGCACGCGAGCTTAAGAAAGTCGAAAAGTCCTTCTGAAATTGCTTGTAATATGCTTCAATGACATCGGGAGGACTCGTCCTGGTTATGTATATATTCCCTTTATTATTCTCCAGGCTTTCAGGAATCTGGAAAATTTTAATCAGCACTTTACGTTACTAAAATGTTTACAGTCTCAGCATGCTTTGGTCATGAATATATGTGATCGAGGAAGATCGGGACTTCAACTATTATAGTTGAAAAGATCTATCACACTTGAATATGTTTTCAATTCTCTGAGGTACAAGAATGGCCTGCCATCCCTGTTATGTCAGCAACTATCTGGAAGTTGTAATGGTCCTCAATACCAGCATGTTCCTAAGCTGGACTGGTGAAGGGGGAAAGTAATTAACAGAGCAGCAGATAAAGGCTCTGTGAGAAGGAACATATGTTCACACTGAAAAGATGATCTGAACACTATTTCCAGAAGCGATAAACTTTTAGCAAATGAAGCTGAATTCATGGATGCTAACATGCAAGATTTTAGAGGCCATGGAATTTATATGCTATTACAAGGATTCAGTTTATGTACGGCCGCAAAAGATTATTAATCAACAGGATAATGCTGCAAAAATTTCTTGTTCCTAATCTTCTGAAGCTGTAAAATTATGCTACACACAACTTTGTGAATTCCTTGTATCTTACAAAAAGAGAATAAACCAGGGAAGAAAGAGAAAAGGCCAACTTTATAATGTTGTTGCTCTTTACACAAAACTCCTCCTCCAGCGAAATTTTTTCAGAGTGAGGCCAGGGGATATGGCCCAGAAGACATCAAGGAGAGCATTTTCACAAGCGAAGACATAGAAGTCAAAAGCCACATTAAACACTTCTTGAGAACAACCAGGTTTAACAATCTTCTTCACCTATGAGAAAAGAGTGCAGCTAACTCAATGAGAATCTACAAGAAACCAATATTTACAGATCTCATAAGCACTAGATAGTAACCGTGTCTGTGTATACAAAGCACACAATTGAAAGACAAGAAAATCCAATTATCTTTGATACCTAGGATCTTCACGATTCACAAGCCAACTGATCAACTTCAGTAATCTGTATTAGCACGACTAAACTCTTCTAGTATGCAAAGGGAGATCCAGTTCAATTATAAGGCTTAATATGATGTTTGAGCCTCTTGAAGATGAGCCAGAAACCTTGATGATATGAACAACCATTCTCTTGTCAGCTAGAAGTGGAAGTTTCCACCTTTGATATAGTACTAATTAGTTCAAAACAAGAGCCAAGAGGCCCAATTCCAGCACAAGGGGCTGGAAAAGCAACGAATGTATGTGAAACTTAGATGGAAAAGCTATTGTCTGCAAATAGACTGATTGATAGCCTAGGCCTTTTGAGATGTTAATTCTTCCCTGCCCTGTCTATTAAACCCAAGACAACCTAATAACTACGGAAAGTCACAACACTAGGAACATTCTGAAGCACCATGACCAGCTTCAACATATTCAAGAGGAAGGTTAACAGATTTGCAGACAAAGATACCATGTCAAGATAAAACTGAAACTCCTTTATGTTGTCAGTGTAATCCTGATCATGAAATGACAAACGAGCTTCCCCATATTGGATTTTATCGTTCAAGTAGAAGTCATCTTTCCAGACCTTCTCGTCAATAGTATTCTGTGCACTGCTTGAACCAAAAAAGGAGGAACAAAAGAAACAATTAACGTCTAAAGAATTAAAGTGACATCAAAGAAAAAGAAGCCAAGATACTGTAGCCGCTGACATATGTCATTGTGTGGCAAGAAAAAATATACCTTAACAACTGGATTTTGCAGTGTTAAGATTAACTGCAAGAACGTATAGCTTAACACTTATAACCAAAATATTGATGCACTTTTTTGCATAAAAGATCAGGACTTGCTCTCCCAGTTATTCGATATCAGAAAGGAATCTGACCTGTGCGCTGAACGTTCAATACAGATAGGATAAGCATCCAACTTTTCCATTGATGTTCACAAACTCGAAACACCAATGCCCTGGAGTGCAAATGGAGATGCCCACCCAGAACTCAATTCCTTAGAACAGCAGTTGCCTGACCATGACCAAAAACAAACCACAGTAATTGTTCCTCCGCAATACTAGAGATATATAGAAAACATAAAATCTACAAATTTGAAAAGTACCAGAAAATTTATTCTCCAGATGCTAAGACAAGAATAGAATTAACCATATTATTTTACTTCTTAGCGTTGTATTCAGAAGATTCTACAAGTTTCCATATTTGATTAAAAAAAGTGACCTTTTGGAAGCTCTGAATTTCAAGAAGTTTTTGAGTGAATCTCGGAACTCATGGGAAGAGCTTTATAGGCTTTCTGCAATTTAGCTTCATAAACCAGGGATACTTCTTTTGAGCCAGAAGAACTTCGCTTTTCCTTTATGTACCAGTATGCATACACATTTTCTAGTACGAGTATGAATACTATAAGAAGGCAAATAGAGAAACAAAAGTCACCTAGCTGGACGCTCAGGCCAGAGTGCTGCCACGACGACGACGACGACGACGACGGCCTAATGGACCGGCGGAGAAAATAATTTACCTGCAAATTGTTTACAGGGCGTTTTAAAGGTCTTGTCTTCTCGTTGGGGTTGGGTACACTCAACGCATAACGCAATTATAGTGATGCGCAATTTCTACTTTGATGCATTTTTTGTGATGAACGCCCCAGCACATGCGTTCAGCTTCTCCGCATAAACAGCATCTGGAGTTTTGTATAAAAACAGCGCAGGGTCAGTCAATTGGATGTATCTTTATATTTTAAATTTGTAGACGAACAAAGTTTTGTGGGATTTGGACGTACTTTAATTATTGGATTTTGGAGTTTTATGGTATTTGAGTTTGTATTTATTTGTATTGTTTATTTAATATCATTTTTTTTGGTAGCAATTTTGACTTAAAAATTTAATTTGACTTACCAAGATTTTTTCCCCTTTTTCAGCTTTTATCGTAAAGTGGTTAACTTCTTATTAAGCAAAAAAGCAAGAAATTGTAAGTTTAATTTATATCTCACTCTTCCAGTATGTTAAAAGAAATAATAGTAAGTTACGAACTATAGACAAAAGAATGCAATAATCAACGGAAAATAAACGATCTGCGGCAGTATACAACCAGAAAAAGAAGCCAAAAATGTGCAGGCTCTTCAAAAGACGTGGTATTTTTCACCAATAATCGCCACAAGAGCATGAACCATCTACAAAATGGTGAAACCGATTCCTATCCCTCACAACAATCTTGCGTCCTGTGATTTTACAGATGAGTTTAGCAACAGTATGACAATCAAGACATATTCTTAGGTTCTTGACAACTTTGATAGTTGTTCCTGGCCTGGTACTGATAAGTCCGAAAGCAATTGCAAGCTTTTCGCTATGAACTTCAAGTGATCGCTCTTTCTCAGTGTCTTCAATATCATGCAGTACTGTGTCGGTCATAGGAGAATAACCGTGAGCTTTCAGCCATCCATTCATCTCCTCTAGCATCTCGTAGATTTGTTCCCTCATTGGGTGTTTCAAATCACCAGCAAGAAATTCATGTACCTTGTTGTTTACTTCAATTGAGCTACATCCTGGTTCCTTTTGAACCCCAGTTTCCTTCATCATTGCCCTCACTTTTGCCACACCGTCCCAATTGCCAGTAGCAGCATATATATTTGAAAGAAGAACAAAAGTTCCAGAATTTGCAAGATCATGCTCAACAAGAAATTTTATAATTTCCTCTGCCAAACTGATTTTCCCGTGAAGTCTACAAGCACCAAGTAATGTTCCCCATAAAACAGGATCACTATTGATGCTCATGTTTTTAACAAGCTCATATGCCTCTTCCAAATGCCCTGCTCGACCAAGAAGGTTTACCATACATCCATAGTGCTCAATCTTTGGTTCAATGCCAAATTCATCTTGCATTGATCTGAAAAAGCCCCATCCTTCTGAAACCAGTCCAGCATGAGCACAGGCATTTAAAATAGCAATGAAGGTTATATCTGTGGGTTGGAGAAACATCCTGCACATATCTTTAAACAGCTCTAGAGCTTCTTGGCTAAGTCCATGCGTTGCATACCCAACAATCATTGAGTTCCATGCAACAACATCCTTAAACTTCATTCTGTCGAACACCATTCTTGCCTCCTCCAAACTTCCACATTTACTATACATGTCAATCAAAGCAGTACCAACAAGGACATTGGTTGAGATTCCATTATTCTGCATGTAGGAATGAACCCACTGGCCTGACTCCAAAGCTCCTAACTGGCCGCATGCAGAGAGGATTGATAGCATGGTCACCTCATTAGGTTTCACTTTTGCTAACAGCATGTGCCTAAAAAGATCTAAAGCTTCATTAGACCTTCCATGCTGCGTATACCCATCAATCATCACATTCCAGCACACAACATCCCTCTCATCCAATTCATTAAACAAAGCCCTAGCCTCATCAACATTCCCATTCTTTGCATACCCAGTAATCATTGCTGTCAAAGAAACCAAAGTTCTTTCAGGCATGGCATCAAACAATTTTCGAGCAGAGATAACATCACAGCCTCTTGCATAGATATCCACAAGGGCTGTTCTTACATATGTATCCAAGTCCAACCCAAGCTTTACTGCTTGACAATGAAGGGCCTTTCCAGACTCAAAAGGACAACCTTTAAGAACAGCTGAGAATGTAAATGCATTAGGCACAACATTTTCACTGAGCATTTGAATGTAGTAAACTAAAGCATCACTATGAAGACCACTAAGGGTGTGGCTATGGATTATAGTAGTGTAAAAGTAAACATTAGGCTTTTCAGTCTGCCTGAAAAGGGTAATTGAACGTTGAAGGTGGCCAAGGGAAGAGTAAGAACGTTGAAGCTTGAAATTCAAAACTGGGTGGTTTTCCACACTATGACGTAAAAGAAAAGCATGTATTTGGAGAAGTTCTCTGATGGTCTTTGATTTGTCAATTAAAAATGCAAGTCTGTCTGTTGGTGGGGGATGATAGTTTTGCTTGTTGGTTGTTCTGGAAGGGGTAACTATCTGTGCAGTGGTGAAAAGGGTAATTGAGGACATCGTTTGTGTCTGCTCCTCCAGAGATTACCTTTCATAAGATTTATACTCTTAGGAAGGCCATTGAACGTGATTGTGGAATGTTGATTACTGGTCCCTATGGTTGCAGTTCAGAAATCTAAGACCTATTGTAAGCAAATACAAGTGAAACACTGAACTTGCTGTGGAGCTGGCTTCTTAAAAGAGCATTTTGCTGATTGAGTTGCAACCTGTCAAGAAATCCCAAAAAAATTAGACAGATGGAGAATCCAAAAGTTACGCTTTCATACACACTCAACATGATGCTGCAATCAACAATAGAAGCAATGTCATTTAGACTTTTTCACGTAATTAATTCGTGAAAATACTTCCATCTACCTCAGAGTTTTTCCATCAGTAATCAAAATCACAATTTATTTGATTTGACCTGAATTGAGTTAATTACAGCAAACAAGTTCTGAATTTTATTACATTTTATCATACAATTTCGACATTATTTACTTTTAGTTGTGTAATATATTTGAATTAACACAATATATACCCACTTCTTGAGTCATTGTGATCAAATAAGCTTCATTTCTGCTCATGCACGATCACCTCAAGCGCCTAACAAAAATGAATCAAAATTTCGAAAGCTAGAAAACTTAATGCAATAATTTAGTGATAAATATGTAAACCTGTTCTCCATAGAGATATTATATCTTCATATAAAGTACCCCAAAAAGGGACAAGTTAGACCTTAAAATTTATAAATTGAAACATGTTTACAGACCCAATTTCTTGTTATACTTGCTTCACTAATGAAATCTGGTTAATTGTCTGCAATACTGCTGTGCCATGATGTACATCTAATTGTGACAAAACACATGATATGATGGATTATATAGAATATAGCATGAGCACTGAAGTTTTTGTTAATTTTAGGGTTACTTACTTTTCAAAAAGAGTCAAATACAATGACAAAATGCTTGGAGAATAAAGGGTAAAAGACCAAAACAATACGTGAAATATATTTTCTTCAAATAATTTGTAAGGTTAAACTAAATAAGATCACCAGGACATGTAAGAAGAAAGAGCTAACTTTAGAAAACAATGAAACAGCAGAAGTAATCACTACATTTCAATAAAGGAAATCAAAGAACTCAGCAAATTATTCTCCTTCTTGTTTTCTTCTTGGATTTTGTTCAATTATTCGAATCGTAGCAAACTATTCTCCTTCTTGAAATAGGATGCTTATGAATTATGCAGAATTCTTCAGCTATTTCCAGTCAGGAATTACTTCAAACGGCTGCCACATACAAGAACTCTATCCACTCTGAGAATAGAAGAGCACAACATACACGCACATTGCGAAAACTGTATAAAGCAGCAAGAGTTACGTAGAAGGCTTACCGGTGACACCGAGCCGGAAAGCATGTAGAGCTGGAACTGAGACAAATCGGTGGCCGGGGAGGCTCAACGATTTCTGCGAGTTATCTCTCTCTATTCTTTTTTTTTTTTTTTGTGGTAAATGCCACTCCATCCAAAATAAATGATTGGGTTGTTTGAATGGACACGAATCTGGTAACAATTGTATTTGACATCAATTCAATTGAAAGATGAATGGCGAGTTTGATTTTTAAGAGAAGTTTAGGGGGATTTAGTGGAATTAACCATTTTATATATTTTTTTTCTCTTTTTTCTTTTCAATTGGTTGGGACTTGGGCGGAGAAGAGGCAAAGGATATTTTTAACCAAACGTCCCACTTTACCCCCAAATTAAATTCTTCGATTTCCCGTGAGAAGCAATACGGGTAAAGGTGAATTTATTATTTACACGTAGGTAATATCACAAAATCATTTTAATGTTTATAGTTATTTTTATTTTACTCCTGCAATATTATTTTTATATCACTTATTTCATAAATTGTTAGTCAAATATAACGAATATTTAAGCTCCACCCAAACAATATCAATTTCAAAACTAAATTTAAAATTTTAAATATGAGACATATATCTCCTCTCACAAATAATTTAACTTTTACGAAACTCAAAACAAAAATCTCAAAATCAAATTCTATCCAATCACACCCTAAGGGTATTATTGTTCTTAAAGACAATATCACTTAGTCATCTTAAAATTTTTGAAAAGTGTTACTTTATCCTATAATATTATTTTTGTATCTACTTATCTCATAAATCATTAAGTTTGATTATCAATCTGAACAATGAAATAAAATAAAATAGTTATTCTTTATTTTTAAAAAAAAAAGTCTAACAAGTTCTTTTACATTATCAATTCTAAAATTTATTTTCTCTTCTTGAAGTTTATTAACCTCCAACTTTAATGGATGTTCATTTTCAAAGCGATGCCTACTTTATTCATTGGTTTTGGTTTAAAATTTTAACAATTTAGCAAACTGTTCATGAAAATCAAATTAAACTAAAATTTCATTGAAGTCAAATTGAAATAAATTAATTTAGTTTAGTTTTAAATCAAAATAAATTTATGAATTATTTTAAAAAATTCCTTATTCCAATGAGATTTTGAACCAAAACAAAAATTCAACAATTTCAAAGATATTTAAGGTCATTTTAATTTCAAAAAATCAAATAGAAGAATTAAATTTTGAGATTATATTAAACTTGTAAAATCCATTCAAATTGAACCAGATTTTTAATAAAAAAATATAATCCAATGAAGTTTCATTTTTTATTAAAATTGAATAATGAACACATATAATCTTCACTAAATCTAACCTTATACTCTCAATCTCATCTTTGATTAATTTTGATTTTTTAAGGCATTGTAAAATTGTCTTGCTAATTTTTTTACAGGTAAAATTGTTAATTTGAATTTAATATATGTGACTCATTGATAAAAAATAACATTATAAGATAAAAATAAAAATAATTCTAAACGTTAAAAAGATTTAATGATATTATTTCTTTTCAAATCAATCAGTGTCAAGAGTAAAAAAATTATAAAATATTAATTAATTTAAATAAAATAATCGATGTGACTTTAGCAAAAAATAAAATAAAATAATAAAAAATAAAGTTATAGGACAATATTAATCCTTTACAAGTTAGTATCTTTATTTCTTCCCCAAAAAAACAAAAGAAAAAAGTTAATAAGTTTATTTTCTTGAGGAAGTACAAATTAATATCTTTAGATGAGCTGATTTGTAGTAATAGTAAATAATTCTAGAAAGAGAGGAATTTAATTAATAAAAGTACCCGTTACCATGCAAGAACGTAACACTCCCCCCGAATAAGTAATGCATATCTCCACATCAAAAGAGAAAAGAAAAAAAAATACATATATGCTGAATAATGCTGACTGAACTTAAATGGATGACAAATAGATCTAATTCCATATACAATATTGAAGAAGAATTAGTTTATCTCTCAAGGAAGAAGAAGAAGAAGAAAAATTTCCTATTTTGTAAAATTATATTTTACATTTCTTTTTTTTTCCCCACAAAGACTTCACTACCTTAATCCTCGGTGTCTCTGATTTCAAGAGCTGGTATTTCTGGGCTGAAGGTGAACCTGCTGGTTGCACCAAAGATCTTGGCTAGTTGGAAAACTGCTGTTTGAGATACGGCACTTGATGGTAGGAAAGCATCGGGAAGAGAAGGGACGCATTCAGGAAGGAATTCTGGCTTTCTGAGGGTTCGAGCGTACAGCGCCAGCACTGCCCGACAAAATATGAATCTGCAATAATCGCAAAAACATCAAAAAGAGACGACCAAAATCAGCGCACGGATGAACACAAACCAAGATTTTCTTGAAAACAGACAAGATTGCTTTCAACGCCAAAGATCGGGTTCAGTGAATTCACAGCTGAATTTTTTTTTATTCAATCCCATCAGACAGATGAGCTTAACAGTAATCTCTATAAATCATTGGAGAGAACATGCATCTACCTCAAGAGGAGTCGTCTTAGGAATGGATCACTTAAAATCTGCGCCCAGACAGGGCTGAGATTGTTTGATGTGGCTAGTGATGATCCCCACTCATTGAATGATGAGGACAGCAGCTTCTCAGCCTTATTAAATGTATCCTGAAAAAGCAGATGGAATTAAAAACTGCTGATCAAACTAAAGAACTGCCGCTGGCTGATACTTCTTTATCCACCAGAGCAGCAGAATGGTTAACAGAACAAACCATTTCAATGTCAGAGCTTGTAAAACCAAGAAGAAGAATAAAAGACTGCAAGGGAGCTGTCAGAAAAGTGGTGAATAAACTTCCACTTGGTTGACGATAGGAGTCCATCACTGGTATTGGCAATGAAGCAGTTGGGGACAGGAGCATGGCAAGTGGCTCTCCTTTTTCTGCTCCAGTTATCGCCTGTTCATATTTATGCTGCCATTAGTCGTCAATTATTGGGCAAGAACTAGGGCATAGAGTTGCCAAGATTCTTGATGCTTATTGGGAAAAAATTCCATGTTTCTGGGACAACTCAACCTATCCTTCTTCAAACCCCCCTCCCTTAGTCTGGCGTGACTAAGTACTTATCAAGGACAATGGGAGATCCATGTACTGTATTTCATGCAATGACTAAGTACTTATCAATTATGATCAAATGAAGATTAAATGCCACAATAATGTCTCTTCTTTGCTGAGTTCCTAGCAGCAAATAATGTCTCTTCAATGCTGAACACTGGCTAGAGTGGAATTTATGAGTCTCGGACAAGCAGCGAAAGTAAGGATACGTACCTTGAATTCTCTGCTAATGTCACTGTCAATAATTAGGAAAAGTGGTGTTCTTGTAAAGGGCACCAAGTCGACAGGATAGATGCAATTCGAACCTGGAAGAGTAAAATTTCCCAGAAATATAGATACATGAAAGCTGGAAGATAATGCAAAAGAAAATTGGATTTTGCTGATGGACAAGTTCAAGAACAATCAGCAAACATGTAGTACACAAAAATTACACCCTGTTACTTGCAAGCAATTAAGGATATCATTGTTGCGGAACTGAGTCTATAATGCTTCCATTTTCCTTTATTACTTTGTTAATTATAAAGTCAAAGAAGAACTTTGACCATCATCCTATCAGTTAGTACCATTTTGACATCACAAACAAAGAAATTTAAAATGTGGCCAGAACAACAAGCAGACTGCATTTCCACAAGACAGTAGCTGTTCTTACATGACCAATTCATTTTAAAAGAAGATGGAGGAAGGACCTTCGATCATGCAATATTTTGACATTATTTTGGAAGATAAAAGTCTCCGCAATTAAAAAGGATGGAGTAACAAATAAATGAACTGAAACTATCTCAATGCAAGTGGGATCTAAAATTTGTGAGAGAAAAAGAAAATAAACAAAGAGAGAACAACTTGTAAATTAAGTGATCCTACAATTTCAATTCTAAATTTACATAAATGGTAGAATACCTCCATTCCCAGAGACACCAATATTTAAGCAAACAGTGGGGTAATTTAAGCAGGTCCATTCACTGTGATCTGAAGTAGGATTCAGTGAATCATCTTCTGAGCTTAATAAAGGTGTTGCGGCAGCTCCAGAGTAGCTCGAATGAGATTGAGATCCCTGGGCCACGTTTTCTGGGATGCCTATACTTCCAGCCTGGGATGGAGATGATATAGTATGTACAGTGCTTCCTGAAGCAAATTTTGAGGTTTAGAAAATTCATCTAATGCAAGAATATGGTATTCTAGTGAAAAACACTGCACTAATCATGGAAGAGAATAAGAACACCTTTATCACATGAGGCGGATAAGTATATCAAAATAATTCCATCAGATGGAAGCTCCTCACAAATTGTGGATAAAACCTGTCAGGACAAGTAGGTTTAGGCACTGCAAAGGGGAATTCTTCAGATATTGTATTCCTAAGAATTCTTTCAGAAAGTCTTCAGTAAGAACATCATAGAACCTTCAGCATCTCCAACATCATGAAGCCGAGTGTAGTTATTTTATTATTCCTTTACTCTAAGAGAAGATAATCCAAATTGTGACCAAAATCAGCCGTAGAATTTCTTATATACTGATTATTAAAGAAAGAAAGATGATGGAAACAATTTAAAGGTTTGTTATGCAACAACATGACTGGGGTCATCTTATTTCTGAAAGTAAAGCGGAAGGGAAAATGGAAAAACTACGAGAATGGAGGAAGGGAAAATGGAAAAACTACGAGAATGCTAACTTCCGTATTGTTGAGATCATAAAATCCAACTCAGCAAATCCATAATAGTAAAAAATATACGTTGTTACAAGACTGAAAATTTTGACTTCTTTTATTTTATTTGGCACAAGTAATTCTACTTGGCACTTCACTGAGTATGAAGTGCTTGCTATCTACAAAGATAAGGCATTACTTGGAAATTCAATAAAGTTAAGCACTAAATTCTTGTATTAGGTATAAACCAAGTCAAAGATCACCAACCAATATAGATCCAACTGGTCGACCAGCCAGTTGTATGTTTTAGAGAAAGTCATCAATCAATACTGAAATCATATTCAGATATGCATAGTATCAGCTCACAGAGTTCCAAATATTTTCAAATGAGAAGTCCATAATATAATTACTCACTGCAATGAAATGTGTAACAGATGGACGATATAATATTGCTTTGCGTGGGTTAGGTGGCAAAGTAGGATCAGTTATATCCTGAAAATAGTTCCCATGACTAGGTCCCGGAGCTCCATTCTGACCAACAGTAGTCCTACTTGAATGAGCTGCACTTGTCTGGTAAAATGAACCACTGGGTTCCCACTCTAGGCACTGTAGCATTCTGAAAGTATCAATGGTGAGCTCTGAAAACTTGACCTGGTCATCCCAAAAGAAAAGAAGAAACAAATAACAGTATTGCAAGTTAATACTTTAATGGGGCAACTAAACTTTGACTGTAATTTATACACCTGTTTTTGGTCTTCTTGCAATAAAGAGTACGAACAAGAAGTACAAACCTCATTCAGGTGGTAGCTGCATAGCAATGCATCTTTGAGTTTTAACTTTCTCTTTGCCCCAAGGGCAACTGGCAGAGAATCTGGATGAAGATCCAAAACAACGCTATATCTAAAAGGCCTGATATTCATAAAACCAGTGTCAGCTTTCAGAAATTTAACGATTTCCTGAACCACCAGCTTCCATTCCCTAAAGTCGGTTTCCTGGAGACAAGATTAAGGCATATGTGATTTCTTCACACTCAGGGAAAAAACAGATAGATAAATAATTACTTATCATAAGCTCTGGTATTATGAAAATGGTTCACAGAATGTCTGTTGAACAAGGATACAATAGCAGCACAAGATAAATTCATTACAACAAAACACTGAGAACTAAGTATCTATGATCAGAGCTGCAGACATACCAAAATGCATGAAATAGAAAAGAAACTCCTTTTTGTAAAAGCTTTGAGCTCGCAACAAAAGGAAATTTTAGTTCAAAGCAGATGCACCTTGTTTATACAGGACAGACAAAATTGACTGGTGCGACATTTTATGGTCACTGAGACATGTTTAATTGTTAACATATACAATTTTAATAAATTAAAGGAGAAAAAAAAAGAAACGAACAATAATCCAATTGCAAATAGTGTAGCTGAAACTCAAGAAATAAATTATACTCCCTTGGTCCCTTAATTGAATGTTCACATTTGAGTTGGCACAAAGATTTAAGAGAGCATTTGATCAGATGTAAAGTGCCATCTTACCTTAAGCAGGATAGTGGTAGGATTATTCACCAAAAAAAAAAAAAAAAAGAAGTGAAAAAGGTTAGTGGTAGGATTCATACACTCGAGCAAAACTCATGTTCTTTACTTAAAGAGATTAATGATGGAAGTTTAAACAGAAAATATGTTTATTTTGGAAAAATGGCCATTCATGTTTGTGACAACTAATTGTTAAACCATTGAACATTCATTTGGGATAAAGGAGTCCAAACTCCTGTTTAGAAATCCCAAGTGGCAGAATTTGCAAGATATCGTAGGCAGTGATGATGTTAACTCCTGAAACCTCACACCAACAAAAGAATATTGGACCCACAGAAAGTGAAAATATGCAGAGTTGAGAAACAACCCTACCAAATAAACCATGTATAGAGTGCCAACAAACACAATTAGAGATGAATAACAAAAACTGAATGAGTGCAAAGAAAAGATCATGATTATAACCTGAAAGGCTCTCTTGCACTCATCGATCAAAACTTTTAGCTGATTTACCAACTGGTATATTGTTTCTCGCCGGCTTTGAAACCAAACAGACCGTCAAAAACCGAGCAAGAAATCTCAACTGCTTTCGTGCAATATTAACATCTTGAAACATTCCATCTTTATAATACTCCCTTGTTAATATTGCTTCATAGAATATATATGATTCAGACAAATAACTAGCCTCACTTGTCCTCATGTACTGCCCAAAATAAAGCTGGTCAATCCGAGAAGCAATGTCTCCAATCTCCCATCTCTTGAGACCTGCTTCGACCAGCTTCTGCCGGTTCTCTTGCTGAAACTTCCACAATTGTGTGTAAATCTTAAACACTTTAGAGAAGTATGTGTCATATCTGGTACATATGCAAAAAAATATATAGTTCTTCAATACTGTTGCTTTAGCTATAACTCTAATTAACATAATCCAACAGTAACAATTACTCAGCCCCAACCATTATTGCTCCATCCAGTGTCGTAGTTAAAAAATATGTAACTGGCAGTGGGAAAATCATATAAACCTTGTCTACGTTCAGAACTTGAAATGTGTGGTTTAAGAGTTTCACTCCCTAGAAATGTAGGAAATCTTCTGCATATTTATACATGAACCAGGCTTGCCCAAGTATTTTCCGAAGCAAATGAAGGCTTTTAGTCCAAATTTGAAGAAGTAAGGAAGCAAGAAAGGCATGGAACAAGGAATTCCTTCTCACCCTTATTTAATCTATATTCCTATCCATTTTCACCAACCCCAAAAATCCCGGCAAGAATCCCTGAAGATACAGATTAACAAATTTGGTAGGCAAGAAGATAGGGGGTTCAATTAAATTCTGCAGCTTTCAACTAGACAGAAACATTTTCTCACTTTCATCTAATTATCAAGAAAATGTATACCGAACAACATGAAAGGAGAGATGCACACATAAAGATGTATATTCATGTCTGCTCACACGCATACAGAAACATGGCTGCATCTAAAGTTAACTGTTAAATGCGCGTTTTAAAGTATACCTCCAAATTTTTTATGCCTCAACATTTCTTATAAACCTATGACCTCCAAAAGAAACAGACTAGTCAAATAGTTCATCTAACAGGGATAGGTGTTGCTCAAGATTAAAGCACAAAGTGTGGTTATAATAAATCCACCAAACTGAGAATGATTATCAACCCAAACGTGCTGGAAAGGGAAGAAAATGCAATCAAGAATAAAAGGGGGAAAAAATGGTATTGAACTAATTTTTCCCAGTAGCCCAACATTCTCAAAACTTCCCGTTCGAACCATACGTTCTCAATACTATCAAAAGATTCGTGATCCTTTAAAGAAAATAATAATTCGAAGCCCTTATACGATTTCAAATGCCATTTTCACCACTTTGAAACAGTTCAAGACCACTTATCACCTGTTTCTCTTTATTGTTACCCCAATTCATCTCATCCTTTTGACCATCAACTGAATAAGGCAACGACTACCTACATTCAACACAATCTCAGAAGCTCCCAGCACCCCAAAAGAATGAAAACACTAACCCAAAACGTGAAAGGTAGAAGGAACTTCTTTTTACCTGTTACGTTGGTAGTAAGGCAAATCCCGGATCTTGGAAAACTTCTTGTCAGCCTTTGCCACAAGCGCCCAGTACACTTCACTCACCGGAATATTACTATTACTGCTGCTATAGCTGTAATGGTGCTGCTGCTGCTGTGACATCTTCTCCTCACTACAGTGTCATCACTCATCGATTGGAATGGGCTTTTTGTGTCCGTTTTGCTAGTATTGGACAAACACTAATTACAGCGGTAAAAAGCCAACAGAGCCATCCGTTTATCCTCTGCTTTTACCCGAAGAATAAATCAGTTTACTTTATCCCTCACCCCCTACCACCCCCCCTCCCCCGGTCTCCAAAGAGCAGGCCCCAGAAGATTCCGTTTTAGCTGTTCAGTCCCATATTTGGGTACTATTTCTTCTTCTCCCTTGGGTACTGCCCTGGTTTGCAAAGCTTGGGAGAAAAAGAAAAAATGAAATAATAATGGGTCATAATTGCTTTAAAAAAATAAGTGGTTATTAGATTTTTGCTCTTTCTTTAATTTTACAATGTCATAATTGCTAAAAACAAAAATCTATAATACTTGACCATGTTCTGACTTTATGTAATTATTGAAACTCCACAATTTCAAGTGGAAATCAATCTTGTAATTTTTCTTGAAGTAAAAATGATACTCTTTTTTGCTTTTAAGAAACCATATTTAGTTCTTTATTGATAACACATCATGTCACATACAAATTATTAGTTATAATGGACGATGTTATTTTTAAAAGAATTTATATAATCTGTTATTTTAAATTTTTTATATTTTAAATAAGTAAAGATATTACTATATCTTATGTTCTTATTTAAAATATAAGTATTTGAGATAAATTTACACAAAACAGAAAAAATTTAATATCATCATACAAGATGAGTTGATTTCATATGTATGTTGTTGGACTAAGGGAAATAAAGAAGAAGAAAAAATTAGGGGTCGAAAATCCAACTCTTATTTATTATTATTATTATTATTTTGTAAAAAGTCGAAAGTTCAACTTAGGACATGCCGGAAGGAAAACAAAAAATAAAATAAAATAAAAGCAAAAAATGTGCTGAACTTGGAACCCTTTTTTTAAAAGAATTTGTATTATATTTTAAATATTTTAGAGAACTAATTCAATAGTTAAAATATTACTTGAATGATAATAGGATGCTTGCCTCGACAAGTCTCTTTCATACTAATTTTGTCTAATTTTTTGTATTTTTAATTTGAGATTATTGAGATAGTTACTTTCACAAATAACCTTATAAATATATGAATAATTTCACTAACTCATATATTCAACACTTCAAAATATATTAACAAGACAGTATGGTCAAAGTATTTTTGGAAATGTTGATCTAAATATGAATTTAATTTTAGCAAGTCGGCCAGAGTTGGTATGTCAAATACTCCATTGCCTCAGCAAATCTGTCCTGAATTTAGGACCCTCTTGATATTCAATTTGTTTTGAACTTATCCAGAAAAGAAAAAAGAAGGCATTCTCCTCCATAAATAAATCTGTATTATTGTATAGCATATATGTAATGCATCATCCATCACATTTATCGACAATGGAATTCAAGTGCTGACCTTTTCTCTGTTTCTTCAATGCTGACATTTCTACGAAACCCACATGAAAAGAAAATGTTTATCAGACCCGTTTCACGCGCTGCCTTTTTTCAAGACTTTGATTCGCAAGTTTCTTTATTATTATGAGTTTTACAGTTGCCAACTGAACCGGAAAACAGTGTGTACTATAACGAAAGAAATTGTTGGAGAAAATACTTCCAATGACCCACGTTTGACTTTTCAGAACAAACGATGCACAAAAGTATTAACCCCCTCTTCTCGTCTCCCTTTCACGCGTACAAAATCGTAAGCCTTTTTTCTGGGACTGTTCATCTGGGATTTTATTAGTCTTTCGATCCTACACTTCTGCTGAAACATAGAGGTAAAGATACCCTTTTAATATGTGCATTTTCTTTCCCAAGATTTCTTGAAATTATTGGAATCCGTCGAGTTATGTTGGTCTGTTATTGAATTCGTGATTGTATGTTGAACTTGTTTGTTTATGAGCTGGTTAGAATCAAGGTGTGATTTCCTTTTTTCAATCGGATTGTTTTCTTGTTGTTTGTGTCTTTTGTTCATTTCTGACATTTTATTCTTCACTTGATGTTGATTTCACCTTGATTTCTTAAACTTCTGTGTGTTTACTTCAGCTTGTTCGTTGTTAAGCCATGCTGATTTTATCGGCCTCTGTATTGATTCCCGACAAGTTCTAGTGCAGTTTCCTAGCTAGTTGATGACTGTTGTGGATTCCATTTTGGTTATATTTTGTCTTCTCTTGTAATCAGTTCTTTGTTCTTGATGTGTTGTGATCTTTTTTAGAGTAATATTACTGAATTCAATTTGCATCCGCCATTTTACTCATCTAGTTTTCTTCTTTTCTTGCTGGTTAATGTGGGTGCTCTTAGGTGAAATTTTATTCAGTATTCTTCCTTTCACACCAGCCCAGTACATGCTTCAGTTGAAATATATCTGCGAGGCTTGGAATGTTTGATTATCGGCCTCTGTATTGATTCCCGACAAGTTCTAGTGCAGTTTCCTAGCTAGTTGATGACTGTTGTGGATTCCATTTTGGTTATATTTTGTCTTCTCTTGTAATCAGTTCTTTGTTCTTGATGTGTTGTGATCTTTTTTAGAGTAATATTACTGAATTCAATTTGCATCCGCCATTTTACTCATCTAGTTTTCTTCTTTTCTTGCTGGTTAATGTGGGTGCTCTTAGGTGAAATTTTATTCAGTATTCTTCCTTTCACACCAGCCCAGTACATGTTCAGTTGAAATATATCTGCGAGGCTTGGAATGTTTGATTAACTTTAAGGATTCCCCTTCTTTTGAATTTCCTTTAGGTTTTGCTTTACCATTTTTGGAGCTCTTCCACAGTCAATGCTAATAAAAATCTCTTTTACCGCTCCCCCACCCCCGGAAAAAAAAGATTATATAGCTTTCAATTGGAAGAGGCCTTTTAATGATTTTATAATGATGAATTTCTAGATCATTTAAGATTTTGTTAATGTTGCTGTAACAATAACCAGCTATTTCAGTATGTGGGATCATGTCTTGTCAAAAAGTTGGAGGGAGGGTTAAATGCTAGCACGTCCTTAGGTTGTAGCACAGACACTTCCACTTTTTGGCTCCGCTTTTACCTTTACATTTTCAACTTACTTCATCTTCATTTTTCTTTAATCTTTTAAACTGATAGCCTAATTGCCTTCAGCACTTAACTGTTTATTGTTAAACTTTTATGAAGAATATTTGTTGACGGTTGTTGGGGACATTAGGAAGGGAGGAGATGAGCTGGTGCCAATGAATATCAATCTGAGGAGGTGGTATACAAGTTCTCTTTGTTGATGAATGAATCATCTTGGCAAGGTGACTGTTTAATAGTTTTACCTAAGACAATTGAACAAAAAAATGATACCTATATTAGTATTTCCGATTCTGAACTAGTAACACAATGCTTTTCACATGACAGCTCTATGAATGGAAACAAAGAGATCTGGAGTAACACACAAAGCTCCTATTCGGCAAGCAGGTAATTTCTATGAGAGTGTTTCTGGCGTGAACCTTTCTAAATTTCTTCTAATTCAATTTCTAATTATTTGTAGGCAGAACATGGAATCAAATTCTTTACCTAAAGATATGAAAGGAAATGACAATCTTAACAATTTTCAAGACCAAGAAACTGTGGTACTGACTTCAAATTTCCATGAGTGGTATATAAAGTGCTAATGTATAGACACCAGTATTCTTTCTGTTGACTAATTAAGCTTGTCTGTAGGAACTTTGTTCACGTGCCAGGGCTAAAGAGCATGAGATTATGCTTCTCCGTGAGCAAATTGCTCGTGCCAGTATTCATGTATGCATGTTGCTTAAGCGCCTATGGCTTAACATATGTTCTTTTGTACCTTTCCATATCCCTCCCTTAGACACTGTACAATAATCTTTTGACTACTTGGTCAGGAAGCTCAGCTGTTGAACGAGAAACGTACACTAGAAAGGAAATTTTCAGAGTTGAGAGTGGTTTGTTTTTCTGATGCACTTCTTTTTGCCCAAGTTATTTTATACGGGTGCCTCGATTTGTTATACGGTCTGTCTGACTCTCTACCTTTCTGTAAAACTTTGTTGATGGTAGGCCCTGGATGAGAAACAAAATGAAGCCATAAGTTCTGCCTCAAACGAATTATCCAGGAGAAAAGGCGACCTTGAAGAAAATTTGAGATTGATTAATGAATTAAAGGGTACTTCTTTTTATTCTTCACAAATATTAAGGACTATACTAGAAATTACGTGCCAATTGAAGAAAGAAATCAAATGGGAGCAGTTTCACTTGTTTTCCCACGTTTTGCTTTTTATCATTTTTGTGGATACCTAGAGTATGTTCCCGTCTCTTTCCTTTGTGTAATTATTTCATGTATATCTAATAGATGCATCAGCGGACTATCTCAGCCTTCATCTTTATAACTATAGTTAGAAATTATTTTCGTAATCACTATTTTCTTTTGAAACACTTTGTGTCTTTACTGGCAATAATGTTTTATCCAACATGTAATCTTTCTGAAACTGTTCCTATGCCTGCAAAGGGAGAGAACTATGTGAATCTTTTCTGGTGGTTGGGGCATTGAGGGGAATGAATAAGGGGGCTGTTGACTTAATCTGGAAACAGGCCATGGGGCTGAAAAGCTTGGTGCAGAGCCAGTGAAATACTATGCAGAAGATAACTATGTTTACATCTTCAACCTTATTTTCTGGAAGACAAATCATATTTCTCCTGTAGAATTATATGTTAGATTTTGACTGGAGCCTCTATTATGTTTCAGATTGCAGAGGATGAGAGATATGTCTTCATGTCATCACTATTGGGATTATTGACTGAATATGGCATTTGGCCACGTGTTACTAATGCATCTGCTCTTACTGACAGCATAAAGGTATGGATTCTGTGCACGCAGATGACATAAGCTGTACACTATTATGTGTTATGTTTGACACTAAAGTCACTCTTAGACATGGGATCTGTTGTTTGTCATCAGTGTACTGGCCGCTTAGTTTCTTTATCTAGGTACTGCAGCTTTTGGCTGCTGGGAGCTAGTTGTGGATAAAATTGCTCAGCAAAAAACAAAAATCCTGACTACTTATTCACATATTATAGAAAGCTAATGTACTTGTCAATTTTGTTTACAGCACTTACATGATCAACTGCAGCTGAAGATCAAAACTGCACATGTAAGATTTCTGTTTTCTAAACGATGGGTGTGAGTTGAGAGTTTAGATGGTTGTTGACCGTGAGTGTGAAAAGTTATCTGAGTTCCAAGAACCTACATATGCTATCATTATGAATACAAAATTGTCTCAAGCTCTGTTCAACTTATTACATTCCTGGATAACTTCCTTTTATACTTGTTTGTTGACAAAAAAAAAAAAAAAAAAAAAAAAAAAAAAAGAATTCTCATAGTGAAGACTCTAAGTTCTGCTTGGTTTCAGCGCATGAACTTGGCATTTAAAGGCAACTTCTGAGTGACCTTTTCTTAAAAAGTCTTTTAACTTGAAACTCCCAACTCCTAGTTATCACCTGAAATTCATGCACAAATCTAATTAGAATTCAGTCTTCAATTAACATTTGAAACATTCTGTGAAAGTTTGAGGATAGATATTCTAAAATTTTGTTTTATTACAGGACAACATTGCAGACCTGAATGCTTTGGCAGAAAAACATACTGGAACTAGGTCTCTAAATAAAGAGATCCTTGGATCTGGTCCAATTGTAGATCAACTTCCTAGGTCCCTGGTATTTGAATTGCTTTATCTATTTATTCAGTCAATACATTAGAATTTTGCTACTATGTTTCATGGCTTAAGAGATCGATATAGTATGTAATTCTTTGCACTTGTCTGTGGTGTATTGCAGGGTAGTCATGGATTTGCTATGCCTAGCCAATACATTGATAGACGCCATTTGGAGTCCGCTGATTCTGTCTCAAGATATATGCAAGACAGTCACCATCAACAGACAAGAAGCTTGATGCTGAATCATGAGACACATCACTCATTGAACGATTATAATCCTCAGAGGCCTTTATCTCACACTGATAGGTAGGGCTGGACTGCTGGAGACTAGTCATGATAATCGATTCTTGTTTATTGCTTTCTAAAATTACAACCTGTGCCTTTCTCCATGTTTTTTTATGGTTTAGCAATTTTTAGTGTAATCTCCTGAAAACCATTGATGCAGTCTTGCTTCCTTTTGAATTCATTTGAGACTTCAGCACCACAGGCAGTTCTTCTGTCCAGTCTTCTCAATGTATTAGCTGTTTTGCTAATTGTTTCTGATAGACAACAAATCAGATGATGCCTGTCCAATTAAGTTTCTTTCCATTACTAAATCTGACATTTAACTAAAACATTTCTTAATAAATTGCATTCTCAGCCCTTTGCATGGGGAAAAGCAAAACTATGAAATTTAGCTTAAAAGATGTCTTCTTTATCCGATAAGAGGTTGGCAATTGAAGAGCTGGCATATGATATTCTTGACACTGTGCTTTCTTAATGATTTGTATTAGATGCTAGTAACTTTTTATCAGCCACAAGTATATGATTCCCATCCTGAAGGATGATTATTAGTCATGTGAGAAGCTTGACATACAGACTGAAATCTTGACATGTTTAACAACCCCCCTTTCCCAAGGCCTCCTGGTTCTTATTCTCACGCTCCTCAACTGAAAGTGAGGAAAATGGAATATTGGGTTTTAGTTTTTAAAAATTATGAGTTCTACCTTTCTTGATAGGCCTTGTTTTCAATAAATGGTAGGTTTTTTGCTATGATCTTCTTTCTCTTAAAAAAAAATCTGGTGGTTAAACTGAAAGCAGTGTGTTAAAAACCATCCTCATGGACATACTAATTATACTATGTGTTAACTTTTATTTCTGTACTTGATGAGCAGTTATTATTTTAGAAAAGATCTAAGGTTGTTTGTTTAGAGGAGTTTCTCATGTTCAACTTAGTTTTAAGTGGCTTTCCCCCCTTTTTTAACAGTTAATCTTCAAAAATTGTGATGACTATATGACTAATTTGGAATCCAATTTCTTGACATGTATATCTTTTCCTGAACCCCTTGTATTTCTTTCATTTCTTTATTTTGGTTATTATACTGAAAGTCAAAATTGCAGAGACTCCGTAGGTTCTGAGGTAGATAATATATTTGACAGAAGTGGCATAAATATGAGAACAGAGGAAATGGGTGAAGAGTTTTACCAATCTCCTATAAGACCTGATGGAGGTGGTTCTTTTGCTTCTGAAGGTAATAATCTTGTAAGTTCCACACGTGAAACAAGCTTCTGCCTTCTGTTGAATGTAATCTTAATCTTGTTATAGATGAGGGTCCCGGAATAGAAGCTTTTCAGATTATTGGAGATGCTAAACCTGGAAACAAACTTTTAGGCTGTGGATTCCCTGTACGTGGAACTTCCCTTTGTATGTTTCAGGTAAAATTCAACCAAGGTATTTTATATGAGATATTTTTTTTTCTAATTGCACTTGCTTTTAACCTTTCCTTACTCATGTTTGATTATCAACAGTGGGTTCGTCATTATCCGGATGGCACTCGGCAGTACATAGATGGTAATCATTAAGTTGATTTTTGATCACCTAGCACTTTTACGATGACCAATGTTTCTGTATCTTTTGTATTTTAAGATATTATGAGAACTTTATCTGATAATGTGATTCTGGTTCTACTCAGGGGCCACCAATCCTGAGTATGTGGTTACAGCTGATGATGTTGATAAACTGATAGCTGTTGAATGCATACCTATGGATGATCAAGGATGCCAGGTAATGTTTGAGCTTCTTTCTTGTATTTGTGTGTATAAGAATAGTGAGCAGAATGTCATTTGTTTTTGTAGTTTTAAATTTAAATATTTACGGCTTGTAGAAAAAAATGAAAAATCTGGAGACATTTAAAAGTTAAATCTGAAGTAAAGGATAAATCGTTGGAAAAGTTAAAACTAGATAGTCTTGGTGAAGGATAAAGAGAAACAAAGAAAAAGCAAGTGCAAGAGAAAGAATGCTCAACATGTTTACGACACACAGTTTGTATCCTTTAAAATCTTCATTGAAAGCACACTGCACATGTTTTGATAAAATTGGTCTTAAGTGATACTTCTTCCTCCAAATTGGAAATCCACATATCTATTTAGCTTCTCAAAAAATGAATGTTTACTTTCTTAATAAACATATTTCAGTTCTAAATTTCCACCACTAGCGCTGCTTAAAGGGAAACAATGGATCTGAAACTGTTGTCGCATGAGGATTCCATTATACTACCTCCGTTTTGAAATAACTGTCACTTTTGGGCAAGGTGCGCAGATTAAGGTCTTGGGAAATTCTTGTAAAATCAAGTAAAAAGGATTGAAATAACCTTGTTGGGGAAAGGATTGAATGTCTTGGAAAAGGCAGTAAATTGACACATTAAACATTCTGCCTTATGGTTTGGAGATAGCATTTAATTTTGGCTTGGAAATGGGAGGATTTAACTTCAAAAATAGATAATGAGGAGGGGTAAAAGAAGGAAAGTAATAAATGTGTTATGGAAAAGCAAGATTGACAAGTATTTTGAAACAATTTGGACTGGGTGAATACTATTTTGGTATCTACATCTCATCTTTTCATTTTGCTGGGTAATAAGAACTGATAAGAATTTAGGAGATGTTGGATGCTTAAACTTTGCTAGGAACTAAGAATCTTTTCCTTTGAAGTTGCTATATATGTCAACAATCCCTAGTGGATATGGTTGGCTATCATTTACTGGAAAAGAATCTCTCACATTTGAGCACTTCAAAACTTGTTCCCTTTTCAAGTAGTTTCTCTCTAGTCCATGGACTACAGCTGGGTTGGATATGTTTTCCTGTTTTGAAGTGCATGAGTTTATGTTATCTTCTTGCTCTTTTTACCAATAGATGCTCCTTTTCCAGGGTGATATTGTCAGACTATTTGCAAATGATCAAAACAAAATAACATGCGGTAAGTCTTTTGTTTAAAGAAAAATACGTGACCAGAAATTATGGTTGAAATCTTGAAACTTTTGGTTCTTGAATTCTGCTTATCTCAGAAAAAAATGCTTTTCAATGACTCCTTTTTCAAGTCTAATGAACATTTTCGGTCATATATAGTTTCTTCTCAGTACCACTAACTGCCACATGTAGAACTAAGTTTGTTTAACTAAGTGTCGACTGCATCCTACGCATTTAATTTTACCTTTGCAATACTTGAATGAGAATATTTAGAGAGCTTAATGATAATTATTATTATCTAGGTAATTGTGAAAAAGCAGCATCTGTAATAAGAGATCTGGAATGAGGTCTTAATTGTTTAACCAGTCATAGGGTGGTCTGTTTTATCTAACATAATGGTCCAGTGTACAAATATTTATTTGCAGATCATAACTATTTCATAATTTCAGCAGTTTTAACTGTTGATGTTGCACATTTTGGCGAGTGATATTCCTTATCTTTGATCAAGTTATGCAAGAATCACTACCAGTGTTGCTTTTCTGGGCAATATTTTCTAATCAACATCTTTTCTATTTGCAGACCCCGACATGCAACTGGAGATTGATACCTACGTTTTAAATGGACAAGCCACATTTAACATTGTGATGCTTGTGGGTTTGATTTAGATTAATTCAGTTCCACATATATGATCATTGTTTAATGAATTGATTTGTTCTGTTGAAGTAGATTGTTTACTATCTTTTAACTAGTTTGAATCCAATTTAGAGGACTCTTGCTGCCAGTTTTGAATGATTATAAGTCATACCTTAGAAAAGCATGAGTTATCCACTGTGATTCTGCATCTTGCGTATCAACATTTTGTATGTTCTGAAGTTTTTTTTGAATCTCTTTTGCATGAATTTTACCTAAAAAGACAAATTTAGGCATACTTGATCAGCTCAGTTCATGGGATTAATGCTGCTGAAAACCTAATCTTGACAGTTGTCATGTGCTAAAGTGGATGTATCATATTCACACACAAAAAGAAGTTCTTGTGTTTTCTGCAATCAGATCCTTCTCCAGACATATTATGTTGGATTAATTATTGAATTTCCGGGCAAAATACCCCATTCCTTTGTCAGCTGATGTCTGCTACCTTATGCGGTTACTGACTAAACTTTTGCCTTTATATACTTTAGTCTACCTTAAGTCAAAAAGAGTGAAATTACCCAAAGCCTCTTCTTTCCTTCTTTTATTGTTGCTAAAAAATCCTTGGCTTTTTTTTTTTTTTTCCATTTTTTCCTCCTACTTGATGATCACCTATCCAAAAATGTTAAACAGGTGGAATCTTCTGAGAATTGGGAGCAGACAACCCTATTTCTGAGACGATCAAGTTTCCAAGTTAAGGTTCATAAGACACAGGCAGTGGTTATTGCGGAGAAATTTTCTAGAGATTTATCGGTATGTTTTTGCGTTGGTTACCTTAGCTTGAGCAGTATTGGAGTAGGTAACTCTCTGTGGAGAATTTTAATCTGGATTTTGTGTGATTGACATCTAATATGTATTACTGTGACCTTGAGCATCGTTTGCACACATTAGATTGCACTTGTATGGTAAATAATATTGTGGAAACAACAGTACACAAAAATAATATAAAAGCACATCCTTTCATGAATTTTTGATGCACTCCTAATTGTCAGTTAAGGGACAAAATTATGCTTTAAAGAATGATTGGCTTTTGACCTTCCCCTTTTACTGGAAATAATTATGAAACTTCAACAAATTTGTCAGTAGCAACTTCCAGGCTAATTAGCAGCTAGTTCAATTTCTTTTGTCTTCTTAACAAAATTCTATGGGTAGGGTTTGTATGTTTATACCTCAAGCTGCTTTAAAGCTTCGTTAAAGGGCTAAATGAGGCTTTGGGGAAAGTTCTAAACTGCGAATGCATTTTGCATTGTATACTGAAGGACTGGGTAGAGAAGTGGATCAAAGAGTGAAGGCTTACCCTGCAAACTTTTGCATCAACCGGGAAGATAGTAAATTATTTCCATAGTATCTGATATTAACCAAAATCGATTCTGAGAGTTTGAACTGGATAAACCAACGTTAGATACTTACTACATCTTATATTTGATTTTCCCCTATGCTTGCAGATTAAAATTCCAAATGGTCTCTCACCACAATTTGTCTTAACGTGTTCCAATGGTTCCTCGTATTTTTTCAGCACGAACAATGATGTTAGGTAATGTATCTTTCTCTGACTAAGTTGAAGAGTTTGTTGGAGAAACTACACTTTTTCTGCTTTATTCCCTGGTATTAGTTGACTAAGTTGACGTTCATATCATTCTGACATGATGCTGTTGTTTTCTTGCAGAGCACGTGACACACTTGTATTGACAATGAGAATCTTTCAGAGCAAGGTATTCTCTTACCATATGTGACCATCGCCTTTTCTAAGCATTGGTTTAGTTGCTCTTCCTTCATTGTTAATTCTTCATATGCCTTATGATTTGAAATCTATTTATGTAATGCTTAAGCTGCATCTGTTGATCCTTTATTATAGTATGCATTTCAGAAATTTTGCACTTGTTATCCTTTCTCTTTGTTGAAGTGATTATCATAACCTACGGATGCATGTGACTGATTTTTATCTTAATTCTCACTTTCTTCGAGCAGGCAGTGGATGAAAAGTGGAAGGGAAAAGCATAAAATCTCATTCATACAATTTGAAGTACTTTTTCCTGTAGCCATTTGTAATCCTCTTTCCCTTTTTTGAGGTAGCAATTTATCTTCTGTAGCCATTTATTATTCTTTGTAGGCAAAGCAAAAGGTGACAGACAATAAAATGTACAAATTTTGTATCTTAATTTTGCATAATAAAGGTGCACGGGTACATAATATTCTGATATGTACAGGTACACATATCCTTTCTCTTGTAATGTTTTCTTTAGATTTCCATACACTATAAATTTGTAAATCGTGACTCACATTAGTTCTACACTGTTCAAGATCCTGTTTCTGTACGTCCCTTTTCAATTTTTCCCCCTTCTGGCTTCTGCAGTGATGAGTATTCAAATTTGTGAAAATGAGGTTAGGTGCAGAAGCACTACCTATCCATTTCTTGACCTAAATATTGAAGGAAAAATAAGCATTTTATATTGAACTTCAGAAACAAATTTGACGTGCGAAACTCCAAGATAACAATTGTGCTATCAAGTTTTTAGTTTATGTAGTAAAGTAGGTGAAGTAGATAAGATCACAGATAGATGGAGAAATGGAATGCAGTATATTGCTAGGTAAAAGGGGCATTTTTTCAGCCTAGTCTGCCAATATTTATGAAGAATATTCTGTCACTTCAACATTTGAAGGAAAGTACTTACTATTAATTAGTCCTGAAATATTAATTTTTTTTATCATTTAGGGATATGACAGTGGTATCATTTTTTAGAGAGTTTTACTAGTTGATAAACTGATTAAATTGTATATATATATATATAAATTGATGAATTGTTTGGTATGTTTTTTTATTTTTTTTAAAATTAATCAACAAATAATTTATTCAGACCTTAATAAAGGAGTAAATAATCGATTTCAACTTTGGTAAATTAATTTATTAAATGTGCTATTACTTCATTAAACATAGATCTAACTAGTAAGATATAAAGTTACACCTCATTTCATCCATTAAATTAAAGTTTTTTTTCTTGTAAATGAAAGTTAAATTAAAGGTTATATTTGAGGTTGGATAAGAAACTCTCAATTCACGGACTCGCAGCCTAGACATTCACGCTTCCTTGTTAAACGCTTTTGAAAAACCATTAACGGAAGTAAATCTCACGCTTCTCATTTCATTGGATCATGTGCGTCTTCAATGGGTGAAAGCAGGGTTTTTCTACTAGAAGCGTAGTACCCTTTTCTGTAAAGGTGAAGCACACGCTTTCATTTCTTCTATTGGTTGTTCCGTGCTCCGGAAAGGTCTAAGAAGCTGGGAATTCTTCCCCCAATCATGGCACGTTTTCCCAAACCTAAGTTTTTGAGATTGTATTTTCTAAACTTATTTTTATCTTCTTCTTTTTTTTTGCTGCATATTTATTTTTATCCATTATTACTAATTTATTTTTATCCATTATTTATTTTTTGCTGATAATATACTTGGATTAATGTATTTATATTTAGATAATTCACAAATAATTCGTATAGGATGTATATAGATCAAATCTGATGATAATGTATGTAAAGAATCTCGAGGGAATTATGTCATTTTTCTAAAGGAGGACAAAGGAGCACTTGTTTTCTGGTTGTTAGGAAGGGTGGTGCACTCCACATAGCCACATTCCATCAACTAAAATTGGACGGCACCAAGGTGTTGATTAATCCTTTTCATGATTCATCGCGAACCCAACAAACAACATCTCCTTTGGTCAACAAACGATGATATGTGGGGAGGGGCAGAAAAAGGCTTTAAGCAAAGCCAAACAAAATAAAGAGAAAAAGATGTGAGAAAAGAAGGGACACCTCAACTTCCACCTGCTCTCTACTTTGCTTCCCTTCCCATCTAAGACCCCTTGGCTTACACTCCTCAATCCCACCCTTCTCTGCCCTCTTTCCCTTGCACAGCCATGGCAAGAAGTACATAGAAATCTGCCAGTTTTGCAGGCCATAAAAGATTTGGACATGGGTTCTGTGGGCAGTCCCAATGCCTGGACACCATATGATGCTTACAAAGATTGTGCTCAAGGAATCTGCAACATTTATTGTCCTCAGTTGTGCTACTATCCTCCTCCTGACTCTGGAGAAGATTCAGGCACCACCTTCTCCCCTCTCATCATTGCAATCATCAGTATCTTGGCCAGCGCTTTCCTTTTGGTCAGCTACTATGCCATCATCACCAAATATTGCAGGAGAAGGCGGCCAAGAAATCCGAGTTTAGAGGTTGAAGGTCACCGGGATGAAATTTCGCAGGACCACTGGCAGGTGAATTCAACTGGATTAGATGAGACACTGATCAATACCATTACAGTTTTTAAGTACAAGAAAGGGGATAAATTGGTTGAAGGGACAGAATGTTCGGTGTGTTTGAATGAGTTTCAAGAAAATGAGAACCTTAGGCTTATGCCCAAGTGTTGCCATGCCTTTCATCCCTCCTGTATTGATGTGTGGTTGAAGTCTCATTCTAATTGTCCTGTGTGCCGGGCCAATGCGGCTCCTGTTTACGCATTGCCTCCTACAGCTCCGGCTGCTCAAACTTCAGCTCCGGCTGTTAATATATCTGCTCTACAAATTCGGCAACAGGATGATCTGATCTTTGTGGTAGAAGAAAGAGAAAGAAGTCATAATCAAGAACTGTTAGTTATGAATGTTTCTGATGCTTCTCCAAAAGGTCCCCTCCAATCTAATAGTGTTGTGGGAAATTCTGAAGCAAGAAACAGCAGTAGCGTTGGTGAGCAAGAGGAGGTAGGACAATTTAGAAGATCAATTTCTTTAGGGGCATTCTCAGGTCTGCGCAATCTTTCTGTTGCTGATATTCTTAAGATTGCAGAAGAGGATGAAGACTTGAGAATCGAGATCTCTCCATCAGACATGGGCATCGGTTCTTCAGAAGGGATCTGGAAAGAAGAAAGCAAGTTAAATCTTACAAGAAGAAATCCAGAATTAGTTAGAACTGCAGCTGCAGTCAAGAGGTCATTTTCCACAGGAAGATTTAAGTTTCAGAAGGCAAGTTAATGACACGTAATTCCCCAACTGAATTTACAGTCTCATGTGCATACTAAGTTCTTTTACTGTGTAAAGATTTACCAAGATACAGATTGACAAAATGTAATGTAGGCCACCAAATAGCAATATCTCGTCTGTTTCCACACATCCAGCTTTGTTTTCTAGAAATCGTTTTGCAGACGAGAAATGCCCTCTCCTTTAAACCATACTTTTTTCTATTCCAAGTTCATGATATGGTGTCACTAAAGCAGGTAGGTAAAGGCAATCTTTTTGGAGTTCAATAAAATGTGGGTTAAGAATCTTGCCAGAGGAAAAGCAGATCAGTGTAAAGTACTGTTATCATTTGTTAAAATGTAGAATTTTGATGTATGATTGACCACCATAATCTGGCATATCTTGCTTTTAAATCTTTTTTTGAATTATGTGGTCAACTCTGAGATTCAGCCAAAAATGATAAGTTGTTCCGCTGATGGCACGAGAACTCAAATTCCTACCATGTATTTGGAAAAGTACTTGTCTAAAAGTCAGTCTACCATTTCTGACTATATGGGTTGAATGACAATATTTCACGTATTTCATCCTATATTTTTTAATATTCAGTTGATCGACAAAATGGTACTCCAAGATAATCAATTGACCTAATGCTGATGATGCCCAGATGACATTAGTGTACAAGAATGCAAGCCCTTCTTGCACTTTACCACAGACAGTAATTGTTCTTTTGGTTTCCTCTTCTGTTCGTCTCTCTTTTGCTCCCTATTCTTTCGTCTTTCGCCGACGCTTCGGTCCTGGAAAGGTAACGAATCTCTGTTATTTGATGCCTCCAACTGTGAAACTGAGAACAGCTCAAGACAATTAACATTCTTTTTTCTAGTAGGTTTTTTTTTTGTCTTTATAGAACAGTAGTAGGGATAAATGTCCAAGAGAGAAATAGAATGAGGGAGAGAGATCGAGCAGGTTGGTAATCAATCATTGCTGTATTATTAATAATTGCTAAGAACTGGTAATATTTATGATATATTTTCTTCTTTGGCATTTCCTATTTAAATATCTGATTATCAAAGAATATTGTGGTGGATGAAGTTTACATCTGTAGGCCTATTCTCGGTGAAGCAGATACATCCTCTTCTTCAAATGCTTAGCCAGGCAGTTGAATTTGATATTCTGTGCTTCTTTTTGCTTTTTCATTGGGGTTCTATTGGCAGTGTTTGGCCGGGAGCCAGAAAATTTTGGCTTTCTAAATGAATAATGGTCTTGAAAGACTTAATTCTTAGGATATTTGTTTTATCCATAACAGACAAGGAACAGAGGTCTGAGTTGCCCAGTGCCTTTCACCACCCCAGGCGGCAAGCAGTGACAATCACGGTTTGCCCGTGGTGAGAGGCCGGCAGCAGAAACACAATGCTCAGGAAACTGAAACACAAGCTTCTATGATCTCATTCTCATCCACTCATTTATCACTCAAGAAGTTGACAAATGCAACTTGGTTCAATAGCTAAAACTCTTTTTTAAGTACTCTGATCTGAATCAAAACAATCTCGGTTTTAACTCTAGGGAAATTTTGTCATCTCAAACTCACAATTGTTTCGGCTGGATTAATACCTTTAACAGTAAAGTCAAATTAACTTTGTATAGTCTGAATTTTGTTATGACAGTGAGCAGAAGGAACGGATTATCTACTTACACCGACCACCCTGTTCGATTATTTTTTTTATATTTCAAGGGAATGGAGGTCGGCATTTCCGTGTGTGTGTGTTGGGGAGTGGGGGGGGGGTAACAGTTAAAGTTGCTTAAGTAATGCCGGTGAATTACTTTTAAAGTGAGCTAATGCCTAATGGTGTGATTATAAGTTAGGCTTCAAAAGAAAGGGAGGACAAAGATGAGGAAAATCAGGAGTGCCTTTTAAAAACTTTTCTTAAAGTTTCCGCCAAAAAAAAAACATTACTAAAGGCTATGTTGAATACTGATCACAAGAGGGGTTCTATTAGTGAAAATCTGAGTTGTCTTCTCGTGCTGTTGAATACTGATCCAGAGAACATTTGCAGAGAACTTGTTGAAGAATACTGATCAAGAGGGGGACTTCAGACCATCTTTTTTTTTTTTCTCTTTTCAGTTCTCTTCTGTGCTGTTGAAAAAGAAAAATGACCATATTTGGAGTTTCCTCTGGTAGTAGTCTAGTAGATGCATTATAAATATTCTCCTCTGTCAAGATTATCAAGAAAAGACAGAATATTAGTATGAGCTAAGAAATATATAGGAATCGAAAAGAAAGAAAAAGAATCTCTGAATGGTTATTTCCTTGTAGCTCAATCTTCTCCAGTGAATCCTTAATTTGAGGCACAGTGAGAATTCTCTGTCTGAACATAAGCAGTCAAAAATATAGGAGGACTACAGTAAGAATTGTCTATAAAAGAAGAGAAAAAGAAAATTGTTGGAATCCGTCTCTTGCGCTCTCTGCCATCTCCCCTACCCCAAACTCACGCCACCAAAAGCCTCTTTTTTGACTTCCACTCTCCAACAACAACTCCAGAACAAAGCCGCCAAAACGTGAAAAAATGGCCGAGAAGTCTTCAGAATACCCCATCAAAACTGTAGTGGTTTTAGTTCAAGAAAATCGATCATTTGATCACATGCTAGGATGGACGAAGTCCCTCAATCCAGAAATTGAAGGTGTAACAGGAAAGGAATCGAACCCTTTATCGACCACTGATCCAGATTCAAACCGTGTTTATTTCGGTGAGCAATCTGGGAACGTGGAACCAGATCCCGGTCACTCATTTGAAGCAGTATACGAGCAAGTCTTCGGTGTGCCGTGGAGCGAGTCCTCGTCTTCCGAAAACCTTCTTCCAACAATGGAAGGTTTTGCTCAGCAAGCAGAAGCTATTCAAAAAGGGATGTCTGAGATAGTCATGAATGGGTTCAAACCAGAGGCATTACCAGTTTACAAGGAGCTGATTTCAGAATTCGCAGTTTGTGATAGATGGTTTTCTTCAGCTCCTACACTGACCCAACCAAATAGGCTCTTCATACATTCTGCAACATCTTATGGTGCTACTGCTAATGACACCAAAATGCTGATTCAAGGATATCCGCAGAAGACAATCTTTGAGTCCCTGGAAGAGTCCGGTTTCTCTTTTGGTATTTATTATCAGTATCCTCCATCAACTCTGTTCTTCAGGTAACATTTCGTTCTATGCCAGATTCTGGTCAATTTCTTTATTCCATTCTTACGCTATGTACTATGCTTGCCAAATGAGCTTATCACAAACGACAACCATAGAGCCAACTATTGCTTAAAAGAAAAACCTTGGGAGTGAAAGAACTTCATGTGCGCATCATTTTTATGGTGGGATAAGAGCTGATTAATTACCGACCAGAATTATTGTACTAAGATATTATGCAAATGATGATTATATTTTCAGAGCGCGATATAAATGCATAGTATTATTTTAAAGAAGTCAACATATGCTATATGACGCGGATAGGGATCAAAATTTTCTTTGTAATAGTCTCTCTCCCACCTTTGGTTGAGCAGGTAGAGGAAGGTGAACATCTACGCTGGTTCTCCAATATATAATATGAATTGGATTGATTGAGCTTGTTCACTGGTGTCAATTCTTAATGATGAAGAATACGTACTAGTATAGACTAAGAGCATCAATTAGCACAAGGTTTAACATAAGCACCATTATCAAAGTAATTAAAAGCATTAATTTATCCATGCTTTTCTAATTTTCTAATGACTACAACCCAGCTTACCCCTTGGCCGACCATGTGGTTCTCGATAATTAATTGCATTAGCTAGTTAATCATACCGGTTTTGTGATAATGATGTTATTCTTTAAAACTATATGACCTTTAGTCTTAGGATATTAATTGAAATTTTCTTTTTTTTAACTATTCTTGATTGGCCTTTTAGTCTAAAGATTTGTACTCTCGAACCCAAGATTTTTCAATTTTACCGAGGTTTAAACCTCTTGCATGTTCAACAGGAACCTTAGAAAGTTAAGGTACACGAAAAACTTCCATCAGTTTGATCTAAACTTCAAAAGGCACTGCGAGGAGGGAAAGCTACCAAACTACGTGGTAATTGAACAAAGATACTTTGAAACAAAATTTTTGCTGGGAAACGATGATCATCCTCCTCATGATGTGTCTGAAGGCCAAAGATTTGTGAAAGAAGTCTACGAAGCATTGAGAACGAGCCCACAGTGGAACGAAATCTTGTTCATCGTTATATATGATGAGCATGGTGGATTCTATGATCATGTACCAATCCCTGTCAATGGCATCCCTAGCCCAGATGACATTGTCGGTCCTGAGCCATATAAGTTCAAGTTTGATCGACTTGGAGTCAGGGTTCCTGCAATTCTTGTGTCTCCTTGGATTGAACGTGGAACTGGTAAGCTGAGCAATGCTAGCTGCTTTTTTTTTTTTTTTTCCCCTTTCCCTGAGTACAAGAGGAACTAATAACTAAGAATTAATAATTGGCTTTTTTAAAAAATGTACGACCATTAAAACACGATGTACAAGTTTGTTATTAGTGACTAGCAACTGGTATGGTAGGGTGACTTCATAACATAGATGGTATTGAGAAAATGCAGTGCTACATGGGCCTTCAGGACCATATCCCACGTCTGAATTTGAGCATTCTTCAATCCCTGCCACTGTGAAAAAGATTTTCAATCTAAAGGAATTCTTGACAAAGCGAGATACGTGGGCTGGCACTCTCGAAGGTATTCTTACTAGAGATAGTCCGAGAACAAATTGTCCAGGTAATCGTTTAAAACTCGACTTTGTTTCCTATTCAAGTTGTTGAGATCTCGACCTAATTCAAAACAACTCGCGTTCCTGAATGCGACAGTGGAGCTGCCGGAACCTCTAAGATTGAGAGAGAGAGAAGCCGAAGAAGAATCAAAGCTTAGTGAGTTTCAGGCAGAGTTGGTACAACTGGCTGCTGTTTTGAAGGGTGAGCACGAGGACATCTTCCTACACAAAATAGTGGAAAATGTGAAAGTCGTGGACGCTGCCAACTATGTCGCAAGCGCTTTCCAGAGATTCATGGATGAATGTGAGAACGCCTCTAAGAGTGGAGCTGACGATTCCCATATTGTTTGTGCAGCAAATCCACCTCAAAACCGTGCACACAAATCCTTGATTCAAAAGATATTTTCTTGTTTAGTATGCGATCATTAATTTTTTTTGATATTTTTATTAAAAAAAAGAAAATCCTGTTGCTATTTTTCTAATTATTTCTTTTTTCTAATGAATTTGCTGAATTATTTCTACCCATTACTTTGGTTCTAGCCAAGTTGTCAGTCTTTACACCCACTTGAATGTAGGTATATCTGCCTTTACAGCCCGAAACATGGCCCAAGGCCCAAAAGTTGCTACATTCTTCCATTTTTCCTAATGGGCCTATTAAAGACACTGGACCATTTGTTTTTTTATTTTTTTATACATGCTAATTATAGCACGTTAATTTATAATTATAATATAATTATATTTTATTTTTAAAAAAGCTTCTATATCCTTTCCCTAAGTTCTCTCTAGGTTTCACTACTTCTTTATTTAGATTTGTGCAAATCAAAATTGAATTAAAGTAATGTAAGATGAAATAAAGATATTTAGAAGAAAAAATACAATTTTCACAATTTTTTTGTATTTTTGTGACTCCTCGAGCAGAATTGGAGGAGTCATATTAATGATCCCCGCTGGTAGGGCTCTGTGAAATGGACTTTCGCTACCGACAACGGAGGGCCCCATGAAAACAGGCCCTCTCCATCAGTGACATGGTCTGTTTTAGAGATCTCGTTGGTGGTGGCGGGAATAATTAGTATGACTCTCCAGTTTTGCTCGAGGAGTCACAAAAATACAAAAAAAAAGTAGTGAAAAAAAATATATATTTCTTTTAAATCTATTATATTTCATCGCATATTACTTTAATGTATCTTCAAAAACTCTGAATCATAAAAAGTTTGTTTATATTTTAGAGAGAATGTAAAAAAATAAAAGTTAAAAATGAAATATAACTATGCTGTAATCAGCAAACTCCTATCTTTTTTGGATAAATAATACATTTCACTCTAATTTTTTCTTTTTTGCTAAGTCACTTCATTCTTGCTGGCATTGGTAAGACTTTTCTTATCTAGCAAAGAAAAGAAGTCCTCTGTTTGGGGGAAAGAATTGGCTTCCTCTAGTAAAGATTGGTGGTAATATCATAATTGTTCAATTACTTAGATGCACACCTTATAAAAAAAATTTTAAATTTAATTTACATTCTACTCCTTATACTTTATAATTTAAAAGAAAATACTCTTTTCATCTGAGTTAAACGTCCCATTGTGTTGATGGAAGGAAATAGGAAAGATGGATGATATGATTATCCAATAAGAGATTTCCAATTTGATCAATCATCTGCTTAACTTTGTTATATGTTTCAATTGGTTATTTTTTGCTTAACTTAGTTATATAACAGTTGGTTATTTTTTGCTCAATCATTCACATTATCATCTCTTTTAATATAACCCAAAAAAAAAAAAAAAAAAACTTCTGCCATACTTGAGCAAGTTATTTGACAGTGACTTTACTTTCTTTTTTATTTTCCTTGTGAGGGGTGTGGGTGTTGCGTTTCCTTTTGAAAACCAAAATGATTAAAATTGGGGTTCTTAATTATAAGGTAAATTTGACACGCATAGCATATGCTTTTATTCCTTGGTATCATCACACACACACACACACACACATATATATATATATATATATATATAAATATATGACACACATAGCATATATATATTTTTCTCTTTTTGTATGTATGCAAAGACCACTAGAAACTTGAATTTGTGATCATAATGTGCCAATAATTCCATGAAACGTGGCAATTAAAGACATATTTAGATTAAATTTAATATAAAAATTTTATTTTTAATTTTATTAAAATTTTTAATTTTAAAAAATTTAAAATAAAAAATTTTAAACCTAAATTCTATCTATTCTAACCTGTAAAAACCACCGGATGTGATATCATATATCCAACTTGGGCACGTAACCTTAGAAACTCTGAGTTGTCACCCAGCCATCCTCTTCCCCGGTAAGACTGCAAGTTCGACGCCCACCAACATGATAAAGGTTTTTTTAATTTACACCACCGAGATTAAATATATTATATACATAATTTAAATTTATAATAAATTGTATAAATTTTATTTTTTAAGAAAATGAGAGAATTTTAAAAAATTTTAAACTATCACATATAATCTATTTAATATATATATATATATATATATATACATAAATTAGAAAAATCCATGTGATGAGAGTCCATAACGTCATATGCTCAAACAGACACCTTTCGTGAACCAAAAAGAAACAAGAAATATCTGAAACAAAAGCGGAAAAGAGCCAAAAGATTAAACAGGGAGGAGGGCGAAGAAAATGTGCTCCGGCAATCAAAATTCAAATGCCACCAAGTCAGTAATAATGATAGGTCAGTTTGTTAAGATACAGAGTAAGATACGGTTTATCAAATAAAGTAAAGTTTTCCTAAAAGAATAAAGCTAAATTACTAAACTCGATCACCACGTAAGGGTTTATATGAATTGAGCTTGAATTTTAAAGTTTCTATTTAGTTTCATAAAAATAATTTTTTTGATAGAAGAAATATGATTTAATTGTATTTCTGTTCGGATAAAATCTTAAGATATATTTTTATCATACTAAAGTTAAATTTAATCAACATTTTCTCCATTAATATATAATAGAATATAAGAAAAAAAGTAAAGGAGTAGTCATGTAAAGTATTGATTTTTTGTTTTGAATTTTTTTCGTAATTAAGATATATTACAAGAAAAGATGTAAGATTCAAGAGTTTAACTTTTTTTTTTCCCTTTTTAAGAACGGCCAAGGTTTTTTGCTTGTACGAGCAAACTCTCTCCGTTCGGTTCCTCTCTGTCCATACCTTTAAATTCAAAATCATCATCAAAGACAAAAGTCACCACAAGCAACCCAAAACTGCATATATATGTTACTTGAGTCCACGCATTAAGATTCAAGAAGAACAAGAACACACCCACCAGAGAGCAAAAAAATGGCTTCGGATTATTCAACTCCCTACCCCGTCAAAACAGTCGTAGTTTTGGTCCAAGAAAATCGTTCCTTTGATCACATGCTAGGTTGGATGAAAGCCCTAAATCCAGATATCAATGGCGTTACAGGCACAGAGTCTAATCCTCTATCAACTTCAGACCCTGACAACAACCTCATTTTCTTCCGGGATAACTCAGTCTACGTCGACCCCGATCCCGGTCACTCTATCCAAGCCATTTACGAACAGGTCTTTGGAGTTCCATGGAGCCAAGACGTGGCCTCCAAGAAACTGCAGCCCACCATGCAAGGGTTTGCTCAAAATGCTGAGAGAATCAAGAAAGGTATGTCTGATACTGTGATGAACGGGTTCAGCCCGGATAAGGTGCCGGTTTATAGAGAGCTGGTGAAGGAGTTTGCAGTCTGCGACCGGTGGTTCGCGGCTGTTCCGGCTTCAACGCAGCCCAATAGGTTGTTTGTGCACTCGGCCACTTCGCACGGTGCTACTAGTAACGATATCAAGTTGTTGATTCAGGGATTCCCTCAGAAGACTATTTTCGAATCAATGGATGAGGCTGGATATTCCTTTGGAATCTACTATCAGTACCCACCATCAACGCTCTTCTTCAGGTGTCTGTTCTTTTTCCTTCTAATTGACTTTTGAAAGATACTACTTAACTGCGATGAGTACTAATAAACCAGAGATTCACCCATTAAGTACATATTCAACTGGTTTCACATGGCAAATTAATGCATTGAGAACAATAACCGTTTATTGCTGATTAAAGTAAATATTTTTTACTTTAGTTTTGCCTTTCATGTTTATTGGTTTTACCACTGTAATTTTAGATGAAAATTTTATAAGGTCAAGAACTATTTAATGACCGGATGGAGATGGTATTCATTTTTTCTTTTCCTTTTCGTCTCTATATTTTGCTGGCAGTTGAGAAGAAGGTGAAAACAGCAATCTTTCTTTTATTGTGTTAGCATATATTATGTAATTGTTTATTTTTTTTCCTGGATGATGTTGAGTATTGGGTTCAAAATGCTGCACTTTTAGCAGTGGTATTTACGTTGCTTCTAAGTTCATAAGTAAGACTAGCGGCACCAGAAATCTTGTAATTGCGTGGATTGCAAGGAATATTTTGTCCATAATAGTAATAGTGATTTATCTCATCCATGTCTCGAAGCCATTGCCCATAATTTTAATTCAAAATAGAAGGTTCTAACGCAAAATGTCTGTGTTTTTTACGTTTGCCAGGAATCTTAGAAAACTGAAATATATAAAGAACTTCCATCAGTTTGATCTTAGTTTCAAAAGGCATTGCAAGGAGGGAAAGCTGCCAAATTATGTAGTAGTCGAGCAGAGGTATTTCGACCTGAAGATATTACCAGGGAACGATGATCATCCTTCCCATGATGTCCATGAGGGTCAGAAGTTTGTGAAAGAAGTCTATGAAGCCTTGAGATCAAGTCCTCAATGGAATGAAATGTTATTTATAATCATATACGACGAGCACGGTGGCTTCTACGATCATGTGCCAACATCAGTCTCTGGAGTTCCAAGTCCTGATGGCATATTAGGCCCTGATCCTTACAACTTTAATTTTGATCGCTTGGGAGTTCGTATTCCAGCCATCTTGATCTCTCCTTGGATTGAGAAAGGAACAGGTAGCTAAACATGCATTCCTCTTGTAGCGATTATTAGTTGGCCATATGAGATTATAGTGGATGCATTTTCATGTTTAGTTTACTGATCAATCTGTTGATGAATGTCTTCGTGTTTGTGTAGTCCTACATGGCCCTTCAGGACCATATCCTACATCTGAATTTGAGCATTCCTCAATCCCTGCAACTGTTAAGAAAATCTTCAACTTGAAAGAGTTCCTGACCAAGCGCGATGCCTGGGCCGGCACTTTTGAGTCTGTGATCAGCAGACAGACCCCAAGAACAGATTGTCCAGGTAATCTTATATTCCCACTTCACCATCCTTCTTCTTCCTCATTCCATGCCAGCCATGATATAGAATACGTACCTTGAGTTTGAGATGTTCCTCATTTTATCTTTGTCGGGAATATACGTACCTCAGTATCCTTACCAGAACCTGTCAGATTGAGGGAATTTGATGCAAAAGAAGGTAAAATTTTGAGTGAGTTCCAAGCAGAGTTGGTTCAGATGGCAGCAGTATTATGTGGAGACCATCACAAGGAGATTTTCCCGCACAAACTAGTAGAGGACATGACGGTTGTTTCAGCTGCAGAATATGTTCAAAACGCATTCGGCAAATTCTTAGAGGAATTTGAAGAGTTGAAGGAGCGCGGAGCAGATGAACAAACAATTTGTACCCTATCAGAACCAGCAAAGAACCCTGCAAAGTCTCCTTCCTTCGCCTCCAAATTCTTTTCTTGTATAGTTTGTGGAACCCACTGATTGATTTAGAGCGCAAGATCGATGTATCTATTTCTTCCTCTTTTAACATCTTGATTGGTGGTTGTATTTCATTATTCCATTTTAGAATTTTGGATCTGCTCTTGGGGTTGAAGAAATAATATTGCTCCTTAGCAATAAATTTTTCTAGTACAAACACAAAAAGTAGTTTTTGGTTTTTAAATCCCTATAAACTGCACTGTTTGGATCTTATGTACAAGAAATCCATTCTATTCAGTGGCCAACTGTTGGAACCGGTTGAATTTTTTTGCAATTGACCAATAATTTAATATGTAAATTCCAACTTTTGATCTCTTAAATTATAAATTAATTTTTGACCTATATAATAGGTATTCAATATATTGATCACATGTATTCATGATGGTAGCCAATTCTCATAAAGAGGGGCCAGAAAACGAGTTTAGCCAAAAAATAAAGAGAAAAGCCAAAGAAAAGAGCTCAAAACTTTGTCAGGGACTGAATTACGATAAATCCAAAATTTGTATGAGGATTAGGCAATTCGGACTTAACCCAGACCCATAAATGTTATGGATTCTGGATCCGGCGCATTCCCGATTCCTGGAGTCGGTGTAACTAAAAGAGAAAATGGTTTTCTTTCTGAATCCAAAAACCACCCCTGTATTTTCTCCTTTCTTGTGAATAAACCCCCATCTGAACCCCAGTGTGTTTTCTGAGCCGAACCTCTATGGGAAGCAGGACGCCACCGCTGGAGCCGAAGCTATCTGCTTGCTGCATCTCACACGAGTTCTACAAAGCCGCTTCCAAATCCCCGGACAAAATTGCTGTTATACACGCTGGTGGTGGCGCCAGACTCATTGCCGGAGAGTTTCAGAAAAACTTTGATATCGAGGATAACGAATTAGCTCCAAATGAGGAATTGATTGAAGCTGCACCATTGTCGTCAGAACCGCCAGTTTACGAAGGCGATCAGTGCTTCACGTACTCTGATATTCTCTTTGCCGTAAATTCTCTTAGCTCGCGGCTCAGGCGCGTTCTTGATGGTGCTGATGATCCCTATCTCATCAAACCTCAATCTGGTATCATAAGATGAATGCGTATAGAGAAAGTATCTGAGCGTTCTTTTGTGTGTGATTTTTTGGTCTACATGCTTTTGTGGACCATGTTTCTTTCTTTTCCTTCTTCTTTTCACTCTTGTTTAATATCATTTTTGCTATAAAAGATAGTGATACTCCATTAACTGGGTTTAGTTTATAACTGGATTTAGTTTCATCTTATGTAATTTATCCTTTAACAGACCTATGACTTCGGGAAAGATGGATGTTAAATAACTGAGCGCTCCTTTACTTTGTTATCCAATGGTCCTGAAACAAATATGATTACTTTGATGTCTGCAAACAGAAACAAACAACAGCGTGATACTTTCTGTTTACTAATATTAATATCTGAATTATCATAAATGGCGTTGATTCTTCCAATTTTTTTCCCTCGAAAGCCTTAAATGTAAGGCAGAAACATTGAAAATTTTAGGAGTCATGTATATGAGTATGCCTTGTTTTGCCCATAGCCTACTGTTAGGATTCAGTGAATGTTAGATCATAGGTTTTACTATTCACACAATTTTGTAATTGATGAACAGCATGTAATCAGTTGATCATGTGTACTTCGGTGATGCTATGTTTATATGAGTTTCTTACTGCAGGTGATAGGCATTGCAAGTCTCCTTCTGCACGTGATCAGGTTTCTGATTCAGTGGAGTCTTCTAATCTGAGTTTGTGGCAGTTTGCCAAGTTCAAGAATAAGTATACTCCAAGAGTGGTAGGAGTATATATGGAACCTTCTGTCGAGTACATTGTTGCAGTCCTCTCCATTTTAAGGTGCGGAGAGGCATTTATGCCGCTAGATCCATCTTGGCCCAAAGAAAGGATATTATCAATTTTGTCTTCCTCAAGAGCTGATCTTATTATAGGGTGTGAATATTCATGGGAGAATAGGTATTACCATGAGCTTGATAAATTACATTGGCTAATTGATAGTGGCTGTTTTCCTCTATTATCTATGTCCATGAAATACAATGCTCAAGAACAAAGTGAGTTGACATGTTTAGAGTGGCCTTGTGAAAGTGAAATATCGAGATTGTTTTGTTACTTGATGTACACATCAGGCTCTACAGGGCAGCCTAAAGGCATTTGTGGAACTGAACAAGGTTAGTGTCTGCTTGTGTCTGATCTGATCTCAGTATTTATCCAAACTTCCCATAGTTAGTTTCTCTCACTTTTAATCTGCATCATGATGTTCTCTGTCAGCCATTTTGCAGGTCTTTTAAACCGATTTATATGGATGCAAGGATTGTATCCTGTACAGGGAGAAGAATATCTGGTCTTTAAGACATCAATAAGCTTCAATGACCATTTGCAGGAATTTCTAGGAAGCCTACTTACAACTTGTACATTGGTCATACCTCCGTTCAATGCTCTAAAAACAAACCCTTTTTATCTGCTTGACTTTTTACAGGTAAGAGTGCAGAATTACTCCTCATATCGTTCCTGTTCATAGTTTGATTGGGATGTAGGTTATTCCAGAATGGTGTCGAAGGTGGATAAGGTTTTCAGTTTTATATAGCTGCAGGCCTTTATGGACCAGTTTGACATTAAGCATTTTATAGTGATCTTGGAGCGAATGAAAGATTTTTTGGTATTTCTGTGATGCATCTAATGTTTCATCTGAATACAGATGTGAATAATGGTATTTTATTCTAGTTCTCTCTTGCATCTTGGAATAGCCATTATATTAACCGATATGTGTACTTCTTTTGAAATGAGTCCCAAGTTTCATTCATCACTATAATGTTTCTGATATTGAATTCTCCAGATATCCTTGTTTGTCAAATCAATGTGCAACATACATTCTTTCTTTTTTTACTGATTTTCAAACTTCTGTATGAGTAGTCTGGGGACATAGAAAACAGAAGTTAGATTTCTTATCATAAAAAGCAAAATTATCAGATTTGGACTTCTGGTAGGAAAAGGATCTTGCTTCCTGATCCAGGATGTTATTAATTTTCACTTTTTCCTTTTCTGCAGAGATACTCTATAACCAGGCTGATAGCTGTTCCATCATTGATGAAATTAATCCTCCCTCCTATGCAAAACCCTGCATATGCAAGATTCCGTAATTGTTTGAAGTTGCTTGTATTGAGTGGTGAAGTTCTTCATCAATCCTTATGCGAAAGGCTGCTGAAGTTACTGCCTCAAACAGTGGTTTTGAATTTATATGGCAGTACAGAGGTTAGGGATTTACTTTCCTATTGTTTGTTTGGTGGTATGAATATTAGCTAAATTTTGAGAATTTGTTCGTTTACTGGAGGAGAACAATATGCACTTGAAGACACTATTAATTTTTCGCTTCTGCTCATGTGGACATAGATACCAATGTCAAACAAAAGAGTTTCTCACCGCCTTCTGTTCTTCCATTGTTGCTTTCAGCTGTTATATCCTTCTTGTGTCTATAGAATAGATATGATTGAAACTCTCTAGATGGCTTTATGGCTGGATTTTTGCAAGTAATGAAATGGAATGTGTTGCAATTACTGTTGAACCAACAGGAAGCTCTTTTTCACAGATTTTGGTGAAGTTACTTTTAAATCATTGCTCAGGAAATTAACATAAATTAGTAAATAATGCAAGAACTGATGGGATCCCTGATTAAGAATACTTGAAAACGGAAGCATGGCTTCATTTACTGCACAAAAGGGTAGATTTTTCTATGCTTTCAAATGCTGTTGTTTTTGTGAAGATTCCGATGCCCAACTCCCTGTGATAAAGGATATCCCATGGTCAGAGGTGCTATGAAGATTATCATATATGCTATCTTTGACCTGATTCTTGTTCCTGAATTGATTCTGTAGCCTGTCATTAACTAATGTGCTATTTGCTGTATCTATGGCAGCTTGAATAATATAATGCTTCAAGGTTTCTCAGGATGCTATCGTAGTAATAGTGTGCGCCTTTGTTTTACTGGATTTTCTATCTCTAGGGCCAAGAATGACTCTGAGAGGGTGATATAATTTCTCTTTAATTTAGTTAATTATTGAGCATTTCTTTGACGTCTGAAGTCTGAATGTTGTAATTAAGGTTTCAGGTGATTGTACGTATTTTGACTACAAGCGCATGCCATTGATCGTTGAAAGCAACACTCTTGGCAGTGTTCCAATTGGCTTACCTATTTCTAACTGCAAAGTGGTGCTTGTTGGAGAAAATGCCCCTGATGAGGGAGAAATTTATGTGACTGGACTCTGCCTTGGTGCCGGATACTTTGATTATCCTTCCATTGTTCCACTGGACTCTGTAAAATTGCCTCAAGATGCTTGTGTTGGTAACCCTTGTGATGATCACAGACTTGGATATTACTTTAAAACCGGTGACTATGCCAGAAAGCTCGAAACTGGTGATTTGGTTTTTCTAGGAAGAGAAGACCGAAGTATAAAGATTAATGGATATCGGATTGCTCTAGAAGAGATAGAGAATGCATTTAGGGAACATCCAGACTTATCTGATGCTGCAGTACTTTGCAACAGTGATAATAGGGAAATCTCTCGTATTGAAGCTCATCTTGTTCCAAAGCAAAAGAATAAATGCAATGAAAATTTCAAGTCTTCGCTTAGGAGGTGGATTGTCAACAAACTTCCACAAGCAATGGTTCCTGGGCTTATCTTCTTCACAGAGTCGCTACCAATTTCTTCCTCTGGGAAAGTGGATTATAATTTATTGGCCAATTCTTCGTGTTCCAAGGCACATGGCAAGAATGACATTGGGAAAATTTGGGAGAGCGATCTCTTGAAAATTATCAAAAAGGTTATCAATCTCTAGTTTGAATTTAGTTGTCAAGATACATCCATATTGATTTATTTTGTGTCATTGATCATAAGAGATTTTGCTGAAGCATGTATTTCTTCTTTACAGCCTATAGCATTTGAGATATAAGTCCTTTGCTGTGTTTTGTGGCTCTTGTTTACCATACTGTTTCTAGAAAATTTTCCCCCCTTATTTCTGAAATTCCGTATGAATATTTAGAAGAAATTGTTTAATCTTTGATTTTCCTGAAAAGTTTGTATGATAAGTCATTATGAAAGGCTTGCATGCATTAATACTTTTGGATTGGTAGTTTGTTAGCTTATGGGTTCTAATGTTGTGTTACAATAAGAGATTCAGCTGGATAAGGAATAGCGCATTCAAACTAGGAAAATACCTCTCTAGTTAAACTTTAGCTGCTGCTCCTTTTGTCCTAAGGACTAGGGAATTATTGGTGTGCAGTTAAGGAGATAATCTTTTGGTGAAAGACTGTCTTATTTACAAAAGGAAAGCAGCTGAGATTTCTGATTCAAATAATTTGAAAAATCTTCATACATTCCTCAAAAAGAAAGGTTCGGTGTAAAAGGAATTCAACTGGGGATCTAAAACTCAAAGGTTTGCATGTGAATGGATTTCTGATAAAATATTTTAATCCTTTCTGTGCAAAGATATAATGTTGCATTAGGGGGTATCTTGTTCTCACTTTGATGCTAGTTAATTTTACTGGAAATATTACAAAAAATTCCTGATTAAGAAATAAAGATACTTCTGCTATTCTGTTCAATTTTGAGGTGTGACTTGTAAATAAACCAAACTGTATCTCTTGTACTGAGTGTTTTTACATGTGCAACTGCAGAAGTACAGATTCTTGAAATATGATGGTTATAGTGTTGGGTATGTGGAATTAACTTTTTCGATATCCTTTGAAACAAAAATGATTCAGCTTTAGAGATTCATTTGCACTTTGAGGCAAGATTCATTTGCAGTTGTTCATCCCTTTCTTTTATAACCTGTTCCTGATTAAGTTATTGTAGTATAAGTGAATAATCCCATACCCTGACCTTCATTCTGGGAGTTGGACGGACTGCTATTTCCTTTAAGAAGTAAGTTTTTATTTGTTCTTCTTTACTCTATTTAGGTCTTCTGCAATGCACTGATGATTGAGAATATCTGCACTGATGGCAACTTTTTCGAAATGGGTGGAAATTCTATAGCTGCAGCTTATGTTGCGTATAAGTTAGGAATCAATATGAAATTTCTATATAGTTTCCCGACACCATTGAAGCTTCAATCAGCGTTGCGAAGGAAGATAGGGGTATCCACTGGCGTTCCAAGAATAGATACAAAATTGAGAGCAGATTCAGGAGGAACAACTGAAAGTGCTCTGCTTGATGATTCTAATACTAGGAATACTCCCGGGGATAAACCACATGGAAGGTCAGCTGGAGCCCTGAGTAATACAAGTGATGGTAATCCTGTTAAATACTTCAAAAGTGATTCAAGTGCTTGCAGTGATCCAAAGGATTTGAATTTCAGCTGCTTCTGGAATTCTGATTTGTTACACACAGCATGTTCTTTTAGCCGTTGCAATAAATCAATGCATGCGGGTAAATGTGAAGAGAAAACTCCAAGTCAAATAGTTTGGTGTCTGCAAAGTCCAGGAGCGAGACCAGGCTCCATGCAAGAATTATGGAAAGTGTACATGGAGTCTTGTGTTGATGCCTCTCCGCTTATTGTATTTAAAGAAAGCAATGCCTATCTGTTTATTGGTTCGCATTCGAACAAATTTGTCTGTATAGAAGTTAAAAGTGGCTTTCTTCTGTGGGAGGTCAAACTGGACGGAAGGATAGAATGTTCAGCTGCAGTTTTGGATAACTTCTCTCAGGTTGTAGTTGGATGCTACCAAGGAAACATTTATTTTCTGCAATTTTCAGGTGGCAGCATCTGTTGGAAATTTCATACTCATGGTGAAGTCAAATCACAGCCAGTTGTAGACGAGCAGAGGAACTTGGTCTGGTGTGGATCATATGACCACAATTTGTATGCGCTTGATTACAAAAATTATTGTTGTATTTTAAAACTTCCTTGTGGGGGCAGTATATTTGGTTCACCTGCAATAGATTGGGTGCAGGAGAAACTTTTTGCGGCATCTACAAGTGGTAGAGTGACAGCAATCTCTATAAAGGCGTCTGCTTTTGCTGAACTATGGATTCAAGAGCTGGAAGTGCCTATTTTTGGCTCTCTTTCTGTCAATTCTTTGAATGGAAATATTATTTGCTGCTTGGTGGATGGTAGTGTTGTTGCACTGGATACTGATGGGTCCATTATTTGGAGGGCAAACACTGGTGGCCCAATATTTGCTGGACCCTGCATATCTGATACATTACCTTCTCAGGTGCTCGTAGGCTCTAGAGATGGAAGAATCTACTCTTTTGAATTAGAAAAGGGCAAGTTACTCTGGCAATATGATGTTGGGCAACCAATTATTTCATCAGCTTATGTTGATGAAAACATGGAGTTAGCAGCTAACGGTTCAAGTCTGTCTGACAGATTGGTCTGTGTGTGTACCAGTTCTGGGAGTATAAAAGTTCTTTGTATCCGCAGCTTAGATGCCACTGGAGGAACAAGTCTATATGGGAAAATCAATGTGCAGGAATTTGCTAGGTTGGACCTAGATGGAGATATCTTCTCCTCCCCTGTAATGATTGGCGGCAAGATTTTTGTTGGCTGCCGGGATGACTATGTATACTGTATAGGAGTTGAGTGCAATAAATCAACGTGAAATAGGGCTTCCATGTACTTCAAAGTTCTGTGAGCAAAAAGGTATTTAGATTTCTCATTCACACATATTTCTGAGAATAAGACAGATGTCAGATATAGAAGTGAACATAACATGAACTTTTCTGCTTAATTAACATGCCTTATTTTCACTTGAATGTGAAGAAACAATGCAGTGCTAGATTAAATTTAAGGTTTCCATAGTACCCAAGCATGGCATTGGGATGTTGGTGGATGACTTTTTCATGATTTGGTTTGATTCAACAGTTTCAGGAGCCTCATGCAGTACACAGCCAATTTTCCATAACGGAAGCAAGCAGGTGATCCCTTAAGTTACCAATTACAGTGGGTGGAATGTTCTGGCACAGGAGGAGGAAAAACAATGTACTTGATATTCTCCTACAGTGGATGCTTCCAGGAAGCCAATAGCAGTTGGCTGGCAAGATTTGTCTACTCACTGCCTTTTGGTGGAAACAGAAGAGATGTCATTCAAGACGACTTAATCTGTATGTCTCTGAACCAGGTAAATACTAAATATAAAAGCACTCTCCTGCATGGTTTACCAAATCATGTTTTGTGGTCCAGAGACATATTCAACTCTTCCTTGAGGGCCAAAATTGAATCCAGTAATGATCAAGAACATGCTGGTATTCCATGTTGCCAGACAGTGATTTGCAAAAACTAAAGACTGCAGAACCGGTGATGCTAAATTTTCCCTGGATATCTCAATTGGATTATTCTTCTTGGGTATATTAGCATATTTATTTAATAGTTAGTATTGCGCTTTGTAACTTATTTGAAATGTAAATTCTTAAACATGATATCTTAAAGTTTCAATTTGCCGAATGTGACATGAAAGGTAATACCATTTGTTTTAAATGTGGTAATCTATTGGATGGTTGCCTTAAACTTTCATGGAAGATACAAAATATAATGCGCCAGCTTTGACCGACAGGTTTATCGTTCTTTTAGTATTTTCTTTTCCTGGTGGGAATGAAATTGATTTTTCATCAAATTCTGTGTCATTCAAGATTAGTTATTTTCTGTATGTCCCATCTCATCTTGATCAATTTTTTCTTCATGTTTTGTTTTTTCTCATGGCTATTATTGATGGTCAAATTCTGTGTCTTATGATTTTTATTTTTCATTCTGCCTGAATTTATGTAACAGGAAGCATTTGAAACCTACTGCTTTAAAAATAGCGAAGGGAAATGAGAAGTATTGCAACAGATATAGAACATATTGCGAAAGTTGCAGTTTGTTTAATTTTCTGGCTGCAGTTGATTGGGTGAAATTTGCATTTTATGAGTTTCTATCCTAATACGACTCAAAATGAAGCAACAGCTGATATTGGAAAGTTGCTGATATAAATTTTTTCTGTTAGTGTTGCAAATATACTAGAAAATGCAAGTGCTTCTTCTCATATGCTTTTGGACTTTCATAGTTTTGGCATCCTGGGAGTGGCTTGACTTGACTATAATGGTCCATAAACAAACCACAATTCTCCTAATCAGCAAATAATAAAGAGCTGAGTTGATAAGTTGATGTGATGTTTTGAGAATAAATAAATAGAAGTTAGGTTTGATGTTCTTATTACTCATCAATTTGGATTGTGAACTAGGCCCAATTGAACCTAGCCTAGCCTGGTAGTTAACCAGAGCCCAACATTTTAAATCTTATTCTCATAATTTGTTATGCTGGTCTGTTCTGCAAAACAATATATAAATTTTTGTATCGGAGATTAAACGTATATAGATAAATCATGTATGTATTTAGACATAAGACTCCATTTTGGGGGAAGAGAGAGAAGAGGAGGAGGAGGAAGAGGAGGAGGGGGGCGGGGGTGGGTTTAAAAGAAATAGTTGAGATTTTCTGGGTGGGTGGATTAGGTGTGGGTGGGTATAGGACAAGTGAGTTATGTAAGGGCTTTGACATAATGTGGCATTGAGTCAACAAGACACATGAAGGCGTATATTCCAGTGTGTTTTGTAGAGGCTTGGTGCCAAAAATCATGCATATATAAAATAACTGGAGACAACACAATCTCAGATGTCATGTATGTATTTGTTTCTTTATCGCGGCGGTTGCTCACTTTGCTTGTATTACACAGTTAGAATTGTTTCTCCATGGACCCACCCTTGTTCTTTTAAATTCATCCAATGAACAAAGAGCAAACATATATTGTTTATCCTTCAAGAACATCATCATCATCATCATTCAATATGATAAGAACCCCCCCATCTTATACTCCAATTATTTGGATTCCCCAGCTTTATCTTTGTTTTCCTTTTTTTTCCTCTTTGAAACTTCTAAACTTCAACTTTAAGATCAGGGTTGGATAAGACTAGTTGGTAAGTGTTGCATCTTCCACTCTGCACAATCGAAGCATGAAAATATTTGCACAGAATTTACAGAAGTGCATGTACATAAATGAAGCAAAACGAAAATACATGAGATCATTCTCATGCTAATTGACACTAATTTACATACCTAAAATTTATCAGTTCATAAATCATATAGTAATTTAGTTATTAAAGTATATTGCGCTGATAAAAATGTCTCAAGGTTAATACTCATCAAATACAACGTCCATCCATTTTTTATCCTCTTTAATTATATTTTATTTTATAAATGAATAGGATTCAATAATTAAAAGAAAAATCGTGGGTCTAAGGGCTATATTATTGTTAGGATGAGGTTACTTGCCAGCAGAGTACAAGAATGAAGCCATAGTTCTAGATAGACTTTGCCAGAGGGTCCACTACAGTGACAAAGTGCGTTCAAACAAGAAAAAGAATGGGGAAAAATCAATTTAAGACGGCGTAGAAAGCAACTCCCTACCAGCAGATTCTTGAGCAAGTTTACCCTTGTTGCTTCAACAAATACCAAACGCTCAAAGACAAATTTGAACCCAGGGAAGACATATAGCAAATACATTGGATTTTCTCTTGAATTGATTCCTTTGTATCTTCGTCCCCTCAACTTTAAATGGGTTGGTGTCTTTCTTTTTTCATCGTTGAGGGAAAGGGGTTGAATGATTGATTTAATTTCTTCTCATGAATTTATGTATAAAGGAGTGGTTAAGTTGGTATAACCACTTTAAATCCTAATCTTACTTAGTGCCAACAAGACATTACTAGGCAAATCCTTGCTTATGTTTTTTCTACTTAATCAGATTTGCATGCTCCATAAGTAAAATACAAACAATTTGAAAATAATATTTTCGAGCATTAAAGTTTTTAAGAGTATTCACATTCACATAATATAAAATAAGAAATAATTATATTTAAAAGTCGAGATATATATTTTAAAACTTTCTATAATTTTTATTTAAAAAAAAATTTTACACAAATATAAGAAATACCGGTCAATCAATCAAGAAAATAAGTACTATAACTATGGTAAGTTCTCTTCCAATTTGCAAGAACAAAATACCACGAAAATCGATCAATATCTTAGGAAAGAAAAAGGAAAAGTAATCCACAGAACACATAGCTGTCACTCCCAAAAAACAAAGAAAAAATGTGTTCTCTTTTCATCATAAGTTGCTTCTAATAAAAGAAAACATAATAGTTTGTTCAAATGAGTATGGCTGCCAGAAGCAATCCATGGCGTCCTATTTTTGGTCAATCCTAGAATGATGATGAATTTCTATATTTGTTTTTCTTTCTTCCCCCTTAAGACTGAGTAAGCAAGCAAGTTGCTGCCGTTGTCTGGACACGTGGACGATCGTTCTTCTCACTATCATGATGAAATAATGATAACATATTCATCAAAAAAAAAAAAAATCATCAACCATGCACATGTCAGTTAAAGAATGAGCAAGCAATTTTTAAGAAATTATTTTAAAAGGTAACTATAGCAAATTATCTAATTGAAGGTCTAAATCAAATGAATTTTGCAAAATATAACTTCAATTATCTAAAAGAAAAAGAAGAAGAAGAATCCACTAGGGATGTAATAGGTGGCAATTTCTTCTGTGGTCATTTTCCACTAAATTGTTATCTTTTTTTTTTTTTAATTTCTCAAAGCATGCTCAGTCAGAATAATTCGGCCCTCGGTCTCCATCATCATCTTAATGATACATACGAATAAATCACACGAACACCGTCCAAAACCATCCATAAATATATAATACTAAAAATAAACTAACAGCCAAAAAAATCAAAATCCCCCAAAATTAATTAGCTGAAACTAATTTCAAATTTTGAAAATTAAAAAAAAAAAACTCATCTTTCAGTAATTGACCTAAAAGGAACTCCATCTATGTTATGACTGACGCATCTTCTTCGGCCCTCCAATAAAACCACTTCCCATAAATAATTCATACTACTACTATATTCTCCGTAAAAACAACTCAAGACCCTTCCCATCCCCACCTTCACATATATAAACACGTTCCTCCATTAGGTACAGTGGTCTCAGACAAGAAAGCAGGAAACCTTATTCATGGAGAAATCCAAGATTTTCCACAGGAGAACATGTCTGATCATGTTCTTCTGCCATATGATCTTTGCAGCCAACGCTGCTTTTACGTCTGACTTAAAAACTGTTTCATACAGCAAAGGTTTCAGTTCTCTCTTCGGCCAAGGTAACATCAAGACATCCGCAGACGACACCGGCGTCAGCCTCTATCTCAACCAATACACAGGCATGTCTCGTGCATAAGAAGTTTCCAGTTCTTTGCATCATCTGTGGAATCTTGATATAGTTGATGATGCTGTAATCTTCATGTTTTCGGAACAAAGTTTTGATTTTTCTTTGTCATGACCATCAACAGGGTCTGGCTTCAGGTCTTCTGATCTTTACAGTCATGGTTTCTTCAGTGCAAAAATCAAGTTGCCTTCTGACTACACAGCAGGCATCGTTGTTGCTTTCTATGTACGTGTTCCTTTTTGTTTTCTTGTGTTACAGATACGTATTATGAATTATAGATATAGATGATGATCAAGGGATTGTTTCTGTTTTCACAGACAACAAATGGAGATATATTCGAGAAGACACATGATGAACTAGACTTTGAGTTCTTGGGCAACATCCGAGGAAAAGCATGGAGGTTTCAGACAAATATGTATGGCAACGGAAGCACAAGTAGAGGGAGAGAAGAAAGATATCGCCTGTGGTTCGACCCCTCAAAGGAATTTCACCGATATAGCATCCTATGGACCACCAAGAACATCATGTGAGTTCTTGTTCCCAACCACTTTCATTGAATTAGTCTATTTGCGGCTCAGCGTGAAATTTGACCATTTCAATATTAATCTTTTCTCTTCTATTCTGGAAAAACAAATTATCATTTCAAACTCACATGCAATCAAAAACAAGCTGATAATATTCAATCAACGTCAAAGGAAAGGATAAATACAATTGACTATTGTTATTATCACATCCATAGCTTTTGTTCCGTGTACAACTATACCACGCAAGAGAACCTAATCCATATGCTGTTATTTGTTAGTTTCATTAATATTTCTTTTCCTTTTGGAGTCTCGTGTCCCAATTTTTTAATTCTTTTCTGCATATATATGATCAGATTTTACATCGATGATATTCCGATTCGCGAAATAACACGAAATGATGCCATGGGAGGAGATTATCCATCAAAGCCTATGGCTTTGTATGCAACCATATGGGATGCATCAGATTGGGCAACTTCTGGAGGAAAATATAAGGCTAACTATAAATATGCACCATTTGTAGCTGAATTCACTGATCTTGCATTGCACGGTTGTGCAGTAGACCCTATACAAGAGGTTTTAGACAGTGGCTGTAGTGAAAAAGAAGGCCAGCTGGAAAGTGCTAGCCATGCAAGAATCAGCTCCAAGCAAAGGGCAGCCATGAAAAAGTTAAGGCAAAAATATATGTACTATTCATATTGCTATGATTCGTTGAGGTATCCAGTTCCACCACCAGAGTGTGTGATTGACCCATTGGAGAAAGAACAGTTCAAGGAAACTGGAAGATTGAAGTTTGACTCCAAGCATCACCATCGTCGTTCAAAGAGATCAAGAAGCCATGGTTTAGGTACCAGGAAGTTTTATGGCAATCAGGACGAGGAGTGAGTGATATGATTTGTGAACTACAGGGCACAGGGCTTTTCCAGGACTGGATTTTCAAAGGCTTATTATACTTTTCTGGTTCTTTTTTTCTTTTAAATCTTCATGATTTTTTCAGGTCCTTTTCAGACTTGCATTGGATTCAAAAGAATAAGAAGCATTGTGATGTAAATATAATTGTTTAAGGCAAATAAAATACTCATTATTGATGTACAATTGATTATTCTATTTCTTCACAGATCTTGACCAAATTTAAGGTTCCAAGAATACAATTACATGTTTTGAAGATTGAATAAGTCATTAGATTTAGTAACAGGACGATGTCTAAATCCAATTCATAAATTGAATGTTGATTAACTTGTAATGCACAAGTACTTGCTACAGTCATTAAGGTTAAATTGCATAATCTGATTTGACAGATCGAAGGATACTCTTGTTCCTTGCAATTGCCGAGGTCCAATAATCACATCTCCTATATTAAGGGTACAAAAGGCCGAGCAATATCTGGTACCTCCCCTACACATCATCATTTGGTTTGCATCCAAAGTTAAGAGCTTATACTCGCCATTACTTCGCAGATAATCATCATCTTCTGCATCCATCACAAAGCTGTTTTTCTCTTTTTTTTTTTTGGCTGGGTAAAAGATATCACAGAGCTGATTTTTGGAACATCAAGAAGCAAGGCAGAAGAATTCACGCAGTAACAGGTATCGAAGGCCCTGTCTCTCGCTGCCGGTAAAACAGGTAATCTAGAGTCTTCCTAGAAAGCAGCACGTAGAACTCCTTTGGAAATATTGAAACAGAACTTCCTGAATCAATCATTGCAGTTCGTGCCACACCAGTGGAGCGGAATTCTATGAGTGTCCTCCGAACATATACACCAAATATTTCCACAGTTAGATATGGTAATGATCGGTATTGGAGTATTGGAATTCTGATTGATTTATTTGCTGCAGGCATTTCATTGATGGCTAACATTGTGGAATAATATGCAGTATGTGGGGGTGGACAAAAGCTGAAACTTCTAGCTTTTATTTGGTCTATGAACGAATGATTTGTGCCAAAACCCAATACTCCAATGTATATTTTACCTTCAAATGATGTAGGTGCTGTGTCCGCACATCCAAAAAAGAGATTTTCAATGATGGTTTGGCCTGCAAATGTTATCTTCACATACGCTATAAAACCTTGTACCGCTGTCTCATCACATAGCCAGCCTGAAATCTGCAGCTACCTCCAAATAGATAACCCACAATATTATGCCAATGTGGGCAATGCTGATCTTCGTCCCCACAATCAACTCTTGAATAAGATGATTAGAGAGAGGAATTATAGCCAAATTTGGAGCAACCTTGACAGGGATTGCATGTCCACCATGAAAGAACAGAGCCAGTGTCTACGACTAGGTGAGTTCTTTGGGGTCGATCACCAATGCTTCCCATCACCTAATAGAGAAAGGCCCCAGGTCCCTCAGAAATGAAAGGAATGCCAATTGCTTTTGATGAAGAATCCCCCGTTGAGGAATTGGCCACGGAAGCGAACCACTCTGCCCTTCTTGCATCTCGAGACAAACGATAAGATAGAAGGGATCCACTTTGAATGAGGATTTGAGAACAATTTCAATGAAATAAAGTGGCAAGTGAATGGCAGATGAGGTTGGAGATGTGGGAATTGGAAATTCCATTGCTTCATGGTGCTGGCATGCATCATAAGCCATGAACTTTTCTGTGCCTTGCATGGTTTTACTGATGTTTAGCTGGACCGTATCTGTATCAGTTGTAGGTTGAGAATTTGAGGAGACAGCAGTGGCCGGAGGTTCAAGTCTTGTTGATAAAAGAGTATAAGTATGTAGTGACGCAAAAACAATAAGGCACAGCGTAACAAGAAAAATGAAGAAGAATAGCTATCTCATTCATCAAAAGGTTTTCTGAATTTTGCTATTAATCTGTCGGGGTACCATAAATTTTTTGGACGTATCTGCTACCAACTTCTAGCAAGTTGTTCGAAATCCATTTTTGATTCTATGTTTCTTAATGAGGTACTGAGAAAATTATTGGGGATTCCATGTGCTTTTCATGAGCTCAAATGGAGAGAGAGTCGAATGTTCATCACCTTTCTATGAGCACATCTGACGGTTCTACTTGCAAGAATTGAGACTTCAAAATTTGCATTGCGTTCGCGATAGAATCCAATTCTAATACGGCCTAAGATTTGAGATATATTTTGAAGATTGGAAAGGTTTTAAAGTTGCTTTAACAAAACCACATGTATATATCCATATTGTAACTTGAAACTTCATTCATTATAGTAAATGATTTACTCTTAAAATATGCAGATGGATAGTTAATTACAGTTGTTAAGGTTAAATTGTACTATCTGATTTGAGAGATCGAAGTAGACGCTTGTTCCTTGCAATTGCCATCCTCCAATGATCACATGGTCTATGTCTAATGCTTTAAAAGCCAAGCAATATCTTCTACCTCCATTATAAACCAAAATCTGCTCTGCCTTCAAACTCAAAATCTTACACTCAACATCGCTTCCCAGATAATCATCATCTTCTGGTTCCATCACAAAGCTGATGTTTGGCACATCAAGACGCAATGTAGAAGAATTAACTTCATAACAGGTATCGAAATACCTCTCTCTCCCTAAAGGTAAAACTGGTAATTTTGATTCTTCCCAGACTGCATCACAGAAACATCGCGGAAGCTCCAGAATCAATATTTGCCGTTCTTGCACCACCGCGGGAGCGGATTTCTACGAGTGTTCTCTGAACATATACGCCAACAATTTCCACAGTTCGATATGGTAAATTCCCGTTTTCAGGTATTAAACTCCGATTGATTCAGGTGCTGGTGGCATTTCAATGATGGCTAACATTGTGGAACATGTTGCAGTATGTGGAGGTGGACAAAAGCTGAATCTTTTAGCCCGCGTTTGGTCTATGAACGAATGGTTTGTGCCAAAAGCCAATAATCCAATATATTTTCTATCAACAAATCCTAAAGGTACTGTTTCTGCACATCCAAAAAAGAGATTTCCAATGGCGGTTTGGCCTACAACTGTTATCTTCTCGTGCGCCATACAACCTTGTACCCATCTCTCCTCAACATATTCGACCCGAAATCTGCAGCTGCCTCCATCAAGACAACCCACAATATTATATCCATGCCAATGTGGGCAATGCTGATCTTCTCTCCCACAACCAACCCTTGTATAAGATGTTGAAATAGAGGCATCATAGCCAGAGTTGGAGCAATCTTTACAGGGACTGCACTTCCACCATGAAAGAACGGAGCCAGTGTCTACAACTTGGTGAGTTCTTTGGGGCGGATCACCAATGCTCATCATCACTGCATAGAGAAAGGCCTTATTAGGTGCCTCAGAAATGAAAGGGATGCCAATTGCCTTGGGTGGTAGTGAAGAATCCCTCGATGTGGAATTGGCCACACAAGTGAAACACCCTGCCCTTCTTGCTTCACGAGACAAACGATAAGATACAAGGGATCCATAATCTTTGGACGAGGACTTGAGATAAATGTCAATGTTATGCAATGGTATGTGAATGGCAGAAGAAGAGGTTTTGATTGGAGATGTAGGAATTGGCAATTCCATTGTTTCTTGGAGGTGGGATGCATCAAAAGCCATGAATTCTTGTACAGCTTACATGTTTCACGTTCACAAAAAGTTAGACAATAATTAAACAATTACAATAACAAGTAATGTTTCACATTCTAAGAAAATATAATAATAATAATAATAATAATAAAATAAACAAATACGTAATAATTTTATTTATAATGTATTATCAGAATTCTTCTACCACGATAAAAAATTTTAACTTAACATCTTCTTTAAAAGACATCAATTTTTCTTAAAAAACAATAATCTAAAAGATTATTAACCCATCATTAATCTTAAAATTTATCTTAAAAAGAAATAAAAAATAGAGTGAGCACTCTAATTAAATCTAAATTAAAAGATTTTTATAAATAAGAAAGAATAAATCTCGATCTAAAAAGATTCGTAAACAATCCTACCTCTTAATCTTAAATTTTGACAAAACATGCCTTAAAGGAAATCTGTAATGATTTGTGACAGAAAAAAAAAAAAAAAGGTACGAGAGAGTCCAAGACAAGCAAAGAAAGGAACAGAATGCAACAAACCGGCCATATCTGGCCTCTAGCCGAAGCTTTTGAGCAAATTTGATGGAAGAAAGTGGTTGTAAGGGAGGGCCGCAGAAGTTAGAAAGGAGGAAGAAGGAAGAAAGAAAGTTCATGATTATAGAATATATTTTTTAATTACATTACAAAAATTATATTTTTCAATTCTTACTAATGCTTTAACAACTCAATTCAATTCTTTTGTCTAAAAAGGAACTTAATTCTCCATGCTTTGAACAATAAAAATAAACTCCTTATTTTAACAAAAAGAAAAAGAATAATAAAAATATAATAGAATTAATATTAATGTTTAACCGTAAAACAGTCAAAATACTCACAAAAAATATTTTAAAATAAGCATTTGCGGTACTACATAAAGAAACTCTTTATTTTGACAAAAAAAAGAAAGAACAATAAAAATATATTAGAATTAGAATTAATATTTGATGGTAACATAACCAAAACACCCACAAAAATACTCTGAAATAAGCATTTGCATTACTGCATAAATAAACTCCTTATTTTGATAAAAAAAAAACAATAATAACATATTAGAATTAAAATTAATGTATGATGTAACACAACCAAAACACTGACAAAAAATGCTCTGAAATGAGCATTTGTGTCACTGCATGTAGCATAATTGCTCAAACTCTCCACACCGTTTTGCTGTAGCAATCCCCTTGATTCCTATCCCACCTGGCCTCAGCCGTCTCCGCGAATTGATCCGCCGGCGCCAGCAACCATGACGGAATTCTTGGACTTGGAAGCCCAAGATGCAGTTCGGATGCCGTGGAATGTATTACCAGGTACAAAATCAGAATCGGCCCAGTGCGGGATCCCGATCTCCGCAATCTACACGCCCTTAAAGCCACTGCCGGCGGACGCTCCCGTGCTCCCCTACTCGCCTCTCCGTTGCCGCAACTGCCGATCGGTTCTGAACCCTTTTGCTATTGTCGATTTCTCCACTCCCACTAATAAAATTTGGATCTGCTGCTTTTGCCTCCAGCGCAATCACTTCCCTCCTCACTATCAAGCCATCTCTGATGCTAACCTACCCGCCGAGCTTTTCCCTCAGTACACTACCATTGAGTATGAAGACCCAACTTCTCCTTCTGCCAAGGATTCTACTCCTCCTGTCTTTCTGTTTGTCGTGGACACTTGTGTTATTGAGGAGGAAATTGGATTCTTGAAATCTGCTTTGCTTCAGGTACAGTTCATATGTTTTTAATACTGGCTTAACTGCGTAGTCAGGCTGCCGTTGGGCTGAGCTGTATTGAACTTTAGCTGGAGCATGTATATGTTTCTTTTTTTCATTCAACGCACTGTGCTAATTCAATCTATTCTAGGTTTCAGTTTGTTTGGTTTGCGAACTCGTTCACAACGCTCTGGCTAAAAAAAATTTCTAGCTTTACAGTTTTTCTATGATCCATATAATGTGTTTTACATCTTGCAAATTGTTTTTCCGCGATGTTGTCGTCTTACTGTACTTTCTGGGTATTTTTTTGAATTGGGCTTTTCTGCAGCCGTCCTATGAACTTTATCTTTATCATATACAAGTTTTAGATCCATATCCGGTATCTCTATGTGGTGCAATTGCTTTAAGCATCTTAATTCTGATAGTATGTGAATGTTGATTAAGATAATTTTAATTAGGGGTAATGCTTACAATTATTGTTTACGGCACTTGTATGGAAACTTTGTGTAGTATATATGATATGGATCATAGTGCAATTAATTGCGGGAATCTAGCAGACAGAAAATTGAGAGAATATTACTTCTTCAGATGAGTGACCTTGAAGAAACTTCCAATATGATCACGATATATTGTCAGTAGAAAATCTGAATCTTTGGGAATGGTAGATGGACGGTCAATAAAGAGGAGTAATGTACTTCTTATCTTTAAAATGAAAATGTTCATCACTGGGCTTATTTTGAGCTTTTAAAGACACGTTTGGTGATAACTTATTGCATGTTCTTCAAAAGTAGGGGAATTATCTTCTCCTTATCTTAATAGTTTTGGAACCTTTCTTTCCGGCATAGCTTTTTTGTCGAGTTGGTTGAGCAAGTTGTTTCAAGAGACAATACTGTTAGACTCATGCTGAGATTTGATTCTTGGTTTTGAATTTCAATACCTTGCCACCTTCAGTTTACTAAAAGGAAATCTTTTGCCATTTTTTCATCACTGTTAGCTCTAACTTGCAATATAAAGTTATCCCAAAAACCAAAACAGAGAATTGACTTTTTAATTTTGATTTTATTCACGTAACTGTTAATGGAAACGTATCTTCTTAGCAGATTCTAGGGATGGTGCCTGAGAACTGTCTCATTGGTTTCATCACTTTTGGGACAAATGTGCATGTTCATGAATTGGGGTTTGAGCAGTGTACGAAGTTTAATGTGTTCAAAGGATCAAAGGAGGTTTCTAAGGATCAGTTGTTGGAGCAGATGGGTTTTTTTGCAAAGAAGCCGAAGCCATCTACAGGAGTTATTGCTGGTGCAAGAGATGGGCTTTCATGGGAGAGCATTGCAAGGTTTTTGTTGCCTGCATCACAGTGTGAATTTGCACTCAATTCGGTATGCTTCTGATTCTGTTATTCAGGAATTTGTGCTTCATTTGTACACAAGTTTCCAAATGTAATTTCAGAGTGTTCTGTTCTTGAAGGAATTCAGGCTGTGGTTTCTGGCACTTTGTTATTTTCGTTAATTTGTTTTTTGCTTTAAGCATAAGTTCATTAAAAAATTTTAACATCTTTAAGTTTTTAAGGCTTGCATCTGTGAGTAAATCTTGCTGAAGTTTAAAGGGATGCCTTGCATCTTTACTAGCTATAATTTAATCTCCACGTTGTCAATTTCTATATTGCAGGAACTTTCTTTATGCAGCATTGATAAGTTTATGAAATCGGTTCAGAGTTGCTGATACATCCTATTGATTTGCTTTCTTCTCTTTTCTTGAAATGTCCTTTCTTTTAGATCTTGGAGGAGCTTCAGAAAGATCCTTGGCCAGTGCCAGCTGATCAACGTGCTGCTAGGAGCACGGGTACAGCATTGGGTATTGCTGCTCATTTGTTGGGATTATGTGTTCCAGGCTCGGGGGCAAGAATTATGGCATTTTTAGGCGGGCCATCGACAGAAGGGCCTGGCTCCGTAAGTTCATTTATGCGTTTTTTGTTTGTTTTGTAGGACGTCAGAATAATAATTGCAGTTGCAGGTGATGAGTAGTTTTATCCTTTTATCCTGTGTAGTAACTATTCTTGTTTTAAATAAAACATTGCAGATAGTCTCCAAAATTTTGTCTGAGCCTATACGTTCTCATAAAGACTTGGACAAAGATTCAGCACCATTTTATCATAAAGCTGTAAAGTTCTACGACGGACTTGCAAAGCAGCTAGTTCATCAAGGACATGTTCTAGATGTTTTTGCTTGTGCACTTGACCAGGTGTAGTAATTTGTTTTATGCGATATGCCAAATAAGTGGATGTAATGGTGCACTTCAGTTTCAGATGTTGTTCATTAATGATAATAGTTTCCAACTTAGTGGAAGGTTTTGTCATATACTGCTTTATGTTCAAACTACTGCCTAGCAATATATACTCGTATGTGCCTTCACTAATATGCAGATATTTAAGCTTCTCTTTTGCGTGCACTACAAGCTATGTGTGCAAAAATTGCTGTATTGTAAGATATGAATAAGGTTGAGGTGAGAATTTTAGACAAGAATTTTACACAAGATCTAAGCGATACTTTTAGAGTGATCAAACTTTTTCCATAAAATTGGACACGAGAGAAAGGAGGGGTTGGGATAGGGTCATGATGGAACCTGAAGTTCTGTTTCAGAGAGACATAAATCCAATAAGTTGAATTGAGTAAATAGATTACTCCGCCTTTGTATGTTTACTTGGGACACCATTATTTTAGAGCTGACTCGGTGTCTTTCGTTTTAAAATTTGATTTGATATGGATTTAGTTCTGTATACTGCTATCTTTTGCTTGTTAGAACATTGTTGTTTGTTTGCTAAGAACTTGATCATATTTTGTGTAGTTTAACATTTACATGGTTAAACATAGTGTATTTCAATTGCTTCTATCGCACTGTACTTATGAAGCATGGTGCTCTCTGAATTTATAGGTTGGGGTTGCTGAACTTAAGGTTGCAGTAGAGAGAACTGGAGGACTTGTTGTTCTGGCAGAGAGTTTTGGCCATTCAGTTTTCAGGGATTCTTTAAAACGCATTTTCCAGTCCGAGGAGCATGATCTTGGGCTTTCTGCAAAGTAAGATTTGGCTGAATTCTTGCTATTGGAGATATCAAACATTTTAAAACTTCAGTATATTTGAATTTTCTGCTTAATTTTTAATAGCTTACATCTCCAATGTTACATGACTACATCTCTGTGCTGCTTACCTGGTTTCCCTTTGTAATTTGCTGATTAAGGTTTTTAGTTGTTTCTCAGTTTCTTTTATAATCTTCACCCTCTAGTTCTTTTGCAGGCTCTTTCACAGTTTGCATGGTAACATTTTATCATATTCTGTAGTTTAAATTTGACTTTGAATAAGAATGAGGTTCGTGAGCCTGAGGTTCTATTCCCTTCTATTTTCAAGCTGTCAAGAATGTATTACTTCTTCTGTGCCTCCATTTTTCATTTAACTGGCATTCGTTTATCCTGGAATTATTAAATCATTTGCAAAATAGTATTACTATTCATACCTCAAAATTTGGAGAACTTTTGTATGCAGATACATAATTACGGTTGTTTTCTTGGTGGGGGTGATGTGGGATGTGTGTGCCTGTGTACCTTTCTTAAATCCTGCCATGTACTTTTAGTTAGAATTTTAGCTCAGCTGACTAACTAGATCTGTAGTGGAAGTTCAACCTCATAGTTCAAATTGATATCAAGAAGTATATTTTCTGAATATTAGGTTTAGTGAATATGATTTCCTGAGGAATTATATACTTAAATATGATTAGTAGTAAGAGATTTTAGTACTTGCAAGTATACATTTTTTACCTGATATTTTTTATTTGACTTCCCGTCCTACCACCTTTTGGTCATATATGTCATGTGCTCTAATATTTTGTAGAATGTCAGTGTACAACGTGCAAATAAGACATTACATTTCCAGTGTGTTGTATAAACGTTTTATCAAAACATTCTTTCTGTATACTTATTCTTTTTTTTCTTCTGCCTCTGTAACTTAGATGCATAGTATCTCAGAGTAGGTAAACAGTGGTCGCCCTGGTAATTGGTAAGTTTGTTATTACCTGGGATACTTGTCTCACTTACATCTTAATCTTATGTAGTGGTATATTTGAGGTAAATTGCTCTAAGGATATCAAAGTTCAGGGAATTATTGGTCCCTGTGCATCACTTGAGAAGGTACTAGATGAGGCTTTTCAAGTGCTGTTTTTTAACTTCATTTGAGTGTTCACTAATTGGTGTTTTTGTGCAGAAAGGTCCTTTGGCCTCTGAAAATGTTATTGGTCAAGGAAACACGACAGCATGGAAGATGTGTGGCCTTGATAAAACTACATCCCTGTGTTTAATATTTGACATTGTCAAGAAGGAGAACCCAGATGTGATTGCACCAGCAAACAACCAATTTTACTTTCAGTTTTTGACTTAGTATGTATTTGTGTTTACTTGAAACTAAGAGCAATTCTCATGATTTTCAAGGATAGAACTGTATGTTAATGAAAGATGTTCTTGTCCAGTTATCAGCATAGTAGTGGACAAATGAGGCTTCGTGCCACTACTCTTTCCAGAAGGTGGGTTGCTGGTGCAGGAAGTGTACAGGTGAGATTCGTATTCTGTATAAACTTTGAGGCACATGAAATACTCAATTGTCAGTTAGCCCTTTAGAGTTGCTGTTCCAGTGCGCCTGAGCTAATGCAACTGGAGCAGTTTTTATTGCAAAACCGGAGGTTTATATTCCCAGTGATTTTTTTTTGGGGAAAAAAAACCCATTCTAGTAAACCACTCAATTACCTCTCAGCCTTTTAGTTTGATGTTGGGTGAAAAATAATCTAATCTAAGATTATATTACTTATCTTGGCAAATAGCATCTAGCTTCTACTTATATGTTTTAAGCTACAACCACTTCTGGTAATCAATTATATGTCACATTTCTTATCCACTTGTATGTGATGCTCTCATTCTGTCTCTTCTACTAATTTAGGTAGACTGGATGATTAGATGTACTTTCTGTTTCAGCAATTGCTTTTATCTATTCCTGCATTAACACACAGAAAAAATGTTATATATCAAATGTACAAGGTTATAAAGTAGTTTGTTGCTGGATGGAGCAGTGATATGTGTGATGTTTTTGAAAGTAACCGGTAGGGTACACATTGAAGCTTTGGGTTCATTTGGTTATCCAAATCGAGAATCTGGATCATATTTGAATTTGTTGTTTTCTGTGTTAGCTCTGTTGTGGTTGAATGTGTACTCTCCTCTTTTGTTTCATGCCATGTAACTTAGCTCCTAAAATCGTATTGCTATTCCCTAGGACCTGATTGCTGGATTTGACCAAGAAGCTGCTGCAGTTGTCCTGGCCCGCCAAGTTTCTTTCAAGATGGAAACAGAGGTAATAGTCTTGATCTACAAGCTTATTTTGTATGAAAAATTTTGACTTTGGGTCTACTATTATTAACTGGAAGTTTTATTCAGTGCTTTAGTATTACTTGTTTGATTGAAAGTTAAAAAATTTCTCTGGACCAGAGGCTGTCTTGAGCAGCCAATAGGACCCCTTGGTTGGACCATGCCTTTCCTGCTAAAGTTAAGTAGGAAAGCTGATCTGGTTGTCAATTGGATTTCATATTTATTTTGTATTATCATGGGTACGTTCATCCCCAATTGCTGTCTTATGGCAGTTTAGCCTTGTTACCTACCTCCTAGTAATTCGTGAATGATGCTTCTACCCTTGGGGTGATAGTGGGGGGCAGGGCAGAAGGTGAGGGTGAACTGCCAGGTTCACCTCTCCCCCATTTTTCACCCTGAAATCAGTCGCATAATTTTAGTGTTTTAGCACTTTGAACTTCCTATCTCTATCAGTACTGGAGCCGGATGGGATGGTCTTTTATCTCATTATTCTTACTGCATTCATACAACGTATCAGTTAATGGAAAATTTTATTATAGGCTTGTCCAGCTTGCATTGCCAAAATAATTAGAGGTTTGATATTAGGTTTCTTTGAATCAATCTTGACTGCCCTTATCTCACATATTTAAGATTCTTTTCTTTAGCCTCTCTAGATTTGAAGCGATACATTGCCCTTTCTGATGATGATGTACCTCTTTTGCAGGCTGAATTTGACCCTGTAAGATGGTTGGATAAATCTTTGATACATATGTGCTCACGATTTGGCGATTACCAAAAGGAGAGTCCATCTTCTTTCAGCTTGTCTCCTAGATTTTCTATTTTTCCTCAGTTTATATTTCATTTGAGGCGTTCTCAGTTTGTCCAGGTACTTATCAATCTTATTGATATATGTGTCTATATAATATCCTTCATGTTCAGTGCACAGTTCGTACATCTCCTGCCTAATGTATGACTTCTAATGTTCACATTTTATCTGGAATCTTGAGTTCAGGTCTTTAATAACAGTCCAGATGAAACAGCTTATTTCAGAATGATTTTGAATCGGGAAAATGTAGCCAATTCAGTGGTGATGATTCAACCCTCCTTGATCTCTTACTCTTTTCATTCTGCTCCGGAACCAGTTCTCCTTGATGTAGCTGCCATTGCTGCTGATAGAATCCTTCTTTTGGATTCTTATTTTACTGTTGTTGTATTTCATGGATCAACCATTGCCCAATGGAGAAAAGCTGGATATCATGAACAGCCTGAACATCAGGTAATATGTGGTTAGTTTTAACTTCAGAATTACTTATCTGATCTATGTGCCTTTTGTATGTGGCTGCTGTTTTATGAATGTGATGGATGACTGTGAATTAACTTGATCTCTTCAGATCAATGCTTCTGGAAAGCATGTGAGATACTCTGTCAGGATTAAATCAATGTTTTCCATCCATTTTTCATATATTGTTCCTTTTTTTTTTCCCTCCGGGACTAGCTATCTATTACATTTATCTGGGACAGCATTCAACTGGTTATCTAACTATTTGGTCTTGAGATTTCTGCATTAGTTTCTAGTTACATTATTTTAGCATTTTCTTTGCACTGGGAAAAATGACTTAACCAAGTTAAGACATTTTAAATTTTTTACGTCATTGTCCAATTAAAGGCAGATAGTCGCACGCACGTGAATTTGCATTTATTTTCTTCAGTTATTGATTGGTTATTTTTTGCTTTCCTGCATAGTATTTGGGCCCAAGTATCACTCCATCAAGTAACCAAAAAGATTATTTGCCTCTTGTCAAAAATAATTGGTACACTTGAAAAAGGCTGTGGTACAGAGACAAGAGAGTAGATAAGGCAATCAACGGAACGATATTTTGTGCAAAAATGCAGGTGCAGTTGTGTTGTCAGAGTTACACAAATGAGGTGAAGAACAGGGGGACACAAATGAAGTTTATCCTTTTGTTAGCCAATACCTTCTAATAGTTGAATTATAATGTTTATTGACTGTTCTGCCTGACTCTAGTGATCTTCTAAGTTTTTTATGAGACCAAAAAATCATTTCACCCTTTGTAACCTTGAATACACCTCTGCTTGCAGGCATTTGCTCAGTTGCTGCGAGCTCCCAGAGATGATGCAGATTCTATTGTCAGGGAAAGATTTCCAGTACCTCGTTTGGTCATCTGTGATCAGCATGGCTCCCAGGTCACATCCTTATTAACTTATTTGTGAACCATCCTTTTTCAGCCACCAAGAGAGTACTCAGTTTTCCTGTTGTATGCATAAGAGCCAATGGTTAAGGACTATAAGTTTAGGACCAAATGTTAGGACTTGTTAGGAGCTGAAGTTAAGGAAAAAAGATTAATAGCTGCTTGGTTAGAACTTTCTTGTGGTGGAGTATGTGAATGACAAAACTAATATGTCATCCTCCCAAATTGAATCCACATTTGTGCTGGCACAAAGATTTAGGAGAGCATTTGACCATATTGGAATTAATGCATTACCCATTATCATTAAGGAGGTTATTGGTTGAACTGGTGTTGGTGGAGCTCATATCCCTTAAATTTAATAGGTTAGTTCTGGATGTTGAAATGGAAAATATGTTTATTTTAAGAAAATGGAAATTCATCGGGATACAACCCAGAATAGCTATATAGACATTCAGTTTGTGATGGGGAGAGCCATCATCCAGGTCTTTTTTTTTTGGTTGGCTACAGGGGTTTTTTGGGGACTAGATCTGGTTAATTTTCATCTTGAAATGGATGATAAATTTGTTCTCATTTGGTTGGGTGGGTAACAGCAATAGTTCCTTGATAGAGAATTTTCCTTAGTAACTAAAATGGTAGTAGTTTTAAATATCTGCAGGCTCGTTTTCTGCTGGCAAAGTTGAATCCTTCTGCTACTTATAACTCTGATGCTCCTGCTCCTGGAGGGGATATCATCTTTACAGATGATGTAAACTTTGAGGTATTCTTGGATCATCTTCAAAGATTGGCTGTGCAATAGAGCCCTTGTTATATTATCTTCAGAGGTTAGCATTACACAAGGTAGAATCAATTTTGTAAATCTTACTTCTGGATTCATTGTACAGTGAAGGCGGCAATTGAACTTTAAGAAATTTTCCATTGATTTAGCTATTAGCAAAATTTTGTACTGTTTTTATTGTTGTTTTAATTATGTAGAATGACAAGGTTTTTGGTGGTGAAACTACTTCATAAAGGCAGTTTTGCTTGAAATGTCTTTCTATGTGAGGAGCTTGTCCCTGGACCTATTGTAGGTGGGAGAGATTATTAGTTCTATTACACATCTTGTTGGTAAATTATGAGTTTAATATATTATGGCTTGTATTAATTTCATAAGGCCCTTCACTCTCGTGCGTTCTTATGGAAAATTATACCAGTTAGCTCATCCAATGAGCTCTTTGGAGCCCCGTCTGTATCTTTTATGTTCATTGTCCAGTGATGGTGCTTCTGTCTTTGCAGACTTGAAAGTACAAGCATGAAAAGGTCATCAGGTCCAAACAAAACTTATTAATAATCAGTGACTACGCGAAGCTTAGAAGTAAGTGGTATTCTAATAAATGATTTTTTTTTTCTTAAAACTTTTTGCCACTGGTTCCGATAGACTAATAAAAGGAGCTAAATGTAATCCCCAGTGATTTGTTTAGGAATCATCTCTTCATATTAGATGATTAATCTGTTAAAGGTCGACTCCCTTTTACCGACATTTTTAACTTGTGAGGCTTAGTTGACTTCTTGCTCTGTTATATCATGGGTCTCCAATATGAAAGTTCTTAAAGCACCATCATTTCTTTTAGTATGTTTACCCTAGATTTTTGCACTAAAGGGACTTCAGCTTGCCTTAAATTGAATCCTTATACATGTACCAGCAGCTATAGAAGTCACTAAGGCTATTCAAGCCCTTGTGAATAAATCCAGATCCAAATCTGATCTGAACTCGCAAACAGGGTGAATCCTTCACATAAAACAAAGCTTCTTGGCTTCATAGCTGTATAGATTAGATATGTACCGTAATACCAGGATGAGTAGTGTCTGCTATGTTAATAGATAACGTCTTCTCAGTCACCAGTTCTTTGTGGTTGTTGAAGACTGATAGCTTTTTCTTGATTTGCTTTCTTAGAAACAAAGTTCCTCTGATTTGCCAACATTTTCTTATTTGTTTACCACAGTTGATTTGGACCTCTTAATTTGTATATTGTTCTGAAGTGCTTCTCTCACTCTCTGGATATGTGCATGTGTTTTTTCTTAATTTAATTTAAGATTATCGATAGCCTATGGATTAAAAAATTATGATAGCTTAAGATTATCAGAAATGACCAAGTCATACATGTATTTTTATAATAAATGTCAGTAATTCTTTCCTTCAATTTGTGTGATAACTGCTGCTGCCAGCACATCGATTCTTTTCGCTGATAGTCTCCTCTGTTGGTTGGATTTGAAATGTGGAAATTGCTACGGAGATACTTCTATGATATGTCTATGTGCATGGATGTGTATATCTGTGTTACTTTGTACTCATTGGTGTATATCATGCCAGAATCAGGTGTTAAAAAGTATAAAGGAGGAAAGTAATCCAAAAGTGAATTAACTACTGTAGCAGTGGAAGTAGATAGCATACATGTATTTATGTAATCTTTTGGTTTTATACAATATAATGCTCACAGGTCTGCTTTATTTGCCATTTATTTTGCGACTATTCAAAGATATGGCCCAGCCTTGTTAAACCAATTGTTTATTGGTTACTGTATTGGCAGCTGTAATATTATCTACGAAGTTGCTCATCATACTTGATTATTAAATCCATTAGAATGCATGATCTTGTGTCTCCTTGTTCTTGGTAACTGAACCCTTGTACCAGCTCATGAATTTTGCTACAAACTCTGGAAGGAGAAGAGAAGAGAAACTGTAAATCCCATCAAACGAACAAGAATGTTATTGTTCCACTTTAACTGATTGAACATTTTGAAAGTGACATATTTAATCAGGGAATCTACCTTGTTTCAATCTTTTAATCTCCTCTTTAAATTATAGAATTTTGAGTCAAGTCTTATTTATGGCAAAGAAACAGGTAATCCTGTACCAAGTATTATTTGGTCTTCTGATATAGAGTAGGTAGGGAGTGTACCAAACTTGGGAAACATCTTGAATGACAAGATGAAAAGTATCGGCATGTATTTGTGATAAAATTGAGAAGAAGGGATTAATATCATCTTGAACCACAATACCAGGTTAGCCAAAATGATTGTGAATTATGATTGACTATGTGCTTCTCTTGGGGTGAACAATTCTGGAGTTTTGAGTTTGAATATGAAACTGAATCATGGCTATCTGCGTAAAGGATTACAACCTCTGTTTTTTCTTCCTGTTCTGGGTGACATTTTGTAGTAATTAACATTAGAAATAACAATAAATAGCCCAATCATGGTATATTATTTCTGCACTTTTTTCTGAAAATCTGCCACAGATCAAGGGGTTTCATAATGGTTCGGTTCAGATTAAACAAATAATGGATGCTTGTGCTACCTTCCATGTAATAAACTAGTAGAAGTTCTCATCTTGCCTTGTATTGTAAAGAGATGGTAAATGTGAGAGCCTTTTACCTTCTATCCTCATAAATTGCTGGACTGTCTTTCGAACTGGATCATGTAGTCTCTTGCCCTGTTCTTCATGCCGATTTGGTGCCTGGCTATAAGGCTTCTCATTGTCATCATATCTCTGCACAAAAATAAGATCAGCCTATTCTGTTATTTTTTCTTTTGCTGTGGGTAAACAGAGCTATCAGAGTGAAGTTTTAACTGATATTCTGGAGTTTGTACATTGTATTTCTCATAGAGATTGTCAATCTGCTTCTCTAGTGCCTCATCCAAATTTTTCTTTAATTCTTTGATGAGAGCCTGCAAAAAGTACCACCATTGATGTTTCATTAATCTTATATGTTAAACCATGAATATCATGGAGGACTTGGAAGTTCTTACTTCAAAAATGAACTCGGGAGACACGCTGTGTTCTATAAGAATCTGGAGCTTTCCACGGATATTGTATAGCCTGGGAGGCATAAAAGTATATAATGCGTAAATTTTCAGAATCCAGCTCTATATAATGAGATTTTGCTTATTTTGGGTAATCATGTTTTGTCAGCGTCAATGTTATACAGGCTTTTCAAACGTGCCTGATCAAACTTTGGTTGTCAAACTTACTGTTTTGGACTTTGCTCCTCTATAATGTTTCTAGCAATATTTGCTATATCGTCTTCCCAGCCAGTCATGATTTCTTGATCTTCCTTCAACAGTGAGCTGCATACATGGTTTTGCATAAGGAACATGCAGATGGGTAAAGAAAGCATCTTGGCAAAAATTTGGTTTCTAATTGTGGAAGTAAACAAAGAACAGGTGTTAGTAAATGCATCCTGGCATGCATATGATTAAAGCAACAGTACTTGCAATGCCAGGTTGCTTCAAATGAGCGTACGGCTTGTCTTAGGTTGTTCTTGGAGTTTCTAGCAATCTTCACTACCAACTGGTGGGGTAGTGTTATCCCCTCCTGTTTTGCTATAAATTCTAGTACTTCAATGATCTGTTCATATCAGCAAGAGAAATATTCAACCAAGATTCAGTATGGTGGTAGTGGTACGTAGTTAGATATCTGATGTTATTACCTCTGCTGTGGAAGGCGGGAGGAGTTGGACAATATTGCAAAGTGACTTCAGTGGCTGGATCTTTGATGCATCACTGCAGCAAAAGAAGAGCTTATTACATCCTTTATATCGCTCTAGTATCCATCTTATATAGCTGAGGGCTTCAGCGGGAAGTTTGTCTGCCTCATATAGGATAATTGCTGCATCGATTATGGATGAAGTAAACTGATGATTATGCCCTTAGGCATGTAGATGGTAGAATACTTGCTTTTTATGATAATGAGCTGCTTGCTATACCTCTACATCCGCCTTGATTGCAGTACGAATCTTCATTTGACTTCTTGTGCCTTTCCTTGATGAGTTCAACAATAACATGTTTCTCATACCCTCTTAACTCAGAGAGATCCACTTCAACATGAAGAGATGATTGCTTTATATTTACGGTGATGCTGCTCACTGCTTCTCCCTGTAATGGAGATTAGAAGTAGACTAAGTTAGCTATTTTCATGGATAATTATGGTCTATAAGCTTGATCTTTAGCTCCCACTTTTTCCGTTTTTTGGTTTTGCTTTCTGCATTGTTATTTTAGATACTCTTTAGCATATAAATGTATAGATTACAGGTGCAGGTTACTATTGTATTTTCAACTTGCCCAAGGTTTTCTATCTAGACCACCTTCGCAATCTAAAACTACAAGGGAGTAGTTTGTGCTTTCCACTGAGTCTCTTCTGGGGTTTTTGAAAGAAATCCTTTATAAATTTTGGACTCTGCAGGGGATCAAGCTTTGATTTTCTGATCCAAATTCTTGAAATCTTTGTCTGATTTCTATACTAGTGCTGCTGCTGCGCTTCTTAGGAAAAATACCTATAGAATAAACTAGATAAATTTGCTGAAGATTTGGGATATCCATAGTGGTAGACTGAAGAAAAAGAAAAAAGAACCGCCTGTAAAATATAGTAAGAGAAATATACTGACTATACCTTGAGAATAAATTTCTTGCACTCCTCTCTAGCCTGTACAACATTGAATTATAACATGTCATGTGATTGGCAGAAAAGGGTGTTATAGAATAGGGGTTTCTGTATTGAAATGCTAAAGAAGTGACTCGCGGTGTGTTTCATGGATTTATATCTTAGAAAGTCACCTGTGCTTTGTCAGATCCATAAACTTCGCGAAGCAAAGCCCAAATCATGGTTCTCTTTCCTACTCCTGGCGGCCCTTCAAATATGTAATGAGCACAGTTTTCTGATCTGGCCTACAATAGAGTAGCGCTCAGAGAGAAACAGATCATCTTCTGTTAGGTTTTGTAGTTTTGTACAATAGAAGAAAAGAGAAGGAGGAGAACTAAGAGAGGATGTTTCACCAGAGATTGCAGCTCAAGTGCTTTGCTTCGATTGCATAAGAAATCCTTCAATGCCAAGGGTCGATACTTGTCGGCCCAGATGTATTTTCTGCCATTTTCCAGTGTGATCGTCTCTTTCTCCTGGACAGCAGCGTTAGCAGGTGGGATTTGAGACTCTAATGCTTCTGATTGTTTTGCTGATTGATGTACTGCCGGCATTGATATCGATGGTGGTCGAGCTGCTTGAGATTGTGTTGATAGTGGTGATGGCGGTGGAGGTGTTGTTCTTAGTGGTGGGTGAGGTGGTGTTGGTGGTGGTGACGGTGTTTGTGAAATACTCTCCCTCAATGGCTTCCCCTTGTACAACAGAGCAAAAGGGACATCTGTGGTCTTTTGAGCAGTGCTCCTAACTTCTTTTTTCTCTGAGCTTGGCTGTTTCAGAGACTTTTTGGTTGTCTCTTTATTCGTTGATGTATCTACAGGTTTTCTTCTCGATGATGAAGATGATGGTATGGACGGAGCCAGGGTCTGAGAGTCCCTGGAGCTTTTAGTACTTTTTCCAGAGCTCGATTGAGAACTTTGCTCTTGGTTGCCCTTAGGGCTGAGAAACAAAGAACTTCCCCATTCTTGCATCTTAACAAGAAGGCTAGATTTAGAGGTGGGGCTGAAAAAGCTCGGCGCATGGCTTTCTCTATCAGGGCTTGACAATGAAGTCCTCTGTGGGTTGATAACAAGGGATGAATCGGTAAGCCCTCTGTAGTAAGGACTATAACCCAAGCACCTTTTCTCCTCCAGAATTTCATTCAACCTGTTAAATTCCTTGAGACTCTCTTCAGTTAGCGTCGGATTCTTCGATGACGAACTGCCCTTTCTTGCTAAGAAATCGCCGAGTTTCTTTGGCCAGTAAGTCCTCGGGGACTTGTCTGAGTGCAATGACGTGAAAGAGGGAGCCGGTAGTACATCTGAGGAGGAAGAAGATGCAGTAGTACTTCCTGATATCCTAGGAGCAGATTGAGAACGCGGAATCGATGGATTCGGCATTGAACAACTGAAATGGAAAGTTCCTTTCTTTTCACCCTTGCAGGAGTTTATATATAATGGACTTTGAGCTCGAGTGTGAATGAATATGGAGATGATTGTGATGCGATGCCAACTACAAATCTCTTGCTGGGTGGATTTTAGTGGGAGATGGATTCTTCGGGTGAGGAAAACTAAGGAAGTAAAACAAGGTGCGTTAATCACAAGAAAGAACTGACACAGTTCCGTGTCATCAACCAACAGAACAAAGTCAAAATATTTTGATGCATACAATGTTGGCTGAAAGTTGAGGGACATGATGGTCTCTCTCCATTGAACGCATTCTGACTACAGTTGAGTTATGAAGAAATCTTACAAGAAGATGATTATGAAATTAAGTTCTTTCTTTTCCTTTTTTTCTTAAATGCTGAAGTCTTTAACGATCCATCGGGTCTTGCTCTATAGCACCTGCTGTTTTTCGTAGGAATCAATACTCGTTACGTTGCAAGCAGCAGACATCCTTTTCAGCTTTACCACCATGCTATAGCTGTTGCGACCCTTTTTCATTTTTTATCCCCTTTTTTATTTTTGGATCTTTCCAATTATTTAAGACACCAAACATTCAATATTCAAAAGTGTCCATTAATAAACAAGTAAAATCCTCTGAAAATTCTGGTTGGGGGCTGTGGAAGAATATGAACATACAGTCATCAAAGTTGGACCTTGGAATCTCCAAACGAAGTTATATCCCTTGGTTGGTCTTATTCTTAGCGCCACTCTTTTAAGCTTGGACTCCACCCCTTTTTCTTTTGTATTTTTTAAAATAATAATAAGAATTTGTTAATAAATAATTATGAAAAATTAAAATTATTCTGTATTAATAAAATTGTCTTGCGTTTAATAATCTCTTAACTTTACTCATACATCCAACTAACAATTGAAATGCTTTAATTTTTTTAGAAATTATTAGTTCTCTAACCAATCATTCAAATTGCATATTAATGCACCAGCCCTTAGCATTGGATTTGAAATCCTTATTGAGATTGAGAAATTTAAATAAGGCATTTGAGATTTTTAATTATATGATGCAAAGTTTAGGAAAGTAGGATTTGGAGGTACTTAGAAAAATCTTGAAATCAATGTTCTTTCGGTCGAAGAAAGCGAGAGGAAGAAAAGTTTGGTAGCGCTTACTCTCTTTTAGCCAAGGATGCTTTGAATCTTAGATATACAATTTCCAAGTGATTCTTTTCTTTACATCTCAATTTGTGGGTTTGTGTCAATATTATATGAAGTAATTCTTCCCTTTTAAAATGTAAAGCCTTTTGATCCTTTTTTATTAGTTAAGGAAGAAGAAAATTGGAGTATTTTTCTATTATATTCTTAAATAATTACTAATATAATACAAAACAAGAAAATTATATTTATAGTGATAATGACTTTAGAAAAATAATCTTTAAACTTTGCAAAAGACTAAAGATTTTGAGTAGAAAGAAAATGATCAAAATATCCTATATTTTAAAATGGGAGAAGTGTATTTTTATATGTGTTGATATATAAATATACTAAATATTTTGTATCATTATTGGCATTTTAAGATCAAATATAGGAAATATAGAACTCAAGATAAGAAAAATTTTCTGATTACATTTTTAACTAATTTATTTTTTTTTTCATTGATACGAGAGAGATTAAGAGAACCAATGTTTGCATATGATTCTAATTTTTTAAAAATAATATTTTAAATTTAAAAAGGTTTAATGTTTTTTAGAAAGAAAAAATATAGTCAAGTTAAAGGTCGGCTTCAATTATGTAAAAACTCTCTTCTCTTAAGAAACAATGATGCGGGCTAATGTACCCTTTTATCATACGAGAAACATCGCTTTGACAAAAATTGGAGAAGGATGGATGACGATGATGCTAGTAGGTTAGGAAAGCATCAGCCTTTCAAAGATGCAGGAAATCTTTTGGGTTTCAGTTATTGGATTTGGTTCCTTCTCTTCTCCCGGAGGACTCGATGGATCGATGCTTCCGTGTAGCCACCAGTACCAGTTCCAATGCTTCGGGCCTTCTGCTATTACCCTGTTTTCTTCGAGACTTCTTAAAACGAAGCCATCTGGTCTAAACTCGGCACAACATGGATGTTCAGACATCAATTTACGCACTGAAATTATACTACCTTTTGCTTCCGGCACAAGAAAGACACCATGCAACGTAATGCCACCATGACCTCGACCTGGTAAGTAAGCATCTCCAACGTGAGTCACGACTGTTTGTCTTCCAGCAAAATCTCGCACAAAAGTTGGTTCTGGGGGAGGCCGTAGATTTCGAAGAAATTTCTCGTTATTTGTAGTGTGTGCGCAAGCTCCAGTGTCAACTATCCATGCACCTGCGGCTCGAAGATCATCAAGAGGAGGAGCATCTGCAGATTCTGCACAATAATCGTTGTCCTTTTCCGCTTCAACGCCATCATCAAGAATTGGCCCCTGCAATGGTAGACGCAGGGCGTTCGTTGCTGACAGTGATCTTAACTTTCGTCTTGAAACACCAATTATATAGTAACAACCATGAATCTTGCCCTGTGAAATCTCTTCATTGGTCTTCAAATCCATAATAACCCAGCTACTTGGTTTGATAATAAAACTGACGGAGAAATCAGTGGTTAATCGAGAAACAGAGAGGAGATTTAGTTTCGAGTCCGGGACACAGACAACATGATCCAACCTAACCTCGACCTCCCTTCTTGGATTAAATAAGTATCCAACATAATCTCCGGTACATGTTGCGGATGAACTTTCTCCAGAAAAGCCCTTCAGCGTTTTGGCTTTGTTTGAGCAAGAGACAACCTTTTGGAGTAATTTCTCATCTCTTATGAAGTGATGGGTCGCTGCTGAATCAATAACCCAAAGGTCCCAAACCCTATTATCAGGTTCTTGAGCACCGCGACGATGGTTGAGGACGGTCATGTTGAGATAATGAACTTACTCCCAGAAGAGTTATGCGGATAGCAACTTTTTAAATTTTCACAACTGATCAAGGCAGAGTATATAAACAGCCGCCCCGAGGTTCGTCATTCAGGGTTTTCCACTTTAGCGTAGGTTTTGGATTTGGATTGGAATCTTATTTCGGGTCGATATAGGTTTCCTCCTAGAATCCTACTAGTACCTTCAAAGCCGCTGGAAACCAATTTAAGTTTTTTTTTTTTTAAACTTTAATCCTATTTCTTCTACCACAAAGAGTCAAAGTATATAAACTCCACTAAAATGCAAAAAGAAAAATTTGACAATTTAGTCCTTTTTATTTTTACATTTGAACACCAAAGAACCTTCAGATTTTTTTTTTAAACATGTTAAGTCTCTCTTATTTTTACATTTGCACACTAAAAAATCTTTTTATTTTTTTAACTTATTAGGTCCCTCTAATTTTTATGTTTAGACACTTTGAGATTTCTTTTTTTTAAAAAAAATTTTGAACTTAAACTTCAAGGAAGAAGATTTTTGACCTTATACTTTATGCGGGTATAAACTTTTGCCCTTCCTCCATTTCTAACGTTAAAATCTAAAAAAATGTGCAACGTGACTATTGTATGAATGCCTTTAAGGGCAAATCGGGAACATGAGACAAGAATCATATACAGTAATAAGTTTCTTCTTACTTTTTCTAGGTTTATCATGTGTTTATTCTTATGTGACGGTGCAATTTCTTATTAGCTCAACGAATATTTCGGACTGATATTTGTTTTGTTCTATTGGGATATACTTTTTCTTGCAGCCTTTTGTTGTCCATCTTCAGATTTTCAATTTCCTCTTCCAATTTCTTTATATTATATTCACCCTTCTTTCTCAAAAAAAAGAAAAAAAATAACAGTCCGTGGCCAGCAAAAAACAAACACAAACACATTTGGATTGAAAACAACAAATGAAGCCACTTGCATATAAGCACCGAAAGCATACCTTGTTGATGGGTCTTCAAAATATATGTTCTACCATAATGGCAAGTTGGTAGCAGAAACTTGCGTATGCTCTTTGCCATCTCACGAATGTCTACTGCAAAAGAGATGGAGAGAAAATTGTTAATTTACTTTATTACTTAGTATTTGTTATAAATTTGAGTATCCGAAATGCAAAATTAAAGTAAAGACGAAATAATCACAACATAAATTAAAGAATAAAGAAGAAGAAAGAGTAGAACTCATGAAGTAAAATTAAAATCTCTTGTTAATGTCTATCATTTAGTTTCTAATCTATATATAGGCTCACAATACAAACGTATAAAGAAACACAAACTCTATTAGGGAAAGAAAATCAAATCTATAAAAAATAATATTTTGAGAATTTAGTTCTCTTAAAAAATCAACTAATACAGAGACAGAGACTTTCACATATTTTATTAATTATTTCATAACAATATTAACTTTTTTATATGAATGAATTTGGTCATGTGACATGGAAAATGGAAGGAATTCTGGTGTCATGATCTTCCCATCTTACGTTCCATTATTCCAGATTTGCCTTTAAAGGCAGACACGAGTTGGTCACATTGCATACTTTCGTTTGGCTTTAATCCTAGAAATAAATGGAAGGGGCAAGATACAATCTTTAAGGTAAAATTCTTCCTAGCTCTTTAAAATTTAAAGTAAAGTTTAAAAGCAAATTGAATTGTCCAATAAAATTGACAGATGGTGGCATGGCTGTAATTTTGTGAAAAAAGCGATCCTTATCGGGTTGAAGTTCATAAGTGCGATTCACAATCTATTTCTCCAACGTATTAAAAAAAGAAAAAAAATTGAGATATGATATACTAATATCCTTTTATGAAGTTCTGTCTGGGATAATTCAACAAAGGTTCTTTATTCTGTGGCCATTCTTTTTTTCAACCACAAACATTAAGTTGATGGTTTATTGGGCCCAGTCAAAAAATATTAAGATCACGAGAGGGGACTTGGACGAGCAGTAATATATAAGGTGATATTAAGTAATACTTAGTTCGAAATTTTAATTTTTGGTGGAAATTATGCGTAATTTTCTTCAAATATTAGTAAAAATTTGGCACAATTAAAAAATTACATGGACTGCTTCAAAATTGGCAATCAATTATTTAGATGGGTAATATAAATTAAACAAAAATCTTGCTGAATTTTTGCCTTTTTTCTGTTATATTCCAAGAATTATGCTTGATTTTTCTAAATTTAAACTCAAATATCAATCACTAAACTATGGATGAACTGAATTCTTTTTTCACTTTTTTGCTTGATATATTGAAGAAAAAGTAAATCCTTTCAACTCATGAAAGACACATTTTTCCAATTAAGTTATGTTCCATGAAATCCCCTTGGAAGGTTACGTCGGATTATTTGGATTGAATTTCCATTTTTTAAAAATTATCTTAATAGTTAGAAAAATAAATTATTTTTGAGATCAAATGTAACCTAAGCTCGTATTAAGTTTCAAATGAAGTTAATCCAGACATTCCCTATTGCGAAGAATGGTTTATGAGGAAAGTCTACCCAACTAATCTTGGCTATCGTAAAAATTGGGAAGTGAGCCACTAAGACCGATAATCTCGGCCCATCCATCTCTCTTACAAATCTACGAGCCTACATCTGCAAGTAAGGCCGCTGAGAGAATGTGAGAGGGAATGGTCAGGGAGTTTCACATGATAGCCCGCTCTATTTGCAGGCAATAGCTCTACAATCCAGCAAGCTTATGAAAGACTCTTTCGACTCTTTCTGGTTTATGGGTGGGTGGCCATGGTTGTTGGTCGCTGAGGAAGGGAATCACAAGTGTGTCCATTTCATAGGCGACAGCAACGACGACAGAAACGTTTTATTGACCCTCTCAACGTCCATAAATCGGTGCAGGTAAATGCTTCGCATACAGCTGCTTCTCCAAAACTGGAAATAAAATGCCCGAAAGTTTGACCGCAGACTCGCTTTTGGGCATTCCAATTTACGTTTACATGTCTCTCATTTTTTTTTTTTTTCCATCTGGAAATTTTCCGATATTGGACCCTTCTCTTTCCCTGCATGCAACTGATGATTAAGAAGTTTTGAAAGGGAAAGCTACCCAAATCAGGATACTACAGATAGTTCTGCAAATTTTCGACGTTGTTTTTAGTACATAGCATGGGGTTGATAATGTATTAGCTGTTCAACTTCAAGGATGCAAGGATACGGAGCACAAGTAATGGGGATCAGCATTCAAAAAAGAAAAACATTTTATAATGAAGTCCAAGTTATTTCTGAGCTCGGAAGAATTCTTGCATGGTCAGTGTCCTAATTAAGATGTTTAAGGAGCTGGTATACATAGAAGATCGTCCATAAAACCTGCAAAAGACACAGAAAAAATTTAGTAGTATCAACACCTGTAAATTTGAAATCCTGGGAGAGTATTCCATGAGGGTTATTTGGGATCGACGGACATTTGAAGCAGAATTTGAAATCCATATAAAAGAATGGATTAATCGCCACAATCATTTAAAAGTTCACCACCATCCTTCCTAGATTTTAGATAATAGTATGAATATAGGGGCTGCAGAAATCATTTACTTCAAGAATTAGAAAACTTTTTGTGATCCCTGTGGCTATAATGTATAAACAGTTACACACATTTTAGTCGCTATGATACCCATGCCATCAGCATAACTGGTTTAGGTTCAGAGAAAATTGGCTGAAATTTCCAAAACAAAAGGATTTGACCTGATGATGAATATATAGAACATTTAGATCGACATGGAGTCCAAAAGCATCATCAAGTTAACTATAATAGCAAGTACCTAATAACTGCTAGTTGGATGAACGGCTGCATACTGCTTGTCTGCAACATCAATGAGCTTGTTCGCTATTGCATATGCGTAAACTGTGGAACCTTCAGAGATCTGCAACATATTGTTGAAGACACCAGTTTTAGATTAAACAACGGATGGTGACATAGGAAATGGGAAGGAAATCAATGCTAATAAAGAAGATTCACAATGAAGGATTATTTTGTACCTTGGAGTTGAACAAAAAAATGTAGTAATCGCCAATGAGCCCGCCAGCAACATGGTGGAGATCCAGTTGAAGTTCATCAAGGGCTTTTGAGACGAAGAGCAGGCAGTTGATTCTCTTTTGCTGAACAAGTTTTACAGTCACTTCATCATCATTGATACGCACATCAACTTCAGTATTCTTGGACTTTCTATGGAGCCAAGAGCTCCTCAGTTCTGATCCGTTGTATGGCTGATCAAGATCGTTCTCATTCTTCAGCACGGAGTCATTTTCCACTTTTTGCCTTTTTAGCCTCTCCCGGCTGCATCTCTTCTTCTCAACCAGAAGTTTGAGGTCAGCCACTGTTCTTTTTAGTCCATTGATGTAGTCAATAGCATCTTTCACAACCGAGGCTCGGTCGTCCTTTGTTGCATCACCAAATTTTTGAAATGTCAAACGAGGAAAGCAAGCTAACAAGTAGGAAAGAGATGAATAGAACCAACAAATTATGTGATTAAGAAAGTCATATCTTTTAGTTAAATCTTTTTGAAAGAAAGGGATCCAAGCTGAAGAAGTAGTCTACAGAGAGATTTCCGTTTTTTTTTTTTTGAAAATTTTTCCTTTTTCACTTAGTCTGACAAGAAGGGGTCGTCTGTGTGTAAACATCACCGTTACCTTGGTGGGATTGGGAACCAAGCTTCTCAGAGCTTTGTACTTGTCATTCATTTGCGCCCTTCTTTGCTTCTCGGTGGCAATATGTTTGGTACAATTCATTCCTGCTGTGAGCTCAAAAACTCCATTATCGTAACTCCTTCCATCTCCATCTTGGAAGAAGCCACCACTTGCCTCCCCGTCATCTACACCAGTGAACAAGGAGCCAGACCTTGAACCTCCCAGGCTATAGCCATGTGGTAAAGAGTGAATCAGCTCCCTCAAGAAAGGGGGTTGTGGTGAAAGGTTTAAAGGCAATAGAGGGTCATACACAACAGATGATGCCGATGTACCATCATGAGCTGCTGGAAGGTCTCCAAGGAGACCTAATGAACTTGAAAGATTTGAGGATTTCGGGGTGGATGAGTTTGGAAAAGCAATCGACAAGTTTGCGAGCATGTTGAGGAGATCAGATGTTGGAGGATAAGAAGTTTCAGAGTCTGGCAATGGAACAGTGAAATTCTGGGGCTGAATATTTTGTATCTCAACTTGTTGCTGCATCTGCTGTGGGTGATCTTGGTGTTGAATTTGGTAGCTCAAATTCATGTCTTCCCAGTTTGACATGCCCCGATTGGACTCTTGCGCCATCAAATGAGTCTCAATTTGATGGCTGTTATTTGCTTTATTACCATTATTGGACTGTTCCATCTCCAAATTAAGTTGCGGCTGAAATTCCATGTCCATGGCTAAAGCAGCTTCTTCTTGTTGTTGGTGCTGGGAAAGATTTTGGCGGTGATAAGAGTGATCCTCCATGGAAAATTTAGGGCTGCAATCAGGCACATGGGTCTGAGAAAAGCCATCCTCAGCTAGCCCTCCTGCTTCTTCCACGGCGTGAACATCAAAACAAGCACTTCCCACAAGCATCTTCAGTGGGATCACAAATACCAGAGTGGATGATTCTGTGTCTCCTACTTTTTTGGTCCTTTGTCTGCAAGACCTGCTAGAAAGAAACAAAAACTGTAAAGACTGAAGTAAAGAAATTCATACTAACTGAAAGCACGAGTACAACAAAGAAACTAATCTTGACTTGCTGAGAAAAAGTAGCAAAACCCTAGCTTTTAGACGAAAACTTTTTGGCAAAATGATAATTTTTGTTTCTTCCTTTTTTCTCTTTCTGCGTACGGAAAAAATCAAGAACCACTAGCAATCGCAAAGAAGAAGAATGAAAATGAAAGCTTGCTATCCCAGAACACGATGAGTACAAGACGAGGACCTTGCAGTCTTGAAGATCAGCGTTTGCCTGGGGGGTGGCAGACTGCGGTGGAAGGGGCTATGGGCTTCTGGGATTGGCAAATGAAGGGATGGTTGGTTTGGTTTGGGTTCGGGGAGCTGGAAACTGAATATATTTATTTATTTGGGGAAGCTAATTATTTATTTGGGGTTGGGGAAGTTTGTTAGAGAGATTAGCGAATAACGCGGGCCCCCACTCATGATCTCCGCATTGTGATTTGCCACTTGGTCTACGGCTGACTGCGGCGGCCACCGCTCGGCCCTCTTCCCCCCTCTCTCTCTCTATACTCTTCTCGCCCATGGTCTCTCACAGATTTCTTTCCTCTCATCCGTTGCATCAAAATGGAGAATTAATTTTGAAATTGTTGTCAGCAGAGGCTACCGTCCTGATGGCCGATGAACATTGTTATCCAACTACAGAAAGGTTTTAAGCGTGAAGTCATGCAACATGCAGAGTATTGGCGGTATCATTCAGCCCCCCCCCCAAAAAAAAAAAAAAAAAAAGAGCTTCCAAATTCCAAGAAATTTTACGGTCTTGGGGTGGGGCCCACGTCTCAGTAATTATCTCCATGCAAACCGAACATATTCTTCCTAACCAACAGAACCAACCGTTCAGCTCTCGCTTTAGGACATGCGTAGATTTCATTTTTCCATTTTTTTTTTATCTCCTGCATTTACAGATAGAGGCCGATTTACTAACACAGCCCCACGATCCGAGGGATTTTGGGGGTTCGACGGTAAAATCACATAGTTTTTCAGATATTTCTCTATTCTTTATTTTTCTTGTAATAGTATAAAAGATGGAATCATGAATTCTTCAATTTCTTTCTATATATTAAAAACATGATTTTAAAAATTGTTATTATGAAATAGATACATGCAAAATATATATATATATATATATATATATATATATATATATATATATATATATATATATTTATATATATATTTTACGTCGAATTCAAATGTCATAATTTCTTTTGTATCTTGACAACATCCTACAAGGACTAAAATTAAAAAAAAAAGAAAGTCATGATAAAGGAAATAATAAATTGCTAATATTTAATTTAAAACAAAAGTTTCTAAGCTAGTTTTAATTTTAAAAAATCAATCATTTTTTTAGAGAAAAAGCTATTCAAATACGCATAATTATGACTTTACACATAGAGATAAGAAAAATTTTCGGAAGTCGAATAAAGAATTAAGGTCACGGAAAGGTTGTGTCCTAATTCTTCAGGTCCTTAATTATTTTCATTTTTTCTTTTATTTCCTCTGCTTAATCGATCAATAGGCTCCATTAATTTTTTTTCCCCTAAAAATGCTCATTGGTTACTACTCTTGCGTGATTTCTTTTCTCTTTTTTTTTTTGGGGGGGAGGGAGGGGTGGGGGATTGGGGGAGTATTGAGGTTAGGAATACTCTCTCATGCTCTTTCTACTACTCTCCATTCTCTCTCTCATGCTCTTTCCACTTCTGGAATCAAAATTTTCATATTGAGGTTAGGAAATGCAAAACATGCTTCTCAACAATCTCTACATTACGGCAATTAGCTGGAGTTACCACAGGGTAGCTGATGGCCCACATATACAAATCCATCGACCGAAGGCCGCTAGCACAAATAGAGAGACAAGAGACAAAATTAGAGAGTACTTGGGAAGGTTGGTGTAAAAATATAATGGTAGATAGTATCGACCTGATATAAACTACTGCTGATAGGGTAACTACTAAAAGAAAGACTGTTTTATTTCAATTTAGGCTGAGGCCATTAAACTAAGAGAAATATCTGAAATGGCATGTCTTTCCCCAGCTACAGATCGGTTATCTGCTAGTCCTGGGGAAAACGGATTAACAAGTCCTGATACTAGAATTTGCTAAGATCCTGTACCCACTGTAGGTGGTTCAGAATCTGAAAATATTGGGGATGAAGTTAGATACCAAGGCAAGAAATCTGCAATTGTGAATTAATCTCACCACAGCGATATAATTTGCCGTGTTAGGCACTCCAATGGATAGATGCTAAATTCAAATATATCTCTATGAGTTTGTTTGATATGGTACTGCTAATGTACTTATTAGAATTCTTAATAATTGGTTTCCAAATTGCAAGGAGTTTTGAACAAGCACGTATGACTAAAGGTAGCTCTAAATTTCCCAGCACATTAGTTTTGCCGACTTCAAACTTGACTCTTTCTAGAGAACAAACTAGCTGTGTTTCCTTCTCTTTCCATTGTTTAGTTTTTTTAAGAAACTTGAAACAACATAAAAAAGTGTCATATGTCCAGCTAGTTGAGTATTAATAAGAGAGAAACAATTTTATACTTACAGGGCACATGAAGAAAACAAAACGTAGAAGTCATGAACAGAATAAAGATGAATTTGGTAGACTAGGAAAACCAGGTTACGAAGCCTGCATGCAGATTAAAACATTAATAGGCTCCACGAGCCATATCTCATTGCTAAGAGGTTTATCCTTAACCACTCCAAGTTTGGCATTTTAGATGAACAAAATCAGACACAATCATGCTTCACTCTCAGAGAACTGAATCATCCAAGAAGCAAATATACAAGGTAAAGCTGAGTATCTCTGATCACACATCTAGAATGAAATGTGTAAGATCATTCTTCATTCTGAATGCGAAAACTATATTTGTAGTAAGTGTAAATTTAATAAAATAATTCTTAAAATTTATAAAAAATTAAGCATTTTTTTAAAAAAATTAAAAAACTTATATTTTAAAACTTAACAAGTATTAAAGTTTGTCTCTTTTCTTTCCATCTCTATCCAAATGGGCATGAAACCATAGATCTATACGCTCTGTCCGAATCCTCTCCTTTTCTCTCATCCATTTCATTGTTAATAGAAATGGGAAATAAAACCTCAACAGGCAACCCCAAGTCCCAACCAAGGAGGGGACGAAGGCAGGGAGAAGAAAAGGTTCACTTAAGAAAGAGATGCGCAATGCACATAAGTTTACAAAATTTCGTTGCGTATAAAAAACCACCACGAGTATTGGGAACCATAAGGACCAATATTAGTGAAGAAAACTGCTTGGTACAAACACGAAATTGAAAACTTTTAGTAATTTTCATCTCTATACCCAAGTATGAAACAAACCACATTGTGATTCTTGTCGTTTTACAATATAGGTGCCCTCAAATTCAAACTTCCCCAAGTTTCTTTTTTCTTTTTTTTTCTCCCGTTGTGCAAGTACTTGCAAGATCCAGCAAAATTCTTTACGAAATTGTATAACTTTGGCATTATTGGTCTCCATGTATTCATATGTTTGAAAGTTGAGAACGAATTACTTCCCTTCTATAACATTCTACAATTATCAATGCTAAAGTTTTTTGGTCTGACAAAACCAACTTTACTCACTTTAACGATTGGTTCAATGAAGAAAACGATCATCAATGCTAAAGTTTTTTAATCTGACAAAACCAACTTTACTCACTTGAACGATTGGTTCGATTGAGAACTTTGCTCTTGGTGGCCTTTAGGGCTGAGAAACAAAGAACTTCCCCATTCTTGCATCTTAAAAAGAAGGCTAGATTTAGAGCTGGGGCTGAAAAAGCTTGGCGCATGGCTTTCTCTATCAGGGCTTGACAATGAAGGCCTCTGTGGGTTGATAACAAGTGATGAATCGGTAAGCCCTCTGAAGTAAGGACTATAATCCAAGCACCTTTTCTCCTCCAGAATTTCATTCAACCTGTTAAATTCCTTGAGACTCTCTTCAGTTAGTGCCAGATTTTTCGATGACGAACTGCCTTTTCTTGCTAAGAAATCGCCGAGTTTCTTTGGCCAGTAAGTCCTCGGGAACTTGTCTAGTGCAATGACGTGAGAGGGAGCCGGTAGTACATTTGAGGAGGAAGAAGACGCAGTAGTACTTCTTGATATCCTAGAAGCAGATTGAGAACGCGGAATCAATGGATTCGGCATTGAACAACTGAAATGGAAAGTTCCTTTCTTTTCACTCTTGCAGGAGTTTATATATAATGGACTTTGAGCTCGAGTGTGAATGAATATGGAGATGATTGTGATGCGATGCCAACTACAAATCTCTTGCTGGGTGGATTTTAGTAGGAGGTGGATGTTGTGTTAATCACTATGAATGTCAGAATATACTTTATAATCAACTTGCTTGATTCCAAATTTTGTAAGAAAACGCTTTAACCACAACATCTCTTTGCCAGCTGATATTTTATATTTGTGCTTTATATAATGATAATTTTGAGCTCACATTTATACTAAATTTTGGTGTTTTAATCACGATTTATACTCCATTTATCTCTTATTTGCTTTAGGTGAGTTTGTTGAAGATTTGGAAGTAAATGAAGCAAACAAAGAGATTTTACACAATGAAGACCAATAGAGAAATACAAAGGAAAAACAGACTGATATAAACTTTTCAAGTATACTTTTGACCTCTATAAAGATTCCAAATGCAAATGTGGTATTCTAAACAATTATAGAAGACATTCTGAAGTTTTCAGAATGGTAAACTGTGTGTTAATCGGAGTTCATTTGCCTACCCTTCTTATGCTACAAATTCACCTATTCTGCATTGTGCTTTATTTTTGACACAGTTTGGTATAATGATCATATCTTGCGTTTTAGATGCCCAATTGATGTGATTCAAATCTCTGTGGAAAGCTAAGATCCCGATCTACAACTTTCATGAAGATATTAAGACCTAGATCAGTGTCACAGTCGGGCAGCAGAAACTTGCACTAAAACTGGGGACAAGCGGCGCCGTTTGGTGTGATATAAGCGGCGCCGTTTGTGTCGATCTGAAGCTGCTTTTAAGCTGCATTTCTCTCTCTTTTGGGGCAGATTTTGATACCCCTTTAGGGCAGAAACAAGAGGGACGGCTGAAGTGGGAGAAAAATACCAAAAACTCACCAAAACTCTCTCAATTCCCATCCCAAATCTTCATCTTTGCAAGAGAAATCAAGAGAGAAGATTGAATCTTTGAAGAAGGAGAACATCCACCTTGAAGATTCATGGAAAAAGCTGCAATTTTCTCCATGCTACAGTGACGAATTTCAAACCTTGAAGAAGAGAAGATTTTACACCATGAAAATGAGCAATTCTTACTCTTTCTTTATTGGTTTATATTCTTTGAATTGTAATATGTTGATGAACTAGACTTTTGAATACTTGGATGGGTATGAACCCTAGATTTTGCCTATGTGAATGAAGTGTTTCATTGGTTGATTGAATTTGAATTTCTTGTGAATTGTTTGTGGATTTGAATAGTTGAATTGATTGAGTGGATTATTGATGCATAATCTGAAATTTTTGTTCACTTGGAATCGAGAAAGGAATGGTGATTGACAATTGATTCATAATCTGGAAATTTTCACTTGGAATTGAGAAAGGAAGGGTGAAATAGACCATACATAAACAATGGGGATGATTTAGATGACTATAGATAGAAACCTAAACATCTTATTGATAATTAGAGAAATCTAATTGGAAATTCACAAACCCTAATGCATTCTTGGATTAAATTGGTTAGAAAGAGATTTCAACTAATTAATCTAAGAGTAGAGAACTTTCATCTAGAGATAGAGTGAGTTCTATTATTAGAATTTTATCAAACATAAGAAGTGAAATTTATCAACCAAGGGACATTTCTATCACATAGGTAATTCTAGGGGGATTCACCATCCAAGTATTGTTTTCTCTATTGAATTCTCTCTTACAAGCAAGATTTAAGTTGGTTTAACTAGTTAAGTTAGATTCTTTTTCCTAGTAGTTATTCAAAACATTTTCACAAACAAAATTTGTTAGGCTAAATAATAGAGTATAAAGTGAGTAATGGTATTTAACCACCCCCGTGGATACGACATTTGAATTCACTTGCCATTGTACTACTCATAACGATAGGTGCACTTGCCTAGTGTTTGTGTGCAAATTGTTAGAGATTGTAATAAAATTGAGTATAAAGGCATAGAAATAAAACACAACAAGTATATTGCAGCCTCAAAAGCTGGTGTTGTGTTTTATTTCTATGCCTTTATACTAAATTTTTATCACAATCCTCAACAATTTGCACACAAACACAAGGCAAGTGCACATATCGTTATGAGTAGTATAATGGCAAGTAAATTCAATATCGTATCCACGGGGATGGTTAAATATCATTACTCACTTTCTATTCTATTGTTTAGCCTATCAAATTTGTTTGTGAAAATGATTGAAATTACTACTAGGAATAGAAGTCTAAGTTAGCTAATTAAACTAACTTAACTAATTTTTGTTTGCAAGAGAGAATTCAATTGAGAAAACAATACTTGGATGGTTAATCCCCCTAGAATTACCTATGTGATAGAAATGTCCCTTCGTTGATAAATTTTACTTCTTATGTTTGATGAAATTCCAATGATAGAACTCACTCTATCTCTAGATGAAAGTTCTCTACTCTTAGATTAATTAGTTGAAATCTCCTTCTAACCAATTTAATCCAAGAATGCATTAGGGTTTGTGAATTTCCAATTAGATTTCTCTAATTATCAATAAGATGTTTAGGTTTCTATCTATAGTCATCTAAATCATCCCCATTGTTTATGTATGGTCTATTTCACCCTTCCTTTCTCAATTCCAAGTGAAAATTTCCAGATTATGAATCAATTGTCAATCACCCTTCCTTTCTCAATTCCAAGTGAAAGAATTCCAGATTTTGCATCATTAATTCACTCAATCAATTCAACCATTCAAACCCACAAACAATCCACAAGAAATTTGAATTCAATCAACCAAGGAAACAATTCATTCACATAAGTAAAATCTAGGGTTCATACCCATCCAAGTATTCAAAAGTTTAGCTCATCAACATATTACAAATCAAAGAACATAAAACAACAAAGAAAGAGGAAGAATTGCTCATTTTCATGGTTGAAATCTCCTCTCTTCTTCAAGGTTGAAGTTCTTCACGATTTTGTTGAGAAAGTTGCAGCTTTTTCCATGGATCTTCAAGGTGGGTGCTCTCCTTCTTCAAGGATTCAATCTTCTCTCTTGATTTCTCTTGCAAGATTGATGGATTGGAAGAAGAATTTGGTGTGTTTTCTTGGTGTTTTTGCTGTTTTCTGTCCACTCCAGCCCTCTCTCTCGTTTTTGCCCTCAAGGGATATCAAAATTTGCCCCAAAAGAGAGAGAAATGCAGCTTAAAAGCAGCTTCAGATCGGCACAAATGGCGCCGCTTGTCCCCAGTTTTGGTGCAAGTTTCTGCTGCCCGACTGTGACACTGTTTTGACTTCTAGGTGAATTCGGACCCCCAAATTGGCTGATCTAGTCTTGATGTCTTCATGAAAGTTGTAGATCAGGATCTTATCTTTCCACAGAGATTTGAATCACATCAATTGGGAATCTAGAACGCAAGATATGATCATTATACCAAACTGTATCAAAAATGGAGCCCAATGCAGAACAGGTGATTTTGCAGCATAATTAGGGTAGGCAAATGAACTCCGATTGACACAAATTTTACCATTCTGAAAACTTCCGAATGTCTTCTATAATTGTCTAGAATACCACTTTTGCATTTGAAATCTTCATAGAGGTCAAAAGCTGACTTGAAATATGTCTACTAGTCTATTTTTCCTCTGCATTTCTCTATTGTTTTTCATTGTGTAAATTTCCCTTATTTGCTTCATTTAATTCCAAATCTTCAATAATATCACCTAAAGCAAATAAGAGATAAAGGGAGTATAAATGGTGATTAAAACACCAAAATTTAACATAAAATCAAGCTCAAAATGATAATTATATGAAGCACAAATATAGAATATGAATACTCAGCTTCAGTTGTGGATAAAGCAATACATTTCTGCAATTTTGACTGCCATGAGATAACTTCCCCTGCAAAAGTATGTAGAAAACTTAATGTGCACTTTCTCCCATCAAGATTACCGGCCATATATACATATGTATAACCTTTCAAGATTAGATCATCTCCCCCAATATAATGATACATTTTGGTAGTACCCTTGAGGTACCTGAGAATCTATTTTACTGCTTCCTTATGCTTCTTCCCAGAGTTAGAAATAAAACGACTTACCACTCCTACTACGTGAGTAATATCGGGCCTTGTACACACCATTGCATACGTTAAACTTCTAACGGCTGAAAAATATGTTACTGATTACATCTTCCCAATCTCTTCCTTGGATGAAGGACATGCGCTTTTATCTAAGTTGAAATGATTTGCAAGTGGAATACTGACTAGTTTGGCATTGTTCATATTGAACATTTCGAGCACTCGTTCAATATATTTCTCCTGAGATAACCATAAACTTCGGTTGTTTCTGTCATGAACAATGTGCATTCCTAAAATCTATCAAGCCGGTCCTAAGTCTTTCATGTCGAATGACTTAGATAACTCCTTTTTCAGCTGATTGATCTTCATTGCGTCTTGTCCAACGATCAATATGTCATCGATATATAGCAAAAGAGCAATGAAATTCCCGTTTAGAAATCTTTGGATATACACACACTAGTCTGCAACAGTTTTCTTATACCCTTGTCTCACCATGCAAGAGTCAAACTTCTTATACTATTGTTGTGATGCCTGTTTTAGTCTGTACAAACTTTTCTTAAGCTTGCAACGAGGTTATCACCTGAAACCTCAAATCCTTCCGACTGCTCCATATAGATTTCTTCTTTTAGATCTCCGTGAAGAAAAGTTGTCTTCACGTCCATCTGTTCGAGCTCCAAGTTCATACTTGCAACCAAACCAAGTATAACTCTAACGGATATCATTTTGACAACTGGTGAGAAAATCTCATCAAAGTCAATTCCTTTCTTCTGCTGGAATCCTTTGATCACCAATCGAGCTTTATGTTTCACCACCTTCCCGCTGCCATATTTCTTCAGCTTGAACACCCATTTATTTTGCAATGCCTTCTTCCTTTTTGGAAGTTCGACGATCTCATAAGTTTGATTTTTATGCAGAGATTCCATCTCATCCTGCATTGCAAGCAGCCTCTTTTCTTTATCCTTATAAGATATTGCTTCTTGGAAACTCTACGGTTCTCTATTTTCAGTAAGTAAAAGATATTCAGTGTCTGAATATCTTGTAAAGGGAATCTGTCCTCGTTCAGATTTTTGAACATTTGGAGCTGTTTGAGAAGATTCACCATCATCTTGGCCTTGTGATGGTTTTGAAACTTCTAGAGATGTGGGTTGAGTCTCCCTCTGCTCAACATTTTTCTCTTCCTCCTCTTCATCTGCTTCTAGCATGTCTTCTAGCACTGCATCATTATTAATCACATATGATACTAGTCATTCATCTGAGAATTGAGTGTCAACACTTGACTCCTGAGATATTGTAGGCTTACCAATATCTTCTCTTATCTGGTTTTCATGAAATAAGACATCCCTGCTTCTGATCACCTCATTCTCCTTTGGATCCCATAACCTGTATCCAAACTCTTCATCTCCATAGCCAATGAAAATACATAGAGTAGTCCTCGTATCAAGCTTCTGTCTGAGCTCACTGCATATAGGTGCATACGCCAAACATCCAAATACTGTCAAGTGTGAGTATGTTGGATCATTTCCAGACCACAGTTTCTTTGAAACTTCAAAATTGAGTGGCACTGATGGCGATCTGTTGATTAAGTAGCATGCAGCCCTTACTGTTTCTCCCCAAAATGGCTTTCGCAGCTTTGCATTGATCATCATGTTTCTGACTCTATACATAATGGTTCGATTCATCCGCTCTGTTACACCATTATGTTGCGAGGTATGGGGAACTGTCTTCTTATGCCTAATGCCATAACTCCTGCAGTAGGTTTTAAACATCTTAGAAGTATACTCGCCCCCATTATCTGTTTGTAGACACTTCAATTTTTTTCCTGTTTCACGCTCTACCATAGCATGAAACTGCTTGAAGTAGTCCAGAACCTGGTCCTCCGATCTAAGGAAATATATCCATACTTTTCGAGAAGCATCATCAATAAAAGATAAGAAATATCTATTAGCTCATAATGAATCAACCTCCATGGGACCGCAAACATCAGAGTGCACCAGATCAAGCAACTCTGATTTTCTTGTTGAGGAAATATTAAAGGAGATTCGATGTTGCTTACCAAACAAGTAATGACTACAAGGATTAATGGTAACATCCTTGTAAATGTTGATAAGTTTTTTCTCATTTAGAGAAGATAACCCTTTCTGACTCATGTGGCCTAGTCTCTCATACTACAAATTATGAGAATTCTCCTTCTCTACAATATTGAGACTTCCTGTACAAATATTCACAAGAGTCTTGTATAATGTACCACAAATGTGTCCTCGAGCGATTGTCAAAACACCATTTGACAACTTCTACTTGCCTTTGCTGAAATATTTATCATAACCCTATTTGTCAAGAGTTATACCTGAAAGAAGTCGAAGATCAAGTACATATCGAACATCCTTCGGTGTAATGGTACTCCCAATGTTTGTCTTGATCTGGACATCACCAATTTTTACAATTTGTGATGAAAAGGAATTTCCCATCTACACAGTTTCAAAGACTCCAACTTGGTATGTTGTGAAGTTGTCCTTGTATGGAGTCAAGTGGTAGGATGCTGCAGTATCTACCACCCATTCTGAATCTTCTCTTGAGACATGAAGACATACATCATCAAGAGTAGAACAAAATGCTACTTCTTCAGGAACGATGATTAGCGTTTCTCCACCCTTATTCTTCTATTCAGAACTGCTTTTGCCTTGCTTCTTGAGCCATTTGTAGCAGCTCTTTTTCATGTGACCCTCAGCCTATGCCTCTACCTCTGCCTCTACCTCCTCGTTGTAACTTCCCATGTTGTCTTTCTTGGTTCTTCGAAACAAGAACATGGGCCTGATCTGTGACCATGTCTATTCTTCTTGCTTTCTCATTGAACAGGGCATCTTGTACCATCAGCAGGGTAACTTTGCCATATGGGGTCGAGTTACTAAGGGACACCACAAGAAAAGTCCTTCAGCATTTCACCTTTGTCTGAGCATGAGACAGCCTTTTGGAGTAATTTCTCATCTCTTATGAAGTGATGGGTCGTTTCTGAATCAATAACCCAAAGGTCCCAAACCCTATTATCAGGTTCTTGAGCACTGCGACGATGGTTGAGGACGGCCATGTTGAGTTAAATATTTTAAGAATTTAGTTTTCTTAAAAACTAACTAATAAAGAGACATTCACGTATTTTATTAATTAATTATTTTACAACAGTATTAACTTTTTTATACGAATGAATTTGGTCATGTGACTTGGAAAATGGAAGGAATTTTAGTGTCATGATCTTCCCATCTCACGTTCCATTTGCAGACACGTGTCGGTCACATTGCATACTTTTGTTATGCTTTAATGCTAGAAATAAATGGAAGGGACAAGATACAATTTTTAAGGTAAAATTCTTCCTCTTTAAAATTTAAGAGTAAAACTAAAATTTAAAGTAAAGTTTAAAAGCAAATTGATTGTTCAATAAAATTGACAGATTCACAATCTATTTCGTTAGGCTGTAATTCTTATTGGGTTGAAGTTCATAAGTCCGATTCACAATCTATTTCTCCAACGTATTAAAAAAAAAAAAAATGAAATTGACATATGATATACTAATATCCTTTTATGAAGTTCTGTCTGGGATAATTCAACAAAGGTTCTCTATTCTGTGGCCATTCTTTTTTTCAACCACAAACCGTTATTCGTTAATTAAAGTTGATGGTTTACTGGGCCCAATCAAAGAATATTAAGATCACGAGAGGGGACTTGGACGAGCAGTAATGTATAAGGTGATATTAAGTAATACGTTAGTTTGAAATTTTAATTTTTGACAAAAATTATGAGTAACTTTTTAAAAAAATTAACGAAAATTGAGCGTAATTAAAAAATTACATGAATTACTTCAAAATTGGCACTCAATTATTTGGATGGGTAATATAGATTATGCTAATAGAAATGAATTTAAAAAAATATTTTTAACAATTATCAATTTAAACATAAATTTCAATTTTAATAAATTAAAAATAAAAATAAAACCTTAAAAAAGGAAATACAAAGACAAGAAATTCCTAACTAAAAAAACAAAAAGAAAAATAAGACATAAGAATAAAATAATTCAAGAAAAATCAAAATTATTTGTAAGAAAAAATATGAGATTCAAAATAAAAAATTAATTTTAAATTTTATATTAAATTTTCAGTGGAATCCAATCCAAGCATGGTCATAATTTATCTTCATTTGAGAATGAAAAGAGGATCCCACTAAATGCCAAAACAAATGCAAGAAAAGGCCAATTTTATCTGTAAGACCAGCTACCGATCAACTAAATACTAGAAAGAAATTAGAATATAATGCCAAAAGAAATCCAGGAAAGTTCAAGCTTAGGCTTATGCTAACTAGAAATCAAACAGCCCAATCATATTGATGCAAGGTCCATGTTCAAGGGACCATTTGATCTTGGCCTTCTTCTCAATACTTTCTCGTTCCCTCTAGAGCATGCTCTGTTTAACCACAGATACAAGTCTTGATACTTGGGACTGTCATGATCTGTTACCAATCTGTTCCCGTCCAGACTTTTTAAGACAAAGCCGTCTGATCTAAACTCAAGGCAGCTGGAAGGATATTCCGAAATCAATTCAGCCACTGAAATATAATTCATAGTGGCTTCTGGCACAAGAACCACTTCGTGCAAAAAAATTGCTCCATCTCGACTACAAACCAAGGTAACATCTCTAATGTCAGTCGCCGGGGATGTCCTCCCAGTAAAATCTGCAACTAAGATTTCTTGATGAAGTGGACGGAGATTTTGCAGTAGGGTTCGATCCTTTGTAATATGTCTAGTGGAATAGCTTGACACAATCCACAAATCTCTAGCTTCAACATCATCAAGATTAGTAGTCCTATGACAAACCTATTTAGCTTCCTGGGATTCCATACCTGCGCTGAATCCTTGTCCCTCTGAGTGATCTTCTGGGGCTGATTCTTTAAAGGAACTGACCAACTATTTATATTTCAAACTAATCAAATCCTTGATTCCACTCTTAGGCCATCAAGCTGGCCCTTCGCAATCTCTTCCCTTGTATTCAAATTCTGGACCACAAATTCAGTCTGGTGGAATATAACAGAGAACGGAAAATTGCTGGTCAATTCAGAAACAGAAATCAGATTATGAACCGAGTCTGGGACATAAGAAAGGTCACGCAACCTAATCTTCTTAAAAATGGGCGTAGCCTTAGGTTGATTTGTTGAATTGTTTTCTTCTCCAATTCCTTCCGCCCTTTTTATTTTTTGTTGGAATCGGATTTTTTCAACATCCAAACTCCCATATTCTTCCTTCTGTTTCCTTTGAATAGTACAAGACGGCAAAATCTTGCAGAATTTTTGCTTTTTTCTGTTATATTCCAAGAATTATAATTGATTTTTCTAAATTTAAACTCAAATATCAATCACTAAACTATGGATGAACTGAATTCTTTTTTCACTTTTTTGCTTGATATATTGAAGAAAAAGTAAATCCTTTCAACTCATGAAAGACACATTTTTCCAATTAAGTTATGTTCCATGAAATCACCTTGGAAGGTTACGTCGGATTATTTGGATTGAATTTCCATTTTTTTAAAATTATCTTAATAGTTAGAAAAATAAATTATTTTTGAGATCAAATGTAACCTAAGCTCGTATTAAGTTTCAAATGAAGTTAATCCAGACATTCCCTATTGCGAAGAATGGTTTATGAGGAAAGTCTACCCAACTAGTCTTGGCTATCGTAAAAATTGGGAAGTGAGCCAATAAGACCGATAATCTCGGCCCATCCATCTCTCTTACAAATCTACGAGCCTACATCTGCAAGTAAGGCTGCTGAGAGAATGTGAGAGGGAATGGTCAGGGAGTTTCACATGATTGCCCACTCTATTTGCAGGCAATAGCTCTACAATCCAGCTAGCTTATGAAAGACTCTTACGACTCTTTCTGGTTTATGGGTGGGTGGCCATGGTTGTTGGTCGCTGAGGAAGGGAATCACAATTGTGTCCATTTCATAGGCGACAGCAACGACAACAGAAACGCTTTATTGACCCTCTCAACGTCCATAAATCGGTGCAGGTAAATGCTTCGCATACAGCTGCTTCTCCAAAACTGGAAATAAAATACCCGAAAGTTTGACCCCAGACTCGCTTTTGGGCATTCCAATTTACGTTTACATGTCTTTCCTTTTTGTTTTTTTTTTTCCCATCTGGAAATTATCCCATATTGGACCCTTCACTTTCCCTGCATGCAAGTGATGATTAAGAAGTTTTGAATCGGAAAGCTACCCAAATTAGGATACTGTAGATAGTTCTGCAAATTTTCGACGTTGTTTTTAGTACATAATATGGAGTTGATAATGTATTAGCTGTTCAACTTCAAGGATGCAAGGATACGGAGCACAAGTAATGGGGATCAGCATTCAAAAAAGAAAAACATTTTATAATGAAGTCCAAGTTATTTCTGAGCTCGGAAGAATTCTTGCATGGTCAGTGTCCTAATTAAGATGTTTAAGGAGCTGGTATATATAGAAGATCGTCCATAAAACCTGCAAAAGAAAGAGAAAAAATTTAGTAGTATAAACACCTGTATATTTAAATCCTGGTAGAGTATTCCATGAGGGATATTTGGGATCGAGGGACGTTTGAAGCAGAATTTGAAATCCATATAAAACAATGAATTAATCGCCACAATTATGTAAAAGTTCACCACCATCCTTCCTAGATTTTAGATAATAGTATGAATATAGGGGCCTCAGAAAACTTTTTGTGATCCCTGTGGCTATAATGTATAAACAGTTCCACACATTTTAGTCGCTTTGATACCCATGCCATCAGCATAACTGGTTTAGGTTCAGAGAAAATTGGCTGAAATTTCCAAAACAAAAGGATTTGACCTGATGATGAATATATTAGAACATTTAGATCGACATGGAGTCCAAAAGCATCATCAAGTTAACTATAATAGCAAGTACCTAATAACTGCTAGTTGGTTGAACGGCTGCATACTGCTTGTCTGCAACATCAATGAGCTTGTTCGCTATTGCATATGCATAAACTGTGGAACCTTCAGAGATCTGCAACATATTGTCGAAGACACCAGTTTTAGATTAAACAACGGATGGTGACATAGGAAATGGGAAGGAAATCAATGCTAATAAAGAAGATTCACAATGAAGGATTATTTTGTACCTTGGAGTTGAACAAAAAACTGTAGTAATCGCCAATGAGCCCGCCAGCAACATGGTGGAGATCCAGTTGAAGTTCATCAAGGGCTTTTGATACCAAGAGCAGGCAGTTGATTCTCTTTTGCTGAACAAGTTTTACAGTCACTTCATCATCAATGATACGCACATCAACTTCAGTATTCTTGGACTTTCTATGGAGCCAAGAGCTCCTCAGTTCTGATCCGTTGTATGGCTGATCAAGATCGTTCTCATTCTTCAGCACGGAGTCATTTTCCACTTTTTGCCTTTTAAGCCTCTCCCGGCTGCATCTCTTCTTCTCAACCAGAAGTTTGAGGTCAGCCACTGTTCTTTTTAGTCCATTGATGTAGTCAATAGCATCTGCCACAACCGAGGCTCTGTCGTCCTTTGTTGCATCACCAAAATTTTGAAATGTCAAACGAGGAAAGCAAGCAAACAAGTAGGAAAGAGGTGAACAGAACCAACAAATTATGTGATTAAGAAAGTCATATCTTTTAGTTAAATCTCTATGAAAGAAAGGGATCCAAGCTGAAGAAGTAGTCTACAGAGAGATTTCTTTTTTTTTTTTTTGAAAATTTTTCCTTTTTCACTTGGTCCGACAAGAAGGGGTCGTGTGTGTGCTCAAACATCACCGTTACCTTGGTGGGATTGGGAACCAAGCTTCTCAGAGCTTTGTACTTGTCAGTCATTTGCACCCTTCTTTGCTTCTCGGTGGCAAAATGTTTGGTACCCTTACCTTCTCTACCTTTGGCCATACAATTCATTCCTGCTGTGAACTCAAAAACTCCATTATCGTAACTCCTTCCATCTCCATCTTGGAAGAAGCCACCACTTGCCTCCCCGTCATCTACACCAGTGAACAAGGAGCCAGAACTTGAACCTCCCAGGCTATAGCCATGTGGTAAAGAGTGAATCAGCTCCCTCAAGAAAGGGGGTCGTGGTGAAAGGTTTAAAGGCAATAGAGGGTCATACACAACAGATGATGCCGATGTACCATCATGAGCTGCTGAAAGGTCTCCAAGGAGACCTAATGAACTTGAAAGATTTGAGGATTTCGGGGTTGATGAGTTTGGAAAAGCAATCGACAAGTTTGCGAGCAAGGAGGAAGGAGAGCATCTTGGCAAAGGAAGCATGTTGAGGAGATCAGATGTTGGAGGATAAGAAGTTTCAGAGTCTGGCAATGGAACAGTGAAATTCTGGGGCTGAATATTTTGTATCTCAACTTGTTGCTGCATGTGCTGTGGGTGGTCTTGGTGTTGAATTTGGTAGCTCAAATTCATGTCTTCCCAGTTTGACATGCCCCGGTTGGACTCTTGCGCCATTTCTTGCATCAAATGAGTCTCAATTTGATGGCTGTTATTGGCTTTAATACCATTATAGGACCGTTCCATCTCCAAATTAAGTTGCGGCTGAAATTCCATGTCCATGGCTAAAGCAGCTTCTCCTTGTTGTTGGTGCTGGGAAAGATTTTGGTGGTGATAAGAGTCACCCTCCATGGAAAAGTTAGGGCTGCAATCAGTCACATGGGTCTGAGAAAAGCCATCCTCAGCTAACCCTCCTTCTCTCACGGCGTGAACATCAAAACAAGCACTTCCCACAAGCATCTTCAGTGGGATCACAAATACCAGAGTGGATGATTCTGTGTCTCCTACTTTTTTGGTCCTTTGTCTGCAAGACCTGCTAGAAAGAAACAAAAACTGTAAAGACTGAAGTACAAGAAATTCATACTAACTGAAAGCACGAGTACAACAAAGAAACTAATCTTGGCTTGCTGAGAAAAAGTAGCATTACCCTAACTTTTAGACGAAAACTTTTTTGCAAAATGACAATTTTTGTTTCTTCCTTTTTTCTCTTTCTGCGTACGGGAAAAATCAAGAACCACTAGCTATCACAAAGAAGAAGAATGAAAATGAAAGCTTGTTATCCCAGAACATGATGAGTACAAGAAGAGGACCTTGCAGTCTTGAAGATCAGCGTTTGCCTAGGGGGTGGCAGACTGCGGTGGTAGGGGCTTCTGGGATTGGCAAATGAAGGGATGGTTAGTTTGGTTTGGGTTGGGGGAGTTGGAAACTGAATATATTTATTTATTTGGGGAAGCAAATTATCGATTTTTCTTTTTTTTGGCCTTTTTGTGGGGTTGGGGAAGTTTGTTAGAGAGATTCGCGAATAACGCGGGCCCCCACTCATGATATCCGTATTGTGATTTGCCACTTGGTCTACGGCTGACTGCGGCGGCCGCCGCTCGGCCCTCTGCCCCCCTCTCTCTCTCTATACCCTTGTCGCCCATGGTCTCACACAGATTTCTTTCCTCTCATCCGTTGCATCATTCACAAAAAATAGCTTACTATATGTAAATCAAGTTAAAAAATTATATGGTAAATTTCAATTGAGTTCTGCTACAAAAATTTTAAATTTTATTTATTTTTTAAAATTTTAAATTTAAATTTTATTTATTTTCACTCGCAACATGTTAAAAAGTATTTTAAATTAATTAAAATTATTATAATATAAAAAGTTAATAAATTAATCATAATTTTTAACTGTTATTAAATTGTTTCTTTTTTCTTCTACCATCCTATGAATTAAACAATCCGAAACGGGAGAATTAATTTTGAAATTGTTGTCAGCAGAGAGGCTACCGTCCCGATGGCCGATGAACTTTGTTATCCAACTACAGAAAGGTTTTAAGCGTGAAGTCATGCAACATGCAGAGCATTGGCGGTATCATTCAGCCCAAAAAAACAAAAAAAAAAAAAAAAAAAAAAAAGAGCTCCAAGAAATTTTACGGTCTCCATGCAAACCGAACATATTCCTAACCAACAGAACCAACCGTTCAGCTCTCGCTTTAGGACATGCATATATTTCATTTTTCCATTTTTTTTATCTCCTGCTTTTACAGATAGAGGCCGATTTACTAACACAGCCCCACGATCCGAGGGATTTTGGGGGTTCGACGGTAAAATCACATAGTTTTTCAGATATTAAAAAAAAAAGAAAGTCATGATAAAGGAAATAATAAATTATTACTAATATTTAATTTAAAACAAAAGTTTCTAAGCTAGTTTTAATTTTAAAAAATCAATTTTTTTTTAGAAAAAAAGCTATTCAAATACGCATAATTATGACTTTACACATAGAGATAAGAAAAATTTTCGGAAGTCGAATAAAGAATTAAGGTCACGGAAAGGTTGTGTCCTAATTCTTCAAGTCCTTAATTATAGCTCATTTTCAAATTTTCTTTTATTTCCTCCGCTTAATCGATCAATAGGCTCCATTAATTTTTTTCCTAAAAAAGCTCAGTGGTTACTACTCTGCGTGATTTCTTTTTTCTTTTTTTTTTTGGGGGGCCGGGGGGGGGGGGAGGGGGTGGGAGGGGGTGGGGGATTGGGGGAGTAAATACTCCCCGTGATTTCTTGAGATGAAATCCTGAAACTTCTGGCGGTAATGCGGAGTTAATCAATCGTTGAATAGTAAAAATGGGATGCACACTGTTTTTATGAATGACAGTAAGGGAAAATAAGATGCAGTGAGAGTTATCAGTTGTGGTAAAACTGTAACGAAATACTCAATGCAGTTAAATTAATCACAATAATGTTGAAACCGTTTCACTTTCTAACTGTTAAAAATGGACTTTTGAAGCCACCATTCTAATAATCCCTCCATTCTCTCAAAGTTGAAAATAGTCTCAAACAACTATCAGAAAAAGTTATGGGAGAATATGATGTAAAATCTCCTACAATATTTACCATTCCATATTTAAAATGCTTAGTTTTCCAGTACCATGTCCATGATAAGAGTTTCCAAAGAATAAATAAGATGTAGGATATTCTCCTTAATAGATATATGCTTAATTTCTGCAACACTAGAAGCAGTAACAGGAGAGAAGGATATGAACCCAAAGCAGAGAGCAGAAATAATGTTATAGTAAGTTATATGGCACTGCCTGTGATTTTTTTTTTTTTTTTTTTTTTTTGGGGGGGTGGGGGGGGGGAGGTGGGGGTGTGTGGGTATGTCATGAGATTATGAGAAACAGGATCAATCTTCAATTTGATTTGAGAAATGAGGGAGGAAAATCACACGCTAGAGGTATCCAATTGCTGTACATCTTGGGTAACTTCTCCCACTTTCTTCTATTGGACTTGTATATGATAAAGAGTCCTACAGCTAGAGCTGTTTCCGTTGCAAAGTTTACTCCCCTCAAACAGGCAAACAGCTGCAGAGAAGTAACGTGGACAAATTAAACAGAACCAACATTGTCTTAGAAGTTTAACAGATAGAACATACTTTGACATAAAAGTTCAAAAGTGCCCAACCAGCCTAAATTTCTCATTTCCACAGTACCCAAGTAATACCTTCTAACGTAAAATTAATTTTTCTGTTATATAAAGGGAAACCAATGAATATCCAATAAGTTCTTAACCGAGTCATACACTCCGGTTATCACAATCATCTTTCAAGTTTAAATTTTGTGCCACTCACCCCTCTCCATTCTCTCTCTCATGCTCTTTCCACTTCTGGAATCAAAATTTTCATATTGAGGTTAGGAAATGCAAAACATGCTTCTCAACAATCTCTGCATTACAGCAATTAGCTGGAGTTACCACAGGGTAGCTGATGGCCCACATATACAAATGCATCGACCCAAGGCAGCTAGCACAAATAGAGAGAAAAGAGACAAAACTAGAGAGTACTTTGGAAGGTTGGTGTAAAAACATAATGGCAGACAATATCGACCTGACAAACTACTGCTGACAAGGTAACTACTAAAAGAAAGATTTTTTCATTTCAATTTAAGCTGAGGCCATTAAACAAGAGAAATATCTGAAATGGCATGTCTTTCCCCAGCTACAGATCTGTCATCTGCTAGTCCTGGAGAAAACGGATTTACAAGTCCTGATACTAGAATTTGCTAAGATCCTGTACCCACTGTAGGTGGTTCAGAATATGAAAATATTGGGGATGAAGTTAGATACCAAGGCAAGAAATCTGCAATTGTGAATTAATCTCACCACAGCGATATAATTTGCCGTGTTAGGCACTCCAATGGATAGATGCTAAATTCAAATATATCTCTATGAGTTTGTTTGATATGATACTGCTAATGTACTAATTAGAATTCTTAATAATTGGTTTCCAAATTGCAAGGAGTTTTGACCAAGCACGTATGATTAAAGGTAGCTCTAAATTTCCCAGCACATTAGTTTTGCCGGCATCAAACTTGACTCTTTCTAGGGAACAAACTAGCTGTATGTTTCCTTCTCTTTGCATTGTTTAGTTTTTTAAAGAAACTTGAAACAACATAAAAAAGTGTCATATGTCCAGCTAGTTGAGTATTAATAAGAGAGAAACAATTTTATACTTACAGGGCACATGAAGTAAACAAAACGTATAAGTCATGAACAGAATAAAGATGAATTTGGTAGACTAGGAAAACCAGGTTACGAAGCCTGCATGCAGATTAAAACATTAATAGGCTCCACGAGCCATATCTCATTGCTAAAAGGTTTATCCTTAACCACTCCAGTTTTGGCATTTTAGATGAACAAAATCAGACACAATCATGCTTCACTCTCAGAGAACTGAATCATCCAAGAAGCAAATATACAAGCTAAAGCTGAGTATCTCTGATCACACATCTAGAATGAAATGTGTAAGATCATTCTTCATTCTGAATGCCAATTCCTGTTTCTCAGGACGAGAATTTTGGTGGAGGATTCCAGGTTTATGGTGATCTGTTCATAAGCATCGAAGTTGATACTTCAATTATTTACTTCTTGAAACATCTTATGGTAACCATGTGTCGCATCTTTGTGCTTATTTATGTAGCCCTTCCCTAACTGGTCTCCAGAAAATAGAAGAAACAACAATAGCTGAAATTTAAAACTAGAAATTCAATAAATTTATATGTTCAGTACCTACCGGGCTTGAAAACATATATCACGAGCAGATTAATAACAGCTCAAGCATTTAAAAAGTTGTGGAATTAGATCAACCCCAACTTTCTACTCTTCCAGTTTTTCCAAAATAAGGCATGTCATAAACTGTTTGTTTCTTTTCCAAGAAAACCAGAGGAAGTCCCCAAAGATAAAACCATCATATCAAAAGTAACCCTAAAAGATTGAAATAAAATGTGTCTACAAACAGCACAAGTTGAGAGTAAATATTTAAAATGGGATATGGAAAGGAAGAGACTATGGTTGGGTCTGATTCAGCATTGTGCACGTGTATTTTATCTCGTGTGTGTTTTAATAGTTGATAAATGATAAGGCCTAAGTCCAATGAATCCTGTCCATACAAAAAAAAAAAAAAAAACAGCATTTGTCAAAACGAAAATAATAAATAAAAGAGCGAAAACAACAAAATACAAAAAAAGGCAAGCAAGGTAGGTAACAAATACTTGGTATTGGCAGAAGCCGAGGGTATGTGGAATGGTTACATGTATAGTGGGATATGAATTCATTAAATGACTCGAATAGATTTTTACTTTTAATCTCATGATTAATGGAGGTTCTACGTTAATTCAGTATTTCTTTTATTTTTATTTTACCAAAAAATAATGAAGTACCATGGAATTAAAAATGATAATCATGATTCGACACTTTTTGCCAATTCCCTGACATTATCAATCTGCATGGTAATGACAAGAAGAAACTCACCGAAATGAGTAAAGGAATTCCGTTTAGATAAGCAGCCTAAAGAACAAGTCAACACCATTGCGGCGAAGAAGATCTTGAAATTTGTTTATCCATTACCTTAAAATGATGATAATACTTGTTAGTTCTTTTTGTATAAGTATCAGAGGGCACTTGCAAGCCCCAGAGTGAAATCACTAATCTTCCTAGTGCCTCATCCTAAAATGAATGTACTTCAAAAGCTACAGAAAATGATATTTTATAATTTTTGCACTTCTATAGGAAATCTAGGCTGTGGAAGACTAGCAGACTTACATTATACTGTGTTAGATTCTGAAGCATGACAAAGCTTATTTTACCATATTGACCATGGACTTCTGGTGTATGAGATGTAGCTAGTAGACCTCATACATTCTCTACCATGTGAGAATTGCTCTTCTTTACTTCATTTCCAGTACGAACAGCATCATCATTCACCATGTATTTGCATCATCCAAGTGACAGGATATCATACTGAGCACATTGTATATGCTTTCAGTGTTTGGGTGCGCTTTGTCACCTTTCCGGAATTCATAAACTGCTCCATCCAATTCAATGGAGCTGCATCCAGGAGCTTTCCGTAATTTTCTATGTTTCATTCCCTTTCTTATTTGCAATGTTTCCTTCCATTTATTTGCTGAGGCATATATGTTTGACATAAGTATATAAGGACCATCTTCGTCAGGTTCTATTCTAGCAAGCTGTTTCATTACACTTTCAGCAAGCTCAACTTCCCCATGCATCCTGCAAGCTCCTTGTAATGATCCCAAAATGAAGGCATCAGGCTCAATAGGCATGTCTATTAGAAACTTAACTGCTTCAGTTATGAGCCCTGCACGCCCCAAAAGGTCCACCATACATCCATAGTGCTGTACTTGAGGTTTTATGTTGTGCACCCTGGACATGTCTGCAAAACATTTAAGTCCTTCTTCCACAAGTCCTGCATGAGTACAAGCTGTCAGTGCTCCAACAAATGTTACTTCATCTGGTTGAATGCCCATCTCAATCATCTCAGAGAAAAGTTTAAGGGCCATTTCTCCTTCCCCATGCAGGGCCAATCCCACAATCAAATATAGGAAATATAGAACTCAAGATAAGGAATATTTCCTGATTACATTTTTAACTAATTTAATTTACTTTTCATTGATACGAGAGAGATTAAGAGAACTAATATTTGCACATGATTCTATTTTTAAAAAATATATATTTTTTAAATTAAAGCTTCAATTATGTAAAAACTCTCTTCTCTTAAGAACAATGATGCGGGCTGATGTACCCTTTTATCATACGAGAAACATTGCTTTGACCAAAATTGGAGAAGGATGGATGACGATGATGCTAGTAGGTTAGGAAAGCATCAGCCCTTCAAAGATGGAGGAAATCTTTTGGGTTTCAATTATTTGATTTGGTTCCTTCTCTTCTCCCGGAGGACTCGATGGATCGATGCTTCCGTATAGCCACCAGTACCAGTTCCAATGCTTCGGGCCTTCTGCTATTACGCTGTTTTCTTCGAGACTTCTTAAAACGAAGCCATCTGGTCTAAACTCAGCACAACATGGATGTTCAGACATCAATTTACGCATTGAAATTATACTTCCTTTCGCTTCCGGCACAAGTAAGACACCATGCAACGTAATGCCACCGTGACCTCGACCAGGTAAGCAAGCATCTCCAACGTGAGTCACGGCTGTTTGTCTTCCAGCAAAATCTCGCACAAAAGTTGGTTCTGGGGGAGGCCGTAGATTTCGAAGAAATTTCTCGTTATTTGTAGTGTGTGCGTAAGCTCCAGTGTCAACTATCCATGCACCTCCGGCTTGAAGATCATCAAGAGGAGGAGCATCTGCAGATTCTGCACAATAATCGTTGTTCTTTTCCGCTTTAACGCCATCATCAAGAATTGGCCCCTGCAATGGTAGACGCATGGCGTTCGTTGCTGACAGTGATCTTAACTTTCGTCTTGAAACACCAATTATATAGTAACGACCATGAATCTTGCCCTGTGAAATCTCTTCCTTGGTCTTCAAATCTATAATAACCCAGCTACTTGGTTTGATAATAACACTGACGGAGAAATCAGTGGTTAATCGAGAAACAGAGAGGAGATTTAGTTTCGAGTCCGGGACACAGACAACATGATCCAACCTAACCTCGACCTCCCTTCTTGGATTAAATAAGTATCCAACATAATCTCCGGTACATGTTGCGGAAGAACTTTCTCCAGAAAAGCCCTTCAGCGCTTCGCCTTTGTCTGAGCATGAGACAGCCTTTTGGAGTAATTTCTCATCTCTTATGAAGTGATGGGTCGCTGCTGAATCAATAACCCAAAGGTCCCAAACCCTATTATCAGGTTCTTGAGCACCGCGACGATGGTTGAGGACGGCCATGTTGAGATAATGAACTTACTCCCACAAGAGTTATGCGGATAGCAACTTTTTAATTTTCCACAACTCAAGACAGAATATATAAACAACCGCCCCGAGGTCCGTTATTCAGGGTTTTCCACTTTAGCGCAGGTTTTGGATTTGGCTTGGAATCTTATTTCGGGTCGATATAGGTTTCCTAGAATCCTACATGTGCCTTCAAAACCGTTGGAAACCAATTTAAATTTTTTTTACTGTTTTTTAAACTTTAATCCTATTTCTTCTCCCACTATAAACTCCACTACAATAGAAAAAGAAAAATTTGACAATTTAGTCCTTTTTATTTTTACATTTGAGCACCAAAGAACCTTCAGATTTTTTTTTAACATGTTAAGTATCTCTTGTTTTTACATTTGCACACTAAAATCTTTTTATTTTTTTCAACTTGTTAAGTCCCTCTCTCATTTTTATGTTTAGACACTTCGAGATTTTTTTTTAATTTTTCTTTAAATTTTTGAACTTAAACTTCAAGAAAGAAGATTTTTTACCTTGTACTTTATGCGGGTATAAACTTTTGCCCTTCCGTAGTTAAAATCTAAAAAAAAAAAATGTGCAACGTGACTATTGCATGAATGCCTTTAAGGGCAAATCTGGAACATGAGACAAGAATAATATACAGTAGTAAGTTTCTTCTTACTCTTTCTAGGTTTATCATGTGTTTATTTTTATTTGACTGTGCAATTTCTTATTAGCTCAACGAATATTTCGGACTGATATTTGTTTTGTTCTATTGGGATATACTTTTTCTTTCAGCTTTTTGTTGTCCATCTTCAGATTTTCAATTTCCTCTTCCAATTTCTTTATATTATATTCAGAAACTTGTGACTACCTCTGATTACCATAACTCATCAATCGCATATCTCTGGGTCAATCCACTCAAAAAAATTACAGCATTCACCCTTCTTTCTCAAAAAAAAAAAAAAAAAAACAGTCCGTGGAATGTCTACTGCAAAAAAGATGGAGAGAAAATTGTTAATTTACTTTATTACTCAGTGTTTGTTATAAATTTGAGCACTTTCGAAATGCAAAATTAAAGTAAAGACGAAATAATCACAACATAAATTAAAGAATAAAGAATAAAAGAGAATACAGAGAGAAAGAGATAGTAGAACTCGAGAAGTAAATTTAAAATCTCTTATTAATGTCTATCATATAGTCTCTAATCTATATATAAGCTCACAATACAAGTGTATAAAGAAATACAAACTCTATTAGAGAAAGAAAATTAAATTTTATCAAAAATAATATTTTAAGAATTTGATTCTCTTAAAAAACTAACTAATACAGAGACATTAACATATTTTATTAATTATTTTATAATAGTATTAACTTTTTTATATGAATGAATTTGGTCACGTGACTTGGAAAATGGAAGGAATTTTGGCGTCACGATCTTCCCATCTCATGTTCCATTATTCCATATTTGCCTTTAAATGCAAACATGTGTTGGTCACATTGCATACTTTCGTTAGGCTTTAATGCTAGAAATAAATGGAAGGAGCAAGAGTTAATAGGTTCACAATCTTTAAGGTAAAATTCTTCCTCTTTAAAATTTAAGAGTAAAATTAAAATTTAAAGTAAAGTTTAAAAGCAAATTGAATTATCCAATAAAATCGACAGATAGTGGTATGGTTGTAATTTTGTGGAAAAAGCGATCCTTATCGGGTTGAAGTTCATAAGTCCAATTCACAATCTATTTTTCCAATGTATTAGAAAAAAAAAATTGACATATGATATACTAATATCCTTTTATGAAGTTCTGTATGGGATAATTTAACAAAGTTCTCTATTCTGTGGCCATTCTTTGTTTCAACCACAAACCCCACTTGTATTTTTCATCAAAACACGGGCGGCTATTCCTCAGTAATCTTTTTGCATCTAACGTAATGCTTTCTGACACTGGAATGAAGAACCCAGACCTCATCATCCTCTTGAGCATTATTGGTGGGTTGGTGGACGAAGATCGAAGCAGCATTAAACAGAGGCTTCAGCATCTTTGACAGTTTTGACTTCAAGAAAACCTCGACAGCAACGAACGAACTATTGGATTCGCCAAAGAATGATAAAACGAACATTTATAGGATTCGTAGGTTGAAAATCGGTTTAAGGGACGTTCCGGTGAAAATTTCGGTAAAACAGTACCATTATGAAAGGGATTTCTAATTTGATATCAAGGGCTGGATTAACGTTGCTGTTCGCTATCCGCCTTCTGCTCTAATTCAGAAAAGTCGAATTACCTTTCGGCCCCTCAGCGGGTCTTGACTGCTTTTCAAATTTGTTCCATTTTTTCGCCTCTTCAGGTTTTCAAACTCTGTTTTTTTTTTTTTTTTGCCCTTTAATGATAATTCCATACTCCCCATTCACTTTTATTTGTCAAAAATTTTATCATTCTTTTCTTCATTTTTATTTATCAAACTTGTGAATTCGAAGATGCATGCTTGACTAATTTTGTTCTAAGTATACCCTTATTTTAAAAATATTTTAAATAGTGAAAGATATTATTACTCATTTTATCTAGAATTAAATATCTTATCTTGACTTGGTATAAAAATTTAAAAAGTAATTTGATTATAAATAAATTACTGATTGAGATTAGTATTGAAACAATTACGTTAGTAAGTTCTAATCACCTTAAATTAAGAAAATTAGTAATAAAAATTTAAATAAAATATATGACTATTTTTAAAAAATTAACATTCAATTTCAAATATATTAAAAAGAAAATATGGAAAATTCTTGTTTTCTTGGGCTCAAAATTAGTCATTTTGATTTCTTAAGTTTCTTCGTGAGACCATTTTGGTCCTAAGGTGATAATTGTTGTGCATATGCACCGAATCTTCTTGAAAATGGGCGTAGCCTTAGGTTCCACAGTTCAAGATCATAGACTTGTTGAATTGTTTTCTTTTCCAATTCCTTCCACCCTTTTATTTTTTGTTGGAATCGGATTTTTTAAACATCCAAACTCCCATATTCTTCCTTTTGTTTCCTTTGAATAGTACAAGACAGTTAAATCTTGCAGAATTTTTGCCTTTTTTCTGTTATATTCCAAGAATTATGCTTGATTTTTCTAAATTTAAACTCAAATATCAATCACTAAACTATGGATGAACTGAATTCTTTTTTCACTTTTTTGATTGATATATTGAAGAAAAAGTAAATCCTTTCAACTCATGAAAGACATCTTTTTCCAATTAAGTTATTACCAATGAAATTTCGTATGCGCAAAATGGTTTAAATTCAATTAATTATGTTCCATGGAATCACCTTGGAAGGTTACGTAGGTTTATGGATGGGTGGCCATGGTTGTTGGTCGCTGAGGAAGGGAATCAAAAGTATGTCCATTTCATAGGCGACAACAACGACGACAGAAACGCTTTATTGACCCTCTCAACGTCCATAAATCGGTGCAGGTAAATGCTTCGCATACAGCTGCTTCTCCAAAACTGGAAATAAAATAACTGAAAGTTTGACCGCAGACTCGCTTTTGGGCATTCCAATTTACGTTTACATGTCTTTCTTTTTTGTTTTTTTTCCCCATCTGGAAATTATCCCATATTGGACCCTTCACTTTCCCTGCATGCCAGTGATGATTAAGAAGTTTTGAATTGGAAAGCTACCCAAATCAGGATACTATAGATAGTTCTGCAAATTTTCGACGTTGTTTTTAGTACATAACATGGGGTTGATAATGTATTAGCTGTTCAACTTCAAGGATGCAAGGATACGGAGCACAAGTAATGGGGATCAGCATTCAAAAAAGAAAAACATTTTATAATGAAGTCCAAGTTATTTCTGAGCTCGGAAGAATTCTTGCATGGTCAGTGTCCTAATTAAGATGTTTAAGGAGCTGGTATACATAGAAGATCGTCCATAAAACCTGCAAAAGAAAGAGAAAAAATTTAGTAGTATCAACACCTGTAAATTTGAAATCCTGCAAGAGTATTCCATGAGGGTTATTTGGGATCGACGGACATTTGAAGCAGAATTTGAAATCCATATAAAAGAATGAATTAATCGCCACAATCATTTAAAAGTTCACCACCATCCTTCCTAGATTTTAGATAATAGTATGAATATAGGGACCTCAGAAAACTTTTTGTGATCCCTGTGGCTATAATGTATAAACAGTTACACACATTTTAGTCGCTTTGATACCCATGCCATCAGCATAACTGGTTTAGGTTCAGAGAAAATTGGCTGAAATTTCCAAAACAAAAGGATTTGACCTGATGATGAATATATTAGAACATTTAGAACAACATGGAGTCCAAAAGCATCATCAAGTTAACTATAATAGCAAGTACCTAATAACTGCTAGTTGGTTGAACGGCTGCATACTGCTTGTCTGCAACATCAATGAGCTTGTTCGCTATTGCATATGCGTAAACTGTGGAACCTTCAGAGATCTGCAACATAATGTCGAAGACACCAGTTTTAGATTAAACAACGGATGGTGACATAGGAAATGGGAAGGAAATCAATACTAATAAAGAAGATTCACAATGAAGGATTATTTTGTACCTTGGAGTTGAACAAAAAACTGTAGTAATCGCCAATGAGCCCGCCAGCAACATGGTGGAGATCCAGTTGAAGTTCATCAAGGGCTTTTGAGACCAAGAGCAGGCAGTTGATTCTCTTTTGCTGAACAAGTTTTACAGTGACTTCATCATCAATGATGCGCACATCAACTTCAGTATTCTTGGACTTTCTATGGAGCCAAGAGCTCCTCAGTTCTGATCCGTTGTATGGCTGATCAAGATCGTTCTCATTCTTCAGCACGGAGTCATTTTCCACCTTTTGCCTTTTAAGCCTCTCCCGGCTGCATCTCTTCTTCTCAACCAGAAGTTTGAGGTCAGCCACTGTTCTTTTTAGCCCATTGATGTAGTCAATAGCATCTGCCACAACCGAGGCTCTGTCGTCCTTTGTTGCATCACCAAAATTTTGAAATGTCAAACGAGGAAAGCAAGCTAACAAGTAGGAAAGAGGTGAACAGAACCAACAAATTATGTGATTAAGAAAGTCATATCTTTTAGTTAAATCTTTATGAAAGAAAGGGATCCAAGCTGAAGAAGTAGTCTACAGAGAGATTTCTTTTTGTTTTTTTTGAAAATTTTTCCTTTTTCACTTAGTCCGACAAGAAGGGGTCGTCTGTGTGTAAACATCACCGTTACCTTGGTGGGATTGGGAACCAAGCTTCTCAGAGCTTTGTACATTTCACTCATTTGCACCCTTCTTTGCTTCTCGGTGGCAAAATGTTTGGTACCCTTACCTTCTCTACCTTTGGCCATACAATTCATTCCTGCCGTGAACTCAAAAACTCCATTATCGTAACTCCTTCCATCTCCATCTTGGAAGAAGCCACCACTTGCCTCCCCGTCATCTACACCAGTGAACAAGGAGCCAGACCTTGAACCTCCCAGGCTATAGCCATGTGGTAAAGAGTGAATCAGCTCCCTCAAGAAAGGGGGTCGTGGTGAAAGGTTTAAAGGCAATAGAGGGTCATACACAACAGATGATGCCGATGTACCATCATGAGCTGCTGAAAGGTCTCCAAGGAGACCTAATGAACTTGAAAGATTTGAGGATTTCGGGGTTGATGAGTTTGGAAAAGCAATCGACAAGTTTGCGAGCAAGGAGGAAGGAGAGCATCTTGGCAAAGGAAGCATGTTGAGGAGATCAGATGTTGGAGGATAAGAAGTTTCAGAGTCTGGCAATGGAACAGTGAAATTCTGGGGCTGAATATTTTGTATCTCAACTTGTTGCTGCATGTTTTGTGGGTGGTCTTGGTGTTGAATTTGGTAGCTCAAATTCATGTCTTCCCAGTTTGACATGCCCCGGTTGGTCTCTTGCGCCATTTCTTGCATCAAATGAGTCTCAATTTGATGGCTGTTATTGGCTTTAATACCATTATAGGACCGTTCCATCTCCAAATTAAGTTGCGGCTGAAAATCCATGTCCATGGCTAAAGCAGCTTCTTCTTGTTGTTGGTGCTGGGAAAGATTTTGGTGGTGATAAGAGTGACCCTCCATGGAAAAGTTAGGGCTGCAATCAGGCACATGGGTCTGAGAAAAGCCATCCTCAGCTAGCCCTCCTTCTTCCACGGCGTGAACATCAAAACAAGCACTTCCCACAAGCATCTTCAGTGGGATCCCAAATACCAGAGTGGATGATTCTGTGTCTCCTACTTTTTTGGTCCTTTGTCTGCAAGACCTGCTAGAAAGAAACAAAAACTGTAAAGACTGAAGTACAAGAAATTCATACTAACTGAAAGCACGAGTAGAACAAAGAAACTAATCTTGGCTTGCTGAGAAAAAGTAGCATTACCCTAACTTTTAGACGAAAACTTTTTTGCAAAATGACAATTTTTGTTTCTTCCTTTTGCTCTTTCTGCGTACGGGAAAAATCAAGAACCACTAGCTATCACAAAGAAGAAGAATGAAAATGAAAGCTTGTTATCCCAGAACATGATGAGTACAAGAAGACGACCTTGCAGTCTTGAAGATCAGCGTTTGCCTGGGGGTGGCAGACTGCAGTGGGAGGGGGTATGGGCTTCTTGGATTGGCAAATGAAGGGATGGTTGGTTTGGTTTGGGTTAGGGGAGCTGGAAACTGAATATATTTATTTATTTGGGGAAGCAAATTATCGATTTTTCTTTTTTTTTCCTTTTTGTGGGGTTGGGGAAGTTTGTTAGAGAGATTCGCGAATAACGCATGATCTCCGTATTGTTATTTGCCACTTGGTGTACCGCCACTATGATTTGATCTGTATCCACTGAACCGGTTATATCTTTGCCCTTCATAAATTTTTTCCCCCTGCCACCGTCTTCCAATTTTCTTCTTCTCTCCGCACTAACCACAGCCGTCTACGGCTGACTGCGGCGGCCTCCGCTCGGCCCTCCTCCCCCCCCCCCTCTTTCTATACCCTTCTCGCCCATGGTCTCTCACAGATTTCTTTCCTCTCATCCGTTGCATCATTCACAAAAAATAGCTTACTATACGTAAATCATATTCAAAATTTGTATGATGAATTTGAATTGAGTTTTGTTATAAATTAGACACAAATTTTTTATTTTAAATTTTATTTATTTTTTATAAATTTAAAATATAAAATTTTAAAATTAAATTTTGTTTATAATATAATAAAAAGTACTTGAAATTAATTAAATTATTATAATATAAGAAATTAATAAATTAATCATAGTTTTGAACTAATTAATCATAATTATAAATAATGTGTATATCACTTTATAACCTTGTAAAATATCAAAGAAAAACTAAAATGAATAGTAAATTTTTAAAGTGGTTCGGAATATGTAAATTTGTTAACGTGTCATATCAGTGTTTCATTCGTGAACTATTGCATTAAACAATCCCAAACGGGAGAATTAATTTTGAAATTATTGTCAGCAGAGGCTACCGTCCTGACGCCTGATGGCCGATGAACTTTGTTATCCAACTACAGTAAGGTTTTAAGCGTGAAGTCATTCAACCCAAAAAAAAAAAAAAAAAAAAAAGAGCTTCCAAGAAATTTTACGGTCTTGGGGTGGGGCCCACGTCTCAGTAATTATCTCCATGCCAACCGAACATCCTAACCAACAGAACCAACCGTTCAGCTCTCGCTCTAGGACATGCGTCAATTTTCATTTTTCTTTTTTTTTTTTATCTCCTGCTTTTACAGATAAGAGGCCGATTTACTAACACATTCCCACGATCTGAGGGATTTTGGAATAAAAAAAAAAAAGAAAGTAGTAATAAAGGAAACAATAAATTATTTATATTTAATTTGAAACAAAAGTATAACAAAAGTTTCTAAGTTAGTTTTAGCTCCTCGACGGAGGAAAAATTTAATGCTAGACAAATCAATCATTTTTTAGAGAAAAAGCTATTCAAATACGCATAATTATGACTACACATAGAGATAAGTAAAATTTTCGGAAGTCGAATAAAGAACTAAGGTCACGGAAAGGTTGTGTCCTAATTCTTTTTTTTTTTGGGGGGCGGGGGGGGGGGTGGAGGGTGGGGGGGATTGGGGGAGTAAATACTCCCCGTGATTTCTTGAGATGTAATCCTGAAACTTCTGGCGGTAATGCGGAGTTAATCAATCATTGAATAGTAAAAATGGGATGCACACTGTTTTTATGAATGACAGTGAGGGAAAATAAGATGCAGTGAGAGTTATCGGTAGTGGTAAAACTGCAACGAAATACTCAATGCAGTTAAATTAATCACAATAATATTGAAACCGTTTCACTTTCTAACTGTTAAAAATGGACTTTTGAAGCCACCATTCTAATCCCTCCATTCTCTCAAAGTTGAAAATAGTCTCAAACAACTATCAGAAAAAGTTATGGGAGAATATGATGTAAAATCTCCTACAATATTTACCATTCCATATTTCTTGTGGCAAGGGATATAATGCTTAGTTTTCCAGTACCATGTCCATGATAAGAGTTTCCAAAGAATAAATAAGACGTAGGATTTTCACCTTAATAGATATATGCTTTCTGCAACACTAGAAGCAGTAACAGGAGAGAAGGATATGAACCCAAAGCAGAGAGCAGAAATAATGTTATAGTAAGTTATATGGCACTGCCTGTGATTCGGGGGGTAATGTCATGAGATTATGAGAAACAGGATCAATCTTCAATTTGATTTGAGAAATGAGAGAGGAAAATCACACGCTCGAGGTATCCAATTGCTGTACATCTTGGGTAACTTCTCCCACTTTCTTCTATTGGACTTGTATATGATAAGAGTCCTACAGCTAGAGCTGTTTCCGTTGCAAAGTTTACTCCCCTCAAACAGGCAAACGGCTGCAGAGAAGTAACGTGGACAAATTAAACAGAACCAACATTGTCTTAGAAGTTTAACAGATAGAACATACTTTGACATAAAAGTTCAAAAGTGCCCAACCAGCCTAAATTTCTCATTTCCACAGTACCCAAGTAATACCTTCTAACGTAAAATTAATTTTTCTGTTATATAAAGGGAAACCAATGAATATCCAATAAGTTCTTAACCGAGTCATACACTCCGGTTATCACAATCATCTTTCAAGTTTAAATTTTGTGCCACTCAACCCTCTCCATTCTCTCTCTCATGCTCTTTCCACTTCTGGAATCAAAATTTTCATATTGAGGTTAGGAAATGCAAAACATGCTTCTCAACAATCTCTGCATTACAGCAATTAGCTGGAGTTACCACAGGGTAGCTGATGGCCCACATATACAAATCCATCGACCCAAGGCAGCTAGCACAAATAGAGAGAAAAGAGACAAAACTAGAGAGTACTTTGGAAGGTTGGTGTAAAAACATAATGGCAGACAATATCGACCTGACAAACTACTGCTGACAAGGTAACTACTAAAAGAAAGATTTTTTCATTTCAATTTAAGCTGAGGCCATTAAACAAGAGAAATATCTGAAATGGCATGTCTTTCCCCAGCTACAGATCTGTCATCTGCTAGTCCTGGAGAAAACGGATTTACAAGTCCTGATACTAGAATTTGCTAAGATCCTGTACCCACTGTAGGTGGTTCAGAATCTGAAAATATTGGGGATGAAGTTAGATACCAAGGCAAGAAATCTGCAATTGTGAATTAATCTCACCACAGGGATATAATTTGCCGTGTTAGGCACTCCAATAGATAGATGCTAAATTCAAATATATCTCTATGAGTTTGTTTGATATGGTACTGCTAATGTACTTATTAGAATTCTTAATAATTGGTTTCCAAATTGCAAGGAGTTTTGAACAAGCACGTATGACTAAAGGTAGCTCTAAATTTCCCAGCACATTAGTTTTGCCGGCATCAAACTTGACTCTTTCTAGGGAACAAACTAGCTGTATGTTTCCTTCTCTTTCCATTGTTTAGTTTTTTTAAGAAACTTGAAACAACATAAAAAAGTGTCATATGTCCAGCTAGTTGAGTATTAATAAGAGAGAAACAATTTTATACTTACAGGGCACATGAAGAAAACAAAACATAGAAGTCATGAACAGAATAAAGATGAATTCGATAGACTAGGAAAACCAGGTTACGAAGCCTGCATGCAGATTAAAACATTAATAAGCTCCACAAGCCATATCTCATTGCTAAAAGGTTTATCCTTAACCACCCTAGTTTTGGCATTTTAGATGAACAAAATCAGACACAATCATGCTTCACTCTCAGAGAACTGAATCATCTAAGAAGCAAATATACAAACTAAAGCTGAGTATCTCTGATCACACATCTAGAATGAAATGTGTAAGATCATTCTTCATTCTGAATGCCAATTCCTGTTTCTCAGGACGAGAATTTTGGTGGAGGATTCCAGGTTTATGGTGATCTATTCATAAGCGTCGAAGTTGATACTTCAATTGTTTACTTCTTGAAACATCTTATGATAACCATGTGTCGCATCTTTGTGCTTATTCATGTAGCCCTTCCCTAACTGGCCTCCAGAAAATAGAAGAAACAACAATAGCTGAAATTTAAAACTAGAAATTCAATAAATTTATATGTTCAGTACCTACAGGGCTTGAAAACATATATCACGAGCAGATTAATAACAGCTCAAACATTTAAAAAGTTGTGGAATTAGATCAACCCCAATTTTCTACTCTTCCAGTTTTTTCAAAATAAGTTATGTCATAAACTGTTTCTTTCTTTTCCAAGAAAACCAGAGGAAGTCCCCAAAGATAAAACCGTCATATCAAAAGTAACCCTAAAAGATTGAAATAAAATGTGTCTACTAACAGCTCAAGTTGTGAGTAAATATTTAAGACACGCTCTTTGCCTTTTTTTTTTTAATTTCTTTTGGGGCGGGAGAGCATGGAAATGGATTCTGACAATGTAATTAAATTTTTAGCATTGAATTTCACTGCTATAAAAAAGAAAAATGAAAAATAAGTGCTCCTTATTCTACGTCTAGCAGCATGAGTGAAGAATAAAAGAACTTCAAAGAATTGGAACACCATAGCCATAAGCAGATAATATGGAGAGGCTGCAACTAATGACTCCACTGGACTCAGTTTTTGCCAATTCCATGATATTATCAATCTGCATGGTAATGACAAGAAGAAACTCACCGAAATGAGTAAAGGAATTCCGTTTAGATAAGCAGCCTAAAGAACAAGTCAACACCATTGCGGCGAAGAAGATCTTGAAATTTGTTTATCCATTACCTTAAAATGATGATAATACTTGTTAGTTCTTTTTGTATAAGTATCAGAGGGCACTTGCAAGCCCCAGAGTGAAATCACTAATCTTCTTAGTGCCTCATCCTAAACTGAATGTACTTCAAAAGCTAGAGAAAATGATATTTTATAATTTTTACACTTCTATAGGAAATCTAGGATGTGGAAGACTAGTAGACTTACATTATACTGTGTTAGATTCTGAAGCATGACAAAGATTATTTTACCATATTGACCATGGACTTCTGGTGTATGAGATGTAGCTAGTAGACCTCATACATTCTCTACCATGTGAGAATTGCTCTTCTTTACTTCATTTCCAGTAGGAACAGCATCATCATTCACCAGGTATTTGCATCATCCAAGTGACAGGATATCATACTAAGCACATTGTATATGCTTTCAGTGTTTGGGTGCGCTTTGTCACCTTTCCGGAATTCATAAACTGCTCCATCCAATTCAATGGAGCTGCATCCAGGAGCTTTCCGTAATTTTCTATGTTTCATTCCCTTTCTTATTTGCAATCTTTCCTTCCATTTATTTGCTGAGGCATATATGTTTGACATAAGTATATAAGGACCATCTTCGTCAGGTTCTATTTTAGCAAGCTGTTTCATTACACTTTCAGCAAGCTCAACTTCTCCATGCATCCTGCAAGCTCCTTGTAATGATCCCAAAATGAAGGCATCAGGCTCAATAGGCATGTCTTTTAGAAACTTAACTGCTTCAGTTATGAGCCCTGCACGCCCCAAAAGGTCCACCATACATCCATAGTGCTGTGCTTGAGGTTTTATGTTGTGCACCCTGGACATGTCTGCAAAACATTTACGTCCTTCTTCCACAAGTCCTGCATGAGTACAAGCTGTCAGTGCTCCAACAAATGTTACTTCATCTGGTTGAATGCCCATCTCAATCATCTCAGAGAAAAGTTTAAGGGCCATTTCTCCTTCCCCATGCAGGGCCAATCCAACAATAATCGTAGTGTATGTGTAAACATCCTTAAGCTCCATACAATCAAAAACTCCAAGCGCGCTATGGATGCTTCCGCACTTCACATACATATCTATAAGAGCATTGCCAACAAATCCAGCAACCTCAATCTGATTCCTATCCAAATAGGCATGAATCCATTTCCCCAAATCAAGTGCCCCTAAATTAGCACACGAGTTAAGAACAGCAACTAAAGTAAAGTCATCTATCTTGACCCTCTTGTCCTGCATTTTTCTAAACATGCTCAAGGCTTCTTTGAAACCCCCTTTCTGAGCTAACCCTGATATCATAGAATTCCAAGAAATCGCATTCTTTAATGGCATCTCATTAAAAACTTTGCTGGCAGAATCTGCATCACCACATTTTAAGTACACATCGACCAGTGCATTCCCAATAAACACATCAAATTCCACCCCATGATCACAAATATAGTTGTGTAACTGCCGCGCTAAACTCAAATCCCCCAACTTTGCACACGCCGAAATCACAACAACCATCAACTTCTCATCTGCAGTATATCCCGCTTCAAGCATGTCAAAAAACACACCGACCCCTTCCTTCCAATACCCGTTGTTCACATATCCTTGAATCAACGCGGTCCAGGACACCAAATCCCGCTGAGGACTGCCATCAAATACCTTCTTGACGTCCCCGACCGCCCCAAGGAAACCATAAAAACGCATCATTGTGTTCACAACATACAAATCTAACACAAACCCATTTTTAATAGCATGGGCGTGCACCATTTCGCCTTGTCTCAAGGCACATAATTGAGCACACGCTTTGAAGACAAAAGGGTAAGTATAGTTATCAGGAACTAGTCCTTTTCCCAGGAATACACAATAAAACAACAATATAATCAGGGAATTTTGCTTGCTTTTAGAACCTGAAAAGCATCTGATAAGACCGTTATAAAGACTGATGTTGGGGTTAGGCAGTTGACTGAAAAGAGAGTGAACGTAGCCGAGGTCTATTGTTGGAGTAATTGAAGCGCATAAAGACAGGATTTTGCTGTATATGAGCTGCTGGGTTTGAAGTGATGGACTTGACTTGATGATGAGAGAGTGGATTCCTTTGAGCTCTTTCACAGATTTGCATGAATGAAGCTTCTGAAGCAGTGAGGCATCAAATGGAAACTCAAGGAAGTTGGCGTAATGGATTTCTGGGCTCCGCAGAGAAGGGAAAGAAGGAAGGCTTATCATAATAGTACTGATTTTTCAGTGAAGTGAATGATGTTGAAGTGAAAATGTTTAGAGCTGGAATTAACGGCTTTAACGGTATAGGCGGCAGAATAAAGCTACTCGGCCTCCTGGGTTTAAAAATTTCCTTCCACTTTTCTTTTTTGATTTACTCTAATCACCCTTTCTTGGAGGCATTTTTAATTAAATCCAATATCAACATCAATTAATAATCAGGTTTTACTTGCAAAAAAATAATTTATAACGACTTAGATTATAAATATTATAGTGTTTCAATATTTGAAAAAACATTATTAATTTACATCTCTATTTATATTTTTAGATAAATACAAACATATTAAAATGATAATTTAACCAATAAATAAAAATATTATCTTCGCTTTAAAATATAATATCTTTTAATCTTTTTGTATAAATTAAGAAAGAATAGAAAATATTTTTTCTTTAATTAATTCTACAAACATGAGAAAGAATACGAAAATTATATTTGTAATAAGTGTAATTTTAATAAAATAATTTTTAAAATTTATAAAAATTAAGTATTTTTAAAAAAAATTACAAAAACCTATATTTTAAAACTTAACAAGTATTAAAGTTTGTCTCTTTTATTTCCATCTCTATCCAAATGGGCATGAAACCGTAGATCTATACGCTCCGAATCCTCTCCTTTTCTCTCAAGTCTCATCCATTTCATTGTTAATCGAAATGGGAAATAAAACCTCAACAGGCAACCCCAAGTCCCAACCAAGGAGGGGACGAAGGCAGGGAGAAGAAAAGGTTCACTTAAGAAAGAGATGCAATGCACGTAAGTTCACAAAATTTCGATGCAAAACTTTCATATGTTTTAAAGTTGAGAACGAATTACTTCCCTTCTATGACTTATAAAGGAAAAGGTAAATCAGAGTAACATTCTACAATTATCAATGCTAAAGTTTTTTAGTCTGACAAAACCAACTTTACTCACTTTAACGATTGGTTCAATGAAAAAAACGATCATATAGCATCCTATGCTTTGATTTTTCCACCTTTTGATGCGATAAGCCTTTGCAATGAACTTCGTTTTTATTTTTTATGTATCACTTTCCATGTATGAAAGCCGCAACCAAAGGCACCAAAGACATCAGAAAGTGTCGGGCAGAGAAAAACAGCGTTAGTTTCAACACGCACGCCTAACTTCACAAAACGACTCGAAACAAGTCAAGTATGCAGAAATCCTAAATTTTATAGATATGAAACGAACCATTGTCGCAACCCCGTTTACGCCAATCAAACATTAGAAGAACTGTTCAGCTACGTGATTCAAGAACAGAACGGACTTGCACGATATTATAACCCTTAACGCTTCCTATATAAGCGTCTTTGAACTTAACAAAGTAAGACAGATCTCGCGAAGATTCAGAAAATATTTGCACCGAAATGGCATCCAAAGCAGTGGCTTCGATAGCAGTTTCCTTGTGTGTGTTGTTAGCACTTGCGGTGGGTTCTAATGCCGGTGGCATTGCCATCTACTGGGGTCAGAATGGAAATGAAGGAACGTTAGCAGAAACTTGTGCCACGGGGAACTACCGGTTTGTTAACTTAGCATTCCTTCCAGTATTTGGCAATGGGCAGACTCCCCAGCTCAATCTTGCCGGTCACTGTGATCCATCCACCAACGGCTGCACTGGTTTAAGTTCTGACATCAAGTCCTGCCAAGCAAAAGGAGTTAAGGTCATGCTCTCTATTGGAGGAGGAGCAGGGAGTTATTATCTTACCTCTGCTGAAGATGCCAGACAAGTTGCAACTTACCTATGGGATAACTATCTAGGTGGATCCTCATCTTCCCGCCCTCTTGGAGATGCTGTTTTAGACGGAATTGACTTCGATATTGAAGGAGGAACAAACCAGCACTGGGATGACCTTTCTAGGTATCTTTCTGCTTATAGCAGCCACGGCAAGAAGGTCTACTTAACAGCAGCTCCTCAGTGCCCTTATCCTGATGTATGGGTTGGTGGTGCTCTTAAAACAGGTCTTTTTGACTATGTTTGGGTTCAGTTCTATAACAATCCTCCTTGCCAATATTCCGATGGCGATACAACCAACCTTCAGGATGCATGGAAACAGTGGATAACCATCCCAGCCACCAAGATCTTCCTTGGGTTACCTGCAGCACCTAAAGCAGCAGGAAGTGGTTTCATTCCTGCCGATGATCTTATCTCAAAAGTACTTCCAGCACTGAAGGATTCTGGAAAGTATGGAGGTGTTATGCTGTGGTCCAAATACTACGATGATCAAACTGGATATAGTTCTTCAATCAAGAACGACGTCTAAGTTCTAAATGGCACTATTGTATCCACCTGTATAAAATCATGTACCTGTACTTTTCTTGTGAGTAAAGCCTGTTCTTAGTACAATGCTGGTTATCTTTGGAGGCCAGAGATTAGTATTTATGCCCTGTATCTCGTTATAAAGCAATACGTCCAGATATCCTTAATTAACCAGCAGAATCTCATATGTAATGAATTCTGACAATTCATTCCAGTGGCAAATTATGTTAAAGACAAAATGTGCCAAAACTTAAAACTTTTTCTGATTATTCCAGCAACAGTTATGAAGCCAAACGATAACAGATATTAACATTGTGCCTAAATATTTGATGAGTCCGCAACCATGCCATCCAATTCCAAAATCTCAACAATTTGGTCTGGAATAATTCTAGAAGACAATCATTGGCGAACTGGATCACAATAAGAGCAAATCAACCTTCATCTGAAGGTTGATAGAGATTTTCGTTAACGCAATCACACAAACTAAAAACTACAAATACTACGCATGGATGAACATTGCCAGAGATGTAGCAGTCACTCATTTATTGGATGTACTTGGGAACTTCGCCTTTTTTCAAGAGAGATAGAGAGTACTCGCCAGCATCGATAAGGTCTCTGATGTTATGAAGGGATCTCTCCTCAGAACCCAGCATGAAAATGGCACGCACTTGGGCTTTCTTGGATAATCTTGCTGCCAAATTCAACGGCAAAGCCGGCGAGTTGAGGGCCCGTAGAATTTGTCTATACAGTGAGATTACTCTCCCTCTGTTTCTTGCTAAATCTTCCGCAGTTGCCCAAATGATACCTTTTGCCATCTCCCACCGACAAAGCACTCACCTTGCCCAAGAAGATAAGTACAAATTACTTTAAGACATATAATCAAACAACATGCCCGCAATAACAAAGCAAACTTCTTTTACACAATAAAACGCGGGAAAAAAAGGAGATCACTATACATACATATAAAGAGTACAAGTGGAATAAATACTGAGAGAAAGAATTGTTAGCGAAGCGATTAAGGTTGTTCTTACTTGATGTGACAAGGTGGACTAGCAGAAAAGTGCATCTGCAAAAACACTCGCATTCAATAGAAAAGGAAAGGGGGAAAAAAAGTTTTCAATAACAATAGTAGTAATAACAATGCTGCCCGAGACTGCCTCTGGGCAAAAGAAATCTGAAGAAGGCAGGTTCCCCCCTTGGCAGGTTTCTTTTAGCAAAAACTTGTGCAGATTGGGTTGATTTCAACGTTAGCCAAAGATGGCAATCAAGCTCGCCTGGAGCTTACTGGAAATACTACTTCCGTGAAGCACTGCATAGCATTTGGAGAGAAAAGGCCTTGTTGCCGTATGGATGGAAGACTTCACCTGATGAGACTGATAACTTTGTGCCCCGTGTGTTGCTGTAGGGTTAAATACTCATGGAAGTCCTGGGAATCGACGTTGCTCTCTTCTGAGCAATAAGTACCCTAAAACTTTGTAACCTCTGTATTCTTGCAAGATATACAGGTCTCATTTCTTGCAAAAATAAATAATACTCCCTCTACATCTCTTTCAAAATATAAAATTTTTTACTCTTTTTATATAAATTTAAAAATAAAATATATTTTTAATTATAATTTTAAATAATTTTATTAAAATAAAAATAAAAATTATATTTATAATAATAATAATTTTTAAAAAATAATTTATAAAATTTATTTAAAAATCAAATATTTTAAAAAGAAAATATAGTTAAAATGTATTATATTTTAAAACAAAAGGAATAGTACTACTATATCATTAATTAACCTCAATGTTCCCAGCAATTTTCCTTCTGTCCCAAAACGGTAGTATCTCTTAATTTTTTGTAAAAGGTTTTTTTCTAAAAAAAAAAAAACATTACCAAGACCCGATTGGATTCACTTCTGCAACTTATTTTAGAAAATAGAATATTTCTTGACTTTAATGTTTCATACAAATCTTAAAGCATAACTAACTCCTACCAGTAACTTCTAAAAAACAGAAAAAGATATAAGGAGAAAGGAAACAAGATAACTTTTATCTATGGCAATGGAAAGTGCTAAATGTAGTGGCTAAAATAACAAGAGAGGAAGTGGTGCAGCCGTGCAGGGCGCTGGTGGCTTGAAGAAAGACAAGAAGTAACGCAAGTACGAGGGCGTCGATAATGTAGGGAAATGAAGGTCAAGGTGGTTCAGTAATATTTTTCAACAAAATAGAAAAGGGAAGAAAGAAAAGTATTTGTCGTTCTAATCTTGAATCTTGATATATTACACACAATGCAATGCAAAGGTATTGAACCAAAGAATTTAGAGTTTCGCTCTTTTTCTTTTTCTTTTTTCCTCTGGAGTTATGACAGTTTCAGTATACATATCACCAGAATTTTCTTGAAGTATGAGTTTTAAAAGTTTACAAAAGAACTTGTAGTAAAGGGCAAAACCCCTTAGCTTTTAGGGGTCATTCAAGGGTTAAATGTCTAATTGCAGCTCAAGCTGTAATCATCTAGCAGTAGCCCACTGCCCCTCCAACCTATCCAACATTCTATGCCTTCATACATTTGCTTCCAGATGATGTTTCTGGCGACAAGCTATATTTTGTTCCCTCTAAAGGAATCCGTCAATTACAAGGGATTCTGCTGCTGGGCTAACGAAGATACAATGGAGAAAAGAAAGTTTGTTCAGTATCCAATTCTCTTGTTTAGAATTTATCTAAGGAGCTTCTGAGGCAAATATGCATCGAGTACAACAGAAAACTAATTCCTCAAGACTATAATTACACAATAGGCCATCCAATTTCCTGAGATGGGGATGGCATGCCCATTAGTAGACAATGGAATTAAAACTTTTAGGCGTAGATTTCTACGTAAGGGCGAGGGGTCGGGGTGATTTAGGAGAGAAGAATAAGATATGACGATAGTTCACTGTTTAAAATTAAGAGTTAGGTTTTCTTTAATATGGAAATATAGACACAGAGCATACATGCAGCTTCCAGTGTTTCTTCATAACTAGGGTTCTATTAGAAGTTAATCCAAAGGTCATTGCAGCCCACAAGTTCAATATTGAACATAGGATTTCACATCTTCCTCAAAAGAAGAAACAACCGCTGGTCAACCTTAAACCTAAGCATCTTTGAATAAGGAGCCTTCAGCATCAGCTGAAGCCCTCCAAACGACATGTACGCAATCCTGCAAAAAGAAAATAAGGCAACTAAATGAACGCTAAAAAATACGAATGTAAACCAACCAATAGAAAGGAATAAACTTGAAAATTTTCCTTTGGTGATAAACAATAAGCCACAACTATTGAATGACAAAATTGACCAAGCATTATTACTAAATGCAAACTCGACCAACAGGTTATGCAAAGTTGATATTCCAGATTTGCACAAATAAATATTGGGTACCAATCACCAGGCATATAGGAAGGTGGGATTACAACATTGGTTAAATCAAAAATTCTAAAAGCCCTATGGCCCTGATCAAACAGGAAAAAGTTGGACAGTATTTTGTTTGCTTGGTACTTTTATTTTGACTTTCCCTGGACTCTACCAGGCTCAGCCAGTAGAACAGCAAGAAGAACAATCCCTCACTATTTACGGTTTATCTGTTGGGGAATGGAGTATTATCATTAGAAAGTATTTTGAAATTATTGACCGAGTAAATATGGCCACAAATGACAGCATGCACTTTCTGAAACTAATAATTCTATAGACAAGAAGAGAGTTTGGATTTCGAAGTCTACACCAATGCATTGCCAAAATGAAGTTCTTAAACAGGCTTGAAATGCTTACACTTTTGTTTCAGCTTTTGACTTCTCCTCAGAGATCTTATACAAGAGCCCATGCATGACATACTCAAATTTGTCTGCAAGGGATTTCTGCTTGCCCTGCAATGTTAGAAGCATTAATATTTATAACCCATCGAAGACCTCAAAAGATTTGGAGATTGAAATAAATGCCATAAAAGTCCATATGCCGTGATCTTCACGAATAACAATGAGATCAACCTCTTACATAATTGTAATATGACTAGAACCAGTGTGAAAATGGCATTCCGTTAGATATCATCAGAAAATAATGCTTCCCGAGGTTATCAAGTAAAACCAGTGTACCATTTGTAAAAAAATCCTGGTCCTAAATTCTAAGACAACACATGATACAGATATTCTGCATATGACATTCAAATGCTAAAGAACAGACCAGTCAATCCAACATTCAACAATCATATTCAGGGAATAGCTCTTAAAGATAAATAAGTATCTTTCTGCTACTTAAACTAGCAGTATTCCACAAGTGGCCACACAAGAATGGTGGTTTTTCAACTAGTGCAAGGAAACTAATGCCCATAGTTAAAAATACAATAATGCCCATAGTGAAAAATACAATAATTGATTTTTATTGACGAACAAATGCTTAGGCATCTGGTTCTAATGAGGCAATGCCCCTTCGTCAGACTTCCCCAATCTTCCCCAAGAAAAGAAATAAGGAAAAGCATACCTCAGGAAAGCTGGCTGAACCATCCAAACTTAGAGTCTCGGATAATAGCATCCTATACTTTTCTTTTGCACGCATAGGATATATCTCAGAGTTAACATCTAACTGCATATAGATTTCACCACTTTCATTTCTAGCATCTATCCTTGAAACTGTAGAAATAGATAGGTAAATCTGTAAGCTGAAGGTCCCAAAAGAGCAATTTGTTGTGCAAAGGGCTCAATTTAGTTACTTAAAAAGGATTCACTTCCACTTTTAAATAGTAAAGCAAGGAATAATCCCCATCTTCCAGCTGTTTAAATTGAATTTTCAACTGAATATAGCAAATTGATCAAATGATTACATAAAACAGCATACAGATCCTTTGTGCACTCTAATGTACACAAAACAAGTAGAAGATCTGGGATAGAATACAATCACCATGTAAGTTGGACACCCTGCCTCAACCCAAATAATCTACTCTATGGTATATCAGTGCACATTTATGGGAATGTGAAACGACAAAGATGATACAATATTTAAACAAAAAACAATTAATTAACCTTACAAACAATACAACAACAACAACAACCAAGCCTAAATTCTAAGTCCGGGTCACCTACATGAACCAAAAAAAAGGATTACATGTGGTCGTCAACATGAATATATTCTCTCCATTTCTTCCTATTCAATACCATACTCTCATCCAAATCTAGCAAAGCCATATCACCCATAATAATGATGCACGTAAAAAAAGGAAGGATTAATAACTCTAGCCTGATAGACTGTTCTAAGATAATCTGTGGGGAAAGGGAAACCCTAAAACCAGTTACTATTGCATTTCTTTTATAGGTTGTAGCAGCTTCCAAATATGTCAAAGTGCAGTTACTACTGCATTTCTTGTATAGTTTGTAGCAGCATCCAAGGACATCCAATCATTAACAAAGCAATTTAAAACCAACTGATACTGAACCTAAAGTATCACATCAGCAAGAGTATACGAAAAGAGAAAAAATGGTGCAATACCTTTGTCATACTTCTTGCCCTCCACATCTACATCTTGGACCACAATAATCTCATCAAGGTGATATTGAGCCATCCAATATCTCCTCAAAAAAAGGCACCTACAACAACAAGAGTAGGATAAGATTCAGTTTGTCCTACAAATACACTAGTTACAAAACCCTGCTTTCTTTCATTTTAACCACCCATGGCATATTTCAATGCAGATATAGGATGTGGGGGTATAAACATTGGCGGGCCATCGGATATACATCTTTCTAAACTCCCATCTTCTGGAAAATACATTGTAAATTGGCACATAAAGCCTTTTGGTCTGTCATCAACCATTACATAGCAAAGTTCCAGATTTTACAATAAACAACACCTGTCTTCTTATAAAAACTCCAATTTTCCAAATGGTCCATCCTAAACTGTTATACCAAAAACCAATAACAAAGCAACGCAAACATACTCTGTCTTATCTCTACTTACTGCAGTCATCCAAATATCCCAGTAATATATCTTAGTAAGAGGGGGGAAATGCAAGAACAACAAACCCATCAAGAAAATAAAAATTTATTTCTTCAATTTCATATATACTAAGAACCCACAAACAAGACAAAAACAGAGAATAATTAAGCATTAGTGCACGTATTCAGGCAAACGCAAGTACATATTCAGTACAAATACAAGAATTTGAATACATATATGCACGTATGTATGTATGTATGTATGTATGTGTATGTGTGTGTGTGTGTAGTGAAAAGACACAAAATTAAGATTACCAGGCAAAGGATTAGCAGATGAATGCCAAAAAGAAGAACCCTATTTGGGTTTAGCGTTTTAGGACTTCTATAGAAAATGAATGTGGAACAGAAGGCGGCGATTTTTTGGGTTTTGACCTGTTTGGTCTTTGTTTTGTCTCATAGGCTGAACGCATTCAGCAATACATATCCTTTGAACGAATAAGTGATGCGCCAATTCTGTTGCACTCATTGAGCGCTAGCGGGAAATGCGCTCAAAACTATTTCGACCCAGCTCCAACACAGGGTAATAACTAATATGCGAATTTTCTTATTGTGGTTAATATCACTAGAGCCCCTATTGTTTACAGCTAGTTGTACTTTTGACCATCATAAGAATGGACAGTTTCACTTTGGCCTCGCAGATATGATGAGCAAAAGTTTGAGCATATTGACCAAGTTGCCCTTTTCAAGAATTTTTTTTCCCTTTCCCATTAACCACAGAACATTGAACTAAACTAACGACACTCTAGTTTCGTGTTGATGATGAAAAGATACATATTGATTGTACATTTTTGTATTTATTCCTCTCTTCAGTAAAATTTTTTTGGAGTTATCTCAAAATAAATACTTCCTTTGTCACATTTTATTTGATAGTGTATAATCAAATACGGAGTTTTATATACAAATTTGAATTGTATTATAAAAGTAATATAATATAATAAAAAATAAGAAATATATAGACTATCGGATACTTTATGTCAAATTTAAATATATTAAAATAATATATAGCAGAGTTAGTAATTAATTTATAATATAAAATATATTAAAATATTTTTTTATAAAAAATATTAATTATTTTAGGACATCTCAATATAGTAAGAATATTAAATAAAATATGACAAATGAAGTATATTTTTAATAAGTCAAAATAAATATTTTCCTTTTTAAAATAGAATATTCGTCTAAAATTTATAAAAGCAATACTATGAGTTTTAACAACATATAGATCTTCCTGTTAACCCTATTAACTATTTAAAATAATATGCTAATTTATATATTGATCAAGTATTATTTAAGTTTTATAACAAAGTAAATTGTAAATATTTAATTTTAAATAAGGAATACCCTCGTAACTTTACACAATTTGAGACCATATAAAATAAGCATAAATACTAAATGCAATATGAAATTACTAATATATAATATTTTTAAAAAATATTAATATTTTTATCTTTCAAATATTTAATAAGATCTCTAATTACTTACGTAATAATTATTTTGTTCATTCTATAAATTATAATTAATTATAATCAAAATTTCAATTAATTTGAAATGATTGTAAATGAATTATAATTCTAATGTTAATATAAAATTTTAAAAACTTAAATGTTGAAAATAATAAATAAAAATTTAAAAAGAAATTAAAAAATAAAACAAAAAAAAAGAAAAAATGAAAAGGGGAACGGTGCCCAAGCTAGGCGCCTCTCTTTTATGAGTAGCTCCCAGCTTGGCCGTCACACTCTCACGAGCGGCGCCCAAGCTTGGCACCACTCACCCCCTTTTTTGTTGTTTAGTGTTTCTTTTTTCTTCTTGTATTTTACTTTTAAAAAACAATAATAATTTATTATTAAAATTATGAAAGATTAAAATTATTCTGAATTAATAGAATCTTCTTATAGAAGCAATCCCCTAAAATAAGTTTTCTTTAGAGGAGTAATTTTTTTTAAATATATTACTGAAGTAGATATTCTTACTTGATAATGGGTGTATTTAGATTCTGTTTAGTTAGGAGAGTTTTTATCTTAAGTTCTGTGAAAGTAAATTTTCGTGAGAGAAGAAGTGGAGCCTAATTATGTGTTTTATTGGGAGAGATGCAATTCAAATGCACCCAATATTTTCACCTAAAGAGAAATAATAATTTTTTAAGTATAAGATAAATAATACTAGTTGAGTTAGAAGTTTTTAAAACAAATCAAGACATATTGTTTTGACATGCATCAAACATATCTATGTCTCTTTCAAATTCTTGTCAAATTAGATAATCTAATGAATTATTTTTAGGGAAATTGGCTCTGAATGCCACTGAAGAATACACTTACTGCTTGTCTTGCCACTAAACTTTTTTTTTAATTCTTTTATGCCATTTAACTATTTTTGGATAGCTAATTCTGCCACTCATCCACCACAAACGTCGGAATCCGGCGGAAAAGAGCATGCTCCACTCACGTGCTGAGAATTTGAGTTTTTTTTAATCAATAATTGGTTATGAATGCCACTGAATAATAGTAATGTCAAAACGGGCCTCAGCCCGCAGGCCAGCTCATTTTTTAAAGAATATGAATGGATATGGGCCGAAAGAATACCGGTTCATTTTAACACGGGCTTTTTCGGCCCGCTCCGTTTAGCCCGCGGGCCGGACACGGGCCAGCCCGTTTTTCTTTTTCAATTTTTTTTAAACTTTTTTTTCTCAAAACGACGCCGTTTCGATATTTTTAAAATTATTTTTAAATTTTTTTTTCTCAAAACGACGCCGTTTTTAAATTTTTTTCTCAAAACGACGTCGTTTTGTAAAGTCCGCGGGTTAGCCCGTTTAGCCCGCAGATTTACTGTAGCGAGCCGCGGACTGGGGGGTTTTCAGCTCGCGGGCCAAACGGGCCAGCCCGTTATAGCCCGTTTTACTGTTCAGCCCGTACGGGCCAGAGCGGGCCGGCCCGTTTGATAGTGCTACTGAAGAATGCACTTATTATTTATTTTGCCATTAAATTTTTTTTTATTCTTTCATGCCATTCAACTATTTTCGAGTGGCTAATTTTGCCATTGAAGAATTTAATTTTTTTTAAAAAATAATAAAGGAAATAATGATCAATAAAATTCTCCTTTCATCAATTTCTCACTTACCCGAACTAAATCTATTTTTATCCGTTTGAGAACCTAATTTAAAACCTAACAGATTAACTTCATCAAAATGGCTAAGCTAGATTGTTGATTTGAGCCTTATTTACTCGGCAAAATGGCTAACACAAGAAGATCACTAGCAAGATCTTTATTTACCAAAAAATTTTTTTTGGCCCGTTGGCGTTCATTACCAAGGTTGGTGTCAGTCTTAGTTTATTTTGTCAATTTCAGTTTCTGTCGAGATAAATTAGGTTCAAATCAACAATCTAGCTTCTGCAACAAGTAAAGAATTACAACAAATGGCACCCCAAGAAGAACCATTGTGGCTATTTGATGAAGTTAATATGTTAGGTTTTAAATTGGATTCTCAAACGGATAAAAATGGATTTAGTTAGAGAAAGTGAGAAATTTGATGGAAGGAGAATTGTATTGACCATTATACCTTTTATTATTTTTTAAAAAAATTAAATTTTTCACTGGCATAATTAGCCACCCGAAAATAGTTGAATGGCATGAAATAATAAAAAAAAGTTTAATAGCAAAATAAATAATAAGTGCATTCTTCAGTGGCATTCATAACTAATTATTGATAAAAAAACTCAAATTCTCAGCACGTGAGTAGAGCATACTCTTTTCACGTGATTCACGCGTTTGTGGTGGATGAGTGGCGAGATTAATTATCCAAAAAAATAGTTAAATGGCATGAAAGAATAAAAAAAAGTTTAGTGACAAGACAAGAAGTAAGTGTATTCTTCAGTGGCATTCAAAGCCAATTTCCCTTATTTTTATTAAAAATAAAAAAATTTTGTATATTGAATCGATTAGGAAATGATTTCTTTACGATATAAACCAGGTATTTGAATAAAGTAAAACATGTGGGAGGAAGAAAACTTGGTGCATTTAAATCGAAATTTTTGTGATTTTCTTTCTTTCGAAAATGAGATAAATTTTGAAACTTGACAAAAGAAATGCGAAGATAAGATGTAAACTTTTGTGAGTGGATGGCAATACTTTTAAAATTGAAGTTATTTAGATTATTTCCAGGATGCTTCTTTTAGTCATGGATATTTTCTCTTTAATATATATATATATATATATATATATATATATATATATATATATATATATATATATATATATATATATATATATATATATATATATATATATATATATATATATGCTATAAAAGTGGAGTAGCTTAAATTCAATTTTCTATTAGGAATAATAAACTTAAGTTCCCGATTTTGTAAGAAAAGAGAAATAGAAATCCCCTTGTATTTTATCTCCAATGACTTTTATTATATAGAAAATTTAAAATTATAAATACTACCATAAATAGGAGTAACTTGCAGGAAATGAACTTACTTATTATATAAAAAAATTAAAAACCATAAACCCCACCATAAATAAGAAAACCTTTTATATGATGACACATAACATGCGAAGAAGAAAGCAAATAATTAGGGATGGGGTGAGAAGGAGAGAAAGAAGATTTGAGGTAGAGATAAAGATCGAGAAGAAGAAGACAGAAGGGTGAAGGAGAGAGAAAATTCACTATCCACTCTAATGAAAAGTTTTTCTGAACTTATGCACAAGAATTAATATTTTTAAAATTAAAAAAGTTAAATAAAGTAAATTTATATTCTTAATTTTTTATTATATTAATAAAATTAATTAATATATATAATAAAAATATATTTTAATTTTTAATTTTTATAAAAATATTTAAAAAGTCTTATATATTAAAATTGATGGGATATACTATAGAGTGAGGAGGAGATTGGTGTGAGGAAAAAAACGGTTGACTAGAAAAGAAAGGTTAAAAAGGTCAATTTGAGTAATATTTGCTTTGGCAATAATCAGTTATTCTTAAGATGTGATTGAATATAATTTAATTTTAAAATTTTTATTCTAAATTTTATAATAATTAAATTATTTATAAAAAATATTACATTTATACTTAAAATTTTTAAATTTAATTTTAAAATAAAATAATTACAGAGCCTTAATCATTAGAAGCATCCAACGCTCATTGGTTCCTAAATATTGACTCACCCTGCACGGCTGAAGATCTCACGTGAAACCGATCCTAAGCACACGTTTCCCCACTCAAGTCCTGACTGAACTCTGTCCTTGCAGAGATTGAAGCGTCCCCATTATCTTTCAGTTCTTCAGAGCCATGGGACAAATTCTTGAAAAGTTCCAAGGTAACCTCATCCCAACCGATCACCTGTTGTGTCTACTCATTTAATAATAGAATCATGATTGAGTTTCTCGATCTCTTTATGGGTTTATACATATACAGTCCCTGGATGGACTAACTCTCTTTCAATGGCAAAACAGCATTTGTTTGTTGGGTTTCTGCGTTAGTGCAGAAAATGACTGTATTTAGTTACCGCTTCAAGAAATTTCTATCGGGAAAGTTGTTGAATTTGATATGTCAAGATGTTTCTTTTTAGTTTTCTTTTCCAATCTGCATAACTGTTCTGATTTCTTGTTCAGTATTTGAAGAACTTATGGATTCTTTTGATGCATCGCATTAGCATTTTATTTTGTTTGCATTGGGGGTGGGTTGGGCGATTCTTTCCTTGCTTTGCTTTGTGAATTGTGATAGAATGCAAAATTGTAGCGCGCTTCATTTAATTTTGCTGTAGAGCTTGATCTTATCCCTAGAGAAATGTCCGGATTGGTTGGAGCTCCTCCCTGATTTCTAGCACTGTGAATCAAATTGATGCACTTAGATGATAGGCTCTATTTTTTCTGTTAATTTTGCTTTTCAAGGATTTTAAATAGCTTTGGTTAAGTAGTAGGATTCTCTGTAGACTGTTGAATCATTTCTCTCAGTTCTTGCTCAAGAATGGTTTGTTCTTTGCCGCATATTTTCTCTTGCAGTTTTGGCCATCGCAATGTTGTGAGACAAACTGACTTATTCTAAATTCAAAACATGTGAATTTTCCAGTGCCAGTTTCGTGTAATGAGGTCAATTCATTTAAGTATCGTACCCTTGTACACCTTAATTAATAGTACTCCCTCCTTTTCAAAACATAAAGCTTTTTAGCCATTCATTCTCTTCTCAAAATGTTTGGCATTTTGCAAATTTGAAGGATTCTTTTTCTAAAGTTGTCCTTACTGTAAATATATAATTCTCTCATTTTCTATTATATTAGTAGAATTAGTTAAGGATATAGTAGGAAAAATACCTCTTATTTTTTTCTTCCTTAGTCTGTACAAAAAAAGCCAAATGGCATTATATTTTGAAATGGAGTGAGTATATAGTAATAAAGTATAGAGAATATTATGTTTTTAGGAAAGGGTATGTTGTTGTTTCATTTGCTATATTGCATGAATAATAAAACTGGTAGTTGCCTAACATTTTTCTCCTGGAATGAGTTCCCTTTCAACTTTGGCATGATTGTCAATGACGTGCCTGACCTCTCCCAGAAGTCAGCAGTTTGTCCCTAAGTTGTTTACTTATATTTATAATGAACTTATTGTTACTCGTGGCAACTTCTTAAACAATTATAAAGACTTGTACTCAGTGCTTCACATTTTTTACCAACTCATGTAGGTAAACAGTGGAGAGAAGCACAAATACGAAAAATTACAGACAAAGTTTTTGATCGTTTCAAGAATACAACGGGCAAGGCAAATTTGACATTTGAAGATCTTTATATTGCTGTGCTGCTTGTATACAAGTAAGATACTCTACATAAACATCATTATGTTTATATGCATTTTGGAGGACTCAGAATCATTTTGATTTCTTTCCATTTGCGGCTTTTCTGATGTCTGACTTCTTCTTATTCCTAGTGATATCAATAAGCGTTTGCCTGGTCCTCATTTTGATCCGCCCTCAAAAGATCAAGTTAGAAGGTTGATGCAGGTTTGTTAAACCATAAAGCTCATGGCACTTGAGAATGCTCTGTTCTGATTAGCATATTTTACAATGTTCTGAGCGTGATTATTAATATAATCTGTGTACCTACTCATATTAAAGAATTTTAAGAGCAGTACGAGTGTTTGAGCCTACAGTTATGTTTCACTTTACCATATTCGTTATTACCACATCTTACTTTGGCCTGACTGTAGATGCAACTGTCATAGTTGAGGTTGTTTACTATAGTGTTTGGACCTTCAGTTATGTTTCACTTTATCATATTCTTTATGCAACATCTTAACTGGTGGTGCTACAGGATCAGAGTTAATTGCATGAATTAATAAAATACCATTAGTATGATCTTAAACTTCTTAATTCTCAAACTTTAAGATAGCTTTTGTGATTGATTTTCTATAAGTGTATAAATGTAATGTAGCAAGCACTAATAATGTCATAGGCCCCCCTTTTCTACTGAAATTTCTCGCCTGTAACTCCTTTTTCTGCAGTCTGTATTTACTTGCTGTGATAATTCTGCTGGTTAATTCTAAGCTGAAGCATTTTTGCTTGATATATCATTAAGATTTTATTAGACCAAAAGAGGCTATGCTGTAAATTCTTACTACTAAAATATTCTATGAGAAAAGATGTCACTGTCCATCTCACATTGATAAATTTCTTAACTTTGCTGATTGAATTATTGCTAGATAACTCATTTTTCCAATCACGCTGCAGATTTTTATTAATCTTTTGTGTATTATCTTGTGATTCTTGACTACATGCATCAATATTTTTGTAAAGGAATATTAAGGACTTAATATTTGTCTTTTTCTGTGTGTTTTAGTTTATGGAGAAAAGGTAAAAGCCTTTCTAAATTCATGAATGGTAGTGATCGACAATGGTTTTTTCCATTAATGATATTTTCCATTTCATGTGAAATAGACTCTTAACATCTTTATACCGATAGTTCTGTAAGAGCAATTTCTGGTGCCATACAAGTTTGAAACCCTAGTTAAATGTTTAAATCTGCATTATGTTCACATTTATAGCTGCTCCTAGTGGTTGATGCAGCTTCAGCACTGTCAATTTCATCAACGCTGATTTATATTGTCTGATCCTCTTTCAAGTATGGACATTTCTGCGCTGATTGCATGATAGAGTGGATGAGTAACCCTGCAAGACATGTAAATGCTATTTTTCTATGTAATATCTCTTTCTGAGTTATTTTGAAAGACAATCAGTTGCTTTCAAGCTAGGTTAAGGTAACCTAAGTTTTAGATGGTTGAGAAATGTTCAATTTGATCATTAAAATGAGTATTCACTTCCTTACCTGCAATTGACGGGACTTGCTATTTACTTAGATGACATCTCTATTATTTGATTGTCCTTGGAAGACTGTAAGTCTAATTTGACATTTTTTCTCTGAGTCAAATTCTGTCAACCTTATACAATGTGATATCTATTTTTCAGCAGGCCATCTCACATGCGAGTTTCAATGTGCAGGAATGTGATATCAACCTTGACGGAGAGCTGGACCGTGAAGAATTTAAGAAGTTTATTCAGCAGCTAACAAAAGATACGTTCATCACTGTAAGTCAGGGATTGGTCATCACTTTGGCAGTGGCACCAACAGTGGCTTTGCTGACAAAGAGGTCAACAGAAGGTGTTCCCGTTGTTGGGAAAGTGGTTCAAAAAGTGCCCAGCTCAGTTTATGCATCTCTCGTCACCCTTGCGATTGTTCTCTTCCAGAATGCAGCCGAGAGTAAGTAGGACTGCCATTCGCATATGTAAATAATAAGGATGTAGTTGCACAAGATATGTAAGCCTGGTCATTACCATTTCAATAAAACATCAGCTAGCAGGTGACAGTGGTTAGCTTTTCTATGTTCATGATATCCCAGATACAACTGCTTTCTGTAAAAGGTGGATGACTATTTAGTATTTTCTTTTTGTTTCCCTTAGATCATTGGTGGATTTTAAAGAGTGCGTAGTGTTTTTCTGCTATTTTCGCTAGACCAGAAACCAAAGTTAAAGATCACATTTGGCAGAGAGCCAAGAGAGCAAGAAAACGAGTGCAACTGGTTGAATCAGCACATTAACAACTTCGACTCTAAAAAGTTTCTTAGCTTTATCATGTATAAACCCTAAGGGACTTTGTATCTGTAATTTGCATTTTTGCCGCATCCCCAGCTCCCTAGCCACTGCAGTTTATCTGTGGCTGCTACACGATCTTGCTACTCCAAACTCGAGCTTGTCGGCTGACTGAAAGGAGGAACAGCAGTTTTCCGTGATTTACAGACCTACGAGCCAGCCAGCACTGTAAATAACCAAGTGAAGCGTGTCCTTCTATCAAGTAGTCGTCTATACTCAACACACACACGAGATATCTGTTTAGGTACGTATTTATATTAATCATATTAACGGTTCCTGAAATCTAAGGAAAAATAATCACCAGAAATTCGAACATGTGAAGGCAGCAGCGCCACTATAGTGATGAAGTTGATATGCGTTTGTACAACTGAATTTTGTGTCTACAAGTGGGTATTCAACAAGCATTCTACCATCTAAACATATGTAGCAAAGCTGCACAAACAACTATTCAGGGCCTCAGAGCAGAAGTCACTACCCATAGAGATTCAGGAAATGAACATAATTTAATATGCTTGCTTCATTTTAGTTCCAAGAACATAAGCCGCACATCTATGTTTTAAAGTCAAACATCAAGATCCATTGAGTCTCTGCAGCTTGGCTCTGGCAAGATCCAATTCTTCTGTCCAATCAAAAACCAAAAAGCTGTAAGATACAATAATATTATTAGAATGATCAGTATATTAAAAGGAAGAAGCCACAGCACTCAATGGCAGAAACGTCTTACTCTTTTCTGATGCTGTTGCTTTCTGGATAGTTGTACGGAAAAATATATTCCCATTTCTCTGATAGACACCCTGAGTTATCATAAGTCATAGAAATGATTATAGAGGCCTCAAGGACAAATAAATTAACTTTTGTCAAAAAGAAACGCAAAAATGGGAATCAAAGTTTTACGACAATGTTAAACATGATCACAGTCCATGATACCCAGAATTATGTTGTTTTGACCTTCCATGCAGTCCATTGAACATGAAAGTGCATTGAGAGAAAAAGTGTGCACGCACAACTTCTTGGGAGTGTAGTGTTAAAGCTTAAGTTCCTGGAAATTTAGAGTGAGTGAAAGAGAGAACTCATAGACTTCATGATTGAAAACATTTTCATGCTGCCTCTTCTACTGTTTCCCTAACTCTAAACGCAAAACAAAGAATCATATAGGCTTGGAGAGCTCCAAGAAATGGAATCTCCCAAAGGATAATGGAGGAAGAAAGGGAATTTTTGGAATTGTGGGAATGGTCCTTTAACTATATCCATTAAGCTAAAGCTACAACCAAATTAATGTGCATTAGGACTGGTACTTATTTCTGTAGAATCTAACTTAAAGTTGCATATAAGAGCTAGTTAAAGTTTTATCTTCCGCTGTAGTTAAAGTTACATACAAGAGCTAGCATTTCAATGCTTGACGGCCCACCCCAGTGTTGTCAAAGGACAGTAAGTTCTGTTCATATGAAAAGTTGCCAGAAGGGATTCCAAATGCAGTCTGCCACGTCTTATCATTTCCAGAAGAACGTTTAAGCCAGCAAATCAAACCGGAACAACATTTAGCCCAACTCCTGCTCACAAGATTCTTCTCAACTTCATCTTTCCACTAATGCAATTTCTTAGACATACCAGGGACAGATAGAGCATCCTCAAGTTAATATAGCCCAGCCCACTAGATCTTTAGGAAGTAATTACAGTTTGTGCTGCGGAATGTTTGAAATGATATTTTGCTTAGATTCCCATCAAAACCTCAAGCTGGTGCAATTAAAGACAAATTTTCATATTCATATTGGAGCCCAAACCAAAATTGCATACACCAAAAGTTGGAAAAGAAAATAAAATAAGTTTAACCATCTATTAGCTCAAGCTTTTAAATCAGAACTGCGTACATCTCAACAATAAGGCAAAGTAAAGAAGGTTAAATAAAATATAGTAGAATTTTGTATCCTTTTAATACAGATGGTCAACCATTAGCTACAAAAAGCAAAATTTTGGGTTGCAATCTAAAACTATAAAATTGCAACTCCATTTTACTCAAAACCCTCAAATCAACCACTGAAGTCGAATTAGTCTGAGTTTGTAAAACTACTCCATCCAATAGGAGGAAAAATCAAACTAGATATCCAAAGGCAGATCATCCTACTCAGGGACAAAGTAGCTAAAGTACTGTAGCTAGAGTTTCCTCTATTGGTCATGTAAAACATCCTTGAACAACTGAAGAGGGCTGAGAAAAAGAAGGACGAAGCACAAAGAAAGAGGGGCACTGATATCTTTCTCTCTGCAACGGAGAATCCCTCCGCCTAGTTACTTTTTGTAGGAAAAAGATCAAACAGTTGAGTTGAATATGTAACTATTATATATGCTTCTCAGTCTACAACTGAATTGAATTACACGAATGATTCTAGTGCACCGTTTATCACATAATGGAAAAGCAATGCAGCCTTTCTCTCTTTTCAGTATACAAGACATCGAAATTGATTGCGCTTCTAAAGAGCCCAAGAAGTTCGTCAAAGTATAACCAATAACTTAAAGAAAGAAAACGCCACACGAAGAGCAAAAAGGCAAAAATTTAAACTTGAGATTCTTTCTTGAATAAGGAAACAAACCCTTGTAGAAGAAAGACTTTCGAGCTCAGCCAAGGCAATCTCGTGACTCCGTATCTGTTGTTACCAACAAGGGAACCCATTAATTTTTCTTCTTCCTTTACAGTAACATAAAACGAAAGAAAAAACATGAGAGAGAGAGAGAGATGCCTGTTTCTGGAGGTCTCGCTGAGATTTGGAGTCCGCTGCATTGGAGGGACTGAGTGCAGATGATGAAGCTGTAGCCATATGCCTGGACTTTTTTCTTCTTTCTCGAATTGACACACTAGAAATCACTCTGCTCAGAAGTCAGAGAATCATATAGTGGTCGCACTCGTAATTTCACGAAGAAAAGGGGAGAACAATGTAGTAACAACAAACTCGGGGGACAAGGAGTGATTTAACTTCTATTTTTAAACCAATTCGGGCCACTTGGAGGTTTCTTAGTATGTGGTGTATTTATATTGAATTTGAGTTTATTTTTTTTATTTTTAGATTTAATAAAAAAATTTAATAAAAAAATTTGTGAAAAAATAAGTGAAACCTCACCAAAATAACTCAATTACTATATTTGGATTTAGCTTTCAAAACAATTTTTCCTTGAAGGGCAAAACCTTTTCTTCTTCTTCTTCTTCTTCTTTTTCCTTGAGATGTGATATATTGCTTCTCCCACCATAGATTAGTATTGCTGAATTAAAAATAAAAAATAAAGATCCAATCCAAATGCAAAATTATATTGGTAATAAAATAATACTTTATATTGGTAATAAAATGATACATTTTTGGTAAATAGATAGAAAAATTAAGATTTTTTTAAAAAATTAAAGTTTAAAGATAAAAATTAATAAGAATATGATAAAGAGAATGTCATAGAGGATAGATCCACGGTCAGTTAAATTACCAAAGAGGCTATGATATTTTTTTCCTCCGCATGGATTTTGGGTTTAAATTCTTCTCTGTTGGACAGCATTCTAAGAACTAAAAGCCCATTCAAAACTCTCTCCAGAAAAGAAGTGTATTCAAAACCTATTGCACATTTCAGACCGGATAATATTCTTCTGATTTTTTGTTTTGTTTTTCTTGATATAGAGGTAATGCGTCTTAACATTTATAGAATGTGAATGCAAAGTCTTCCTTTTGCGTGCCTCCACCAAGAATTCTGCATGCGATTGAAGGATGCAGATCAAATTCAAACCTTGTCAATCTTGTGATTATTCCATAAAACCGTTTAGATCACTTCAAATATGCAAATATCTTCTTTTTTATTAATTTGGTACATAGAAGCGATTCCGAAACAAATATATCCCAATATAACACATCGTATATCTCACTCTTTTTTTTTTTTTTTTTGGTGATAAAGAATATCTCGCTCATGAATGGCAGAATTATTTTTTAAAAACTAAAAAGACGGAATTAAAATTTCAATCCCCTCCAAATGTCCCTTTGCGGGAAAGTTGTGAACCGACTATACAACTCTTGCAAGACTCTCATTATCCTAAGGATCAAAAGAACCTCTAATATCCTCTAGGCTCTCTCCTAAAGATTCCCTGCCAATGGAAAAAGAAACAAATAGAAGTCAACGGAACCATAACAGACAACAGAACCGTATCAAATGAGAGATATGAAATTGCCAGCAATAGGGAGAAGAAAAGTTCCCAATGAGGCACGAAACAAGTAACTAATACAGGAAGTAATGCATGCTCTAACCATTGAGTAGAGTGCTATCATATGTCCCCATGTTCAATCATGTAATTGATCACCCTGGGTTGGTAAAGAGCCCCTCCTTCTTTTAGATAATGTGAAATTTGGTAGGAGGATTAAAAAGAAAAGATGCAGAAGAATACGAACTTCTTCCCATACAAAAGTCCGAAAACTGTATTATATATATCCTCAATTAAAAGAACAGTTCAATCATCTTAGTGCATCCGATGAAGGTTAATAAAAAAGATACAAACTCACAGATATCCTTATTCCAACAGATAAACTCTTCTTCCACCAGGGAAAGAGAACAACACAACTCCGAATAAAAGACAAACAAGAAAGAAGCTTCACAGTAGATATCTTTTATTGTATTGTTATCTAATAGTTTGGGTTGCCATGCAAAAGGCAAGTTAGTTTAATCGAGTCACCAATGCACATGACAGTTAAAGAGATGTCTCCTAGAAGATTTAATTTTAAGTGTAAGTCATTGATTCATTACAAGTGAGAGGAGCATAAAATTAAACGAAGATGATCTTTCCCTCATGCTCTCAATCCCAAAACAGTAGTCAACTTAATACTTCTTGAATAAGCCAGGTAAAATATAGTTCCTCCTACTATGCAGACATGAAGGCTAGGCTTAAAGAGATCAAGATCACTTTTTAGAGATGCTACAAATTAAGGCTACCACTCCCCTTCATCCCAAAGTAAAAGCTACAGTATGATCAGGGGTTTCTCAGAACTATAATGATATTTTGGTTGGTTTTAGGAAATCGTTCTTGAAGCAATGTAAAATTGAACAAAATAATCTCAGATGAAAACTTGGTAATCTTAAAAATTGGTAAAAGAACTAATAAATTTCTGTGTATACACAAGTATTTTGGCCCCAAAAAGATGCAAATACAACCATATTATATAACCTCCCTAACAAGTTCCTGTCATTCAAACTCTAACCTGCAGCTTAAAGCAATCAGTGGCTCAGAAAATGCTATATAATTTGTCATGTTTGCCAGATAAAAATGAGTTGGACTCATAATGGCAATGGAAATACTGGCCTCAAGGTTCTCTGTGAATAGTGCCACTCTAATTATAAAGGATATTGTGCAAGCCAACAAGAGCTGAGAAAGTGTTGTTTCAGTTGAACTTTCAAATGGAGAAGTAACTTTTAAGTTTGAGCCACTAGCTGAAGGATGCTATCCAAAAGTTTTAGAGCCTGCTTGAGTTAGGTGTAAGAGTGACAAATTATGTTCCTTATGCCCAAATTATGGGAGAATCAATCATTCAAATAAATGTAAAGGATCTCTATCTGATCTGGAAAATTATAACGACGACGTAAAACCTTCAGGCAGAGAAGTATCACAGTTAATAAGCAAATGCGGACAGATGCATCAAGATGCTACTAGTCCTGATGATGCCTATTGGTGCCCCTTTATCCTCACTGAATGCTGTTGATAAATTTTGTAGAACCATTTCAATGTAACCGCAGGAGAATCAATCCTAAGAGATTCCTTGAATAATAGTTTCAACCAAATTTACAACTATAATTTAGTATAGGTAATTGCAGTAGTCCAAAAATATCTTCTCTCTACATACTTATTTTCTATTTGTTGCTACCAGTACTTAACATTTCAATATTCTTATCCAATATTAAAAATGGTACTTCTCTCTATAGTGAAAAGTGAATTGTTTGTGAATCATAAAAGTGAATCGCTCATGAAAGGAGAAAAGGGGCCCAAACTGGAAAACAAAAAAAAAAAGGAATTTTTTCACCCTTAGTTGCAATCCAAGTGCACCATCTGTTTACTCTCTGTGTGCATGTGTTTGTCTGTGTCTCAACATAACACTCTGGCCAACACTGATATTATTCATTCTACACTGAAAGAAAAGGGTTTGACTAAGAATGTTTAATAAGAGAAACCTAAAAACAGTCTAGACATTCCAAAATCATAATCAGGAAATTATAAAAGATAGAGATAAAGCAACTGTTAAGAAAATAAGGAAACTTAATGTAACCAGAGGTAGCATATCATTCTTACTTGTGCATACAATACTTGTACTCCTGACTCCTGACATAATCTTTCTCTCCTTCTTCCAACTAATCCAGATACATCAAAATTTTGAACTCAGATCAAACTTCAATCCATGAAAGACACTTCTTTTGCAAAAATAGATGACAATACTGTTAAAAAATTAGCAGTCATCCACTTTACAAGTGAAAGCAACTTCATTTGACAATAGTATTTCACGTTTATAAACGTCACCTTTATAATAAAATAAAAGGCGTTTCTGGATATAGCAGTAACTCATTTAAACGCATACATGAAAAAATCACCGATAAAGCTTTCTCAGCAGTTTTGTTCTTACCGGATCACTTTCATAGACAAGCCCATAACAGACTGGTGAGAGGCATCTCAAGGCACAATTCTCCTTAGCGATCTTTGAAGACCGACATTGCTGACCCCAGAGTCCACTATGCATCAAAGTCCCCAACCCAACAGCAATTAGACATACCCACGAAAATCATCAGAGCATTTTGTACGTTTTTCTGAGTGTTTATGCTAGCAATAATTATAAAAGATGCAAAAAACCCAGACATGAGAGAGAAAAGTTCTCCCTTTGAACTCAACTACCTCTCAATGTCCGCATAGCACTGGTTTTTCCTCTCACGAATCTCGTTCTCCTGTTCAAATCAAACCACGAAACGAAAGTAGACGACAGAATAATTAAGCATATACAAAATATTAGATTAAAGCGACACTTGAAAAGGGCAAAAAATTCAAGGCCTAATAGAAGGAATAGAAAAGAAAAAGAAAAATCATACCGAGATTGGCCGACGAGACTTAGCAAACACTTCAACGGAAGATGACAGAATAATCAAAATCCACAGGAATGCAACTACGTTGTTCTGACAAATTTTTGCAATACCCATCTTCTGATTTCTATCGTTCTTGGAGACTGTTTCGATTCTCTTTTGAAGCTTTTGGTTTACGAGCAGCTGAATCTCCCAAGGTGAAGAAGATAACGTCAGTGCGTAATTTCAGTGAAGGTCCTCGAAGTTTACAAAGTACCCACTATTCCCTAAGGTTTAGGAAACTGTGGTTTTTGCCTAAGTTAGATTTAGGACTAAGAAGGACTAGTCCATCAAATGTTAAACAATTGAAGGGCATAAAATTATAGGTTTTGGTATGAAAATTGTTATGCATATTGCAAAAGAGAATGGCATTGTGTGCAAGACAACTTTTTTTTTGTCAAAAATATATTTTGTTAGTTATCGTTTTGAAGCCAATATATTCTCTTAATAATAATTTATTTTTAAATACTTATGCCAAAAAAGTGATTCAAACCTTAATAGTTGCTATATGATATGCTTATACTTTGAAGTAATTGAATAATCATATTGTCACAATATAATGTGCTTATAATCATTGAATAGAATTTTGAGGCGTATGAATTTTATATTTTTATAAATTCATATCCAAGTACTATTTAAATATTTCTACATTCACGTAACGTTATATAATAACTCTCATTATAGTTTTATATATAACTATCCATTTATAAAATTTCATTGAATTAGTTTCTAATACATAGTTATAAATTACTCATAACTACATTATAAAGTCTAAAATTAATTGTCCTTGTTTTTACTAAGTAAATTAGTTGTCAAATTAATCAATGTACATATTAATCACTATATATATTTAGGGTAGGATTAGATAGTGTTTTAGTTTGAGATTTTCTACTTTAAGTTTCATAAGTGAAAATTTTTTATGAAAAAAAATGTGGAATCCAAAATAAAAATTTTACATATCCAAATACACCCTTATATTATATTGCAGGATTAATTATATTTACCTCCTGTAATTTATCCAAACTACAAAGGCATCCCTAAAATTTAACAATACTACATTCTTCACCTTACTAAAGATTTCTGTCAAGAAACGGTAAAAATACAAGTAAATGACCTTTTTATCCAAGGACTTTAGAAATAATTAAAATAGGAAAAGTGCTAGTAATTTCTTCGCCACCTCCCTCAGCAACATAACTTTTCTCTCAAACCCAGAATCGCATCTCAAACTCAAATCCTCCTTCCTCTCTCCTCTTTTCCTCCATGGTTGAAGTTACCACAACCACCACAGTTCAGCTTTTTGCTTTTGTAGCTGACATGGTCTTCTTTCTCCTCTTCCTTTAATTTCCAATAAGTTTCAGCTATGTTCTCCTCATTTTTCTCTCCGTCAATACTCTTTTCTTTATTTTCTTTTTAATCTAAAGAGCTCAAAAATTCTTCTCAAGGTCAGCAGGATTCATCTTTGATATTCTATATATATCCTTGAAATCGAAATGAAAATTTGATTTGTAGATGAAGAAAAAAAAGGGCGGGGGGAGCAGGGATGAAGGAATCCATTTGGTTGATATTTAAATTTTGTGTTATTATTGTGTGGTCTGTGAATGATAATTTGCTCTGACTAGGAAAGTTGGTACGAAAGTAAACACCTTTATGATCGGTGAATTGGTGTTGCTATTAATTACCGTCTACCTACATACTACAAGTAATAACCATGAATATTTTCTAATTAGGATTTAGTTGGACTCTTGAGAGAATGCCAATCTTCTTTCACTGAGAGTTAGGACTCAATTGGACTCAATCTTTCAATTTGGATATTTCCTAATTGTATTGCTAATCGTTTATGTTGCAAAATTATAATTTCCACCAAATAAGAAGGGTATTTTGGGGTGTAGCACGTTATTGCTATGGACACCTGTTTATTTCTTGACGGATTTAATTGGTAACTATTTAGTTTTGTTAAAACTTGAGAATGTCTTTATAGTTTGGACAAACTTGAAGGGCCTATATTGCAACTAGGGTGATCATTCTCATAAATAAAAGAGAAATTTCAGGACATTCCGCTTTGAACGCTTTCTGCATTCTCTTCTTTCATTTCGTTACACCAATCTGAATTATTGTCGGTTTCTTGCAACTGAACCCTAGATCTGGGAGGAGAAAAATTAGAAATAGGTTTGAATCTTGAATTTGAGCTGCCAAACAAAGAAAGTGAGATAAGAGGAAAAATAAAAGAAGAAGGAAAGAAAGGATCAGAAATAAACCAAAAGAAAGCAAAAAGGGTCTTGTGCATGTGTAGGTAAAGGAAGAACAGCTACATGGAGGAGCCAAGGGAAGAAGATTGTAGGGTTCCTCTAATCTCTTCCCTGTTCTGCCTCTGCGTGTCAGCCGGTGGAGTCCTCCTCGTCATCTATGTCTTCAAACCCTCTGCTTCCAAGCCTTGGTATCCCCTTGCTGCATTCCTCTTGATAGGATCGCCGTGGATCTTTTGGATCTTTGCTTACATCTATACATGCATCAAAGCTTGCGTCCGAAGCCAACGTCTCCAAGACCGCCAAATTTCGAGGAGGCGTAGCTACCACGGACGGAGTGCTGCTGCTACGTCGTCCCACAACACAATCGGAAGAAATGAATCCGCGGACGAATCTTCTGCGAGATCTCAAAATGATGGTGGAAAACACGTACATTTTGGCTGTGTCGTCGTCCACGACGGTGAAAATGGCAATGCCACCGGAGGCCAAGGGGAACGAGATTCATCTGTTACCTCCTCCAAAGAAATTGAGATGCCATTAACCTCATCCGTTTGATCCGATGACGTGAAAATAAAAAATAAAAAGGTAACTATTTTGTATTCTTTTTTTAATTTTAAACACGAGGAATGCTTGTTGATCTCCTAATACGTAACATACTAATATGTAGATGAGATCATGCGATGAACATATAGAAAGAGACACGAGTTGTAGAGAGAAGTATTGATCAAGTACAAAAGTGATATTAGTTCTTGCTTTATTTCTTGAAATTGGGACTAAAAAATTTGATGATCATGTTTAGATATGTTAATTTTACTTTTTAAATTTTTCTTTCTGGCATTCATTTGGAGACTTTGATGTACTTTATACAAGCTAGTTTATGATGATAGATACAAATTACTCTCTTCTTGGAACCTTAATCATCAAATCCTATGGTCTTTTGGCTGTCTTTGACAGGCTTGCGGATTTACTGATGTAGTACAGAAATAACAAGAAATCATCCACATTTTTGTTAAGGAAATTAAACATTTATGTCCCTCGACGATTGAGGATCAGCTGATGTTTTTGACAAAAAAGGGTTCTTCACGTTTGTTGCAACAAAAGGGCGCAAATCAATCCACTTGTACGGAGCGTCATCTTTGATCTTGTGCTTTCTGGAACAACACTGAAAATGAAGCAATTTTGTTTTCTTTAGCGTTTCCAAATTCATTTATTCCTTTACTGATTTCTGGAATGCTGTTCTAAGCCACCTCCCATATATATAAATTAAGGTCAGTTTCAGCTTGGAGGATTCAGTAGCAGCCATCATACTTCTCTCTTGTTTTTTGCCCAATATATATATATATAGTCTGCCAACCATCTTAAAGAATAGAGAGATCAGTGGAGCAGAGACAGTAATAGGATGTCGTGAATGTGATGCCAAATGAAAGTAAGAAGACAAAACCTTCAATATAGCCCCGCAAAAGGGAAAAATCAGATATATATTATATTATAGATAAGCATACAATGCATTTCGGACGTCATGCCGAACCATAATGACAGCTTTCATTCAAAATGTTTTCCTATCTAATTGAATATCAACTTTTTTATTCATTTTTATTTTACTATGTAAAATATTAGATCAAATTAAATGACGTTATTAGTATAACTAAGAAAACCAAACCACTGCAAAATATTTTTTTTATTATAACCCATCAAAAATAAAATGCATAAAAAGTAAATATTTAATTTTAGTTTTTTCACAACTCGCATGTTGTCGAGGAAATGAAGAAGTTATAATTACACTCGTTCACGCCGGCCGGTCCATCTTGCTATATATAGCAGGCAATTATTATAGAATTTCGAGAAATAGAAACAAACAACTGTTTTAGTTAAAGGTGATATCGCACACAACAGCTAACAAAATTGCAAACAAGTGGTGAAAAAGTTCATATATATACAGGATGTATGAGTCCAAAAGTGGCTTCCTATACTGCGCAAAATATGAGCCCCATTGCTCCTGAATCAGTTTTTTCAAGAGAAAAGAACATGCATCATATACGATTAATTGATTAAACAAAATCAGGATATTCATAGGCCTACAAAAAGTTGCCAAGGATCCATTACTTTAGTCCACTCATTGCATTAAAAATTATTCCCAAAGGGACTTGCTAGCTATGCATCATAATTCTTGCAGAACTAAGCACCTGGACTTTTTCCAATATTCATGATTCCCCTTTTATTAAACTACAAACTTTTCTTGTAATAATTTTGTTTCTTGTGATTTTATAGGTCTCAGATAGTATATTATGTAAAGTAGTGGTCCGTTTTATTTGCTTTTTGTGTTCCTTTGTCTTAGAGTGGTTGAATGCTTGAATTTCACTCCTGCTGACAGCTAAAAGCCTAGAATGAGTAAAAAATTCAAGAATCTTGCTTGCACTCGAGAAAGAGATATTTGTACAACCACTCCTCGATCATGGCCACCCATAGATCCTCCTTAAATTCTTCTTTGATAGCCTGATACAGAACCACAAAAACACAGCCATGGAAGCTCCCACTGAGATCTGCAAAAAGCAAGAGAAGGACGATGATAGTGGTAACAGACAGCCAACAGACTTGTGCAATGAATTGGCTCTGATTCCTGGGCTGCCAAATCATCTTACAGAGCTTTGTCTGTCTACTCTTAACCCCTTCCTTCTATATTCTGTTTGCCATTCGTGGCGTCGCCTCATCTATTCCCCTAGTTTTCCTCCATTCTTCTCTCTGTATGCTCTTCTTTCCCCAGTATCATCTATCGGCTGCTCATCAAATTCAGTTGAATTCTTTAGCTTTGATCCCATTTCATCAACATGGAATTCCCTCCCAAGTCCTCCATCAAACCCACCCCTACGCCTGCTCCATCGCCATCCGTCCTTCATTTCAAGAACGCTTCCTATTCAATCACTAACAGTCTCAGGGCGATTACTGCTTCTTGCTGCTACAACCGATGACTTTCTCCCAGCCCTCCGATGCCCTTTAGGCTTTGATCCGTTAACCAAAAAGTGGTTCTTAGGCCCTCCACTGGTCACTCCACGTCGTTGGTGCATCACTGGTTCAGCTGATGGAGCAGTCTACGTCGTAAGTGGAGTGGGTTCACGTTACCAAAGTCATGTAGGGCGGTCTGTTGAGAAATGGAACATGAGAAACAAGGAGATTGAGTGGAACTGGGAGAAAATGGCTGCACTTAAAGATGGGAGATTCAGTAGAGAAGCAATTGAAGCAGTTGGATATAAAGGGAAGCTATGCATGGTCAATGTAAAGGGTAATACAATTAAAGACGGTTCTGTATACAATATCATAACTAATCAATGGGAGCAAATGCCTGCGGGAATGCTTGCAGGCTGGAATGGACCGGCAGCAGTGGATGATGACGAAGTTATATATGTGGTAGATGAGGCAAACGGTGCACTGAGTACGTATGATCCTGATAATGATAAGTGGGTGGAGCTGATCAGGTCGCCGGAGCATCTAAAGGGCGCCGAGCAAATAGCTGCCGGAAGAGGAAGAGTTTGTGCAGTTTGTGGAGGTAGAGCCACACGAATAGCAATAGTCGACGTGGCCAACAAGCCTGCTAGAGTCTGGGTTGTGAATCCGCCCCCAGGTATGGAAGTGGTTGCCATTCATATCCTGCCGAGGCTGAGCCACTCAGATGACTAATAAATGGACAGCACCACCTATCATGGGGTTCTGTATTCAAGCTCAAGTAACAGTACTAGCTAGTTCAGAGTCACGCTTCAGGCCGTGTCCCTTTGCCTGGTTCCCAGCTGAAGTTGCCTTAGAAGCCTAGTCATTACAGTCTTCATCTAATTCCGTATTCCATAATACCGTTATTGAAATTCTTAAGTAAAAATATTAGAATTTAGTGTTTATACACTTTATATTATATATCCGTAGTATGTCTATTATATATCAAAATTCCGAGGTTTTTAGGTTCCTACTGTTTGTTTATTACATTTTTCCGTCGTTGGTTTCCTGCCCATAATCTAGAATATCATTTTGCATCACAGGTGAGGCCTAGGTTTAGTTCCTCAAGGAAATAGAATGACTGGCACAGCAGGGGAACTACCAAAGAGAAACATGGCATGGCCGAAGCTGATGGTAGACGGCAGTAACATGTTGTCTGCATCAGCAGCAAGTCAATAATGATGTCTAAAGCTGCAGTTTGGTGTCATCTGGTCTCGAATTTTGCTAAATGAATTTCTTATAAATCAGCAGCAAGCTAACAATGATAGCAAAACCTGCAGTTTGATGTCATCTTGTCTCAATTCTTGCTAAGTTTTTTTGCGCTCGAGGGGATCATGTATTATCAAAGCAATTCAACAGAACATAAATGGCTTCTGTGGTTAAAAAGTTCGGCATGTGGCTATGCTCCAATCATCTCTTCACAAAAATTCTGCAGATCCTGTGTAGCATTTGTTAATTAAATTTCATGAATGCAAATTAGCATATCTGTTCAGGATTTATCTGCACCTTTTTGCATATTCAAGATCATATTTGAATAGCACTTATTCTCCAGTCACCAGCTTATACAAAGAAGTATCTTTACCTTTCCTTCCCCCTTGAACGTGCAACAGGTCCCCCTACTGATCTATGCAGGTCCAGATTTTGCTTTCTTTTAAAGTAAAAAATGAAACATAGTAATCATGCTACTCAGCCCACCCCACAATTTCACTGATATTTTGTCCCTTCCATCTGCTTACATGATGCATAAGAAAGAAGGGGTGAAGTTTTCTTTTGGTAAAGCATACATAAAAGGTTCTTGTGGCCGTCAAAAACAGAAAAGAGTAAGAACACAACCTTTTTGAGTCTTTTGATATCTTATTGGCATAGAAGAAGGAAGCCACATAAAATATGCCAAGAGGAAAACTCTGTTGGGATATGACAAAAGACGTGGTTGAGGAATTGAGAGAAAAGCCAGTCCCAAAAGTCCCTTTTTGTGAACTTTTTTTTTTGGTTGCTTGGTGCCCCCATTTTCGACTTGGTTATGGTACATAAGTCCTTTTATTATTCTGTATGTGTAGAATCAAATTTTAATCGTTCGATCAACTTCATTTTGATCTAATGGTTAGAACTGATCAAGGACAATTTTGACATCTAAAAAAATTTTCGTTTCCCTCTCAAATTCAAACAAATTTCAGAATCTGAATTTGAATTCAAATTCTTATATCAAATCTGACTCTCCTTCTCTCTCTCTTTATCAAATCCAATTTTTTCATCCTCACACACTCTCTCTCTTCTCACTTCTTTCTCTCTTCTTTTGCTTTTCTCTCTCCTATTGTTCTAAATCTTACTATAGAAATGCCGAAAAATGGTAAATGTAGATGGACAACAACGACCTCGAAATCGCAACTTCAGAATAGTTAAAAATTGATGAAGATTTGAAGACAAGTAAGATATATTTGTGATTTTTGTTTGGTTTTGACATTTCTCTTTTTTTCAATAATTTAGTTTTTGACCATTTCGATTGACTAAAAATTCTTCTGTGAATGGCATTTGCAATTTAGTTTTTTTCAGTAATTTATTTTTTCACCCTTTTAAATGAGTGACGACATTGTGGTTGTATTCACAGGTATGACAACGACTTTTGATATTGAAAAATGGAGGAATTTTAAAGAGGAGCAATTCTTCCATTATCTGGATACTGGTGGTGCATGGATTAGGTTCTTGTGATGATTTCACAGTTGAGTGAATGATTGTTCAAAACAACATGAACTGAAGATATTGGTGTTGAATTAGTTTTTGTTGATTCCTATGACTTGAAGAAACATTTTGAATCTAACGTTGTGAATATTTTGTTAACATTTGTACATGTTGAAAGATTGTTCCTACATTGCTTGTTAACGTACCGTCACAATTGTTATTGATGTGGATAATAATTATTACGCACAGCTAAATGATAGCGAGTTGTCATGTATCAAGTACACTCAATGAGAACAATTGTTATTAATGAGGTGAACAATTATTATAGAGAATCTTAAACTTGCGCAAACACCACAGACTCAAATGATGTTCACAATTATTATTGATGGCTGAATAATTATTATAGAACATGTTAGACTTAAGCAAACATCAAAAAGCCCCCCTGTAATACGTACCATAATAATTATTATTGATGTGGAGAATAATTATTATCCACGAATAAATGACGGCAAGCCGTCATGTATCATATACACTCACTGAAAATAACTGTTACAAAACAAGTTAAGACTTTAACAATCCCGTTTTTTCCCTTCTTCCCCATACTGTATAATGAATGAACATAAAATTATTCACAGATATTTAAATAATTAATTTACCATGCAAAATCCTTATTCACAACACAATTATAAGGCTTAAGAGAATGAACATATTGCTTACAAATAGTGGCAATGTCCTAATGATAGACTAAGAGAGCAAAAGCATTCTGTTCATTATCTTGAGCCTCACAATTATTCTATCGTTAGGGAATAATTTTTCTGTAGCAATTGAGGCTTAAGAGAATGAACATAATGCTTACAAATAGTGGCAATGTCCTGATGATGGATTAAGAAGGTCAAAAGCATTCTGTTTATTCTCTTGAGCCTCACAATTATTCTATCGTTAAGAAATAATTATTCTCTGGCAAATGATGCTTAAGAGAATGAACATAATGCTTACAAATAGTGGCAATGTCCTGATGATGGACTAAGAAGGTCAAAAGCATTCTGTTCATTCTCTTGAGCCTCACAATTATTCTATCGTTAGGGAATAATTATTTTGTGGTAATTTTGGCAGTGAATTGTATTGTGAATAAGGATTCTGCATGGTGAATTAATTATTTAAATATCTGTGAATAATTTTATGTTCATTCATTACACAGTATGGGGAAGAAGGGAAAAAACGAGATTGTTAAAGTCTTAACTTATTTTGTAACAGTTGTTCTCAGTGAATGTGTATGATAAATGACGGCTTGCCGTCATTTATTCGTGGATAATAATTATTCTCCACACCAATAATAATTAGTATGGTACGTATTACAGGGGGCCCTTTTGATGTTTGCCTAAGTCTAACATGTTCTATAATAATTATTCAGCCATCAATAACAATTGTGAACACGCACTCATTTGAGTCTGTGGTGTTTGTGCAAGTTTAAGATTCTCTATAATAATTGTTCACCTTATTAATAACAATTGTTCTCATTGAGTGTATTTGATACATGACAGCTCACTATCATTTAGCTGTGCGTAATAATTATTATTCGCATCGATAACAGTTGTGATTTATGCGTTAACAAGCAATGTAGGAACAATCTTTCAGCATGTACAAATGTTAACAAAATATTCACGGCGTTAGATTCAAAGCGTTTCTTCAAGTCATGAGAATTAACATAAACTAATTCAGCACCAATGTCTTCGATTCATGTTGTTTTGAACAATCATTCACTCAACTATGAAATCATCACAAGAACTAATCCATCACCACCGATATCGGATAATGGAAGAATTGCTCCTCTTTAAAATTCCTCCATTTTTCAATATCAAAAAGTGGTTGTCATCACTGTGAATACAACCACAATGTCGTCACTCATTTAAAATTGTGAAAAACTAAATTACTGAAAAAAACTAAATTGCAAATGCCATTCACAGAAGAATTTTTAGTCAATCGAAATGGTCAAAAACTAAATTACTGAAAAAAAGAGAAATGTCAAGATCAAACAAAAATCACAAATATATCTTACTTGTCTTCAAATCTTTATCAATTTTTAACTATTCCGAAGTTGCTATTTCGAGCTCGTTGTTGTCCATCTACATTTACCATTTTTTCGACATTTATAACGAGATTTAGAACAATGTGAAGAAAAGCAAAAGAAGAGAGAGAGTGTGTGAGGATGAAAAAATTAGATTTGATAAAGAAAGAGAGTAGGAGAGTCAGATTTAATATAAGAATTTGAATTCAAATTCAGATTTTTAAATTTGTTTGAATTTGAGAGGGAAACGAATTTTTTTTTAGATATCAAAATTACCTTTAATCAGTTCTAACCATTGGATCAAAATAAGGCTGATCGAACGGTTAAAATTTCATTCTGCACGTACAGAATAAAAGAGCTTCTGCACCATAGCCAAGTCGCCCCATTTTGTGAACCACTGAAAAGACAAGCTAACTCCAGAAATACTTCTCTATCCTTCCCTTGAACAACTCCACCAAGTCCTGCTCTAATTCTTTTCTTCCAAATGTGTCAAACTTTGGGGATTGCATGAAAAGGCAGCTAAAGATTTGTCTGGCTTTCTATCTTCAAAATTTGGTCCCCATAATCAAACGTGGGCACATTTCACTTATTTTACACTTCGATCAATAATTAAATATCTTATTTTAATTTAATATAAAATTATATCTTTGATTTACACAACTTAAAATGCTATTTTCCTTAAAGTTTGATAATTTTAAGGTAGATTTTAAAAATATTTATATGTATAAATACATTCAATTAAATGTAATTCAAAAAATGAATTTTTTAACTCGTAAATACAAAATAATTTTTAATAAATATAAATTTTAATATTTCAAATGATTTATAAAATTTTTATAAATTTAAAAATAAATAATAAATAATAAAAATATTTTATAATATATATAATTTTTAAATAACTGTATATGTTGCATTGAAAAGAGCTTTTCTAGAGCTTTATGTTTGGGCCAAGCAAGCTCTTCGGTTCTTCTCAGACCGGAAAAGTTGAAATTAAGCGGCCTTCTTAAATGGAAACCCCAATTGATTGAAGCCTTCTAACTCCGAGGTCCATTCTAGATCACTCTATATCCGCAAAGCCCATATGGAAACTTTTCTTCTCTCTCTCTCTTTTTTTTGGGGGTCCATATGCAAAAGTTGATCGAGCAATATTTTCTTTTTTCCTTGGAAAATTTTCTTTGATTTGCAGTTTTGCACTTACACGGTACCCAGTAAAAAAAAAAAAAATTACACTTCTACGAGAGGATAGAGAAAAGAAAATAGACGTATTGCACGGTAAGATCCAATTCAAACTATCTTGATTTGTAGAGTGCCATTCTTATTAAATTATAAGTTTTTTAAAATTCTATTTTAAAAAAAAGGATTATTAACTTTTAGCATATTTTGAATTCTACACACATAAACTTGGCAAATATTATAAATATTTTTATTTATATATTATAAATAAAAAATGTGTATCGAATTTAACAAATATATATTTGTAAGTTTGACCGAATGCAACTATCAGTTTAGACAAATAAATAGACACTCGGATCCCTTAAAACTCACAATACGGAAAATGAATTCTTGGTTTGTCCTAATTTAAGAGGCATCTAAATTCACCGGATTCCGGTCAGCATAGAAATATAGTGGGAACAAAAATGCTTTGCAGGCCTCATTCCTCCAGCGTGACACATCCAGAAGATGATAGCAACTTCACACATATAAAATAGCAGTTCTCTGATCGGGGATGAAAAGGTGCATGTATGAGAACCTCGGCTTTCTGCAACATTTTAGTTTACTGATATTCTCGGTCAATATTGTCTGCAATCAGAGGATTTATATTATATCCTAATATGTTTTTGTGTTTTTCCAAGTGAAGCTTTTGGCATCAATCTGGAAAGTTTTTCTTAAGCGTGACGAAGAACAAGAGGAAGCCATTGTTGCAGCGTTGGAGCACCTAGAATTCATTGAAGAGCTGATAAAAGGGAAGAAATACTTCAACGGAGAGACAATTGCATGCCTCGGTCTTGCACTGTGTTGGATGCCGAACACAGTTTGTCCCTTGGAAGATATGTCCAATCTGAAGCTAGTGGATGCAGAAAGATTCCCATTCTTATCAGCATGGATGCAAAATCTCTTGAATGATCCAGTGCTCAAAGAATGCACGCTGGTCACTCCAAAGATGCATCGGTCACCAAGAAAAGTACCAAGCCATAAGAGAAAAGTATCTTCCATCTTCTGCACTCGGGTCATGAAACTAATTTACAAAACCCTGATAGAGATTTGCATACTACATATGGCCAGTGTATTGCATTTTCAGTAATGTTGTTGCCTCTCTTGTTTTATTTGTTGGATGTTAACGGAGGGATGAAGATGACTCGAAAAATATGCTTTTTGTTTAAAATGTATTTTTACAAGTTGAGTTACAATCTTGATTCAATGCTAGTGTAAAAATTCTATATATATATTTTGAACCTCATCAATAACTTATAGTACTAATGATCCTCATCACTATTTGTACATTCATGAATCAAGTATCCTCAACCAGTAAAGGTGATAAATCCGGAAATTGTAGTTAAAAGAAAAGAAGAAAATCGATAAAATTTGGGGAATTTACAGCACCACAGTTCATTAGAGTAGGTTGGGACTTACTTATCACAGCCTCATATTTTCGATCCAAAAAGACTTCTTTTGGGAGACAAAGTTCAACTTTTTGTAGGCCTAACAAATCCAAATCTAATCTAAATATGCATCAACCTCTCTCTTCCATTTCTAAAACGCCTTTGGATCTGAACAACCACCGAACTACAACTCAATCAATATATTTTGTTTTAAGAATAATTTATTAGCGGGGCAGGAATCCGATATTCCCTTTTACATTTCTTTGAGAAACGGATCATCCCTTTCGTCGGTGCTTGAGAATAATCGATGACAACGGCCTAACCTAATCACAAAACTCCAATGAGAAAGGCCAACGTTTCAAATTCAGAGTACGCAAGGCCTATATGTGAGAGATGACCGCATTAGCACAGAAATTCATAGACACACGTGCTAAAACAAGAACGTTTATTGAAAATTATACGCCACCAAGACAGACTCTAAGAGATGGTTATTTTATCCAGATTTCTCTAGAAGATTTTTTTTTTCCTATTGTATATAAGTGAGCTCTGCCATAGAGATTACTGTGCCAAAATATTATGGCAGAAGAACTGAAGCTTTTCAGGACATGGTCTAGTCCCTATGCTTTAAGGATTGTCTGGGCACTGAAGATGAAGGGCTTAGAGTATGAGACCGTATTCGAGGATATTACCAACAAGAGCCCTTCACTTCTCCAGTATAATCCTGTTCACAAGAAGGTGCCAGTGCTTGTGCACAACGGGAAACCAGTCTGTGAATCACTCGTGATTCTAGAATACATTGATGAGACCTGGAAGGAAAACCCCCTGTTACCTCAGGATCCTTATGAGAAAGCCATGGCGCGTTTCTGGGCAAAGTTTGGAGATGATAAGGTATGAAAACCTCTGCTTTCCCCGATAGTTTCCTTCATAGGCTCCACCACTTGAAAGTTGAAATAACACCATGCCCTTTGATTTCTACTTCTGGACAAGCCTGAAAATGAATTGAAGTTCATTTAAAAGTTAAAAGGGAAAGAGAGAGATAGCGTCTTATTAATATCAGACTGCCAACTGTAGGTCTTGACATCAGTATGGAACGTCTTCATTGCGCAAAAGGAAGAGCAAGAGCAAGCAATTGTAAAAGCATTGGAGGATCTAAAACTCACCGAAGAGCAGCTAAAAGGGAAGAAATTCTTCCACGGAGAGACAATTGGATACCTAGACCTTGCATATGGTTGGATGGCAAACTTACTTAGCATTCTAGGAGAAATAATAGGCGTGAAATTGGTTGATGCAGAGAAATTTCCACTGTTATCAGCTTGGATTCAAGATTTCTCAGATGCTCCAGTGATCAAAGAGTGCTGGCCCCCCCGGGACAAAATGGTCACAAAATTCCAGGTCATGCGTGAAAAGTATCTTCCTGCAGCTGGACCATAATGAAGTTATTTGAAAATCCTTGGAAGCTCACAGAATCTGCAATTCTCCATTTCAATACAGTTGACAATCCCCAGCTATGCAAAATCCTCTGCAACAACAATGATCCAAAAATATGTATTTAGTCAATTGAATAAGAGATCTTGCATTGACTATATTTGGCAGTTATTTCGCTTGCATCAGCAGCACAAATGCCATTCTCTTCAATGTTAACAAACCATTTGGTTGCCTAAGGAAAGAAAAGAAAGGTGAAAATACTAACTGGTATACAATTAATGCATACTGAAGCTCGAACTTCCTCACCAAATGCCACAGTTGCAGATGAACAACGTTTGTCAAAACAAATAATTCTTTGTACTTTTCTTCCCAGAAGATCTTCTCCGTCCAAAAGAGAAAACCATATCAAACGAATTATCACCAGTAATCTCCACAACTACACATGCCATCCTTGAACATATGAAAGCGGTTCGCATCTCTTACTAAAATTTCTCGCTTCACAATCTTTGATATGTATTTCGTTGCAGTATGGCAATCCCCACAGACTCGTAGATTCTTCATTATCTGCAGAGGAGAACCTGGTTTAGTGTTTAACAATCCATATGCTATGGCAAGCCTTTCACTGTGCCCGCAGAGCGTGTCTAATTTCTCGTCTTCCTCTACGTCATGCAAAGCAAATCTCAAATCAGCAACATAACCTTCCTTGGCCATGAGATCAGCAAGGATTCCCAATAACTCATAGACCTCTTTGTACTGTTCAAAGAACCGTTCTCCTGTCTCAAAAACATAAACCTTACTTCGAATCTCCAACCAACTGCATCCAGGATGCTTTTTTAGTCCTCTAGCTCTTAAAGATTTCCTAATCATTCTCACCCGATCCCACTTCCCTAAGGAAGCATATATATTTGATGTTAAAACATGATAGCCTGGGTCATCTGGATTTAATTCAAGAAGATGTCCTGACACCCTTTCAGCGATCTTCACATCTCCCCTAGCTCGGCAAGCACTCAGTAGAGATCCCCATATGCTCGCATCAGGATGGAACGGCATGGAAATTATAAACTCCTCTGCTTCAGCTAACAATCCAGAGCGGGATCTATACCAACTAACTTCATCTCCCTGAATGTTCTTAGAGCTTCCTTTACTTCACCATCCATTCCGTAGGCAGAGATCATTGCTGTCCATGATATGACATCTTTGGTTTTCATGAGCTTGAAAACTCTGACAGAGTTCCTTAAACTGCCACTTTTAGAGTACATCTCAATGAGTGCATTTCCTATTGATAAATCAGATTCAAATCCTAATCTGAATATGCAGCCATGCATCTCTTTTCCTTGCCGTTTGGCACCAAGATAGGAACACAAAGGCAAGGAACTTAGGATAGGAGCCACTTCCAAAGTCATCCCTTCATTTTTCATCTGACTGAGCATTCTTAAACCAAAACTACAGTCTTCAGAATGATCACATGCAGAAATAATAGTGTTGCAAGTTACTGTATCCCGCACTTCCATGTTCTTGAACTGTTTCATGGAATCTTCCACTTTGCCACATTTGGCGTATACATCCACAAGTGCATTACCCACAATTATGTTGGAATCAAATCCTTGTTTTATTATATCACAGTGTACTTGCATTGCATAATGCAATTTTGTCAATTGTGTACCCAATCCTGGAAGCATGATATATGTAACAAAAAAATTAAAGTTTCAACCTCATCAAAAACTTATACTAACTATCCTCATCACTATTTGTGCATGCCCGAATCAAATTTTCCTCAACCAGAAAAGATCATAAATCTGAAAATTTAAATCATTTAAAAGATTTACTGATTACTAAAAAGTGAGTCATTCCTTTCACTACTTTCTTTGATTTGACGCAATCATTTGATTTAGTAATAAAAAGAATAATTAATAGAAAAGAATAATGGCTGGCGTTGTGTATCAATAGCCAATCTAGGGTAGAGCAGAAGGTTCGTCGGAACAATTTTGTAAAGATCATAAATCTGGAAATTGTAGTTAAAAGAAAAAAAGAAAAGCGATAAAAGTGTTACAATTCAGAATGAAAGTCAGCAGGAGAATGCAAGTCAGCATGCAAGTTAACAGAAGAAGAATGCAGAAGAATGCAAGTCAGCAGTTAGCAGAAAGTGTAGGTTAGCAGGAAATGCAGAATGCAAGTTAGTAGGAGCATGCAAGTCAGTTAGCATGAGTACAAGTTTGAAGACTGAGAGCTGACAGTGAACTAATTGATCAGTAAGAAATGTGCACAGGTGAAGATATCAATTGCTCAGGTGAATATATCAAATTGAATCAGTGACAGCACAACAACAGCAAGGCTCCAGTGATCATCCGGTTCAAGTTAGTTAGGAGTAGTTAGTTTGAGCTCGGTTGTTTAGCTCATTACCGGTTCTTTTAAGTCGGTGTATTATTTATCCAATTTATATATAAACTCTGTTTTCCCTCTTGTAAGTCTCAGTTTTTGAATGAGAGAATTTTCCAGAATCTTTTCTCTTCATTGTGTGATTTTTCCAGAAATGTTTTTCTACATGGTATCAGAGCTTGAAAAATTTCTCTTGCGTAGTACTCTTTCATTTTTCCTTTGATTCTATTGTGTTTCAACAATTTCATCTGTACGTTGTTATTGTTTTCTTTGTTGCCTTATTCAGAATTGATTCATTCTGTAATGGTGAATTTAGTAAACCATTAATTGCCGCCATCAAATCCTTTTCATCTAGCTTCGAATGAGAATCCTTCTTTAGTTCTGGTTTCACCAAAACTTGATCAACACAATTATCATTCATGGAGTCGTGCCATGAAAATGGCATTGATTTCCAAAAAGAAGCTAGGGTTTGTTGATGGATCGATTGTAACTCTAGCAAAGGATGCAGTGCATTACAGACAGTGGGAACAAGCTAACAGTATGGTTTTATCATGGATTATGCGTGTTGTTTCATCTTCAATTAAGCATAGCATACGTTGGATGGATTCTGCTTATGAAGTGTGGCAGGATTTGCATGAAAGGTATTCAGATGGAGATTCATATCATCTCTCTGATCTCATTCAAGAGATTCATGCACTGAAACAAGGTAACAAATCAACCAATGAATATTTTGCTCAACTTAAGGTTTTATGGGAGGAAATGTTCATGTTTAGGCCAATACCTAATTGTACATGTACACCAGCATGTAATTGTGGCGCTTTTAAGACTGTGAGAGAGTATTTTGATGATGATTATGTGATAAGGTTCATTAAAGGGTTGAATTCTTCTTTTGATACTGTTAAATCTCAAGTATTGATGCAGACACCACTTCCTTCTGTTAAGAAGGCTTTTAATATGGCTATGAAACATGAACGATAGATGCATTATAATTCCATGCAAACACCTAATACAAACATTCAGATCATGATGAATCAAGGGTTACAGGACTTTCTGGAGATAAAAACATGTCTACTGGTAATGCACCATTTTATTATCATGGTAGTCAAAATATTGATTCTGTTAATGGTTTTCAGTCTGTTGGAAATGCTATTACATTAAAGAATGGTGGTATAGGAAATTCTAGGAAGCAGTATCTCTGTACTTTTTGTGGTAAAACTGGACATACTGTTGATAGATGCTATAAGAAATTTGGTTACCCTCAAAATTTCAAAACAAATGCTGGGGGGAGAAGGGGGGCAGAGTGGTTTTAGTAATGTTCAAAATAAACAGAAGTTTGGAAACATGTTTGTTCAAGGTTCTAATAGTGTATCACAAGGAAAATTGATGAATCAGATTAATGGGCCTCCTGCTCAGAATTTTCCTCTATGTTCTGTTCAATCTGGCTCCTCAGAGGTTGTTAATACTGATAATCATAATGGCTTTACTCAAGATCAGTTTCAACAATTGATCAAACTCTTGCAAGGAATGTAGGCACATTCAGGGAATTCTTCTGGTACTCCACAGATTAATCAAGCAACAGTTATGTCAGCAAATTTTCATAATCCAGATTTGACAGGAAATGCGGGAAGTGCAGATAAACTTCATGGTAATAATTCAAAGTATTGGATTTTAGATTCTGGTGCTTCTGATCATGTAGTATGTTCATCTTCCTTCTTTTCTTCTTGTATTCCAGTTTTTAATCTTTTTGTTACTCTGCCTAACAAAGTTTCAGTTCCTATCACTCATAAAGGATTTGTTATTTTGAATTCACATATAACTCTTCATGAAGTTTTATGAGTTCCTTCTTTCAATTTCAATCTCATTTTTGTCAGCAAGTTTTGTGCTCAAAATCATTGCAGTACAATTTTTCATTCATCAAAATGCTTGATTCAGGACTTGCAACTATGAAGATGATTGGATTAGCTGAAGGTTGCAATGGATTATATTTTCTTCCTCCAACTTCTGCTCCAACTATTGTTGATTCTGCCAACTCAGGCTTTACTACTTCAGTTTCCAGTTTTGATAATAATCCTGTTACTTTTCCTAATACTGTTTCAGTTTGTAATAGTTCTGCTGAATTTGATTCTTTGTTATGGCATTATAGACTAGGCCATTTGTCTCCTCAAAGACAAAGTTTACTTGGTTCTACATATAATTCAGTTTGCCATTCTTCCAAACCAGTATGCTCTATTTGTCCTCTTGCCAAACAGAAGAAAAATCCTTTTCCTTTGAGAACTTCTCAAACAACTAGATGCTTTGAGCTTGTTCATATGGATATTTGGGGACCATATAAACAGAAAACAGTTTATGGTCATAGATATTTCCTTACTATTGTTGATGATTACAATCGATATACTTGGATTTTTCTTCTCAAAGAAAAATCAGAAATCAGTCACCAAATACAAGCATTTTATTCTTTTGTTCAGACACAGTTCTCTCAATCCATTCAAATTATCAGATCAGACAATGGTCCTGAATTTCATATTCCAAAATTTTATCTTTCTCATGGTATTCTTCATCAAACTTCTTGTGTTGTGTTGAAACATCTCAGCAGAATGGCCTTGTGGAACGAAAATATCAACACATTCTTAATGTTGCTAGAGCCTTAAAATTTCAGTCTCAGCTGCCTTTAATCTACTGGGGCTTTTGTGTACAACATGCAATATATCTTATCAATCTCCTTCCTACTCCTGTTATTCATAATTCCAGTCCTTTTGAATTCTTTTTTCATAAACCTCCTGATTATGCACATCTAAAAGTGTTTGGATGTTTGACTTTTGCTTGTACTCTTGAACACAATCGTGGCAAATTTGATCCCAGAACTAGACAATCTGTGTTTTTAGGTTACTCTGTCAAGAGTAAAAGTTATATCCTTTTAGACTTTCATATCAGAAACATATTTGTTTCTAGAAATGTTCAATTCCATGAACATATTTTTCCCTTTTTTGTTCCATCTGAATCATTATCTTCTCATTCATCTTCCAATGAATCTTCTTTTAATGTTCCATCTTATACTCCTTCATCTTATGATGGTAATACAGAATCACATTCTACTCCTTGTTCTGATATTGAATCTACTGATCAACAACATTCACATTCTAACAATTCATCTTCCAATTCATCCTCACATACATTTTCTATTTCATCTCTAAGAAGATCAAATAGACAAAAACATCCACCAATCTATTTGAAATATTATGTTTGCAATGTTATTCCTACTTCTCCACATTCCTTATTTGATGTTCTTACATATGAAAAGCTTGCACCACATCATAAAAATTTTACTTTGAATGTTACTATAGATGTTGAACCTACAAGTTATGCAAAAGCTGTTAAACATCAGGAATGGAGAAATACTATGCAAGCTGAGATAGATGTTTTACAGACTACTCAAACCTGGAAACTGATTCCTTTACCTCCAAATAAACATGTGATTGGATATAAATGGGTGTATAGAATAAAAAGGAAGTCTGATAGTTCTATTGAAAGATATAAGGCTCGATTAGTAGCCAAGGGTTATACACAGTAGGCTGGAATTGATTATTTGGAGACTTTTTCTCTAGTTATCAAGATGACAACTGCGAGACTAGTTTTAGATATAACGGCTATTAAAGGTTTACATCTATATCAACTAGATGTTAATAATGCTTTTTACATAGTGATTTGAATGAAGAAGTGTATATGTGTTTACCTCATGGTTATCAATGCTCAGATAGCAATCTGGTTTGTAAATTGGAGAAATCCTTATATAGTTTAAAACATGCAAGCAAACAGTGGAATGCAAAGCTTGTTTCAGCATTGCTTTCTCTTGGTTTTACACAGTCCTATTATGATTACAGTCTATTTGTCAAGACTACTAATGATCAGTTTACTGCTATTCTAGTTTATGTAGATGATCTGATTATTGCAAGTAATGACTTGAATATAGTTCATACAGTTAAGACTACATTACATGATCAGTTCAAAATTAAGGATTTGGGAGCATTGAAATATTTTCTTGGTTTAGAGATTGCACGAAGTCATACTGGTCTCAATTTATCATAAAAGAAATATACTCTTGATCTGCTTCAAGAGACGGATTTTATTGGTTGTAAAGCAGTTACTACTCTAATGGATCCAAGTGTAAAATTGTTTCATGCAGATTCACCAACTCTAGTAGATAATCAATATTACAGAAGTGTTGTGGGAAAGCTGCTTTATCTTACACTTAGTAGACCTGATATCTCTTTTGTTACTCAACAATTAAGTCAATTTCTTGATGCACCAACACAGCAACATTTAAAGGCAGTTCACAGAGTTTTAAGATATCTGAAAGACGTTGTGGGTCAAGGTTTATTTTTCCCAGTAGCTACTGATATAACTCTCCAAGCTTTTTCAGATTCTGATTGGGTAGGTTGTGAATATACAAGGCGTTCAGTTACTGGATATTGTGTTTTCTTGGGGAAATCCTTGATTTCATGGAAGAGCAAGAAGCAGACTACAATTTCTAGAAGCTCTGCAGAAGTTGAATATCGAGCCATGGCTGTTACTGCTTGTGAATTACAGTGGATTGTATATTTGATGACTGATTTGTGCCTTCCTTTACTTGGTCCAATTCCTATGTTTTGTGATAATCAAGCAGCCTTATATATTGTTGAAAATCTAGTTTTTCATGAGCGCACCAAACATATAGAAATTGATTGTCATTTTGTGAGAGAAAAGTATCAATTCGGGTTGATTAAACCTCTACCTATTTCCTCTTCTTTACAGTTGCCAGGTTTGTTTACTAAAGCTTTATCTGCACATTCTTTTTATAAATTGTTGTCAGCGTTTGGACTTTAGAATCTTTACACCATGTATCACTTGAGGGGGGTGTTACAATTCAAAATGAAAGTCAGCAGGAGAATGCAAGTCAGCATGCAAGTCAACAGAAGAAGAATGCAGAAGAATGCAAGTCAGCAGTTAGCAGAAAGTGCAGGTTAGCAGGAAATGTAGAATACAAGTTAGCATGAGCATGCAAGTCAGCTAGCATGAGTACAAGTTTGAAGACAGTGAGCTGACAGTGAGCTAATTGATCAGTAAGAAATGTGCACAGGTGAAGATATCAATTGCTCAGGTGAAGATATCAAATTGAATCAGTGACAGCACAGCAACAGCAAGGCTCCAGTGATCATCCGGTTCAAGTTAGTTATGAGTAATTAGTCTGAACCCGATTGTTTAGCTTATTACCGATTCTTTTAAGTCGGTGTATTATTTATCTAATTTGTATATAAACTCTGTTTTCCCTCTTGTAAGTCTCAATTTTTTTTGAATGAGAGAATTTTTCAGAATCTCTTCTCTTCATTGTGTGTTTTTTCCAAAAATGTTTTTCTACAAAAAGTTCTTGAATTTACAGCACCGCTGTTCATTAGAGTAGGTTGGGATTTCTTACACTTAGATCAGAAGTCCGATGTGGTGGGTGCTTTTTATTAGACTTCCTTTCGGGGAGACCTTTCAACTGCTTCAAAGCAGACACTCTTCGCCAAGCTTTTAGTTACTATGCATTCAGGAAATTCTGTCATAAATAAAATAAATTTATAATTGCATCATATACACTACACGTCATATTTTACCAAATAAGTATATAATATCTTAAATTTTTTATCTATAAAAATATAAATTCATGGTAAAATAATTTACCTGCAGAACTATAACATTTAATTTTAGAAAAAAATATCATTATCACCCACGTTCAAAGTCTCTCTTCCCATAGAACTACAACTCCATCAACATTGTTAATTTTGTTTTAAGAATAGTTTATTAGCAACGCAGGAACCGAATGTCCCCTTTACATTATTTTTTTTTTTTGGAAAACGAATCATTCTTTTCATCGGTACTTCCTCCGTTTCAAAATTTCAAAATATATCACTTTGTTTCCTTTTTATATGAAAATTAATATTTTAATAAATTTTATTAAAACTTTTAATAAATATTTAAAATATTTTTTTAAAAAATAATTAATTAATATGTTAAATTTAACATTAAATATTAATATTTTAAATTTAATTTAAATTAAAATTTATTTTAAATTAAATTATATTAAAAATTATAAAAATAAATTATTTGTAAGAAAAAAATAAAATTTAAAATAAAAAAGTAAAAAATTTTTTTATTTTAAAAATCAATCCAAACTCCCTTTAAGTAGTTAGGTGAAAAACAAATAATTTTTTAAAAAAATAAAAATATTTAAATAATTAATTATAAATAAGATTAAAATAAAAAATTATTAAAATTTATATATAAAAAGAAGATATATATTTATAAATAAATAAATAAATAAATATATATATATATATATATATATATATATATATATATATATATATATATATATATATATATATATTTATCATAACCGATAATGACCGCCTAATCATAAAGCTCCAACAAGAAAGTCCGACATCTCAAATTGGAAGTATGCGAGGCGGCGAGGCCTGCAACGTAAGAGATGACCGCATATGCACAGAAGAAAGTTTGTTGGAACATTACAGGCCACCAATAAAGGCTCTAAGAGATGGTTAGTTTATCCAGATTTCCAGAAAAGTTTATTTCTCTCCTCACCTATATAAGTGAGCTCTGCCAGAGAGATTACTGTGCCAAAATATTATGGCAGAAGAACTGAAGCTTTTCAGGACGTGGTCTAGTACCTATGCTTTAAGGATTGTCTGGGCACTGAAGATGAAGGGCTTAGAGTATGAGACCGTATTCGAGGATATTACCAACAAGAGCCCTTCACTTCTCCAGTATAATCCGGTTCACAAGAAGGTGCCCGTGCTTGTGCACAACGGGAAACCAGTCTGTGAATCACTCGTGATTCTAGAATACATTGATGAGACCTGGAAGGAAAACCCCCTATTACCTGAGGATCCTTATGAGAAAGCCATGGCGCGTTTCTGGGCAAAGTTCGGAGATGATAAGGTATGAAAACCTCTGCTTTCCCCGATAGTTTCCTTCATAGGCTCCACCACTTGAAAGTTGAAATAACACCATGCCCTTTGATTTCTACTTCTGGACAAGCCTGAAAATGAATTGAAGTTCATTTAAAAGTTAAAAGGGAAAGAGAGAGATAGAGTCTTATTAATATCAGACTTTGCCAACTGTAGGTCTTGATATCAGTATGGAACGTCTTCATTGCGCAAAAGGAAGAGCAAGAGCAAGCAATTGTAAAAGCATTGGAGGATCTAAAACTCATCGAAGAGCAGCTAAAAGGGAAGAAATTCTTCCACGGAGAGACAATTGGATACCTAGACCTTGCATATGGTTGGATGGCAAACTTACCTAGCATTCTAGGAGAGATAATAGGCGTGAAATTGGTTGATGCAGAGAAATTTCCACTGTTATCAGCTTGGATTCAAGATTTCTCAGATGCTCCAGTGATCAAAGAATGCTGGCCCCCCCGGGACAAAATGGTCACAAAATTCCAGGTCATGCGTGAAAAGTATCTTCCTGCAGCTGGACCATAATGAAGTTATTTGAAAATCCTTGAAAGCTCACAGAATCTGCAATTCTCCATTTCAATACAGTTGACAATCCCCAGCTATGCAAAATCCTCTGCAACAACAATGATCCAAAAATATGTATTTAGTCAATTGAATAAGAGATCTTGCATTGACTATATTTGGCAGTTATTTCGCTTGCATCAGCAGCACAAATGCCATTCTCTTCAATGTTAACAAACCATTTGGTTGCCTAAGGAAAGAAAAGAAAGGTGAAAATACTAACTGGTATACAATTAATGCATACTGAAGCTCGAACTTCCTCACCAAATGCCACAGTTGCAGATGAACAACGTTTGTCAAAACAAATAATTCTTTGTACTTTTCTTCCCAGAAGATCTTCTCCGTCCAAAAGAGAAAACCATATCAAACGAATTATCACCAGTAATCTCCACAACTACACATGCCATCCTTGAACATATGAAAGCGGTTCGCATCTCTTACTAAAATTTCTCGCTTCACAATCTTTGATATGTATTTCGTTGCAGTATGGCAATCCCCACAGACTCGTAGATTCTTCATTATCTGCAGAGGAGAACCTGGTTTAGTGTTTAACAATCCATATGCTATGGCAAGCCTTTCACTGTGCCCGCAGAGCGTGTCTAATTTCTCGTCTTCCTCTACGTCATGCAAAGCAAATCTCAAATCAGCAACATAACCTTCCTTGGCCATGAGATCAGCAAGGATTCCCAATAACTCATAGACCTCTTTGTACTGTTCAAAGAACCGTTCTCCTGTGCCAAAAACATAAACCTTACTTTGAATCTCCAACCAACTGCATCCAGGATGCTTTTTTAGTCCTCTTGCTCTTAAAGATTTCCTAATCATTCTCACCCGATCCCACTTCCCTAAGGAAGCATATATATTTGATGTTAAAACATGATAGCCTGGGTCATCTGGATTTAATTCAAGAAGATGTCCTGACACCCTTTCAGCGATCTTCACATCTCCCCTAGCTCGGCAAGCGCTCAGTAGAGATCCCCATATGCTCGCATCAGGATGGAACGGCATGGAAATTATAAACTCCTCTGCTTCAGCTAACAATCCAGAGCGGGATAGAAGATCAACCATGCATGCATAATGTTCAATCCTAGGCTCAATATCATAGACTTTTTTCATTTGGTCAAACCAAGCCCGACCTTCTTGCACTAGACCAGAATGGCTACACGCATATAACACAGAAACAAAAACGATATGATCAGGAACTATACCAACTTCCTTCATCTCCCTGAATGTTCTTAGAGCTTCCTTTCCTTCACCATACATTCCGTAGGCAAAGATCAGTGCTGTCCATGATATGACATCTTTGGTTTTCATGAGCTTAAAAACTCTAACAGAGTTCCTTAAACTGCCACTTTTAGAGTACATCTCAATGAGTGCATTTCCTATTGATAAATCAGATTCAAATCCTAATCTGAATATGCAACCATGCATCTCTTTTCCTTGCCGTTTGGCACCAAGATAGGAACACAAAGGCAAGGAACTTAAGATAGTAGCCACTTCCAAAGTCATCCCTTCATTTTTCATCTGACTGAGCATTCTTAAACCAAAACTACAGTCTTCAGAATCACCACATGCTGCAATAATAGTGTTCCAAGTTACTGTATCCCGCACTTCCATGTTCTTGAACTGTTTCATGGAATCTTCCATTTTGCTGCATTTGGCATATACATCCACAAGTGCATTACCCACAATTATGGTGGAATCAAATCCTTGTTTTATTATATCACAGTGTACTTGCATTGTATAATGCAAGTTTGTCAATTGTGTACCCAATCCTAGAAGTATGACATATGTAACACAGTCAGGTTCCAAATTGATCTTCATGGTTTTAAAGAGTTTTATTGCTTCTGTGTGAAATCCGTTTTCAACATAAGCATTAATAATTGAGTTCCACGACACCAAATCCCTGCTATTCATGCTGTCAAAAACTGCTCTCGAGGACAATAGGTCAGCACATTTCGCATACATGTTGATTATGATATTATAAGATGTAATATCACAGGTATAACCACAATTTATCATGTAATCATGAATATATCTTCCCATGTCCAAGTCTCCAACATGACCACAAGCACGTAATACAGATGTAATTGTCAATAAATCAGGTTCAAAATCACGCACCATTTGCAAAAATAACCTGATTGATTCTGTAAATAAACTTGACTGAGAATACCCACAAATCATAATGTTCCAACTAACTGTATCTCTAACTTCCATCTCGCTAAAAAAATTTTCACAATCCATCAAGCTCTCAAATTTAAAATACATCGAAAGCAACCCATTGCTGACAATCACATCTCTCTTGATCCCAATCTTCTCTATCAACCCATGTACTATGTTACCCTCATCAACCTCCGCCAGACCACCACATGCTGGTAAAACGCTAGACACCGTATAAATATCTGGCACAACACCATCCAGTCTCAGCTGAAGAAAAATTTCCAATGCCTCGCGAAAATACCCATTTGAACTGTACCCCGATATTAGGCTGTTCCAAGAGACCACATCTCTTTTAGGCATTCCATCAAACAAATTTCTTGCTCTATCCAATTCATCCATCCTTGAATACATATCAATCAAAGCATTACAGATATACAAATCTGAATCAAAGCCCATATTCAAAACATCGTGATAAATGATTCCTCCCATATCCTTATCTGATAAGCATGCGCAGGAATTGATAACCGAAGGGAAGGTATAAATATCGGGTTTAATATTCAGTTCTCTCATTTGATTGTAAAATTCTAATGCTCGAGAAAATAACCCATTATGGGTCATTGCTCTAATTATAGTATTCCAGAGATAGGTATTACTTTGCGATTTCAGGCAAAAAATGGACGATGCAGTAAATGGGTCTTTGAATTGGGAGTATTTGGAAATGAGTTTACCCGAAAAGTACACAGACTGTTGTAGGCCAACAACGATGATCCGAGAATGGACTTTCTGAAGTTCTCTTCGGTTTGTAGCAGAATGCAACAGTTTTGAGATTGAAGCGTAAAAGAAGTCTTGGCTTTTCCGGCCTCCATTGAACGGCTTCGCGGTGCTCATGGAAACAGAGCAAAAGCCTTCCCAGAATTTTAAATGTACGGTCTTAAATAGTTCATGCGTTAAGATTTTCATTTTTTTTCCCCTTGGGATCTCTATCTACATCAAAATACTAAAATGACCCCAAATGTTTCATCAGTCTTCTAGTGGCTCTGAAATTTCTAGTTGTAAATCTTTGTATTCCCTTACATTGCCTAGACCAACTTACTCGCAAGATGTATTTTTCTTGCAAATTAAAATTACATTGCAAGAAATATATTGAAGTAGAAGAGAGAAAATAATATTATTAGATTAATCACATATATTTAGCTCATCAAATATTACTTGGTAAATTATTTTTCTTCAAAAAAATTAAAAGTCTAAAATATAGAGGAAACTTCTAGAAAGGAGCATCGAGCACGATCTCTTTTATAAACCCATGTTATCTATTACTTAAATATAATATCTCTCAACATTAATAATTAATTATAAATCTAATGTCTCTACACATCAATAGTTAATTATATGTCTATAATTCATCTGAAACTAAAGACATGAAATTGATAAATTTTTCAAAGAGATTGGAGGACTGCACTACGTTCTTCTATTTCACTTTGTTGAGGATGCCTTCTTGTGTTTCTTCTTTCGATTAACAAAATTTCTTTAGTTTTATCTTAAAACATTAAAACAAAGAATTCCTTAGTAAGAAGGAGAAAAGAATAATTAAAAGGAAAATAGTAAGAAGGAATTTTCGTAAATTCCTGAGCCCCTTCGAGGCCTGTCAATTAACAAAAGCAATTTCAACTTATGACATCAAATCCTTTCAAAAAACTTATTGTTGCCAAGGTCCGTTGCCATAATATCTACATTGCTACTTTGCTAGATTGAATACTCTTGAGGCCGTAAAAGTCATTGCTCATACAACAATTTTATACTAGGTATCTTCGCTTCTAGGCTTGAAAAGACTAATTAATAAGTATAGGAGAATGTATAGTACTGCCATCAACTCTAGCTTCCAGTTCGGCAGGGAAGTCTCCTCTTATAATCTGAACTTTAAACTTGACCTTCTCACTGCTGCTCTCTAGTAATTCCCAAAATAATGCATCTCCATGTTTCAAGTTATTGTCATCAACAAATACCTTCCAACTGCTATCCAACTTCTTCACTTTGGAATTTGCGAAAAGGGTTGTTTCCCAACTTTTGCCTTGATATACTATTGTTGTAGGAACTGTTATTGCTGGTCCTGTTGCTGAAGGAAGTTCCGGATACAGTCTAGAAGGAAAAATCTATAAAATGATAAAATGGAAAAAAAGATCAGCTTAAACAAATGATTTAAGACAGCGATATCTTTCTGTAAATTGTCTAATGATCTTAATATAAATAACCGTTGCATAAATACCATTTTACAAAAAGGAAAAAGAATTAAAATTGAGTACTCAATTTTAATTCTTTTTCCTTTTTGTAAAATGGTATTTATGCAACGGTTATTTATACAAAGATTAAAACAGTGTGTGAATGACTAATGCATACTCAATTTTAATTCTTTTTCCTTTTTGTAAAATGGTATTTATGCAACGGTTATTTATACAAAGATTAAAACAGTGTGTGAATGACTAATGCATACATACTTACCATATGATACACAGGTTTAACTTGTGATTTCGTCAGAACGAAGTGAATATGTGGCTGTGAAAGGGGTGACACATGATCATCAACTAGAAGCGTAGATGACATATGACGATCAATTAGAAGTGTAGATGACGAACTGCTGCTTTCTTGGAGTTCAACTCGTTTGGATTCAGAATTTGACTCAACTTCATCTGTTACCTGGCAGACAAAAAGCGAATTTGGGCTTACTTGAGTTATTATCTTTAAAAATAGGACAACCAACAACAAATTGGACTACATAAATGATGTCCTTAAATGCAAATTCATGTTAAATTGATTCTCAGTGTAAATGAATATTATAGATTACAAGATTTGAGTATGTATTCTTTGAATGTTCTATGGACACGTATTTGTTCGAAAGTGCAGTAAAAATGTGTGGAGGTATAAACGAGGGCATACCTATTAGATATTCAATAGTATCCCATATTCACTTATAGACAAGATGGAAGTGTTCATTGTATATCATTGCATGAAAGATAAGTCGTAACTTATTTAATGAGCAAAATGGGATTTTATTCATTATTTGAATCATGACTCCTAGTTAAATACCATTGTCACAGCAACAGCTTTATTGTGCATGTGTAAGCAAGTTTATCTAGTACGGCGGTCTTTTCATATATAACCATTTTTTTCTGGCACATTTCATTTTAATAAAGTGTTGTCAGGTAAACTTTTAAGGAATTGCTACTTATCAAAAAAAAAAAATTTAAGGAATTGCTATATGCTAATTCAAGGTTTTTGATGTATCCTAAAGGAGGCATTGCCTTAAAAGGATAGTATACTACAAAGTTTAAAACCATATTATCTACCAAATCTCTACTTAATTTCTTACCGTTCTAAGATAGATTATATGCTTGCTCAATAGAAAATGCACGTTACCCATCCCAATTTTGTTCAATATAGGATCTATGCGCATTTAGTTTGGGGGATTGGTAAGGAAAAAATGTTTTACTAGAGAAGTCATATGCACTTAAAAAAGTTTAGCAAAGTAATAAATAATTTTGTTAGAGAATAACAAAACAAAAAAATAATATATTTTGCTATATGTAACCATACTGGCCAGCATGAGAAACATCAAAGTCCCAAGTTCACTTCCAAAAAATCTTCTTCTTACATATAAGCAATTCTAGATATAAGTAGGGGGGGAAAATCCATATTGCTCATCAAGTAACCTACGTTTTCAGCTAGGATCTTATGCAAAATGTAAATTAATAAAAGAAAACAAAAGAACAAACAAGATGTTTAGGTGGATCACCCGGTCTGTAATTGATATAACTGAGCCGACCATAGTGCTTTTCCTCGCCTACACTTCCACTGTATACAAAAGAAAGAAATATTGAATCAAATTAGGGCGCTTAATTTGCGCACGCGCAGACACACAGGGATGAGGATGATGATGATCTCAAAGATCAACGAAACGAACAATGAACCATATATGAATAGTAGCTTGTATACCGTGGTTAATCACAATTCTTCTTATCTTATTATAAATGCTTATGCATCTAGATCAATTATTCGCCACCCCAAGCAAGTACAATTTAATACGCATTCAACCAAAATCAAACGCTAAGAGAAATAAATCACCAATAACTAAAACAAAAAGACCTTGCAAACCACGATCCTTCCCCTAGGGCAAAGATTTTAAAAACCCTAACCTATCCAATTATTCTTGCCAGCGAAAAGGATTACAAAGCAATTTAGCTTCCCTTCTAATCAGAAACCTGATCAATAAAAAAAATTACTGGACAAAATGTTTGGTAAACAGAGAAATTCGGGCATACCTCTTAAACCCTTGCTCCTGTCGTCGGCCACAGCTCTGTGATTTCTTTGCTTTTTGGGGGATTCTCATCTGCTCCGCCACTTGTATACCCGGGAAGGCGCTCTCCAGTTCCTTCCATTTTAAGGATTCTCGTGCTCATAATGTTTCCCATTTTTCTTTTATTATTATTATTATTATTTTTGGTAGGGAGTGCTTTATCCAATTGTTTCAAATGCAGAATTTAGTCAAATGAAGGGAACATTAATGTTCTTCCATTAAGTGCATTTTGGAGGGAGTGCTACTCTGGCATTCTCTTGCTTTTCGTTCCGTAACTTTTGCAAGTCTTCATCGTCAGCGTGATCATTCATATAGGATTTCCCAAAAAAAGAAAAAAGAAAAATCAACAGTTGATGGAATTACAACTCTAGTCATTATGTTTCAAAATTTTCTCAAATATATGTTTCAATCTCAATTTTATTTCTTCTGTTTTAAAATTTAAAATTTTTTACTAATTTTTAAATTATTTTTTTAAATTATTATGACCATGAAAATAATTCTCTTACCTTTTATTAAATCAGTAAAATTAGTTATAGATATAATATAAAAAATGTCACTTATGTAAAAATGACAAAAAATTTATATTAGAAAAGAAAAAGTAACATTTTTACTCCCTAAACATTTCCAAGTGTTTCATTGCAAATCTCCAACGTTTGATTTTCATATATTTAGTCCTTAATTTCTTAAAATCTAAAAACTTATTTAAATTATGATTTTTTTTCGTGAATATTATTATTACGTTTTTATTATTTATTAATTAGTGTCATTTTCATACTACTTGTAAAGAAAAAAATTATCATTTGTTTGCCTTCGAAATTTCTTCCCATGCTAAACTTCTTTGCCTTATATTATCTCTTTTTTTTCATTGTCCGTTGCTTATTCTCTCAATTGCTAGCCAACTAAGTCCAAAGCGAGTAGTATGTATCAAAGTAGAGAAGCTTATTTATATTTTGTTATCTAATTCTCTTCTTTCAATATGTCTTACATAATCAATATTTTTCTACATTCCTTACCCTTCATAAGGTATAATATTTTAAAAGGTTCAACTTTATATATTTGTTTTTAAAAAATAGCATTTTGGTTGATTATCAGTATGAAAATCAAAATAATTTTTTTCTTTTTTCATTATAAAAAACAATAATTTTCAAAAGAATACCAGTTTATTTTTTAAATGTTCATTTTTTAAATCAAAATTGATTTTGGTTAAAAAATAGAGTTTAAAGTTTACTTTAAAAAATTAAAAGTTTTCCAAAAAAGAAAATATTAATATGTATAGCAGAGTTGAGATGTTCCTTTAAAAAAAAAGAACAAAGTTTTTTCTCTAATTAAAAAATAGAGTATTTCTTGCTGGATAATTAAAAAAACAAAGTTGGTAAACAACATAATGATCTATTTGAACACCATTAATATATACAAATTTTTAATTATATATAATATAAAAATTAAATATTTTCAACTCATTTCTCTTTCTATCCAGCATATTCTCACTCGTTCTCTCTATAATTTTACTAAAATTAATAAATATCATCGAATTTATACATTATAATAAATAGTAAATTTATACTAGACTTTTACGATTTTAAAGTAAAAAAATTATAAAAACGTAAAAATTTAAATTTTTTAGTATTCTAAACAAATTCGGTCACGTTCGACGGAACTTGTCTAAAATTTAAGAAAATTCAAATATTGAGTAGTTTTTAAATTTTTATCTCAAAATTAAAAAATTTTGGTATAATTTTAGTTACATTGTATACCTGATTTAATACAATATTCATTACTTTTAGTGAAATTATGAGATAGAATGATAGAGAAAATATTAAATAGAGAGAAGTTAAAAATGATAAGTTTTATCTTTGTATTTTTATAAGTTATATTTATCACACAAATTATATAATTATTAATAAAATAAATTATGTAGATAAAAATTACATAAATAATTATTTTTTTAATAAATTGACTTTTTTATTTCCATAAATTATTTATATTATTAGTTATATTACTTGTAATAAATATAAATTATAAAATTATTAAAATAAAATTACTTATTAAAAATAATTTTGTGTATACTTTGCAAGTTGTGAGGCATGGATTGGGATCCAAAAATAGCACTGTAGAAATGAGTTTTTACGTCACACAAATTTTCAAACAGTGAAGTGAAGCCAACTTCTCTCTTACAGAGAGAAAGAGAGAGAAAGAAAAGAGTAAAATAGTTCAAAAGCGAATTCAAATTGGGAGTTGTTGCAGTGCGATTTGAGATCGGAATTTTGGAGAGGAAGGTTGAGGAATGGCATCAAAGCAAATGGAAGAGATACAGAAGAAACTGGCAGTGTTGAATTACCCAAGAGCTAATGCTCCCGCTCAATCCCTCCTCTTCGCCGGCATGGAACGCTATGCGCTCCTTGAATGGCTCTTCTTTAAGTCAGTATTATGTTTCTGTACAATCTTAAGACTCGCTATATACAATTGAATTTCTTCCTAGTTTCTTCTTTAACATTTTCTTTAAAAAAATATTCTTTGTGACGGGAGCTATGGCTGTGTTTTCAATTTTCCAGATTATTGGGTGATAAATCCCCATTCTCACAGCAAAATCTGCAAGGCGATGGAATGGATCGCGATGAAGAAACTTCTCGCATTCAATGTACGTGTTATCGGTGTCGCTAAAACCCTTCCTCGTGCATACTTGTGTGTATTTCATATTCCAAAATGTATTCTTTATGAAAATATTCCCTTATCTTTGAAATTTGTTTCTACAAATTCGTATTAGTAAGGTCTGATGATGCTTTTGGCAGCCAGGATAATTCATATTTAGGAGTTTCAGCTAATCATAGCTGAATTTTACCATGCCCTTGATTTTTGGTGTACATCTGATCTGTTTGGTTATTTAGTTTGCTGCTATGATGTGTCTCACATTTTTCCAGGACCCTTGGAAATTCTTTTATTGGTTTTGAGATAGTGCTTCATTTCTGGTTATTTTCTTACAATGAAGGACCAAACATACAATGTTCTTGTGATCATTGTTCATCTGGTTCAGTGAATCATGAGTTTTCTCCCTTCTGCAGATTTGGCTGAGATTGCTAAATTTTTGGGTATTACTACTGCAGTAGATACAGAAGTTATCCAAGTGAGCTCAATTACCTTTTCATCAGACTGTTTGGTTTCTTGTGCAATTTATCTTAGAACTATAAACTTGCATTTTTGGATACTCTTGCTTTCTTTCCAACTTATTGGAATGCATGGCAATGTTGTTTATTATTGGTTTTTGTTTAAATTATGCTGAAATCAGGGACGCTAGTGTTACTTTGGTGAAAAACTGGTTTGACTTTTGATATTTGTAAAGTTGCAGATTCATAGGTCTCTATATCTTCAATTTGAGTTCCATTGCGTTTTACTCAGAAGTGGAACATTTTCTTTGTTGAATGGAATTGGTTTGCCCTGTTTTAGAGGTTTCAATACTGTGTATAGCTTATCCATTAGCTATTTTTACATCTACCAAATGCCCCCGAGAAATAGAGTCAAGTCAAGTATTTTCTAATTCTCAAATTGATGAGAAATAGGCACCAAATTGGTAATTATTTCTGGAAGACCTTTGTTAAATAAGTAGTCCACGCTTTGCCAATTTACACAGCAACTTTTATAAGGAGCAAGCTCCTACTTTAGTTTGCAACTGTATATTGAGCGCCTCATGAATAATATTTACTTATTGCATGTATGAGTTCCTATTTCTCTAAGTTAAGGTTTTAAGTGCAAGATATGCAACTGCTTCCATGATGTGTTGTGCTTTTCTCCACTGTATACGAGAAGCTTGCATATTCTTGTGGCTCGTAAGCAACAAGGTCTGATGGATTCATTCATTTCTTTTGTAGGGACGAGGTAGCTATGAAGATCGTACAGAAATGCTGCGTCTAATTGTAGATCTTGTTGAGGCGAGCATTTATGCTGATAATCCTGAATGGAGGTGAGATTTCTATTAAGCATGAAATGTTGCAAATGATGAAATGCTTATGGTTCAGGAATTGAAGTGGTTTAGTTATTCCTTTAAGCAGACTTGATCTCATTTTCCTTTCCTCCCAGTGTTGATGAGCAGGTGGCGAAGGACATCCAACTAATAGATTCCATTGCTGAGAGGCAAGCTCAGATTTTCTCTGAAGAGTGCAAATTGTTTCCTGCAGATGTGCAGATTCAATCTATATATCCATTGTAAGGAAGTCTCCGGTCTTGGCTTCAACTTTGTTTCAATTCTTCTGTTTTCTGTCCATCAGGATTTAATGATCTGCCATCTTGCAGCAATAAATCTAAAAATTTGCAGCCTATATACACATTTTTTCTTTTAATGGCAATATCTTTCCTTTCCTCTGGCTTGCTAATACATTACTAGTGCTGCTGCTTAGAGCATATAACTACTGTTCACAAAGAGGAATTATTAGTAGCATAGTTTTGTAAAGGATTTGAATCTTGTATTAGCTATCCAGTGGACATTGAATGATTGTGATAAATTTCTATCTTATATATCGAGCCAAATTTCAATCCCAATTTCCTTACACCTATTTTTTATATAATCACTTGCAAACTAACGAATAAATGCGATTAGCCAGTCTGTTACTCCTGTTGAATTGGTTCCTTACTCCCAGGCAGGAAAGGCACACTACATCCAGAAAAGGTGAAGTAGAGAGAATAATATTCTCTCTCTCTCTCTCTCTCCCCCATGTACCATGTATAGATTTTTTCAGTTCTGTAGATGATTGATCAGAAACTTCTATTGCAATATCTCTTCCTCAATCAATTCCCCTCTGCCGTCCCCCTCCAAAAAAAGAAAAAGAAAAAAACAAAAACCTCAAATACTTTAATTTCACTCTCAAGAGATTGAGTGAACAACATATGAGTTCAATAAATTTTGGACTTCTTCAACTCATTGAGTTTTTGCTACTCATTGATGTGCCTGAATTCTCCACTTGGTCATTAATCATCTTAAGGACATCTTGAAAGTTTTATTCCATGTCTGCCTTTAGAGTTGCATGATCAACTTACTGGAGACACCATACTTCTTTTCCTTTTTTCTTTCAGTTCTCTTAACTAGATGTAGTAACTTTCTATAGTCTTATGCGAAGTTCCATTGCAGACCAGATATAGCAGATTTGGAGAAGCAGCTTTCTGATCAATCAAACAGACTTCTGAGTCTTCAAGAGATGGTTAATGATTTAGCATCTAAGGTCACCTCATTTTACAAGTCTATTGCCTGCTTTCCTTCTTTAACTAACTTAAAATTTTTCCATAGGAGCATACTCTTGTTCATTCATTGAGATTGCAATTTTTACAATGTCTAGTTTAGTTGCCACTGATACTATGGTCTTTCAATAGCATGCATATAACCCTGATGAGGACTACACGGAGGTAGAGGCAAAACTACGGGCTCATTTGGAGTCTTTTCTAGAAACTGCAAGGTCCTTCAATACGATTTACACCAAGGTTGTGCCTCTTCCTCACATTCATTTGGCTATTTTTTATTTATGTTTACCCTGTCATTAATCTGGATCAAGGTGTCAAACTTGCTCTATAACTTTAAATGATATTCCTCTCCATTCCTTACATGGTGGCTTAAGAAGCTGATACTTCTGGTTTTCTGTTTGGATACTGGTTCTGTTCACAAGGGGCATTTTAAACTAGCAATTCATTTATTCCTTTAGGGGTGTTCTGCAGTTCCATCTTCATCAAGATTGCTTAATTTCAATGTTATACATCTCTGATCCAAGAGTGACTGACCTCAAAATGTCCTATGACTCTGATGAGTTAGAAAGCAATTCTTGCTGTGTTTGTGAGACATGATGTTTTATAGATTAATGTTTGATCACTTCTGAGATACAAATGGTTGTCAATTTGTAGGAAATTCGTCCCTGGACGCACATGATGGAGGTTCCACAGCTGCATGGATTTGGGCCGGCCGCCAATAGATTATTGGAAGCGTATAAGATGCTTTTGAAGGTACCACAATAAGTTTATTATTGCTTCACCACAAACTATTCTGATCCACAGTGACCACAAAAAGCTAATTTTCTTCCTTACTAATGTGCTTAAAGATGGGCTAGTGCTGCAAATCTAAATGTTAAACAGCTAGATAGGTAGCAGATATGCAAGATCCAAAGGAAGATTTTCCTATCTTGCTGTGGTAAATGAAAGACTTCTGTGAAGTTGGTCTATTCTGCATGTTTCTTTTGCTTGTGCTGCATAATCTAATTTAGAAAAATGTTAGTAACCATTATTTTGAAGTGTTTCCTGAACATATCAGAAAAGATGATCAAGTGATTGAAGAGAAAAGTAAAGTGGTACGGGATATAGGGTCTTGCGATGAAGAATTAAAGAGAGAAGCAAACCATTTCTAAGCCCAATCTAAGTGCGAAAAGTTAAAAGATGTGCTGCTGAATAAAGAAAAAATCATTGAGCAAATAACATCAAAAACTTGATAAAAGAAAATCCTGTTTCTAGAAGAGTAATGCTGTTTCCTTCTGGTTAAACACTGTGTTTTCTTTCAACATTTAACTTACATTTGCTGATACAATGTACTGAAGCTTCTTTACACCACACCCCCCACCCCAAAAAAAAAAAAAAAAAACTTCACAGTTCTTAGGAAATCTGAAGAATCTTCGAGACTCATATGCAGCAGTGGCTCTTGGATCATCAGAAACAGTTGCTGGTGAGCCGTCTTCTGTGACAAGAATAATATCAGAATGTGAAGGTGCATTAACACTATTAAACCGGGATCTTACAATTCTTTCGGCATCAATTGCACGGGAGCAAGGAGAGGATGTCAACTTGTGATTATTTGGTTAATGCAATGTAGGAAGATCACCTAACACCACCCTCTGTTTTACCCTTAAAAGGTTGAAGAAATGGCAAAAAGTAGTTTTTCCCTTTTCTATAAACGTTGCTTGTATTGGACTGAGGCATACTTTGCAGATCAGTAATCGTTTACCATTTTGGCTCATGGTGTGTTGATCTATGTACCCGCGGAACCAGTGCATTGGCTTCTATGGAGATTATTGGTAACTGATTGATCGATGTACTAAAACTTTGCAGAACCTTGTGCTTTACTAGTAGCGAGCATATCCATTGTGACGATTTGAAGACAAGACTTAAGCATTGGATGATCATGAGAGGGGGGGGTGGGGGTGTTGGGAAACTAATTACACGTGGGCGTTGGGAAGAAATCTTATCACTTCCAGAAAATCTCTTAAATCAAGAAAACAACACTAAGTAGACAATCTGTATAAAATTCTCAGTATGACCTTAGATCATACTAAATCTTGTAACAAGGTTGTTCTACTTTATTGACAAAATTTTGCAATACTAAATCGTGAAACAAGGTTGCAAATCAGATGTGATATCTGAGATCATTAACTATGATCTAAGGTCATGATCTTGTTAGCACTTATTAAACAAAACAGAAAAACTTGCCTGTAAGCAGACTGAAGATGAGCTTCATCACCGGGTTTACACCATAGCATCAGCGATCAAGAACCCCAGCCCCACCTGTTACAAGTCCTCTGCATTATTCACGGGACAAAAGAGATCTCCACCTTCAATCTCGAAGTTGGATCCCGGCGGAAAATCGTTTGGGCTTCCAGTTATACAATGCATGTCAGTGACTTCATCAATGGCAGAGGAAGGGGATGGTGGCCCAATTGAATTGCCGGTTATATCAGGGATTTTTAGGCGACCACTTAGTGGTGCAAATACAGGAGCGCCACTGCCTACCTCGTCGGGAATTTGCCTCTCCGGCGATGGAAATGCTGGTGCAAGTGATTCGACAGTACTCATTGGTGCAATTCCGGGAACCTCAAGTCCTGCCTCAGCGGGAATGAGTATCTCCGGTGACGGGAATGATGGTGCAACTGGTTTGACATTGCTTGTTGGTGCAATTCCGAGAACCTCACGTCCTACCTCAGCGGGAATGAGCATCTCCAGTGATGGTGATGCTGATGCTGATGGTGGGCCGATTGATTCCGTGCTAGTTATATCATGCAGTTGCCCTTGATCACTTACTGGTGCAATAACTGGAACGGCAATCCCTACCTTGCAGGAAATGTCGCTCTCCTGAGACGGCGACGGTGCTCCATTCAACTCACCCTTACGCGCCGGAGCAGCGCTGGAAACGCTGTCCTGAATCTCCTCCTTGCTTGGAAACTGACTCTCTGGCAATGAAGAATGATAATCATCGACATCATCATCCAAGGTTATTGAAATGGGATAGACAACAATCCACTGATTGTGGTAAAGCTTTCCGCCCTCAACACGAACTTCATTAACCCAAATACCTCCATCACCGGAGCGAATACAGACAGTCTTCTTGGGAGCCAGAGTCTCAAACTCTTTCCCGTCCGGAAACGTCAGGATGTCTCTAAAATAGAGTCGTTCGGGTACAACGTGCTGACGGAAATCATAACGAAAACCGTTGGGCACTGAAAACAGAGCGACGTCAGAAGGCGCAAAAATGGTGACGGCCTTTAGATTTAACAGATCGGACCTTCTAAGAGCCATCGCCGTGGCGACCACGTGAAATCCCCTAGTCCTTAAAACCCTGATTGCGTGATTGAGAAAAGATCTATCCGCCGGGGATTGAATTTTGGTTGTAGGATTATTGTTGGAACTGAAGGAGCATTTCTGTGCTGCAGTAGGGTCCAAGAGACCGTCAACCCCATGGATGGTAAGAGTATCGGCGGAGTAGAGATCGGGCTGTCTAATAGTGACGGCATGGATAGGTTTCTGGGAAGAAGATAATGCTATATTGCCGTTGGCATTCTTGAAGAGGAAAAGGCAGTAGTTGTTCAAGTTCGTCTGGAGTTCATCGCCATCGTGCCTTGAGCTCAGGCTAAGCCACCTGAGGGAGGAGGTTTGGAGGGTGTGGAAGCGAAGGAGGGCGGTGGAAGGACGACTTGGAGCGCGGCGACATGGTTTTGAAGAGAACTTGGCGGCGGCGAACGAGAAGGCAAAATCCGGAGGCGCAAGAACTGTACCGGAGAAGTTGGCATTATTGGCGGAAGATGCAGAAAGCATAGCGTCTGCAATAACTGAATATCCACGCGCACGGAGGATTTGGGCTGCAGAGACGACGGAAGAGGATGGTCCTGGAGGATCGGTGGTAGTGGTGGAAGAAGGCCAAGAGAGGAGGAGACAGACGATGAAAGGTAGAGAAACAGTGAGGACTTTGAAGACGGTGGAGCGATGAATATCCATTGAGTTGTTTTACTGAAACTCTGTGCCCTTTTGCTCTTGCAGAAGCTTTATGGGAGCTCTTCGAAAATGGAGAAGCACAGATGATAGTGGGATTCGTTGGGGAGAATCTCAGCTGAGGTAACCGTTTCTCGGGGAGCGTTGATTTTCTTGAGGAGGGAGGAAGAGGCGGTTGGCGATGGTAGTTACAGCAGACCGTAGTCTTTTGGCGGGAACCTACGCTGCCCTCTCTCTCTCTCTCTCTCTTAGATATTTAACCCCATAATTTGTGCTTAATGCACGGATATTAAAGTTGCATGGTGACACTAGCTTTTGCTGAGTGACTTGTTTGGGAGCGTGAGATTTTGGACGTCCTGTCCCTTGCAAGGAGTTAAAGAGACCCAAATTTGATTTTTTTTTAAAAAAAAAGGTAAAAAATGAGGATTATGATTTATCACTTTGTTGGAAGTACTTCGAACAAAATTAACTTCCTTCTTATAACAAATATCAAGTTAAAATGAGTGTTTACATATGTTATTCTTACATGTAATAGAACTTTAAATTTTAATTGTAAAATTTATATTTTTTTAAATATTAGAAAAATTTTTACTAAGTATAAAACTCAGTAAAAAAGAAAAAAAAAGGAATGCTCTCTGACCAATTTGATTTCGTGACTGTTCGACATATTAGATGCCACTTTTGTAGAGGCCTATTATACCCTGGGTCAATTTGTAATAGAACCCATTTTTTTTTTTCAGAGAAAATAGAACCCCATATAGATGATTTTGATCTTTAGTGGAAATTATTTATTTTCTTTTAACAAAAACATTCCTAATTAGCTTCCTACATATTACGAAACCTATTCTGGAAAGCGCAACACTTTCCTATGGCAACTGCACTTGGGCTTTTATTTGTAACAGCCCATAAGAATCAAACAAAAAGCCTACTAGCTCAGCCCAAATATCAGGCCCAAATTCTCAGCAGGACCATTTCATGATAAACCCTAAACCCTACCCAATTAGAGACCCCTTTCCAGCACCATCATCGTCTTCTACCCTTTTCCAGCCTCCTACTTACATAAACCCTAAAATTTTTTCAGCTTCCGCTCAAAAACCAACTCTAATTTTCTCTCTCGTATACACACAGTAGCAGCCTTCTTCTTCACCGAAATTCACCATGACTGACGTTGAACTGTCTCGCTCGGAGAAGAAGAAAAAGAAAAGCAAGAACGCAACTGAAAACGAAAACCCACAATCCCTTACCAATGCGGATGATGCTTCGGATTTCTTGATCAAACCTCAAAGCTACACTCCTTCGATTGATACTTCTCAATGGCCAATCTTGTTGAAGAACTACGACCGACTCAATGTGCGAACTGGGCACTACACTCCTCTGCCCTCCGGTTACTCTCCGCTGAAAAGGCCGCTAATCGAATACATCCGTTATGGCGTGCTCAATCTGGACAAGCCCGCGAATCCGTCGTCTCACGAGGTCGTTGCCTGGATTAAACGCATTCTTCGAGTTGAGAAAACGGGTCACTCCGGCACCTTGGACCCCAAAGTTACTGGTAATTTAATTGTTTGTATTGACCGAGCCACTCGGCTGGTTAAATCCCAGCAGGGTGCCGGAAAAGAGTACGTATGTGTTGCACGACTGCACTCTGCAGTGCCTGACGTTGCCAAGGTGGCTAGGGCCCTGGAGACTTTAACCGGGGCTGTATTTCAGCGGCCCCCTTTGATTTCTGCTGTTAAAAGACAGCTTAGGATTAGGACCATATATGAGAGTAAGCTTTTGGAGTATGATCCTACTAGGCATATGGTGGTTTTCTGGATTTCCTGTGAGGCAGGCACTTATGTTAGGACTCTGTGTGTGCATTTGGGGTTGTTGTTGGGTGTGGGAGGCCATATGCAGGAGTTGAGAAGAGTGAGGTCTGGGATTTTAGGGGAAAAGGATAACATGGTCACAATGCACGATGTGATGGACGCACAATGGGTGTATGATAATTACAGAGATGAGAGTTATTTGAGAAGAGTGATTATGCCGTTGGAGGTTTTGTTGACTAGTTATAAAAGGCTCGTGGTGAAGGATTCAGCTGTTAATGCCATTTGTTATGGGGCGAAGTTGATGATTCCAGGTTTGTTGAGGTTTGAGAATGATATTGAGGTTGGGGAAGAAGTAGTTCTGATGACTACTAAAGGGGAGGCAATTGCCTTGGGCATTGCGGAGATGACAACTGCAGTCATGGCAACCTGTGATCATGGAGTAGTTGCAAAGATTAAGAGGGTTGTGATGGATAGGGATACGTATCCGAGGAAATGGGGGTTGGGGCCAAGGGCATCCATGAAGAAGAAGTTGATTGCTGAAGGGAAGCTGGATAAGCATGGAAAACCAAATGAGAGTACTCCAACTGAATGGTTGAGGAATGTGGTTTTGCCAACTGGAGGGGATTCTATGGTTGCTGGCCTTGCTGCAGCTGCTGCTGTGAATGTGGAGACTGCTGTTGTTGAGGTTGAGAAGAAAAAGAAGAAGAAACATAAGGATAAGGAAGATGAGGATGTAGAGGATGGGCATAAGCGTAAACGTGATGATCTTGATGGTAGCCCTGCAGCTGATGCTGCCAAGAAAGCAAAAGTTTTTGAAGTTGAGGAGACTATGGAATTGAAAGAGAAAATTGAACTGAAGAAGGCTGGTGAAGCCGAAGTGGAAGTGGAAGTTGAGAAAAAGGAGAAGAAGAAGAAAAAGAAGAAGGAAGGTAATGAGGCCGTCGCTTCTGATGGGGAGAAGTCATCAAAGAAAGACAAGAAGAAGAAGGATAAGGAGAAGGATGATTCTGGCTCGTCAGATGAGGATAAGTCTGAGAAGAAGAAAAAGAAGAAAAAGAAGCACAAAGACGTTGAGAATGGTGATTCCTCTGTTTCACAGGCTGCTGAAAATGATGATGAAACCGTTAAGAGTGAGAAGAAGAAGGATAAAAAGAAAAAAAAGAGTAAAGATGAGGAGGCTTAGTTTGAAAATCATAAAAGAGTAAAGATGAGGAGGCTTAGTTTGAAAATCATAATCTTTCACATGTATGATTAGATATATGGCATCTGCAATGTGTATGTTTAGGGATTTTGTTTTCTGTTATGACATTTCTGGATTTTCAACCTACCACCCAGACTCAAGAGTTATGTTTCATTTTTGCTTTTTATGAATTCAGTTTTTCTTCAGCTTAGTACTTTGGGCCTTGAATGTCATCTACTGATAGAATTTTATGAAGTATTTAGAATATGTCTTCCATGATTTGGTGAATCTCTACAGCTCTGGATTAAGATATCCTGAAGTACCTTTTCTGGAAGCAATTTGTTTGCCTCCAGTCATATTTGCTTTCCTATTTAGCTCCTGACCCGCATGTTATTCTACTTGTGTATTCTATAAAACTGCCTCAGATGAGGTCTAAGGTTTGGTTTTCTTGAAAATAAGTGGTTGCCTAAAAACTTCCTAAGTGGGGTAGTTATGGCGTATGTAGAATTTTCTCAATACATCTAAATGATCTCAATTTGTTTAGTTCAGTTTGAGTTGCATTTATATTTCTCTGTTGGTTTCACACCATTGCTGTTGCAGTGGGGAACTCTTCCTTCTGATTAGAGTAGCAGAGAAATGGGTTTGGTTTGCACTTGGAACATCAATTCATGGAGACTGCTGATCCTCTGTTCTATACACATAACCATAAACAGATATATATTGGTACACTTATGTGGTTTTTGTCAATTTATGATTGTTTGAGAAGCTACTTTTCTAGAACAGTGGTGTATCTCGTGTCAAGATGCATGCGGTGGAAGTGAACTTTGTCCAATTGGGGAAGTTTGCTATGTTAGAGATACGATCTTCCTTCTTAGTTGACCAAAAATGTTGACATTGAATTATGGGCATTATTATTGTTGTATTCATAAAGTTTAAATTTGAGATTTTATATATTATATTTCAAAATTGAACTCAATCTAAATACACACAATTCTTGAACCTCATTACAGAGGACTGGGGAATCAGAATCAAGAAGAAGCATATATTTCTTTCATTGCAAAAAATAAAAAATAAGAAGGTTGTTATATATATATAATATTTAAAATTACTGTATACAATATAATTTTATTTTATTTCCAGCTTATAATATGTCTATTCATATTTTTTCTCTACAGTGTCAATAGAAAATTTTAAAATTTTGCTTCAAATTTATACAAAATAAATTACATATTTCAAACTAAACATGTTATATAATTATTTCCTACAAAATTTTATCAAAATCAATTGAAAAACACTAAAAAAAAATTAAAATCGACATAACCTTCGTGGAAAATCCCAGATGTGACTTTTGTAGAGATATGCAACTTTTCGATGTATTCTTATAATTTTCGTAAAATTTTATAAGAGTTATCTAGAATATTTAAAAATTTAAAGTAATTCAAGTATGATTTTAGTTAAAGCATGTGTAATAGAGAGAGTGTGTGTCAATATTTAAAAATAAAATATAAATACATTGTAAATAGTAAATTAAAAAATTATATATAATAATTAATGGTGAAAAAATAATCATTCATTTTGAAGGGTAATATAATAACTTCCTTCTTTCAAAGTTAAATATTTATGAATTTAGATATTTATATAGAAAAGGTGGAGAATATATGTTTGAAACAAGAAATAAGGAGAGGAAATGGTCTTTTTTTTTAAACTTTTTTTTTTTGGATATATTGAGGGAGAAAGATGTAAATCAAATTTAAGACACGATCATAATACTTCTAACCAACAATTGAGTTACCACTTTATTATAAAGAGAAAATAGCTTTGAGTAGATAAAATTGGGAGAGAGAAAATAATTTTGGGCAAATAAAATTGGACTGGGCCCCTCATTGGAAATGAGAGAGATGAGTCAATGTCATTCTACCTCTTCATACTGCCTTTGGTCGCATATGATTGACTGACTGTGTGGTAATTCATTAGAATTCAAATGGACTCTCCACTGTAAGGAGATTCAAATCCTACCCAAAAAAAAAAAAAAAAAAAATCCCCATTTGGGGCCTTATTTTGAAAAAGCAAAGTTTAGGGAAATATAGTTTTGCCCCCTTATTTTTGTATTTATCCCACTTTAACCCATAAAACTTTCCATATAGAAAATAATACTTGAGTTGCAAAATTTTGGAAGTGAGGGGGGTACAATTGAAGTAAAAAATAAGAATCAAAATCGTGTGAGTTCATTCACTTTGAAAATATCTTATTTAGAATATTCATATCATAAAAGTATCATTAATTAATTAAAATTGTGATTGTTTTACCAAAATACATTTTCAACGCCTGAGTGGTGAAAGGGAAAATTCAAGATACATTAAAATCCAATATGTGGAAATGGAAAGAAAGATATTTATATATTTTCATCTATGATTTTGAGAGAAATTTATTACTGTATTATTATTATTTTGATGCATTGTATTTGGGGATATATATATATATATATATATATATATATATATATATATATATATATATATATATATATATATATATATATATATATATATATATATATATATATATATATATATATATATGAGGCCATCATCATGACGAGTCTTTGACATTTAATTTTTTTGTATTTTTTTGCTAAGTGGCCTTTGACATTTAAGCCCCTTGTTGACACATAGCACGTCATTATCCTTTGGGAATTAAGGAAGGTGAATAAAAGCAAATATATTCGGGAAATCTTTTTGGGTATACAGGTGGGATGAAATTTATCACTTTCTTAATTCTTTAGCTTACCAGAACAATGAAAAGCCATATTGTTACTGGAAGATTTGTAGGCATTATAATTAAGTATTCTTCTTCCTTTCGTCACTCTCTTCATCTATATGAATGAATCTTTTGATGGGGTTTCATTCTTCTTCCTTTACTTATTTGGCAATGGTTGCATTGGTTCTATTCTGTTCTTCTTTGCTTTTTGCAGAAGCAAGTCATGGCGGATTCACAGTTGATCTCATTCATCGCGATTCGCCAAAATCTCCCTTGTACAACCCTTCTCACAGTCCTTTTGAGCGCGTGAAGAGAGCATATCAACGTTCATCAAGACGTAGAGATTTCTTTGCATCAACAGGTATGTCCCCGAATGATGGTGAGTATCTTATGGAAATATCCCTTGGCACACCACCGTTTAAAACCTTTGCCATTGCAGACAGTGGTAGTGATCTTGCTTGGACACAGTGTAAACCTTGTACTCATTGTTTCAAGGAAAAATTTCCCATATTTAACCCCCGAAATTCTTCGTCTTTCAAGAGAGTTTCTTGTACGTCAAAAACGTGTCGTGCTTTCAGAGGTGTCTGCAATAAAACCAATTATAAAAGAAGGAAACCCATCTGCGAATATGACCAATTCTATGGGGATAAGTCTAATACCCACGGTGAGCTTGCTACCGAAACCATCACATTTGGTTCCGAGGGTAAAAGGGTTTCTTTCTCCAACTTTATTTTTGGTTGTGGACATGACAATGCTGGTTTGTTCCCCGAAAGAAGTTCTGGGATAGTTGGTCTAGGATTCGGAATGCAATCCATTATTTCCCAATTGAATTCTTCCATCAATGGTAAATTTTCCTATTGCCTGGGGCTGTTTACAGAAGAGTCCAAGTCAGGTAAACTCAGTTTCGGCAAGAAATCTGTGGTTTCAGGCCATGGGGTTGTTTCAACACCATTGATCTTGGACTTCTATTACTACTTGATTCTTGAAGGGATGAGCGTGGGAAGCAAAAGATTGAACTACAACTACAGTTCTCCACCTCATCAGCCCTTAAAAGGCAATATTATCATAGACTCAGGAACAACAGCTACTTATCTTCCAGACAAGCTCCACGAGGAGTTGGAATCTGCCGTGAGAAGTGAAATCAAGTCACACAAGACTATTGAAGATCCACTGGGATTCTTCACATTGTGCTACGAATCTTTACATGATGCAGATGTTCCTATTATCACATTGCATTTCAAGGGTGCAGATTTGAAATTGAAACCATCAAGTACTTTTGTGAACACTTCTGATTCTGTTAAGTGTCTAGGTTTTGCCACCTCAGGTTCGTTTCAAATCCCCATATTTGGGAATATAGCACAAAATAATTTCTGGGTTGGATATGATCTTGAAAAGAAAGTTGTTTCATTTAAGCCTACTGATTGTACTAAACATTGAATGTTAGCATCAAATACATTGTAGACTGAATTTTTTTCTTCATTTTAGTTTTGGTATTTGTCTTTATCGATCCCTTCTTGAATCTTTGTTGTTTGTATAATCCGAGTCACAAAGTACAAAATTGTTTGGCTTAATGACTGATGGAAAAGCTTCACCAAAATGCGGAAACAAAGGATTCAAATGGCTGTTAAATAGGCTTTATCAAAAGGCTGGAGAAGATTTTTTTTTTTCTGTGCAACTAAAAATGTCGATATCTGCTTGAATTCTACAGGGTATTCATTAAAAAAAAAAAAACTCTACGGGAAATGGTATATATTAAATCAACTCGAGTTAACTTGATTAGATTAAAATTTACTGTAAGAACTTTTAAAAGAAAAATATGTCATTCATCGATCATCATATACACTGGGTGAAAAGGAAAACGTAAATGTGTGATATCTAAAGTTTGCTAGCCGAAACTTCAATAATGGGGTTCATGTCTCAAACTAATTTGTATCTTTTATGAAATTAATAAAATATATGAATGTTTATATTAGTTAATTTCTTAAAAAAACTAAAATTTTAAAATATTACTCTCTTGGTTTTGATTTTTTTTTCCTAATAAAGTTTGAATTTTTATAAACTTTCATAATTCATATTATAAGGTCATATAATAACATTAATAAGAGATTTCAGTTTTGATTCTGAAATTCTATATTCTCTCCTATCCTCTCTATTTTTTCTCTTTTATTCTTTATTTTTTTATATTGTTATTTTTTAAAACATGTTGCGTGTTGCTTTGCTTTAATTATGCATTGACGATGTTAAAATTCAAAACAGTATCAAATTTTTATGCTTTTTTGGTCTTTGAGGAATAGAAAACTGAAATTTATTGTGCTAAACACCATTAGTTTAAAATTTTAGAATATTTAATCCAGCATATACCTATAGTAAAAGTTCTTGTACGAACTGAATTCTTTTGGACTGCAAGCTTCATCAGTAATACCATACAAACTATAAGTCGTATTTATAGAAATGTACAAACACCATAAAATTTGTGGTCAATAAAGATTTCGGTCCTTGACAGAATGATTCTATCTATAAGTGGTAATTGATTCATTTTTTTTTTCTTCCAAGAAATTTGACTAATTTGTTATTTACCAAAAGAGTAGAAGTAATTGTAGTAATTACTAAAGATTTACAGATGCTTAACTGGTAATAAGAAGTGGTAAAAATATTCAGAATATATATTTTGTCCAGCCTTTATAAGTTAATTCATGAACTCTGCAATTATAACCTACCAAAGGAATAAAGAAAATGTAATTTCTGGAAATTGACAATTTACGCCCATATATAATCTCGTCACTTCCATTTCTCTTCACACGTTGGTTGATCCTTTGAACATTTTTCTGTAAGTCTGTTTCCTTCACTGCTTTGGCAGTTGTATTTTGCTCAATATTGCTTTCTGTAGAAGCAAATATTGATGGTCTCTCTGTTGATCTCATTCATCTCGATTCACGAAAATCTCCATTTTTCGATCCTTCTCAAGCTCCATTTCAGCGTGCAAAAGATGCTTTTCTACGGTCATTAAAACGTCAAGAGTTTTTTGCATCGACAGGTTTGATCCCATATGGGGGTGAATATCTAATGGAAGTATCCTTTGGCACCGAGCATTCAAAAGCCTGGCCATAGCTAATACTGGCAGCGATGTAACCTGGATACTATGCTGTTGCGGAATTGGCGTGGTAATGGATAAATATTTAGTTCGGGTAGTTGATGATAAAATGAGAAGTAAAATAATAAATGAAAGAGACACAAGATTTACGTGGAAACCCTCCAATGTAGAGGGAAAAAATCACGGGGCAAGAGAGGAGTAAATGCACTATGAAAAATATGGAGAAGATACAAATGGTTTTACACCCACACAAAGAATACACTCAAGATAACACCTCACTACACTCAATAAATATGACAAGAGTGTGTATATATATGAAGAGGTAGTATATGAAAAGAGAGGATAGTTTAGAGAGATGCTCTTGGAGGATTTCTCTCTTGGATGAATTCCTCTCTTTTGGATGTCTTTTGGATGTCTACTTTGCTCCAAGCAAGATTGCCTTATATAGAGATATATCACCATGTGAACAAACTTCAAGTCTTCCTACCATTGTTGAAAATGTGTTAAGTTAGCTCACCAAACATAGCCAACCAATATTGTACCATCTTAGTCCAAGTTAGGTCACCAAACATAACTAACCAATATTGAATTTTCTTAGCCACTCAAAGACTAAGATAAATCATGAAAAACATGTGGCCAACCAATATAGACTTTGAAGTGTGAATCTTAGAATTGTAGGGCAATTTTAACAATCTCCACCTTGACTTAAATTCTAAGATGATCTCCTTATAAAATGATATGCATATTCCTCTTTTGCCATGCCCTAAAAGGCCTTTAGAATTGGTGAACACCAATCAAGTCCAAGCAATGCCTAAACTTGATATTTGGAACTGGTTTCGTGAGCATATCCGCAGGATTATGAGCTGTCGCAACTTTCTTCACAATGATCTTTCCATTTGCTACAACATCCCGAATAAAATACTGTCTCACATCAATGTGCTTGGTCCTTTCATGATACATCTGATTTTTGGTTAAATGAATAGCACTTTGACTATCACAAAATACAGTAACAACATCCTGTGTTAAACCAAGATCAGTAACCAAGCCTCTTAACCAAATTGCTTCTTTGATACCTTCAGTGATTGCAATATATTCTGCCTCCGTCGTTGATAGTGCCACAATAGACTGTAGGCTAGCTTTCCAGCTAATGACAGAATTGCATAAAGTAAAAACATAACCTGACAAAGACCTTCTCTTATCAATATCACCTGCATAATCAGAGTCAACATATCCAACAACAATATTTGGTGTCACCTTATTCCTATCAAAAACCAATCCAGTTTCTGCAGAACCTTTCAAGTACCGAAATATCCATTTAACTGCTTGCCAATGTTCTTAACCTGGATTACTCATGTACCTGCTCACAACACTAACTGCCTGTGCAAGATCAGGTCTAGTGCATACCATAGCATACATAAGACTACCAACTGCACTAGAATAAGGTACATATGACATTTGCTCTTTCTCTTCATTAGATTGAGGGCAAGAATCAGATGATAATTTAAAATGAGCTGCAAGAGGAGTACTCACAGGTTTTGAGTTATTCATGTTGAATCTCTCAAGAACTTTCTCAATGTAATTTCTTTGAGATAAATATAATTTTCCAGCTGATCTGTCTCTATGAATCTCCATACCAAGAATTTTCTTTGCAGCACCAAGATCTTTCATCTCAAATTCACTGCTCAATTGATCTTTCAATTCTTTGATTAGTGACTTATCACGAGCAGCAATTAGCATGTCATCAACATATAACAATAAGTAGACAAAAGATCCATCTGAAAACTTCTTGTGATAAACACAATTATCATACTGACTATGACAATACCCATTTTCAACCATAAAGGAATCAAACCTTTTGTACCATTGTCTTGGAGACTGTTTTAGTCCATAAAGAGACTTCTTCAAGTGACAAACGTAGTCTTCTTTTCCAGGAATAACAAATCCTTCTGGTTGTTGCATATAAATCTGCTCCTCGAGCTCTCCATGTAAGAAAGCGGTCTTGACATCAAGTTGTTCTAACTCAAGATCCTGCAAGGCAACAAGGGCAAGAAGTACACGTATAGAAGTGTGACGAACAACAGGAGAAAACACTTCATTAAAGTCTACACCATGTTTTTGAGTGTAGCCTTTAGCAACTAAACGTGCTTTATATCTTGCATCTTCAACTCCGGGGTTGCCTTCTTTCTTCTTATAGACCCATTTACAGCCTACAACTCTTTGGCCTTTTGGCAATTTCACCAACTGCCAAGTATTATTCTTGTGTAGAGATTCAATTTCTTCTTGCATCGCAACCTGCCACTCAGAAGAATTAGGACACAAGATTGCTTCAGAGTATGTGTGAGGTTCTCCACCTTCAACTGTATCCTCTGCAACTGCAAGAGCATAAGCAATTAAATTTTCTCCATTATATCTTTCAGGCCGTTTGATTTCTCTTCTGGGTCTATTTTTGGCAATAGAATAATTTTCAGGATGATCTGGTTCAATGGAATCGTGAACCTCCGATGTGATTGGAGATGAGGAAATATTCTCTTCACTAGGAGTTGGTATTTCAAACTCAAGCTCCACCTTCTCGTTAGTATTCTTTGAATCACCTGTGTCAAAAGATCTGACAATTTCTTTTCCAGGGAGAATTAGCACATTTTCATTGAAAGTAACATCCCTACTGATAATTACTTTCTTAAGTTCTGGACACCACAAGCGATACCCTTTCACACCAGATGCATAACCCATAAATATGCATTTTCGAGCTCTAGGCTCTAATTTTCCCTGGTTTACATGTGCATATGCAGGACATCCAAAAATTTTCAAATTTGAATAATCAACAGGATTACCTGACCAAACTTCCTCTGGAATCTTGAAGTCAAGTGATGTGTGTGGGGAACGATTCACCAAATAACATGCGGTAGATGCAGCTTCGGCCCAAAATTCTTTAGGCAATGCAGCATTAGAGAGCATACATCGAACTCTCTCCATCAATGTCCTGTTCATCCGTTCTGCAACGCCATTTTGTTGAGGCGTACCGACAACCGTATGGTGTCTCATAATTCCTTCATTTTCGCAGAACGTGTTGAAATCACCTCCACAAAATTCTAGACCATTATCGGTCTGAGTCGCTTGACCTTCTTCCCTGTCTGGGTTTTCTATCAAAATCTTCCATTTCTTAAAAGTGGAAAAAACTTCATCTTTGTGCTTTAAAAAATAAGCCCAGACTTTACGAGAAAAATCATCAATAATGGTCAGCATGTAACGATGTCCTCCTTTTGAAGGAACACGTGAGGGTCCCCAAAGATCTGAATGAATATAGTCAAGAGTACCTTTGGTTCTATGAATTCCAGTACCAAAACTTAATCTTTTCTGCTTACCGAGAATGCAATGTTCACAGAACTCCAACTTACCGGTATTCTGACCACACAAAGACCTCTCTTGCTCAGGGATGGTCATTCCTTTTTCACTCATATGGCCAAGACGCATATGCCATAAGTTTGTGACTTACGAATCGACATAGATGATGATACAAGCTGCGGAACCTGTAGTGATGAGATCCTTGCAACACATATAAAGTCTCAAATCAGTTAGCTTTCATTAAAATAAGAGCACGCTTTAGAGACCTTTTAGAACTCCACCTTCAGCTGTATATTTACACCCAAAGGGACTCCGAGGGTGCCAAGAGAGATAAGGTTCCGTTTCAAATCAGGAACATGTCTAACACCAGTTAAAGTTCTAATCATGCCATCATGCATTTTAATTCTAATTGTTCCTTTTCCAACAGCTTTACACTGAGCATTATTCCCCATTAAGACAACACCACAATCAAGCTGATTCATAAGTGGTAAACCAATCTTTATGAGGACACATGTGATAGGAACAACCGAGAATCTAGAATCCATTCCGTTTTAGATCTAGTTCCAAAATCGATGTGAGATAAAACTTCACCTTCGGGACTCTTTTTGAGCAATACTTGCTTCAATTTGAATTTTCTAAATTCTTTTGATTATTGGTTTACGCCTCTTTCGCTGCTTATTCTTCAACTTAAAGCATTACGAAATCATATGTTCCTTTTTTCTTGCAATAGCGACAAAATTTCTTATTATCTCGGCCTCTAGACTTTGATGCTGGATTTACTTTTCTTGCTAGTACCATGATCCATAGTTCTCCCTCTAACAATTAACCCTTGACTTCATCCTTTGAATTATTCTCATAGTCATATTTTTTCTTTAGACAAGAGATTTTGTTTGACTTCATCAAATGTTAGGGTCTCATTACTACCGTATAACATAATATCCTTAAAGATTTACTGGTATGGCCAGGGGGAGTGAGCATACTAACAAAAGCAGCTTTTATCTTCATCACTTTGATTTCAACATCCAAATTTTCCAAATCAACTATGATGGAATTAAACTCATTAAGGTGAGTTTGAATGTGTGTACCTTCGACCATCTTAATGGTAAAGAGGCGCTCTTTGAGACGAATCTTGTTTGCAAGATTTTTCGTCATATACAATGACTCAACTTGAGCCACATACCTGCGTATTGTATTCTCCTTGATAACCTCTCTGCAGAACTTCTTTGGATAAACAAAGTTGGATTCGCGACAATGCTTTTTCATCCAACTCTTCCCAATCTTCATCCAGACATGGTGTTCGGCTTTTTCGACTTTCATAAGGGCCTTTTTCAACCGATCTTTGGGTGAGAATGGCCATCATCCGAACTCGCTAAAATGCCAAAACTAATTTTTTCCATCAAACTTCTCAACATCAAATTTCATGATAGAAGCCATGTTGTGAAACCCAAATAAATATTACAACGCTCACGATACCGGTTTGTTGCGGAATTGGCGTGGTAATGTATAAATATTTAGTTCGGGTAGTTGATGATAAAATGAGAAAGTAAAATAATAAATGGAAGAGACACAAGATTTACGTGGAAACCCTCCAATGTAGAGGGAAAAAAACCACGGAGACGAGAGAGGAGTAAATGCACTATGAAAAATATGGAGAAGATACAAATGGTTTTACACCCACACAAAGAATACACTCAAGATAACACCTCACTACACTCAATAAATATGACAAGAGTGTGTATATATATGAAGAGGTAGTATATGAAAAGAGAGGATAGTTTAGAGAGATGCTCTTGGAGGATTTCTCTCTTGGATGAATTCCTCTCTTTTGGATGTCTTTTGGATGTCTACTTTGCTCCAAGCAAGATTGCCTTATATAGAGATATATCACCATGTGAACAAACTTCAAGTCTTCCTACCATTGTTGAAAATGTGTTAAGTTAGCTCACCAAACATAGCCAACCAATATTGTACCATCTTAGTCCAAGTTAGGTCACCAAACATAACTAACCAATATTGAATTTTCTTAGCCACTTAAAGACTAAGATAAATCATGAAAAACATGTGACCAACCAATATAGACTTTGAAGTGTGAATCTTAGAATTGTAAGGCAATTTTAACATATGCCAACCTTATATTACTTGTTTTAAGCACGAGTTTCCCATATTCAACCCAAAGAACTCATCAACCTTCAAGACAATTCGTTGTAAAACAAAAACATGTCAAAATTTCCAAGGTGTCTGCTCATCGAAAACCACAAAAAGGGCTAATTGCCTATACGAGCAAATTTAAGGGGATAATTCTATCAGCAGCGGCGATTTTGCAACAGAAAAGCTGACATTTGGTTCTGCATGTGAAGAGACATCTTTTCCCATGTTTGTTTTTGGTTGTCGACGTGTCAACTTTGGTACATTTCATTACAAAACTTCTGGCATAGTTGGCCTTGGATTTGGCAAGAATCCATCATTTCCCAGTTAAGTTCTTCCATCAATGGTAAATTTGCGTATGGTCTGGGGCCATCCGAGCATGACTCGGGTTCCCAGTTAGCTGGTAAGCTCAGTTTTGGTAAACAGTCTGTGGTTGAAGATCATGGGGTTGTTTCAACCCCATTGATCATGGACATGTATTACTACTTGGTTCTTGAAGGACTGAGCGTTGGAAACAAAAGGCTGAACTTCACCGGTACTTCCTCTTATATCCCAAGCCGTCGAAAGATGCTCTCATTGTGATAGACTCTGGAACAACAATTACTTTGCTTCCATTAAAGCTCTATAATGAGTAAATCAGACAAGACTGTTCCAGACCCAGTTAAAATCTTTGACGTGTGCTATTCTTCTTCTGAGGACGAAGATATTCCGATCATCACAGTTCATTTCAAGGGTGCAGACGTGAAGTTGAAACCAATAAACGCTTTCACAAATACTTCTCCATCTGTTAGGTGTCTGGCTTTTCGGTTTAACTTCTTCACTCCTCCCCTATTTGGCAATATAGCACAGAGGAATTTCTGGGTTGGGTATGATCTGGAAAAGAAGGTTGTTGCATTTAAGCCTAGTGATTTTACTTATTAAACGTTGAACTGTGACTCAACTAAAGATGCTATTTATTTATGGACAGAAATTTCACTAAACTATATTTTAAAAGTAGTTTTTACCAATAGGCATCGCGGGTTGTACTTTTGGTAAAAGAAAAAGGAATATATAAGGAGTTATTTTAAATTTTAAAAATGAATTAGTTTATAAAAAAAGAGATATGATTTAAAATAAAAAATATTTTTTTAAAAAAGGTGAGAACCAATCCAAATAAAGACTTATTTGACCAGCCATAGTGAAATCTTTGAATCCTGTGCATATGATGTTTCCAGTTCCATGTTAAGGCACGGACACGGAACATTTCTGGCTTGTAATGGAACGTAAAAGATGGCTGAGCACATTGATGGCTATCTTGGCTCGACAAATAGCTCTTGTCAAAGCATCAATTGCTCTGAAAAGTAGTTCTGATACTCTTAACTCGATCTGATGGACTCACTCTTGCCAAGCTTTAAAAACTCTAAAAATGGGTGTTCTAGGTTCTTCTCCTAGTAGAACTTGGCTTGAAAGTTCAAACCTCTGTTTCCCCTAGACTTTTATCTCTGCAATACTTTTATTTCGTTCTTGGGGGTCATTGAGTTGAGTTGTATTGGTTTCTGCTAGTGTATGAGAGACTGCGGATCATGCAACCGTGAAAGGAGAAAGGAAAGAATTTGCAGGAGAAATGCCGAACTATTTACAACCTGGTCGTGGAAAGATTGTCAAAGAGGAGGTATGCACCCACTATCCTCTCTCCGTTATGATTTTGCTTTCGCAAACTGCTTCACATGTTGGGTTATGTTCTTCTTGTGTGGGTTTTGGTTTCTTTCTTTCTTTTTCGTACCTTGAAGCCATTGGAAATGTGTGCCATACTCTGGGTGTTGTTCTTTGAAGTTAACAAAACCGTCGCCAAAGAGGGATAAAGTAAAGGCCTGGGCTTTTAATGCGATGATCTTGCTATGAAAGCATTGGTTACGGTACATGTCCGTCTTGAAGCTGTATTCTCAAAATGGTCATTTTCTTGGTTTGTTTAAATAAATGCTAGTTTACCCCCATTGTGGTTCTCTGAAAGATTCTCCTTTTAGTAGATTTTCCCCCAAAACATTTTCTCAAGAAAAAAACATCTTGAAGAAATTACAGATATCAGTTAAGGAATTGCATTACTTTTGTGTTGGACTAGTACTGTAAAGAGGTGGGTTGGCTTGGTTTAATGCCACATTTTGACATGGACTTCGAAAATTTCTACCAGCATGCCTTCTGAAAGATGTAAACTAGCATATCAGATAGTAGATTGAGTGCAATAGTAGAATTGCTATAGCTGGTCTACAATCTACCTTACTTTATTTATACCTTCTGAACATGGACGAGAATTGTGCCACTTTCCCCCTCAATGAAGTGAATTGAGTTAATATTTGCTTTTTTATTGTTGTAATTTTGCATTACCTGCAACCAGGTGTGATAGCTTTTAGTACAATTGATGCATAGTATATGCATGTTTTTATGGATTAAATCTGTAACAAATCCTTTTATAATAACTTGAGAATGCCCCAACAAGGAGCATTTCGTGGAGCCTGTACCATCTTAATTTGTTCTGCATGCAGAGCACGCACAGGTTCAACGCCAGCTTTTAGTGCAATTGATGTATACTACATGAAAGTTTTTATGTATGCTAACTCTCTAAGAAATCATTTTATAAAAGCTTGAGAATGGTTTGCATCAGCTCCTTGAGATGTGCTTGATGAGGAGCCAATCGCGGAGCCTATATCATCTCAATCCAATTTGCATGTAGAGAGCATACAGGTTCAACGCCAGCTTTTAGTCCAATTGAAGTATACTACGTATATGCTTTTATGTATCTTCACTCTCTAAGAAATCCTTTATAATAACTTGAAAATGGTGTATTTGCATCAGCCCTTGGAGATGTGCCCTAATGAAGAGCCAATCGTGGAACCTGTACTATCTGAATCTGCTTTGCATGTAGATAGCACACAGGTTCAGCCTGGGTCAGGTTCTGCAGGAACTGTGATGGACACTATACCATTTGAATCAGTTCTGCATCCGGATGGCACAGAGCTTCAATGTGCGCCTGCTTCTGGAAAGACTGAAATGGAGAATGGAGCACCTCAATCTGTTTTGCATGTGGAGAGAACACAGGTTCAACCTACCTTGGACACTGGAACAACTGAAGTGGAGAATTATGAAGAATTTTGGCCACTCTCTGGGAAGCCGTTTTTTAGTCTCATTTTCGCAAGATCACATGTCACTTCCCCCTATCCTCTGGCAACTACTGTAATATTACCGGTTCAATATTGAATTTGGAAGAAGAAAAAGATAATGCAATAAAGAATTTATCTGAATTAGATTATCCTGGTAACTTTAGTAATGTATTAGCTGATTATTGTTGCTTCTTAATATTAAAAGAAAAGTGGTCTGACCTTATTACACTATATATAAGAATTATCCTCTATATGCAGTTAGTATTAGTCTAGGTACATATATTGGGATTAGATGATGGGGATTCTCGTGTGCCTTCTAAATATCTATGAGAAGAAGAAAAGCTAACAGGCGAATCCCTACTTCTTGTCGGACTATTCCTGCCAGAATGGTACAACAACTTCCTTCTACTACTGTCCCTGTTGATCTCAGATACTGTGGCAAGAGCTGGAACATGCTTTACTTTGAAGATGCCAAGAACAAGAGGCTTGACTATTCAGGTTGGAAAAAGTTTGTAATCGATAACAACCTAAAGGTTGGAAATGGTTGTTTTTTTGAGCTCAGTGAGTGCAGCCGAACAGAAAAAAGTTCAGAGTGCAGATTCTTAAAACTGAAGGATTGCCCTTTCCCGTTGATGACGAAGGTAAAACTCCAAAGAGACCAATCTGCCTTGACTAAAATCATTCTTTTAGTTCCCTTCTAGTATAACTTTGAACTTCCAGGTTTTTGTCTATCATTTCTGAAGCTCTTGAACGTCAGATATATTTTGTCTCCTTGATATGGGTATATCTTGGGTTTGAAACTTTCAGGCTACAGCTTGAAGCTGGATGCATTATTTTGGTAGTTTATCCTACTTGCCTAATTATTTAAAAAAATTGTGAGAATTTCTCTTGGTTTATTTTGCTACCAATGTGGAAATATACATGTTGATTTTGTTTTATTTGTCAAAGGTTCGAAAATGAGCTACATAATATCCCTAACCGTTTCTGCAATCTGGAATCTGAATGCTATTGTGCTGCCAGCTACAAAAATCATTCTGCACAAGAAGATGTTGGTAGTTTTGATTGTTCGATCTCTTTTTGAACTCCCACCTCCCCCCTCTTGAGCTCTTGATGTTTATTCATCCTATTTCTCTCCCGTTCCTCTTTCTTCCCTTCTGCTGTTAATACAGGATGAGGCACCATAGCTGAAGCTTGATTGCCACCCTCCTTGCATATGCACCTTCACGGCTATTCTCCCATTGTGCGTAAACTTGACTCTTCCTATTTGATCTTTTCCTCTCCTCCAGGCACCACAATCTTTCACTTCTAATTGCGCAAGCTATATCAATGTTATTCCTTATAGTAAACCTGATTTTATGAAGAGAATTGCGTCCAATTTTTGTTTCTCCCAAGACAGTGATAGGCAGCTCTGGTTCGAAGGAAAAGCAACGAACTAGAAGCCATACCCACGATAGAAATGAAACTCCACCAGGCAAATGTTTGAATGTAGCATTTTCTGCCTATGCACACCTTTGACCCATCAGCTAAAATCACCTGATTTGAGTTATCTATGTTTGCCTCGTATTGTAAAGCAGCAAGAAGGCCATAAAGCAGAGATCCCACAGGGATGTTGGTTATGAGAACATTGTGATTGATCCCTGCGCTGTTGGGTCCAAATAACTCTGATGTGATTGACACCGCTGCTGAAAATACGAAACCAGAACTTAGTCCAATTAGGGCCGTCGCTGCATTCAGTGTCGTCTTGCTCCCTGATGAAACGAGCAAAAGAAATGCAATCGATGTTGGAACCATTGCAAGTGCAAGCCACCCAGTTCTTGAATAATTCACCTTGCTGCAGTACCATAAGGTTATTGCTGCTAAAACAGCTTCAGAAAATCTCAGAAGTGTGAGTTTCAGAGGACTTACTCTCGTAGGAAGTCGGGGGCAGCTGAAAGCAAACGACCAAAAAATGAGCATGTAGAATAGAGTGAGACAAACTGACTGATCTCCGAGCTATATCCAAGTGATTGTGCTATTTGTCCCAGATTGTTACTATAAATTAGTCCAATTGTTCCACCACAGAAGTATGCCATGTAGTATAGCCAGAAATCCCATCGCGACATCAGCAACCTCACCGAATGTTCTTCTCCAAGCACTGTGATTTGATCTTTCATAAAGAAAGCATCACAACAGCCTTCCTTTCCTTTTGGATTATATGTGTTGCCTGTGAACAGACTGCTTGTGGTTGCAGCCTCACTTCCCATAAGCGTTTTGTGAATTTCAAGGTCATCCGGGATATCTAAACTGAAACTTGAGTCTTCAAGGTGGATGCTTGAAGACATGGTTCTTTGTGTCCATTCCCAAGCATAGAAAGGGCCAGCGGTTACCAAGGGCAAGATCAGCAAAAATACTGCTCCAACCACAATAACACCAGCTATTGACGCACAGCATGAGGCCGAATTATAGATTAGGAGATATATGCCAGTAGAAGCTGCTAGGATACTCAAATAGAGAAAAATTATGGAGTCAAGGTGAAGAGCATTCGAAGAAAGGAGTTGAGGAGCAGGAGGCTGCCGGAGGATTGGAAGAAGAGCAATAGCTGATGTGATGAGCGGAATAAGTCCATTAAGAAGAAGATATAACGCTGAATCACTGGGGTTTATGGCATTGACAATAAGATTGTATAAAGCTGCACTTACACCGTTGAAACTAATGCTTAGGGACAAAGCTAGTGGCCTGGTAGATGGAAAATTCTTTATGCATAAGACATAACAGACCGTATTAAACCAAGTAATGCTGCAACCAGCTACTAAACATAAGAGTAACACCTGCAACATCAAACGTTACAGCAACATTTAACAATCAAACTGGAATTTGAGTTAAGTGAGAAGAAAACATCAAATGGTAACACATTTTAGTGCATGTTGCAGTCAACCAGCATATCTGCACTGGAGAACTTAATGCTTTTCAAGTTCAAGTTCTAGGACTAGATGTCTAGAATATTTTTGGATTGAAGTGGTGGAGGGAAGGGAAGCTAGGTGCCTAATAAGTCCGATGGATATCAGAGTATTTACTTCTTTATCACTTGCAGGGTATCTTCATTGTCATCCACCATGAGTCTTGACCTTTGTCTAACCATATCTTATAATTAAGTCAGTGAATGAATGAGATTGACTTTCTCAGACTCAGCAAACTGAAGTGACTTGTTGTTACTGTTTAGCTTGTTAAAGATGGACTGTATGTCAAATTATTAGCAAAAACTATTTCGAGAATTAGTTTGGAACTCATTTTGATGATCTGGGGCAAGTTAAGTATGAAGGTTCCTGTATTGCGGTTGTTGGAGGTTGTGGGTGGGATTGGAACTAGTTGAATAAATCAAACTGTTAGATGAAGTGATCAACCAACGGCCGGTAAACCATGGCTGTCATTAACAACCAGTCACAAATTTTATAATCGAATGCTTCCCTTTCACTTCCAGATAATTGACTCTGGTCTAACCGCACTAACAGAACAGACCTTATAGAATGATTGAACATCACAGAAAAGATTTTCCCTTTGTATTGGTAGTAGTAATTGAGGAGCGGGGTTTGACTTTGGACAAAAATGTGAGCTCAAACGGGACAAACCGGGGGAAGAAAATTCTCTATTCAAGTTAACTTGATCGATCAGTGCTAGAGGCACAAAATGTATCACTTCCCTCAATGATCTTCGAAAAATCCCCTTTATAGAAGTAAACAAGGGAAAAGTAAAATGAAGAAGAAGAAGAAGAAGAAAATGATCAAGAAATGGGATTTCTTGAATTGCTTCCCAGGGGCCTTAAACAATGAAATATCATTCAAACAAATGCCCTTCTATTTAAAGAAGAAAAGACTTTTTTTCCTTCCTTAAATTGCAACTATTTTTCAGCAGGCAGTACAGGTTCGACCAGAAATTGGAGAACAGAGAAAGACTGAGCCTTTACCAGAAAATAAGGTAAGGAGATGAGTCTCTGGATGACGAGCCACTGGAGGCCATAACTAAACAGTCCCATAAAAGCAGCAACGAGCAAGACAACCCATAACGGGAAATACATAAGAGAGACACCTGAACACCATCCAAAGGCCTTACCCATGTCTGATGCCATGGACAAGTAGTTCAGTTGAACCTGGGAGATACCCAAAACTGACTTCAAATCCGAAGAATACAACGAGAAGTCAAAGTTCGTCCCCGTAAACGCCTGTATCCATTTGCTAGCCACCAATATCATCCATTTTCTTGACTGTGCTTCCATTTCTTGCATGTTTAAACAATCATCCAATGCTAAGATGAAAAGCATACAGGGATGAAGAATTCAGATAGGATGGTCAGCTCTAGTTGGTTGCATTCTCCTCCATCTTATATGCGTGTTGGGTAAAAAATGGAGGGAGAATAGAGCCCTGAAAATCTTTTCTTTGTTCAGAAGGAGGCTGGTTGGTTTGGAGGGCCTTGAAAAGTGACGATGGTTTTGTTGGATTGATATATACAACCATGTACTTCATTTGATACGCGCACGCGAGGGATGAGGATGAACTACTTGTGTTCTTTAACCCCCCACTCCCATCTGGCTTCAAAATTGTTATTACTATTATTCGGAAGAAGAGTTATTAGTCTCTGTATCCCGCTTCAGATATTTATATCACTATTTCATGATCATGGGATCTTACGTAAAACTTAGAATAATAATTTTTAAAATATAAAAATTTTTAATACTTTTTATATATAATTTTAAAAAATTAATAAATATTTTTATTTTATTATTAATTAATTTAATTATTCTCTATTAATATTAGAAAGAATAGAATAATTATATTTATAATTGAAGATAACTTTAAAAATATAATTTTTAAATTTTATAAAATATTAAATATTTTGAGAAGTAAAAAGAGATTAAAAGATTTTATATTTTGAAATAAATAAAATATAAAAATAATTAAATCATATACTTCTCAATAAATATTGTTTCTTGACAAAATAGTATTCACTTGATTTGATTTACACTTTCCTCCTCTACATATATATATATATATATATATATATATATATAATACCTTATATCTAATCTACAAATAAAAAATAATCAACGTTAATGTATGAAATATTTTTAAAGTATATAATATATAAAAAGTTTTTTATTTTGTAAACATGTCAAGTATTTTGAGGTTCCCCAAATCATCATCGAAGGAAGAAGTATATTTTTCCTTTTCCATTTGGGAAGGGGTGGAGGTAGGGGTGTTCGTTATTGGAAAAATTAAAAAATTGTACTAAATGTAAATTTAATTGAGTTTTTAGTTTAATTATTTCAAATTTTAATTTAAAAAAATGTAGTTTTCTTTTTAAAATTAAAAATTGATTTAGATTTTTAATTTTGACCAAGTCAAACAAAAAATTAAAATTTCTCCAAACTCATAACTAAGATAGTTAAAGATTAATAATTTCAGTTAAATTATTTCTTAATTAATTTTTTAAAATTTAAAATACTATATATATATTCTCAAATACTATTGAAGGTTAATAGTTCAAAATAAATTAAATATTATTAAATTTACTTTAAATATAAAATAATTGATTTTAAATATTTTTACAAACTTGGTTTAAAATTAATAAAAATTACTGAATCTTCCCTCCAGGAAAAAAAAAAGAAAAAAGAAAACTAGGAGGGGAGATACTGTGATTTTTCCAACTCCAAGAGGGACTTTATGGCATACAACAAAAAGGTTAGGGCTTATTTATAATTCTCTCAAAATAAAAAGCACTACCGGCCTTCTGCTACTTCTTCCTGTATATTCTCTGCGCGTCTCTCAATCTCTCTGCAAAATCCATCTGGGTTTTTGGACGTATAAATTCTTGATGAATCTCTCTTCTTCTATCTGTTTACAGTGCTAGAGAACTCTACATACGCGAATCTTTGTAGAGTAAAACGTCCACAGGATCACTTGGAAGTGTAGAGCAATGGAGGTGGAGTTAGAGCCAAGAGTGAAACCTCTAGCATACAAAGTGAAGGGTATTTCACGGGAGTCACCGGCCCAGAAGGCCACACATGTATTGGACACTGACCTTCGGAACCACTGGTCGACTGGGACAAATACCAAAGAATGGATACTTCTTGAACTCGATGTATGTATAAAACACGGTTCGTAACTATTTGTTGAATTATTTTGAGGCCTGAGCGATAATTTGCACTCTTGAAAATTCAGTTTCATATAGGTTTCTGTCGTTCTGTTCATTTCATGAATTAGTAAGTGTTTGTGTTTGTTCATATGTTGTTGATTTTAGTTTACACTTTGCTCGGATGAAAATTTTGGGGGTCTTAGTGCGGCTTCTTTATTCAGTTTACGGCATATGTTGAAAAATGACTTGAGGGAAGTGCGAGAGGATTGAACTAATTAGAAGAAAATTTGGGGCGAGGGATTTTGTCAATGAGGTTGATAACGGGAATTGGGAAACTGCAGCTTTCTCGCCTGGCTTGTTTGGAAAATCTCCATGCGTTCCTCAAAAGTTCAAAGTGTAATTCACGACTTAAAATACATACCATAATGACTAGAATCTCCTTCAGATTTCCTCTTAACCAAAATCTGCCATTTTCTAATACACATTCATCTTTAGGATCTATATTGAATTGTATTGTCAGCTATGCATTAGTACGAGCATCAGCTATGGGATATGGTAGCTGCATAATGTCAGTTCTGTCTAGTTTTGTTTGCTGATCTAAAAGCAAGAGCTGTCGATTGGTTCTGCAGTTTCTCTACTCCTGTCTTTTACAAATGGTTTTAGTAAATCAATGTGCATGTTTAGTGTTATTTCTTTTACTCAGTCTGGCAGTGCCACTTGTTGAGTAAAATTTGAAGACACAATCTTTATAAATATTTCGAGTGCTTATCTTAAAAAGAGAAATGTTTATTGCAGGAGCCATGCCTGCTTTCACACATACGGATATATAATAAGTCTGTGTTGGAATGGGAAATATCAGTTGGCTTGCGATACAAGGTTGGGAGTTCAAAGCAATTACCTTGATTCATTAAACCGTTGAGCATTATTTTGTTCTATTTGGTAATAAAGCTATAATTTGAAGCTTTTCTCTATATTTTCATCACCTATTAAATTTTTGGATTCCCCTGAGTTATGTATTTTCATTTTGATCCATTTCTTTTCTTAAAAGAGCTGCATCTGCAAAATGCAGTTCTATGTTTTTTTTCGTTTATTATGTGTTATTCTTCCTAGGTTTGACCAGTTTGGCTTAGATAATGTTTATTGACTTTCAATGTTTTGATTCTTTTTTTCTCGACTGCGAATGCTTAGCTTGATAAATTTATTCTCAGCCTTCTGAACTTCTGTCTTCTGTTGATATTTTGGACAAATTACATTATTGTATCAACAATAGTGTCCTTTTTGTAGCATGGGCCTATGTTGCCTCATGTCTGATATGTGTTTTATCTTTTCAAAGAAGAGAAGAAAGGGGGGGGGGGGGGGGAGGCTGCTCTGCACTTTGTTTTTTTCACAAGAATGCTATCATACCTGCCTTGTGGATTTGTGAAAACTCCATAAATTTTGATAACACTGGACTGATTTTTTGAATAACAGTTTCTGTGCCTTATCATGTTCTGTGATAGCCAGAGACATTTGTAAAAGTTCGCCCGCGATGTGAAGCGCCTCGACGTGATATGGTCTACCCTATGAATTACAGTCCTTGTCGCTATGTTCGGATATCTTGTTTACGTGGGAACCCAATTGCTATTTTCTTCATTCAGGTTAAGATTGAACTTCTTTATGATGTTTCTCTTTAGATGGGTAGAATTGTTATTTAGTTGCCTTTGTTTTTTTTTTTTTTGGGAATGAATTGCTCAGCTCGTAATAAATTGCTTGAGGAGAACTCTTTTTTGGCATGTGTCAGATTTCTTTATCATTTTGCTTTTCTACTTGCATGACAACATATTTAGACTATTTTTCTGGAAAAACATTTCCGCCATCTATTTATTTAAGTATTTTTCTGGAAAAATTTTTCCACCCTCTATTTATTTAAACAATAGTAGGATTGCAGTTATAAATTCCATTCCTGCTGTTTTTTAGCTAGATTTCTTTCTTAGTTCTACTACATCTCATTGTTGACATAAGGTTTCTTCCAAGACGGTTTCCTTTCCATTACGTATCCTCTTTCTTTCCACAAATACTCCCTCAGTATTGTGACAAGTGTCTGGGTCCCCTCCATTACATCTCCTCTCGATGTTCCCAAATACTTCCTCAATATTATGAGAAGTGGAACAGTTTTATCTTGGTAGGCTATTAACTATTGGCAGTTACTCAACTACCAATGAAAAATGTTTATGTGGATGAAATTATCAAAATAAATCTACCCGGTCATGTATTGAGTTGGCTTTTTCATCAGCATATGTATTTTTCATTGGTAGTTGAATGGCCACTGGGATACCAATAAGTTACTAGCCTACTAAGATGAAGTTACTCTGTCAAGTGTCCCGATGCTCTCACTGATGGCCAGTAGTTAGAGGAAAACTTACTGCTAATACTTACAATGCAATAAGTGGATAATGAACCAAATTTTGGTATCTTTCCTCATCTCAAGCTACAAAAAGATCATCGATCATGCAAAGTGTTCTATGTTAAAAAAAAAAGAAATTCTGGAAATGAGATTCTTGTTTTGGTTGTGTACATCTTGCCTTACAGCTTGTTGTATTTAGGGTTTTCTAACTTTATGAATTTCATTCTAGATCCACATGCTTTTCAAAAGATTCTTCTCTTCTTTGATGCCGTTGTATTAGTGTCTAACCTGTAATTATGTTTTCCACAACTAAACTATTTTCATGGTGTCTACCATGCAGTTGATTGGCGTCTCAGTAGCTGGTCTTGAACCCGAGTTTCAACCTGTTGCTAATCACTTGCTTCCGCAAATAATCTTGCACAAACAGGATATTCGCGATATGCATCTTCAGGTGAAGAACCTACCAAACCCAATTCGTTGCATACACATCTCTATTACTTTCCTTTTGTCTTTTGTCATGCTGTGCATAGAATTTCACTTATAAATGTGAGTATACGTTGGTCTTGTACCTTCTAACCTTTTTTGTCTATATTTTTTTATAGTTGCTCCAAGATATGACGATCCGGTTGGTGACTTTCCTTCCCCAGATTGAGGTACAGTATTCAAATTTAAACGTATGTAAGTCCTTATAGTTGCTCGAGCATGTTCTTATTCTTAATGCTTTTCTGTTGGATACAATATCCAATATCAACATTTGCAGGTGGAGCTTAATACTTTCTCGGAGGCTGCAGAACCTACCTTACGTTTTCTTGCTATGCTTAGTGGTCCATTTTATCCAATCCTTAGTATTGCAAATGAAAGGTAGCCCCATTTTCGCCTTTTACTTAAGGTTCAGTGTGATGATATACAATACTACACAGAGATTTTCTTTTGTCTTTTTTTGTGATGGGGGATACTGCACAGTGACTAAGTTGGTGACTGGGGGAATTCTTTCTTGAAGGTTTTCCCAAGCTTTTTCAGAAGGGATTTCTTAACCTTTCATTTGTGCAATAGACTTGTATGCCCAAGATGCGCGCATACTGGATTGGCTCATTTATGATTTACTGCATTCTTCCCACCCCTCACATGTGTTCCTGCTAGGTTTTATTTTGCGGACATTTCATAATTTTTAACAAATTGAGTTTTCTGTACTCAGCAATTGCCTGCTGAAATTTCTTTTAGAAATTTGTACAGGGCCCTTACCTACATGGTTGTTTTATCCACTATTGATGGGGAAAGAGAAAAGAGGATAGTTTAAACAATTCTGGGTTTTAATATTCGTCCAAGATTTATATTTTAGCTTTGTATTGGGCAAGCCATTTACATGTCAAAAGGGTCTATTCTTTTTTTGGCTTGATGAAGGGTTGTTTATTACGAGAACTTCTTCTTCCCATGCAGAGAAACTGCAAAGGCGTTAGGCAACCTTCCAGACTTTGAGGCTTCTAAGAACAGTCAGTTGTCAGTAGCCTTCACTGTTTCCTCTAATTTTGAGGTACTTCATTTTTGGGTCTTCTATAAAGATTTTTGTTAAAAGGAGTCTGAATTTAGTGTGCAGCCCTTTACCAGTGTAAACATAAGGTTAAATAAATTGCTTTAGCTCCTTTACTCCCTTCACCTTCAAAGTAAGTGAAAATGAAGTACTTAATATGATGGACTGTGGCATTGATTTACAAGAGTTTCAGATTACTTGGATCAATGTTCAGACTACAAGTAAATGAATTTCTCTGTTATGATATTGCTTCCCTTCATAAAACATTTAAGTTTAAACAGACCTGTAGACACATATTAATCATTAATTTATCATTGTAAGAAGAAAAATCCAGCAGTATTGAGTGTATAGTTTCAATGTGCCCATTATAGTAATTCTTTCTACAAACGTCAGAAATGATTTAAAAGTTGCTAACAACCATAAGAAGGGGAGGAAAAAAAAAGGAACTGATTTTTTGCATTTCTGGTTCAGTTATTTTAATATTTCGGAAGTAATTATGTTTCCCAGAGCTGTGTTTGACCACCAGTAGTACCTTTTATGAGTCTGTAAGGCTCTTTTTCTCCCCCTCCCTTTTTTGGACTATTAATGTAATTATGTGAAACTGATTGGTGGCTAACTGCATTCCTCTCTCTTTCACACCCAGCCAAGGAGATTGCGCAATGCATCTGTCTCATTGTCGCCTACCTCAAGTTACCTAGTTCTTCGCCCAGATGCTGTCTTTACATTGCTGAGAAAGGCTTATAAAGATCCAAATCTGGGGAAAGTTTGTAGAATGGTAATTTTTATTCCTTTCTAAATTCTTATTTCTTTTCTTTTCCATTTCCCTCCCTCAGGAACAAGTAACCTCTTAATAAGGTTTAAAATCAACTGTGAGTAATATTCCACCTAACACTTGTTGAAATCCATTTTTAAGGTTTAGGATGTCATACATTGAGTTTTGTGGAAACTTTCAAATCTCTCTTTGATGGTCCAAAAGAATTCAACATTTATGGATGGTGCCTCAGGAAAGGTAGAATGATAATATGACAAATATGTGGCATCAGTCTTTAGTTTCTGAAGAGTCCTTTTGGAAAGAGGAACTTATTCTTTGCCACAGAAAAGCAGCACAATCCTCTATTTGGTCATCTGATAAAAGCCCATAAGTAAACAAAGTGAACCCATGACCTTGGAGGTTTATGTTGAAGATGTGCATCATGCTGTAAGTACCTTTATTTCCTGCTAATGTGATGTCTTGTACTCCATTTCAGGCCTCTAGTATTCTGCTGAAATTAACAGAAGCAGTTGAACCAGAAGTATCTAGTCCTGATTGCAATGTCACCTCTGATGAGGCATCAAAATCTGACCCTTCTGATCCTTTCTCGTTAGCTGATTACTCAAACTTGTTCGGAGAGGAATTTCTGATACCAGATTGTCATTGGGAGACAAGCTATCTGAATCTCTTGGATATTAAATTAGTGGAAGAAGGACTGTTACATGTTCTCTATGCTTGTGCCTCCCAGGTTGGATACAATTCCCACAACCCCCCCCCCCCCCACCCTCTGGGGGCAACTAACAAAAGTTGGTGAAATATTTTGCATCCCAAACACTTTGGCATCAATTAATGCCTAAGTATTTGTTTGTACAGCCTCTTATCTGCAGCAAATTGGCAGATAGCTCATCTGACCTTTGGTTGGCTCTACCACTAATACAAGCACTGGTTCCAGGTTTGATATTTAGCTGTCCACTATCTGGAATTATTATTTGATGACCAATTGCAATTTTTTATCCTTCATCCCTCTTATTGCAAAGTTTTAGTGAACATTGCCATATGAATACTTTAGTTATGTTCTACTCTCATTGTAAGATACTATTGTCGTTTCATAGAAGTGTTTAGAAAGCTTAGAATTTTTGTATTTAGAATTATTTAATGAGCATTTTTCAAGAATGTTGGACCTATATGAACATTACTTCTTGTTAATTCTGCTGTAGCTCTTCGTCCTACTGTCAGCATTTCTGATCAAGTAGATGACAGTTTTTCACAATGGAAACAGCCTTTCGTACAGCATGCGCTGTCTGAGGTGGTGCTATCCTTCTTCTCTGGTACTTCTTACTGCTTGTTTTGTTCTCTATTTATTGTTGTTGTTAACGCAGTTGATATAATTGCAGATTGTGGCAACGTCATCTTCAGGGGCATTTCGTCCTCTTCTTCATGCTTGTGCGGGTTACTTGTCATCATTCTCTCCTTCACATGTTTGTTACTTCTACTTGTCTTACTTCTTCCTTTTATCTCTAAACCTCCCTTTAAGATTGGAATATGAAAATACATGGTTCTATTTATGCAGAATTTGTTTGCATTTTTTACAAACTTCATCTCCCTCTCTCTCTCTCTCCCCCCAACACACACACACAAAAGATCATGAATGTATGCACATCTTCATCCATGAAGTTTAGATGTTGGTTTGGTCCAAGGGGGAGCCTTTTCTTTTCACATATCTCCTCAGACTTGAAATCTGTTGTCTGTATCAAGAAACATGCCCGAAAATTTGAAATTTGTAGATATCTGGTGTCATGATGTTATTACTTTGTCCTGTCAAACATAACATTGGTCTATCCTATGTTGACTTAGAATATGGTCTTGAGGATTCCACGTCTTCTCACTTGAGATTTCCAGAAATTGGGAAAGATTTTTGTCTGTCTTAGTTTAGGGCCAACTTGGATACCCTTTTCAACCAAAAAAATTTTGCATTTTTCCTACTTTTTTCACTTTGAGCCCGACTTTTCTCTCACAAACAGTTCACTTTTATGATTTTCAACACAACTTAACTAAAAAAAAAAAAAGAAAATCCAATCTCTCCCTTACTTTCTTGAGAATTCCACATTATCTGACTTGAGATTTGCTGGGGATTGGTCTTTCCTTTGATAATCAATAATGATATCTTGCAGATGTTGTCTCTAGATAACATGGAAGATTTGTCATATTAATTTTTATGCATAAAAATGAGAAGTGAAAGAGAATAAAACTAATATTTTAAAATATTGAATTCCTATTTTTAAGTTTGCATTGGTGTCAAACCAGATCTTTTCTGGCCAAGTCAATCAGTTGCTTTTACCTTGCTAGTGAAAAACTTTAAATCTCAACTTCTCCTACAGGCTAAGGCAGCATGTGTCCTAATTGATTTGTGTTCTAGCGTGCTATTGCCATGGATGCCTCAAGTTATTGCAAAGGTTTCACACGCTACTTTCACTGTTCACATTGCGAAGACCCATTTCTTTTTGTGGTCAAAATCAATATCTTGTATTTATAACGCAGGTGGACCTGGCAGTTGAGCTTCTCGAAGACCTTTTTGGAGATATTCAGGTATGATTGACCTTAGAATTGTCAATAATAATTGGATTTAAAAGGATATAGTGTTATTGATGCTGATAATTGCTTTCTTGAATTTGTAAAGTTTTGGTGTAAAGAGGGTTGCACAAACACGTTTCTTATCCTGCTATGTGAATATAGTTGAAGTACAATGCTGATGAATTTGCATTTATATAGATATCCTGAAAGTCTGGGAACACGCTCCAGATGTTCACATATAAGATATATGTAACCTAGGGATATTCTGGTAGCCTATGAATTTTCATTTATATGGAACCCTGAAATTTAACATGTTCCAGATGTTCACATATAAGTTTTATGTAACATAGGGATATTAAGGCATCTACTTGGACCGTAGTGCATATATTTAGTTGTTATAATTATATATAACTGTTGTTGGACTGGTTAAGTTCATGACCAGAGATAACTGTATTAGATTTTTCGAACTGTCTTTTATCTCTTAGCTAATTTGGCCCTGAGATTTCAACTTCTCTTTGCAACCAATTTCATTTTAGTTTCATAGACTTCTCTTGTGAAACTCAGTCATTGAAAGACTAAACCTCCATTTATTTTGTTGGAACTGTTTATCAGGGTGCTCGTTCTTCACTTGCTCATGCACGTGCAGCCCTCAAATATATAGTGTTAGCATTATCTGGAAATATGGATGATATAATGGCTAAATATAAGGTAGGTTTGTCAAAGTTTCAGATTTTGATCCTTAACCAAGCAGTTTTTCTTTCATGGACCATATGTGTTTATACTTGAGAATTGAGAATTAGACTTAATACCCACTTAATTGTTACCCTGTTTCAGGATGTTAAGCACCAAATTCTTTTTCTGATGGAGATGCTGGAACCTTTCCTTGATCCTGCAATGACCCCTGTGAAAAGCATGATATCTTTTGGAAATGTGTCATCAGTATTTCTTGAAAAGCAGGAGCAAAACTGTGCAATTGCTCTGAATGTGCTTCGTACTGCTATAAGTAAGCCTTCTGTGCTTCCATCTCTGGAAGCTGAATGGAGGTGTGGGTCAGTTTCCCCTAGGTAATAAGAACCATAACATATGTTTTCTTTAGAAAATGTGAGAACTTGAACTTCATCTGCTGTAGTTTGTTTAATGTATGACTTTCTTTCTCTTGGAAACAGCTGATTTATATCTGTATAGCTATGTCTATGTCTCATTGATTTTCTACTGATTGATTGCTATGCTGTTTTACAACAGTGTATCTGCTCTGATATGTTATTTTTGTGTATGCAGCATACTTCTATCAATTTTGGAGCCTCACATGCAGTTACCTCCGGATATTGACCTTTGCAAGTATTCTGTTAGTGAAGTGCAGGAGACGCAGTCTTCTATTATTTCATCTCAATCTTCTACCCTTCAAAATGGAGGGGCTTCTTCCAAATGCAGTAGTCAAGAAGATGCTGATGGAAGGACAGATAATTTTGATGTAGTGGGAAAGATGGATTTTCCTGAGGAGGCCAGTTTTCTTTTTGCCCCTTCAGAACTCAGTAGAATGTCCCTTACCTATGTTTCTGGAACCCAAGATGGGAAGAACCAGGATATTAGTCATAGCAATGTCAACATTGCAGGAAATGATGTTGAACTGAAAATTTCAGGCAACCAGTTTTGTGATAATTTCATAACGGTCGACATTCCCACCTCAGAATACCCTAATTTGGAGGCAGATTATTGTCTGCTAATGAATTACGGTTATTGTGAGTCGAAGGCTTCAGAATTTAGGCGTTTTGCTCTTGACTTGCACTCTCAAAGTCCTCTTACTCCTGAAGGTCATAATACTGCCATAGATGCTTTGATTTTGGCAGCTGAGTGTCTTGGGAATCCCTATTTCATGATGTCCTTTCAAGACACTGCTCAGGCTTTCAACAAAGAGAATATGAACAGGAGCCCTACTAACCAGAGAACGGACATTAGAAAGTTTTTGGGAAAAAAGGACAGTGATTTGAAATTAGTAGCTGATCTTGAGAGAAAGAGGGATAAAGCTATTCTTGAAATTCTTCTTGAGGCAGCTGAGTTGGATAGGAAGTATAGGGAGATATCAGTAGGTACAGAATTAACCACCTCTTGTGCAGAAGAAAATGAGGATGTCATAAGTTTGTCAAAGGATGATGTGGTCTCTGCAGATGCTATCACCCTAGTTCGGCAGAATCAGGAACTTCTGTGCAATTTTCTAATCCAACGGCTACAGAAGGACCATCAAACCATGCCTGAAATTCTCCTGCAAAGTCTTCTGTTTTTGTTACATTCAGCAACTAAATTATTCTGTGCTCCAGAGGTTGTAGTTGACATTATATTAAAGTCTGCTGAGTTCTTCAATGTGCTGCTGAAATCCATATATTATCAGTTCAAAGAAGGAAGCTTGCAGTTAGGCCACTTTAAGGTACACGAGGTACAACGTCGCTGGATACTTCTTCAGAGATTGGTAATTGCTTCAAGTGGCAGTGATGAAGAGTCGAATTTTTCAGTGAATGCTCATAATGGTTTCCGCTTTGCAAATCTTATTCCACCTTCAGCCTGGCTTCAGAAAATATCTATATTTGCCTCTTCAGCTTCTCCTTTGGTTCGTTATCTTGGTTGGATGGCAGTTTCTCGTAATGCTAGACAGTATCTTAAGCAGCGCCTTTTTCTTGCTACAGATCTCTCACAGTTGACGTACTTATTGTCTATTTTTTCAGATGAACTTGCTTTAGTGAACAATATTGTTGAGAAGGAGGATAAGGGAAAAAAGGATGAAGAACCAAGAGCCAAGGATATGAGTATTGGGCAAGGGTTTGGACATCCTCCGCTACCATGTGTAGACGAATATTTCACTGCTATATACCCTGAGATTAGTCGGTTTTTCCCAAACTTGAAGAAACAATTTGAAACATTTGGAGAATCTATCCTGGAAGCTGTTGGCTTGCAATTGAAATCTCTTTCTTGTGTTGTTGTGCCAGATCTGATATCTTGGTTATCTGATTTATGCTCATGGCCATTCTTTCAGAAAAGGAAAGACCTCAAGGGATTCACAGTGAAGAATGCAAAAGCTGTTATTCTTTTTATACTTGAATCCATTTTGTCCGAGCATATGGAAGCAATGGTACCAGAAATTCCTAGACTGGTGCAAATGCTGGCTTCCCTTTGTAGGAGCTCTTATTGTGATGTCTCATTCCTTGATTCTACGTTGTGTTTGCTAAAACCACTCATCTCATATTCATTACATAAGGCTTTTAAAGAGGAAAGCTCGTTGAGTGATGATTCGTGTCTCAATTTTGAGTCATTATGCTTTAATGAACTTCTTGATGATATAAGGCATAGCAATGATGGTCAAGCTCATCCAAAAGAGAATGGGCATCAGAAGGCACTTATTATTTTTGTTTTAGCTTCAGTTCTTCCTGATTTGTCCTTCCATTGCAAAATTCAAGTATTGCAGTCTTCTCTTTTTTGGGCTGATTTTGCTTCTTATGAGCCAACAACCTCTTTTCATGATTATCTTTGTGCATATCAGATTCTGATGGATAGCTGCAAAAACTTATTGGTTCAGATGATGAGAGAGTTTGGTGCCATTCCAGTTAAAAGGTCCCTGGGTTCCGATGCAAATATTTGTGAATCTTGTGACGATTGTTCTCAGTCATGCTCATGGTTTCTTCTTGATGTCTGTCACTCTTTTTCTGCAACTGAGGTATCTAAGAAACTTGATAGTAACAATGATAGTACCTCTCACATGAGCGAAAAGATTTATCCATTTTCTACTGAGGAAGTTGGAAAATTTTTGAAGGAGTTGGAGGACCTCATTTATAAGCTTAGCCTAACAGTTGATCTATGTTATAAAGTTCATCATAAGCTGGCAAAAAGACTCACTGTCACTTCTGCAGAGTGTTTCATCTACTCAAAATGCTTATCATCCATTGGAAAAGACCTGCATATTCTTACAGGAAACGAGAAGGAAAGCCCCCTGCTGTCCAACTTTGTTGACCAGTTTCCAACTTCCTGGAATTTCAGTCTGGAAGAATTTGTGGAGATGTTGTTGGTATTTCAGGAAAAATGTTGCTGGAACGTTGCGTCGGTGGTGCTTGATTGTCTACTTGGACTGCCACTATGCTTTTGTTTAGATTCGGTGATTGATAAAACATGTTCTTCAATCAAGAACTTTTCTTCTAGTGCACCAAATATTTCTTGGCGGCTTCAGACTGATAGGTGGATGTCATCCTTATTTAGCAGAGGTGTCCACCTCTTTCACAAGAATAAAGTACCTTTGGTTGATCTGTTCTGTTTCATGCTCAAGCATCCTGAGCCAGAGCAGCGGTTCATTGCAGTTAAGCACTTGAGGATATTTGTTGGTCATGATATGGAGGGAGGAATGGGTTTGCTATCCTTAAACAGTGAAATGGCTCCTTATGACTTTATTGTTTCTTCTTCTCCATCAGTTTCATCCACTCTGGTCTCTGGTACCTGGGACCAGGTGGTTTTCCTAGCATCATCTGATGCATCTCTTCTTTTAAGGATCCATGCAATGGCACTTCTTCTGAACTATATACCATATGCTGGGAGGCAGAAGTTACAATCTTTGCTTGTAGCAGCTGATAATGTTCTTCGAAGTTTAACAAATCTTCTGCAGCCTACTTGTGAAGGTGCTATAACAAAATTTTCTCTAGCACTTCTTGCAAACATTTGCCTCTATTCTCCAGCTGAAGATATTTCTTTAATACCTGATATCATTTGGAGCAATATTGAATCTTTTGGAATGTCGAAAAATGGTAATGCTTGCAATTTTTTGTTGCCAGTGAAGTTTTACCAAAAGAAGGAACTAGTATGAACATGTTTCTGAATAAGTTCACTTTTCTTTGGTTGTTTGCTTGTAGAAAGGTGTCCTGTAGGCCCGGAGAGAAAGATATGCAAAGCCTTGTGTACATTGCGTACCGAAGAGAATGAGGCTAAGCAGGTAAGCTGTTAAGTTTAATTTGAATTCTGATGTGTGCTGCTGTTAAGGCTGCTATCTTGAGCAACTGGAAGGTTTGCTACACCTTTCCTTGATGATTATTCCAATGGGGTTCTAGATGTCTTTTACTAATCTTTTGCTGCTGTTCCTTTTCTCCTTTTCTTTTCTTCCTCTGTCTTGCTGAATGATGACCTAATCGTTCTGATTATATGTTACTTGTAGCCTTGAGTGTTTGTTCAAAAACTAACCTTTTTGGTAACTTGTTGAATTGTTGGATGTAAGATGCTGAAAGAAGTTCTTTCTTCAAGCTCTGTGGAAGAATTAAATCCAGATTTTGGAAGTACACGCAAATCAATTCTTCAGGTATGTAGAATGTTCTGCTTCACATAAACTGGTATATGTGCTGAGCTTTTCCTATTCTGAAGATATTGAACAATTTTTGTTGAAATGGCATATTTTTTACCTACTTTTTATGGTTTCACTTTGTGGTGGGGAGGAGAGCGAGTTCCACGGTTCTAGATAGATACTTTGAGAGTCAAGCAATGAAATCCTAACAATTGACATCTTGTCATATTCTTAGAGCTTATTTATCATCAAATGCCAAGCTCAACTTTCAGCAGGCGTCCAATTCTCCAGGAGGTGGTCAGATAAAATCTTGCCTGTAATTGATAAAAAACTTCACCAGGAGTTTGATGGGCTTTTTTGACTTTGCACATAATTGTTCCCTAGCTTAAGTTGCTTTGCCTAGCTTAAAAATGTGAAACTGCATTTGTTGGTTACCTGATCTAACTGATGCACAAAATATTGGCCCCCAACCTTCTTTTATTCATTTCTTCATTTCTTGTATGTATATCAAAATATTTGATGCCAGTTCTTATTCAAGAGTGTTACTACAAGATTACTTGTTCACCACTTCATTTTAGAGACTTGACTAGTAAAGGTATTGAGCTGGAATATCTGGTCCATGACATTGCTTGTTTATCCTATTCTGCTGTCTAGTAGTTCCTTTCTGTCATTTCATAGATCAGGTTAAATTTTTGGGCGTTGCTAAGTTGCTAACATATATTAACATATAACTGCTGAAACCGTTGGATCACATGATTCTTCATCTTTGCTTTTGCATTTACAGGTTATCACCAACTTCACATCTGCACAATCATACTTTGATCTGTTTTCAAAGGAAATTGATAACAAGGCCTTGGTTAGTCTCGACATCTTCGAAGTCATATTGATTATAGCAAACTCTCTTGTTATAGTAATGATTTTATTTCATTCTAGGAATGTGAGGAGGCTGAAATAGAAATGGAACTTCTTCAAAAAGAACATGCCTTGCAGGATTCATTCAAAGACATAAAAGAATTGCTTCAGTTCCCATTTCTAGCAGGTATTTTTGTTTCCTCCAATTCTGAATGGAGTTGTATGGTCCTCTGTTTCATTTCTGTTACTGCAAGTTATTTACGCAATGATCCAATATATTTTGCTAGGATTTCATAGTTGTATTTCTTCTCATGCAGGTTCTGTGAAGGACGATAAGCGCCTGCAGCAGATCAAGGATGAAATTAGATCCCTGTATGTAATACTTGACGTTTCTGTTATCTAGGATTATATGATTACGCTTTAGCTTGTTAAAGGGAAGAAAAGGGTTAAAATTGAAATCCACTTTTCATGGTTTAGTCTTCCAGCTAATTGATCATTCACAAATACCTAGTGAACAGATATCAAATCAGGCTTGACTTCCTTATATACTTATTTGCAATTCCGGTGGACACCGCCCAAATATAAAGAAGGGAAAATGTCTCACTATCAAGAAAAGTGTTCCCACCCCGCCCCACCAAAAAAAAAAAAAAGAAAAAAAACCAAAAATGGTGAACTTTATTTTAGAAAAATGAAAAGATAGAATGAATTGTTTGTAACTGCTATGACTAAAATTTGAGGAGTGCTGCTTTGAAGAAATGTGTCTTTCCTTGGTGTTCTTCTATAAGGAGCTCCAACAATTTTCAAGAGAACTTACGAAGTTATAAAATTTTCAAACTTCTGTTACTAAGTTTTTCTATGCTAGAAAGATAGAGTTATCTGATTGATGCTTGTTTTACTCAGCAAAATTTCTGTTTTTCCTCTAATCAGAGAAAAGACAAAGCTCCGAGAGGAGATAATTTCCCGCAGGCAAAAGAAGATCCTCCTTAGGGATGCCCGTAATAAGTATCTAGAAGAGGCAGCTCTACGAGAAGCAGAACAACTTCAAGAACTGGATAGGTTTACATCCTGACTTGGTCACATTATTCCTGCCCAGTTCTGTTACTAAATATGATAAATCTAAGCTGTGAAATGCTGTAACAGAGAGAGGACTTCTGAAGCAGAAAGGGAGATAGAGAGACAGCGGTTAATGGAACTTGAGCGAGCAAAAACCAGGGAGCTGCAGCATAATCTTGACATGGAGAGGGAGAAGCAAACACAAGTAAGATTGAAGTTAAGGCAGGAAAGCCCATGTCTGACACCGACTTTCTTGCACTAGCCTTATCCTGACAATTTACACTTGGTCTTCCTTTGGATGGGAATTAGACCCCTTTTTTAATCAAATAAGAAATTTTACTAATGAAAAGAAGAAATACAAGAAAGTGGACGAGGCATCCTCATGAAAGTAAATTAAAAACTACATCAAAGGAGCCTGCCAATCTCTTCATAAAATATATCAATGCCATCGCCTTCCAAAAGAAACTAAATGCAAAAAACTCAATTGGTATATACTGATCCTCAAAATCCTGTCATATGTCTTCTACCCATATCTACCAAAAAATTGCAAACAAAGCACATGACCGTGGAAGTCTCCCTCACTTAGTCTCGGTGTATGTCTAGATCAGCTTTTCATAATTGAAATTTGTATGAAATGAACACATTACATATTATTGCCATAATTGAAGGCATATGATAAAAATCCATGTATCATCTATTTTTGCTGGAACTCTGGCTTATATAGCATATGATTTCTCCTGTTCTAGAGAGAACTCCAGAGGGAGCTTGAGAATGTCGAGTCTGGAGTTGGAACCCGCTCATCAAGACGGGAATTCTCTTCCTCTGCTCATGGCAGGTAGGTTTTACCAATATCATCATTATGGCTTCATGTGTCACAATTTTTCACGGATGAGGTGTTCTACTGTTTAACTTGCCATAGGTTTGGATTTATCGTGATCATAACTTTGCATTGAAGGGTTAGTATCTCCCCTACAGTTTATGCTAGTGTGGAAATTTGCAGTATTCACATTAGAGAACTTTCTGATCAAACAAAATATAGGATAGCAAAATACATACATCACAACCAAATTTGTATGCACCCTCTGAAAAACAAAGCTGCATTTAATATCAATGGTTTCTTCTTGGTCTTAGGTACTCTAATGTAGACTTACCTATTCTTTCTGTGGTATTGCTGTTGTCTTGTACAAATATATTCATTGTTCTCTGAGCATTGATTCATTAGTTTTGAAACAAATGATGGGTCACTATTCAAGTTTGGGTAAAATCTCGAGCAGTGCTGATACAGTAGTCTTGCTTATTTGTAAAATCACCTTCTTCCTTTATGTAGCAGGACAAGATATCGCGAGAGAGAAAATGGAAGAGCAAGTAGTGAGACAAACTTGAGAGCAAGTACTGGCGGCACTCAGCCTGACACCAGTACCTCAAGCTCATCCATTACAGCCATGCCAAAAGTTGTTCTCTCAGGAGGAAGGCAATTCTCTGGCCAAGTTCCAACTATCCTGCAATCTCAGGACAGATCAGATGAATACGGAAGTGGTTATGAAGAAAATTTTGATGGAAGCAAGGACTCAGGTGACACTGGAAGTGTCGGTGATCCAGATGTGATATCAGCATTTGAGGGACAGTCTATTGGTTTTGGCTCCACTTTAAGGCATGGATCTAGAGGAAGCAAGTCTAGGCAAATTCTGGAGCGGAGAGAGCGGGACAGTAGAAGGGAAGGCAAATGGGAGAGAAAACATTGATAAGCCCTTACTATGTGATACAAACTTGTAAATCTAACACCTGTACTAATCCATTGTATCTTTATGTTAGCCCGTTGGAAAGTTTCCTTTGCAGCCTAGTCTGTGATCTCCGTGTAATATTTCGTCAGATGATCAAATGATACATCGTGCAGTCTGGTTAAGGCCAAAATAGTATAGGGCAGGTGCTAAAAAATTGAAGCAAATTCTCTCTCTCACTTCACAGTATTTGGTAATGGAAAATGTTAAAAGGAACATAAGCGGACATCAGAATGGCACGTTATACTTCAGCCAGTTGCTTTCTTTCCTTCAGAAAAATACGGTTTTTTTGGAGTCGTACAGAGGCCGTTTATGCCACTTGACTCGTCTTTATTCCCTTGGATACAGAAACATTCTATAGTTTTGGCGTTACTGGATTCTGATTCAACAATTGTTTGATTCTTGTATTATTGTTGTTGTGAAAAATGTTTGGATAAATGTCGACATTGGTAGCCAGTGCTTATATCTTGTTTATCTTAATTAGACTTCTCGCATGGTGGTGTATGAAATGCTTTAGTCCTAAAAGCCAGTATATGATTGATCCGGACGAACTATTAATCTTGTGAAGAGAAACTGTAACGAGAACTGATCCTGTACACCAAACCAAGACGTTACAAAAATCGGAAGCAATAAAAGGACATCCATCAGTTTATGGAGCGTAACAGGGACTAGAAATACAAGTCACCAAGAATGGCGAGTACCTCTTCGGATCTTTCTTCGGAAAGGCCTACATGCCTCAATGCTGAGATCTACAGCAGCAGCGAGAGCCATAAAAATGGCTGCATCCTCTATGCAGGTCACGTGTCGCATGGCTAGCTGCACTAGGGGCTTGCTGCATTTCCCTTCCCCTTGCACTCTGCAGCTCATAACAAACCCACCCACAACGGGACTTAATGCAGCGAAGTCTCCACTGCTTTGTGGACTTGGAACTGGTGTGGCTGCAGTCCTAACCTGTTTGTCAGTGTCTATGAAGAACTCCCCGCCTTTTTCAGCGTTGATCAGTATCTCAGACATGAGAAGCTCCCCACCCTCTTGTCCATCGGATAAGAGACGGAAGCGACAGCAGATGGAATCCCTGAGACCACGTTCACGCCATGCTTCAAGTTTTCCCCAAGGTTGCCAGCTCTCAGGCCTGCAAACATCAGGGCGAACAATCAACCAAGCTCCTGGGTTGGATTTAGCCACCCAATCACAACCTGATGAGGGAACAAATGGAGTCGTTATGAAAGCTGCTGCAACAGCTGAGCCAGAGAGATCATGTATCTTCACCTTCCATCCCTTCCTCTCCCTTCTCTCCAACTCCTGGTCAGAGCACTCGACTGAATTTGACCAAAAGTTGCTCAATGGATCTATCATGGAGACCCTGAAAATTCATAATAATTTCCACATATCAGATGAGACGCAGAATAGTTATTAGGGAATATATGCTTCTGCTCTACATTCTATCCAATTCATGAAGATAACAGGTTTAAAGAAAACATCAGCTCCATGAGAAGAAGCATTCACCAGAGCCAGAGAAAGGGAATGAAATGCCAGACTTTGGGAAATACTAATCAGGAGGAGGTATGGAAAGACTTTTGATTGAGGTTGCTTTACATTGAAATCCATGCAAAAAGAGGAACAAAGAAACACTGAAAACCCACCGATCTAAGAAATCCAGAGAAGAAACTCAACTCTTTCAGTTGCCTAGGCAATCTAATAAATATCCACGGAAGATGCTATGAACAACCAACCTTTCACCACTTTTTGTTCACCCTAGGTTGTTGTTGGTGGATAACTTTCATGTTCCGTGGTGAAGAAACTTACCATCCAACACTTATCCACCAATTATAATTAAAGGTGAAGATGTGGCATGTAGTACTACTGTAACCGAGAAAAGTACACCGTCAACAGCTTGAACAAGAAGTAAAAATGTAAAAGGAAGTATATTAGTCCAGTTCACCTGTCACGACTAAACTTGCAACTGAAAATGGGCTGCTTAATAGTTCCTTGCAGCTGAACTATTTGGGGACTTAATCTAGTCTCATCTTCAAACTGAAAAACATATCTCGGATCAGGGTCCAACTTCACTCTTAAATGAAGCTCGGTACCGGGTTTTCCACTATCCTGCTTATTTTTCCCGATGCCTATCCACCCATTAAAAAGAATCACTGGCTTTCCTTGGCCCCATTCAGGACCCACTTCCAACTTGAATGTCCCAATCTGCTGCCTTTTAATTCCAACACCACAATGGGTGCCTTTCCTCCCTGTGAAAACAACTATTTCCAGACATGCATGAGATGTATAGAAACAGCCAGGGGTTAGTAATGCTTTCAGATCAGACTCTTCAAGATAAAAGCTGGAGGCAACACTGTGATTGTCTAGGATATCAGGAGATGACACAAATGGAACAGAAGTCGTCTGCACAGGAAAACCTCGTAGGCGGATCTCACACGAACATGGAGAAGAGAATGCTTGAATTCCAGATTTTGTAGCATTTAATGCTGTCCCGGAAACTCTTAGCCCTAATGATCCTACTGACAATCTTATGAAAGCTTGAGGATCCATTCTGGTCACAAATACTCCATTGGTAGCAGATTGATTTAGCAAAAAGAAAACCTGTTATGCTGCCAAACAAAAAGATAACAGTTTGAAAACATGTTAATGCAAGCTACCCAAATTAGCTTTATAGCATCTCGTTAAGCAATTTGATTTATATTTTAAATTGACAATTAATTAACTCCTAACATATTATAATACCATCCATAAGAAAAATAAGATAACCATACAGAATTATAGGCAAAACAATACACAAATAAGACGTTATCTCACATTGATGAAGGATATGGTCAGATAATAGAAGTTAACTCAAAGAGATGGTAAAAGAGCAACGGGCCTTCATGTAGGAACAGCTAACACATATATCACTCAGTTGAGATAATAGTGCACCATTTACGAACAATATTCTAGCACGATCCTCGATCCTCTTCTGCCCTGTGAATTTATGTTTACGGTCTAAGAAAATAACGAACTCTATTTCTATAGCACAGAGCTCAGTTGGTCTTCCAAATATGCAAGGGTAAAAAAGTGGGATCAAGAAGTCCCCAATTTGGACAAGAATCTCTTCCATCCTCTCAAGCTCAGTTCAGTTCTTACAATGCTATAGCATGCGCAGAAGGAGGAAAAAACATCGCCAACCAGAATCATGTTTTCTAATTCACATTAGTTTCGTCTGAAAACGAGTTAAGCAAACTGAAGATTTTGCAGTTCATATTTACCCAAGTATGGTCATTCAAGTAGTAGTTCTCGTCTTTGTTGAAATTCGTAATCAGAATTCTCTCAATCTTTGTCTAAAAGTTGCAGAACAGATTTAAAGTTGGTTCAATTGGGATATATAGAATGACTAACTTGGAAGTACCAAAATACAGTAGCTTTTTAACATATCCTCGTAAAATTCAGCAAGTTCACCAAACAATGGTCATTTAGATGAACTTCGAGATCACTTCAACTTCCTTCACGCTATCCCATTTCAGATAAACTTAAAAACTTGCCAAACTTTTAACGCAAAACTTCACACTAAAATAGCTGGCTGATTGAAAATGTACCAGCCAATAACTTCAACTGCGCAAGAAACAGGCCAACCGATGCTAGTTTTACACCACATACCCAGGTAAGCAAAGTCAAAACCATCTAAAACATAAAAAGGATGCATGAAGTCCAAGAAATGGCAAAATTTAGAGAAGAAGAGAAGGAAGAAGGAAAGAACCAACCTTTGTTAGGAAGCTTTCTTCATGTTGAAAGCAAAACCAAAGCCGCTTTCAAAGCCAAACCCACTCAAATCCACCCAGAAAGCTCTGAAACTGCCCATAACTTTCTCATTCAATTTTCCACAAAAACAAGATTCAAGATTAATACTTTCGAGCCTTAAACCATCAAAACTCCCCGAAATTCCAAAAGGGTCCCCTTCTTTTCCTCCCGGGACTGAATGAGGAAAGGGCCTCCTTATAATAACGTTTGCACCGCAAAGCACAAGCCCTTTTGGGAAAACATCACGTAGACTAAGCACAGATCACGCGAAAAGCTATCCAAATAGAGCACAGTGTTTATATAGACACAGATTATATATATCTCTCTCTGTTCATGTTGTTGCAAGTACATATATTGTCTATATATGTTTATCTCTACATTCACAGTTATATACTGCCCAATTCAATTGTCTGTGTGTGTGTGTTTTCTAACAGTGGTTTAGCGAGAAGCAATTGCGATTCATTGTTTAGAACGAGATAGACGGAGAAAGTTAAGGAATATTATTAACTTAAGAATTGGTACAACAAACCACTTACTATTTTATGATCTTTATTCATTTTTCAGCCCTTTTAATTAGGATTGCTTGTACAAAATATTGATTTTCTACCATCTTTTATAGAGAAAAAGCTGGTGATAATGATTAATTATTTCTAAAATTCTAAATTACTAAAATATAATATAAATCTTTCATGATGATGATGATTGATGAAGAAATATGGACGAGAATTCTTTTAAGTGAGGAGTTCTATGCATGTGTATGTGGGACATAGAAATGGAGGAAAACTGGATACAGCTGTAACCAACGCCTTTGTTAGCAATGAGAGAATCATTTCAAGACACGCTTGTGGGCGTGATGAGGATGAGAGTGACTTCGTCTTCTTAAGTGTCCATTTTTATTCTTAAAAGGGGAACTTTTATTAGTAATTTCTTTACATAAAAAATAATTAATTTAGTCTTAAATTTAAGAACGTGTCACATTATAGACTTATAAACTTTTTTTTCTGTTATTATAATCTTCAAAAAAATTATACTCCGTCAATAAATTTTTAGTATAATCCTTCCCCGTAATCTTTGATTAGGGAAATTCACTCCTTCACTTATGTGATATTTTTTAAAGGATAAAATAGATATATTATAATTTTTTTTTCCAAAACACACTCACATCTGCAATCCAATTTGGCAAAAAAAATGAATCGGAGAAATCACCCCTGTTAGCGTGAAAAAACAAGCAAAAATAAGAGGTAAGAGAACTAAAAAATGATTAAAAATTGCTACAAAAATTTTGTATTTACGATGTGATTAGATAGAATTTGGTTTTAAAATTTTTGTCTTGAGTTTAATAAAAATTAAATTATTTATCAGAAAAAATGTTTATCTCACATTTAGAATTTTGTGTTTGGTTTCAAAACCAAATTTTATCCAAGTATATTCTTATTTTGCATTCTAAAAGATGTCATGTGAGTAGAGTATAAGTTTTTACAACTAAAGGCTACATAGATAATAGTATTTGGAGCTTATTAATTGAGCGTAACTTATGATGGTAAGAAATTTTTTAAAAGATATAGTATGTTAGACCTATAAGTTTAAAGACCAAATTAGTTTTGTTTTTTTTCATTGGTTATATAGAAATATGAAAAAGAAACCCCCCACCCCCCCTAAAAAAAATGGTGAACTTCCATTCTTACTGTAGCTTGCAAAAAAAAAAAAATATTCTTTATATAAATTCTTTTTTCGCTAGGGATCATACTGAAGATTTGATCGAGTTAAAATGTGAATGGTCAAATTGAGAAAATTTAGATTTTTTTATTATAGTATTAGATAGTATTTGAATTTAAAATTTTTTATTTTAAATTTTTGTATAAAAAATAAAATTTTAAAATAAAATTTTATAATTAAATTTTATAATAAAACGATAATTCAAATACACCCTAATACGTTTGTCTGATGTCATGATAGAGAATTTTTTCACTCAAGTCTTAAATTCAAAAATAGGAGATGGCGATATATGAAAGCCCGTGCTTTTTGTTCAAAACTCAATCCATGGAATTTTGTCCTCATTATTTCAAGACAAAGACTTCAAACCCAAGGAAAGACTATAAAATAAAATTTTTCTGCACTTTCCTGTCCTTGGGTAGAAAACATAATAGAGAGAAAAAGTCCAAAAGGTGTGCGTTTTTGAAGAGAACAATGTGAGATAAATCAACGGCAATTGAAAAAGAGCTCATTTTAGCCCTTTTATGGTGGGCACTGGGCACTAGGGCACCCATGTTCTTGCTCTTCTTAATATAAAAATCAAGTACATTGTTCTGGGGTGTTTTTTTCCGGCGGGAAGTGCAGGAGTGGGGTGGGGGGGTGAGTTTCTTTATGGTGTGTCTTAGTTATATCTGATATTGTAATCATGATCAATCAGAAGAAGAATCACGGTTCTAAAAAGTGAACCAGATCCCTCATCAAGAACTGACCAGTGACCAAGATCATCACTGTTTGGTGATAATGTAGATCAATAGATTGATTTATTCTTGTTCCAATTATTGGACAGATCATTTGAGGCCTATTTAATCTCCAACACCATTATTGGAGAATAAAGAAGCTAGGGATCAATTGCATAGTACATTTTTTCAATACGTATTTAATAAATTTTAATTTTTAATTTTTAATTTAATAATTAAAAATTCATATATTATAAATAATTATTTATTTTTAATATAATAATTATTTAATTATAGAATGAATAATTATTCTAAATTAAATAATTATTTATAATATATAAATTTTTAATCGTTAAATTAAAATATAACGAATGAAAATTTATTTTGTATATGTGAACAAACGTGCTATATGCACCGAACCGGGGATAAGTTACGGAGGCAGGATGGGGAACTCGAGTATTTTGAACAGTAATGTCTATATGTCAGCTTTCTAGTTAGATAATCCATCTTCAAATGAATATGTAACTAGAACCACTGGGCTCCTTAGCAAGATCCAACCCGAAAGAAGGTGCCTACATAATTCCTAATTTAATAATAATATTTCAAGTATTGAGAAATTCCTAAATTCAAATTATGTTTTTGTGTATTATATGTAAAATAAAAAACCTAGAAAAAGGAAAAGCAAATGCTCGAAGAATCAAGTGTAGCCAATAGAAACCAAGAGGGACCAACATAAAGTGTGAAAGCAACAACAATAACAAAGACAAATATTTTAGCAGCCGATTGGAGCAGACAAAGGTTGGCAACATCTTTTTCAACTTCATTTTCCCAATCAACATTACAAAGTGGATGCAAAAGCTAGCTGTACATTTTGTATCCCTTTCATTTCTCAAAGTTTTCTACTATTCTACGTGTCACGTAGATATTGTAGCTCTAAGCCCTCCACCACCCAACCACCACCACGTATCCATTTAACTCAATTTTATAAGTGTTTGAGCCCAAAATATGAAAGAAGGTTGTTTTCAAGAAAATAAAAAATGAAAAAGAATATGAAAGAAGGTTACTATGGGGATTCCACATTCTATTTTCAAGATTTTGAGTCCTTTGAGCAAACCATATGTCATCCAGTAGATGATTATAAGCTCAATTTTGTTTGCACCTTCTCTGGATGATTTTGAGAATTCATACACTCTTTTGAGGAAGCAACATAAATTTTATCTTTTTCTTAAAAGAAAAAATGGATAACCCACGAAAGAGCAAAGAAAATGTATTGCAAAAGTGAGCGCTTGCAATTGATAAGAAGACAGCGAAACCTGTTTATTCTTGAGTCATTCACACTCTCCTACCAAGTCTTGACTTTGATTTTCTCTTGAAAATGATATAGATTCAATGGTTTTGCAGTCACAAATTAATATATAATCTACACTTTAGGAATTTATTAAGCTTGAGATGACAATACAGAAGCAGCAGATGCAAAGCACTTCAAGTGTTTTTGGATTCCAACAATGATCCCTTGAGCATTTCGAAAGCAAAAATCCATTTAACCCTCTTTATTATAATACTTTAAGAAATAGGTACCTAAATATTATTGTAGTTCGGTAAAATAATCCAGAAGATGACAAGCTATTAAATGTTTATTCGTAATGAGAAGGATTTTTTTGTCTTTATACATAATTTTTTATTTTTTAACTTATTAGCTACATGTAATTCAAGATAGAGTTCACACTTAAATATCACAAATGAGTTGAAAGCCGCTCAAAAATTGAAAGGCTTTGGTGTGTGTGTGTGTGTGTGTGTAGCTACAACCTCAGGAGTACACATATGAATACAGGGAAAGCACACATCTAATCTAACAAACAAGAAAGAAACTACAAATAGACAGGTCATGCGCATGTGAGTAGGCGGCAAAGGTGGGCCAAAACGAAGGACTTCGCGGCCAAGGAGCACATGACAGGCCAAGAAGATGCCAAGAAGAGCAGTTTACCAAAATGATCACTTGGGTAACTAACATACCAGAGCTAGCCCACCAAGCGCAGGAGGAGGTTGTTGGTGGCGGCATGCTGCTGATGTAGGCGGTGACAGTGGCGGTGGTGGTGGTGGCCGTGGCGGCGGGCGATCTTTTGCTGTGCTTTGACTGCAAAATCTCCTCCTTGGCTCATTGGGCATTTCATGATCATGCACTTTGTAATACTTTAATTATAGTATTTAATATTTATATTTTATTTTTTACAATTTTAAATTATACTTAAATTGTAACTTAAAATTAAAAAAATTTTATTTTTTCAATTTGAAGCATATTTATTCTTTTATAAATTATTTATTTTTATATTTTTTAAAATTAAAAAAAAAACTAAAACTAAAACCTATCCAAATACACCCTAAGAATTTATTTATTTAGTTTAGAATATATAAATAAAAAATTATACAAAAGTGTGTGATAAAGAATTGGAAGTAATGATCAGATGTTTGCTTGAATTTTTTTCTCGTGATCCAAACACATGCATGCTTGTCAGCCACGATTCTAGGCGGGATTTTATCGTCTAACACCTTGGACCAGGGGGACTGCGCCACTCCTTTGGGAATTTGCCCTTTTTGATAAACTGTTCATGTTTTTTACTTATAGATCAGTCAACATTCCCCATAAGGATCCAACCAAAATCTTGGGATTTTCTTATTACAATCTGGGTGAGATCAACAGAAACAAGTTTTTGCTTATACATAACCAAATTCGTTGCTAGTAACATGGATTTTCGCTTGTCTTAATTTAGGAAAAAACAAAGTAAAATGAATGACACTTTGGGTTGTTCAAAAGTGGCTAATCACAACTCATTCATTCCAAAATCTTTCACACAATTCTTTGCTTTTCCAAGATTTTAACCGTTTTCTTTGTTTTGTTCTGCTTGCCCTTCCCGCAGGGAATTGGTAACAACTCTTTAATGACTTGTCCTTCTAAAAGAAGCAGAAGGGGTAAACAGATTTGTACATGGGGGGAATGTATCAATATTACAAAAATTCATCAAACTATAAAGGATCAAAATTTCATTGGTCTTTTATCAATATTGCGTAGGATTGACAATTTATGACATAAGAATCATTCCATAATTCTATGGGCGAAGGTTTCTCATTGGCCAAATTTTCTGTCATCTTACTGAATAATACCGTAATAAAATATTGATAAGAAGGTACACAAAAAAGTTGCTTAGTTTCTTTCTTCCCCTTGATTTCTTGGTTAGGGAGAGGGAAAAGGATGGTATTTATTTAGGCCTTATAGAGCCACAATTCTTTCCTCCCCATTTGTCATTGTCAAGAAAGGATGCTCTCCTATAATAATAATCATTCAATTTAAAGGTTTTTTATATATTTCTTAAAAATTAAATAATTTTTCAGTCTCTCTCTGTTTTTAAGGATCACAAGACACGTGTAACTTCTGTTGAATTTCTTTTCTTGTGAAATTTAATGTAAAATCTTCTTATTCTCTTTTGATAAATAATTTAATTTATAAAATTTAAAACGGAAATTCTCAAATAAAAATTGAATCCAAATTTTGTTGTAGAGATGTGTGTGTGTGTGTGTGTGTGTTTTTTCTTTTTTTTTTTTTTGAAAAAAAATGCTGAATGTTGTAGGGATATGCATGTGAAGGGGGCTGAAACATGGACACCAGGAGACAGATGCACATGAGATAGAGAAACAGTGTTATGAAAATGGACGGCCGGAATCGGCCCAATATGAAACCGGATGGTAGAACATGATCAGGCAAATCAAAGAAGAAAGCAGTGAGCCATTAACGTTTTTTTTTTTTTTTGTGTATAATATTTATTTGAAATAAAGGTTTTAAAACGAAAAAAAAAAAGTTTAAATGTGTTCATTTCTCTAGAAGAATAGATACACTAGGCCAGGTCGGATCATCTACTGCTTCTTAAATGACCCAAATACAGCACCTTGTCGGTCCAAACCTACGGACATTGACCTCCAAGTCCATTCAGCCCACACATGGTATGCAATATCTAAGGATGAAACCAGATCAATTGAAGATCAAGAGCATTATATATATATATAAATAATACGATAATGGTTAATATCAAAAAAATAAAAAAAAAAATTGAACACGAAGGGTTTTTTAGAATTTCTTAGTAGAAAGATAATTTTCTTAAGAAAATTAGAAGGATATCAAAAGTTTTGAGAGGTCGATACCGAGCCACCAGCTCAAATCACTCCGAATCCTGTCTAACATTTATGTGACATTCCAAAATTTTTTAAAAAATTAAATTGAATTTTATTTTTTTATGATTTATGAATAATAATTCCATTTAGAGAGAGTATTAAAAAAATTGATATTACAAAAGTTTCGAACTGTGCTCCAATGGTGGCAACATATAATCTCAAATGAAGCTGTTTGCTGCTCCTGCTTTCGTTTTTGAAATAACAATAGGCCGGAAAATCCACTAAAGCAACCAGAAAGGCAAAAACCCATTGCCACTTTCAACTTTCAAGAGCCAAACCCCAGAGAGTACATGAAAACAGCAAGAAATGCTAAAAACAAATAATTTACAACGAAATTATATCCGCAAACGACTTAATAGGATTCTAATGGTTTTACATCCAATTTGGGTCCATAAATTTTTCAACCAAAGGAAAGGATTCTTGGGATCGTGAAGAGAGTAAAAGCATCATTTACAACGTAAGATAGCCCCCTAAACAGGCAGATTATTTCCATCTCTTGAACTTGTGCTTTCCAAACAAGCCATGCTTCCAACGCTTGCCAAATTTCCCATGCTTAAACTTCCCATGGTGATGCCCATAGTAACCACCATGCATCATGTGGTGTGCACCATGTGAAAGGTGATGAGCTCCATAAGCTGCAGCTGCCGCTGCAGCACCACCAGCTAACAACGGACCCAAACTAGATCCATGACCTGCAAAAATTAGAAACCTTGAAGAACATGGCAATAGACAACTCAATCAAGAGAGCTCCATCAAATATCTGAGACACCCTTCTAATGCAAGACTATATAATCATACAATGAAAGATTTGTGGAACATGCAGAAATGGATTAGAGAAAAGAGGGAAAATTAAAAGTGTTGAAAGAATAATCTCTAAACTACAGAACCTCAGTTTTGCTGAGACACTCAACTTTTCCAATTTTACAGGAAAATTTAAACAAATTCAGGTAGAAGAGAGATCAAAATATAGAGTGGGGAGGGGTGACCTTTAATGATTATGTAACATTATAGCTTTCAGAACCCTTATTTCTCTCATTTTGACCTGGGGCAACAGATAACTCCCTCTGGCCCCTTGGCAGTTGGATTATTCAATATGTTCAAGTCGAAAAAGTGGGGAAAAAGAGGAGAAAAATTAGTGATCAAAAATCACCAGAAGGTCCAGAACCCAGGTCCAATAAAATAATGAAGTCCTTCCTATCAAACGAAGGAAGAATCCTACATCAATAGTACCAAATTTGAACTGAGAAGAAACAACCTTTAGCTCTGTATAAAAGAGCAACTTGATGAATGAAAGACAAGAAATCAAGAATTTGCAGATTTTTACCTGGCCGGGTTATGCATAATCAAATTACACATCTACTCAAGTAGAGAATCAAAGCAAATAACTCCCCCGGACAGTAAATGAGGCCATGTATTATATATTCTTCGTATTTGACTTAATTCCATCACATTGACCTGATAAATTTTTTATTTTTTATTAAATTTCATTGAATTTCCCTAGGTATTGGAGTGTCAAACCACCAAGTTACATTAAGGTTCCAGGATGAAAAAAATGAATCTATAATGCTGCAAGTGCACAAGAATAGCAACAATGCAGAACAGAGGATGATAAAGGTCCAGAAACAGATTATTCCCCAACGTCACACCAGATAAAGAGATCCCCCTCACTATGTAAGTAGTAATAAATGCAAGATTTAACAATACCAGGATGATACAGAGCTGATGGACCAGGATAACCTGCTGGATGGTAGCCATGGGGTGGAGGGTATCCATGGGGTGGAGGATACGCTGGCGGGTATCCGGCAGGAGGGTACCCTGCAGGTGGATATCCAGCCGGAGGAGGATATCCAGCTGGATGATATCCAGATAGTGGATATCCTGGTGGTGGATAAGGGTACGCCCCATGGGGCGGGCGGTAGTGTCCAGCAGCATATCCAGCTAGATGAGAAAATAGCCCTTTTTCATCAGCATCAGGCCTATTATTCGCCATTCTTACTCCAGTGAGGTTATCAGCAATAAACCTACAACATGACCACATATTAGAGGAAGGACCATTATAGGACCACAATATAAGGTCATGTAGGAAAGAATGCAATGCTGTGACAGTAGAAGGAAAGTACAATGGTTCAAGCAAGAAGCACCCACTTCAGGGGTGTCCCTAATTGAGAAGCAGAAAGGCATATTAAGAGTGAAATGACGAAGAGAATCAAGAATCTTCCATAGAAAGAAGATGTACTCCTCTTGAATTCATATCAAGATAGTTTTTCAACATATGATTTGTAAAGGAAAATTTTGTTGCTCATTTCAACGATGAGGATCACTTGAAGTTGAACAAGAATTATACAGAAGGAAAAGCTACATACACTTCAGAAAAAGATATTTCAGGGAGTTCATCCCAGAAGACCTAACATTTATCTTTCAAAAGATAATGGTTAAAAGGATCAAAGAGATCTTTCCTTCTCAGCTCGAACACATGATACGAGGCAAAGAACAAGAAAACCAAGGTGAATAATGAAATAGAATTACTCTTAAGTCAAACAAACACGGCTGTAACACAAGATATGCAAATATCAATTTTCACCATCATGATTTTCCTACCTGAACATCCACAACTTCAAACGTTTCCAAAAGTTCTAAACCCTCCCTTCATAATTAAAACAGCTAAACCAACCACAGAAAGTTTTCAAAAGAAAAGTATCACTTCAACAAATTTAATTCCATCTTTGATATCATGTGATAGATATAAAGCAAGTAATCCCAGGTCACATACACTGATCATATTTCAACTGAAACAAATCAATTTCTAAGAAAGAAAAAGATTTTAAAAAAGAAAAGAAAAAAGGAGATTCGGGTTCTTGGGCCAGGTGAACAAGAAGCATGTAATCATAGACTGTAATTTTACCATCAGTGCTATCAAAAAAAAACTTGGATCCTAAACAAAATCAACAATAACTTTTCAGGCATGCAGATATATTTGCTTTATATTTGGAAATGGAATGGGAAAGAGGGCTTACGGAATCGCCGAAGGAGGTTGAAATTGAGAAGCTTTAACAAGAATCACCTGCAGGTGTCTCGTTCACGGAGGTAGTTGTCTTGCATTGGTAGCCGGTATTTATCATGAGAAAGATGTCTGACTTGTCTCGACACGCGTTCTTCCTTTATCTTTATCACGCGGTTCCTTCAATAGCTTTATCATTCCTTTCAAAATATCAAATTAGAGATCAATTTAAAAAGTTGTTTGATAAATTTTAAACACAACGTTAATAAATTATTTATTTATTTAAAAGAATAAATTTTTGTATGAAATTCAAAAAAAAATCTAAATTTTTAATCTTTTTCTTTTTGTTTTTGCCGCCGACAAGGCATTGGCCGCTGACTGAAACGAAGATCCAAGCCAAACCTTACTAGCTCCATAACCATCTCCAGTTAGAAAACTTTTGATAGTGGAGAAAAAAAATCATTAGTAGTTTCCAAAATTTTCTACTCATCTCGAAATATTGTTTGTAATTGATTCAATGCTCTTCTGCTAAAAAATCTTTTAAATCTATTTATCTTTCGATTCAAATTAATTTTCAGTTAAATTATTCTTCAACTCTGCATTCCTCACAATTTTTAAAATAAATTTATAAGTACAATTAGATAAAAAAATATTTATATTTTAATTCAAATACTAAAACTTATAAATAAAAACAAAAAATATGATTTAAAAATAAAATTTATACAAAAATAGATTATGTAGAGTTTTGCCATGTCGTGGCAAAGCTCCAAAGGGGCTTGGTAAAGCTTTAATTGGAGCTTTGCCAAGACCTGGCAAAGCTCAAATGGTTAAATTTTATTACATTAAAATTACTTCCAAATTTAATCAATTTGGATCAAGAAGAGAATTCGTCTTAAAATTTTGAATTTCTATTCAAAGTCAAATGATGACGGTAGAGAGTATTTTTTTTTTTTATAGAGATAAAAATGTGTAAGTTAATGACAATAACAAGAGTAGATATTTGTAAACACTAACAAGAGTAGATATTTGTCTTTTTATTTATCCTAATAATAATCGCATTAGGATAGGATCGGACCCATCAGTAATTTTCATATTTGGAAGGGTCATCGAAATTAACATATTTGAGGCTTCCATTTGGGTGGAGTAGGTATTCCTACGCCCGACGACCATTGAAATCCAAGCAACTAATCTTCTTTCTTCCTCCCATGACATAAGAAGCTTAACTCACACGGCTTTAAAGGGTTTTATGCTCACGACCCAATCCCTTCCCCACCGGTGCAGCCCTGAGCATCCTCTCCCTATCCCCTCTCTTTTTAGACCCCTTTAGCATATAGTCATTGGCTTCATATATTGCTGCATATTCCCTGTGGGAAGACTTTCATTTTCAATTGTGTAGTGTTGAGCACTCGCCAGAACAAAGTAACCGAATCCGATTCCGATTCTAGACAAGACAAGCCTTCTCACGCTCATCTGCGGTTAATGTCTAGAACAAGAACACAGTGATACCCCACGAAGCTTTACAAGTATGCTCTTAATTCTGGTTCTAACGGCAGCACCTACCAAGAATAATGGGAACTGAAGAGCAGTAATCATCTAGTTAATGCATTCATGTGTACATACTAGTTTGAAAATCACGAAGACAGCCCAACTGGACCAAGATAAGTCATAGGTCATGTGATTCTCAGAAGCTCTACTACCAAAAAGGGGGCTATTAACCGCCATTTCTAATCTAAGAGCAGAAAATGTAGAGAAAGAGCAATGAAATTTCAAAGAAAATTCATATCCGTTTCTGATATAACCTTCTATAAATTCTGGACCCCTCAAATTCAGCATGGATCTCCCTCTCTGTTCTTATCCCCATTGGATTGTTCAACAACCATCCGTCAGTATCACAAGCCATGTTGGGGTCAATGTAGTTAATATGTAAAAGCTTATCTGACTCAGCATCAAAACAATGCCTCATGTCATTTGCCACTTCTAGGACGTCAGACTGAATAAATATCTGTTCAAAAAAATTATACAGCATTAGCATATAGAAAGCTTCCACAAACGGAAGCCGTTAAAGATCTTCAAGATGCTAGAACAGCATGCTTCTGATTATATGGGCTTTAAGAAAAATATTTTCTTAGTTGTTGGGTTACTTTAATAGCCTAATCTTTGTTGGACACATCTTGAGTAGTAAATGCTTTTACACATATATACTCAACAAGCATGAACTGAGCTCATCGTATGGTTAAGTTGTAATGACTAAACCCTTATCTACTGCCCGCTATCTGAAATTTGAACTTCAATTTGGAACAATTTGGCCCTGCGGGATAAGCAAACTTGCGTATTCAAAGAGGCGTTAATGAGTCAGAATTCATCATATTAGCTAGTGCACAAACAACAAGTGCCATAAGAAGCATTTACCTTAGCTTTGGTTTATTAAACTAAACAGGTCAGCAACGCATTTTCATGTTCTAACTCATTTGAAGAAAAGGTTGGGGTCTGGGACAAACAATCTTAAAGATGACAAAACACGATCTACATGACGATAAGATGGAAGATGTCTGCGTCTAATTTATTTTCAAGTGAAGCATCCAACTTCTAGATTCTAGTAGGCTTAGCAACCCAGCTAATTTTTCTCCTCTTTAGGATTCAATGTGTATTTCAGAGAGAAATTCTAGTCCTCTTAGTTGTTTTATAAGCTTCAATAGCATGTTAAAAGTGCTCACTATGTTTATGTTTACTAGTTTAAAACTAATGCAATAGATCAAATACACACAACTCCCTTTCACCAAAGAAACTTTTGATTCAGCAGTCGTAACTCTTAGCAATAACAAACAAATACAAAGATAATCCTAAAAATTTTTTCTCTTCTTAATAAAAGAAGATAATCCTATCAAATCTCCAACCTACTATCTAATTCCACCAGTTATGAGAATCAGAGCATCACTCTATTTATTACTTAAAAATGAAATACACAATGGTCTAGGTATCTATGATCAAATAACATGGCCCAGATGGCTAATGTTTGAAGAAATACCTGCCCTCCTGGCGCTAAACTACTAATAATTGACTCAACCAGAGGCTTCTGCACAACCCTCCTTTTGTGATGCTTTTTCTTAAAGTGTGGGTCAGGGCACTGCAAACATAGAGCTGCTCAGATGACAAAGTCATTGGTAGAAGGGCATCAAGTGGACATGGAAATCAATGATGACAGCTTTGCTGTCTTCCTAAAATCAGTTTTTCTGTTTCTCAAGTTCCAGCATAAGAAGATACTCACCAAGACGGAGACTAATGTCAAGGGTCCAGGATATGTAGACACGAGTTGCTTGAAGGAAACCGTGGCATTTGCAAAGATGAAATGGCTGCAATTGGAGACACATGAATGCATTTCCTGTGTATCTTTCATGACCAAAAGACAGCAACTTTATAAAGCCTTACGTGTTGCTAAGAGCCAGCTCATCTACCCAGTATTTGGCTCGATCGACCAACTAAACAAGCAAAGGATATATCAGCACATGAGAACTGAGCCATCAAAATCCCTGAAGTTAACAAGAACAACCAAGTACTAGTACATTCACTGAATCACAATAATTCTCAAGAAACCCGAGCAATTTGTTGCCATACTTTCCGCCTTATTTCCAATCCGAGATAGTTCTTGGAATTGGGAGATCTTTTAGCAAGCCACATCAGAAATCTTCCGCTACCTGAAAAACTTTGCAACTTCAGAACATAATAAAAACTCTCAGGCCCTAATCAAGTTATTAATTGGAAACATATTACAGGGAAACAATCAAAAGACAACATGGTTAATCTACATCAAATCTCATTAGCATAGCCAAACTTCTTGACAGAAGAAGAGAAGATATCTGCTGATACTGGCCAACTTCCTCATATTTCTCATCCTCTCCACGATGAAACACCAAAAGGACTTTCAGATTTGTACATAATACACCACTTAACACCAAGGATCATTCACAAATTTGCCAGAACATAAAGTAGTCTAGATATAAACCCAAAAAGACGCATTTTTTAAGATGTATAAATGTGGTTAGAAAGAACAAATAAATTGGAGATGAAGATTAGCCCCATTACCACAACCAATATCCACCATCAGCGGCAATGTCGCATCCTTATATACCACACTCCAATCCGGTACTTCTGCTGGAACCTGGACATTGCACAAGTAAATGGCCAAGGTAACAAAACCAAGAAAAAGCAACTTATCAATGCACAGTTAAAAAGGGTAGTTAAAACAATTACGGGAAAAAAAAAAGAAGAGATAAATCTAAAAATCGAGAAAAGAAAATATTAGTACCATGAGCGAAGAGCGTAAAGGGTTGACATGCTGCCGAATTCTCACATGACCAAGGTGCTGCAACATCCCAACCCATTTCATATCGATCAAAATTTCATTCTTTTCTTTCAGTAGATATTACTACAGGATAACAAAAGCTGCGTATTAAAATTACCTCAGAGAACTTATCAGTAAGATTAAGGTCCGCGTACTCCACAGCTACGAGGTGGGGGCTTCTTATTAACTGAGACCGTTCCAGTGCAGAAGCATCTACGGCCTCTGGCGCTGCCGGTGCAGCATTACTAGAAGAAGCGGTACAACAGCACTCGCGGCGATGCTGAAAGAGAGAAACTCTTGTGGATCCAGCGGTGAAAATGAAACTAGTGCGAGAAAATGCAAGGGTAGGGTAGAAAAACATGCTACTGCTGATACTGATAGCCCTGGCCGAGTACCCGGAACCATTACGCCACTAGCAGAAGAGCAAATTTTCACAATTGTTTCGATTTACCGTAGCTCCCGATTTCCTTCTTTTTTTTTTTTCCGAATTTCTTTTCCCGTTTCCATTTCCATTTTTCAATTTGGTTGGATGCAAGGCTTTGTTTGGATTTAGGGTAAGGAGAACAGAAGAGAGGAGAGTAGTTACTTAGCACCAAAAAAAAAAAGAAAAAAAAGTAATTACTTGGAAAGAAAGAGTGAAAGAAAGGAAATGAAATTCTCTGAAAAGTAAGAGAGGAAATGAAAGGATTAACGTGGATGTGCGTGCGTGTCTTTGTTGCTCTCAAATTTCTCTCAATTCAAACGGTTTTTGATGTCTTAGCTGAGCTCTTCTTTTTTATTTTATTTTAGGGAAACAAATTTCATTAAGCTAAACTAAACATCAAAAGAAAAAATAAGATAAATTGAGGTATTACTTTGGCGCAATCAACCGCATGAATTAATAGCTAAACCGTCTATTATGCTCCTAATATAAAATCAGAATGCACTTTTTGCAGATTCTGAAAACTATTGAACTAATTAGAAAGAATTTTCATGATCATCCAGATTCTGCCAATTGACTTGGCTCGGTCATTCATCACATTGTAAAACAGATTTTGCTGCATTTGCAAAAATTGCTGCTTTCTGCATTATTTTTCTGGGTTCACTTCAATTTTAAGATTAGTACAAAAATCACTGTTGATGAAGCGTAACATATACATCGCAGGTTAGAGCCTAGCAAAACCTATTCTCGCCGGTTCAACTATATTTCTAAATTAAAAGTTAAACTAAACAAGATGTGGAAAAAAAAAAACATCGCTGAACTTCAGAACTTCAGCCCGGAATGGATGGCAACAACCCCTCCAACAAGTTTCTCATATTCTACCTTCTCAAATCCAGCATCTGCAATCATTTCAGCGAACTTCTCCTGCATTCATAGAGTATACCGATGCGAATGAAAATTATTGGCACATATTAATGCATTGTATAGAAAATGAAACTGAAACAATTTCTCTTTTAGCACAGAATTATTACAACTGAAACAACAATTGTTTTGCAATGAGTTTCTCAAACTCAGCAGAATTCAAGGAAGAAGAAGAAGAAAGACAAACTGCAGCCATTAATAGTAGAAAAACAAAGGGGAAGCCAACAAGTGCTGCTACAACCACCAGGTTCCCCAAGGCCAAAGGTGATATCTATTCTTCTCATAGCCATATAGACAGCCATATAACTGTTTTACTAGCATTATGATTTTAGTTGTCTGCTGAACCTGGTAAAAGCAAACTTAACAGCTATAATTTAGGAGATGGAAAGAGTAAAAGATACACAGGCACCCACTGACAGAGAGAAGAAAGATTTCTAAAAGAGAGGAGACTACCAAAATAGAAGGAAATCGGAAACAGCCGGATTCACTTTTAAAGCTGATCCAGATTTCCTCATTTATTTAATTCAGAAAGATGAACAGTAAGACTTTTTTTTTTGGCTATTAAAAAAATAAAAAACCAACAACAACAACTAGTTCACCTAGTTGACTTCTTTATAAGAAACAAGATGCATGATTCAGGGAAGACTCATTCGACAAAACAGCATTTACAATTGTCATAAAGAGAAGAGAAAACGATTCAACTTTTCGAGAAAATACTATATTGTCTTGCCTGTGGAGGAAACCGACGAATACTTTCAACTAAGTACTGATAAGATTCTCGATCGCCAACAACAAGCTGTCCTACTGCTGGAATGACTGAAAAAGAGTAAAAATCATACCTGAAAAAGAAATAAAAATCAACCAAAATTCTTGCGTAGAGGTACCAATGCTACAGGAGATACACTTATAAGATAAGCAGATGAGAAAGCCTTCTTTTTTTTGGGGGGAGGGCCATACAGCTTAAAATTTCTTTGTGATTTTAAAAGGCACACAAGAAACACAGCTCACGTAAAGAAGATGAGCCAGTAGTAATTGAAATATCTAGCCTTCTGATCTACTCAATACGTCATTATTTTTGTTGGAACAATCTTATACAGGATATGGACCCTAATAGAAACATACTATGCAATCAAGAACCAACAGAAAAAATGGAGAAGCAAGAACTGGCAGTCACAGAAACACGATGCATCAGAGAAGGTTAAGCTGCTGTATGTCTCACATCAAAGGCACTTACAATTCTTTGAAAATTGGGGTATCTACATGGCTCAATTCAAGGCAAAGGAATCTTCCTCCTCGTTTAAGCACCCTAACGAAAGAAAATACATCAGAGTAAACTAACATGAGTGCACAGACCAACATCAAAACACAGTAGTAGGAATTTGCATTAAGACATTTAGCCATACCAATCAAGTACTATGGTCAAGAAATGGCTAGTGTTTCAAGTCTGAGGAAGAAACAAAACTAGAAATGATATATTTCACCATGGTATTCTTTCCAACTAAGTATTAGTGCTGGCATAAATGTAGCACACTTCCACACTTCGTAAAGTAAAGAGATGTTACTGAATCTAAAAAGGATAACAGCTATAGAGATTTACAGTAGCATGAAATATCCATCTAATGAGCCAATAGAAGTAACGACAACTTCACCAATCTCAGTTACCAGTAGCACTTGAAGAAACAATATGTCAATCTTGATATTTCCTAGGAACAATCAAATACAGCAGATCAAGTAGCAAAGAGATACCTATATGCTTCTGCAAGAGCTTTCTCAATGTGCGTGACATTCCTGATCCCAAAGGCAATTGTATATCCATCCATTGAGTTGTCCTCAAAGTTCATCAGGTTTTCTGCATCACCCTCAACCCAAACAAGGGACTTTTCCTCAGCAAAACCTGTAAGTGGCAAAATAACAATTTTGATTAGAATGGAGACACATAGCTGAAGCATCTATCCAGTAAACTTTAATCGTCCCATTGAACAGTTCACAAGTAGAATAATCAGCATGGATTTCTTGCCTCTATCTGCTGCCCGCTTCTGCCCAACACTTAACATGTTTGGATTGATATCACAGACATAAATCTTAGATTCCTCCAGTAAATTTTCTTCAAAGGCATCGCGTATGGCTCGGTGTCTGACACTTTTTATACTTTCTAGTATCCTGAAAGCAACATCTCCTGTAAAATTGGAGAAGCATTTTGCTGAAATTCATCGAATGGATAAATAGATTTTCCTTCACTTAAATTATATTAAAAAATAAACATTTGTCAAGAATACCAAGGCAAACAGTTTACCTGTGCCACCAGCAACATCAAGATGCTTCATCCCAGGGAATGGATTCAGTTCAGAAACCAGCCTTTAAGAAAAGGAATTGTACATACATATCAGAGCCAAAGACATCTAATCTTGAGAAGAAGTAAAGTCACATGGAAAGGGAAAAAATGTAAGGAAAAAAAAATAGGGGAACAGATTAAAAGTTCATGATCAATCAAGAAACCTACCGGTCCTTCCACAATCTATGTAATCCACCGCTCATTAAATCATTCATTAGATCGTAGTTTGAAGCAACTCTAGTGAAAACATTACCAACCATTTGGCTCTTCTCTTCCTCACAAACTTCTTTAAACCCTGAAATTGTGACCTTAGGAGTAACATATACCGTAAAGTATGAAAGTAGAGCAAAATAACTTCTTACTTTGAAGCATGAGCATGTCTTCACTACATTCTTAATTTGGTAATATAAAGATCAAGTTGACATGCGCAATAACAGGAACCACTGATGCTCCTAATACTGAGTCATATGCATAAACCCAGAGCAAAAGATAATTTTCAGGCTGAAGAAGAAGAGTTTGCAGAAGCACTTGCCAAAGCTAGTAGCATGAGAGTGCAACATAGATCCTGTTCTATACATAGGCCAGAGGCTCTTTCTCCTCATAATCCGAGTGATAGATTGCAAAGCTGTTGCCATAAGTCCTCCTAAAATTAGAAGCACCTTCCTGTCCAAGCACAAAAGCAGTTCACTCTACATATATCTCTTTTGTAGTCCAAGGACTCCATAAACCTATTCTCAACTATAAGCAATAATATCACTTTTAGGAAGCACAGAAAGACCATTAAATTTGCTGAGGAAAGGAAGCTTAACAAAACCATCATTGAAGGCGACTGCCTTAATGTGATCCAAAGCTTGAAGGGCCATTCTGTGAATGAAGAATGGAGGGCCAGAGATATCATTGAAGAAGGAAAGAGCATCATGAAAAAATGGCCAAACTGGTTTATTTATCATGTCCCTAGCGTTGTAATTTTGTAACCCATAACTTGGCACACTCACATTGGGCGCGTGTAATAACTCTGTAGAGGGCTATAGAGCACCCCCCGCTTATTCCACCTGCCATCCTCTGTGATAAAGGTGGAACTGATTTTGTAAATCCTTCTGCTTTAGATGATGAAATATATAGCTAGATAATTATTCAGCAAAAAAAGAAAAAGAAGCACAGAAAGACCAGCTTCGACCAAAAAAAGGGATCCATAACAATAAAACTAAGAATTAAACTAAGCCCCAATCTGTTTCGGAGACAATAATATTCAGTTCCAACTTCCATTCTTAGAAAGTGATAATATAAAGTAGACCTTATATCTGGACGTTGTAAGTAAAGAATACCGTAGAAGGCATCGACGCCTACTAATATAAAAGTTTTGAAGTCCAATTTGGATATGAATTTCCAGGATGCGTACTGTTACATCACCATTAAAACTCGTAGTGGTGCCGGTTTCAGCTCTTCCTTTTCCTAGATGTATATTCTCAAGTTACTACATTATGGCAGTCAAAAGTTCCTTTCAATATCACATACACGAATTACACAGAAAATTTAGAGACGCACACGAACCTTCCATGAATCCAATAGGAGGAAAACATTAATAATTTTTGTTATTGAAGAGGAATATTCCACCATTACAGAAACCTTTGTCATCCAAAATACTCAAATTGATCATAAGAAGGATTCATGCGAGACATTGCAATTAGCGAGATTTCAAACATCTATCTGAGTCGGAAATCACCGAGAGTACGAAACTAAAATTACCAGAAAACCAATCTCAGAAATTTGGAATGCCAAGAAAAGAGCAAAAGCAAATTGAAGCCGGCAGAGTGCTGAGTTCTGTCGCTGGTGAATTGACTGCCAACAGCAGGAAAAAAGAGAACTGCAAGTCTTCAAGACTGCAAAGAAGGCGCCCGAAGGCGGTCGTAAAGGAGTCCGCTGTTTTGAGATCGAGCTCAGCACAAAAACCGAATGCGTTCTTCATAGAACGCAAGCGTTGGCAGGATGCTGAACTTCAAGTTAATCGCCTGATAAATACGATAAATAGACTGAATGCGTTTGTATTTCAAACGCATAAATGTGTTCTTTAAGCACATTATGCGTCAGTTGTGTTTATGCGTCAAACCTATCTTTCAGCGACAGAACTTTTTTGCAGAGTTTTTGTTGGAAAACAAAGCCAAACAGGCCAGAAACCTCACTCAGCAAGAAAAGAGCAAAAAAGTTATATAAAAAAAAATTACGGTTCAGAAGTAGGGGTGTGTGCATTCGGATTACGTTCAATGTTTGATGCGCAATTTTGGTTTTGTTCACTTTTGTTATTCTTTTTAAAAAATTTAAATCGAATCAAAATAAATTAATTTAATTCAATTTCAAATTAAAATTATATTTAAAAAATAATAATTCATCGGAACTCATTTGATTATAGATATGGAATTAAAATGACTGAATCTGCAGGAGCATTCCTAAGTCTTTGTCTAATCTAGACAATTTTCATCTTCAATTTCCAGATTAAGTACCAAAATTGGATTACGAAACAGTCAAAAATATATTAGTGGTGATGGAATAGAATTTAATTTTTAATTTTTTTTAAATTTTATAAAAATAAAATTATTTATAAAAAGAATTATAAATCTCACACACTTTTATTTTATTTTATTTTGAAATTGAGGTCACACCCATTCGTTCAAAGATGAAAGGTCTTGTACCAACATGCTTTCTTCGACGAATGCAGACTGTTTCCCCAAACAGTAGAGCTTGCTAACGGTCCCATGTTTGCTACAATGCTGTAAAGCTTTTTCAGGCCTAAAGTAAAGAGATGAAGCAAGAGGATTTTGCTATTTCCAACATACTATGGATACATTTTAATCTAGAAAACAATAAATTAGAAATTGCATTAACTGAAAAACCCACCTAAAGAATCAGTCAATGCTGCAATCACTGCCTGAAGAAATTCAAATTTTTTATGAAGAAAAGAAGAACAGAGAATGCAAATTTTTTATGCAAAGGAATTCTTCAACTTCGGATTAGACATTATTCAAGGCTTCAAGCTATAGCAATCATCTCAAGAAAGAGCGGTTCTTATCGTAATCACACTAGAGGCCAGAGGTGAGAGTGTCGGTGTGGTCAAAGCTTAGCAGCAAAGCCGGCATTGATGTCAAAGCTGAGCAACAGCGTGAGCTCGGAGCTGGGCAGCGACAGTGAGAGGGCTAGAGAGTCTGAGAGTGGAGGAGATGAGGAGATGTGAGATGTCCGAGTGGGAGTCACTAATCAATGGACTGGAGAGTGAACTAGTGAGAGTTCGTAGAATCGTAGTCTTGTAAGAAGAGAAATTTTTTCCTTGAACGCAATTTTATTATGTTTTATCTTTTTGTAATGTGTTCACATGAATCACATATATATTTTTTTAAAAAATTAATTCTTCAATTTGATTTTTTAATTTAAATACGGAAATCGAATACCAAATTGAAATATAATTCGACTCAATTTAATTCGATTGAACCGAATAATTAGCCTCCCTAGGCAGACTGCACCCACAGTCAACCCGACAGTGGTCGGCGGGTAGGAGTTGCCCCAATGGGCGGCGTCTGGGTGTGCCCTCATCTCCCTAGCGGCGCTGTGCCTTCTGCATTTCATCTGTTTCTTCTTCTTTTTGTCCTTTTTTTTTTTTTTTTGGGTCTTCCTGGGAAGAAGGTTCCCCAACCACTCTTTTTTTTTTTCCTTTCTTGTGGTTTCCCTTGTTTTTATTTTTTAAAATAATTATTTTTTATCTTTTTGACATTTTATTTTGATTTTATATTACTTAATAGGTGAAAAGTTTTTTAAGAAAATTATTAAGAGAGAGAAAATTGAGAAAACTTTAAAATTTAAAAAAAAATAATAAATAAAAATAACTACACTGCAATCAACATATATAAAAAATATGAGATATTTTTTATTATAATTTATTATTTTACTCTATTCTCAAACTCATCACCCCAAATTTAGGTTAATAAGCGTCAGAATAACTAGATTATAGTTGACATTTCTTTGGACAATTATTTTTTTACATTCAAACGAATATTTATTCAGATATTTAGAGAAAAAATTTATAAAAAATAATTTTATCCCTCTTCCTAAAGTGTACATATATTGCGTTTAACTTGTTGTTATATAAATGATAAATAAGACTATAAATATTAAAATTATTATAAAACTAGATTTAAAGTATTAAAAATAAAAATTTAAAATTAAATTATGATAAATAAGATAATTTAAAATTTATTTTTACGAGAGCATGTTTTAGCCTGTAAAGCTTCTTTGTCTTCTGTTTTTTCATGAAAGAATCTAAAAGAGCGCTTAGACACAAAGTTTGCACAAATGATCCCTCGAGTTATGCTTCTAAATTGTATTGACCCCCTATTTTATATTTTTTAAAAATAAGTACTAATAGTTTTTCAATCGGGGAAGGCTGCGGGAGGCAAGAGGACAACTGGAGCCTCAAACTACCGTGGCCTCTAAAGCCACCACAAAACTTTGCAATTTCAGGAGGTTCTTTGCTTGTGGGCTGTGTGGAGAGAAGTGCAAGTGAAAAAGATGATTCTGGCGTTGTCATGGCCATCACTCCCTTCAACATTGCCACCAGCAAAACTTACTATATCAAGACGCCCCCGCTGGTTTTGCTCTGCCATTTCAGAAGCAGAGTCACAGTCGTCTTCCCAACCCTCGCCTTCCACTTCTTCCATCTATCGCCCTGCCATCATTCTTCCAGTTAATGCTCTCTCTCTCTCAGGCACTTACTCTAATGCAGGAATGCACATGTATCAGTCCTAACGCCTAAAGTGGTCTTATGGTGTCTTCTTATTTTTTACTGCAACAGCTGTTTGATTCTTTTCTAACATAGCCCGACTGCCTAAATTGGACTTCTGTGAAAGTTTTTGATAAAGAAAGTATTTTTCTTCTAAAATTAGACTAGATAATGATCTATAAACATTTCGATCGACATGGAATGCTTCAGTTTTGGTTTGTTCTTTTATTTATTTTGTGTTGGAGCATGTAAAAGAAAGAAGAAAATGCAGTGTTATTGCAAACAAGTTTTTCTTGGATACGTCTGTGGATTACGCTTTTCTTGCAGGGGTTAGGAAACAACACAAAAGACTATGATGAGTTGGCTTTAATACTGAAGGGCTATGGAATCCCAACAGTGGTTGTAAAAGTCTCAAGGTTTGATTGGTTTAGGAATGCAGCAGGTTTGCTTGACCCGAATTATTGGCGTGGAACTCTTCGTCCTCGTCCCGTTCTTGATTGGTATTAATACTTGCTATTTATCTATTTTTGCAGCGTTGTTTTGGGGTTTTATTATGATATATTACTCTCTGGAAGTTTCCTTATATTTGCTTGAAAAATCTGTGGGACAGGTATCTTAGGAAGATGGATGAGGCCATTAGTGAAGCAAATGAATTGGCTCAAGGTTTGTTTATCAGAAATTTAAATATTTTTATTTTTGTTCCATGTTTTTGACTTGCCATCTAAAATTTTATCATTCCAGAGCCGTAGCTAACTGTTGTTTACCCACTCTTCTGGTACTTGTAATTTGCTGATGAGTCAGGTGGCAAAGGAACTTCTTATTCTGAAAAAAACTCTTTTTTCTTGAAGCTTGTTATTATTGGCTTACGAAATCTGTGACTCCATCCATCCCAGCTGAATATTGATCACAAGCGAAAATAATCAACCACTTGCATTGCAATGCCGTGCACATGGGAAACTTTTTCTGATAATAGATCTAACCATGTCAAACACCCATTTGGCTGAAGTAACACTTCCGCCAAATATATATGCTACTATAGGATTGTCCAGAACTTTGCAAGATCATATTAAGTTTGTCCATTTCGTTTCTGTTCCTTTCTCTCCTGAGTAGAACTGTCACACTATATTGACCTATGCATCCTTTTTATTCAACAGGACATATTACAATGCCATAATCAGGCCGATTTTGTTGTAGGTGGGGGCTTTGTCCTTAATTGGGCATTCAGCTGGTGGGTGGCTAGCACGAGTTTACATGCAAGAATTTGGGATCTCAAATATTTCTTTGTTACTGACTCTAGGAACACCACACCTGTATGTATCATTTTCCTTAAGTATCAGCTATGCTGTTAAGCTTCAGATCTTGCTCTTCATTTTTGTCATTAGATTAATTGGCAGATAGATGCCTTTTGAAATTTGACGAGGATGGAATCCATAAGAGTATAACCATCAAATGTTCTTCCTGTTAGCCCAGCGCCAAAGGGATTGCCTGGAGTCATTGATCAAACAAGGGGCCTCTTGGATTATGTAGAAAAGAATTGCCCAAAAGCTGTTTACACTCCAGAACTAAGATATGTATGTGTAGCAGGAAGGTAAAATTGGAAGCCTTACATTTCTCTATTTTCTGCAAGTTTTAATGTTTTATGAAATGAAAGTGTACTTTATGTGTCCCATGGAGCTTCCTAACTAGTTTGTTTTATCTAATTTATGCACATAATCATGTTGTTACACTCTCAATGCATGCTGCAAAATTTTCTGAGAGAAAATTAATTCTAGTTATTAGAAGCATTCTCTGATCTAGCCTTAGAAAACCTACGAGAAGGTTTGAAACTCAATGGCTTGTTGAAATTGTAGGTATATTCAAGGGGCTCGGCTTTTTGGATCCAATGATGATGATGCAGAAATGGCCATGAGTGTCAACCATTCGAGTCCACAGATTGCTATTGTCAACGCATCTAAACCACCAACCTCAACTGTACGTGCTCGCTTCATTGGTCAAGGGTACAAGCAGGTACGTTCAGTTCTGCCTCTTAGAGAGTTCAATAATAAGAGGAACAAGTATAGGCATGTGGGTGCTCAACTATGGACGTTTTAGGTTTGTGGGCAGGCAGATGTATGGGGTGATGGTATTGTGCCAGAAATCTCAGCACATTTAGAAGGCGCTCTTAACATCAGTCTGGAAGGAGTTTACCACTCGCCTGTTGGTTCTGACGATGTAACAAGACCATGGTATGGTTCTTCTCTGGTTGTTGAACAATGGGTTCAGTACCTTCTTAACTAGTTAAAAAGGAGATGCTCCAACATTGTGCAGTCTTCTGCCAAAACCTTTGCAGTGAAGTTGGAAGGAAAAAATATAGTCACGGATTTTGTTTGTTCTCTCCTCTGGGCTACAATTTCTAGCCTTCGAGCTTGGATCAACGCAGGCTGGAAGGGGCTTCATACTGAATGCTAGGCAACCAAACTCCGCTCAGTCGAACTTCTTAGACAAACCAAAGTGGAAGAGAAGAAAAAAAATCGTAAAAGATATGGATCCAAGATTTTCTTGGAGTCTTTTCGGTAGAAAAGAATAACATTCCTTTCAAAAAAAAAAAAAGAAAAGAAAAAAGGAGCAACATACATACATATCAGTGAAGGTGTTAAGATCTTCCTCTTCCAAGTTCTATTCATGAATTAGGAACTGATCAGCTTTGTGGTTCATATAGCACTGAAAAATTTTGGGTGGATTTTGAATTCTCACATATGGGCTTTACTTTTGATCTAAGCGAACCTTTTTCAAGCTACATAAAATTTTGAATGTGACAGCAAAATCAAACAAGAAAAATTACATTTCACTTAAGTATCACTATTCTTAAGACTATATTTGTCAAATTTTTAATGCATTAGGGAAGGATTGAACTTGAACCTTCTAATTGAGATGTCTTAAATCTTGCTTTGAGACAAGACCTGAAACCGTCTCTATATTTAGGATGTGATTGGATAGGGTTTGGTTTTGAGATTTTTATTTTGGATTTCGTAAAAATTAAATTGTTTGTGAGAAGAGATGTGGATCTCATACTTAAAATTTTAGATTTGGTTTTAAAACTAAACTATACATTAAGCCATTGCAACAAAAAAAAAACTTACAGTAGATTATAAAGGTACTGACAGTTAAATCCTTTAACGTTATAAGAAATAGTATATGCAATAGAGGGTCTATCCACCTACCAAACCATTTTCATCATTGGCATCACAACAAATAAATAGGAGGACAAAATCGATCATTATTTTAAAGAGAAAAAAAATTCAATCCAATTTTTCCTTAGATTTTTTCCTTTTTATTGTTTATTTCCTTTCTGAAATATATTCCATCGCATTGTTTCTGTCATGGGCGTGTATATTTTGACATTGTGGCTAAACTTCATCCACGCTGCCACAAATTTCATTTCTTTATAAAGCGTTGGTCCCCGAACTAAATAGTTACTATTTTTCGTCTATGATTTTATCGTCAGATTTTTATTTCCATTTTATCGTTTCTTGCATTTGAAAGATATATTCTCTTGCATTGTTTCCATTACAAGCAGAACGTAAGACATTAAATTGAAAGGTTTGAGCACATCTCTGTAAGGAATAATCGAGAGTCGTGATTCACAGCATTTATTTTACCCCCTATTATAAATAGAGTCTTGGTGTCTCCTTTCTTTTTCACTCTACTTCTTATTACTTCTTAGTTCTACCTACCCAATGCAGTAATGCCTAAGGGAAAGTTGAAGTTCGCTTTCATAGTCAAAGAAAAGTTTGTTACAGAAAAAGAAAGAAGGGTTTGGTGAGAAATGCTGAAGAACTCCTTTGAAGATGAGCCTACGGTTTGGCCTTCGGCACCTGATGAATTGCATCGAGTCTTCTTTAGGCTCTAAAGTCTGCCCGAGCTGGAAGAAACAAAGTCATGCTTCATTCAGAAAGTTTTCCAGACAAAAGATTCAAAAACTGCAGGAACAATACAAGGAGATATCGCTTGGCAACGGTTGGAAGGAGGTCGTGGTTTTCATCAACGACTGCTTGACTGGTAGTAAGGAGGTAACAGAATTCAGCGTTGATGATCTCAACGACATGAGTTATGATATCGATCAGACAATGGGAGCAATAGCTGCAAAAAGGGAATTTCTCTTAAATGCATGCATCAACTTACAAAGGCAAAAGGTAAAAGGTGCTTGTGATTCCAGAGGTAGCTGAGAATGGCTTCCCAGTCCTCGGATCAACACAAGACAAAGGTACGGAAGTGATTTCGAGTCACGAGATGCAAGAAGAGGAGGAGGAGACAGATTGTGCTGCCTTTGGATTCGAATTTCCTTTCTTCCCAAATGTGTCCAAGAATGATGGTGCAGGACCTAGCAACAGCAATGCTTAAGAATTTGTTTTGTGTTTATTTTTGTCATGTCTTACCTATTAGTGGACATTCATTTTGGTGCCAAAATTTTAACCAGTTGGCTTGTGATAGTTAAATCCTTCACTGAAGTCAGCTGGGGTCTTTGATTGGGACAGATTTGACATTCGAAACAATTGTCTGTTTTGAGTTCTTTGATTGAGACAAAGGTAATATTTTGAGGGCCGAAATTGAAATTTAAGAAACTTCCGTGAAAACCATTACATTTTAATATAAAACTTAAATATTGCACATAATCTGAATATTGACAAAAAAAATTCAGGAGCAGAATACGGCATAAATCACATATTCACATTGCAAATAGTGAAGGACCCCTGCTAAAGTGGTGCCACTATCTAAGGATCAACATAGACTGGAGTAATTTCCATAAGCCAGACGGAGAATCGTGCGCTGGTTAAAATGTACTGAAAATGGCGAATGATGTTAACACCCACACAAAAGAAACTTTACTGTGTACTTCCTTGTTCCTACTATATACAAAGCCATCATCCTGAAAAAACTACACAATCATATATGAGAGGCACACCGACTTTCAGAATTGCTAGTTAGGCAGTCTTCACAATATGTTGAGAAAGCAGCTTGCCGATGTCTGAAAACCCAACTTTGTCTTTTCCTCCAAAAATAGTTTTAAGCTTCTCATCACAAAAGATCTCTCTTCTATTTTCATGGTTCTGCAGATAAAAATGACCCCAAGGATAGAATTCATTTAATACTTAGCGTGTATATCACAGGAACCAAGTAAACCAGGAGCACATGTATCTTCAACATCAGTATTATCAAAACATAAAAACTGCTATAAATGAAATCAACAACAATAAATTGAATCAGTTACTCCAAGCAAAGGAATGTAGTCAAATGTATTTGCATCTACTCAGAAAGAAAGAAAAAATGTATTTGCATCTGAAAGTGATATTATTAGGTTTCAGACAAATCAAACCTCCTTTTCCAAATGGCAGCTAGTAAACCAAGTATAGCAACATATGCAACAAAGTAGCCCTTCTAAACTACCATAAAGCTCCCAAAGAGGAGAAAAGCCAACAATATAGATATGCCACGGCATGGAGAGATACGAGGTAGAGAAATCTCTTGCTAATCAGCAAGTTGACTAAACACCATGAATGCAGATAGTCTGGTCAAAGAGGAAGAGAAATTTAACATAACCATTCTATACACACATAGACTGAACTACATTTGCATAAAGATTGACATATTAGTATTATTTGCGACAGAGGAACTCCCTTATCAAATTAGCACACTTTGGGATGTAAGGAGAGAAATTATTATTATTATTTTAAAAATTGCTAGAAGTTATAACAGATAAGAGGAAATTCAAGATCTTGCTACATGGTTATGGAAGCAATGCTACAGAATGCATTGTTCTCACTCCACCAATATCAGGATGGAGAAAACCAAAATTGGAGTTAATTAAGGGGAACCCAAACTTGAATTGACGAACCAGCTAGAACATCAAAGCAAGAGGTTAATTGCCAACTGGCCATATCAGGGTTTAATCATTTTAACTAGCAGCATAACATGAACAGTCGGACAAGAAAAGTATGAAAACACCCAGGAAAAAGATGATACTTGGAGATTGTGGCGCTTGGCATAGGCCCAAACTTCCTTGACAGCATGGGGGCGACAGGTTTCGGAAACACCCAGGAAGCTACGCAGAGCAGGGGAGACCGGATACAATTTGAGAAGGCCAGAGACCCTACTTGTAGACGAGGGCTTCTTCCCCTGCTTGGCAGCTGATGCCATAGACTTTGAGCTAGCTGTGGTGGCGCTTGTGGCAGCTTTCTTTTTGGAATGCGCAATAGTAGTTCCAGTCGATTGTTTGCTAGAGGCCTTAGCTGCTCCGCTAGTGGTGGACGTCGATGATCTGGAGGTGACTTTTACGGCCTCCAGCAGAGCCCTGCTGCCCTTAAACCCGCTGAATGCAGTGGTGGACATCGAAGTTCGAACTTCAACTCAACCCGCCGGGAAACAGAAGATGAACCGGCGAGAGGGACGGATAGGGGAGCATTTATAGGAGTTTTGCCATTTTTGCTGTATGGGAACAAATTAACGCATTTGGAGGAGTTAGTACGTTCCCTTATAACGCATGGATAAATGAACGCAAAGCTATTGCGCAAATAATGCGTTCATTCTTCAGGCCTGAGAAATCCAACACAAAAACAAGCCTAAACAGGTCAAAAACCCGAATTTATATGTCGGCTAGTGGGCTAGAGCCCCTGAAATGTCAATTTTGTCCATTGCCCTTATAGATTTTGCAGGATTGTAATGTCCGTTCCTTTTCTTTCTGTTTTTTAGTACCATTTCTTCTCTTTTTTTGAGAAATATCATTTCATTATTACAGGTATCGTCTTATAAAATACTTGGTTTTAAATTTTAAGGCATAATTTTTTTGTAGGATTTCAAACTTAAGGACTTTATAATATTGGATTCCATTTCAATACAGAACTATTTCATGTTCTTTTAAGTGCAAACAAACTCCCCCACCTATCTCTACCTCTATCAAGGCCGACTGTTCTCGTTTTCTTCTCTGGTCAGATCTGGTCACTGGCTCCAGCCAGAGACCATATTTTGGCCGGACATTTTTCTCTTCTCCCAGATCAGATCCAGTCATGGGTTAGCATCAACATCATATCAAGATTGGCTTCCTCTCTCTATCCACTTTCTCTCACCTCTCTCTACCCGCTATCAAGGCCGACTGGTCTTGTTCTTCTTCTCCGACCAGATCTAGTCACTTGCTCTTACCAGAGACCATATCTTGGCCAAACAGCTTCTCTTCCTTGCTGCCAGATCCGGACATGGGCTTTGCCCGGTGACCGAATCTTGGCCAGACTCTTTCTATTCCCTCCATTTTTCGTCTGTTCCTTTTCTTGTTGTTTTTTTGTTTTGGCCGGTCATTTCTTCTCCGGCCAAATCTAGCCACCAGCCTTACCCGTAGATTGGAATTGGCCAAACTTTTATCTTTTTTTATATTCCCACCCCTATTTTTATTACAAATCACGATAAAATCTTGTTTAATACAACTCTCATCAGAATCTAAGAGACACAGACAATCTTCATTGCAGCCTAAGCCTGCTATTTCTTTTCTCTTCTTTGGAGGAATTTATTTACCCGAATTAAATATGTGCCCTCTTTTAGTATTTTATCTTGTCGATGTAGTTGCAGTAAGTAAGATTGAAGTGTATTTATTTATTTTATTTCTAATATTAGAAATATTGTACTGTACACACTTAAGGTATATATGGTATTTAGGGTGTGTGATATTTTCTGTTACTATGGTTTTCGAATTATTGTGTAATTTTTATTATTCATTGTATCATGTTATCTGAATCTTTCAAATTCTCCTCCTTATTGTATTGGAGCAAGAATTTGAGGATTGTTGTAGTTGCAATAGTTTTGACCATTTTCACTATTAATAGATAATCTTCTCATTCAATAAAAAAACAAAAGAAAAATGTGAATTAAATAGATTATATTTTCATTTTGAGATTTTATCTTCAAATTTTGTAAAAAAAATGACATATTTATGAAAGAAAATTAGTCATGAACTAAAATTTTACTTTTTTTTGCTGAGTAAAAATGCACTCTTCATTAAATTGACACAATAAAATCGTAATAATAATTGAAAGAACTAAATAATAAAAATATAATGAAGATAATAAAGAAAAATTATAGAAAGAAAATAAAGAGAGAATACTAGAGCTTTTATTAATTCTTTGATAATAAATAAATGAATTAGTTCATGAATACCTAAAGCCATATTTATAGGATGCATATCAATAACAAGAGATAAAGAGAATCAAAAGATAAATTGTACCAATAATTAAATATATGATAGAACTCTATCATCTATCTTCTAATATGATAAAGTATATATATTTCTAATATTAAATTATCTCTTTGATATAGATAATGTGCATCTATAATATTTATTTCATAACAAGAATTGATATATCTTTTAGTTTTTTAGAGAGCTTTAAAATCCTACAATTCATAATAATATTTGGCTTTTGAATTTCCTGTAACTTTAGCCAAAAAGTGCACAACAAAATTCAAACTTATAACATTCTTCAAATTTCCTTCCGAGACAGACATTCTTCAAATTATTTCAAAACTTTTCTTTTTCTTTTTCTACTAGTGTTAAAGCCTGCGCATGCGCGGATGTTTATCTATTTTTATTCAGTTTATTTCTTAGCTTAAGTACATAACTAAAACACACAACTCAATAAACATCAATAGTGTAATGACTTCATTCATAATTAAAGGCGGGGTAACAAAAAATATAGATAAAATTAAAATATTGATTCAAAAAAGGCATATGAAAAGATTTTGAATCTTACTTCAATGAATAGAATTTGAAAAGATTTATATCTAAAAAAGGCATATGAAAAGATTTTGAATCTTACTTCAATTAATAGAATTTGAAAATATTTATATTTAAAATTTTAAATAAAATTTGATTTTATTAAAAAAAATTTAATAAATAATGTCAATCATGAGTTACACCTTATCTTCTATTAATGTATAAGAAGTTCAAATATTTGAATATAATATTATCTATCATTAAACATTAAAATGATTAGTAGATTCAACGTACTTCAAAATGAATTGAATTTCATGAAAATTAATTTATAGTTATTAAAAATTATAAAAGTCTATTGCTTTAATTTTATTAGTATTCATTACTTTATCATCTATTTAATCTCATAAAAATTAAAGTAATTAGTAATTTTATGAGTTTATGTAGGCACATTAATCTATATCCTCATAAATACACATAATTCCACTTGGCATGATGAGAATTCAAATAAACCTAAAATTATCGACATATCACTTCTTTATGATTCTTTCTCAACTTTAATATATATATATATATATATATATATATATATATATATATATATATATATATATATATATATAGATTTTGATTTTTTTCTAAGTCTTTTTCTTTTTTTATTGGGTGTCCGTGAAAACAAGAGACTATATAAAATGGGCCTAATTCAAGAATTTAAAAACTTGGGTAGGCCGAAACCAAATCTACCAATAAAACCCAAACCCACAGAAGGCAAGCAAAAATGAATAAGAAAAGCCTGCTTGTCCTTCTCTCGTCCTCAATTCTCCCAGCACCAGCAGAGCTTTCTCTTCTTATCCTTTTATTTATCACATTCAAGCACATACACTTCTTTCTCTGACTTCTTTCCCCAGTCTTCACCGTACAACTCAAGCTTTCGCCACTGTGATCTTCCTCTCAATGTTGTATCGTAATCTGCTATAAAAATCGTTGCTTTATTGACCGGAACTGAAAGAAGGAAAGATTTTGGATGCTTGTGCGGTGTTCTTGATGTTATAGGAGGCAAACGAAACTCAGAGTACATATGTATGGAAACAAATTTGTAGAAGAAAGATGTCTTGTCTGTTGCCGCAATTCAAGTGCTTACCCGACACTTTTGCTCTTACGTTTAAATCCCACCATCATTCTGCCACTCAACTCTGTGAGTCTCTCTTGTTGTGTTCTGTGTTTCTCCGCTCGACTTCCTTACAATATCTATTCTGGGCTTGACATAGATAGAGATTGATGAATGACTTGCTTAGCATTTCATTATGATTGAAGTGGGATTTTTTCCTTTTTTTCCCTTTTGGCTTTTTTCTGTGCATTTTGCGAGTAGTTTCATTCTTTGCCGGGGGCGGCAGTCAAAACTTCTGATGAAATTGTTTTTAGGTGTAGTTTGTGGAATGTGTGCCACTCGCAGGTGTTTGTTACTTCAATTTGAACCATTCATTTATCCGAGATAGTTGGGGGATTAGAAGATAATTTAAGCCTTTTCACATCTTGTTGTCTGTGGAATCAGGAACAGTTGTGTAAGCAACGGTTTTTGAGTAGTGAACTTGTCTTTGTTTATAGCTGTTAGACAATGATAATTTTTCCCTTCTGATGTGGTAAAAATATCTGGAAGCACATCAAAGGGGAAAGGAAAGGAAATGAGATGAGTTAAATTGAGTAATTAACTTGATATAATTTGTGCTGTGGCTTATGTGCATATTACAGCTGATTTAAATAAATCAAGGTTTGGCCCAAAAAAAAAAAGGATCAAGTTTAAGGGTCTGTGATTTTGCTATTGATTCACGTAAAAGAAAATAATTCAGAAGCTAAGGATATAAATCCAACTATTTGAGCACTTTTGACTTGCTGATCTAGCTGATCTGTATATAGAGCTAAATGACCAGAAAAACTTACAATCCTGCACCTTTTCTGCTGTTCCCTGTTCCCACATTGTGGAGATTAAAGGGAAATTTAGTGTATCTACCAAATTGAGCACCTAGATTGAGATTATATATCCAGGTGAGAATATATCCTTTAGATCAGTGAATTGGATAATTGTTTAAGATAATAACTATTAAAGGTTGTTTCCACAATTTTCAGGATGATTTTCACTAATTATTTCTATGGTTTATCTTCTCATTCTAACATTCTCTGTTGGGAAATTATGCCCATGATCATCAGTTCATCAAGCATCTATTCTATGCATCTCTCAACAGCTATATGTTTTCCTTAGTTGGCTCTCTCTTTCTGAGATGTTCTTTTTCATTTTCAAGGAGGCTATACATTTGGTTGCTTTGAAAGTTTGCAGCCAGTTGCGAGTTACTAATTGTCCTAGCTGTGATAAGTAAACTAGGGCCTAAACCTAGATGTTTGGGTTGTAATACTCTTCAGTGTTTCATAGCAGATTACTTTTTTGGGATATGAGAGGTCTTCTTTGGATTCTGGAGCCTCTTTCTCAGGCAGATTGGTGGATCTTATTGTTTTTATTCTTTGAAATGCAGCAAAAGGTAGAGACCCTGAATACATTCGCACACAATGCATCCTATCAACTACATCACCAGCAGCATCTACAACAAGTACACTGCTTGACATTGAGAAGCTGCGGTTACCAGCTCTAGAAGCAAATTCAAATTCTACAACAGATGGTTCATGGAAGTCCACGACATCAACAACAATGACTGCTGTCCTTGATATGGAGAAGTTAAAGTTGTTGCCTGTAGATGCTAATTCAAGTTTAATTACTGGAAGCAGACCATGGACTTATACTGGAGCTACTGCTCCATCAATGGAGGTAAGCATTGTTGAGCTATCAATTAATTCATTGAAGCTAGAGGCATTTGTTATCTGTTGATAATTATGATGTTTCTATGACTTTTGATTAGTTACCACTAGCAGTAACAAATCAAAAGTATAGATCATTTAGTTAACTACCAATAAGCATGGATGTTTCTCAATATTTGCTGATAGAGCAAATTAGTCCCTACCAATGACCTGAGGTGAATTGGAAGATGATTGAAAACTTACTTGAGTTAGACATCTTCTACCTTATGTTTGTTGGAGTTGTACAAATCAATGCTGGATTGTTCTACAATCTTATGTCTTGGTTAGATTCTTCTAAAGTTTTGGGAACATTTGGGGCTGTACTATTCGTGTTTAGTGGTCTGCTGAATGGAATCTAAAAATCCTTACTTCAAAATAGTGCAATCCTTTTTACTGAACTAAGTCTCTATTTGATAAGTCAATCATTGCTTAGAGTTCTCATAGACTTCAATGAATGTGCAGACAAATCTTGGAGCTGCTTTGGCAACAGAGAACCTTATTACAAGTGAAGAGGCCATTATAGCAGCAGCTGCAGCAGAGGCAGTTGCTCTAGCAAAAGCGGCTGTTAAGGTTGCAAAGGATGCAGCTATGATGGTCAGCCATGTTAACTTAAACAAATCAGATAGCAAAGAAACAGATTTTGCATCTGATGCTAATACTCATGAGAGCTTTCAGCCATATGAACTTACAGAAAGATTTGGTGAAATTGGAGAATCAAAAGTTGATGAAATTGGATTGAGCAGAAATCATTCCTTTGAATACCCCTTCACAGAACCCAATGATATTGAGCCTACTAATGAAGAACTAGAGCTTCTTCAGGCACAACTCTCTGCTACTATCACTGTGAGATCAAGGCGGCAAAAGGAAAGAAAAGCCAGAAGAGCTAGGGCAGCAGAGAGGGCAGCAGCCAATGTTGTGTCTGTGAAATCTGGCTCTACTGGCAAGAAAAAGCGTTCTTCTTCACAAGATGTAGATTACTCTGATCCATTGCGTTACTTGAGAGGAACTACTAGTTCTTCAAGGCTGCTGACAACTACTGAAGAGCAGGAGTTGTCTCAAGGAATACAGGTTCATAAACCTTTTCTTTTTCTTCCATGCTTTTTAGTTACTCATTTCATTAATAAACTAAGATATGGTAAATGTATTATCACTCTTTGGGGATAGCAACTACGCAAAATTAATTGGATGAACTTGTAAGTTTCTGTTGAGTACTTTTAGGAGGATGAAAACAACGGGGAAATACTAAAATCTAATTATTACAGGTATCTAACATTATGTGGCATTTTTGTGGACAATTTACAATGCTTACATTGAAATGCAATTTGAGACATGGATTACTTTTGGAAGACATATGCTTCATCCATATATCTTCCGCCAAAAATTTTTTAAGTTGGCATAAAAAGGCGTTATGAACCTCCTCTTCCAGTGGAGGGAAAGAAGGGGAATTCTAGGGAGTAAAGTGATAGCGCGCCTAATTTGAACAGATTCTTGGAAGGCTAGTGTAACTTCTCCTAAGAATAATTAGGACATTTAACTCTATTTTATTTATTTTTTTACTCTGACTGTTCTAAATATATAAAAATTACATTAGAAAGTTTGAGTAATATTCGAGTAAAACATCGAGAGTCTCCACTGTTGTCTTAATCTAGTTAACCCCCAGTTAAGTAACTAAATTATGTAATATGAAGAAGTTGTACTATTAGAAGGATAACATTGGTGTATTCAACAGTTCTGTCATGTTTTAATGATTTTCAACTTGACATTGGATCCATGAATTCCATTACTTTACTGGTGAATCTCATTATGGTTCTTAATTGTATAGGTAACTCAATTTCTTCTGGATCTGACACCTCTCTCTGCTGTAAATACAGATCAGTTTATCTTTTTGGAAAATCTAGTCATCGAATTCTTTGCATTAGTTTTCTTGCTAGCTAAAATGCTATACCTGTAAAACATTCTGCAGGCAACCATATTTTGTCATTTATTAGTAGATCATTAGCATTTTTAGTTCTGACATTTGGATTTCTTTACTATCACGCTTTTTAGCCCTAATTTGCATTGAATGCATCACATTTTATGGCCTTAATTTGCTTTGGATGTATCATGATATCCTCTTTTTCCTGGAAATAATACAGGATCTGCTAAAACTGGAGGGACTTCAAGAGGAACTTGCAGAACGTTGTGGTGCTGAGCCGACTTTTGCTCAGTGGGCTGCTGCTGCTGGTGTTGATCAGAAGACCTTGAGGAAGCGGTTAAATTATGGTATTCTATGCAAAGATAAGATGATTAAAAGCAACATACGTCTTGTTATTTCAATCGCAAAGAATTATCAGGGAGCTGGAATGAATCTTCAAGATTTGGTTCAGGTAGCAGTGTAACATTGTAGTTTCTTCTTAAAATAAAAAGCAAATGGAAACAGTAGGTTTTTCTCACTTTCATCCCAAGAATTGAGTTTCCAAGTTTATTCTCAGGAAGGGTGCCGAGGCCTTGTAAGAGGTGCTGAGAAGTTTGATGCTTCAAAAGGTTTCAAGTTCTCTACCTATGCTCATTGGTGGATAAAACAAGCAGTTCGGAAGTCCCTTTCTGATCAGTCTAGGACAATTAGGTTGCCTGTAAGTATTCTGCAGCCACTTTAATCTAAATGAAAAGAATCAAAGACGGGAAGTATTACCGCAATTGCAAAATTGTGAATTTGATGACGATGCATTCTGTTTGTCATGGTCTGTGCCTTGATCTGTGATTTCTGTGACTACAGTTTCACATGGTTGAGGCAACTTATAGAGTGAAAGAGGCCAAAAAGCAGCTCTATACCGAGCATGGTAAACATCCTAATGATGAAGAAGTGGCCGAGGCAACTGGGCTCTCAATGAAGAGGCTTTCAGCTGTTATGCTAACACCCAAAGCTCCAAGATCTCTTGATCAGAAAATTGGGATCAACCAGAATCTCAAACCTTCGGTGAGTCAGATTTTTTTCCCCTCTTCCTGTTGGATGGCAATTGTATTCTATCCCATTCACAACTAGTTTCTTTTCCCCCCTGCATTCATGTCTTATCATTTTAATAAAATTTCTTCTTTACAGGAAGTGATTGCAGATCCTGAAGCTGAAACAGCTGAGGATTTGCTCATCAAGCAATTCATGAGGCAGGACCTGGAGAAGGTTTTAGACAGTCTAAACCCAAGAGAGAAGCAGGTCATTAGATGGCGATATGGCCTAGAGGACGGGAGGATGAAGACATTGCAAGAGATAGGGGAACTGATGGGTGTGAGCAGGGAAAGAATCAGGCAAATTGAATCATGTGCTTTCCGTAAATTGAAAAACAAACGAAGAACAAAGCATTTGCAGCAGTATTTGATTTCATAGGCGGTCCTTAGATCAGGAAACTAGTGTATAATTCTGAGGCAAAAATCTGATTCTTGAGGCTTATTCTCTGGCTGATTCACCTTTTTCCTTTTTGTTTCTCTTCCCCATTGTCATCGTTTCCACTTTCCCCATCTTTTGCTTTTCGTTTGCTTTTTCTCCATCTATAGAACTGTATCATTCTTGTAACACTACGAATTACTTGTGCATAGTTTTTTTTAAAAATAGTATTAGAGTAATATCAGTTTTTTTTTGGGCTGATTGAGCCATATCAGATCTTTCCATATTTGGTGAAACATAATTGCATGCCTAAAGATTGTCAAAATATATATATTTCGTTACAGAAGAAGAAACGCAGGTCTATTCTTCTTGAAATTGATGAACCTACCTACGACATGTGGCAATCTTGTGGTCGTTTTCAGTCAACACCCCCTCCACCCCACTCCTCGTTCAGCGAAAACTGTCAGTATTTGGGAGGGAGGGTATTGAGAGAGTGGGAAATTTCAGAAGGTAGGTAGAAGAGCAGCATGTACATGTTAGGAAAACTCTATGCACCTTCAAAGCAGCCAGATTCCTGATTTTCCTTTTTCTTTTTCCTTTGCTGAACAGCCAGATTCCCGATTGAATGGTAGATATAATATAATGAACGGACACGGCCGATCCACTAAATGATTTTTTAAAAATTAAATAAAAGGTTAAGTTGAGTTAGATCTTGTTGTGGTTATCTTAACCAAGCCTCCGTTTGAACTGAGGGAAACAAGGAAAGGAGAGGAGACAGGAGGGTTTAGTTTTAAGTATTTGGATTAAATTTTTTGAATAGAAAGGAAGGGAATATGAGGGGAATTGAGGGATAAAGTCTAATTATAAATCTTTCAATTCCCTTTACGTCAAAAAGTGGGCGGAAATGAAAGGAAAAGAAATATATTTTAATAAACTTTTATTGATGTATTAAAAATATTCTTAACATATATACAATTTATATTTGAAATCATATTAATAGGAAAAAAAATGTGTCAAACTTGTCAAAAAATAAATAAATTTTAAATTTTACAAAAAAAATTATTAATCTGAATATTATTATAGGGATATTCTATGAGAAACAAAAAGAAAAAGTCAACACTCATTATTTGTGAAATTTTTATTTTGTATTGATGGGGAAAAAAGTAAACTTAAATTTTATCATCTCCTCTCTTTTCATTTTCTTCCACAATCCAAACACCTATTTAACCTTTCCATTTTTTTCCCCTCTATAATTAACCAAACACTAAAATTAATTAGTGCTCTCCTCTCCTCTCCTTCCGTTTCCCTCAATCCAAACGGAGGCTAAAGAAATCTAACTACTCTGAAATATTCCGAATATTCTTTTCATCATAGCTTGTTAGGACAAAGTCGAAGTTGATCACTACAGCCTTATTCTCATCAACACATTAGTGGATTAAATCCTAATCTCACTTAAAACAAGCATTATAGGTCCATCACCAATTCATGTACACCCCACAAAGTGAACTGGAAGTTTTGCATTATAAGTAAAATTTAAACTCATGATATTTAATTAGAGGGTTAGTGACACCATTAAACCACTATATTTGGTGTAATTCACAAAATGGATCATTTTTTTTTTTTGTGTGTGATGGTGAATCTCAATGGTTCACCTTCAAATGGATGGTTGGTTTTTTCTTATACAAACAAGTACGGTGTACAAAACAATCACGAAAGACTGAAAAATTGTACATAGTAAGCGAAACCTTGCAAGGTGGGCGGCCTTTAGCCCTTAAATCAAAGGAAAATGGATCTCCATAAATGGAATTTCCGTTAGTACCAGTGAAGGTGGAAGTGATGAAGAGTACTATTACTTATACAGTAAATTGGACTCGGTCCATCTGACATGAGATCAGAAGTCTCAGAGATGCTGATCTGTATATCTCTCAGAAAGTTCAGTGCAGCCAATGGAAAGTACTAATTCCAGTATAGGCAAAAGGGTGTGAATTAAAAATAAAAAATTAGTAGCGTCAAACGGCCCCCGGCCACACGGGGGCAGAAAGGACTGGTACATTGTTCCCGCGATCTAAAAAATTTTGCGAACTTCACAAACTTCGTTTAAAAAAAAAAAAAACAAATGATATTATTTTAAAAATATATATTTTTAAAAATATAAAAAAGATTTTATTTTAAAAAAATTAAAAAAATTAAAAAATAAACTATCTCACTTCCAACATGTTCGACCCGTGAACTAAACAGACTGAGCAAAAAATTTATATTTAAATAAATTTAAATATATTAAGTTTAAACTTTTTTATACGGATCAGTCCGCAAACTTTGATCTACATCGACATCTCGATCAGAAATAATGCGAAGGTTCATGGTGAGTATTCACAACACACAGGGACTTTTATCTCTTTTGAGCAATTCCAGGAAAACTCGCTTTACAGCCAACTATTTATGAGAATCTTGTTATACTTCAAATTTTTAATTTTTTTTTATATTTACCCTAATTTTGTGTTTCTTTACATGAATTAATGCCTATCAACATGGTGGTTTCCGACAATGAAAGTATGTGCATTTGTTGTATGGTAATTACTTATTAATTATTTATGAAAGTCTTATTATATCTAAAAATAATTTAGAAGGGTTTTATTATTATGCACAAAAACTCACCAGAAACAATTACGAAATGGATAATATTTCATAAATTGATATATGATTTTAGTTTATTTTTATAAAAAATAAAAATAAAGAATATGGGTATTGTAAGACTTCCTTAAATAGTTTCATGCATTTAGAAATATTTTCCCAATTCTGAATAATAAAACTCTATAAATTCTACACTTTATTTTAGCATTTTAAAAAAGAAAGACTCACTGGTATGAATGTTTAGCACATCAAATGTATGTGAAGGAAGCTACAATTATTCTAAGTATGTTCTGTGATACTCATTTTAACAACATAAAGTAAAATGAAAACCAATGGTATAGTAGATTGGTTTTACTATCAAATTCAATATAATTTTTTTTTTCTTTTGAATTCTGTATTTTCTCACATAAATAACGGCCGTTAATGTTAAAAATGATAATAAAAGTAGTTTTATCTCATCGAACTTTTTTTTCTTTTTAGTTGAAATTTTGTCGAAATCATTATTATACCAACAGAAAAAATCACTTAAAAATAAAAAGATATCATTTTAGACTGCCTAGTTTAAATAGAAAATTCTAATTTGATTGTCCATCTGCTTAGTTCCATGATAAAGGTTAAGCAGCTCAGTCTCCCGTTTATATTTCTAAAAGTGAAATTCAACAATTTATACTCTAACTCCTTTTTATTTTATAATAAAATAATTGATTTTGGAAAAATTATTTCAAGAAGAATGGCTTCACTTTTGAATTTTTATTCACTAAAATTGATTAAAAAATCTATTATTTAGCCAAAAAAAGGAATAAAAGCACTTTTCTGAGAATATTTTCGAAGCAGTGCCTGAAATGCGTGTTACTGAATACATCAAAGGAGAAACTTTATGGTGGTAGGTATGTAACTAGTCATTATCCCATAAGTTATACTTTGTCCAATCACATGAAGTCACGTATATTGTAGGTCCTATCATTATCATTTAATCATTCATCAATACAGAGACCCACAGTACACTTGTCTTCATGTGATTGGACAGAGTACATATGTACATGGTCAAATTACATATTTTCTTTTTCTCAAATATTAACAAAACTTGTCAACACAAATTAAAAAAAGAATAGGTAAGTGGAAAAATTGCAGAAAATATAGAAATAAATACCCCCAGAGTTGAGTTGGCAAGTAGCTATTGGCCAAAGCCTTTTAAATACAGAACAACACTGTAGATTCTCTCACACTTATTTCCCCCCAAAACCCAAAGACCCAAAAAGGAAAAGGGGAAGGAAAAAAAATTCTGAATATCTCTCTCTGTCTGTGTCCGTCAAATGCTTTCTCTCATCATATAAAAGCCTGTGCAGACGAATCAGACTGCTCACCAAAATCCGTAGAGAGAGGGGGACGGGGAGAGGGATAGAGGGGTTGAGTAGATACAGCAAGGGATGAAGGGAGGGAAGAAGAGAAACTCTCAAGAACCACCACCACCACCTGTCGCGGCGGAGGATGGCGGCGGAGAAAAATGTGCAAATGGTCTGGGGAACCCCCTTCCATTTCTTGATGGGTCTGAGAAAGAGGGGCTGACGCAAAATCAGAAGAATAAAGGTAAGGAAGCTGCTGCTCTTGCTGAGGGGAAGGAGGCTGTTGCTGCTGGCGCTCCGGCAGGGGAAGAAGAGGAGGGTGAGAAGGGGGGTGACCATTTTGATGACTTGCAAATTGAAGGGGCTGAGGAGGCAGAGGAGGCTGAGGACGAAGGGGATGGAGAGGCGGAGAGGACTAAGCTTGCCGAAGGGTATTATGAGATTGAGGCCGTACGCAAGAAAAGGGTTCGGAAGGTAAAGTTTCTCATTTAATTCTTTGGTTTTATCACCTTTCTTTTGGTAAGTGTTGTTGGTTCAATTTAGGATAGATAATTAAGGTTTTTGGGCTAATGCCGCGCTTCGGATATTACTTGCATTGACTATTTAATGTTCCTTTCTTAAAACTTGTGTTAATTTGTTTTCCAGAAAATTTTATTTGGTAATAATGCTGAACTGATTTATTCCATTCTTGTTTTTACTAATTTTTGTGTCACATTGTCTGTGTTTTTGGGGCTTTGGGGAAATTTGCTGCTCGCTGCGAAAATGCGAAGGGCCAAGTTCAGTATCTAATTAAATGGTGAGTTGGTCTCCTCCCAGCTTCCCGTCTCTCTCCATCTCTGTCTCTATATTGACATAATTTTGATTAAGAAGTATCAGATTTTTCTGGCTTTAATTCAACACTGGATTGCTTCATACATTAATATTGATCAAGCTCATTCTTAAATTGTTAAAAAAAGGCGAGGCTGGCCAGAGGCGGCGAATACGTGGGAGCCTTTGGAGAATCTGTTATCCTGCAAAGATTTTATTGAGGCATTTGAATCTAGGTTTCCTTCTGCTCCCTCCATTTTCTGTGTTATGTTTTCAGTTTGTGATTTGGAATAATTTCGATAATTTCTGTGTATGAGAAGTGTTTGATTATCGTTTTTCTTTTGCATTTTCTGTATTTTGCTTGGTTTATTTGAAGCTCAAAGTCAGGGAAAAAGTCAGCACGCAGACGCAAGCGCAAGTATGGAAGTACCCAAAGCCAACCCAAGAAAAAGCAACAACAGTGTTCCCCTGCAGCTGCTACATATAATGTGCCAGCTCGGAAGTATCGGGTCACTGAGGAACCTGTATCCCCTCCTCCTAATGATAAGGGTGCTGCAAACAGTGATGAAACCAATGCTGGTGGCACTACTTGTATTGAACTGGCTAAACAAGTGACTGAGAATGGTGTGAAACCAGTTTGCACTAGGGCTGAAGAAATGGAAGAGCGAAATGAGTTGAATATAAAACTTAGTGAACTGAAAGGATCAACGACCATCCATGAAAACTGTGCAGAAAAATTTCCAGGGCATTCACAAGAAACTCTAGTGTCCGAACAAGCTGGCCTTGCAAATTGGCTGGCAAATCCTGATGGTGCTGAGCCAGTTCAATCTGGTCGCTCCACTGGATCTAAAAGGAGGAAGTCTGGTTCTGTTAAGAGATTTAAGCAAGAGACAGCAACATCTGCAACAGATAATCAAAATATAGCAGCTAGTAGCAATTCTTCTGGCATCACTGGGAATCAAGGGACTCAAAATCCTGACATTGTGGGCAGTGATTTTGGTATTAAGAGCAAAACTGATAACTCTAAAAATATCTGTGCCATCACTGAGATCATCAAGCCTATAAGTTATTCATCTAACATGTCAAACAACATCCAGGATATTTCTGTAACCTTTATGGCAAAGAGGTTTGTTATTTAAATACCCAATTCCTTTGGTTGTACTTGGATAATTACATATATAGTGTTTCTTCCAACTTCTGTCTGTTCTTCATTCATAAAATTTAAGTTTGAATTTCATGTTCTAGATGCAATATATGGATGCATACGTGAACTGATTAGAATGAAGATTTCCAAAAATGAATCATGCGTGCATATTGCACATTATCACGTCCAGCTTAATTCAAGGGAATTACATCTGGGTGGAGCTTGCAATCAAAATGCTTCCACTAAGTATTAGTTACTTATCTGATGGCTAATGTGTTGATACCGAACTCTTCTTTTATAAAATTTATTCCATGTGTTTATGTGAGAAACTTGGAATTGACAAGTAAATCAGTCTGTTGTTGCCTTGTACTTTCTATAACGTATTACTTTTTCTGGTGGCTTGAAATGCTTTTATGCAATACATATCAAAAGTGATTGCCCATATGTATTTGATTTCTTATGAAAAGACAATTTGGTGCGTTATGAATGAGTTTAGGTAAACAGGACTATATAGGTGAAAATTTTAAGTGGTGTAGTTTTCTTGAATTTCGTGCATACCCCCCAATTAAATCATGAGATTTGCTCCAAGCACCATGAAGAGCTACATATCTCATCGCATTAAATATATAGGTTGGAGGATTCTTTAGCCTATAAGCAGTGTTAGTATGTATTGGGTTCTTTAGAAAGTTCAAAGAAGCTTCTACCATTTAGGAATATGAGCTCGAGTTTATTCATAACAAGGAAAAAATAAAAAAGGAAAAAAGGGGATTCAGGTTAAATGTTTCACAGTCACGACTCTATCTTGACCTTGAACTTGAACTTGGGCTTGATGGTTGTCATGTTTATGCAATCTCTAGCTTAAGCTTTTCTTTTAAGAAAATTGTTCTGAGTTAAGTCCAAGAAGAAATTTGAGCTTCAGTAATTGCAGGATTGTGTTTGGTTGATCTTATTTAATGTACTTGAACTGAGATGAGAACCTAGTGTCCTGACACCTTCTTGTTTGACTGGATGTACCATGTCCTCGAGTTATAGTTAAGAACTAAATGAAGGCAAGTTATAGCAGTTAAAATTTCCAACCTATGGTCCTAAATTAATCATTTTCCGGTTATTTAACTGCATCCTGTGCTTTCAGTAAGTTCTAATGCATAATCTAGGGTGTATTTAGATTGGGTTTGGGTTTGAGATTTTCTGTCTTGGGTTTTGCAAAAGTCTAAGGTGTATTTAGATTGGGTTTGGGTTTGGGATTTTCTGTCTTAAGTTTTGCAAAAGTGCTTTTTTTGTTAGAGGAGAGATGGGACCCAGTTGCATCAGGTATTCGTCTTTGGTTATATGTTCTGGAATTTTCTTGCATTTCCACATTTAAATGTTTGTGAGACTGTGTGACCAGGACAACTATAAGTGTTGGCCTTTCTTGCAGATTTGCCATATCTATGATCTTTCTCCTTTAATGAATCTTTCTGTGAATATGTTTGCTTTGTGGGGATGCTTGCAGGTCTGATGGAAAGGAAGTGACTGTTGACAACAAGTTTCTCAAGGCCAATAACCCACTTCTGGTAATTACGCTCCTTTTGGTATTGGAATAACCATGCATTTTATTGTCTATTCTATGAAATTGACATGGACCGATCTTTATCCTCTGCAGTTAATAAACTTCTATGAGCAGCATCTCCGGTACACCGCTGCATAAATTATGGGCTCCTGATGGTGGATGGCTGTCTAGATCAGATCTAATATCATTTTCTTCTGGTGTATAGTTTTGTAATTTTTGTAGCAGTAAGCTGAATAGTACTGATGGTAGTATTTAAAGGGTAAGGTAGTAATTGGTAATGAGTTAAACTGTCTTCAGCACCCTTTTGTCTATTTCATGCTGGTCTTTCTTGAAGAACCTACATTTCTGTGAACATCCTTCTAATATAGTCGCTAATCTGCTCCCTGTTGACAAAATTTTGATTTCTTTTGAGCCTTTTGCAAGGTTTTTTGTCTGTAGCTACAAACATCATTCAGTATATCTTTTATATTAGCAATTTGATCCAATTTCAAAGCAATTAAGCGTATGATTGCTTAACAAGTGTTGCTACCTCATTGGAAAATTGTGAAGCTTTTTACATCTTCGGAAGTATCGAAAGAAAGTAATGTTGGGGATGTCACCATAACATTAATGCAGTTAGTTTGTTACACAAATATTTATTATTTTATTTATATATGTTGCTTATAAGTAATTAAATAATTCTTATAAAATTATCATATTTTAATTTTCAATTCAATAGAAAATCAAAAATTTCTTTTAATAAAGCTCAGTCCACACTGTCTCAAAAAGAACAACAATACAATAAATAATATAAGAAAATAAATATTACGATAATATAATAAATAAAAAAACAGATATTAATATCTACATATATATTTACTAAATATAACCTTTTTATTAACGTTCATCTAGGAAATATATGCCAAAGAAATTTGTCCTTAATACCAATATATATATATATATATATATAGCATCTGTTTGACGTTCCCTTCTTCCCGCTCCCCCCTCTCTCTCTCTCTCTCTATATATATATATATAGCATCTGTTTGACGTTCCCTTCTTCCCGCTCCCCCCCTCTTTTTCCTTTTCATCAATGGCCTTCCAACTCTTGGCATGACATGTAGAAACAAAAGGAAAGAAACAATGATTCGGCTAGCAGATGCTTCAGGGGATCACTTAGTTTACTGTCGTTACATATGCATATAAACACATCTATGAATCCAAAGAAAATGCTTTGTATGATTTGCCCTTTCGGTCTGCATCCGCGGCACCCTCAACTTTTTGGTCATTGCTTGGATCCTCCAGATCACCAGTTTAGAGGCTTCAGAGAATGAGAAGAAGAGGGCCATCGCCGTTGGCTCCTTCATTGATGGTTGGTGTATTGAGCCTGGTGGTCTTCTGGCCTTACGTACTATACCTAGTCTCCTATCTGATAACTTTATTTCAAGGTGAAGAAGAAGAAGCTAGTGCTGCATCTGGTTTCGTGATGCTTCTGCTTCCTGTATCGCTGTTACTGCTCATACAATTACTCTCAGCAAGTCGCGTCCCGGTTTCTCTCCTAGCAGGATTCGGCAGAACAGAGCATCTGGTTTTGATGGGGAGGGATTTGGATTGGGGACTCTAATTCTGCTGGTGCTATACTTTATTCTGTACAATTACATGTAATCTTTTCTCTGTAAGCACCTGCTGCTCAAAGTGTACGTGGAGTCTCTGTGCCTGCATATACTCTGGTTTTGCAATTTATCCAATTACTCCTATAAATCTGTGCGTAAGTGGAAATCTTTTTCTGAGTGAACGAAGATGTCTGCTAAAAGATTTCACTAGTTTGCGTTTGACAAAGAAGCTTGTGAGGTGAATTTAAATGATCACATGTTAACTTCAAGAACAAACTTGAGGACGATGATTTTGGCCCAATGGAGAATGCAGAAGTTGTACCACATAGTAGAAGGCTTTGAATCGTAGGCACTGCAGCATTCTTATATTGAAGTTAAACGAAATTTAGCATGAAAATGCTGAAATCAGATTACTTTAGGCGAACCAATAGCTCTCGAGCAAATATGTCCTTCACAAAAAGAAATCTCTTGATCGACTCCACAACACCGAGAAGTAATATGAAGTTATAGTTTAGACAAGCACAAGCCATGCACACTGCTGAAAAAACATACAAATCCAAATAGATACAGAAACTCTCGGCAGCTGAATGTCAATCCAGCTTTACACACATTCATTTATAGTACCAAAAGAAATACAAACTGCAGTTACATAATATAGGACATAAACAAGGCAGACTTGAGCTGCAAAATGGCGGCAATCAGTGGTGTGACTGAGAAATTGGGTATTATTTTTGTGAAATGAAAATGTATGACGAATGAAGGCAGATAAAAGGTACACACAACAATTTTTGTTTGGTTGGCTGAACTTTTTAGCATTTTGGTGATCTGGAACAAGTAACCTGATCTTGTCATCTGAAGATTCTGAACTGATGCTTTCTGCATGCAGCAAAGGGAAAATGTAACCTATAAATTGTAAATAAGATACGAAGTGCACTTACTAATCAAGTGATGATCAAATGTATCAAAGAAAAAGAAAAAGAAAAAAGAAAAACTCAAATAGCAAGTAAAGAAACTCGAGCTGCATGTCAAGAACTTCTACAGCATCAGAAAAGGAGACCTTACCTTAGCATTTGCTGTACTCAGAGAGAAGGGTTGGAAAGTTTCATTTTTTCCCAGTAGCTGCAGAAACAAGAATGATTAATGTATGTCAAAGTTCTAGACGATGATTCAGTGTCAAGTAAGATAAATCAATGAATAAAGATAAACCAACTAACCTTTGCAGCAAATGAAGTGATGATACCAAGCTTTTGAAGGATTCTTCTGGACTGGAGCTTCAGCAGATGGGACCTCCAGGTCAGGGATGTTCATGATCTTTGGCCAGTCTGAGCCAGAGCCGTCTTGGCACTGTTTTGCAAGTTTTGGGCATCCTTCTATTTGCAAATGCTGAAGTGAGGAGGAGAAGCCATCCTCGGGCAGCATCTCAAGTTCCGGGCAGTTTTCTATGTAAAGATCCTTTACAGATGTAAGGCTCTTCATTAGTTTTTTATGGCCAAGAGACTTGAGACTGGAGCATGAACTAATGATCAAGCACTTCAGTTCCTTTGGTAGGCCTTTATCTGGCAGCGTCACGAGCTTGGGGCAGTTCCTGATAGACAGCAACTCCACTGAATCTAATCCTTGAAATGCTACTTCTGACAAAGAGACCAGGTCATTGCATCCGCTTATGTACAGAGCCTTGAGTCCAGGAAGATGTGGCCATTTTGGAAGAGATGATATGCCTGAGATGTTTGAAATCACCAAAGAATATAGAGAGCTGGAATTGGGGATTGCTGTCACCAAATTTCCATCATCACATGAATCAATGGCTAAATGTTGAAGACGCCTGGAGAATTCTGGTATTGGTAGAGCGGTCAAAAGTGGGCAGCCACTTACTTCCAGCTTCTGCGGTGCAAAAACTTCTGGTAGTTTAGCCAACTAGGGACAGTTCACGAGCTTCAGCTCCAAGAGTCTAATGAAGGAATGCCAATGGCGTTGGACAGGTTGACCCTGATTATTGATAGAACCCAAAATGAAGACTTTTTCATTGAAATCCTCAAGGACAAGATTGTCAACGAGTACAAGAAACATCAAGGAGGGGGTCAAGGGAAGGGCCTTCAACGAGTTGCACTTCTTGATCTTCATAACACCAAGGTTCAGGAAACACTGGGGTAGTGCTCTAAGCTCTGGGCAATTACTGATAGTAAGCCTTCGCAGATTCTGGTATGGCGCATCTACCCATTCCTCCAACTCTAGCAAACCTCTAATGTGGAGTTCCTGAAGATGTGTGAGCCGACCAAGAGAAAGGAGTTTACACTTTTTACAATGATTCAAGGACACAGAAACAAGATTCTTTGCCAAGCCGTCTCTCATCCAAGATGGAAATCGATTACCAAGATAGTGTATGATCTGAACTTCTTTAAGATTTGGGTGGGGTTTAAGGTCCTCGAGTATGCTTTCGTCTACCGTTTCATCCTGTTCCCTGTCACTCCATTCAAACACAACCTTCTCAAGATCTTATTTCTGCTTTAAATTTGCCTCTCCAGCATTTACTGCATTTTCAAGTTTCATGAGATGCAGTGCTCCTTTAACATGCAGCATGTCCTTCAATTCACCTATTCCATGTCCACTCTCATTAAGGACATTGAAAGAATGCAAATTTTGCAGACCAGTTATTTTCCCCATTCTTGGTGGCAACTTGTGAAGCTTGTGCCAGAACAAGTCATCTAACTCAAGATGCTGCAAGTTGGTTAAGTTTCCAAGGTTTACAGGCAATTCAGAAAGCCAAAGGCATCCTAACAACTTCAAAGTTTGCAAATTGATGAGATTGCAAACTGTATTAGGAAGCCTTCTGATCTCAGTCCTAGATAGATCCAGGTACCGCAATAACTTTAGTTCACCAACCGATTCTGGTAGTTCCTGCATTACACTTGAACTTAAATCCAAGATTCTAATGCACTTCAAGGTGGAGAAAACCATTTCAAGGGCCTGACCAAAGTTTTTCATATGCTCAGTGGGTGATAAAAGTGTACGCAATTTCTTAGACTTCTCAATGACTTCCAGAAAAAGCTGATGGACATTGTTACAAAGCAACGATACATGACGGACTTTTTCAGAGAAGTTGCATAGCCTATCATCCATGACTTGACAGAAGTAAGGGCTTGAAACTGACAGTGCCAAATCATGGAAAAGATCGTGCATTCTAAAGGTCTCTTCTTTATCAACTTGTGAAAGTTGAAAGAATGATCTTGATTTTAGCCTATCAAAATATTCACCCCCAACTTCATCAATGGAGTCTTCCTCCCTAGACATAATTAAAGAAGCTGCTTTCCACACTTTTACCAACTCAGCCTTACGAAATACATAGGCCTTTGGATAAATGCAACAGAAAGCAAAGCACCTCTTTAAATGAGCAGGTAGATGGTTATAACTCAACTTTAAAGCGGGCAAAAGCTCTGGTTTCCCAGTGTCACTATTTTCCTCTACATCCCAGATCTTGTGTTTTAGAACATTACGCCATCTTTTAGCCTGATAGTTACCTCTTAAGAGGCTTCCCATTACCCTTATGGCCAAAGGCAAACCATCACATTTTAACACAATTTCCCTACCAATCTCCTCCAACTCACCGCGATCATTTCCCACCACAGTATTCTGATTAAATGCGGTTTTTTCAAATAGTGACCAACATTTTTCTTCTGGTAATTGGCCTAAGGCATATGGTGGCAGTGTACCCATGACACTAGAGATGGCGGCGCTTCGGCTAGTAACCAGCACTCTGCTACCCTTACTCCCATTTTTTAAGAGTGCCTGAAGTTTTTTCCATTTAAAAGTCTCTGGCCATACATCATCTAAAACAAGTAGAAAGGGCTTTCTTGACAGGAATTCAAGAAGGCGAGATTCCTTGTGGATATCAGACAATGAATCAAAATCATAACTCATCTCAGTATGATATTCTAACATGTCTTTAAGGATCTTAGTGTAGTTGAAGTTGTCCGTGACACACACCCACATCTTGAATTCAAAGTGACTGGTCACTCTGGCATCATTGTAGACCAGTTGAGCAAGAGTAGTCTTACCCATACCAGCCATACCAATGATGGGGGCGACAGAAACACTGCCCTCTCTATCAGAATCCTCCGACAAGAGAAGATCGACGATTTTGCTTTTGTCCTCCTCTCTGCCAACAGTATCGCATTCGTGCACAATGAAGCTAGTGTATCTACTCTCATCAAAATTGGTTCCAGACTCAATTTGAACGTTAAGTTGAAAATTGTGTCTTTCTTTTGAAATCTTTTCTATTTTGACGAGATGTTTCTTGATTTTCTTTGCAGCATCTGATTTTAAGGACATTTCACTTGCACTAAGAGGAAGATGAATTTTCCGTACCTTCTGCTTTCTCTCCCAGACGGAGGCTTCAGTTTCCAGAGTTTCTAACGTGTCCTCCACATCCTGCGAAACGTCTTTGAGCTTCTGAAGCCAATCTCTGAGCGAAGGAGAATCCAGTTGCTTGTTCTCAGCATCCTCAAGCACTGCTTGGATAGCAGTCAGCTGGCTGGAGATGTCTTCAACATCTTCCTCCAGACCCTGGAGCAATTGGTACTTCTTCTGTATCAAGGAACTCGCCTGGCTAATGATCTGTCCCACGATCGGGGAAGCAATTTCTAAAATGAGGGCTTCCATAAGTAACCACGTTGGATTATTGACAGATGGGTTCCGTATTTGAAATTCAGTAAAAGCAATCCAAAAGAAACAATTTCAGAAACAAAAGGTTCAATCAGGAAAGGGGCAAAGACTACAAGGTAAAAGAGAAAAATACTTGGGGACCTTTTTTAGAGATTGAAAATGAAAGTCGAAGAAAACGGGGAAGAAGATGAAGAGAATACTGAAATACGAATAGCAGGGGATATCTGGAAGATGGACAAAACGGGATTCAGTGGTTGCAGAGAAAGTTGAGGCAAATGATAACCAAAAGAGGCTGCTTGCTTCTCAGCTGCAGATTCCTAACGTCCACATATATAAATAGGCAATAGAAACAAGCATCTTTGCATTGCTGTGTGTATAGTGAATAAAACTGCAACGCGTTTGAACAAGCTCACCAGTGTGGGGTTCAGGACGCGGGATTATTGAACAAGACTCGGCATAGACTTTCTGGGAAGAAAACGCAGCTGATGACAGATTCCCACCTGCAGCTTTCTCGAGTGTTTACTTGTTCAATTCCGCCAAAGAAACGATGTGCTCTGTCTCATATTGTTGGAAGGTTCTAAAATAATTAAATTTTTATTAAGAAATATTTAATATATTATTTTATATAATTAAATTTAATATAAAATATTTATTTATTCATATATATATATTTTATTTTTTATATAATAAGATTCCACGGAGGCAAGCAGTTTACTTCTTCTGCTGTACCGACGCTTCTTGTTTCGCTTCTTTCCGCGTTGACTTGGGAACGCACGCGGAAAGACCCACTCTCGCATCCGAAAGAGAAAGTTCTTCAAGGAGTAGTAGTTCGTCTCGCTTCTTAGAAAGGACGCAAAGATACTACTCTGATAGATACTATGGCTGTGCGCTTTCTAGAAAATGGATAATTTGAGTTTTCTAAAAAACTAAAGACACTCGGCAGTATTAATGAAGTGATTGTCAAATTACTGGTTGAAATTTTTTATAAGCAAAACAATTGGGAGTACTTCTTTTTTTTATTAAGTTTGGTGATAAAATTTAATATAATTTTTTTATTTTAAATCTTATTATTTTTCTTACAATAAATTTATTTTTATAAAATTTAAAAATTTTATAAATACTTAGAGTGTGATTGGATAGATTTTGATTTTGAAATTTTTGTCTTAAGTTTCGTAAAAGTTAAATTGTTTGTGAAAGAAGATATAGGTCCTACATTTGAAATTTTAGGTTCGATTTCAAAACAAAACCCTATCCAATCTCACCTTATAGTTCTTGAGTACTGCATTTAGTATACTTTGTATTACACCAAACAGATTCAAATCTAACATATTGCTGTGAAGTTTGTAATGGTTTTTAAATTGGTTTTAAAATTTTCAAATTGAAATCATCTTTTTGGTTTGAAAAATGTGTAAAGTTGCTCTAATTTAGAAGGAAATGACCAATAGCCAATAGTAAGCAACAAATTTATTTCTTTTCAATAAAAAATAATATGTAAAATTATAGCAGTTCCAGTTGGCCTTTCGGAAAAATAAATGTGAATGTATCACTCAACGCTCTTCTCTTCTTTTTGTTCAAAAGGAAAAAAGAAAAATCACTTGAAAGAATATTAGAGGCCGAATTCATGCATGAGATTAGCCATATTCATTCTATTCAATCTCTGTGAGGAAAATTAAGGTCTACTTGGATTGATACTCAATTTAAATTTTTTCTTACTTTTCTTCTATTTATTCTTATAAATAATTTAATTGTATAATTCTCAATACAACTTAACTTAAAAAAAACACTCACACCCTTACCCAAAACAATTTGCATCAACATACAAGATATTTTCTCAATTCACAATTAAATATTTCATTTTGAAAATTTTAAAAAAGATTTTTAATTTACTTAACTTATCAACTTTATTGTTATTAACCTAATAATATCTTTTTAATTAAAGATATTAGTGATAAAATTTATATATTAATAGAGTTTAAATCTTTAAAAAATTAATAACAGACTCGTATATTAGTGAAATTTATTATTTTTAAATTAAAAAATTAATAGTAAAAATTTATATAAAATATATAATTATTTAAGAAATATAAACATTTAATTGTAAATAAAAAAAAGTATCAAAATATGTGACAAAATAATAATATTATTGGTTAAAAATGCTCTATTCTAATAATAGATTTTGAATTTAATTAACATTTTCTTCTTATTACGTTCGAAAATGTACAAAGGAGAACAGGAATTTGCATCTACCTGCAGTTTTCAGTCTATGGCTATCTCACTTGATGGTTTATCCAAAGTTAGGGTATCTATATCTTATGGTAACCCTTTTTTTTTTTTAATAAAAGGAGTGCATACATACAATACAAGTTAATTAAATTTAGAGAATCATTTGAGAGGCCTGATAGTTGCACCCTTGAGAACAAGTCCATGTTTTTAGTGGCCTCCATGTTCCATAGGGTGTGATTGGATAGAGTTTGATTTTAAAATTTTTTGTCATGAGTTTCGGAAGAGAGAATTTTTTATGAGAAAAAAAGTAAAATTTAAGATGAAAAAATATATTAGGTTCCGTGCAGAACCTTGTCCAAGCACACTCATAATGTCAAAGCAAACTTCATCGTTCTGTCCGTATTCCTCTTTCGCCTCAAAGCTGCCAACCTTGACTTCAAACCACTCCCCTCTGGGCTTCTCCAACAGACTAACTATGCGTTCCTGGGATTGCCCATCTGGAAGAGACAGTCTCGATCGAATTGGAAGTTCCCAACCGTGGGCAGCCTTTGTCAACTTTAACTCGTAGGCGATTTCGTATTTAACGCCCGGCGAAAGATCGGAGATCTTGAACTTTCCTCTTATATCTAGCCAGCAGATATGACTCACTTTGGCAACTTCAATGTTTTCTTCGCTGCAGTTTTAGGTATAAGCATAATCAAAATCGCATGCGGATGATGAGCAGGGGAAGGTGTGGTTGCAGATTGATTACCTCGTCTCTTTGAAGCATTTCCAGTCCCAGCACTCGCGATTTCCCAAAGTTATGAAAAGGCCTCTTGGATAAATGAAGAAGCCGCAATGACCAGACTTCTCATCGACCCATCTTTTCTGCGTAACCATAAACAAAGAAGAAGAAAATGAAGACCGTGAATCGCTAATAAAACCATAGATAACCATATACGCCTTCAGAAGACCAACAAATTAATCTTTCAAGACAACGTCTAAGTAGTTTATTAACTTTTTTCTTGCTTACGTCCTTTTCTGAGTTAATTATGAAAATAGTTGAGCATAAGCATATTGGAAGGTTTACAAGAGAAGAGATGAGAGAGAGAACCTTCTTTCTGTGCTCCAAATATTCTTCGTTCTTCATGTTTTTGGGCGCAGCTACCATGATTGAATTTGATTTGATTCAGGACCTGCAGAATCCTCGCTTCAGACGATGTATACTATGTCAAGTAGGCGTAGCGTATCTATAGTGTAATGATCTGTTTATGCATATATAGAAGGAATAAATAACATCGAAGCTTGTTCTTGGAAGGCAAGATCCTTCCCCCGCTTTCCTTCTGCTTTCTCCGTCAACGACAATCGAGATTCAAGCCTCAGCGCGTACGCGGATCAACACGCGGCTTCGAGTAAACAGAGGCTCGTGTATTACTCAGCCAAAAAAGAAAAAGAAAAAAAAAGGAGGCTCGTGTACATGCAGCAATTATAAGTAATTCAGAGCAATCAAAGGATAAAGAGACTTAAGATAGACGATATTCTGGGCCTGGATATTATTGGAGCTTCAAAGGGCATAAACAAGAATGTCATTTTTCCCTTTCATTGTTTGTCTCCCCATTAGCCACTTTGAACTGCTGCAGTGGTCAAAGCAAACGCATTCTACATATTTCTTAAGCATTATAGGCACTGTTTGTCTGTACAAATCTATGATTCCGGTATTACTAGCTTCTGCACTTTCACCTGATCAACATTTTCTTTGTTTTACTAAGGAATCAAACAAACTCTTGGATACTGGGCCATGAAAGGCAGAATGAGAAAAGACAACGGGAAAGATATAAAGAATTACAAATTGCTACTAATAGGAAACCCAGAATTACATGGATTTAGTTAGTTGGCACAAAAAAATTGGGCATCGGAAACTAATTTTTAGGTATGTTCTTCCCGACGATCTTTGCTGGAGCGATCCGGAGAAGGTTTCCTGGCTTACCGGGTAAAGCCCCTTTAATCATGAGAATTCTCAGGTCACTGTCAATCTTGATAACCTTCAGCTTCCTAATCTTTCTCTTGGTGCCTCCCATTCTTCCAGGCATTTTCTTTCCCTTGTATACGCGTCCAGGGGTTGTCCCAGCACCGATCGACCCAAGCTGTCTATGACTTTTTGATCCGTGAGTCATAAGGCCTCTCTTGAAATTATGCCTCTTGATTCCACCTGATCAGCAAATTCAAATTGTCTGTGTCTAGGTGCATACTCAAAGCAACAAATTGCAGAAAATAAAATAGAGAACTAGTATAGGCATAGGATGACAGTTGTAAACTAATCAACAGAATGTGATAAATGACTGTAATGCAGTTTTGCTCATGAAAAAAAAATAAAGATACAAGAATGCATCAATTCAATATTCACCAAAAGAAGACACCACAGCAAGCTCCAAATAGTCTAATTTGTATCTACTGCACTTAATAACAATTACTCGATAAATCAGAGCTAGACTCGCCAAGCATGATATCAATATTTGTAATTCCACATGACTAATATCCTTGATTTAGATTGTAAAATCAGTCCAGAACATCAAAAATAGGTAGTTAAAAATGACAAATTGACTGAACACATTGATGGTCCTGCAAATATCCATCCTTGTATCTATTTTGGAAACCAGAAAAGCCCCACAATGGAGTGAAATCTTTTGGCCTTCTCTATTGACTTCCTGAAGGGCACAAGGAATAAATGAGATATTGATCAAATATGGGTACCTATTACATCCGGGATGACCAAAATATTTTCTGGAAAGAAGTATATATAGCACTCCTAGAAGGCATGTTCAACACAACATCTTTCCTTTTCCTATAGTGACATTATATTCAAGTAACTGCATGGTTTCTTCACACCCTAGTGTGTAATCTAAATGGAGGCTTATCAGCATATTTAGAAAACAGTAAAATAAACATCCATATAGACTACAAAGCTACTGATGGTCTAGTGTTCCATCAGAACATTCGAGATTAAGATCTAAAGTTGCATAAGACTTTCTAATTGGCAGTTGTAACAATATTTTGAAGTAAACAAAAGGGCAAGTTTGCATGCATATTAGGAAATATGCATACCAACTAGAACCACTATTTTAAATAACATGACAACTAAATAAATAATTATGAATCGCATTGCATTCAGAAGCTCAGAAAAAATCAGAAGACCAAAGAGCAAGGCACTATATAACAAGCTGAAATGCAGAAAAGCTGCCATCCTTGAAAACAGATAGAGGAGAAACATTTAGACCTCCAATCTTCTAATAAATTTTCAAGAAAAAAGCAATAATCTTTCAAAAGAGAACATCCAAAAACAAGCACATGTTCCTTCATTGCGCCAAGATACATGTAGAAAGTGAATAACTCAAGTGGATTTTATATTTATTAGAGACTGCAATTACAAGCTAAATCATGTAAAGAAAGAATATAAAAAGTTGAAATGTGGAATGTTTACAACATATTACACTCTCTTTCACCTTTCCTGACCAGTGCCCCTTTAACTCATTTTCTCTCTTCTCAGCATAATCATTCAATTCAAAACTATAAACTTAATGCTCCATCATCCGGATATCCATTTCATCCCAGGCATACTGAGGTTAGTCCAAGTAAAGCCATATTAGAATCACACAAAAGTGATCAGTATGATGTCAAACTGAGATTTAACAGTAGCATATAAATGCCTAAGCCTTCTAGACTTCTTTTACCTAAATTCCAAAACCTCTGTACTAACCTCCTTTACTAGGACGTGGATCACTGCTCTTTATTCAACTTAATGTTATATGACACCGAGGAGTTGACATTTTGTAAACTAACTGAACTCCTTTTTCCAATGAGTCCAAAAGATAGTATTATACAACTGATCAGGAAAGGTCGAATCAGGTAAACAGAAAGAAATTTACATCTGTACGTATACAAGTAAAATTTGACATGTATATTGAAAATGCAAATATGCACAACTTCAGGCAGCAAACCTTAGAAGCAGGTGTCAGATATAGTATAATGACAAACCTGTTAACACATAGACAGGAAGGAATACATCTAACCACGTAAGAAACACATCGCTATTGTTACCTTGGAATCCTTTGCCAATAGTGGTCCCAGAAACATCCACCATATCACCCTCTTTGAACAACTCTTCAAGAACCAGCTTTTGATTAGGCTCATAACCATCTATAGAAAGCAACCGAAACTCCTGGAGATGTCTGAGAGGAATAATTCCCGACTTCTGAAGATGCCCCAACTCCGGTTTTGTTAATTTCTTGTCACGAACTCGCCGGTAACCTACTTGCACTGAGTTATACCCATCGGTGGCCTCAGCTTTAACTTGTGTCACAATGTTTCCCTCTCTAAATCCGACCACCGTAACGGGCACCACGGTGCCCGAAGGCTCGAAATAGGACATCATCCCGAGCTTGGTTCCCATAACTCCAATCCCTGCTTCCACTGAAGCAGTGGTAATTGAACATTTTGCTGTAAGGGAGTGGGGTTTGGTGGGTTTCGCATTGGTAATGTATAATGGGAGGAAAGAGGAGCGGAGAGATGGGGAGGAGGAAGTGGTGGCTGTGGTGGCGTGGGGGAGCTTGAGCTTGAAGGGGGAGGAGATGAAAGAGATAGACATGGCGGAGAGAGGGAATGGGAGAGAAAGGAGCTGTTATCTGAGTGTCGTCTTCTTATCCAGTATCCACTTAGCAAAGGGGATAAAGAATTGAGGTTTACAGTTAAAACGACGTAGTTTATTGCGCTGGAACGAGGAGGGTAGAATAGGAAGAAGGAAATTGTTAATTTCAAGTTGGCCCTTTACACTTTTAGATGTTTAGATTGAGCCGTTGAAAAGATGAAATTCAAAACTTTCTTCCTAAAATTCAGATTCAAAATCCTCAATAAATGAGTACAAATAGATTCAAAAAATGAGAAGTTTGCTATTGAGTTTTTGATATCGGGAATAAGAAATAGATCCTAATAAATAAACAGAAAAGGTATAAGACCAACATTTTATATATATATATTTAACAGTTTCAAATCACTTAAGATAAAATTAAATAAATTTTAATTTTAAAATTTTTATCTTACATTGTATAAAATTAAATTATTTATAAAAATATATAAATTTCACACTTAAAAATTTAATTTAAATTATAAAATAGACTACTTTTCAAAAAACACTCTTAATATAGCACATCTTCCACCCACACTATAAAATTATTTATTTAATCGACATTTTAATATTAGCTAGTAAATGAGCAAGACATTTTAATTTTAATTTTAGCTAGCATGTTTAACCACTAACACTATACAAATTAGAAGTTGTACCTTCTCAAACATGCAATAGCAAATATCTTATCAAAGAGCAGGCTTTTGGTTTGAGAGGCCAAAAATTTAAGTTAAAAACAGGCAAAAACCACTCTGAACTAGATACTTATGTCAGATTTACCTCCAATGGCAAGATTGAAGAATCTGTGCCTAGAGGTTGTGTTCAGAGAAACAGAGATAAGTTTCACAGTGTGCTTATATGCGGAAAAACATCCGTATATGAATCAGTTGAACTTCTATGAGCAAAAAATTTCAATCTGAAACAAAGTGTTCTTCTTCCATATACAACTGAAAAGAGTTATCTCTAGACCCGTCCGTACCAAGTTGTTTCTTCTATTGTAGCATGCCCTAGAATGAAATGTTGTTCTACCGGTTGAAATTTCATTGCCCAAATACAAAAATGTACTCATTTTAGGGTCTTTTGTTGGACAGAGCTCCAGGAAGAAGGCGAAAAAATTGGATCTAGTAGGCACTAATGCAACTTTATGGCCAAAAAATAAAAAAGGGAAAAAAAACCCTTGCTATACTTTTCAATCATAGGACATTAGAGACCTGCAAGTTCGCTTGGCCTGGAAATCACCTGAGCAAGCACAAAGAATACGTAAATAAGAAATGAAATCGATAAATAGCTAATAAAATAGTAATCAAGATCTAGAACCATGGCTGGAATTTGAGTTGCTTTACCTTGTTTTCTATAACTGTTCCATCAGGAATTACTATTCTCATTTCTGGTCTTGCATTAATAGTGACTTTTCCCTGCAAGAGTAAAACCAGCATGGATGAGGAGAATATCAAATGAATGGCTAAAATATGAGCACAAGTCCAAAGCATTTTAACCATAATGACAAAGACACAGCCACACAAGTATATATGTAACTCCAACATATGTATACAAGCATAACCATAACAGCATGGCATGAGACATGGGCTGCCTGCCTATTCATAAAAAAGTCAAAAGATACAATAAATTTTATAGCAAAAAAACTGGGGATGGAGGTTCTACAGGTAAATGTAGACAAGCCCAGAGGAAGTTCAATGAGATGACTACAAAACCTTTTAGATCTCAATATAGAAATGAGAAGCATATGAGCTAAGTGAAATCACACCAATGGAAAGCTCATACCTTGAGAGTTACATCAGTTCCAAACCAAATGTCACCAGTCACCTTCAATTTATCAAGCTCTAAAATGCTAGGCTTGGACTTGAATCTACCATGAAAGTCACTAACCTGAAAATGATAAGCCACACAATTATAAAAGCCAAAACACACATGCATACACCAAAAGGGAAAGAGAGGTGTCAAGTTTTCAAACACTTACCTTTGCAAATTCAGGTCCTAACTCAATAACTGGATCATCAGATTTTGATCGGGCAGCATTCCGAGTTGGAATTCCATCAACAAAAGTGTAAAGGTCCGACTACACAAGCATACTATTATAGTAAAAAATTGCACAAATAGAAATCTAAAAGAATAGAACTTCAGTAAGGTAGGCTCTGGTGGAACCTGGAAAAGAAGTAGATCAGATGTTGCTTCAACTGGAAAGTATCTTGACTTGGGGACATTTATTGTCAATGCTGGATCAAATGACTGGAACATTTGTGTTTAGGTTTCATAAGATACACGATGGCTCATAAAGATTTAAGATATTTGACATATGACAAATCTAGTTCAAAAACAAACTGAAACATCTGGGTAGCAACAATGATTAGCATTTTAGTAGCTGAAATAACAGAGACAAAAACATTCGTTCATTTAACTTCCAATTTAGCTGCTTCAGAAGAATATAGAGCATCAATACCTTCAAAGGGGTGAAACTCTGATTTAGAGCACTTTTTTGTGCAATCATATCAATTGAATTCATACTGAACCACCTGTTCAATAGCACAAGTAAACAGGAGCTAGAATTCCAACTTATGCAGCAATTTCATTTTCCTAAGGCATAAAGGCTTCTCAACAGCAGTAACTTACATAGTTTCGGTAGGTTTCATGTTCTCCTTCGGCTTCTCAGGTTGCTGGACATAATTAAAAGTAAAAAGTTAGCTGTGTTGTTCAAATTTGAGCATCACCAGTGAAAATATCAAAATTAAACTAACAGAAACAAAACAAGGACCCTCATGGCTTCCAAATTAAAATTTAACACCAAAAGTAAATAGAGAGAATGTTACATAGCAATGAAGCTAGAGAAATCAAGAATCAATTCAACAAAAAAAAAAAAAATCATAGAGGACAGAATGGGGTGAGAAATTATCAATTGCCTCTATCAGGATCAATTACATTGATCACTTGTATTAACTTGAAGTTCATGCCATGTCAGCATGTAGATTGCTTGAGTTAGAAGATAATGTAAATGTTGTAAGGAGAGTGGTTTTTCACAGAAGTGCAGCACCAAGAACAGAAAGGAAACCAACCTCAAACTTTCCTTCATCAGATGAAAAATCATTCTCTTTCAGGTCTGAAGGTGCAAGCAAAACCTAAAATAGTATTGATAATTAATCATAGAAAGAGAGAGAAGAATACAGCAAATATGTGTCTTTAGTACCTCCATGCAAGTATCAACATTCTTTTGCATCAAATGATTTAAGATTTCTACCATATTCATTAAGGAGTTCAGTGTCTGATGCCCAGAAATATTGACTCAGTAAATGGAAAATACAAAATTCAAAATAGAGAAAGCCATAAAAAGGATACTTGGGTCAACAAGATGGGCAAGGTTGTCTGAGTTTATCACGAGGACATACTCCTTACCCTGAAAATAAAAATGAAAATAGAAATTCGCTTCATGTTATTCCAGCAGTTTCAATTTCATATATTCATTCGAAAAGGATCAATAGTGTATTTAGAGAGAAAAAAGAGTACAATAAGAAGAGTAGAATGATATACCTGAGACAACAGGACATCAAGTTTACCACTCTTCTTCAGTGAAAAGAAAACTTCATTCTGTTTGGAAAGCGACCTTCATGCCCCGTTATAGTGTTAGTGCGCGTTGAAGCCAACAACAAATGTAATAACCAAAGAGAATTGCTGGAAGAGAGCTATTGTCTAAGACAGATTTTGAATATAGATTAGTAATAAGAACTTTTCTAGCATTTCTTGCATTAGATTATTAATTTATTTTTTGAAAAGAAATAATGGGACAAAAAAGAAAAGGAAAAAGGGAAAGGATACAAAGGAAATCAATATTCAAGGCTCAATATAACAGCAAAAGGAAATTAGTATAAATTGATGATTTCAGATCATTAATACTTATGTTCTTTTCCATGCACATGGATTCTAAAACCATCCAGCTTTAAGAAGGGAGAAGTAACACATAATCTAGATTGACAACTATGAATAAAATAAAAAACAAAGAAATTAAATCAGAAGAGTAAACACTAGTTGAATGAAAGTGAAAGAGCGTGATAACCCCACATAAAGCATCATTCATCTTGTATATGATGATTTGAAATTCTCATCTTGGAGAAAAGAGAAGAGTTTAAAAGAACAGGAGGGTTAACTGACATACGTTCTATCCTGTGACAGAGCATCACTAGCATCTTCCTTGAAGTGTTGGCTCTGCATTGGGAACCCAAATATTTACAAGAAGAGAGAGCATTTTCTAAGTGCGGAAAAAAAATTCAGATGTCTTAACATGACATCAAAATCAGCATCACAAACCTGGAGGAAAGTATGAATATTTTTATTTGGGTGTCTCTCCAAAACCTAAAATTCAAAAAGTAGCGAAGATTATTATTCTCTTTTTAGTTGAGAGAAAGCAGTAACAAGGAAATTGCTGATTGTATGCCAAATTAAGCAGAGGACTTCCTTTCCTCTGGGATCTTTCTAGAAGAAAATTGCATGTTACTACAGCCAGTGCCCTGTGTGTTTGATGTGGACTTTGGCGGTTCAAAATACATAAGAAAAGTACTGGGAAAAGTGCAAAATACACAATCAGCTGAAGTCATTCCTTCATACTAAAGCAACCTTTTCTCCATTCCCCCAACCCCCAACCCCCCCTTTTCCAAATAGCTCTAGAAGGAAACTGGTACCACATAGACATGTGATAAGGTAAATCCTTTTAATCTTTCATTCCTCTCACATGCAAAATATATTTACAAAATGAAAAGAACAAGAAGTCAGACCCCAAATATTCTCAGAAAGAAAAGCAACATAAATCAATCACCTTCAAGGTAGCATCATGAGTATTCGTTGTGTTTGCCAGCATCAAGGGAATGTTGCACCCATATTTTGCATTCAGGGACTACAGATGGTCATACAGTTTTGATAGTCAGAATCAAATTTCTTCAAATAAGGCAAGCAACAACAGACAACAAAAGAGATCAGTTTATAAACAGTGTTTACAGGAGGAAGGGCTAGGAAAGACCTCAATTTGATCAACAATCAAGTCCAAACATGTCATTCCATCATAAACTTCAAGCGTAGACCTGCAGAAGAAACCAATGTCCATTAAATGTGGAAAAGGGTTTAATCAAAACAGCATTTCATATAAAGTAGCAGGAGAAACATCATGATCAGTATTAGCATCCAATTTGACAACGCAAACTGTTGTTAACCCAACAAAATAAAGATATTTAAATCAGACTTCAGAAGTATCTGCTGACCATGACAGCTTAGTTGCTCTAACACTGAATTTATTTAACAGTGTATTTTTTTTTTTTTTGCGCTAAACTATTTAACAGTGTAATTATGACATGATAAAATTTATGAATATGAATAATAGATCATTAACAGTTTTATACAAACAGAAACAATTAGCAGTTTTCAGGATACAGAAATGCTTACTTGGGTCCACTAAAACCCATATTTGTCCCCAGAGCATCATTGAGTTTTAAAACAACAACTTTGTCAAGCAGACGTGTGATGTCTGAGACATCTGAAGCCACAAAGAACCAAAAATTATGGAATGTTTAACTACAGGAAAACTAAATAAGAAAAGCAACATCTTACCCGTAAAATCATCGGCACAGACAACAGAAATCAACCAAGCAAGCAAGCAAGTAAAATACCTTCAGGAATAGGCAGCAAGCTTTCATAAGAAACCGTGTTGGCCTTTGTTTTAGCAGTAACAATCTGCGGGGCATCATCACTGCCATATACATATAGTCCAAAAAAAGAGTAAAAGAAATAAGAGAAAGGAAATGTAAAAGATTAACTTTCTGAGATGCGAGTAGTACTTAAAGTTAAGCTTCAGAACGAAAATGATGATCGCGGGTTTAATAAGTAATTTTAAATGCAAATAATGCAGAACAAATGAATCCACAAGATAAAAGAAAATTCAGAAACTTATGCTCACAAAGTAGCCTAAAATCTGGGGGACAGGTTTATATAGGGATAGTTACTAAGTAAAAAATTTGAGCGATTCACAAAAGCAACTCAAGGAATAGTATAACTGCATTCTCATACCGAGTCCCCGCTTTTGAATCAGAAATTTCTTTCGCAGCAGAACCCAATGCAGCTTTTAATTTTTTCTGCTCGTATAAGATAGTTTTGGTAATCAAATTACAAAATAAATACACGAATTGCACCGAATCATTGGCCGGGACAGGGTAAGTAATCTTCTTATAAGTTTCCCATGACATACTCGAATCAACGAGGCCTACAATAGGAATTTGCAGCCTATCTGCCTCCAGAATGACCGAAGACTTCCTCTCAGTATCAAAAATCACCACGCAATCTGGAGGCTGAATGGAAGCTAAATTCAACTTCTTATTCCGGCCCCGAAATTTTCTTGGACTCGAACTGTTTGTTAAAAAGCCACCAAGACGCCAAGAAGTATCGTTCTTAACCCCAATGGTTTTGATCATCTGTTCGATAATTTCATCAAAAAGGGTGTTGGTATTCACAAAAAGAAAACGCCCTTTCGCTCGGACAAGATTACCAATGAAGCTGCAGGCATTCCGGAGGCAAATAAGGGTCTTGTCGGAGTCGATTATGGTCATGGCATTTCGTGCACCGCAAGAATAGATTTTGAAGTGGTGAGCTGCGACTCGGCGACCCAGATGGGCGTTGGTACTCAAGAGTTTCTGAATCACTACTGAGTGGATCGTCATTGCGCCCGGAGAAGATTAACGCTGCAATTTTGGAGTAGCGTGGAGGTTCTCTCAGATTAAAAAGGCTTGATCAAATTAATCTTGCTATATTGGGTTCATCATTTGTAGCAAAAGAAAGATGGAAGAATGGAGAAGTCGTGCTGATGCGTGCAGGAGCAGACCGCAGCAAGGAGACTTTAAGCACAGAGACACAGAATTTCGAGTTTTTCACCTGTTAGGCCACGTTCTGAGTCGCTCAAACGACATAAACCGGTTTAGCGCCTCCTCAAAAAATGCGTTTCTTTTGTTGAACGCATCACTATTCACTTCAGCATTCTGCATAGTAGAAATAGTAGAATTTGTGGTCTCGCAACACCCAACAACGCTTTTCTAGTTGGTAGCGTTTTTCTTTTAGTATTTTGTATTAAATTTGGTACTCAGTCCTTCATCTTCATTTAATATATTTTCAGCCATGATCTTTCAATTGCATTAATGACGCACCTCTCTCTCTCTCTCTCTCTCTCTCTCTCTCTCTCTCTCTCTCTCTCTCTCTCTCTACATATATATATATTATTTGAACAAATATATTCTATTAATTTTCCTAAATTAATATATTTACTTGATGAACCATTTTTTACCTCTAATTATCCTCTTTTTTCCTTTCTTTTTTTGTCACTTTCCTTCTCTTCCTCATTTATTGTTTTTTCCTATTTTTTCCTATTTGTAACTTTGATTGCCTTGTCTAAGCGGCATAAACCGATTTAGCGCCTTGTTAAAAATATGTTTTTTTTTTTTTTTTGTTGAACATATCACTCCAACGTTGTGCAATAGTAGAACTCTTCTATAGTTATATGACCACATCGCATTCAGAATCCTTAGAATTTTGTGGTCTCTGATGCCCAGGCAACGCCTTTTTGGTGGTAGCGTTTTTCTTTCAGTATTTTGTATTAAATTTGGTTATATATATAGTTGAATAAATATATTCTATTAGTTTTTCCTAAATTAGTATATTTACTTGATGAATAATTTTTCACCTCTAATTGTCCTCTTTTTTCCTTTCTTTTTTGTCCTTTTCCTTCTCTTCCTCATATACTTTTTCTCCTATTTGTAGGTTTGATTGCCTTGGAGACAATTTCATGCATATTTCTACGTTTTTTTGCTCGAATAGCTTCTTGGCTGTAGCTTACATGCATCCTAGTTATCATGCTGATTTAAAAGGATTTGTTTAATAAGGTATTTTGGATAAATATTAGAGTTTCTTTTTCAATGTTCACTATAATAAGCTCTTTCTCTGATGTTATACTCATTGCAAATATTATCTAAACAAATATAAAAACCACTAGTTTGGATACATATATTCAGAGTCTATATATAAAAATCTGACAGTAGTATTGTTAATATCATAGGGTTACCTATTGAGAAAAAAGTATTGTCATCTAATTATAATATTTGAATACAACATGATATACCATCGGAGACCTAAATATATGAATACAATATTTATAATATTTGGATACCTATAATATTTGAATACAATACCTATAATATTTGGAGGGGTCATTGCTAAGCATTGGTTGTTCATCTTGTCTAATATATTTGCAAGATCAACACGTAAGCCTGAGTATTGAGTAATGGGGTGTTATTAGTTTGCTATTTTTAGAACCAGACTTTTTACTCAACAAAAAAAAATAATATAATAAAAATATTAGATATGCATATTTTTTTACTCTAAGGAGTAGAAAAAGATAGATATGACTTAAGTTTGAAAATCATATTTGACAAGGAATGATCATCTAGTTAAATAAGTGCCTTTTTTTCAGAAATTAAGATACATAATATATTAAAATCTAGTGTTAGAAGTAGTTCGTACAACATATTGAAAATTAGAACTAGTACTCTCCCTAAATGCTAGTTTGGGAGTTTCCGAGAGAAAAGGAAAAAGAGAAAGTTTTAAGTTATGAGAGAAAAAAAAAGAAAAGAATGTGAGAACAGATACTTTCAATCTCACTTGGAAGTTTAGGGGAAAAAATAAAAGAATTCTCTATTTTGCATTGGATTAATATCATAAAACTATTTCAAAGTTTGTAGTTATTTTCATTTTATCCCATAATGTTATTCTTTTATCACTTTGACTCGTGAACCGTTGATCAAATATAATGATCATTAACGGACATTTAAAATATCATTATTATTCTCATAGAGAATATCATTTAATTATTTAAAATGTTATTCTTTTATCACTTTGACTCATGCACCGTTGATCAGTAATGATCATTAACAAAATTTAAAATGTCACTATTATTCTCAGAGAGAATATCACTTAATTATTTAAAGTTTAGAGACGTAAAACTTTTTTCCTATAACATTATTTTTTATCATTTAATTCATAAAATCATTAAATTTGATTATCAATCTTAACAAAGAGATAAAATGAAAAACTTATGATTCATTTTTTATGAAAAATGTCTAACATGTCTTTTTTCGTATGATTAATTCCGAATTTTTTTTATCTCATAAAAAAGTTTGCCAATTTCAAGTCTAATTAATAATCATTATCAGAGTAATGCTCTACTTCTATCTCGATTCCATCTTTATTAGGTTTATTCCTTTTTTTTTTGTTTGAAATTTTAATTTTCATTTGATTTTGCAAACTTTTCATGGAAATTAAAATAATTTAAATTTTTCTTAAAATTAAACTGAAATAAATTAATTTGATTCAGTATTATTTCTTATTCAACTTTGATTTTAAACCAAACCAAAATTTTAATAATTTTAAAAATATTTTAGGTTCAATTTAATTTCAATAAATTAAAACAAAAAACTTGATTTCAAAATTATATAAAATCGAACCAAAACACACCAAGTTTTTATGAAAAAGTAGAAATATAATTCAATTTTATTTTATTTTATTTTTAATTAAAATAGAATAATAAACACTTATAATATCTATTAAATCTAACTTTATGCTCTAAATCCTATCTTGGATTAATTTTAAATTTTTTAGACATTGAAAAAGTATATATTTAAATTTTTTTATAAATAAATTTATTGAATTAAATTTAATAAATATAATTTATTAATACAAAAATAATATTATAAAATAAAAATAATAATTATTCTAGATGTTTAAATAATTTAGTGATATTTTTTAAAATTAATCAAATTAAAGAAACAAAAAAATATGTAATTAATTTAAATAAGATTGCTAATACTATATGACTTTAATTAAAAGAGTAAAATAATATAAAAATAATGTAATGAGACAAAATGAAAATTGCATCGCTTGGAGATGGTTTAGTGATATTTAGAAGTTTGAAGAGAAGTGAAAAGAAAAGAAAGTGTAAAACGTGATTTTACATAAATAACCTTCAAAATAGTGCCCTCAATTAGATAGAATTGAGCATCTCATCCATGCCACATCGTTAAAAAAGCCCAAGTTGCCGTACTCATCATTTTTGGCCCCTGCTTTTGCTCTCCCCATAAACCTTTTCAATCCCCTCTCAAGTAATTCCTCACAGAATCATCATGTTGACCGTTAAAATTCGCTCCAAATAGCACTTGCTCGATTCAACCACCGACAAACACTTTGTCCCAAAATTTGCAAAGAACCCGAATCGCTGAAGAAGATGTCACAGAAAGAAGAAGAAAACAGAGGAGATAATTGACTCAAGACAAAAGAAGAAGAAGATGGCACAATAGGGATTTCAGAAAAAATTACTTACACCAATTTGAGGATCCTTACGTTTCTTCCCAATTTTGGGAAAAAAGTTTAGGGGAGAAACGGATTTTTGTTCAGATTAATCTTTTTTTTAAAAAAATATTAAGATAGACTGGATAAGAGGAGAATAATACTATATTAGACATAACGTCATTCTGTTTGACGTTATGTCCAATACTATAACGACATAACAGATATTGTTATAACTTTTTGTTATATATTAAAATAGTTAATTTCTCTACTTGTTTAAAAAGTAGTTGCGCATGTAGACTGGTGAGCTGAGTCTTTAGTGCACACTCAAACGGATAAGATGGTCATACCAAGATGGCAAGAATGGGAGGAGAGAGTTTACTAATTTCCTACAATCCTCATCATGGTGAGGACGAGCTTAATGGCCATGTTTTACACGAATACCAGAATCACAAATGGCTTTCAGTTACTGTTATAATGAGGGCGGCCATGATGGGAGCTTCAAGTTGTTGGATGGTGATGCATGCCAATACTTTTACTGTAAGTTTGCTTGATCGGTTTTTTTAAATGATACAATATTATTTTTAGTGAAGATGATGTCATTGATGTTACTAGTTAAACGAATCCCGAGATGTCCATCTTATCCCTTTTGAGTGTGTACCAAGGATCAATTTACTAGTTTACATGCGCCACCATTTCTTGAACAGTTTAAAAAATTAACTATTTAGTAATGATATAATTTTATATAACGTTATCTGAAATGATATTATAATAAAAAATTATAATAATATTTGTAATAATATTATAATATTAAATATAACGTCATTTTATTTAGTATTATATCTAATATAATATTCTTTTTCTCCTATCTAATTTATTTTTATACTTTTTTTTTAAAAAGACTAATATGAATAAAAACTCAGAGAAAACTGAGGGTTTTGATCCTCCCACTTCTCTTCTATTATCTTTTTCCCACTTTTTCCCCCAAAAACTAGCAAATGAAAAGGCGAGAACAACCTTTCTTTCCAAATCCCTTCACTCCTTTCCAAATCCTTCCATTCATACTACGCCTCGGGAGGAGAGAAGTGGGGAGAAAAGAAAGTATTTGGGTGGAAGGGGGTTAGGTTGGATTTGTTTGCGAGTTTTTCTTCTGAGGGGAGAAGAGAAAAGGAAAAGAAATGGGGTTGTTTGTGAGATGAGGTGAAAGTTGATATTTAAAATTTTGAATTTAATTTTAAAATTAAATTTTATCTAAATTTATTCTTATTTTTATAAAAGAATCATTTTCTTTCCACGCCTTCCCAAACTCCTGAATGAAAAATAAGTACTATTTCTTTTTTTTTTCTCCATCCAAGACTCCCAAATAAGCAGGAAATCACTTCACCTTCTTTTTCAACAGCCTTTCTTCTCCTTCCAAAACCCTCTCCAAATATGGGGAGAAAGAAGAGATGGATCCCTTGGTCAAAGGGGTCAATATTAGTAAATGAGGGTGGAATTGACAAAATAATATTGAAATATTTATATTTAAAACAAAAGTTATTCAGGATAGAATAATAGACTTGTAATTTAAATATCATATCCTTTATTTTCTCTGATAACCCTCAAACAAATGATAACAAAATTATTGTTTCTCTCTTCTAAACTTTTTCTCTTTTTTTCTTTTCTCTGCTTTTGTAAACTCCCAAACTAGCCCCAGGTGTAACTATTAGAAGTCCAAGGTAATAAGTTCCCTTTTATCCTTAGATAGCAAAAGACGGCGTTGTGAAAGATGACTTTTTGTTGCTTCATCCCCGAGCAAACTTGGCAACGACATCAGCTAGCATGTTCCCCTTCCAAAAAGTGTGAGTTAAGGTTCCTTCCAGAATTTGAGACAGTATGTGCCTGCGTTTTTATGTTTATATCTCAAGTGACTATGATTATAATAGAAGTAATACTTTCAGTATTAGCCTTACAAGTAGGTCCTGAAATAGCTTTGGCTCTTAGTTTAGTTTGGTTGGAGCAAAATTAGAAGGAAAAGAGATGGTGATATAAATCAACATAATGTAAATTGAATCACCCCCTCCCCCTTTCCCTAGTGAACCAAACTACGCAAAACTCTTGTATACTACTACTACTACTATGATGATGGCATGATTTGCTCTATTCTACGCGGATATTGCATTCAAGAAGAAGCCCCTATGCAGTAGTAGTATTGTTTATTGTTCACTAATGAATAGCATATTGACCAAATGCTTCACTGAATCCGAGTAGCTATTGTGACAAACACAGGTATCTGGAAGAACAGTCGCAACGGGAGCCGAGATCGTATTACTACCGAGGAATGGAAATTGGAGAATCCACTTAGCAGGTAGAGAACTTAGCAAAAGATCCCCATCACTGCAAGAAATCTTTATCATGGATGATGCAATGCAACGGAGAAATTGTTTCTTGAATCATTTGTTTATTCCTGGTGCTGCGTACACAGGCCCGTCTTGTTCTTGATGACATTCCGAAATTCCCGAACTGATTGAATCTCGATGACAGATAATCTGATGCTCTGCAATTACCTACAAGGAGTATTGTTTTTGTTTTGGTTTCGATTTTAGAGAATGCCATGTGTGCGCGTAGAAGTTCGAGTTAAGGAAGAGAGAGGAGTGAGAACTGAACAGAAAGAGGAGGAGGCGAGCCTCCCAACTCAGCCACGCTTGCAAAATCGCACACCACCCGAGCGCAATGGTACAGTCTGTATCCCATTCCACAGACCAATCGTCTTCCTTCTTTTCTCTCTCTGCTTCCAAGAATCACATATTCAAACCCCTTAAATCCTAGTGACTCCCGTGATCATCTATTGATTGATTCTGCCAATTTCATTCTTTGCTCCTTCCGTCCATGATCATCCATGTCCCCGTCTCTCCATTTTCCTCAAGTTTTGAAGGGCTGGAGAAACAGCGGCTTCCTACTCCTTGTACTGGTGCTGCTAGCCAACAACATAGTACCGAGCACATGCGAGTCTCGAGTTCCGATTCTGGGAGAAACTGAGGAACCGTATGGGTGTGGTGAAAGGTGTGGGACTGTTGCAATCCCCTTCCCTTTCTACGTGGATAAGCGTAAGTCCAACTCTACTTCCTGCAAATGGCCTGGGTTGCTCTCTGATGCTTTCCGGCTCTCTTGCATTAACTCTTCGTCTCTCTTCCTCAATATTGCCTCTCAAAGCTACCGCGTCCTGCATTTCTTTCCCGACGGCGTTCTGGTTGATTTCCCAAACACCTCCTTCTGCCGTCGCTACAATGGTTTCAAGTCGTTTCCTTTCTCCGGGAACGAGTACTTCGGTATCTCAAGTGACAATGTGTTAGCCCTTTATGACTGCGAGGATTCTTCGCTGTGTAGAACAGACTGCGAGAAAAGCTTAATGGCTAATTGTGATGATCATGAAAATGACTACCCTGCTTGCTGCTACACTCTGTCCGATCGCAGTGCCTGGCAACCCGGAGAAAAAGATGGCTTCTCGTTCTTTTCCCAGTTCGGATGCAGAGGATTCTCGTCTTGGGTCATATTGACAGGAAACAGAGCTGGCAAGCGGGGTGTCAAACTGGAATGGGCAATTCCCAGAAATTCATCCTCAGCTACTTGTGCTAGTAATGCAGTCATCGTCAATGCTACTACTGTGAACTCCGGAATGAGGTGCCAATGTCATGACGGCTTCTTTGGAGACGGGTTTGCTTCTGGAGTTGGATGCCTCAGTTGTGAGTGATTTCTTTTATTTGTTTACCAGTGCTATTTTGCGATTTGGCTCCAGCACTTGTGTTTGTGGAAAAAGTACAATAGACGTTGAACAAGACATCTACAAGTTGATTTGAGTCTTTATATAAATTCAAACGTTGTAAGTACTAGAAACAATCATAACAATCCTATTTGTTTCCAGTGGTTGCAATAAAGCAAAGAGCATGCAGTTTTATTTGGCTCCTTTTTTCTATTTTAACTTGTGTAAAACCAAAACCAAATTCAATTGTTGTATCTAACCACCATTTATTCTGTGGATATTCTTCCTTACAGCCAGCCTTGACGGAAAGGAAGCACCTGGCAAAGATTGTTACACAAAGAAGCACCCCACAAAAATTAAAGCCAAAATTCTAGCTGGTGCGTGATGGAAGAAAATCTAGTATTGTTTGCAGTAGAATTCTATCCTTGAAGCATTATTCTATCCTTCTGATCATTTCATACCAATTATTACTGCAATGTCGGGGCAGCTGACTAATGGAAATTCTTAATCAGGAGGCCACAGAGAATTTATCTATTTTCATTTTGTTCTATTCTCTTTTATAGAATTTATCTATTCTCAGTTTTCCTATTCTCTTTTGCTGCATTTTATTGGGCATCTCCTAGCCTAGAATGCCATGTTCTTGTTTATCATTTTTCTCCTGTTATGCTCTAATAAAGTAATCAAAGGAGAAACATAGCTGAAGCCATTAAAATTCTCACTTGAAATGTGGATTTCAAGACAGATAAATATACCATTAGTGCTAAGATTGTTGTTAGATGCAAAATGGAAAACCAGAAAAGTAGAAAGTTTTCCTTGATGCTGTTATGTGATTGCATTTGGACTTAAAACCTATTTAGAATTTGAGAAGACCACACCCTAGAGTAATGCTAGATTATCTAATGAGTTCACAAATCATCCACATTTTTCGAAGGACTATCGTGAATGTCTCTTATATGCAGGTATACTTGCTTCTGCTCTCATTGTTGCCTCCTTGGTAGCTCTTTTTTACCTTCTAAAGCCACCAACCAAGCAGGATGGCACATTTGAGCCTGATCAAAACTGCAGTCAAAAAGCAATCTCACTTAGGAAAGCCTGCCAGACTCGGTTGTTTACTTACCATGAGCTCGAGGAAGCTACCAGAGGGTTTGAGGATGAGAAGAAACTTACTGGTAGCATCAAAGCTACACTATATGCTGGAGTTCTTGTTGATGGATCACATATCGCTGTGCATAGGGTACAATGTGAGAGCCAAAGGGAGATTATCCACTTCTTATCACGAGTTGAGGCTCTATCTGCTGTTTCTCACAAGAATATGGCCTGCATTCTTGGATGGTCTATTGATTCTGGCTACACCTCATTAGTTGTGTATGAGTATCCTGCCAATGGAACCCTTGAGGAACAACTGCGCCGGAGCAGAGACCAGAAGATAGGCCTAATTGACTGGCTTAAAAGACTAAATATTATTGCTGAAACAGCAAGTGTTCTTGCATTTCTTCAGTCTGAGTTTTCTCCTCCAATCTTTCACTACGATCTCCGATCTGGGTGCATCTTTCTAGATGAAGAATATTCTGCAAAGCTTTCTGGATTTGAGCTACTCAACTTCAACTTTAAGGAAGAGTGTCATCCAGACAATAATTCTGATAGCTTATATAATAAAAGGAATGATGTTTATGACCTAGGTCTGGTTCTTCTAGAGGTTATAACAGGCTCAAAATCCTTGGATCTTCCCACCGTAACTTTGCAGAAGATAAGGAATGGAAAGCTAGAAGAAATAGTAGACCCATTTCTTTACTATCACGAGCTGCCTGCCTACCGCCGAGAGCAGATAGAGATAGTTGCAGATCTAGCAACTAGATGCTTGTTGTTTGGCCCAGATGGCAAACTTGGTATGGTAGATGTTGCTAGAGAGCTTATTCACATCAGAAAAGATAGTGTTGATGGTAGTAGTGGGAGAGGCCCTGCACTTGAGGAAACATTTTCTAATTCAAGTCTTCTTCAAATGATATCTATGTCTCCTGATTCCCTTTATGTGCCTTGATTAAATTCCTTCAAGAGCCCAGCTCATGGTTACAACATCTGCACTAGTCCTTAAGCAGCTCAGTGGGTAACAGATTCGTATTTGAGTTCTCATACTTCTCTAATGTACATCCCTTGAGCATGTACAAAAGTTTGGATCTTTGTATTTACTCTGGTCTGCGGGATCATAGAATCAGTCTGATAAACTAATGAGAGCAAGATCTTGCTCATTTCTTCCATATGGAATCATGATCAAGAATTTTTAGCTTATCTCTCTCTTCCAAATGCTTTATGAGTACCTGAGAATATCAGACAAAATGATCTCGTGGGATTTTTAGTTGCAAAAATTCAATGAAAAATGTGTCTGCTTTGCTATGTTTGATGGTGTTATACGTTATATGTCATTGAATCAGTAGTTTTTATCTGATTACAATTTGGTTAACCTTTTGAAGTTGCTTGCTCTTCCGTTTGCACTCCATATATCTGTAAAGCTCTCTGATGTTCTTCCTCTTTGTTGTGTGCCAATGCACTAGCATCTAATTGTTGATGTGTAATTTCCAGTTATTTGGTGGGTAAAATGCCAGGACAAGAATGAAAATGTGCTCTTAGCGTTAATGGCATCTGTTCAATTGATAAGAGCCATGATTGCTGAAGTGAATAAGGTATAATTTTCATGGCTTATGATAGGGTGGTTAGGTTTTGCAATCTATGTTTAATCATACTCTTAAGTTGGTAGATGTACTAGTATTTTGGATGATTTGGTTAAGCAAACTATGTTGTGTAACGGTGGAGCTGAAGATGAGTAATGCAAGGGAAAATGGTTACAGAAATGAAAGTATATAATTTATGGACAATATTGATAAATTACTTCTGTAAGATCTTACAGTAACATCTTTACATCAATCTTTTCAGTCAACCTTTCCAAGAACAAAATGTAAATACAAAATTTTCTGGGACCACTGTTTGAATTTCATAGGGGAAAAAGAAATTCAAAAGTAAAAGAAGGAACATTTACATTTCAACTCTCATAACTCATGCCAAAAATCAAATAAATAAACAAAAATGAGAACTGGCATAACTAATCCAGTGGTGTCCTTTCTGCCCAAGTCCCAGGGATAAGAATGAAGAAAGTGAATACATAAGGGGAAAAAACTGTGAACTCTCAATCTGTTTGTTGCAACAGGAAATGAAAGTCTGATTTTTGACGAAGGAGCAAAGGTGGATCAATATCAAATAGGCTCATATCATGGACAGATCTTGACATTTTTTCAACAGAGAAAGGTATGCTGCAATTTGGGAAATAAGTTAGTGATGAATGAAATCTTGGTTTTGATTAGAATCTCTGGCCGTTATACTGTAATTACCTTGAATCTGCATCAAGCAAAAATGTGTTATTTGGCATAGTTGAATCTTCCACAGTTAGGATTCTCATCTTTCCTATCACCTGAAGTACATTATTGTAAGGTTCATGCTAATCTAAAGAAAGAAAAGAACTATGGTGGCTCTTTTGCCAAAATAGAAGGATACATTTACCTCTGGAGATAATCCGTGTGTTCCATATTTGTCATCCAAAAACATCGTCCCAATGCGATATATTTGTGGAATGCTCAACATCTAAGCAGAAGGAAAAAGATCAAAGTGGAGAAATAAATGTTATTGTCAATTTTCTTTTTTTTTTAAGTTCTGGATATATTAATCTAGGGAATGTTTTCTCCTTCCCAAAGGAAAACTGAGAATCACCATTTAATTGATATTTTATACTGTAGATATCTTTAGCATGAAGAATGGGCTCACTTACAGGACAGAGTTCATTTGTGATATCCTCTAATGACTTTTGAGCTTTTTGATGCAACACCTGTTGAGTTGAAGCATTATTTTAATCTTTAGTTTCAAGTTCCATGGTAAATTAAAAAATAGACATAGACGCTTATCAAGCATGAAGGACAAAAGAAAAAGAGAAAAGGGTGGTTGGGTTCCAGACACCTTACCAGAAATCCAACTGCTTGCCTTATGTGCCGAAGGTCATCCCAGGATGATCCAGCATACTGCAAAATTGCAAAATGCAGTTTCCTTTTGGTTACTGTTCTTTGAAACTCTTTTAGATTGTAAGTTGTTCTTAATCTATGAAATTACCTCTTCTGTTGCTTTGTTGTACCAATGCTCAAGTTCTTGCAAACCTGCTTTCACATATTCTCCATTGCTAAATGAGCAGCATTCTCTCCGAAGCAATAAACTGTGAAAGGTGTAATGTATTAAATGCTTCATCTAGCTTCTTGAAGTGAAATCCTTCATTTTTAGATTACTGTTAAGAAGAGAATTGAAAAGTTTCACACCTGTTAAAAAGTTGAACGTTTATGAATGAAAAAACCTGACTGAAAATCTTCCTTATGAGGATGGAAGGGACCTGAAGAGAAGTATATGTATGCCCATAAAGAATTAATAATGCTAATTGGTCTAGAAAGCAAAAAAAGCTTAATGTTAACCATAATTCAGCCTACATTGTTCTCATTGAGTATACTCAGTGTATGGTCCAGACTTTTGACAATATTTTGCCAATATATGCTTGGAGCCTGTAGTTTTGCAGTGATGTTCGAGTGTATATTTTTATATGATCCTCGGAGAACCCTGATTCTTGCCGATCTTGGTGCCTGGCATTTCAGGTCAAGTTACAAATTTATCCAGGATATAGATAATTGAAATAATCACCAAAGAAGGAATGATTTACTTGTATGCACATATTAAGGAAGGGGCTAATCTCTTTCTTCAAGCAATCACGGATCATTCCATATATTTTCTCAACACATGCAGTTAGATGTTGCTTAAACAACAGGGCAGGATATCTAGCTTCTATCCTTGAACGCAGAGTGGAGTTTCCCTCCAGTCCGCTGTATCCGGTTGAAATTTCTGTCCTTATTGAAGATGTTCGGAAACCCTGAAAATGAAATTGATGGTGTTAAATTTCAAACTGACCATGCAGCATTAGAGTTCATCTTTTGAAACTTACTTGTGCCATTCTACCAAAGAAAGTGGTGGGAGAGCTCCGATTACGTTGTGATGCCGAATTCGATGTATTGCTTGCTTTTATTGTGCGTTGCACAAGAATCAGAAGTGTTGAAGTTGTTGATAGCCAATATGCTAGATCTTTTATGTTATCCTGACTCTGCTTGGGCACATAGTTAATTTAGTTGTCATAGGGAGACTAGCACTTGAAGCATTTCCAAAAGGAATGTGTCTGATAAACAAATGCTTCATACTTTATATTATGTTGTCTACCTTGTACTTTTGAAGAATTGGGGGATCTTACCTCTATTGAGGATCGGATAGTATGAATAATCTTATCAAATATTGTTGTCTTCTCTGCTTCAAAGGATCTCCAGTGAAGAAGCGCTTTGTACACAACACATGCAGCAATGGGTCTGCTTTTGTCAAATTGCTTATCTTCCATGAGACATTTGATGAGTATATCATAGTTTTCCTGGCCATAGGCAAATGTGAGAGGATTTCTTCAGATTTAAATCCATAATTAAATATCAATCTCATGCATCAGGTTTTCTCCAGTTAAATGCATGGGTCTCAACTATTTACCTGCTGCCTATCTGTCAGGGATCTTTGTTTAGTCAGGAGGGGAATATATGTGCTTGTATCCTGCAAATTGGATCATATATCAGTGAACAAACAACAGAAAGCTTAATTTGTCACATGTGGCTTCTTTCCAATGGAAGTTATGCAAGGAATCTTGATTTACTTTGGTTGTCTGTTCTTCCTCCATTTTCCTGCTTTGAACTTCCTGTGTTTGAGTTCCATTATTGATTTGATGCCCATTATCATAAACCTGTATATTCAAAAAGAGCTTTCAATAGTGAAAAGGAAGTTACCACCAGCTGTTGAATTGATTCATTGAACTCACATACCTCTAGTTTTGCAATTCCAGGGTGTGAAGTTGGCACATGCTCCACTACAGCTTTTTGGCTGCGAAGTAGTTCGTTTTCTGACTCCAAATCTCGTATCTTGCTCTTTAGTCTGAAAGAAAAGGAGATCTTTCAGTTTTTTCATCTGGATACTATCAGAAAGAATGCTTTACTTTACCTTTGAGCTATATGTCTGAACATTAGAAAAATCCCTGTACACAGATCAAGAGGTGCTAGGCATGGGAAACCTTATATCTGGAGGCAGACAGGTTGTTTCCATGTATCTAATTCAGATACTAATTAATCAATTAGTGTTGCACCAACAGGTCTAGACCTGGGAATCATCTTTTAGAAATTTATTACTGAATTGAAACCACAACTATAGCTTTTGTCCAAGAGAGAATGTTGTACCTGTATGCTTTTATTTCTATTTGTGATAAATTCTCTAGTTGGGATCTTTATATTCAAATTCTGTAGTCAGATTGCGTTTGGAACTCTATGTAGATGATACAAGGTTAAATAGTTGAATATGTAGATGATACAAGGTTAAATTGTTGAAGTATTTCATATCTGGTGCTGTTGGTTACCTTTCCTTGGACATACAGAAAAGTGGGTAGACAGAACAGTATATCTTGTCATAATAACGTGTTTGTTATTATTCCCTAATTTGAGATCAATAAATAAGATAGGCATTTAGATTTTCAACATCTTATGTTTGTTGCAATACTTGTAGTTAGTTCTTATAGTGTATTCTGAGTTTGAGCAGCAACTTTAATTTCTTAAACTCGGAAGGCTATTATATTTTATGCTTACATTTCCATTTCTTCAGAAAGTTCCTCATTACTTGATGCAGCAAAAGCCTGCTGGCGCATCACCTGATTTTCTGACTCAAGGTTGGACAAGTTTGCCTCCAGTCTGAAACCGAACATTAAATAGACTCAATGAGCATGGAGATGTTTACATATATGAATAATAATTTGTTGATTACCTTCCAATTGTCTCTTGAAGTTGTATAACTTTGATCTGTGATTCTTCTGCCTCTCTATGTCTGGCCTGGCTCTCTTTTTGCACCTCAGAGTAGGACTGCTCAAAGTCTTCTATCATCTTCTTTAATTCTGTTATCTCTTCCTGCATTTACAATTTCAGCCAGTCATGTATTGCATGCTTCGTAGCTTTTGTAGTTTCTCATTTTAACGAGTGATGCCATTGCAAGGCAAACCAGATAGGACAATTTGTAAGCCACATTATATCTTGGCATAAGGTTGTTAGTTTCACTCAAATGTTAACTGCAGGGACTATTTTTCTGTATTTAACATGCTTATTTAAGTTCTAGTGCTGTATTACTTGGAGTTTCTCATTTTGGTTTGTCAACTGCTCCACCTTGCTGTTATCCACCACCGGAACCTCCTTGATAACTGGTGGTGCTTGCTCGATTGCTATCTTTGTGGCTTCTTTCTCCTGAATAATTGTTGCATGTGCTTCATCTAGTTGTGCTTGCATGTCATGTAAAGCATTTTGCAATTTTGTAATTTCTTGCCCCTTAGCGTCTTCAACATCTATCTGCAGAGATACAAATTGATTTCAATATAACTACATTTTATTTTTCATTATTCGAGTAAATTCCTTTTTTGAACAATCATTATTCCTGTGTGGTTTTTAGGAGTTTACTCTTAAGTGCTTTTCAAATTCTAATCGCCATGTCAGCTCTTCTACACGCTTCTCCAGTTTGTCCTTAGCTTCTTTTAGAGCCCCTGTTTCTCTTGCAGCCTGCGTCAGATGAATTTGATCCATCCTTTAGCAATTGAGTCTGAGATTTATCAAGGAACTGAAAATATTATAGGACACTATTTGTTCTTTTTCCTCAAATAATAGGTAAAATGTAGTCTAACCATTCGCAGTTTTCGAAGCTCCTTCCTTGCAACCCTGGCTCTCCATAGGCATTGAAGAGTAAGACTTGCTTTCTTTTGCTGTTTGTAGGCAGAAATGGCATGGTATCTTCTCCATTGGGTCTGGAGTAAACAAACATTAGTAATAATTAATTTGAATGCTAACATGAGTCTCTCCACCTTCACATGTAGGTACACATCATAATATTATTAGCGATTAAGTTTTCCTATTGTGTTGATGGAATAAGTGCCATCTCTAGTTACCAACATATCCATCCCTCTCAAAGGTATTTAAAAAAAAGACTAAAATGGCTAGTCATAGAGTGAGTACGGGCAGTGGCTAAGTTGCATAAATCTAAGTTTCACAATTATGTGAAAGCAAAATTATTGTTAGTAACAATTTCTTTTACTCTTGAATTCTTTGCGCTTTCTACAGATCCATTTATAGAAGTGGATCAGATTGTCACTGATACTGAAGTTTTCTCTAGTTCCAGATTTTGGTTTTCAGTTGTTGATCAAGGTGATGAAATGAAATCTGCAGTTTCATTACCTGAATAATAGTTGCTGCCTTGTTGCGTCTTCTGTTTCTAAATTCATTTCGGGCTGCCATTGCTCGCATTCCAGTTTGAATGACTATTGCTACAGCTTTTAGTTTTCTGTAAGATTTCCTTGCTGCATAAGCACGTACATGCTTTTGTATCCTGATTGAAGCAGCTTCCCTCCTCATGAATTCATAAAGTTTACGTGCAAGTCGTGCTGCATAGCAGCATTAGAGAATGTTACAATTGTTTGCTAGGGAACTGCACAGACTGCTGGTTGTTGCATGTTACTGTAAAATATAGTTTTACTTCGAAAAATTTCATCAAGAGTTGATAGGTACTTTTTTACATGACTTGCTTCAAAGGCCTGACCTATTTATTTTACCTTAAAAAAAAAAGAAGAGATCTCACCTATTTAATGTTATATCTAATGAAAAAGAAGAATGGAAAAATGGCTGAGACAATGCATAATGAGCAACTCTAGTATTTGAAACTTAAATGCTATAACTTATTAATCAATTTGGTGCAAATGTAAGTCTCGGTCCTGTTAGCACAGAAAATTAAGGATTTCTTTTGGTATATTAGCCTATTAAAACTGTTGGCTTAGTTGACCATATGTAGAAAGCCTAGTCATCTCTAGTTTTTATTGGTAATTTTTTTTTCTAATGATAGTGGATTAGCTATAACTACCTCAAAGATGTTTATGTACATGCTTACCTCTCCAAAGTTTCTGAATATGGATTGTAGCCTTTCGTAGAGTAATAAACTCTTTTCTAGTAAGGTGTGTTCGGATTTGTCTTTGGATCCACCTTGCTGCTTGAGCCAGAATTTCAGCTCTTCGAGCATCCAGCTCAGCCATCTGACCTGCTCTGAGAAATACCTTTGCTTTCCCAATCTAAAGTATGCAGCAGTCAGAAGGAATGTTCATGTTATCCAATCAGAGTTCCAATGTTCATGGAAAATGTGATTTTTCCTCTTTAATCCTATAACTATTTGAGTTCCCTATGAGTTGTACCTGATAGCCTCTTAAGCTCATTTTGTCACAAATTGCAATGCATGCTGATTTCTCATCTGATCTGTTCACAAAAACAGGATGCCCATCAATTGCTGCCATGTAATTGGGGTTATCATAAATGAAGATTGTTATGATCTTATGATGCTAAGCCCAATGGACATAGGTCTATGATTTCTGAAAGTAGTATATCTTCTTGAAAGGACTAGCAGCTTTATAGTAATGATTATGATGTGTTTGGCAGGAATGTCCCATATTTTCTTTGATGAAATTAAAATGAGTCTGAGCCAATGGATAGGGTGATGTATACCCATCTAGAACATCCGGAGCTAACATGCCAAACCGGTCTAGAAACTCATCAAATGTTCTCTTTGTCGGATATCCTGCACAACTTATCCTAATTGCCTCTAAGACACCCTGCAATGAGTTACCACCAGAGTGTTCAGTTAAAGTGAATTTTAATGTATGTGTGACATCTTAATCAATTAACTTTTTAGCCATTTGAGTCGAAAAGAAACTCACCCCACACCTCAACTGGTTTAAGACATTAAAGTTCTCGAATATTCCAGGCTTCAAAACTGCATTAGGCTTTATGCATCTGATGTAATGTGGCTCTGTTGTGTTGAGGGTTTCCATCAGAGATTGTAATTGTTGCTGGAAGTTGGAATATTGAAAGAAATGAATATCTTAGTATGCAACTATAATGATTAGATGTCATACATCCACATGCTTAGCTAACCTTGAAGCGGGTGCCAATAGAAGAAAACTTGGACTGCTTTGATGTTTCCTCAGGTAGTGGAGGAAAGAGGTTTGCAACAAAAGGGCACTTTGAGGCAGTCAATAGATCTTGATGTTCTGCAACAACATAATCCTTGTTTTTGTCCAAGAACTGATCAGCTTGATAAGTGACCTGTTTTGAGAAAACTTCTTTATGAGAAATGCTTTACAGAGTGATTGGTTGAAGAAAATTGGATCTAGGGCTTACATCACCAGCATAGTGATTGATCGTGAAATCAGTCCGAGCAAGTTTTGGCTTGCTGAAGCGTTTGTGTGCTTTATATGTCTGGTAAATCTTTTGTGCAAATGTCTCGTGAGTTGACTTGGGAAACATGCTGCAGGATAAATAAGATATATATAGGTGAACTAATTTTGCATCTAAGGTGGACTCTGTAACTGATTTTGTATTCTGAGAACTTCAAAATGGGTTGGGAAGTACCAACAGCTTATGCTGCAGGCATTTTGGCTTCCTGAAAATTTTAGTGTAGTGAAAGAGGCTCCCTTTTAATTAATTTACTATCTTATTCAGTTTTATATCCATGAATATGAACACTAAAATTACTTACCAGGCTTCATCAAGAAGAGCAATTATTCCTCCAGGTTTCTGCAAAGAAATATTCATGGTTATCCTCTGAAATTGCTTTGACCTCTTGTCATAGACCAATTAAGTAAAAGATGACATTACCTTTTCAATGAGGTCCAGAACATCTTGGTTATCCACAAATTCTACGTAACTCCAGTCAATTTCCTCCCTTGTGTACTCTTCTTGTTCCATCTTGAATACATGCTGTACACATGCTTTTCACACTTAATCTCCTTTAGGAATTTCATTGTATAGTATAGTATAAGTTTTTACACGAATTCTTGGATTTCCATTCTTACCTGATTAAAATGCTGCTGCAACTTCTCATTTGTTAGGTTGATACACAACTGTTCAAAACTGCAATATGAAACCAAAAATAAACATGCATAGACTTTTGGTCCATACCCATAATACCTAAGTTGCCGTCAGTCAATAATCACAAACCTGTTGATTTTGAAGCTCTCAAAACCGTAAATATCAAGAACTCCAATAATGCTTTTTGCATCTGGATCTTGCCCAATTGAACTGTTTATCTTGTCCACAATCCTGCATATTGTTCATGAAATGAGCTAGAATGCATAAACCTTTGCTCCTTGTTGTCTGCTGGTCTCTATTTTGTGATTAATATTAATCTAGTGTGAAAAATATGATTCATGGAGCTTCTGATTTATTATTAAGCTATAGAACTGCACTCCCATCTTTTTAATATAATTGCTATTTTAATCTATTCTGCTTAAAAAAAATCCTTTTTTCATATATCATCTGGTGTCATAAATATCTTCATTGGAAGTTCTGATTTGAGAGAGATTACGCACCAATCAAACAATCTGGAGTATATCGTCTTTGCCAGTGCATCACGGCTTGTGGTAGCTGCAGCTGGATCTAATGGTTTTGTTATGTTTCCATCAGGAGTTACAATTACGCGTTTGCAGAGTGAGTCTTCAAGAGCCTTCTCATTGCACCTGAGTCGAAGGAGATTGAGAAATGATTACATTTGGGGGAAGTTCTTAAAATGTCAAATGAAAGTCCTACGTTAGTAGAGTTCTGACATGAGTAGCTCTGCAGCTGTCCACAGATGATAGTGTGATTTCTCATCTTTCAGTTTGGACGAATCAGTATCTTTCCCTTTGATGAAGTCAATATTCCCCAGATGGAGTATTGCAGCGACAACTCTGAATATAGCATCCTGCAGAAGTAAGCATGGTTACATTAATGACAAATGTCAATTATAGACCATTTCCTTCTGTTTTACTTTTGTGTTCATCTATTTGTAGGGAAACACCCACCTGCTCATCCTGGCTTATCCCAACAACATCCATGGCATTTCTGGTTTCTAGATATTCTCTTGCATCATCTACATTTGCTACTTCGTAACAGTTTGTTTGATTCAAGTAGTGAAACGTTCTTGGTTCTCCAAGTTTGTATTTCTTCACATCCTGTGAGAAAATTGAATGGTCAGCTACGCCCAAGTATACAGGAACTGTCTGAAGTTGAGTATCTAATTTGAATCTGTCAGATCACCTCAGGAGGGGCTGCACAGAGCATGTAAAAACAATGGTAATTCCTCTCTGGGTTAGAGACTTGGCAAACTCGTGATCTTTCAAGCAGATATGTTCGAATTGCAGCTCCCGAAATCTTGCCATGTTTATCAAATTGAATTTCTACAAATTTGCCAAAACGACTGGTACGACCACTCAGTCATGCAAATTTCTTGTAAGTCCATCCACAGCAAAATGGAAGAGAAAATATTGGAAAAAGGAAGAAGGAATTTGGTATTTTGTCGCTTTACCTGGAATTATTGTTCTTCACCGTCTTAGCATTCCCAAATGCTTCAAGAACTGGATTGGACTGAATAAATAGAAATATGAGGTATACTGAGTCCTTATACTGCTAAAACTGATAATTTGTTGACCTTCACTTACTTCTAAAACTTGTTGTTCAACTGTTCTTCCCTCAGTAGCAGATCTACCACCCATGAAGGCAAGATATCTCATTAGCATTTTTGTTGTCTCGGTTTTGCCAGCACCACTCTCTCCACTCACCAGGATAGATTGGCTCCCGTGTTCATTTATCATTGCCCTGTTGCATATGGCTTCAATTAGTCAGAGCATGAGGTTATTCAATTTGTAACCTTCTAGGAAAAGGAACATGCTGCTGTGTAATATACCTGTAACAAGTATCTGCAACAGCAAAAAGATGTGGACTCAACTCTCCAAAAGCAGCTCCTTTATACTGCTCCATCATGTTGGTATCATACAGATGCGGTAGTCTTCGGAAAGGATTCACGGCAATAAGAATGTTCCCAGTGTAAGTCTGGTCAATTTAGGATTAACTATAAGTTTAGGATCCATTTTATACGTTTATTGTGCATTGAATAACTGCCGTGCAACTTTTATATCAATACGCATTTGGCATCTTACGTATATCTCATTCAGTGCATATCGAGATGCAAGGTTGTAGAGAACTCCTGGCTCATGGAGGTAAGCTAATTTTGTCATGTCATCAACCCCGGCAGGTGGTGCTTCTGTGTCTTTTGGATATATGCTTGAAATAGCTGCGACTATCTGTGATGAAATGGTTGCAAATATTCAGCTTTTCTGATCTTTTGCAAGTCATCAAGAAATTTGAGTTCCTTCTAAATCCAGAAACCTCTTGAACGGCTGTATCTGATTTTTTCGGAAATAACAGTGGAGTTGAAACAGTGACCACAGTTATTGACGGTAGTGGCAGATTTTCTCTTGCTTGGAGAGCAGAATATCCTAGCATCAATACTGGTATGCATGCATCCCTCTTGATTTCCGTTTACTACTTTAGAGATGCTCTGACATTCTTACACTGAATTGTTGTATTGATTTCTAATATCTTTTGTTGTTACACTCATATTTATCATTGCAACATGTTTTTGTTGATTTTCATTGGGAATATATCAGGTGGATCATAATGTAGAATTCCTAGATATGTCAGGAAGAAAAGCAGCTTACAGTCTTTCCATTTGTTGTGACTATGGTGGCATCTGTGCCCTTGATATCAATGACTTCTCCATCAATCCAGGCAAATTCAGGATCCTCAGCCCAGACATGGGATCCGACTATGATATTTACGGGAGTTCCCTGTGTGATTCAAGAAATAGAAAACCATGTAAGTGGCACATTCAAGACGAAGAAAAGACCAAAATTTGACGTGGATGGACTTGTGATCAACAAGAAGCTTACCATGTATCTGATCCTATATGATCATTGAATTCAGAATGAAACTGAGAAGAGAATGCTAAACTGTAGTTATCTTTCAGCAGGAGGAGTCAGAGAAGAAGAAGAAGAAGAAGGAAGAAAGATATTTAGGGGGGCTGGCGTTCTTGAGAAATGATGAATGGTGCAATGTTGAAATAAAAAGCAGAAAAGAATGTTGAAAAAGAATGTTTCAAAGCAAATGAAAAGAAGAGGCAGTAATGAAGATGGAGGTAACACAAAAGCAAAAGGCAGAGCAGCCTCCCTGCACCTCCCCCTCCCCCACCACGTCCACCCCTCACCACCTGATGTCAACTTTCTCTTCTCAGTCCACATAGGATGCTGACTCGGCATCGCGAGAATATAAACATACATACACACATATATTGCGCAAGCAATACGGGTAGTTAATCTGGTTGATCATTGAATCAGATATCAGAAGGTTTCTATTGAAATGTTTATTGCAGATGAATGGAATGGACCCTATTCTTTATGGGAGGCAATGTTTCCCTAATTTTGGTGGGCATGACTAATCACAGTTGGCATTACTAGCTCTGACAGTAAGTATGCTTGTCAAACTTTAAAATGTGCTTTAATGTAGTTTTATCCTTAACTTTCTCGTAAACCAATGGAGTTAAATCTGTTTTTCTTACATCATTTTAACACCAAATGTTCCTGAGTTTACTCTTTGATCTTTGTTGGTTCTTTTTCTTTTTTTTTTCTTTTTGGTTATAGCACTGTAGCGGTATAATGGCCAATGGGTTACAAGAAAAGAGGGATGCTATGGGGATTGTAGTTGTAAAGCTGAAAGACAGAAGCAAATCTTGCATAATGAAATAAAGGCCACCTGGAAAGCTTATGACATCTTGAAAGGGTCCCTCAAATTTGCTTCTCCAAATTCCCCGCCCATCCACCAACCATTGGTGCGGTCATATGTTGAAGTTCAAGTAGAAGGGGGCCTTCCATTGTGCTTATTCAATTGAAATCAATTTCCATATGTATATATAGGGCGGTGGGGTGGGAGGTTGTGAGCTCTTTTGAGTTGAAATCCCAATTCACATGGGAAAAGCTATGATTTGTGGGTCCTCAACAACCTCCCTTGCTTGCTTTCCAACCAAGCTTTCTTCATTCTTTTTCTTTCTATTTTTTTTATTTTATTTCTTGGGGTTGCCTCTAGGACTTGCTCAACTATGACTAATCATGATTGTTTAAGGTTCTAGGGTTTGATTTAATCACAAACAATAAAACTAATTCCTACTTTGCATGTGGACTCGATTGTCACCATTTGTTTGCAATGCTGTCCTTGCACCACGACAACATATAGCTAATTTTCCAATTTTTTTTGGAACAAGATCTCTATTTTACAGCATCAAAAGAGATTCAGGGTTTGATTCTCATAAAAAGTAGAAATTTAACTTTACACGGTTCTAGAACTTGGTTTATATTTGATATTGGGACAAATGAAAGAACTAGTTATGAAGGTATATGCCTTCAATGCCTCAGCTCAAGGAGGATGGGGACGAGGATTGTCCAGCAAAGTTGTTTGATGAAAGATGAAACGATGTTTTTTGTTTTATTTCAGAGATTTTTGTTCTCCAGAGGAATGCTTTCACATTTCTTGCTGGGAAAAATGGGATCTCAAACAAAATTTTGAAAGAGTTCATATGAATGTCGGCCGATATAATTGCTTTTGTTTACTTTTGATGCAGACTTGCAATGGTCAAATAGACGTGGGATTGCTTTAGCAAGCAAAACTAACATGGTTAAGGTTCTGCACATTCTTTTTGCCGAACGTGTAAGATCGTCTGTCAAATTAAATTTAAAATTTAATTTGATGGATCATATTTTGTAGTCTTTGTATGTATTTTTTATAAAATTTTATAAATTTTTTCAGTCATCAAATTAGATCGAGATTTGATTCGACGGATTAGATTAATCGGACTCAAACTAGCTCGAGTCATATGGCTTTTTTTTAATTAAGATATTCATAGTTGGACCATCAATATCAAAATGAGTTAATTGTTGAATGACTTATTTATTATTTAAACTGTGACAGTAACATATTAAATAATTATGTTTCGAATTTTATTTTTGTGAACTAATTTATTATAAGATTGTAAACCTTTATCAAAAGATAGTCTTGTTTTTTTTTTTGAAAAATTGGGTGTGAATGCCTCTAAAGAAAAAATTGACTGTTTGTTATGGTATTAATTTTTTTTTTAATTTTTCATGCCATTAAACAATTAACATGTAATAATTATACTATTCCATCACTAAATAGGCAAAGTCTAACAAAAAAAAAAAAAAAGACATGTGTAGACAATTATGCCTTTCACAAATATACCACATGATGCAAATATTTCACTTGACTCCATCGTGTTTAATGACAAAATGGTGTAATTAACTATAAATTAATTATTTAATAGCATAAAAGGGTTAAAAAATGTTCAATAGCATGACTAGTAATTGACCATTTCTTTGTGACATTCGTTAGACAATTTTTTTTTTAAGCAACATCATCAACTCCTTATATAAGTATACTTTAAATTTATGGCTTGTCTATTATCATAAACAAGATAGTGTATGATCCTTTGCTTGTGAAACTAACTTTTTTTATGGGTTAACAAGAAGAACCTATTGGTATAAATTAGGATATTTCTTATTCATTAAAATGATATAATTACAAAGTGATATTCAAAGAAGAACCTTAAACAATATTAGGAGTAGATAACAAATTATTAAGACGAGACAAAATTTTAATTATCCTAACTTGAAGAGGTGGGAGATTAGTTCCTTTACTATGAGAGAAATCGATTTCTCTAAAACTTGAAAGCATGAATTGCTAATTGGAATAATAGATTCTAATTATTAACATCCCCGTCCTTCCATTGCAAATTGGAATCAATCCGATAGTAGTTGAAAAAACAATGTCGTCGACTAGTAGGAATCAAATTTCTCCAAGAATCTGCAATCCACTTGCAATCACGTAAGACATGTAAGGTGGACTCAGTAGTCAGTAGTAGCATTATAGATATAGAGAGCACATCAAAGGCCAAATTGCCATACCAGCTTTCCTGTCTTCAATCTCTCTCGTCGAGCAAACCATAAAACAAATGCACAACGTTGTGGCTCTTTAAATTTCCAAATCCTTTGGCAACTTTGGTCTGTCACCGGCGATTCATTTTCATAAAGCAAGATTTCATTGAGAACTTTCCACAGCAAGATTTCAGCCACCTAGGAGAGTCAGGAGTATCTTCTGATATCAGGTAGACATAAGTCTTGAGTAAAGCAAGAATGTCTAGGGTGGGTATAGAAACATCTCAAAGCTACTATATCCCTCCCCGAGTCAGTCCATTAGTCACGAACAACAGCCTATTGAAAGTACAACATATCAAATTAATAAATCACTATTTTTCCTTGATAGATAATTCCAGTAATAGAAATCGATCAAATGGTTGGCATATATTTTAGGGACAACTATTTGAACTAAGGAACGGTCGAACAGAATGGGCAAAAAGAGAAAAAGGAAAAAGAGAGAGAGTAGAAAAGAGGGAAGCCATGTTGTGGGGCGGCGTCTAGAGCTTTGGTAATTAGGCCCTACAAAATGGGCTATAAAACAAACCTCTCGAATTTAATCTAGAATGCTGGGTCCAATCTACCCCATGTTATAGGTCCACGACAAATGCTCTGCCACCTCCTGATCAGGCTGCAGCCTGCAATTTTAGCGTACCGATGAAAATTTTCAGAATCTCTGCAGACTTGAAACCTAGACTTTTATTGACCCAATTAGAGCAAGAATAAGGGATCAACATTATTACATTATGGACGGGCGGGGCTTAGCTAGGTTTAGAAGGGTCCAGGGAGATTCTCCCTTGGAGTTGGGGGAAGACTAGGGGATGGGGCTGGGGCTGGCAGACTGATTCGCTGACAAGATTTACCGGTCAGCTCTCCCGTCATGGAGACACCCTTATTTTTTTTTCTTTTCTATCTCCTCGCCAAGAAAATATATGCACTCTCTTTCTCTCTCTCTATCCATAAAATTTTGTTGGATGTCCTGCTATAACTTCAGATAAATATTTTAGATAATATTTGATCATAATATCAGAGATTATTAGTGAAATTTATTCGTTAATATACTTATTTAAGAAAAATAAATAATTTTAAGACATTAATTTTTTTTAGTACAAGAGGATTAGGTAGCTGGAAACTTGAAGATTTTCATCTTTACGCCCGTACAACTCCCCAACCACCACAACCCAAGTGCAACCATTGCCTCTACCGCATCCAAATCCATTTTGTCGTATAATCCGTCCTTAAACCATACGTTAACCTGCAGATCATTTTCCACACGTTTGATTGACCAGAAAAGCAAACTTAGACAGAAGTACAACTATAAATCGATCAACGGATCGTTCCATTTTGCGCCGTACATAGCTCGCTCGCACGTATGGCAAGGAGCAAGATAGTAAGGGCAACTTAAACCGTCGTCATATGCATTTCCGCTGTTTTCGTGCAAGCTAGGGAGAACAATCTTGTTTTGAAGGAAAGCTGCATGTCAGAATGCTCGCAGACAGGCATTTTCAGTTGGAGTGAGTGTAGCAGAGAATGCACAAGATAATAAATTAACGATATGATTATCATTTCGGAATCAGAATATTCGTCTGCTATATTAATTAATACTTCCCATCTAAGTCTTCTTAGATAAATGTTGTTGTAATTGTTTCAAAGCTTCTTGACATCAACAGCACATAAACACTTAGATGCACCCCTTGACTTGTCTTCATACTCATCAATCAGGAGTCTTCTAAGGGAATATAAAGATTAACGTGGTTTTGAGGAACCCTCTGTGACGTTTAACTTCATTTGTGGTATAGATTACTCAATTCTTGGCCCAACGCTGAGTATGGAAAAATATCAGCGGTTTCTGTCTGTTCCAAAAACTCAATTGGAGGGGTCTTTTCTAAAGTATCGTTGTACATTTTTGTGATTTGATCAGTGAGGACTGAAGCCTAGGGGCTTGTAGGTGGAAGCTGGGGGGGGGGATGGTGGAGAGGGAGCAATAACTGAAATATGCAAGGATATGTGGGCATGTGTGTTGTTGGGTAGATGGGCATCTCAAAATTGAGACTCGTCTTTGCCCCCATTCACATGACTGTTTCCAATAAAAACAAGCTATCGTAAATGCATTTGTCTTCAATCTTCCAAGAAATAAGGTCCCCAAGTGAGCTAGTCCGACCCCCTCCCTATCCGCTTATTCCGTGAAGGGTACGCCAATAATTCCCCTTTACACTGTCACCTAAATTTCTCACTTGAAAATAACTAATATTTCTCTATATTTGAATTATTAACCTTTTCGCATAACATAAGATGAACTTTGTCGCGAGTGCTAAGATATTTTAATTATCTTTTAATACGTAAACTTTATCTTCCATTATCGAAAGGTGACGAGTTTTATATCTGAGTGCACTAATTTTCCTTTGGTAACAAAAGCTAAGTAATTGGCCAGACATCACAATCAGTTGGAATAGAGAAAGCACGCACGGCATTTGCTTTGTCTCGTCCTACCAAACTTCACACGGGAAATAGTGTCACAATTTCATGTCAATTTGGGGCCTAATAAGGCCACTACAATGGCATCTCGTGCCCCCTAAATTCTCTAGATTATCATGCTGCCTACAGTTGGAAAAGGTGGACTTGAAAGGATTATATATTCTTGTTTGTGTACAAAAAAACATGAAATCCTTAGGTGATTCAAGATTTTATATTCACTATCGAGAGATTAGTAATTTAAAACACTATAAGAATATTAATAATTTTAAAAATTGTATCTAAAAGACACAGAAAGGTGAGAAGGCTCACATGTTTTCACTATCCTAAATTAATACTTTTTGACTGTTTTAGAATAGCACTCATGTTCATTGAATAGAATGGACTAGAAAGCTACCTCCACATCATGTTTTACATATATATAATTTATTATTAAAATATGCTTTTTGTTTGGTCAAATTATAATATTGATACACAATTATATACTTATAATTTTGAATCTGTTTCGAAAGAGATTATAATAAGATGATAATTTAGTGGATAAAAATATTTATTATCACTATGACCTCTTGTTACTTTTCTTCAAAAATTTAAAAAATTTTAAAAAAATCTCTTATTACCTCCCTTTTCTTTTTCTCTCGGCTGACTCATTGCAGTGTTTCTTTTGATTTTCCAATTAATTAATCACCATACATTTTTCTAAAAATGTAACTAATTAATTTCAAAACTTTTCATGATTAGGATATCTAAAAATGGAACCGCATTATGCTCATTGGAGTAACATAAAATAATTCCCATTTATGGAAAGTAGGGTTTTAGGAATACGCACTGCAGTATTATAAAAACCACGTGAAATACGTGATTGGATATAGTTTAGTTTTGAGATTTTCTGTTTTGAGTTTCGGGAGAGAGAAATTTTTATGGGAGAAAAAGTAAGATGTGAGATAAGAAATTTACATTGAGTTTCGTGTGGAACCCAATCCAAGTAGACCCATATAAATACTGATGCTATAAATAGATTATGAATTCAACAAAAAGATAAAAATCTCCCTTTGAGTTTTCTGCTTAGAACTAAATTCAAGAGTATACTTTTTTTTTTTTTAGTGTCAAAATGGGATTCGTTTTCTTCCACCAGCAAAGCAAATAAGTTGCGCCTCCGGCCGAGGTATATTTACACTTTGTTTATATTTAAATTAAATTTATTTATATCATAAATTTTATAAAAATAAAAAAAGGTGATATTCAATTACATCTAGTTTCATGTCAATTTTGGCTGTTCTTTCCATTCCATTTTTTTTATTTATATTCTTCCTAATATTACAATTCTATGCCTTTTTAAGACAAATAGTTCCACAAGTAGAGCGTCGGCAGGTCCTTTCGCCGATACTGCAAACCTAAGGAGACAGAGGGTCCGCCTTCCGTTTCTAGGTTTTTTGTGAAGGGGAAACTTTCGTACTACTTTTTTTTTTCCTTTTGAAGAAAGTACTTTTGTGTTCAAATAATCTTTTTTACAAATATTATAAATTAAAATGCAATTTCATGATAGTTTACTTGGTAAGTAATTTTATTTAATAAACAAAATTTTGTGGAGTTTAAATAATATTCCTTCTGTTCTAAAATTTAAGATTTTTTTTATCTTTTTAAAGATTATTTTTTAAAATTACTCTTATAATAAATATAATTTATTTATTTTCTATTTATATTAATAAAATTAATTAAAAATATAATTAAAAAATTTTAAAAATTTTCTTTATTAATTTATGTAAAAATATTAAAATATTTTATATTTTAAAATTGAGAAAATAATATAAAAGTGGATGCAAATTATTTAATATTGCAATACGTAACTCTCAATAATTTATTGTGAAGTTTTTGTTAGCACGACGATGTGGTATGTTATATGTACTTTTTTATATAAGAGTATTCATATGGATTTCGATTTCAAATTTTAATTTTTAAAAAATATAAAATTGAATTGAATTGAATTTTTTTAAATCAAATTGAACGAAAAAAATTGATTCGGCTGCAAATCAAAATTAAAAAAGCAAGAATGAGAACACATTCTTGGTATAAAAAAATATTAAATAGTAATTTTATTTTAAAAGTTCAGTTTTATAAAAAAAGAACATATTTTAGTAAATTTTTAAAATTACTAAAATACGTTCATATATAATTTTTTAAAAATTTTAATTTTTCAGTTAGATTTTTTGTTTGAGTATAGAAACTAAAATTTGAACCAATTATGGAAAAATTTTAAAAATCGAATCGAAATATGAAATTGAAATGTAAATTTTGGTTCAATTATATTCGATTTTTTAGATTACACCAAATAATAAACCTTCATACTTTCATATACACTTTTTGTTTTGGTAAAAGTCATTTATTATTTTTGTTGGCTAGATAATAAATAACTTGAGAAAAGGAATTCTTATTTACTTTTCATGGACTTTCTTTTATGGAAAATGATGTGATAATTAACTTGAGAAAATGATTCTCGTTCAACTTATTATCATTAACCTTTTTTTTAAGGAAAATTGAGTAATGCTGAATGGTACAATATCATAATAATAAGTTCTTTTTTTTTGGATTAGAAAAGATGATGAATTTCAAAATACAAAGCACGTTCCAATCTTACTTTTATTCGGTTAATTATCATAAAAATATATCGAAAGTTTATTGAGAAATGATATTTTGAATCCTTAATTATCCTCGTCCACTCTATTCTTTTCTTTTATAAATAAAATGATTTTGGTATCTATAGTAATAAAACCAGCTAACTTCGTAAATTTTTAAAGGACTAAATAACCTATTTACAGAAGGAAAATAAAAAAGAAGAAAAAACTTTTTATTTTTTTTGGAAATCCTATTAAACAAATGAACAAAATATTTACAAGGATTCACACACCCCTATGAGTCTCTCCCAAATTAATGCCATTTCCTTTATAGAGTCTAAAAAGATTTTGGCTCACATCAAATAGTGTAAAATCAATCATGTTTATAATGGAGTTTCACCGCCGCCAGAGGCTATGAATGGCGGCAGGAGAGATACCCTCCTGCTCTGGATGCTCGCGTTGCATAACTGATAAGCAACTCGAGCATATGTTCAAAAGGGTCCTCAATCTGATAAGCAATGTTAGAATGCGAAAAGGGTAGCAGAAACTTATGGAGAGCAAGAAGGAAAAGAGACGTTCGCGGTTTCCTAAAAAATTAGAGAAAATAAAGCAAGTTTTGGCTTAACAATATAAGATTTAGTTTAAGGGGTAATTTAATATATTAAGAATTTTTGGGGTACGGCTATGGATTTAAAAAAGTTTTTTTTTGTTTATAAAAGAAAATGAATGAAGTAAAAGCGAATAAATGTGAAGTGAAAATATCACTTTTCAAGTTTATATTTAAATATACTTTTACTACCTATACAAAAATAGTCTTGCATAAACATAATACTACTTCTTCCATTTGCAGTTGAATATTTATATTTTTAAAAGATATTTACAATTAAATGTTAATTTTTTAAAAAATAATTATCTATTTTATTTAAAATTTTATTAATAATTTTTATTAAAATTTAAAAGAAGTGAACTTCACTTAACACAAGGGTTTAACTACTAACCTCTTTTACTCTCTTAATTTAAAAGATTTAAATTTTACTAATATATAAATTCTATTATTAATATTTTTAATTAATAAAGATATCAGAATAATTTTTTATAGTTAAATTACTCTCATTAATTTTATATTAATCAAAATAAAACATTGAATTGTGGATGTAGAAAGTATTAGAAATCCAAAGGGATACAACAAAACCATTCCAAACTATCTCTATTCCTACATATGTTTTTTCCAAAATTTATTCCGGAGCTATCGTAATATTTTCTTCTTTTTTTTTTTTCAAAAAGAGGTATTGGTTTCAACCGAAAAAAGAAAAGAAAGGAGAAGAGAGAGAGAGAGGGCTATCTGCAATATTGACCCCTTTATTTTTTCCTTATTAGACCCTTTTCAAAAAAAGTCCCCTCTATATATACTTCAAATTCTATGTAATAATAATAATAATCTCTTGCAAGTCAAACTGATACATTTAATTTGTCTTGAAAGGTAGCATTTCCGGTTGAAGATTACTCGAGCAGAAGCACTTGGAGGCTTGAGCACGAGAGACCTTACCAGCTTGCTGGGCAACCCAACAGTCCGAGCTATGGATATGTGCTTCAGAAATGTGAAGATGAAGACGGCGACGGGCTTGTATTGCTTTCTTTGGTTACTCATGGTGAATTTTTGTGATGCTTCAAGATTGGGCACGGCAACTCAAACTCTTCAGGTCAAGAAATACTTGAGCGGCTTGAACAAGACTCCTGTTAAGTCCATCAAGGTCACCCCTCCGATTCTCTCTCTTTTCTAGCTTGTTTTGTTGTTGTTCTTCAGGGGTGCGGACGGATTACTGGGCGGAAGGGAGGGGGGGGGGGGGTTGTGTAGTCTAGATACGGTGTAATTGGATTACTGATGCATGGTTAATGACTATTTCCACGGCAGAGCCCAGATGGTGATATCATTGACTGCGTTCATGTGTCTCGCCAACCGGCATTTGATCACCCTTTGCTCAAAAACCATACCATTCAGGTCAGCCCTGTCTACTCCAGTTGAATTAAGGTACATAATCGTATTCAATTCAGTCAGTCGTTGTCTTTGCCGGGGAAGTCCAATTTGGTTTATTGCAGATGAGGCCGAACTATCATCCGGAAGGGCTAGTATTTGATGATAGCAAAGTATCCAGTGTGAAGGCAAGAGGAAACAGTGATAAGAAAACAATCACTCAATTATGGCATTTGAATGGGAGGTGTCCTGAGGGAACTGTTCCTATCAGAAGAATAAAGGACGAGGATATCTTGAGAGCGAGCTCTGTGGAGAGTTTTGGAAAGAAGAAGCAGAAAAGTATTCCAAAGCCAAATTCAGCTGATCTCGATCTAATCAGCAGCCAAACAGGTCACGAGGTACCAATGTCCTGGGTAGAGTTTTAGGCTAAATAAACTTGATTTTGCAGTAATGAATAAGAAGATGAAGCAGAAGGAAGGAAACCCCTTTCTTCTGTTTCGATTTTATACTACTAATCTTCTGTGTTGCTCTTGCTTTAAAACTGATTCTCTTTCTGGGTTTTTGTTATTTTGGAGTTCTTTAGCATGCAATAGCATTTGTTGAAGGAGACAAGTACTATGGAGCAAAGGCAACTATAAACGTCTGGGATCCTCAAATTCAGCAACCTAATGAATTTAGTTTGTCCCAGCTATGGATTTTATCAGGTTCCTTTTCTTCAGATCTCAACAGCATTGAAGCAGGTTGGCAGGTAACTTTCCAGTTTTTTCCAGAGTAATTATTGCAGTAATCTTGACATTATGCAAATCTGATAGATGTGGTCTCTGATTTATCTTGATCTGAGAATAAACAAAAAACAGGTCAGCCCAGATTTATATGGAGATAGCAACACAAGACTTTTCACCTACTGGACTGTAAGGCACCAACCAATCAGTTTTGTCCATTATTGTTTGGGAGATGACTTTTTCTATTATGTACTACAGCTAGCATTTGATAGAATCTAATTGTCATTGGTTTGTTTTGATATTCGGAAATAACGACAGAGCGATGCTTATCAAGCCACGGGCTGCTACAACTTGCTATGCTCAGGCTTTATTCAAATCAACAATGAAGTAGCACTTGGGGCCAGCATCGTACCCCTCTCTGCTTATGGTGGTTCCCAATATGACATCAATATACTTCTCTGGAAGGTAAATTCGGCTACAAACCCACTTCTTATTTCTCAAAATCTCAAGCCTTGTCTTCCCAATATTCACCTCTGCCGACCTGTTCCTCAATAGGAAGGAATCTTCACTCACTTCACTTTAGCCCAGTTTGGCTAATTTTATCCGTCATGAAAAGCTCGTTTTAGACAAGCTGTTCTATTGCCCTGTTTGAGTTTTGCAAATGCCTCCTCAAATGAGTACGTAAAAGTGAAATCTCTCAACTTCTAACGGCTTGTGACATTAGAAGAAATACGTTTCGTTCTGTTGGATACAGGTTCTCAACTGTTCTTAAATATGTCTAATAAAAGATGCAAGGGACAAAAATGAGAGAATGTATGCTTATCTGTTCAGAATATACGTGTAGTATTAAGATAATAAAACGAAAGCCGCTATCATAACCTGTTAGATTAAGATTAAAGTGAAGTGCTATTGACAAAAAGGAATCTCTTACAGTTCTTGGCTTCATTCCCTCTCTTTTTCAGTGTCCTTGCATTTGTTGTCTGCCATGTATATATCCCAACATCCTTAATATTTCTTTAATGACAAATTCAGCAAAAATATTTTTATAGGATCCAAAAGAGGGCAACTGGTGGATGCAGTTCGGGAATGAACACGTACTTGGATATTGGCCAGCCTCCCTATTTACCAACCTAGCCGACAGCGCTTCAATGATTCAGTGGGGCGGTGAAGTGGTGAACTCAGAATCCGATGGGATGCACACCATCACCCAGATGGGCAGCGGCCATTTTCCAGAAGAAGGGTTCGGAAAAGCCAGCTATTTCAAGAACATTCAGTTCGTTGATGGAGCAAACAAGTTAAGGGAGCCTGCAAATCTTGCAATTTTTACGGAGCACTCCAATTGCTATACTGTTAATCTGGGCAAGAGCAGTTTGTGGGGAAGCTACTTTTACTATGGTGGTCCGGGGAGAAATACCAATTGCCCGTGATCAATGAGGGTTTGCTCCTTTCTTTGTCATGGATTTCACGAAAGAGAAAAAAAAAAAACAGGAAAAGAAACTTGTAAAGGAAAATCTTTTTCCTCACAAATTTTCTCTCCCGTAGTGAAAAAGAATTGTTTCATTTAAGGAGTTTTTGATCATAATTTAGAATTTCTTAATCCAAAACGTATATAGGTCAAAAGAACTAAGTGTATTTGGATGCGATCCCAATCTTAAATTCAATCATTTTGGATCATTCAAGATATACAGTTTCAAATTCAAATATTATCTAAATAAACTTGATTTTTTGATTTTTTAATATAGGGATACAGTTTCAAATTCAAATATTATCTAAATAAACTTGATTTTTTGATTTTTTAATATAGGGCTGATTAAATAGTATTTAGTTTTAAAATTTTTATTTTGTGTTTCGTAAAAGTTAAATTACTTGTGAAAGGAGATTTGAGTTATACAACTAAAATTTTAAATTTTAATTTTGAAACCAAACATTATTATGTATGACCATAGTAGGAGACTTGCATTCAAGTCTTTGTTTGTAATAATTTTGGATCAGACTTACATTCTTGTCTTTGTTTGTAATCTTGTGTTTGTGAATTGTGATATAGTATCATTTATATACCTTAATTTTTCAAATGAAAATTAAAGAGGAAATTTCTTTTTCTCATGCTAATCTTATGTAATTGCAAAATCCTATTGGGTTACGAAAGAATCTAAACATGTGAATCTTATTCCTTTTAGAATTGGAAAAGATTTGAATCCAATGTTCTAAAGATTCTTCACATAATCTTTCTTCTTTGAAAGAAACCGACCTCTCTCTCTTCTCACCTGTAATGTATAATTATTTCATACATCTTGTCTATTATCTACTAGAGGATGTACATGAAGATTCAGCGTTGTTGTCTACTAATGCGATTCTTCAATTCTTCTAGTGTTTTTTTTTAATATTTAAAATTTAAATTTTATTTTTAAAATCACAAACAAAATACTCGTCTAATGATGACGTATAAAGTATTTTGTTAAGGGGAATATCTTCTACATAATATTTTGCCCTTTGTTTCCGAGTAATTTATATTCTTTTTTTAAAAGGCAGATTCTCACATAGGAACGTATGCTTGAATTTCGAAAGGTGTTTCTAGTCTTTTGAAGTCATATTCGCCACTCACTTTATGTGGTGTGGAAGAAGATGATATCTCTTTTCATTCTTATTTGTTTCATCACATTTGTGAGGTGTTTTCTCTTTTGTATCTTCCGACTAGGGGTGTTTAAACTGGTTTTGGCTTCAGTTTCAGTTTTACTATATAGGATTCGGTTCGATTTTTTTCAATTTTTTAAAAATCGAAACCGAATCGTTTACTGTTCAGTTTTACTATTTAATTTTTTGATTCGATTCGGTTCGATTCAAAATGAAATAAATACAAGAACGCATTATGATAATGAATTCTTGTATTTATTTTTAAAAAATAAATACAATAACTCATTAACATAATGCATTCTTATATTTATTTTTAAAAATTACAGTTTTTGGTTTAGTTTTAAATTTGATAACCTAAATAAAAAACTGAACCGCAATGCATATAATTTTAAAAATTAAACCGAAAAATTATAAAAACTGAACCGAACTAAAAAATTCGGTTCGATTTAGTTCTGTTATTCGATCTGGTTCAATTTTTAAACACCCCTACTTCCGACTAAAGTCAGGGAATAGGCAATGAAGGAATTGAACTTCTGTGGAAATGGATTGGCACAGGCCGTAATCCATCAAGACAGTCTTGCTTAGGCTAGGTTTGTTTTGATGGGTTCCGAGTGTAACTTGATAGAGTTTAAAAATTAAATTTTTTTTTAGAAAAGAGACGTATAAATGTAATTACATTGGGTTTTGATAGAAATAAGTTATATTAATTTATACTGTTATTGTTTTTTATTTAATACTATTATAAGCATCTTAACATGAAAGGAAACTTAGTGATTACAAAATTTTCAATAAAGTTGGTTTACTTGCCTTTTTTGTCCCTCTTTGGCTGAAAACCAGGTTGAGATAATATAAAAGTTTTATCCTTCCATTCCCTTCTCACTTTCTTTCTCAATAAAAAGTCAATCAAAATATTAAATACTTTAACCCCTCCATCATCTCTAATTTTCTCTCTTTTCAATTCCCTCAATCTAAATGGCATATTAATAATTGAGATCTTTGTAATTTTCACAACCTTTTCTTGATAAGAAAAAATAGAGATTACAATTATTAATGGGCTTCGTGTTATTATAAAAATAAGAACAAGCTTTCTTTAGGGTTTAAATTTTTTTTCTTCAAAGAAAGGTCTAAGATGTATTAATATAATAAAAAATAATTACTTTTTTCATTCAAAATTAAATATTTTTATTTATTTTTTAAAATATTAGAAATTAAATGTTCACTTTTAAAAAATGATAATATATTTTACTTAAGCTTTCATTACTAACCTGTTTAAATTTAAAAAAATTAAATTCTACTAACTCATGAGTCTCATCTCTCTCTTTCATTTTTACACTAAGCTAAAATAAAATATTTAATTTTTAAATGAAGAGAATAATATATTTCTGAAATTTTGTCAAGGAAGTTTTATTACATATAGACAAAAATACGTTTTCAATTGCTCGCGCGGGTCTTAAGCTGCGACTTTTGCCACTAGGTTTTCTTTTCAAAACGAGAAAAAGGTTTCACAAATGGCCCATGCAGGTCTCGAACCTGCGACCTTCGCGTTATTAGCACGACGCTCTAACCAACTGAGCTAAAAGGCCTTGATACTTTTCACTTTAATTTATTATTTAATTCAAAACACGTATCCCGCATCTCCTCTCCTGCCCTCGCCATATTTCTTTTCCAAGGTAACCCATTCTAAAGGATATAACTATGTGAGTAGAACTATGTTGAACTGAATCTGTTTCGGACCTTAAGAACCAGTTTTAATTTCAAGAGTTTGTCCCTGAAATTTCAAGTCCTCGTTAACTTAAATTCTGATTTGTCTTCTGAATTCCCTAATCTTGAGGACCTTCAAAGATTCGCATCAATTGCTGACAATAACTGCTTCTCTTTGCTGAAGCTTTCATAGGTATTGAAGCCATGGATGCCCGTTTAAGTTGCAGTCTCAATCTTGGTTTCAGTAGTTCTTCTTCACCATGTTGAACGACTATATATTTATTTATGAAACTTAAACTGCAAAGAAGCAAATTCATCCAGGAAACCTAAATTCTCATCACAGGAGTAATATTCATACCTCTCTGGGAGGGTTTATTTTACATGGAACAAGAATAGAAAAACTCGAACACGATTTGCCACATTACTGGTAGTAGTAGACAAGTACAACAGAGAGCTTTATTGTAGGATAACTCAATTAGGCATCTCCATATGAATGAAAAGTGCTCATCAGAAGGTGGGCTGCCGAAGACTCAACGAATCCTGCAAGAGTACAAAAAAAGAAACAAAAGTTACTGTTACTACCGACTGCATGATGTATGCATATTCTGGGAAGGGAGAACACATGGAGTATCAGAAGTGCTCACGTTGTGCAGTCCACGCTGGGGGAGATCGGGTAGGGCAAGCTGATTTTGCAATTCCCAGGAAGAGCCTTGGCTAACTGAAGATTGAGTTTTATGTTCTTGGCTGCATTCTTAAGGCAGTTACAAGCTGTCTGCTTGTCTGCAGTGGTTGCTGCAGAATTTGCTAGACCTGAGGCTCCTTGACAGCAAGGAGCTGGTGGCATTCCACTGCCACTTTGAAGGTACTGGACACAAGGCCTGATGGCCTTAGTAACATCGCTGCACGTAATGGCTTCTGATTCTGTTGCCAGAAGAAGAAGCAGAACCAATGCAGCCATAGCAGGAACCGCAGCTTGCCTTGAGGAACTCATGATAAAAAGTTAGGGAGTATATACCAATAAAAACTCTCAAGACTGACTTGAGCTTCCTCACAACTAGCCCTGGATTTAAGTAGATGAACAGGGAAGCTCACTGGCACAAGAAAAATAAAATATGATAATATATTGTACAATTTGTGATTGAGTACAAGAAAGAGATTCATGATTGATCGACGCTCTGGTATAGGGTGGAGGTCAAAATTCGGTCCCTTTTATGAAGCAGGGAAAATGTAATCTGAGCAAGTTAGTGCAGCTGTGGCATGTGAAAGTGTTTACAAGTCAAAAAACCAGTAAATTAATCCAAACACTTGGGTTGAGATTGCCCTCTTCCTTACTTCAAGTTAAATAATGCCAAAGAGTGTCAAAGAGATTTATCTCTTGATCAGCCTTGATTGGTTCTGCAGAGAAGATTCTATTAAACCTCCAAAAGTAGAAACTCAATTTTAAAGGCCAGTTGGCAGAATCAGAATGAATCAATTTGTGCTCGAGCTTCTAAGAAAGTCTTAGGATACGATATCTTAGTTATCCTGTTTCTGATACAGAAATCTTAAACCATATTTCTTTTCATCATTTTTATTTCTTTAGAAGGTTTACCATCAACCATCCAGAGTTAAAATCGATTTTGCATGGTTAACTGGGGGTTGTCTGGAGGCAGGGGCTTGGTCTCAACTTAAGACTGACAGTAAAAAGATGGATTGGTTGTGATTTATTTGTTTCACTGAATTTACACGCATAATCTAGCCTATATTTGGGATTGCTTAATGACACGTTATGTTCTGCAATTGGATTTCTTTATTGAGAGCTGATCAGATGAAGCTGAGGGTCTTGATCAATTCCTTGCTATACAATTACACTTTGCCTTGCTGAATTTCCATTGTAAACCATCACGTTTTGAGATTTTATTGCCTCAACAATAACCAGTGGAATCATTGAAGGATTATAGCTTCTTTTGGAAACAATTAGATGAAAGAATTTATTTCCATATTTATTTTAAAAAGGAAACTAGTAACTTCTCTGTAGTTTCCAATCTACTAGTATTATAATTACAATAATCTGTAATTATCATTATTACGTAACGAGAGTAGGACTTAAAAGACAATAAAGATTTTATATCAAGGTAGACGTTTAATAGAATAAGGAAGGGGCATAATCTATTAGCTCTTAAATTACGGGTAAAAAGCCAAACTTAGAATCCCAGAAGTTATAATTGGAAACCAGATTTAAAAGCACTATAGAAGTGTGGAATTGAGTAAAAGGAAGCAAAAAATCTAGTTAACTTTGTTACACATGCCTGGATTTTTGACACACCAAAGAGGCTGAATGGGTTCAGCACCTATACCTCTACTTACCATTCTGTTCCTCCACTCGTTTAACCTATCTGTAGCTTCAGCAAACCTCTTCATTCCTGTTTCATCCTTGTTTCCGGACCACAATGCTTCTGCCATTGCTGAAGTTCTAGGCCAAATCCGAGAATCCATAACCGTTGGATCTGCTTGCTCAGACCGCAGTGCTACCTCTCCTCCTAATACCAACTTAGCCTCTTTCTCATTTAGCCCGTATGCTATATCATAGTTATACATACTTTGCCATGTTACAAAAGGCACATCCCGAGAATCTTTTTCATCGGCATCTGGTGGTTGATTATGCTGGCTGTAATTCCCAATGAAGGTGCCATGCCCTTGATCAAGGTAATAGAAGTCCAGTGGTGACACAATTGCTTGATATCCAGCAGAAACAATCTTCTTTGTGCTATTTCGCCAATGTGATGTCCATGATTGTAGAATGACATTCTCTTTCGGAAGCAGTGAAAGACTCACATTGATTGTCTCATCCAAGATAATATCCTCCCAGTAGACCACTGTACGATTTTGTGAGAGGATGAAAGGTAAGGTAGAGTTAACAAAAATTTCTAGGACCTGGCCGAGGGTTCCACTTTTAGAAAGGAAAGCATGAATGGCTGGATCAGATTTCCAACAATTGGGGTTAATCTCATCGCCTCCTGCATGGAAGTAGGAATCTGGGAACATAGAGGCCATGTCACGAATGACATTCTTGACTACTTGGTAGGTGTTCGTGTTCAAGGGGTTGAGTTGACCTGTTCCTGGTTCATGTGCAAAATGGACTTCCCCCTTAGATCCGGCAGGCCACCAGAACTTGTCCTCGCAGGTTACAATATCAGGGTATGCTGCTGCCCATGATCCAGCATGTGCTGCAAAAATGGAAATCATAGCTAGTTAGTTCCCCGTTCATGGAATTCCTTCATTAATTAACTTTTCAAATAAATAGAAAGAATTTACAGAGAATAAACAAGAACAAGCGTAAATGACGTGAAGATGGAATTCTGACTAACCAGGCATTTCGATCTCAGGCACAACTCTGACGCCATGGTCCAATCCAAATGCCACCACTTCTTTCACGTCCTCGGGTGTGTACTTCATCTCTTCTCCATAGGCGCCTTCCTCAGCCAGCTGAGGCTGAGAAGGCAATACCAGAGGAAAAGAATGTGTGTCTGTTATGTGCCAATGAAAAACATTCAACTTATTCATACTCATGGCACTAATTAATCTCTTCAAATCTTTCACTCCAAAGTAGTTTCTTGATGTATCCAACATCACCCCTCTATGCAGGAACAAGGGTTCATCACGTATATGCAATCCACAAGCCACTCTAGCTGGCTTCCCATAAATCAGCTGCGAGAGCGTTTCCAGCCCTCGCATAGCTCCCCACACTGTCTGGGCAGTCATTGTGGCGTTTATTGGCTCAGAGCCATAGGCTGCTGGGATAATGAGAGTGTAGGACTCGTCGACCCCGTGAGTCAATGTAGCATCGCGGTCAGCAACATCAATGAAGAGGTACTGGAGTGGTGGTGATGAAGTCAGATTGAGTGGTGGCTCCACCAGTGGGCAGTAGGAGTCATTGATATAAGAATAAAATGTATGCCCAACATAGTTAATTAGGTTCCTTTCTTCAGTTAAAATGACGGTGAAGCTTTTGGAGAGTAGGGTTACTTGTGGTTGGGGCCATGAGAAGATTTTGGGTTTTGGCCAGACGTTGATTGGATATTGAACAGCTGAGACTTGAGGTGCCGAGGGAAGCAAGAATGAGAGAATGAAGAGAAATAGAAGGGGAATTTCAATTCCATTCCCCATTTTCCTCTTCTATGATCAGTGATGGTATGGCAGCAGTTACTCGGCTTCTGTTTATAGGCTCTGTCTTTTGCAATTGAATGCGTCAAGATTTTTCTTTTCCTAGCTACAGACAATCAATTTCTTCCATCTCCATTGTTTGCTTCTAGAAATATTTGTTCCTTTATCCTTGGGGATTTTATATATGTCTGGTTGCAGGACACAATGACGCTTGACATATTCCTAAGTCATAAGCTAAGTCTCAAACCTATATTTCAATTCCTGAATATGGAGAGCCGGAGACGGCAAAGAAAGATAAAGAAAACATGCCCCGGGTTTGTTTTTGTTTTCTTCTTCATATAATAGATTCTACTTAGAATTAGTAAGACATACCCTCACACCTCCAGTGTTGAAAGCTTTTGGCATTTTCTTCAGAAGAATTCAATAACTCTGGAGTAATTAAACATCCATGCCATTTTCTTCCAGTAATGTTTACTTATGGTAACTGGCATATTGAAGAAACAGAAAAATTTTTCCATTCAATTGTCTTTGGGGTTTCATAATTTTTGCAGGATGATGGGTTCATGTTCAAATTAACACTGTTACACACATTTTTAACGCTTCGAATTTTAGAATTCTATGTAAGAATTTCGGAGATCGGAGAAGCTAATGCAAGAAACCTTATAAACCTCACATTCCCAATAAAATTCATCTATCGTAGTATATACCAGATCCATATTTTTATATAGTTATCTACCTTCAACACTTTCAACAAACCGTTTACTAAAATTGGACCCTTCCTGAGGAGTTAATGAATCCCAAGATTCATGTAGTATTATTTCCATGCATCTCTTCAATACTCCAAAGATCTTGACTTCAATTTAGTCTGACTTTCCTCATAATGATAAGAAAGTAGAGAAAGAAGTAAAAAAGAACAATGAGATTACAAGTACAATACAAGCAAAGAAATTCTAAACCAATGGTTGAACAGCGTTGCACATGCCTGGGTTCCTGATACACCAAAGAGGCTGAATGGGTTCAGCGCCAATTCCTCTAGTTACCATTCTGTTCCTCCACTCGTTCAACCTGTCTGTAGCTTCTGCATACCTCTTCATTCCTGTTTCATCCCGGTTGCCAGACCACAATGCTTCTGCCAGTGCTGAAGTTCTAGGCCATATCCGAGAGTCTAAAACTGTTGGATCTGCTTGCTCAGACCACAGTGCTACCTCCCCTCCTAATACCAACTTAGCCTCCTCCTCACTCAGGCCATATGTTATGTCATAGTTATAGATAGTCTGCCACGTTTTAAAAGGACCACACCATGAACCTCCATTACCTGGATCAGTACCTGGAGGCTGATTATACTGGCTATCATTTCCGACGAAACTTCCATGGCCACAATCCAAATAATAGAAGTCTGATGATGATACAATGACCTGATAACCAGCAGATACAATATTTTTTATGTTATTTGGTCCATTGTTCCATGTCTGTAGGATGATATTCTCTTGGGGAAGAACTGAACTAGTAACATTTATAGTAGCATCCAATAAAACATCCTCCCAATAGACAACTGTACGGTTTTGGGAGAGGATAAAAGGTAAAGTAGAATTTACAAACATTTCCAAGATCTCGCTGAGGGTTCCATTGTTAGCAAGGAAATTTTGAATAGCTGCATCTGATTTCCAGCAATTCGGGGCGACCTCGTCCCCTCCTGCATGATAGAATGAATCTGGAAACATAGTAGTCACATCACGAATGACATTTTTAACTACTCGGTAGGTGTTTTCATTCAATGGGTTGAATTGGCCAGATCCTGGTTCAGAGGCAAACCTATCAGACCATTCAAATCCAGCAGGCCACCATAATTTGTTTGCGCAGGTTACAATACTAGGGTATGCTCCTGCCCATGATCCAGTATGTGCTGCAAAATATGTAACAATAGCAACATTTAGCAGATTTGTCTTTACTAAATAGCTTTAAAAGCCAAAATTGAGATCAGGATGAAAACGAATATCTCATACGCTAATCAGAATAAGTTTAGCATACGCATATTCCAACTGCAGTGTTTTACGGTATCTGGTGAACGGAGTCAGGCTAAGAAACTCAAGAATTGCAAAACACTACCAGATAGATAAAGTAATAATCCAGTCAAATAGGTTCTAAAGATTTTTACTTGACTGAGAAAGCAGAACCTACAATCCAATCTTCGAACAAGTAAGTAAACTTTCTTATCCCGGCAGCGTCCATCTCTCAGAGGTAGTAGAACTAGTCTCTGACTTTTTTGAAGTACTCATAGTATCTCGCAATATCAATATTCTCCACGATGGAACTCATTACCACATCATCCTCATGAAGCAGAACCATAGTTTGAAGCACAGAACCTAAGAAGGTACCAGTAGAAACTACTTGCTAGTTACAGCAAGGGCAGGCTTTTGAGAACCAAGCTAGAATAGGAATCTATGAGATTACAACTTTCAACAAGTTTGCTCGCGGAACTAGAAACATCTAGAAAATGAATTTGTGATTCAATCAGACTACCAATGAATAAAACCAGAAATATGCAAAAGATATGCTATGGCATAACAAGTTTGAATCAAGAATCTTCTGGCCTTAGAACCACAGCTTACCAAAAAAGGTTTATCCTGCATACAGCATACTGCAAAGAAACAAAATTACAATTGGCAGTATCAACTAGACACTTAGGATACAAGAAAGCCAAATGGCTTCCAGCACTCACTGATCAGAACAAAAATAACAGCAGTACTAGTTTGTTGTTGTTCTGTCAGATTCTTAATTGTTCTTAATATTGTGATAAATTATTTTGCAGATATCGTTATCCAAATAGATCAAGAATATGCTGTCACTGTCAGGTAGAGTCATGATATCAATAAAAGGAGTATATGAAACACAACATCCCTTGTCCCCACCCCAGTTTTGTTTGGTAATTTGGATAAAATGTGAATTGCAACTGAGAAGCGAACCGACTAGAAGAATCCAAGAGAACTCCAACCAGACCAACCCTGCCTTGAAGCTAGAAAAACGAACAGGAGTCACTTGCACGAAACATTTGATAAAAAACTTAAACAGAAAAAAATCTTCCAAATTCAGTTGATTAAGTGAACACCACAAAAATGCAAAAGAAAAGAGTATTTGCCCATCTCTGTACAGAAGGAAAAACCTGGGTTGTTAAGCATTTTAATTTATAAAGAAATTGAACACCAGATAGAAAAAGGGAGTTGTAAGCAGGTTCCTTTCCTGTATCTTTGCATGACCAAATTAAAGGTAAAAGAAAAGAAAAGTATAATGTACAACAGCACAGAGCAGCGTAAAACTTTGACAAAGAAGGATTCCCCTACAACTGCCCAGAACTAAACCTCCCCCATCTCCAGAAAGGGAGGCTAAAAAAAATTCTTGAACCAAAACTGGATAAAATAGGTAGCTAAGAAGACATAAGAAAGACATGTAGAGTTTCTCTAAGTAGATCTACTATAATTTCCTTCTTCCCGTCTTATTTTTATTTTCATAATTCAAATTAATAGATTTATATGATAAAAGATCATATCTAAAGTTTTTTTGAAAATTATCTTTTTGTTTTTTATTCAAAAAGAATCTTTTTATTTTTTCGACTAAATTTTTTCATATGAATCTTGATTTTTAGCCATACGACGTAGATTAACCCTATTTCTCCACTTTTGTGGTAGGCGATTCGAATCTTTTAGCATTATAACTTTTTTTGGCAGGACTATTATATACTCTTGGGGTGGTTTTTTTTCTTTTCTTTTTGTAATTTTTCTATTTGTCTTGGATTGTACTTGTTCTATCAGTCAGATCCTTCTCTTTCTTTTTTTTTCTGGCAGTGAAGAATTTGTCCAATTTGGAGATTGAATTAGACTAAACGATTCATGAATTATTTGATTGATGATTCTAGAATCTTTTTTGTTTTTCATTTCATTCGATTCTGATACTTTTATTAACATAAATAGTAGAATTGAGTTTAACTTTGAAAGTCTTTGTATTAATATTTTAGGAAATATGAAATGGATCAATTTCATTTTTTGAGTCGATTTTTCAAATTTTTGATTACTTATTTGTTTTTTGTTTGCTGTACAAAAAAATTTTGGAATTCCTCATAGAAAGAGATTTCCCTAATGAAAAAGCTCAGCTATTCTATACCCACAATGCAAATAGTCACTTTCGAGGAGAAGGGAATGGAGTAAGATTAGACCATGAAACAAGTTGGATTTTAAAGCCTTTCTTGCTTTCAGAAGCCCTGAAAAGCCTTTCTCTGCAAACCAATTAATTGAAAGCTTCTACTTTAAACAGTAAAGCAAAAAGACTAATGAACAATTTATCCCCAAGAAACAACGATAAACCCCAATATTCCAACTAATCCACAATCTTTACTCAGCGTGAAAGTAGTTTAATGAATCGTTAGAATTTGAACAAGAAAACACGCTCAGAATTTTAAAGACAGGAAAACTCACCAGGCATATCAATCTCTGGCATAACACGAACGCCATATTCCATCCCGAATTCCACCACGTTCTTCACATCCTCGGGCGAGTACTTCATCTCCTCGCTGTAGGCGCCTCTCTCAGCAAGCTTAGGCTCAGATGGTAAAAGCAAAGGAAATGAATGCGAATCCGTAATGTGCCAGTGGAAAACGTTCAACTTGTTCATACTCATAGCCTTAATCAACCTAAACAAGTGATCCACCCCATAAAAGTTTCTTGACGTGTCCAGCATCACCCCTCTATACTGGTACAGGGGTTGATCACATATGCACAAAGCAGAAGCCACACGCGTTGGGTTTCCATAGGCCAATTGCGAAAAGGTTTCCAGACCACGCATCGCGCCCCATACGGTTTGGGCCGATAAGGTGGCCGTCGTTGACTGGTAGGTCGATGGGATACTGAGAGTGTAGGATTCATTGACGCCGTGGGTCAAGGGCGTCTCGAGGTTGGCAACGATGATATTAAGGCACTGTAATGGCGGTGAAGAAGTAAGATTCAGAGGAGGAACCACCAAGGGCCGGTAATGCTCGTCGGAAAGCAGCTTCAAGCAGCGGTGCACGGCGGATTGTAGGTACTTGTGGTTAGGCAGAGTGATAGTAAAGGTTTTGGAAAGCGCGGTGAGCTGTGGCTTGGGCCATGAGAAAGTTGTAGGCTTGGGCCAGACGTTGATTGGATGATGGGTGGCTGAGACTTGAAGGATGGAGCTGGGAGCGAATAAAAGTGCAAGAATGGAGAGAAGTGATAAGGGGATTTCAATTCTTTTCACCATCTTAGAGTTCTCTGATTTACGGCAATAGCATTAGAGAAAATAGAACATATAAATGATCGAATTGCCAACTCAAGTCAGCAGGTCATCTTTCTTTAAAAAAAAAAATCCTAAGGGATTTAAAAAGAATAAAACTCTCTATTTTCTAATTAAAAAATCTTAAGATTGTGCTTGGATATCATTTCCAACCAAAAAATTTTTATTTTTTAAAATTTTTTATTAAAAATCACACTTTTACTTTCGAAAATAATATTTTTTAAAAATTTTCAATACAATTTTTTTTAAAAAAAAAAACTAATCTAATCCGACCGCGTCTCTCCCCCAATATCTTCAGAGCTCTTAGTCTAATACAACATTATATATCCTACTACTTGGTGTGCACTACAACGAACTTCTTTATATGATTCCAAAAATCTTCAGGAAATACTTTTCTTTTTTTTTTCCCTTCCTTTTGTCTTCCCTTCTCAAACCATAATCAAAATTTAACTTTTATCAATTATAACATAATGTACTCAACCCTTATTCTTCTTGCAGATTATCTTATAGCCTCTTGATAATATTTTCCAATGAAAGTTTATTAGTTTAAAATAATATATATAGAAAGTCAATTAAAATACAGCAATGCGTCATTCAGTACTGTTTGTGAATATCTTAGAAGGATTATTGAGAACGAAGAAGTATAATATGAAAGGTAATTGGCCAATTACGTGAGGGATTAATTATGGGCTGTATTTCTTTCTCCAAATACATGTCTATCAATTTGAAGAAGGATGAGAAGTGCACCGCTTTTTAAAGAAAAAAAAATAGATTTTGAAAATCAAGATTATTAGTTGCTCTGATCTGTAATTCTATATTTCTTTAATAGTGCAAATATAGATCCTTATCATCCTCATTTATCTGAATCATACTCTTGTTTTTCCTCACCTATTCTTGAAACTCTTGTTTAGCTCATTCTTCTGTTTCTTTGACTTGAGGATTCCATCGTTATTCTGTGCACATCTGCTCACTTTCACTGTTCGCTTTTCTTGCACAAAATCATGATCGTCTGGAAGTTTGTGAAAAAGAAAAACAAAGAAAAAAAAGAAAAAGGAAAAGAGCTTTCAACTCTTCTTACCACAAAATCATCTTCAATGGCAACTGATGTGTCAGAGTTACCCAACACTGACGTGCTTCCACCTGCAACGGCATCACCACCACCCCAAATTGTTCACTAAACTTATCTGTAACAGCACTGACCTCTTTGTTATCCTCATCTTTTGTTCATATATATAATTGGCCTAGGATTGTAATATAATAACCTTGCAAGTTATTTGTATTGGAAGTAGTGCTATTATATATAGCATTCCTGGCAGAAGAAACTCTGACAACAAGCACTTGAAGCATTGAAGCACAAGAGAACTCACCTGCCTACTGGGCAACCCAACGGTTGGAGCCATGGACGTGCACTTGGAAAATGTTCAGAGGAAGAAGGCGAAGGGCTTGTATTCCATTCTCTGGTTAGTTCTGATGGTGAATCCTTGTGATGTCTCAAGATTAATTGTGCATGGCAAGTCGGACCATTAAGGTCACCCCTCCAACTCCTTTTTTCTTGCTTGTGCTGTTGTTCTTCTTCAGGAGGGTGGGTGTGGGAATGGTCGTGGGCAGGGTGGTATAGTGTAATCGGATTACTTGTTGTGACTAATCCATTAATGCAGAACCCAGATGCTGATATCATTGACTGCGTTCTTGTCTCTCAGCAACAGCATTCGATCACCCCATGCTTAAAAACCATACAATAAAGGTGGGCCTTTTCTGATACAGTAGAGGTAAAACCAGAAATCTGTTCGATCAGAGGTCGTGTTTGACGGTAAAGGCAATTTTGGTTTGTTGCACTTAAGCCCTCCCGAAGGGCTACGATTTGATGATAGCCAAGTATAACGTGCCAGGTCCAGAGGAAAAGGTGATAAATTACCAATCTCTCAATTATCGCATTCAAAGGGAAGGTGTCCCGAGGGAACTGTTCCTATCAGAAGAACAAAAGAAGAGGATGTCTTGAGAGCAAGCTCTCTGGAAAGTTTTGGATGGAAGAAGCAAGCAAGTTTTCCAGTGCCAAAAGACAAAGCTGCTGTTCCCAGGTACCGTGTAGTTACCGTGTAGTTTTTAGTACATAGTATGAAGCACCAAAAAAATTTTGAATTTTTTCAGACAACAAAAAAAAGAGAAAAATTAATATGAAGATGAGGTAGAAGGCAGAGAACAATTTTCATTCTGTGCTACTCCATTTTCACTGTTTTTATTTTCTTAAAATAGATTTTTTGCAGAGAACAATTTTCATTCTGTGCTACTCCATTTTCACTGTTTTTATTTTCTTAAAATAGATTTTTCTTTCTTGGATTGTTTGCAGTGGGATATATAGACGGCGACAAGGGTGCAAAGGCAGACATTGGCTTTTGGAATCCTCAAATTCAGCACCCTCAAGAAGACAGATCGTCTCAGCTCTGGATTTCAGGAGGTTGGAAACCCTCAGATACCAATGTCATTGAAGTTGGTCGGACGTAAGTTTTCAGTTTTCAACATAGTACAAGTGGCAATCTTGATGTCATGCAAACACGACTAGTTGGGTCTCTGACTTTCTTATTTTGATCAAAAAACGTAAAGGTTAGCCCGAAGTTATTTGGAGATAACAACACGAGACTTTTCATCCATTGGACTGTAAGCCACCAGCAAATTAGATTTGTCGATTATTCTTTTGGACTTTACTTTTCAAGTACAATTATGCTAAAATCAAATTTATGCTCATTGGATTGTATTAATATTTGGAAATAATGACAGAGAGATAAGTATGAATCCACCGGTTGCTACAGCTTGCAATGCCGGGCTTTATCCAGATCAGCAGTGGAATAGCAATAGGGGCCAGCATTACGCCCGTCTCTGCTTATGGCGGTACCCAACATGACATTAGAATCTTTGTCTCCAAGGTGATGGAGCTGCAAATCCACTTCTTTGACAGAATTTTCCTCTATATGTCTCAAATCTGCCTGCCCAGTAACGAAAAAATCCTTTCGTTTGACAATCAGTTCATTTATGATAAATGAAACAAAATATTTTCTTTTCGTAAGATCCAAAAGATGGCAGCTGGTGGTTTGTGGTCGAGAATCAGTATGTAGTTGGTTACTGGCCGGACACTTTATTCACCTACCTTGCAGATAGTGCTGATATGCTTGAATTGGGTGGTCGGGCATTAAACTTGGAACCCGACGAGGTGCACACCACCGCTCAGATGGGCAGTGGCCATTTTCCAGAAGAAAGGTTTGGAAAAGCCAGCTTCTTCAGGAATATTCAGATTATTGATAGCTCAAACACCGTCGGGGATCCTGATGTTCTTAGAAGTTTTGAACCCACACCAAATTGCTACAATGCTAAATTTGGCCAGAACCAAGACTAGGGATACTAATACTATGGTGATCCGGAGAGGAACCCCAATTGCCCATGACTTGTGGTTCCTAGTCCACACATTTTAGATTATGGACTCTGGATTTCACATTCTTAAAAATGATCATAGATTTCCCAAGATAAAAGGAAATAGGAAAGAAATTGTTGACCATTTTGTCTCCTGGAGCACAATTTGATTTCTATTTAAGAGCTTCCAATCACAATGAAGAAATTCTCAAGTACTTGTTCTTTATCTAATTATATACTTCGAATTTTAAGACTAAAACTAAAGAATATTAAAAAAAAAGAAGAACCAGATAGAAATTCCTTTTCCTTTTTAAATCTATATAATTGCAATATCATTAAAAGGATTACTCTCTGCTATTAATAAAATATATCGTCAATGATTTGTAATATATATACCTTTTAATCAAAATAAAATTTTTCACTAGGGTGTGATTGGATAGAGTTTGGTTTTGAGATTTTATGCCTTGGGTTTCGGGAAAGAGAAATTTTTGTGAGAGAAGAAGTGAGATGTAAGATGAGAAATTTGTATTGGGTTCCGTGTGAAACTCAATCCAAATATACCTAAAAAGTTTTACGTTGAAACCAAACCTAACTCAAAAAAACCAAACCTAATTTGCAGCTGTTGGATTTGATTGGTTTGAAAAGTCTATGCACCTCTTACCAACCAATGCGAAGAATTGATCATGTTTTGGCCAATGCTGGAAGTCCTACAAGCTCTAGAATGGTACTGGAAACCGGGAATTCAACGATGAACAAATACCTGAACTTTGCCAATTGGCTCAGTTGAACGAATTCTCTCATCGTTCCGCAGCGTAATGAAGGAAGAACACAGAAAATTTAGGAAGGACAACGAAATTGCAGGGAAAAACCAACCAATGGGTAAAATGGATAAGCTATCTACTGAACCGTGTTGCACATGCCTGGGTTCCTGATACACCAAAGGGGCTGGATAGGCTCTGCTCCTATTCCTCTTTTTACCATCCTGTTTCTCCATTCGTTTAACCTATCGGTAGCTTCTGCAAACCTCTTCATTCCTGTTTCGTCCTTGTTCCCAGACCACAATGTTTCCGCCATTGCAGAAGCTCTTGGCCAGATCCGGGAATCCATAACTGTTGGATCAGCTTGCTCAGACCACAATGCTACTTCTCCTCCTATTACCAACTTAGCTTCTTCTTCATTCAGGCCGTAAGTTATGTCATAGTTATAGATATTCTGCCATGTTTTAAATGGTCCGCACCATGAACCTCCATTGCCAAGGTCAGTTCCTGGTGGCTGATTATACAGACTGTTATTTCCAACGAAATCTCCATGCCCGCAGTCCAAATAGTAGAAATCAGCAGATGACACAATTGCCTGGTAACCAGCAGATACGATCCTCTTCGTATTGCTTGGCCCGTTGTTCCAGGATTGCAGGATGAGTTTCTCTTTGGGAAGAAGCAATGAAGAACTTACATTGACAGTCGCATCCAACAAAACATCCTCCCAGTACACTGCGGTACGGTTTTGGGAGAGGATGAAAGGTAAGGTGGTATTAACAAACACTTCCAGAAGCTGGCTCAGAGTTCCATTTTCAGCCAGGTAAGATTGAATTAATGAGTCCGTTTTCCAGCAATTTGGGGTCACCTCATCAGCTCCCGCATGAAAGAATGAATCTGGAAACATTTTGACCACATCACCGATGACATTTTTTGCTACCTGGTAGGTCTTGGGGTTCAAGGGATTAAGCTGACCGGTTCCTGGCTCAGCGGCTAACCGATCAGGCCATTGTGTTCCAGCAGGCAACCAGAACATATCTTCACAAGTGACTATATCAGGATATGCTTCTGCCCAGGATCCAGTATGTGCTGGAAAATACAAATCACAGACATTTTCGGTTAATTTTTCTTTACTGCAGATTCCAAATGCCACATGTTGTAATGAAGATCAGAACAAGTTTTTACTCACCAGGCATATCAATCTCAGGCACGATCCGAACACAGTATTCCATTCCGAATTCCACCACTCTCTTCACGTCCGCAGGTGTGTACACCATTCTGTCGCCATAGGCACCTTTCCTGGCAAGCTCGGGCTCAGAAGGCAGAACCAAAGGAAATGAATGCGAATCCGTTATGTGCCAATGAAAAACATTCAATTTATTCATACTTATGGCCTTAATCAATCTCAACAAATCTTCCACTCCGTAATAGTTTCTTCCTGTATCCAACATCACTCCTCTATGCATGTACAAGGGCTCATCTCTCATATACAGACCGGATGCCACTCTAGTTGGGTAACCATAAATTAGCTGCGAAAATGATTCAAGCCCGCGCATGGCACCCCATACGGTTTGGGCAGTGATGATGGCCGTTGTTGAGTCGTGGACGTTGATGAAGGGCTAGGAATACTGAGGGTGTATGATTCATTGACGCCGTGGGCTAATGGCGATGTGACATCAGAAACAACTATTCTGAGGGCATCGATTGGTGTTGATGAAGTTAGATTGAGTTGTGGCGCCACCAGATGACGGTACCTTTCACTCAAAAACAGCTCCAAGTAACGGACGGCAGCTGCTTCTAGGTACTGGTGTTTGGGGAAAGAGATGCTGATGTTTGGGGAGAGCCAAGTTGCTTGTGGTTGGGGCCATGATAAAGCAGTGGGTTTAGGCCAGACATTGATCGGAAGTCCAGCCGCTGATATCTCTGATGCATCAAGAAATAGAGACTGAAGAGAAACTAGAGTGGAATTTCAATTCCCATCCCCATCTTGCGTGCTTTGGTCATTTGGGTTGGGGTAGTAGTGATTGCCGTTAGTTGTATAGCATCTATTTGTATGTTTTGTTTCACGTCTTGGATAGCCGGGTCTGTGGAACAAGTCTCTGATTTTCTTTTCCTTTTGTCCTCTCTAGAGTTCTTTAATAGTAACGGCAGAATTTTGTATAATCAGATGCGTCCTGAACTCAAGAAAAGGAGAAGGAGGGCGGTCGTCTTTGCCTTGATTAATTGGTCCTGACGTGGGAAATCCTAAACTTTATTGTTCCATCATATTAAAATTTTAAATTTAAACCTAACTCTAATTCAGAAAGTATGCCAAGAAAGGTGAAAAAAAGAAGAAATTTGTATACAAACTGGAGAGATTTTATCAATGTAAAAGAATTTTGAGAAGATAATAATTAAACTTTTCATTGAGAAGAAATTTCTCTATATAAAATAATCATCTCACCACATATATTTATACCTTAAAATTAACTAAAATTAACTGGGATTTGATTTAATTCTCAAAATTTTTTTACATTGATAAAATCTCAACACAAACTAGTCACTACAAAAAAAAACTAGTCACTACAAAAAAATAATCATAACATATTCACAAAAACATGACGGCGTTGCTCTCTTGCACTTGTCTATGCTACAATTTTTGGATGCATTAATTAGTCGGGAGGACTGCATAATATTTAACTGCCGGCGGTGGATGCTAGGAGCCCCACTCATTGCCATTGCCAAAATGCTTGTCCACTACGGCCAAGGCCATTAGCCTTTTCTATTGCTAGGCAGTTTTACAACTAAAATGTCTTCAGTGATGATCACTAAAACGGCTTTGGAAATCCTGGAGTTTCTGCCAAGTGTCGGCAAGACGTCTTTGTAGATGCAATTCAGATTGTTATTGTTTTCAACACCATTGACAAGGGAAATTTCGGGCTGGTTCCGTTTCGTTGGACCCCGCTTCGTGTGCCGTTTCATCGTGTGCACTTGAAAAGTATTCTGATTACGGATGTTTATTATTTGGTGTAATTTAAAAATTCGAATCGAATCGAACTTATTTCGATTCGATTTTTCAAATTTTCGGCTCAGTTTAATTCAGTTTTTTGGATTATAATAAAATTCAGCTCGGTTTTTAATTTTTATTCTCAAACTGAAAATCGAATCGAAAAATCGAATTTTTAAAAAAATTATATATGAACGCATTTTGGTAATGCGTTCTTTAATAAATTTTAATTTTTTTAAATAAAATTACCTCAAGAACGTATTACCGAAATGCGTTCTTTTTTCTTTTCTTCAATTTCAGTTTTTAATCGAACCGAACCGAATTATCACACTAAAATTCGGTTCGGTTCTGTTTGGTTTTTTAAAAAATTCGATTCGGTTCGATTTTATAAAATTTCAGAAAAATTGAACCGAAAATTGAATTATCACACTGAAATCGAACAAAAAACCGAATGAACACCCCTAATTCTGCTATTTAGGTCTTCCAAAGAGTATATTACCTAAGACAACAAAAGAAAATGGTGATGCTGATGCTGATTATGGTCTGGAGAAACTGGTAACTATAGGGGTTTGACTACGGTCTTATACATTATTTTTTATCAATGTATATAAAATTTATTTATAATAATTTAATTAATTTTTAATTACAAAATTAAATAATTATTTTATAAAATATTTTAAATATCTTTAATTATTAAATAAAAAAATTGATTAAACAGCCATAAATAAAAACTCTAAAAAATAGTGTGCGAAGTCAAACCGCAATAACTATGCTCCCCTTTGAATCACCGCTATGGCGACTTAGCAAAAAAGAAAAAAAAACAAAAACAAAGCTATGGCCGCGATCGAGTCCAACTCGAAACTGAGTTTTGAGCTCGACCAGGTTTAGAAACGGTTTGAATTTGAATTCAAGTTCGAGTTGAGCTCGATTAAAAATTCTTAACGTTCGATCTCGATTAGGAAGCCCTAAAATTTGAAATTAAGTATTATTAAATAAAAATTATAATAATTTAAATATACTATTCTTAAATATAATTATTATATATAATTTAAAATTTAAATATTTTTAATTATTTTCTCTCTATATTCTATCCCTTTACTCTTATTATCTCTTTATAATTTTATTAAAATTAATGAGTATTATATTAAATTAAAGTATACAACGTAATGAATAATGAATTTATACCGAACTCTCTTAATTTTGTGATAAAAAATTTTAAAAAATTATTTTTAAAAATTCTAAGCAAGTTTCGCTCGTTAAGGGAGAACTCATGCTGGAGCATGATGCAGAGTTCTGCCTTTCTAGGCAAAATTCTTGAAATATTTCCACCCTCCAAATCGAGGGCAGAACTTATTTAGAATTTAAAAAATTTTAATCTTTGTAAAAATTTTTAAATTTATTATCTCAAAATCAGAGATTCTATTATAGTTTTTTTATGTAATTACATTATATATTCTGATCTAATATCATACTCATTAAATTCAATAAAATTATAGAGAGAAATAATTTTGAGTAAAAATGTTAAAAATAATTTAAATTTTAATTATATATAATTAAATTTAAAAATACATATAGCATTCTCCATTAAATATACAATTGAATATGTTTACGAATTTTTATATTAAATATTAAAATATTTTATCTAGACTCGTCTGAAAACTCAAACTTAAGTTTATACTCGAGCTTGAAAATATATATTAAAGTTAAGATTGAATCATGAGAATGTGACATGTGGAATTTTTAAAGCTTTACTTAACTCTAATGATGCCAAGTTAGATGTTTAGAATTAATTGCTTCATTGATTTATGTACCCACATTAACTCATATCTATATTTAATCACCTTATCTATGGTTTTTAAAAATAATATTAGATACTACATTAAGTGAATTGTATGTTTAATACAATGGATTCAACATATTAATTCTTATGATGAAAGACTATTGTACATACAATGAATTGAATTAATAGAATGAGATACATATCCTTCATTCATTAATACAACACAAATTTTAATAAAGTTGATAAGTTCATAAAATTAATGAATTTATACAAGTAAATAAATATATAAACTTAATAAAATCTCTTTAATTATTTATATTTAATGTTGAATAACACTAAGAAGATGCATAGTACATGGTCATCTTATTATTCTTATCATTAATATTAAAACCATATCTATATAACTTAATAAAATATAATTCAATTATTTCCATTTAATGATGTATAAAATTAAAAAGAAAAAAGTACATGTACATCTTATTTAGTTATATATATATATATATATATATATATATATATATATATATATATATATATATATATATATATATATATATATATATATATATATATATATATATATATATATATATATATATATGCACCATATGGAATATAGATTAAATTGAAGGACTTGAAAGTAATAAATAAATAAATAAGATCAGGAATATGAAAAGGCAAAGAAATCTTAAATGTATTCTTATCTGAATTTATTCTTCCAAAGCGTCAAAGAATTACTTAGCATACAAACTTTAAAAATAGCATACAAGTGTTTAAAATCGAGAAAAAAAAACTTTGAATACAAATGTTTTAAACTCCAAAAAAACAAAAAAAAAACTTAAAAACTATAAAGAAAAAAGGAAAAAAATAAAACCCACGCATCGCGCGGGCATCATACCTAGTATCCAACTAAAGTCAAACCCGAAATGTTCGTTAAGAGTTCAATTCAATTGAAGCACGGTTTATTTGAATTAGGTTTTAATTTGAAAATATGGTCCAAAAAATTATAAAGATAAATTATTTATTAGAAGCGAAATAATATTCAATTGAGGCGAATGTATCAAAAACCCGAATGGAAGCTGAACAAGTCTCCATTAGAATTGGGTCACATAAAGTGTGGGCATACGCCTTTGGGCCACCGAAGGCCACTGGGCTCATACAAACAAATGAATTAAGTAACTACTAGCACCGGTTATTCATTTAAATAAAATTTAAAAAAAATAGCAGTGGTTCAATTTTAAGTCTGTGGGTAGGGTGTTTGTTTGATTTTATAAATATTTTTAAAAACCAAATGAACACACCCACCTACCTGTAGGTGACTTTAGGGATCACTGATTTCAAAAATACTAAAATATGAGTGTTAGAATTGCATAAATAATAATAATTTTTCTGAAAGGATTTTCATGAAGAGAATTGATATTCTTACTCTCATTTTAACCTTTTTATTGGCCTTTTTTCATAGATAAAAAATATTAATATTCATAGTTATAAAATTAGCTAAGCTCATAAATTATCAATGGACTAAATTATTCCTTTTATTAAAAAAAAGATTCATTGACTACATAATAAACTTATTATTACAACTTTTTTTTTTGCTATTTATTCAATATTTTCTAAGCAAAAGATGAGATTAGAGAAACTTTAGATTGAATAAATAACTTTGAAAATTTTATAACCTCTTCTCATAAATCTTCAAATGCATAAAAAATTATGTAACTAAAAAAATTTTATAAAGAAAATTGAATATTATTATGATGGTTAGTGGTACCAAATTTCTTTTCATAGAAATTTCAATTGTATGAGAAAAGAAGGGTAATTGAATTACGTGATAATGTGTGAGATCAGTTAATTTTATAGCTAATGATATCGAAGTCTTTTTGTCTATAAAAAAAAAAAGAAGAATAGTGAAAAAATTTAAAATGTGCGTGAGAATATTATTTTTCTTTCATAAATAATTATGATTTTTAACTTTATCTAGTAAGTACAAATTATTTAACTAATTATGTTGGCTCGTGGATTCCCTCCTCCCCACAAGTAGGGCTGTCAATTTTGCCCGTTTACCCGGATCCGACCCGGGACCCGGCCCGATAACTTCGGGTCCGAAACAATAGTCATACCCATTTACCCGGACCCGATAATATATCTTCTAATAGGGTCCGGGTCCGAGATAGGGTATCCCGGACCCGATTACCCGATTACCCGATTTAAATTTTAAATAATAAATATTGTATATATTTAATTTTTTATAACCGTTAGATATGTTTGATCAACGGTCAATTATTTATAAATTTATATTAAAAAATTTATCGGGTATACCCGGACCCGGCCCGAAACCCTATAGAGTAGGATCCGGGTCCATCTTATTTGGACCCGTCGGGTATCGGGTCTGGGTCCTGAACCATTAATGTCAATCGGGTTCGGGTCCGGAACAAGGTGTCCCGGACCCATTTGGACCCTTTGACAGCCCTACCCACAAGCACCAAAAGCTTTAGACGTGAAAAAAAATTAAGCAGGTCCAGTCTCCAAGTAGGTAAGTTCCGCGGCATTATCTATTTAATTATTATATTATATTATTTATTTAATTTGGTAGGACGTAGTATTACAAAAAAATAATATAATTTCTCTCCGGAAAATCAATTTTCACCTCCTTCGGCCTTAGAGTGTGCATGGTCGTTTTGCACTACAAAAAAACTCAAACACTCCCTTACTTTTTTTATTTGTTAAATAAAAAAGATTAGTGAAACTCAAGATTTATTACTCTAATAGAATGTATTATTTTAACTTAATTTAAAAATTTACTTGATATATTGCATTTCAAAGAGCAGTCAATAAAGACAAAATCTATTCCAACTAAGCATGACTTAAGACAAAATCTTTTAGAATAGAACCAAACACAATCTAAACACATTATAAATATAGGATAAGTAGGGAGTCAGTTATCTGCTCTACACTAAGTCATATGAGATTCACACTAGTGCTCCTCTCCCCTCCCCTCCCCCACATTGATGTGTTAATTAAGTAAAGCCATCTCTATACAAACAGAAGCCCTCTCACGTCGGGTCATCTGTTCTGTACTGAAATGGCGGTAATTTCAATCCTTCGCTCTTCTTGCATCACCAGAAATATGGACGCTTCTCTTCAATATCTTATACCCCAAGTAAGTTCTCCTTATTCTTTTTCTAATTTCCTTCTTTTTCACGTGTGTATTGATAGCAATGAGGTGGGAACGGAAGCTTCCGGTCGGCCGGTAGCTTCGGCTCATATCTCCATTGTCGTCTGCTTGTGTTGGAAGCCTCCTGTAGCTTGTCGTCTCCTCTTCTTTGATTTTTTTTTTTCTTTCTGTTTCTTTACTTTCTCGGTAACGAGACGCCACGAGTTAAACTTACGGCGTCCTGTAGGTGGTGATGAAATAGAACCCTTTTATCTGTACGTGTTCGGTGCTTGGAATTTGCATTTTGTCTCCTAAGTCTTCTCTTTTTGTATGTTTATGTCTGTAATAGATTACAGGATTCTCTTATTCATCAAGAAGAAGAGAGAGAGAGAGAGAGAGAGAGAAGAAAAAGAGGATTGCAGGATTCCCTTTGTAATTGTAATATGCGGACGGAGTTTCAATCAATCTTTCATCTGTTACTCCTTTTTTCTTACCCAACCCGATAATTAAGGATATGAAATTCACTGGCTTCAATCATTGATTAAGATTTGAAAAGGACCAGCTGCGTTCTAGCAGTTTTGATCTGATACTCAATGCAATCAGGTCTCACCTTCGTTTTCATTAAAAATTTTATTCTTGAAAAATTTAAGATAAATAATTCAAATTCACTTTTAAAATTTCATATTAGAAAATTTCCTGCACCATCATAAGATTCTTTCCTTGCGTGCATAATAATAGATTGTTCTTGGCAACAGAGACGTGACCTAACATACTTTCACGCATTGGGTCTTCTATCTTAGAATGGTACAAATTACTTCTAGTTGGAATTAATTTTTCGTTTGAAAAACAGTTTTTGCCAGGAGAAATTTGTTTATTACTATTGTTTTTGTCAATTTATTTCTTATTCTTAATTGTTCCAGTTGACCATTATTAATTGATTTTTAACTTTCAAGGATGGTAGTCAAGGTTTTTACCTTCTAGTATTTTGTAACATCCTTAATCAATATGGGAAAATCTCAAATCGGCACTTATTCTCAACCAAAGTTAGTAAAAAAGTTTCAAATTATGTATCCATAAACCTCAGGTCTCTCTAATAGTTTCCTAGGATGAAACCATTAGGCTGCAACCAAAAAAGACAAAAAGAAAAAAGGGAAAAACTTCAGCTATACAAAAATTTTTAGCCCATTCTATCCATAAGTGACACGCCACAAACACGAACAGCTGAAGAACCACATCAGATAGTATGGTATCCAATGCCAAGGTCAGAAATCTCGGTTACCTAAATTAACCTTTCCTAAAATAATATAAACCATCATCACCGAACTCCTCCACTGTCATTAGTCCAAAGAAAGATTGCCGGTGTTAATGGACAGAGGAGCAGCAGCAGCTATAAGAGTCCCGTGAAACAGGAAAAAGTTGCAACTGTTGTAACAGAGAAAGCTGAAAGCAGAGCTTAGTGTGAAAGAAAAGAAGCGCGAAAATCTCGAGAACCCAACAAGATTTGTTCTTCAAAGTTAGACAATACTTTGCTCACAACCAATTGAAGGTTTTCTTGCACGCTAAATCCTTTACGTTCTTCACCTTTGTTTTTCTCGTTGTCTATCCCTTGTTTAACAATCTTATTTGCAGAACATGCGTCTTCTTGTGCTCTTTATGTTGCTTGCACTGCATATTCAGTTATGTTGTGCAAGTCTTGATTTCGATCCTTCAGCGATGGGGAATTGTATTAATGTATCTTGTTCTCTAGCAAATTTGTCCAAGAAAACCAGCGGTCCACTCCCCATTGAAACCATGTTCAAGCTTCCTTCTCCGTTGATCGCCTGGCCTCCAGGTAAAAATGCACAATCTTCGATGATTCTTGGTGTTTTCTTGTTATATGATGTGGGTTCTTGTTTTTGCTGATTCCTACTTTGTGTTTATTTCTGGATTCAGGTGCGGATTTTGCAAGAGGAACTATTGATCTTGGGGGCTTGCTGGTAGTTCAAGTATCATCTTTCACTAAAGTTTGGGCCACCCGTGAAGGTGGAGCGGACAACCTCGGTGCAACTTTCTATGAGCCATCTTCAGTTCCAGATGGGTTCTATATGCTCGGTTTCTATGGCCAACCGAACAATAAGCCCCTCTTTGGATGGGTTCTTGCAGCTAAAGATGCTTCATCAGGAGCAATTCTGAAGATGCCAATTGATTATACACTTGTCTGGAGTAGCGAATCTTTAAATATTAGACAAGATGGTGTTGGCTATGTATGGCTACCAATACCACCTGATGGATACAAAGCTGTCGGCCACGTCATTACAAGCTCACCTGTAAAGCCTCCGCTAAACAAAGTCCGGTGTGTTCGCTCTGATTTTACAGATGTAAGCGAAAATGGCGAATGGATTTGGGGCAATTCTAATGTTATAAACATATACAGCTCAAGGCCGAGAGACAGAGGATCTCAAGCATTGGGGGTTTCTACGGGTGCATTTGTTGCAGAAAACAATGGGACTGCAGTGTCTTTAGCCTGTTTGAAGAATGTGCATTATAATTTATCCTCAATGCCTAATTTGAATCAGATCAATGCATTAGTCCAAGAATACTCCCCATTCGTTTACCTTCATCCAGATGAAGAGTTTTTCCCATCTTCAGTAAACTGGTTTTTCCAAAATGGGGCACTCTTGTACACCAAAGGCCAAGAATCCAACCCAGTTGCCATAGATGCCAAGGGGTCAAATCTTCCTCAAGGTGGTTCAAATGATGGGGCATATTGGTTAGACCTACCAACTGATAAAGCAGCAAAGGATAGAGTAAAGAAAGGAGATTTACAAGGTGCAACTGCATATTTACATGTTAAACCTATGCTTGGAGCCACATTTACTGACATAGCCATATGGGTTTTCTACCCTTTCAACGGTGCTGCAAGGGCCAAACTGGAGTTCCTCACAATTTCCCTAGGCAAAATTGGAGAACACGTTGGTGATTGGGAGCATGTAACTTTGAGGATTAGCAACTTCAATGGGGAGCTTAAAAATGTCTACTTTGCACAACATAGCAGAGGGACATGGGTAAGTTCTTCAGAAGTGGAGTTCCAGACCGGTAATAGACCAGTGGTTTATTCGTCCTTACACGGGCATGCTGCTTACCCAAGAACAGGAGATTTTTTACAAGGGAACGGCAATGTGGGCATTAGAAATGATACAGACAAGAGCAAGATGGTTATGGACATTGCTGCAAATTACTGTATTGTCTGTGCAGATTATTTGGGGACAGTAATTGTCGAACCACCATGGTTGAATTATGCTAGAGAATGGGGTCCAAAGATTAGTTACGATATCAATAATGAGCTTAAGAAAGTGGAGAGATTTTTGCCAGGAAAGCTAAAATCTGCGTTCGACAAAGTTGTACGAGGCCTCCCTAACGAAGTATTGGGTGAGGAAGGTCCGACTGGGCCTAAGTGGAAAGACAGCTGGAGTGGAGATGAAAGAGACTGACGCCATTTTTTTTATAATCCAGGTATCTAAGTTAAGCCTAATTATTTCTGGACCTCATAACTACGCCCCTAAATTATAGAGTATGTAAATCGCGGGATGTGCACGAATTGGCTTCCAAGTTCTCAAAGCCCCTGTATACTACTGCGCACAAGGGGCTCGTTCCAAACTGATTGTTTCACTATATCTCCTCCAAATATAGTTCTTAGGTTCCCAACAGGAGTCGAAACTCCACCCTGCCGCTGGCACCGAGAGTAATCTTGATTGTTCCACAGGTCGCATATACTCCGGGGGACTTGGATGCCTGCGGTGGGATTTGAACCCTCAACCGGTTGAGGGACAAATCCCATTGCCAGCTAGGCTGGCTTCCTTTGGCAGACTGACGCCATTTTCGGCTTCACAATACTTTGGACTTTCCTTTCTGTTTTTTCTTTTCTGAAGAATCATTGTTGAATCCCAGAATTGTGGTTGTTTCGTGCCTTCTCCTTGTCCACCAATAGGGAGTACCACTGAGAATCATGATTCTCGGATTGAAACTTGCTATTAGATAACTAAGGTGATTTTTGTCGTAACTGTTTTTTTGTAATTTTTGTTTCATAAATTATGTGATTGGATAGTATTTAAATTTTAAATTTTATAAAAGAAAATATAATTTTTGAAATGACAAAAATTAAGTGATTCAATACACCTTAAAATTGGATTCATTTATAGTTGTTTAATTATTTTTTTAAATAATTAAAAATATTTAAGAGTATTTTAAAAAATAATTATTTATATTTTATGAAATAATTATTTAATTTTATAAAATAATTATTTTGTTAAATGTGAATATTTATTTAAATAAATAATTATTTTTTAAAATATTTTTAATTATTAAATAAAAAATTAATTAAACAATTACAAATGAATTTGTGGATACTAAAACAATAATATGTAGCCAAACTGCATATATTTCCCTTTCTCTTTTGGTTGACGGGACAACACTAAGAATTGCTTTTCCTTTTTCTTTTCAATAAGTGGTAGTAAGCATTCGTGATAGGGTGCTTTTGGTTGTGCTCATAATCACACAGATAATGGCATTCGGTAGAGTCAGTATCAGAATAGTTGAAATTACCGCCTATTTGTGTCAACAAGACTTTATTTGTATATACTCCCTCACACTGCGTCCTATCATCATCCAAACTTGTCTTCATAATCCAACCCTTTGTTTTGTTTTTTTTTTTTTTTCCCCTTTTAAGCGTCCCTGATATTCGGGTTGTCGCGACCAATCTAACATAGAAGATCGTAGGAAAACTTTCGAGTTTTATAACGCAAAGCTGCCCAAATCCACAACCCACCACTTGACGAGTCAAGTGAAATAGGTCCAAGTAAGGGCTAACTCGGTCAAACCCACAACTATTTAAGAGAATCATTCATCAATAATTTTGCCAATACATAAAAAAAATTATTGCCAGCTGTTTTAAAGAACGGGTTTTTTTTTCCTTTGGGGAAATAGGCAGTGTTGGTAGGTTGTGTGCTCCTCAAAAAAAATTAATAAAAAATCAATCCAAATTCCGAGAATACGAAACTTAGGTTTGGTCATAAGGATGTTAATACCATTTTCGGGCTCGGACTTTAAAATGACCAGGGGATGAAGCCCATTACGGATGTTTTTCTTTTGTCAATGTAGCCCAGTACGGAGTTGGACTTTGCTCAGAGGAGCAAAAAGAAAAGAGGGAAAAGGTTTTCTTTTAATGCATGGTGTTTATAATCAATGATTTTTTTTTTCCGTGAAGGAAAGATAAATTATCATTAAAGAAAATACGTTCTAGTGGCAAAAGCAACTGCGCTTGAAACTACTTGTAGCCAAATATTGGAGTGGTAAGTTGAAATTACATACTGAGCTAAGCAGTAAGCAGTGTTGGGGCTCATTTCTCTGATGCCTTACAAAAGAAAGTTTGACATAAAGCTTACTAAGGAGGATATTAATATGAAAGAAGATATATAACTAAGGATCCCAACAAGCTATCATTCGTCTTAATGCAGTCCTTGCAATTGCTCTCTAGCTCAAAGCTAGAATATCCAAATCGATCTATCAAAGAAGTCCCTCAATGAAATCGTTATTCTTTTTTTTTATTATAGGTGTGATTGGATGGAGTTTGTTTTAAAATTTTTATCTTGAATTTCGTAAAAATTAAATTATTTATGAAAAGAGATGTGAGTTTGAAATTTTGAGTTTAGTTTTGAAATGAAATGATTTTCAAATATACTTAATACGAGACGATTAAATAAATCTTTTTTATAAGAAGAAGAACGACTGAAAAATTAAAAATTAAATCGTTGGAAAGGTCGAACAATTAAGATCGGAACATTCTAACCTTGCATGATAATCCAAAGCACAATAAAAACAGGACGCAACTTGTATATTTGTGCATTCGCAAAAGGCCAAAACTCCTATTTTCTGCATTTTGTGGATGTCGATCCACAATAACTTGTGAATTCACCATTATTTTTAAATTCATTCTTCACTGCTTAATCCTCGGAGGTATTCTTTGCCTTCTGCATTATTTTGGCGTCACTTACATCTATTTCCCTTCATTCTCCTAATTCATAAAGACCATCAACCATTCATCATTCTTTTATATTATTTCATCCCTTTCAAATTACATATCTATTTTTTTTATTTATTTAAAAAGAAAACGTGAATATTTAATTATAAATACAGAAGGTATATGTTAATTAATAAATGACAATCACTTTTCAACAATAATTAAAGATAAACCCAAAAATAATTATTTAAGTTTGTAATTGAAAAAAATATTCGTGAGAGAACAAAATCCATCCGTAGAAGTGTGATTAAATAGAACAGTACAACCACTTTCTTGAAGTTCTAATAACAATTGCACCATCTGCTACCTATTATGTACTTTCCAACTTTGTTTATGAACTACACCAAACTCCAATATATTGATACCCTAACCAATTCTTGATGTGTGCCCTTCAATGCCTGCCTGAGTAAAAATTGTAAAACTAATGAAGAATTAAGCTGGAAGTTGGCTAAATACAAATCATGAATTTAAATGGTCAAAAAGTAAAAAAAATAAAAAGGGAAATTAATAGATTTTGATGATTCAATAATATTTTCCTTCCTCTTACAATATTTGAAATTTTTAAACTTCATAGTGAAAAATATAGCGTGTTTAGCTTGTAAATCCTTCCCCACAAGGATACCCCCATTCTATATCTACCAAGCGTAATCCCTCCTAAAATATGTAATAATTAAGACACTCCATTTCGAATGAAATTCAATAAGAAAAAATTTTCATTGTTTTTTTTTAAAAAAGCATGCTCTGAACCTTATATTTTCTCTTGTAATAACTCGTCTGGAGTCTCACCAATAATAGAAAAGTAGAAAACATTTTAAGTAGAAGATGAACTTGTTCTTCTTTTTCAAGAACACATTTCATCATGGCCGATAAAGCAACTCATTTTTGCTACTCTACTAAACTCTAAATTCATCAACTATTTTTTTAGTCAAATTATTCTCCCAATAATATATATATAGAGAGAACAAAAGTTCGAAGAAATTAATCTAATCTTTTCTCGTGAAGAACTTTATCTTGAAAGAAAAAGATTTAATCAAAATGGCACCAAGAAAATCTTGTAAATTCCTCATTATTGAGTCAAATACTAAAATAAAGCCCATAAGAGAAACAGAAATGATTTGCATATCTGCTAGATAATGGCCGATCCATCCTCTCCTTAGAGGCATTGCTAACTCTTTTCTGTCATCAGTTCTGGTGGTGTTGTCATAATAATCCTTTCAAACTATGAACAACCAAACATTCTTAAAAAAACCAAAATGATTGTGAATGTATAACAAGATGATCAGCCCCACCCCTGTCCCCACCCCCAACCGTGAGAACAAAAAATCAACATCAGGCAGTTTTAATGGCATTTTCCCACTTTTCCTTGTCGAAAACGCTTGAGAGATTTGATGGCTATGGACTGGTTGGTCTAGTTCATAAATCATAGCCGGAATCTCAGCTGAAACGGCACGCACGGTCTCGTGGATGTGTACTTTCTCAAACGCTTCAACGTCACACGACTCCCCGCTGTGTCTGGAACAGCGACTTCTTCTCCTGTCTCTATATCTCTCTGGTCATGCAGTTATATATGTGCAGTAAATGCACGATATTTGCAGGCTGCTGCCGCCGTCAGCGGTGAAGAAGAACTTGTAAGAAACTCAATCAACTCCTTTTTCAGCCTTCGCTTTGGTCCTTTCTTGTTTTTTTTCTGTGACGGGGTGATCATTGTTTACTATATTTCTCTTTCTCTCTCTTTGTCCTATTTTCCGAAACATATTTTACCACTGCAAGAGAAGCTAATTAAGTTTCTTCTGATCATCTTTTGACTGACGGTTTATAATTGGCGTTATATGATCATCCTATTATGTTTTCGCGCGAATTGTCTTTATGGGTATTACAAGTTTCTTGGAGTACCAATAGCGATGGCCTCAAAGATTATGGAGAACTTGGGACTATAAATAACTGATCACATTGATCGTCGTGCTTGCTTAATCGTAAAAGTTAATAACTTATTTCTGATCTTGCAAAAAGAGTTTCCAGTAACATATTAGAGAGAGCTGCATTCCGTGAATTCAACAGCCAAGAAAAACTACTAATATCAAGCCTACCGAGACTTTTTTCTTTTCTTTTTTTTTTCCTTTGATCATATCCAACACTATTATCGAGTTGTCCTGAGTTATGGGTTTGTTTATACTTGTCATCAAGTGAAGCAAGATTTGCAGAAAAACAAAAGAGAGAAAAATGTGCAGGGAAGAGAATCGAGTCTGATAGCTGATGATCAGAAGAGGCTAGAAAACTGAGTTCTGCAAACGGAATCGATGGAGGAAACGTCATTAACAAAGCACAGAAGCACGAAAAGGTCAATCGCTATTCCTCTTTTATTATTGATGAATTGCCGTTCTATGTTGGTTGGCTTTGCATTGAATATTAAACCAAGTGCATAATAAAAATTTAATATAGTTAACAACTAGGCAGGCAAACCCTTCATTATACTAACATGTTTTTGGCAAAAAATTGTTGGTGACAAGTATGGAGTAAATGCTATTATTGGAACAACTCGTCTTAAAAATTGAGGATTATTCAATTAGGTCACCAAAGTTATTTCCAATTTAGATGTTTGTTAAAGTGACGAAACCATCATGCAATCAAGTAATATAGCATGTGTGTGTATATATATATATATATATATATATATATATATATATATATATATATATATATATATATATATATATATATATATATATATGTGTGTGTGTGTGTGTGTGTGTGTGTGTGTGTTTGTGTTGAGATTGGATATATTTATTTTTCTCTGTTCCTTTTTTTTTTTTTTGACGAAAGATTTTTAGTGGCAGTTGATTTTGGTGTAGAATTTGATTAAGTGTATGCTTTTTGCCACTTTTCTTTCAAGTCACAACAATGAGGGCTCTCAAGTAAAGTCAAAATACAATTAAAGCCTAAGTAAGATTATAAAAATAAAAATATGCAGATCACCGGTCTTCACGTACAAGCATAAACAAAATAAAACAGCAAAATTCTCCTTTCTCCATTTTTCACTACAAAGTTTCTGAAGTTAAATATTTACGATTTTATAAATAAAAATTTATAAAATAATTATTAAATTATATTTTTTTCATGATAGAATCATTTTCTGAATAATTTTATAGAAACCACATATATTTTCCTGAGCATCGAGTTGACGACTCATTTCAAAGAGTCCCCCCACTACGCCACAGTTGGCAGGACTCCTAGACACGACCCGCGTTAGTGTGGCAGGGGATTATGTCATCATGTCCCGCCAACTCTGGCGAGACTTTGTGGCGGGACATATAGGAATTTAAAAGAAAACAAAGATTTTTAGAAATTTAATTTTTATTTTAAATTATTAAAATTCTTATTAATTATTTATAATTAATTTAATAATAATTAAGTTAGTAATATTTATTCATATAAAATTACGAGTTACATTCAAATCTTCTTTTTTGACAGTCAATTTTTAAGATTTTTTTAATGAATATGTATGAAATAGGCAATGAAAATTAAGGTACTAACTTGATTTGGCTCAAACCTAATTCCAAAGGTCAAGGATCTAAAAAAAATTAAATTATAAGTGTAGAAAGAATTTGGAAGAAAGAAGAGAAACAAGGAGTAAAAAATAAAAGGATAACACATTATAATCAACAATTTATTACACTATAATTAACAATTGTGAAAAAGACTTAAGTGTGTATTTGGATAGAGTTTACGTTTGAATTTTTTTTACTTTTTTTTAATTTTTTATGAAAGGTAAAGTAATACTAAAGTAAAAAAATTGTATTAAGTTCTATTTTCGAACCCAATTCTAATATCCCTACAATTAAAGCACAATTAGAAATAAAGATGTATGTAATACGTGTGAAAGTCCAACATCAAAGACAAAAAAAGATATTAAAATGTAGTAAAACATATCTAAGCTGAAACTGCTAGAATAATCTCTTAAAATCAAGATCAATCAAATATTTCCTTTTCAAATACAAAAAAAAAATCTAAAAATGTGGTATTCCAAAAATTAAATAAAAAATCAACCGCCGAGCGGATTTTGGTCGGATTTTGCAGAGTGCTATAGTATATTATTCGGGCAGTAAATCATTGTAAAATGATGCAAAAGAAAGTTTCTTTGGAGAGATCGAAAAGATTGGTCAAAAGCTGCCTTCTCATCACCATAAACATTCAGCATTTTGCGGGATTTCGTATAAAACTTTTCGGTAGCTACCAAACTAAGCTCAAGAATTGCTCACTCTTCCCTCTTTTCAGCATCTTTCCCTCTCTCTCTACCTCTGTTGTGTGTATTTGTGTGCGTTAGATTTGGATTACTACAACATAGAAGGAAACATTAAGGTAATCTCCGAACCCAATGATCATTTCGATTCTTGCGAGAATTTTAACAAACACAATCAATCAGGCCTGCACATATATTCATACATGCTGAGTAGGATTAGTATTTTAAAGGGTGGTCTTGCTCTTGGTTAAGCACGATGAGTTCTGTTATCTTTATTCTTTACGGCTTTTTCTAGAGCAGGCCGGCATAGACAAAGATTTTGTCTTGGAGGCTTTTGATTAGTGTTTTTTTTAATGAAAGTTCATGGAAATTCATCTAAAAAGAAGAACCCTTTTTTTCTTTATTGCTGGTACTTCGGTTGCCTCGTGGATATTTGCAGAAGATTAATGGAGTCTCAAGTTGGTGCAGAAGTGAGAAGAATTCACGTCATATACTTTCTCAGTCGAAAGGGTCGTATTGAACATCCTCATCTCATTCGTGTTCATCACCTCTCCAGAAATGGCGTTCGCTTACGAGGTTGGTTCTTTGAGACTATGCATTAATTTCTTCACTTTTTCCTTTCTTTTTTTGCGGAAACAGACTCTGTTATCTGTTTCTTTCGCTCTCTAAATCTGATTTAGCGTATATTGGCATTGGCATCTTGTCTGCGTTGCTAAAAAAGATGTTAAGAGATGGCTTGCAGAGCTGCGGGGAAAGGAAATGCCTGAATCCTTTTCGTGGTCGTACAAAAGGTTTGCGTTAGAATGACACTAATCTCATCATGGAAATCTTAGTGTTGATTTCATATATTCTTTTACTTTCTTCAACGTTTGATGTACTTTTTCAAACTTTGTTTTGCTACATTAATGCATGCAGTATAGTTCGGAAAGTACTTTGTTTCTACACAAAGACTGGTAACTTCGTATTGAAAACTTAATTCTTGGATGCAGGAGATATAAGAACGGCTATGTATGGCAAGACTTGCTTGACGAGGATCTCATTACCCCAATTTCAGACAATGAATACGTCCTCAAAGGATCCAAAATTTCCTCCAATTGCAGCCAAGGTAATTTCGTATCAAGTGAGAATAATCACTTTACTTGACTATTTGATTTATTCCATTAATCTAATCGTGTATTTTATATTGATTTATCTATATTCTGTTGTTAATGCTTTCTAGATGATTCACTGAGTGAAAACCGATCACCAAGAAACGAAGACATCGCATCGCCGGATGATCAAGAAGAAGCTAAACACAGCCCGCTACCCTCGCCCCGAGAAGGAAGCCAGCACCATCAAGAAAGTAAAAGAGATGAGCCCCGAAAAACATCTTCTTCCTCAATCGAGGAAGAATCACCAAGTTTTGGATCTGAAAAATCAACGTTGACGGATGATTCTCTGAAGCTTGAAGAAGACAAGCATTCTGAAGATCAATTCAAGGAAGAAATACACCAAGAAGATGACAAAACCGAGGATCATTCCTTCTGCTCAACCCCCTCGATGAAAAAGGATAAAAAGGGAAACAATGTTCATACGGAGGAAAAGATTAGTACGCCAGCTTCGGCTTCATCAGGAGCATCATCTCAGTCTGCACCATTCAGTAGAAGTAAGAGTCACTCGAATGGGGCATCACTTCTATTTCGCAGTTTGATCAATTGTCGTACTGTGGAGACAAATGATTCAGCTATGGTGGCGATCAACAAACGTAGCAAGGCCTCCATGAACGTGTCCTTTACAAAGCAAAACCATTACAGTTTAGAAATATGCAAAGATGACAAATTGGGAGGATCTCAAAGGGTCTTTGGAACTACTTTGAACCAACAGCCACATTATGCTGCCAGGTAGTTATAGCCTTTGATTTTTTCTTTATTGAATGACAGAAAGAACAAAACGAGAGAGTGAATTTTTTTTTTCTGTTTTCTATATATTTTCCTTTTCACTCTGCAGAAGCTCCTTAGTAGAACTTGGGGAATTTCCTCTCTTTTTGCTTTTTTATATTTTTTGGGCAGCATCAAAATGTGGTATATAATTTCAATTTGTGACAGGAAGAGCTTTGATGGGGTGAAGAGTTCAGCGAAGAACAAGAGTGAATTCGGGAATCAGAAGCCGTACAAGCCAATCAATGGGCCGCAGTGCTCGTAAGTTAATTAATCCGATGTTATTTAATTTCCTTTTTTTAATCATTTTTTGGCTTCCGTTTCAATTGTGATTTGGGTAATGATAATCTATGATTTTGAAATCCCAAAGAAGATTTTGATTTTGTGAATTGGATTCGGATCACCTTTGTAGTTCTCTTCATGTTTGGGCTCTACCACATCTTATTTGTTTCTTTTTCTTTTTTTTTAATTTTTTATGACTTCGATACAATTTATAGATAACAAGATATAAAATATTTAATTTTAATCATTATTATTATTATTATTATTATTATTATTATTATTTTGCTTTTGGAGAAAAGTTGTTAGGATCTTACCCTTAATTTTTAAAACTATAAGTCAAATACTCCACTGTTAGTTTATAGCCTAAGCAGCGCTAGTTGACATCTCGTAAAAGAGTTCTTAAAAAATAGAACGAGACAACATTTGAACTCGAAATAGATTGAAGCATGGACTAGTTTTACTTGGTCAATTGCAGGCCATAGGCACTTGCAATCGTGCCAATTTTAGCTTGGAGAGTCTGTATTGAGACTTCATTGGATTATATATTTGACCTTTACTTCAAGTTCATCACAGTACGTAAAGAACTCTTGTGAGAAGAAGTCGTTATTGAAATGTACCCCCACGACTACGAAAGCAGAGTTGAAACTTAGGCCTCCAATAGTATACCACACCCGATACCATTTTGTCATCTTTTTAGTATTGTCTAATGTCTGAAAACTGCTTCGAAGAGTCACCACATTCCCATCATTCAGCACTTCACCATACATGGCATTGGCTTTTGGCTTATCACTCAATCAAGAGCTTCTCATATTAGACCAATTCTTCGATAGGCAAGAAACATTTGACCTCTGCCTCTGAATATTAAGCCTCTATGCGTGTTACTCCACCGCTAGCTCTGCTGCAAGAGTGCAGGCGGCAGTGGAAGTGGGGATGTTTTGCGAGGTCTCACGGTGGTGGTTAAAAGTGGTCTAATTTCAATGAATTGGATGGCAATTGACTGTAAGCATTTGTTGTATTCTGCAGGCAATGTGGAAAGCCATTCAAGCCTGAGAAACTGCATGCACATATGAAATCTTGCAAGGGAATGAAGGCATTGACAAAGGGCAACAGCCCTGCAATTTCTGCTACTTCCGCTGGAAAGGGATCAGACAGATCATCTGAGTTTCCTTTTGAGGACAATCCAATTTCTGGTTATTACTTGACGCATAGACAATAAGAACTGATCTTTAGTTATATACAAGTCTTCAGGGATTTATGTCTTTGTTTCGTTGGCAATCTTGGTAAACTGCCAGAGCACAGAAAAATGTCCGTAGAGTACAGATATACAAGGAAAATTTTCTTTTAGATAGTTGTTTCACTGACACTGATCCTGACTGCCCCTAAGCAGTAATCAACTGGAGACAAGTTACCTCCAAAACCTGATGCGTTTTGGTCTTAAAGGGAACCTATTTATAAACAAGCTGCACAAAGTCAGCAAAAATTACATTTTGTCCTCCTCAAAATGAGTAAAAATACCGCCTATTGAGCCTCTATGTCTGTCTAGTATAGTGATCAAAGAGCTATCTAACTTATATACATTTAAAATCAAATCATTAAAGCCGTGCAAAAAGTGTCTAATATAAAGGCGGGGGCCTACCCCAATCAGAGTTGGTTCCTCCAACACCGGATTCTATTTATAGCTTCACAATTGGTGAGTCTCCAACTAATATCCTTAGCGGAGAAACCAAAGTTCCGCCTTGAGTTCAAATCTCTTAGACTGCTTCAAATCCTTGCTTACTCTGCCGAATTAACTGGTTCCAAATTTCCTCACACCATGTGCAGTCCCAGATGGCATGTAGAGCAGTTTCGATTTTGCGTTCACAGATACCACAAATGGGGTTGTTGGCCACATTCCTAGCATATAGTATGTCTGTTGTTGGTAGTTTCCCTTTCCCATGCTTCAAGAACCAGAGAGTGAGATTGAGTCTTAACGGTCCTTCAAGAACCTGATGCTTTGCTAGTCGGATGTCTCCCTTTAAAGAGTTTTTGCTTCTGGGGTTGATTAGGATCATCAAACAGCTGCTGAAAGTCTGGAGACAGCTTCATTTGATTAAGCAATTCATTTTCCCTGTCATCTCACACAATTGACACAAGCTACATGACTTTGCGGATATCAAGCGAGTCTTCCCTCATTAAAAGAAAAAGTTGAATCAAGTTTCTATACATGTCAATCATTTAGTTGTCTTCTCTTTCATCTTCTCCAGCTTCAATGATGGAAAGTTTAGACAGCAAAAGTGTTTACATTGCACCACAAATGGAAGTTCTAGTCTAAGAAATAAGTTTTCCTAATATTGTACGCTACAACTGAGGGTTGAATAGGCAAAATTAGGAATACTCCCCTCTTTTTTTTGCAATTGTGTTGTGTATAAATAAACTAACTTTCAGGTCCGACCGAAGAATCAAGATGATCTAGTAGGAAAACATATAGCTTCTTTCTCAAGTTATCAATTCTCTCATCAGCTCCACCGCCTTGAGGAAACGATTCATCCAACCATCTATTAACCCGTTTAACCTGTGCAAGAATAGCAGCTGTCTCAGAGTTGGCTTTGCCACCAGTCGGTTGGAATCCTTTGTTCAAGAAATTTTCCAAATAATTTAAGAACCATCCACGAGATAAAGAGAGCAACTTTTCAGCTAAATTTGCAGCGTCCTTCAGTCCATTTCCTTCACACCACTCTTCTGTTTCACGCTTTTTTCCCTTTGTCACAGAAAGATGGCGCTTGGAACTTGATGGAAAAACTTTTGCATTTGATTTAGAAGGGAGTTTTTCAGGATTTCTAGGGCTTTTATTGTTCTTAGATGGAGGATTCTCCGATTCTTTTCCCTTGGCCGCTTTTTCAATCATAACATAAAAGCACTTCTCACCGTTCTCAACAACTTTACTACCTTCCTTTTTGAGCAAACTGAATCTGGAAAGATCAGTCTCTACAGCAGCTTGAACCCAGGATAAGGCGTTCTTATTTGAAAAATTACTACACATTTCTGGCAAAGGCTGCTGCGAACTCAGAGATTTGTTGTTTTCCGCTTCAAGATTTCTGGCTTCAATCAGTGCAGCAATCTCCTTAGTTGCACTCCGCAGATTCTCATGAAAGGTCAAAAATTGTTCCAAAACTGGTCCTGTAGAATCCTTCTGAGAAGACTCACATAAATCTGCAAACATGCTGAAAAGGAAGAAATCCAAACAGGGGAAAAACACCTTTAATTTGTATCTTTGATGCAGAAAAAGGTCGGGAGGAATTATTAAACTAGATTTACATGAATCCAATTGGAAAGCTGAGCTAGTAGCATGTAATCGAATTCAAACATAAATTGCAACGTTCCCAACTAGTATAAAGACAATGAGCGGCTGAGGACATTGCTCCCTCCTCTTTGATGTGCCCTCCCACTCAAAGTTAAGTTTTCCAGCCCCAAAATATTACTGGGATTTAGTGTGCACCATGAAGCACAGCCAACATACATCTATGCTCTCTAACTTCTAAATCGCCCTTTAAACTGCAACTAGTTCAGCCCTGTTGATAAAATAACTGATATTGCCTTTCTGCAGACTTCAATAGTCCACCAGTTCAGCCAGTTACAGATGATTCAACGTAGCTAGGCACAACTTTTCAGAACATAAAGTAGCTAGGGGTTCCAAATGTCTTATATGATCTTGTTATATAAACAGAAAATTTTTGGGACAGATAGGACTCAGTACAAAATTTTGGCCCCAAAGAGAGGACTGGAGAGGCTTCAAGATGCACTCCCATATATAAACCAAGTGGAATTCAGGTTTGATTTCACAAGGTAAAAGCTAATTTCTAGCAATGAACAATATCGATATAAAATGCTACTAACATCTTACAGAGAGAATTTTCTACCTCATACAGCGAATGACACCCTCTGAAGCAGATGCTTCTTCCATGGCATGCACTGCTGACAGAAATGAAGTATTCCTGTAAGTTCTTACTTCCTGAAAGAAGTCAGGAAACATCTAAGTAAAGGACTCTTGCCCACCATAGAGTTAACAGCTCGGGTACTAATCACTTCGCCTACCTTTCCAAGATTGCAGATTGCTGAAGGAAGTGAATTCCATAAGATCTTTGAATCAGACCAATTTCCAAAACTGAGCACCACCTTCTTAAGATGAGCTGGAACAGCATCACTGTTTGAAGACTTCAAATCTTTCTTAATAGGTTTTCTTGATGATTTTGGTGAAGGAATCACATTTTTGCTTTTAAGTGGAGAAATACTTGAATGCTTTTTTGCAGGGTCTTCCTCAGATGAACCCTTCCTGCTGGTAAGAACCTACAATACCAGAAAGATTCAAGAGAGGCTGAGACAACATCAATGAAGTCAATGGATAAGATCTTAGTTACATTCAAGAGAAATAGATCTCGTATATTGACGGATGAGGCAGATATGAAGTTAAGGATGTTAGTAACTGATTGGAGTTGACTCAATAGAATTGCTATTGTCAGTCTTGCTTTATACAAGTATTGCTGAGAAACACTTTGATATCGACAAAACAAATCAAACTAATATTCTGTCAATTTGGAACCTATATAAATCCTATCGTATTCATTCATCCTTATATATTTTCCTATCCTTACGTGCATATGCGTGAAATATGATTTCTCTCCCTCCTCCAAGGAGCAAAGTTAAATACACCATGGCTCAGAATCAGACAAGGTGTGAAGTTAATCCAGTTCCGCCAACTTACAAGAGATACTACTCCAATGTGCATCAATATGTTGAAAGCACACGGAACAATCACAATTTTTTGTTGCGGGGGGCCTTGGGGTGCGTGGGGAACCGACGGAACATTTTATTTTGCAAAAAAAGATTAAAATTTGCAACAAAGATACAAGTCCTCTTAAAATTTGCAACTTTATTTTGTGAAAAACGATTATCTGAATTTTTCTCGTTTACCAAACACGGAAATATTTTCACCATAAATTTCTTTCCAATGAACTTCCAGTATCGTAGTAATTAGATGCAAATAAGACAGATCACACAGAAGGGGAACATTTTAGGAACAGAAGGAAACAGGAAATAGAGAACAGCGTCCAGCAAAAACAACACAAAATAAAAGAACAGTAAATATAGCAATAGTAACCAGAAGAGACTATACATACATTAAAAATAACCAAAATGCTCTAAAAAAAAATCTCAGTTGGTGAAACATTGCAAAAGTAGACAGGAAGACTAGGCACCCAAAGAAGTAAAGAGAAACAACTTACAGAATCCAAACCCCGATAACCATCTTTCAATTTGGACTTGGAAACTGTTTTTGCACCACCTTTGGTACCAGGACTCCGATCCCATCCTTTTCTTGCCGAATCTAAGCTCATTCTCCGGGCTTCCATCGCCTCAATCTTGCCGTTGCTCAGAGAAAGCCTCCTTATATTTGAATCTTCACTTTCATTTGGTTTTCCTGTTTTCCGTTTTGAATTTTTTGTTACTTCCACTTTCTTCTCAAGTCCCACATTCTTTTTCACCTTTTTCAGGTCCACAATTTTCCTTGCCGTCAAGAAATCGCCGGAAATCAAATCCTTTGGTTCTCCTATACAAGGCCGCCTCTTAGGCACCGGCTTTAGACCTTGAAGCATCGGAACCGGGAAGCCCGGGTTGAGGCGAGTTACGTGGACAAATTGACCCAGCTGGATCTCGTCACTTAGTATCAACTCGACATCTTCATCTAGCACAGATACATAGGCAGAATGTTGTGAATCTGATACTCTCAAATAAAAACCCCTGCTCTTCCACGGATCATCATCAAGTGAAGGTACGATACCAATAACCTGAAAAAATGATGGAAAAGAAAAGGATTTCTTTACACATTCTGGAATAATCCAAGAAAAAGAACGGCACTAAAGATTTTTCTTTTCAGAAAATCTTGAAAAAAATGCACATGCATTGCGAGATTTAGCCATGCCTGAAGAAGAGCAGAGCGGTGTTCACCAACCACTTTGGCCTCTTTATCATCCACATTTTGCAGAAGCTTTAGCAAGATGCCAGGCGTTAAAGAAGCCATCTTTCGACCAAACAAAAAAGGCCAAGAAAACTACTCCTAGTACTAATACAGCAAGAAATGCATATTATAGCTAGAAATTTCTCCAATGGCACAGAGGGAGGTGTAATTTACGCAGAGTTACGGTAATAGAAAAAGGATTTTTGAGGTGGGAAAGGTGGGGAATGGGAAGCTTGCGTAGCGAATCTCGAAATTTGGCGTTGGAGAGATCGCTTTCTGGGGACAGGTGTCGAGGTTGGGATAGTTTTTGAAGCAGCCTCAGGGAAAGACAGGAGCACAGTGGTCTACAGTATACTTTGGGGAGAAGATGCAGATTGCAGAGAGGCTCGGTTAACGAGGTTTGTACTATAACCAAGTACTCCTGGGAGATGGTATAGGCTATCAACCGCAGGGGGGAGGAATGGAATGGGATGGGATGGCAGAGAGATCTATGGATATGCGACAAACTTCTTTTTTTTAGAGTATTTCTTTTCTACCCTTTGGAGACACAACCATTTGAAAGGCAAACGTGACTCTCTATCCATACTATTATGACCATAATACCCTTATAATTTTTTTTCTTTTTAAAAATATATAGAAAATTCTTATCAATAATTTCACTACTTAATAAAGATGATTCTAACAAGTCTATCATTGACCGATTAAAACTTGCAGCATGAGTTTTCAAGATTTTTGATTTATGTTCATTTTGAATATAATTTCAAAGATATAAATTAGATTTAAAATAAAAAATATTTGAATTGGGTTTTACACAGAACCCAATATAAATTTTCTATCTCACATTTTACTTTTTCTCTCACAAAAATTTTTCTCTTCTAAAATTCAATACAGAAAATCTTAAAACCAAACTCTATCCAACCAAACCCTCAACCTCCTCAGCAACATTCCAAAATCCAACACAAAAAAAATGGTATTGAAAATTAAAATTTTGAAGGACAAAAGATGTCAGAGGAAGAGTTGCTGGCATTTTCAGCTGCTTTAAGAGAGTGACTGAAATGTGCAGAGAATCACAAAGTCACAGACAGGAGAAAATTGACTTGTGAATTGAAATACTAGTATTTGAAGCTGAGATGTCAGGGGCCCGAGATAGTGATTGCCTATTAGTAGCAGATGGAAGTGGCTTTTTGGAGTCCCACTTCCCACCTCTTCCTTCATCTATTTCTTACTCACTTGGAACCACATTCCATATATAAAGGGTTGGAGTGATCTTATAATCTAAGATACTACAACAAATAAATAAATTAACCAATCTCAATCTCAGGTCCTCTTGCATTTACTCTCTTTTTTTCATTTTTAATAATTTTTTATTTAAAAAATTAATATATTATTTTTATTTAAAAAATCTTATTTTATTTTATATTATTTTATATATCAAGATTTGATATAAAAATTTAATATTATATATTATTATTTTTATACTATAATTTAAATATTTTTATAAAACTTAGCTTCCGAATGAAACACTATAAATAACTTTTGATTCCTCTATCAATATGCATTTAAATTGGGCTTTTGTTTTTATTTTTAAAAAAATTTAAGATTTGATCCTTAATTTTTCTAAATTATGATTAAAGGGTCAATTTTTAAAATTATTAATTCACTAATCTAAAAGAAAAGGTAAACTCCCAGTTCTTTTTGAAAAAAAATAGAAAATTCCAATTAAAATGCAACAACATAAAGAAACTGACACGAGCCAATTTAATGGAAAGCATGATTCAGTCAGGCTAGACGGTCTAAGTTGGAGACACGAAGCCAACTTGGTATAGTAATTCGTTCTCTACCTACGACTTTATTGGGTGTACATGCATTGGCTTTTCTTTTAAAAAAATCATTAAATCCAAGTAGACCCTTTAGACTCCAGTCTTCCGCATTGGGAAGAAAGGGACAAATCATCCAAACAAGAAGAAATAGATACGAGACCACTGCATTTTGGAATGTTAACAAGTCCAAGTTCTCTGAGTCCTCTTGCTAAAGAAGAATCGTTGGATTAGGTAAATTAAATTTTCTATTTTTAATTATATTTTTTAAAAAATATATAAATTTTTACGAACATTAAATTAAATTTTAAATTTAACTCTAACGAATCGAATTAAATCTTGTATTAATGACAAAAATATTGTGCAGGATTCTAACCGCACCTCTCTTAGTCTCCTAACTAGAATGAGAGAGGGGATGTATACCATCTTTCGCATTAAAAAAAAAAAAAGAGGTGTTAGACGATGGCACATGTCTCTGACAAATTACTCCCCTTTGACATGGGAAATTCCTTGAGCAAAAAAAAAAAAAGAGAAATTCACATGTTGGATTTGAAGTAGGAGTCAAACGCCCAAAGGCCAAGATCCAAATACTCTGCAGCGCCATATAAAAACTTGTTGGTGGTTGGCAGATTTTTTTGTTTTTGGGGGGAGGGAGGGAGGGAGGGGAGTTGAGAAAGAGAAATCAGAACGATTCGTAAAAATGGCAAACGAGATATACTGGCTGATTAGGGGTCAAAAAAAAAAAAGTACAAATTCCTGATATACTGCTGCAATCTTGCAGTACTTCTTTGAACAATGGACATCTCTATAGGAGAAACATGATCATTCTACTAGCAATCTCTAAATGACGTTGAAATGTGCTTCTTTGCCTAAAACTCGTATGTTTGGTCCTTGCAATCCTTGCCTTTCTAGTTGGACTTTCAATTAGCGATTCTTCTTCTTCTAGTTTCAGTTGGGGGAAACCTCCTATCTCATCTAAATACCAAGATACATCTCACAGTTTCAGTCTCATCACATAAGTGAAAGAAATGGCATCTACAAATGATATAAGTAAGCATCTATGAGCAACCCCCTAATAGGATAAAAGATAAAGAGCATGTAATACAAGGGGAGCATATTAATCGTTTTCACAATCTCTTTTGCTTCGTCTAACGTTACAATATGTTGTCTCAATGTTAAACCCTGGGGCCTATAGGCTATCTCCACAGGCACAGCAAAGTAGATGAATTCACTCCTAACGGAGACAAAAACGCTCAACACCCACTACATTCTCTAACTCTAACCTCTTCTCTCCCCTTCCCATAAATCATAAAGAGATAAATTCTTAGGAGAAGTCTGGTTAACGTAATGGACTATAAAGAGAATATACACCACAATTCATAACACAATACACATATTTTCTTATAGTTTGCACTTTGCCCTATTACTTTTCTAACTTTAGAGAGTGAATGCATTTTGCAATCTTAGAATTACCAACAATCAAGACCAAAATGCCATGTAGACGAATAAAATACTTTACCATCTACCATGTATAATTACTTGCATCATGTACTTTTGCCCTTTTCTCTTCCCCTGTCAACCATTGATGTTGCTTCAACCTTACTAGTCACTGTGGCTGACACTATATTTACCTACCCTTGAAGCAGGAGGAGAAGTAACATCAATTTGCCTTAATCAGAAGAAAGTGAAGGGTGATGCCCACGATCATGAAGGCTTGTAGGACACAGTTTTCTTCATCAATGGCTGACAAATGCTCTCATGCCCTCTGTATATAATTCTGAAAATGTATGAAGAAGTTAACGATGCAGTTACTGTAACCACAGCTGCTCACTGCTTCACCCAGTTTCACATTCTTGCAAAGATGCTTGTTATCAACAGGGTTAAGAGTAGAATAGACCTTCCATGAAAATTGACATTACACCTTTTCAACAATAAAGCTTCAAATTTAGCTCATAAAAGAGCAGTAATCGAATGGTTAATTATATCAACTTCAATCCTTGGGCAACTCTGGGGGGCATTCCATCAATTGCAGTTACTGTGAGGAAAACATCAGCCCGGCTTTACCAAATGGGAAGTGAATGTAAGCCAACCAAATTCCACTACGACATCGCAATGTCGAAGAGAACTCGAAAGCCATCGAATCTCCAGAAAGAAATAGCCGATGTCCAAGAATCCGATTCAGCAGAAGAAAGTTCAGAGAAAGCTGAGGATGGCGAACAAGAGAAGAATCCGATTCAGCAAAAAGAAGATAACAAGAAGAGCCTGAAGCTGAAGCAACTCATTGAAGGCAGAAGTCTTAACCAACACTTCACAGAAGAAGAAAATCAGCTTCAGTTGTCCATCAAGCAGCCAGAAGAGGGCTTTCACAGAGTGAAATTCAAAAGAATGGTGAGTAGTTATGCTAGAGTTTTAAGTCATTTGATGAAGCTCAAGCGAAACCCTGAAACGCCATTTCGCAAAAAACCCGTTCTCCAGCTGACAACCTAGACAAGATTTATAGCAAGATCGCACGGAACCCAGAATCTTTATTCTGCAAATATTCATCCTTTAAATCCCTTTATTTGCATCTCCTGGCTTAAATCAATTATGTGAAAGGCATTCCGAATGGTATGATAATAAGATTATCTACATCTGATATTTCAAGTGAAATTTTTCCATTTTATTTATTGAATATTTTACCCAATTGGTTAATACATATTAGCAAAAGCATCGGCGGACATAGCCACCGCCGGCTAACGTTTGGCAGAACCCTCCTGTTTAACAGCAAGAAAGTTCAGGATGAGTTTCGCAACATTTTTATAGTTGTCAAACAGTTACATAATTGGAACCTGAAATTGCCAAAAAAAAAAAAAAGCATGATTGTGCAGAACATAATTAAAATGATCATCTCAAGAAGAGGAAGAGGAACTTGGACTCGTTTGTTTCAAAATCAAATTCAAAATTTGAAAATGTATGACTTATATTTTCTTTCATAAACAATTTAATTTTTACAAAATTTAAGAAAAAAATTTTAAAATCAAGCTTATTTAATCACACCCAAATATAGAGGAATTCACATAATGTTATATTTATTTCTAAGAGTAAGTGCATACCTAAGAAAATCATTAATTGCTGTGGGACTATAAATTTGCCAAATTTCGTTACTTTTTTTAAATGATAGTAGCAGATTAATTTTTTTTTAGATGAGTTTTTCATACAGACAATGCTAAAAAATGATTGCACAATATCAAAAAAAGAGTTTTCGAATATTTATTTTTATTTTGAATCTATTGTATCTTAATCACTTGAAAGATCTTAAAATATGATTTTATCCACTGTTATCATATGGCTGATGAATTTTCACTCTTTCACCTATCTGTGAAATTTATTTTAATTATTAATAAAAATTACTTATAAAAAAAGATTTTTCTTTTTTGGAGGGTACAGACTGTAGAGGGATTACATTAGAAAATTTGTATAGTGTATCGATTTCACCTGCAAGTTGGGCGTTCGTAGTATCATGCAGCATATTTGTCTACGTTTTGTCACTACAACCGCAGCAATGTGAATTTTGCCCTCAAAACAAAATGCTATTAGTTGCCTTTCAATAATAAGCACGTTCCTAATTATAACTTACAATGTCAAAAACACTTATTGCAATTAAGAAATGAACAATTCCGAACAGACGCCACTCAGTAAAGAGCCATACGATTTTTTTTTTTTTTTAAGGTGAGCTACCTTACCTGAATCACAAATGAGAATTAACAAAACTATTGCTTAAAAGGGCAACACTACCAGAAGAATATCTGCAAAAGGCCACAATGATCCAATGCTAAAACAAGAAGTTTTCGATTAACTTTGTCGCTGTACTTTTCACTTTATACTGGCAGGCTTTCATCTCTGTTACTAGAAGCAGGTAAAGAGAAGCAACATGAATATAGGCATATTAACAAATGCCAAGGATCAGTTCTAAGAGAAATGGGAAGATTGTAGAAGAGCAGCCAAAACTGAATCTTGGAATCTACAATGACCCAGCGTGAAATTTAAGAATGAAGCAAAAATAAAGACGAATACAACCAAAAAATTCCTAAAATGGAAACAAAGAGCTACCAAGGACGAGATTCTGAGTTCTCTACATGAAATGATACAATACAGTATTATCTGAGATGTGCCTAGCTCCCAACTTCTCGGTTAGAATATAACTTAAGAATCAACTGGACCTCCACTTGGCTAATATTTTACACGCCTCTCGGTCCTTGTGACATCACTAGAATTAGAATCCAAGTAGTTTGTGGTGAAGAAGCTTCAATTTCAATAACAGACGTGTCAACCACATTAGACAAAACCATCAGCTAGACCCAATTAATCAGCAAGATCAACTGCATTACAGGAAGTAATCAGGAGTTCTCCGGGTCACATCAGGCTCTCCCCTCCTTGGAGCTGGCTCAAACTGTATGACAATGAACCCACTTATTACAACACTGGGAACTTTTAGAAGAAAATCCATTGTACATCTTCCTAAGGAAACATGGCCAGGGAAATGCTAGTAATAGATTGTGAAGGCAAGCAATCAGCGGTGCAGGAGAAACAGCACCATCATAAGCATGGGGGGGAGGAGAGAGGGGCTGACCTGGATGAATGTGTGTTGCCCGCAGTCATCGACTTCCAAGATTGATGCCATGTTTCCACAACGATAGCAATAATTTGGTGCGCTGAAAATAGTAACAACTTTTTGTTCCTGCAATAGATAATCAAATTAATAAAGCAGAAACCACATCTGAAGTACTACTGAAAATCTAGAGCCTGTTGATTACATGGCTCCAATTATAGCCCTCCATAACCAGCTGATGAGCTCTAGCAATCAGCTTTAGGTTGTTGGTATGGTTAAATTGCTCAGATATATCCTAGAAGAAAAGAAGAAACCCATATGAAATCAGACAATTATTCAAAAGGAATATGAACAAACAGGAACTGGCAGCAAAAGATACCTGGCCAAATGTATATCCAGCACCACGAGGAGAAATACCCCAACCACAGCGATCATCTGGATCGGACCACAAGAGATCACACATAGGACCTTCATGGGGCACTTCTTGAACACGATCAAAATTTCTTATGTTATCGAGTGTTTCAATAGATGGTGATAATCCACCATGCAAACAGAAGATTTCAGATTCAACCTAGAAATCGACATAAGAAACATCAGTCTATCAGTATACTGCAAACAGCAACAAAGAAATTGACACTGAACTATGATCACACCAAAACCAAGGAATGGACTCAACTGCAGTAGACTGGATCTTAGATAATAAAAGACATGGTGAGAAGGCATGAGAAGCAATCCCTACTAACCAATGCTGTCAGTGGAAAATAATCAAAAAGATCTGTGAATATCTTCCAGACATTAGCATTGCCATACCTGTCAACATGAAGAAAAATGCCGTCAGTGACCTAGCGAGAGCACCAGTTACTAAAAGAGAAGTATCTAAAGTATGAACAGAAGGATTAGAACAGTAAATGAGACCTACAAATAGAGTCAGTTAGCTTGGTTCCAACAAGCAGAAGTTAATTTAGCATGAAACTTAATCAATTGGTTGTCCTGTCATGTTGAGAACATCTATCTGGATCACATATAGATCTATATTCAAATAACAACTAATCTCCCTCCAACGAAGAAAGAGAGTAGAAAAGACAGGGCATGGACACTTGGAGAGGAATAGCGGCTGATATATGGAGACTCCAGAGATAAAAGGGTTCCAGTTACTTGAATTCATTCTACATCGGCAAGCACCAAGCAACATGAAGTGAGTTTAATTGTCCATAGAGAAACAACCTTTTTATCCTAAATTGGAAAAATGATAAGGGCAGCCATTCCATTAAAATAATGCAGTATGTGATCATAGTAACCAGTGACAAGTTTCTTCTATTAGTGAGGGTTTGACCTGGACCTTTAGAGGGTTTTACTTGGACCTTTTTTCCTTATTATTCATCAAATTTTTTTTAAGCACTAATCATTTCAAGTTTCTAACATACCAATGGAAGCTAAAAATGACAGCTTGTTGCTTTTCATCCAATATTTTGTTGAAGTGCAAACTAAGCGGCATTCAAGAAAGAGAGCCAGCACAATTTACAACAGTACCAAACAAATACTTCAAGAATCATAATCTCTTGCCTATTTATTTTAGTCTTCAAAAATGGATTGCATTTAATCATTAATCATATTGCAGTTATAATGTGACTTTACATAGGTTTAACCGACTCACTATAATGAACAATGGGGAAATTGCACAAGAGATCAATGCAGCAGCAAGAGAAAGGAAGGTGTAATTCCCTGTTAAAAGGGACAAAAATACAGATTGTTGGGAGAGTACAAGAGAAAAATGATCCAGCAAAACCAATTTAACCCGAAATAAACCAACAAATGCCTTTTTTTTTTTTTTTTTTTGCTGAATGAACAAATGTGTTTTTCATTTTTGCTGACTTCATGGCCAATCAAAACAGATGAAATATTGTGCAGATCTGAGCTATTTACCTGCAAAATACAAGAATTTTTCTGGGAAAAATAAGGAACAACACACAGTGCCACATTCAGTATCTCTTTTTAATATCACAAATCAAATTGAACAAAACAAAGAATGGCGGTAGAAGGAGTGAAGAACTCACTTGCGCAGACACTCATCATAAAACCCATAAACCTGGGTAATCTGCAGGCAAATAAATAAACGATATTTTCAGCACCATTTTGCCTTAGCACAAAGCATTCCAATAAGTTTGAAAAGAGCAAAAGATGAAGGCTCAGAAAGCTCCACTAGACAAGACAAGGCAATTAGAATCATACTAAATCATGGGTCTTGAATATTCTATATAAGAAATAGTAATATTTAGTATAAAGTCTAAGTGATCCAGGCCAGGTTATGTAATCACAGAAAGAAGCTTGACTGAGAGACATAAACAACACCATAGGTGGGCATGACACTACACCAACCAAAAAAAAAAAAAAAAAGCTTCCATCAGAAATTAGAGACAGCATGTGAAGATGTTTGAAATGAATCCCTGAAAACTCCACTTACACCAAACTAGTGAGTAATGACCAATGACCCAGTTACTATTTGATATAATTACAAGAGACAAAGAAAGACTAACACATAGGATATACATTCTAGAAGCTTCATAGCAACTCCGAGGTCGAGTTCTTGCCTGACACATTCTTGACTCCATCAATCTATTCTGACCAATCACTTTTAAAACAATCAAGAAGGGACAATCAATTACTTTGTTTGTTTAAGGGGTATGCTTATGCATATTACTTGCAATGGGAAAGGGGAATATTTAGTAAATCACTACCTGGCGACTCTCGTGATTTCCTCGCAGAATGGTAATCCGTTGGGGGTAGCGCACCTTCAGAGCCACTAATAGCTGTTCAAAAGAAAATACATTTTGAATAAGAAACAAGAGAAGACAATATCATTGACAATATGTTCTGAATGTAAAGAAATTAGATGCATATACAGCTAATAAACAAAATATCCAAATTTCCTGAAACAAAAGAAGACGCAGTTAGAACTCACTGCTAAAAAGAGGAACCTTTTATCTGCTCAATTCCTCAATGAATCTCAAGAACATTGTTGAATCATATTACAAACAAAAAAAAACTGAAAACAATTTTCACAGGATTGGTTCCAAAATATTTCTCTTGTATATCTTTTATTCAGGAACAAAAAATTACAGACGAAAAACCTGCCCCAACATCTAACAACCGGACATATACCAGCTCTGCTGCAGATTTTGAACATACAAAGTGCACCTACGAGCAAATAACAGATCTCAAAATTACAGGATTTAGCTTGTACTCACTGTTACAGTTTCCACTGAATAATATCCACGATCCACATAATCTCCCATAAAAAGATAATTTGTATCTGGGCACTGTCAGAAAGAATAAAGAGGCCAATTAGGAATTGTTTCGATACACAGAATGAAAACCAACATGGCTCACAAATACACCAATAACAGATTTTCAGGCAAAAATTAAGAGAACAGACAACACTCCTAAAACCCAGCTTACCCTAGCCACTATATCTGGAAACAATTCAAGAAAGTGAAACTGCATGAGCAAATACCCAATGCAATAAAGTTCACTTTAAACATGGTGCATTTTGTCAATTTTATTCACCTGGCATCAGACACGAGATAAAATGTCCAGAACCAGTATCCTCTTTCACTGGGTATTGCAACTATCCACTGCTGATTAATATTGTAAAGTGGGTAATGAAAAAAAAAAACCCGAAGGAAACATATTCCCATACAAGTATAATTTACCAATGGAAAGCACTATACAGAATTCACTCTATCATAGATTAATTTTATCAAATGACTAAAAGAGGTAAAGGAAGTGCATAGTACGTAGCTCAAAAAAAATATATTCAGCTAGATTGACATTGTAAATGATGTTTCTAATCTACAATGCTCAGAGACTAAACTACTATCATCTTATGTTACTAGCATATAAAAATCACTTACTAATACCAGAAATGAATTATTCAAGAAATATAAGAACTTTTTCTCACAAAACCATTAAAAATGAAGTATATGAACTTTTTCTTACAAAATCATAAAAAAATGTAAGTAAAACACAAAAAAAAAAGAATCAAGAAACAAAATGATAAGATCAATTCCATCTCTTGAACACTTCAACCTGCCATGAAATGAGAAGGCAACTTCCATCCCAGTGACACTCCTTTTGCTGGGCTCAACATTTACGTCTGCTAACTCAAAGGAAAGGAAACAAGAATAAAGATGTCGTAGCTGATGAAAGTACCTTCCCTCCAATGCGAAAAAGTTCAGCCAAATCATGAAATTGCCCATGAATATCGCCACAAATGGTCACTGGGCTTCTAACAGGCTGCATATTAGCATGAAGAACTAGTCACCAGAAGTTTAAGAAAACCAGGATAGTGAAAAAAATTGCTGTTAGACCCAAATCTACATTGATATAGAACACTTCCAGAATGATTTCTATGAAGAAAATCCCCTAGTAAGATTGGATTATGAATACATACCTACAATTGAATGTGCTCAAGAAATGAGAAAAGGAAATAACCTTCCAGTCTATTTAAGATGTTCTAACTACTTGCAATAAACCCAGATATATACTTGTAATCCAACCAAACCAAGAGTCACTCAACACTACCTACACATGGATCTATAATGTCATTTCCTATTTATACTTCTCATCCCAAGAGATAAAAAGAATGAAAGGAAAAGTGGATATCTAAACAGCAGTGAGACAGTAGTATGCTATGTAAATGAAGCGAACAAGCCTTTATACCTGAACATTGCTTTCTTCCATTAGTATTTCTTTGGCCTTCTCGCATAATGTTCTAACCTACAGCCAAGCAGATAATATTCTAACATCATCAACATAATTCCTCAGTTGCAATAGTAAACCACAAAACCAACACACAAGAAAAGCAAAGCCAGAAGTCATAAAATTGGTCAAACTAAGTTTCCACATGTACATTACACATTTACACTTATTCCTTAAGCTGCCCCCCCCCCCAAAAAAAAAAAAAAAAAAAAACACACACACACAGAAGAGAGATCTTAGTATGGCTTAAATATTCATTCATTTATAGAGCAGAACATATCATCTTTACTTTACCCACAATTTGATACTTCCCCTGATGTTTCAACGGTCTAATTTTCCATAGCAGAAATTTAACCCTCAACTGTATACTAATGTCTCCCTTACTTTCTTAAGGGTCCAGATCAAAGACCTTGCACCGTCTTTTGCCTTCACCAACCTCAACCAACTAACCTCATTAGCATCCTGATTTCCTTAAAAACCTTTACATTTTCCTGTTACCCATTCTACTATATTCATTTCTTTCCTCTAACTAACATCCCGATCTATGAACCGAATCTTTGATCTCCATCAGCCAATATTACTTTCTGTAGATATGTATAGAAAAAGAGAAAATAAAACATGGATACCGTACGAGCTTCTCTGTAGTACATAGCTTGACTATCCATGAGAGAGATGGCATCTGGAATGACCAGTAGCATTTTCTACTGATTACATGCCAGGCAATATGGTACGTTACTTGGCCTCTAAATACAAGCCCCCCATTAGTACAAAATACTTTAAATATAAACATGCACTTATATTTTCTACAGCCATATTACAAGCCAAGAGCACTTCTCTATCAGAGGAACACAAATTTTTCAAGAAAGAAAAATCAATGGACTAGACTGCTGTCAATAAAAGAAATGTAAATTTAAGAAAGAATTTAACCGAATGCAATCATATTGGAACTATTTTGAGAGGATGCAATCACTAAATGAAAATTTTTTTTAAAAAAAACTCAAATTCACTATTCTCCACAAGAAAGAGACCCAAAATTTACTCCTTTCAGATGCGTCATTTCTATTACGTACACAAAATAAAGAACTTTCTACTCTGAGTCCTACAGAAATAAATCCTCCCTTATAAAGAAGGTAATGCTCTCCATTATCATCACGAAAATAGTAACACATTTCTTGAATTACTACAACATTAAATCAAGATTCATATTTATACGTGCCTACATGGACCGCCTTTTTTCCATTTCATCCAATTATAAATCCAAAAAGAAACCCTAAATCTCTAATTAAATTATTTCATCGTTCTGAACAAAAGATGTGTATAATTTCATCAAGGGTGTCACAAATCTATGATACACATACACATAGTCCCACACAAGTCGGATACTTTTCTCGAGCACAGATCCACAAATATGCAAGCAAATCGAAATCTTTAAAAACAACAAAAATGTTGAATAACAAGAAGTGCAAAGCGGCGTACCTCCGTCTCGGACAAAGGTTTACACTGCATGAGCTGAGAAATCTGGTCGTCCAGATTTCCATGTGTGCTCGAGGCCACCAGATCCGCACTCATCTTCCTCTTCCTCTGGCCACCACCCTCTCTCTCCTCCTCTCAATAAAGTGGGATCGGAACTTGGGAATTCGAACACGACGAGTTCTGGGAGCAGACGGAAATCTCCGATTCCGAATATAAAATCGAAGTCCGTCTGAGAGTGTGTGATTCGTGTTTAAATGGAAAAGACCGCTCTCCACTCTCCAAGACTACACGTCTCTCTATGAGGGTGGGGGAGAGAGAGAAACCATGAGGACTCCCGAATTTTGTCGATCTGCCATTTTATCGGCTCTGCTTATTTCATTTTTTTTTTTTTTTGGAAATTTTATTTTTGGACCTTCATGAATTGACCTGGAATTGGAAAAACAGAAAAGTAGAGGATTTTTTTTTTCTTTTATTCCTTTTGCCTTGTGAACATTCCTTCTCACAATGAAAACAAAAAATTAGGCTAATTTCGGAAAAATACTACCGCCAAGTCAACAACGGCAATGAGGATGGCTAGGTTTTCTTTTTCTTTTTAAGTGAATTTTACACTACTCGAATGAGTAGAGAAAAGAAAATCTACATAGACTTTTAATAAATATTAAGAATTTTATTATTTAAATAAAATTAAAAATTTATCAATTAAATAATTATTTTAGCTCATATAATAAAATATATCAGAAAGAATAAGAGATATTAAAAATTTTATTAATTAAATAATTATTTTAACTCATATAAAAAGAGAACGTTAGAAAATAAATGTAATTCGAATCTAAGATCAAAACTATTATCTTACTAATATAGAATTTGAGGTTAACAAAAAAAAATTCTTATTTTATTGTTTGAATAATTAGTTTTACAGTTTTGTAGTGTTGTAATTCCTTTCAGAAAAAAAAAAAAGCAAAGAATTTTTATGAGAGAGGAAAATTTTATATATTAAGCTTTACCCAATATAGATCATGAACTATCAGTCCAAAGAAAGTAGCTAATCAAAGTAAAATATCCTCTCCTTTCAATTTGTTTCTCGCTTACAAAAGGAAAGATTTGAAGCTACGGTGACGCGATGAAGACCGATAAAAACAATCGTACAACTCTCAATAACTTCTACACTGAAAAAGCAATTCTGAATACTTAAGCTTCTGCTTTGATTCAAATCCGATCCATGAGAAGAAAAACTTCAAGTTGTGAGGAAATGACTACCCTCGCTTTCTTCACATCTGCTGCATCGAAACTACCAAAGTGAAGGAAAAAACTAATTCCAGAGTTACCATATTAGCAAAGCATCAATGATAGTGCAATAATACATTTTCCATTCTGAGCAATTCTGATACAATCAAGGTTGCAATTGGGAAAGCAAATAATTCTACATTGCAAGATGCAGCACCAAGATTTTATATACACGGTTGATGCTGGGACTTCAATGTTTTGCATATCGACTAAGGAAATAGAAAACAAAAGGCAGGAATAATTCAATCTCCTTTCTTTGGGTCTGTTTTTGCAATATAATGCTGTCAATGCTGTAACATGAAATTTGACTTTTGATCTTGATTCCATCTTCAGCAAGTACTGCTACTATGCCAACAAGGGTTCTTCCAAGGGCATTGAAGTGCCCAGATTATGGAGATTCATGCTACATGTAACTGTGATGCCAATTAGTGCGCAAATTGCAGGAACAAAACCCAAACCAAATCTCGAACCAGAGAAATAGTAATGTGTTGAACTATTTGCATGTATTACTGGATCCGAATCTGAACGAAGATGAAAGTTATCAACTTAGTAACAATGCGAATTATGTAGCCTAAAGCTGCTGTAATTAGCAACATAAAGATTCTAATGAACACCCGGAAAAGAAAAGAATACAGAAGATCGGACCTATGATTGTTCAAGATATATAATGTGAATGAACAGATCATGTGCAGTAGGGGAGAAGAGAAAAGAGAGAGCTGGATGCTCACTTTGGTAGGATTCAATAATGTATAAAGCCAGTCCACATGATATTTTGTCCAGAAAACTCAATGATCCATAGACAAAAGCACACCCATTGACATCTTCGCCAACTAGGAAACTTTGCATGCTTACTCCGGTCACCTAAACATCAATAATTTCATCAGACATACAACTTTAAAGCTCATTATGAGGTAAAAGTATAATCATGAGAAGAATATCAAATGCATGGGCAATGTCAAGCTCTTAATGCCAGAAATTATTTTGTATATCCCTTGTCTCAGATTGTTTCATACCCATTAATCCCATGCCCTTTGTAAAGAAAAAAATTTAATTTGCGCATATGCCAAATTTATCAAAACATAACGCCTTCTTTTGCGCTGATTTTGGCCATGTAAAGCTGAGCTACCATTCCATGCCTGAATACTCAAACCTTTCTTCTGTTTTAATTTTCTTTTCGGCATTAAGAAATGATTCCTCAAACCAAGATATAACTAAACATAAGAAGAATCAAAGAGACGTTAGATGTTTAAAAGGGTACTCAAAAAATGTCACAAATAGTCGATTGAAACAGCAATGGTGTTTTAAGTATGGTGTCAGATTTGAATTTCTATTTTACTTTTTCTGCACCTGAATTGGTTTGTTGCAGAGGGCAAGGATGGGATTTTTAGCATTCTTCATTACCAGGGGCAAACTGAGCCGAACATTCTAACGTTTTCAGAATAAGAACTACAATATGGTAACAATGCAATTGAATACATGCTAGACAGATGCAGTCAATGCTAAAATAAATATAGAGAACTTCGTACCATTATCAGGGCATTGGCTATGCCGATAAGCATAGACAAAATGTACATTAAGGCATTCAAGCTTTGTGGTAGAAGCAGTATTCCTGCACCACAAAGTAGCCAAAGAAGGCCTCCAGCAGAATAAAATGCCTTTATGCGTTGTCCGCTCCAATTCATTTCCTCATTGAAGAAAAAATTACTAGATAATTATGATGCACAAAAAAAGAAGGGTAGAAATAATTCTAGCGTCAAGCATTTCAGGGCAGTCTTGAGAGGAAACCTGTAGCAGGACAGAGACTACAAAGCTGCAGATGTAGATGATGGCTGGAACCTAAACACATTTTCTTAAGCATTATGATTAAGAAAGAGGGAGAACTGAGTTCAATTTATCATAGTGTAACAAAATTCTAGTGAAATACCAAAGCTTTTGAAGATTGGGACATCTCCAGATCATTGATGACAAAGAAAGCCAGAAAAGTCTGAGTAGACAAATGCAGTGAAACAACGTAATGCAAGAAAAAATAGTCAATAGGAACCCTTCATGTACATACATATCTTCAAGCTATTCAGACTGTCTAAATGGAAAGCTTTTTGCGGAAGACTTTACTAACCTGTGAAATATTCGTTACTAGCCTAGTGACCATATATACAACCGCAACCTGGTAGTATAAAACTTTCTTAAACCAGTAAGACCAAGATATTCTAGCATAACCTTTTCCCTCAACATCTCGTTTCAATCTTCACAGAGATGGAAATAATGCAAGCATTAGTTTATGATCCCCTAAAAGAAAATGAAACTATAACTCATCATACAGTTTCCTCTAACTAACCGAAAGGATGATTCATAAGTTTGACATACCTTGGCTCTTCAGTTCCAAAATGAAATATGACCACGAAGAAGCACCCTATAGCAATTGATACGTACGCAATCCAGCGATACTGCTCATTTAGAAAATCAGATAACAATCAAAACTGCTTATGAAAACAAGAATTTCTGAAAATGATGTACCTGATTTTCAACATCAACAGTTTTTCCTGAACTGTTGACATTGAACACCAAAAATGCAACTGCATAAAGACCGAGGTTGGCAACCTTCGTTTATGCAACAGAAAAGGGAATTTTGATTAAATTACTGATATGCTACAAAATTAGTTAGAAAATGCATTGGAAACTGATAAGATGGGCTTCTAACCATTGTAAAAGCATTTCGGCAGCTAGTCAATACAACTCTACTTGTTGAGTTCACAGTGATGCAATTCACCATTGACCTAAAACGGTTACCAGAAAACTCGTTTTAACTGAAGGAAAATTGAGAGATTTTGGGTGTGAATGGCATTATCTACAGATAGTAGAGTTTCAATTTTTCATATGTATACTTTTAAAAGGTTAAGAAAATACAAAGAGACCTTCAGGACACAAATATGAGAGGCCATAAAAATACCATCCCTAGGAAAGCAACATGCCATATTAAAATTTATAAGAGAAGTCACTACATGTGTGAAACTTGAGTAGCAGCCCAGCCGACGTTGAAGATTGCGGCAAATGTGCTATATCCAACAGTTCTCAAAGTGGAAGAAGTAGAACCAAGAATTTTGCAAGGCAAGCAACCACCAAAGACAGAAGAAAATGAAACAGCAACTAGAAGAGATCCCGCACCATGCCAGATTTTGAAATGACCAAACCTATCAATCTGTCATCACAAAAGTAAGGAATTTATAGTATTCAACATCAGAAAAATATTTTCTTGATATAATCAACAGAAGAAGATTGTCTCATTAAGAAGATAGTAATTGTTTTCAGTCATCCTATATTTGGGCTTCTTCCTACATCCATAAAGTTATATTCAGGGAAAATCAGGGATTGGATAGTGTTTTGGTTTAAAATTTTCTGTCTTGAGTTTCGTAAGAGAGAATTTTTTGTGAGAAAAATAGTGGGATCCAAAGTAAAAATTTGCTTTCTTTTTTTCTTCTTAAATTCTGTTGAAAATTTTGCTTTCTTTTTTTCTTCTTAAATTCTGTTGACTGCAATCACCAAAAGACATTTTAGCTTTGAAACACAATGAGGAATAGAAAAAATTAAATCAAATTTTAACATTTCTATTATGCATGTCCGATGCTGTAGCTAAATTCATCCCATTTCGAGGCTCCTAATGCACTTTTTATACTGCAAAATATTATGATAAGGACGACATATTTAACTGCGTCTACATGAGAATGGGATTATCTTATTTAGAAAAAAGTAGTTTGGCAAAGTTTTTGGGCAGTTCACAAGATATATCCAGGAAATGCAATATTATACTGTCCTTTTGGAATTCTTAATCATATTGAGGGAAAGACAAAATGTTTACACCTTACGGTAATTCAAGATTATGTAACACTAGAAATAATAACTACTAACTTTCTTGTGTATGCTTATTTCAAAACTAAGGAAGCTTCTAGGAAAAGGTCTAAATATTTACTTAGTGTAGAAGTGTAAAGCAAGCTTTAAGTTCTGGTATTCTCACTCTCCAGCATGAAGGTTAAACATTTACTAAAACTGCTATATACGAAATGACTAGGGTTATCCTTATGATGATTGTGTTTAATAAAGTACCAGTTCACCAGCAAATATGGTCGTAAAGCCGTCAGCTAGCTGGCCTGAAAGCATGACGATAGCGGCATCTCTGTCAAACAGAAATGGTAAAGAATAAAGCTCATATAGGGACCATAATACACACACAAACTGAGATATCAGAATCCATTCAATGAAATATACTAGTATCACCAAGTCAATTGTTGACAAGATTTGGACAGAAGCCAAAACACAGCTTGCATGCCTTTGAACCAAATTAATCAGGATTACACTCTTATCGTCTATTAGTGTGACAAATAGCAAAGGGTTAGCCCACGTTTATCCCAAGAAGTTTTAATCATTTCATCGTAACATCAATCACACATCTACAGCCCCCTTATCTCTCCATCCTTTTCTAACAAAGATAGAAGCATTGGTAAGAGACAGAACCAAACATCGGATATTATTATTATTTTTAAAAAAAAGGAGCTTCTGGTCATGCAGCAAGCATGACATTTGCAATAACTTAAATATCATTGCCTCGATTGTACCATTACAAAGTACTCACTTCAGCAAGGAAATAAGTAGCAAACCTTGAAGCCAATCCTATTTCTGTCAAGAACACCAATAGATAAGTAAACCAACAGGCAGATGTTATGTCATTGAGCATGTGCCCTACACCATAGTAAAAGACAGACAGCCTTGTGATGGGGTTGTTGGACCTTTCCCCATCCCCAACACTTTCAATCATGATGTTCTACAGGCAGATGTCCAATCTCATTCTTACTCAAGGCCTGCAGTAACGAACAAAGCTCAGGAAGTTGTAAGCATGATCACCAGCTAATCAAGGAAATTGAATGTTCCTCTTATATAAAGATTTTTTTCTTTTGAAAAGATTCCTTAAAAATGTTCAAAATGTAAAGACATGTTACAGGCTATTGAAGATAGGAGTCAAATCCTTTTCTATCATTCCACTGTTTTCCCTTACTATTACCAATGAATATGACAAAATCAGTTCTCAATTGCCTTCTGAAATCAAAAGCTTCAAATTCCAGCGCACTTTAAAAATAAAAACCCAAATTGCTAATCATTTTGGAAACAACACATTTAAAAGGAATAAACTAGATATCACCTATTTCAAGCCACTGACGACGTCCCAATAAAATTTTTCCATACACAAACACAAAACAATAGATTAGGTTACTCATGATCAGTAAGCCAAGAATTTATTAGAAGTTGTAGCATAGTGAGTCTTGCATATATAATTCGAGAAGACTCAACAAGATCAAGACACCCTAGTACCTTCTCTACCGCATTCCCTTGGTGGAATCAATACACCAATACAGACACTGTGCAAAGTATTCTGCAAAGCTGGGAAATGTCCTCATTGACTATGGACTGCCTGGAAACAAGATAATCACATAGCAAGGACTAGAAAGCGTGCACCTTAAAACAATGTGGACCAAGTGTAAATACAAACATACCCAAAATGAATAAAGGAAAGGAATCCATCAAGAAAATAAGGACCAGGAACGTGGATGTTTTTCCAGTAGCTGACTTCATTGGTTCACGTATCTTTATCTTTATCTATTCCCGGATAAACATTAACCGCCCATCCATAAAAGAAGACGGAGATATAAAAGAAGCAATAAGGAAAAAAAAAACTTGACAGAAAAGAAACCAAGATGTTCAGGAGTCTCACTAAAGCAATGCACGTACCCGCGGTTCACGCTTTGGTAAAATGAAAAAACCCAGAAACTCTCCAAAACCCTTGAGCCGCTGCACCTCAAAATGATACAATCTTCTGAAATATGCAACGCACTTTAAAGAAAATCAAAAAACCAACCGACCTAGAAAGGAAGAGACATGTCGAAGAAGAAAGAAACAAGGAAAAAGTTCAGTAACTGAAGAAAAAGGAAAATGAAAAGCATAGTTGATGCAGCATGGCTACCTCTTTAAGCTATTCAAAACTGGCAAAAGGGAAAGAGAAAAGCAAGAAAGAGATTCTGAACCGGTGATGCAGGCAGTGTGCCCAAGTCTACCTTTGTGAGTCGTGACTTTTTGGTTCCTTGGTTTTCTTCGCGTTTAACTGCCTGTGAACACTTGGAACAAAGCAGATGCCACCTGTACGTGGGGAACTCGCGAAAGAAGGGAGGACGATGCACCTTTTATAGAAGATAGAAAGTCTCTTGCAAAAAAGGAAAAAGAAAAATACAAATATCCAATCATTTTAATTATTTTTCTCAGATAATTTATTAACAATGGAACACAACTATCAAATACGTGAAACCTGCAATTTTTTTTAAGTATTTTTTCTTTTTTTGGAAGGAAAGTGGGCTAAGCCCATTCATTTTATTGTTCCGTAAAATCTTATATATCTCTGAAACTTAATATAATTAGATCTCATTTTTTCTTTCATAAAAATTTTATTTTTATAAAATTTAAAATAAAAAACTTAAAACTCGAACTAAATCTTGTATTGTAATTTCTCATAAATAAATAAAATATTTAATTAAGAACAAATTAGTTATTTTAATTATTATTTTAATATGTGTAAAGATTGTTATAATAATATTTATTCTAAAATTGAAAAAATTAAGTTATGTGATCTTTCAAAATTCATTAAAAATAATAAAATTGAACTCTAACTCAATGCATGAAAGTATCCTCACTTTAATTAATTGATTTATTAGATACAAAATATAATCTTCTTTTTCATGGCAAGTTTACATAGTTATGTGTTTACTTGAAAAAAAAAGAATACTATAGACATTTGTGCAATATTGATACAAAACGAAGAATGAATTGAGATGACTATAATTGCTTAATGTGCTTAAAGTCAAATAAGGCAGACTTTGTTGGCTTAGACGAAAAATTAATATACCCATTAATAAGAATTAATATTTTTACGAGAAAAAAAATTTTAAATTTAAATAAGTGTCTAATTAATGTATTAATTAATAAAAAACTAAGTTTAATTTTAAATAAAAATTGTGTTCAAACTCGTCATTTTGGAGGGATTAGAAATGTTACAATCTAGATTATCATTCTCAATCTTTTTTCGATCTTCTCCTTTATCAATATAATTGTGTCATATTATTATAAAAAATTTAAAAAATAATATTTTTAAAAACTCTAAAAAAAGTAATACAAATATATGTGATAGCTTAAGACTCTATTAAGATAATATTTTATTTTAAAATTAAATTTTAAAATTTTAAATATAAAATTTATATTTTTATAAATAATTTAATTTTTATTAATTATAAAATAAAAAATTTTAAAATTAAATTATATTCCATCACATAAAATTAAGAGAGCGAATCATGAGTGGAGGTCGCTGCTTAACCCGCTCTGAGGACACTGAGGAGTGAGGACACTGGCTAGAGAAACGGCACAAGGCCCACCTGCCGTCCCCACCATAGATAGCTGATGCAATCTCCTACTCGGCTTCGACAGAGGGCGTGCCGGTGCATTGGGACTCTTGAGTGGCTCAGTGCATTCCTCGGGAATTGGGATCTGAGCGGAGCTCAAACCTCCCGTCGTCAGCAAGTTCAGCTCCAGCGGCCATCAATCAATGATCGGTGGTTATACAAGTGCCAACCAACAGAAAAGAGCATTCAACGGATATTTTGACGGTTTGTTGTTGTGAGTCATTTTCTACCCTTTTACTTAACCAAAAGAAAAAGAAAAAGTTAAAGGTCATTTTCTACTAGGAATATTAATTTCATTTTCTACATAATTTAGAACATCAATTCCTTGATATTAAATACTTTAAAAGGCCAAAAAAGCAGAATAAAATAAAAGAGGAAAAGAGCAAAAACTAGTAATTTTTTATTGAATAGTATAATTGGATAGGGTTTGATTTGTATTTTTTTGTTGAATTTTGTAAAAATTAAATTATTTATAAGAGTAGATGCGGGTTTTAAACTAAAAATTTTAAATTTAATTTTGAAATTAAATATTGTCTGAGTATAATCATAGAGAAACTCATTATGTTGATGAATTCACATGTGATACCAAATTACACCTCAATGGCTAATCATAAATTGAATCAATGGCTATTGTTCTTAGAAGCAATGCAAGTTCTTAATTAGATCCTTAAGAAAAATGAAGATAATGTAGGTGACGGCATCAGTTGTGTTTTTTTTTTTTTTTGGTACCAAAAGAAGGTTTTCCTTGAATTATTTATCTTTTTTCTTCTCTCTTGCATTATTTCTTTTTTTCTTTAAGATTTTTTAGTCATTTTTTATTTTGTTTCAAATTTATGAACAGTTAATTTTTTTTAAAAAAATTTAAGAGAATTTTAAAATTTAAAAAGAGAAAAGATTTAAGTAAATGAAAGGTAATCATGTTGCAATCGGCATATTCGTTGGTTCAGCCCACCCTGACTTATGGGCATTTCACTATTATTGCCATATTCGCTTTGGGATACCACAACACTCAAATTGCAACTAATTTTGGGATACCACAACACTCAAATTGCAACTAATTTTGGGATACCACAACACTCAAATTGCAACTAATTCTGGGCCATTCAGATTGGTTACTAACTTCAATTGCCTTAGGCACCTGGTGTTTCAGACTTTTGCCGTCCATGCTAGGTGACCAGTCCAGCTTTGGTCGACTTATTAACTAAAAGTTGTTTGTTGTTTGTCTCTTTCAATTTGGACCTATTGTTTTCACACCTTTGGCTTGTTGATTGTCCCATAATTGCCTGTTAAATGGCCTAATGCAGAACATGTTGTGAAAAACTTGGGTTTTTGACGAAAACGACTTTTTGGCTCCTGATTTTCCCGTTTGGAAGTTGAAAGCAGACCGAACGAATTAAAGGGATTGAAGCATCAACTTCTGGCAGCACTCTTGCATAAAATATATGTTCCTTAGAGGCAGTTATGTTGTTTGTAGTCATCGGTATTCCAACCTTCGAAACTATCTTGCACAAGATCCTCAGGTTCCAACATTCTAAAGGAAGCCCAGCCAGTTTCACCCAAACTAGAACATGCTTGAATGCTAAATTGTCAAACTCAAAGCAATGTGGCAAGATTTTCAACAAAAGGGAACTTCCAAAGATAGAATATGGTCATCCTTCTAAAACCTTCCATTTGTCTTCTTCAGTGCAAACTTGAAAATTAATTATCCACTTTGGTGGGCCTTGTACTGAACATTGTAGGAATCGCAGAGTTTGAGAATTGCAGATTTACCTAGAAAATTGTCAGCAAAATAGCCAATATGGCAGTAGCCCCATGCAGTTTTTACACCATTAACATTTTGGTCGATAAAAACCAGTTGTTGCGATTAGTTTTCAAAATGGGATAGAGGAATACCCAAAGAAGACTTCGGTTTATCTTTAAAAAGGCCGCTCAATTGGTGCCTTAGTCAAGTGGGATTCTCAACCTGACCTAGAGGAGAACATATCTTCTTTTCTCAAGGTCCTTGAACCATTGCCAGAACTGTGACCTCTATCTACAATGCCTTCTGATTGTTGGCCAGCAGATAAAGCAGTTGTTTTCAGTTGGCTAGAGAATGTTCCTTGAGGAAGAACTACAGCTAAGGTATAGTTTTCTTTGGGAGAGTCTTGAATAATTTGCTTGGTAAACATCTTGTTGGCCACGCTAGCTTAAAATTCAAATTTAAATAGTTCTGAAAAGTGTCAGAAAAGTAGAACTTTCTATTGACACCAATCAAAAAAGGCAATTGACCAGTTTCAACTTCAAAATTTAAACTTGAAAATGGGTGGGAAACAGAAACTGTTAAGCGTCTTCAAACTCTGCAAGATCAAATACTCTAAATCAACATGAGTTTCGCCAAGAAAATTTTCTTGCAACTAAATAGAAATTTAAAAAAAAAAAAAAGGACTGAACTGAATATAGATTTGAACAGACCAAATACCACTTGCTGAGAAATGTTCAAGAGAGCTTACAAATTAGACCTATGACTTTGTCTCCTCAAGAACTCAAGGTTCCAATACCGAAATCGCTACAAAATCTATGAAAATGAAACAGAAGCAGAGGTTTCTATAAGAATCCAGCCTTTTTGTTTCTAAGAACTAAGAGGCATCCAAAGAAATTCAATAAAGAATTCCATTCTAATAAGAAGCAACCTAGAATTTCTCTTCCTAGATTGAAAGCATTTCTCTCTAACTTGTTTAGCAGCTTCCTTTTTCTATTAGATAAAAGTCAGAGGGCTTTTTTTTTAGTAGTAAGATTGAAGGCCTTGGGGCTTGGAGTGTGCTTGGACAAGATTTTACACGAAACCCAATACAGTTTTTCATATCAAATTTTACTTTATCTCTCACAAAAAATTCTCTCTCCCGAAACCCAAGACAAAAAATCTCAAAACCAAACTTTATCCAATCACACCCTTCAAATATCTAACTGGAATGAACTGCATGCACATGAAGCACGACTGGACTATAACTTCCATCCAGTCCTAGAAGCGACGTTTGCCCATATGCGGCACTGGAAAATGAGCAAATCTTGCTGCCAATAATGAAATGACGACAAATTCTTCCCATCCCAAAATGTGCATCTACTTTTATAGATCAACCTCCTCCACCAGTCCACCACCACAAATGAGCAACAAGTTCAAACCATAGCCAGTCAAATTTTCTCGAACCATTGTCCATCTCAGTTAAAAATATTATTCCTTTTATCTTATTTTATTTAATAATATTTAATCATAAAAAATTTTATATAAAAATTTAAATTATATTATAAAAATAATATAATATAATAAAAGTAAAAAATATATAAATTAATAAATATTTTATGTCAAATTTAAATATATAAAAATAATATATAATAAAATTAATAGTTAATTAATAGTATAAAATATATTAAAATATTTTTTATAAAAAATATTAATTATTTTGAAATGTGAATATATAGTGAGAATATCAAATAGAATGTGATGTAAAGAATAGCATATACGACTATCAAACACCTGTAACTGGATAAGGTTGTAAGATTGCAGAATGCTGGAGAAGGTTTCACTACAGAGTTTAATCGGAGGAAGAGGTAAACGAAATTTTCACATGTGAAGACGCAGATTGGATCTTCATATATGTTATCAAATACTGCATTTTAGTCCTAGAAAATTAGAAATAGCCCCAAACGAGTTTGGTATACCATCCAGAGTATTGTCAGACTTTCTTTGTCTGATGTGTTGCCACAAGATTTCTATCCAAAATCCCACTTGCAAATAAGAGATAGATACTCCGTTTGGTGTCAGGTAAGTTGGAATCAGTGAATTCTTGAATAATAATAATAATACTGTATAAAATATTGGATAGGGAGCTGAATTATTATCATCAGAATCATACACTGAACAAAAAGGGGTGATTCAAACACATTATGCGAAGAAAAGCGCAGACAATCTGATTTTCACAAAATCTATCCAAGCAGACCTCAGGCGAAAGACCATAAAAGAAGAGTTGTGAGGAGGCCTTCTATTCCGAACCACGACTTTCCATTCTTACAACCACCATTCTTGTGCAGCGCACTTGGTCCTGGAGCACCGGCTCCTGTAGGAGAACTTGTAGGACTCCCGGCAACTGTTAGAGAAACACCAACATAGTTGAGGATTTGACGACCCAGTTCCAGGATTGTTCATACATATGTTTTATGGAATAAAGAAAAAATCCTTATTGAATTTGCCAGAAAATTTGACATACCAGTTGCTGCGTGGCTACCTGCTGGGCTCGCTGCAATACTGCCGGAGGTATGACCATATTGGTAGAATAACTGAGCATCTGGTGACTTCGGATCCAAGTGAAGAAGATCTGTATCGTCGCAATCAGCTATTCTCAGCCACATGGTAGTCGCAGCTAGCAATCAATTATTCTAAGCCACATAGTACTCACAGCTAGCAATCTCTACTAGTATTTGAGGTAACGTACAAGAAGATTAGAATGATTTAGCTATATGTGATTCAATCAGCCCTCAGGTTTCTTCGAATTTTAAAGGATAATTGGTAAAGGAGACGTCTCCCTAACTAATATTGTGTGTACCCATCAAAAAAAAAAAACTAATATTGTGTAGATTTGGATGATTTAGCACCCTCTAGACATCTTAAAAGTGATTATAGTTTGCATTTATCATAGTGTCGCTAATTATGCAAAGTAGTTGGATTATGTTCAACACTTTACTACCATATTATATTATTTTGCAAGTGCTACTAGTGTGGATTTGATAGAAGGCAGAGCACTGCTCACCAGGGCATTGGGAAACATTGGCAGGAGCCTGACAAACGGCAGGTAAGCCTAGAGCAAGTGTAACATTGATGCTAAGCCCCAGGTCTGGATCATTCCGATCTTTGATAACAAGACAGAGACACTTCTTATCAGTCTTAAGGAGCTGCTTGAGGCCCGTGCAACAATCTGGGGTTGGCGCCTTAGAATTTCCTTCCACATAAGGAAGACATGTAGCCAGTCCCACAAGTACATTAGTACACTCTTGCTTGTCCTTAGCATCATCAGAGACTGCATAATCAATCATTACTGAGACGAGGAAGATAAAACCCAAATTCACCAGAGTGTTTCTGAACTTCATTGTGCCGTCACAAGCTAGGAGGGGAGTGTTTCAATGACTTTATGAGAGGTTTCCCCAGTTTGTTTTAAGAGAACACTAGCATAATTCTAGTCGAGAAAAGAACAGATTGTTCTTAAGTGCACTTGGCATAATATAACTGCCTAAAACAAAGTCCAAACTGGTGGGGTTTTGCTATTGATGGGATTTGTTTGGATTTGTTTTTTTGGGGGGTTTTGGGAGGGGGTGTGTTTCTGGCCAATCTTGAGTGGTCGGGAAGTGTTCTTGTACTATTTTTTTTCCAGAACAAGTTCAAGAAACATTTACATACGGTTGAGGTTACTAAAGATATCTAGAAGGCAAAGTGTGATGTGTCAAACATTGAAGAGGATGTTCTTGGTGAGTTTTAGGAGTGGAGATGAAAGTGGATCAAAAAGTGCAACTTCACCAACCCACTATACTTCGCCTGGGGCAAAAGACCAATGCTGTGCCAAATTGCCAATGCTTCCATTTGTTATTTTATGCTCTATGTGGCTGCCGCCGCTGGCTTAGTTATACGTGATGATGACAGCGTTTTGCGTTTGATGAGTCTTCTCAAGTTCTCAACATTTTTCCTCAAATAGATCATGAATCTGGAGGAATACGAAGCCTAAAATGGATTGGCTTCTAGCTCAAAAGAAAAAGGAAATTATTTAACAAACTAGACATTTGAATTCTGAGCGAAGAGAGCAATAAAATTTATTCATTAATGTATTTTTCTTCCTGCTCGTCAGAGAATAAAATTGGGCTCGAATGAAAGAAAGTGTGGACTTTTTTGCAAACTGGTTGCTGGGACTTCCTTGGGCCTGAGAGAATGTTTGATCAGTTGCTCAAATACTTTGGATTTTCCTGTTGGGCCTTTGCATGATAATGGTTAAGTGAATGGTGTAGCTTTTTACCACTATATATTCTTTTAATATATGAGAGACTATGCGCGAATCGAATTAAAAGTATTTTTTTAAACAAATTAAATTAAATAAGTCGTTTAAGTAATAGAGTTATTCTTTGTCGCACCAATAAGTGATGCGCATTATGCGTGGTTTATTATTTTATTTATATTATAACATATGTATTAATTTTTAGAAAAGTAAATAATATATTATATTAAGTTATTATAAAATAGATAAAAAATTAAAAATTTAAAGAATTAAAAATACATAAGTTTAATAAAATTATAAAAATCAAAGACAATTTTTTTCAAACAAAGAAAAAGGAAACAAATTAATGAGATAATACTACTAAATACAAATAAAAGATGTAATGTAAAAAATAAATCGGAGGAAGAGATAACCTAGATAATTTTTAACCTGTCTAAAGTCGATGCACCAGTAGTTATTCTCAGTCTAGCATCTTTATCATGTTTAAACACTTAAAAAATAATAAGAGACTTTTTAATCAAAATCTTAAAATAATTGAAAATAATTTTGCAACAGAGGTTTAGAGGTAAGAAAATAAGTTTCAAAAAAATTGGCTTGTCACTGTGATTGTGAATGATGGAGTAGAAGAGTCATCTTCATTTTCAGGTGACGTCAAAAGAGCTTTAGTCTCTTAAGATTATCACCATCATTATTTTATAGGCCAGTGAGTGGAAATGATAGCCTAGCATCTTAGGCTCCAGATAATCCGATAAATATAAACTAAAATACCTATCATTCTTTAAATAATTATCACCATTAAAATATAAGAGTTACAAATTCAAGTCTTTTCAATTTCTGATTTTTTGTTTTAGTGAAAAAATCTCTCAATTACCCTTTTGTATTCAATGACGTTTTGAACGAATAAAATTATATAAGTATAAATTTAGAAATGCTACTTCAAATTTCTCTGTCTTTTCATTTACCTATTCTTTTTCATTCATTTTTTACTTTCAAGTTTTTCAATTTAATCTAAGTTCCATTTGGTGCATACTCATTAGCTCTTTTGTTTAGTTATATATATATATATATATATATATATATATATAACTAAAGATCTAAAAGATATAAAATATGTAACATACACATATAACGTAAAATATGTGTATTCTATATTAATGCTAATAATAATGAGATGAAAATATGTACTATGCATCTTGTTAATGTTATTTAACATTAAATATAAATAATTGAAGATATTTTATTAAGTTCATATATTTGTATTTTTAATATTAATGATAATAATAATAAGATGAACATGTACTATGCATCTTGTTAATATTATTCAATATTAAATATAAATAATTAAAGATATTTTATTAAGTTCATGTATTTATTTACTTATATAAATTTATAAATTTCATAAACTTATTAAATAACTTTACCATAGTAGATAATACATTAGTGATTATCTATTAATAAATTTAATAGATATTATTATTATTTAAGTAATTAGTAGATTCATGTATTTTAATATAAATTAAATTTTACCAAAATTAAGATGATTAGTTATTTATATATTAGATTTAAGATAAATTCAAGATCATTAGTTGTATCTAAAAATTTAAAAGTCTGTTGTTTAATATTGTTTAAAGATTCATTGATTATATAATTAATTACATACTATCAACATTAAAGTAATTAGTAGATTCATGTATTTTAATATAGATTAAATTTCACCAAAATTAAGGTGATTAGTTATTTATATGAGTTCATATGGACACATTAATCAATGAAGTAATAAATTCTCAATATTCAACTTGACATAATTAAATTTAACTTAAGTTTAGAAAATTTCACATGCCACTTCCTAATAATTCAACCTCAACTTATATAGATATAGATTTACATGTTTCTCAAACGTTTTGGATAACATTAATTGGAATATCGCAAAATACATTTGAGCTCAGTAACTGTTCACATAATTCATACGAAATAAAGCATTTTCTTTAAGATCAAAGCCTTCCTCTTTTCTCCTTTTTTTGGTCATAGTAAAGAATGAAGTCAAATCTACTACTTAATAAAGAAGAAACTACTTTTGCTGTTTAGCTTTGGTTTTGTCTCAAGGGTTTACTTGCCATTCCAAATTATAGAGTTTTCTAAAAATTGAATCTAAATTGAATTTTTTCTCGAATTAAAATAATGAAATCTGAACATTATTCAACTTCTCATCTCAATCAATTTTAAAATTTAATACATCTCTAAAAAGAGTCGGGATTTTCCAGAACACTTTTATGTTATACTTCTAAGTATAGAGAAATTTTTATTTATATATCATAAACTAAATAAAATAAATCAGAAATTTTTAAAAATAAACTCTAAATATTAAATATTATAATTAGTAATGTATTAGAATATCTAGAGTCGTCTAACAAAAAGTGATACAACTTAAATGAAATTGTACAATGTTTAAACAACTTTGCCAAAAATATTAATAGAAATGTAAATTAAACTAATTAAAACACTTTACACAATATTTCAAATTGAATAACAATGTGGAAATCTAACATTTGCTTTATGAGTAGAACTCGATATTACAAAATAATTTATTTATTAATGAAATGAACACCAATTTATTTGTAAACAAATTCAAACATTGTTGAACAAATATAAAAATATTTTATTTAAACAATTTAAACACAAATACTATTTAAATTATTTAGATAATTTACAAAAATTAAACGAATTGAATACAAAAGAATTTTAAACTTTACGAATAAATAAATCGAATGAGTTCAAATAAAATTTTGAACTCAAAATACTAATTGAACGAATCTATATATATATTATAAAAATGTAAACCTTTCTTTCTTATGACTTCAAACCTCTCATTCTAATTTTTAGAGTTTTTATTTTTTTAATTAGTCTTCAAAAATTTGATTGGTTAAGATTATTTTCAATCTATTAGGATCACTTTAAACTACTTATCTTTATCATTTTTGTGTGTCCAATCTCTTAATTTAAACTAAATTTATTAAAGCTAAATTCTTAACTTATACATTAATTTTAAATTTTAAATTTTGTATATTATATTTTATATAATAATAATAATAATAATAATAATAATAATAATAATAATAATGTAACCCTTTCTTTCTTATAGTTACAAACCTCTCATCCTAAATTCTTAGCATTTTTACATTTTTAATTATTCTTCAAAATTTTAATTGATTGTGATCATTTTCAATCTATTAAGATAACTTTAAACTAATTTATATATTTAATTTTAATTTAAAATATGTACATTAAGTTACTTTATGAAAGTATGAGACTTTAATTACTACTTTAAAAAAATTTTATTAGTTACAATTATTTTTAATTTATTAAAATAATTTTAAACTAACTTATACATTAATTTAATTTTAAATTCGTAAAAGTATGAGACCTTAATTATTGCTTTAGAATTTTTTAATTAGTTAGAATTATTTTTAATCTATTAAAATAATTTTAAATTGCTTATATATCAACTTGAATTTTACATTATTCTAATTTCTTATAATTTTTTCTTTTTTAATTACTCTTCAAAATTTGATTAGTTAAGATCATTTTCAATCTATTAAAGTAACTTTAAAATAACTTATGCATTAATTTTATTTTAGAATTTCGTATATTAAATTACTTTATAAAAATATGAACTTTAATTATTACTTTTTATTGGTTAGAACCATTTTCAATCTATTAAAATAATTTTAAACTACTCATATATCAACTTAATTTTTAAATCCCATATTTTTTTGAAAAAATTAAATTACGTATATTGAGTTATTTTGTAAACGTAGGAAACTTTAATTATTCAATTTACTTAAAAACTTTTAAATTGGTTGGGATCATTTTAAACTACTTATATATTAACTCGAATTTTTAATTTTATATATTTTTTTAAAAAATAAATTATATATATTCAGTTATTTTGTAAAAGTAAAACTTTAACTATTCGTAGTTGTCAACCAACATGATCCTTATATTTATAATTTTTGTTTAACCAAATTTCTTAATTTAAACTAAATTCATTAAATATAAACTTCTAATATCTGTCCATTTCTTCTACAAATAGTGCACATCATCATCATTCTCTTTTGCACATTAGTTTCTTCTTCTCTTCATATGTATGTTTTTTGATGTTTTTGTTAGTTTGACGTAATTTTTATTTGATTTTTTTCTTTTCCTTCTATGCTATGTGAGAACAATTTTATGAGGATATAACATAACATCACATTTGCCTCTGTTTGCAAATTTAAGGCCTTTGGAGAATCTTACATGTAATATCGATTAGCTTTTCTAATAGACAAAAATGCACGATAACAAAAGTTACAGTTTTGAACCATGTTATAGAAAATAATTGATTTGTCTTTTTCATTTTTATCTTTTTTTTGTAAGAATTTAAGCTTCGTATACGTAGATGTGGATTGGAACAGGTGATCCGATAAAATAACCTAAAATACTTCAACGATAAGAAAAATATTTTAAATTTGATTACTTTGGGAAATTGCTCTGCAGGATTTCCAAGTCAAAGAAATTATACTATAACTTTACAGGATAAGCCAATATGAAAAATGAAAAACTCTTCTTATTCTACGATATCAATCCCATAGTTGTTTCCTAATCTATGTAGTCTAAAAGAAAACTCTAAGAATTTGACAAATATAGTACTCCATTTATTTCCACCAAGTTTGATTCTAATAAAATGTTTAAATTTTTTTTTATAAATAAACATATATTACTTCGGATACATTTGTGTTTGGGTTTTTATATCAAATGCAGGCACGTGAGAACCATAAGAGAACACAAGGGCAAGCTAACTAGGAGAACGCAAGATTAGAAAGAATAATTATTAGATTTGATGGTTTTAATTTCTCTGTTTTCTATAATAGCAAACAAGGAAAAAGTTTTTTAACTTTAGAGTTAAATAATCTCAATTTTAGAGTGTCCTTACATGTCCATCAAATCATAGTATGTCAAGTTTTCATTTTTATTGTATGATACACTTATCAAATTATATGTGAAGAAAAATAAAAAAAATTAAGAGATTTAAGAGATGTTTTTTTATTTTCTATTAATGCTTTTTTTATCCTCAAACATACTTCATTATTTTTTAACATCTTAATTGGTTTCGAGAAATACAATTAGTTAGTACTTTTTTTTTTCAAAAAAATCATTAATATGAATTCAATTGGTTCCAAGCCTTTGAACTTCATTATTGTTTAACCTTTTAATTGGTTTTAGGAGATATCATTAGTTAGTGCTTCTTTTTTAAAAAATGAAAAATAAAATCCTTAATATGAATTCAATTGGATCCGAACCTTTGAATATGCTTCTAATTTGTTTTCTTTGTAAAATTCAACATTTGTTCTTAGTCTGTTTTATTTTGAAATACTTCGAATCATAACTTGATAAGATATTAAAAATTATAAACTATATAATAGAGATGATATTTTACTAAAAAATAGGATATATAATCATCTTCATTCCATTTTTGTTTTATCACATAACTATCAATTTCTTTTTTCAACTATCTCTATGGTGCTCTCTATTCGTGCTCTACATCTAAATTTTTGCATTCAATAATTACCCAATATTTTTTATTTAAATAAGAATCAATAATAATCTTTTGTGATTAAATTATAAGTCATGTATGTGTATGGATTATATATGTGGACTATAATAGTTGGGTAAGAAAGCAAATATTCCAACCAAAATTCACTTCACTCTTAAATCAACACAAGTATGATCTACTAAAATTCTACCAAAAAATCTCAATATTGAAAATGAATTAAAATAAATGAAAAAGAAGTTTCGTGACATCTCAAATGTCAAATGTAGGTGAATCGATGTATAAGTATAATGTACTTAACCCATTACTTTTAAGTTCATTAATATCCTAAGGGGATGGATTCGAAATGGTCCAAAAGTAGTTTTATGATGAGTTGATGATGAATAATTTCATCTGCAATTGCCGTCTGGATCGGCGATAGCAGCCATACAGTTGACTAAAGCAAACCACCGTCTTATTTTATTTTATTTAACAGTATTTAATTAAATATAAAATTTTATATAAAAATTTAAATTATATTATAAAATAAAATAATATAATAAATAATAAAAATATAAATTAATAAATAATTTATGTTAAATTTAAATATATAAAAATAATATATAATATAATTAATATTTAGTAAATATATTAAAATATTTTTATTATATATATATATATATATATATATATATATATATTACCAAAACACTTTTACTCTCTCTCCTTCTCTAAAACTCTCAAATCTCCAATTCTAATTTTTAGAATTTTAAATTTTTTTATTAGTTAGAAGAGTTTTTAAAAGCTAAGCGATAAAATAATATAACAACTTTAGTTAATCTTAAACAAATCTTTTAATTTAAATCAAATTCTTAATAACTTTTCACTATCTCCATATAACTTTATATACTGTCACTTTCTCCGCAAACTTTTTCTTTCTTCACAAACATTTCCTCATAAGGGTTTTTATCTTCAGATCCTCTTATTTTTCTCTGATTAAGGTCTTCTTTTTCCAAATTAAAGAGATAATCTTTTTAATTCCTTTTTTGATACATGTTGCTCTTATTTTCTTCATTTTTCTTTTTCACTTTAATATTTAACCTCTAAATTTAATAAATATTATTATAAATTTAATTTTTTTGAGGAGCTTATTAGTGCTCAATACATCTCTTATTGTTCAAAAGATGTTTAAAAATTAATTATTTTTTTAAAAAATATTTCTTTTTCTTTAATTTGTTGAGAACTTATTTGTGTACATGTGAGATATTTATAAATTTATTTATGTTTAGAGATTTCTTTTTTGTTGAGATTTTTTTGGGATAAAGGCCAAAATAGAAAGACTGTCTCAAAATTTTTCTTTTAAAATGAAGGAAAACGTATGTGTATTATATACGTTTTAGGCATCATCACATTTAGAATATTTCAATTTTTTATTTAAATAAATATTTTTATTTTATTATTTTTAAAAATTTAAAATATATTTTAGATACTTCTTCAGTTAAATCTAGAAAAATGAGATACATGCACTTTTCTTTTAATTTTTTATTTATATTTTTCTTCTTTTATATGAGTCCATTTAATCTCTTTTGAGAATAAAATATATTTTTTGAAAATTTTTAAATTTTTTTATTACCAATAAGTCTGCAAGTTGTATATGACTTTCATATATAGTTATACTTTTGTCCCATTTTTTGTTAGTTTATTTTATTTTTTTAGTTTTATTTTTAACATCATTGATTTTTTCTCTTTTTACATCTTTCATGTCTTTTCTTTATTTATTTTGATTGAATGATGTAATATATTTTAAATTTTTAATTGTTATTGAGTTTCTGTTTTCTTTGATAGGTTTTGAAGATTCGAGTTTTTTTTTTCGTTTGTTTGAGGAGATGACTTCAGGAATATTTATCTATTTAGTTATCAATATCTATTAAACCAATTAGATCAATATCTATTATCATCTAATTTTATCCTTCATTTGTTAAGTTTTAAGGATAAAAGTGCTAAATTGCATATTAAAATCTTTTGTACCAAAATATGCATAACTTTGAAGTACATTAGATATGAAATGTAATAATCGATGATTTTTATTTTTTATTTTTCTCTTTTTACCAATTAAATATTAAAAAAATAATTTTGTAAAGTACATTAACACTATGGCTTCTTTGTGATGGATTAAGAACACGTTCTTTTGAAAAAAAAAATTAGCAATGATCAGAGAATTTTTTATTTTAAACTTTTTTGATGTTTTTAATATAAAATACTAATATTTTTTATTTTTTATGTTATTTATTTTTCAAGAATGGAGAGAGACAAGTAAAGGGAGATAAATTTTAATTTTCACAATGATTTATTGCAAATATATTCTATTTTTTAAAAAAATTAAAATAAATAATTAAATTATAAGAAATTCTCTTTTTCTCCTATACATATAATGAGAGTAGGAGGTGAATACGATAGAATAATTGAAAGACCATGTTATAAAGTTAATTTACTTTAAAGATATAGAAAAAAGTATAATTTATGATGTATTTTTATCTTAATTTATTTATGACATTAGTGCATATTTTTTTAATTAAATACATAAATTTACTTTTATATTTTTTGTAATAATTATAATAACTATTTATATAATAATTCGTGTTATTTTTTCTTTATGTTTTTTTTAATAAAAATTTGACTCTGTCAATAAACGAAATGAGTTTACTCATAGTCGTGCTATTAAAGATATTTTTTCAACGACATTTAGGATAAAAAAATTTTTAAAATTTTTATTTTTATTATATACTTATTTTTTAAAAAAAATAATATATACACTTGCACGGGGCATATGCTAGTTTTAATATATAGTCAAAGGTCTAGCGGGTCCTGCTCATGTAGCAATCCCATCCCTTGAAGATATCATATCTAATGCATAATTTTCAGTACTTTAAGTAGGACGGGCGCTTTGAATCTCCACCTTCTTCATATCCATAAATTATTCTTTTTAATTATAAATAAAGAAAATATTACACAATAAATCAAATTATTGACATATTAAGTACAAAAGTCCTTGTTAAGGATAATATTTAATAGAGTTTTGATTTAAAAATTTTAAAAAATTATAAAATTAAAAATAAAATATTTAATTAATTTTGTAATGAAATTCAATTTAAATTATTTGATGCTTTGACACTTGGGAGGGGAGATCAGATCCAACACAAATCAGAAATGCATTTAATCAAATCTAAAATTTTAAGTGTGGAATCTATATCTCTTCTCACAAACAATTTAACTTTTACGAAACTTAAGACAAAAATCTCAAAATTAAATTTTATCCAATCAAACCCAATCAGTGTACAGCTTAACAGAGATAGAAAACAGAACTCAGCATCATCTAAGCCTGCGCACGCATGATCAGTGTGGTGTGGGGAGGCTAATTAAAAAACAGGTCACGAGTGCTACCCCATTCATCTCCTTTTCATCCGCATCATCACTCAAAGTACTATGCCAACACTTGGGCTACTGAGTTTTGGAGTTTTTCTCGTTTTTAATCCTCTCATTTTCTCATCTCTCTCGAATATTCTTCTGCTACATCTGAGCTCCAACTGCTTCATCAATCGTCTCTTTCTCCATTTCTTTTTTCTTTTTTTGGTAGAAAAGCTTATTATAATACCAAGACTTAAAGAAACTTATATATGCCTCCATCCCAACCAAAAATTTGAGACTAGATTAGTTTATTAGTCTTAATCTTATATGTATTATTATTTTTTATTTAATAATTTTATTTATATAAATAAAATTATTAAAAAATATAAAATCAAGACTAATAGAATAATCTAATATTAAAATTTTCCCTCCTGCCAGCCATCTGTGGGAATTTTTGCATGTAATATGGATTTAGATATGCATAGTGCATACCGCCAGGTTGTTCAGAGTTGGTAAATCTTGCTTTCCAGAGCTGACGCGTATCCACATGAGAAACTATAGGGCCGTCTCAAGATCTGGTCCTGGTCGGTGACAAGTGTCGGCTCTTCTATCGTCGATATTTTTTTTAAATTTTTTTGTTCCGAATCTTGACCCTAGGAAGCCCACCGCCCTTATATTTTCTTGTATTTGCATGCGTGTCATTGAAAAGAAAAGAATCCTAAATTGCAATCCAACATAAACCTTTAGCTAAGATTCCTCATTAGACCACTCTTCAGAAGGAAGTAAAAGGTTAACAACACGCGCCCCATGCACTAATTTGAAGCAAATTTGGACTATTTTCTTGATTTTGCAAAAGGGGTTTCTTTTGCTTCTACTAATTTTTATTCATTGGTTTAGCAACATTGGTTCTTTTCAAATGATAAATTAATTGATCATGTAAATAACACGAATGGTAAAAGTAATTTATACAATTTGCATAAAATTCGAATAAAGTCTAAATTAATATAAAATTATCAATCTGAACAATCCAAAAACCTCATATTAGATGAGTTTGAACTTGGCAGACTTAATAATAGATGCAATTTTCATGAGAAACTGCATTAAAAATTTCTACCTCAGAATTGGATATTGTAGTTTTAAATTTTAGCAGGATTTTGATTTCTTAATCCTTTGAGCATTAGCGCGTGTTCATCAAACTCAATGAGAGTAACTGGGTTTTGGACTTATGCAGTCAAAGAAAGTTGAATTACGAGTAAGCCCTAAGGCACTGAATCACTATATATATAAACAATTGTCCATCGCAAATACAAGTCCCACTTCATCTTCTCCAAACGCTTGCAAGCAAAGCTCTGAAGGAAAATCTTGGAAACAACCGCAGGTTATAACAGAAATGGCGGACAGCTATTCCTCATCTTCTTCACAGCCCACTTTGCCTCTGCACTTATGCTTCTTCCTCCTCATACTGTTCGCATTCGTAAGCTTCACATGGTACATCAACTACGAAAACGTCTTCGAGCCCTTGTTTGATCAGTTCAAACTGGTCCTAATGGTGTCGCCTTTGCTACTACTGCTGGTGGTTCACTTGCTTTCTTTCTTGGATCAGAAGTCCTTGTTTTTTCTTCCATTTCCAGAGCAAGATTCACTTCAAAGGGCCGGTGGGACTCCATGGGGAGTCGGGCTGCTTCTCGTGCTTCTCCTTTTCATGATATCTTACCAGTCTGACTTGCGAGAAAGGTGGTTTCCTCTTCTGAGCAGATGATCAACTGGTGGACGAAGTATGTTATGTGGAATCTGCCAATATGTATATGTTTATTAGACACCCGAGCTAGGTTGTGTTTCTCTATGACTTTTGAAGAGTTGCTAGTTTTAATGCATCTTTTTAATCCTCTTTAAATTGCTGCAAAGGCATTTTAATTAATGGCCATTTGCAGCAGCTGCTGGGAGAAGCAAAGCTGAAGGTTTCTGGAGTTTGTTTTTTGTAATCATGGACATTGTGTAAAACTAAAGACAGTTTTCTAGTTCAGTTGTCTTAGAATGTTGACTACCATTTTATGAACACATGTATTTTCTTTCTCAATTTTTTTTCCTTTTTTTTTTAAAGCTTTTTATGCTTGTTGCTGGAAGGAGGCGGGAGTCCGAGATTAGAATTCCCATTCCTATTTGTTGATGTATTAATAAAAAAGTAGGGATATTTTAGCCCGAGATTAGAAAAGCATCATGGTTTTTGGGCCTCTCTCAACTGAATCTTTTAATTCGTGATTCTTGTATTCAGACAAATGGAACTAATCAGTAATACAGGTTAGGTGATTTTGTAATTCTTATATATTTTTTTCAGTATATCTATTTCTCTTTTTTCTAAGCAAATGATATATATATATATATATATATATATATATATATATATATATATATATATATATATATATATATATATATATACAATTACACACTATTAGGCGTCGGCGGTCCTTCCCTCTCCCAACATTTGAACAACTCCTCAACCTTACTCAAAAAAACTACTCAACCTTCTTACATATATTTCTCTCTTTTTTGGTACATAATTTGCAGGTGTTAGATGAAGTTTTAAGAAAGCACTTAGCAAAAATTAAAAAAAAAAAAGTTTTATGGAAGTGGCCCAAAACTTGAACTGGCCCAAGCTGTTAGTCAGTATTTAAAGTCCAACGCAAAAAACTAGTGGAATATGGATAAGTTGCTATTAGCTTATGGATTCACATTACTTTTCGGACCACACCATTTAAGGCCCAATTGGGGGCCATTAGAGGGAACCGTTTAATATAGGCCCAATAATTTAGAGTCCAAGCCCGTTTAGTCCAGCCCCAGCCCACATACACAGACGAGCGACGGAGATAAAGAGAGACATTCCCTTCTTTCGATCCAAAGGATGGGAAACTATGATAGGTACAAGATTCTCTCGAGGGTTATAGTAATAGAATTTTGGTCCTTCAAAAAGGAAAAAGATTAGGATTTTGGATCTTATTGCTCTGGTCTAGACCCCCTTCAACGCTTATATCCTCTTAAATCAAAACTAAAAGTTGTATTCCTCTTCTCTAAAATGAAAATCCTTTTTTTTTTTGAAGTTTTTTGCATGAAATCGGGCACTGATCAAAAAAATATTTTTTTTAAACAAATAATTTATTTTTACAAAATAAAAAATATAAAATACTGAATCCAAATTCCCAATTAGACCCTTGTTATGCATAATTTTAGAACAAAACTCATGCATTTTGAGTCGGAAAATAGTGGCATAATATTCTCCAAATTGAAACACAGTTGCATTTTCTATTTTGATTCATACGCACACATACACACACTTGTGCCCCGTGATTTTCTCTGGTTTCACCCTTTCTGTTTTGGCTATTAAATTTTTTTCGATAGCAGTGAAAAATGTCACGTTAAAAAGTGCAAAAATAAGCACACGCAGAAGGCATTTTGTCAAAAGGGAATCCAAAGCTTGATTTTAGTAGGCCTTTGTTAATTGCTTTTGAGAGAGGCTTTTCTTTTCCTTCTCCATCATTCACAAAAGCTCTCAATTGAAAACACAGAATTGATTCTCTTCTCTTCTCTTCTCTGCTTCCTTTTCTTATCTCTACCATTGCCCCATCTTTTGGCATCCCAACTAACTTGCTAAAGAAGACTCCTCAAACCTTTTGACTGATAGTCATAGTTCTACATGTACCCAACCTCGAGTCCTACCGGTATCGAAATAAGAAATTGCATTCAGTTAATTCTGTTGGATGATGCCATTTTGGATGCTATGGTTCAAAACTTTGCTTATGCCTATGATCAGTCAAGCTTAAGCGTAAGATCGATCGTCTAAAACTGTATTTCTAACTAATTGAATTATTGTCTATCGCTTGATTTCTTGTAATTTAGTGAGGCAAAATTCTACCAATCCAAAAACTGAATATCAGCATAGAAATTCAATTTATGATGAATTTACACAGATTGGATGTGGGTAAGAGATTATATTACATTAGTGAAAGAATCGGAGCCGCTAGGTTTTTGGCATTCCATGTGAAGTCACCTTTATTTTGGCTTTATTCTTATTCTTATGAAATTTTTTTGCTTTTCCAAGAGGCTGACTTCTGGTTATTACCTTGGTGAGGTGTAGATAGCACTATAGCTTTTGATGTCAACACACAAAGCTCTATTCTTTTCGCTCTTTATTTTCGAATTTCAACCATTTATGAAAGTGAAAGAGAAAGAGCTTTAAAAGAGGGAAAATTTGGTGCATTTTTTAGCCTCAGAATCAGGATTGATCCTAAAAGAAAAAAAAATTCTTTTTTCTTAAAGCATGCAGCATATAAAATTCAGGGGTTGCCATAGATTTTAAGGTAATGCTGTAAATAAAACTTTTGCAAAAGTGCAAGTTCTGTAAAGATTGGCAAAATGCCAAAGGCAAAGATGGCTCACGACTCTTTCCCTAACCCCTAGACAACAGGATTAGTACATAATAATATCAATTAGCCAAAAGCAAATTCTGATTAGCTACAACGATTTTATTTTATTTTTTTCTCTTTTTTTCTTTTCGCAGTAGAGGGCGTAGAAAAATTTTGATATGAACCCAATATTCCTAATTAGAAAAATTGAATTAAAATGCACAAAGCCTTAATATTTTTGGGCCATTATTATATACAATTTTAAATTTAATTATATATAATAAAAAATTAATTATTTTTTAACTTTTTTATTTACACAACATCTTCTCTTTTATTTTCTTTTAAATTATGAGTAAGTTTCGCCCTCTTGGACAAAAATCACAGTCTAGTATCGCTTTTGAGAGCCGAACTCATTGTAGTTGAGAGGAAAAATGTGGGATATGAAGAAAAAGAAGTTAAAAAAAATAATTAATTTTTAAATTATATATAATTCAATAGATTTTAATGCACGTATAGTCTTTCGAAATACTTGGTTTATGACAAGATTTTCTGCCACTCACAAATTAAGCCTTTAAATTCTGCTAAGCAGCCAAACCAAAGATGAATATTGTAAGTAAGAAACTAAAGACAGAATCATGAGGAGATGAGATCGGGCAATTAATTGTTCAGTGTCTAATGATGAGGCATTCATGAGTAAATTATGTGGGGAAACATGATGGAGACTGAAGAGTCGGAATATCTATTCTGTGTCTTATTCTCCTACCTATAAAGACCCAAATTGCTCAGAAAGATAAAGCAAAAGATAAAGATGGGAAACAATGGATTCATTTATTCAAAAGCAAAAGGCCCCACGCTCATGTCCCCTCTTGATTATGCTCTCTTTATCTCTTTCTCTTTCACTCTCTCTCTCTCTCCCCCCTCTGTATGAGTGAGTCTCTGAGTCCATCATTCACATGGCAATTGAATCATTGTTGTTTCTTTGATGGCAACTTTAAGCAGTGTGCTATGAGTTCCGAGCATCAAAGTCAGTGTACCATGGATATGGTTCCACCACTAAGTCTGTGTTTGAAAGTGCCAGCGATGTGGCGTTACTATCTCTTGGACTAATTTGGAGCCTTGCCAATCGGTGTTTAGAGGAGTGGAGTTGAGTAGAATTGCGATATAGCCGTATCTTTATTACGTGTACATATTTAATATTTGTTTTTTACGTGAACATATCTAATATTTGTATTTGTGTTAATGAAACTCGTGTAAATATTCATTCTGTATGCCTTCAAGAAGCTATTGGAAACCAAATACGACTAGAGTTGTCCTAATGCTTATCTTACAAATCGCACAATGCATAAGATAATTATCTCATACAACAATTCTTATCTTGAGTCACTGAAATTAAAAATGGTTAAGTTGGCTCCTTCTCAAGTTGTTAGTTAATTCTTTTGGCAACTAAAGTTCATTCACCGGTTGGGGCAGAGGCTTTGGTGGCATGACCAATTCAGCTAATTCATTAGCTACATGGAGGAAAAGCAAAGGACCGACCATACCAGCCGCTCTTTCTTTTGCTTTATCTTTGCTGTTGCTTTTCTGAGCTCTTAAACAGTCACTTTAGCTATCTCTTTGGCTCTATTATATCAATATCCACTTTGCTGCAATCCCCGCATCATGCCCACAACTCATTTCCTTCGTCTTTCTTTTCTTCTATATATATATATATATATATATATATATATATATATATATATATATATAAGGGCTTGCTTCAATTAGACAAGAGACAAATCCCCAATTCTGTCATCACACTCTCAATAGCAATATCAACACTCAAAATGGAGATATTATCACAAATGTGGTCTCTTCTTGGCCTTCTCACGGTCCTGCAAAACATTCTTCCGACTCAACTCCTCTCTTTGCTGCACTCCTTCTATGAGTCCCTCCAAGATTTGTTCAGCCCATATGCCTACTTTGAAATCCCAGAATTTAATGGCTATTGTGGAGTGGACATAAATGATCTCTATCGCCATGTAAATCTCTACCTTAATTCTGTTAACCCATCCTCCACCTGCCGCCGTCTCACCCTGTCCCTCTCCAAGTCGTCCAATCGCATTGCATTCACTGTGGCACCTAATCATACTGTGCACGACACTTTCGAAGGCCACCGTCTATCTTGGACTCACCACGTTGAGACCGTCCAGGACTCTCTCGAAGAAAAGCGGAGCTTCACTCTCAAGCTTCCCAAGCGCCACCGCCTGACACTCCTTTCCCCTTATCTCCAGCACGTTACGGCAAAAGCAGAAGAGTTTGAAAGGGTGTCAAGAGAGCGTAGACTTTTCACAAACAACGGTCATGGTTCGTACGAATCTGGTTGGTCTTCTGTCCCATTTCGCCACCCGTCCACTTTTGAAACCCTCGCACTAGAGCCAGAGCGGAAACAGCAGATAATGGATGATCTTAAAGCATTTTCAGAAGGAAAAGATTTCTATCACAAAATCGGACGGGCGTGGAAACGTGGGTACTTGTTACACGGCCCTCCCGGGTCCGGAAAATCTAGCCTCATTGCAGCAATGGCGAACTTTCTACACTATGATGTGTACGATCTTGAGCTCAGCAAAGTCTCCGACAATTCTGAGCTGAGGGCTTTGCTCATACAAACCACAAGCCGCTCCATCATCGTTATCGAGGACATAGATTGCTCAATCGACTTAACCGGTGATAGGCTAATGAAGACACGAAGAGCATCCTCCAACCACAAGAAAAGCAGACACCTGGCGATCGACGAGAGGGAAGAGAACAGCCGGGTGACTTTATCAGGCTTGCTGAACTTCACCGACGGTCTATGGTCCTGCTGCGGCGAAGAGAGAGTCATCGTCTTCACCACTAATCACAAGGATAATGTTGACCCGGCGCTCGTTAGATGCGGGCGCATGGACGTACATGTTAGCTTAGGCACGTGCGGCATGCATGCATTCAAGTCCTTGGTGAAGAACTACTTAGGGATTGACTCACACTTGCTCTTCGATGTAGTGGAGAGCTGCATTAGGTCAGGTGGGGGCCTCACTCCTGCCCAGACTGGTGAAATCTTGCTGAGGAACAGGCGGGATCCTGACGCGGCGGTCAAAGATGTAATATTGGCCATGCAAGCAAAAATTTTGGGCACTGACTTGGAAGGGATGGACCACGAGTGCGATGACATGGCAAAATCACCGGACAATTTTCAGCGGAGGTTGACAGATTCGCCGGATAACTGGGGGGAGGATTCGTCGGAAAAATTTGGGGGAAAGAAGAGGAAAGAGTGTTGTTATTCCTGGGAGAGGAAGGTGAAGCTCCTTGTACGATTAAAGTCTTTGACTAAATCTGATTCGGGAAGGAGGGGTGTATGACGTATGACATATGCACGCATGGTTTTCCATATTAGCTTTGTGGTTTTAGAAGTTCGTTGAAAGCTCCTTTTGTACATTTAAAAAGGAAGTCTTTGTTGGTTCACAATGGATTTTCCTAACCCTTTGAAGCTAAACTTCAGCTGATGCCCCGTTAGTTTGGTTGCCTCTCTTACATCCTTTTCTGAGTTTATCTATGCTTTTTCCCTCTTTTTTTTTTATGTTTCTCTTTGGTTTTGTTCATTAAATGATTTAATCTATGCGTCATGTTGAAATAATTAAAGAACTCTACAACACCTCTGCCTAGAAATTCTCAAGTTCTATTGTGCTTCTTACGTGCATGAAAAATTGAGTAGAAAATTATGTTCCAATGATTTAAAATTAAATATCTTATTTTGATTAAATTTAAGAATTATGACAGTATTTAGTTATAAATTTCCTTTTTAATACTAATTGGAGAAACTATGATAGAATTTGTATAATAAAACTAGTATTTCTTAAGCGGAGAAGAATAAGGATAGGATTGAATAGAATGTAGGTTCGAAATTTTTTATTTTATATTTTGTAAAAATAAATTATTTACGTAAAAGATAATATAATTCAAAGTAAAAATTTACATTTATTATCAATTAGTATGAAACATATTGGAATAAGAGTTACTATACTTTTTTTACACAAATTTATCCTTATTTTGCTCAAACTAATTATGAAACAACTTGCTCCAACAACCATTTTCCTTTCAAAAGCTTAAGCAAAAATTCGAATAATGTAAGAAAATAAAATAAAAGGAAAATCATTAATACATCAAAGTCAAATCTATATATATATATATATATTAAAAAAAAAACCCCCCAATATGACCAACAAGAAAAGTAGAAAACCACGTGCCTAACAAACTCCATCTCCACCGAGTTGAGCAAACCAAATACGTGGTGCGAAATCAACGGCTCCCAAAATGTAATAGATGTGGCGCTCCTACACTCGCAAGCCGTACCCAAAAAGATTATCGTGTGGCGGTCCCCTCACGCCATCCCGCATCGGATGCCAAAAGAATCTCCGAAACACTTTTTATAAATCCAGATTATGAGTCTTTTAGTCACTCCAATCTCAAAGTCTGCAGGTGAGAGAACGCGAAATGGGAGTAGTGATCATCGATGGCTCAACGGTTCGCGCCTTCGTTAACGACGAAGCGCAGTTTAACAAAAGCTGCAACGAAAGATTTGCAGCTCTCGATCTCAACAGCGACGGCGTTTTATCCAAGTCAGAGATGAGGAAAGCGTTCGAGTCGTTTCGGCTTCTGGAGTCTCACTTTGGGGTGGACGTGGCCACTCCGCCGGAGGAATTGGCCAAGATCTACGACTCCATCTTCGATAGCTTTGACGGCGATAAGAACGGGACCGTTGATCTCGAAGAGTTCAGGAGCGAGATGAAGAAGATAATGTTAGCCATAGCTGATGGGCTAGGCTCCTGCCCTATTCAAATGGTGCTCGAAGATGATGACGGTAGCTTCCTCAAGCAGGCGGTTGATCTTGAGGCTTCTAAGCTTTCTGCTGCCTAATCCATCAGATTTTCTAGTTCTTTTCATGTTTTTTTTATAAAAAATAAATAATAAATTGTCCCTGTGAATAGTGAATGCTTGGCCCCTGTAATAAACACAGCGATGTTCTTGTATTGTAAGAGAGTTTCTGTAATCATACTATTATCTGTTTCAAGTTTAAACATTAACAAAGGGCATTACTTTCAACAGAGGAGAAGGAAAGAACGAGGCAAAAGGGCAAGGGCTGTATTTTGCAGGCACGACTGGGTTGCGGCAGACGGAGATGACGTTTTAAAAAGAAAAAGGGCTTAAAGAGAAGGTAAATAAAAGTTGGATGTTAAAATGTTGGGGGTATTAATATAGAATTAATAAGAATTGAATTATTTGTGAAAAAAATATAAAACTTCCTAATTTTACGTTTTGCATTTGTCTTCTAAAATGAAATGTTATCTAAATAGACTTTGGAATTTTTATATGCCATTACTTTTTCTCTTTTCACAAAAATCAAATGTAAACCCTAATAAAGTAAGAAAAATGAGAAATTTTACACTTTGAGTTTCAAGCAGTGATATTGACTGTATCCGAATAGTAACTCAAAAGTGATTTTTTTTAAAAAAAATTATTTTTATTAATTACAGTGTAATATATATATATATATATATATATATATATATATATATATATATATATATATATATATATATATATATATATATATAGTTGAGGTAGAATCATTAGGTAGTGACATATGGACAATTTTAAGCTTAATTGAATTCTCTTTATGCCAAGTATTGTGTATATTTATGAATGTATTGATTAATGTGCCTACATAAACTCATATAAAGAATTAATTATCTTAATTTTAGTAAAATTCAATTTATGTTAAAATATATGAATCTACTAATTACTTTGATATTTATGATATAACTAATTGTATAACTAATGAATGTATAAATAATATTAAACAATAGACTTTTAAATACAATTAATGATCTTGAACTTATCTTACATCTACTTATTATATATATATATATATATATATATATATATATATATATATATATATATATGTCTCTAACTATAAGATAGATACATGAATCTACTATAAAATTAATACATAAATTTATATTTATTATTTTAAATAAATAAGTTTAATAAAGTAATTGATTATCATATCTATTAGTAATAATATATATATATATATATATATATATATATATATATATATATATATATATATATATATAATATTACCAAAGTTTTAGAAAATAACTAATAGCGGAGCATAAAAGAAAGTTTAAATAAGGTTAAAATATTGAGAGTAAAAAAAAGTAGTTGAAAAGACCTTAATAAAAAATAGATTTTAAAAATTATTTTAATTTAATCATTAGAATTTGAAAATATTTTTCTTCAAAATTTTAAATACATTTGGATAAATTCAAGAAACAATAAATATTAAATTTTAATTTATGTTAAAATACATAAATTTACTAATTATCTTAATCTTGATGATATATAATTAATTTTACAACCAATCAATCTATAAATAATATTAAACAATAATTTTTTAAACTTATAGATACAACTAATAATCTTGAACTTATCAAAAATTTACTTATTTTATATATATGTTTCTACCTATAAGATAGATACATGAATCTGCTATAAAATTAATACATAAAATTATAATTATTGTTTTAAATACACATGAACTACAACATTATACCACCATCAAAGACATAGAAAGGAATTTATGTTAAGTTTTGATTAAAATAATTAGAAACTATTTTATCATTTGTAATTATTAGACCAATTTGTTAAGGATATTCACATAAAATGGCATAATAATATAATTTTTTAAAATAAAAAATATTTATAATGTATTTATAATTCCGAACCCGATTGGACCCGTTTACACCCCTACTTAAAAGTGATCGAATTTGAATCAAATAGTACACCACTACAAAATATTGATAAATTTTTTAAAAATTTAAAATAAAAATAAATATTTTTTATAGAGAGAAAAATACTTTTTTGGCTTAATAAAATATCTAAGTTTATGTTAAAGTCAAAATTAAAGAGCGTATCTATATATAATTTTCTAAACTATATATAATTATCAATCAATCTCTCTTTCTCTCTCTCCCATGTGTACTTGCACCATGTACGCACTTCCACCACTTCTTGATACAAGTTGACGTACACTTACACTTCCACCATTTCTTTCACTTGTGTCACTTCTTGGTGCAAATGCTTTGCAAGTGCACGTCAATTTGCACTAAGAAATAGTGAAGGTCACCATTTTTTAAAAACTAATTACATTTTTTTTTAACAAACATCAAATTTGACACATTCTGTACTAGTTGCTTGTAAGCAAGTTCCGCCAACAGTTGCACCAAAATTTTCTTCCTCATTTTTGGCAATGCAATTTCCGTCACAAACTAGAGAACATTGCATACAAATTCAATCAATTACTGACAAAATTTGAGCTCAAATTCTAACAATTTATGGCAAAATTTAGATACAATTTGTACCCATTTATGTATAATTTGTATACAAATTCAGCCATAAACTAACAAAATTTAGATGCAAATTTCACCAATTGCTGACAGAATTTGTGCTCAAATTCTGTTAATTTGTGACGAAATTTGGACATTCAACTTCAAAATCGACCGTTTCGAGGTAAATTTTAAAGTTTTTTATATGTAAATCAACGTAAAATTAAATATAATTTGATAAATTGACATTTATTAGCAAAAAATGATGAAAAAGTGTAAGCATTATTTGAATTTTTTTACTTCGAATGCTTTAAAGAAACTTATGAAGTATTATAAATGAATAGTGAATAATGAAATTTTTTCGTCCTATATATAGTAAAAAAAGCTATATATAGCAGACCCCACTATTTATACCTAAACCCAAAAAAAATTAAAAGAAAAGACCAAGGGAAACAAAAAAAAAAACAAAAAAAATAACAACCAGCAAATGAAAAAAAATGAAATAAATAATCCAAAAGAAAGAAACAAAAAAGAAAAAAAGGAAATATAATAAAAGAATAGCATGATTGTTTAAAGCAATAAGCAATAATACAAAACTAATTGGTGTTATTACTTTAAAAGTAATAAATAATATCATTCTAGTATGCATTATTATTTTGAAAATTTTAACCGCAATGAACCTTTTAACCGTTATCAACGTTATCGACATAATCAAATGACGTATTTTGAAAAAAAGGTAATCAAAAGAAATATTTTGGCAATACGTCTTCTCCTTAATGACATCTTCCCAAATGGCCAACTCTGCTCAAACGAAACCGTTATAGTACAAATTTGCTCAAACATAGCCGTTATAGTACCAATTTTAAAAAACGAGGCTAAAATAAGTAAAGACCTCTTATAGAGCGATCTGACTTGAGTAAATAAAGCCACTAAATAAGATACCCAGCGAGTGCAAGAGAGACCGTGAAGCCAATCTATTTTGGTGGGTATCCTTTTAGAGTGCATTTGAATTGGAACTTAATAAATATTTACAGTTGATTTTTATAAGAGAAAGAATAAAGTTTACAATGGAAAATGGAAAAAAAATAATTTAAATTGAATTGACTTAAGTAGACCATGCGCTAAAGGAAATGCTTTTGGGCTCAAATAAAACTAATTAATTGGGTCAAAACGTGAGTAAAATTATCCATAAAAGAGCAAAGTTACTCTTGCCTCCTATTTGTACAAAGTCTTTTGATGCTAATTGACGATTTTACCCTTAATTTGATCCAATTAATTGGCTTAATGTTGAGCCGAATACTAGTGTCCCGTGCTAAATTGATTTCATATACCCTTTTCTTGGATAAAAAACTTAATTAATATTTTATCTTTTAGCACAACAACTGCCCTGAACTTCATCGATATAGAGAGGTCTACTCCACATTGATTCATGGGAAACAACAATCTAGAAGATTTTAAGTGAATCATTGTAGGGTGTGATTGTATTGAGTTTGGTTTTGAGATTTTCTGTCTTGGGTTTCGAGAGAAAGAGAAATTTTTATGAGAGAAAAAATAAAATGTGAGATGAGAAATTTGCATTGGGTTTCGTGTATAATCCAATCCAAGTAAAACAATCTAGTTCGGATAACAATATATATATATATATATATATATATATATATATATATATATATATATATATATATATATATTTTAAAAATATATTAATATAAGAAGGTCGAAAAGAAAACATGCCAATGAAGCTTAATAGTAAAAAGAGTTCTAAGATAACAAATTATCGTAGTTTATGGACAAAAAAAGGTGTCGATTAACAAAATAAGCCAAAATAAACACGTCAGCTGACATAGAGCTCCAGCGATTGTAATTGGAGCTACATATTAAACGGAGAAAATAGAAGAAATAAAAGGGTTGCAGTGAAAAAACTCAGCCGAATTAGTCTTATGTCCTGCTCACTAAATATCGGGTTTTTACCAATATGGGCCTTCTTTTTAAAAAAGAGTATTAAAATGATCTTATTTTGTATAGTTATTTTAAAGTATGATTATAACGATTTTTTATTTGACGTTCAAAAGACGTCATAGTCATATGCTAAAATCAACGCCGTACCTTTTAATTTGCTATAACGCAAAATCGAAAGACGTCGTAGCATTACCACGGGCAACACAAATCTAAAAACGCCTTTCATGAGGAAACTTAATATGAATATTAAATTATGCATGTGCATAGGTTAAAAGAACTGCTACCTTACAAGTTCTAGTTCCTAAAAAATAGTTGTAATTTACAAAAATGAATTTTGATGAAAGAATTCTCTAGAAATGGAGAGAGACTTTGCTTTCCATGTTAAATTTCCTCAAGAATTTATTTTTCAAATAAGAAGTGCTATAACATCTTTTCTATTCATTTTATTCGTTGTTATCTATAATATATTATAAATATTTTTATTATTTATTTTTTTAAAATTTGATGGAAGGTTTTAATTTTATTTACAAAGAAAAATTAACGAATACAAGTCTTTTGTAGAACAACTATTTTTTTAAAAATTCTATTAGAAAAGTGTTCTCCAAAGTGTAACATAATATTAAAATTAAATAGGAATGCATGTGTATTGGAAACCTATATAATTTCTTTCACATGCATTCCCATTTAGTTTCCGTACAGCTTGTGTAATTCTCTAGACCTGTGCAAAATATTTCTAACTATTTCGACAGTAGGAATGCACACTTAGGTAGTAGTGTTCATATAGTAAGTCAAGTTTTTAATTTTTTTTCTAGAAATTAAACCAAACTTAATAAACATTTGAACCGAATTATTTTGGTTTGGATAAAATTCAGTTCGTAGAAATCTAATTTTATGAAAATAAATTATGAAAATTTTATAAAAAAGGGCAACATATCGGTGTCTAAACAGCCCAATTCCGAACCCGAACTGAATTATTTCGGTTTGGAGAAAATTCAATTTGAAAAAACTCGATTTTATAAAAATAAATTATGAAAATTTTATGACAAAATGGCAACATATCGGTTTTAATTTAAAAAATACCTAACTTGAATCCGAATCGAATTAGTTTCTTGAAGAACCTAACTGGAACCGAATCTAAAATTATATCTCTAATATCCAAATTAAAAATTAAATTATTATTCGATTCAGTTCGATATGTAAATTTTCTCCGAAGTGCACATCCATATCGGCTAGAGTTACGCCACTACCTAAAGTAACGAATGCATGGACATAGAAACACAAGAAGTTGAATCAGAGGTACATCCTCTGACTTCCAATGAGAAATCAATAATAAACACCAAGCGAAGGTTGATTATATAAAGTCATAACCCATATTTTGACTCCTCTAAATGATACCATCCCAGGCCAAGTGGTAAAACCTCACAAGTTTTGAAGGTATGACCAATACAACCACATGTGAAATACACGAACAAAATATGTTAGTAACAAACTTAATCTTCTAAAGGCCACAAAAAGATAAGGCGGAGAGAAACGTAGCAGCACAACAGTTGAGAGACATCAATAGATAGATATCATCATAGGAAATAACAATTCACCACCCCTTTCACATCAACATAATTGAAGGCCAACAATGGCAAGAAACTTGTCTATAATGTAAAAGCCCACAACTCGAGTATAGGCCTCTCAGGGAAGCGGGGAGACTTGGTGTCAATAATGGGCAACATTAAAATCCTCCTCAAGAATATCACCTTTGTGCCACTATCGTTTGAAAACAAAATGTTGTTCTCAATATACTATGGCCCTTGATTGATGACACACAACACCTCGTGTTGAAAGTAAACTTGGAAAATGCTAGCACGTAAGAGTACAACTTGCAGCTCAAGGAGATTCAAGGTATGAGAAAGCATTAACTAGATAATATGAGGATAATTTTCTCGAAAGAGTAAAATTTAACTATATTTTCTCGAAAGAGTGAAACTTAACCACACGACTAAGGAGGCATTGACGCAACCCAAGTTGCACATCAGCCTCGCAAATATGTATAAGATAGCTTCAATAGGATGTATAGAACAATGCTGAAAGCTAGATACTAAAGTCTAGAGGTGGGATCCATGGAAAGACAAAAAAAGTACAAGGAGCCCGGAGAAAAAAACTCTCAAGGACTAGGAAGATCTTTTTTTACACTTTTTTGAGAGTACTAGAATAATTTCTAATCATGGATTCATAATCACATTCTTTATTACAAGTAAAAAATTATAAAATGAATTAATTCAAGCACCATGAAACTAAAACAGGAGATTCCAATAAGATAATGATTATTCTTCTGTTTTTAATATGATAATAAAATTGAATCTTAAAATTTTATTACTCAAAGAATCTTTATAAAATAACTCGATAGAGAGAATTTATTATCATAAAATAATTATCTAAGAAAAAACTTTTAATATTTCTCATTTTTCATCCTTTTTGAAGTAAAAAGTATTTTTTCTTTTTCAAGCTTTTTTTCTTTTTGAGAAAAGAATGTGATTAATCGTAAAATATTTTTACTTTTCATTTGCTACTAACTTAAATGAAAATAAATTGTGAAAGACACAATACAATCAAAACTTTTCTAAAACTAATTGCAATTTGTATTTTTTTATGAAAAAGGTAAATGAAGATAAAATTTTAGTCAAGTCCACCTATGATTTAGTCTTTTTATTTTATTTCAGAAACAAAGAAATTTTGCAAGAGTTCTCATTGTGACACCGTCTAACTCATGTTTCTTATTTGCAAGCTCGTCCCAATGTAAAAGTAAAAACACTTTTGCTATATCTAAGAGTATATAAAGCTACAAACATTATATAACTAAAAACTGTATATAACTGTATAAAGAAAAATTATCTTTGAAAACTAAAATCTTATGCAATGACAAAAAACTCAAACCACCTTATTCAAGTCAAAAAGATTAAGAAGAAAAGAATGTGAAAGACTTGATGAGAGCTCATTTTGCAAGCTGGATATATAACAATGCTCCTTCACCAACCACCATACCCTCCTCTCGTTCGATCCTGCATCTGGGCAGCTTTCTCTTCTTTCATTTTCTCCACAATTTCGAGTATCTGGCGGTTGTTGAAACGTTCATAGATGTACTTCTTTTGTTCAGCCTGTATTTCCTTGATAGCTTTAGGATACGGGTTTGGAGGTGGTTTTTTCCCTTGCAGCTTTGCAATTTTCTTCAACCTTCGATAAGCCGCCTTTTGCTGTTTTCTCTCAGCCAGATATTCCATCTAAAGAAGAAGCAATTATTAGGTTACAGTACTAGGAGAAAAAGGGAAGTGCCTAAAAGAGATTGTGTATAGCACAAGACGACTATGGCCCTAACGACAATTGACAACCAAAGGACAGAATGCATACATTAGCGACAGCTATTGCTTCTTCTTCATTGACTCCTTGTTCTTTCAAGTCCAAAACTCGCAAGCCAAAAATACGTGCTGGAGGGGGATCAAACCCTGAAATCCTGTTGAAGAAGAAAACTTTCACTTAGCATCAACTTCAATCACAGTTCAGAAAGACTCACAAGAAAGCCCATAATTAGAAAACTATTTTTGGGTTTTTTTTTTTGGGGGGGAGGGGGTGCAGTGTGTGGATTTCATCTCTTTCTGGCATTTTTCCTGCATTAAGCAATTTGTTGCATTTATTGAATAGTTCAATATTCTCTCACTCTACATATGTCCTTCTCTAAGAAGCATTAGAAGAACAATGTTCATTTATGTTTACAAAAGGAACCAATGATTCAGCAATCTAGAGACAAAATGAACCAACAAATAAAAGAAGAGGCAGTACATGACAAAGAAACAATTAAAACCCTTCTACATGCTAGACTTTTCAAACAAAAATCTCCAGAAAATAAAACTTGAGAATCAATTACAAACAAATTCAAGCACCAAGGCCAAATTCTTTCACAGAATTTACTCCGTTCCGTTGGTTAGGCTTAGTTTGAAATTTACCTTCACCTAGTAATCTTCTTCCCCCCATAACTAGATTCAAAAGGTGAAAATTAAAAAAAAAATGTAAATATAAATATACTTATATGTGTGTGTATGTGTGCGTGGCTTTTTCATTTCCTCCAACCACCCCAACATTTTTTTTTCTTCCTCTCCAAAGAGCACTATGCTAAAATCCCAATGCACAACCGGTTGGGCATATCAAAATACATAAAGAATCAGCTAGAAGGTTCTAAAGAAGTACTTGATTGGATCTTGATACTTCGAGTCTGGATGCTTCTTGTAGAACTTTTGTATGTAGACGTCCTCAGGCAGGCTAATTGGCTTGATCTTGCCCTCAGCATGAGGAAAGGTTGCCGGAGGCGCCCTGAAATGCATTTATTTTAGTCACAAATGATAAGCATTAAAGGTATAACTAACACCTTGCTAATTTTTACATTTCTAAAGAACAAAATTATATTTGTATTACATTTGTACAATTGAGGATCCATCAAGCTGTCAAACTGTTGAATACTGTCCAAACAAAGCCTCCCAGTACACCGAAATGTCTTGATTGCGTCACAATCAAATTTTGCACATACACATGAATTATACCATGGCGTTACTCTATAAACGGTTTCAATTGAAAATCATGTTTTCCCTTGGAGGCAACAAGTCAAAATTTCATGAAAGGGAATCAAAAGAAAACTAAAGTAATTCACATACTGTTCCATAGCTTTGAGCCAAACTGGTTCAGCTTTTGCCAAGCCTTTCACAAGCTTTCTCGTCTTCGTAAGCAAATCACCTTTCATAAATGACATTTCTTCAAGTAACAGCTGCACAAAATCAAAACAACTTTTACTCCAAAAGCAGCAGCTCATCGTGAAAAAGTAGAAACACATCTATCTAATAATGATAAACCACACATCCTTATCATCAATCAGTAATATAACAAAAAAGCACGTGTTTATAATACTAGAAAACCATTCACAATATAATGGCTTCCAAGAATAATTTGCAAAGGAAAATGCAACAGGCAATTAATATATTCAATAAACTTATTCTGAATAAACAAAATTGAACATAGATTGAATTTTCAAGCGTATCATGATCATCAATAGGTAATTCAATAAACATATTCTGAATAAAGAAAATTGAACCTAGATTGAATTTTCATGCGTATCATGATCATCAATAGGTAATCGTTAATTTGGTGATTTGCTTCTAGCAAAAAACCTACAGTGGGTCTGAGACTTGATGAAGTAGCAGAACACCTCACAACAACTCTTCAGCCAAAAACTGATGCGAAATGGGCAAATTGATGATGCATATATTAATTGCCTGTTGCACTTTCCTTTGCAAATTATTCTTGGAAGCCATTATATTGTGAATGGTTTTCTAGTATTATAAACAAATGCGTTTTTGTTATATTACTGAATAAGGAAAAACAGGATAAATTCTTCAGCAGTGAATTAAAAGCAAAAAATAATTGAAATATTTGCACAGCAGAAGCAAACTATTTGAATTTTTCCAATATTCCACCATAAACCATCGACAGCAACCGAGCCAGTCTTTAGGATTTGCTTTGGCATGCCATGAAAAGGCCTCCTGAATGTTCAACCCAGCTTGTTTTTCCTGGCCCAGGAACTGTCCCGAAGTAGAAGGCCTAACAAATGAAGCTTCACACTAATCATGAGTTCAGGAAGGGAGAATTTATTTTGAGGGACCAGATTATAGAAATGTTTGTCTCCTATCTGCAGAAAATCCTTCTAGTAAATTTTTCATAAGCTAGGTGGTGAGCTCGTTATGTTGGCAAGTAGAGAATTTAATGTGACCTTGAGGCCATCTAAGAAATGAAAGCAGTCTGAAATTTGACTATGCAGAACAGAAGGAAACAAAAAAAAAGAACAGAGACTGAAGAAAAGGAACAAAGAACAGACAATATTCAAGGCTTCAAGCCAATAAAGACCGGATATTGATGAAACCATCAGCTGATAGCATTTTATTACCTTAATCACAGGTCACAGCAGAGGCTAGAGGAGATACCGCCGGGGCTGTCAAGGCTTAGCAGCGGCGCGGGCGTTGATGTCGAAGCAGAGCAGCGGCGCCGGCGTTGATGCAAGAGCTGAGCAGCGCCGTGAGCTCAGAGCTAGCCACCGGCGGGCCGGCGGTGAGACAGCTAGAGAATCTGAGAGCGGACGCGATGAGGAGGAATGTAAGATGTCTGGGTGGGAAACAGGACGGGAAAAAAAACCTGTCCCGGAAAAGAATGTAAGGCGGCAGAGAACTAGGGCTTGGGGGGGCGGGGGCCAGAGTTTTTTTTAAAAAAAAAATATCGGTTTCGGTTCGGCTTATCAATGTTTTACTCTGGTAAACGTCATTACTTGCAATCCGGTCCTTCATTTGCTTTCTGTAGCACTCACAGAATTGAATTTTAAACAATTATCTTTAATTTAAATAATTATTGCCCGATGAGGTAGACAGCTGTCTCTGCTTCGGCCTTTTTAATGAATGCCAAATAACACCAAAAGCAGAAACTTTATTATCTGGTCTGAAGTTTTCCTCCCCTTTCTTTTGTGGCATGTCTTGGGGAATCCGATTTAGGGGTTTGTCAATACCTGAATGCCAAGTAAGTGTTACCAGTGGCAAAGCCTGGTGGAGAGCCGTTGCCCGAGCTCTGGCTTCTTTTAACAGGAAAGGTCGGCAGTTGAAGTATCTATAAGATCTGTTTTGTGCTATAGTAGTTTTGCTGATAATATCAACTTTTTTATTTCACAGTTATTATACAGAAGTTTGTTATTTTCATAAATAATTTTGTATCTCAAATATGTTCTTTGGTTATTTTAGTATTATCTAAAAGTACACTCAATCTTTATGCAGGTGCCAACGAAGGAGCAAGTAGATTCCCTATCTAAGGAATTGAGCGATCGTGCTACTGTTCCAGGTTTACCATCTTTCGAATTTTCTCGACAGTTACATTAGTGGGTGATTGTCTGACATTTTTGATTGCTTTGTTGCTTCATTTTGTCCAATGGTTGTTGGGAAGTGAAAGTTTGCTTCGAGAGAGTGGGATATTTTTTTAAACTGGACACTCTTCTGATTCTAAACATGCTGCACTGCTAGCATCTAGCAGCTGGTTCATTAACTCTAGTTGAAGGATTAATCTATATGTATTTCAGGGCCTGGTCCAATTTCCTTGTCAGCCTGATGTAGGCTCTCGTCAGCTAATCTTTGTTTCTGGTTGCAGATCATGTATACAAAGCAATTGATGCATTACCCATTACTGCTCATCCCATGACTCAATTTGCTACTGGTGTCATGGCTCTTCAGGTAAATTAATCAATTCTTCCTTTAATAATGGACCTTGTACCTTTCAGGGAGGGGTTGGCAAAGAAGTTTTTCATTTTATTGAAGCTATTCTTGAACAATTCCAGGGGTCCTTTCTTATGCGTTCTTTAGGCTTGTGTATGCAGTTCGGAGCTGTACATGTTGTCACTGTTATGTAACACTAGATTTTCGCAGAAACATGATACAGTTGTTGCAGGTTGAAGTAACACTATGTGCATACTTGATGAATGTTATAAGTTATACATGCATGAGTAAAGAAACTGATGGTGGAGAAACTAACAGTCTCATTGGTTGTAATACATGGATTAGGAACGGATAGAGGTAATGTTTGAAAATCTTTATGGTTGAGAGAAAAAGTATAACTTTAGTCGTTACCTTTTGATTGCACCGTGTTGGAGAAACTATGAAGATTGGGGAAAATAGAGGCAGAGAGTGGTGTAGTGTCTCGAACCCTTGGCATCATTTCTTGATTTATTGATAGACATAGTTGCGGGAACTTATGAATTATGATATCAACTTCAGGAAGTTTTGCAGCTTTTAAGTATTCTATTGAAACTCCATTCTTGCAACAATGATGCATGATGCGGACACCACCTGTGACATTCTTCCTTTTTCCTTCTTTATTTCTGCCTCTCTCTCTCTCTCTCTCTCTCTCTCTCTCGGGGGGGCGGTGGTGTTGCATTTCTAAGTGTTTCAGCACAACCAAGAAGATTGGTCCAAAGTACAATGAGCATATCTATTTCTATGTCAGTCTATTGCAGATCCTCAGCCATACTGGTATGATAGTGTAATTATAAACTTCTGTGGCGGAGAATTTGGGAGTCCTTGTAATATGCAAAAGTTTTGTGGAGTCTTTTAATAGAGGGAAAGATGAGAAGGGATAGGGTTTGTTCTCTCAAACTATGTTATTCCACAATTTCAGAGCTCTACTTATTTGCTATCCTGTCATTCAGACGATGGATTCTCCTGTCATGATCTCCTTTTCCTTGTTCTAAGTTGCGTCTAAGATGTCATTAGTTGTTCTATACCCCCTTAGCTAGGTGCTTAAAAGGGCAGTGCATTGTCTTACCAACCAATTTTAGTGAGAAAAATTTGAGTTATTTATCTTGGCTGTTGGGACTCTTATTTTCCTTCTTGGTTTTGTTGAGGATGCCATGACAATTCACCAACCTGTTAATGGCATGGTAATGCAGTTACTGTTACCTATTAATTTCAGGAAGATGAAGTTAAATGAATGTTTGCTTTCTGGTTTCTGTTTCAGGTTCAAAGTGAATTTCAAAAGGCCTATGAAAAGGGCGTACCAAAATCAAAGTATGCTTAATTAAGCTTTTATCTGATGCAAAAGTCATTGCTACCTTAATACATGCGCTTACTGATTCTCTGCCTTAGGTTCTGGGAACCAACTTATGAGGACTCCCTTAGCTTGATTGCTCAGGTTCCAGTTGTGGCTGCTTATGTCTACAGGAGGTTAGTTAGTTGATTATTATTTATCTGTTATCATAGCATGTCCATTCTATTTTTCTCTTTTTGGGTTAAAGAAAAGGAAGACAAATTATTATAAGGTAATTGTGAGCCAGTTAAAATCTTGTTAATCTTAAGCTTGAGCTTGGAAAGAGACCACCAAACTTGAACAAGAGTTTTTGGATAAGGCAAAGCCTGAGTAAAGCTTGTTTGCTTAAAAAATCATTGCTTGGGTCTTTCTGTGCAAATTATACAAAATATATATTCATCTCTTTTCTTTTGGGGTAGATAAAGAAAGAAAATTATCTAATGAAAAAAATACTAGAAATGGGATTTGGAAATTTAGATTCATATCTTTATGCATCAGCAAACTGTCTCCCTCTCATAAAAGGAGGCCTCATAAAATTTTTCTTTACTATCTCAGCTCCTGTTGATCCTTATAGTTCGGTAACAGTCTTTGTTTTACTTGTTGAAGAATGTACAAGAATGGGCAAGTAATCCCCTTGATTGTGGTGGGAACTTTGCCCACATGCTTGGCTTTGAAGGGGTTTTGTTGTAATTTACTCTCATTAAAGACTGTTGAATAGACTTGGGAAGTTTCCTTGTGCACGGTTCATTCTTGCCACTTGCAGAGTTTCCAAAGATCAGTGCGGCTCTGCCCAACAAAGAATTATAGCGGTAAGCCTGCTATAAATCAGACGGCTTCGCCAGAATCTCTGACCCATTTCTTTATCGCCTAAGTACAACACTGAACACGCGATAGTAAATGCTCATCAGAGACTCTAATTTGTTGCCTTTCAATCCCCATGCAACTTTCATTTTTCAATAAGACACGAAACATACAGAACTTAGGGTGTGATTGTTTTGAAATTAAATTTAAAATTTTAAGTGTGGGACTTATATCTTTTTTTATAAATAATTTAACTTTTACGAAACTTAAGACAAAGATCTCAAAATTAAATCTTATTCAATTACAGGCATATCACATTATTTTTCAGATATATTAATTTCGTCTCCCCGTCAAATATCTCAATTTTATGTGAATTAAAATGACATTTTCGATCCAATATATATACAACCAGAACTATTTTGAACATATAACAGAAGGATTTTAGGAGAAAAACATCTTTAAGGTCATGCGCTTTCTTGAGTACACTTGCATTTAAATGTATAAAGAAAACGAAAGACTTATCTTCTTCTGTAGTCTCTTGCCATATAATTCTTTGCTGGGCAGAATGAATCGTGCACAAGGTCGATGTTTCGAGGCAGACATTCTTTAATGAGAGGAAATTATAAAAGAGCCCTTTCAATTTTACTTCTAGCGCATTTTGGCACGTCTCTTTCTTCTTCAGCTTGAAGTAACGAGTGTATGAATTAGAAGTCCGAAGCAAACTATTGTAACTCAATCTGATTTTTATTTATTTTAAATTTTATTTTTTACAAGAATTAAAATTATATTTTTTTACAAGAATTTTATTGTTTATATTTTTCTTCTCACAATAATGAACTCTAAATTTCACAAAAATATTTTTTAAAAAAATTAATTCAAGTACATCTTTATGTAGTCTTTATTTTTTCTTTTGCTATGAGTATATTCTATACAATCTTGAAGTTCATTGCACGTAAAGAAAAATGAAAAAAGGAATACAACAATTGCATGTATAAGGGGATATGGAGCCACAGTAATTCAAAATTATAAAAAAATAGCCAATCTAATTTTCGTAAACCACACTTTAAAAGGTTGTACATTTTCAAAATGTAAAGCCACCTCTACTTAAAAATTCTCGACAATGGAATTCGATGTCTTGTAGCGTGGATTGTGACTAACAAATAATACTTATATTAATAGTAATGTATTAAATTTTTAATTATATTATAGTTACTTTTTATTTATTTAAATTCTTTATTTTAAATTTCAAATTTTCTAAACATTCTCATTAAAATTTAAACTCAATTTGAAGATTCGAAAGTTTTTAAAATACTTTAGAACATCTATTGTGCTGAATGATAAATAATATATACTAACTAAAAATATAAAATAAGATGATTTCAACTTTAATTTTATTTGAAAGAATCTCTAATTTTGCTTAATTTTATATCAAAGAATCTTAGAAGATTTATACTTGGAATTGAATTTTGCATTAAAAAAATTAAAAGGAAAAAAATGGAGATACAGTGGGAACCAGAAAAAGAAAAAAAAATTGAAAAAAAAATGCATGGAAGAGAAGGGGAACTTCTGGTTCTCCCAAAAAAGGCAAAATTTTGAAAAGAAAAAAGAAAAAATGTATGGAAATGAAGGGGAACCGCTTGGTGCCTCAAGGTGGGAATAACAACACGGATGCAGGTATAATCGGGAAAGCAGGCCCTAGATGGCGACCGACAACAGTACCATTGGAAGTATCTCTTGTCATCCCTGCTGGTGCACTACTGGGTGTTGTTCCAGCTGCGCCAAGGGCGCCGTTGATGCCTCCTTCCCCAAAATGGAAATGTTTATTTCTTTTTTTATAACTTATGCTACAATTAGTTATTTAACGCGCTACACTTAACAACTCTTATAAATTATTATTTGATATATAAATTAAACTTATACTTTATTGTTTGATGTAAATAATTAGAGTGAATTAAGTTACGAGCTTGTTAAGTATGTTGTTGGGGAAATGCACAGGACAAAGGCTGGCCATTGTTTAAATCTGTCAGGGACTATATCATTTTTTTTTTTTGGTGAAAATTTTCCTTCGACAAGTGCACTATCCAATGACAAGGTAAATTAAGGAAGAGAAAAACAAAACTAATAAGGATTGAGTGTCAATTTAAAATTTTTGATTTCTTTTAAGGTTTAAAATTGACTATAATGAAAAAATAATTAAAGTTGACTTTTTGAGAAGGAGTAAAAATCTTTTAAAATTAAAAACCAATCTAAATGTATTCTGTCTAATAGTGCATGCAAATAGCTTATCATGATAAGAAAGTTGTTAAAGTAACTGATAAATTTTGAATTTGGTTCACGTTTCTCTCCCAAGTATATCAAGGGGAAAAAAATGTAGCTCATCTAATGGATATTCTCTTATGTGTTAGGTTGTAGAGCCTGATTAATATTTGATTAATATTTTAGACTGTAACTATTTTATAGTATGTATTCTCGGTAACTATAAATACTCAAAAAAATTATTAATATATAACCTTACTATTGTAGGGTTTACCCACAGGTATTACCACGTATTTTATTTCTCATCAGATTTTTCTCTCTTTTCTTCTTCATTTCTTATTTTCTTCATTAGAGATTGTATGGTGTGTTCTTAATCCTAGCCTGTCAATTGGGCTCTACGAGCCGAGCCGACCTAATCTCGGGCTCAGCCCGAGTAACATCATATTGAGCCCGAGCTCGGGCTCAGCCCGAGTAACATCATATTGAGCCCGAGCTCGGGCTCAGCCCGAGTAACATCATATTGAGCCCGAGCTCGGGCTCAGCCCGAACGGGCTCACAAATGTTGAGCCCGAGCTCGGCTCTTATGAGCTCGGGCCGAGCTCGGGTTGAGCTCGAAATATGCATATTTATTTTTTATTGTTCTCACAAATTATCCTCTCACTACAAATTATAATTGTCTTCACAAATTAATGTCTTAATACTTGTCTAACAATGACTTTCAACTAATTTGCATATATTATTAAACAATATTTCTAGAAACTAAGCAAACGTCTATCTAAAAATCAACAAAAACAAACTACCATAGCAAAATAAAGTATTGTAGCAATATCTCAACCACATTAAATTCCAACCAAGACAAATCAACAAAAGTAGAGCATCAAACTACCAGAGTCTGAGAATTTATTGATCAAGAACCCTTCAAATGGATATTTAAACAGAGATATATAATGCATTAAAATCAGATAATCTGGTATGTCGTGCTTCAATAGCAAAGTGACCTAGAAAAGAGGAAGAATGATCCTATAACTACGAAATCAGTGAATTTCCAACGATGAAACTAGGCACCAAAGACTAAAACACACCACCACTCGTGTTTGCTTTGTATGAGAATCAACCAAATTTACAGATACACCACTGAGCTTTTGTTAGTATAGTAAAGCTAGCTTTAATATTTTGAATGCATATTAAGTTATTAATAAACAAAAAACAATCTTCTAATGTGCCCTAATAATAAATATTAATTTTTTAAAAAGATATTGGGCTAATACTAAAGTTTACTAATCACTTTACTAATCACCTTATAAGTTATATAATATAAGTATTAACCATTAAGTAATTGATAATTTTTTCTCTTCTCTTTCTAAATTTATGTTGAGAAGTGAAAAAAATTATATTTTATGAAATTAGTTAAATATATTAATTTATAAAACTAAATATTTACTTTGGAATATTCTAAATTACAAGTGTAAAAATCAATTGGAAGACTATGCTAAGATCTTATCTTCTTCTTTCATATAATTTATATTTCTCGTGTTAGTAAAGGTAATAATATTCATATCTACGCATTTACTGTGTTAATACTTAATATCCTTAGAATTATGATAAGCTCAATAAGTAGTTACAATCTCATAAATAGATTCTATGATTGAATAGCATGAATATTGTTGCCAAATCTGCTAAGAATTAAAACTATTAAACCACATTCTTTTCTAAAAATATAATTTTAAAGTGTTGAAAGTGAAAACTTTATACACTAAATTTTTTTTGAAAGTGAAATATAAACAAATTTATTTATATCAAAACACATAAAATTTTAATCTATATAGTTATGATGATATTAATATAGTATTATACACAAAAAAATTTTATTATATCAAGAAATTATAATATATTTTTATAAATTATTATTAGATATATGATCGGGCCGAGCTTAGCCAAGTCCGAACTCGGCCCGATTCACAAACGGTAGAAAATTCAGCTTTCTACTGCAGCTAAATTTCTAAACTCGAAAAAAAAGCTCAGTCTCAAACAGTCGAGCTGAGCTAGCTCCTACCCAATTGACGATCCCTAATCCTAACATTATGTAGCTCATCAATGGACTTTTTCTACATTCTTGAATCATGAATTATCACATGGCTCTAGCGAGGGTTGAGATCAAAGTTTCATTTACATTTCAAAATCATTTTGATTACAGCTTTCCATTTCTTGCACCAAATTTTAAGCATTTTTAAATAATTTAACCCCATAACAAAGGCATTTTCCCTAATTTCCAAGTCTTAAGTACACACCAAATGCAGTTGATCCATTGTTATCAATGAAAGAGAAAAAAATAGAGACTCTTTTGGGACTTATTTATCACCAAAGTCATTCTCTTCACCACTCACATTAGTTTTTTCTATTTTTTTTTTCCTGCTGAGTCACCACTACTCACTACATCGTGAATTTCGCAAGGAAAAACCAATATTTATTTAATACATTTCACCCCACTGTAAAAAATAAAAACAAAAAAGGAGGACTTTGTCGTCGCCTGAGAGATTCGAACTCTCGCGGGGAAACCCCATGTACTTAGCAGGCACACGCCTTAACCACTCGGCCAAAGCGACGCTGGCGCTAGAAGATTACTTCTCTTTATTAAAATATTAATATTAATCCGGAAAATAACAAAAATGTACAAACATCTATTGGGCCCCGCTTTTCCTCTTTTCCGTCTCCTCAGAACAAGAAAAATCATTCTTTTTCCTCCAAACAAGTCTCCCCACTAAATCCACTGCCTCTGTACCAAAAATGTCAATATCTCCACCCAACACCACCAGCACCACTACTCCAACGGCTGTGGGACACCAGACCTACTGGTGCCATGAATGCGACATGAGCGTCGTTCTCCAGCCTCTCCCCGCCACCGTCGCCACCACAACCACCGCCATTCCTCCTCCCTGTCCTCACTGCCGCCGTGACTTCCTTGAGCAGATGGACTCTTTCACCCCTGCCCCTCCTAACGCTGCCAATTCTTTCCCCAACCCTACCTCGCCTTTCTTCCACCCGTTTTCGCCGTTGGGCAACGACGCCGACACTTTTCCCCTCCCCTCACCTGCTCGCTCCGACGACAACTTCCTCCTTGATAGCCCATATCTTCAACGCCTCATCCAGCACCTTATGACCACCAATAACTCCCGTCCAACCAACCCCACCCCTCCTCACTACAACTCTCCGACTTCAAAATCTGCTATAGAATCACTTGATCATGTCAGCATCGACATGGCTTTTCTTCAAAAGGATCCCACCATTGTTTGCCCTGTCTGTAAAGATCAATTTGTTATAGACTCCGTGTCTAAAATGTTACCTTGCAAACACATGTACCATTCTGATTGTATTGTTCCTTGGCTCGAGATGAATAACTCGTGCCCAGTTTGTAGGTATAGGCTGCAGAGTCAGGATGAGATTGAGATCGAGGCAGAGGACAGGGATAATTATACTGGGCCCCCGAGGTTGGATGAGTTTTTGGTTGACGAGGAAGATTTATTTGCGTTTAGGAATACTTTGAGCAATGTCGTAAGGCGACATCAGTTTAATAATAGCAACAACAATGATAACGTTAATGAGCAGCATTTGACTGGGAGGAGATTCATAGATGACGAGTTTTTGTTTTCTCCATCACAGATTGGGGAGGCAGCTGGTGGGAGTAGGGATGCTGCTGGAAGAATAGGGAACCATGTAGAGAGGGCCGATAGTGTGGAAACTGTGTCGAGTTGGCCTAGGTGGCCAGTAGAGGGCAGCGGAGATAGTGAGATTGGTATTAGTGTGAGCAGTAGTAGTAGTAGAGGGGGTGATGATATGGACACTGTGAAGGTTTGATGTTTCTCGGGTTTTGAAGGTTCTGAACTTTGAAAAAGATAAGGTATTTTGATTTCTTTCAGTGTCTTGTTCTGGAATTGATTTTGTCTCAAATATGCCATGTTAGGGTTGTTGGAAATTACACCATTTTTCGCATATTAACTTCACTGGAAATTATGCTTGGATATTGAAATGAAGTGAATGTGTACAAAGGTTTTGCTTATGAGCGGTTGTTTATTTTATAGACTGAATTTTTAACATCATTTAGGGTAATTCAATTGTTGATTATTTGCTTATTACGTATGTTCAGTGCTTTTACAACATTTCCTGTGCTTTCTTGATTGACATTTGTTCTTTTTAACTTGATTGGTATCATCTCTAAATTGTGGAACTGAGGTTGGAATTAGCAGATGCACATTTGAATAGCTTGATAAGTTAAAACATTGATGTTCATCCTTGATAGATACTGAATTGGGGTTGCGGTGCCACCCCAGGACAAATGTTAATAACGGGGGAAAGTTACATCCTTATGCACTACATAATTTTTTCTTTTGTTTCTTTTTTATCTTCGTTATGACTTTATATATAGATAATGAAATTGAATTAACATGCAATTCTTTTTACCCATTTGCATTTTCATTGATCAATCTGAAATAATTCTTACCCTTTAGTTTTATGTTTCAAGAATTCTTTATGAATCCAAAAGAGTGTACTTGCTGTTGTGGGTCTTTTTCTTTTAAAAGAAAAAAAACTTATAATTTTTCACAGATGAGAATGGAAAGTACATTTTCAGATTTGATCCTGTTATCTGAGACAAAAAAAGGTATTTATTTTTTCCATTTTCCATCTGTTGAAAGGGTGCAATGATTATATGCTTGAAAGCTGGCTAATGATCATGTGTGGAATGGATGGTAGCCTCATTCATGGAAATTGCTGGCACAGTCTGGGATGTAAAGGTCAAAATAATGCAATCTATGACCAAATATCAACGAGCTATGCTAACGGTAGCAGTGCTGCTGTTTGGAAACCTTCTATTAGTATAGAAAGTTTTACTCGATAACTAAGCTATAAAAAGCATAGGTTATATCATCGAAGAAATCTAGTTCTTCCTCCTCTTATAACTCTGGAATGTACTGTCGGTGTAGGTTACCATTGTTCTACAAAATAAATGATTGCATGTAGTTTTCTGTTTTAGCATATTAGTTTCATCTGAGAATGAAATGCAGTTTGACAATTAGATTAAGGATGAAGATACTTTGTATTTCCTTTTGTTTTCTGTCTCTAATTTTTTAAGTTACTCCAATCATTTTGTTGGATTCAACCAATTTGTCTTTCATGTTGCACAAGTGTGGATCGAAATGTTTCAGTTTGATAGATTGTATCAATTCCAATTGTTATTGTTGGATTTTAGAGGCTTTTTCGTAATCTTGGTTAAGGTTGTCAAGGCCATGTCTTTGAGATGGTACTGGTAATACGATTGTTCTGGATGCTGGTAACTAGGAGTTGTAGTCTGGGAGTATTTTTTTGTCTACTAATTTTTTATGGTCTGTCACTCAAGTTTGCGTCTTTCCATTTTGATTTTGGTAGGCAGACGGATAGAAAGCTATGTACTTTAATTGGATGAATTTTTAACACATGATAGTAAATCATCTAGCTGGAGGAAGTTCATTCCTGAGAGATAGTCTATGGAAGCTCACTGCTGTCCCTGTATTTTGATTGGAAGTGTCCCTTTTGCCTTTCTATCCATTTAGGCGGTTACTTGGATTTTTGGTATCCTTTCATGCTTAACATTGAATTGCATTGTCTTTGAATGTTCTTAGATAGAAGTTTTATTTGCGCAATGTGTTAGCCTGGTGTTTTGGTTGTGGCAGTTTTCTCATTAGACGCAAAAAAAAGTTTCTGTTCCATCTCATCCATTTTTCTCTCTACAAACATCTCAGGTGTAAACTTGTTTTTTGAGTCGGAATGTTGACGGAGTAGTGTTGCATGTTGGGTGGTAAAGTTGCTTCATCTGATGAACTTTCCAAGTGTTAAAGTCAGCATCTTCCACATTTTGAAAGAGAAATATTTGTAATACAAAGTAAATTGCTGTCGTCTCCCACCCATACAACTTTGTGGTGTTGTATCTAAAGGATTAAATCCAGGATCTTACACTAGAAGTCTTCAGAGACTCATCTTTGGCTGCCTGGAAGTGCTTAGGAATTGGCTAAATTCTGATCCCTATGAGCCACGCATGTTAATTTTTTCTAAAAAAAATTATCTTTATACTGTTTTCTTTGCATTATAATGTGAGCTAGGTCAATTTTTAACTTGAATTTGGTTTTATGACTTGGGGCTGAGAAACGTTGTTGACATTTTTGAGTGTGCGTCAATTCTCTTTTTATCTCTCTTGTTTAGCTGATTATGAGATTATTGTAAGTCGTAAAATGGTTTTCTTATGTGTGCAGGTGATGTAAATGTATTAGAATGGCCATTTGGAGTTATCATATCGCACATGTCGCTTCACAAAGTGTACAATCAACCTCAGGCAAATAAGCTTCTGTGCAGTAATCTGGTGCGAAGCGTCAAATGTGAAGAGATGACAATAAGAGAGCCCCTTTTTTCTCCTTTTCTCCTTTTCTCAAACGTCGAGGCTGTGGAGCCAAAACTGCTAGTATGGCTAGAACACGAGTTGGTACCTTTATATTGAGAGAACTATGGTGTTATCGTTATCCCCTCTCGTCAATCCTCGTCCATGAATTCTGTCTATGATTCATTGAGTTTGAAATTGGATTATGGACTTCCATTTGAAAATGGGTTTTCAGTTGGCTATTGACAGTTAACGACTTGTTTGCAATCCGTTCTACTGATTCAAGCAATGAAGGAAAAGATTATCCCAGAGCAGAATTTTGTAAATGAACGAATCTCACAGGGCTGCTGACACCCTATTGTCTGTTGATGATATCAAGAAAGCACCGTTAAATTTTGTGCAATGAACTCAAGTTGTTTTCCTTCTGATTTGAAAACTTATTTTTGGTTTTAATGACTTTGAGGCTTAGCATATTTGTTGCGTGATTATTGTTGATCATGTAGTAAAAATACACTATTGCAATTCGCAATTTGTTTCCATTTCATTGGTAAAATTTTACTTTATCTTTACCCCCATTTTCTATCTCTGTCTAAAATCTCACTTAAAATACGTTCAATTCTCATTCTAAGAATAAGGTGTGTAATACAATTAAGTGACAGACTGACCTAAACACTGGATTTCTATGTAAATTTTTGCCATTTTGGATAATTTATGAAAGTTTCACAAAATCTCCATGGAAGTTGGTAAATTCTGTAAAATTTTATAGAAATCACACTAGTTGTGAGAATTTTAATTTTTTTTTGATATTCAATTTTGATGAAGTTTGATTAGAAAACAATAATTTTAAGTAGCATTCCCTAACCGTGACGATTTGGTTGTAAAACTTAGGAGAAAGAATATAAATAGAAGCAAAATGTTAAGGTTGAAAATGAAATGAAGTTAAAATATGAATAGCAAATTAATATGGTGCGACAACAACCCAAAAATATTGGGACCCTCACATAGCAAGACCTCAGTGGAACCGTCTTTTGTTATCCTTAAATAGTATTTTAATTTAAAAGTTTTATTTTTAAATTTTATAAAAAAATTAGGTGTAAAAAAATATAATTTAAAATAAATTTTTTATTAAATTTTAAAATAAAATACTATTTAAATACACCTAAAAATTTTTAATTTGACAACTCTACCCGAACACACAACAAACGGGTTCCTTTCTGGGGACCACTTAAAGGCGGCTTCGCTCTGAAACTTGCTTGTTATATATTCTGCGCTTTCAGTTTTTAATTTGCCTTTTTTTCCGAGAGCTTTTCTCTCATTCTTGTTTCCGTTCTCAGAATGCAAACGCATGCATTTCCTTTCCAGATCGTGCACGTAAGCCACTTCTTCAAAGAAAAGCAAGTTTCCGTTTCGTAGGAAAATTCTACGGCTTCCGCCGATGAATTCGCTTCTTCAGCGAAACTTACGACCGCGCCGTGATATGACCAAATTTGCTGTGTTTACTTCACGGAAAATCTTTCTTACACTCCTAATTGCCAGATTTACCTAATTATTTATCTAAATTTCTGAATCTTTATCTTTCACAAAGTGCCCCTATATAGTGAGGATGTTGAAGAATATTTTTATCAAATAAAATCTAAAGATATCTATTTTACTTGATCAACTTTATAAATTAAAAATTTATGAATTAGGTCGAAATTTTTAGAATAAATTGGCTATTTTAATTAAATTATATTAAAAATTATAAAAATAATTTTTTTATAAAAAAATAAAATTTAATTTAAAAAATAAAAAATAAATTTTTTTATAAAAAAATCGATCTAAGTATAACGTGGTTTCCCACGGTACTCTCGTGTCGCAGCCTTTAATCTTGGGGTGTGATTGGATTGGGTTCCACACAGAACCCAATACAAATTTCTCATCTCACATCTCACTTTTTCTCTCACAAAAATTTCTCTCTCCCGAAATTCAAGACAAAAAATCTCAAAACCAAACTCTATCCAATCACACCCTTGTTGTAGACTCCATTCATCGCGCAAGGTTCTTCCATGTGATGTGTACATTTCATTTTTGCTTTTTAAATCTTGCAAGCTTCTATGGTTGCCAACGTCTCAAGGAAGTCAAATTATGAAGGGGATAAGAACATCATCGTCTAAATCATAATCACGTGTAAATGAATGGCTCAATACTATATTAATACCTCCAATTAAGAAGTTTCATGGTCCCTAAGGTTTCACATCCCCAGTTGGAGGACCGAGTCAAAGAGGTCGGCTTTGAAGTCAACATATTCATCTTCCTCCTCTATATAAATGCATGGTATTTTTCCTTTATCCCCAAACACTGCGTCAAATTAACTCTCGAAGATCGTTATAGTTGTCTCTTCCAGCAAACTCTTTTTCTGTTCATCGCTTTCGATTGCTGCAATCATGGAAGTTTTCAGCAACCTAGGAGACGTGTTCTTCAAGGTGGCCTTGTTTATTCTCGTCCAAGGTTTGGTGTATCTAATCTTATCTCAGTCTTCCAACGTCTTCTCCAAAAAACCGAGGTCCTTCAGTTTCAAGACAGCTCGGTCCGTTAGTATCCGGCGGATGGCCGCCATGCTTGCCGACATACCCGCCGGCGGCGAAATGTCTCCCTCCTCCACCAAGGACGGAAGGTCTTTGACCAGAGAGAAATCATCTGCTCGAGATATTGATTCCAAATCTTAATTAAACTATTCCTTTTTTTCCCCCTCCTCTGTTGTCTGCCGAATTTCTTTAGTGATTGATTTTAGTTAGATATTATTCTTTTGTTCATTTGGGAGTGATGTTATTTTGTTTCTTCTGTACATATTAGTATTCAATTTTGTAATACTTATATTCATAATAATAAACTATTTGTTATATAGAAAAAAAAGGCTTTGATAGGTTGTGAATGATGACATAATTAACATAAGCATATGCGAAAACGAGATTCTATCTTCAATTATCTCAACTTAATAAGGGTGCGATTAAAAAAAAAAGTCTAATTTTAAATTTTTTTATTTTATATTTCATAAATATAAATTTTCTATAAAAGAATAAAATAGACTCAAAGTAAACGAAACTTAATTTTTTTAAACCATGAACTGTTTTTAACTTTTTTAATATAAAAGAAGTTTGAAAGATGGTTGTTTTTTAAAAAATTTATTTTTTATTTATAAATGAAAATAAATAAAATAACTTTTGATCACGAGCAGTTCTTCAACCTTTTTTTCTTTTTTTTTTTAAAAATGACAATATAAATAGGGCCTAAGAGCTCTCTCTCTCTCTTGTTAATCCTATACACTTGAAATACTTTATTAATTGAGCAACTGTTTTGATGGTGAATTTGTAAAATAAAGGTACCTATCCGCATTAGAACTTCCTCTTCCTTTCCTTGAACTATATATTTTTGTTAAGTAATAACCGATTTGCCAATGCCTACCTTATATCTATTCTTGAAATTACATTTTAAACGGATAGTTTCTTTTTTTTTTCACTAATGTAATTGAATGATTGACTTGAACATAATCACTTATAAAACTAGCAAAAAAACCCGTGGAGAAATAATTTATAATAAAAAATTATTACACAAATTATTTTAATAATGAATAATAAAATATAAAATAAAATAATTAGAATGTCAAATATTCATAGGATGTATACATAGAATCAATCAAGTTAAATTTGATAAGATTTTGAAGTATTTGTTTAGTAACTCTTCTATTGTCTTAAAAGAGATCATATATGCAAAATTATTGAAATTTTTTTTCATTAGTTATATATTTAAGAAATTATAAGCATATCAAATTGCTTAATATTTTGATTTAATACAACATTATCTAATTTAATGTATCAAGAAATTTTGTACATTTTTTAAGGTGTAAACACTCTTCACATTAATTTACTTTAAGAACAAAAGTTACTAACAGCGAAAGACTTTTATCTTCCTTAAATATATGTGTACGCATCACAAATATAAATGCAGAACCTATGCAGGAATTTATATGGTCTTCTGTTAATTTGTGTCTATTTTCCTGAATGCCATGTAAATGAAAATCTCTCAATGATACATATGTTGTGTAGAATTTATAATTAAATATTGTAATTGATAAATTATATATTAAGAGATATATACACATATACATAGATAAATACTTTTGATTGTAAATAATTCGTTGGACAACGAAGAACAGACTCTGCATGTTTGTCTTTTAGAAAGGTATGCATACATTCAATAAAATCTTTCAGTTGAACGAAAAATTAATATCTTCAATTTTTTTAAAAGAAGCACAATCGGTAAAAAGTAACAAAATAACTTAATATATATAGTAGTATTTAGTTACCCTGATATTATTTTAATTGTATCGTTGCATTCAATGCACACTTGCTCTTCATAAACACACTTTGTTACCCTACCACAATTGTTGCAGGACTCATACCATAAATTTTCAATATCTATGTTATTTATATAAATACTATACGAAAGATCTTTTCCTGAAAAAAAGAACAATATTTAAAAGTCATATTTAATTTTTTTGTTCATTTACAACAGTTTATTACATGTGATAGTGCTTGATAATTTGATACCCGTATTCTTTTAGCATTCTAGATCAATAACAATTGTGTAATAGAAAAATAAGCTCTCTTCATCCAAGCTGCAAGTGTCTTTGCACAATAATTTTCATCATACCTAAATGCAAAAAAACATATGTAAAGGGAAAAAGTAAAGTATAATGATTGAATCTATATATATATACAACTTACCATCATCTAATGATGTTAGAAAATTCTAAATTTGGATTGATATATAATCTGCTTGATCTATTTGTGCAAAGTGATGGCCTTGTATGCAACAATTGGTATAACATCAATAATTTTTTTAAGATAATAATCAAATTAAATTAAGTAATATACTTTGATAATTTTTCACTATGATCTCACATGCCAATAGAACTGTGTTTTCATTTACTACAACTGATAGTTGCTCCCCCTTATTACAGCCAAATTCTCTCCATAGAGTCAGTATAACAACTGTCATACTGTTTTAACATGTAAATAAATTTTAATAAATTTATAGATATTAAAATACATTAATAAAAATTTACATTAATAAAAACACTTTTACTCTCCATCTTCCTCCAAAATATTTTTGCACGGGATATACATTATTTTTTAAAAAAATAAGTATATAATGAGAATAGATTTTTAAAAAGAGAAATTTATTCTAAATATCACTAAAAAATACATTTAATAGCACGACTATGAGTATGCATTTTTTTTAGTGACAGAGTCAATTTTTTTTTAAAAAAAGTATCAGAAAGAAAAATTAATACGTGTTATTAAATAAATAGTTATTAAAGATATTACAAAACATATTAAGCAAATTTTTGTATTTAATTTAAAAACTATGTACTAATGATTAATCATAAGTAATTAAGTTGAAAAGAAAGAAATAAAAAAATTACATTATAAGTTATATTTTTTTTCGATATATTTAAAGTAAATTAACTTTACGACATGGTCTTTCAATTATTATGTCGTATTCACCTTCTACCCCCGTTATGTGTAAGAGAAAAAGAGAATTCTTTTTCATTTAATTATTTATTTTGACTCTTTAAAAAAAATAGAACATATTTGTAATAAAATCATTGTGAAAATTAAAATTCTTCTCCTCTTTAATTATTTATTTTGACTCTTTAAAAAAAATAGAACATATTTGTAAAAAAATCATTTTGAAAATTAAAATTCTTCTTCTCTTTCTTGTCTCCATCCATTCCTAAAAAATAAATAACATAAAAAATAAAAAATAAGTATTTTACAATTAAAAACCTTAAAGAAAGATTTTCAAAATAAAAATATTCTCAGTCATTGTTTAACTTTTTTTCAAAAGAATCGTGTTTAACTTTTTTTCAAAAGAATCGTATTCTTGATCCATCACAAAAAAATTATAGTGTTAATATACTTTACAAAACAATTTCTTTCTTTTATATTCATTTGGTAAAAAGAAAAAAATAAAAAATAAAACCTATCGATTATTACATTTCATGTCTAATGTATTACAAAGTTATGCGTATTATGGTGCGGAATGTTTTTATAGTAAATTAGACACTTTTATCTTTAAAATTTAGAAAATGAATGATCAAATTAGATAGTAATAGATATTGATCAAATTAGTGTAATATATACTAAGAACTAAACAACTAAATATTTATAAAGTCTTCCCTTCAAACAAACAAAAAAAAACTTAAATCTTCAAAATCTATTAAGTAAAATAAAAACTCAATTATTTTCTATTAAAATAACTAAAAATATAAAATATATTCTATCATTTGATCAAAACAAAAAAAAAATGCATGAAAGATGTAAATGAAGAAAGCATTAATGATACTAAAAATAAAACTAAAAAGTAAAAAAAAAACTGACAAAAATGGAGCAAATAAATAACTACATATGAAAATCATGTACAACTTGAAAACTTCTTGATAATAAAAAAAATTAAAAAGTTTCAAAATGAATAAATAAAAAAATAAAATAAACAAATAAATATATGTATTATTCCTAAAAGGAATTACACAGACTCATATTGAAGAAGAAAAAATAAATTAAAAATTAAATAAAAAGTTGTATACCTTTCGTTTTACATGATTTAACTAAAGAATCCTCTAAGACATATTTCAAAATTTAAAAATAATAAAGCTAAAATACTTATTTGAATGAAAAATTAAAATATCCTAAATGTGCCTTATGCTTTTAACGTGTATAATATTCATACATTTTTCTCTAATTTTAAAGAAAGAAGCATATGATAATCTTTCTATTTTGGCCTCTATCCCAAAAGGTTCTCAACCAAAAAAAAAAAAACTCTTCTCTAAAAATAAATAAATTCATAAACATATCACTTGTACACAAAAAAGTTCTCAATAAAGTAAAAAAATGAAATATTTTCAAAAAAAAGTTAATTCACAAAATCTTTTGATCAATAAGAGATACATTGAGCATTGATAAGCTTCTCAATAAAATAAATTATTTCTTCAAAAATATAAATAAAAAATTAAATATATAATATTATTTAGTAAATTTAGATGTCAAACATTAAAGTGAAAGATAAAAATGAAGAGAATAAAGCAACATGTATAAAAAAATTAAAATATTATTTTTTAATTTAAAAAAGACTTTAATCAGAAAAAAATAAGATGATCGACGATAAAAAATATTATGATGAAAAGTTTGTGAAGAAAAAAAAATTTTGTGGAGAAAGTGACAGTAGATGAAGTTATGTGGAGATAGTAAAAAGTTATTAAGAATTTAATTTAAATTTAAAATATATTTCAAATTATAATAGTAGTAGAAAAATTTGTATAGTATTAGAGTTGGAAGTTGACTTTGATTTTTTTAGTAGTAGAAGAGTTTGTATAGTAGTAGAGTTTGAATTGAATTTAAAAGGTGTGGAAATTATTTTAATTAAAAATTAAAAAACTTTAGAAAATAAAATGAAGGCCTTGAAAGGTTTAGAAGAGGAGAGAGAGTAAAAGTGTTTTGGTAATATATATAGATATAGATATAGATATACAAAATTTAAAAATTAAAATTAATGTATAAGTTCATAATTTAGCTTTAATAAATTTAATTTAAATTAAGAGATTGGATAAACAAAAATGATAAAGATAAGTAGTTTAAAGTTATCCTAATAGATTGAAAATAATCTTAACCAATCAAATTTTTGAAGACTAATTAAAAAAATAAAAACTCTAAAAAATTAGAATGAGAGATTTGAAGAAGAAAGAAAGGGTTATATTTCTATAATATATATATAGAAAATAGGGTAAAAAGTGCCCTGTACTCTTAAACTTTACATTTTATCGTGTTTAATATTTAAATTAAAAAATTAATATCTTTTATATTTAAATTTTAAAAATTATATAATTCGATAATTCTGTCTATTATAGATATTAACTCTTATCAGGAACTAATCATGTGAGATACACGTGACTTTTTTTGGGGACATTTTTATCAAGCTGCAACGAAGTCGAATTAAAAAGGTTATTTAGTTTTTAATCCAACTCTCTATTTAACAACCCACCCATTTGAGGCACCATTTGACCCATCTGGCCATCTAAGCTCAGAAGCTGGTGACCGGCGGTGAAGGTAGTAGTGGCGGCTAGTGTCTGGATTTTTTTGGGGAAAAAGTAAAGAAAGAAGAAGAAACAAATGAAGAAATCCCCAAGAAAGAATATGAAAGAATTAGCAGAATACACTCTTATCCTGATTCATGTGCATCTATATCAATTCATCTTGAACAAAAATCAATTTCCAATTCCTCTGATTTATGCAAGCCGATCCTCTTTGGAAGCTTTTGTATCAACACCCAAAATCTGGACATAGTCTACCTCCCATCTCCTCCTCCCTTTCTTTCTTTTCTTAACTTTGTCAATCTTGAAAATGCTTCTTTTCTACTATTTAACCAGAAACCCACCAGGGAATCAACACTCTTTGTCTACACTCTTCTGCTAAAACTCGAATTTCGACTGTTTCTTGGTGACAGGTTTTGTGGTTCAAGAATGCTATGATGCTGGTAATTCCTTCAAGGAAAGAAGAGGTGCAGTGGAGGTGGATTGTGGGAAGGAGAGGGAGAAAGCGGATTTGTCAAAGGAACTAGTAGAACAAAACTTGCAGTCATCCTCCATCGCCACCGGTGCTCTGTGTCTTCTAGAGAAGAAGAAGAAGAAGAGGGGAAAAATAAAAAGAAAAAAGAAACAAATTTGAGAGAAAAACATTTGGTTCAAATGTCAATTTGGTTGCTGTTTGACTAACATGTCATCAAAAAGAGTTACGTGATTGATTCTAATGGATAACGTCCAAAATAGATAAAAGTGTATAATTTTTTTAAAATTTAAGTATTAAAAATGATAATTTTTTAATTCAGGTGTTTAACTCGATAAAATATAAAAGTTTAAGTGCCTAACAAAATATTAAGAAGTTTTTAGGATAAAAACACTTATGCATCAATTAATGTGTTTACATATTTTTATTTATTTTATATAAAAAAATAAATATTTAATTTCTAACTAAGAATATAATTTCTCAATTAAATTCTCAAGACTTTAAATTTTTTAATACATCTTCTAAAACACTATTAATTATAATATTTAATTTATAAAATTTATTTTATTTTATTTAAAATATATAAATAAAAAATTATATTTAAAATGTTATAAAGAGTGTAATACGAAGTCCAAGAAAAATAGAAAATCCCAACCAACCCGGTTCTAAGTCTTAATAAAATATGACGAGACCTTTGTTTCCGGACAGCGGAGTTTGAAGGGTTTTTACTAATTTTGGATCGTTTTTGTGAAAAATGAACTAACGTGGACTGAGGTGGGAGAGGGTTGGAGTGAAGTAGACATAACGTCCCACTCCTATAACCCCATCACGGATGGCGTTATAACTTTTTCTATAATGCATATCGCGATGGCGTTATAGCATTGTTAATACGCATCCCACCCTACCCACTTTCACTTTCACAGCGGTCCCCTCCAGCCCCAGGTCTCCATCTCCAATCTCAGGCTACGCCAAGTTTCCGCCGCGACAGGGTCCATATCCCATATTAGATCCATTTGATCTTCATCGTCCAATGCAATAGCGCTGTAGAACACTTGATTGAATTCTGGTAAAAAATATGGCTACCGTAGAATCATCCGAACACACCACGAATCCGGATCTATATTTCTAATGACGCATATCTTTTGCACCAACTCATTGTAGGAGACTTTGCGCCTAAGGATCTAACTTTTTTGTGCTGCTCCAGAAAAGTATACTCCTTAATTATTGTGCTAAATTTCAGTATACCATAATAAAAATATTCTAATTGGATTCGAGAGAGCCATTGAATTGGAAAAAATTACTAACTAAAATTTCAAGAATTCTGCAAGATGATAAGCAGAAGAAAAAAGGAGAAGAAGAAGGAGGGGATGTGAGTGATGCTTATGTTCGAAGACGGCCTTTTATAGTTCAAGGCTTCTATAAATTGATAATTTTAATACAGTATTATACAGTGACGGAGTTGAAATATTGCGATAATTTATTGATGGCGTATCTGTCAAACGGATTCGACCGACGCAAAAAGATGGTTCGCGAAGGGTCGAAAAGTTGGATTTAAGCGTATAACGCTAATATGGAATGCATTATTTGTAAGTGTAATGCCATCACAAATGACGTTATACCAAAATGCTGCACCTCAAGAGCGGCAATACTGTAGAACTGATGCTATAACGCCATCACGATATGCGTTATAGCCTTGTATAACGCCATCAGGGATGGAGTTATAGAAAAAGCTATAACGTCATATGTGATGGCATTATAGGAGTGGACATAACGCTATCTTATATGGCGTTATGTCCAGTTCACTTCAACCCTCCTCTACCTCGATCTACATGAGTTCATTTTTCATAAAAATGATCCAAAATTAATAAAAATTCGAGTTTGCAGTGGGGCCGAAAACTTCTGCAAACTTTCTGTTGTGACGGGAAAGTATCGGGCCTATTGCATGGGCCAATGGTTTCGGCAACATGTTTCGCTCTTCTGAACTAGCATAGACTGGGCGAAATTGGGCCCTTTTCCACTGCTGAAGAAAATGCTCTAGTTTCACATAAGGCCAGAAAATGGACCGAGAAGGACTACACGTTCGTATTATGTTTTTGGTGATTCCTGTATTAAGGGATAGGAAAAAGAAATGAATATTTTGAGATCTTTAAATATAGTAAAAAATATTCTACTGATTGAGTTAATAAGCTGTTGATGCCAAGGTTGGCTCCAATCAACATGGTTTCTTGCTCCCACTATATCCCTCAAAAGACTTTAATTGGACACATTTTGTAACTATAGCATAAAATTTAAGAATTTGGCACATGCAATCCAAACCCCATATTTATAGACTTAAAACCAGAAAGAAATTAAATCAAAATAAGAAATTTGCAGAGATATGAGTGATGGATTATATATAAACCCTCTACAATCCTATATGGGTTTCTAATTGTATCCAATCAGAACATCAAAAAAAAAAAAAAAAAGAAGGGGGGAGGAAAAACTTATCGTTTCTTGCTCCCACTTGGTTTCTTGGCTCCAATCGACGTGGTTTCTTGCTCCCACTTGACCATCCCCCGTCCCAACAACCTTCCCCCCCTTTGACTAAACCTAATGATTGGATTAATGTAATGCATGTGAGGCACTACATGTAGAGAATGTCATTAGGTAAACGTCAGCTGCAGAAGCTTTTATTTTTTAAGAGAGCAAATACCATATGCTCTTCTGGTTTCTCCCAGTAGTGCACTTCCCATACGCGGAAACCTGAAAGTCCGGAGCTTAATGAGAATTTGGAATCCCACTTTCCATTTTTATCGATCGCAGATTCACTGTCAATCCTATATCCAACCAAAACACAGAGAGAAGACGCCTTGTTTTCAATAAACTAGTTAAATTATATCAAGAATGCGCGTGGCGTATTTGGTGGTGGTACATTTATATCAGCTGCTCATCCCCTTTGGATAAAATTTAACGTGAAATTGTATAGAGTTTTGGTTTAAAATTTGTTGTTTTTATTTTTATAAAAATGAATTATTTATAAGAAAGAAGGTAAGAGCTAATATGAAAATTTTGTATTGAATTTTCGTAAAGAAACTTAATTTAAATACAAACCCTTAATTTTTATTAGCTCTATTAAATACAAACCCTTGATTTGTTGATAGGACTATATGATGGCCACTAATTAAGTAAGTACTATAATAAATAGAGAAGTCTTGGTAGGATATGATAGACTGAGGGAAAATATCATTTTCTCCTCCTTTTATCTTCGATGATTGCATTAGATAGATGTAATGTTTTATGCAATAGGAGTTTTAGAATTTAAACATTGAATAATTCACATTTTTTAGTAAACTATCGAACAAGTAAAATGTGAACATCTTAAATACTGCCCCAATTGTTTAATAAAATCAAAATTTTCTCTACTTCCAAACTTCTTGTTGTTGGTCTCAAAAGAAGTCAACCTTAAAATATGAGCAAGTTGCAAAGGATGAGAACCTTGTCTACAAGTTGCCTATCTAGTTGCTTGTACTTTACAACATGAACTTCCCCAAGAAAATGATATGGTTAGAGGATGTGCAACCTCTAATATGAGTCAGCAACAAAAAATCTCTATGCAAATTGATACCAATTGAGCTGTAATACAATCAAAGTATCTATACTAACCCAAAGAAAATTGAAGTATTTGTGAAACCTAGAGCTCAAGAGCAATATCTCATCCTGCTTCTTGGTAAGACTATATCATTTTTGAAAAATATAGAGACAGTCACGTCCATTTTATTACATATACATATACGTAGGGAGTCATCAGTCGGGTCGAAGCTAGCTGAGCCCAGCTCGCCTACTCGCTTTTTTGAGTGACTGAGCTTTTTTCGGACTAAGGCTGAGTCGAGCTAGAGCTCGAATTTTTGGCTCGTTTGTGAATCGGGCCGAGCTCGGGCTTGGCTAAGCTCGGCCCGTTATAAGCTCGGCCCGATCATATATCTAATAATAATTTATAATTATATATTATAATTTCTTGATATAATAGAAATTTTTTGTGTATAATACTATATTAATGTCATCATAACTATATAGATTAAAATTTTATGTGTTTTGATATAAATAAATTTGTTTATATTTTACTTTAAAAAAATTTAGTGTGTAAAGTTTTCACTTCCAACACTTTAAAATTATATTTTAGAAAAGCAATGTGGTTTAATAGTTTTAATTCTTAGCAGATTTGGCAACAATATGCATGCTATTCAATCATAGAGTCTATTTATGAGATTGTAACTACTTATTGAGCTTATCATAATTCTAAGGATATTAAGTATTAACACGATGAAATGCGTAGGTATGAATATTATTACCTTTACTAACACGAAAATATAAATCATATGAAAGAAGAAGATAAGATCTTAGCATAGTCTTCCAATTGATTTTTGCACTTGTAATTTAGAATATTCCAAAGTAAATATTTAGTTTTATAAAATAATATATTCTACATATTCACTTTCGTAATTAATATATTTAACTAATTTCACAAAATATAATTTTTTTCACTTCTCAACATAAATTTAGAAAGAGAAGAGAAAAAATTATCAATTACTTAATGGTTAATACTTATATTATATAACTTATAAAGTGATTAGTAAAGTGATTAGTAAACTTTAGTATTAGCCCAATATCTTTTTAAAAAATCAATATTTATTATTAGGGCACATTAGAAGATTGATTTTTGTGTATTAATAACTTAATATGCATTCAAAATATTAAACTGCTTACTATACATCAAACTCAGTGGTGTATGCTGCAAATTTGGTTGATTCTCTATACAGCAAACACAGTGGTGATGTGTTTTAGTGCTTTGGTGCCTAGTTTCATCGTTGAAAATTCACTGATTTCTGGAGTTATAGGATCATTCTTCCTCTTTTCCGGTTACTTCATATTGAAGCACGACATACCAGATTATCTGATTTTAATGCATTATATATCTCTGTTTAAATATCCATTTGAAGGGTTCTTGATCAATAAATTCTCAGACTCTGGTAGTTTGGTGCTCCACTTTTGTTGATTTGTCTTGGTTGGAATTTAATGTGGTTGAGATATTGCTACAATACTTTATTTTGCTATGGTAGTTTGTTTTTGTTGATTTTCAGATAGACGTTTACTTAGTTTCTAGAGATATTGTTTAATAATATATGCAAATTAGTTGAAAGTTATTGTTAGACAAGTATTAAGACATTAATTTGTGAAGGCAATCATAATTTGTAATGAGAGGATAATTTGTGAGAACAATAAAAAATGAATATGCATATTTCGGGCTCAGCCCGAGCTCGGGCTCAACATTTGTGAGCTCGTTCGGGCTGAGCCCGAGCTCGGGCTCAATATGATGTTATTCGGGCTGAGTCCGAGCTTAGGTCGGCTCGGCTCGTAGAGCCCAATTGACAGGCCTACATATACGTATACATATACATATATATACATACATACATATATATACACACACACACACACATATATATATATATATATATATATATATATATATATAATTGTTTAATAACTATTGATAAATAAGAGTTACATATCAATATTAAATAATATATAAACACTTTACAATTATGTATATACTAATAAGATTTGCGTTTATTAAAAGTAACTTGTGTATATGAATGGTAATACTCCACGTATTTGAATCATGTCATGGGGAAAAATTTCTTTTCCTCTTTTTTTTTTTTTTTGGCTTGTCTTTAGAGATGGTGGCTTTTGTTTTCTCGGCAATTTCAATCACAGGCATTAAACAGGAATGACCTTTTAAGTTACAAAGTCATGACACTACCATTGTCAATGCCCTTCTGTTGAAGCTAATGACTTGTGTATGATAAAGTAGAGAACCACCTTTGATGCAATCCTCTCCTTTAATTACCAGAAAATGCAGAAGAAAACAGGCAGAAATAGAAACTTGAATAACAGAGCCATGTATCTTGTGGTAATATATATATTATAGAGGTTGACTTGAACCAAATTGATTTGTTTAGTACTTAGAAACTATTTTAAAGCTAAAACTCAACGCCTCCAGAGGTAGCTAAAGATGGTGCACCTCATCAAATGTGTCAATATGGTAAAATTAAACACAAGGTTCAAAGGAAAAGAGCTGACAAATCCAGTTGAAATTGACATATGACACTTGTTCCAATATTTAACTCCACAACATGGATATGTATAAGGGAAAGACTTTGCCATACACATATTTCAAACTTTTAAAGATAGCATTTAGTCTTGGTTGCTTCCAAGAGGCACCCTTAGTTTTACTTCCAAATTTTTCTCTTTTCTGGTAGTTCAAATATTGTACTTTCTGCACCATCTATATATAAAAGTGTCTCCATTCTCTTGTTTGACATAACTGACATATTCTGTTTCTTCTCTCCCGTCTCTTTTTGTAGTTCTTCCTTTCTGATCTTTTGCATCAGTTGTGCAACAGGAGAAGATGAAATCATACTCCGATGATACTATATCAGCAGACTCTAAGCCGGTTATGCACAAGGATTCACACACAATATCCAAGTTGAAGCCAAAGATACGCATAATTCACATTGTTGCACCAGAAATTATCAAGACAGATGCTGAGAATTTTCGCGATCTTGTGCAAAGGCTCACGGGAAAACCAGCTAAAGTAAGAGGAGGAAGTACAAGTAAAGCAGGTCGAGTTCCAAGTACCGCGCTGAGCAGTAACTGCTCTAAGCAATGGACTAACATGCAGTCACAAAATCATCAAGGGATTCAGATAATGCAAAGCACTCAAACAATGAAGAGGGAGAGCGAGGATGCATATAGAGGAGAAAGTTCAACTGGTCTCTTTGGTGGTTTTGGAGATGTAGATAACTTCATTCAAGATCTGACGGAATATAATCCTCTACTTCCTTTCAAGTCATCTCAGATGAATATGTTTGGTGAGATGCATCTTTGCTAGAACAGAACATTATGTAAATGGTATATTATACGGTGATAGCTAGTAGAGATCTGATCTGTTGCATACTGGTTTTGAGAATCAGGTTTCCACCACTATTGAGTTTGATTAACTTGAAGGGGTTGGTATGGAAGTAATCCTTACTTTTCTTGTGATTGGGGTTGGCAATTTTGGATTACTCGGCTTTCTTAATTCTTTCTCCATTGATCTGTGAAAAGTGGAGAAATGCATATACCTTACTCTTCAACTACTATGTAATGATTCTACAACTGCTTGTGCAAAGTGTTATTCTAATATTATTATTCTTTGCTTTCTGTAATTCTTTAACTTTCCTTTGTTTTTACATTTAACTTGTTAAGGTTGGTTTTGTTCCTTATTTCCTTAATTTTCTTATTTACTAGCCTTCAAAATGCTCATGTTAACCTCATAACTGCCTCTTGTCAATTGTGTTCTCTCTGCAGATTTCTTCAAATGTGTAGTACTAGTTTCCCTAAATTCAAGAACTATCGCGATAAGTAGGTGCCATTAGACGGTGATGGTAATTAAAATGGCTCATAAATAATATGTAAAAATAACAGCAAAGAAAATGACCATTCAAGAGTCCACAATGTCATTGTTGACCTGAAAAATACCAGAATCTGCGTTAAAAATTTTTATCAAACCAATGGTATATGTATGTCTTAATGAAACCAGAAGCAATAATAAGTATTAATTTGTTGCCTCTGTAAATTGACTGTTAATGTAAAAGAAAATTTGTTAAAGGGCCAAGTTGCTACAATAGAAAAAACTTGGCAATGGGATGCGGCCCTTCTGTTTCAACTCTATGCGGAGACTAACTGGCTTGAGTCTTGGCTCAGCACCGACTGATGAACGATTGATGTTGATATTCTTCGCAGAAAACTTCTACTTTTCATATTCTCACAAGAATATATAGTTTAAGATTAATGCAGAAATCTCTTCTGTTCCCAAACTCCTTCGCCATTTAGTATCTAATATCCCTGATGATTTGCGTGGAATCTTCCATTTGAGATGTATTTCTTGTGAATTTGAACTCGTTAGTAACTCACAGCTCGAGTTTGATCTCCTCATTCTCAGCAGCAAGAAGTATCTCCTTGTTCAGAAGTCTTCAAAGTTCTAGATGTCCACCTTTTTGGTTAGCTTCTTAAAGTCTTCCCTCCCAAAATTGAAACGAGTGAAGTTCCTGTTTCAACATAGTTTCATTCAAGATTTTGTCCCTACCACTGAATGGGAAGTATTAGAAGCAGCAATAAAACATATGGCATCAGGATTACGTAAGAATTAGCTTTCCTGAACTGAAATGGCGAATCAAAATTCTCCCTTGACTCATGAAGGTCTTTGCCAAAACTCAGGAAGACCGGTGCATCAAGAAAGTCAAATGAAATACGTTGGAAAATAAATGAAAATGAAGAAGAAGCACAGATCTTATGACCACTTGAATGATTGTTATAGGTGTGAAGAAGTCCCAGCGGACAAAGATGCCAGACAAACGGGAAAGAATACCCCGAAACCAGTTTCGTAGTTTTTTGATTCTCGTGAAGATCTTTCAAAGTTTTTCTCGAAATCTTGAAAAGCAACTAACAAGCATTTCTTCTGGAAGACGTATGAAAACTTGGTAAGAAAATTATTTCCTCGTTCATTCCAGAACAAATTGTACAATCCCTAAGCCACAAGTAAATAGCCATTACCCCAAATGGGCTTCGCCACTAACCAAAGAAAAGAATATTAAGAAATATATTAGCAACTTCTTTTAGCAAATTACATAGAAATATATATCTAATAATCCGCGAGAAGACAGATTTCAAGTTATAAACTGGTAATATAATCATAAGTACCAATTTTCATCTCTTCATTACAACAAGGATACAATGTTCTTGGCATTATAGACATATATGTGTATTTCCATAATTATCTTAAACACAAAAAAGGGGGAAAAAATTATAAGTTTTAAGACACAATTTGCTCAGTATGCTAATCGATGGTCTCAGAAGTATACATGAAGGTACGTCCTTGTCAGATATGTTTAGCTTCTTCGCTTTATCTTTTATTTGCATTGTCCAGTTTCTTTTTGTTCTGTACTTTGTCCTTGAGGTAAATTAGGCAGGAAGGAGAATCAGAAGCAACAGTATCTTCTCGCCTTGGCGTTAAATTTCTCAGATCCTGCACAAGATGCAAAATCAAAGCTTTTCAGGTTAAATGAGTTTTTGATGGTCTCCAACGCAAAATCCCCTTGAAAAAAGATGAAGCGGAAAAAGCTCCAAATTTTGCAGCTGACAACTCTACAGGTTCAGCAAGGATCAAATACTAAGCAAAACAATTGCTCCATCATCAACTTCTAAGAGAAAATTTTATTAAGAACCTCTGGTTCGCAGCCAAAAACATATCTTGACATACAAGTTTTAAAAAATGGGCCAATTCTCAGGGTATGATGACAAATGAAACGTCACTTTGTTAAGCAATAAATAATAACGCAAATCCAAACACTTTTTCCACAGAAATTCCTACTCACTGCTATATTTTTCTCAGTTCTATACTCTGTTCCTTTACATCTTCCTCAAAAGGTTTTCGAAATCTGGCACCTTCTGATTGCTCAATTCACTCAAAAGTAAATTCCTTTAAGCAAAATCATCTTCTGATGTAAAACAGCTTTTGAACAGAATAATTACACATCAGATGAAAACATCTAAAGGTAATTACCATCAACGTACAGGAGAACAGAAACGGGATCTTCTTAGCCCCCAATATGTATCATAGGTCTATTTGCCATCTTTGCTATGTTAAACATTCCAGCATGGGAAGCTTTTTTCCTCTTCACCTGACGCAAAAGTAAGAAATATAGTAAGTATATAAAATCTAGAACCAATCATGTTGGCTCTGAACACCATCAGAAGCAAAAAGTAGGTACATACCGCTGCCCCAATAATCTCCCTGAGCTCATTATCATCAACACCGAGACGAAGTGGATCCCTCAAGCTAACCTGAAAAGGAGAACTTTGGTAAGTAGATAATGGGAAAAAGAAACTTAAGTTCTGAATTCTAGAATATGAGCTCTGACGTCAAAATATAATGAAAATCTAGTACATCCTATCTCAATAAGCAGAGGGGAAAAGATGTTCCAAGACAGTACCATCCATGAACAAGGCCCCATTAGAGCCTAATAAAAAGGTTTTTCCTTTTTCCTCTTGGGACACAAACAAGAAACCTTAATTAGTGTTGCAGCTACACATGAAGACCAAGTTGATCTGCTGCTTAAAATTAAGGAATAGATCTCTATAACAACTTCAACAAGGAGGTAATTTAAGGGCAGTAAAAAAAAGGCCTAAATGCAATACTAACTGCCACCTACCATAAAAGTTTGCTTGTGCTAGATCTAGTGAAAAGTTCAGCCTACAGTAAGGGCCTTGAAATAAACATTTTCTACATGTTTATATGTTTGTGTAAAAAGCCTATATTGTCTGAACATTGAAATCGTTCTTCCCAACAGGGCAAAAATTAAATGAACAGCCATGCCTCCCTCTGAATGAAAAACCAAAGCCTGGTCCTTCACTGACAAACAGGAAACTCTCTCTCTCTCTCTCTCTCTCTCCTGCACGCACAATTAAATGTGGTAATTGCGCTCTCTCTTCCACTCATTCGTGCACCCAATAATATTGTAGAACTAGCAAACTGAAGGATATAAAGTTAAGTCCATTTATTGACAATTCACCTCTGACGGACCAAAGAGGCATACTTTGAAATTCCCATCAGCTAGAAGTCTCAATCTGTTACAACCAGCACAAAAATGCTCAGTCATTGATGTAATAAAAGAAACTGTGCCTTGGTGGCCATTGATTGTAAAATTCTTAGCAGTCTCTGTAGGATGATCCTGAATCCTCTGGAGCCCTGTAAATCGTTTAACCTGTTCAGTAACATACAGTGATTCAGGAAATGAATGAAAGTATATTACAAAATCAGAATAGGTTACGTACTGCCAAAGTTCTACCTTACCACTCTGTCCAACATTTCTGAGTAGGGCACTAGTTTCTTGACGTTCCAAACGTTTCCATCAAAAGGCATAAACTCAATAAACCGAACATTTATTGGCTTATCATGGGTCAACTCCACGAAATCACAGATCTCATCATCATTGAATCCACGCATTACAACACAATTCACCTGCAAATAGCATGCATATATCAACGTACACACACATTGATTTCCGGATCATATAGTAACCAGAAGCAGATCCAAAGATTCAAGTATAGAATACCAAAATAGTGTCAGAAGAAATTGGTAAGCTACTGACACCTGGGAAAGCATACCTTGACAGGGTTGTACCCTAATTGTATTGCAGTTTCAATTGATTTCATTACCCTCTCATGTCCTTTACGCCGAGTCATGAATTCAAATTTTGCTGGTACCAAGGTATCCAAGCTTATGTTTACCAAGTCCAGTCCATATTCCTTTAATTTGGGAAGTTTCTTAGCTAGTGTAATTCCATTGGTGGTCATAGCCAAGGTTTTAAGTCCTTTCAGATTTGACAATTGAAAACAGATTTCTTCGATATCTTTCCTAATAGTCGGTTCCCCACCAGTCAAACGGATTTTATCAACCCCAGAATTGACAAAGAGATTTGCCAACCGAACAATCTCACTTTTTGTTAAAAGCAGAGGATTTGTGGTAAGTTCTACACCCTCAGCTGGCATACAGTACTGGCACCGCAAATTGCAACGTTCAGTCAAGGAAATTCTCAAATAAGTGTGCTGCCTCCCAAATGAATCAATTAGCATATCGGAGGTAGGATTTTCTTTTGATAACTCTTCTGAGAAGTTCTGACAAGAAGTTGCATACTGCTTAAGTGGGGATGCATCTCCACCTTTACAGAGCAGACCTCGCCCGTCAATATTTGCAGATTGGAATATTGATCCGATTTTGCAACTTCCCTGTTAATAACCAGTTTTGATCATTCTACACTTGCAAAGAGTTAAGCAAACACATACAACAGGTTGATCACAAGGCACCTACAAGTCACTCCCTAAACTAAGCGCTATATTAATAAAATTAGGAAAAGAGAGAACTAACCCCAAAAGTCTCAAATCCCCACTCACAAACCAATTCATTCTTTTCGTTCTATAAAGAAACCAGTACAAATACATATGGAAAGAGGAAAGAGAAAATGAAAGAGAATCCTAAACGAACTATTCATTCAGCCATAAGAACTTTCAATACTGCACTCCACAGGTCTTAAATTTGCCTAGCTTTTCCCCGCTTTTGGGACGCAGTATATTGAAATAGTTATTAGCATATTTCTGCTTCTGCATACAAGATAATCCAAACTGCCAAAAGGAAATGAAACTCAGAGGACCAGAATTGAAACATTCTTAAGGTAGAATGTTCACTCCAGGCCGTTTCAAAGTCCTTTCGGCAACTGCATATATTATGAACTTTGATGAAAAATAGCTCAAACTATCTTCTTCTTCAAACTACTCTTTTAACAATTTTCAAATCCCTAACTGCTACTGCACATCTGCAGGTAGAATAAGGCCTCCTGTTAGGCAATATACGTATGTACTGATCATAATAGTTTCCAAGCCTCAATCTTGACTGATGAACGAAAAATAAAAACAAAAAGAATAAGAAAAACCTGACTCCACTGATCAACAATGGCATAGTGATATACCGTGTGTCAAAACCAAGAACCAGAGAAGTCACTCGAAATCGACACGCGACGGGATGTTCAAATACAAACACATTACACCTCCCTCATATTTAGTTACTCCCTTTATTATCAGACAAAGATATCTAGAAAGAACCATTAAGCTCATCTCGGCAAATATGTGATCAAGAGCACAACATACCAAGGTAAACTTCTGAAGACCCAGATGCCCATGAAGGTTTCTGAAGGCAGAGGGCCTCATGCTGTTGGAGAACAATCCAAAACGAAATCCCGTATAAGCGAAATCAATGAACCAGCTGGAGCTTTAGGGTGCTTAGCCGTGTAGGCTCTTGGGACGTTAAGAATTGGATTCGGTCCAAAAATGGTAAAAATATCTGTAGGTAACAATTGAAGTATTACGAGAGAACCCAGATAAGCAGAAGCAAAAGAAGAAGAGGAGATTGAGAAGGATGGCCGCCTCGACACGAGAGTATATAAATAATGAGAAGCAGGTGGAATATTGGTGTGGATGACGTTTGGATCAGCAAGAAGAGAAACTCTTGTACATCTTTCAGCGCCAAAGGCCAAACATTACTCATCGGTTGCGGCAGAGGTTTTTTCCAGGTTATCCACTTACCGGAACGGGGGACCAAATTGAGTCCAGCCAGCGTATCAGATTTGAGCAGCATCGTGGTATTGCAAGACCGCTTTTGGGCCTCCGCCCAGGCAAAAAGGCAAAAAGGTTATGTAGGTTTAGTTTTAAAATTTTTATTTTGAATTTTATAAAATTTGAATTGTTTATATAGAAAGAGTAAGTTTTATATTTAAAATTTTAAATTTAATTTTAAAATGAGATTTATACAATAAAGCTTTCATTTACATCTGGCCTTTTTGTGGGCCCATTGGGTGATTGGATGTAGGGATGGGAGTACTCCAGTTAAATTGAGAGCCGGTCTCGTTTCGATCTAGTCGGGTTAGGAAAATTTCGGTTTAACCGGGGCCTTGGTTTGGGAATGAGGAGAAAAATCTCTCAAATAGCCGGACATGGGTCGAGAACGAGATGAGGGTGTCCCCGTGCCAGGTCAGATCTGCCAGTTTTCTCCTGCCTATGTTTATTTATTCTCATTTTTTTTCAATTATTCATAGTTAAATATTTATTTTTGTCCAATCTCATTGTTTTAGAATCATGTTTATTCGGTTTGACATAATTGTCTTTAAATAAAAAGATAAGAAAGAGAACAGTTAGAAAAAAGAAAAATAATTTGATGTTTTATTTTAAAATTAAATACACTCTTACAAGAGAGAATCTTCTCATATTGTTAATCTTTTTATTTTTATTAAAAAAATAATGATTTACCACCTCTACACCTTCTTCTGATAGGGACATCAATGTATTGACTATTCGGCCCTTTTCAGGCATACTTTTCGGCAAGTCAAAATGTCAAATAGGCCCACGTTTGAGTATTTTACGGCTAACGAAGGTAGATCGAAGTGTCCTAAATCATCTTCTTTTCTACTTCATTCACCAAAAAGAAAAAGAAAAAAGAACCTTTTTTCCACCTATTCCAAAAATTCTGAAAAGTGTTTTTCTCGTCTAAGCTCTCCGCTTTTTCCTCCATCTATTCTCTTTTACTAATTCTTCGTTCTGCCTAAACCCCTTTTTCGTCTGTCGCTCACAAGGTATGTTCCTTCCCTCGCTATATTATGGTGATTAATACTTGTATCTGATCGCCAGTTCTCGTTGTTTTAGTGTTTGGATTAGACAAAGCTATTCAAAAAATTCAATTACTTTTTATGTTTTTACTTTGTTTCTCCTTCAATTTTAACTGCATTTGAATTTAATAATCGGTGTCGTTGATTGGTTTCCGATCAGTGAACTAGTCGTTCGGTGAGCAATGGTGTTCTACAGGACCGTTTCTCTGCTATCAAAGTTGCGTTCTCGCGCGGTAAGTTGGCCAAGAGGTTGCCTGTATTTTTATAGTTCCGTTATGTTTGTGTAAATTCACGATTCTTGTTTCATATATTGATTTTGATGTAATGCTGAAATTCTATGCTGTTTATATGTTTAAACTGATCTAGTATTTTAATTCAGGCTCAGCCGAATAGTCTCAGCAACTCAGTGCGCTGGCTTCAAGTGCAGTCATCTTCTTCCGATCTAGTAACGCCATCTTTCTCTCTGTTTACCTTCTCGTAAAATATGAATCTCTAACAGAGCGAGAATGAATTCTACATATCCGCCCCAAGATTACGACTTTACAGATGAGATAAACAGTATTTAGTCAAACTTTGTCTTTATTGAGTTGTGGAATGGCATTGTCTTTAGAAGTTTAGAAATTACAATTTACAGGATGAACTATTGGCATCTTGGAGTAACATAAGATTTAAAGGGATTTAAAATGGTACTCTCCGGTCCAGAGCTGCTCATTGGTTTCATCCCCTTAAGATTTTATGTGGTCACTGCATTATCAGCTGTATTATTCATTATGTCAATACTTTGTGTGTTTTGTCCTGCTTCTATGAAATTCTTATTCTATTCCTCTTGGTGGTTTATCAAATGCTTCTGTAAATTTGCATGAGCCCATGCTAGTTCGCCTTTTTGTGCTGCTTAATACATGCTTGATATGCTGTTTACGCTGTATCAGAATTTAAGATAAAATGAAGAGTTATGATTTTCTCTGTTTTCCCAAATTTACCTTTCTTTTGCTCTATTATTTGTTGCTTTAGGTGTATGAATTGGATTTTGTTTCCCAATATAATCCTCTTCTCTGCCACTTTCTCATTCTAGGATCTTCGATCTCAGCTGAAGGAACTCATTCCAGAACAGCAGGTATAGTTCAAATATACATTCATTGTATTTGAAATCAATCTAGATGTTCATAGTTTCTGTTCCTACTTTATATAGGTCAAGGCTTTGCCTGTAGATACAGATTTCTTCTCCCTTTATTTTCTAATGTAACCTGCACTTGTCATCTCTGTTGTCCTTTGACTACTTGCTGAACTTTACAATGGAATTGATCTTGGCATTTGACCTAGGGTAGATATTCATCAATTGTCTACTCATTTCACTTCTTTTTGTGTTTTTGACTCTTTTAGGATCGCTTGAAGAAACTCAGATCAGAATATGGAAAGGTTCAACTGGGGAACATTACAGTTGATATGGTAATTACTCACTTTTCTCTTCCATCCATGAAGGGAATAGTTATGAGATGTTGGTTGTCTTCAAGAGATATCATCATATCATCTCTGGCTAAGATCTCTAGTTTATTTTAAAGGTGATTGGTGGAATGAGAGGAATGACAGGATTACTCTGGGAAACGTCATTACTTGACCCAGATGAGGTAGACAGCTGTCTCTGCTTTGGCTTTTTAATGCATTGCTTACACAGTGGTTCAACTAACACCAAAAGCAGAAACTTTATTATCTTGTCTGAAGTTTTCCTCCCCTGTCTTTTGTGGCATGTCTTAGGGAATCCGATTTAGGGGTTTGTCAATACCTGAATGCCAAAAAGTGTTACCAGTGGCAAAGCCTGGTGGAGAGCCATTGCCCGAGGGTCTGCTCTGGCTTCTTTTAACAGGAAAGGTTGGTAGTTGAAGTGTCTATAAGATCTGTTTTGTGCTATAGTAGTACTGCTGATAATATCAACTTTTTATTTCACAATTATTATACAGAAGTTTGTTATTTTCATAATAAGAATAGTTTTGTATCTCAATCATGTTCTTTGGTTATTTTAGTATTATCTAAAAGTATATTCAATCTTTATGCAGGTGCCAACAAAGGAGCAAGTAGATTCCCTATCTAAGGAATTGAGAGATCGTGCTACTGTTCCAGGTTAACCAGCTTTCGAATTTTCTTGACAGTTCATTAGTGGGTGATTGTCTGACATTTTTTATTGCTTTGTTGCTTCATTTTGTCCAATGGTTGTTGGGAACTGAAAGTTTGCTTCGAGAGAGTGGGATATTTTTTTAAACTGGACACTCTTCTGATTCTAAACCTGCTGCACTGCTAGTATCTAGCAGCTGGTTCCATTAACTCTAGTTGAAGGATTAATCTATATGTATGTTAAACTTGGGGTTCTTTTTCCTTGTATCTTGAAAAGGTTTGACTTTCAGGGCCTGGTCCAATTTCCTTGTCAGCCTGACGTAGGTTCTCGTCAGCTAATCTTTGTTTCTGGTTGCAGATCATGTATACAAAGCAATTGATGCATTACCTATTACTGCTCATCCCATGACTCAATTTGCTACTGGTGTCATGGCTCTTCAGGTAAATTAATCAATTCTTCCTTTAATAATGGACCTTGTACCTTTCAGGGAGGGGTTGGCAAAGAAGTTTTTCATTTTATTGAAGCTATGCTTGAACAATTCCAGTGGTCCTTTCTTATGTGTTCTTAGGCTTGTGTATGCAGTTCGGAGCTGTGTATGTTGTCACTGTTATGTAACACTAGATTTTCGCAGAAACATGATATAGTTGTTGCAGGTTGAAGTAACACTATGTGCATACTAGATGAATGTGTGCATACTAGATGAATGTTATACATGAGTAAAGAAACTGATGGTGGAGAAACTAACAGTCTCATTGGTTGTAATACTTGGATTAGGAATGGATAGAGGTAATGTTTGAAAATCTTTATGGTTGAGAGAAAAAGTATAACTTTAGTCGTTACCTTTTGATTGCACCATGTTGGAGAAACTATGAAGATTGGGGAAAATAGGGGCAGAGAGTGGTGTAGAGTCTCGAACCCTTGGCATCATTTCTTGATTTATTGATAGACATAGTTGCTGGAACTTATGAATTATGATATCAACTTCAGGAAGTTTTGCAGCTTTTAAGTATTCTATTGAAACTCCATTCTTGTAACAATGATGCATGATGCAGACAACACCTGTGACATTCTTCCTTTTTCCTTCTTTATTTCTGCCTCTCTCTCTCTCTCTCTCTCTCTCTCTTGGGGGCGGCAGTGGTGTTGCATTTTTAAGTGTTTCAGCACAACCAAGAAGATTGGTCCAAAGTACAAAGAGCATATCTATTTCTATGACAGTCTATTGCAGATCCTCAGCCATACTGGTATGATAGTGTAACTATAAACTTCTGAGTCGGAGAATTTGGAAGTCCTTGTAATTTGCAGAAGTGTTGTGGAGTCTTTTAATAGAGGGAAAGATGAGAAGGGATAGGCTTTGTTCTCTCAAACTATGTTATTCCACAATTTCAGAGCTCTACTTATTTGCTATCCTGTCATTGAGACCATGGATTCTCCTGTCATGATCTCCTTTTCCTTGTTCTAAGTTGCGCCTAAGATGTCATTAGTTGTTCTATACCCACCTTAGTTAGGTGCTTAAAAGGGCAGTGCATTGTCTTACCAACCAATTTTAGTGAAAAAAATTTTGAGTTATTTATCTTGGCTGTTGGGACTCTTATTTTCCTCCTTGGTTTTGTTGAGGATGCCATGAAAATTCACCAACCTGTTAATGGCATGGTAATGCAGTTACTGTTACCTATTTCTTTCAGGAAGATGAAGTTAAATCAATGTTTTTTTTCTTGTTTCTGTTTCAGGTTCAAAGTGAATTTCAAAAGGCCTATGAAAAGGGCATACCAAAATCAAAGTATGCTTAATTAAGCTTTTGTCTGATGCAAAATTCATTGCTACCTTAATACATGCGCTTACTGATTCTCTGCCTTAGGTTCTGGGAACCAACTTATGAGGACTCCCTTAGCTTGATTGCTCAGGTTCCAGTTGTGGCTGCTTATGTCTATAGGAGGTTAGTTAGTTGATTATTATTCATCTGTTATCATAACATGTCCATTCTTTTTTTCTCTTTTTGGGTTAAAGAAAGGGAAGAAAAATTATTATAAGGTAATTGTGAGCCAGTTAAAATGTCGTTAATCTTAAGCTTGAGCTTGGAAAGAGACAACCAAACTTAAACAAGAGTTTTTGGATAAGGCAAAGCCTGAGTAAAGCTTGTTTGCTTAAAAAATCATTGCTTGGGTCTTTATGTGAAAATTATACAAAATATGTATTCATCTCTTTTCTTTGGGGTAGATAAAGAAAGAAAATTATCTAATGAAAAAAATACAAGAAATGGGATTTGGAAATTTATATTCATCTCTTTATGCATCAGCAAACTGACTCCCTCTCCCAAAAGGAGGCCTCATAAAATTTTTCTTTACTATCTCAGCTCCTGTTGATCCTTATAGTTTGGTAACAGTCTTTGTTTTAATTGTTGAAGAATGTACAAGAATGGGCAAGTAATACCTATGCTTGATTCCCTTGATTATGGTGGGAACTTTGCCCACATGCTTGGCTTTGATAGCCCCGAAATGCAAGAGCTTATGAGGCTTTATGTCACCATACACAGGTAAATTACCAAAGTTTATTCTGCGGATGCATCTATATATCTCACTGCACATTGCTTGTACATAATTTTCTCTCACTCATTTCAGTGACCATGAAGGTGGCAATGTTAGTGCTCACACTGGTCATCTGGTATGTGCCTTTAGTCTTCACTAGTTTTGCAACTACTGAAACTGGAATTTTATATTTTAATACAATATGAACATTTATCCTATTCTTCTTTTGAAGCTGCATTAAGAGCATAATTCATTAGATTCAGTAAGACCAACCACTAATTCAGCGCTTTCTCCTGACATCATTCTTTTCTCCTGAATTAGGTTGCAAGTGCGCTTTCAGATCCTTACCTCTCTTTTGCTGCTGCATTAAATGGTTTAGCTGGACCACTACATGGTTTGGCAAATCAGGTATGTAATATATCCTCCTGCTTTCTTTGTTTCCCCATTATGCCTTAGATAAATCTTGCCTGTACATGGGGTTGCTTGTCACTGTTCTCGACATGGTGGTTTTTGCAGTCAAATGGTGTCTGGCTACTGGAGACTGCTTTGCCAGTCTTTTAATAAATATTTTCCTGTTTCATTTCTTTATTTCCATTTTATTTCGGTTCTGTATTTTATATTGACCACCCTGGTAAAGCAGGCTTGTAGTCTTTACATGCCGCGGTGCCCACACTATGAATTTGATCTTATCACAGCAGCGATCTGCTTCATCTGATCCTGCTTTATAGGTGTTCTCAAATTGAGGACTTCATATTACATCCTTTGAGCAGCCCCTTTTGCTGTTGCAGACTATTACATCTGCGATATGCTTTTTCTTCTTCTGCAAACATTTTACTACTAGCATCACGTAAAGGTGATTGTAGTAGTTAGACTTGCTTGTCTTCTGTTAGAATAGCAATTGCTGTTGAGGAAAGTGTTAGCAAATTCAAATGGCCATGAATAATAGAAGCCTTAGCTTGTACTGGTAGAATCAGAAGTGTGGTCTTTGTTTATGGTCTTTCACCTGTTCAATTTTGTCATTGGCCTGGTCCTGCTTCACTTTTGAACATATAGTAAGCAAAATTAATTTCATGATCTAGCAGTGCATGAATTTGTGTTCTCATATGAGTATATAGCCAGTGAATGATAATACCCCACTGCAGTACAAGTTATATGAGATATAACAATTGAGTGACTTCCTAGTAATTATGAATGGAAAGCCACGTCTTGGAATCAGCCTATCAGTCATGTTGCTTCTGCTTAGAACTTTCTTTATGGATTTGATTATTTGGTCCCGTAAGTAAACCAATATAGGTGTCTTTTGGATCTGCTTATCCTGCATAGCTACGGAATTACTGTAGTTATCTTCTTGCTTGTGAACTTTTGGAAGTTTGCAGCAACTGTGTTTTTAAATTCCCCTGGCATTTTGAATCTGCAAACATATTTTTTTGCAATAGATTTACCTCTTGCCTGCTAGAGATTTCTGTTTCTTTCTTTGAACTTACTTGATGATTTATAGGAAGTGTTGCTTTGGATTAAATCTGTCATAGAGGAATGTGGGGAGAACATCACCAAGGAACAGTTGAAAGACTATGTATGGAAGACACTGAACAGCGGCAAGGTAGAATTGTTTTCATATCACGTCTCTTATTGCATTCTTGCAGTCTCAATTGGTTTTTATAATGCACACACCCATATGAGGCCTACCCACATTGTGAATACTTTGTTTCTGATTGATGCTTTCCTGTGAGATGATAGTCAAATGCTATATTCTCCTCCGTATTTTTTAGGTTTTCATTCTTTTAACCACTTGTAATTAGTGGAATAGAATTCCTTTCTCTTATTCTGCAAATAAAATTTCACTTTTTTATGATAGCACGTGTCTTGAGTAGTTTCTGTTACTTGAAATTGTACTTGCATACGTTGTCCTGGCTTGAGTGTTAAGTCATGGGGGAGGGTGGAAAAAACTGTTTAATTTTAGTCTCATTGTCACTGTAAAATCTTGATATCATATCCTCTCATTTGACACTATAGGTTGTACCTGGATTTGGCCATGGAGTTTTGCGCAAAACAGATCCAAGATACACCTGCCAGAGAGAATTTGCATTGAAGCACTTGCCTGATGATCCTCTATTTCAATTGGTGAATTAATGAACTCTGTTATGAAGTTATGGTAATATGGTTAGCTTTTCCATGTACTGTTGAGCCCTTTATTTGCCTAAACATCCTTTTGCTTTTCTTCCCTTCTGCAGGTGTCGAAGCTTTATGAAGTTGTACCTCCTGTTCTAACGGAGCTCGGGAAGGTAAATTTTTAGCACCATTCCTGAACTTTGTTTAGAAATGTACATGGCCTTGAGATGTATTTGAACTGCAGAATTTTCTCTCAACAACTGTTTTGTTAATGATGATTAATCAACTTTATCTGAAAAATGGAATGTATTTCAATTCTTATATATTTTGATTTGGTCATACATTAGTATTATAGATGTTATTGGTATCATTTTCTAGATTCAGGATTGACAAATACTAGGAGAATGGTTTGATGTGCAGCTTTCTTTCTGATATTGTTTGAGACTTATTGGAGTTATTGCTGTATCTTGGGCAGGCCTATATGGCTTGTAATTGTGCGTAGATTCTTCTGAATCTGAACGTAATCGTATTTTTGAATTTGTTAATCCTTTAGGTGAAAAATCCTTGGCCAAATGTTGATGCTCACAGTGGTGTTTTGTTGAACCACTATGGTTTGACAGAAGCAAGGTATTAACCTCTTCCATTTCTCACCCATATCAGGACTCTGACTAGTCGATTTTCAGTGTTTCGTAAACATTCTGATATTCCTCTGGAATCAATCCTGTCTAGGTATTTTACTGTTCTCTTTGGTGTATCAAGGGCAATTGGCATTTGCTCTCAGGTGCTCTTTCTATGTCTTATTATTTAGTGCTTTTCTTTTTTTAATTCTATTTGTATGTCAAAGTCATCATTTAACTTACTTCCTGCTGGTGTTGGTTCAGTTAATATGGGACCGAGCTCTTGGATTACCCCTTGAGAGGCCAAAAAGTGTAACGATGGAGTGGCTTGAAAATTACTGCAAGAAAGCAGCCTCAACTTGAGAGTTTGACGATCCGGGAAGCCTCCGTGTTTACAAATAATTATTTCCTTTTATAAGGCGGTTGAAGAGTACGGATGATCTTGGATCATTATTGCCTGAAATTTTGAATTGTTTAATGAGTTCATTTCCTTGCTTTATTAATGTAGAGGTACTAGTTTTAGGGCCATGAGTCATTGTTGTGCAATAATCAGGTAAATTCTCTGTAATGGGCATGGGTGAAGAGATCTCATGTATGTCGCCTCTAACACAAATAATTCCTCTTCGACCACAATTCTTTGAACAGTTTGAGGTCTTGTGACATGATGGATTCGAACTTATTTTCTTTCAGTTACAGGTCAACTTGTAGCTTAAGGATCACACAACTTATGGAAAGTGAAGAGGATCGTAACAGGAACATATTGGTGAACATGTTTGATTAATCGATTTCTTGATTTCTATAAAAGGAAAAACAAAGACCTCATTCATGAATTATTTCAATGGTAATTGATGAGTACGTTTCACCAAAAAATAATTATCGACTTTCACCAGCTATTCTATTCAGTGTGGTAAAATAGCTACAGGATGCAAGATTGCCAAAAGATGCCAGTGGATTAGATAGGCTTTCGGTTCAAGATTTTTTTCTCGAATTTTTTTAAAGTAAATTATTTTGTAAAAAGATTTTTAAAATAATTTTTTTTGAAGTGAAGGTAAAATTTACGTTTGTTTTTTATTATTTCTGTGATATTTCTTTTCATGAGTTGAGGGTAGAATTGCCGACTTGGCTATGGTGCAGATAGTATTTTTTTAGTATGTGCAGAATAAATTTTTAACCGTCAAATTTTGATTTAACGGTTAAAAATTCACACGTTAAGAATAATTATTTCTGTTATAATAATTATTCCTTTTATAGTAGAATAATTATTCGTAGAATAATTATTCTATTATAGAGGGAATAATTATTTATTCTATAAGGAATAATTATTTTATCTGAATAATTATTTTAAAAAATATAAATTTTTAATCGTTAGATCAAAATTTGACGATTGAGATTTAATATGCACGAAAAAAATACTGTGCACTCTATCCAACTCATAGAATTGCACTAGCGGGTTGCACGAAAAAAGATCCTTGGGAGACGAATGTCTGAACTGCCATGTGGCAGACATGAGTGCAGTAGTACTATTTTGACCATGTACTCCGATAGGAGAAGCAATATCTGTTTTTCTTCCATTTGAAGTGTACCAGATTTTTCTCCTCCACAAAAAATTCTCAAGGACTGGGAATGGCTACTCTGAGTCTGCGATGCTCTGCGCACCCAGCCAAGGGCCTTCTGGGATTCTACCTCCCCGTTCACAGAATCCCTACTCCTTGGATCACTTTCCTTAATCCTGGTCTTGGGCACAATGGTCCGCCAAATCATTTCACTTTGAGGTACATGTTCTCAGTTTCTGCCGCTAAACTACTCATTAATAATTACGAGTCTGCGAAATTGGGTCTCAGTATCAGCATAGTTGAAGAGTTGTTTCGCTAACCCACCCTTCTCATCCTATCTTGAGAGTTTCTCTTTTATTTAAAAAGGAGAGAGAATAAATGGGCGAAATCTTGTTGAGTACTGATTTATTAGATGGCAGAATCTTAGAAAACATTGTTGTTATGGTGCATTGAGCTTCTTTTTATTTGTTTCCAATTAACTTTCGACTCCGATGTATCAAAATGCAGTCTTCATGATTAAGCTACCCATAATGTAGTTCCTGTTTGATGTTGCAGTGTATGTAATAGCCGAAATATGGAATTTGTGGTACTTGTGCAACTGTTAGAATAACGACCATTGAACTTCTGATTTCATTTCTCATGAATGGTTGCAATACCTGCTTCTCAATCATCCCCTCCTCAGATGGGTGACTGAGCAGTGTGCTTTTGCTGAGTCACAAAATTCATAATCCACTTTCTTCATCTATTAAGTCATAATATTCTTTTGAAAAGGGGAAGTGTTGATTGGGTACTGGGGTGAGAGCAAAATACACTTCTCTCAGCCCTGAAACAAATACAGTAATCTTTGTGTTTATTTGAGAGGGATTCTATGTATTATTCTGTCCTGCGGTTATTCGTCCATCTTTTGCCAAGGAAAGATATTATTGACATGGCAATTCTTCATTCAGGTCCAGGAATAATGTGAGATTTCCATTAAGGCAGAGTTTACTCTCTGTGTGCGCATCAAATGGTTCTTCAGAAGGATCTGATGTTACCAAAACCAGTGAAGCCGCGAAAGGCCCGCCTTTCCTCACCATTTTGGCTGGTTTTGTGGTCTTTTTAGCTGTATGTTGCGTAATTGGATCCATTGTAATGTGGCTTATTGGCCTAATCTTTCATGTGCCTTCATCAAAATGAGATTATCTTCGTATTTTTTTATTCCTGAGCTTTCTAAAATAGTAGATGAAGCTTCTTTACCAGAGACTTCGTTTGGGTATCATTTCATACTGCACTGAAAATGAGATGGCAGAATATGAAAAATGAGTGAATGTGCTTCTTATCGGACCTTGGACCTAGCGCTGTCAAACGAGCTAGCCGCGGCCATTTATTTACAGGCCAAAATATTATCAGTCTATATCTATCTGTACTAGGTTTGCAAGTTAAGATATTTTTTTAAATAATTTTTTATTTATTTTTTATCATATATAAGATTATATTTATTTATAATTAAGATAAAAATAATTTTTACTCTATTACTAGTATTTTTAATATATATATAATTTAAATTTAAATAAATTTATATAAAAAATACTTAAAATGATACAATGATTGATTTATGAATTAAATTGATTAATCATAATTTTATGTATGTTTTTTATTTTTTTTATATTTTTAATATTTAAAAATATTTTTATTAAAATTTTATTTTAATTTTAAATTTAAAAAATTATATTTTTAACTTAATATTAAAATCATTACATAATTAAAATTACATAAAATATTTGAGGTAAAGTAAAAATTTTAAAACGTTAAATTTAAGGGTTAATTTTAGTAAAAAAAAAATACAGATCGGCATGCATCGACTTACGGGTTAAACGAAATAGGTTGATTAAGTTTATATTTAAATGAATTTGGATCAATTAAGTCTAAACTTATTTAAATATATTGTCTAATGAGTCAGCTCCCGAACTGACTACCCTTTTGACAGTGCTACTTGAAGCTTCACTCAACTATGCCTAAGGCAACTTTTAGAGTCATATTGAGACAATGCATGATTCCATGCTTCAGCATTGGGCGCTAAGAATGGTCTGCTTTTGTTTCGTGTATGACAATTCCTAAAAGCTACATAAAGTAACTTGAGCTTGCTATGCTTCTTCACCTGGATGGTACATTGCTCGTGGCTAGGTCTCTTGGCTCAAAGGGACAATTTGATTCTCCTTTCGCTGTTAGTACATACTACTAACGCGCTCAGGTTGCCGGAAGAATGAAGAGGTTACCAGATGAGGTCTAGTGTTTCCAATTGTCCATTGGAAGAACGCTTATATGCTTCCAATGGTCAGTTCTGGTGAGTGAGAAATCCAAGCCCTCACCTGTTATACAAGTACAATGCCCAGGATATTGTCAAGGGAAGAGGTAGGTTAGGTAATTAGTGGACGACCATTATCCAGATGAGTTCAAAATCACTGGGCGCCGGGAATTTTCTCCTTTTTTTCCCTTGGAAGGGCAAGTTGAATACTGAATCTGGTTGCTGAAGCCTTTAGCCGAAGCCTGGTGGCTCTTTGGCCTCCTTTTAGATTGGCCGATGGAAACCGCAAGTACAGGTTTCCAAACACACAGCTAATTACACTGATTCTCGATATAACCGTATAGACTTGGAATTATGAATTAGCCCATTGGCCAATAACAACGATTACTCTCTCTCCTTTATTTTTTTCCTTCTTTTAGATTGGGGGAGCATTCTTCTGAAGGGGCTAGGCATGCACAATAGTGAATGCACTATCGCATGAGTTAATGATTTCCCAGAGCATTATTTGATGGTTGTTCTCATAGATTTCCTGCATTAAGCAAAGATAGCATAACGTATTTATGCAATCTTCACATAAGAACAAGGTTGCCGACAATAATTAGAAAGAAAACGAACAAATTCCTCCCCAAGTTTATAACTGAAAGCAGATTGCTTTCTTATTGGAATTGTTTCTGAACTGTTTGCTTCCTTTGCACCAGAAACAATACGCAACCAATCCCCGATCAACAAGGCTTATACCCTTCCGGAAATTTGCGAAAACAGCAAAGAAATTTACTATAATGGTTGATGATGAAGGCATATCAGCCAAGGAGGCAGAAGAAAGAAAAAAAGCACTGCAGACATGAAAAATCTATTTGGGATCCTTATCCATGACTTCACGACTATCATCTCCCACAGTTCCCATAAAACTTCGCCTCTCATCAGAAGTCGCTGTGATGACAGGCATCCACAGGTCAGCAGTACTGCTCAAGAGGGGGTCTGAAGCCATCGTTGAGGATATCATCTTATCCACATCATCCAGCTTTGAAGATAATTTATCCAACTCCTTGGCTATTTCCATCTGAATTTGACAACTTTAGCATCACCAATCAAGCAAACACAATCATATAACCATTACACCAATGAATTGAATTTCAGGAGAGCAAAATAAGCACATTTACTCAAGAGGACATATTGAACGGAAGCACTTGAACCTAAAACTACCTCATTGAGATTTTGTGCAGATTTTGAAGGAAGCTTTGAGACTTCCATTCCTAAGGCTTCTATCTTGGCTCGTAACTCCACTTCCTCTTCATTTGTCATTGATTCAACCTGCAGAGTTTCCGTTCCATTATCAGATAAATATAGGTGCAACAGAAAATATACATCCTTGAAAGGTAAAATCTTTGAGGACAAATGGTGTCGAAATGTGGGAATTTTAGGAAATCTGATATACCCATAAATATAATATTGATTCTTTATTGGTAATGGGAGGCATTGGTCTAAAGAATCATCAACTTTTGAAACCCCGGGAGTTTGTTGACACATCGGTAAACTTACCAACTACCATGATCTGGAAACTGTGCAATTCCTAGATTGGACTATCATAGCTTAATAGAAGAATAGAAAGCTAAAACTGGTACCAGTAATCCAACAGCTAGAAGCCCAAAGTTACCACCATGTCTAAAACAACAAACACCGAATCTATACACAAAAGGCGGGATAAAATCAGCTTTTGCTGCTGCAGCAAAACATGTGCATCTTCCTGCATTATTGAAACCCTTCCTTCCGGTCAAATATACTAGAAAGAACTCGAAATAAAGCATTCTAAGAACTCAATATTAGTCAACATGGTACATAAGTGATTTCCTCACTCTGCAGACAAAGGGGGAAAAAGAAAAAAACCAACTTCATAGATGAGAAGGAAGAAACTCGGATCGAGAATCATCAAAAGATCCCATATCAACCTATCACTCCCACCAAGTACCATCGATAACTTAATAAATCAACATCAGACTACAACCAAAACCCCTATTTAGAACTACCAAGTATTACCCGTAAATTCACAAATTAATTCCAGAAACTCATTGTCCATAATTACCCCAAAAAAGAAGATACAAAAAAAAATCAAATAATTTCCTGTCCGCAATGTAAACTAGTAGTCATATACCTCCTGGAGTAGGTTAGAGAGGAGGCCGAAGAGCTGCACATCCGGTCCCGGTGAAGGTGCCGGGGGTGGTTTACGTTCCGACATTTTCTGAGATATCTATGAACACTTGATACCCCGTTATAAAATGCTCAGCAGAACAGCCGCAAAACAGGCTTAACGCATTACAATAACAATGCATTTTCGTTGTTAAATCGCTATTCTGCCACTGCAATCCGATCCTTTATAATATATTTTTTAACACTCTTTTTTCCAATATTTTTATTATAAAGTTTTTATTTATTCTTAATAAGATAAAGTTTTAAGTTTTAAAATAAAATAAAGTATTACAAAAAAATTAAAAGATTTAGAATGAGAAAAGCATAATATTGTAGCAACATAGACGACTATGCCTTGAAGCTATTTGCGAAGCATTTCAACAAGGCCAGACAAGTCAAGAAACCTTGATACAAATGATGACCGGCAGACACGTAGATGTTGTCCAATTACAATTCAATTGGATGAAGTGAATATTTTTTTTGAAAATTTATGTATATATATCTTTAGTTCTCATTAAAAAAAAATACAAAACTTATAATAAAAAAGCTGTCGTTTGTTTAGAGTTGAAGTATAGCTTAATGTGTTGGCGTGTCACGCTGCTTCTAACCAATAACCCAAAGCGATGGGGCCATATGTCACAGTTAATTATTTTAAAATTTATTAAAATAAATTATTTATAACAAATAAATAATAAATAAGATTCATAACAAAAGAATCAATTATGCCTAAGAAGCGAAATTGTTGACGATTGTGATGTTTCATCTTACCAAATCGAATCAACACTTCTTTTGGCTACCCTACCAAAACCAAAGAAATGTTTCTTGCTTCTCGTAGATGACTCTACATATCACGAAAATTTTGCCCTTCAGGCTTTGTTTGGCTCTTAAAAATTATTCCGTATATTTCAAACAGGACTTTTTGTCCTTTTTATATAAATTAAAAAATAAAATAAGAGATATTCCTCTTATAAAAGTGATATTTTATTTTATTTTAAATTTTTTATTCTCCTGTTACTTTTTTATTAAAAAAAGATTTTAATGTCTTTATTGTTATAAAATATTATGAATGTCTATTATTTAAAGAGATCATTCATATAAGTTATGAAATATAAAAAATTTAAGGATTACAATCAAATTTGTAGTTTCCATCCCTTATAGATTACTATTCTAATTACCTCTATTATCTTTAGAGAATACGAGAAATCATAAAAAGTAAGTTATGTAAGTTATCGAAGAGGCTACTAATGACTTATGATGTGAATTGTCACTTCTAACTCTATAAATAAGTTCTTGTATGAGTATGGATGGATGGTGAAAAATTCTTATAAAATTATAATTTTTATATTTTTTGTATTCTTTTTTTCCTCTTTTACTAAAGTTTAAAGGCTTCTTCATTGTTATTTTATCACTAGTTTTGTATCTATCGAAACTAAATTTTACAATACTTATCTATTTTTTCTAAATAAGGTTTAAGTTAAAATTTTAAAACCTTCTTCTCGTATTAAAATATTTTCAATTATTAAAAATTAAAATAAAAAGGGAGTGAAAGAAGTTAAAAAATAAAGTAAGAATATTACTTCTCTTTTCTTATTATACTCTTAATTAATATAATTTGTCTTTTACTAATATAAGTGAGAATAAAGGGAATAAATTTATATTTAGAATAAAATTTTAAAAAAATCCTTAAAATTAGCAAAGACTTTACATTTTGAAAAGATAAAAAATTATCAAAAAATGTTATATTATGAAATAGAGGGAATAAAAATTTTCTAAAAAAAGTCTTATTACTACAATTAAACTACAATTAAATATTTTAATGAATTTACTAACCCAAAAAAAAATCAGCAATGAATTAGCTCTCTTGTTTTCTTGACGTATGAGCAAATCTTTTTGCTCATCACAAACTACTCAGTTCACATCCATCCCCCTTAATGCATAAAAAAGAGAAAAAAAGTCAGAAAGTGTGCGAGACGTGACATATTAGACAGTGGATGCTAGTTATCTTGTTCGTGAAGAAATGACAAAGAATGTCATAATCAAATGGAAAAGTGAAAAAGCAAAGGTAAATTTGATAGCTTGTATTTTGAGATTTTTATTTTAAATTTATAAAATTAAAATTATTTTTAAAATAAATATGAACTTTACATTATTTAATTTTAAGATTGAATAATATCTAATCACATTTGAAGTCAGAATTGTTATGCTAAAATCCATCGCAAGTTGTGATCTTCAAATTTCTTAATATATTAAATAATATAAAAGTTCGTGCTATGTATAGGTATTAAATTTTTTATTTTTAATAAAAATTATTGAAATGTATTTTTTAAAAATTTCAACTATGAAGTTACTTATAAAAATTAAAAAAATAAATTAAATACTTAAATAATTATAAGTTCTTTAAAGAAAAAGAAAAAGCTTTGTGATCAAAACGAAATTGTTGAAATATATAAATCTTTAAAACTAGTTAAAAAATAAAAATTTATTAATTTTTTATTAAAAAACTGAAAATATATATTAGTGTATATGATCTAATTAAAATTAAAAAAATAAAAAGTATCAAATGTGTAATAAGAGAAAACATTAATAATACAAATTATTTCTAATCAATTGAATTATATAATACTTCAACTTTTTGAACAAATTAATAGTTAAGAGGAAAAAAATAGTGGTGCTTTAGGATGAGTCTTGGGCCGTGTGAATGTGCTCTAAAAAAATTTTTTGAAGTTCGTAGTTTTTTAAAATTTGAAAATTGGAAGAATCTTTTTATTATTTTCTTTTGTCAAACTATGCATTTAGATTTAGTTTTAATTTAAAATTTTTTATTATATATCAAAAGTAAATTTTTTATAAAAAAATATAAAATTTAAAATAAAGAATCTCTATTAATTAATTGTGTAATAAAAGGTGCACTATCCTTATCACTTAGTGCTTTCCTTCGCCAATCTCTATTAATTAATCAATGTATAAGGTCAGCAATTGAAGATAAGACGTGTCACTTCAAGTAGAATAAAGGTTTATTGAAAATGACCAATTAGGCCTAAAAGTGCTAACACTAGTTTCGCCTCCTAGAGAAACCTCAAGGACACTCCTATTTTCATACAATTTCCCCTACTTTTTAGCTTCCATTTTTTCTCCTAAGCAAAATATTTGTAACTTTTTTAACAAAAAATCAACCACGAACTTAAATTTTCTCCTACGATAGTTAATTTTAAAATATAAAAAATTTAAAAATCAATCCCAAATACCCCTTGTAAAAAATAGTTCTATATCATATAATTTATATGTGTTAAATATAAATCTAATACAATTACGTGCATTACTATGCATCTTTCCTTTTAGGCACATTTTTGTGGTGAAACATATGAAAAATACTTGAATAAAAGGAAAAAATAGAATTTATGATTATTTTCTTTTTTCTATAGAATCATAGTTCAAGGTTGAAGAAAAATTTTCACGAGAAGAAGAAAGATTGTAAAAAATTGACTAATGATTATATACTTTTTCCTTGCTATTGTTCATAAATTTTCTTCCAATTCATTGGTCCATTTTCTTGTGAATTGATAATGCTTTTACAACTTTTTTTTTCAATTTCAAATGTTAAAGTTAAAAAATTAGAAAAAGAAATACAACATTATGATCGTTTTATGTTTATCAATAAATTACTAGTAAGGTACTCATAAATTTCAGATGTTAGTAACAATAATGTACACACAAACTTCATGTAAAAAAATTTCTATAGCAAAATTTCTATGGGAAAAAGAGAAAAAAATTAGTCAAATCTTAAATAAAATAAATTTTATATAAAAAATTCAGTCGAAAAAAATAAAATATTGGTCACATAAAAAAATAAAAAAGAGAAATTATGGAATTAAAAAAATGAGTTTTTATGTACCGCCTCCGTTTCATAATATTAACTTTATTTATAGTTTTTATTTATCTTATAATTTATTTTATTTATAATTCTAATAGACATTAAATAAGTATTTTTCAATCTTACTTTTATTTAATTACTAGTATAAAGTCAGTGCTGCGCATGAGATATACATTACTTTTTATGCACTAATGATTAATCATAAGTAAATTAAAATGAATAAAAAAAATACATTATAAGTTATACTTTTTTTATAACTTTAAAATAAATTAACTTTATGACATGATCTGTCAATTATTTTATCGTATTCACCTTCTATCATTTAATTATTTATTTTACCTCTTTAAAAAAATAAAATATATTTACAATAAAATCATTGTGAAAATTAAAATTCTTCTCTCTTTACTTGTCTAGCTCTATTTTTTAAAAATAAATAATATATAAAATAAAAATATTAGTATTTTATATTAAAAATCTCAAAGAAATATTTTTTCAAAATAAAAAGATTCTTAGGTCATTGCTCAACTCTTTTCCAAAAGAATCATGTTTTTTATCCATCACAAAGAAGACATAGTGTTAATGTACTTTACTAAATTATTTATTTTTTTTATATTTACTTGGTAAAAAGATAAAATAAAAAAATAAAAATCATAGACATTTAATTTCAAATGTATTACAAAGTTATGTATATTCTGGCGCAGAATATTTTAATAATCAATTAGATACCTTTATTCTTAAAACTTAGCAAATGAATGATCAAATTAGATAGTAATAAATATTGATCAAATTGGTGTAATAGATACAAAACTAAACAGATAAATATTCCTGAAATCATTCACTCAAACAAACGAAAAAAAACTTTAATATTCAAAACCTATCAAAGAAAATAAAAACTAAATAATTTTAATTAAAATAACTAAAAATATAAAATAATTTTTTTGTTTGATCAAAACAAAAAAAGAAAAGGCATAAAAGATATAAAAAGAGAAAACATCACTAATGGTAAAAATAAATTTTAAAAATAAAAGAAGCTGACAAAAAGAGGACAAAGAAATAACTATATATGAAAGTCACATACAATTTGAAGACTTGTTGATAATTAGAAAATTTAAAAATTTTTAAAAATATATATATATATATATTCTCAAAAGAGATTACACGGACTCATATTGAAGAAGAAAAATAAATTAAAAATTAAAAACTGCATATCTCTCGTTTTACAGAATTTAACTAAAGAAGTCTTTAGAATATATTTCAAAATTTAAAAAATAATAAAACTAAACTACTTATTTGAATGAAAAATTAAAATATTCTATATGTGTTTGATGACTATAACATGTATAATACTAATATATTTTCATTCATTTTAAAGGAAAAAATATGGGATAATTTTTTTATTTTCGCCTCTATCACAGAAAGTTCTTAAAAAAATTTTTTTCTCTTAAAATAAATAAATTCATAAACATCTTACTTGTACACAAAGAAGTTCTTAATAAATTACAGAAAAAAAAATTTTCTAAAAAGAATTAATTCACAAACATCTTTTGAACAATAAAAATGTATTGAGTATTGATAAACTCCTCAATTAAATAAATTATTTCTTCATGAAAAGAAAAAAAATCAAATCTATAATATATTAAATTCAGAGGTCGAATATTAAATTGAAAGAGAAAAATGAAGAGAATAAGAGTAACAAATATAAAAAAAGGAATTGAAAAGATTGCCTCTTCAATTTGAAAAAAAAACTCTTAATCAAAGAAAAATAAGAGGATATAATTATAAAAAAATTCTTAGAAAAAAAAGTTTTTGAAGAAAGAAAAAATTTGTGAAGAAAGAAAGTTTGTGAAGTTATATGAAGATAGTATAAAATTATTAGAAATTTGATTTAAATAAAAAATTTATTTATGATATATTAAAATATTTATATTATTTTATTATAAAAAATTTCTTTTTTAATGACAGTTTTTTTAATTAATAAAAAAATTTAAAACTTTAAAAATCAGAATTAAAAATGTGTGAATATTAAAAGAGAAGGTAGAATAAAAGTATTATTATAATATATATAAATTATAATTTTAATTTTTTAAAAATATTTTAAATATATTTTATAGATTAAAAATATAAAAATTTTATTTTTAATTATATAAATTTTAGTAATTTTTTAATCTTGTGAAAGCTTTTATATCGGAGTGAGTGATTGTTGACATTTGTTTGTTGCGCGCCTTAGCTTCTTGCTTTCTTGTCAGTTTGGTACAGCTCTCTTTCTCTCTTACTAAATTATTCTCTTTTCCACGCAATTCTTCTCTTAGACTCTTTCTAGTGAGTGCAAAGAAAAGCTCCCACAATTCTTCTTACTGCTGCTCTTTCTTGTCCTTGCAGAAGTTTTCATTTATTTATCATCTTTCAGTGATGGCCTAAAGCAGCCCACCACTCTGTGTACTTGAACTTTCAATTGAATTCATAGGTGGGCTTTCTTTTAATTTGATTTCGCTGAACTAGTTTCGTGTAAATTTGCTTTTGTTTTTTTGGTTTTTTTTGATTATTTTTAACATGAGAAAGGTGGAAAATTGAAGTGGATATAGAACGTTCTCAAGAAACTCTGTTTCTTAAACTTTCAATTGAATTTGATAGCTGGATTTTCTTTAATTCGCTTTTTTTGAACTGGTTTCTTGTAGATTGCATTCATTATTTATTTCTTTCTGATTATTTTTAACGTCAAAAGGGTTGAAAATGAAAGAGGAGAGGGATTGGTTGTATTTTAATTCTTCATTGAAACTCCGCCTTTTTTAATTGAAGAACCAAACATGCTTGCTGCTTTAAGCGAGTAATTTAAAGACTGACGTGTTTTTATGATCCGAAGAAAGGTAGTACAAGTAAGTGGGTTTGACTAAAGAGCACAGACCAGAAAGCTTTCGCGGGTTTTTGCTGCAGGCCCTCTGTTTTTCAAGCGATCAAATAAAACGGCTTGAGTTTCAGTAAAAATTTAATTTTTCACACAATAGGGTTTTGTTTCTACTTCCCCTTCTGACGGTCGAAAAGGTTCGAGAACAAGAGAGCATGTAGAAACTACAGGAGAATTGGACCGTTATATTGTGTTTTTGTTGTTTCTCGGGAGACTTAAGTAGAAGGCCCTTCTTTGGTTGAAAATTAATTGTAATTGTAGGGTAAATTTGTGCTATTTGGTGATATAGTTTGAGCTTCCATTTCAGAAAAGAAATAAACAGGATGAAAACAAAAAACTTGGATAATTTTGTTTGTCATGCTAACTCTGTTTTCTTAAAGCTACTAAATAGAGGTTCCTTTTTCTTTTATTTTTTTGTGTTGAAATAATTCATGATTTATATAGTTCTTCCTGTTCTTCTGCTTTACTTGTTAGTTTATTTGTATTGTTGAATAGAGGAACTTCTGTATTGCTTTGAAGGGTTTTGAAAACATAAAAAAAATGGCATACCAACGGAGAGGGTCCGACGTCCGACCGCAAAGGGCGATTCTGCGGACGCAGACTGCTGGTAATTTAGGGGAGTCAATGATGGATAGTGAAGTGGTTCCGTCATCATTGGTTGAGATTGCACCAATTCTTCGTGTTGCTAATGAGGTTGAGCCAATCAACCCCAGGGTTGCTTACCTTTGTGAGTCCATCTGCACTTGTGATTCACTGTCTCATCTTATATTGTCGAATTACATACGGCGATTCATGCATCATTGATTGATTAAGCATCTTGATAAGTTGAGAATCTGGTGAGGATCATAGTCACAAATCAAATTGGTGGTTCACAACTATCTGACTTAGACTTAAGATTGGATGCTTAGCTGAATATCATGCATGTGCTTTTGTTGTTTCTTACTAAATTTCTTTCCAATTTTCATTTTTGCATTGGTGATCAATTTCTTTTAGGCTGTGCCGCTAGTGATTAGTTTACTCTCATGCAATGGGAGAAAAAGGAGGTTAATCTGATAGCTGATTAAGATTCTTATTCTGAAGGCTTTTTTCTTAAGTGAGTGTCTTATTGTTAGAGTTGAAGCACTTCTATATCTCACTAAGCCTGCAGTTTGCAACTCTAGGTAGAGTACAAGCACTGGTAAGCAACAGTTAGTGTTTAATAGCTGACAATAACATAAAATCATTTTTAGCAGTTTTCCAAGGACTAGAAATATTTGGAATACTACATCTTTATATGCTTAATTTCCTTGGCATGATAGAATTTCTTCCCTGCATTCTTCAAACATTTTGTCCATACAGGCCTAAAGTATTTAGATTTGATACCAGAAAACTGGCTGTTACCATTTTTCTGGTTATTACTTCTGTAAAGAAGAAATCAAGAGTTACATACTTCAGGGGAAAAGTGGGGGAAAGAAGCATTTTGCTTTTTCTAATTGAGCATTTGTATTTAGATGTGCCGTATATTCTGGTTGAATCAGGTCGATTTTATGCCTTTGAGAAAGCTCATCGATTAGATCCAACATCAAGTGGCCGTGGAGTTCGCCAGTTCAAAACTGCTCTTCTTCAACGTCTGGAAAGGGTATGTTGAACTTACACTAACTTTGTTTTCCTTATCTTTCCAATTTTATCTTCTTAGTTGATTACCTTGATCTTTTACTAATAATGATGTGGAAAAAGTAGCTGATGCAGAAAGCATTCTATTAGACTATGTGAAAGCTGAAGTTGCACAGTTTGATTTCTAAATAGAGACCAGGAGTTTTCATCTGAGATGGCCAAACTCTATAAAGCTTAACTATAGAAAACCAAAATGATGTTGAAACCAATTGAAAGACGTTCTTTCCGAAAGAATTGCCATGTTCAAGGTAAAAGTAGATCACAAGGAAAAAAGGTGAACAAGAATCATTTTTATGGTACTTGTATTGACATTCTTAGGTTTTAAGGAAAAACCAGAATATTTGGGTCATGGAGTTATTGATATGTTATGTGGTGAGTGGAGATCATTGGACTGTTATGCAGTGGAATCCGTTTGTATTTCTTGTCTATTTGGTTGAAATGGAGATTCTACAAAGCATCTTATAGTTACAGCTTGCTAGTCTCATACACTTAAATAAATACATTGAATAGGCATCATTTTCTTTCTTCATGTAAAGAAGAAGTAGCCTGTGACTTAGTATCATGTCAGTTGAGATTGGATACTATAGCAAATATCATGGATTTCCAGGAAAATGAAACGACATTAGCAGGAAGGACCAAAAGTGATGCTCGAGAAATGCAGAGTTTTTATCAGCATTACTACAGGAAGTATATTCAGGCTTTGCAGAATGCTGCTGATAAAGCTGATCGGTGATCTTCTGACCCTATTAACTAACTTTTCCTTTGCTCTATATTCAATGCATTCTAATCCATTTAAAAAACCTATTCTCCCAAATCTAGTGCACGGCTCACAAAAGCATACCAAACGGCTGCTGTGCTTTTTGAGGTGTTGAAGGCTGTTAACTTAACAGAGTCTGTTGATGTGGCTGATGAGGTGACTTAACTTGCTTTTCTAATGGGTTATGGATGATCTCACTAGTTTACAAGACTGGAATTATCTATATCTGTCACTGACAACTCCTTTATTATGACCTTAATAAGATGCAGTAGGTAATAAGCACACAGTGAGATAATGTGGATGCTTGTAAGATTTCTTGGAATTCTGGCTTTTACCCTTCCTCAATTATCTCATTGTTTTGTATTGCCTCTAGATCTTGGAAGCTCACACAAAGGTTGCAGAGAAGACTGAGATATATGTTCCCTATAATATACTTCCTCTTGACCCTGATAGTTCACATCAAGCAATTATGAGATATCCTGAGGTTGATTTCTAGACCCCCAACAATGTATTCGATAGTCTCCTTGGGGTTGACTTAGTTTTCTAGTCACATTTTTCTTGACAGATTCAAGCATCTGTTTATGCACTTCGTAATACTAGAGGATTATCGTGGCCAAAGGGCCGTAAGAAGAAGGTGGATGAAGATATTTTAGATTGGCTTCAGGCTATGTTTGGTTTCCAGGTAATAGCTACCGCTTAATTAATTATTGAGACATATGAACAGATAACTGAAGTAGAGCGTCCCCTTGCTTGTACCACTGGTAAATGGATCTATCTTAGCTCTTGTTATGCTGAGTCAGTTTTTGTACTTATAATTGATTTGCAGAAGGATAACGTGGCGAATCAACGGGAGCACTTAATCTTATTGTTGGCAAATGTGCATATTCGTCAATTTCCAAAACCTGATCAGCAACCCAAGGTGTTGTGTTTCTGCTTGCTCTTTCTCTTCCTTCCTCACCCCACCCCACCCCCCCCAACACACACACACACACAAAAACCCCTTTTCCATTCCGTGATATTATTATCAATAAATATAACTTATTCGCTCCCTTGTACTATCTATGCAGTTGGATGATCGGGCTCTAACAGAAGTTATGAAAAAGCTTTTCAAAAACTACAAGAAATGGTGCAAGTATCTTGGTCGCAAGAGTAGCCTTTGGTCTGTGAATTTGCCCCTATCTACATATATTTAATTTCTGCCTATGATGGCTTACAGCTTTTTGACTTTTTTCCCTCTCAGGAAAATTGCTTTTTGATGCTTTGGACTGGCTTACATGTGCTCTTACATACTGTTTGTTTCCATATGCAGGTTGCCAACTATCCAACAGGAAGTACAGCAAAGGAAGTTGTTATACATGGGTCTATATCTACTTATTTGGGGAGAAGCTGCAAACTTGAGATTTATGCCTGAATGCCTATGCTACATATATCATCACGTATGGTTTTATATGTTTGGTATCTTTAATTAATAGGTTTGAGATGTTTTTCTCTACATCTTTACTTGCTGCATACAGGTGGGAGTATGATTTTTTCCATGGTCACTGAGGGACAGGTGTCACACATAGGGCATTTAAGATGATCTACTTTGTATGGAAGAAAAGGAACCTGGGGACTCTTTTTGTTTTTATTTGTATTGACTCAAAGTTTCCTAGAAGGAAAGAGTGGAGAGTAAGATTTCCTCTTGGAATGATATCTAACAATAGCATTATTTGCTTTTGGATTTTGGTAGAAATAGAAGAAGAGGAAAAAAGCTAAGTGTGAATATAAAATGAATTGAGTACAGTAAATTATCCTTTCAAGTAATATCATAATAGTGCAATCTTTTGAGGTCTGTGGTTTGACTCTTTCAGTAAATATAGTAAATAGAAAGTCTGTGGACACATTTTGGAGCTGATAGATGTCCTAACAGCCGATACTATGATTTGCAGGTGAGGAATGGTTAACTTTTTTGATTTTTACCGGACGAAATGATTGCTTTTGATACATCAACTCTGTAATTTCATAATATGGCAAATGTTGTTTTATCTTCTTTGGGATCTGAGGATTCAAGCTGAAATGTGGATTTGCCTTTTTATGCCTATGTGTTGATTTTGCACAATGCTACAATCTGGTTGTCTTAGTCCTATTGAAAGGCATAAATTGTTGCTAAAATTTTGTATCAGATGGCATTTGAACTGTATGGCATGCTGGCTGGAAGTGTTAGTCCCATGACAGGCGAGACCATTAAACCTGCCTATGGTGGTGATGATGAAGCTTTCTTGAAAAAAGTCGTAACACCTATTTATGACATCATAGCTAGGGTACTTATTCTCATTATCCTTGGGATTGTATTGGTCCTTATTTTAGGTCATTTAAATTCAAAATCTTTTAATTTGCGTCCCAGGAAGCAAAAAGGAGCAGAGGAGGAAAGTCAAAGCATGCCCAATGGAGGAACTATGATGATTTGAATGAGTACTTCTGGTAACAATCTTTTGCACGAAATTATCATAGCTTTCTGTGGTCATTTACGCAAACTAAGTTTAGCTTTGGCATATATTGCAGGTCGGTAAACTGTTTTAGGCTAGGTTGGCCCATGCGTGCTGATGCTGACTTCTTTCACCTTCCTGCTGAAAGGCTTTATGGTGAGGCAAGCGAGGTTAGTGTTTTCTGCATTCCTTCTTCAGATTATGCACTCTGTACCCTCTAATTCTGTCTTCCTGTACATTTTACTGTTCACTTCAGTTGCATTGGAACAAGAAAATATTTCTTCCCCTTAGAAAAGGAACAGTTCTGTCATAATAAGGATCTATTCAGCTGCCACATTGAAAAGTTTGGGATTGGATGCTCCAAAGTTCGTATCCGAAACTTCAATGCTGCATTTTTGATGTAACACCAAAAGTAGAATGATTTAAGAGCAATTAAGCCAGATTTAAGAGCACATGTGAGTATCACATCCTTTTGTGCATCACAGGCATCATCTTTTGTACTTTGCACAGCCAGTTGAAGAAGTGTTTATCCTGAACTTCTTCTGCACATATTTGAGCCACAAAGAAACCATTTTCACAGTGGCTGAATATTTCTCTTTCTATGAATGAAGATAGGATTTGAGTTGGTATTAGGGGAGCAAGAAGTACTTAAAATGCAGCCTGCTTTGGGATCATAATCTTTCTGAAGATAAGAGCCCGAATAAGATTAAAGAGGACAGTGAAAGTGCAAATGGTATTTGCCTGAAGTAATTTTTTGGGAAATGTTAATCATTTTTGTGTTTCCACTACTATTAACAAAATGTAAGTTGTTTGACTGTACTCTTTCCTGGCCCTTTGTATGATGATAAACTTCTAAACTCCAAATTCTGGTTTGGGGCTTTTTTGCCCCTCAAAGTTTGGTGATAAGTTGGCTCTTAGCTTTTTAGTGTATCGGCATATTATCGAAAATGGTTTTCTGCTTTATTTTATTCTGAACTTTTATAAATCTTTGCTGAATGGTGTTCTGATTTGTTGCTAGATATGTTGCCTAAAAACCAGCCATTTTAATATGGATCTCATGCTATCAGGTGAATGAACAACTTAAAAGGGACAGATGGATGGGCAAAATCAATTTTGTAGAGATACGTACATTTTGGCACATATTTAGGAGTTTCGATAGAATGTGGAGCTTCTTCATTTTATCCCTACAGGTAAACTTCTGTTGGTGATTATACAATATTTTCTTTAGAAAAGAAAGAAAACTCCTACCTCCATGAAGTTTGTGTGCCTTTACACTATCAGATATACAAATAGGAAACATTTTGCCCTTCCTGACAAGTTCTTATTTCTATCAATAATTTAATTTTTCAGGTACCCAATTCATGATAATTAAATCATTTTTACACTATTTTTCGGGTAAATAAACAGCGTAATTGAATTGGCATATTGAGTAAAGCCTCAAGTGTTTAGATAAGATGATGATTTCATGATCTGTTTCTGAAATGCCAATGGTACTACTAGGAGAGTAGTTTTGTGCTTTGAAGCAGGTGATATTTCAACAGCTACCTTGTTATTAGAACCTTCAGGAGATTTCAGGGTGCTATTCAACTTTCAACACAAACCTCAATGGGTTTTAATGATTACCAACTTCAGTTTTTGTCAGGCTTTATTTGTTTTATGTTTTTATAACTTATCATGTCATTGCTGGTAATTATATTATGAAGGCAATGATCGTGATTGCTTGGAATGGCTCGGGCAATCTAAGTGCGGTATTTGAAGGAAATGTATTCAAGAAAGTATTGAGCATTTTCATAACAGCTGCAATACTAAAGCTTGCACAAGGTAAACACAAATGAAAAATCTTATCGCCTAGTCAGATAAAATGCTTGTTAAATTTGTTTCAATGGTAATATTCAGTGGTTTTCGTGTTTGTCTCTATGTGGTTGACTTTCTGTTGAAGATGTATATTTGGCTTCTCTTAAGTTGCCACATTATCTGGAAAAATTTTGTTGTTGGTGTTGCAAGTGAGAGGTTTAGAATCCTTGCATTAGAGCTGCTTGAACGCTTGGTAAATGCGTCAATGCCCATGTCTATAAAAAAGCACTAGAGATGATCGTCCAGAATGAAGAAAGAAAATAATCTAACACAAAGTAATTCACGGTGCACATTTGCTTCTTAATTATTACTCCTTCCATTTCAAAATATAAGTCATTTTAGCATTTTGTACGAGAATTAAGGATGGAAACAATGAAACATTTATAAGAAAATACCTTTTATACCCTTAATAAATTGGGGGAGGGGGGGATAGAATTGAAAAAAACATAACAAATTCTCCTTGAAAAGTGTAAAATGACTTGTATTATGAAACAGCTTCCTCTATCTAAAACTACTTATATATTGAAACTGAAAGGAGTACTTTTAAATTCCCTAACATGTTTTATTCTTTGATGACATAGTAACGTTGTGTTGAAGCTTTTTGTGCCATTAGTGTTTGTCTCACATACTTCTTTGAGGATGTATACTTTTGGCGTTTCATTCTGATGAGGAAGGTAAAGTTATAAGCATAGGACCATCCTGTGTGCTTGTGCTTTTGTGTTTAGTGGGCAAAGGAAATCCATACTTTATCTATGGATCCTTCGATGGAATTTTTGTCGAGTTTTAGAATAAGTGTTGATACATGTAATTCTTCCCAAAAAAAAACTGTGTTGATACATGTTAGTAAGTATACTGCCTTTACACCTTACTTCTTTTCTTAACTAAATCTTAATACTTTTAAAATAAAAAGAAAAGAAAAGAAAAAGTTGGCTAAAGTGGTAGTTTTAAGATGGAGGTAACATGACTAGTTTCATATTTTCTTGTAAATCAAAGATTACAAAGAAAAAAGGAAAACATAGTGATCGAGTTAGAGATGGATATGAAACGTTAATAAATAATTTTAATAAGATAAGAATGTCCCACTGAAAATTGCTTGCTGCTATAACTGCAGCTTTCAAACTATTTATAATCATTGGAGCAGTTATGTGGCAGATCTTTGGGCTTTTATCCATCAAAGTTTTTGGCAATTGTAACTTTAATAATTAAGCGATGATTTAAGACTCAAATATGTATCTTATTAACTTGGCAATTGTAATGAAGTACATCAATGTTTGCTAACTAAGATCAAAATATGAGTTCAATTCTGGAACATTAAAAATGGCTTAGAAAGCTTTTGCAGGCTATGAGCTGCTAAAATAAGGTATATTTTTATGATATCAGTAGGAACATTGGAGAGGAATAAACTGAGATTATGCTGTACCATTAACAAGATGCTGGGCATTCATGTAGAATCTTATTGCTCCAAAAGGGTGTTGAATAGATATTATTGCTAGGTGGCATATATTGTTGCTTTACTCTCACTTATTTTAGGGAAAAAAATGCCCTTATTAGTGCTAATTGGAGGTGTCTTACTTGAGAAGGATGTTTTAGCCAATGCCTTCCTAGTTGGACAAAGTGCTCGTGTTATGCGGAAGGGGAGAAAGGATGGGGTTGCTTTTATAGTTAATATGTCACCTCCATAATTAATTTTCCAGCTTTATGACGTGCTTTTGTAAGCCAGGCATATTGTGATTGATCAACACTATGTGGAGCAGTTGCTGTTTCTCCTATTTCTGTTTCATTTATGAAATTTACCTCAATGTATTCAGCAATTCTTGATGTAATTATGAGCTGGAAAGCAAGGCACAGCCTGTCTCTGCATGTAAAGCTTAGATACATATTGAAGGTGGTTTCAGCAGCTGCATGGGTGATTGTGTTGCCAATAACTTATGCGTATAGTTGGAAAAACCCTCCTGGTTTTGCTCAGACAATCAAGGATTGGTTTGGAAACAGTCCAAGTTCCCCTTCTTTGTATATCATTGCAGTTTTGATATACTTGTCTCCAAATATGCTTTCAGCGTTATTGTTTCTTTTCCCGTTCATCCGCCGATATCTTGAGAGGTCAGATTTCAAAATTATCAGGCTCATAATGTGGTGGTCGCAGGTATTAAACATCTCATTTTCATACATCAATAATTAATGTTTTGTGACTTCACAAATTTATTCTGGTTTTCTTTATCTGTATTTACATTCTTTTCATGTATTTTTTTTTTTTGCCACAGCCTCGTCTATATGTTGGTAGGGGAATGCAAGAGAGTACATTTTCTCTTTTCAAGTAAAGCTTCTTCAGAATCTTTTCCAGGATGACTTTCATTTGATTTTTCCCTTTATGTGTTTAAACATTTTCATCTTTTACAGGTACACACTGTTTTGGGTTCTTCTCTTAGCAGCCAAACTAGCATTCAGTTATTATATAGAGGTGATGCCTTAATTCCTGTATGCATTCTTCGTCATAACAGATTATTGGTTCCATTTTAACATATTTTACTTCCAATCTTGCACTATTAATTCCTATATTTAGCCATATTTATGATTTAATTTACGTCTGCCATCAACATCTAATTCTTAAGATGAAGAATATGATGAAGCAAAATTACTTGAACTCTGCACTTCATATTTTCTAATTTGCCTGTAAAGCTTCATAATTCTTGCAGTGAACAACCTTTAGATGCTCTTATCTTTTTGTATTTCAGTTTGTGGTCTGTTGACATTTGATTTGTTGTCTGGCCCTGTTTTAGTTTATTTGGCTAGTTTATTATATTACTTAGATCTTTCTAATTCCAGGAGTTGATAAGGTTGTGAATACTTTCTGTTACTTAGCTTTCAAGAAGCCTTGTATCTCGCTTTTTCTTGTGACTTTGTTTCAGAATCTTTGAAATCCTCATCTGCTGGTCCTAGCTGTGTCTGCAGTATATAGAACAGAGTTTTCACAACTATCCCTTTTACTTGGCTCTCCATACTGCAGATAAAGCCCCTTGCTGGTCCAACTCAAGAAATAATGAAGGTCCACATTAACCGCTATCAGTGGCATGAGTTCTTCCCTCAAGGTCAGTAGTCAATTTCTTCATTAAATGTGGCGTAATATAAAAACATATGTTGTCTAAATTCTCGTTTCTATTCACAGCTAAGAACAATATAGTAGTAGTGATTGCACTTTGGGCTCCTGTTATTCTGGTATGTTCTGTTACTCTTTCGAGTGATTCATTTCTTAAATTTCTTTTCATGAGTTAGCCTTGTCATGATTTGTATCTTTTAGCACTATCCTTCCTTTTCCACTATACATCATTAATGTTTTATCTGCCAGGTTTATTTCATGGACATACAGATATGGTATGCTATTTTCTCCACAATATTTGGAGGTATATATGGAGCATTTCGCCGTCTGGGAGAGGTCAGTTGGGTGTCAGCTTATTTTATTTTTATTTAGTGGTTTAAATGTTTCTTCCAGCAATGAATCTGCATGGAAGCACGTGATTCTTCACAGTTTTGAGTGTAAAAACTAATAGCGGTCTGTAGGTTTACTTACAGTTGTTGTATGATGTGAGATCAGTAGGTGATATATAAGGACAGCATTTCACATGGTTACAGAAAATATTTCAGCTGTAATTATTAGACCGCCACTAAGTTGGTGGCTTGATTGCCAGCATGGCTTGGATTTGAGAATAAAGTGATACTGCAAAGAGCTACGTCCGATAGTGCAGATCCCAAATAAAGTGATAGGATTATTACTTGGTCAGTATGAAAATGATGGAATTATTACTAGGGATATACATCCTATCAAATCAAAAGTTAGAGCCAAAGGGTAATAAATTTCTAATTATCATGTAAAAATGTTGTGATAAGGTCAGAAGTTATTGTTGAGAGGGATTAAGGCTGACCTTCTGTACTAAATTGGATAACTGAATTTTGTTTCTTGTGTTACCCCAAAGTTGGAGAATCTGCTCAGGTAAGTGCTTCATTAGGCTATTCTGCTGAGTCATTTTTAACATAATAAGTAAGAGAGACTTATAATTCTGGTAAGGGAAAACTTTGTATAGCATCATTGAGTAGTTCAATAAGCAGTACTGCTTCGGGATAAGGATCCTGCAGGGACAGCGTAAAAGTGGCTCCCCTGTTGAATGGAGCATGTAATATCTGAAAATTAGTGGTAATGAATTGAAGCCCAGATGCTTACTGACAATAATCTTTTAGTTTACTATTAGGAGTAGAAAACTTATTAGCTGAGACAATTGGCGTATAGCAGGGTTAATAGCTAATATATGCTTGTTTTTTGTGAGGAAAGGCAAGAAAGAAGTACGAACAGCTTCCCCGTGGCCCATGGTGATATCAGCTAATCAACTGAACCCTGATCTGTGAACCTCTGATGCTCTTAGAAGTGTGAATCTTAAAGATCCTTCAGTAAAATCTAGAAATAGGTAGTTGAATGACCAAAATTCCCTGATATTTGCTACTGAACTAATCCATATAATTTGACAATTGCTTCAATGGAATTTAAACCCCTTCCCGCTTCATTAACAAAAGGTATTGTTTTACCTCTTGTGCGAGTTTATTCCTCTGCATAATTTTGCAAATGGAGGATTTTAATATCTCTTCTTTATTCACATTGCTTGTTTCTCTGTTTTCATGGTGAAATTATTGCTTTGGTTTAACCAGCTAACTGTGCATCTTTTTTTCTTATGTCCAAGTCTCCAATTGCGTCTCTCATTTGAAGGACAAGTTGGAAGAAACCTTGTGATTGATTCAGATAGACCCCTTATCACTTAAGAGCATTTCATCTTCACAAAATAGCTAAAACTAGATATCAGCTATTCATCAAATTCTTCAATGTGAGGCAATCTTTTGTCATGTAGTGATGGAAATCTGTTTTCTCCTGAAGCTTATAACTAATGGGGAAAAGTGTTTTGATGAGTATTTCCTTCATTTGTTTGCCTTTGTGACTAAGAAGTTAATTTTATTCCTTGAACTTGACTTTGACCATTGATTTTTGTTTTAAGGTGATGTCCTTGAAATTTCTATGTACTTTCAGATCCGCACCTTGGGAATGCTTAGGTCTCGCTTTCAGTCATTGCCAGGTGCTTTTAATGCCTGCTTAGTTCCTGCAGAGAAGGGGAATAAGCTAAAGAAAGGACTCAAGGCCACATTTTCTCGAAAATTTGATGAGGTTAATATATTTATTTAAGTCAATATGTTTTCTGGTCCCTGCAGCATGATCTCCCTTTTGTTTGTTAAAGAATTTGGTAACCATTCTAATTGTCACAGATTCCATCTAATAAAGAGAGAAAGGCGGCAAGGTTTGCTCAGATGTGGAACCAAATTATTGAAAGCTTTCGAGATGAGGATCTGATAAATAATAGGTACTACAACGATGTTGACTTAGGTACAGTCTGTCCTTGTATGGAAGCTTAAATCAATGGATTGATTTGGTGTTTTGCAACAGGGAAAAGAACCTATTGCTTGTTCCTTACTGGGCTGATCGTGATTTAGACCTTATCCAGTGGCCTCCATTTCTATTAGCGAGCAAGGTTTGATGGATGAAAGACATTAGGTTTTCTACTTTGGGCTTGTGAAAGGAAAGGTGATTATATATGACATTTCCTCTATGTAGCTTCCTATTGCATTGGACATGGCTAAAGATAGCAATGGAAGAGACCGTGAGCTGAACAAGAGATTGAATACAGATATCTACATGCGCTGTGCTATTCGGGAATGCTATCTATCATGTAAAAACATCATAAATTTTTTGGTTCTGGGTGAACGTGAGAAAAGGTAAGTTTTGCATCTGAGACAATTTACTGAAAATGATAGGAAAGTAATCTATTTTATCCTAGTGATTGATTTGATTTTCTCTTTCAGTGTGATAAAGGAGATTTTCTCCAAAGTTGATGAGCACATAGAGAAGGGTGATCTAATAGTTGAATTTAATATGAGTGCCCTTCCTAGTCTTTATGATCAATTTGTGCAACTTATTGAATACCTGGTATGCATGACGAACTTAAAACTACTCTCGAATTGCATAGAAATCTTCTACAACTACTAAGAAAATCTTAAATCCTTACAGAGTGAAAATAAAAAGGACGACAAAGATCAGGTAGTAATTGTGTTGCTGAACATGCTAGAGGTTGTGACCAGAGACATTATGGAAGACTCTATTCCAAGGTAAGGAATATGTAAATAATCTGTTCATGCATATTCGAATTAAGAAAATCATTTTAAGCCTGACGAATTACCTTTCACAGTTTGCTAGATTCTAGTCATGGTGGTTCTTATGGATCGCATGAGGGTATGATCCCCCTTAATCAACAATATCAGTTTTTTGGCACACTAAGGTTCCCAGTGACAGAAGAAACAGAAGCATGGAAAGAGAAAGTAAGTTCAGCTGATTGATGCTTAATGCACTAAGTTGCTTGTCAGTTCTGTTCCCCTGTTGGGTTGTTGCGTATTTCTCTTTTTCAGCATCTATATGTGAGCTAAAGAAAATAATATTTCATCTCTCTGCATGAATCTTGTTTTCCCTTTAGATCCGAAGGCTACATTTACTGCTGACTGTGAAGGAGTCAGCAATGGATGTGCCATCAAATTTAGAAGCTCACAGGCGCATTACATTCTTCTCAAATTCATTGTTTATGGACATGCCTGAAGCTCCAAAAGTTCGGAACATGCTCTCATTTTCGTAAGTTTTCTCAGATCAGTTCTTTCAAGTTGGTATATTTGCACCATAAATGATTTTCTCCTCTGTTAGATCATTTCATTAGCTCTTAGAAAGGGAGCAGTACATTTTTACTGGAAAATATGTACAAGAGAAGATGAGGATGTAGTTCCATGTTCAGTCCTCCTCCTGTTTAATGCTTCTTATGGCCTTGGAACTTAGAAGATGCATTCCAATACCATTTTTGTGAGTAATAATTGGTAATTGGCCTGGTCTGGCAAGGGCTAGAACAAAGAAGCAGGCATTTCCTCTAGGCTGGTTCTGATGATGGATTAAACAGTCAATACTGTCAATTAAATGTCTCCACTCAATTAAGGGATGAAACTTTTCCAGCTTAATCCAGAAGACATGAAGTTAGTCATATATCCTTGGCATTAAACATGTCTTCTTCCATCTAATTGTTCCTGTCTGAGTAATGTTAGCTAATGTATGCACAGAAATGCATTATTGGCCAACAATAAAATACTGCTTTAGAATACTAAATGACTGACAGCTCCATAGGAGTACTGAGTCGTGCACACGGGTAAACATTGTATTCTAGGGTGCCAAATATGCCCCTTATTGACATACAAATCACAACATTAGTGTCTTATTTACATCTAAAAGTGATTTGCTTAAGAAATTCATATATTTGGACATTGCTGTTCTTCAGTGAATATCTTACTGAAAGTTAAGATTCAGGAGTAAGCTATATGAAAATTTTGGAACACTGAAACAACCAGCTATCCAATTTCAGTAGCTCTACAGGAAATACATAAATAGAAATAAATATTAACGGCAGAAGTGACTAAGTCCAACTTAGCATGACATGAGATTAGAGGCCTTGTCTTTAACTCTCTCTCTTACCAGTTCATGGAGTATGTTTCATAAGTTAGACTTGTTGATAATGGCTTTAGCTGTTTCATAAGTTAGACTTGTTGATAATGGCTTTAGCCTTTAAATAAGTGGCAATTAGCAATTGTTATGATATGCAATGTCCATGTCTGTACTTGAATTTTACCTAAATACAGGTGGGTTGATGTAGTACAATTGTAGGGGAAGATGGTATTGGCATTTGAAATTGGTTTTTGGAACAAAGCTTCAATGCCTGCATAAATGGGCTATGTGTGCTGATTGGAAATTGATTATCAAGTTTATGGTTGTAGTTTTATTACTAACTATTACCCATCTTGTATCCTTTTCTTCAAGAAACTTATTTTAGTGGCTTACATCTGCATGGATTACTTGGTATCTAGTTTGGCCATTGCAGCTTAGAGCACTGGGCGTTTTATTATCATTTATGCTTAAATAATTTGCTTATGTTACTAATCCTTTGTACATGTATATATAGTGTCTTCTGCACTAGGTTTTGAGTCTACTGGAACAAATGCTCTGAGTCTGAATCCTCAAGGCTATAATAGTTCTCTTGTTTGGCCAGTACCATACTTTGTCTTATCAGAAATGTTAAGATATAAATAAGTGGGCATATGCATACCCAAATAGACTACCTTGGTGTTCAGCTTATGGGCTAAATGTTGCATCTTTCTTATTTTTTTCAACTTTATGTGCTTGTTTGTTAGCTAGTAGCTAGCTTTCATTCTTTTCTGAAGATATGGTGCAGATTTTATAGTACTTCTTGCTCATTAGGTTTATGAAAGTGGAAAGCGACACTCATAACTTGAGGGCGCAAAACTTCTTAGTGGGAACACATTGTTCACATACTTTTTTAGTTGCAATTGTAATTTGAGAGGTCAAAGCATGGTAATTGAACCCTGGTATATTTTGTCAATTAGCTGACAAACTAAATATTTTCGAGTATTACACTGTCGCTGAACTTTGACCTGTTATTGACCTTCTTGAAAGGGAAAGACTAATTTTCTTTTTTGTGTTAATTGTCTTCATCCTGCTACATCTTATCTGGGCTTGTCCTTACAACTTTACAGCACCTTGACTCCCTATTATGACGAGGAGGTTCTTTTCTCCCTAAATTCGCTGGAAAAACCTAATGAAGATGGTGTTTCCATACTTTTCTATTTGCAGAAGATCTTTCCTGGTACATGCATCTCTTTTGTAGGTTGATAACTTCACATTTTCAGATACTTAGATATTTTAATATATACTGCCAATCCCCTCTTAAAACATCTTACAGATGAATGGGAAAATTTTCTTGAACGGGTTGACTGCGGCAGTGAAGAAGATCTCAGGGGAAACTCAAGATTGGAAGAAGAACTTCGACTATGGGCTTCTTATAGAGGCCAGACATTAACAAAAACTGGTATAAGATTCTTCAACTTTGTGCTTATTTTAGTTTACAGGATGTTAATTAATTAATTAGCTGACATTCTACGTATTTTGTGTTCCTTCTGGAAATATTTTTGGTTTGATTTTCTGTGGATCCTTTGGTAAAGTGCGGGGTATGATGTACTACCGGCAAGCATTGGAACTTCAGGCATTTCTTGATATGGCACAAGATGAAGGTGCCTAGGAAAATACTGTCTTGCTCTCTTCTTATACACAGTACACTTGAATTATTAATGATTTTCAGTTGTCTCAATCTTCTAGAATTGTTGAAAGGCTACAAAGCTATTGAATCAAGTACCGACGACTCTCTCAGATATGAGAGGTCACTGCGTGCTCAATGTCAAGCTGTTGCAGACAGGAAGTTTACCTATGTGGTTTCATGCCAACAGTATGGTATTCAAAAAAGATCTGGTGATGCTCGCGCAACTGATATTTTAAGGCTTATGACAAAGTAGGTTGTTTGATCTATTAGGTTTGGAATTGCCCTCTTTTTCTTCTTGGCATTAGTTTTAAAATTTGTTTTGCAGGTATCCATCTCTTCGCGTAGCTTATATTGATGAGGTTGAGGAGACTGTTAAAGATAAATTAGATAAATCAAGAAAGATGGTCGAAAAGGTGTATTATTCAGCCCTTGTGAAGGCTATGCCAAGGTCCGTCGATGACACTTCCGAAACAGATCAAAAGCTAGATCAGGTATAAATTTTATAAATTTAGATTGTGATCAACTCATATAATTAAGAATATGTCTGAATTGACATCCAAGATTCCAGGGGTTAAGCTGTTATGGTGCTCTTGTCCTGAGGATATTCTTTCTTATTAATGTAACTCTCCGGCGCAATTATCATACTTACTGGTCATATATGTTGCAGATTATGTTGAAAGTTACGATTTCTGATTTTAGATTAGTGAAGTGATAACTTAAAACTTACCTATGTTGGACTCATCTCTGAAAGTGTAGTATGCTTAAAAGCAGAATTTCATTCTGGGAAACCTCTAAAGCTTTACATAATATTCTCTTGCTTAGGTTATTTATCGCATAAAACTTCCGGGACCAGCAATATTAGGTGGAGGGAAACCAGAAAATCAAAATCATGCCATCATCTTCACACGAGGGGAAGGCTTGCAGACAATAGATATGAACCAGGTATTTGCCAGAAATTTTGTGATTTATTGGAAATATAGTATAGTTTTTTGCGATGGTCATCTAAGAAATGTTATATTTCTAATCGATAGGATAATTACATGGAAGAAGCCTTCAAAATGAGAAATTTACTGCAAGAATTTCTTAAGAAGGATGGGGTAAGGACTCCAACAATACTGGGACTTCGGGAGCACATATTCACTGGCAGGTACCTGGACAGTTACTGTTTTACAAACGCATCTAATTCATAGTTCCTATTCTGTTCCAAGACAAAATTTCTCAATGTGTATAAATTATAATTCTGGTTCTGGCTCCTGAACTCTGATTTATTTACTCTGTTGCTCAATCTTTGTAGTGTTTCTTCACTTGCATGGTTCATGTCCAACCAGGAAACCAGCTTTGTTACCATTGGACAAAGACTGCTGGCCAATCCATTGAAGTAAGACCTCAGCTTTATGGCTTCTCTAGGTTGAATATATATATTCCATATTTTTTGTGTATCAGAAATTTTTATCATCCTCTTTTAGCTTTCTAATTTTTAAGAGCAAGTTCTACATGGGTTTACTTTTGAAATGGCTCCTGAAACAATCCCTTATTAGATGGAAATCATCTAAGTGGGATTTGGTACTCTTTAAGTAAAACAAGGTTTAGGTTTTTGTTTTTCACCTCCTCCTTTTCAGCTTCGGCTTGGATATTATCAAAAACACCACCTTGATGTTTTCTGCTTCATTACCTACATCTTGTCTGCACAATGTGCCGTTTGTTTTAGCTTCATATGTCTTGCTTTTTCTCCTTATGTAATTCTGAAATCAGTTCTCAACTGTGTTTATGACATTTCTCTTATCGTGGTGATCTATGATGGGGTTAATGTTGCAATGATGTGCAGTGGACGCAAATTTTTAGGACATCATTTTTTATAGTACTAAATCTGGGAACATTGTTTTTTTGGTAGTTATTCTTCATATGATTTGGCCTTACATTTTCTATTGGATTCTCATTCCGTGTAAACTCATCTTCCATGCATGGAAGAGGCAAGGGATCTCTTCTTTTGTATGAGTTCAACTAAGACAAATGAGTTTAATTCAAAAATATGCATCAAATTGCAATAAAGGTTTTTTCATGAATTTAGCAAAGCAGTTCAAGGATCTACTTACACTTAGTGAATAAGTTATGATTTGTTTTCTTGCCATGGCTTGCCTTTATTTATTTATTTATTGTCCTTTTTACCTTTGTTTGTTTTTCCAGGGTTCGTTTCCATTATGGGCATCCTGATGTGTTTGATAGATTATTTCACCTTACTAGAGGTGGAGTCAGCAAGGCTTCCAAAATCATCAACTTAAGTGAAGACATATTTGCAGGCAGGATAAAGTTTTCTGATCTTTTTTTTTTTTATAAATATATAATTGGACTGCAGTCCGCTGTGGATTGGATTTCTTCATGCACATCCACTTTGCATGTTCTTCCAGGTTTCAATTCCACGTTACGTGGTGGTAATGTCACTCATCATGAATACATACAAGTCGGTAAAGGGAGGGATGTTGGCCTTAATCAGATTGCTCTCTTTGAGGCAAAGATAGCCAACGGGAATGGCGAGCAGACAATGAGCCGTGATGTGTATAGACTTGGTCACAGATTTGATTTCTTCCGCATGTTGTCTTGCTATGCCACCACTGTCGGGTTTTATTTTAGTTTCTTGGTATTACACAAGTTTATTTCTTCTTACACACATTTGTCAATGTGCAAATTTTTATATTTTATTATCTGATCTATCAAGGATCTTCTTTGGCAGATAACTGTGCTTACCGTCTATGTATTTCTCTATGGTCGCCTCTATCTTGTCCTCAGTGGTCTAGAAGAAGGATTAAGTGACCATCGAGCAATTAAGGACAATAAACCTCTTCAAGTAGCTCTTGCTTCTCAGTCTTTTGTGCAAATAGGACTTTTAATGGCCTTGCCTATGATGATGGAGATTGGACTTGAGAGAGGCTTTCGCAATGCATTAACTGATTTTGTGCTGATGCAACTGCAATTGGCTTCTGTATTTTTCACTTTTTCTCTGGGAACAAGGACCCATTACTATGGTAGGACCTTGCTTCATGGTGGTGCTCAGTATAGAGGTACAGGTCGTGGGTTTGTTGTGTTTCATGCTAAGTTTGCAGACAACTATAGGCTGTACTCAAGGAGCCATTTTGTGAAAGGAATTGAATTGATGATGCTACTTCTCGTGTATCACATATTTGGTAAAGCGTATAGAGATGTTGTTGCATATATACTGATAACTGTATCAATTTGGTTCTTGGTTGGGACATGGCTTTTTGCTCCCTTCCTCTTCAACCCATCAGGGTTTGAGTGGCAAAAGATTGTTGACGACTGGACTGACTGGAATAAATGGATAAACAACCGTGGGGGCATTGGTGTACTACCAGAAAAGAGCTGGGAATCTTGGTGGGAGAAAGAACAGGAGCATCTTCGTTACTCTGGGAAGCTTGGTATTATAGTTGAAATTTTATTGTCTTTGCGCTTCTTCATTTACCAGTATGGTCTCATATATCACCTATCAATCACAAAGAATCACCAAAGTTTTTTGGTACGTAGTGTTTGTAGTTCATTTCCATCCTTCTGATAGTTTATTACATAGCAATGAAATGAATACTTTCCATCAGTATTTGTTTACTCTCCTTTTTGGGTGCTTTGAATTTTCTTTCCAGGTTTATGGTCTATCATGGCTAGTGATCTTTGTGATATTACTTGTGATGAAGGTGAGTTTCATGACAATTTTCTCACATTGTATCTTGATTCTGAGTCTGTTAATTGCCTTGCACTTCATGAAGGAAAAAAGGGAAAATGTTTATGTTTCATTTACATCTATATGCTGAGTCGTAAAGCAAGAGAAATGACCCTTCTGCATTATGACTATTGAGCAGATGCTCTGTTTCCGAATGTCCTATTTTCAAGGTCAATTCATTTCAAAATATTCTCCACTTTGCTTATTTTCCGCTTATCCTTTAAACCATTACAATTTTCAGCTCGTCCTTTTGTATGCATGTCAAACTAGGACCTTTATTTTGAAAGATGGGAGGGAGACTGGGATTATATTCATTCTCCAACTTCTCCCTTTGCCTCTTCGGTTAAAGAATAAAATACTTGAAAAAGTTAAATTATGTGAACTCCCTAGTACCATTACTATATCAGTAGCCATAATAACCAACTAGAATGTGTGGTCCCAAGCACAGGGAGTTTTCAGCATTCAGGAAGTAAATTTTCTTCTGTTTGCTCCATGATGCGTTTGTTTGAACTATAGATGTTTGAAGAACGTATGTAGTGGGCCTTATATACGTTGCAGTCTGCTTTTTGCTTTCAAACTGGTATTTTCTTTTGATTGACACTTGATATGAGCACTAATTGAATTCATAGATTTTGTCTTTTTCCTTTTTGTTTTTCTTTTAATTCTGCGATAAATGTAATCAAACATTGCAGGCTATATCAGTTGGAAGGAGGAGACTCAGTGCAGAATTTCAGCTTTTGTTTCGTTTGATCAAGGGGCTTATATTTCTCTCATTTGTTGCGGTACTCATTACCCTGATAGCACTTCCTCACTTGACATTTCAAGATATCATAGTTTGCATTCTTGCATTTATGCCGACTGGATGGGGATTGCTTCTGGTGAGTATGATCATTCTGCCTCTGGCGATGCTGCTTTTTCAACCTGAATATCACTTCTGTTTCCTTTATTGACTGTGCTCGGGATATGACTAAAATTTTCTGTTTAGGCTTTTCTTATTCTTTAATCCGCTAACTTGTTTGTTGATTCTCCCTTTCCCCCTCCCTTGCACCTGGAAAACAAAAAATGAAACATAAAAAAGATTGCTCAAGCTCTGAAGCGTTGGGTTCAATTAGCTGGATTTTGGGGATCAATTCGGACACTTGCACGTGGTTACGAGATTGTAATGGGCTTGCTACTATTTACGCCAGTTGCTTTCTTGGCTTGGTTCCCATTCGTTTCCGAGTTCCAGACCCGAATGCTGTTCAACCAAGCATTTAGTCGAGGTCTGCAGATTTCTCGTATCCTTGGTGGACCAAAGAAAGATCGCTCCTCGAACAACAAAGAGTGATAAGAGTGCGTTAGTTCGCTCTTATTGTAAATAAATATCTCCATGTCCATGCTGGTTGCAGCGACTAGAAGCTCATGCTCGTATTTTGCTGATAGTGATGTTCCAAAGTAATTGAGATGGATCTGTTGTAAATATGGTCGGCTGCTCTGTACAGACTTTTGATCTTTATCTGTAAGGTAAGCTTTGGAAGAAAAACAAACAAAACGCTTGGCATATATGCTGAATTTACTCAAAGAAAATGGGCTAATTTAGAGAGAAGAAAAATGCAATGCTTTGAAATGAGAAATCTGGAAAACTCAATTAAGCTTCACAAAGCAAACAAAGTATATATACAAAGAGAATCTGAATTACTATGCTAACTACTCTGAAGTTCAGCTGAAATAATCTAGCTGAATCTATCTGGCACTAAGCCAAAGCCTACAACTGACAATTGGAAGCTAACATGATGACTAGATTAGCTTAGCTCGATTGAGTTGAACTGGAACTATTTTCTCGACACTACCCCCCCACATCCTGGAAATAGAGAAAAAATAGACTGAACAACAAAGCGAAATCGTGCAACAGGAAGAGGTGTAGTAAAAATATCAGCTAATTGATGCTTAGTAGAGATAGGTAAATGTTTGATAATTTTAGCTTGATATTTGTCACGAATGAAATGACAATCTAATTCAATATGTTTGGTTCTTTCATGATAAACTGGATTTTTCAATTGGTGCTTTCTTTTCTTGTTCTTTTATTTGTACTCTTTCGGTTTCATAATAATATGTGTCATTCTAACAAGTATAAAATAAGTGTTATTAGACAAAATTTTGATTTTATTTTTTATTTATTCTCGTAATAAAACAATGACATTTTGTATTTGGATTGGGTTCTGCTACGGAATCTAATGTAAATTTTTTACTTTGGATCATACTTTTTTTCTCATAAAAAATTATCTCTCACAAAATCCAATGCAAAAAAATCTAAAACTAAAATACTATCCAATCTCACCCTTAATGTATAAACAATTGTAGTTTCTTGTTTTGTAATTTTTTATGAAAAGAGAGAATATTTAATTAAGGGTAAACTAGTCAATTTAACTACTGTATTAATATATATATATAAATTTTTATAATAAAACTTATTAAGAAACAGAAGAGTACTATTTAAGAAAAATTTATTGTGCTCATCCTTTCTTATACAGATAAAGCTTTTTAATTCCTATTTGTCATGTTAAAATACTAGCTTTGTATTCCGTTCATGATTCCCAGTTCTAAATTTCAAGTATCCATCTTTTACACTCGACATAGAAAAAAGCCTCCCAACTTTCAAGTCGTAATATTTGGTATGAACTAGAAATAAAGAAAGACTTCAGAGCTCGACGAAGGATTAGGAGACGTTTGCAAGTAGGCCAGATTTAAAATGATCATGGTTTGTCTCCAAAAAAGGAAAGAAGAAAAAGGAAATCATATCATAGCATACTATATTTAAGATATTCCAATTGAAGTAAATTATAAAAAGGAGGAGGCCTTGCTTGCAAACACAGCAATACCACCTCCACGCACCAAATCAATTCAAAGTCTGGCCCAATTCGTCGTTGACTTTGGATGAATGTTGTTTTTTTTAAAAAAAAAATTTAATTATTGACATGTGTATTCTAGTAATATTAACATTGAGATCGGATAGAATTTAATTTTAAATTTTTTTAAGCTGTACAAAAAATAAATAGGTAAATTTTAAAAAAAAAATTCCATGGAGTTTTGAAGTAAATCCAAATACACTCACATATATTAACTATGTCAACAAAGATACTCACCCCTTATGGCCTTATCTCCTACCTGCTAGGAGAGATGCTAGAAAAATTTTGAAAATTTTCTACATTTTTTCCAGAAAAATAAATTCTTTGAGGGGCAGAGAAATCAATTCTAATCTGCACAATTGCTGTCAAACAACTCATTCGTATCTCACAGAAAATAAAAAATAAAAAACGAAAACCAATTCAAATAGAGCCATTTCTCGTAATTACAAGCAATCAAGGCAAAGAAACTGCTGACGCCTGGGGAAAACGAGGACGGTCTCAATTAACCTATGGTATTTTGCCCTATTCATCCGGCGACTAACGCCCGAGGGAATTACTACTACATTCATTTGTATATCTCCTAATTACATAATACTTAAATATTATTCTCTCTATTTTAAAATATAAGAATTTTTAATACGTAGATTAAGAAAGAATAAAATAAAAATATATTTTTTATTATATTTTTAACAAAATTTATTAATATAATAGAAAATATTAAAATTATATTTATAATGAGAATGACTTTAAAAAAATAATTCTCAAAATTCATAAAAGATCAAGTATTTTAAAAATAAAGAAAATAATTAAAAGATCTAATATTTAATACCAACTTCTTAAACTATCACTCTTGAACACACTTTTTTTCTAAAAGAAAAAGTATCATTAAAATTCAATTACCGACTTCTTAAACTACACATCAAATGCTCGACCTAACTTATAACATCATTATACCACTAGACATATTCGGGTAAGCTACCCCCAAAAGATCTTAAGTCCACTTATATTCCTGGGAAATTGATCGTCTGAAAAACACGGGTTTATTAACTCCCTATTTTCTAATGTAATTGTAACGTATGATCTAAATATATTAGAACATTCTTTTAGTCTAACTAAACTGTCCGGTAGTAATACAAGGAAAACCAATAGAAGGTGTAGAAGATTTGTTGCGACAGGGTGATCTCCAATTGATTTGAGACTTTTTTTCTATGTGTTCTTTATTGTCAATGCTTTAAATACGGGTCAAAGTTCGTGAATTGGCCCATATAGACGGGTTTGAATTTAGTATATCCAAGTCCATTTAAACGCGGGCTAACTTATTTTTTTAATATTTTTTAATTTTTTAATAAAATGATATTGTTTTGATATTTTTAAATTTTTTTAAAACGATATCGTTTTGATACTTTTTGAGTAAAATGATATAGTTTTGTAAAATTAACGAGTGAGCCTATTTAACTTACGAGCTTATTGTAACGGACTACAGATTAAGAATTTTCAATCAGTATCAATCCGTTTCAAAACCAGCCTACGATGGATCGAATTGGACCGAAGCGGGCTGACTGTTTAACACTACTAGCCAATGTCACAAAGTTAAGGATACGCACCGCGTAATTACTCCACAAACTTAGTAAAATCAACAGTTAATTCCACTTGCAAACTTTAAGAAAGCAAAATCTTAAGACAAACACTTGTGTTGACCCCAAAAAAGAAAAAATGATACAAATTCTGGGACAGGACATGACACCAATACAACAGAGCATGCAGGTTTTTACTTCAAACCATACAAGTTTATCAGCTTTCCCGCTTATTTACGCTGGAAATCAAAGGCCAAGGCAAGCGGGTTTTTCAATTTGCTCCGACATGAAAACCACTACGTTAGTAGTAATAATATCTTCTCTGTGGTTCCAGTAGATCAAGGGCTGCCCGACGTCCCTGAGCCTGTAACCGAGCATACACCTGGGCCGCATATATCTGGTTCTCAGCTTCATTCACTTTCATTATTTCCTCTACCTCTGGAATTCTTGTTTCCCGTTGATTCCATGCTCCGCTTGCATTCGCGGTACTCTCTCCCTGCGGAGTTCCTTCTTTGTTGGACCATGGATTTGGAATAGCACAATGCAAATGCGATCCAAAATCACAACCATGGCAATAGTATAGCCACTGATGCTGGTTCATCACCGAGTGACAGACATCGCACGCGAACACGGAGTTTTTCGGACTGGAAGGAATGCTGAAGAGCAATTTCAAGCGGTGGGGATGTTTATCAAGAAGCAAGGAGTTGGGCAAAGACGCACAGTGAAAATGGAGATCAAACTCGCAGTGGGCACAGCTCATGCTGAAACTATTCCCTGCAGAGGCACAAGCATTGCAGGAATAGGAACGAGAAGAGTAGGTTGGCGTTGGGATGAGAGTCAGGGGGTGAGCAGGGTGAGATTGATGCTCAAGAGAGCGAGGAAAGTTGAGGCAGTGATCGTGGAGCCAATAGTGGCACCTGCGGCAGCCATGATAGGGCTCAAGAATTTGTTGCTCGCAGGCTTTGCAGCATACTTTTTCTGTAGGCACTTCTAGAAGTTTCAGGTCATGAGGATGACTAAAATGATTCATTGCCTTGCTACTTTCTTGTTTGGGCTAGGAAGAAGATGAAAGGGATCGTTCTCTTCAAGAGGCTTATCGTTGCATGAATTTATATCAATTTGTTGCCGTAGTGCCTCGTTGTAATGAAATGTTCAATTGGCTTGAGAATAGTCTGTCGTTATCTTCGCTTCACATGACGATCAGCTTGTTACGTGCATCTCTGCCTGTGTTCTGATTGACCATTTCCTTGTGGAAAGAGTTGCTCTTATTTTATTTCCCATTCTATTCTTTATGAACCGTATAATGCAACTAAGCAGCAGTTGACTTCAAAGTCCACTTCTATTGTCTAATTTTTTATTGCATTATTATAACTAAAAAGTTATCGTATTGATAAATTTTTTTAAAAATATATATAAAATCTATATAAAAAGTAGGAATCTAAAAACAGTCAGACATGTAGTAGTCTTTTATAATTAAAACAGAGAATGAAATAGAATGTGAGACAAATGATTTCAAATATTAACTTCCAAGTTATTCAACGACACTTTATATATTACGTCACATAAATGGTAAATATACATGGTTTTTTTTTTTTAAAAAAGAGAAACTAATAAGTCTGCTATGAAATATTTAAATTTTGGAATTGAACATAATTTCTAAGTTTATTGAACATTTTGAGATTAAAAAATTAAAATTGTAATACTAGAGGCTTAAATGAAAATGCCAAGAAATCAATGGGCAAAATTCTGCCGTTGTCTTTTGGTTACGCGGGCCAAGGTCTCCGTAGACTTTCATATTTGGCATGAATTATGCATATGCCAATCTGGGGCTAATCTAATGGTAGTTCGGTACACACGAATGGAAGGTAAGACTTTTTCAACTTTTTGGTATGAAAATTTTAAGTAAAAAAGTATTTCATAGAAAAGCTAATTCAGAAAGAAGTAAGAAATGCCTTTTTATACCAAAATCTAAGGAAAGGTTATTTAAGGAGAAGTAGGAATCCTAAAAAAATTTTTTATGACTATTAGGTCCTCATAACATGTCATTAGGAAAAAGCATAATTTGACCTTGAATTTTATTTTATTTCACTTAGTAGTACTTCTTTTAGTTTGATTTAAATTAAGAATTGTATTTATAGGTAAATTATGCTTTAATACATAAAATATTTATTTTTAAAAATTTTTGTGTGAATTTTATTTAAATGAGATTTTATAAATAAATATTTATTTTAGCTTTTTTTGGAGTATAACTTGATTTTATTAATACAATATACTAGTAGGGCATTTAAGTCATTTCATGTAAAAATTTATTCCATTCTAATATTGAATAATAATTTTACCAAATATAGAAAAGAAATCATCATTCCATTCTAGCTTTTTCTTCTGGACAACGGAATGATAAGGGGATTCCAAATCCATTTATGGGAGGAAAGGCATTTTAGGTGGAAAAGTATTCCATTTCATTTCATTTAGTGTACCAAATGTAGTATAAGCAACTTCTCTTCAATTTGCGTTTATTTTTCTTTTTTTCTATATTTAAGGAAACTTGATTGTGCTCATCATTTCATAATGCGATAAAAGCCCTTTCCCTTATTTTTTTTAAAAAAGACTGCCAGTCCCTAGGTGAGGAAAAATTTTATAATTTTATATTGAGAAATTGATAAATTTAGTTCTCAAACAATTTCATTTGTATTATAATTATTCTTAATCCTTAAATTAATTATTTTTAGTATTTATACTATTTTATTTATATTGAGATTATCCGTAATTTATAATTTTATCCTTTTTAGTCTCGGTTTATTTTTTTCCAAAATTTAATAGTCTCAAACATTTAATCTACAATATAATTTGGTCACTGCAGGCAATGTCCTAAGAACAAATAAATCACTTTGAATATTTTTCTACAAATAATACGATGTTCTCAAGTGTATCAAAATTACAGCTTTCCGAAAGTAATACAAATTTATTTTTTAATCACACCTCTTATCTAAAAAATAATGTATTTTACAAAATCGAAGATAAAACATTTCAAAATTAGACTATATATAATTGTTGCATGTGCAAATAAGGTCAAAGTGTTTTAAAGTAACGTATTTGACATTTCTAGCTAATGCATGTGCAATGTACATAAAGAGAGTTGTCAAATTTTACTATGAATTAAGTGGTTGAGATCATCAAATTTCACAAATAAAAAATAGTTTGAGAACTAAAAAATAAAATAAAATATTAGAGATAAGTATAAGATAAATAAAATAGTATATGGACAAAAAAAGATAAAAATAAAAATATTAAGAAAAATTGTAAAATAAATAAAATAATTTAAGAACTAAATTTGCTAATTTCTCAGTATGAATTAACGAAAGCTTTTAGTAGAGATTCGAGAAAACTTATAGGGGTATATTTTAAAAATAACCACTTGAAAAAAATAAGAAAGTGGCCTTCCTTGCAAATCCAAATTAAAATTCACATCCATTTCAGGAAAATCTTTTTGTAGCAGCCCCTTCATTATTTGTATCCTTTTTCCTAGTGGTTAATTTTACAAGAGAGAGAAACCCGAGATTAACATTTTTAAATGGGAGTATATGTTCTTTTCAATATTAAAAAAAGAAAATGTAAATCTCCAGTTTTTTACTTTGCTTGAGAGGAGTAGGATTCTTTTATTGGGGTAATAATTGTCTAGTAATTGAATTTGATTGAAATAATAAGGGTGTGATTGGATAGAGTTTGATTTTGAGATTTTTTGTCTTGAGTTTCGGGAGAGAGAATTTTTTGTGAGAGAAAAAGTGAGATTTGAGATAAAAAACTGTATTGGATTCCGTGCAGAACTTTGTTCAAGCACACCCTAAGTCTGTGATCGAGTATTTAATTTGTGATTTAATATTGAAATAGAAAAATGCCCGGCAAGGAAATATAGAAAATATCGAAAGATCATAATTCGGGTCGAAAACTAAATATTAAATATATAAAAAAGTAACTTTGCCCCAAATATTTAATTTTTATTTATTTATTGTGAAATCAAATTAGAGTACGTATAACTTGAATCATTTTCATGGACATGATACGACAGGACAGCATTTTCGTGGTACTTTAAAGGAAGTACTAAGAAAATCAGAAATGGGGGTCAACTTGTCACACTGAAACCTTTTCAAAGAAAAGGGTAAATTGAACAAACTTCAACTAAACACAGAACAATGCGATCAAAGACCAAGAAAATAATTCCAATTCGAAGAAGAACTCGGATATCATTGTGATCTTAACTAAATTTATGCTGGAACAGAAGAACGGGATTGCTTTTGCAGTCTCTTGTTTCTGGAAAAATCATTTGCATTTCTTCGCTGACTGCAAGTTTATCTCCTTTACGACCCCTCCAGCTTCACGTCCACCGCTCAGAAGGAGCTGAAGAAGAGCCACTTTCATTTCAGTCTCGCGAATCAATTCTTCTTGTGATTTCTCAGCTTGTTGAACCTCAAAGGCAGCACATTCCAAATGTGTACCGAAATCGCATTCATGGCAGTAGTAAGTCCAGGCCATTTCATGGACAGGGTTTCGACACACATCACAAATAAAGGTAGCTTGTTGCTGATTTTCAGGAACAGGGCTGGAGTAGAATAGATTAAGGGGATGTTTATGATCAGGGCGTTTGATGCTTTCGGGCAAGGAAGCACACTCGATATGGAGATCAAACGAACAAGTTGAGCAATTGTAAACAAATGCAGCCCCATCTTGCAGGCAAGCATTGCAGGCGAATTTGCCATCCGTGTAATTAGGGGGTGGTTTAGCAAGTAGGGTGAGGGTGTGCTCGAGATGAGATTTATGACGAGTCTCTTTGGGCAGTTCGAAACATGACTTGTGGAGATTGAAATTGCATCCGGGCTCGGTGCAACTATAAACTGAACCCGAAAGATCATCCTCACATCCAGAACAAACTTGAGCAGTTGTCTTTGATTTCTTGAAGGTATAAGGCATGTGGATGGCTGAAGTGCTTTATCTCCTGCTTCTTAAAGCGATTACTGAGCAACGCAATCTGCACTGGCTGAGACGGCGGTGGCACCGGAATACTTGCCTCTGGAGGTTTTGGTTGATTACTAGCCAGTGGAACATGACCTCCCTGAGCGGGTGTTGTTGGTGCCTGAGGGTTCATCATACTCGGGGGGCTAACATTCGGTGAGGCAACATTATTTGGTGGAAAACTGGAACCGGCGTTATGCTGGATGGATTCGTAGCTTGCAGCCTGTGGTGATGTTGCATAACTTGGGGGAAAGTGGGATATGGGACTAATGTTAAAGGATGCATAGGGTGAGAGGGATGTTTCAGAGATCGGGTGGCGCGATAACATTGATCATGAAGGAAGTAACTGCATTGCCAGCAAACATAGACAGAGTCCGAACCTGGAGATTTACAACCCGAGCATTGGATTTCAGTGCCCTGTGGCATTTGGTGGAAGATCAAGCCATGGCTGTGGCTGAAGTGCTTGTGCTCCATATCTCTATCTCTCTCTTGCTGTCTCTGCTATGAGCGCCTTGGGTGGGAATAGGAATGAATCAAGGTATGTAGAATGCAAGTAGGCAAGCAAGTTGTCCGTCAATCGTTGAATTTCTGTTTTTTTTTTTCCCGGGATAGTTTTGAGCGTTGTGTGCTTGAACCTTCTGAGTGCCAACTCATAAGATTCTTTGGTGAGGCTTGACTTAGTCATTCATTAGTGACAAGAAATTGGCTATTCACAGTTCAGAAAATCTTAGATGTAACTGTTTTCTATGTCCTCATAATGCTTCTTTGACTTCTCTCTTTCTTGCCAACTTTCTAGCTAGTTTTCCCTTTCTTCAATTTCCTCGAAATTTCCATATGCGTTGTCCTTCGTTATACCACCATCATCATCATCATGATTATGAGCATCGAACGTTTTCAAGGGCAATAATATAAGGAATCGTTATTAGTAAGCATTTTAGCATACTGTTTTCAGTCAGCGAGGAATAAGATTGACTTGTAACGTCAGTTACCAGAGGAGGGAAGAAATATAGGAAAGTTGACTTTATGATGACACTCTTAACTCTAAACTTTATTTAATGCTATCTTAAAATAACAAATAGTATAGAATTCATAAAGAAAAGTTTGATATAATAAACATATTAATGAAGATGCGAATTTTTTTATTCCTATATAAAAAGATATGAAACTTCATTATTTCCGCTATTGGCTTTAGGCCTTTCCTAATTCCTAAGCAGATTAGATGGAAGATGAAGAAAGCTCCTCCTGGGCCAGTCCTCAATGATTGAGATACCACTAATGAATGAGTTATAATTCTAGTCTCGTGTAAGAAAATATTTACTCAAAGTGGCTGTAGTTTAAACGGAGTATTGTATTAGGGAAGATTTCTGTAGTCACATTTCCGATCACAATTCTCATAGGGAAGGAGGACAGAATGCAACGTCAACATTCTTTTAGCAAGGATGTGCACCATTACATCAAATATGAGCATCCCTTCCATATAAACAGAATTCCAGAAAACAGTGCATGCCCTGACTCTTAAAAGTTTTATTGCATTCTTCCAGAATGTGTTAGCCATGGAGTTCGCTTCCTCTGTTTGAATGTTTGACTTCACACTTAGGTTGGAGATCAACAACCAATTAGAGCATTATAGAGAAGAAAACATCTCCTTTCAGAACATCAGTGGCGGTTTGAGATCAATGAGGAACTTTCCTTCCACTGAACTAGTCTAATTAACGTATATGGTGATGCAATGTTGGGGCATTTTGATAGTTTTTCTTCATTGTTATTCAATAGTTATTCTCTGAGTTTCGATAGGCTGCTCAGATAAAATAAGCTTATGGCAAATGCAGCTCAAAGCAATCAGATGATCAAGTAAAACATTTACATTAAAATTCGTAGAAGTGTACATCGTAAATGAAGAGAAGGAATTTAAAAAAGCAAAAAGAAGCAGAAAATCTTCACTGGTGAATTCTTGAAACCAGTTATTGGACCTCTTTAATATTTTTTACATTTTGATCGGACCTTAACCTTCTTGATTTCCTACACAGTCCAAATGCGTACTAAGATTGCAGGTTGAACAGACATATGCCCAGCAGTTCTTTGCAAGAGGAAGATTACAAGCATTACAAACCAAATCTGCTTCCTCTGCCTCATCTGGAAAAGAGAAGAACAAGAACAGAGGATGTTCGTGATCTTCCCAGGACTCAGTCTCGGGCAAAGCGGCACATTCAACATGAAGATCAAACTTGCAAGTGCTGCAATGGTAGGTAAAAGCATGGCCGGAATCAGCACAAGCATCGCAAGTGAACTCGCCATCGCTATAAGGTGGGAGAAAATGAAGCGTCAAAGGATGCTTGGGGTGTGATCTGTGCCCGATCTGTCGCGGCAGCTCAATGCAGAAGTCGTGAAGGATAAAATGGCAGCCGGGCTTGGTGCAGCTATAGACCGAGCCGGAAAGTTCGTGTTCGCAGCCGGAGCATATCATTTCATCCTCTTCTTCAACTTCCAACAGCTGCAGAGGATGCCGGTGGTTGAAATGACTGAGAACAAGCTGCTTCATCTCCATTTCCATCTCTTCTGCTACTTCTACCTGTGCAATTCTAGTCAAAACCAACCCTTTTGCGTGTATATATGTATGTATACAAGTTTTGCAAGTTTTTTAGCCATAACACCAACCATTAGAGAATTAGATCTATTTCGTGCAGTTAATTTTCTAGTTAAAAAAATATGGTAGAGGATCATTTATTGATCCCACGAGACATTATTTTTATGATTCTTGTCCATTAATTAATCATTTAGGGATAATCATGTGGATTATGAAACTACCCAAACCAAAATGAAACTGACCAATGAATATGCCCAAACGCGTTCATATGCTTTTTTAAATTTTGACTGGCTCCATGATTCTCAGGGCCCTTGAGTTGTTTTTCCCTTTTTCCTTTTTCTTGTATTTACCTTTCTCCTCAGGAAAATGATGAATTAGCCTATGGAAATCAGAAAGATCTTGACTTGAGCGCAATCTCCGCAATAGCTTATGCTACTTCAGCATCTACACTAGTAGGTACAGAGTCTTGATGTGTTAAAGCAAATGCAGAGTCAGAGATGCTGAGAATCACAAAAAGATAGCCCGACCCTTAGTACTATCTCATAATTGAAGCCACTGCTGCCGTTAAGGTCATCGGTTGCTGCAGTTTTGTCGCAGCGAGCCGATGGTACTGGAAGTGATCTCAAACTCGCAGCAGGTGCGGCCATAGCTGAAGCCATTTGCAACTGACCAGCACTTGATGCCGGATTTTTTAGTGAAGTATCATCTTGTCAAAACAGAATAAATTAACTAGGTGACATATTATATGAATCATGTTAATTTTCTCCATTGCTGTTACATAGTATAGGTGAGCCAAATCAAGAAGTGAGAATGAACCGACGATGAGTTCCAACTGTGTAAGGCCTAATTACCAAACTCATCATATGATTTTAGAACCTTCTTCTTTGGAGAAAATGAATATTGCTATTCGATCATATCAAATCCTCAAGCATAACACTGTACGAGAACGAAGAGAAAAAGTCACACAATGTCGGACTTCTGGTTAGCCAACAATGACAGTGATCTACCTCAAAAGTCACTTAAAAGCATGCAAGGATGGTCTTTCGGGTCCCAAACCCCTACTGCAACATCCCGCCTAAACCGCGTAAAATGGTCCTTGACTTCACTAGCTAGGCACAATGAATTTATCGTCAATCATTTTTTATTTTTAAGAATCTTATACACATTTTGACTAATTTTTTAAAAAAGTATTTAATACATTTTTATTTTTAAAGTTATTTTTTAAATTAATTTTATATGTAAATATAATTTTTCTTTTTCTCCCTTGTTATAAAATAATAAGACTCTACTTGAACAACATTCTATTTTAAAATTAAATTTAAAATTTTAAGTATAAAATACATATTTACTCTCATAAATAATTTAACTTTTATAAAAATCAACACACAAATATCAAAACTAGATATTATCCAATCACACTCTAAATTAAACTAATTCCCCAATTGGCAACCACACAGATCAAGGAAACTTCCTCCAGGTCTCCACTTACAAAAGACGCAAACCTCTTCTAAATCCAATGAATAGTAGCAATTCTTAACGCAACGCAAAAAGTAAGAGAGTATTGTTACATGACTAGGTCAAAATTAATTAACTTTGCTATTATGTTTCTCCTTGGGAATCTGATCCCAAAGTCTAACTCGTAACTTGCTTTAGTCCCCAAGATCACACCCCCGCCCCGCCCCATCCAACCGCGTGATTGTAATAGAAAGTTTGTCAACCCTTGACTTGGTTTTAGGTCTTTCTTTTTTCTGCTAGAGATCATTGGTTGTGGTAGAATGTTAGTTTCTCTCAAACTCCAGTACCAAACAGAGATTAATTATCATTGTCATTTTCATTTGGTTAACATAATCATCCACCATCCAATTTAACGAATAATTTGTCACTTAAAATAGTAAATTTATGTTGGTAATCAGCCATTCACTAGTTGCAGACTTAGACCAAAGTATTTAAGCACCTAACTGGTAGTGTTAGTTTAGGTTTAGGCCATAAATTCCTCCCTTTTCCCTACTTTACATGAGAAGAGAGGAAGGACTGAGACTGAGGAGACACGAAAGATGACTTCCCAAGCCGAACCCACCACAATTAGCCATTTCAGTCATCCGCATCCATTGCAGCTGATCACCAATCATCAACCCCAGGAAACCTTGGCTTCATGTGCAGGATGCAAGCTCGCAGCCGCAGGGTCAATGTACTGCTGCACAAGATGCAACTATTTCCTTCACACTAAATGCTCAAAAATGCCTCAGAAAATCACTCACCCTTTTCATAAAGACCATGCTTTCTCGTTGCTTACAAAGCCCCTCTATCCAGATGGCTGCTTTAACTGTGATGCATGCGGGAAGCAAGGTGATGGCTTCTCGTACCATTGCAAAGTATGCAGCATTGATCTTCATGTACTCTGCGCCGCTTTGCCCTTGTGTTTCACCCATCAGTCGCATAATCATCAGCTCAATCTCATTTTTTAGCCACCTTATCCTGATCAAAGCTTTAACTGCCATGTCTGTAATACTTCAGGGTCCAACCATTGGCTCTACCGTTGTCACAGTTGTGGATTTGATGTTCATTTGAATTGTAGAAACATTCCCGCAACACCGGTGAAGCAAGCTTTTCAAGGCCAGGCAACATTTGGGGCAGCTCCATTTCAAGCTTCAATGCCACAAGCTACTCAGACGCAACAGCCTCAAATGGCGTCAAAATCCGCTCCTCAACCTCATCCTCAAGCGTTCGGAGCCTTTGGGTCACAGCATCCGGCAACAGGGATTCCTTTACCAAACTTCACGCCCAACATGACCCAAATGAATCAAGGTTTTCAGGGACCTGTTATTCCTTTTGGGCCAAGGCAAAACAGTGATCTTCTGGCTCTACAGATACTCCAGATTCAGAACCTAGCTAACGCTCAAAACAGCCTCCACCAGCAGTACCTGCAGGCCCTTCTGGCTGGTGGAGGAGTTGGGGGTGGCAATGGAGGACTAGGCGGAGGATTTGGTGGCGGGGTTGGAGGAATTGGGGGCGGAGTTGGAGGACTAGGTAGAGTTCCTGCAGGTGGCCTTGGAGGACTGCCACAGATCTTTCAAGCATTATCAGGAATGAGTGGCTGCGGGGGTCTTGGAGGTCTTGGTGGCGCAGGTATTCCTGGTCTTGGTGGTGACCAAAATATTTTGCAGTCTCTGTTAAGTAGTGGGGCAGGAGGCCTGGATATATTTCAAGGCCTAATTGGAGGTGACAGTGGCCTCGATCTTTCCGGTGCACTCGGAGGATTTCTGGGCGGATTTGGGATCTGAATATCACATACGATGCATCATCCCTCCTGTGAAACAAATTAAGAAGCCTTCTGTTAACCGGTCTTCATAAATTAAATTATCTATTTTTCAATATCTCAAAATCAAATGAGAAGCCTATATATGCCTGGAGAAGTTCATGGATAAGAAGAATTTGGCTTCATCTTTCTGATCCTTTGTTTTGTGTATTATCATTCGGCAAACAAAATCTGTAACTTGGCAGTGAATGTTGAATAATAATCGTATTTCCTTTTGAGTGAAGAAACTGAACCATCGAGCTTAAGCTTATGCATCATTCGGTACGTCTTACGCATCGAAATCTTTCTTTTTCTGATTTTACCGCGGCAGCAATGATTTCGAGATAAGATTTGATACTTTATTATTTATTTTCTTTTTCTTCAATGAAAAAATTGATCATATATATACTTACATTGATTTTTTCTTTATATTTTACGAGTAATTTTACGAGTAGGTGATGATTTTCGTCGTTGAAGATACTGATCTGATAAGTTAAAATATAAATTTTTTTTTTATTGTACTATTCTATATAAGGTACCATTACCTTCTGCATATTTAACCACTAGAAATATAAGCTTATTTTAATTATAACTTTTAACCGTTTAATTATTACGAAAAAGCTAATTCCAAATTAGGCTATTGGCGCATTTGGAGCAATCCATTTATCTGTATTATTATAGACGTGTTGGCGGGGGTATAGTGATTAACACTTCATATGATTTAAAATGCCTTGAGATCAGCTAATAGTTCAACGATTGCAAGCTTTCCTAATCTCAAAATGAAAAGGTTGGACACATAATAAAATCACACTATGTAACCTTCATAAATATAAGCAATATAATTATATCTTATTGGAATATGATAGACAATCCTATATTCATTTCAATTTCTCATCTCTCTCTCATTCGGAATTCTTTTCCGTTCTGGTTTAATTAGTAGAGAAAGAAGAGTAGCACCAAAAATATATAATTGATGCAGTTTTCTATTATTTTATATTTTTAGTTTTAAAAAGTAATATTGGTACATCAGTGGGTTTCTAATCAAAATCATGCAATTTAAAATCAATAAAATCATGAAGGAATTGCAGAATATTTTCAATCAAAAGAACATGTTTAGATTCACAGTTTGTGTCCTAAAATTACAGACTTTTTTTTAGTTTGTTTTATTTAATTATCATTATATGCATACTGGAAAGGGAAACCCCGTTTAAATCCACCATAGACAAGAAACATTTTCTTCAATATTTCATCCCTAAGCTTTTCTTGCAAAAGAAGTTTTAATTGGAAATTATTCCACTGATTGACACGATAGAAACAGATCAAATCCGTGTCTGTTCAATGTTCTTTACAATACTATATATACTACTACGACTACTTGGCTCTTGCACATTGATGATCATGATATTACTCTACTAAATGCGAGCTCTCCCGGAACGTAAAACCAATGGCCAATTTAGCCACATCCCTTTGCAAAAGTGATTCTGAAGAACTGATTTCATTGAGCATACATAAAATTACTAAAGAATTTTGAGGGTAGATCAATGTCATATTACTTGTAATGTAAGTAACTTTCTTTTATCAGTCAAATGATGGGATTACTTCTTCTCACAGTAGATATGGTCCAATTCAGGCTTACTAAATAGGAACCGGTCCATTGAGAGAAAATATTGTGAGAAGAAGGTAGAGTTAGGACTAATAGGGAATGTCAAATCCTAATTTTTTGCTTTGATGATGTACATATTATTAGAAAAAAATTTAAGACTAAATCATTTTACTGATTCTAACTTTGCATTCCATCTCATATTTTTCTGGTGGTCCTTCTCGCGGCCTTACTTGCACAAGTAAACCGTTGAGTAAAAATCAATGGTTACTGTGGAGATGAAATCAATAAACTAGTCTAATCCCAAGTTTCCCTTTATATTACATAGTGTGTCGCTCAGCAACAGATGAAGCATGCAAGAATATCCTTTTAAAATCCTTGTCTTCTGAGTCAGGCTTTTGGTTTTACTTGATTAGCTTTCTTGCTTAGCCAGATTCTTCTATAGGCTCATCACTCATCATTTACTGCTCGGTTAAGCTAGTGAAGCCAACCAAAAACGGTTCTCATAAGAGATCCAAGAAAGAAAAGGCCGATGGCAATATATCTTTTAGAGAAAAATGATAATAGAACTGATGAATTTTGTATAAAATTTTAAAGTGAAAGCAATCTAGCTGTCCTTGATCCCTCGGTTTGGACTTTCCTCCAACTTGGTGTTGAGCTGAAAACAATATGTAGAATTCGATGAAAACTATGCAGAAAAGTGCAACTTGCCTTCGCAAAATGAGGAAAGATATTGAAACCGGATAACCAGTTCGTTGTATCTGCGAGGCCACGATCAACCAGCTAATGTGTGTAAAAACAATTCTCTTCATTCCATAGATTAGACAAATGCGTGTGCAAAGTAAAAGTATGTTCCTAAATGATTCTTTTCTGATCACCGATTGATCATCACAGCTCTTCTTCGTTGATTTTCAGTATAGATTGGTCGAGAAAAATCAGCCCTCAATCTACCTTGTCTCGTTTGAGCTAGCAACTTTTGAATTGTTCTGGGATGTTGACTTAACGTGTGGGACGCGACTTCATTTTCTAACCAGGAAAAATGATAGATATAAGCTTCTCCCAACTAGGCCAAATATACAATTCGAATATTGTTAGTTGACTTAATATCACGCCAATCAAACCATCTTCAAGTCTTTGCTTCTTTAGGCACATTACGCTTGATCAATTCTCCATATCGATTAGAAGCTGACATTTCCCCTCAAAGAAATTGTCCCAGATCAATTGCTTGTAAAGAAAGATCAGAAACTGAGTGTTTTATCGCTCGAGAGATGGGAAAACCGACTTTGCAGCCTGATCAGTTGAATCAATCATCAACTGTTTTGGGAAATAATCAATCATCAGTTTCAATCAACCATTTTAGTCATCCACATCCTTTGCAACTTTCTCAGCAGACCATAATTGGGAGTTTGTGCTCAGGGTGCAAGCTTGAGGCTTCCGGAATGATATACAGTTGCACAATGTGCAACTACTTCCTTCATCCAAAATGTTCCCAGATGCCTCAGCAAATTACACATCCATACGACCAAGACCATGTTCTTTCTCTTCATCCCAAACCGGTATATCCAGAAGGCCTTTTCCGCTGTGATGCTTGTGGAGAACAAGGCAATGGTTTCTGCTATCATTGTAAAGTTTGCGGCATAGATCTGCATATACTTTGTGCAGCATCGCCGTTGACTTATATGCACCAATGTCACCAGCACCATCTTCAGCTGACATTCTCTCCTCCTTATCCTGGCAAGACCTTTACTTGTGATATATGTAGAATGAATGGTTCAAATATTTGGCTTTACCACTGCGACATGTGCCAATTCGATGTTCATTTGACCTGCGTGAACAAGCAACCAAGTGTTCATGTTCAGAAACAATCTTTCATGCAACAGTTCCAAATGACGAAAATGTTGAATCCGCAGCCCTCAAATCCTCATCTTCTTCCACAGAATAGCATGCCTAACATGTTTATGAGTAATGTAAATCCCCAATCTCAGCTCTTCTCACAGCATAGCATGCCAAACAATTTCATAAGCAATGCACATCCTTCGGCCCATAACTCTTTTAGGCCTGGTGTGATTCCACAAACTCATCAGTACCAAGTTCCCGGAAGTCCTTTTGCAGCAACAACAGCTACGCCCAGTTGCGGCATGCCAATGAACAATTTCACTAACACGGGAGCTTATGGACCTATGAAACCTCCTGGAACTGTGCAAGGAAACGGGCTTCTGAATCAGGTAGTTGGTGGTGTAGCTAATGGTATAGCTAGTGGTGCGTCTCAAGCAATAGCAGGGGCCTTGATACAGGGTATAATGGGCGGCAGCGACGGAGGAAACAATAGTGGAGGTATTGATGCCGGAAGTACAATGGATGGAGGATATGGAGGAGATGGTGGTGCAACATACTGAAGTTCTGCAGATTTTCTTGCATGCCAATTAAGAAAGACCTGATCGATACATATAGAGTTGGTGCATTTTCTTCAATTTCAGATTTCTCGAACAAGCAGGCTTTGGAAAGATTGATGAGGTTTCAAGGCTGGAGAATGTTGAATAGCAATCTTATCTTTTGTTCTTGACCTCAGAATATGATCATTTTATTTCAACAACAATTGTTAATGTGGTTATCAGAGTATCTCAAAGAATCAAACTGCATCCTTATCCTGTGAATTAGTATCTGTTTGTTTTTCTATCAGCATCCGTTTTCTACTTTTGCTGTAATCTGTTTTGCTGCCTCTTAAAGAGCAATGGAAGGGTGTCCGCTTGCCTTGATCTATCCGCCGGCAGATTTTGTTGGCTTGAAGCACTTGTGCCAACTTAATTTGGACGTTTATTTTGCAAACAGAGGAATCCTTTTATTATGTTTGATATTTTTGGAATGTAAAAAGGGTGACAGATTATTGATAAAATTAATAATCATAATTCCTCTCCTCTTTTTCAACAAATCTTGCCTATAAACTCGATAACCAACCAAATATTACTCCGTCAACCACCATCCGAATGTTAGAATCTTGTAATATTCTTATAGTAACACTAAATTTAATAATAATTTTATAAGAGTATAATATTTAAATAAAAATACGAAGTTGTTGAGGATCATTACATAGTCATTTGAAAGGTAAGGGGAGGGACACAAATATTTGTTTGTTTCTTTCTTTCTTTCTTTTTGTTTGGTATAGTTAGAAAATGAAATTTTATCTTATCTCTTCAAGGTAAAATATCAATCGTCGTCTTTTATAATTTATTTTTAAGATAAAAGTATGATTAATTTTGTCATAATTTACTTTCCAAACAACTTAATGCATCATTTAGGAGATTTCTTTTTTAACAACTTACGTATAAAAAAATAATTTATCAAAAAGAAAAAAAATACACAAGGGATTAAAAATATATTTCATCTATTTTAATATATATATTTTTTTCTTTTTTCCTTTTTAAAATTATTCAACCTTTTACTAATTCTAAGATTCAAAGTTATCCATGCCCATAATTTTCTCTATCTCTCATATTAAACACATTGGTGAGAAATGATTGAGAAAAATAAAATTAAAAGTATAACAAAAAAATTTTACTTGATTTTTTAAATGATCAATTCTAGTACAATAAGGCATAAGGCCTTATGTTACGAAACGAAAGGGGTACAGTGGGATTCCCCAGTGGAGGGAAAGGAATGGGACGCGTGCGCCAACGTTCACAAACTACCATTGCTGCGGACTGCTTTCTATGGAAAAAAGGAAAAAGAAACCGCCTAGACAAGAGGCATTTGCCGTGAACTCCAGAGTTTCAGACCTCTGTTTCTCTCTTTCTTGTTTGACTTTCTTACTTGGCTTTGCTTCGCATCTACTCCATCTGACCCAAGAAGACATAAAAAGTTTGAGAGCTTTCAAAGTGTACCGTCACTTTTACGCCTTCAAGTCCTCTCTTTCCCTTCTCTTGAATTTCTTGGCACTTGGTACCCTGCAACTTCTTTTTTTTCCCTCTCAACTGCAACTCTGATGCTTCAAGTTTCAATGGGCGCAGGAAAAAGAGAAATGGCTATCGCATTCATGGTTAAATATAGGAGGTGGAAATCAACGCTCTCTCTGGCCCTTTTCGCCGTCCTTCTTTTCCTATTACAGGTAAAGAATTTTCATGATTCTTGCCACCCTTCTCTTTACTCAACTGAAATTTTGGTTCGCACTTCTGTCTGTCCGTCTGAAGCAGTTTCTTGATATAATTTACTCTGAAAGTATCGCTTCATTTTATCCCTCCTCATCTTGTGGTTTTTCGGGTTTTTTTCTCCTCTCAGGTGTCTACATTAGCGTCTTCGCTCGGTGCAGACCCGTACAGTGATTTACACAATCCTTTGATATCCAAGCTAACTAGCGGGTGAGTGTTTTCCGATACTCTGATTTCCCGGGAGCTCGAACGGTTTTTGGTATACCAGGCTGTAACAATTGAGTACCACGGTATCTTCTTTCTAAAATTTGTTGTGTTATGCTCTTATCTTGAATGGTTTAAGAGGTGGCTATCAATGCGGCATTAAAAGAGCGTGTAAATAATTAATTTCCTCAATTGTTTACTTCTAACGAAGAAGGGGATGCGGGAGTGCAGGATTGGGCTCTATCTTATAAATGGTGTACTAAACTTCTAGTTTTATCTCCTGTTCCCGGATTTCATTTGGGTATAAGCTGCACCCTAGTCCTTTTCCGGGATCCTATGTGACGTGAGGAATTTTGCACTTGCCACTTGTTTCCTAGTTTACCTCTCGAGTCTTCAAGTTTTCAGCATTTTGCATGCTTATTGCCACTGGACATGTCAGTCCTAGCAAAGTCTTGTTATTCTGTAGAACCGATCCAATTTGTCCAAATTTGAAAAATATCTTTGCCATGTATATAATGTTACCTCCTAGGGTCAATCGGCGTCGCTTACCTTTTACGACTTTGGTGTACTAGTATATAGTTTTGTGTGTACATGGTTACCATTATGCTCTGATGGTTTCTCATATGAAATTGTATTGGACATGTTTCATGATATAAAAAGATAGCATTTGTCTTCTAGAAAAAGATAAATGCTGTTCTTTTTTTTAAGTTTTTTTTTTGGTGAGCACGGCAAGTCAGTCCAAACTGGGTGATTTTATTGCAGAGGAAAAGTAAGTTTGCCCATTATTGTAAACTGAAATTATCTTTTGGCTACTCCTGCATATTTTGTTCCAAATAATCAATTCAATAACTGAATGAAACACCCATTAATCTGCTCCCAGCATTGGTATTAGGTTGGATATGCTAGTGGTTTCAATCATTTGTTAATGTGGACATACTTTCAGGGTGAGACATTCAAAAAATTACTGCACTATGTATGACATCTGTGGAGAACGCAGTGACGGGAAAGTTTTAAATTGCCCTTTTAACTATCCTGCTGTAAAGGTACATATACTTGGTGTCTTCAGTTTCTCAGAACTTTATTCTCATTTTTCACTTATTACCCTGTAAAACCTATTCCATTATCCATTTACAAATTCGGTGACAAGAAAAACATTTTTTGGATGCCATTTGCAGCCTGATGACCTGTTTTCTGCAAAGATTCAGAGTCTATGCCCAACGCTAAGTGAGAATGTGTGCTGTACAGAAGCTCAGTTTGAGACATTGAGGCAACAAGTCCAACAGGTAGGAATATTTCTTGTTTTCCTTTTCTTGGAATCAGTATTTTAATTTTATGGTCTGTGTAATATTTTTTTAGGCTAGAATACAGGTAACTACTCTCATACTTCTTGTAATATTGCTTGGAGTTGGTTCCTTTGCAACTTCCTTTGTTTTTGGGTCAAGAAAAGAGGAATGCGTATTGCAACTTGACCTCCAGTTAAGATCTATACTTTAGTAGTTATGTATGTTAAACTCAGGTCTGTTATTCTGCTGATTTATTTAACATTTTGGTTGGCCCTCTTCTTTCTTTCCCTGTTCTTTGTTTAGCTTGTGTGGAGGTTAATGTGTAAAAATAATAATTATTATCTTATTCTCACAAAGCCTTCATGTGACTATTGCACCCTGGCATCGTGAACCTTTAATGACTAAAAATAGTTTGATGATTTGCAGATGCTAATTACGGGTTTTTATAAGCAATGGCCAAAAACAACTGCTGAATGCCAAATTCTGTTGGGAAGATTTGTATTACAACTGTGATATTGTTATTAAATTTTAGCATGCCATAGCTAGAAGTATTTGCTGGTTCTGTACAGCTGTACAAGTGGTTACAATAATTAGAGAAAATTCTAGTTCACTGGGAAAATATATATAACTATATGATGGTGTAAACAGACATGGACATTAGAACAATGTATCGGCCACTTGTTTACAACATTTGAGTATTCCACGTACATGTTCGTGCTTGTGTAGCTTATTTTCGATATGCAATCTTCTGTTGTATTCCTGATTTGGGGAGTTTTATGCCAACTGAAACACCCTTAAAGTCATAAGTTTTGTGCAGGTTATTCCTTTTCTCGTGGGATGCCCAGCCTGCTTAAGGAACTTCTTGGATCTTTTCTGTGAACTTTCCTGCTCTCCGGATCAGAGTTTGTTTATTAACGTGACTTCTACATCTGAGGTGAGCATAGTAGAGGAAATGCCCAAAATTCATAGATGTGTACTCATGAGTGAATAAGTTAGATATGGAAAATTTTGTTGTAATGTCCTGATTTTTGCAATACCCTGTAAAGTATATTTCTGTTGCTGCTCTAGTTAAGACAGTTTAGCTCTTTATTTACTACTGAAGTATTGTTCTGGGATTGTGAAGATTTTTGCAAACTTAATACAACGTGCAAAGGTAGTGTCTGCAACTGAAACTTGTTTGAAAAGCTAAACAATGTTAAATAAACAGGTATCAAACATAGTGCATGTATTGCATCTGCTTCTGTTGTGGCTTGTACCCTTGTTTTTCAATTCCTAAAATTCTTTTCCTGTTTCATTGATGAATTTTACAGTGGTTAGTGTTATGACATATTCAAATCACCTCTTTCTTTTTTTGACTCTATGAGTGGCACTATTTCTTTTGTTGTATTGGCACTTCATAGATCAGTTTCTTTGGCCTTCTGCATTTTTGGCTGGTCATCTTTGCTTGAGTTTTATAGTGCTTTACTTTGATTAAGCTTTAGTTTAGGTGAAGGACTTTCAGTCCTAGCTACTCAAAATCTTTTGATTTGTTTTTTCTGTTTCAGGTCAAAGGCAACCTCACTGTTGATAGCATTGAATATTTTATATCTGAAACTTTTGGAGAGGGGTTATATAATTCCTGTAAGGATGTAAAGTTTGGAACCATGAATATAAGGGCCATGGAATTTGTTGGTGCAGGTGCTCGAAATTTTAAAGGTACACTTTTGTTGTGTTGATCTCATCCTCTATCTTAATCCTTCAACTAATTTATTGCTAGATATCTATGTTCCTTTATTACATAAGTGAGAATTTTGTTTCCCTTGCTCAAAAGAAGAGAAAACCCATGGAGAAGATTACTCGTCAGATCTGAATTTATGCAACAGTGGAAGGTTATCAATAAAAAACTAGAGCAACAGGCTGGTCATGTGTTGTAGTATGTATTTTTTCTTTGGACTGATCCATTCTATTTTATATTCACAGAATGGTTTGATTTTATTGGTCAGAGAGCTGAACTTGGTTCACCCGGCTCACCTTATGCAATTGATTTTAGGCTAAGTATTCCAGATTCATCTGAAATGGAGCTTATGAATGTGTTGGTCTATACTTGCGGTGACACATTACTTGGCTGTTCCTGTGGTGATTGTCCTTCGTCTTTTACTTGCCCAAGCTCAGAACCTCCTTCTCCACACAGGAAAGATTCTTGCTTTGTAAGGCTAGGGTCTTTACAGGTGGGATTCTCCAGTATTGCCTTGTGCTCTACTGTTTGATTATATCTTTTTATTCTGTAATGTTAGTCTACGTTTTAGTTTCATGAATCAAGTTTCCATAACATCTAATTGTCAATTTTGATGAGTTCTCAGTATCAATGTTTGTTGCTTTCAGGTTGAATGCATTGACTTTGCATTAACCATTTTGTACGCCATCTTCTTATTTTCTTTTCTTGGGTGGCTGCTGTTTAATCGAAGAAGAGGAATTAGGAGAACAGGGTATGTAAAAGAACCTTTGTTGAATCATACTGACGAAGTTGGAGATTGTCATCCCAATCTGAAAATCAATGAGGTAGTCATATTTTTTTCTATATCTTGTTCCTCACTTCTGTCCTAGCCTTCTTAAAATTTTCCATTTTACCTCGGAAATGGTAGCCTTTGCCCTAGAAGTTAAATGTTTTGACATCTGTATATTTGGAATTCCCATTTGAATCTACAGCTGCCTGATCAAGTTTCAGATTTTTATGTTTGCCAAATCGAATATGATCATTTTTCTATCATATGAATTCTTTGTTGCATATTGCATAATCCGTGTCTTCACAAACAATTCTATATTTGCTATTTCTGATGACATATTTGATAACTTTGCTTCAACAATATTACTTGCTTATTTACCTATGAGGGATTCAGTTTACTCCAAATTGTACTGTTCCCCATAGCTCTGAAATTTTAAATTTTGCGTAGGTTGGGATAGTTATTTTCTTCAGCTTAGATATTGGCGTTCTATTATGTTGTTCAAGAAACTTCTACTTCTGCTTTCTTGTTATTCAGAGTACTATTCTTTAGATGAGGAATGAATTAACCGACTTGTCTTCTCTTTGATTCACTAATAACATCTTGCCGTACAGAGCAGTTTATCACTCTTAATTTGCTTAGAATCTATGCTCTACTACCCAGAATGGTTTTTATGCTTATTTGATGTTCCATTTTATTTTGTTATTTGAAGGAAGGGATCCAAAAATTGTGAGTTAGGTGTTACTTTGCCTCTTATTAGCAACTAGCTATGCATGTCATCTGGGACTGTTGTAGTTTTCTTTTGCATTATCCTGTGCACTTGTAGATCATCATACTTTTCTTGCTCCCCTTGGAGAAAGTTTATTCTGCATTCTTATATTCCTTTCATGATCTATACGATTTTATGCTGTGTTAGGGTCAGGAAATTGATACTCAAACAGGAAACAGCATCCAAATTTCTTCTGTTCAAGAACATATGGCACACTTTTTCAGGTTTGTCCTCCAAGGGCAATTGGAGACGGTCTGGGGTTTTATTTTCTTACCCTTAAGTTCTTAATAACTTTTTCCTTTTTGGTAATTTGTTCTGGTTTCTTTTGTTGCATGTGCAGGACATATGGAACATGGGTTGCTCGAAATCCTGCTCTTGTTTTGGCTTCATCCTTGATAATGGTTTTGATATTTTGTGTAGGTCTAATTCGTTTCAAGGTGGAGACAAGACCTGAAAAGGTATACTGTGGCATGTATTCTCTTTGTGATTAGTGAAGATTTTAGCTCCTGGAGACTGTTGTCTGAAGAATATCCCTCTTCTGCATGGTCTTAGAGAGAGCCTCCTTTTCCTCCCCATTTTAGCTATTCTAGTCACTTTATTTTCACTCATATCCATAGATTTTTCTTTACATGAAGCGGTGGATTGTTGTCCGAATCTAGTGGAAGTGGCTTTCTGTAGCTGGTTGCTGATTGTTTACTTGTGCTTTTGTCTTTTGGAGTAGTGGAATGGGTTTGATGGAAAAGGTTGGGAAGGTGTCAAACTTACGAAGAAATCTTTTTGGTAGTATGGATGGCACAGAATAGAAAGATTTTTCAAGATCAGTATATTCCTATGACAAATATTTAGACATTGTGTTGAAAGATTTACAAAGAGATAGTTAGGAAGCTCTTACATGTCCTGAGAATTCCACATCCTCTCTTCTTATTTTCACTAACTGTATTCTCTTATCTTAAGAGAATTTATGGAGAAACAGAAGTGTTTTAGAGAGAGACTAAGCGTGGAATAAGGAAGTTGTTGGTCGTGATGGAGACACAGAAAGAGCGATTTTGAAAGAGGTTGCTGAAGTTGATGATTTAGATGGTGGTGATTCTCTTACTGATAATTTTGGAGTTAGGTATGCTAAACTGAAAAATGAATTATTGGATGTACTTTGGATGGAAGAAATGAGTTTGAGGCAAAAATCTTGCATGGAATGGTGAAGGATGGTGATTTCAGTAGTTCTTCTTTCTCGAGGTTGCAAATGGTAGCCGGAGGATAGCTTGGCCATGGGAGTTGGAGATGGATTCAGGTGACATAGATAGAGATTTAGAGAAAGTTGTTGAAGATCACTGGTTTTTAAGTTGGTTTATGTAACGAAGAAGATTTTTAAGCTTGTCACTGAAGGAGTAGGTTGTGGTCCTATTTCTATTAAGCATGATGTATGGTTTGAGAGGCCTTTGTAGATTGAAGGGTCGAAAATGTGAAGAATGAAATGACAGGAGATAAGGCATGAGGACCGGATGGTCTGTCAACATATAAGTCATTTTAAAATATCTCAGGGTAGTTTTCCACAAACTTTCACCAAAAGCCTGAAATTTTCATGCACTAGAGAATTGATGCTGTTTAAAGGCTTCCTGTGTTAGACAACTCCCCACACAATTTACCAGTGAGATAATGTCTTCTCCATCTTTTTAATTGCCTCATGAACCCTAATCTGAGCCTCCTGGAATTGATGTATTGCAGCTATGGGTTGGCCATGGGAGTCGGGCAGCAGAAGAGAAGCACTTTTTTGACAGCCACCTCGCTCCTTTCTACAGAATAGAACAGGTATCTGTGTGAGAAAATGGTACATGTCTTTCCTAATTGCTGATTTATTTTCTTTCTCATTTGTCACGTCTCTCCTGATGCCATGACATCCTAAACAATAATATGAATTAATATGTGCTGGTTTCACTCAGCAATTATGGCATGTTGTCCTGTTTTTGCTTTTGGCAGTGCTTCTTGAGTTTAATTCTTTGCACCATTCTTGTGTTTCTTTTGTACTATATGATGGAGGATGAAGAAGTTTATGTTAGTGTGAGTTTGATTATGTTGGCCTTTTCGTATACTTGTTTACAGCTTATTATTGCTACACTACCAGACCCAAGGACTGGGAAATCACCTTCTATTGTAACTGAAGAAAATATCCGGTTACTTTTTGAAGTTCAAAAGAAGGTACTCCAAGTCCATGCCATTACTTCCATGTCTGAACAATGTGCATGTTAAATGACCAATCTGCATATTGTTTGCTTAATTTTGCAGGTTGATGAAATTCATGCAAATTATTCTGGTATGATGGTATCACTTACAGACATTTGCATGAAGCCTCTTGGTCAAGATTGTGCCACCCAAAGTATCCTGCAGGTTAGTCACATTTAATTTTCTCTTCTTTGCATTTATTGGATATAATTTTGTGGTTTAAAAGTATGCTTTAAGGTCCTCCTTACTAGTTTCATCTAGGAGAGCATTTGTTGTATTATTGAGACCATAAAACATAGCATATTCTATCTGATGGCATGGTGAGCAGCAAATAGTGCCTGTGGAAAATGAGGTTGGGAGTCCAGTCTAAGTAGTCAACCGTATACTTTCAATCACAAGGATAATACATGATAGTAGAGCTGCATATAATGACAAATGTAAAGAAAGTTTTACACAAGCGTATTCCAATTTAGACCTTTATTGAAGGGTATTTTAAAATCTTGCAAATTATTTGGTGGGATAGATCTGCATACTGGGTGTAAAACCATTATTTGACTGACTGTTTGTGTAAGATAACTTGTATGTGGAACTGCTTTCACGTATAATATAGTGAAGCAGTTACAGTTAAAGCTGTTTATTATTTAACTGACTTTATTATGACTTTGTTTTTTTGGTTTTATGCAAGCTGCTACCACTTTTAGAATTTTTCTCATTTTACTGAAATTTATGACTGGCTTTTTAATATCCTTTTAATATAATGTTGTAAGGAATTCCAGTCATATGATCTTTTGCTTTGATTCAATGCTTGGCTTTTGTGCTTCTCCTGGGTCTTCATACATAATTTTTTCTTTTAACAGTATTTTAAAATGGATCCTGACAACTTTGACAATTTGGGTGGAGTTGAACATGCAGAGTACTGTTTTCAGGTACCCACTAGTTTGTCCTTGTTCTAGATATCTCTATCCTGGGCATCTTTTTACAGTTTACATTGAGAATAATGGTTATTTACTTGTTTTATCTTTCAATTAAAACGTTTTTTTGCTCTTAGTAGACATTTGATAATAGCGTGAGCTTCTCCTGTTAATAGCCATTTGACAATCAAATTGCCTTTCTCTTGGGCCCAATTGATTATAGCATGAGTCCGTGGGTTGAGTGGTGGTTACCATGTTACACAATTATCTTTCTGATTGATAGGCAGATTTTTAATTTATTAAATGATAGTTTTTATTCTTGGAATTGTCAACTTTTTGTGCTTATATTAGGGAGTTGGACATTGCCTCCTTTACCATGTATAGTTAAACATGACTTTGAGAGAGTTAACAAAATATGAAATTCTCTAGTGTTTTATACTTCTATTTTTTCCATTTTTTTTTGGGGGGGGGGTTTAAATTGTTGTTTTGGTCAGGTTCACTCCTGCTGATGTTTTTCCTTATGGTTTTTAAAATCATCTTTCAGCATTATGCTTCTGCAGACACATGTTTGAGTGCATTTAAGGCCCCCCTTGATCCAAGTACTATTCTGGGGGGTTTTTTGGCTAACAATTATACTCAGGTAATTTCAACTTTTCTAAAGCTCCTAGATTTTGAATGATGCTATGCTGATTCATTCTCAGGACTTTATGCATGGTAACGCTATTGTTCTGGTATAAACTTTAGGCTATTGTTCTGGTATAAACTTTCTAACAATATCACTAGTATAATGAAATCTTCATGTCAGGCGTCTGCATTTATTATCACCTACCCAGTGAATAATGCAGTAAATGAAGTGGGCAATGAAAATGCAAAGGCAGTGGCCTGGGAGAAAGCTTTTATACAGTTGGCTAAGGTCTGAATACTCTGAAACCTGTTTGTATCATGGCTGCATATTCTTAGTTTAATTATATTATTCATCTTTCTATTAACTTTTTGCATTGGTTTAGTCAGCTAACTTTTTGGCTATGGTTAAAGGTCTTCTTTTTATTTTATTGCCGCCATCTATAGAACCGGCGAGGTATTATAAGACTTTATCTGTTTAAAGAATTGGTTGCTTGAATGTGGTTATTTTGGTGGTTGCAGGTAATTGTCTTAATTTGGTGGCTAAAACACATTTGAGCAGGCCTCAGTTGTTGCATTTAATCTGTCTGAATGATTCTTAATTTTGTCTTCTTTGTTGGTTGTAATTGAACTATTCCATCTAAACTTTGAATCAGCTTGACTAGAGTTCAACTAGGAATGAGCTCATGGTCAGTTGGAATTCCAATTTGGGATCCTAGTTTCTGTAACTACTGTTGCTGCTGCAACTACAACTATCATGTTTGTATTATTAAGACCATTGTTATGAGTAACAAAATATGAGGCTTGAAAAAAGCTTTTGTAACCATTGTTGAATACATTTGTTCAATTTTAATTGGTAATTCCATGTATATTAAGTATATGATAGTGCTAATACAGTGCATCCACAGTTTCTTTATTGCCTGGTAGTGTGCAACTGATATCAAAAGGAGTGTCTTAAAGATAAAATTTCAAGAATAGAGGAATATTAAGATGATTTTTTGCAGATTTGAATTGCAGAAACAGTGTTAAACCCAACTGAAGTTAAGCTTCAGTTTGAATTGCAGCCCCCCAGCCAAATTAACCAAATGTTAGGTTTTCAGTCAGCTTGGCTCAATTTACTTGTAACCATACATTGAATTTGGGTGCTATTCACTATAAACTCATGATTTCATTTTTCTAGTTAATCCAATAGTGTATTAGGGTTTAGTCTCTGTGTACTTCAGTTAATGATTATCATTGTGGACTTCCTCCAACTTTCTTGCTTAATACTTCTTCCAACTTTCTTGCTTTACACTTGTTTGGATATTTAGTTCAGCTATCAAAAGGTTTCTGCTGTACTATCAGATGAAAAATTTTCTTCTGAAGTTGAGCCAATTTTTTTGGCTTGTTAATGGTTACCTCGTTCATTATAGACAATGGAATTCCTTGCATTTGAAAAAAAAAAAAAAGAAGGAATTCCTTGTGGATATGTTTAAGGAGACAGGCTATGATATTTGTACACCCTGATTTTGATTGTGATTTGGCCCTTCTTTTGGAACTCCAGAGGGCAGATGTCTCATTTATTTTGTAATTGTTATTGGCTTCTTCTTTTTTTAATTGTCTTGTTTATAAGTGAGCAAGTTACTTTGCCAGGCTGAGTTGCTGTCTGTGGTGCAATCTAATAATCTGACCCTCTCGTTTTCATCTGAAAGTTCAATTGAGGAAGAACTAAAAAGAGAAAGTACAGCAGATGTAGTGACGATATTGGTGAGTCAATACAAACTGAATGTTTTTGTTACTGGTGGTTTGTTGATGAAGCTTCTCTAGTTTCTGGTCTTAGAAATTTGAATTTCCTGAATCTGTGTCCACAAACTAACTAGGACTCTTTGTGATTGATTTCTTGTCTACTTCTAATCAGGTCAGCTATCTTGTGATGTTTGTTTACATATCGTTGACACTGGGAGATGCTTCACATTTGTCTACATTCTACCTTTCTTCAAAGGTAGGACTTCGCATGATTCATAGCTTTGCATTTAGCAGCTAATTTATCCAATCCACCTTCTTTTCATCCTTCCCTGTGCTTCTGCCTAGGGCAATTTCGTTATTTTGCAATACATTTTTTTTGTTTGTCTATTTGGTGATTGCTTTGTAAGTATTAGCCTAGTCAATGAAATGAGAAGAAGGGCTGTTATGGGAGTGTTTCTTTTTTTCAGGTCATGTTGGGGCTATCTGGAGTGGTGTTAGTGATGCTTTCAGTGCTTGGATCTGCTGGATTCTTTAGTGCTGTTGGAGTTAAATCTACTTTAATCATAATGGAAGTCATTCCTTTTCTTGTTTTGGCGGTAGGTTTCTTACAGCAGTGATGTTTAATTTCATTGCTTTGGACCCGAGTTCATTTTTCATTACAATGGTATATACTTAATTACGGTTACTCAACTTTCCTAAACTCTCTAACACGCTTTCCCAACCGAAGTATGCAATTTTGCTCGTGTGATGTATTTTATTAGGTCATTATGATATCTGATTGATGGGTTCCCTTTGACATTTATTTTTATGAATTTGTGAAGATAAAAAGCTTAAATGAGTTTGACAAGGGTGCTGCGTGGATATGAGAAATGAACAATTGTGGTCCTTGTACATGCACGTCCTCTCTGTGCTTGCATTAGTTCTTTGCATTTTTTATTGGTTTATTTTCTTCTTTGGGACTAGGAATGCTAGTGCTTTATTAGTTTTTCTTAGCTTTCCCCTGTAGCCCATATTTGACTGCTTTACTGGTTCAGTAAGTCTTGTATACTTAGTGCGTGCATCCACCCTTCTCAAGAAGAATAACAAAAAGGGGCATATGGTAATTGGTTTGTTATGTTGATTCTGTTCTTAACTGAATCTGTACTATTTAATTACCATTTCAGGTTGGAGTGGACAACATGTGTATATTGGTGCATGCTGTGAAGCGACAAGAAGTCAGGTTGCCCTTGGAAGAACGGATTAGTAATGCTCTTGTTGAAGTTGGTCCCTCTATAACACTTGCCAGCTTATCTGAAGTTGTAGCTTTTGGTGTTGGGAGTTTTGTTTCTATGCCGGCATGCCGTGTTTTCTCAATGTTTGCTGGTGAGGAAGTTTTAAATTACATTCCAATTGAGTTGCATTTACACTCTATTAGACTCAGCTCCATGTCATCTGCTTTTGTTACCACAAGTTGGCATTAGCCTGAATCTGTAACTAATATCCTATCACTTTAAAGTGTGATGTTGATTTTATCCTACACTTCATTGCCTGCAGCTTTAGCTGTTTTATTGGATTTCCTTCTGCAACTTACGGCCTTTGTAGCATTGATTGTTTTTGACATTTGGAGAGCTGAAGATTGCAGGGTGGATTGTTTCCCATGTATAAAAGTAATGAATACCCATACACAAAACGGGGAAGGTAGTCTTAAGCTTCCGCTTCTATATTTGGTTCAACATGTTTTTCTTTTATATAGGGCATATTCTGCTGTTTGTCTGAATCTGCAGTAAATCTAGTACTAGATTTGGATTGATTACGCTGTCTCCCTTCTTAAATCTACATACCAGTTTTAAATTTCTAACTAGAGCATATATATGAGATTGCAGGCACCAACACAGGCAATGATGGGTTGCTGACTGGTTATATGAAGGTAAATTTACTGGCAATGAAGAGAACTTTTGTTTACCATGTGCATCCATGCTGATTGTTTATAATGTACAATCGAGACCATGCTTTAGATTTTGAATGACTGCTTTTACCAACTCCTGTTATCACTAATCTGCACCTCTTACAACTATGTATCATAGAGAATAAATGATGTACCAGCAGGCTTTTGAAAGTTTTTGTCTTCTCTCTGTGGCTTGGATTCAGTCAGCCCTTTTTTTTTCTTTTTTTTGGCCGGGTATCCAGTGAGTTAAGTATTGCATTTTCCTTTTATTTACTCGATAGTCTAATTATTCTTCTCATCAACCATCTATCTTATCTTCTGTAGGAAGTTCATGCACGTGTTCTGGGTCTTTGGCCAGTTAAGGCTGCTGTCATTGCCATCTTTGTTGGATTTGCTTTAGCAAGTATTGTGAGTATTCTGGATATTTCACTGTCTGCCATATCTGGATTAGAGTTTGCAACTTATTTATGATATTGATGGCAGCTAATAATCGTCTATTCTTCTTCATATTACTGGATTGTTTAGGCATTATGCTTCAGGATTGAACCTGGTTTAGAGCAACAGATTGCTCTTCCTCGGGATTCATATCTTCAGGTTATTTTTCCAACTGTTGTGCCATTGAGTTACTGTGCATTTGCTATCTTTTGGGATTTTCAAGCTTTAGTTGTTGATTTTTAAATTGTTGATTTGGTGTAGGAGTACTTCCACGATCTTTCAGAGCATCTAAGAATCGGACCACCTGTTTATTTTGTTGTTAAAGACTATAATTACAGGTAAAATTCTCCGTGTTATTTTTTGTTGCCCCAGGCATTCTGCATATTGGCCTATTGGTTTAGCTGAAATTCTAATGCATGTTGCTGGCAAAGATAATCTTTGCATGTTCCAGGACAAAAGATAAATAGGCAAAAGCTAGTTTTTTTAATGAAAAATTAAGCCCCTTACATTTTGAGTTATTGGATGTGAGCCGTTGTTACATGACTTACATCCTTAAAATGGAAGCTCAAATGATCTTTGTGGTGATAAGTTGTTACCTGTCCTACATGTTGTTACAGATGCAAGGCATACCTTGGCTATCTAATATAATATAGAGATGGCAGGTTTTCTAGTTAAAAAATTGGTCAGTTGGATGGAACCCTGCGAGTCTGCTTCCAGAAATTGCTAAAACCTTCAATTACGAAAACCTGTTACTTCAATTTATATTTTGCATACCATTTATGATGATCATGTATACATATTAGAAAAACTTTAACTTTTTTAACTAATTATTTATTTATGATTAGGTTATTTCTTTAGTAAAAAAAGAAGTCTAGGTTGCTACTGATATGCAACCTTAGGATAATTTAATGTGCCATGGACAAAAATATATTAGAGATGATAAGTGTTTAAGAAAGGAAAAAAAGAAAAATTGAGAATGGCATCTATTGCTTATTTGAAATCCATACTTAGCATAAAAATGCATATTAATGCAGGCTAATTATATGCATAGTCATGTGTAAAAATGCACATTTCTTTTATTTATCATGTTCTTTGTTTAAGCAAATACTAATTTTTCCAAGTATTAGATGGCATATTTTATTTTGATGCGTGATGTTTTCTTTTCTTGTACATAAACGCACAGCTGTATTCACTTTGAGAGCACTGTTTGCTTTTGGGTTAGCTTTTCCCGTTCAATGAATGAAGGTCTACTCATTTTTTTTTTGTTTTCCCAGTGCAAGGGATTAGGAAAATAGTTCCCTATTTAGTCTTCCTATATATATATATATATGTTGGACCATGGTGCTTAATTTTGTTACTGCAAGGTAAAAGATTGAACACATTACAACAGATTGTAAGCATATTCCTGGGCAATATAAATTGAGGTTTGTCATCTTGAACACCATAACCTTTTTGGTTAATACCAAGCACGCTACCAGGAAGCAGAAAGAGTTGGTGGTGTTGGATTTGTCATCAGAGATCTAGGATAAGTTATATGCCAACTAATAATAGCTATACTTTTACCATGGATTAGTGTTTGTGAATTAATGGTTGATATTTCAATAATTTAGGAGCAAAGGAAAATGCCATTGTACATCCTGATCTCATATTAATGGTCCTTTATTTCAGCCTGGAGTCCAATCATACAAACGAATTGTGCTCAATCAACCAATGTGACTCAAACTCCCTTTTAAATGAGGTATTTTATGAGCTGAAATTATGCTGTTGTTATTAGAACTTTATATCATGTGATAATCAAGAAGCTGCAAATCAAAACATATGTGTTGAAGTTGGAGATTTTTTCCTATTATTTGTCATTATTCTTGAAACCATTTATCTCTTGTCACATCTACAACTTCATCGCATAGTTTCGTAGTCTAAGCATTCTAGTGATAAATCAGTTTCGTTCCATAATTTTCTTCTTTGAAATAGATTATCTCCTATATTCTGAGACCTGTTGACACGTCTTTAACTTGAATAAGAGATTTGTTTCACCGTTCCAGCCCTTGTTTCCTTTACTTTTGTGGGTATCTGGTAATCATGAATAAGAGATTTGTTTCACCCTTCCAGCCCTTGTTTCCTTTACTTTTGCGGGTATCTGGTAATCATGCTACTCAAATTACTATTATTGTACCTTCCGTCTGATGATCAAGACTACCATAACAGTCATTTTATTTTTGGAATTTCTGCTACATGTTTAGGTTGCTTTCAGTGTGCTTTTAATTTTCTCATTAATTTGAGCAATGTCAATTTGTGAAACCCTTCTCTTTTTTACCCCATGCTGTACAATTAGAATTTGTAGATGAAGCTGTTGTCTATAGCCTCAGTCTGGATCCATCATTTTACCATTTTTCCCCAGATTTCAAGAGCTGCTCTTACACCTGAAGTAAGCTACATTGCTAAGCCAGCTGCCTCATGGCTTGACGACTTTCTTGTATGGATATCACCAGAAGCTTTTGGTTGCTGTCGGAAGTTTGTAGATGGAAGCTACTGTCCTCCTGACGATCAGGTTATCGACTATAACCTTTCTCCCTTCTTTGATGTGAATGTTGGTCTTCCTAGTCATAGGTTTCATGTGAAAAGAATGGTTACTATGGACTGGGAGTAATCACACTGGTCCAGTCTTTTGATATCAACACCATCACCCAGCAGAAAAAAAAAATTAAAAAAAAAAAAGTGCCATCGACATCAATCATAAGGTATTATTTTCTGTCAACTAATTCATACATGGGAGTCATCCGATATGAGATTCAGGCTTCTATGGTCCAAAATAGAATGGTTTTTGTCACTGAAGCATTGTCCAGTAAGTTGCAGTTATTACTGATTCCCATTTGTAGCACAATATTGGAAAAAGCTACCATTCTAAATGTCTTCCTCTGCCATTTTTTAGTGTTTTACATTTGTGATTAAAGTGGGAAGACGTCCTTTTTCAGCCCCCTTGCTGTTCTCCTGATGAAGATTATTGTGGACTTGGTGGAGCTTGCACAAACTGTACAACTGTAAGATTTACTTTTCTAGTTTTGATAATGTTCTGGAAAAGTGTAGCATTTATATGTATGGACATATTATTATGAACTAGTGCTGAAAATAAAATCTTGCTAAAATTGATCATATTGAATGGTTCTCAGTGCTTCCGCCGCTCGGATTTGGTGAGAGGTCGCCCACCTACGGCACAATTCAGGGAGAAGCTACCTTGGTTCCTAAATGCACTACCTTCTGCTGACTGTGCAAAGGGTGGCCATGGAGCTTACACAAATAGCATAGATCTAAATGGTATGGAGATGTTGCAGAAGCACATCTAGGTCATATAAATTTGTTCGCAGTAGATAAAATGATGTTGCAACAAGTTGATACATGAAGGCCTAGATGTTTGATACAAAGTATTGAATGCATTTGTGATCATGTCAGGTTATGAGGGTGGAGTCATAAGAGCATCAGAGTTCCGTACCTATCACACCCCTCTGAACAAACAGGTAAAAAGATATTATTTAATCTTTATGATTTGATTCTGGATATTTATTATCTCTTGTTTAATTTGGAATTCCTTTTAACAGAGTGATTATGTTAACTCAGTACGGGCAGCCCGAGAGTTCAGTGCGAGGCTCTCTGATTCTTTGAAGGTTTGGGGACCATAATATGGTGTTTAGTTGGAAATTAGTTCTTCATTTTGGGAATATTGTGCAATTTTAATATTCTTTTTGCAAATACCATCATTGTTATAGTGCTGTTCTACCTTTGCTTTCATTTGTACTATTGACCTGCTCAATATTTGAAGAGCTTTGAGCTTTGTAGTTGTAACTCTTAAATGTTTCATCGTGTTCACTTGAGTATGAAGTATCAACTCTTCAAACTGTTGCCATGAAAATCCTTCATTTTCCGGATGTTCACATTTCATGTCTCAAATCTTCAGTGCAATAGATTGAATTCAAAATATTTGATTGTTTATATTCATTGCCTCAGAGGTCTCTGAGAGAGGAAAATTTGAAGTATGACCCAGTAGTTCAATACCTGACTGACTTTGTAAGCTCTGCCAACTCAGTATTTTTCTTTTGCAGATGGATATATTTCCCTACTCAGTGCACTATATTTTCTTTGAGCAATACTTGGATATAGAGATGACAGCTCTGATCAACATTGCTATAGGACTTGGTAGGTCAAACTCTTGGTACTACTATTTCGTTATATATGGTGATTTCATTTTGTTAGTATGTATAATACGTGTCTGTGAAAATTCATGTATTATATATGTCTGTCTGTGGAAGTGCTTAATTTATGTATGTTGTCTTGTTATTATCTGTTTTGATCCTCTTTTTCTTTATGATTCTGCGTCATTATTCAGACAATTATGTCTAATTTGACCATATGACAGGTGCTGTTTTCATTGCTTGCCTAATTATTACATCCAGGTCCCACCTTTTTTAACCCCTCCTCCTCATTCTTTCTTTTGAAATTTTATTTAATTTTACATCGGGGCAAACTTTCTCTTTATTTGATAGAATATGGTTCCTTTTTTTTTTCTTTTTCTCTCTTTCCATTCTTTCTCTGGCTTATGAAAAACAGCTTATGGAGCTCCGCAATCATTGTAATTGTACTAGCCATGATTGTATTGGATCTCATGGTAAGTTTTCCTTTCTCCATGAATTTACTCTTCCAAGGAGTTAGGATTGACTTAAGTGGAGCTTATACAGGGCGTGATGGCACTTTTGAACATCCAACTCAATGCTGTTTCCTTGGTGAACATAATTATGTCAATCGGGATTGCTGTTGAGTTCTGTGTACATATATCACATGCCTTCACGGTAGATTTGGCTCGTTGTATTCATAAATAATTTCTTGGCTTTCCTGTTTGGTTCAGAAGATTCTGAACTTTCTGTAAACCTTTACTTCCATTTTAGGTAAGTGAAGGGAACAGGGAAGAACGAGCAAGGCATGCATTAGAAACTATGGGAGCTTCTGTATTTAGGTTAGTTTTCACATATATTTCCTTTTCTGTTGGTAAGCATTATGATTGGCAACTAAGCCTGTATCATTTAGGTTGAATTTTGCCGTTGATCACGAGCCCTATGCTGTAAGCACTATCTGGCAATTCATTAAATAAACATTATATCGCCATCTGATTGACCAAATGACCAGGCAATAATTGGGAAATAAAAAATGGGGAGCAACGTCCTTTTCCACTAGATGCACATATTTTGCAGAACATATTTGCTAAAGGCTTTTTTTGAAATAGTGGTTATTTTCCTTATGTGACAAAATCTGAGAAGAAGAGAAAGAATGTCTCTCTTTGTTATATCTCTCTTGATTACACAAGTAGGACTTTATATACATGTTTCCCTATACTAATTTTGGAAACAATATCAGTTAAATATCCTATTTCTAAATATTACAGCTGCTAATTCCAATCTTAGGAAACTTTCCTATTTCTACTTTTAGGAAACTTTCTTATTTTCTACATAATCAATTATAAAGATTTTCCTACACTCCCCCTCAAGCTGGAGAATAGGAATTTTCCATTCCCAGCTTGGAAACAATTGATTGGAAAACTGAGTTATTTAATCCTTTTGTCAACACATCAGCTAGCTGTCCTTGTGTAGACACATAAGGAGTGCAAATCAAACCACTATACAACTTTTCATTGATGAAGTGTCTATTAATTTCAATGTGCTTAGTTCGACCGTGTTGTACTGGATTATGTGCTATGCTGATTGCAGACTTATTATCGCAGTAGAGTCTCATTGGGCCATCCCATTTAATCTTCAAATCTTGTAGAATAATCTTCAACCAAAGTAACTCACACACGCCATGAGCCATTGCTCGAAACTCTGCCTCAGCACTAGATCTAGCCACCACACTTTGTTTTTTACTTCTCCAAGTCACAAGATTCCCACCAAGAAATGTACAGTAACCAGAGGTTGACCTTCTATCTACAATGCACCCAGCATAATCAGCATCAGTGTAAGCCTCAAGTGTCAATCCTCCATTTCTTTTGAACAAGATACCTTTTCCTGGTGTTTTCTTAAGATATTGAAGTATCCTATGAGCCACTTGCAAGTGAATATCTTTTGGGCTGTGCATAAATCGACTAATCACACTCACTGCATATGCTATATCTGGTCTTGTATGAGAAAGATAAATGAGTCTTCCCACAAGGCGTTGATACATTTCCCTATCCACTGCTGCATTTTTCTCTGCAATTCCAATCTTGAGATTAGGATCGATGTGAGTACCTACCGGTTTACATGCAGACTTGCCTGTTTCCTTTAGAAGATCTGTAACATACTTCTGTTGAGAGATAAAAATTCCCTTCTTAGAGTGTGCAACCTCAATCCCAAGAAAATACTTCAACCTTCCCAGTGCTTTAATCTCGAACTCCTTAGCCAAGCATTGACTCAAAATTCGTTTTTCTTTATCATCATTTCCGGTCACTATTATGTCATCAACATATACTAGTAGAACAGTAATTTTTCCTGACAAAGAATGTTTAATAAAGAGTGTGTGATCCCCTTGACTTTGTTTATATCCCATAGTCAACATTACCCTTGCAAATCTCCCAAACCATGCCCTTGGTGATTGCTTGAGGCCATATAATGCCTTCTTCAATTTACACACAGTATGAGCACCTAAGTTTTTTCTATAGCCAGGTGGCACTTCCATGTAAATTTCCTCCTTTAGGTCTCCATGCAAGAATGCATTCTTGACATCAAACTGTTGTAGCTCCCAACTGTAGTTAGCAGCTATTGACAACAATACTCTTACGGTATTCATTTTGGCAACTGGAGCAAAAGTTTCTAAATAGTCAATTCCATAAGTCTGAGTATATCCTTTGGCCACTAATCTGGCCTTATATCTCTCAATTGACTCATCTACTCTATATTTCACCGTATATACCCACTTGCAACCCACTGGTCTTTTTCCTGCTGGTAGTTTTACCAACTCCCAAGTCTTGTTCTTTTCTAAGGCTTCCATTTCAACATTCACAGCTCGTCTTCACTTTTCATTAGACAATGCTTCAGATAAACTGGTATGAATGGTAATAGAATTGAGGCTTACAAGGAATGCTCTATGAGTTGGTGAGAAATTTTTAAAAGATAGAAAATTTGAAAGGGGGTATAATGGCCGTGTTGTGCATTCTCGAGTTCCTTTCCTAACAGCAATTGGTAAATTTAGATCATCATTATTCACTTGAGCATCATTTTTCATTTTGTAATGAATGGTTCGAAATTGTTACCTCATTCAAAGGATTTGAGTTGGATTTCTGAACCTGCGTAGGCTCTGAAACAACCACTTTCCTTCTTGAAAATACCTTGTCAAATCTCCCAGTTTTCGGAGTTGAGTGAGACACATGATTAGGGTTTATGACTGGTAATAACTTGGATGGTGAAGAATTAAGAGACTTAGGGGAAGATGACAAATCAGGAGATTCTGAATGATTTTTATGCATGGATTCAGAACTGTGATCAAAACTAGAAGGTAGAGGGTTTATTATCAAATCGGGGAGATTCTAAGGGATTTTTATGCATGGATTCATGATCTGGACTCGAAAGCTAGAAGGTACTGGGATTTATTGTCAAATCATGAGATTCGAGTGATTTTTATGCATGGATTTAGAATTGGACTCGGGAACTAGAAGGTACTGGGATTTATTGTCAAATCTAAGTTCGAGAAAACTTTCCTTATCTTCTCTAGTCGAGTTCTCCCCCTGAAGATAAGGATTGGAAAAATAGGATTCGTGTTCACTAAATGTGACATCCATGGAGACATATAATTTCTTTGAGGAATGATGATAACATTTATACCCTTTCTGGGTTGGTGAATAGCCTACAAAAATGCATTTTAGAGCTCTTGGATCTAGTTTTCCTCTATTTGGACCATCGACATGAACAAAGGCTATACACCTAAAAAATTCTTGGAGTAAGATTGTTTGTAGTCTTTAGGTTTGGATAAAAGATGAGAGGATATCCATAGGACTTTTGAGACCTAAAATTTTTAGAAAGCAATCGATTTATAAGGTAAGTTCTTTGTAAGAATGGCTTCTCCCCAAAAAGCTTTTGAAACATGGTTTTGAAATAAGAGTGCTTCGGGTTTTTTTCAAGAATATGGCCATTTTTCCTTTCACTACTCCCATTTTGTTGTGGGGGTTGTTACACATGATGACTCATGGACTATTCATTCTTTCTGAAAGTATGGGGTAAGAATTTGATTGAAGTAATCCTTGGCATTATCTGACCTAAATCTTTTGATTGTGACTCCAAATTGATTTTTTATCATGGAACAAAATTTTGAAAGTATGGTACTAACATCCGATTTATGTTTAAGTAAGAATAGCACAAGTGACATGAGTACAATCATCAATAAAAGAAACGAATCATCTTGCCCTGAAACATTAGGAATATTAGACTGATTTCCCAAATATCACTATGGATGAGATAGAAAGGAACATGACTTCTTTTATTGCTAATTGGGAAAGATGCTGCGTTTATGTTTAGTAACTCACACACTTCACAATGAAAATCCTCAACATTCAAATTTGTAAATAATGAGGGAAACAAGGTCTTAATAATTATAAATGAAGGATGTCCTAGGCGGGAATGATGCGGTAAAATCTTCTTTTTTATTAGGCAGACGATGACTCGACATAAAGGAATACTGAAACTTTGGGACTGACTTGGTATCTCAAGAAAGTAGAGGTTATCTCGTTCCCTAGCTCTGTCCAATCATCCTCCCCGAATTCTTATCCTGAAATACACAATAACTACTGTTAAAAATCACATTGCAACACAAATCTTGGGTAAGTTTTTGGATGGAGATAAGACTAATGGATAATTTAAGAACATGAAGAACATTTTTCAAGGTCAATGATGGACTTATTTGGACATCTCCTACTCCGACTAACGATTGTTAGGGATCCATTGGTTTGTGACTATTTTTTCTATTGCTCGGACATGGTGTATAGGTTGAGAAATGTTTGGATGAATGGGTCATGTGGTCGGTTGCTCCAGAATCAATAATCCAAGAATTGGTTAGAGTTATATTTGAAACATTCAATCCAATAGAAAGAGGAAACTTACCTGAATATACCAAAGAACAAATACCGACTTTTCGACATATTATCCCGAAATCAACACGTGTCTTTTGACTATGTTGTTCTTCTTTGACAACGGTTTAAATCACCTCTTCCGACTAATCTGGACAGAATAATCAGCGAAAATTCGTCGTGACTTTAACAACGGTTACGACGTGGATTCGGCAGCGATTATTTCGGCAATGAAGGCCAAAATTAACAATGAATACCGGGAAACAATCCGGATAATCGGCAATTAAGGCCGAAAAAAGAAGGCAATTAAGGCCGGGAGAAAAAAAAAATCAGATTGAGTCTTGCTCTGATACCATGACAAAATCTGAGAAGAAGAGAAAGAATGTCTCTCTTTGTTATATCTCTCTTGATTACACAAGTAGGACTTTATATACATGTTTCCCTATACTAATTTTGGAAACAATATCAGTTAAATATCCTATTTCTAAATATTACAGCTGCTAATTCCAATCTTAGGAAACTTTCCTATTTCTACTTTTAGGAAACTTTCTTATTTTATACATAATCAATTATAAAGATTTTCCTACATTATGCATCAATAGTATAAATGTTCTCCAAGATTTGAATCCTGAAACAATCACTCTAAATGATATTTTCATCCTAGAAAGCTTTTAAAATCTTGAAAAATCCAATAAGAAAATACGTTTGTATTAAGCATTTTTAAGGTGATCAAAACGAGGCAAACCCAAAAGGTGGGCTGGGAGTAGTATTTATGAAACTACTCAAGATGCATCAGCTAGGCATCTGATTTGTCTACTGGAAATGGTTTAGTCTTCTAACCTTTTGCTGCCGATGCTTTATCTATTCATGATTGCATTTTCATATCATTATGCTGACTTCTTATTTACATTTCCTAGTGGAATTACACTCACAAAGCTAGTTGGAGTTATCGTCCTGTGCTTTGCAAGATCAGAAATTTTTGTGGTATCAGAATCCCAAGCTTAGCTTTCAGTTTGTTAGTTATATCCTAGTCCCTTTCCATGTAATTCCTGTGTCTTTGCAGGTTTACTATTTCCAAATGTACCTGGCTCTGGTTCTCATAGGTTTCTTGCACGGGCTTGTTTTTCTGCCGGTAAGTCTCTTGATAATGCTTTTGAATCTAAAGGAATAAACACCTTCCGGTAAGTCTCTTCCTGTTGTATCATCTGCTCTGTCAATCTATCATGATACCAATACCAAGTACCTAAGTTTGTTTTCTATCTATTGCAGGTTGTGCTGAGTATCTTTGGGCCCCCTTCGAGAGGTATACCCACCACAGAACAACCAGAAGGTGGCATACCTCCTCGTTAACGGATTGGTCTAATCTCTCTTTCTAGTAAGAGATAACGCCAAGCGTGTTTTTCAAGAGGAAGAGGAAGCTCAAGCAGTTGGCTTCCTTCAAGACCAAGTTGTTAAATGTTGCATTAAGAACCTGTTTGTAATAGTTCATATTAGTAGGGGAATCACAAGAAATATACTTGATAAAATCAGAGTCATTGGGGGGTATCCGTTGTGCTTTTGATTTACACTCTTTTGAATGAGACATTACTGCATTATCATCTGTTAATGTAAAAGGTTCAGAAGTAGAAATGACTACATTTGAGTCTTATCAGTAACATTTCCCAGAAAAATATGTAGAGAAAGAGGAGAAAAAGAAGAAGAAAAACCCTACATTTGCTAAAGACCAGTGAAACCCGGACTAATATTACCGGCAACGGTGGAAAAAGTTTCGACTGTGGGCATCCCTTCTTCAACACAGAATGAAACAAGAAAAGTATTGGAGAAGAGTTGGTTACCAGATAAAATTCTCCGACACTTTATTCGAGATCAAGCATTGCGTGAAAGGGTATGAGTATGAAGTTGAGGTCAAATTTTATTGATTTGATAAAGAATGTTTTACTAATTAAAGAATTATTGTCTTACCTCCGCTTCTTATTGACTCTAACTCTGTTTCTTGTTAAGGAAAAACAAAGAAGTACATTGTAATTTGTAAATAGGAGTAGTAGTTGAGAAAGAAACAAATCAGGCAAATTGGCCTATTTTCTCTTTAAATTATTTACGCCAATGAAATTTTTAATATTTTTATCTCATTATTAAGAATCGTTGAAGAGATATAATAAGGAGTGGTATAATCGTTTAAGGCTTTCAAATCTTCCCCCTTTCCTCGCCTCCATACAACACTTAATCTCTTGTTATTCTCTCTCTCTCTCTCCCATATTTTTAACCAACACTCAATCTCTTGTTATTCTCTCTCTCTCTCTCCCCCCCCCCCCCCCCTCCCCAATGGGTTTTATTTATGACATAGGTAATTCATTGAATTATTCTTTGTTCTACAAACTCTGGAGCTGTATGTAGTTTTACACAGTTTTTGAAAACATGGAATGGAGAACATTGCATCGTGTATAATTTAAAGAATTCACCAAACTATTTAAGACTTCATTAATAAGGGCGGTCAGATCTCGGCTGCGGATAAAAAATGTTTCTTTTCTTTTTTCTATTTAGAATAGAAACTAAAAATCTTATTGAGAAAACAAGTCATGACACAAGGGTACAGTACCATCAGTGGAAAATTCATTTGAATAATCTATCAGTCCTCAAACCTAATTTAGCTAGCAAGCGGGTTGGAAGATTACCATTTCTTCTAATGAAAGAGAATCGGATTAGATCAAAAGAGTGGAATAAAGCCTTTTAGTCTCCTTTCAATAAGCTTTTGAGGTAAAATCCACCTCTTCTGCTCGTAAGAGACTGATAGAATGAAGAGAATCACATTCAAAGATCACATCACCAATAGCATAACGAAAAAGTCATGAGCAAGCCTTCATGAAGCGCCCTTATCTCAAAACATAGAGCAGTGCCACAGAATTATGCCTTGGCACAGCAAGCCGCCTTTACCAACCTCTCAGAATGACGATTAACTAATCCAAACCCTGAGAAAATCGCTCCACACGTCATTTCCATTATACTTGATGATGCCTATAGCCGACAACTGCCACTGCGAAGAAAGATTTGACAGCACCTCGCATGAGGACATATGCCAATTTGTCTCATGATGAGAGCTACAAATGTGTAGACGGAACCTTTCATGAGCATTCAAAAAAGTTTTGAGTTAGCAACTATAGCAAGAATCTCACAATTTATAACAGCAGTGGTAGATCTGCAAATTAGGAAAAAGACAACATATGAGGTGGTTCGAATGAGGGGAGGGAGAAGAGAAAGAGAATGAGAAGAGATTGAGTGTTGTCAACAGCACTGGAGAAATAAGAGTCTTGAATGATTTTACTCCTTCTTACTATATTATGTGCAATAGTTGCATTACTCTGTGCTAATAATTGCTCGAATTTCACCGTCGAAATAGTGACAGAAATTTTTTATTCTATGTATAAATTCTTTAAAAATTTTTAATAATGACATAAAAATATTAGGGGTGACTAAAGGTAAATAGTTCTAGAGAAAACGGGTTAATTTTTCAACAAATCATGACTGCCGGCAGACAGCGGAGTGCGGACGTATCCTCGTTCGTTCGGTTCAGCGTGCTGAATTTTATCTTCCGCTGAAGTAGTGGAGTGACGCGTCCCTTTCCCGTCTTTGTCTGCCAGAAACTGGCATGGAGCAGGCCAAGAAGACGCTCGCAAAAGCTCTAATCAAGAACTCTAGCAACCCAAAGCTCGCATGGCAGCTCTTCAAACGCAGCTCTCTCTCCATACCAGATATCTGTACCCACTCCGCAACTCTCATCACTCGCATTCTCCTTGGTTCTGGAATGTTTACCGAGATTGATGATCTCCACCGTCTCCTCCTTTCCCGGCCCCTGGAAACCCACAGTGATCCCTCCCATGCGGTGGTTAAGGTCCTTGCCAAGGGCGGTTACGTTGACAAGGCCTTGTCTCAGTTCCAAGCTCTCCGAGCCCACTTCCCTAATCATCCTCCTCCAATTTCGCTTTACAATTTCCTCATTGAGTCCTCAATGAATGGCGACAATCCTGAAGTGTTTTCGTGGTTGTATAAAGATATGATCTTTGCAGGGCTTTCACCACAAACGTATACTTTTAACCTTTTGATTAGTGCCTTGTGTGATCTGGGTCGATTAGAAGATGCCCGGAAGCTATTCGACAGAATGCGTGACAAAGGCTGTACGCCTAACGAGTTTACTTTCGGAATTTTGATCCGTGGTTACTGTAGAGCAGGCCTTGCTTGTAAGGCGCTGGAGCTTTTGGATGTCATGAAGGAAGTAGGAATTTTTCCTAATTTGGTTATATATAATACATTGATTTCATGTTTTTGTCGGGAAGGTAAGACGGCGGTGGCGGAGAGATTGGTGGAGCAGATGAAAGAAGACGGGCTTGTTCCTAATGTTGTTACGTTCAATTCTAGGATTTCAGCTCTTTGTGATACTGGGAATATTCTAGAGGCATCAAGAATATTTAGGGATATGCAAACAGATGAGGAGTTTGGATTACCTAAGCCAAACACAGTTACATATAATCTTATATTGGAAGGCTTCTACAAGGAAGGAATGCTGGAGGAAGCTAGAAAACTAACTGAGACCATGAAGAGAGATGGTCTTTTCTTAAATGTGGAGAGCTATAACATTTGGCTGCATGGATTGGTTAGAAATGGGAAGCTCTTTGACGCCCAGTCAGTTCTTAAAGATATGGTGGATGAAGGAATAGAACCGAGTAATTACTCATTCAACATTGTAATAGATGGGCTGTGCAAAAATGGGATGCTCGGCGATGCAAGGATGTTGATGGGTCTAATGACAACTGCTGGAATATCTCCAGATACAGTCACTTATAGCACTCTTCTCCATGGATACTGTATTAGAGGGAAGATAATAGAGGCAAATAAAATTTTAAATGCGATGATGATGAGCGGATATACTCCAAATACTTACACATGCAACATTTTGCTGCACAGCCTTTGGAGAGAAGGGAAAATATCAGAAGCTGAGAAATTACTGCAAAAGATGAACGAAAGAGGATACGATGTCGATACTGTGAGTTGCAATATTGTGATTGATGGTCTATGCAAAACTGGAAAGGTCAACAAAGCTGTTGAAATTGTCTGTGAAATGTGGAATCATGGAAGTGCCGCCCTTGGCAACCTTGGAAATTCATTTATTGGCCTCGTGGATGAGGAAAACAATAGGAAGAAATGTCTGCCGGACTTGATTACATACTCAACAATCATCAATGGGCTGTGTATTCACGGGAGACTTGATGAAGCTAAAAAGAAGTTCATTGAGATGGTGCAGAAAAATCTTCACCCAGATTCAATTGTCTACGATACATTCTTGTATAGTTTGTGCAAGAGAGGAAAGGTATCTTCTGCATTTCAGGTTCTGAAGGACATGGAAAAGAGAGGTTGCCAGAGGAGCTTACAAACCTATAACTCTTTAATTTTGGGGCTGGGGAACAAAAATCAAATTTTTGAAATGTGTGGACTGATGGATGAGATGAGAGAAAGAGGCATTCCTCCTAATGTTTTGACTTACAACACTATAATTAGCAGTCTTTGTGAAGAAGGAAGAATGGAAGAAGCTACCTCTCTTTTAGACAAAATGTTACGACAAGGGATAAGCCCTAATATTTACTTATTTAAATTACTGATAAAATCATTCTGCAGAATTGGTGAATTTAGACCTGCACAAGAAGTATTTGATATTGCCTTGGGTATGTGTGGTCACAAAGAAGTACTTTATGCTACAATATTTAATGAGATGCTAGCTGGAGGGGAAACTTTGGAAGCCAAGGAGCTCTTTGAAGCTGCATTAGACAGATATTTTGATGTGGGAAGCTTCCTTTACAAAGATCTTATTGACAGATTATGCAAAGAAGAAAAGTTTGAAGAAGCTCATGATATTCTCAAAAAGATGATGCACAAAGGCTATGGATTTGACCCGGCAGCATTTATGCCAGTGATTGATGCATTAACCAAGAGCGGCAGTAAGCAAGAAGCTAATGAACTTGCCGAGAGTATGTTAAATATGGCTTCAGGAGGTAAGGTGGAAAATAAGATTTACAATCACCAGGCTGATAGGGGTTCATGTCGCTGGAAACCAAATAGGCTTGCCGGAAATGAATGGCAGACAATTATACACAGGTATGGTTTCTTTATGGGACCTGCTGTCAAAGTGTTTTTAATACTTCTGTCTTTTTTCCTTCTTTCAAATTCTTTTCCTTGTAGTGTTATCATTTTTAGGTGTGTGACAAATACTGGAAATATTCAGCTTTTTAGTCTCTTCCTTCTGATTTCTGAGGTTTTTTCTGGTTGATTTTTAAAAGGTAAACTTTGGTAATGCATATTGTCAAAAGAATTACATGAGTTAGGTTATGGCTGATCAATTGCTTTTGCACAGTTTACCAATCAATAGATTTTCCAGAAACAACTTGATGTCTAAAATACAGTTACTGTTTGCTCTCAAATGCCCTGTTTCTACAAACAGTTGCTGCAAGTTCAAAATGTTTGTTAGTCTTTCTTCAGGATATTTTCAGGCTGACTTCTGATTTGTTATTTATTTTAATAGTTCATCACCCTTCATTCAATTTATTTGTCATCAAGCACTATTTCACAGCATTATTTTCTTCTTGGAGACATCTGAAATCTGTGCATCATTATGTTACAGAGATGATGGAAGTCTGACAGCCTTGAAAACTTTGAAACGGGTACTAAAAGGATGGGGCCAAGGAGATGTATTAAGTCAACAGGCCCGGACAAATGACTTTCTTGATGACTGGAATACCTGATGAGAAGTTTTGTTTCCCTTAAGACTGGTATTATATCAGCCAGACTATGGAGGCAGCTTACTGCTGAGATATCGCTTTTAGAGAACAATTTTAACATCTAGGTAAGATCATGGTTTCATATTTTTATTTCCTTTAACTGAATAAGACTGAACCTTTAGTTTTATAATTCTCGTTCCTTGTTCCTTCATTTTCCTCCAGTTAGAAGCCAGACAGCACTGTGACTGAAGGCAAGCATGCCAATCCCACAGTTTGTGTTAGTCTGTTGGACAAGATATTTGTCATACTACGCGTCCAGTACTTCAAGGTATTGCCTTTAGAATTTGATAATTTTATATGTTGGAGAAGCTTGATCACCTTTACATTCTAGAAGCATATCAAGTGTGCAAGGATAAAAGTAATATTGCTTCAAGTTCTTTAAAAATTTATAGTAGGCATAAAGAAGATGGTTTAGTGATTTCCTCTCTCTCCCTCTCTCTCTCTGTCACAACCATTACGAAAGTGTTCTTTTTAGAGATAATGGAATTAGTATATCCGGAAGCTCTTAAATGGATATAGTACTGCTTGATTCAGCGTATCAAATCTACTAAGTAGAATGAGGCTTTCCAACTCTGATTATGCTTTGGGCAGAGTGCAATGGTCTCAGAGCTTTGTATATTTGGTCTGACTGTTATTCTTTTCTTTTTTGCATTTGGTATCCCGTGTGAGAGCTGGACAATTATGCAAGACAAATTTACATTACTTGCCTATGTAAGATGAGATCTGTTTGCTTATGATTCAGAAGACTTGTCCTCTTTTCAGTGTTTACTGTCAAGTTTAGCAATGTAGTGATTAAAATAATGATCTCTTTCAAGTTTTGAATGACAATTGCATTCTGTATGTTCTGGGTTAACTTGTTTTCTTTCCTTTTTTGCATGTTGTATGAAAAATACTTGTATCTTGATATCCTTCCTCTTGCAGATCTATCCAGAGACACGGTTGTCAACCTCTGACAACATTTGGCAGTCCCAAACCATCCACAAGTAGAAATTGCAATGTCCTGTCTTTGTGCTGAACTATCTTTGGCCTTGCAAATGAAGATCCGCGACTGTGAGGCAAGTGCTCCTTCAACTTCTGCTGTTTTTGAAGTACTAGAGGGATCTTGGTTCACTTCATATAGTTGAACTTCTTTTTGCTGTATCACAAGAATTTGCTTTCTAAATATAAAAGAAGGTATACTCGTTCATACACATACTTGGGGACTAAATATAAATGAGAAAGTATCCCCAAGAAAAAAATGAAAATCTGATTCAGTAATCTACCTTTTTCATTTCTGCAATCCGTTACTTTTAAGTTCTAATCGTACGATACAAAAGAAGAAAATCCGAAATCCAAAAAGTATTAGCGATTTTACTAACAATACTTTCTCATCTTTGCACTCAATCACCCTAAATTACATTCATGAGCTAAGCATGCCAAGAAATCATAGAAACTCAAATCAATAATCTGAATAATCTTAGCCATTTGCCGCAGATTTGCCACAGCCAAGTTCTATGCGAAGATAGAAAGTGTAAAACTATCATCTTTTTTGCTTTGTAATTCAAGAGAGAGCATGGCAGACTTCTGAAAGTGTACATTTAAAATTCGCATCTTGCTTCCCTTATATTACGACTAATGTAAATCAGAGGGCATTAGAGGAGATGGACGCTAGTAGTTGATGAACCTGTTTCTCTCTTAAGTATTAGAGATCCTAACATCAAAGCAAATTTGAACAAAAAGGTTCGACTCTCGGGGTCAGGGGTTCATTTGTGAGCTTCATTTAAGAGCTCGGGGTCAGGGGTTCCCTTTAAAGTACTTCACAGTTACGGAGCTTGATTAGGTCCTGGTTCGGATTAGTCTCCAATGGAAGGATAGATTAGTCTCCAATGGAAGGATATCGGGAGGGAAACCAAAAAAAAAAAAAATTTGAACAAAAGGGATTCTGTGTGACTCAAAACTAATCACACAAGACACTTCATTGGCCACTAGGGCATTGCTTGATTGACAAAGAAGGAAAAATAATGCATAGAGATTTAAATTTTGGTAAAGTGAATATAAACTATTATTATTCTAAATAAATTACATTATTATATTTGAATAGTTTATAAATTTGTAAAAAAAAGTAGTTATATCTAATTTGTTAAATATGTAAAATAAATAAATTATTAATTTAAAATAAATAATAGATTTTTAATTATATTAATATAATACAATTTAAAGTATATTTTTCCATAAAAATATATATATTTGATAAAAATTTTTAAATTTTTACTTTTTTATTTTATTTAGAAATGTATACATTTATTTTTATGGTACAGCTTGCATTCAATTTTTTGAAAATATAAATATATATTATATTTTTTTAATTCAATATTCCTTTTAAATGCACATTCTTAGGGGAAAATTATCTTCATGAAATTTTAAATTTTTAGTATAGATAAAAAAATAAAATTTAAATTTTTAAAAATTTAATTTTTGTTAAAAAATTAATAACTTTACTTTAGAAAATAATGTTTGTGAGTTGTATAATCACGATACAATATCTAAATTATAGGTTTGTATTTAATTTATTAAATTTTTTACTTTTTTATTTTAAAAAATATAAAATATTGAGATATATAATTTTAATTAGAAAATAATTATAGAGATGTTAGAAGAGAAAATGATGATTGATAAGGAAACAAGAAATAAAAATGGAGAGAAGAAAAGATGCAATGTGAAAAAATTATCTATTAACTTTTAATTTTTTCTTCTTTTTTGCTAGATTCTTGTAGATTCTTTAAAAAATAAATCATAATACCACCTCTATTTAGAATTCATTTTTTTAATATTATTTATTTATTTTTTCAGATTTAAAGAATTATCTTCTTTTCTCAAAATATAAATAAGGAGCCAAATATAAAAATTTAAAATTTAAAAATATAATTACTTTCCTCGCTTACTTTTTTGGGACGATCAAACGAGGGGTAAAGGCAATAATAATAGACATCCCTCATTCTAATACTGCAGTAGCACCAGCTTCCTTGAGTTTCTCAACAATGGACTCGGCATTTTCTTTTGTAATCCCCTTTTTAACCACAATGGGCTCTTTCACAACCATGTCTTGGCCATCAAACCCAAATCAGTAAATCCCCTGATCTCCTTAATCACTTCGATTTTCACAGCGGCATCAAACTTCTCGAGCTTTACATCGAAAATTGTATTCTCCGAGGACTTGGCATCGGCCGACCCGAGCCAGGACCAGAAGCCACAGGGCCTGAAGATTGCAGGCAAGAGACAGCAATGCCGTATCGGTTCAGACCATCTTGTGCTTGAGAAGGATGACGTAGTCGTGCCTCTCTAGCTTGTTGAGGTCTAGAAGTTCGTCAGCGTACGTTCCAGCTTTCGAGTACAGGTCTCGGTCGAAGCGCAATGCCCGTGTAAGAGATTCGGTGCAATGTTTGAAGAAGAAAGTGGTTAGGAGATTTTGGATGACGGACGCCATTGCCGGAGAGATTTGACGCCTTTACAGCATTTGAAGCGCCAACGTGCTCCTACGGTGTTGACCGATGATGGAGTGGCGAGCGACTGTGATAGGTATTTCTATCCATGCAGGTGACTGGTGAACTGTGATGGTTTCTTTTTTTTTTTTTTTTTCCCCTCTGTGCTGCATGAGGCAGATGAATGCCATTCTCCCGATTTTCTTCTCTCTACTTTGGAAAAATTCTTTCAAAGCCCACCAAAAAGATCTACTATTTCAAAATGATCGACGCATTCGATGATGTGTTTTTACTCACATGAACACATCTTAACAATAATTTGTTTAAATTAACAAAAAAAAATCAGTATTCTTTTCGTTCAGGAATAAATATTCACATTCTTGTTTCAATTTATTTGAAAATGAATGTTTATTTTTTCTTTAAACTCTCATATTTATTTACGGGATCTAAACTCTACAAAGATACCGCTGCTACTACTGTACTCCTATAGTCAAATTAATAAGATTATTACTACTATATTCCTATGGTCAAAATTACTCTTAATTTTTATTCTAAGTTAAAAATAATAATTCAATTTTGAACAGAAAAAATAACTTATTCGATGAATGCATTATAAGAACATTTTCTGAATAATTTATTTTAACAGAAACAGATTATTTTTTCTATAAGCATTAATTGCTTCCATTTTAGTCTCTTAATAAGGAAATGCGCTTCTTGACACTCTTTTCCTTTTAATTTTTCTCTGAATGGTGTGTTTCTAGCATTGAAGTATGAACCAATACCTAATGAGGGGAAGGCTGCAATGTATTAATAATGTAATCAAACAGAGGTTCTAATACGGCTAAGCACCCTCACAAGCCCATCTCAAAGAAGATTTAACAGTGTTAGTCTCACTCACACATCACCAGCGATCGCTAAAATTGCTCATATTCTGTCAACCGGAACCTTCAGCACCCTATTTAACATAGAAACTTCAATAACCAAATGAACTACAGCATGCTATTGTTCTACAGAACTGCTGGTTCGCTACAAGTAGTTTGGACACCAAATAAAGTCCAAATTTCTAGAGTGATATGCTCTTCGCGGATGGATAACATTCACACCAGTTGGTTGCAAGTCCAGCCCACCATTTTCGACAACCTTTTACCTATTCCAACTATATAGTAGTATTTCACAGAGAGGGAGAGAGAGAAGAGAATTTCCCAGAACCCGTGGCAGTTACTATGCAGACAAGCTTCAGAGCAAATTGAAGGCAGACTGCAAAAAGTTACAAGAAGCATTCTCTGGAAAACCAAAAACATGCTGCCAGAAGAAGGCCATTGCTCTATGAAAGGACGCGGCTATCGAATGAACTTGGAAGATTTGGATGGTAGGGCTGATGGAGGGACAGTTTAATTATTCGGCTTCTAGATGATTTGTGGATGTCAATGCATTCTTCAAGATCAGCATCGCACGTCAGAAGCACCCATTCTGAGTCATCATCCAAATATTTGAGATCAATTTTAGTGGCATCATCTATGCTGAAGCGCCTCCTAACTTCTTGTAATAGATCTACAAAGCCCCAACTCGATTGTATGCTGAACCGGACCTTTTCTTCCCCGAAAGCAGCTTTTACCCTGAATGTGCTTCCATCCTGAACAATCTGGTAGCTTGCCTTCGGCAAGGGAGGTAGAGCTTCAAGAGAAACATCCTGAGTAAGAATCTTATGGCTCTGGGATCGTACAAGAAGCTTGGTTTCCTCTTGAACCATGTTTTGCAATTCCGCGTCACTGTGCGATCTTTTTAGTGTTTCAGTGCATTGTTCTGCTGATGAATCATCTTTAGTACTAGAAGGATTAACAGGAAAAGCAGACTGCGTTGCCCCAACAGAACAGCAGAAACTTGAACTGGAGCTATGACTGCCCGAAGAAGAACGTGATTTTGAAGCAGTAGTTGCAGGACTAAAGATGCTGCTCTCTGGTTGAGAGTTTAGTTTCTGGGGATCATCACTTGGGTTTGACGGGGGAAACTGGCTGGGACTGGCTAAATTACTTGAACTAAGTTGGGGAAAGTTGTTATAGAAAGAACTAAGTTGAATAGAACCCTCGGCTCCCTGAACCGAGTCAATCACAAGTTGAAGTTTCCTCAATGAGTGGCCTACCTTCTTTATCTTGCGGGAAGGCCATCGGGTGATTCCATGTTGACGACAAATTCTCTTCAAAGTTGTGGGGCAAACTGCAAGAGAACAAATTGAATACTTTTTCAGTAAGTGATTTGCTTGGTTGCTTAAAGTAGCACAGTGTCCCTATAACATCAATGGATATGTTTTCTGTTCACTGAACTGGTCACTTTGTAACTTTCAAGGTACAAGAAAACAGAAAACGGGTTGGGTGGTGACAACTAAACTACATTAACAAACAGAATCTAAATCGACCGATATCTCCCTAAGTTGGAACAGAAAACGGGTTAGTGCAGTTTTGCAATTATGTAACAAAGCAAGTTCTTCTGATAGAAATCTAATTAGAAGCTTTAAATTCTTTACAGAAGAAAAAACCAAAGTCATACGTCAAAAGTTCTATTGCCACCACATTACATGATAAACAGACACAGATTATAATGAGGAGCAATACCAGAGAAAAGTATCGTAATCTCTGCCCAGATCTTCTAACATCACCAATAAATCAGATTTCTGAGAATTCGAAAACTAAACTAAAATAATCAAAATTGTGTTATGCAAAACTATTGGGAATTGACTGCAGGAAATATCTATCTCATCAAGATTCAAATTTGTAATGGTTGCATGTTTTTATCTCCCTTTAATGTAGTCAAAGTTAATACCATGTAGATGATTCAGCTTAGACAAGCATACCTATAAAACCTTAACCAACCATATGCACTTGAATGGTGGGAGATAGAGCAGGAGGAGATGAGTGTGCTATAAATTTTAATTAAAAGTGCAATAGATATTCTTCCTACGTTTCTTTAGCGTGAAAGATGTTAAAGTTTCACTACCTCCAATACTCTTTGCAGCATCTTTTAGACTGCCAGCGAAATACTGCCTAAGTACTTGTAAGCTAATTGTCTTCTCATTCTTTGTTCTCCGTCTTTCGCTTGCTCTTCTGGCACCTGAGTAGTGATGTTCCCTGTTAACGGAATAATCACAACTACCTTGAGCATTTTCCCTGAGTCCAGAACTTGGTTGAATTTGATTATGCTCAGTAATTGTAGGCATATGATGTAACTCTGGCGCATTATTACTCCAATACGATGTCAACTTGAACTCTCCCTCCGGTTCCTTCTTGTGACCGTCCAGAGAGAAAGCTATACCTTTACCCTTCCCTTCGTCACCCATGGATGCCATAGAAATCCAGGAAGAAGCATCTTGGGATGATTTCTTGGAAGGCGATGTCAGTGCAGGAGACTCCTCCTTACCAAATTTATTAACCAAAGATATTGTCCTTTCGATTGTGAGAGACACCATTTCTTCTTTTAACTCCTGATCTGTAACAACACGCAAACTTCGGCAAATCTGTTGTATCACTGAAGATAATGAGTTCAACATCTGCTTCTGGTCGTCAGCATCTCTACAATCAAGTGGTAGAAAGAACTCCAAAACAAAGTCAGCTGATCCAGTGTAGATACTCCGAAGGCGTACTGCTACAGCAGCACAGAGATGAAATAATTTTGCATGGTGAGAAAGAGGGTATTCTATCCGGCTAAAGGCTGTAATATCTGTGGCAAAACATGGTTGATTTGTCGTGAATGCTCCCCCAGCCACCCCTTCACCTTTAAGCAAATGATGCTCAGAGCATGCCGCATGGAAGTCCCAAACTTGTGGATCACGCACATAGCAAGCAGAGTCAACTGTGGACACACAATAAGCATATGTTTCATCAGAGTGCCTACACCCACCTTTTCCCTGTTGACTACAAGGGACCCAAGTCTGAGCCAAAGGCAATTTGTGCAGGTCACAGACACATTGCAAGACATGTTTAATCTCTGCCAAAGCAACTTCGTAGGACTCACTGCAATCCTGATTCAGAATAATATTTTCTGATTTTAGGAACAGGCTTCAAAATGGTAAATGACATTAACTTCTAGTCGTTGGTTCATATCTACCTTTACTTCAGGAGGAATTGAGATATCAGAGCTCTTTAAATCAACGGCCTGCAGGAATGGAATTTCTTTAGATGTGTAAAGGAAAAAGAAATTCTAGTTCCATTGACGAATTAACAGAGCAGAAAAGGTATCAGGTGAGGCCAAAACTGCTGTTGCACTTTGAATGTTCTTTTATCTCCACTAGAAAGAAAAGTGAGGAGCAAAAACTCCTGTACTGAAGAAAAAGATGAGCACAACAGAGGACACCAAATGCGACTGTACTTTTACAGAAAAAAGTGGGTGGACAGAAAGGAACAAAGAGAAAACATTGTTTCCAGAAGAAAAAAATTAGGTGCCCTTCCCTCTGCAGCTCCAGATAGAAACGATAAATCAAACGCATGCATAAGAAACGACAAAGTAGAGTTACAAAACCAACTTCGTCTTACCAGAACTGAAAATTGTATCTACAGCCTGAAAATTATGGTTATATGGATCTAAAGTATAGTTCATGGCAGGTGAAACTTGTCATGACAAGGTTCGACATTAGCTTACTAAATAAAAGCAGATATCTGGACAAGTTACAGGTGCAATAAGTCCGGCTGGATGAAGAAAACAGAACGACAATGAACTGATTGGACAAGTTACATGCAGCTAGACGCTTCCAATTACCATGTTTCGAACTTCTATCTGGATGAGATTACAATTTTATTTCAAATAAAAATTCGCCAATAAAGTAATTGTTATTCAAACACTATCGAGAGTAAAGGACAAGAAAGGACCTCAAGAGCTTTGCAAACATTTTCCAGTTCAGGGCGATAACTAACTATCTGAGAAGTTGAGATGATTTCAACAACACCCAAGCAAGTTCCACTTCCCCGCTCAAAAACAGGAAGAGCAATTGATCCTCCAATATTGTACTGCTCGGCATGATTAATACGTGGATATTCCTCCCTTTTGAAAAAGCGAACATCAGGAGTCCACTCTGGCAACTTGTTCATGAAAACACGACCAGGTAGCCCAAGAAACTCCTTGGAGTTCTCCTCTAGTGCAAATTGATAGTTTTTGGAAACATGCCTGTATTCTGCAAGACTTTTATGGTTGGGATTAAGGGAGAAGGGTTGATTGTTAGTTGTAAGGAATTTCTTGCCTCCTCTCTTAACGGGCACCCATATTTGAATCAGGACATCTTTATCTCTTGTAGACTCTTTCAGGAACTCAATTGCCTGCACTAATCTATTTCGGACGAAGGCATTTGGAGCTAGATTTCTGTTTGGTCCGATCCACAACCTTCTGTTCATTTCAGTTCCTTCAACCAAAAAGCTCTGGGAATTGCTTCGAGATGCAGAATGAAGAACAGCTTCCTTTTTTGGTGATTGTCTCGCTGCAACTTGATGCTGTTGGGTATGAGTGGGAGATATGTTCTCAGTAAGGTTTGAATGTTTTTCTTCTTCTGAAACACTAGCCTGATTTAGGTTGGAATTGAAATGGCCTGCGTTAATATCTGAAGTTTGGGAGTACAATGAACTGTTATCTAAAGAAGTAGACGGACCAGGCTGCCAAAAGTTGGAATCATTTGTAGTTTCTAACCAGAAGCCATCAAGCAAGAGTTCATCTATGAGATTGAAATCCATAGTGTTGTCAGAAAGAGTTCCGAGCATGCTTGAATTCGGCTTAAAGGCACCATCTTCCATAACGGAACTTTTCTCAAACTTCCATTTTACACATCCTAAATCACCGAAATGAAAACAAATCAGGAACCAAAGTACAGAAGGAGAGTGAATATGAAATACAAGAAGAGGAACTTCCAGGAAGGATTCCTTTCGATTGTCTTCCAAAACCCAATCAGTCCGAGTGGCACATACATCGTCAATAAATATTTCTTTGCAACTGCAATCACAAATGGAATTCAGAGGATAGAAACCACAGGACACACACTTTCACATAGAACTAGCATAACCATATGGTAGCATGAAAGCCAAGAACAGTCGAAGCAAACTCTAGAGAAGTAGCATAGCCGAAACTTGACTAAAATGGCACCCAAAAGCCAAGAAGACAAGAGCACTCAAACAAAGTAAGATACGACATGAATGATGAACGGTTAGATTGATTAACTATAAGGCGGCACCCAGCTACCGCCACCCCTCCAATCCTGTTTCCTTTGGCAATCAAAAGAAAGCAGAAGTTTAGGCGTTTGAGATTTCTTCCAAGCAAGCACCTAAAACACTAGCATGTGATAATATTCAGCCAGTGTCAGTTGAAGAAGTCGAATCCATGGTTGAAGCAGAAAGCATGAAATCACCATCAATCTCAAAAGTCCGACATGAGTGAATGAATAGGCGGTGGACATAGAAATGAAATCCTTAAACTAGAATTCTTGACTATCAGTGAGAAACAACAAAGCAAAATTTACTATCTTTGCTCTGATGAAAGGAATAGCGGCTCTCAGATTAGCTAAATTATGCTTCGAGAGACAAACGGGTTGCAGAAAAACCAGCAAGTCAAGTAAATTTCTCAAAGAAAAACACATGAGAATCAGAAGAAAAACGAGCACCTCAAGAAGAAAAACTCCTCTGTCGAAAATAGTAGGAAGAAGGAAAACTCACTTTTAAGAAGATTCTCTAGCGGAACTCTTTATCAAGCAGGCATTGATACTGTGTTATAGAGACTGCAAAGGATTTGGGAAAGTGGGGTTATACATACATGTGAATATATGATTTGAGAGCAGAAGAAGAGGAGGGAGGGACTGCGATGCTCAGTTTGTTCTTTCAGAATCTCAGAGTCCACAACCACAAAGAATATATGCAAATCTTTAAAAAGTTGGTAAATTCTTTCTTTTTCCATTTTTCCCGAAACGCTCGAGTTTTTTTATTATTATTTTTTTTTTCTAATGGCCTGAGACGCTCGAGTTTGTAATTGTTTGTTTGGACCATGGTTTGGGTGGGGGGACCCGGATAGGAGGAGGACAATAGAAATAAAGAAGTTTTACTTTTTGACAGCACCCAGCAAAAATAAAAAAGGAATTAAGAAGGTGAAGGGAAATAAAAGCTGCCTCCATTTTAAAATATTAATTTATCAGTTAAAAAATTTTAAGTCTAATTTACTTTTTCCTTTAGGCTTTAGGCTTTTGGGTGAGGTGGGAGGAGGGAGTTAAAAAGAAAGTGAAGTAAATAAATGATTTTTTTTTTTCATTTGATTAGTAAGGAACGTGGAGGAAATGTAAATTATGAAGGAAAAAGTTCGACCTTCATGTCAGCAAAATATAAGGTTATTTTAGTATTTTTTGTATAAATTTTAAAAAAATATATTTAATATTTTTTATAAAATTATTAACTAATTTAATTTATTTTTTACTAATATGAGAGAGAATTGAAGAATTATATTTATAGCTTATAATAATCCTAAAAAGTAATTTTTAAAATTTATAAAAAATTAAATACTTATTAAAAAAGGAAAAAACTGAAAAGGACTTGGAATCTTCTAATATATTTTTTAGTAGAATAATTATTTAAATAGCGATGTACTTCAATTAGTAAAATAAATACATTTTTTAGCACGTACTGAATAGATCTCAATCATCAAATTTTGATTAAACGATTAAAAACTCACACGTTATAAATAATTATTTAAGTTAAATAATTATTTTACTAATAACTATTCAATGAATAACTTGAATAATTATTTACAATGTATGAATTTTCAACTATTAGATCAATATCTAACGATTGAAAATCAGTTAGTATATTGTAAAAAAAAAATGTGTTTTCTGCATCTAATCCAGACACGTTAGATTGCACTCAGACAGTGTTTCCTTAAAAAATGAAGACAAATTTTTTATATTTAAAACTTATATTTTTCTATTTCAAATAATTCATTGGTCCCAAAAAGAAAAGAAAAAGAAAAAAATCCATTCAGTGCTACCCTTAATTATTCTTTTCCTTTTTACGATGTCATGCTATTACAATAAGAAATGAAATATGTCTATTATCCAATGCATATTACCACGAAATCTTTTAATCTAGTAAATAATATTTCAACATTTAATAGTTAGTAAAAGTAATATCTTATGTTAATAAAAGTGTCACATAAGAAATCACTAAATTATTAGACAATCATTTATAAAAAAATCACATAACTATTTTATTTATCTTAAAAATATTTCTTAACTTTAATTTTAATCATGAATATATTTTTGTCAAAAACATATAGCTCTTACAAGGAATCCCACGACAGAGTTGGGCTTAAATTTATAAGTATTGTACATGTAAGTTTGATTTAAAGGGCAAATTCATTAAATTTTATCTACTTTCATAAAAAAATACATTCATATAAGTACCACTTGTAATTTATAATCATAATTTAACTTCAAATTTAATGGTAAATTATCTAATTTGGTGATAGTATATTTTAAGAAAATGCACGTAGTCTTCATTCTCAATCGTTTTAGATAATATTGTGCAAGATATGATAAATTTATGCTTCAAATCGAACTCACGAGCACTACACGTGTATTTCAACTGAATTTCATATTAGGATTGGCGACAAGAATTATATTTTTTGAAGAAAATAGATTCAAGACTAAAATTATAAAGATTAAAGTTAAGAGATTTTCTTAAAATAAATAAAATAGTTATGATACTATTTTTATAAATTATTCATTTTTATATAAGAATTAAGAATTTTGAGTTTGAATTTAAGTTTTACATAAGTGATTTTTTTGTAAAAAAATATGTAAACCCAATTGCGTTGGTCTCAAAACCAAACCTAATCCAAAATAAGGTTTTGAATTGCAAATGTTATTTCTTGGAAATCGTTTGACAATTAAAAAAATATTTATTTAATGTCTCTAATCATAATTCGCATCTACTACTAATACTTAAATCTGTAAGAATACAAAGATAAAAATCTGAATCGAATTAAAATTTTCTTGTAATAAAGTATTGCTTGCTTATTTTTTAAATACAAAAAATTATATTATTAATAAAAATTACATAATTTATAATAAACTATTACCTACCGACACATTCAACCATAAAAAATAACACAAACTAACTTATTAGCTTTTTTTAATTAGATAAACAACAGTGAAAAATGCATCTTTGCCTCAACAGTTATTATTTGGATACATTTTTACGAGCATAATAAAAAATATTATAATATGATAAATATGTTTTTTTAAAATAAAATTACGCTTATACGATTGGCTAAAATAAAGTTATTTATACTATTACTTGCTCAGTTCAATATAAATATATATTTTCATATTTATTTTGTAAAGAAAATTAGATAATAACATTAAATTTTGAAAAAAATAGATAGGTTATTTCCCTTTCTCTATTTTGGAGTGGGAAATGGATTCTTATTTCCTTCCATTTTAGAATAAAATACTCCTAGAAACAAAGAAGCACTAAAAGATTCGGGTGTTCCACAATCAACCATTTGACCGGAAGATCCCCTTACCCGGACGCCACCTTTGTAATAGAACAGTTGGCATCCGGTGAGCTCGTTACCAAGTGGAAGGTCTAACCTTTTCGTTAAAAATTTTGTCTATAAAATTAAAATTTATTATTTCTAAATACAATATTATTTTTTTTAAATAACATTTATTTATTTTTTTCACACATCTTTCTTCTACATTTATTCGAGTTTTTTCATTAACTCATATTCGTATAAGATTTCACGTGTTAATTATATGATTGATTGGAAGATGAATTACACATAAATTAATAAGTACTTCATATTCTTCTTTATTAATATAGAAGAGAGTAGAGACAGATTTTAGAGTGAGAACGAAAGAAAAATAAAAATGGTGAATGTGGGAAATCTTGTTGCATTAATTAAAAAACATGTTTACAAAATAGGTTTATTCATTAAAAAAAATTCTAATGAAAGTACCTCATTTTGCTGATATTATAAAAAAAGTTTTTTTTTACTACTACAATTTTTTTTTTTAAAAAAAGCATAGTTCTTATATGTACATGACTATTATAGGGTAAGATTGGATAGAGTTTGAGTTTGAATTTGAAATTTTCTGTCTTCGATTTCGTAAAAATGAATTATTTATGAGAGAGAATATAAGATCAAAAGTGAAAATTTTACAATATGTTCCAGAATCTAATCCAAATACATCCTAATTTCTTGACAAAAATTACCATTCTAGCTAAATATAAACGAGCAACTACTCTTTCAAATTTTTAATAGCAATTTACAACTTTGAGAAGTCATTTATAGTTTGCAACAACTATTCTCAATTTACTAATACTTCTTACAATCTATTAAATATTAGTAATGTTTAAACTATTGACTATTCCCTTGACTTTAGAATGAGAAAAATTATATATTTTTCAACTGAATTGAACTTGAAATTCATGAGAAAAGGAAAAACGTGAGGATTACATTGTCTTGATCAAATAAAGTAAAAAGAGAAATTGAGATTTTTTCAAAAGTAGTATGCAGAATTGCAAAAGAAAACATGAAAAAGGAAATTTTAAAAATTATTTACATGATACTAGCAGCTAATAATAAAAGAATATCAAACATTATTTTTTCATGACATCAGTAAAATTAGAGTATTTTAATTAAAAAAAATAAAGGTTAATGTACTAAAATAAAAAAAATACAAAAATTAGGATAATTTAATGATAAAACCCCATTATATAATCAATATTGCTCCGAATTACATTAACATAATGAAAATAATATAAATCTATCGTTCTTAATCTTTAAAAGTTACATCACAAATTGTAAATCTACAAAACATGAAAAAACAAAGAACTGACCGATCAAAAGAATTCCTAATTTCTTTGTTAACTAATGAGGGAAGGCTTGATGCCAAATAGACTATTTTATTTTATTTTTTTGGGTGGATGCCAAATAGACCATACTTAGTTTATAGAAAAATGAGATATTTCTTGCAAGTTGAATGCTTATATAATTATTCCCCTTCTCGGATTGAGGTTGTCGGAATGCGAGGTGGCCTCAAAGCAAAATTCCCATTTGTTGGGGCCTGGGAGGTCCTTCTGCTCTGCGTACGCGGCGACCTGCATGGATGTCCTCTTTACCCTCGTAGGGTTGCATTTCAAGGAAGATAAAATTATTTAACCACTTGTATATCCGAATGTAACCCTACCCCTTGTCACTTCATATTATGCGACCCTTACTGCAACTAAGGCCCTCGACCCATTTTCATTTTCCATATACAATATATAAATTCATCTTCTGTTCCACCTAAAAATAATAATTGATTCTTTAAATACTTAACTAAGATCAATAGGATCTTATACGAAATTTTAATAATTTTGAATGAAATTTCACGACTAACAAAAATAGTTTGAATCTGACTACTTAATTATTTAATTAAAATTAATATGATTCAAAATAAAACTTTTATTACTTTTGATGAAATCTCACACCTAACAACAATGGCTGAACACATATTTTCTGTTGCAGTGCTCAAATCTACTCTTGCAAGTAGCCAAGTCACGAGCATTGTACTGAGAGATTGGAATCCACCCGGACAAGGATTTTACTGGTAAAATATGGAGGAATCTCTTTCAAGGGTCCAGTGCTGATACGTAAGAAAATACTTTTTGTGGGATTTTTATTCATGTACGTTTTTTTTATAATATATTTTAGACTTATTTTACAATAGTAATTCTAAAATTCAAGGTTTGAACAATTGTTCATACTTGAATAATTTTTACTGAATAATTTGTTCAATAAAAATTATTCAAGTATGAATAATTATTCAAGACTTAAATTTTAATCGTTTAATCACGATCGACGATTATAAATACCACACGTAAAGGACATATAACACTAAAACCGGACCGCTTTTTGGGTAGAAAAACCATTTCCACAGCAGGTAGTAAGATTACCTCAGCGAGGGCCGTTAAAATTAAAAAGGCCGCCTTCAGCACCAACCAAATGGCTCTCGAAATCCTGGAGAGTCAGATGGATGAGATGGTCCCTCTTTCGTGCTTCAGCATCGCCTCGCCGCGTCCCCGTTGTAAGGCCGCCCGAGGAAGGAGGGAGAAAGCACTCAAGATTTTCTTCCGTATTTTTTTGTCCCAATTTGTGACGCCGTCATATATCTCAATATAATTCCAATTCTCTTAAATTTGTTATTTCTTTTTGGTTTTTTCGTGACAGATAATAGGAGGAAAAAAACGAAAGGAAGGATCCAAAAGAGAAGCGATGAGGAACGTGAAATCTTCCGTCAGCAAGGCGGTTGAAGAATCCCGAGCCGAGATTCTATCAAGGTTAAGAGAATGAGGATTTGCGCTTCTTGCATTTAGTCATTGCTATCGTGTAAAGCAGAAGGGCCACACGTGCTGCTTATAGGGAGACACCAAAGACTTAGCCCCACTAAACTAATCACATAAAGAGTCTCGGTTTTATAGTTGAAGAAGAATATTCAATCAGCAAAACACAGAAGAAGCAAGGAAGAGGGAGAGGGAGTGGTCCAGCCTGCTATATATATATATATATATCAAATTGATCTAATGTCAGCTTCCCATAATTAACCCTTAGTTTATTTTTTGCAGTTGAGTTGAGACACTAACTTCACCCTACGGAGATCTATTATAATCATCACTAATCCACCAGACGGTAGTCTGCTGGATGGTACCAAAAAATAGGAAGACTGAGAATCGGCCTCAGCTGAACTCGAGAAAATATAGGTTTTGTTTATCCATAATCTTGAAAGGAATCAAACTCAGTACCCATTGTGACTTTTGTTTTTTGCATCGTAAACAGAGTACAATAATTAACCCAGTTTGCGAATATTAATAATATTTGTCATTACTTTGATGTCATCGAGAGTTGAAAGTGAAGTGAGCAAATATTAATCAATAGGACGAAGAAAAGTTGCTGGCAAGTGTTTTATAGTATCATTATTTGCCACGGTCGCTCATGGGCTTATGTCAGCTTTTGCTGCTGTAAAGAGCTGATTATAGATTAAACAAAACCACATGAGCAATTATTTTAATATATTAATCGCAAACTTATATAATGACTAAAGAGTTTGTATTACGTGCATTCCACACCAAATTCTAGTGAATCCTAATTGTTTTCTTATGGTCTTCTGATAGATTCCTGATAAGGGCTGCTAATTTCACCCAATTATATATAGTTGCTCTACTGAATCAGCATTTCATCGGACTGGACCATCTTTTTAATTATATATATCTTTTTCGCTAATACCCTTTAGATAGATAGTATCGAGTAAATGTATAAAGTTAACGAATCATGCACATCAATTAAGCATGAAACAACAAAACTAGTACTCCTTCCGTCTCGAATTATTTGTCAAATTTTGAGATTTTACACAGAATTACCTGAATGATTAGTGTACTTTAATTTATTATGTTAGATGAAAATTAAATCATCTTTAAACTTTGAATATTACTGAATAATTTGAGACAGGAGGAGTATACTTGGACGCTAGGGGGTCACCTCTACTACAATATAGTAATATTTCCCAATAATTAAGCCGCTCAGGGATGTTATGTCAATTTTAGTCGGTGTATTTTATATAATGTTTTGCTTAGGGATCAGAAGAAAACCAATAAGTCACCGTCTTCGTTGAGAATCAGGGATCAGAGGGTATCTGGTTGGTGATTCAAGAGGTTCATTATGATTGATGATCAAATAATATAAGCTAATCACAGAGTCAGAACTCAATTATTTGGCTGAACAGATCCATCACAAATTGAATATTGAGATGATGATCCACCACGCAAGCCCATGGAATCGATCCAAGATACCTAGACGATTCCTCATCCACGATACTCATATTTTCAGTTTTTTTAGAGATTCTTCACCACGTATGTTGATTCCAGTTCGTGTTTCTGATGAAATTACATAAAAGCGAAAAGATTCCCACCCAAAGAAACTTCTCTGAACAAGCTGCCAGAAAGAATAGTCAATACTCAAAACTGCATACAGCTTTTGGGTGGGAATCTGCAGAATCTGCAGCTACAACTATGCAAGATCACGAGAGTCAGTTCAACAATTTTATATAAGATTCTGAGTAAAAATTCCCTTGCTGCTCTCATCGATAAAAATTCTAGTTAGTTATTCTCTTTCCAGAATGAAGGTTGATTATGTGATTTTACTATTACCTTCCAACTCTGCAGAAAACCACAACTCCATAATCTGTTGGCTAAGGTAAATTTCTCAGACCTTGTTAGAACAGAAGCACATGGTCATGGAGTGAGAAAGTAAAACTCACTAAAGTGTATGATTTTCTCAGAAAGTGGACGGGATTTTAAAATTTTTGGCTTAACTAATATAATATATGGAAGTGGTACCCAAGTTGGTAAATGTTGCTTTTCTCAATAATGCAGAGTTCTAAGTGGGGGCGCTCAAATAGAATTAACTAAATATTTCTAAACCTGCATATCTCAGCAGTTTTCCCCTTTCCAAAAGTCAAAAGCCTACGCAATGATGCATCCCAAGGGTACATGCATACAGCTGAATGAATCAACGAAAGATACTTGGATCGTTATACGTATTGTTGTATTATTCTAAGTAGAGAAGGAAACCAGAAAGGTAGAAGGTATGAACTTTAAACACTCAGAAAATAAGATTCTTTTGACTTCTGAGTTAACATGACATATGAGTAGGGGATCATCCTTAGAATGTCAGGCACTAGCCATGATGGGTTAATTGACTTGATTTGCAGTTAATTATGTGGCAATGTATCCGAGGGTATTTTGGTCAGGATATACCTGATGACAAAAGGGATTACAATAACAACATTATTTGTGAGAATAGCATTGGAACATTATGTTACAATTTAATAAGTTAGAGAATATCTACATCTTTGTGGGCACGTTCAACTGATACAACAAAAACAGTAACCAGAATATTACAGTGTATACCGAGCAAAAGGAAGTACATTTACCCTGTTCTAGATCAGTCACAGGCGTCCAGCTTGAACTCACTTCTGGAAGTGGTCTTGTTGGGTCAAGGACATCCGAGAGTGTTTTGAGTATCTCTCTAAGACATCCAAGATTCGAACTCTTTGTAGCTCTTTAGCTAAAAGCAGAGGAATGTTAAAATTAATGGAAGGTCACCAAAAACATCTATTCTTCCCTAATGAGCAACCAACATAAGGGTAGAGCATAACAGAATTGCCAAATTAATAGGATATCAACACACACAAGTTACACAGTTAAAATAATATAAGTCTAGGCTTCTATGGCAAACTAGAAATTGATATGAAGTTCCAACAAACTAGAATTTCCCCTTCAGTACCGTTCTCATTGGTGAAATATCGAATATTCTTGAATTAAGTTGCAATCTTATATACTCAAGTTCGATGTTATAACAAATTCTTCCATTTCCAAACCCCCCCTCTCTCTCTCTCTCTCTCTCTCAAAGACCCAGTAGAAAGAAAATCTGAAATGCATCCTTTCTCCAAGCCCCTCCCACCCTCCACACCATCATAGGATTTAAAGCCATAAAATCACAACAGTTCTTGGGCGTCGGAGTGCAAAGCAAACACTCACTTTCCAAAAAGAGCAAGGTCATCCAGAGTACTTAAATTCTTTTGCATAATGTGGTCATTCAACAATATCTGAAGTTACATAATATGCCGTAATCATAATTCTTACTACTTTAAAAGTCAAAAGATGTACAAAAATTTTGGAAAGCGTGTATCATGGAATTCACATCCACACAGAACTAGTAAAAGTATCACAAATCAACTTATTTAGAAAAAGACATGCAAAGAAAACTGAGAATCATGTAGAATATAATCAGGTATATATCAATTTTATTACAGAAACAAGGAAATGAAGAAAAAGAAACTAGAGCAACAAGCTGCTAAGATAGGAACAGCAAAGAATTCACTTGTTCCTTTAATAACTTTTGGGGGATTGGGGAGGCAATGGTAATAGCAGAAGTCTCCATACTTTGGTAGTTTTATCTAACTTTAGACGGTTGAAAAAGAGACTACCGTTAAGGTTTTAATTCTTGTACACATCAACTCAATAAGTTATTTGTCCTTTCTCCAACCTGATACTCCAATTTGCACAGAGGGCAGCAAAACATAATTATCCATTAAAAAAGTAATCATATACTTCCATGAAATCCACCATTTTCATGTAGCAGTCGTTATGTTCGGTATTTAAAATTCCAGGCTTACCTCTTTCCCCAAAAAAGCAAGGAACAAATAAAAGAGTTCAGTTTAAAATGATTATGGTCCGTAGTCTCTTGAATGGGAGGTGAAGAAGGCCCATGGTTCAAGACTCATGAATCGGGCATCCATACAGAAACTCTTCAGATCAAGGAAGAACTGGTCAACTAAACTCCTGATAGCTCATTTTAGGTAATGATGTTTAAACATAAGGTTAAGCTGGAGAGAAGCCAAGCAAAGATGGAGAAATCTATTTTCCAGAAATATATATGCTTTCCAGGTGCAACACAAACTCTCTTGCAAGGAGAAGTCAATCAGGCCCATATTGAGGACCTACTTTGAAGTGAAAAACAATAGGGGCTCAAATAATTTAACTTTCCCAGTAGCTTAGTTACCTTGCCATAAGGCACAATCCAACCTCAGCATGGTTGCAAACGAGTATTATGAGGAAAACATGTTCACATTAAATAGAATAACAAACCACCTCTTTCACGATTTAACTGCTGAATCAATCTTGATAAATTTCTGAAACTAGTATCCAAAATATACCATGAGAAATCAACACGTATGATGAATTCCTCACAGCCAAAGGAAAACCCTTAGTGAATGAATCCTCTCAGGAATGAGTCTTGAACTACTCTCAGTTACCAAACTGAGCCATGCCTCTATTCACATAAATTAGGGGGGAAATAATAAAACAAGTGTAAAACAAAAGCCAGAAAGGTTAAAATTCCAACAAATGAGCATAGGACAGAACAGAAGCTTGTTAAAAAATTTTCAGAAAGACTGTAAGCACTATAAATTTTCATGTGGTAAATATGCATAAAATATTGAAATCACTTTCATTACAAACAGTACCTGCACCTGCATTTTCTTTTTCTTAATTTCAAGACAAGGAATTAGCTGAAAATTATTAAAAAAACCAAAGAAAGAAGACAAAACCAAATGGTGCAGTGCTACCTTCATCCAGTGAAAGCTGAATGGACCTCTTCTCCAGATCAACAGCATGCCTGCTAAGTTCAACTGAGGAAAGTGATCGGAGCACTGATAGAAAGAAGCAAGAAGGAAATTTTAAGGTTTTCATAGGGAATGTACAAATTCATATCAATATAAACGTTGTGAAGCAGCTTTAGTAAGATAAAAGACATACTTTGAACATAATCATTTTGATCTGATTGGTCCAATTTTCTCAGTAAGTTCTGCAGTTGGATATATCTCTCTTCCCAGTGCTTACTATTGACTCTAACTGGATTACCATTGGGACTTGCATGAACATGATTTAAATTTGTGGGAGGTAAAACATTGTTTGACTTCTCAATAGAGGATGAAACAGTAGGTCTTGCAGAAGAGAAACTGACTGAAGATGGCATTGAAACTGATGAAGCTTCTGGTGTACAAATCTTATGTTCCTTAACCTGTGGTTTCGTTTGAGTGGCCTCATCCTGGAAATTGGTTTCTCTCAATTGAGAGCAATCAGCATCATTACTCTGATTGACAAAAGCAATACTCCTCCCTAGTTCTGCATCAGGTTTTCTTCGAACATAAACAAGATGCCCATTCCCTGCATTACCTATTGGAAATCGCTGTTGCATAGGGTTTGTCAGGCCCTCATTGGATCTTTTTGGGCCAGAAGTTTTAAAAGGTTCACTAGTAGGTCCACTTTTGTCCGATAATGGATGGCTGGACCTAGGTACCAAATTACCATTCTCATTCTGCAAATCTCGCAATACTGTTTTCTTTGTAGATAGTGGTGCCAAAAGTTGCTTGCTAGTATTCGGCAAGCCAGTTTCAGTATTGGCCAGACCGTATTCACAGAACTTGGAATCTTTTGTTTGCTGAACCATGTCAATAATCCGATTTTCCAAAACCAAGTAAACCCTGAGATGAGGAAGAATGAAAGAGTAATCCTTGTATCCTTGTAAAAGAGAACTAAACAAGCAGAAAAATGACCCAATAAAGTACTAAGGACTTGCAACTTTAGTTTGTATTTGCTGATTTTATCTGCAACAGTGAAGAATTCCAAATTTAAATTACTCTGCAATTCCAGGCTAGAGAAATAAAAGAAAATTTTATTAATTTCTCCCAGTTTGTGCTCTGAGTTAGAGCATGGATTTGCAGATCAGCTGTTAACTTGACACTTAAGTTATTTAGAAATGGCAAGAGATAGAAGCAACGAAGTGCACCGATCACTGACATTTCAGATTATAAACAGTTTCCCTTCATTCATATTGTGATTGCAAAGTGAAGCATAATAGGAAAATATCCAGCCAATTAAGTGACCAAGAACAGAGGAATTCGAATATCAGAGGAAGATACAGGTAGAGGTATTAATACATCACAAGAGTAATTCCAAAATATAATCAATGCATCAAACCACCAATACGTTGTTAAAACTCTAACAACTTTGACGCTAACTCTACGAGGTCTTCAAATCCATAATATTCACCAAGACGTTACACGAAGCAAAAATTTTGAAGCTTGAACCAGCACTCATCGAATAATTAGAAAGAAATACGAAATTGTGGTGTTAACAGAATTGAGTTTCCGCGAATTCCATCACAGTCTCAATATCACACAAGTAACGAGCAATGATCGATCAAGCAGTACACTGCAAACAAATAAATTGCTAAATATCGATAAATTAAAGTGAAATACTAAAGAGAAAACGAACCCTAACTCCTCAAAAGCTCGCGCAATCCAGAAGCATCCCAAAATAAATAAACAAGGAAACCATTTACAGGCATAAAAAAAAGATGAGTCAGTACCTCAGCTGGACGAATCAAGATGCAGGTGGAAGAAGAATCACGAGAGAATTTTCTCATCACGAAGGGCTATCCCTAGCCTTTCAAGTATTATAACTTCCATCGAGCTCTTCAAGTCCATGATCATACAGGATACAGAACAACAGTCTCATTCTTTTAGGCTATGGTTGTAAATAAAGTACATGGCTTTGTGTCTGGTGGTGGTTGCTTCAGATTTACATTATGTAACAGTAACAAATCTCAACAAAATTTTCATCAGAAAAGAAGTCCCTACAACATTAACCCCTTTTCCGCTTCCTCTTACCTCAACCAGTGATGACAGAGAGTGCCACCCTGGCGCTCTTTTCTGAGCCATTTTTGATGTGTAATGAGCTGGTCCATTTGACACGAACAGCAAGTCCAGACCACTTAAGCCAGATTCTTTTTACTTAGAGAAAAAAAATAAAAGAACGGAGTTTTTCTGATTTGTGATTATATAGTACTTCCTTCGTTTTAAATAAAACGAAATATAAAGTCATTTGATAGTTTTTTTTAATAAATTAAAGAAGAAAATATATTTTTAGTTAATTGACTTCGCATTCAAAGTGAAGCCTCAAAATCAATTTGCATTTTTTTTCTTTTTCCTTTGTTTGTCTGTTTTACTGTTTGTAAGGTTTACAGAGTTAAACTATAACGTTATTCAAAAAAATTTAGGCAATCGATAAGTATAGACACATTCATACAACATGTGAAAATATTGCTCCTGTTATAAAAGAGAATAAATATTATGTATGGTAATAAATCTTATACTCAGATAGGGATGAATTGAGAGGAAACCATTTGAAGTAATGAATAATTGTCCACACAAGCTGTTTCAATGGAAGACTGGGCGTCCGAAAATGCATAGTGTAAAATACACACACACAAGAAACAGAGAGAAAAAAGTTCAAATAGAGGGGCACTTTCTGATCAGGAAACTAGGAGGAAACATTATCAGCTTGGAAACAGTCAGGGCAGCATGATAATTCTCCATAATCGAAAACTCTAGCTAGACAGGAGCTAGAAAACTGAAAAAACTAGGATACATCTTTCTTAGGGAACTGGGAATCAATTGAAAAACACAAATAACGCCTGCCCAAAGCTTCCCAGAATATATGTACAAAAGGAAGGTCTTCGTAGGAAGGCCGACTGTTGAGCATATAATAGTAAGTCCATGAAAATGCCTTCCAAAGCAAGTTCACGGCACTTGAGAATTAAGAGTCCACGAGTATGCTTCCTGCTCGTACACCTATGAGTGAACTCTGAAATTTTCTTCTTTCCAAAGAGCAGGCTGATGAAAAGCAACTCTTAACCTTCCCAAGGATCTTCAAATTGGCTGCCTATAGACCATGGTTCCCCAAAAGTCGCTCCACAGCGCCCTGAACATTTCCGGCTGTAGCACGAAGTGCCCTGATATTCTCGTCAGTATCAAAGAAACCCATTTCTCGAAGTTGTGACAATTGAGTAGCGTAGAGTTCTTCTGGGGCCACTGTAATTGCATGGGGAGATAGGTTAGGCGGTTTTCACATCAAATATAGTTTGCAAAACAATTTAGTTAAAAGAAAATGTAAAATCATTTCCACCACTAGTAGTGTTTGGAACAGCCAAACCCCCAGCTCCAAGTCCACCAAATATGTTAAACGGTAACCCAAGCCCCACATTATTTTGCGTGCCTACAATTAGCAATGATCACAGTCAGACTATAGTTCCTCTTCACAAAAACTACTAAGCCCTTTCCAGCATCTAACATACCTGTAATCCCAACAGTCTGAGCTCCTTCCCTGCAAGAAAGCAGCAGAAGTCGAGTGGTTAACTGCAATAATTTCTCTGATAATCAACAGTAATGCATTTCTATTCTGGATAAGGACATGAAGATATAGATGTAAATTCACAACAATAGGCGGCAGTGACACATACCCAAGATACTACATATTCTGAAAATCAAGTCAAAACATGCATAAGGGAACAAGCACTTCTACAGAAATCATCACCTAATTATGGACCATCTTCCCAATTTTCATTGAATTCTTTATTCATATCCCAAATCTATCTCAAATTGAATCCATTTCCTTTTGAGATACAAGTATAGCCAGTAAAGACCTGAGTTAGCCAGTCAACATCAGCATGAATCACAATCTTTTGTCTCCAGGAATGCAATTTAATCTCATGAGAAACAGTACTTAATCACTGGTTCAAAGAGCTTGAAGTGACAAACACAGACAGATGGATTCTCAGACCCACTCCTCATTCCCAAAAAACGAAGAAGATTACACACTTTGGGTTACCTATCATTGGGGGACATGGTGTCTACTGAGACTGCAATTCAAGTTTTTTGCAAAGAAATGTAGCCAAGAGCATGAGGGCTGCAAGGAGTGCAAAAGTGCACAGTACACACACACACAGCGGAACCCTGTAAGTTCCAATGTTTGATTGCAGGATGGTTGCAGCCATGGTAGTGCCAACTGCCAAGGCTAGGACGCTGAACAGGATAATTTTTGCAGGCGGTTAAAAATTTGTGCAATAGTTAAATGGTATTTGGGAACATAGATTTTGATGTATAACCTGTAAGCCAACAGAACTCTTCCTTTAGATATTGGAAAATATCCAGAGATATTTAGAAGTTTGTAAAATTCATGGATGTTCAGTGGCATGACCAGCTTGGCAGATAATAGAAGTTTGACTGCACCTCAAGGACACAAAATATGACATAGTCTGCACTAAAGCTCCTTTGTTACTCTCTTTTCAGTTTTCACGACTCTCCAACAATTTAAGATAACATGTGGGCTTCCATGGTTTCCTTATTGATCACACGTATGTAATATCACTTAACCAACTACAATATAAGTTTTTTCAGCAACTTACCATCATTAAGAAATGCAATAAAATGCAAGCAAGATTAACCATGTACCGTCTGGAAAAAAACAAATCAGCAACAATATCAGTTGTAGTACAAGAGCATCATTCAAATTCCAGAACATCCAAGAACCTGAATATGAACAAATTATAACTTCCATTTTACAAGAGTAATGGGAAATGATCGCCTTATCAAATATAAGCAGACAACATAGATAAACATTTACACCAAATGACTCTAGAAAAAGTGGGAATTTCTCACTCACAGATTTTGTTGCTGCTGAATAAGTTGAGAAATTTGCCGCTGTAAAGTAAACATTTGCTGCAACAACAAACAAAATGCATATTGAGAAAGATTCTCCAGCACAGATAGCTAGACCAAACTACTTTCATTTATGTCAAGAATTTCTACTGCCTCTCAGTCTTCTAAGATATTTAAGGAACATTAACTAGAATGGTTTTCTAATTCTAAAAGCTCAAGAACCTATTTGCATTGCGAGAAGTAATCATTTCAAGGAGGAGTACAAAATGGCTTAACACGAGGGACAGAGGATTGAAGGGAAGAAGGTGGGGGGCATTTCAGACAGGAAGCATGCGGAGATGTGAAGGAACAAATGGTACAGCATGTCCAACAAGTGGGATGCTGGGCTTACACGGTTGGTTGTGTTGTCATTTCTGTTTCTTTCTTTTCTTTTTTCTTTTTGGTGGGGTGTGGGGGCAGTAGGAGGGGAGCCAAGCAGGTGCATGGAAAATGCCAAGGTGGCTCAATGAAGGGGCATAAGGGAGACATAAAAGTCAGTCTTAATGATAGCAAATAGGAGTGCATCTTCTCTTCTTTTCTCCTTTTTTCTTTTTTGTTGGGGCAGAGGCATGGGAAGGAGAAAGGTAACAACCAAATTTAGAAACGAGGGACAACACATAAGTATAGATAGAGTTAATTACTCCAAAGATAATTCAAAAGTATTTTTAAATATCCAAGTTGCTTGTAGAAACTTATAGCCAGTTTATTTCCGAGATTGGTCATCTTCAAATATATGGCTTAAAGGACTATACCTGCAGAGTATCGGGTGAAGTTAATTGACAAAGAATTTCTGGGTTCTGTATCACCTCTCTCAATTGAGGATTTAAATCAAGCCTACTGCAAAGTTGTGGACTGAACCCCAGGATCTGCAATTTTATGTTGTCTTTGAATACAGAAGGAAGTGCTTCAAGAATATTGCATTAAGTATTACTACCTGGTCCAAATACTGCGGATTGGAGAGTAGGATCTGCATCATCTGTGATACAGCAGGACTTTGCATTAACTGATTCAATGCAGATGAGTCTGGTGTGCCAAATATTCCTTGAATTTCCGGGAGACCAAGACCACCCAAACCACCAATATTTAATGTTCTTGCATTACCGGTAGAATTTGATCTTGCATCATTACTTGTAACAGCACTACCTGAAATTTTACATTGACCTAACAATTTCAAAACCCACTAGATGGGAAGTTCATCAGATTTACATATAAAACAGGAGTTTCCGTCTTCTCTTATTCAGGCAACTAAAATTCTCAAAGCTGATTAATCGATTCTTCTATAAAGAACCTAGCGTGCTAAAAAGTACCTTTTCTTTCCAAATTGAATGTCCAATTTTGACTTGGCTCAAAAGAATTAGGAGAGCATTTAATCTTAGGCAAATAACCACCATACCCTATTAATTAAAGAGGCTAGAGGCAGGACCTATGTGTTTGTAAAACTATTGTTCCTTGAGAGGTTTAGTAATAAAACTTTAGATGGAAATATCTTTATTTTAGGAAAGTGAATATTCATTTTTTAACATCCCAAAACAAGAATGTGGAAATTCAATAATGGAAGGAAAGAGTATTACTAAAAAAAGAAAGAAATCCTATAAAAGGAAAACTGGGAATTTGACACCAATATCAAGACAATTGCTTCATGAGTAATTAGGTTTCAATAGTGTGTTAACTCATTCTCGTTGTCCACTAATAAGGGAAATGGTTGAGGCGATTGGATAGAAGAAAATTTGCAGTCAACTCTGTGTTGTTTAGCATTGCTTTCCTGCAAGAATTTGGTAGGAACGTCCTTCAACAAGAATCTGATAGATTTGAACACTTAAGTACAAGGTGGGGCACAAGAAGGTGGACAATGCTTAAACATTCCCATATATAAGGCCTTTATGGTACTTTATGTTCCCTTGTTTAGTGTCACATCAGTAGTCCTTTGCCAAGGACATGAATGAATTGGCATATGGTCAAAGATCATTCTTCCAACAATAGAGGGATGGCAAGCCAAATGAAGAACAATTGCATCTGACATTGTGATATAATATAAAACAACATGTGAACAAAAAAGAAAACGCAACTGAAAATCCAGGGAAAGATAAGGAAAAAAAGAAATAAGACAGAGGAAAAAGAAAGAGCTGATTCTAAACCCACTGACTGGATAAGAAATCCAATTAAATAAGCATGGAAATTATTATTTCTTATAGTCAGTCTCTGCCAGATTAAAATGACAATAGAAATTACAGAAGAGAGATGCTTCAAAGATAAGTACAATTTAGAGTTACCAGAGCTGCTCCATGGGTTTGGAAGAGGATTGCTATTTGGAGTAGCAGTCCTCGAAGCTGTTTCAGATCCAGTAGTTGAGGTGGTGTTAGATCCTTCGCTGCCTTGGCTGCCACCACCACCCTGGTTCCCAGAAGAGCTGATAAATTATTCCCTGAACCACCACCAGCTGTCGTTGCATTCAGTAAGGGTTCCTGGACATTTTCATACATTCGCCTGAGCATGTTAAAGCCCTCTGGAGAAGATTCTATGTTACTTATTGCCCGGTCAGTGTTCCGCATCATCTCCCGCATAAGCTCCGGGTTCCTTGAAGCCTCCAAAGTCTGACGAAGAATGCCAGGATCATTCAGTATATGACCAAGATCAGGATTCCAATCAATAATCTCACGCATTTGAGGGTTGTTCATAATCAAGCCTCTAATTAGTTCAGGATAATTCATTAAGTTCTGAATGGCTGGCATTTTCGTTAATTCTCTCATTATGTTTGGATTCTGAGTAAGCTGTTGCTGCACTTGCTCAAAATTAGGAACCCCAGTTCCAAATAAACCGGTGGCTCCAACCCCTCCTAGTGGATCAAAACTAAGCCCTGGAAAGAGAGATACACCAAGACCAGCCCCTCCAGTACCCCCTCTTTCTCCAGAACCAACATCTTGTGCCGCAGCTGGAGTGGTATTTCCTGTGGTAGATATATCAGCAAATGGTTGTGATCCTCGTGGTGCAGAATCACGTACAATATGAACTGTATGGTCAGCCTGCAGACCTTCATGGGAGTGAAAGGACAGATGCAAAAGTCAATACTCTTTATTTCATAAAACTTTAAGTGATGGGGGAAGACACGAAAAAAGTTCTGAATCAAATCCCAGCAGAATAAGATGACATAAAATACGGGGCCTAGGATTGTAAACATTAATTACAATAACAATTATAAAAAGAAGACATCAGGATATTTCCATCTTAAGGGCTCTATGAGCTTAGTAGGCATCTACTTACTGTTATTTGATGAATATGAAGCATATCTAAATCAACCAATTACTTAAAAAGAAATTCCTTCCATTAATTCAATCAGGTGAGGCTGAAAGGAGGGTTATAACTGGCTAGAGTAATGAAAGGCTTTGAACTTACCAAATGAGGCTCAGGGACAGAACAGAATATAAAGAATAGGCATTGACGCCACATTGAAGATTTTAATCAAAGATTAGAGAAGTCCAGTTACTGAATTGGATGAACTTAAGAAAAGAGGTATTATTGCATCGAGCAAGGGCCAAGTATACTCACTGTGCAGCACAGAAAGGTTGAAAATCCCTACAGAAGCATAGTTTGGCACGTGTCTCACAGTTTTTTGTTCCATTTCAATTCTCAGGACAATGCTCGCCCTTCACTAGAGATCATATTTATGAGCCTCCCGTAGGAAAGGACAAAAGTATGGCACTAAGCAGTACTTGAAAAGCTACAAGCTGAAGCACCTCACCTAGTAGTAGTAGATGAATTGGTCCTAAAATAATCTCGAAACTACAAACTCATATCTTTTTCACTGAGTTCCTCAGAAATCAATCTCACTTTTACAACAAAACAAATAAGCTCATCAAAATTTAAGATTTTTCCTTTATTAAATCCCCTCTTACAGGAGAATGACGACATTGAAACTTAACGGTGACATCTAAAAGAAGTACACGGAAAATCCACCATAGTAAACACTTACCGTAGCTATCTAGCGACTGATCGTCCTTCAAGATAAGACCTTTGTATATTAACCTCTGCTGTTCAGCTGGAACGTCGCAATTCTGAGCAAGAATACTCTTGAAATCCGCGACGCTCAACTGCAGGCTCGCACTAACCGAAAAATTCGCACTGTTAGAGCATCTTATGTTCAAATTAACCTCTTCAGTGCCAGCGGCACAGCCAGTCGACTGAATTGACTCGTCCTCTTCCCCCATTTTAAAATCTAATCAACAGAACAAGTATCTCATAGCTGCTCAATAAGCCTAACCGTAACAACAATCACAACCTAGAATTAAAGGCTACTACTGATGCTGCAGAAAGAAAATGCATACAGCCAGGCATCTTATACAATTCTATATTTATACAGAGCCAACTGGTAGCCTAAAAAAGAATCGGATATTTGAGACAAAATATTTACCAATTCACGCGGAGGTCAAATTGGGAAAGGCCGAGATCACGTGGAGGGATATGGATTCTGAGGGTTTTGACCTGTCTGGATTTGTTTTTAATTTTTGTCCGAAGCTCCTTAAATGGCATTTGTGGCCAGAAGAAGCTTTAACGCAAGAACACAATGCGTTTAATACGGCCAGCTCTCCCCCCATCACATAGACACATTGTGAGATTGGAAAATTGGGGATATAATTTCGAGGAGATATTTCGAACTCTCCGGAGCTCTCGTCGGATTCCCCTTTGTGGTCGCTATTCACCACCACTTCGCTTTCTATATAGGAATACTTCATCCTGTTTCAGCATCAGCCTCCCGGAGCATTCTGAGGGGGTGGGGGAATAAAACAGAGGCAGAAGGAACGATGTCGTACCTGCTGGCGCACCTTTACTCCTGCTGGGCCGCGGATCAAGCAATTCTGACAAAAGAAGACGGCGTTGTAATCATCCATTTCGGCCACGAAAGGATGAAACCTGTATGCAGATGGACTAAGTGTTGGCATCAGTTGCGGGGAGACCATGAAGAACTTTGGGTTAATATACTTAGTGGACATAACTGAGGTACCTGATTTTAACAAGATGTACGAGACCCCTCAACAGTGCTGTTCTTCTTTAGGAACAAGCACATTATGATTGATCTCGGTACCGGAAACAACAAGAAGATCAATTGGGCTCAGAAGGACAAGCAAGAGTTCATCGACGTTGTTGGACCTGTTTACCATGGTGAAAGAAACGGACGTGGTCTCGTCAGAGCCCCCAAAGACAAGTACCGCTACTAAGGGCTATTTGTCTGCAGTGTCGTTTACGGTGTTGAAAGGTATTGGGTTCCATGCTGATCAGCCGCATGGTCATTCTTTGTAATATAAGGAAGAATCCCTCAAAAGAGAAACAAAAGTAGTAAGACTGCTAATAACCAGACTATTTGCACTGTACTGTATTAAAAAAAAAAAGATTGTTCTTGAAAATTGAGATTCTGAATTTTTTAAAAAACGAAAAAGAAAATTGAGTCGTAGGATTCATTCTTGAGAACAAAGCAACTTTATATTTAACAAAGACCCGGAAATTTTTCTGTGATGACTGATGAATTTAATCATCAACTGGCCACCTTATCTTTAGATTCAAGTTCAATTTCATGCTGTTGACTGTACCATTCTCAAGGAATGTTTGTGTTGTGGAAATATGAAAAGACAATGTATATTACCAGAAATTCCAGAAAATTTTTAACTTCTTCCTTCAGAAGCGACCTCGAGAAACAGTTTTGGTACAAACTTGAAATAAGAAAACAGAAACCAACTGCTGCATAGTATTGGTAGTAGCCACAAACTGCATAGTAGAATATAGAGGTGAGCTGGGCGTTACTTACAATCAAATATTACAACCCTATTACAGTAATGGATATGTAATTACACTGGACACAACCTCCTTTGCTCTAAAACTTCGTAGGAAGTGCCACATCGTTAGCACCTATACAGACAAAGAACCAACGAATTCACAAAAAGATGCAAATCCAGCAGTTAAAAACTCACTTTTGCACAACTTGTGAAATTTGCTCACACTTGATCATCTGCTGCAGAAGGGAATTTGCTTTCCTTTGCGCTCGGCTTGTTCCAGATCTTGTTATATCCACTAGATGCTCATAAACATCATACTGAAGTGCAGCCAACATGAAGGAAGAATTGTTTGAGCCTAACTCCAGCAGAACTGCGGTAGCACATTCTTTGTTTTTTGGAGTCCCGTTTTTTATTATTTCAACCAAAGTCCGGATAAATGATAGCTGGCCAATTTCATTTCTCCCTTCAGGATGGGAAGCAAGCAGTAAGAAGATTGAGAGGGCTTCATCTACCATGCCCAAATGCTTATCTTCCAGTAAATCAAGTAATGGTGGTATTATACCTGCCTTGATGGCCCTGGATTTGTTGGCTTGGTGAAGTGTCAAGTTAAAGAGTGCAGTTGCAGCATCTTTCTTACCTCTAATTGTACCCGTTCGCAGGAGACCCACTAAAGGAGGAATTCCATCTAAGCATCCCACCATCACTTTGTTCTCATCAAGCATAGATAGACTGAACAAGGCTGCAGCAGAGTTTTCCCTGGCTTCATCAGTTCCATTTTGCAAAATGTCTATAACAGCAGGAATAGCTCCTTCTCTGGCTATGAGTTTTTTGTTTGACTCATCAAGTGACAAGTTTAAAAGAGCTGTGACAGTATGTTCTTGGATTTTCAGATCTCGGTAAGATAACAGCTGAACCAAAGGGGGGATTCCTCCACAATTAGCAATCATAATTCGGTTGTCAGGATTCTCTTTGGAAAACATGCGAATCTTAACAACAGCCTCCCTTTGCACATCCAATTGAGGAGAAGATAAATTTTGGACTAAGGAGGCAATCTCCTCTATGAGTGCTGAGGACAAGCTTTCAGAACCATCAGTAGCATGTTTTCTTGGCAGATCATAGTTGTTCTTTTCACACCATTGCAGGATTAGGTTGCGAAGCGCAAAGTTCGGAGCAAGTGTCAAGTGACTCAAAGTTTGTCCAGTCTTTGGACAGGTGCGGTGATTCGAATTCAACCACTTTTTAATGCTCTCCCTTTCATAAGTCTGGAAAAATATCAAGTGATATGTCATGCACGTGACAAAGCTGAAACTTGAATCAAATATTAGAAAAAATTATTTGAGCTAATTATGTTCTTTAAGAAAGCCTGTAACCCGAAGTTCATTTAATTGTTCATGATTGAAGTATCCGTCAATATAGCAGCACTGCTGCAAGAAGTTCGACTTAAAGAAATTCACAGATTTCATAGTCTGCAGTCTTGAGATCGATAAATTTCTGTAAGAGATACCTTTCATCGCTGACCTCTTTTCAGAATTACCTGTCCAGTAGCAACAATTACAGGATCTGTCATTATCTCCAGAGTTATTGGACAGAGGAATTCATGGGGGATTTGAAAGGACTGGCACTTCTGCAAGCATTTGGATGATTCTGGCCCATCAAGCACACTAGTTTCCTCAATTCCGGCAATTTGTTTGAACTTACCAAGCAGATCCACAGTTTGCTGGATACTCTCTGCATTATGCAAACTCCGGTTTTTAAGAAGTTTTTTTATCGCCATTGTCTCTGTTCTTAGTGCTGCCATTGTATGTAGCTCCAATTTCTTGGCTAGTCTTTCGAATATTGCATCATCTGCTTTGCGTTCATCATTTTTAGAAAATACAATCATCATATCCATTGCTAGCTCTATATCCTGTGTCTCTGACCTACTTTTGGCTCTGTAAAGCTGCATACGCATTAGCTCAACCTGAGGACACCAACAGATAAAAAAAACAGAAAATCATGAGCAAAAACAGAGAACTTCAAAATTCTTCCTTTTTCTGGATATGAAAAGGACAACCTGCCACCGGAGACCTCAGTAATTCAGTATGTTTTTATGTAAATGAAAATCTCATAATCTTGTGCAAGCCTCAAATATATCAATACTTGTGCTACACAATTTCACGTGCCCCCTAGGGTGAAGATTAATACCGGCTTCTTCAACATAATTCTTTCTTTTACACAAGCATGCAGATATGTCACTCAATTAATATATTATTCAGCATCTTTCGTGGACCCGTTCTCTAAATACAATGCTTATCAGGGTATTAGCTACTGTCTGCCACCTCTAATCCTTGGTGACAGTAAATCTAAGAAGGCTAGCAAGATCTTTCGGGAATGAAGTTAGAACTGATGACTTCTAAGCAACGATCATACTCATCTACATCATCGAACTATATTCAGTGGTTAACAAAAAGTCAAAATTTAAAATGATGTGAAAGCTGTCAATTTTAAGAGTGGCAGGAATTCTCAAGTTCAACTGAAAGGCAAAGCTACGGGACAAGGCTCCCGCAATTCTGAAATGCCTGAGAGGTTGAGCATACATAATAACCTTACAGCTACATGCAACAGCAAGCAGAAAAGCCAATTTTGCGTATAAAACGATAGATCTAGTTATCATGAGATCATTCCAGGGTAAGGGGCGCTGCAATAATTTTTTATGAACAGAATTTAACCGTAAATTCATCCACATCAAATTCGGTAATAGAGAAGTATGAGAGAAAAACGTGAAAAGGAAGCATTACTTGCTCCTTCACTTCTTCAGAAATCCCAAGGTCTTGATAAGGCATCTCATTCAAGGCTCTATTTAGCTTGTCATACACGTCATGGAATCTACTCATAATCGCCTCGCTCTCAAGAGCCTGAACATGGTTATTAAAAGGACGAATAAAAAATCAAGATGTCTCTTTTCTGAATTAACTAACATTCCGAAAGCATGCACAATCTAGAGAGAGAGAGAGAAACCACTGACCAGATAAATCTTGCTTCCATAGCTGCAATGCTTGAGCAGTTTCTTCGCCGAAAGTAGAGCTTTTCTAAGGTTGAGCACAGAGCTGAATGCCTCGTCGGAAATGGAGAAGCTGACCTCCCTAATCTCCTCCAGAAGAGGCACCAACAGCTTCAACCTTCTCACAAGGCTCAAACACTCTTTTCTCTGGGTCCTTCTGAAATTGACAAAGGATCCCACAGTCTCCATCACTTGGAACAATTCTTGGAGCACATTCATCCTTCCACCACCCACCGACTTCACCATCACATTTTCCCTCTCTTCGCCTTCTCCCTCCATGAATTATCACCAGTTTCTCTCTTCAAGATTTTTTTTTTTTTTGTGTTCTGTTGCTTCAATGGGATAATGATGGAGGATGCAAAATTTCTTGGATAAGAACAGAATCAAAAAGAGAAAAAGGAAAAGAACACCTGTTGGAAATTGGAATCAATGCATGATAGAGATGACGCAAATGCAGCTACTCACGCTGGTGCGTGTTGTTTAGGGGGGGTGGGGGGTGTTCGTGGAAAGGGGGAATGAACTGAGTGGAACTTGTGTCGCTCTCTAGCTGACTTGCCATGGCTTTGTCTGGTTTGATTTTTAACGGTGGCGCGTTTTGCGGGATATCACAGAAGAGCAAAAGAAAAAAGTTTAGTAAAAGACCGTTGCTGGAAACGCCCACGCGTTTTCCTTTGGACAGTTCGACGGCCTTCACATGGAGTTTGTGTCTTTTTTTGGAAGCTCTTCGGTCCCATTTTCATTTTTCTTTTCCCTTTCGTCCCCTTTTTCCCATATTTGCTACTTGTGGCCTGTGAAGTTAGCTTGTTATTTTTATTTTTATTTTTGAGAAACCGTGAAGTTAGTTTGTTTGTTACGAAGGAATGGTGAGGTTTATCTGAAATGGATATTAAAAAAAGTAAAGATAATAGATTTTACTTGAAAAGTATCGTATTTTAAAATTAAATTTAAAATTTTAAATATAAAGGTGAATTTGATTTTTAATTTTTACGAAATTTAAAGTAAAAATATCAAAATCAAATTCTATTCAATCACACCTAAGATTTATATTTTTTCTTATAAATAATTTAATTTTTACGAAACTAAAACTAAAATTTTAAAATAAAACTCTATATAATCACATCCTAAATTAACTATTAAAACACTCTTTATTAAATTAAAATACTTTTATTTAAGTGTTCACTAGCCAAAAAACTCGTGCTATGCATGGTAATATTATTTTTTTCAAATACAACTATTATAGTAATGTGTTTCACAAAGTCAAAAATCAATTCTAAAGAAGACTTCAAACTTCTTTTTAATTAATAACTTAAATCATCAAATCGCTAAAACATTAAAACTAATCTAATAATTAATTAATTAATTATTGACAATATAAAAGTTTTAATAAATTCTATGGGTAATTTTGTCAATCGAGCAAAAATAAAAAAATAAATACCATAATAAGTACTACATAGTGAAGAGATATAAAACTATTATTCAAATATAATTTCATAAATGAATATATTATATTGTGATTCTCTTTTGTGAATGATAACATTCTTCATACCAATCGATATGTAAAACAAACATTATATGTAGTGAATTTTTGATAATTTTAACATCACGTGGTGCTCGAACCACAAATGTAAACGTATGAATTTTGTATAAATTGATATGCTTATAAAATGTTTCTAATTCATTCTTTTGATACATAATATATTATAGTTTAGAGTTTAATTTATAAAATTAAAAATATCTAAGCAATCATATAACTTTTTGATGTGTTAAAATTTTTTTTTGTTAAAAGTATGAATATATCAATACCTGTTTTTGCATTTCCTTTAAGTGATCAATTGAATACCTTAGTAAAAATTCTGCATTCGTACTTTTGAAAGTAATATTCATTTCTACAATGCAATATTTTATTAATATAGTGATCGTCGTCTAAATACTGTTTAATCTTGTGAATAATTCGATACCGTTGTTGGCCATTTTTTGATGTGTTGACATTTACTTCAAGGAGAACATGTACTATATCAACTCATTTGGTAATGTACTTGTACAAATATTTGATGATACTCTTAAATTTTACCTTTTCAACATTTATATGAGTATCCATAAAGGTAGTAATAATGTATATGCTTGACCACAATTATACTTATATAAATACTTTAGAATACTTTAGAAATATATAATAAAGTAATAATTTAAATACGTAAATAGAAGAAAAAGATTGGAGAATAAAAAATAAAAAATATTATAAAAATAATTGAAAGAATTATTATCTTTTACCGTAATTACGATAATCGCAAGTGGCAGTAATTAAAGAACAAAAAATTTAAAACGTTACAAAACAAAAGAAACATTATATAAAAATAATTACAGAACAAAAAAATAAAAAATTTACAAAAAATAATTGAGAAAATTATTACTTTTTACTAAAATTGTAAAAATTACAAGTCATGGCAATTAAAGAACAAAACATTAAAAATATTATAGAAAAATAATTAAAGATCAAAAAATAAAAAAATTATAAAAAATAGTTGAATGAATTATTATCTTTTACCAGAGTTGCAACAATTGCAAGTGGCAGCAATTAAAGAATAAAAAATTAAAAACATTACATAACAAAAAAATATTATAGAAAAAAATATTAAAGAATAAAAACTTAAAAATTTATAGAAAAAAATTTATATTTTTTTCTCCCTTTTTTGTGAGCAAGTGATGGAAATGTCCCACTTGTAATGCCTCTTTGGCTATTAATAGTAAGCTTTTTTTCTCCAACCCAATTAAAATGTTAAATAGTAAAATTTTTGTTTCTTGCTAATGGTTTTTCCTTTAAACACTAACAAAAGGGTTTGCAATGATTGGTCGCATGAGAAAGATATGACATGTTATTGTGTCTTTCTTCATTAGAGTACATGTGTATGTGTGTCATATCCAACGATACACAGACAGAAACATTATAAAAAAATAAAAAAATATTACAAAAAATAATTAAAGAGAAAATTTTAAAAAAATTGTAAAAAATAATTAAAGAAATTATTGTATTTTACCAAAATTGTAACAATTATAAGTGGAGGTATTTAAAGAACAAAAAATTAAAAACATTACAGAAAAATAATCAAAGAATGAAAAATAAAAAATACAGAAAATAATTAAAAAAATTATTATCTTTTACCAGAATTGCTATAATTGCAAGTGGCGGTATCATATCTAGCGATACACAGACAAAAACATTACAAAAAATTTAAAAAATATCACAAAAAAATAATTAAATAGCAAAAATTTAAAAAATTATAAAAATAATTGAAATAATTATTACTTTTTACCAAAATTGTAACAATTGCAAGTGGTGGTAATTAAAGATTAAAAAATTAAAAATATTACAAAAAAATAAAAGAATAAAAAATAAAAAAATGCAGAAAACAATTGAATGAATTATTACCTTTTACCAGAATTGTTACAATTGCTAGTGGCAGCAATTAAAAAATAAAAAATTAAAAATATTACAAAAAAATAATTAAAGATGAAAAAATAAAAAATTACAGAAAACAATTGAAGGAATTATTACCTTTTACCGAAATTGGAACAATTTCAAGTTGCGATAATTAAAGAACAAAAAAATTAAAATGTCAGAGAAAAATAATTAAAAACAAAAATAAAAAATTATAAAAAAGAATCGAATAATGAATAAGATTTATTAATCGGATTTATGATGGTTTCAGTGTTTTATAATGAATAGAATTTATGAAGATAATTAAGAATGATTTGTATTGAATTAGGAGATTTATTAGATAGTAATAATTCATTTAGTTTTATTAAGTGTGAACTTCTACTCTATAATAAATATGATCTATGAAGATAATTTTACAATTGAAAGTTGATATGTAGTATCTACCAATGAAATATTTTTGAAAGGGTTTTAAAAATTAAAAAATTTTAAAAATAAGAATGAGAGATTTGGAGGTATAAGAAAGAAATGGTTACATTTCTATAATATATATATAGATGAGTAACACGTTCATTTCTTTTCTTGTTTTCTCCAAAACTTTTTAAGGAAAAAAATAATTTCTAAATAATATTCTTGTAATAGAATGCCTTCTATATGCTCTAACACATAAAGAAAAATTCAAAAATAAATTTAAAAAGAAGAAAATAGAATTAAAAATATAATAAATATTATTCAAAAATATATAAATTAATTTACTTTTAAAATAATTTTTTACAACTCGTATTTTAAAACAAAAGAAGTATTTGATTTTCTATAATTATTATTCATAGTTAAAATTAGATATTTTATGTCCTAATCTTTTTTTTTTTTAGGGAATTAGCGTCGTGGTCTTGAACGTATTGTTTATTTTGGTGATACCAACTGAGGAGCCCACTTCCGTCCCACTCCACCGTCATTTATCCTTTTCCATTTTCTCTAAAGACAAGGAAATCCATCGTGGAGCCCTTGTGATTTAGGCAGGGTAGATGATTCTCGAAGGGCTTGGTTATTGTTGTGGATTGAATTTCATTGCCTATGATTACAGCTCATATCTATTTGCAATCACCGTCAATGCCAAAGTAGTACTCGCAATCCGTTTTCTATTTTTTATTACCGCTATTGTGTTACCCTAGTTATTAATATTAAAGATTACTAACTATAGCACGCAAAAAAAAAAAAAAAAAAAAAAGTTGGGCATCGGCGTGGGCAGCTCTCAGCCACCCACACCGGTGCCCTCGGGAGCTGCTGTGGGCGCCGACCTGCAATCATGCCCTATTTTCTTGATAGAAATTTTTTAATTGTATTGTATTGTTTTATTAATTATAATATAATTATATTATATTTTATTTTTATTATTTTTTATCTTTTAAAAATTTATATAATCAACATCGAATTAATATAACATTTAATAAAATATAAAAAATTTAAGATATAATTTTTACCGTTCAAATCAATTCTTTTTACATTTTTAACAACCTCCCCCATTTCTGGTGGGGTCATGAGTAATACCCCGAAAGCCCGCCAGCAACCTGGTTGGCTGGTGTACTGTTCACAACCTGGTATGCTGGTTGCAGTGATAAGAATTGTTAAAAAGGTAACAAAATAAATAATTTAAACAGTAAAAATATATTTTATTTTTAAAATTTTTAATATTTTATTACACATTATTTTTAAGAAAATCACTCCAATTTATGCATTTTTTTCTTTTTTTCCAATTTTTTCTTGGAAAACTAGAAGGTTCCTTCTATTCCATGCATTTTTTTTTCAATTTTTATTTTTTGGTTCTTTTTGTTTTATTTTTTTAAGTTCGTCTTGTAGTAAAATTCAATTCAAAATGAAAATTTCTTGACATTCTTTGAAATAAAATTAAGTGAAATTAGAGATTCTTTGAAATAAAGTTAATATTAACACACTATCATTTTATATTTCTAATTAGTATACATTATTTATCTTCTATATAATAAATATACTAAAATGTTTTAAAAAATTATAAATCTTCAAAATAGGCTAAAATTTTAAAGAGAAAATTAAGAAAATTTTAAAATTTAAAAAGAAAAAATTGAACAAATAAAAAATTAGTCCACTACAATTAGTAATTTTGCGCGTTATAATCAGAAAGTGTGTTAAATTTTAAGAATAAGGTTGGATTATATTTTTTTAGTTGATTTATAATAAGAATTATAAAAGTAAATTATTTATAAAGAAAAAAAGTATAGTTCAAAGTAAAAAAAATTAATTTAAAAGCGAATCCAACTCATCCAAAAAGTTATTAACCTTCATGCATTATGAGTTTGAGCTTGTCGAGGATGTAAAATACGCCATTTTATGAGTGTATTATGCTATAATAATAATCGACTCATAATATTTAATTTATAAATTTTAAACATAAGATAAATTTATTGATACATAATAATTTTTATATAATATTTATATTTTTATTCTTTAAATTATTTATTTGGTACATATTTTATTTAAATAATAAAAATATATTTATTGAATAATGTATTATTATTATTATTTAAAAAATAAAGCAAAGAAGAAATAAAAACCAGAAAATTATAATAATAAAAATAAAAAAATAAAAAAATAAAAAAAGAGGCTGGGTGCCGCCCTTTTAGGAGTGGTGCCACTCTTAAGAAAGTGGCGCCAAAGTCAGGCGCCACACTCTCCTACCCTTTTTTCAGTTTTCCTTTTTTCTTTTTTCTGTTTAAAAGAACAATGATAATAATAATTTATTTTAAAAAATTATAAAAAAATTAAAATTATTTACTTAATTTCATACATTAAAATTTTAAATCACACATAATAATTAATCTCGTAACATGAAAAGCTTAACTCATTAACACATTGTTTAACATTTCAAACTGTTTAGTCATTACAAATTCGTGAAAAATTAAATATTTTTTGCCTTCAAAGAGCCGACCCAGCCTTTTACTTATATAGATAAAATTATGTGTTTTCTTTTTCATCAAATCTTCGGTGACTGACGTCACAGCGGAACCAAAGAAGTTCCAAGGGGCTTCTTTTGTTTTCGGTTGTAAATTTTTTTAAAAAATTATTAAAAAAAGCATTTAAAATATTTTATTTTTAAAATTAAAATAACGTTTTTACTTAACAGTTTTAATTTATTTTGAAAAGCATTCAATATAACTTATCAAAAATATTTTCTTTTAATTTATATAAATTAAAATAAAAAAATAAATAAACTTTAAAAACAACTTTTAACTTAAAAAAAAACTTATAAATAACTTATTGTATGCACAGTGCAAGATGAAATTGGTTTTAAGAGGGCTTCTAAAATGTCGCCAAGGTAAGGCAATAGCTACCTAAGCTTTCTGTTTCCGTTCTCCATCCCAGCCTTATATTTGATAGCCATGAAACTCATCGAAAACAACTGGACAAGATGAACAGAGATAAAAGTTTCAGTCATCTGCAAGAACGAATATTCTGAGAATTATTTTCTTTTTAATACTTGATACCAGCGTTTTCTGTAACCAAGGAAATAAGCAGAAGTAGTTTAATGGGCACCTTTGAATGGCAACCAAGAGCGACAAGAGCCAAATTGAGCATAGAGAATGCAACAGAAAATGTCCATCAATCCTTGGAGTTATGCTTTAAAGCCTCCTTGTTAGCTGGATTCGTTAACCATAAAGCAGTACTACTACCAAAAGCAGATAATATTGATTTCTATAGCTGCAACTATAAATGAAAAATTGGAAGGTAGAATGCAAGATGAGAGCAAATCAAGAAGACAATCATGTTCCCCAAGCAAAAGCAAACATGTCCTGTTTCTGCGTTGGGGAAGAGCACGACCATCAACAGCCAAGTTTAAGCAAATTTTTACATCCAGCAGCAATACGAGTAAATCATTTGCAATCAACTAGTGACTTTGATTTCCATGTTTAATCGTTTAGACAAAAGCTTGAAAATTCTAGATAAGAACATGCTGAAAACAAAACAAAGACTGCGTCGGACTATAAGATTAAGAAAATAATAGCCAGAAACTATAGCAAAATTAACCTCTTGGACATCATAAGTTCAACACTGCTCTTCGGATACAGTCATAACAGTTAAGTACGTGACGGTAGGTTCTTGCATTATTGTAGAAGTCGATGTCAATTATTTCTTCTTGCAATTAGAACAAAGACTGACTCTTCCTCATAACTCTGCTCTGGAAGCATCATCTCTCACATGTTCATCAAAAGAGGCATAGGATTTAATTATTGACTCATAAATGTCAATCCCTTTGAGATACTCATCCTTGTTCAGGAACTGCCAAAAATAAAAAGGATGGAGAATCCCGCTTAGATTCCCTGCTATAATTGCTCAATGCAATATGAAACGGTAACAATAAAATGCAAAACTAAGTCATTACCACTTGGCTCTTCAACAGGCCTGCAACAAAATGCGCTATAAAAAAACCTTGTGATATCCTGTAGACTAAATTACACAGTTGGATAACCATCACATGATGGTCATGTTGCATGTATTAAATATTAACTATCTGGGGAAACTCTCGGACAAATTTCGTAACACAACTACACTGACATATCAGATATATAGATATCTTGCTATACAAAAAGAACAAGCAACGCAACAAACATAGGATTACTTGTTTAGACCTTTGCTGCCTCCTGAAAATGCCCAAAAAGATCGTCTTGCATTTCTTTGTTAAAGAGCCTTTCATGTGTTCGTTTGCTTCCTATCCTTGCACTGTCATTGGCTTGTGTTACACATACACCATATCTAAAGTTTATTTCTTAAAAGCCTATAGGAAACTTTGTTGAGCATTTATTTGTTAGTATGCTTGCAGCTGATACTCATTAATACAGCCACCCCAAGCATCCTGCATTTTGTTACAGTTCTCTCCCAATGAATTTTCATACCTAAAATTACCTCCACTAGAACCTAGAAAAAGATTTGAAAGACAGGCCTTGCGTATCCTCTACCACCCCCCTCCCACTCCCAAACCCAAAACTAAAGCCAAAGAGAACAAAGGAAAACATAGGTTTGGCAGATTGAAGGACAAAATGACCACTAGATACAAATATATTCATATATAACTTTCCTTCAGCATTCTTCACTCATGGATTTCTGTTTTTCCTCATTTCTTCTGTAGCATATGCCTATGGAGTTGTTTTTCCTTTGATTTCAAGGATAGCGACATCAAAATGGTCTAATCATGCAAAAACTTGATAACAACAGAATTTCAGTAAAGTAAAAACTAGTTTGCATAGATGGAAACTTGACCGTCCATTAAGGGTGTACCAGCCATCATACAAGAAGCAAAACTCACCTCATTGTGGTCATGAAGTAGAATTGGAGTATTCACCATGGGAGAAAAGCCAATTGCTGGGAACTCTTGCTGCCTGAAGTAGCGAGCATCTGTCGAAGCAGGAAATATTTCTGGCTTTCCAAGTTTTCCACCAGCATTCTTGACAGCTTCCTCCAATAGTGCCCACCAAGGATTTGACCTATCATGAGCAGTCAAAAGTGGTCTCCCAAATTTGCTGTGTATGGAAACCTTTTGCTTGAACTGTCCAAAACGCAAGAATGATTAGAATATCTGGCATATCTCCACAAACAGGGAGCTTTTTGTATCAGGATGTACTTTTGAAGTTAGTACTGAAACAAAGTGAAATAACATGTTCTTAAAACAAAAGATAATTTCACATCCCCAAATATTTGGCACCAATGTCCATTATTACAAGTTCTTTAATGTTTTAAATTGTACTCGTGAAGCCACAATCCTAACTAACTGAATTAAATAAGCCTGATATCGTTGCTGCAAGTAGACAAGTATTTCATATGAATTTCTCTACACATCATAAATATTGGTCAGGTGTAATAACCAATGGCCGAGATCACAGCAGTACATCTTGTATTTTTAGGCCTCCATGCAAAAAAAAAAAAAAAACACATCGTTAGTTGTAATATGATGCTAGACAATAGCACAAGCTCGAAGAGTAGACCATGAAAAATCTAGGAGAAACTACAAAAACATCAAGATCTTCAAAGAAATATAACATAAGTTTAAGAACTAGTTCAGATTCAACACTTCTTACTTTGAACCATCTAGCAGAAAATTCAATCATTGATGATGATCAAAAGGAAAGACAAAGAAGCATACATCTTATAACTGACCCTCTTATTGGTTCTGTTTCAGTACCATTCCCTTCAAGCAAACAGGACTGAGAAAAGTAGGAAAATTGTTAGTTACCTCAAAAGTCATGTTACGTGAACTAGGTGCCCATTCCTCAGAAATTCGTCTCTCCAAGGATGCTGGATCTGCAGTTGGTGGGACCCGGACATCAAATCCTGCTTGAGCTTCAGACGGTTGCAGATTCATAACAAACCCCTGCCACAGAAGAACAGGCCGAAGAACACAAATCACTTAAACTCTGTATATATTTTCAAGGCTGCTGCCTCTCTCTACAGAATCTAACACATCACAAGTCAGTGTTCAAGCTAAATAGATCTAAACCTTTGGTGAGCCAAAGATATGCTGACAAACTTTGTTTTTCCTCATTGGGTACTGCTTCACTTAATACAGTAATACACAGTAATATTTAACGCATTTAGTTGAGGAGTTGCCTATGTGTTGAAGTATAATCCTTTTGTCACTATTTTGGTGCATTTATCTTCTTATGCTAAAATGGTTAACTAAGTTATCTTAACAGTTTACATTAGTTGATAGCAGTGGCAAGCTACATAACCCTAACCCAGAGTCATAAATTCTAAAATAGATTAGATGGCATACTTAGATATCAATAGTGAAAATCCAAAAATTGACCATCGTAAGAAAATTCCATATTGAAAGCGAACAGAACATAATGAAGAATCAGGAAATCAAAGAGGGTAAAAGATTCCGACATACAGTAGGAGAAGGAGTGCCGGCTTTCAGAAAGACCATATTAACAGATATAACTTCCCCTTCAGCTCTAGCACCTGACTTGACCAAATCAAATTGAGCAGCTCTGAACCTGCGAATACTCTCAATGCTCTTAAGGAGATTCTCCATAGCACTATTATCATAGAGTTTTGCCCCATGTCCAGGAGCTCCAGTTGCTTTAATAACTAACCACCATGGGCACCTCTCTCCATAGAATACCCTGTAGTGCTCATCAGGTGAAGCCAAACCCTCATCAAGCACAATTCCAACATTCATTTTCTTGAACATCTCTGAATCAGCAAACTTCTCAGCACCAGCATGACCACCAATCTCCTCATCAGGTGCAAAAGCAATGTAAACTGTTCGGACAGGCTGGAAACCAGAAGCCTTGAGCTTGCGAATGGCCTCAAGGTACTGCATACCAACACACTTCATATCCTGAGAACCTCTGGCATATATATTCCCAGAGGTGGAATCGAGGTGGGCCTCAAAAGGGGAGTAGTACCACTTCTCATGCTCAACTGGGACTACATCAGTGTGGGAATAAAGAAGTATTGCTGGGAGGCTTGGATTTCTTCCTACCCACTTGAGCAGGACAAGAGGTTTGCCATTAACAAACTCAATTGTTTCAAATTCAAGTTCGAGAGACTTGGCCTGGGAGATTAGAAAATCAGTTGCCTCATAATATTTAGGGTCCGGTTGGGCAGTGTTTATTTGGAGGTACTTCTGGAATCTTGATATAATTAATGACGGGTCCTTGGACGTGGTGGTTCTTGTAGTAATTAATAATACTACAAGAAAGAGATAGAGATAGAGGAAGTGAAGGCCATGATAATGATGATGGAAGTGAGAGTGATTTCCAGCGGTCATATTTGCCCCTTTTCAAACAGCAAGAATGAAAAAATGAGAAACAAAAGTACGAACCATCAAGACAAAATTAAATTACTAATTACTGACTGAAATAATAGCAAAAGAAACCAAATAGATCAATACAAATTATTACAAAAGTTTATGATGAACATATAAAGATGTTAACACAAGACAGCAACGGAAAGCAATCATATTGCTACAAATAATAAAACTATCACCTAACATGGTAAGATGGCTAATCTGGACCATGAGTTCTACTATTAACTTAGCCAGTTTTCAGTAGTTCCATCAGTTTTCTCTTCATTATTCTGCAAATATTTCAATTACCCAAAAAACGGAGAACCAAGATGACACTAATCTTATTTAGCGGAATTAAGAGAACTTTTAAGCTGTTTCGTTGGCCTGCCCAGAAATGAACACCATTTAAAACTCAATATCAACAAAACAACAATAGAAATTGACATATAGCCACCAATTTGAAATGTCTAACAGCAAGAATAGTGTAAACAGTATACTTGGAATCTGAAAATCTAAACATAGCAATCAAAGAATGACCCGAGCTATTACCTCAGCCACTGTTCAAAAGGGAGAGCTGTGATGGCCGGCTAGCAGTGAGCTCAAACTTGAGAGTTGCAAAGAACTGAGGAAGAGACCAGTGAGATTGCTACCGGCAGTGCACCTACGCTATATATTATTCGAGGGAATCTGAACTACTGAAGATGATAAGTAGTTGCAGGGTCGCTGATTTATATTTCTAGTTCTTGCTAAATGATCCTATGAATATTGTGGGATTGGAATTTTTATTTACTCTTCGGTTCACTCTTTGGTCCTCTTTCCTTCTAAGTCCTAACTGATGGGTCAAAATATAGCTTGAACGCTTGAAGAGGCGTTTATCAAAGAAGGACGCATTCACTGGACCAGTTGGCCACTATTAACGCATTAGTGCAAAGAACCACAATGGCGTTAAGGTTATTTAAGGAGCTCAGTGTCAACACTACGGCCAAACAATGAGAGAGAAATATTCTAGTAACGCATTCGGGCAGCTCCCTCCATTTTCTATTTTCGTCTTCCACTCAAAGCCGGGAAGTCTCTGCAGAGGGAGAAAGATCAATGACAAACAACCCACACCCAGCCATTGTAGCACCAATATAAGAAGTATTTGGCTTATCAGTCTCAGCCGAGTATGTCGACGCCGCTGTTGAGAACGGGAGTCAGAGGAAGAAGGCTAATTTCACTCCGGGTCTGTTCTTCTCTAGTGACCAAGCATCAGTCTTCTTATGAACCCTATGATCTTGAAGGCCTTGGTTTAATCGATGAGTTCACGGCCTGCTGCAATCAGAGGGACCTCCAAAGAGCTATGAAGACATTAAATGTTATGCAAAAACGCAAGGTGTTTGCGGACTCCATCACTTACTCTGAGCTCATCAAGTGCTGCATCGCTTCCAGAGCCATCGCTTTCGGAAAAAGAGTCCACAAACACGTTTTCTCTGGCGGATACGAGCCGAAAACGTTTCTCATTAATAATCTGCTTAACATGTACGTCAAATTTGGACTCCTTGATGAAGCACGTGCTTTGTTTGACCAAATGCCCGAAAGGAATGTTGTTGCTTGGACCACGATGATTTCAGCTTATGCATCTGATTCTGAGCTCAAAGACAAAGCCTTAGAGTTTTTAGTTTTGATGCTCAGAGACGGAGTCATGCCTAATATGTATACCTTCTCTTCTGTTCTGCAGGTGTGTCATGGTCCGTATATCCTTAGGCCAATTCATTGTAGCATAATAAAGGTTGGTTTGGAATCGGATGTTTATGTAAGAAGTTCCTTGATTGATGCTTATTCTAGATGGGGCGAATCAGATAATGCGCTCTGTGTCTTCAATGAGATGGTAACAGGAGATCTGGTTGTCTGGAATTCCATAATAGGTGGGTTTGCGCAGAATAGTGATGGTAATACAGCTTTGCATCTTTATAAACGAATGAAGGAAGCTGGCTTCATGGCAGATCAGTCAACCCTGACAAGTGTTCTGAGGGCTTGTACTGGATTAGCTCTCTTGGAATTGGGGAGGCAAGTTCATGTCCATGTTCTCAAGTATAGTCATGACTTGATTCTGAACAATGCACTCCTGGACATGTATTGCAAGTGTGGAAATTTAGATGATGCTAATCGTATTTTCGTTCACATGGAGAAGGACGTGATATCTTGGAGCACCATGATCATGGGCATGGCTCAGAATGGCTTCAGCAGGAAAGCTCTGGACTTGTTTGAGGAAATGAAAGATTCCGGAACTAAACCAAATTATATCACCATTTTAGGTGTTCTCTTTGCTTGCAGCCATGCTGGTTTTCTAGAAGATGGACAGTATTACTTCCGTTCAATGAGGAAGCTTTTTGGTATTAATCCAGGAAGAGAGCACTATGGTTGTATGGTTGATCTTCTCGGTAGAGCTGGGAAGCTTGATGAAGCAGTAGAATTGATACATGAAATGGAATGTGATCCTGATGCTGTGACATGGAGAGCACTGCTCGGAGCTTGCAGAGTGCACCGCAATATGGAGCTTGCTGCCTATGCTGCCAACCAAATTATAAAACACGATACTAATGATGCAGGAACTTATACTCTACTGTCTAATATCTATGCTAAATCACAAAGATGGAGAGATGTTTCAGAGGTGAGAAATGCAATGAGGCATAAAGGAATAAAGAAGGAGCCAGGATGTAGCTGGATTGAAGTAAATAAATGTATTCACACATTTATAGTGGGAGACAATTCCCACCCGCAAATAAGTTACATTATCAGGGAGCTGAAGCAGATAATCCGGGGATTAAAGGAAGTGGGTTATGTTCCTGATACGGATTTTGTCTTGCAAGATCTTGAAGGGGAACAGATGGAAGACTTGCTTCAATATCACAGTGAGAAACTAGCAATTGTATTTGGAATTATGAGCTTATCAAGTGGACAGACAATTAGGATTAAGAAAAACCTCAGGATTTGCGGAGACTGCCATGTCTTTGCCAAACTGTTGGCAAAATTGGAGAGCCGTAGCATAGTGATAAGGGATCCAATCCGCTACCATCATTTCCAGGATGGATTCTGCTCCTGTGGGGATTATTGGTAGCTGAGGATGTAGGTGGCAGATATTTCCATTTGCATCTGTAATATACCTTCAGAGAAACATGATCCGGCTAAGCAAGGTATTTACATCTACATCTCTCATGCATCAAGTGAAAATAAAAATAAAACTGAAAAGGCTTTTCGTTTTCGGTTAAGAATGGCAAGGAAAAGCTTTTTCCACTTTGATTAGGGCCTTTAGTACTGAATTCAGACGTAGGAGAAAATTTGGATGAACTTAAGAGTAGTATACAGATTAATGGCTACTGCTTTCCTAATAATGGACAGTGCCACAACTAAGTCCTTGTCAGGAGCATTAAGTAAACTGCCTTCTTTTGAAAACACTATCAGGCATATTCATCCTGCACTCTTGCATTTTCTATAACCTTTGCACCTGAACATTTACGATGGTCATCTCATGCAGACTTCTGCTTACGGCGAAGTTAAATATTTGGGGGCATCGTTTTGACATCAACGAGATGACAACCTTCTAGTGTAACTGGCTTATTGAAGTAAGGGAGACTATTCAGGTTGCTTAGAATTGCAACTCACAATCGTAGTCGATAAGTCTTGGATACCACTCCTGTCCCAGGTCCTGATGTTCCAAAATGAGTTTAGTTGAGGTACTCAAGCTTGCCATTGTCATCAAAATCTGCATACGTAAGAGAGGTAATTTTCTTTTCTTGAGTGTTGCGTCTATCTAGTTTAGTGTGTATCTATTGGATACCATTCAGGGATTTCGGAAATCATAGTAGTGTTACTATTAAATCCCGGTCCTTGCAGGAGAATCGGATGATGAAGGCCTCATGGGCAGGTCGACTTGCAAACAACCTCCTCCAACTCCATCTGCCTTCAAGAGGTAAGTCCTGAAAAACGCATCTGATAAATTGATTGATTAAATTAAGCATATTAGGCAAAGCCATTTTCACAAGATATATTTCTGTTATGATAGATTACTTCAGCTCAAGTTGCTATACATTTTTAGCTTAGTTGCATAGATTTCCCCTGTAAAGGTGACTGAGAAATGAGCATTTTCTTTGTTACTCTTTTTTCTCCGAGAAGAATGCATTTGATATGGGAAAATGACGAACATGCGTTGGAAAGTCAGCAGACATACTTGATTCTTGCAGACTGCAAATAGAGGTCATTCAAGACGCACGTTGAGGAATGTGATGGTGTTAAGCTTTGCATTAAATGTCTAATTTAAGTTTGGAAAGAAAAAAGAAAAAGGAATCTGAATTTGTACAGCAGACGTTTGAATTAAGAGCCTATAGAGAAGTTCAATCCAGAAAAGAATATCTACATTCCCATCTATAATGAATTGTGCCACTTTGAAAGTCCACTGAACACAAAGGCTCTCTCCTTAATGAGAAAGAAATGAACTAAAAACTGAGGACAATGCGATCACTGCATAAGCAAGATTTATTGCCTGCTGCAAATAATTCCACAATGACAAGAACTTGTGCTACTGTAACTCGTCATATTCTGCAATTGGCAGCTGCACAGAAGAATGGTAGAAAGTCAGGAAACCAAAAGAAAGAAATGAGCAAAAGGAAACTGAAACAAAGATGGAGAATGAAGCAACACATTAGAAATGAGACACCTGATGGAACACTAAGACCAAGTTACCAATGCATTAACACGGATAGAACATGTTCATACAAAACCAAGACAGAAACAATAATTAAAGTTCAAGAGTTCAGAAGATTTTCTCCTCTACAAAATTGAAATATTCAGTAGAAAAACTGCATGTTTTGTCACTTTTTTCCATCCAAGAAATGGAAGAACGGAAAATAACAAAGGAATTTGAATGTATGCACTCACTGCAATAGATAAACTGGTTGAGATCAAGAGTCACTCTGCCTTGCTTGCTTGTATCAAATGAATTAAATAGGTTCCTACAAAATATAAGACGAGAGAGAGAGAAGAGAGTTAATTGTAAAGAATAAGAGAAGTAAATATAAAAACACTGAATAATCCCATGCGTGATGCCTTTATAGTTCAATGAATTCATCAAAGCTGGGTGACTTGGTATACTAAACTTTTTAACTGAATCAAACAGAGTATATTTCTTTTGTCCATGATGCTCAAAACTACCTTGCAGATTGTACAAAAATACAAAGTGAGATGAAACCATCCAGTCTGAATCTTCCAGTCCCTTTCTGATCAAAACTCTGGAAAACAATCAAAAAAGGGAAACATCAATTGCAGCAAGTTGACCACATAATAATCCGTAATCCTCAGACTAATTGACATGTTAAAGCAGCGATTGGTAAGAATTTTAGCAAAATTAGAGTTTCATAATAAATCAAATGGAGATGCGGGGCCATATGCACCAAAGAACTGTACATAATTTTGCCATATCACAAGAAGCAGGAAGAAAGGGAAAAATGTAAGAGAAAAGTAGACAAAGGTCCAGACAAAATTTGGTTATCAATGTAGCCTGTCAATTATGCCACTTCTTATGGAAGCTCTGTATTTCAATGGGAAGGATAAAGTGGGGAGACGGGTAACAAGTTAGAAACATCAGCGAGAAACACCAGAGGTTTCTTTCTGGGGATGGCCAACAGCTGTAGGGAATTTATACCTTAAAGTAGTATTATCAATGATTTACTAACATTGCAGACCTGTGCAAGAGTCTCCAGAGCAGTAAAATATCCAAAGGTCTGATCCAGACTAAATTCAAAACTTAAAAAAGAACTAAAACTAACCAACCCGATACAGGATGTGCATACCTCACAGACAGTATAGAATGCAGGGGAGTCAAGGGATACTCCAATTTTTACCAATCCCTGGAATCATTATTTGACAATTAAACAGTAGGAATAATTAGTTAAGCTTTTGACATATTAATGGCCATTCAAGATGTAAATGCCTGGAAGAAAGTAACTAGGAGAAGCTCCAATAACAAGATAAAGAAACAGTATTTTTTTTTTTTGGGGGTAAGGGTTTGACCCCTGATCTCATGAACTACAAGGCAAGGGAGAAAAGTCGAAAGCCATTGATCATTTTAGAAAGGGAAATAGGTGAATGTTTTGCAATCTCTTACCTGGTAAACGTCATCTATAACAAGGAATCCACGGCCCCTGTCAATGAAAGAAAAACATCATACCGGTACTTACCCACTAATCAGATCATAACATCACAAGGTAGACATCCAAACAATTCCAGGTACATCTATGAGATCCCAATGGTAATTCTAATTTTTAGATATTTAACTTTAGTGTGAGCAAAGAGATGCTCTGAGGACCTCAATATCACTTTCAAACTCTCAATCCCAAGAGAAATGCTCTCAGTATTCCTATTTACTTCATAGCTGCAACCAGTATTAGTCATCTCATGAAAATTCTCCTTTCTAAGGAAAGTAGAGAGGAAGATATTCATGCAGCTCTCCAGTAAACTCCCGGCACATCATCTCACATATAGCCTAGTGAACAAGCCTCATGCCAGCCTCCGAGGACAAGTAGAGTGCATGAATTCAACTGACATTCTAAAGCGTGGAAACAATTCGTAATAGTAATACATGATTAGTAAAGGAGGAGGTTGAAATGAACACCGCTTATTAACTGTCAAGTATTCCCCGAACAAAGAACCAAGGAATAAAATGAAGTTCCCCAAGATGTAATTTGAAACATTAAAGCTGGAACAGTTCCATTATTAATTCTTTTATATGCAAATCACCTCTCCAGGTCTGAGAAGGCTTGTTGAACCTACAATCAAATCAAAGAATAAAGATATATATAACTTAACTGTATAATGAGAAATCCTACTTTGCATAATATATAACTGAACTGTATAATGAGAAATCCTACTTTGCATAATATATAACTGAACTGTATAATGAGAAATCCTACTTTGCATACTTTTAGTAAAAGGGAAATCAGTAGGTATGAGAATTAGAAGCTGAAAGAGCAAAAAGAAGCCTTTAAAGGCTTATACAAATACAGCTCCACAGAAGACCTATTCTAGACCGAAAAGGTGAAAAATAGACCAAGTGGTGACATGTGAATCTTTTGCAAGCAAAGATAATCTTTTTCCAAATTCAAATTATCTTTTTCCAAAGATAATTTTGATAGACTAGTTCAATTCCCATAATTCAAATTATCCTTTTCCAAAGATAACTTTGATAGACTAGTTTGATTCCCTTAATTCACCTTATCTATAAATTTGAATCAAATTTCTACTCTCAAACCATGGAGAACTTTCTTCTGAACTTCTGCAACTATGAAACAATCAACTCAAATGCCATATAAGCATGAATAAAATGGCATCAACAGATTCAGAAAAATCTTCACATGCTGGAATAACAAAAAAATAAAGTGTCAGAAAAGAAAGCGTAACTCATATGCTTTTATTTGGAAATACATTAATCCAAGTTACAAAGCAACTAGTTCAAAGGGCACACCACAAAATGATACTAACCATCAGGAGAAACTTGTTCAATGCGACAAACTCTGAAGAATGAAAACAACGTCAACAGAATCAGTAAGCATCCACAGATCAAAAACATGAGACCGATCAAGAAAGGAACAACTTAAAATCCAAAGGAAATTGACAGTAAAGTTAACCTGACAAGGCTAGCATTGAAAATATAATGAAACAATTAGATCTAGGAATATATTCAGAACAAGCAAAGAGTAATTAAATTCTCAAAGCAATGCTATCTAACAGATTAGCACATAGAGGCTGCTGCACGGTTCCTACATCCAGCATCTTGAAAAATTGGGAAGAAAATTTGATTGTACTTAACCACAGTTATTTTTGTAAGGAACACAATCTTGGATGTTTGCTACAATAAAAAATATTTTTTTTTTTTTCCCTTTAAATTAAGTTCAGATAAATAAGTGATAATGCTCCTGCATCAATAAGTTTTACTAAAAAGTTGAATTCTATAGAAGGTAATGATGCTGTGCAAGGAGCTACAATAGGAAATGTTAAATCACTGGTTAACTTTCAGAAGTTCATCATCTAAATACAATGAACAACTGACAGTAGAACCAACAAGAACACAGAAACACATGGAACCATTTCAACAGTAAGGATCTTTAAAACAGATTATTCCTTCTAGAAAGAATTAAAATTAAGAAAGAAAAAACATGTAAGAGTATTAACATACGGATAGCAAGCCACAATGTGAACTAATGCCATTATCAACAACTTAGTGAATGATAAAACTTGAGTGCACCAGAATACAATACCATCAAAACTCATAGTGCCACTCCTGTCAAAATCGTACATCCTAACCATCAAGAAAATTCAATTAAAATATTGAAATATTTTAAGGATCATGGATAAGCATTTCCTCCTTTCATTTTGTGTATAATCGAACCTGACCATCTGCTGAACTACGGAGAGTGGAAATTCCAGGTTTCCCACAGCAAAGGCACTCTGATTCAAGAAAAATCACCGTTTAGCTGAGTGAAAACGGCGATTCAACTCGGCAGCAGTTGCAATGTACTCTCCGCAGATAAATTACAATACTAACGAATGAATAACAAACAAAACCTTGAGCTGGGATGCAGTAACGCTATCCTTCTTTTCCGTGTCAACTCGATCGAACCATTCTCTTAGAACCGCCGCGTTCTCCATCAGTAGAACTACCGTTGAAAACACCGGCGACGGAGGTATTTGACTCGTTTGGCCTTGTTTCGATTGAGCTCCGCAAACAGCCTGAGCGCATTTGTTGCGTTCCCTAAACTGAACGCACCATACGCTTTACAAAGCTGAATGCATTAATGCAATACTGCAATACTGCTTGCGTGTTTCGTTTTGTTATATTGGCTACAAAAATTAGAACGCATTAGCCCAAATCTTTCTAATTTTGGAATATTCATGAATCAATTCTAGGGTTCTAAAATCAAATGTCAAAATAGATATTCCATCCGAAATATGGAATTTTCAGCGCACCAGCAGTCTCTTAGAATAGAAAAATTTTATGATGATAGCTGTGTAACTAGTCAGCATCCTATAAGTTATACTCTGTCCAATCACATGAAGTCACGTGTACTGTGAGTCCCTGTATTGATGAATGAGTAAGTGATAATGGTAGGACTTACAGTATACGTGACTTCATGTGATTGGATAGAGTATAACTTATGGAATGCTGACTAGTTACACAACTACCACCATAAAGTTTCTCCTTAGAATAAGAGTTAGGCGATAAATAATCAAGTAATCTTATATACCATTCTTTTAATTTTATTGCATTGGATGCTTTTTCCTGTGTAAAATTTATTAATAAATCATTGTGAAATATAAGAAAATTTTAGTTTACCGTGCAAACTTTGATGCATTTTTTTTTAACTTTATCATCCCAACTTCACCTTGTCCCAATTTTCTGTTCTTACTTTAAATTTTGGTTTATTTTGACGATATCTACTTGGTATAAATAATATAAAAAAATAGTAAATGGGATTTTTGGTTTAATTCAAGATTGGCGATATTTCATTAGTTTATTGTGGGTGTCAGGTATTGGTAATCCAGAAGGGGGGGCGGTTAAACCATTATAAAAAGTATGGATATCAAATTGAACCACGTTTAAGGGGTAAAATGATAAATAGATTGGCAAAAAATTAACCTCGCCATCCGAAATTATGTCAAATTCCACATTTTCATTATTTTTCACTTTTTTTTTTTTCAAATCTATATCTACTTTTAGATTTTCTCAATTTGCTATGTCTATGAAAATTTCCTTCAAAAAATTAACCAAATTCTATTAAGTTTGACCACTTTTTCTAAGTTTTTGGCGATAAATTCATGAAAATTTTGACCGAGATGGCAAGTTGAACAATTTTACAAATTCATATACCGACTATAGAAATATTGAAAATTGGATGGCAATATGATACTCAACTCTAAGTTTGGATGATAAAAAAGTGAACCTTTTTTGTTAAATGGTGAATAAGCTCTCCAAAAAAAGATGATTTCGGGTAGTCAATTATTCAAGTTGTTCATGATATATTATGTTGATGAAGCAATTCTTGATCACAATTGTTGAAGTTTATTGAAAATCTACAATTAGAACATGCAGGTAACCTTCTCTAAAATTTGAAGTCACAACCAAAGAAATAACATTAGAATTACCATATGTTGGACTTACGCTACATTCAGATTGAATGTAGAAATCAAAGTAAAACATGAAAATCCCACTAAGCAATAAACATAGCTTCCGGTAAAGCAGTTTGCAATTGCATGTGCCAACTTCCATTCAAGACCTGGGTTCTTCGTCTTAGCCATATCAGGGCGCGGGGTTGCAGGTTCTACAAATGTTATTACAGGGCGGAAATCAACTCTCGACGAGTAAAAATAACGGGAAATGTACCCTTTTGGAAGGCAATTCACAACTGGAATGTTCCTACTTGAATCAAAGGTAAATCATTCCAGACTTGCATTATAAGGATCATGCCATGATCGTGACATTATGTAGGGGAAAGAATGGGAATTAAACAATAGGTAACGGCATTATACAGCTGAACGAAGTTCTCCAGTCAGCAGTGCACACTCTCGATGCCTTGAGAGAACAGACCGTACTCTGGCTGCTCGTAATCTTGACTCCAGGTTGTCATTACTGGGTTCTGTTTGAAGTTTGTTGGCTGCTCTGAGTATTGTCTGGAGGATTTGTAGCGGATCACCGTGGCTGACTATCAACACCGTGCAGCTGCAAGAGAGAAGCATTATAATTTAACCAGGCATGTCTAGCATCTACAAGAAATTAAGCAACAAATAACAGAAATTCAGGAATAGTTAGAGGATTGATTTTTAAGTTTATGAGATCAAAAAATAAAAGAGAGATGATTTTAGATGGTTGCCTTGGCATTATCATGTAACTGTGAAATAGGTAGCATGGCTCAGCAGACTATTAGGATAAGAGACTCAGTGCCTTATGATTAAGGACACATGCTTGCGGTGAAACTTTCATCTGCAAGCTGTCAAGGAAGTCGAATTTTGTAAACCAAGAACACCAAGCTGTAGGCTGGAAGGTTGATCTTGGTAAGTTAGGTCTTAAATACAACCAAAGGGAGATTATTTCTGTTTCTTTATCAATTTGAGGTCAAACAGAAAGATGAGCTCCTTTTGTTACTTCAATTAGCCAAAACAAGAATCCAAGAATGACAGTGGCGAAGCATGGTGAAAATAAGGACGTCTAAGTTCAACAAATGACCAGTAACTTTACTCATGAAGCAATATATCTACTCTATCGCTGGTTATGTGCACAGAATATTCAGTCAGAAACTCTAGTGAAGTGATTGACTAGAGTTTTTGTGCATGTGCACACTTGTAGGTGTGCGTACACACACAAGAGTATGTTTTTCAAACTAAAAAACGAAATATTCAAGAGACACAAAAACTATATTGAAGTAATTCCATGAGATATAAAGAATGACATCAAATAAGCACAATACGAGCACCGAAAAGGAAACAGCTATATACTAAAATAGGAGGTCTTAAGCTTGGATATCATTGCTAAGAACCTGCAATCAGAAAATGTTTTTCCCAAAATTACTAGCATGTCTTTCAGAGAGAAACTATCCTGTTGAACACAACAGACTCAAAAAGTATGGCTCTAAGTTGGTCCACTGAGGTTAACACACAAATCAAGTATCAGGTATCTCAATCACTTTCACTATCAGAATTTAATATAAGTCAACATCCACTTATTTGACACAAGGTTAATATCTCCCAGATTGGAAGGGATAAAGAAGATCCAAGGGAACTGTCATCTTTTGACATTGTAAATTGACATAAAAGCAGGAGGAGTTGGGGTAAATTAAAATCATCATGATTAAGAGCAAGAAGCTTCGCTCCTCCTAGAGAGAGCCATTGGTCAGTGTAAGGGAGGAAAGTCTGCTTGCTGGTGCAAATGTGTTATCTTGAATTAGTCTTTAAACTTTCAGTGAGGAGTTCACCCAAATGATATTCGTCACTGCTTCAGAGAAGTGGGAGCATACATTTGGAAAAGAAACAAGAAGCATTTATCACAATTAGAGAAAAATGAATTAAGCAATATATTACTCAGGAAACTCCGATTCCATGTCAACCAAAGCTTTCGTAAGTCTAGACACAACATCTGCAACACTTTCTCCACCTTCAGGCGGCAGAAAAGGATCTTTCTCATCCAATGCCCATATCTCTGGGTACTGTCAATGAAAATGTTAAAAAACAGTAAATTCAGACATGAATTTATGCTTCTCTAGGTAAGAAAGCAACATCTCCAAGAAATGAAATTGATAAATTGAGCAAAGAAGTAGAAGGACAGATCAGATTTAACATGATAGGCTGTAACTTGTCAAATTAGGTGCTCACTTTATCATGCGACAGAAGTTCATAAGAAGGTCCAAAGAAACGCTCCCTAAGCTCAGGAATCACCTGTTCAGTGAAGAAAAACTTTTGGATATGATACAATTGGAAAATGAAAAGAAGTACAGATTAGAGAAAGATTGACTCTGTGGTAATCGCCTCTCATAAGTCTTAATGTGATAGTCATTTAGATGTTCTTCCTATCTCCTATTTTTCTTCATCCACCCTCTCCTTCGACCTTTTATTCCTCTGATATAAGTAGAACACATCTACTTTTATAGCAAGGAATAAAATGTAGTTTCCCAAATAGCTTGAATGGTGTTTCAGCTCTGCCTGTCCATATAACTCAAGAAACTTGCTCTAAGGCATCAAGTGATGCAGTTAGTACTTCATCTCAGTATTTGAGTGCTTCAGGTCCGAAGCTATTCCCCAGCTTAACAACTTATGGAACAGATGGCTTACCTTACACTGTGGTCCATAAAATGGAAGATCCAAAACGGAAGCAACCACTTTTGCAGTATGACTGGTTCTTGAGAAGGGAGAGTAGCAGATTCTTACATTTTCAAGCAGTATGTTGTTTTCTTGTAGCACCTGCACACACGACAAATATAGCAGGTTACAGTTCAAGAATTTCATTCTTCATATATATACTTTGAGAAACCAGAGGCGTGTAGAGTGTACACCCAAGAGCATATATCAGTATTTGTATCGTAGTAAAACCTTATACATGCCTAAACCTCAGTACTATCTCTTCATCCAAAAGTCCGACCTGACCTCCTTAGAGCTATTCAAGAGGACTGGATAAGAAAGGTATTCTCCTGAAAGATTCATTTAGACTTCACGTCTTTTTCCAGCACAAACGGAATCGAGCTCACATTTTATCCAATGGATGACTAAATTGAGCAGAAAGCAGACAGGTTGCATTACATTCTTAGAGTTCCTTTTAAGTAGAAGAAACAAAGATCATAAAACAGTAAGAAAATTCCACAAGCAAAGGAAATGATTTTTGCACCCAGACCCTCACAAAATCTTGACATTTTTAAAGCAATGCGGACCACATATAATCAAATAAAGCAACCATAAAATCAAATATACGGAGGCAAATTCAGTAATTTCTAGAAGCATAAGACAGGAAAAAACACTCGCCCTTCGGAACGCTTCGCCGGCAAGCCGTGCTTGATCAACACCTTCGGGAGCTAATTTGTACTCTTCAAGTGTGCCATTTTCCTGCCAAAAACCCAAGTCTCTTATGACCTAACCATTACCAAGATGCATTTCAGGAAAATAAAAGCAACACTGAAACCCAGAGAAGGATAATACACACCAGAGAAGAAACAATAAGACCCTTCTCATTTGGAATACTTTTGCCATGTCTCAGCACCCAATACTGGTTCTTCAGTAAAGGCCTACTTCCCATCACTCCCCCTCCGCTTCTGGAACTGTTCTGCCAGTCCCACTGCTTCCGGTAACATTTTAGAACGAGGCCGCATATGACTATAATTGTACTCTCTGTTATCCGCCAATAGTGACCTAGGCGGGACATGACAAATACGACGTCGTCGTATAGTTGAGTTTAGTTTAACTTTCACCGTATAAGACTTAATGCAAAGGAACAACACTTGGTTAAGTTGGAGTGAACACTTCATCGTCCCCCACCCAAAACGCCACCGTCAGATTCTCTCTCAGCTCTCATCAGCGTGCACCGGAAATCCCCAAATTAGCTATCATTTTAGGGATTATGGCCCTCAATCTCCGGCAAAAGCAAACCGGTAGCTGTCCTCCTTTCTTTCTGGATCTCAATTCTCTGGTTTCTATAGTTGGAATTGTTAATAGTGATTTGCTTGCTAATTCTTTCCTTTTTCCCCCTTAAATTGTGGATACAGAATGCATAGTTCGAATGTTGAATCTGAATCAACCGCTGAACCCTAGCGGTGGTGGAACTGCGAACGAGGAGGTTTACAAGATGTTGATCTACGATCGGTTCTGCCAAGACATTCTCTCTCCATTGATCCACGTTAAGGACCTTCGTAAGCATGGCGTTACCCTTTACTTCCTCATCGACAAGGAACGCAAGCCCGTTGCGGACGTCCCTGCTGTGTATTTCGTCCAGGCAACTAAATCCAATATCCAACGCATCATTTCTGATGCCTCCAAGTCTCTCTATGATTCGTTTCACTTAAACTTCTCTTCCTCCATTCCGAGGCCGTTGCTTGAAGATCTTGCCGCAGGTACGGTAAATTCGGACTCAATTCAGAGAATTTCTAAAGTGCACGATCAGTATTTAGAGTTTGTGACCTTAGAGGATAATCTGTTTTCGCTTGCCAATAAGAGTTGTTTTGTTCAGTTGAATGATCCTTCGGCGGGGGATAAGGAAATTGAGGAGATCATTGAGAAAATTGTAGGTGGTTTGTTCTGTGTATTGGCCACGCTTGCTGTTGTTCCCATTATTAGGTGCCCGCGTGGTGGCCCTGCAGAGATGGTGGCATCACGGTTGAATCAACGATTGCAGGACCATCTGTTGGCCAAGAATAATTTGCTCACTGAAAGTGGAAACTTTTCTAGCTCGTTTCAGAGGCCAGTTTTGTGCATATTTGATAGGAATTTTGAGTTGTCTGTGGCTATACAGCATGATTTCCGGTATAGGCCATTAGTTCATGATGTACTTGGATTGAGATTGAACAGGTTGAATGTGCAGGCTGAGAAGGGTGGGATGAAATCATTTGAATTGGATAGATCAGATCCCTTCTGGGTGGCAAATGGATCTTTGGAATTCCCAGATGTAGCTGTTGAGATCGAGACTCAGTTGAATAAGTACAAGAAGGATGTTGAGGAAGTGAATAGGAAGACTGGGGGAAGTGGTGAAGTGGACTTTGATGGCAACACTAAGCATTTGATGAATGCAGTGAATTCCCTTCCAGAGTTGACTGAGCGAAAAAATATTATTGATAAGCACACAAATATTGCTACTGCATTGTTGGCTGAGATCAAGGAGAGGTCTCTCGACTCATATGCTAAAAAAGAAAGTGATATGATGGTCAGAGGTGGGATTGATCGTAACGAGCTTCTGGCAGTGCTGAAAGGAAAGGGTTCCAAGACAGATAAGCTGCGATTTGCTATCATGTATCTGATTTCTACTGAAAGTGTCCCTCCTTCAGAAGTTGAAATGGTTGAAGCGGCCCTGCGGGAGTCTGAGGTTGATACTAGTGCGTTTCAGTATGTAAAAAAGATTAAGTCTTTAAATGTTTCATTGGCATCAGCCAATTCTGCAAGCAGGAGCAACATTGTTGATTGGGCTGAGAAACTCTATGGGCAATCAATTAGTGCTGTAACTGCTGGAGTAAAGAATCTTCTGTCTAACGATCACCAGTTGGCTCTGACAAGAATGGTTGAGGCACTAATGGAGGGGAAACCAAATCCTGAAATTGAATCTTATCTTGTTTTTGATCCTCGTGCTCCGAAGTCAAGCTCTGGGCCAAGTAGCAGCCACCTAAAAGGACCATTTAGAGAAGCTATCGTCTTTATGATTGGTGGTGGAAATTATGTGGAGTATGGAAGTTTGCAAATTCTTGCTCAGCGCCCGCAGCCAACCAAGCATATCATTTATGGGACAACAGAAATTCTAAGCGGAGAAGAGTTTGTTGAGCAGCTTGCCTTGCTGGGGCATAAAATGGGCTTTGGAAGCAGTCCTACCCCCGAAGCACGTTGAGATTCAATAGATATGTAAAATTCTGAGAAACCTCTCCTGGTTTATATGTGGTAAAATTTTTGCCTTGTAGAGGATGCACGAGAAGTAACCATATCCAACTGTTGTTTGGAGAACTGAGCTGGAGGAACATGCCTTGGAGCTTCCAAATTGTTGACTGTAGTAGGTTTTCGACTAAAGGAATTATGTTTGAGATCCACAAAGTAAGAAGTTTTCATTTCAGCTCTTCTTTCCTTTACAATTTTCTCTGTATTTGATTATCCTGATAAAACAGACGTTAAAATTATAATCAGATTCTATAGAAGGTTTTGGCAGTATCAATTGACTTCTTTGTGTTTCTACTTTGATTTTGAGTGACTTGGATAAAATAGAATCCTGGTTAGTCATTCTTCTCTGAAACTCAAGATGTTTTGCAATTTGATCTACAAAGTGCAGTGAGAGATGCATAATATCAGCTTGCTGCTCCTTCCGTCTGGTTCTGGAGCAAAGCCTTCTGAAGGAAGCAAGCTTCTCTCATGAAGTATCATTTAAACACTGTAATGCAGAGATCAGATATAATCTGGGATCTTTATAAGAACATAAAGCCAATGTAAATGTGGAAGAAAGTTCAACTGCATATTTGTTTCATTACATTATTCTCTTTCGTGGCCATCTCTCCTTTTCCTTTCCACTTTCTTGGAGAAGTAGGTAGTTCTCTTTCCTTCCTCTTTTATTTTCTCAATTTCTTTTTCCATCTGGAAGAAAGTTACTTTGGGTCCTTGATCATTTGATTCATTAGGCTCTCAAGTTTTGTGGATGATGTTAAATCTGTGAAATTTGCGAAGTGTTTATTTGCTACGTAACTCGCGGATCGTTCAGTTTGTTCTACTGCTATCTTTCACTTCATAATTTTTGGCTTCTCTCTGTAGGCAAAATCAACTTTGTCGTAGTTTTCTTGTGATCTTCTGTTGTGATTTGTTCTGCTCTTTTACGTCGTCATAAAGTTTTGGTGATCTGGTCAGTCATTAATACTAGGTACTGACTAATTGATCAAAATCTTCTTTATTTTCTTTCTCCCTGTTGCCCATTTTTAGGAGGAAAGAGGTTCAAATTTTCTCTGCCATAGTGGCATCAAACAAACCAGCCGTTTCTGTTGGGCAAAGAGCTGATGAACCGAACTCGGATTTGGAGCATTTGAAGTTCTCGCGAACGTGTATTTGGGTTGGTTTGTTGCGAGATGTATTACAAATTTTTTAATATCTTTTACAAATAATTTAATTTTATAAAATTTAAAATACAAATTTTAAATTTAAATTTTATTTAATTTTTAATTATTTTTTATAGTATTTGAGTGAACAAAATATTTTTGATAAAAATTTAAATTATATTATAAAAATAATATAATATAATAAAAAATAAAAATTATATAAATTAATAGATATTTTTATTTTATATATATTTAAAAAATATTTTAATATAATAAAAAATTTATTAAAAATGAAACAAAAAAATATATAGTTTTTATATATCACAATAATTTTTATATTGTAAGATGCAGACTTTGATATTTGGTACATCAAATTTATTTAGATGGTTAATTAAGGTTTTATTTGGATTGTGTTCTACACGGAACCTAATACAAATTTTTCATTTCACATCTTATTTTTTTTTTATAAAAATTTCTCTCTCCCCGAAATTCAAGATATAAAATTTCAAAACTAAATTCTATTCAATCACATCCTAAACATTGTTATCGTTACTACTTAGAATACATTTTTTATTGTATTTGATATCAATGTCACATATAAAGTTCTCATAAAGAATAGAAACTAGCCGTAACTTTTTTTGATAAAGAAAGAAAAAATGTTAGTCAAGTAGAACTAGAAAAAAAAACGCAGAAGTGGCTTATTCACTCAAAAAACAAAAAAAGAATGAAAAGCGTACAGTGGCAAGAATTACCGGTGCGGCGGAGCCTGGTGGAGGGAGAGTGTTGAGTTCTCCTTTTGCCTCTGCACTCGGACCGTAAAAGCTCAAAATCTCAATTAGAGCCAGCCTCCATGCCCAAACACACGTACTAATGCTATTCAGTAAATAATAATAATAATAATAATAATAAAGTACTATAATATTCTTCTTTAATTATTTCTTAAATTTTAAATAATAACAGTAATAATGATGATGATAATAATAATAATAACAATTAACTTTAAAAAAAACACACCCACACACACACAAACACAGCGTCTAACCTCTGCGGAAAGGCAGTTCTCTTCGTTCTCTCTTTTCAAACTCATGGCCTCTCTCTGTCTACTCTGAAGCTCCCTTTGTTTCATGACCACCGCCACCATATTCAAAACTCAGTAAGGAGTTAAAACCCTAATTTACCTCGGCAACGCCTTCAAATCTCGTTGACAAATCCCCCGCTGTCCCATGGCTAGACGAACGCTACCGATCCTCAAGCAAATCTTATCGAACACCCCTGTTTCCTCCGTACCTGATGTCCATCCCCTCCTAGGCCTCGCCTCTACCCGATCCGTCACCTACATGCCTAGGCCTGGTGACGGAGCTCCTCGGGCCGTCACCCTTATACCTGGTGACGGCATCGGGCCCTTGGTTACCGGCGCCGTGGAGCAAGTCATGGAGGCAATGCACGCCCCTGTTTATTTTGAGAAATATGAGGTCCATGGCGATATGAAGACCGTGCCTCAGGAAGTGTTCGAATCGATCCGCAAGAACAAGGTCTGCCTTAAAGGTGGGTTGAAGACTCCGGTGGGCGGTGGTGTCTCCTCGCTCAACGTCCAGCTTAGAAAAGAGCTCGATCTCTATGCTTCCCTTGTCCACTGCTTTAATCTCCAGGGACTCCCTACCCGGCACCAGAACGTTAATATCGTCGTGATTAGGGAGAACACTGAAGGCGAGTACTCCGGTCTTGAACACGAAGTTGTTCCCGGCGTTGTCGAAAGCCTTAAGGTAGCGTGAAGTTCAGTTAAATTTACCGCTAGCTTTTCATTTCAAAATCCGAGGTTTGTTTGGAGGGTCGTTACGAGGTTCTCAATTTCCCTTTTGGTGGATTCATTTCAGAAATTGTTTGTAAAATACCCGGTCCAAAAGAACATAGACAAAAAGGATGAGATGCCTTTCGGGGGATCATTGCAGCAAAGTTTAGATGAGCTAGAAATAGCTAGTTTCCCAGTACGTGAAATTTAATTGCTCAGTTTCATGGTTCTGGTTGTTGCTTTTGGTGCATAATGTTAGAAAGGCTTCATCTTTGCTGCTGTACTTTTTGGGCCTTTGATGATGTTCTCTGAACGGAACTACACCCTTGCTGAAGTGTGTTAGGGTTGGTTGGCTGCAGGACTTAGTGATAGGCTTCTTTGATATAAACTTGAAGTAAGATTTGCGTAGCTTACTGTTGTCCATCTCGTCCCTTGTTATTATGGGCCTTCATGATGTTCGTTACCTAGTTTTGACTGGTTATGAAGAATAGATATGCAACGTCAATGTTTAGCATAGTTGAAATGGGAATGGGATCCACCTCTATGACAGGAAGCCTGCTTGAAGCATTTGAGTGATTTGGAAGGAGAATATTGGGGATTACTAATCAAGTATATTTGGTGGATTAGATAGTATGGCTCAGCAATTTCTCTGAGGTTTTCAGATTTTAGTGCTCAAAATAACATAGACCATTTATTTTTTAAAAAATTTGCTTGTTAAATGATGTCACTGTAGATTACAGAGAATTTGGTTATCAGTTAAAATCTTACATTGATTACTTCAAACTGAATGTAGTATCATCTTAAGATTGCATATATGAGGTTGAAATACTCCCTTAGTTGATTTATTGGAAAGAAACTCATAAACCTGTACCCCTGGACATGCAAAAACACTTGGACATGCAAAATCGAAGAAGAGACAGCAATCCACATATTGATAAATGCAATTGCAGTTGCATCCGTAGGAAATATTAGTATTAGCTTTTCTTTGTCCAATTGTATATCATGATACCTAATAGACACTTGTGAAATAATAGTTAATATATCATCATAATTTGACCTGCAGAAACTTTTTATTAAGTTGGATGCTATTATCTTTCTCATTTAGCCACTTTGCTAGGTGATGACGAAGTTCTGCTCAGAGCGTATTGCAAAGTATGCCTTTGAGTACGCATATCTCAACAATCGCAAGAAAGTTACTGCCGTCCACAAAGCGAACATTATGAAACTTGCTGATGGTCTATTTTTGGAATCCTGTCGTGAGGTTGCTAATAAGTACCCGAGTATCAAATACAATGAAATTATTGTGGACAACTGCTGCATGCAACTCGTTTCAAAGCCTGAGCAGTTTGATGTTATGGTAAGAAACAGTGACAAGTTTTTTAATTTTCCAACTTCTTTTACTGATTCCTCCTGTTATATTCATCTGAAAATTGCTGCCTGAAGGAATTCTTTCCCAGAATAATGCATGTTATTATGGATCTGTTTTTATAGGACCAGAAAGACATCTCAGTTACATCTTGTGCTGTCTAAGTTTTCTACTTTTTTAATTGATCGCAATGCCCTTGTTTAATTGCATCTATTGACTGCTGCATGGTTGTGAAGGATTACTGTCTGTTACTTCTTAGTTCAGACTTGAGAAACATTTTAACAAAGATTGATGTTGATCTGTTATAAAACTAGTTGCAACTTCTTTAGAATTTCATCTTTTGATAGAAATAGGAATTGTTGTGGAAGGGTTTGGATTAATGTGAGCAACCATTTTTTATCTAGAGTTGCAATCAAATCTAGCTAAGTTGAACCTTAATGTGGATAAATTTTGCATCGGTTATTAGTTTGAGCTTGTTTTTTGAACACTGTTCAGGTTTTAAGTCTGACTATGCTTTTCTAATCTCTGAGAAACTTGATTTTTGGCTCAAGAAAATTTTCACCTACATTTTTTATTTTAATTTTTGAACCAACCATCTAATTTTTATCCTTATTGGGAGTTGGAACTTAGACTTGATTGCTCTCCTGCTTTTTTTTTAATGCGTGGCTGAAATAGTAATTAAAACATTTTCTGTTATCGGTTTGAGTGACAATGCACATCATCTGATCCTTGAAAACTTGATTTTGTCTAGTTTAGTGTATATTTGGTAAACTGAAAACAGCCCCATTGTTCCTCTGGTGGTGCTTTTGGAGTAATAACTGATTGGCTGTAACGTATTCATCATCCTTCCTTTGCAGTCAAAATTGTTACCATTAAAATAAAGCTCATAGATGATTTTTTACTCGACAATTACGGGATTCAGATATCTTCATATCTGTTATTACGCCTTGAGCTATACTTGATTGGTGAATTCAAATTCATACGTAGGTGACTCCAAATCTCTATGGGAACCTTGTGGCAAATACTGCAGCTGGTATTGCTGGAGGCACGGGTGTTATGCCTGGAGGTATTTTTATTTCAAAATTTTCTTTTGTTGGAGATCTTTTGAGACTCTCTGTCCACAGAGTCCTTTGTGTTAATCGATGGAGGACATTATCATCCTGACATGTTTTTTCAGATTTCTGTGTTTTAGATTTTGATTCAGAAGTTAAATAGTCAGGTGGCTGATCAGTTCTGTCTATCTTTCTTAGGGAATGTTGGGGCCGATCATGCTGTTTTTGAGCAAGGCGCTTCAGCTGGAAATGTGGGAAATGAGAAGTTAGTAGGGCAAAAGAAGGCAAATCCAGTGGCCTTGCTTCTTTCATCAGCGATGATGTTGAGACACTTGCAGTTTCCTTCATTTGCTGATCGACTAGAAACTGCAGTGAAGCGTGTAATAGCAGATGGTAAATACAGGACTAAAGATCTCGGTGGAGGTTGCACCACTCAAGAAATTGTAGATGCTGTCATTGCAAATCTCGATTGAAGTTTGGAAGACCACTTAATTTGATGGATAATCGACTGCAAAATGTCATTCTTGCCCAAGGTTTACACGACTCTTGTATCAATTTTGGATTTTATACTTTTGTTTCTCTGCTGCAGGCGTCGGAGAATATGCTATTCTTTGAAATAATGTTTCCTAATCTTTTGATTGGAATTACTTCTAGTACAATAAGAATCAAGTAACAAGCAAAATACCAGTTACATTCTTTGGCGGAAATTTACTTGTTTCTCAAAGGTGCGGAATGTTGTATGCATTGGACCTGTTCATTTCATATGGGCGATCCCCATTTTGTTCATAAAATTATTCTACTGGTTTGCCGAGAGTATGGAACCGCATGTAGAAGATAAATTCCTCATTTAACAATTTGAGTAGATTAATTTTTGGATATGTTTCTATTTAAAAAAATGCAAAAAGTTATTAATCAAATGCGATTATTGGTAAAAAAAAAAAAAAGGTACAACACAGTAGTAACGTGGTGAAAACGCCACCTTTTCATTGAGAAAAGATGGCAATCTTGTTTTAGCTGAAGCTAACGGGGACATTGTTTGGCAGTGGTAACATGGCACTCTATGACTCCAGTGGCAATCCTGTTTATTTCATCAGTGTATGCATTCTAAGCCTTATCGTTGGTGGATCCCCATTTTGTTCATCAAATTCTTCTTCCTGTTCCCGAGTTAATATTTCAGATGCAATGTTCCCGTATGGTTTTCTTGGGGCCCGGAAGGCTTTTGGTAGTTAAATTTACCGGGACTGGACTACGGAACTGCAGAATTTTACTTTTAGTAGATAAATTCTTCACTTACCATTTTGCGTAGATTAATTTTGGATAGTTTCTATTTACAATAATGCAAGTTATTAATCAAATACAAAGTCATTGCTGTGCTGTGGTTGGAACCTCCGGATGGATAAGAATTATAGTACTTCCGCCATTTTACAATATAGAGCATTTTGCCTCTCCATTTCCTTCTTAAACTTCTGGGTTTTTATCAATTTTAAGAAATATAATTTTCTTATTATCACATAGTGAAAAATAAATTAAATTATTTAATATATATATACACACACACACAAAATATAAAAAATTTTATATTTTGAAAACAAAATGGAAAGTCGTTTCTCATTCAGCGGGGAAAATTTTCAGTGCATTTGCTATGACCAAAGATTCAGAAGCGCCACTACTTGCAGATGTAGAAAACAGATTTGCCCCTCTCTGAAAGGTGACGGCGCCTTGGATAACATGACCAGGGAATGCGTATTCCACAACTAGCAGTCATTGGAATCTCAGAAAGCATTTCAAATCTATTCCGCTCGGAAATGAGATGCCGATGGTCAGCAGAGGTTCTCGATGGTACATTCAAGCCACCTAGCATTAGAAAAATGGAGAAAGATATAGCAGCATTGAATGGATACACGAAGCAATACTACGGTAAATACGACAGAGATCCATGCATTGGCGGACATGGGCTGGAATATATATAAAAGGAAAAAAGAGTTTCACAAGAGAATGGTATTAGCCTTACGGGCCACTGGATTATGCACACCCTTGAATGTGACAAGACTTTTCCAAATACCAAATAAGCAGCAAGTACCAAGTTGAAAGCACAGATTTGAAGAGAAAGATCAGATATTAGTTCAGAAACGACTTCCATGTTTTTGTTTTAGGGTGGGTAGACTTCCAAGTTTGTATCTTATCACTATGAGCTCTGCAATGATTTAAAGAATGATGCATAATTAATGATGAATATTGTGAGAATATTTCGTGAAATTACAAGGTCCATCGCTTGTGCTTTCAATACAATGTTCGGCCTCAAACCCTCCTCTCCAAACTCTCTACCCCCTTCTCCCACCCCCATCTCACAAAAACCAAAAGCCCACTCTCCCCAGGAATGCGGCTGGCTGCTGCGCCTCACTTTTAACCCTTCTGCAGGACTGAGCCACAGTGCAACAGTTGCTAGTGTGCCCAGGATTCCGCAACCAAATCCGAATGATTTCTGTACAGGGTTCTCAACCAGCAAGCTGAAATTTACTAGAAGTTAGCTTGTACCAGTAAAAACAAGAATAGACTATTGGAAGTCAAATAGTAAACTTGGAAAAAGGAATTAGAAGCATATAACGGAATAAAACCAGTTTGTACATACATAAGGTCTATAAACTTTCAAACAAAACAGAAATAGTAATGCTATTTGAATCAAAATACTGTCAATGAAATTTAAAACTATCATAACTTCTACAGTTTTGCAGCCTTACACATTGACAATACGCAATTTAAAATTTAGAATGGCAATTGTAGACTTGGCTGTAACCAGCAAACAGAAAGAATGAAGAAATCTCAATTTACCAAACCTTAAAGAGGAAATTCTACCCCTAATCATTATCAACACAAGTTCTGGCCAGCTCCAGGAAATGCTGAAAGTTCCACATCCATGATGAGACAAGCAGTCAAAAACATAAAACAACATACAGAAATAACAAGAATATTTCAAAATTCAATTCGCAGATCACCAATTAACATTTGATAACATCCCTCTTGTAAATAGATATTTTTAATATTTTATTATACTCAAAATCTTCGGCAATAATACCTCATGTTATTCATGCTTATACAGGGCCCAAATAAAAGCTGCTTTTACCATCATTCAGAAAAATGTAATAGTTCAAAAGCAAGAACCCATCAAACTAATCACATTCTCAAGCCACTCAACATTTGGAATTCAAAATGCATGCTTAATTCAAAACACAAAAAGTTACCAACCTTGGCTCTGTTCACATTACCATGCAGAAACCACCAAGGACTCTCTTTTGTCATTATTCTACAAGGAAGAAGTCGGTCCATAAATTAGCATACCGAAAGCACTAATATATCGGGCAGATATTACAAGTAATAACTTAATTATCTTCCTCCCCTGGACATAATTCTATTCAAATCTCAACCTTAGAAACTTCGGCTTCTCTAAAACCAGTGTGTTAAGCTTCAGAACAAAAGGTTGACGGTTTTCAACAGAGAATCATTGTGAAAGAAATAGACACATACTGGAGAATGTTAGCACTTCCAACTGAAATTCAAAGTGAACTTTTCCGCTTTTTTTCAGTTATAGTGGCGTCTACACTTGACTTTTGAGAGAGAGAAAATGGAACCCAAAGTAGAAAAAGTAGGAAACGAAAAATAAAAACTGGAATTTAATTCAATCCCAAAAACACTATGACATTTATAAGAATCATAACTCAAGGAAATGTATGTAAGACGGGATAACAAAACAGAACATCAATCCTCAGTTTCTCCACATGTATACCATGCAACAAAAATTCACATGAGATCCAACTTTAAGAAAACTATAAACTGAAGGTGGGATAAATACTCAGTCAGAAGATTCACCTCGGTAACTATAAAAAGTATGAAATGAGAAATAGCCTCAGTTACAGTATCCATGTAAAATGCGCATAGAACTTTTATCTCATCCAGCCATTTACCTGACAAAACCAGCAACCATCCGCAGTCCCATGAATAGGGTCAAGCCTGCCCAAACACCCGGAAGACCATATAGCCTTGGAGCATATAATAGAAATGCAGAAGATATGGCTCCAATCAGCATCTGTTGTGCACAAAAAATTCGTGAACAGTCATCTCATGTGCAAGAGAAGGAATTCATTACTAAACAAATATGTCATTAGTTTACCATAGAACCAGCAGCATAAGGGAAGTCCGAAACACCATAATGGAGGCCATCAAATATAAAAGCAAGAGCATTAATGGGTTGACTGGCACTAACAAACTGCAGACATTTAAATAATTTGACATAAGAAGGTGCAAGCAGCACAAGCTCTCCCCAAGATAACTAGTTTAAGAAAAGCATTAAAGTGAACATACCAGTGCACCAGTTCCGATGATTCCTAAAACTTCTGTGTCCTTTGTAAATAAAGTTGCTATAGAACTAAAAGAAGCACCCAAAACTGCTGCTAAAGATATACCAGTGAATGCCCCAATCTGGAAACCAAGTTATGGACCACAGTTTTTAAACTAGGATATTAAAATAATAAGCAAACATAATCAAGAAGATCCACCTACTATAAAACGAATCTAGAAAGCAACCCAAGCTTGATATAGCAAGCAAAGAGAAAGTACCTTCAACACAGATTGTGTAACTTCCCTCACAGTTCCATAATCACCCTTTGATAGATAACTGGCAACCAAGGCCTAAGGGAAAAGGGAGAAAAGGTCAGACCACAAACTAACATACTTGCAAACTAGTTTCCACGGATTTATTGCTACAACACGGAGATGCAAGTAAACCTGAAAAGTTTAAACTGAACCAAAAATATTTAGTTAAATTCACCTGCATCTTTTTAGTTACAACTCAAAATACTGGTTACACAGTTTCTCCAATTGAAAAGGCTTAACTCCTTGTCATATAAAGATTAAATCCGTGGACCAACACAGGAAAACATGCAATTAAGTAAGCATCTAGTCTACCACAGAAAACTTTCAAAGGCTTTTGTGAAAGTTTAAATGGTTGCCTCACAGCGCCTGGATGGAACAACAGATAGATCTCTACATGGAGAGGAAGTGTAAAAAGAGGCAAAAGGAACCCCCAATCTTTTCCGAAACTCACTTAGAGCAGAAAGAAAATGATACAACCTGAGATGATGCAGCCAATGCATCTGTAAGCAGTGCTACAGCTAACCATACTTGGTAGCATATCTGATGAGCAGCCATTGCTACAGGGCCTTGACGAGCAGCCATTGAAGCACCAATACTCATGGTCAGGAGTACAGCAAGGGTCCTGCCAATTAGAAAACCACCTAAAGAACCCATAAAATATGTTAAGATCTACAATCAGAAGAACCGACAAACTACCCATGAATTGAATTCTTAAGCCTATTAACAAATAGGACTAAAGCTGACGATTCAATCAATCAGTTGCAAGAGTCAGCTATGCTAACTGATATGCATAAAGGACCAGGAAAGATATAGAAAAATCGATAGTTACGACCATAACTTAGATCACTGCACAGAGATTGTTTCATGTATTGTATGTTGTTTCATTACCAGATGAAGGATCCTAAGAAATAAGAACATAATTAAAAATTCACACTCACCACTAATTTCTCAGAAAATTGTGTCTTATCTTGCAAAAAATGCATTTGATATGTAGAAACCTCAACTAAGTAAGGTCTGCAGTTACTGTTCAAATACCCTTCTTAGACTAAAATGTCTGCTCCAGATTGACACACGGCTTGAGATGAAAGAACGAAGAAAGTGAAAATCAAAACCAGAAAATTACAGGCAAATGTATATCTTTTCCCTTTCTAGTGAAATATTCAGTCAAATCTTGATTCAGTCCCAGATTCACTCTCAAACAAGAGATCAATCAACGATTTCTCCAGAGGGAATGAAATAGAGATCCAGTTAGCAGTAGTTCCATGCATATATACTTACCAGATTTTAGATAATCACCAAACTGCAAGTCTCCAAATTTTGGGGGCATTAATACGGCTTTCTTATTCAGACAATAGAGCATAGAAAATGTAATAATATATCTGACAAGAAGAGAGGAATTAGTGCCACTACTAAGAGATAAATAACAGAAGCTGGTAACAAAAAATAAATAAAGGAAGTAAAGAGGCCGAAGCATAAGAAAAGGTAGATATAGAAACATTGAAAAGTAATATTTAAAAGGAACATACTGTGATATAACGGTAGAGATTGCAGCTCCAGATACGCCCAGTCGACAATAATATATAAGTAAGGGAAACAAAACTATAGCCGTTAAATTACCAATACCTGCACAGAGCAGCATTGTCAAAGATTTAACTGAGAGAGAACAAATATTTCAGAATGCATTATAATTGCAACTAGATTCACTAATCGAACAAATGTTTCAGAGTTTTGTGGGAGAAACTCGTGTTCAACAAAATCGCAGATAAATCTCCACTACCAGCACCAAGACTTAATAGAAATGATCAAAATCAACATAAACTCATCTAAGCTGAGGCTTCTGCAGCAATTGTTACTGTTCTAAATCCTCACATTCACCTGTATATCACAATTGTTTAGAAACTGGAAGAACTATAAGGGTAGACCTAGAAGTCATCCACTGACTCACCAGTAGAACAATTCAAATATATCTAGTTTTCCCAATTTCCTTGAAACAATATATTTCAATATGATCATTCGTACAGCAAAAACAAGGTCAAGGAATAAAAGATATCTTTCTGATATAATATGTTTCTTAAACAAGACTTTGGTACCTGCTTTGAGTCCTCTAAGAGGCTAGAAACTTAAATCCTGAATCAGTACCAGAACAAAGAAGGAACCAAAATATTTTCTTAAGAAGAATTATGAACATCAATTTATGTTAATTTTTATATGTAAGAAAATTTTTACCAGCTGAAATGAGGATAAAAAGGCAGTTCCTAAATGAGAAAAAGTGTAAATAGGACCAAATGCAACTTTTTCTCCCTTGGTCTCAATAGGTGCAATTGAAAGTCTCAAATTCGTAAATATCATTATCAGTGAAACTTTCAAAAACTAAAAACTAACCTAAGCAAAATACTGGAGTCTTGGTATCCTTGAAACCACGGAAAATGCCTTGTAGAGCCAAAGAAACAACAAATGCAGGAGCACCAAGAGCTCTTAGAATGAGAAACTGTTTTGCAGGAGCACGCATAGGGGAAGCCTGTTACAGAATCAACTTTTTCAGTAAATACTAGAAGAATAAAATAAATTGTTACAAACAAAAAAAGTAGAGATTTTAAGCTATCTACAAGTACACATTCTTTTGTTACAGAATTTGATTGGCTTATTAGTTTTGAGATGCACTGTGAACTGCAATGCATAGTTCATTAGTACATAGTTAACTCTCTGCAAGTAAGAAGGCACATCTCTATCTTGGAAGTTTTTGTATGGGAGAAAGCATGTAAATGCACAACATACACAAGAATATCCGTAATTTGGGGGGAGAAAAAGAAAAAGCTAGCTATTCCATTAATATATTTAAGACTGCAGGGATTGTAAGACAAATAAATTCTACCTCAACACGTAACAAATCCAGTTGAACTATGTAAGATCATGCACACAATTTATGCTGGTTCTTTTCCACCCGAAAAATCTTATTATCATTTCACTAACAACTAAAAGCATAGGCGAATGAATTTGCAACTCTGGCTCAGAAAGTAATTCAACTAAAGAAACAGAGTAATAGCATCAACCCTATGGTTATGACTTGCTATTTAATCTGCAATACCTAACCAAAATAGTTATGATTTGTATAGCTTTATCAGAATGGTCACTGTGAGGATCTAAAGCAATAAACTAGTACTAGAAGCATCCAGAGAGACATGTCCATAACAAGCTGGGAAGGAAAGCTGAAAACTACTGAAACATACAGATGATACGCCCATCAAACTAAGAAGCAATCCAGACCCAAATAACAAGGCTAGAGCCTCAAAAATGCCAATGCCAATTGCTAAAACCAAAGCCGTAGACACAGAAGATAGCTGCTGCCTTTCCCCTGGGTTACCATTGGTGCACTCTTCCTTTCCTGCACATCAGAATTGCAGTCATAGAGAAGAAGGTTAAAAAGTTTAATAGATCAAGCACTCATAGTTTATCAGAAAAGCTGCATATATGTTCAGCTTAACAAAGTATGTAGTTAAAACAGTATAGGAAGAACTTTAACTTCTGCTTCTTTTTTTTTTTTTTTTTTTTTTTTGGGTTGGTTGAGAGGGAAGGAGGGAGATGCATCTTTCAGTTCTACCTGTCATAGAAACTCTGCTTGAGTTCTTTGAGATCTCTTCCGCCACAAAAGAAGTAGCAACGCTAAGCAGAGGCATATTGAAAAGCTTCGAGATATTGTTAAAGAGAGTCAGAGAAACAGCAGCAGAAGCTAAGTCAACAGGACCTAAAGACAAAAACTAAACTTAAAAAGTAATCTAACAGTAATAAAATTTGAAGAACAGAAAAGAAACAAAAGAAGATGTAAATCACAATTTTCACAAGTATAAATTCTAATTTCTCAAGGAAGAAAGGAGGACAAAAGGCTGCCAGGAATGTTGGTTTACATTTAAGTAAGGAATCCTGCACTTCATATAATTTCATATAAACAAACTGGAAATAAAGGTATAAATAACAAGTATCGTTAAATTTCATTTCTCAATAGATTAGATTAATTTCAGTTATCAATAGATTAGAAAAAATGAAGTTAACCTTCGCAGAAGATAATTATGCAAGATGGAACAAACAATGACCATTAGAATTCTAAAGTTTCCAGTTATCATTATGAAGTAGGATTGAGGACACAAAGAAAATCCATCCAACCCTCAAGCTCAGCAACTGCATTAGCAAACAATAATCCAGATCCAGGCCTTAATTATCAGCTTTACCCATTGTCTTTCACAATTGATTTGGATTTGTAACTTAATAGTAACTTCTGAATATCCATCTATTCTTCAATACAATATCACAAGAGACCATTGCCTTCATAACCATGATTCCTCAGATCTATGCAAAGTTATAGACAGTTAAATCACCTTTAGCTTCACTACATCAACCAATTCTATGTTAAAAAGAAACGCATGGAAAACATTGCATCAGAGCTCAACAAGAAGCAACAGAAAAGAAAAGAGGTAATCCTATAAGCCTAGTAATTTTTGTGTTGTGTTATAATAAAGATCCCATTTCCACCAAAAAACAAAAGAAAATAGAGACTGAAGACAAGCATGCATGCATGCATTACGACTCAAAATAGACAAGTGAGTGTTCAGACTAGAAGCATTATGGTTTAACATCATTTTTAACATGACAAGATTCACCATACCTAAACGGCCAATATAAGCAGTCTCCATCAATTGTACCAATGGGTCAATTGCCTGCCCGGCAATTGCAGGTAATGAAAGCATCACAAGTTCATGTGTTATGTAGGTCGATTGAGATGGAGTTTTCAACTCATTTTCAACCTGATTGATCCTAGCAAAGAAAATTTCGTTCAATTCAACACAAACAGGAAGAAGAAAAAAGGATAAGAAGATATTAATTTAAGAATTCCAAGACAAAGTAGCAGCTGAAAGGCACAAGTCTGATAAGATACAAACTAAAAAGTTCATGCTACTTAAAACAAAAAATCAGAAAGTGGTCCTGTCCAGGTCTCACCCAATCCCTCCATTAGAATTGGGGAAAGCAACATCCTGTTCTTCAAAAGCAGCATATTCGTCTTCAATAGTGGCACCTTCAACCTTCACATCATAATCTGAACTCAACTGGCTACTGCTTGAGGAAACAAACTTCTTGCAGCGAACAATTGGTGACGGAAAGAATTCCTTTGTGTTATTCACAATTAATGAATACCGCCCAACAGCTTCAGCACCTGTCTTCCTTCTGCATTGCAGTCTTGGAAGGAAATTAACATCTCCGCTCGTGCGGCCCAATGAAAGTTGTCTGCGCGCCTCCGTCAGCAAACTCCAATTCCTAGCTCTATCCTTCAATCCGTCCTTAAAAACTGCACCACTATTCAATTGTGCAGCCGCCATATTAGAGAACAGATGCAATTTCCGCACTTCCCTGGTTAGCGAAGCAACGAACAAGCCAAAGCAACCACAACTCAGCAACACAAACAAACCACTTTGCTTTGACACACCAAAAAGGAAAAAATTGAAGTTTCATGCGTCCTTGACATATATTATTATTTAAAATAATAAGAAGAAGACGAAGAAGAAGGCAACAGAGGTCGTTAACCAAAAACCCACCAACTTTAGACATGTCTAAGTGAATTATAGAACACCAATAACATATACAATATGTATGAACCTCATTCATGCTAAAGAATCTGCTGTCTTTGGCTTTCTTGCAGAATACTAAACTCTAAGAGATGATCATCACAGAATTGTAATAAAACAATGAGTTAGAGAGGATTACAGGCAAGTATCCGAACAGAGTGCCAGCGACACGAAAAGCACTTCAAGCGAGAGGAAAAAGGGTTAGTATCCAAACCTCAACAAGTTGAAAATTTTGTTCACGGAAAGTGCCGAATGTCGATGGCGGTCTTCCTTATCGCTTAAAGCATCCAATAATATGCGGTTGCAGACATCAGACATGTATGTTCCGGAATCCACAACTGCTTTAAAGGTGGCGGTGATGGTTTCGCTTCGTATTCTGTATGCAGAAACCGCCGTGCGTGTTTTCCAAAGGACTTCTCTCCGGGCCACGCCGACTGTAATGTTCGCTTATATGAAGCACTCGGTTTGCACTACCGGTGTACCACCCTAGTCCAAGGTTGCGAATTTCCGTGGGATGAGGAAAATAGCGTTGATTTCCTACTTATCAATTTCTCTGTTTTTTTTTTTTTTTAGAAACTACTTATGGATATCATAAATTATATATTTCTTCAAAAAACGAGTTATTATTAAATTAATACCTTAAACTTTTAAAAGGTTATCAACCGAATACTACTTTTTTTAAAATTAATTTTGTCTAAAAATAATAAAATACTTTAATTAGAAATACATAGATATTCAATTAGCCCTTTAAATTAAAATTAAAAATTCAATTTTACTTTTTATTTAACTATTATATTAAAACTTTTTATTTATGATTACCAATTTTAAAACTTTAAATTATAATTATTGTGTTTTTTATAACTTTATTTTCCACCTTTGTCCTTCTCTCACTTCTTCGAAACTCTTTATAAATTTTTTAAAAAATTCTTTAAATCTTAAAAGAGATAATATCATTTATCTACCTTAACGTTTAAAGTAAATTTTGTTTTATTATATTATTTTTATATTACTTAATCCCATCAACCATTAGTTAAACGAAATCGTCAATAACAGAGATGTAAAAATATCATTTTAGCCTTTATTATAAAATTAAATAGTCAGATATACCCTTAATCGCATAGAATATTATATCACTCCAACTTAATTTTCATCTTCACACAATAGTCAGTTTTCACCCCGTCTCCTTCAGCATTATCCTTTTTCTACCGTTCTTTTTTTCTTCCACAATCTTTCATCAACTATCAAATCTCTAAAAGGAATAACGAAGGAGAAAAGAAACCAACCGAAATAAGAAGGAAGAAAAAAAAGAGGGGGGGGACGGAAGAACCAACAGAAAGGGAAAGGCATAGGAGCTGTGAAAAATCAAAATCCAAAGAAGACCCATTTAATTGATGACAGAGAGCATGGAGTTGGTTCTTCGGGTCATTATGCTACCCTTGACTACGGCCAGAGCAGCGGCATATTTTAGTCATTTTAGAACTTCTTCCACTATATTGGCGGATGCGCCAAGCCCGACATGCCAGAGGAAGCGAGTTGGCTGCTTGGGGTCTAGAACTCAGATAGCCTTCGGTGGTGTTGATTGCAATTCAGAAGTGGAATAAGTTGAGAAGAACTAACCTAGTGGATTGTCCCTGTCGTTAAGCTTGATTCTCTTTCTTGATGTGCTTCATGATTATTTGAAACATTGTTCTGTGGTAGGATCTTTTGAAGTAGTGCTCGAACAACAATAAAAACAAGTACCGCGCAGATGAAGCGTAGGTTGCCGGAAGAGGAGTTTATGGGTAAGATTAAATTTAAAATTTTAAATATAAATTTTATATTTTTTATAAATAATTTAATTTTTATAAAATTTAAAATAAAAATTTTAAAATTAAACTATATCTAATCATACTTTATTAAATTAAGAACAAATAAAGAATTTCAAGATTTTTATTTATTTTTAAAATAATTATCAATGTAGATTTAACATAATAGAGTGTAGTGATACAAAATTAACATGATAGTTTAAAGTAAAATTTATCTTAAAAATTAAAATAATTAAATATTATTATCCCATCTTGAAAATTCGATAACAGATTTGAATGAAATAAGATTAGTACCCTTGGTTCAAAATTCGTGACATCAACTAGTTCTAAAGATGTATTTGAATTGTTTTTTGTTAAAAAAAATTTATTTTGAATTTCATGAAAATAAAATTTAATTATATATTTAATTAACTCAAATAATATTCAAATAAACCATGACGTTATATGTTCACTTGCCATCTTTGTGTGACTAGTCTGTTTCAAAAAAACTGGGCAAAATCGGATCCGAACAAGTGAAAAGCCCATATTATGTGGGGGAAACGTTTGAACAGTAAAACAAATGAGACGGATGAGACAGTAATTTCTCTCACGGCAGGATTTACGTTCCTCAATTACGTCTCATCAACAGTAAACCAAACTTTGGCTAATCACTGCCACCACAAATGCACATTAACAAATCCTCACCGAAGACACGATCATGTAGAGATCAAACTTACATCAGAGAAATTTATGAAGACAAAAGAATATCTGGAAGAAGATCCAAATTGTGTTCCACCTCCAACTTTGCAGGCCAATAGCAGAAGAATTGTCACTAGAAGCTGTAAAAAGGAGGCCTTTATCAATAACATTCGTTACAAATAAAAAAAAGAAAAAAAAAACAAGAATCATGACAGTGAAAGAGATTTCTTTCAAACAAGAACAAGTTTACAATATCAGTAATTCTTGTTGAATAAAAGATGATGTTTTGGCAGCTAATAAGAAGATGCTTCAGCTATGACATTTTCATGCAATAAACACGCAGAAGTAGAAGCAAAAGCTCAGTCAGCATCATTTCTGTACCAAGCATCTGTTAGAGTTGTATGATATCGTTCAAACTCTATATTAATATGATATTTTTCGTTTTGGCCTAAGTCGTCACGGATTTATTTTTGGGTATCTCTTAAAAGACCTTATACTAATAGAATTATCTTGAATATTATATTTAGACAACTCTTTCATCAATTTTTCTATGTAAGACTTAGTTTGCATCCTAACAACTCTTCCATCAATTTTTCTATGTAAGACTTAGTTTGCATCCTAACAACTCTTCCCTCAAACTAAAGACCACAAAGACCACACAAGTCATGACCTGCTACTGATTATGACACTTTGCATATTTTTTGTTCTACTGCATATTATTATGTGAATGAATCAAAGTTGGATCCATGGGCAAAGAATGCTTTATTTATGGGCTTCAATGTTGGAATTAAGGGATACCGTTTGTGGTGTCTAGAGAAAAAAAAGACGATAATCAGTCGGAATGTTACCTTTGATGAATCTGACATGTTGAATAAGGTAAATTCAAAATGGGTTGATAGCACTGCACAGTAGGTGGAGTTTGAGCAAACAGTGGTGATCCCAACAAATAACAATATTAGTGACTCTCCAAGGGCAGAAGAAAAGTTAGATGAGAAAGAGGTTTTAACCCAAGAACTTCTACAGCAATCAGAGCCAATTGTCGTTAGAAGAACGAGACGAGAGATTCAAAAACCTGCTCGTTTTATTGACATGGTATCTTATACACTTTCAATTGTTGATGATATTTCATCCACCTATCCAGAAGCCATCCGAAGTTCAGAAAGTGCTAGATGGGCAGGTGCAATGGAAGAAAATTTGAAATATCTCGAGAAGAACAAGACGTGAAAGCTGACACAACTATCGAATGGCAAGAATGCTATTTGATGCAAATGGTTATTTGCAAAGAATGAATGATTTCCTGATAAAGATGAGATTCGCTACAAGACAAGATTGGTGGTTAAATGCTACGCTCAGAATGAGTGAATTGATTATAATGAGATATTTTCTTCAGTTGTTAAATATTTCTCCATTAGAATTTTGTTGGCTTTGGTAGCGCAGTTGAATTTAGAGCTAGCTCAACTTGATGTGAATATCGCATTCCTGCACAGTGATTTGAATGAGGAAATCTGTATGATTCAGCCAGATAGATACAAGGTTGCTGGTAAAGCAAATTGGATTTGTAAATTTGATTAATATCTTGCACATTTGAGATGGTATTTAATGGCGCAAAATTTGAAAGCACCACGAGGACTTTTTTATTTTTTGTTTTGTTTAAGAAGATTTGTATTTAGTGAGATTTGAAATTAAATCAGGGTAGAAATTTATTGACTTTTTTTGACCGAAATTTTGGACTATCGGCCTATTTTAACATTTGTTAAAAAATTTCAATAAATGCTCCAAAGTATAATCTACTTACGTGCAGGGCAAGTTGACTCCGAGACAAGGGTTGTGAGGATGGTTCGGTTGGTGTAACCGGCATAGGCGCAGGAGGTTCGATTGCAACCTAAAGATGTGCTATTTCCAATAGACAGCATTTCTGCACCTTGGCATTGCACGCTAGGGCATGAGCTCCAAAGAGATGATCTGATTTGGGTTGGCTGGCAGTGCAACCTGAGCATAGACAACGAAAAGGGGACACAAAACAGATCATGTTCTAGAAAGCTGAGAATTTGAATAAGGAGAAGCGGAGAATTTTGGTATCTGAGCAACTCACGTCCAGTTGTTTGCAGCATCGCAGTTGCACATTACACAGTTTGTAGCAGTGAAGACATAAGTTCCATTTGCAACAAGTAGAGGGTTGTTCAATGAGTCATTCCTCACCACAGATGTACAAGCTGTAAAGAAACATTTTGAAGATTTATCACCCTAAGAAAATGTAACCTTTTGGTTTGAATTCTGTTTGAAAAGCATCTACTTTCTATGCAACAAAGCTAATTCGCAAGTGGAGAAATGTCATCTGACACCAAAAAAAATAGAGAAAAGAAAAGAAAAAAAAAGGAGGAATATCAAGATGAACAAAATGGCATAGTGGAGAATCCGAAAGGGCTGGTACCACGATCTAAAGATTGACTAACCAAGGTATTCCCCCGCCCCCCCAAGCAATTGAAGCAAGGGAACTAAAGTGGTAGCTGAACTAATATTCCCTCCGCCCCAGTTATTTATCAAATTTGGAGGTTTATTAAGTTAGTTTAATTTATTGAGTTGAATGACCAAAAATATATCTCGAAACTTTGAATTTGATAAATATTGTGTGCGGTGAAATTATAAATTTGAAGATAAAGTTGTAAAAGAAAAAGAGTAAATACTTTCTTGAATTAATAAATTAATAAGTATTTTGAGATAAGATAGTAATTATTTCACAAGTAATTTAAGACGAAGGAGTAATAATTTAATTAGAACTATTCCCAAAATGATCCAAGAGAACAGTTTAGGGAAAGAATGCTTATTTCTTTCTATATGCGACCACATAAAGTAGGGATATTTTCATTTGAAAGAAAATTCAAATGTAAAGGCTAAAGCAAAGAAAAGAATTAATGTTTTACATAGCCCATAATGAGAACCCTCAATGAAAAAAAGAACAGAATTAGAGTTTTTTTTTTTTTTGGGGGGGGGGGTGGCGGAGTGGGGGCTTAGCAGAATAGACCTTGAAATGAAAATGTCAGGATTTCTAGGAATGTAATGTAAATATTTTAGGGTTATTTAGTCAATTCCTCCCTCATTTACTTACATTGACCACTTTGATCCATCCATCTCTTTCTCTCCGCATTTAGAGAGAAAATTTTGTAGAGAAAAGAGGGGCTGTTGGTCCCTCCATTTTTCTTTTTATCTTACCAACTCCTCTTCTTTTCTCTCCACTTCGTGTTCTTCCCATCCAAGGTAGCCTTAGTACTCTATACCAAATAATTTCAGTGGCATCCATATTCTACAGCCATCTATGACCTTTTTTTTTCTTTTTGGGCTGAAATCTAATGGCTCAATTCAGAACTCAGAGTCTTGTCAATGTTAAAATAATCACAAAGATAAAGACAACTACATGAGGTACCCAGTTCCCTGTGGCCGCCACAGGTTTAGACAGGCCTGGCTGTCCTCAACTGTCTTGGTCGCACGCCGCGGCCCCCTCACCACTTCCCCCCGCGCCCCCACCCCAATAGTTGTTGACAAACAGAAGCTGTACAAACAAGAGCAAACCTTTCAGAGGGGGAAAAGTAGCAAACCTCTCAAAGGAACGTCAAGAGTAGAATTAGCCTGCAGAGCTCTCGGACTAGCCAAGCCATTTAGCCTTAAAAGTGTATCCGGGGAGGTGCCGAATTGCTGGGCTATCCCATCCACTGTGCTCTGAGCAGCCACCACGTGCCCGTAGTGAAGGACACGTTGCCCGTCCACGTCATCACAGCTGCACGGCAGCGGGATCTGGAGCCTCTGCCCCACAGAAATGAGGTTGGCGTTGGAGAGGTTATTAGCCGCCTGGATTTCCTGGAACGTCACCAAGCCCGAGAACACCTGCGCCGCTATGTGGTAGAGGCTGTCGCCGCTGACGACCGTGTACACAGGCCTCTTGTTAGATTTTCCGGTGCCGTTGCTGCAGACGCAGGGGAAGGGAATCCTGACGGTAGTGGTGGCGGGCAGTGTGAAGTTGGGAAGGGTGTTAAGCGGGAGGTTGTTGGCTCCGAGGATGGAGCGGAGGTTCTTGACGTTGAAAAGGTCCTTGATACGGGAAAGAGCGGTGGTGTTAGGCAAAACGTAGCCGACTACTGCGTCACAAGCGCCGCCAGAGCTGCACCTGAATGTGGCTGCGGGGGCTGTAGAGAAGCTCAGGGCAAAAACAAGGCACAAAACTAATGCTGCTACCGTAGGATGGGGACTCTTGCTGCAGGTAGGAGAACCCATTTGAGCAATTAAGCAATATTTGAGCTTCAAATGAGGCTTGCCCTCGACTGCAAGGAGTAGAACTTGAACCTGGGAAGGAAGTGGTGTACGAAGAAAATATACTGCAGATTTGGAGTGTGCAAAGGCGAAGAAGAAAAGAAGGCAGAGCTGCGGGGGATGGGAATGGGATTACTATCGAAGTCGTTAAAAGATGGGAAGAGCAGTAAGCAGAGCGAAAAAGATTGGAGTGTAGACTGAGGAATTGGTTTGAATAACAGTTTCTGCGGTGCGGAAACGGGAGTTGGCCGTAGAAGAGAAGGGGCGTAGACTCTTGTGTTTGTTGTGGAAGAGAAGACTTGAAATGTAGCACTAGTACTAGTTTGTCTTAGACACCCCTATGGGCCTTTGGCGCTGTCTTTATGCTTTTAAAACTATGTGCAAATATTGTGATTGTCATAAACAAACAGCAAGAAAAAAGAAAATGAACAGAGCAACAACATGAATACAAGCGGAATCAATATATATTGGCTCCTTTTACTGTCTGAAATGCAGTCAGAAGGCACGGCACGATGAGCAACATTTCCCGGCTGAGGAGATTTTTCTTGTTTAAATATTCTGCTGTGTTTTTAAAACGCAAAATTTTTTAATCTGATAAGGAAGATTTGACTGACTGAAAAGCCATTTCAGTCCGATTGTTGGAAAAAATAAATGTTAGGAATGTTGGAGGGATTCAAATCTACTATCTTAGGTCAAGTTGAACCACATAACTGTAGAACCGCGGGCAATAATATTCTTCAAAGAACACTATTTCTGTTCTAAAATTTTGGCTAAATTTAGATTATATATTTTTTAAATTAAATATATAATTAAATTTTACTTTTTTTTTTGTAAAAAATTTATTCTTACATCCTAAGTGGAAGGATTAAAGGCTGCGCTGAGAGGGTCAACTTTCATCCTCAGTCGAAGGATGGATTAAGGGCAGCGTTGAGAGAGTCAACTTCCATCCTTAGGCCATCCTATACTACAGTTCAGAAACTAGATTGGAATTTGGACAATTGAGCATCTTTCAAACATTTTTTTGATCCGCATCGGCTTGGGTCAAGTAAGTCCTGGAAAGTTTAATGCATTTACACCACTTTCTTCTCGTTTCTAGAATCCGCCCATTATTTCAAGTTGCGCTGTCTGCGAGTCAATTTCGTGAAATACTCCCTCTATCTCACAAAATAAACTCACTTTTTATTTTTTTTTGGATCCCAAATTATAAATATATTTTCTTTTATAAAGAATACTTAATTCATTAATTTTCCCACATACCCTTAATTATTATGAATAAATATCAACAAATTCTTTATTTTTTAAAAAAATATAAAATCTCACACCATCTTTTATTATCGAATGAAAAACATAATTTCATATTTTAATATTAAAAAATTTTAAAAATTAATACAACCTAAAATCGTCTTAATAACAATTAAAGGCATACAAGAAAATTATTAATTTAACCCATTAATTAACTTCCTCAATTTGTGTAAAAATAAAATTAAACATATCTTTGGCACTGAATAATAATGAGCTAGTTTTAATTTGAATGAAAACATTCAATTTTAGACTCATGAAATGCCTCATCTATATAATACTTCATTCGTTAATTTCTAATAACCTCCTTACTATATTAAGATATTCTGAAATAATTAATATTTTTTATTAAAAAATTAATATATTATATATTATTAATTAATTATAAAAATTTTATTATATATTATTTTTATATATCTAAATTTAATATAAAAATATATATTTTATTATTTTTAATTATATTATATTATTTTATAATATAATTTAAACTTTTATATAAAATTTCATTTTAAAAAAAAACAAAGAAATACCTTTTTCCCCTTTTTTTAAGAGGGCCGAAAATGGAAAGAGACGAGGCTCTCAAGAAAGCATAAATAGCTTCTGAAGCGCCTGGAGCAAGGTGAAATGGTCTTTATGTTTATTAGGGACCAATATCAGTCACTAAAACCCAGAAGCAAGCAGATGATTAATAAGCCATCACGAGCACCTAAACCGCTGAAAATGAAACCTAAGTAGTAGTAAAATAATGGATTCTGAATCTAGGACTTTGCAAAGTGAAATGGATGCCACCGACCAAGAAACTCCATTCAGAATCAGCACGCAAACAGGCAATGCAGAAATTTGAACGCCACTTAATGTAAACAAACAAAATACTACTAGCAATTGGTCAGGGCAGGGCAACAAAAGGAGAGCCTAACCTAACCACAAGAATCCATCCATTTCGAGCTACGAGGAGAGAAAGATGCTTATCCATTAAGTAGTAGTAGCGTATCCATCCCCCGCTGAGTAACTTCTGCATTAACGAGGCCAACCTCATTCATTCCAAAAGGCCGAAACAAGTGCCGCAGGTAACATTGCCTTAAGAAAGCCACGCCCGCGGCTCATAGTATTTTCTACAAGAGGAGGATAAAACTCAGAAGAACATGATGATGAGAAAACCGTATTTATTTACTGCAGCAATTAACCCGTTGGAGAAAAAAACAGCTTCAGAGTTCAACCGAAACATTCACCAGAGAATGTGTACAAGAGAACAGTAAGTTGATCTAAATCGCGTTAGCTATAGCACCGAACACTTGTAAATCAATAGAAAAATTGGAATGACCTTTTATATCGATCTCTGAACCTCTAATTACTACAAGGCCTACTTCCAGTATACCAAAAGAAGAAATATACCAAAGAAGAACAGGCGTAAATCTTATATCTATTTCTCTTCGAAGCGGTGCAGTACCGATTCTGCAAAGCTCTGCTGCCTGCAAATGTGAAGTGATAGAAACCTGGAGTCACTAATACACTTCACCCATCTATATAGAGTTTAGCATTTGTGGACTAATAAAAATTAAAGGAAATATAATATCCGAATAGAAATTCTTGCAAATAAAATAAAATAAAATAATCAACAGCAATTCAACTTACTTCCGCTCTTGATGCTTCGGACTAGGACGAGAATATTTCAAATATCCATCCCAGGGAACCTTTTTGAGTCCTGCTCGAACAGAAATAATGTCCCTCACCCTGCAGCAAGAAACAGCTTCAGAAAGAGCAGTCTCAAGGAATAAGATACCCCCGGATTAATATATGCCCAGCAGGCTTGCAAGTCAGGAAAGCCATTTACCTCTCCGCAAATTCAATAGGTGTTTCTCCAGGTTTTAGAGTTTGTGGCTCCAGGTACCAAACATCACAGACAACAGCCCATGATGTCATGAGCTGCAGCAGGTGCATCGTGAAGGATTGCCTAAAAGTGAGACAAATAAACTTGTTCTATGTCAATATTCTTATCAACACTTATCAGATACGAACAAATAAAATTATTGCAAATAGAAAGAGTCAGCATTATCCACGATTCTCCATTGCCAAAAACAAATATATTGGAGAATATCAAAACAATAACTGCTTTACTGAGAGAGAAAACTGCCAATGTAATCAAGCCTGCTCAATCTCAAGAACTAAAAGAGAACACAAAGAAATTGGCACCATAAGTATCTTACTTTCTACTATTCCAGAAGGCATCAACAAAGATCTTGTTGTACTTGATTGCAATCGGACATACGGTGCATCCAAGTTCAAAAGCACCCTAACCATCACAATGGAATTGTATAATATAAAATTAATTAGCTACGCGAACTTTCCAGAGAAAGAATAAAATTCATCAACTAAATGTTGAAAAAATGGCTAAAGGAAAATGAGTGAGATCCGTTGCCTGTAGGAAGAAAATGATAAAAGGAATATAGACAAAGGTACACGGCTTTTTCCATGTATTATAAAATGAAATTTAATGGTTTCCAAGAGAAAATACAGAACAGTGACTTAATACGGGTTGCAAATACCAAAAAAAAACTAAAAATACAGCAACTGACCTGAAAGGAACTTCCCCTAGAGGCTTGTTGAAAAAACAAATTTAGGAAGAAAAGGAGGAGCTCTCTCAGGTAATATGAAAAGTATAGTCTTTTTCATGCAAATTTTATACTAGTATAGAAACTAACAAGTGATACCTTTTTAAACATAACAGTGTAATGGTTATTGACACATGTTCCTTCAGGAAATATAAGAAGCGGGTTGTTGTCTACTCCCTCAACATGTTGCCTTAGCCTGCAAGTAAACATTCAAAACTTTAACCCCAAATATCACAAGATAAAGGAGCAATCTAGCTTTTTCCCAGCACATACTTTCTTGCTACAATTTCACGATCCTTAGCCTCAGAACGGTTGAACCAGATACATCCTACACTTTCTAAGATTGTGCTCTGCAATAAACCTGCACAGAGAACAAACTCGGTGTCACTTCATAGCTCTATATCCTCAATTTTTCATGAGAAGGACAGGATTCCAATCTGCTAAATTCCTTTGTTTTCTCACTTGAAACAGCAGAAAGGCCTCTGCTGAAGCAAAATAAGGTGAATCTCTCTACCCTTATCATTTTGGTTCTAATATTCTTTGCTGTTTTATGATGCTAAAGGTATAGAAGCACTCCAGGTACCCAAAAAAAAGGGAAAAAAAACCACAACAACAACAACAAAAGACAACTGTGGAGTGGTCAAGGTTTCTACACTTCAGGTGTGGAGACACTAGCAGGCCATCCATTTACTGCCAAAAAGTTGAAACTAGACATTTTGCAGTGTTTCAGCATTTGATCACCATCTAACCATAAAGGCATACAAGAGCATGTTATAAATTTGTTCATAGCCCTTGAAATTTCAAACCGAACACCAAATTATATGCTTGTAACTCCACATCCAAATACATCCAGGTTCTTTTGTTTGAGACACTTATGAGGAACTAAACAGAATCCACAAATAGCTTGCCAGAAAATATTGTGGAAACCATGCATGCTTAAAGTTTCACCTCACTCATACCAGCAAATGTCACAAAAACCACAAGGGGTTAAACTAAACTTTGCTTCCAAAGATGCAAAAGGTTTCGTGCATAACCACTTGAAATGATAACTGCAAGATAACATTAAAGTTCTCAATTCTAGTAAGACAGGTAATGTTTTCACAAAAGAAACAATGTTCAGCACCAGAGCTATAAAAAAATTCTTCAACAGCATCGCCATGCTTAAACAATCCATAAGAGACTTGAAAGAGAGGGGATAAACATAAAAGACACTTACCAACCCAACCAGGATGCTTCTGCATAATTACCGCAAATGCAGTCATCTGTTCTAGGATAATAAAATCAATCATGGACGTATGATTCGCCACAAATACCTGCCCCGACCAGATTCATACAGTCAAAATTTCAACCACCCACCTCAACAAAAAGCTTAAGGTGACATCTAAAAAGAAGAAAAAGATATACTTGTTTAGGCCGCATGCTTGGACGTGGACCATGATACTTGACAACACCAGTCCATGATGCAACAAAGAAGCTGCAGATCAACTCCACCAAACACCTCTTGAAAAGAGCAATTTGATTTCAGAGCGTTTATATATGGATCTCCAATATAGAAAGGCAAACAAGTAAGGAAGAAGCACACTGATTCAGGCAATTTCCTGCAATCGGGAGCTTCTCCGCTTCCTAACTTTCCTTGACAACGATGGAAACTGCTGGTATTCATTTATTGCTTGACTAGTTCCACATTTCAGAGATTAAGAGGAGAAAGTATCTTCTAGACGGGAAGGGGTTAAGAGATGGGTCTCAAGAATTATGACAAGAGAAAGGAGTAAACTAGATTATTGATCACTGCAAACTAAAACAAATACACCGTTAATAGAAACGGAAAGGAGCTAAAGTGCAAAAGCTTGTACCTCTAACTTCTTCCTCAACTTGTCATGCCCCTTCAATAGGACATGCACTGGAATGTAGCAGGACAGGAATATAATCCATCCTAAAGTTAGTACTATCACCCTGCATCCGGAATAAGAATTACTATAAAACCAGAAAACGTGCACATGACAATATATTTGGGACCTACTCCTTAAAAAGCATGATTTTCATATAAAACCTCCCAAGCTATTTGCATTTAAAAGCACTGAGAATTCAAGAGCACCACAAAGGATCAGGCACAGGAAGCATGACACAATAACACAAAAACTGACCTTAGAGGAAAAAGGATCAGGTATCGGATTACCACACCCGTGCACCACAAAGGAAACAAATATATATTCCAGTTCCATGGTTCAGGAGGATTTGACTTAAAACAGCGAGTGAAGGAGTCCTGTCATACATCAAGAATAAGAATATATATGTATAAAGATCATAGCTTCAGCTAGGACAGAAGATTGAGAGGTTTAACAACATAGCTACCGCCAATTGAAGACTGTGAATAATCAATAAAGGCATCCAAGAAAAAACCTACTAAAAGCGGAATAGATTTAACTAGATAAGCCTCCTTGGGTAAAGTTAAAAACAGATAGATGCAGTACCACAGATTAAGACTCCAAAAAAATTAAAGAAAAATGCTTTTAGCTTATCAGGAGAAGATCAAATAAATAGAGATGTCCAGAGGAACAGAACTGCAGTTATAGCAGCAGACTTTCATAGTGCATGGTTTTTACTCTTGAAGTTGCACATGAGATAGTGGCTGAAATCCAATCTCAAGTAGTTCAAACTTAAGGTCTATAGATGGTGCCTTTGGTGTTATATCCACATCCGAATTAAATGAAAAGTTTGCTAGGATAGAAACTCCTAATTCATCATCTGCTCATGTTAGATCTTAACTTTTGGAGATAATTTAGAATCAAGAGTCATAAACCCCAGTTCACAAAGAAATTATTGGATGCCTCTCCAATTACTTAGAATTCTTTGTCACGTATTGCCAGTGATTAATGTGCTAAAACTAAAATCAAGGCCAAATTTCAAATCAGGTCTAACATTTCCTTTCACAAGTTATTAACATGCAAACAGCAAAAACCACTACATAGAGTAAAAAAATGCATAGAAACGTTTAATGGTCCAGAATCTTGAGAAGCACAAAGATCACTGCCAGAAAAAAATGTAGTGGTTGTGCAAAAGATGTACAGTAATCTCAACGGGATTCCGATGAGGTCCCTTCTGTAAATGTATTTGCATGCCCCTTTTGTGGTCAATTGAATTACACTTTCATAAGCAGAACAAAACAATGATATAACAAAATCAATGCCAAAGTAATACAATGCATGAGATTGGCAAAAAGGGGCGCGGGGGAGGCGGAAAAGAAAGCCAACAACTTTACATCAACAATGGCACCAGCAGCCTCCGTCAGAGTAGGGGAAATATCCAGCAAATCACGCCTGCCCAAGAATTCAAAATTAGATGGTCTTAAATTACTGCCCAAAAGAATATGTAAGTAAGGAAAGTGTGAGAGAATTGAGTAAAATACAATCGAAGTTTGCCGTGAGGTTCTTGGATGGATCCGGAGGGCAAATAGTCCTCGAGGTTGGGACGATCCAAGTCCAATTCCGAACTGGATGTGTTCAGTTTACTCATCCCTGCTTCTCCTCTTCACCTCCTTGTTCCTCCTCTCTCTCTTACTTCACTTCCTGGTTTTGTTTTTCCAAATATACTGCAAAAATGGTAAATATTGCGGTAGGCTATATCGAAACTTATCCCGCATCCGCTATTAAATTCTTCTGCAACAGCAGTGCCGCTGCAGAGGAAGAGAGAGGAGAAGAGGGAGATTGGCTTATGCGTTCAAGAAAATGCTGACGCTGTCTTCTCAGCCTCAGGGCTCACGCAATCCAAAGCGCTACAGCCACGTGTTTCTGACTGGTATTCTTTTGCTGTCGAAGTGGAATTCCAGAGAAGGGGAGAATAGGAGGAGAAGGGAACGTTGGGAAAAAGGTGTATGCCGATTGAATTCCAGAATCTCAAGCCGATTGTATCCCGGCCGCGATCCGTTTGTTATCAAAACAAGAATCAAGTCAACCACCCTTTCAAAAAAAAAAAAAAAAAAGAATCCAGCCAACCACCTGAGTAGTTTTTTTTGTTTAATTCCCTCTTTAGCTAAGCCTTCAAATACCATCATCCTTTTTTAAAAAGAGAGAGAGAGAGAGAGAGAGAGAGAGTACATACAATATGAATGAACTATAGCACTATACTTTTTTTAAAAATATAAGATAATTATTTGGCTGTATAAAAAGTAAAAAAGAAAAATAAAATATTTTATTGTATTTATGAAATTTATTTTTTAATTCTTTAATTATAATAAAAATAAAAATTAATAACATAATAATCTTTTTAATAATAAATAATTCTCAATCTTTTTAAAAGTGAAGGATTAGAATAGGTGATGTGGAAGAAAAGCTTACATTTACTCTCATATTTTCTCTTCACAAGTAAAACACTCATTTATTTTATTTTTTACTTTTTCTTTTCTTTTCTTTCCAACTAAACTAAACCTTAATAAAAATTATATAATTAATAATTAAAAATGAGATAAAATTATAAATTTTACTATAATAAAATTATTATTCTATTAAAAGAAGAACAAATCTTCCTTTATTGTTAGGACAAGGCCCAACGTAACTTGACCTAAATTATGAGCAATAAGCTTTTTAAACAACGCTAAGTTGTCGTATTTTGGTTAAACCGCTTGACAAGTTTGAGCACAGCGTTCAAACACGGCTGATTTTACTTTGACCTTTTAAAATTAAAAATATTTTCAAATCCTTATTAAAAGGCAAATGCATTTAGACAGTTAAGACACTATCCAATCTCTATACAGGAAAAGGAAGTCATACATACGTGTAAAAATTATTACGGATATGATTCGATAGAGTTAGGTTTTGAGATTTTTATCTTAAATTTTATAAAAATTAAATTGTTTGTGAGAAAAGATGTAAGTCTTACACTTAAAATTTTAATTTTAGATTTGATTTTAAAATCAAACTCTATCAAAGTTCATCCTAAGATATCTTTTCTTTACTGGCTTTTGGAATTTGTACCAAAAAAAAAAAATTGGCTAAGTAATGTGTCCCTCAAAAGTTAGTAGTTTGAGAATGCTTTTCATGTGAAGTGTTTTCTTGTTTTTGCAGAGACGAAGCTCCCTAACTGTAAAATTTTGTCATCTTAGCCTATATTAAGGAATAAAGGAATTACCTTCTGACTCAAATTTAAAGGGCAAAACTTTCTTTGTCTTGCTTCAAGTCTTTAAGAGTCAAACACGTAACAAATGAATGCCATGATAGTAATATATAAATACTAAGACGATTTTATTGATATATAATAATTTTTTATATAATATTAATATTTTTATTATTTAAATATATATTTAATTTTTTTAAAGAATAATTGTGCTAAAGTTTGATAAGCTACCAAAGATGCTTGCCAGGTTCCAACAACAACCCCAACCCTTTTTAAAATTTTTAAATTTTTTATTTTAAATTCATTTAAGTTATATTGTAAATTTTCTTTATCTTACTCAAAATATTTTTTACATTCTTTTAATTTACATACGTTGGATGGCTGACTCTTTTATTTTCATAATTTTTATTTAAATTTTATTTATTTTAATTGATATGTTTTTTGTGTTTTTTCTATTTTCATATGTCCTTGTCTTAATTAATTTGCTTTTTAATTTGATTTATTTAATTTGTATTATTTATGTATTTACTTATTTATTTTATTTACTTATTCTGTTTCAAAATATAAGACTTTTTATCTCTTTTATCTCTTCTTAAAATAATTCTTTTATCAATTTTTAAGATTATTTTTTTAAAGTTATATATATCATGAATATAATTATCTGATTTTTTATTATATTAGTAAGCTTAATTAATGATATAATAGAAAAAATATCACTTATTATTTTTTATCTTAATTTATGCAAAAATTATCAAAATATTTTATATTTTGAAACATAGAAATTAATTTGTTTCATTAATTAATTTTATTTATTTATTGCTCTCTCTTATTTTTTTATTTTAAATGATTTTTTATTTATTTTAAATTGGTTATTGAAAATCCTTGATTTTTAATTATTTTTTATTATGTTTAGAGTTTTATTAATAGAGCCTTTATTTGTTAATGGTGTTATCACTCTCTTAAAAAAATTATTATTAAATAGGATTAATATTTTTATGTTGATTTTGTGTTTTAGAATGATAAAATATTTAAAGATGAGTTATTTATCAAAATTTTTAAAATTATTTTTACATAAATTATTGATTTACTATCATCTAAATATTACATGAGTGTATGATAAATATTAGAATCCATTAATCTTATTAATTAATTTTTAATTATTATAATCAAATCTTCAACTTGTTTTCAATTATTATAATTGAATGATGATTCAAAATCTTAATATAAAATTTAAAAATAATAACTACAGATCTAAAAATAAAAAATAATTAATAAAATAATATTTATTAACAAATAAATTATTATTGCTTTTTAAAAGTAATATAGGAAAAAATGAAAGAAAAAAAATTTGTGGGGTGGAGGAAGCGCAACACTTGGGCGCCCCGTACCCTTGGCCGTGCGCCAAGCTTTGGTGCCCCTCCGCACGACACTAATTTTAAAAAATATATTATTAAAGGTTAAAATTATTAAAAAATATTATGTATTAGTGAAACTGTCTTGTTTTAACAATCCCTAATAATATGTTATTTTAGAAAGTAATAGAAGTTTGTTTTGTTGATTGACCAATTAGTTACTACTCTCTTCAAAATATAAGGCCTTTTAGTTCTTTTAATATAAATTAATAAAGAATAAAATAATTGATATATTTTTAATATATTCTTAACTAATTTTAATCATATAATAAAAATAAAATAATTATATTTATAGTGATTGTAATTTATAAAAAAATTTAAAATTTATAAAAGGTTAATATTTTGAGATGAAAAAAATACCAAAATGTTTTATAATTGTAGAGAGTATTTGACCAGAAATGCTTGTGCAACCATTGACTTTGTCGATGAATATCTTTCAAAGGTTATTCTGTATTTTTACAAAAAAAATAAAAATATAAAAAATATTAATAAAAATATGTCATTGAGATGGCAAGGAGGATAGCTTGTCCAGTGTGGGTGTTTTTGTTTACCAAATTAAGGAGCGGAGGTTGTAGCAAAATTTCCTTCATAAAAAGGCCATATAATATAAATGTATAATACCTCGGCCTTCCTTTTGGCCAACTTGGCTGATGTATCTTTGGCTCTCAATTTCTGGATTGAGAAAGCTCCCGTCTGTGTACTAGCAGAGGTCGTTGCAGATATTTCCTAGTAATAAATTTTTATTATAGGTGTATTTAAATTGTGTTTAGTTGATAGAGTTTTTGTTTTAAATTCTATGAAAGTAAATTTTTTGTGAGATGAGAAATAATATTTAATGTTGTGTCTGATCAAATACTGTTCAAATATAATTTTTTAATAAGTTTTTTAAAAAATCGTCATTTATGTTTTTGAAGATATACAAATCCAGGTATCGAGTCAATAATTGTACCAAAAGAAAGAAAGGAAATTAAGGCCTATCATAGAATTGAATGGAATTCGAGGCTCTCTCTTATTGTTTGGTGAATTGATATTTCCGACTATAGGGAGGGATCAACTTGGCATCCCATGAATGATTTGCATGCTGCTCTTATTTTGGATTTTTCCTCCTTTATAGTATCCACACTCTTTTGGAAAGAAGGAAAGAGCTGCTGGTCTTTCGGCCTTTATAGGACAGTCCTTTTAGAGATTGGTGGAACGCAAAGTATGATAATAATAAAGATGCTACTCCAATTTTCAATAGCTTTGTCCATTTAGCAAAGATTTCTTGAATAAGCATTCTATATGTTTAATATAAGGCAAGAATTTCACAAGTGCTCAAACTTATTTAGTATAAAGTAAAAAGTTAAACTCAAACTAATAATGATTAATCCAGTTGTTTCATTAGAGATTAATATCTTCAATTGCTTTCAAAGTTAATATAATTAACAAAAAAATACTTTATTAGTTCTTACGTAAAATAGATAGAAGGGTTGAGATCTAATGACAGAAGAAATATTAAAATATTTCAAGTTAATAGGGAAATTTAACCAATTAAACTTATTGATTAATCCATCTCAACCCAAGTCCGATTCAATTTCCAGGACTAGATGTCACTTGGGATGTTGTTGTTCTTGGTCGAAGTTAGGTGCAGATGGAGAGGAAAAAGAAAACACTTTTCTGTAAATAATTAAAAACAAAAAGGCCGAAAATGAATGATACTGCCCGTGGGCCTGTGATTTTTCAGGCAAGATTTAGGATGTTTTTGGATTGATTTTTTAATAAAATTTATTTTTAAAATAAAATTTAAAAAAATAATTTATTTTTATAATTTATAATACACCTTATTTAAAAACAAAATCTACAGCCCCTTATCCTCTATTCGGCCCATGGTTGGACATAGTAGTTAGGACAAGCTATTTACTGAATGGGCCGAGTTTCCAGTCGCTTTGCAAAGCAAGAATCTTAACTTAACTAAGTAGGCCCATTATTTTTGCACAAGAAAGAATCGCTCTCATTTTTTTTTTTTTTTTTGATAATTCAAGTTTCTAAACTAAGTCTAACTATTTCTGGATCCCATAACTTTACCCCTAAGCTATGGAGTATATAAATCGCGGATGTGCACGAATTAAGTCTCAGGTTCCCAAAGTTCCTGTACACTACTGCGCACAAAGGACCCGCTCCAAACTAATTGTTCTAATATATCCCCTCAAATATAGCTCACAAGTTCTCAGCAGGAGTCGAACCTCCACACTGCCGCTGACAGCGAGAGTACCTTGATTGTTCTACCAGCTCGCATGTGCCCGGGGGGACTGGATACCTCCGGTGAGGTTTGAACCCTCAACCTTTGGGTTGAGCGCCAAGCCTCTTGCCAGCTGAACTGCTTACCTTTGGCAATCGCTCTCATTTTCCTCTCAGAGATGATCACTTAAGCTTTTTTGAATAAATACTTACTTTGGTAGGGCTTTTATTTCGATAGATGTCCATCTTCTTTTCTTTGTAATAGTATCCGACTAAAAAGGTTTGGGAACTCCGACTTACTTACCTTTTTCTAATAATATTTATCATTAAAATATAATAAATAATTTTTTTCCCGAATTAATAGTTCTGAAAATTATGTACCTATAATTTATGAGTCAATATTATAAGTCAGCCACCGCCGACTTATAATACTTTCATATAATTAATAAATTTTACGTTTACAATGAAGTTTGAACTAAAATATTGAAAATGGAGATTTGATTACTTACCACTGGACCACCATATTGTTGGTGAACATCTTTTAACTTCCGAAGGGAAAAGAACAAACACACAACAAAGAAAATTCCTGGTATCGATAAGAAAGGGCGTAGTTTGGTGAGGCATAGATAGGGAACCTCTTTGGATCGTCGTTAAACAAGACAAATGTAAATTCACATGATCATGTGTCTGGCCGGTTAACAATTGTTGCTTTTGAGGGCTCTCTTGGCTTCTTATGGAAAAGCTTTTCCAATGGTAATTGGTAAGCAGTAGATTTTATCTGCTGCTTATTATGAAGAAGATGAGATAAGTTAAAGTAGCCTTAAAAAAAAAAGGGACCCCAAAAAAAAAAAAAAAGGGGGGGGGGGGATAAGAAACACAATCAACTATTTGTTTATCAACTTTTCAATTTGAATTTCAAGATAATCAATTCAAAGAAGATACAAAAATGATATTATTCTTCCAAGCCTATCTTTAATCCTCTCATTATCTCTCCTTCATTGTTCTAGCAGGTTGTTTTTTTTTTCAAGGAAAAATCAAAATATATAAAAACCTACATTAAATGAGAAAAATCTAAAAGAATTAAAGCCACACGATGATACATGACAATCTCACAAAAGCGGACAAAAGAAGATCTTGAATGATTTTTGCCAAAAAGAAATATTTTTTTATTTCGATAAATAAAATAAACGGAAATGTAAATTAAACTCAAAACATTTACAAAGATCAACAGTCCGGCCTTCCCTGCTCCTTGACATCTACATGAGGTAGCTAGGAGAGAAGGAACCCATGGGCCCGGCCCGGCTCGGTCCAATGATTTAATCTTAATATTGAAGTTTTAGAGCGCATAATAGTATACAGACATTCAGAAAATCAAAGGCTTGTGTTGACTGCCACAAAATGACCGTTTCTTTTTTTAATTACAAAATGACCGTTTTCTTCAAGCAGCAATACGACCGCCTCTCCATTTTTTTTTTTATAATACTACACAGAAAAAGAAGTGGCAAAATTCGAATGAGGCTGTCACGCCATGGGAGTGCGGACCAACTACTACTACCAGTACTAACTACTCCTATAAAGTCTAAGTATAAACTAATATTGTATTTGAATTATGTTTGATTGTATAAATTTTTATTTTTATTTTTATAAAAATATTTTTTATAAAAAATAATATATATTTATATTTTTAATTCGATTAAATATTATTTAAGTAATATATATTAAAAAAACATAAAATATTATGATTAAATATTTACTAGGACACATCCTGGATTCCTTTTTTTTTTAAAAAAAAAAGAAGAAGTCTTGATTACCGGGGTGACTTTGGTGAACTGTTGCTTTTGTAAGGCCCGATTTCCCTCAAATTGACTAAAACATACGGCAAATTTGGACAAAGATCAGATGGATATTTGCGTGGGATAACCGCTATCTATCATATCTAAAACCAACCAAATTAGCTAAAGGGTTGCTCTTCGTCAAAGCAAGCACTCATCTCTCATATCTTTACAACCACAGGTCCCAACTGTTTCGTATTGTGAGGAGGGACCAGTTGAATTAATTACAAGCTCTCGTTCTTAGCTCATAAAACTCGTAGAAATATATTTTAAGTGAAATCCATATGTTTTCTGCATTTTTTTTTGTGTAATTATATTGTAATACAGTAGTTGGTGGGATTGTTTTCCAACCAAAACAAGCAAATCATATATATATTATTTATTTATATATTTATATTCCATCACTGGTCCTAAGTTAGATAGGTATCAATTTATTTAAACATACAATTACATGGGGATATAATTAATTAATTATTCTTATATGACGTAACTAATACAAATGAGATGAATAGTATTTTAAAATATAAGATCTTTTAAATTTTTATTTTAAAATATTTGACTTTTTTACAAATTTTAAGAATTATTTTTTAAAAAATTATTCTCATTATAAATATAATTTATTCATCTTTTATTATATTTGTTAATCTATATAAAAAGAAAAAATATATTCTCTAAATTGAAAACGGATAAAGTAATACACAATTAAGTGGTTTCAACGGCCCCCAACAATTCGAAAAGGGAATCACCAACAAACGAGACATTTCTCGCAAACAGCTCAACTCACCCAAGCTGTTTGTAAAATAAAAAAAATAAATAAATAGCAGTTGGTGCTGATGCTCCTCCTTGCTATCATTTCTTGATTGACAATTTTCTTAACTAACTCTCCTCACAATCTTATGAATTATGATTTTCTCACATTATTACTCCATCAATCCATTTCGTTAAGACAACTTTATCATAAACGAATTATATACTATTTTGTTCGTTTCAAAATATAAGGTCGTTTGATTCTTTTTACACAAATTAAGAAAGAAGAAAATATGATATTTTTTTAAAATTTTATTTTTAAATATTTTTATTAATATGATAGAGAATGAGATTAGTGTAACTTTAATTTTTTAAAAATTCATAAAAAAAATTGAAAAGAAAGAAATATTCCAAAAGACCTTATATCTTAAAAAAGGAGGAAGTATTATTTTTAGCTTTCTTTTTCTTTTTCTCTCGGGACATAATATTCTTAACTTTAACAAAGCTGCAAACTAATGAAACTAATGACTAATAATTTTTCGTTAAATCACTAATTTTTTTCTCATTTGTTCGGCTCATATTTCAAACTAATTGGATTGAATTTTTTTTAATTAAGCTGTATTAAAAAGTACAAAAGTGAATTGTTTATCAGAAAAGAAGTAAAGCACAAAGTAAAAAAAAAAACATTTTTGTTAGAAAACCAATTCAAGTAGAGCCTCTGTATTAATATTAAGAGAAAAGATAAAAATGAAGAAACTAGTAAACAGATGAGATCCCTATATGGTTAATTGCCATGTCTATTGAGCTTTGACCAAGTGCTCCCTTATGATCGGATCCATGAGATCTAGCTATACAACATCTACTATAAACCTTCTATTCAAGTGCTGATGATACATTATAAGCTGAATTGGACAGTGGTCAAAACTCCTAATTCGTATTAATTATTTCCAAATAAAGATTAATCACTGCTTACTTTTCACACAAAAAAGAAAAGAGGAAAAAGCACTGCTTCAAATGACCATTACAACCCTCGTAGAATATTCTCTAACGCGTAAGTATTAGTTAAATAAAATCTATCATCTCCGTCTATCTCTCTCCCTCTCTTTAGAAGGAAAGCATGAAAGTTAGCCAAATCTAGAAGAAGGAAATGCAGGTTAGCTCCTTAAAAAGAACTTAAAAAAAAAATAAAAACAAAAAAAGAAGGCTTCTGAATCCATTGAGAGCCACGTGAGGAGCACATTACAAAGAAAGAGTTGGATAAATACATGACGATATGGGAACAACTTCCTTTTATCTAACTCGCATGATAAAAACTTACCCTTACATAGAATTTTGAAGTGCAAGGAAATAAATTTTTTTAAAAAAAAAATCAACGAGCGTTATGGTGATTGATTTTAATGTAGACCTATTTTTTATATGGGGCATTATTTTTTCAATTAAGTTGCCATTCTGTCACTAAATAAAAATATATTTGATGGCAAATTAAAATTGGGGTGGATAAATATTGTGCTCATGGCCTATTCAAAATAGGTGACTAACATTTGATTGTTGACTCTGCCAACTAAACCAATTCGTCATGAATTAGCAAGCGGTGTTAGTAGACTTGTTTGTAGCTTCCAAGGTGAGCTTGAATGGAGAAAACTCTCACTTTTTTATTTTGAACTCTATTTTTATTTTTATAATTTTTAATATAATTCAAAAAAAAAAAATCCAAACACACCATAAATAATGGATTTTGAAGATGTGTACATGTTCATCAGATAGACACAGGGAAATCTAGAGTAAGATTTTAAGGCGCGCGATTCTTACGAGGAGAAAGAGAGTTTGAGAGTTGTCCGTTTCCTAGCAGGACTGCGGGAATCCACGATCCTGCTGACACTGTAATGTCAGCGAAAATCAGTTGTTGTGTATTTTAGTATTTGTTTGTCTGAGCAGTTTGTTTGATTAAAGAAAACTCTTTAACAGTATCTATCTGGGGAAGTCGAGGATGACAAGAAACAACATTGTAGCATGCTGCTGATTCTGGCCCGGCGCAGAAACAACCGAAGTCACAGCAGCCTGATCGACCCACCTGGTTTCCTATCTTTTTCTACAGTTCTTGTAAGTTTTCCTGGATTTGGATTGGTGGATGACTGGATGTTGACATCTGCTTCTTGTTTGCAAAAATGTTCGTTTTTTCACTTGCTTTCACTCCACGATTCTCAAAGAACTGATTTTTATTTTTTATTGTTTTTTTGGTTTTTGCCCACAGCCATTGTAGCAAGAATCAAGCATGAAGAAGAAACGGCAAAGAGCTGCCGTGTTTATTGGATTACAAGTTCTCCGGGGGATCCTTCTCGGTCGCCGGCGACGCCTTCTTTCTTACCACCTTCTACCTTTCCTTTGCGCCGTCGTTGCTTGCCTTCTCTTCCTCTTTGCCTTCGTCTCATATATATTTCTCTGTCCTCCGACCACCAGCTACCCTCACCGCCTCAACCCTTTGGTAGGTGCTCGCATTCTCTTCCATCCATTCAATCTATCATGATTTCGGATTTCATTTCTTCATTTTAATTTTGGATGCATAAGAATACCACTAAGATTCCTTAACTAATTTGACTTGGTCCCATTTCGTATGTAAAGTTGAGGAATGCCATTCATCAGCGGATGAATGTGAAGCAAGCAAGCGTCTTTCGTGTTCCGGTGAGTGCTCCAATCGACGCATTGTTCATTCGATTGTTTTACGTTACCTGATTTAGTAATTCGACCGTTTTCTGCATGGAGTGTACTAATTTCTTTTACTCCATTTCGAGTTTATAGAGGAGTGGAGGGTCTTTATTAAGCCGTAACCTTTGGGGTACAAACCACTCCGAAGACTATTACGGCTGCAGCAGCGCTTCCCACCTTCTATGTAAGCTCTGCGTTTACCTTATTTTGCACATTAATTGTATATCTCTTAATCCAAATAAAGGAGTCAAAATTTATGGGTTTCAATTCTTGAGGAAGACAATTGAATCATCTCTGCTCTTGTTTGCTGCAAAACATTACCTGGGAAGGGTTTTGGGATTTCGTTGGGCTTGGTTTTTTCTTCTGTCATTCAACCATTTCAATGAGAAATTATTTACTAGGGGTTTCATTTCCTTACCAAGAAAGAGTAATATTCTGTTTCAGCTGCCGAATTCAAGACACAGCCCAATAGATACTTGTTAATTGCTACCAGTGGAGGCTTGAATCAACAAAGAACTGGGGTAACTCTCTTGAGCTTTACTTTTGCACAGAAGGATCAAATTTACTGTTTTTTCTTTTTAAACAGAAGCTCATATAGGTAAATGCAGATACTTCTTCTTAACAGTATACCTGCTGATGAAAAGAAAAAACCAACTAGGAATCAGAATCAGTCCAATGCGTTTCACCCCTTTCGCTAAAGCAGTTAGCAGTATTTTTTTTTAATCCAATAGTACTATGATAAATTCCCGTACAAATATCCGTTTTGTGCCATAGGGCCAACCATGCTCATTTTTGTACCTTTTCTGTTCCCAACAGTTTATGCCCGGGTCCTGCAAATCAATCTAGAAATTTTTATATTCGTGTTCCAATTATATAAATCAAAGAAAAGCCGAGGATAAGCTTTTCTATTTTTCTTTACCCTGGAAGCCCATTCCAAATATGCTTATTTGTTTATTTTTTTTATAAGTGATTTTTCTTCTCAGATATTACGGAATTTCTAACATTGAGGTTTGCTATTTAAATACATTTGCGACCCTCAGTCTAGCGTTGTTTTACTGATGTTGAGCTTTCAAATGTACTCATGATTACAGATTACTGATGCAGTTGTTGCAGCCTATATCCTAAATGCAACCCTTGTTGTTCCAACACTGGACCAGAAATCCTACTGGAAAGATACCAGGTACTGAGTCTTGCACTTATTTTCATTCTTTAGAACTATCTATGCATCCCCCATCAATTTTATGATCCTTTCTTGCAGCAATTTCTCTGATATATTTGATGTCAATCGGTTTATATCCTACCTCTCCGAAGATGTGAAGATCATTAAACAACTGCCTGAAAAGGAAAGCAAATACATTAATCCGGCCAGAACACGTGTTCCAAGGAAATGCAGTCCACAATGCTATCAGACTAGGATCTTGCCCCTCCTTAATAAAAAGCATGTTAGTGTTTTAACTCATGCACTTGAAAGAGCTTATTGTTCCCATTTTTATTTTGATACTTTATTGGAATAAGATAGATGCCATACATTAGACACCTTTAACTGAGGAAATTCTGAATCCTGCCAAGTTGCGGAGTCAGGCTTGTCTTGTCTTTTATGCAGTTCAAAGCTTTCTGTCTTCATCACCCAATCTTTTTTACTTTGTTTCAGGCTTTCAGCTTTCAAGTGTAATGTCATACTCTCTGTCTTGCTTATGTTTTATTCACTGTCATGTTGACACCTCCAACTCATTTTCCTTCTGATGCAGGCTGTTGAACTGAGAAAATTTGATTATAGGCTCTCAAATTGGTTGGATGATGATTTGCAGAAGTTGAGATGCAGAGTGAATTACCATGCTTTGCAGTTTACTGATCCTATTCTTGGTATGGGTAAGAAATTGATCGAAAGAATAAGAATGAAAAGCAAGCACTTCATCGCGCTCCATTTAAGGTAATAAATGAAATTAGTCATTCAATGTGTAGTTTTTGCTGATCACACTCTCAATCTTACAAGATTGTAATTTCTGATTCATAGGTTTGAACCTGATATGTTAGCATTCTCTGGATGCTATTTTGGTGGAGGCGAGAAAGAAAGGAAAGAACTAGGAGCAATACGAAAAAGATGGAAGACCTTACACGTGAGTTCCTGCCTTCTCAACTAGACATTAGTCCAACTTCGAATATAGTATTCACGTCTTATAATGCTTCTTTTTCTGTTTCTGCAGCCGGCCAATCCTGAAAAGGAACGAAGGCATGGAAAATGCCCCCTAACTCCTGAAGAAATAGGTCTTACGTTGAGAGCATTAGGTTTTGGTAGTGAAGTTCATATTTATGTTGCATCTGGTGAAGTATATGGTGGTGAAGAGACATTGGCACCCTTAAAAGCTCTCTTTCCAAATTTACATTCCAAAGAGACAATTGCTACCAAAGAAGAGTTGGAACCTTATTCATCATTTTCTGCTCGTATGGCCGCATTGGATTTTATGGTCTGTGATGAGAGTGATGTATTTGTGACAAACAACAATGGCAATATGGCAAGAATTCTAGCTGGAAGAAGGTACCAAGTTTTTGCTGTGGGTCTTTATTTCAGAAATAATATTAACGATGATGCTAAGCAGGTCTTTTAGACATACACCTTAAACCTATAACTGAACTTAACAGCAACTTTGAGTACCTTTGTCTAATTTTGTTCTAAAGGATTTTGATATCTTGCCTAACTGTCTTCTGCACTACTTTTCAACAGAGCATTATAGAACGAATTCCTCATTGTGTCTACAATATTTGTTTGCTGCAGGAGGTATTTTGGCCACAAACCAACAATCCGTCCGAATGCTAAGAAGCTTTATCAGTCATTCATGAACCGAGATAACATGACTTGGGAAGAGTTCGCATCACTAGTTCGAACTCATCAAATTGGTTTTATGGGAGAGCCAAACGAGGTTAAGCCCGGCAGAGGTGAATTTCATGAGAATCCATCATCCTGTATATGTGAAACTCCTGAGGCTAAGGCAAGACGAGATTCAAGTCCTCAACATAAGGCCACAGTCAGCCTCAAGAACAATACGGATAGCTTGCCAATGCAAGAGTTTGATGAACAGTTCCATGAGGATGAGCACTACTGGTCTGACGCAGATTATTCTGAGAACGAAATTCGGCTTCAAGAAAAAGGTTTGCCTGATAGAAAAGATTTAGATTCGGGCCTTCCTGTTAAATCCCAGAATTCAGTAGTGGATCAGATGTTCTCTGATTGACCTTTGAGAAGAGGAATTTAAAGGTCAGATTTGTCTGAAGACGTCCTTGTCTCAACTGTCCAAACTGAAGATAATTTGTATATAGACCTTAGAAGTTCTTCAGCTTTGAGGTTGGGGCCCCAATTTTTTTTGACAGCCAAGATGCAACTCTGAGGAAAAGATGAGACATCTGCCCACTCAATTTTCAGGAACTTGTACATTACAAGTCGCACGGGCACTACTTGTGCTTGGCTGGATACTTTGCTGTGATCAATCTAAGGCTGGTAGACTCGTATAGTATCACAGAAATTGTAAAATTTTGTGCATTCACTTATAGCTATTGTTTTGGAGAAAAAAAAATAAAAATGACACATATTTATTGAGGTTTAATTTATTTTTCTTTTCTATTTTATATTAATTAATTATATTATAAATTTATTGAGCCAACATAATTTACTCAATTAGTAAAGTATATTTCACTAACTACTCAACTGAATGCTAGTTAAGTGATTCTTAACATTCGTGTTCTCTAATTTAAAAAATTAAAATTTGAATATAATTGTATTTTAAAATTAAATTGAAATTTATATTTTTATAAATAATTTAATTTTTATAAAATTTAAAATAAATTAAATTTTATTTAATCACAAGATAGACGAATTTATTAATCATAATCCTACGCCCGTTCTCACTTTTTTTCGCAACCGCTGACAAAAAATCAGGCTGTAAGGTCAGGACTGTTATAGATTGGCATAGGCATTCCATCCCAGGGCGCGAAGAAATCAGAACCCACTTTCTAAAAGCGTACTGGTACACGTGTCTAAACGGTTAAAAACTGCCAATAGTCGGCGTATGTTAGCCAGAGAGTCTGAGGTGGACTGGATGATGCTGAACTCACTGAACCGTAATCCACATTCCCGTTGTGGGAGAATGACGTGGCTTCTTCCGCATCTGATATTTTGTGTAACCATAGAACACACAGATACACACATCGCACTGCGTGCGTGACGGAGGAGGGAGAAAGAGGGGGAGAGAGAGTGGCGAAAATGGCCTCCACATTCTATAGTCAGCTGCTATGTCCAATCAAAGCGAATCGTCTACCGCAGACCAAGACTGGTGCCTTGCACCACGATTCACTGTCCTGGCAGCGCGCGGTAGCATCCACAAATGCTCTTCCCGTCGAGATAGCACCTGCAACTCGAGGTTAGTTTCCTCCAACTGTTACGACGTAATGTTTAAAGCAATTTGCTGAGAATTGGCGAGAAGAATATTGTTGTCGTTGTGTGAAATTTTTTAGGGAGAATAGGAAGAAGAGGAACTGCGGTGAGCTGTAAAGCTGCTGAGGCGGTGAATTTAGCACCGGGGACGCCCGTGAGACCCACGAGCATTCTCGTTGTGGGAGCTACGGGGACGCTGGGAAGACAAATAGTGAGGAGGGCTCTGGACGAGGGTTATGATGTCCGGTGCCTTGTGAGGCCCAGGCCTGCCCCAGCTGATTTTCTTCGTGACTGGGGCGCCACCGTTGTCAATGTAGGTTGTTCTTACTTCTGCTGTTATAAGTTGGTAATTTATACTGAATTAGCACCAGGTTGCGAGGCATTGTATCCATTTCAATTGTAAATAGTTGTAGGTTTAGTAGTCATACACATATTCTGGCTAATAGTAAATGAAAATGCATTAATGTGATTTGTTCCGATCAAAGAACTGGCTTAGAAACTACACCACTGGGCTTAATTCGTTCTCCATTTTAGCATATGTGGGGTGACTGTGTCTTGACGTGGAATTTGTACTTGAGCAGGCAGACCTGAGCAAGCCTGAAACAATTCCCGCAACTTTGGTAGGCATTCATACAGTCATTGACTGCGCCACAGGACGCCCAGAGGAACCTATAAAAACTGTAAGATGATTTGAATTTGAGTGCTATACGAGGTGGAAACGTAAAATCTCTTGATTTCAAGGCATGACTGTGATTATCGGAGCTTATTTTCTTTGTAACGTCAGTATGTTTTGCTAGATGCTTGAACAAATAGAAGTAGCTTTTATTCTTCCTTCATGGCACATCAGTCATATTTACTTCACCTGTTCATTTTAGGTAGATTGGGAAGGAAAAGTGGCTCTTATACAATGTGCAAAAGCAATGGGGATTCAAAAATTTGTTTTCTTTTCCATCCACAACTGTGACAAGCATCCTGAAGTTCCACTCATGGAAATCAAATATTGTACTGAGAAGTTTCTTCGGGATATAGGCCTGAACCACATTATCATTCGGTTGTGTGGTTTCATGCAGGTAGTAGTTGTTGAACATTTTATGCCCTTTGATATAGTATGTGAAATCTGGATGCTTGATCCCTTGTACTCTGCTGTTTCTGTATTCTGAATTCCACTTTCTGCTTTTGTTAGACTTGGTGTATAATGTGTCTATAACCAAAGAACTTGTAAATGGTTGAACTTTTTCAATTACTGTATGAATAGAAAAAGGACATATGATTATGCCACTGCATGTGCCATGAGGTTGAATAATGAAATCAGCAGGGAATCCATTTCCTGGCTGAGGCCAATTTATTTTGTAATCCATGAAGTAGAGTATGTGCTCAGTATCTTATTGCCCATAAATGATTGTTTTCTTAGGGTTTGTTCTGTTTTTTAAGTTTTTGCCCTAAACAGAAAGAAAGTTGATTTCTACAGCCACAGAGTGACAATTTTTCTATTATTGTAGGGCCTGATTGGGCAGTATGCTGTTCCTATATTAGAAGAAAAATCTGTTTGGGGAACTGATGCTCCCACTCGGATAGCATACATGGACACCCAGGTAAAACTAGTTTATGAGACAACTTATGCAGTTTCTTTAACAATAATGGTGCCTCATGGATGTCTTGTTTGTGCTCTAGGATATTGCTCGATTAACATTTATAGCTTTGCGAAGCGAGAGTATCAATGGAAAGCTTCTAACTTTTGCTGGTCCTCGTGCATGGACAACCCAAGAGGTAAGAGTAAACATGTCAAAGAATTCGGTTGACATCTGTAGAATATTCCCGATTCCTAAGAAGTTGATAGTAAGATGATATGTCAAACTGAATGATGAATATACCCTCCAAGATTACAGCTTGGTGACTGCAAAGGCATACATAAAGACCTTGATGTTAAGGGTTTGAACCCCTATCCTATCATATGCATTCTCTTCTCTATTTCCAGGTTATAACATTGTGTGAGAGACTAGCCGGGCAGGATGCAAATGTAACCACTGTTCCTGTATCTATTCTGAGATTGACACGCCAGCTGACTCGATTGTTTGAATGGACAAATGACGTTGCTGATAGATTGGCATTTTCAGAGGTATAATCTTTATAAATTGATTTCAGTATTTGAGTTGAGCGTTAGCTTTTTTTATACTTAGAAGGGTTGTTTGCTCAATTCCCTTATCACATTATTAATGCTAACAGGTAAAACTATCCAATGATTCTATCATGTACATTCCATGTGATTTCCCTATCTTTTAAACGGCTAACCATAAAATATGACCTACATCAGGCATAAAAAGAGAATGTAGGAAACAGGAAGGCTAGACTACCAACTGTTCGTAATTTGTTTGAATTGCAGCCAACTTTTTCCAGGCAAGGTAACCCCCTCCCCACAAGACAAATTAGTAATCTGAATATACAGGAATCAATTGCTTCTAGAGTTCAGTCCTAACCCGGTCAGCTCCCCTCAGAGAATATAATTGTTGTTTTTCTTTTCATTTTCCTTTATGATAGCCTGTAGATTTCCTGGTGAACCAATTAAAGTCAGTTGTTGAATGTTGGCATGTTAGGTTCTTACAAGTGATACGGTCTTCTCAGTCCCAATGGCCGAGACATATAACCTTCTTGGCGTTGATGCAAAAGACGTCATTTCGCTTGAGAAATATCTGCAGGATTATTTCACAAACATATTGAAGAAGCTGAAAGATCTTAAAGCACAGTCTAAGCAAACTGATATTTTCTTCTGAAAATACCTCTGTTCTTGCTGTTTTCATACATGCTGTACATGCATTGATTGTCCGTTGAATACCCGTCCTAGAGGTGAGGAAGCTCGCCTACTTAATTGAGAATTGTCACTTTTTATATTTTATGGCACCATTTCATTTAATCTCAAAAAGTAAGAGAGAGTTTTGAGAGTCAGTTGTACAATCATCTTGTGAGGATCTAAGCATTTGGTCTCGTGTGTATAAATGTATGCAACCCAGTGGGCTCTTGCAGTAGTTTTACATTTCCATTTTGGGCTTGACTTGGTATGTTCTGGAAGGACATGCAATTGCTTACTCGGCAAAAGAAATGCAACTGCTGAGGAGCATATTTGCTTACTCAGCAAAAGGAGACCTCAAGCCACGTCCGAGCTCTCTTCGAGTCAAAGGATTGGGGTGGGCTAGCTTAGTTATGGACTAAGCTGATGAGCATATTTTTGCAGGCCTAGCCCAATCCTTTGAATATTTCAAAGTATTTTCAAGTTTGCTGAGGTCTTCTTTTGTGACAAAGATAAAAGTTCCTCTTATCGTGCTAATAGGATAGACTTATATATATCTTGCCACTTTTTTTCAAGTAATAAAGAAAGGAAAAATTGATACCTTCTCCGAAAGAGAAAATTCGTTTTTAGTTTTATTTGGATTAGTTTACTATTTGAATTTGGATTAGGTGTTAGTTTGATTTTTTTTTAATTTTAGAAATTGTTAAAATTAAATTACAGTTAACTTTTGAGAAAGAAAAGACAAAACCCACAACAGACAAAAAATGAAATAATAGACAAAAAATGAAATAATAGTGTTTGTTTTTAGAATGAGTTATAATTGAGGTAGTTTTTGAAGTGAAGACCACTCCAAAAGAAAATTGGCATGGAGTGGGATAATCTTGGATGGCTTTTCGATGCACAGAGTCCAGATAATGATGAAACGAGAATCAAAGACAAGAGTGGCCAACTAGGTGGTACAATGAGGAATCTTTTAGTCCTATCTTCCCCTAGATTGGGTTAAAAGTTGGGACTGTTAATAACAGGTGGGCCAACTTTGAGAGAAAAAATTAGCTTCTAGCTGAATGCTGAATGTTGAATCTATCCATCCCTATCTCTCATCTTTCTCGCTTATAGTAAAATCAATCTCGCGCACGCAATCTGTCTATCTTCCGAAGATAATTTGTGAAAATTGCACCCTATACGATTTAGGGTTTGAAAATACATCTCCGTTAGCAAACGGCCGTCTAAATCGTATAGTATGAGTATTATCTCTTTCCAAAAAAATGGACAACTTTAGAATGCAAGAAAGCAGTTGGCCTAATAAGTGATTTTCTGACAAGGAAAAAGAAGTAAAGACAAAAAGCAAAAGACTTCAAATTGCTACCCAAAATCGTTGTTCCTGACGCTTGAATTACTAATTCCTTTTGGGAAAGCCTATTTATAGACCGTACCTAAGTTGGCTCTACCATGGATGCAGAATAAAACACGTCTTACAATGGATCCAAAGGCACTTTGTGCAAATGCAGGTCTTTTTTGGCATTTAATACAGTAGTTTGTGCCCCTTATTTTTTAGCGAATAGAATGATTTAGATGGAGTGAGATTGGATAAATTATTTGAAAAATAAAAAAGATGTTAATTCTAAAATCGAAATCCAGCACCCGATATTCCTAACGCTCCTCTTCTTACAGATAAGGGATGTGACAGCAATATTTTGGAAGCTGAGGATCTACAGACAGAAAGATTGGCCTGCTGCAGGCCATAGTCTTATCTTTCTTTTTTTGACAACTACTACTTTTTCTTATTAGGATTGAAGCAGGCACTAGTCAATCCCATTGTGTATATTTACTGCTATTTCATTCTTTTGTATTATCCCAAAGTCATCTTTTCGGACCAAAATAGTTACCTACTTTACTAAACTAAACAAACAAACAAACAGAATGTTTTTCTTTGTGAGAAGGAAATGGATTGCCTTTGCGTAGGTAATCAATCCATCTGATTATATGCTTATATATATATACAAGCATGATGCATCGAAAGGCAAAAATATAAATCCAAATTCAAAATTTGTAGATTGGTAACCGACCGCTTTTTGTTCGATCAGAGACTCCCAGAAACCCCGAGAATGATTTACGCAATGGTACAGTGGTATGGATTCCGCAGGCCACTAAAACATGTTCTGTCCAATCCTACGAAAGTTAGCCGAAAAGTACGTACTACTATTAATAGCCAGAAAATTTCAGTCCCTCTTTGGAACTCGCATTTCCATGGAATGGGGGGCGGAAAATCAATCTACTGCTGGCTTTCAATCCCAGTATTTCAGGGGGAAAAAAACAATTCTAATTCCAAGAAAGAGAAAGAAGGAAAAGCGAAAAATGTTGATTCATAACATTGATGTATTTTTTAGTTATTATGTTAATTTTTTATTACTATTTATAAATTTATTATTTTACAATTTCATATAGTATATGAGTTTACATTGACTAAATTATTTCAATACATATGATTAGTTTTTGTTCGGCCAGTTATTTAAGGGTTAATTTAGACAGGATTTAATTTCAAAATCAAATCTAAAATTTTAAATTTGAGACCTATGGTCTACTTGGATTTAGTTCTACACGGAACCCAATACAAATTTCTCATCTCATATCTTATTTTTTCTCTCAAAAAAATTTCTCTCTCCCGAAACCCAAGACAGAAAATCTCAAAACTAAACTCTATCCAATCACACCCCTACATTTCCTCGCACAAAGAATTTAACTTTAATAAAAAATCACAAAATCAAATCTTATCCAATCAAACCTTAAATTTATCCATTAAGCTCCTTTCTAACTTTCCAATTGTAGCACGCAGTGTGATGAATTGGAGAAGACAATGTTTGATCATGTCATCAACACGCAAATATGAACGTAGATTAACCTTGGTGTCTAATCTTGATTGTAGAATAGTTCTCTTTTAAGCCCAAACTCAAGCATATGCGATCATATTTATCAGTTGGAGAATTTTGTTACAATGGTCTTTAGCAATTCTGTTCTAATATGATATGAATTTTTCTTCCATCCTACTTAATGTTTTAGCTATCATTTTATTTATTAAAGAGAATGAATAGCATCATGTGCATTTTTTTTTTATGGATGGACAGAAATTGCATAGGAGTACTAACCAGTAATTTTGATGAGACCTTTTAATTCATATTCATGGTCCCCATCTATATTCTTTATTTCTTAGTATTAAAGTTCAATTTATGAATTCATGTTGGCACCAAAAATCTTACTACAGATTTAAAATAAAGAACTTTTGTTTCTTACTTAAGGCCTTAAACTTTTAGCACGTCAAGGTCATTAAATAGTGCCTCTATAAAGTTTATTTAAATTTAGAATATTGATTTATTTTTTTAATTTAATTACATTCTTTACTATATTTCTGGACTATATTATGACCAAACACACACACACACACACACACACACACACACACACACATATATATATATATATATATATATATATATATATATATATATATATATATATATATATATATATATATATATATAATATTGTTAAATTTCATATCCCTATATAATTTTGTGTAAATCAAGATCTAGTTAAGTTGATTTTTTACATAATTATTTGTGATGTCATCAAAAGAAATTTATATTCGTATCAATTATATAAAAATAGTCAATGCATCTTAAACACTTGACACATAAAGATTTTAGTCATATAAAATTCTTTGTGACCAAATAATGACATTTATGAGGCAATAAATAATTTTTGAGACATATTTATTGCATTGTGTGTATAAATAATACTTTGTCGACATAAAGGTAATTGACATTTTAGAGATGTTTTTCAACAATACAATTGTGTTATATATTTGAGAGTAGTTACAACATTCCAAGTATTTTAAATTTTACGATTATTAATCATATTAAGTTTCATGATTAGCAATTATCAAAACAGATATTTAGTATGCACCTCATTATATTATTTTAGTTTTGTCAACATTAAGGTAAGTTGGGAAATATAAAAATATTCTTGAATGTCATTATAGAGGCTTATTTTACATCATGTCATTGAATGATGACATTTAGAATAATGGTAATTAATTTATTGAAATAATAACATAGCCCTACATGGATGTTATTATTTTTGTGAGATTAATTGACATAAGACTGTAAACTAAATACTTAGAATAATGTCATGTGCACACAAATATGGATGATTTTGTCTTATTAGTTTAGTTTATCTATTTTGTTATAAGGTATTTTAGTATATTATACTTATGATTGGTGCTTCTTACATATCAAATGTGAGAATTTACGTTTGAATTGATATTATTAATTCATTAACTAATAGTTTGAGATTCATAACATTAATGTGTTTTTATAATTGATTATTATATTTATTTCTTGATTATGGCTTAGAAAAATTCTAATTTTATAATTTCAATATTATGTTATGACATCTTTTACAATCAAAAATTTTAGACATGTACAATATGGCAGCAATATGTACAAGTAAATGATAATACTTGATTATATGTTCTATTTGATTTTCAGATTTGATTCATTGTTGATGTTTTATTTTGACCTCTCCTCTTTTGTGCTCATAATTATATGTATGCTTGTACATATATAAAGATACATATATAAAGATAAATGCGTGTTAAGAGAAAGAGAGATAATATGTAGCACATAAAGTTTATTCATAAAGTTTTGGGAGTTTGATTAGGAAATATTTTACATTGTAATACTTGAAAGAAAGTGTTCAACAGAAAAATATAACTGCTATTATTCTTATATTATATTTTTTAATTAAGTAACTATTAAATAATCATATTGTAATAAAGTGATTGTAAACTTTATTAAAATTTTACATGATTATAACATTTGGGTCAAGTGGGAGAATGTAAGAAATTGATCTTTATTAAAAGATTTAAATGTGGTCAGCATATTATAAGTAATTATTATATCTTTTCATAACCCACTTAAATATTAATAAATAGATGATCGATATATAATTTTAAAAAATAATTCGAATGTTTTCTTGATGGGAGAAAATATTTATCATGTAGGGATCCCTATTCTAACCGATATAAAATATTGTAACATGTTTTTTAAAACATTAATAGACATATAATTTAAAAAACTCTAATACAAAACAACTTAGAAATAGTAAAATTAAAATAGTTTAAATTAAGATATTATTTATACTTACATAATTATTATTAAAAACATTTATTTTAATTATTTTTACTGCAACATATATTTTAATCCATATATATGTATATTAAATTTCGTTCATAAAAGAGATAAGGCTTCCTTAACCTAAACGCCGTTTGATGGTTTTGTCCTTCCTTTGTCTTTTGCTCTGTTTTTTATCTTTCGCAGACTTCACTACGACGGAGGTGACAGGGTCACTGGGGCTTTGATTTTGTGTTCAATAACGGCGTGCTTCTTCCTGTTTGGATCCCTGGTCAATGCACCGCACCGGCTTACACTTCCTCCTCCGCCCCCGCGCCAGGCGATGCCAAAAAATATATCTTCGTAGTACGTAGTATGGATTGTCAGGATTGAGATGAGATTTGCGAGATGCAATCCAATTTAGACCGCAGAAATTGTATATTTAAACTAAAGTGTGGAGTATAACGTCAAAGGGATCCATGCGCGGGACTCAAGAGTTAAAGATAACTGCTACAAAGATAGGTACCGTTGAGATATATGCTTTTAGTTTTACATACAGTTGTGCGTTCAAAGCATAAAATTTGTATAATTTTGGATTAGTCCGCACCCACTCGCAGAGAAAGCAACCCCTCATCGATTGTGCAAATGTATGACCGGAGACAATAGATATAAAATAAAAAAAAAAGAAAGAATGCCGATTTTTTTTTTTGTTTCCAGTGTCGCACGTATTATTCATTTAAAAATTTATAAAAATTAAATTATTTTAAACTATATTTAAAATACATTTTATTATAAAATTTAACATAAATTTTTATTTTTAATTCTTATTTTTTATTTTATAAATAATTTATTTTTATAAAATAAAAAATAAAAAATATTAACTTCAAACACTGTATAATTACTATTTTATTATATTTAAATAATATTTTATTATAAATTTAATATAAAATTTTCATTTTAAATTTTATTTTTTATAAATATTTTTTTATAAAATTTAAAATTATTAAAAATTTTAAAATTAAATACTATTCAATCTCACTTTAAATATTACATTAAATTTTAAAATTTAATACTATTCAAATATCTCCTCAATTATACACGGGGAGGAAAGGAGGACCACATAACATCAACCAATCTGCTCCAATGGAATCCTTTATGAGATGGTGTTAAGTCTCCAGCTATTTATCATTGGTTGTCCTGAGTCTCTTGACTAGTTGATTGACGATTACTGCGTTGTCTAGCCGGGGATTAAGGCCACCGTAGAGAGTGGTGGGAGCCCCCTTTGATGTCATCTTGGTGCTACCCGAGTACGGTGGGAAGACGAAGGACCCATCGGCCATCATGATGGATATGCGATGCCAGAGTGCATTTGGCTCTTTACCTTCTTTAATTTACGTCCTCCAACTTCTGTAGGAATATCACTGTAGATCAAAAGCAAAGGGTGATTGATTGGTTATCAACTGTGTTTTTGTTCCTCAACTTTCTCATATTCCTATGAGAACAAGGCATGCATTGTGATTTAAAGTCTCTCTCGCTCTGATCTGACCAGTGGGAGATAAAAGAAAGAAGATCCTCCCCTCTGCCGATTCTGCTCAAAAGTCTCAACGCAAAAGATTGGTAGGACACCATGTGGATATTCTCCGGTTCTGATCCACCCTTTTCTTGACTTTAACTTTCTTTTTCTCTTTGTTCTTCCTTTTGCTTTCCTCCCACCCCCAAACCTGTTGTCAACTTTTCTTGTCGTGGGTTAGAACCGGATCTAGTGAGATTGTCGAAGGCTGGGGGGAACGCCCTTGATTTTGTTGGTACTGCTTTAAAATGAAGTTCCTGACAGGGGTAATTAACAAATTTCGTTTTTGGATCGCAAGAAAAGAAAAGTGTAAAACAGAGCAGAAAAGGCATCACAGACTACAGCAGCTGTTTGACTCTGAGGGTCTGAGTTGTCAAACGGAGATGCAGTGTGGAGATGACAGAAAGTGAAAGTGATGGTTGAACTGATATTTAACCAATGCAAATGCGCTCACTGCCTCACAACAGACATCCAATTTTTGTACATAAATGTAACCCTCGTCCCAAATTATGTATTATATTTAGGGTGAAATTAGATAAATATAATTTTTAAAGTGAAATTAAATAAATTTTTAATTTTGAAAATTTATATTAAATTTTATTTTAAAAAATTATTTATAAAAAATATAAATTCGAAACAAGTTCCTTAAATCCTAATTTTTCTAAGCAGCTTTGCCTTAAAGCATTGGCTTTTTTTTTTTAACAGTTCAAAAAAAGTCTCAATAATCTGAAAAGATCCTAATAACTCAAAGGAAGGCAATCATATATCACCCCATGTGTCACACCATCATGTTTAAAATTTGCGTCAAGGATTCAATTTAAATTCGATGCAAGGTTTTTTGTTGATCGCAGGAGAATTTTTCATACGCATCAATAATATTTCATTTATTAAAAATTAAATATTTTTTCTCTTATTATGATAAATATATATATTCAATTTTATTGTACCGACAAGGCGTAACTAAAAGGAATCCCCAAATTGATGGTTAAAGAACCTAACTGTCCCCCCATTTCCGATTCCCACTGCTATCGACTTAGCCAAAGTTCCAAACACAAAAATACAGGGAGATTGGGAATTGGGAGAAAAAGTAGTATGTTGCTGTTTAGACTCAGTGAAGTGGGACTGGGACTTCTGTGGTTGGAGTCATTTGGTTGGTTTTAGTTTTAGATGGAATATAGTTAGATTTTAAGATTTTTATTTTAAAATCTTATAAAATATAAATTATTTATAAAATAATATATAAATCTCATATTTAAATTTTTATTTTAAATTTTAAAACTAATATGATGTCTAAATGCATCCTAAATATTTAGAGAAGCATTTCTATATTACTATTCATTGACCCTAGTTTCCTCTTAAATTATTTTTTGACTCATCTTCTTACACATATAATCACTTTAAAATTATGTATTTAAATAATATTTGATTGATAAAAAATATAATTTAAAAATATATATTATATTTTTTGTAATAAAAATTTTCTCAACTAAATATTCATAAATACAATTCAAATATACCTCAGTTTCTGCATATTCACAACATGCTGCTGCTTTTATGAGATGCATTTGGTCCGTCCGCTGAAGGAAAGGGACCCCAAACTCAGAAACAATGAAAAAAGCAAACCAATTTTGACACTAGGTTGAGGTTCTGCTGCACACACCAAGGAAAAGGCTTAACACAAAGTACAAAAAGTCACTGCACGAACTTGAAAACTTGGAATTGTAGGTCCTCCTCCAGGGTTTTAACATCCTATGCATAGTGAACGTCTTAAGGTGTTACTGCGCTGCACTACATTCATTCTATTTAAAATATATGACATAATTTTTATATTAAAATTAAAAAAAAAATTATACAAAATTTTAATAATTATCTTTTCAACTATTCTTATTTAAAAATAATTAATTACCGTATTAAATTTAAATTTTAATATAAAAATTAATATTTTAAGTAATTAGTTAAAAAATTAAAGTATTTAAATAATAAGTTAGAAATTAGAGTAAATTTAAAAATAAAATTATAAATAAAGACTTTATATTAAAAAATAATTATAATTTAAAATAAATTTTAAAAATAAAATATATATTTTGAGGCAGAGAGAGTAAAATTAGAGGTTTTTTTCCTTTCGTTTTAGAAACATTTGCACAAAGAATTAGAAAAATAAATTTACAGTATTGTATAATAATAAAATTAACAAGCTTCTATAGTATTGCGATGATCTTCCTACACAGACAAGGCTCTTAAGAAATGCAATATTTTTCTAACTTGATGTAGGCGAGCTTATGCAATGTCTAATAAGTTATGCTATCGAAATTTTCTAGCTGGCTGGCTGTGTGAGACCCTCCCCAGAGAAAGAAAATAAATGCAAACCCCTTCCAGGGTTTAACCCCCATAGGAAATGCTTTGGTGAAGGAGGCAACTGCAGCAATATTCGTTTGCACGTGGCCAGGGGTTACTGGGAAATCAGAATCTTTTGGGGAATCAAATTTTAGTTGGGCATGTTTGATACACAAAAAGTATTATGTAAGTGTTTAAGTTTTGATAAAATAAAATTTTAAATTATAATTTTAAATAAATTATATTACTATGTTTAGATAATTCGTAAATTAGTTTAAAAAATTATTACATTTAATTTGTTAAATTTGTAAAATAAATAGATTATTAATTTAAAAAGTAATACATTTCCAAATATGACTTATATTATTATACAATTTAAAGTATATTTTTTTTTGTGAAAAAATATAGTCAATAAAATTAATTTTTAAATATTATTTATTTTATTTAAAGATTTATATTTTATTTTTATAGTGAAATTTGTATTTATTTTTTTGATAATATAAATATATACTCTATTTTTTAGCTCGTATTCCTCTTAAAAGTGCATTCTTAAAAAATTATCTTCAGAACATTTTAGAATTCTAGTGACAGAGAATTCTATTTGCTGTATTTTGTTTTAAATTATATATAATATATATATTTTAAAAAAAAGCTTCTGAATTAGTCTCATCTTTTAAGAATGTCATTTTTGTTTGTTGGTCAATAACTTAACTTAATCTTTAAATAAACTTTTTTGTAACATCATAAATAGATATTTCAACATGTACTTTTTAATTAGGAAAATGAATTAGACATTCCAATAATTTATGAATTGTCCTAAGAGTTCTATCTTTCAAAACTATATAGGAAACAAGAAGTGCGGATAGAAAAACAATATTTGACTTTTTATAAAATAAACATATTTACAAAAAATGATTTTTTCTTTAAATAATGATATTTGTGAGTTGTATAATCATGATACAACATTTAAACTATAGGCATATAGTTAATTTATTCAGGTTTTATTTTTTATTTTTTGAAAAAATACAAAATGTGAAGATATATTATTTTAATTGGAAAATAATTACATTGGGGATTTGAGAGAATACAAAATGATGATTGAGAAGGAAGATAAGAAAATAAAAATAGAGAGAAGAAAAGAAATAATATTAAAGTTTAGAAAAAATGACTAGTTTAGTCATTAAAGTTATGTGTCTAACATGTTATGGTTCATAATTTTTTTTACTGTTATAGTCCTAAAAGAATTTTTGAGTGACCAACAAAATCCTACCACCAGCTGCCGCTGTAGCTTCCGATAAAAAATATACACGCCCTACTAACATTATATTTTTTTAAGGGTAAAATTATCCTTAATTAGGTAAAACACGTGACTCCCAAAATAAAAACTATTTTGAAATCAAAATTCTAATTATGAATAGTGAAATAAAGAGTTATTTTTCTTTTTTATAATTGAATAAAATAAATAGCTACTTTCAGGTTTTAAAACTTTATTGACCACTCGAAAATTCTTTAAAATATTAAGGATAATAACATATTATACATTTAACTTTTGGAACTAAAATAGTCACTTTTTCTAAAGTTTAATTTTGTCTTCATTTTAGTTAGATTTCTTAAGAAATAAATTATAATACCACATCCACGTAGGGATTCATTTTTACTATTTTTTATTTATTTTCTCAGATTTAAGGAATTATTTTCCTTTCCCAAAATATAAAAAAGGAACTAAAAATATGAATTTAAAAATTAAGAATACAATTCTTTTTCTACTAAAAATGAATACAATAATAATACAAATAATTATAATACATTATATACATTAAATATAACGATAAATGATAAAAATATAATTACACAACTTAATAAGTAATTATTAAAAATTTCTTAAAAAATGAGGAACAGAAGTGAATGATTCTGTGTGAGTTGCACCATCACACACAATTTATAAAATTTGATACAATTGTTATTTAATAAAGATTTAACGAGTTTGTACTTTAAAATTGAGAGAATTAGTCGTTGAATTGTTGCTCATTATTTTATTGTGACTAAATTGATATATTTTTTTATAAAAATATTATTATTTTTATATAAGTTGAGAAAATTTTAAGAAGAGAAAGAGAGTTTTAAAAAAATAAATATTTTTTGTACGATATATAATTTTAAAAAATTATATATAGAAATATTTTTTGTACGGTATATAATTTTAAAAAATTATATATAGAAATAATGTATTTTCAAACGAAGGAATTATGTTGCATAATAGTAAGTATGGGTGGGCATTTCCCTAAAAAAAAAATTGTGGGTGGACGTAATGTGTAAGAATGTGAACTGTTAAGATCTCAACAACTCCGGAATGTTGTACGGTCAGTTTAATTTAATTTTAAAAGATCAACTCCTATGAGGAAGAAAATCCTCTTGCCGTTATGGTTAGAGGAACAACGCAAAACCCGGCAGGTAGATGCTGGCCCGGTTTCGATCGATGTGAACCAAAGTATAATAAATTCACCGTCCAACGCGCAGTAGAATGACGTGTGATGGGGTTGGAAAAAATTTGGAGAGGTAAGGAGTATAATTAGCATTTTAATTTTGCCAATTCCCCAATGCATGTCCTTTCGGCAGTCGACATCCGCGGACCATTGGACCCCTTTCCACTTTATCCTTCAATTCTTTTGTCAAGTGGGATCTATTCGTAGGGCCTTAAGTGTGTCCCCATCTTAATTATTCATTTTTATGCGCTACGGCCCATCCGTCGCTATGGTGGGACTCCAAAATAGACAGGTGCCAACACCTCATTACGCAGTACAACTACTTGACACAATCTCCCACTTTACAACAACTACGACTTGTTCGAATTACGCTAAAGGATTGACTGGTTTTTTTAAAAAATGAGACGAAATGGTTTCTGCTTCACCGACCCTCTTTTTGGGGTAAATTTTAATATTTTATTTTAGTATTTAGTCGTACATTGTCATTTGTGGTAGGAGAGACGGAATAATTTTCTGGTTTAGTTAGCGCTCTCGCTGCTCCCCCAATAGGGCATAGTTCTCCATAGGAGACTGAGGGCTATTGATAATATTAAATTAAATATAATTAAAATTTTTATTAATTTGAGTTATTTTATTAAATTTTAATTTAGTATTTTTTTAATTTTGTTTATTTAATATAGATTAATTTAGTAATTTAAATTTATAAATTTTTTATATATAAATTTGTATATAAAATTATGTATAATATGAAATTATAATTTAAATATTAATTATATGAGAACTTAAAAAAGTTTTCGAACTCCTATTAAATAGTTTTTCAATCCTTTAAGGACTTTGAGTTTCATAGATGACATTTGAAGGGAAAAAGTGAAAAGGATATTGACAATGGAATGTGTTTTTTTTTCCCCTTCTTTTTCTTTTTTCATTAGAGATCATAATAATTGTATTCGGATAATAACTCTCCTGGGAAAAAAAATGTTGCAAGAAATTAAAAAATTACAAGTACTTTACCCGTGTTTTCATTCAAGAAAAGATATGGTGTAAATAAGTATAGTATAAAGTGTGAGGTGCTGAGAAAAGCTCGGACAATCATACAGAGATGATCACAGTGGCAGAAACAGGCAGCATTTGGGAATGGCAGGTAGGTGAGTCCTTAGTAAAGAATCACTGTCAGTCCACGTGCGGTCACGGCTTAGGAATTAAAATAATAAAATTCTTAAAGGCTTATTTTCCTTCCGTTTGACAAGGAGTAATTTCTCAGAGGAGGAGTACATCATTTTTCTTTTGTGTCCCAAAGGAGATAAAAGGCAAAAAGAAAGTATCTACCCTAAGGAATGCGTTAATTTCACTTTGCCTGTTGTACTTGTATTCTTTTTGCACTTTGGTCCTTTTCATGTCCGTATGTATAAGCGTATACCTGTTTAAGACACTTTTCTGTTTGGCAGAATTGAAGACGGTTTGAGTTCTCGTCCTGCAACTTTAATAAAGAGTGGAGAAAGTCGTCAACCGCGAAATTTGCAAGCAAACTCCGACTTGAACACGCTTATATGCATGTTGTTCAAAGAATGGAATTGACCGTCGAATGTTCGATTCGGATGACCTTTGGCGGCTGTTGACGCCATCGTCATCCTCCTTTATTATGCAACCAACTCAATAGATTTTAGTAGTTAATCTTTTATTTAATAATAAAAAATTCATGTGATAATTTTAAATAATTATTTAATTACATAAATTATTATGTATACAATTTTAATTATTATATTAAAATTAAAAAAATTTATTTAAAATATGTTAAAAAAATAAAAGTAAGGACAACATTCATCATGGAGACGATCCATGCAGGAGCAGGACCAGCTTCGTTTTTTGGCCTTTTGCTTACCATCTCTTCACGGAATCAACGAGGCTGTTTTGCGCGTCTTTTCCCCTCCCCGGCGTTAAATACATGGTCAGAAAAATTACATGCTTCTATTCTATTTCAGTTTGTTTCGAAGCACACTTTATTCAGTTATTTATAGATATTGTGTCACGTTTTTTTAATGCATTTTATTTTCACAAAGCTGTCAATATTCCACTATCTATTTTTAGAATTTCTTTTTTTAATAGTATATAGATTCTATAATTTGGTGACCATTTAATGATGGTGGAATAAATGACGAGACAATATTTGAACTCCCCATCTGATGTGTAAAAAAAAAATTGAAAATAAAAATTAGTTAATCCGATAAACTTATTGCAAGATAGATGTCTATGTCTTTCTAAAATAATCACAGGGAAAACCCCCATAAAGATCATCAAATCTCGCTTCTCCTAGATGACTCCTTGCTATACCCATCACGGTTGATCTTTGCAAACCTGCATGAGGAAAAGATTCCAAATAATTAGCCTAATGCTTGGGAATTTTGGGCCCTGGGAAGGAACAAAACAACATGCAGCGCGCTGTAGTATTTTTACGTGGAAAACCTGTTAGCTGGTGAGTGGTTTATCAGTCATGAGTGACGAATTATTGAATGGATTGGGCAGGTCATGTCACATCGGCCACATTTCCTCATCTATCTATTAATGGATTGTTTCAAGGGAAAAGGAGATGATTTTACTTTATACTCAGGAATATGATGAGATAGTGATGATACAATACTGATTCAAGATGAATATCAAGACGTTCACGAATTATGCATTAGGTGGCATGTGGGGTAGGGTGTCGGGCTCTGCAATGAGTACAACGGCAGTTGCTTTTTGTTTTACCGTCGCTTAAATGCAAAGTACGTTAGTATCAAAAATTACCAACAGCTCCTTTTCATCTCTCGTAGTTAGTGGATTGAGTACCCAAGAAATAATTCCTTACAATTTTATTTTTCAAGGATTTTTTTAATGTATTATTCGTGTAGGAAGAGTTAATATTTTTTAATCAAAAGGTTGAAATTATACTTCATACCTTATATAGGATTTATTATTTACTTTCTTTTTATAAGACAAATCAATATAAAAAGATTTGTTCCTAATTTAAGGAAAAAAAATTATAAACATGACAAGATAATTACTTAACTATTTATTATATTTTAAAATACAAGGTCTTTTATTTTTTTTATACAGATTAAAAAAGAAATATTTTTTCCATGATATTCATAACTAATTATACTAATATAATAAAAAATAAGAAAATTAAATTTATAATGTGAGTAAATTTAAGAATATTTTAAAATTTATAATCAAAAGATGTTACATTTTAACAACGCAACATTATTGTCATTCTAAAATAAGTATAAACAAAACATTGAGATATGTACGCAAATGGTCCGTAGCATTTGGGTCGGGAATGAAAATGAAAGCAGAAAAGGATAACCTTTAGTTAGGTACAAAGTAAATACGAGGTTATAATAGTGTGAAATAACACTAATAACGTGAGGAAAACGAAACGTGTCGGGAGGGGCATCCTTGGACGGGCGGGAGTCAAAGTTTGATCCCACTTTTTCCAATAGGTAAATTGGTCACCCAATTCCATCCAAATAAAGCATTCGTTACCGTACTAATAGCAGTATATTGCAACAGTAAAATTTCCAAAAGTAACTTCCTACCGGAAGTAATCAAAATCATACCGTTTTTAGTTTTTAATATTTTATTACTGATTTACTACCATTCATTTTCTTTTATTTTTAATTTATACTATATAGAATCTAATAAATTCTGCCTTATTGTTAAATATTAACTCCACCTCTAAACTAACTCAATAACTATTAATAAATATATTCTAAAAAGAAAATTATTAAAAATACATTGCAATAATGAAAAAGACACTCAAAAAAGTTTTATGCTGTATTTGAATTGTGTTTAATTAAGAGATATTTTATTTTGAAATTTTGTAAAAGTAAATTTTTTGTGAGATCAGAAATATTATCTAATTATGTATATAATTGGGAGAGATGTAATTCAAATAAACTCTTAAATATTTTATTTTAGCTGACTTGAAAAAACTATAAAATTAATTAAAAATACATATTAACAAAAAAATATATCATTGATTTTATCTCAACTCTCATACATATAAAAAACTCTAATATTTAAATTTTGATGATTTAGAGTGTATTTAAATTTGAGTACAAAATTTAATATAAAAATTTTTATTTTAAATTGCATATCTTATTTTATAAAATTTAATTTTAAATTTAATCTTACTTTTTAATTCTTAGTATGTGTGTATTTCTTATCATATTGTAATAACATATGAATATATTTTAACAGTATATTTTAAAATATAAATTCAGAATCGCACTCCGGGCACAACAAAAGTTAATTTGACCATTAAATAGCATGGTCCAATACCCCCCTCCCCTATACGGGGATTGCCTTTTTAACTTTTGCTAGGAGTAACTAGGAAGAGACCAGAGAGTACGGTAGTGCTCCAACACCCCCCCCGCCCGTCTTTCGCTGCCCCTATACAAGAAATAGGCAAAATTATCATATAAATATGTACATTCTATACTGGTGGTACCATATAGGCGAGGTACTATTCTACGAGACTATCACCAGTCACCAGCACCCCCCACTTCACTCCTACTTAGTGCAAAATAGTATGTACTGCTTATGCACCGCCTACTATTTTTTTTTTTTAAGTGAAATGCATCTCCTGCTACCATTCCTACGTACTGCATCACATTTCATTGCATACGCACACCGACCACTGATTCTCTCTCACGCACACACACACACACACACACACACAGAGCAGCCTTCTCACTTTCCTACTCACCCCTCTTTCTCTCTCCTCTTCCTCCACGCCCTTCTGCAACAAACCGACGACACACTGCCCGCTGGCAAAAGATTCCCTCTATCTCTCTCTCCTTTCCTTTTCTCCCTTATCGTTCCCCCTTCCAATCCTCTGGTTTCCCAACCCTAAATTCGCTGCCATGCCTTTTCTTCTCATTTCTCTCTTTCACCCCCGAGTAGCTTTCAAAGTCTCATTCTTTCTACTGAATTCTAGGTGTTAAAATTTCCTTTCTTTTTTTATAATCTATTTTCGGTTTGGTCTGGTTTCTTTTATTTAATTTAATGGGCTGCACCAGCTCCAAGCTCGATGACTTACCGGCGGTGGCTCTCTGTCGCGAGCGGTGCACCTTTCTCGACGAAGCCATCCACCAGCGTTACGCTCTGGCCGAGGCCCACCTCGCCTACCTCCACTCCCTCAAGAGCGTAGGCCTCACTCTTCACCGGTTTTTCGACGTAGATCTTGATTCTTTTACGGCGGAGCCCGCTTCTCCGGTTCTTAATCTCCCGGCTCAACGGAAAGGCGAACCCGAACCTTCCGGTTCTCCCAAAAAACGTGCCGCAGCTGCTGCCGCTTCTGCAATTGGTCATCATCATCATCACTCTCGTTCCAATTCCGGTTCACATCTGAGGTTTCACTCCGACTCTGAGGATGATGATTCGGCTTCTGGGTCTCTGCATCACGACGACCATTCGGAGGCTCCCTCCCCGCTTCATCAGTACGGTCACATAAGCTATGCTGATGCCCAAAACCTCGGCCTTCCGGGTTCGTACCAGGGTGGTGGAGCTGGTGGTGTGTTTATGCACATGAATTACATGAGAAACCAAATGACACCGTCAGTAACCTACCAGCAGCGACCTATGAACCCCGGAATTGTTAATATGGGTGAAGCTTCATCCTCTTCGTCGTCCTATTATCCATATCCTTATGCGAATAATAATCAAAATTCCAACTTTTATCCTCCTTACTATAATTACGATAATTTTGGGGGAAGTTTCCCGGGCTCGTCGCCTCCAAGGATGATGCCTCCCTATTATGGTACTTCATCGCCGCCTCCGGGCATTGGAACCTCTTCGGCAGCTTCTACTTCCAAAGAACCACCTCCTCCACCGCCTCCGCCTACCTCTTCAGCTTGGGATTTTTTGAATCCGTTCGAGAGTTTTGACAAATTTTATCCACCGCATACTCCGAGTCGGGACTCGAGGGAGGTGAGAGAAGAGGAGGGCATCCCTGATTTGGAAGAGGAGGATTACCAGCAAGAGGTTGTGAAGGAAGTTCATGGACATCAGAAGTTTGTGGACAGCAGCAGTGGTGGTGCCCGGGCTAGTTATTCCAAGGCAGCTCCTCAGGACGAGGATGAGAAAGAGGAGAATCCAGAGGCTTTGTATAGGACCAGACCTAATTTGGATGCGGAGAGTGATCCTGTGGAGTACGAAGTGCATATGGTTGATAAGAAAGTGGTTGATGACGATGATAGATCAGGGGTTAGGGGCAATGCTGCTGGGTTTATGGCTCGGGGTGGCTTAAAGGGAGATTCTGACGTTATGAGAGAAATCCAAGTTCAATTTGAAAGGGCATCTGAGTCTGGGAATGAGCTTGCAAAGATCCTTGAGGTTGGGAAGCTTCCGCATAATCGTAAACATGCTGCCTATCAAGGTAAAGGAGTAATCTTTTTGTTTAATTATTATTTCCAGTTTTGATTTTGACAACTTCTTCCTCAGTCCGCCAGTAGTTCATCTGTTTAAATTTACTTGAGGAGGAATCAGTAACGGTGAATAAATTGTTGCTTCAGTGTTACATCTTGTGCCTGTAAAAGTTATTTAAATGCTCTCTTTAGCTGGATTTGGGAATATCTATGGGTTGGAGTTTTCAACTCTTTCTTTGACACAAGACTATGCCCAATGTTTGTGCAGTGTCTTCCAAGATGTTGCACGCAATTACTCCTTCTCTATCGCTAGTATCCTCACAGCCTTCCACTTCTAAAGCTCCTGATATTGAGAAGGTTGATCCTGATTCATTTGATGTTGAAAGGGACTTAAATTTGATATCTAGAAATCTTTCTTCTACCCTGCAGAAACTGTACCTTTGGGAGAAGAAACTGTATGAAGAAGTAAAGGTATGCTATTATTAGTTACCACTTTCATGTCTCTTCTTTGTGCTGGTAAATTTGCTGTTATTAATCCGTCAGACCGATGTAATTGTCTCAATTATGATTCTCTAGAAGGTTGTTAGTGGTCAAGTTATTTGTTCTAGTGGTCCTCTTCTGAACAAACTTCTTCTCAGGAGTTAATTCAGTAAATTGAATTGGATTTTTCTGTCGTCTGAGCTTGAGCTTATCTGCATCTTCCTTCCCATCAATGTTTTCTTCACTTTGAAGTTCTTGACAAAATGGTGGATTTATCATATTCTCATGTATAGAGCTTCATTCTCCTCTCCTGTGCTTGAGAATTTCCTACTTGTTAAGGGATATATTTTTGGGACGCAATTTCTCATAACATATGTGAGATGCTTTAGGTAATAGTACTAGCAACCTAATGTGCTCTCTTCCTAAATTGTTTTCTTGAGACCCGATTGTTCTGCTGCTGCTGCGCTTGATTTGTCCCACTGTTTACCATGTCCTTGTGTAAAGTTGGTTTCTTGCAACCGTTCTTTTGACATGTTGAACATTAGGGTGAATGATTTTCATTCTTCTTTTCTAATAACTGTCTTATGCGTACAGATATGAATGCCTATCATGTATATATGATAATTGGTAACAATTTTCAGGTTGAAGAAAAAATGAGGGTTCTTCATGAGAGGAAAATTCGGAAACTGAAGGGATTAGATGAAAGGGGCGCTGAGTCTCACAAAGTTGATGCAACAAGGGCACTGGTCAGGTCTCTATCGACAAAGATCAGAATTGCAATTCAGGTTGTTGATAAAATCTCTGTGAAGATAAATTCAGTGAGGGATGATGAACTGTGGCCACAGCTAAATGAATTCCTTAAGGGGTATGTGGCTATTATTTTTTATGCTGAGTTTTCAAGAGTGATTTTATTTCTTAATGCTCTGATCCCTTGCATACAATTTTTTTTATTATAATCTAAAGAATACGAATAGACAAATTCAATGGAACAAAAGGGTGTGAAACACCTGTTGCTGTGTGTATTAGGAAAGCTCTTTTTGTTTATCTCATTTATATGCCACTTGCTGTTTCTCTATGACATGAGGATGCTGGAGGGAAGTTCGTGGTACATTTTACTTTTGTAAATCTAAGTTCTTGATAAGAGAGAACCATTGTGATCCTTGCTCCATTTCAGAAATATACCTTCTGTTGGAATTTTGAAATATAACTTTTGAGAAGGCTTTGCCAACACTCTTGATTTGTTTTTGATTGGGAGAAGGCTCTCTCTCGATTAAGTGGCAGAGTAAAGAAATAAAATGTAGAAAGGGAAAGGTTAGGAAGCCTTAGGCCTGAATAACAATTGCAATCTGTCTTCGCTTAGCTTCACAATTGTGTCACTCTGTTTTTAATTCATCTTGTTGTCAGACTTTGGAATTATTTCACGGGGTGCATATCACTACTTGTAACTGTTAAGGGTCAGAAGCTGGCTTTAACATTAGAAACTTACGCCTAAGAATTTATATGGTCTTGGGATGCACAAACTTTTTGGTCTTTATTAGAATCCGGTTCTAAATGAAATGTGCGACTCTTACGGTAAAAATTTTGATAGAAATTCATAAGGCCCTGTTATCTTTTCTTTCTCCAAGCTCCGGTTATGGAAGAAGGAACTGAGAAGAAGGTATTTTCAACACAACCATCTCTAGTTTGGGCCTTTCTTTCGTGGCTTGCTTCTTGTGCCAATGTTTGATTATTGACCTTATTGCTGCGCAATTTTCTCCTCTGTTGCTCAGATTTTCGTTACTGGTAGATTTTGTCGTCTTTCACAATATTGATTTGAAATCTTCCTGTTCTTGATTGAAAGCAGAGGGTAATACTTGCTTTTAGTGTTATATTCTTCATCTGTGGCACATTGAGCTTGTTCGCAAGATAATATATTATTTAATTAGATTCACTTATTAAATAGAGATGTGCTCCTCTGTCACGGGGGTTGATCTTTTTGTGGGCACAACTATGGAAAGCATGAGTTGGCATTCAACTGATTTTGCATGAGTTGATCTTTACTAATGTGCCTTTTCTATGTCATTAATTCTCACCTCATGACTAGTTTTACTATTTATCCACTATTTAATTGATTACGTCTGTCTTGTTTTGTTTAGGTTAACCAGAATGTGGAAATCAATGCTTGAATGCCATCATAATCAATGTCAAGCTATTAGAGAAGCCAAAAGGTTAGATGCCATCACATCTAGAAAAAATTTTAGTGATGCTCATGTGGAAGCTACATCGCAGCTGGGACATGAGGTCATGAATTGGACTATAAGGTTCTCTTGTTGGGTTAGTGCCCAGAAAGGTTATGTCAGAGCATTGAATAACTGGCTCATGAAATGTCTTCTGTATGTGCCTGAAGAAACACCTGACGGAGTTGTTCCCTTCTCTCCTGGTAGAATAGGAGCTCCCCCAATTTTTGTTATATGTAATCAGTGGTCACAGTCATTGGAGAGTGTTTCTGAGAAGGAAGTTATTGCCTCCATGCGAGAGTTTGCCAGAAGCGTAGTGCATCTTTGGGAACAAGACAAAACTGAAGTACGGCAGAGGATGACTGCAAGTAAAGAATTGGAGAGGAAAGTTAAGAATCTTGAGAGGGAAGATCAGAAGATACAGAAGGAGATTCAGACGTTGGACAAAAAGATGCTTTTAGTTTCTGGAGATGATAATGCTTTTGCATTATCCGGTCAAGCTGTGTATCAAAGTGAAACAAGCAAAAGTATTGGTCTTCAGGTGAATTTGCATCGCGTTTTTGAGGCGATGGAGAGGTTTACAGCTAGCTCCTTGAAAGTCTATGAGGAATTGTTGCAACGCATTGAAGAAAATCTTGCTCAACAGGCTGAAAAAGTTTCATAGGCTTGCCTACACTACAGGAATTTGGTATTCTGCTGAGAGGTTTATCCCACTATTGGTGATTCACCTTATCTGGCAAAAGAAATTGGATTAAATTGGAATCCCTAGGTTCGGCTTTCTAGGAAAAGATTGCTGGTTGCATTACCATCCGTCAAGAAAGGGTTCACTAACTTGCTGGCGTTTGTCCTAGTGGGTATGAAATATCAGTAAACCCTGTGAGTGTCGCGGTTCTGCTGCTTGATCGAATATTTTTTTCATCTGGGAATTGAGAAGTGACATAAAGGAGATGCAAAATATAGATTTCATGACCCAAGATGGTTGTCGTTGAGAGATCTCTTGAATGGTTGTGTTTCTTGATGATCAATCTGTTAAACTTGGGTCGACTGGAGGTGATGAAAGGACGTCACAACTTCAGACTGTAGTCTCCGGCTCCTGTCAGCAAGTTTTCCTGAATGCCTTCTAGGCAAAGGAAAGCTGCCTCATCCTGGTATAGTTGTCAACGGGAAGCTGGATCAAGTCAGCACATAGTCCAAAAATTGTATCTGGAGTCACATGCACGCATAAGGGAAAAACTAATCCAAATCAAGATAGGATGTTTGCAGAGAGCTATTTACCAGCAAGAAGGCAATGAAGCTGGAAAAGGCGGTTGTAGTTGAATGAGGATCAAATTTTGTGTATAGGCAAGTCTTGTGACGCAAGTCATGGAAATTGCCCGAGCTCGGGGTGTGTATTCATTTTTGAACCAGACATCAGGATTATCACATGATGTATAAGAGTAGGAATTTTTAGATTGTTTATTGACTTTGTTCAAATTACTGTACAGAGTTGTCGTTCGTTCATAATGGAAGCCTACTTCTCCCATTTTCTTGAAAATTTTTCCCAGTGCTTGAATTGATCTGTCGGTACGAATTTGGAATAAATGTCATCTGTCGTATGCATGTAATTGAAGCAACTGGGGATTGTGTGGACCTGGAAACAATTAAGCTGGGCTAAAGGGGTTGGGGAACTGCGGGAGCAGTCTGCCGTCAAAATTTGTGCTTTGAAATTGTGGAAGATGATGGGGCGGCGAAGGGAAGCTATCGTAATCTCTGTTTGTGGCCGCCTTGTAGAGTCACAAAAGTCAGATAAACACAAGCTTTGGCTGTTGTAGGCGCTCTCCATAACGTTGCTAAGCGCACATACAGTAAACCGCGGACGTGGCCTACTCTTGTGGTGTTGGGTCTGCTACGCTTCGGCATGAAAAAGTAGTCCTGAGGCGGTCCCCAGAGACACGTAAGGTTTTTACCATAAATATAAATTTTTATTAAATTAATTTTTTGAACTTTTATTTTTTAGAAAATTATAAATAAGAGTGATGAAGGATTTAAATTTATTTATTTTTTAAATGTCTTAAATTATTTTTTAGGAAAATTAATTTTTTAATTTTTTGAATAAAATAAATAATTAATTTTTGAAGAGATACTTATGATTTAAAAGTATTTTTAAATTTAATTTATAAAATTATTTCATGTGAGAATGTATGTGAACGATATTAATTTATATAAAAAATAAAAAATAAAAAGATCTTATATTTTTAAATGTAGGGAGTAATGAATTTGTGATTGTGTAGCAACCAGCCAAGGGAGCTTTAAATTCCAACGTCACTCTCTGCGTTAACTACATCAATCAGTTTATGTTGTACGAAAATACCTCAGTGCCTCGATAGTTTTTTCCCCTTTTAATCAATTTACAGAATGATGCAAGAGATTTTTAACCATCAGATACGGGCATCCCTATCCAAAGATGAAAGTCAGGCAACGTGTTGTTAATTTGAAGTGGAAGTTGTACCTAAAGATGTCTTTCCTCGATTCAAAATATCTCATCATGCGTGGAAACTTGAAATAAAATGAAGAAAAAAAAGATAGACTTGTATTTTTATATAATTTTTATGTACGTATGATAAATATATAATTTTTTATAAAAAAATAAAATTTAATTACATATTTAATTAAATTTAAAAAATTATTAAAATATTTTCCTAACAACGCCAAGGGATGGACACCATGATTAGTGCTAAAAGGCCAGTAGAAAAGCTGTGTCTCTCTAGCGAATATATGCCTCCAATCATCAATACATATATACTACTAGCACGAGACAAAGATGCGCTCTCCGCAAACCCCTTTGAACAGCCTGTTTCTCTTAATTAACAACTGCATCTCTCTTGTCTCTGCCCATCATTGCATCCAATCTCTCGTGTATCCTTCGAATTTTACTTTCCAAACAAAATAAATGCACATTTCCATAGAGTTTCCCTGCAAACGAAACAAAATATGGTCTGAAAAGAAGATTCCAAAATTTCAATGGTCTCCCCTTGGCCCTTCCACCTCCTGCCACGTGTCCTCGTCATGTGATCTCCCCATATTACCCCAGAAAGACGCCGGATGCCTTTTGTCAGCTGACCTTGGTATATTTGCAAAGAAAGACAGCAGAATGATCAAACCACAGATTTGATTAGTACAATAATGGCTGTAAGAGCCTCTTCATAACTGTTCTTTGGGTCTTGTTTTCTTCCCTGGAGAAAAGACCATAACACCAACTCATCATCAACCACCTGTAGTCACTGTTTGTGAACGACTTGAAATAAACAGAAAAGTGAACCAAACCAAAGAAAAGGAAAGATCTTTAGTGGTATTTTTCCCTCTTTAACTGTCCTTTGCTCTTTTCCTTTTCTCCTCATCTCTTCAATGGCTTTGGCTACTCTTTCATCACTCTGATTGACTACCCCTTTTGAGACCACTAAAGTTAGCCGGCGAGAGAGAGAGGGGAGGGGAGGGGAGAAATATACTGAGAATAGTAATCATGGGTTGTTGTGAATCCAAGCTTGAAGAGGAAACTTATGCAGAAAAGGAGGATGACAAGGCCCAGAACCATCACTCAGCTCCACCATTATACCAGGCGTCCCCCGTCATCGCCCCGCCAACGGTCGCCGCTGCTGTGCCTTCTTTCTGCGAGTTTTCCTTAGCTGACCTCAAAGCTGCTACTAACAACTTCAGCTCTGAGTTTATAGTTTCTGAAAGCGGTGACAAGGCTCCCAATCTCGTTTACAAGGGTCGCCTCCAGAACCGCCGCTGGATCGCCATCAAGAAATTCACCAAATTGGCCTGGCCTGACCCTAAGCAGTTCGCGGTATGACACCTAGAATTTTAATTGGTGATGTCGCGTTTGTTCTTAAGATTTTAGTTTCTGTGGGACTTTTTTTTTTTTTTTGTGGCTAAATATATAGTTTCTGAAGACTGAAATATATAGTTTTCCTCGCAATGTTTGGATATAGGAAGAGGCATGGGGTGTGGGGAACCTTAGGCATCCAAGACTGGCTAATTTGATTGGCTATTGCTGTGACGGTGATGAGAGATTGCTGGTTGCTGAATACATGCCGAATGATACTCTAGCCAAGCATTTGTTCCACTGTACGAAATTTGCATTTCCGCGTTTTTTCTTAAAAATTTGATCTTCTCTTCTATAAGATATAATATCTATGCGTTCTGTTTATTGCTTTGAGATAACAGCCATATTTTATTGTTTGTTGTTATGTTTTGTTGATTAAGGACTCATGGTGAATATAGTTAGAAGACTAAACCTTTTTACATTGAATTTACATTTCAGCAGATGATGAGACTGGAACTGGAAGTCAATTTCTTGGCAATTGTTAAAGGTTGATTAGTTTGTTATCATCCTGGATGTGAAGAATGAAGTAGAACTACATTTTTCTCCTCAAATACCTTAGAAGCTGGATTTTGTATTTGACTTTTAACCAAGAAATTATGAGAAATTAACAGCTCATTCTTCTTGGAGATATTCCGTTAACCAATTGTTTTATGAACTTCTACCACACAATGAGTTTTTGCCTTTAAACTGTTCAATCGGTGGAAAAGTGCCAGACATTGAGCTAGACTAATTCATGACATTTCTAAACTTGGCAGGGGAACGTCAGACCATTGAATGGGCCATGCGTCTGAGAGTGGCACTCTATATAGCTGAAGCCTTGGAATATTGTAGCAATGAAGGACATCAATTGTACCACGATTTAAATGCCTATAGAGTTCTATTTGATGAGGTACCATTTAACCATTAGTTTTTCTTTATCTCAAAGCTCATGAATGCTGGCATCTCCCTGCATTTATGGTTTCTGTACAAGTATCTTGTGGTTATTTTTGCAAGTTTTGCTATCTGTCTAAGATGACTATATCATTTTTTCAATTTACTTTTAGGATGGTGATCCACGACTCTCCTGCTTTGGTTTCATGAAAAATAGTCAGGATGGCAAAAGTTATAGCACAAATCTTGCCTACAGTCCTCCAGAGTATTTGAAAAATGGTGATTGCTTCTGCAGCTTCTCGTCTGTGATGATGTGCATGTTTGGCTTTGTTTTAGCAAACTATGTTGAGCTACCTATTCAGAATCTATATGTTTGCATTTTCCTGTTAACTATTAACAAAATTGTGGGGCTTAATAGTTCACCTAGTTGCCTATCATGCATCACTTTGTAGTCAATGATATTTCATTTAACCAATCTATCCATGTGTTTAATCTAATTTTTTCTTTTGACAACTAGTAAAATTGGTAAATTCTTACCTGCAGGTTCGTGATATCCTGTAATGCATCATGCAGTAAAACAAGTGTATGGGTTTTCTCACGTGTATATGAAAGTGCTGTTGAACTCGAACAACCAGCATCACCCTCTAAGTAGTTGTGGTTCGAGGAAACCCTTAACTACCAAATTGTTATTCTTAAATAGATTGCAAGAAACATCTCATGATGCTGATGCAACACAATGTGTTACTGAATAAATAAAATTATCTAAAAGTTCATAGTGTGGGACCTTCTATCCACAAATTGGACCAAGTAAATCAACAGCACAATCTAGCTACATTTTAAGATACATATTTGAGGAATTAATTCCTATATTAGATATTCTAACGACATGCTACCCAAATATTGAGCTGAAGTAGATCAATGTAATCACCAGTTTTAGGAATACTTCTCTGAAAACTGAAAGCAGAGTCCTATCAAATTGATATCTTTTTTTAACTTCAGTTGCCCTTAGACTAACTTGTCTTCTTGGACAGTTAAAAGAGTTGAAAGGATTATTTAACTTAGAATGTGCCACCCCTTTAACTAGATTTCACCAGTTGAACTTATAGCACCTGATACTTTGTCTGTCTGAATCTGTTTTTCTGACAACCTGTCATTTGGAAGGCAGAATCCTAAAATAGCCAGAACCCTCTTTGAACTTTGGCTTTACCTTCCTTCTCCTCCATAAACTTATTATTGTTGTCAAATTTTATCAACCAAATTTTACTAAGGCATCTGGCTTGAATGACAATTGCTCATGACTGCATGCAGGATCAGTTTTTGACTATTGTCCACATTCAACATAGTTTACATGTATCAGACAGCATTTTTTTGTAAAAATGGTAATATATCTTGTTTAATCTCTATGTATATGCACAAAACAACTTTTAACTCCAATCTTCTAATATCGGAAGACCCGCTTTCTGTTCCTGAGCCCTGTGCAACGAACTAGCATGTTTGCAATGCAGCTACTGGCTTTTTAGATTTTTCTAAATTTCAAATTGTGGTTAAAGGAACATTGCTAGAAACTTCATGATATCATTTAGTACTGTTTATCTGTGGAGGCAAATTCTCTGGTGTCAGGATATCTTTTTGGCTCAAGACAATGACAGCATTAACTTTGTGTTTCAACCATTTCGCTCAAAATTTCGAGTTCAAAATTTTTATGTACATACTTACTGTGCTGCATTCTTGTGATTGTAGGCAGGGTTACTCCCGAGAGTGTTATGTACAGCTTCGGTACAGTCCTCTTGGATTTGCTTAGTGGAAAGCATATTCCTCCCAGTCATGTAAGTTGTTCATTCTGCCTTCATGGATTTTGGCTCATAATATTTCTATGAGATGTAATTTCTATTGTTATCTGGGTAAATTACATGAATTTTTTTTGATTTCATACCAAATTGTGGAGTTATCTTTTTTCAAGAAGAATGCTTAGGTTTGAGGAGAGAAATTCTCTTTCCCTTTTATTGGTGAAAACCAAGCATTCTATACTAAGAATGTGTGAAGACACTTATTGCTTCTAAGTTGGAGAGATTCGAGCTCCTGACTGCATGGGCAAAGTGTAAATGCTAAATAAATGGGCTAAAACTGAACTTTGGACTAATTCTTATAGGAAGGCAAGGTGGCATCTTGTTGAAATTACCCTGGAAGGAAGTTTGGTCCTCATATCTCTCCCTAGTGTATCAAACTAAATAAGAAAAGCTCATTCTCATTTGCAAATTAAGAGATGAGATTATCCTGATATTCTGGAAAACCCTCCATGTTAAATGCGATTAGTGAAGCTTGAAAGGTTTATGAACTGAAATTCAATAGGTCCCATTGTTCACTTGTTCTCTGTTTGCAATGTTCTCTAGAGGATTACATGTCTACTGAGCACTCATATTCCTGTCACTCTACAACTCCTGGATGATCCTCTTTTGCAAATGGATATTTAGAAGTTTGAAATTTGGGCTGGTTTTCGTTTGTGAGAGAAGAAGTGGGGCCCAAGGCTGAAAAAGTAAAAAATGGGTACAGTAGTTTTTGCGGCAGAACCAATCCAAATACTAATAGGCTTATTTAGACACATCTATACTTGTCCAATGTTAGACTATGTTCGTCAAATAATTTGAAGAGTATATATGAAAATATGGTCATACTATGAAGTAAAATCACGGCTTGAATATGTCAAGTGAATGTATCTTATCTACAAGGAAGTGTTTAGTAGTAGCAATGATCTGCACAGGAAGGATTTGCCATAATTAGTGAAATTATATTTTTAAATCACAAGAAAGCTATGCCTTAAACATATGCTATGGCTGGTATTAGCTTGATAGATTTGTCTTTTTGCAGGCTCTTGATATGATACGTGGTAAAAACATCATTGTTTTAATGGATTCACATCTAGAAGGAAAATTCTCAACAGAAGATGCAAGAGTAGTTGTTAGCCTTGCTTCTCAATGTTTGCAGTATGAACCGAAGGAGCGGCCCAGTATAAAGGACCTAATCTCTACTCTTGGTCCTTTACGGCCAAAGTCTGATGTGAGAAGTTGAAGCTGCAACCTGAATAATTTTTTACTGCAGAAGCACTTCCCTCCAAATGTCCTTATGAGGATTTAAATCCTCGTGTGCTTTCTTATTTTCTCAACTGTCGCTATCTTGCTTCATAGATATTCTTGTGTGTTCTCAGTTGGATAAAATGTTACTCCACTAAGATTTTCATTCACTGGAAAAATTGAAGAACTAAATGCTTTAAGGATCTGCTTATCGTGTCTCCTGTGTTTCAGGTTCCATCTTATGTCATGCTTGGAATTTCTAAGCACAAGGATGCCCCACCTACCCCAAGGCGTCCTCTATCCCCATTGGGAGAGGCCTGTTCACGGATGGATCTCACAGCAATTCATCAGATTCTGGTTATGACACACTATCGGGATGATGAAGGAACTAATGAGGTATTAGATTAATCCCACATTCTTCATTGTATTCCTCTTCCTGGCCTGTTCTAAAGGGATCATATACCTGCCTATATGTTGTTTTAGTTGTCTTTTCAAGAATGGACCCAGCAAATGAAGGACATGTTGGATGCAAGGAAGCGTGGGGATTTTGCGTTTCGGGATAAGGATTTTAAAACTGCAATGGATTGCTATTCACAGGTAAAAATGTCACACTTCATTTCAAAATCGATCTGACCGTAATTTACTTGTTCATGTCCAAGTGAATTTTCTGGCTTCAAGGTTGTTTATGTGTTGTTGTTAGTTCATCCTTCTGACTGTATTGATATTAATCAAGGAAGAAAAACATTTCTTTCGCTTTTGCGTGGAGTTTTTTTTTTTTTTTTTGGGGCTGAGTATTTTGCGTGCAGTTCATTGATGTTGGAACGATGGTTTCACCGACTGTTCATGCAAGGCGTAGTTTGTGTTATCTTATGTTTGATCAACCTGATGCCGCTCTGAGGGATGCAATGCAAGCTCAGTGTGTATATCCAGATTGGGCAACAGCTTTCTATATGCAGTCTGTTGCCCTTGCCAAACTCGAAATGAACAAGGACGCTGCTGATATGCTGAACGACGCTGCTATTCTGGAGGAGAAAAGGCAGAAAGGAGGAAAAGGGTCTTGAGAACACACCCTCTTTTCAGATAAACAAACCCACTGGGCATTGGCTATTTTCCTCCCATAATCTGTAAAAATTTACGGAAATATTATTGGTTGCCATTGCAAATGTAACATATTATTTTCTGAGTCCTATGCACTAGTACAGAGCATCCACTTCTGTGAAGCTATATATAGCTACCCATTGTTTTACACTCGGTTGAGATTCTGGCTCTGGCCTTATTCTTGCTAAGCTGCAACGATGAAAGGTACGCTATATATGGTCTAGTTTCTGTACGTGGATGAGTGATATTCTCATCTCAATATGGCCAGAAGCTTCATGACATTAATACTGTGTAACATGACATTTAGGAACCCTTTCCTCTTGATGTACTTTGGCTGAAGAGAGTACCTTCCAATAAAGAAACATGGATTTCATCTTCAGCTTCACTTCACTCAAAGTGCAGATTTAGCTTCATCATCGAACACTTTGCAAAGAATCTCATAATTTGTCTCTACTCCTGCCAAGAAATGGACTCTGGAGGGTGACATTGCGGATACAACGTACCCAAGCTTGGTCGTGTAGAACTTCATGGCCGAGAAATTAGCCTTTTGAACTGTTAGGACTACAGCACTCATTCTGTTCTGTTGAGCAATAGCCTCTATTAAACGCATCAGAAATTTCCCGAGTCCCTTCCCCTGAACACGGGTCTGAAGCTGTAATTCATACAAATAAAGAACCGGAACTTCTTCCTCCACAACAAAGCGGTAATGCACGAAACCAACAACCGAACTCCTCGGAATAGAATTCCTCCTATCCTCAAATGCAGACATTTGATGATTGCCATCTGCATTTGGATCCTCGTACACAAATATATAGCGTGCCTCCCGAGCTACCATTTCCCTCCGCTTCACCTTTTCTTCTGTCGGCCACTCCGACCCAAATGGTCCCTCCATGTTTACCTTAAGAAGTTGTTGAATACATTTCTTCAGAGTGGAGGGCAGCTTATCCCCACTTCCCGATTCCAGGAATACAGATAATCCATTTGTGCAGTAACGGCAAAAAGAGGGCATAGAAGAAAGATGATCTTTTTGCGAATATGCAGCTTTGATCAACTGATCCGCTGCCTTTTTCTTTTCAAGTAGCTCTTTTCTTTTGATCCTTTTTGGCCTGCGGCCACCGGCTTCGTCCTCAGCCTCTATGGCTTCGGTCCTAAACGTCGCAGACGGCCGCCTTGACCTGCAATTCGGCTGCTGCTTGCTGGCCATAGTCTGATGGAATTCCCATAAGGGGGCGGTTGGCGTTTATTGGTAGCCGACCTGCCCGAACAGGCAAGGACTCCGGCCCACCTTGATTGATATTTCTATTTCTGAGCGAACTCAAGATCAGTATGTGGGATGAAATGATGGGCAACATGTCCGGTCACAAGATTTTTGTGGGCCATTTTGAGCTCAGAAGAATGATGATGGGCTTCAGCCCACTTTCCCCCAGAAATTAATGAGAGGCACAGGGGTTTGATCATCCATTCGACCATTACTGGAACAGAAGAACAGCAGCGAAGGAAATAGAATTCATCATTGAAGATCTTGAAGAGAGAGTGAAGTGCGTTTTCAGGCATTCGATCAAAATGAGAGCATCCCTTCTTAATATACATATCTTCCATATGATCATGTTAAAAACCTGTATATTAATACTATAAATTTTCCCGGCCAAAAGTCCTTTTTTACAATTTTTGTGAATGCTAATACACAAACAGAAAGCGCTTATTTCCTTCCCCACCATAGATTAAAATAATAAAGTATTATCTTCTGCTTTGTCGATAAATCACGTCCACTGTCGTTTGTAAACTATTACTCCTTCCATTTCATAATAAATATCGTTGTAAAAGTTTTATTTTGTTGCAAATAAATGTCATTAGAGAAAAATTTGACTTCCTTTTATTTAGTTATCCTTATAATAAAATAATTATATTTAATATAGTAAAGATAATAATTTTTTACGTTGTAATTTTTCACGAGAAGAGAGAATATTTAATTAAAGGTATTATTGTCTTAATATGTGTGAAGATTTTTACAATAACATGACATTTATTATGAAACAGGTAAGTAGCAGGGATGGAGAATGGGAAGCACAATTCAACGAAATCCAATATTTGACACCAAGAAACACTTTACGTGAGTTCTAATTATTAATAAATCAAATTTATGTGTACAACGGCACCGCACCAGTCACTACTAAACCTAATTGAATTTCATGCGTTAGGCTACATTTTTTTTTCCTATTTACGGTTTTCTTGTACCTGTTTTATATCTAATTCATCAGAGAAAACTGGCATTTCACGCATTCTATGTTTTTTGGTTTCTTATTTAACAACTGGCCGTTTTAAGATTGATCCATTACATATTACAAATCGATCGAAAGCATGAATGTTAATCTGTTTTAATGGAACTTTGAAGGAAACTAAGTACGTTAATCGGCATATCTGCACACTTAATGCAAGGCATTAATTGTCCAAACTAAGCATTAATTGTCTGCAATGCTTAAACGGAAGAGTTAATTAATATACATGAATTAAAGCTTCTCAACCGTCTCCCAGAGATTGAAGAATTTCAGCCTTCTAAGACAGCTCTATATATGATTCCGTCCGCAAAGCCATCTTCCATTGCCAGTTAATTTAGCAAACATGATTCCTAAGTTTTTCTTTCTTGCGCTTGCCGTGGCTGCAGCTTTTCTTCACACAACAAATGGAAGGAAGCTGCTGGTGAACTCCAACGGCTTGCTCAGAGATGAAAAAATGTCCATTAGTGGAGGAGGTGGCTTTGGTGGCGGCGGCGGCGGCGGCTTAGGTGGATCAGGAGCTGGTTTTGGTTACGGATTTGGTACGGGAGGTGGCATTGGTGGCATGGGAGGGGGTTTCGGGGGAGGCGCGGGTTTCGGAGGAGGAATGGGTGGGCATGGTGGAGGATTTGGCGGTGGAGGAGGATTCGGAGGTGGAGGAAGCACGGGTGGATTGGGATTTGGCGCAGGAGCTGGTGGGGGACTGGGTGCAGGATTGCCCTAGAGCCTTGGGGCACAAGGAATCCATTTCATTATATCAGAAGACTTACGCATCTTTCTTCTTGCATATACGGTCACTTGGCCATTACATGAAATTGACTGGAGCGATTAAATATAGGTTTTACTAGCAATACTATCATTATGAGTCCCTGCTCTTTCCCCTCGACTACGTACCATTGCTCAATAATGTATACCATTTACTCAATAAATTTCACAGAGGCTTTGAATTGTTGTTGCACTTTTGAATGAGCAGTCACACCCGGACTTCTACCTGCGAAGCCGGGCAATGGAAAGGATCACATTTCTTCACAAAATCATAAATTTTCTTATATTTTCAATTTCCTTAAGCTTCACCAGAAGCTTAGCTCAATCAACCCAACCAAGGGAATACTTCTAGCTTAGGCTGTAGATGTATTCAAAAGAGTTTGCAGACGCGGACCCAAGTATAGCATGGGGGCCAATGTCCCCTCCATTTTTTTCTTTTGAAAAATATATTAGTTATATAGAATGTATAAGAAAAAAAAAAGAAATGAACAATATACATGTGCAATGGCTCTCCAAAGTCACAAATATATTTTGACATTTTTCTCTCTTTCCTCTTTTTGTAAAATAATCGTTAGTTTATATATAATATACATTATATAATATCTTTAATTATACATGTTATATAAGATAATATAAAATTACTAGTCATATGTATTAATTATATCACTCAACATTTCTTTATCTTAGGATAGAACTAACTAACTTGTATTTCGTTAAGCATTTTAATAAAACAGTAATATATATATATATATATATATATATATATATATATGAAATGTAATCCTTTCTTTTTTATGATTTCAAATCTCTTATTCTAATTTTTTAGAGTTTTTATTTTTTTAATTAGTCTTCAAAAATTTGATTGGTTAAGATTATTGTCAATCTAATAGGATAACTTTAAATTACTTATCTTTATCATTTTTGTTTATACAATCTCTTAATTTAAACTAAATTCATTAAAGCTAAATTTTTAACTTATACATTAATTTTAATTTTTGAATTTTGTATATTATACATATATATTTATTTATTTATATAATAAAATTATAACCCTTTCTTTCATATGGTTGCAAATCTCTCATCCTAAATTCTTAACATTTTTACTTTTTAAATTATTCTTAAAGATTTTAATTAGTTTTGATCATTTTCAATCTTTTAAGATAACTTTAAACTAACTTATGTATTCAATTTTAATTTTAAAGTATCTATATTAAATTAATTTATGAAAATACTAGAGTTTAATTACTACTTTAAAAAAAATTTATTAGTTAGAATCATTTTAATCTATTAAATAATTTTAAACTAACTTATAAATTAATTTAATTTTGAATTTGTAAAAGTATACTTTAAAATTTTTTGATTGGTTAAAATTATTTTTAATCTATTAAAATAATTTTAAACTACTATATATTAACTTTAATTTTAAATTATCTTAATTTCTTAGTGTTTTTACTATTTTAATTAGTATTCAAAATTTTGATTGTTTATGATCAATTTTAATATATTAAAATAATTTAATATATCCATAGTTGCTTCTTAATCTATGTAGTCTATAAGAAAACTCCAAGAATTTGACAAATATAGTACTCCATTTATTTCTAACAAGTTTGATTCTAATGTAATATTTAATTTTTTATAAGTAAATTTATATTATTTCGGATACATTTGTGCTTGGATTTTTATATCAAATGCAAACACGTGAGAACCATGAGAGAATACGTGAGAACTATGAGAGAACACAAGGACAAGCTAGCTAGCAGAGTGCAATGTTAGAAGGAAGAATTATTAGATTTGATGGTTTTAATTTGTCTGTTTTCTACAAGGGCACACAAGGCAAAAGTTTTTTAATTTTTGAATTAAATAATCCTAATTTTCGAGTGTCCTTACATGTCCATCAAATTATAGTATGTCAAGTTTTCATTTCTATTGTATGATACACTTATCAAATTATCTGTGAAGAAAAATAAAAAAATATTTAAGAGATTTAAGAGATAATTTTTTCATTTTCTATTAATGCTTTTTTGTTATCAAATATACTTCATTATTGTTTAACCTCTTAATTGTTTTCGAGAAATACAATTAGTTAGTACTTTTTTTTTTCGAAAAAAATCCTTAATATGAATTCAATTGGTTCCAAGCTTTTGAACTTCATTATTGTTTAACTTCTTAATTAGTTTCAAGAGATACCATTAGTTAGGGCTTCTTTAAAAAAAAAATCTTAATTTGAATTCAATTGGATCCGAGCCTTTGAATGTACTTCTGATTTGTTTTCTATGTAAAACTCAACATTTGTTCTTAGTCTGCTTCATTTTGAAATATTTTAAATCATAACTTGATAAGATATTAAAAATTATAAACTATGAAATAGAGATGATATTTTACTAAAAGATCGTATATATAATCATTTTCTTTCCATTTTCGTTTTACCACATAACTATTATTTTCTTTTTTCAACTATCTCTATGGTGCACTTCATTAGTGCTCTATATCTAATTTTTTGCATTCAATAATCACCCACTCTTTTTTCTTTTTTTTCCCCATAAGAATCAATAATCTCTTTTTGTGATTAAATTATAAGCCATGCATGTTTATGGGTTGAAAATGTGGACTATGATAGTTGGGTAGGAAAGTAAATATTCCAACAAAAATTCACTTCACTCTAAAATCAACACAATTACGATCTACATCCTCAATCACTAGGCAACAATTTAGAACCTAAAACAGAGGCATCCCAAACTTTGTAGTCACAGTACCTGTATATAAATTATATACTTGTAATTATCAATCTATTATCATGGTGAAAATCACAATAGTTGTAGCAATATCACAGGATGAAAATTGCTGCTTATTTTTATGTAATTTGCTTTCACTCAATCACCTAAAGACTAAATGTGGTGCCAGCAAAAACCTCTTATCTCAAAATTTATTTGCATTGCAACTTAAAAGAAACTAAGCAAACTTTCTACCAATAGTACTGATGGATAGTGGTATTGTATGCGTTCTCTTAATGCATGAAACTTGTTCTCGAATAAAAAAGGATCAGTGCTACCCAACTTCGGTGAACTTTAGGGCCTGATGAAATGGAGGATCAGGAATTCAATTTCCTCGTATTTTCAGTCAAAGAAAATGTGGGCTAGGTCAACTAAATTATTGACATGAGAATCTTAATGCATGGCATTAATGGTCCAAACTAAGCATTAATTGTCTGCAATGCTTAAACGGAAGAGTTAATTAATATACATGAATTAAAGCTTCTCAACCGTCTCCCAGAGATTGAAGGATTTCAGCCTTCTAAGACAGCTCTATATATGATTCCGTCCGCAAAGCCATCTTCCATTGCCAGTTAATTTAGCAAACATGATTCCTAAGTTTTTCTTTCTTGCGCTTGCCGTGGCTGCAGCTTTTCTTCACACAACAAATGGAAGGAAGCTGCTGGTGAACTCCAACGGCTTGCTCAGAGATGAAAAAATGTCCATTAGTGGAGGAGGTGGCTTTGGTGGCGGCGGCGGCGGAGGCTTAGGTGGATCAGGAGCTGGTTTTGGTTACGGATTTGGTACGGGAGGTGGCATTGGTGGCATGGGAGGGGGATTTGGCGGCGGAGGTGGTGGTGGCGGCGGCATTGGTGGCATGGGAGGAGGTTTCGGGGGAGGCGCGGGTTTCGGAGGAGGAATGGGTGGGCATGGTGGAGGCTTTGGCGGTGGAGGAGGATTCGGAGGTGGAGGAAGCACGGGTGGATTGGGATTTGGCGCAGGAGCTGGTGGGGGACTGGGTGCAGGATTGCCCTAGAGCCTTGGGGCACAAGGAATCCATTTCATTATATCAGAAGACTTACGCATCTTTCTTCTTGCATATACGGTCACTTGGCCATTACATGAAATTGACTGGAGCGATTAAATATAGGTTTTACTAGCAATACTATCATTATGAGTCCCTTCTCTTTCCCCTCGACTACGTACCATTACTCAATAATGTATACCATTTACTCAATAAATTTCACAAAGGCTTCGAATTGTTGTTGCACTTTTGAATGAGTAGTCACACCCGGACTTCTACCTGTGAAGCCGGGCAATGGAAAGGATCACATTTCTTCACAAAATCATAAATTTTCTTATATTTTCAATTTCCTTAAGCAGTCTCTACTCTCTTGGGCAACAAGATTCCATTTTCCATTTGAAAAATCCTAATTAACAGTATCGCTAAGGATCAAACTAAAAAGAAAAATATTGGTAAATTTATAAAAGAAAATCGACATTTAAAGGAAAAAGATGAGCGATTTAGCGCTTTTATGGGGAGCGGGTGGGGGTGGAGGAGGCAAAAGGAAAAATGACGGTGCAACTTCTTTGCTTTACCGGATGAGACGAATAGGTGCATTATACACTTAACATGCTTGTGTTAATCGAAAAACCATGACGTTAACTACAAGCATATGGCTACAATTCTCAGACATAATAAATTGTTCAGTTCATGTTTAAGGCGACAATGAACAAATTCTACTGAGAAAAAGAGGACGCTGTGACTCCTCCAACGTATGAACCAACCTCCGCATTATAAGATTCCTCATATCAGAAGTTCAGTACAGGTGGAGGACAGGGGAAGGCATCTTGGAAATGGCGGAAGAGAGAGATAAGAAAAAGACGAGAATAATTAAGAAGGTTAGGTCGGCTACTTGTTGCACAATGGTGGCACACAGGAGTTGGAATGATTAAGATGCGAAGTCTACAGCAGGCATGTGATTTTGATTTCTCTGGAATCCATGGTGAGAAGGAGACATGGTTGGAGGGAGACATTGCACAGACAACGCTGAAATGGAATGAAACTCCACGTGAAATCTCATTTCCAATTTGCCATGCCTGATCAAAGAGTCTCTCGCCGCATCATATTTATATAACCGTAGTTGGGTAAAGCCGTATCGCCAGGACAAACTCTCAAAAGACAGGGAACAACAATGGCATCCTCCCTTGTGAATCTAAAAACCAACCGTGTCCGTTCAATCAGCTTACCTTCCAGATCACACCCTCCGGTTCCTCAATTTGATGACTGCCTGTACAGAGTGCAGTCTTCTGAAGCAACCTCTGTTTCATCCTCATCAATCAGCCAAAGTTAGAAGGCCTCAAGGAATTGTAGGATTGCGTTGATAGTGTATTTGTACTATCAAGCACCCAACAAGCTCTATTGAAAGATTCCCATCGTACAGAAATGGTAAATGAATTGTTGGCTGGACTTCTAAGGCTTCTGGATCTTCGCAGTTCTGCAAAGGAAGCCTTGTCTACCACAAAAACCCGTATGCAAGAACTTCAGTCAGCTTTTCGCAGAAGACATGGTATGAGTTCACGGTCGAAGCTGAAATAAAAAAATATTTAAACCAGAGGATGAAGATGAAAAAGGCAACACAAAAGGTACTGAGAAATTTAAAGATTACAGAAGCAAAAGGCTTCACTCTGATTAGTGAAAATCTTAAATCTGCTGTTGTGATTGGCATGTTAAGAGAAGCGGAGTCAGCCGCTTTCACAGTTATGGAGTCCTTGCTGTCTTTCGCATTGGGGGCAAAGATCAAACTCCAAGCCGAGAAGCTGTTCTCTGGTTTCCAAATTGATGCGCACAAAACGTGTATCCTGTGAAAGCACATCGAAACTAAATGAAGCTGAGCAGGTGGATGCTGAACTCCAAATCCTGATGAACCAAAATACAATTACTTGTAACACGTATAAGGGTCTACAAAAAGTACTGCAAGAATTGGAAATGAGCATCCAGGATCTTGAAGAAGGGCGAGAATGCTTATACAGGAAATTGATTTGAACAAGGGCAACCCCTCTGAATCTCCTCAGTTGCTAGCTCAATGCTGAAGGAAAATTTTTGTAAATCAGTCTCATACACTGACACTTGTACATTCCTTTCTGATAGAATCGATGTATAGCAACCATTTGAGCGCAACATTTCTACACTGAATCTTTCGGTTCTCTTTTTCTTTTTCTTTTAGCAAAATGGATGGATTTTCCATTCCCTGCATGTAACGAAGGCAGGCCAAACAAACAATAACTAAAAATACTCCAAAATTAGATGTTACACACTGGTGATGTTCTTGTATGCTTTCCTTGAAATCCTTATCAATCATATCAAGATTTTAGCTAGATCAACTACCAAATAGTTCAAATAGTTGGAAACTTTCATCAATCTGAAGAAGCCGGAAGACATGTCTGACTGTTGCAATCCCTCTTCTTTCACTTTCTATAGCTTCAAAAGAGAACTGCGTGTGTAACTTTCTACTTACTAAAAAAGAAGCCTTAGAATTACTTTTTCTGTTTTTGCGCACTAGAAAAATATAATCAATATCTGAGCCTCAGAGAGAGAGAGAGAGATATTGCACTCAACATTCGGAGGAGGAAAAGAAAAATAGATAACATAATCTGCGAAGAAATCAAAGAAAAAAAAAAGACCAGTAACAAAATCTGCCGAATTGATTAATAGCGGCGTACACTAAGGATAAATTTAAACCAACATGATAAAAGTTGTGTAGTTCCGAGAAATAAGCATGCTTGCATGCATCAATTGTAAGTAAGTAATGTATAATTTGGTCTTAATATATACACTAACTCAAGTAATCAAATAAATACTTTGAAAATCAATTTTATCAGTTTCAAAGTTTGAAATTACTGGAACAAGCATGCTCACAGAATACTATTTTTCTAAGTTCGTCAATTTAGGTCTATAATTCCAAGAGACTAGCTTTTACTTAGACGTGTCATTGGGTTGTTAAATGCAGAGAGTAATAGATAAAGAATGGATGAACAGTCTCCAGATCACTCGTGCATATTGTTAAAGAAAAAAAATATTATCTAGGTCTTTAATGACTGTGATTCAACCTAACATAAACACCAGATATCGATGGAATTGCAGACAACAGAATGATAATGCAGACAGGAAGCATTAGTTTATGGAATTTTATTTGGTACATTAATTATGCCGAAACAGGTTGGCTGAGTAATGCAGCATTGTTTTCTCCCAGAAGAAAGATGATGCTGGACCCTCGACTCACCTCTGCTGATTATTCATCTGGTAGCGGATGTAATGATGAGTATGCAAAACAAAAGAAGATGCAGTAATAGCGCCATCATTGCCTCACAGCAGGAGGCAATATCATCAGAGAACCTCTGCGGCTCAATATTTTATCGTCATACCAGCGTGCACTGATTAATGCCATATTAAGCTAGAAAAAACTATGCCCGATGGTCTCCGGGAAATAGCTTTGCATTGATACTGGGGAACATCGCTTAAACGTCGCTGATACGATTGTTAGATCCAGATCAAAATCACGTTACTCTCTTCTAAAAAGATAAAGTAGAGAGATTCCTTTTGTCTCCTTCAGCTTCCATATATATTGAGCACAGACCTAATGAAGCACCACAACTTGAAAGATTAAATCATTCTTCTGATACCAAGCTGCACTTGTAATAGGAAAGAAAAATGGCTCCCTCTCCTTTGAGGACAATAACCCGTAAACATGCTCGTTCTTTCAGCTTGCCCATCCAATCTCATCCATTCATGCCTCAGTTAGATGAGTATTTGTCCAAAGTAAGGGCATCTGAAGCTACCACTTCAACCTTGTCATCTATGAGCAACAGCCTAGCCAATCTTAACCGTCTATATGACAGCACCAACGATACCCTTCTGTTGCCTCACATCCAACAAGCTCTCTCACAAGAATGCCAATACAAATGGGCTGATGAATTGTTGGATGGATATCTCAGGATCTTGGATGCCTGTTCCACTACAAGAGATCTCTTCTCACAAACAAAGCAAAGCATTCAAGAACTTCTTTCAGCCCTAAGGAGAAAGGACTATGATGAGATTTCAGGCTACCTCACCTCCAGAAGGAACTCAAAGAAGATAATCCAGAAGGCCCTCAAAGAATTGCCGAGTATCAGAAGGAGACAGTCCATCATAGACACCGAGAAAGACAATGAGACTGTTGCAACCTTTAGCATTTTAAAGATAGTTGAAACAACTGCACTGACCATGTTTGAGTCATTCTTCTTGTTCCATTTACATGGAAGAAAACAGCAGACTGACTGGTCTCTGGTGTCCAGGCTGAGAAACACTAGAGTACCCAATCAAGAAGAAGAGATGAATGCAAACGAACTGGAGAAGGTGGACGCCGCTTTGCACTTCCTCATCTCTCAGAAGCAGAGCAACAAGGATGTCATCGAGCAAGTTGAGGCAGTTCAAAGTCAATTAAGGAATATCCTATCAAGCATCCAGACTGTTGAGGATGAACTTGAATGTTTATTCAGACATTTGATCAAGTCCAGAGTTTCCCTTCTCAACATTCTCAACCATTAGGCAACAACTTCATGATGCCAAAAAGGAAGCATCACCAATTTTGTAGTTGTACACACGCTTGTATATGAGCAATATACTTGTAATTATTAATCATAAATCTTGCGAGGCATGTCTTTCTAAATTTGGCTTTTATTCAAGCATTTTTCTTTGGCTGAGGCAATTACCATTTTTCAGATGATCAAGTTCTGGTTAAAATGTGGTCTTGATACTCAAAACAAAGGAATTAGAGAAATCTTCCAATCATCCACTTACCACTGGTGCAAAAATCACTGTAATACATGTGGGAAACCTGTTCTTTAATAGGAAGAAATCACGAGTCACCTAACTTGGTTAATTTCAAGCCATATCAGATGGAAGAACTAGAATTGAATATCTTCATATTTCACTCAAGTTCATATCTCCTGTTAGCCTGCAAATAATGGTGATAGGTGGTGGTCAATGAAGTATGGCCTCACACCAATTCTACAGTAACTTACAACAATATGCATAAAGATTCCTTCTGTCTCAAAGAACGTGATATAAACACGTTTGTCAAAAACAATACTGTGAGATTATCATGCAATAATAAATAGTAAGTATTAAAATTTGCAAGTCTACAGTTAGTTGTCTCAAATCATAGGATGAGTTTACCTAAATGAAGCAAGAAGTAGCACCAAACTCTTGACCTCTCGAAAGAAATACTTTAGTACTAACACGAGTAACACCATTTTGCTGGCAAGCCACAGTTGGGTTGTAAAGAATTAAAATTACTGGTAAATCATTATCACGAGTGCTAATGAATAGAATAATGGTCCACTCCGGCCCAGTCTGGCATTGGTCACTCCTTAAATGGCCCAGTCTGTCCCGTTTTGATGATCTGAGAAAGTCTCAACCCACACCCAGCCGCACTAGGCTACCAGGTTAAACGGGTCATTCTGCAGACCTTATCCTCTTTCTTTTTTTTATTTTTTATTTTTTATTTTTTAATAATTAAACTTTTTTATAAATTAAATTTTGTAATATATATATATATATATATATATATATATATATTTTCTCTCTATTATATAAAAAAATATAAATCTATGATTGGAATAAAAAAGTATTTGACTAATCATTAATATTTTTAAAATAAAAAATAATTATTAATTATATGTATCATACATAATATGAATAAATTTAAAATAAAATAAAATTAATTAACTTTAATTGTAGGTATGATTAGAATGTGTAATGTAAGAAAATTTATTATCAAGATTAGTGAAAGCGGAAGTAAGAAGCTTTTATTTAGTTTTAGACGAAATATACCTTTAAATTCAATATTATAAAATCTTTGTTTTGTTGATTGCATTTAAATTAAGGAGTATTTAGATTATTAAAATAGTTTTATTTTTTAAGAAGGATTTTATTATATAATTGTAAAATATAATTAATCTGTAAAAATAGTCTTTCAACTATATTATTATTTATTGCAATTTAGTTCTTAATGTTATATTATAATATTTTAAATCTAACATCTATAAATTTTTTAATTTTTACAATCTAAGCTTACTTCCACTTATGAGGTGAAAACCAACTGAAAAGATCATGTGTAACATGTTCACTAATATTCTAGTAAACATATCACTAATATTCTCACATTGCTTCATGGTAAATAGCTCATAGTCCATAACTAACATAGCAAGCTTTTACTCTTTAACTTGGTTTGTACTTTCATGTGTTATTTAAAGTAATCTTCACATATCATGAGCAATATCACAACCACTAACTCTATTATATTCAGTTACATCTAATGCACAACTTAAGAAGTTCATTACCTGATAATTTAATGTCATTTTCTTTGAATCATGTTCATCAAATTCGTCAGTAGACTTTGGTTCTAAGGTTACTCCATCAGTTCTCATTTTCATTGGAATATAAGGACCTTTCTCAACAATATTCCACAAATCAAAATTGATAAAATAAATATATATCTTAACTCTAGATTTTCAAAAGGTATAGTTTGTTCCATCAAACAAAGGTGGTTTATTTGTGAAAGATCCTTCTAGGTAAGGTAAGTTTGAAATATTAGCCTTAAGATCTTTAACTTCTAGATTGTAAAACCACACAAGAAGTCCTTGCTCTGATACCAATTGAAATACCTAAGGGGGAGGGGGTGAATTAGGCATTTGGCTAATTTTTGCAAACAAAGTCCTTTTATAATTCTAAGCAACAAATAGATTGTGTGAGCTTGGTTCAATAAGAGAATTAAATGATTAATAGCAAAGCTGTTAAACAGTGTAAGAGCAATGAGTACAAACAATTTATAGTAGTTCGATCTCTTCAAGATCTACGTCCACTACCTTAAGCCTACACTTAAGGATTTCAAACAATCTACTATATGCTCAAGTTCACAAATTACATAAGAGGCTCACCACAAAATGGTTTTAAACTCACAACCTCTTTAGCAATTCTATAAATAAGGTTCACCCTACCAAAGGATTTTTTATCTACAAACAACCTTGAATCACAATTTCAAAGATCACCCTTATCTAAAGAATTTTATGTTATCAAGATAACCTTAGAATGAGCTAGTAGAAAACACAATTTAATAAAGAGGGGAGAATGTGTAGATGTTACCACTTGTTGGTAGATGATTACACAATGTTTCACCATCACATTTTGTTGTCTTTGAAATCTTGAATCATCAATTGAAAGCACAAGACAAAAGAAAACTTAAAAATGTTTGCTAAAGGCTTTGGAATGTTTAGAGTTCACAAAGATTCAAAACTTACAAAAGATTTCAAGGTTATATGTTTTATAGAATTTGAAAATCAGTTTTAACAGCTATAAAACGACTAGTTTCAGAAAATTCAGACGACCAAATTTTTCTTATGCGTCTGAATTTATTGTCCGAATTTTACTGTTGCACGTTTCTGGAAAAATTCGGACGACTGAATTTTTTCCCTGCGTCCGAATTTCTCTGGAAAACCAGTAACCATGCTGAAGACAAAAATTCAGACGACCGAAATTTTTTCATACGTCCGAACTTGCGTCCAAATTTCTCTAGAAAAACATTAACCATTTTTTGTTACAAAAATCGGACGACTGAATTTTTTGGAAACACTTTTAAACTTTGTAAAATCATTTGAGATTTAATTTCAATAAGTTTGAAAACATTTTGTATGTATAGATAAGTTATTTAGACATATATAAGCTTGAGAACCATAATTAAATTTCTTTGATCATGCAAAATTTATTCAAAATCTTTTAAGATACAAAAATACATTCATCAAAAAGTTCATTCAAAGCCATTTAAGATTAAGAAAACTAATTTTATACTCTCTTATGCATTCAATAGATTCCAAGACATACAAGTGTAGAGTTTACAGAAAAATTATACGTATTTAGCATATGTACCATACACTTCAAGTCTTCAATGCCTTTAGATCATCTTTGAACAACCTTCTTCAAACTTCAAACACTTTGGCTTATTGAAGATGTTCTTGCACTTTGGCTTGAAGGTAATGAGACTTCATACTTCTTAGTTCACCAATCCTATCACACAATATATAAGCATATTAGTCCTCATCAATATTTGTTATTAATAAAAAAATTACATGATTTACCCTTAGAGCTAACAGTTCTGATACCACTTTGTTGGGAGATTGAAACTATTGAAAGACATAATAAAATCACAACCAAAATAATCCACACTATTAGAATTAAAAATGACTCCCAGAAAAATTGATATTAATAAAGTGAAAATTTATTAATAACCACTAACAAAAAATAAATTAACTAACAAAAATATAGAAAATGCAATGACACTAAGATTTACGTGAAAATTTTTAAAATTGATAAAAATCATAGGTCAAACACTAATAAAAACTTTCACTATAAAAATTGAGCAACAAATTCTTCTACTAGATATATAAAAAGGTAGTACAAATATCCTCACTAAATTAGATAGATACTAAGAAATAAGAGCTTAAAAATAATCTTATAAGAGAATGATAAATCAAAATAATGAAACAACTCAGTCTACTCTTCTCTACCTTACTCTTATTAATCTTGTATATGCCGTTCTCTCCTCTCTTATTTTTTCTTCTTCCGGTTGGTACAATTCTCTCTTTTAAACGCCTCGTATTTATAGACGAGAGATACAGACACCATCCTCAAAAATTGATAGGCGAGGCACGGCCTCTCATTTACTTCAACCGAAATCTTTGACATTGCATGGCTTTTCTTTTCCTTCACCCAAAGCCTCTGCACAAGCTTTGAATTCTTGTTTCTTTATATTTAATATGTGGGACCAATCAGTTGAAAAAATCGCACACAGGCAATTGAGGAAAAGATGACCTCTTCAGAGATTAAAATATAAGTCATCACACACTTGCTCTTAGCTTGCTGCATTCTTTTTATCTGTAAATGAAATGTAGACCAAAATGGTAATGCATGAAGATTTATGAAGTCTACCCTATTTCCAACTACTGCATAAATATTGTGTCATGGAGAACTGAAGCAGCCTTTCCCACTATAATATGCTTGGAACTAATGAGGTCTATTTAAATTACCATTCTTAGGGAATAGGTTGATGATGTACCATTAAGCTTTTGGACCCGGAGATATGAGTAACAAAGCGCTAAGGGGAAAGAAGAAAAAAGAACTACTTGTGGATGTTAACATCCAGGTAGCAGAATTTGCATGCTGTTTCTGCATTATATTGATAATAAACATGGATTTTATCAAAACAGCAAAACCAAGGAAGGTCCTTTATGATTTCATACAACCAAAAAAACAAATCTGAGTATGAGCTGATTAAACATCTGATGCTCCAGGTAAATATCAGTTGTGCAATTTAATATTTATTCAGGCCATTTATGTGCATAAAATTTCAGACAAGTTAAGACATATTTGAGTTTATTGAGATTGAATATTCAGATAATGTCTTCTTGTTTTCTCCAACGAACATTATAGGACTAATGGGGATGATAATTGGATTTATTTGTTGATGACATTTGACCTGGCAATAGAACCGGCTACATTGTGTGACGCATAATTTTCATGGCTCCAGGACATGCAAAATGGCAAAGAAGTGGGTTATGGCAGATATGTATTTTATGGATATATTTTTGCATCGTGCACTCAGCTTATTACCTTAAATTATACCTGCTAGCTTTGGATTTGAGATGGCTTGCATTGATACACTGGATATGCAGGTGGGAAACAGTCCGTAAACATCGCCAATATGGTTGTTATATCCAGATCAAAATCACATTGCTCTCTGTGAAGAGTTGTATTTGAGATTCCTTTTGTCTCATTCATCCTCCATATATATGACAAGCAACTGAGGCATTAACACAAGTTGAAACTTTGAATCATCATTCCAAGAGTCAGGTTGCACCTGCAACAAGAAAAAAAAAAATGGCTTCCTCTCCATTGAGAACAATAACCAGAAAACATGCTCGTTCTATCAGCTTGCCCTCTAGGTCTCATCCTTTCATGCCTCAATTTGAGGAACATTTGTTCAGAGTTAGGGTGTCCGAAGCTGCGGCTTCAACCTTGTCATCTATGAGCAACTGCGTGGATGATGTGCTTCGGTTGCCTTACATTCAACAAGCTATCTCACAAGATTGCCAAGACAAATGGGCAGATGAATTGTTGGATGGATATCTCAGGCTTTCGGATGCCTGTTCCAGTACTAGAGACATCCTCTCACAAATGAATGGACGTGTCCAGCACCTTCTTTCGGCTCTAAGGAGAAAGGACACAGATCAGCTTTCTGGCTACCTCGCCTCCAGAAGGAATTCAAAGAAGATAATCCAGAAATCCCTCAAAGATTTGAGGAGCATCAGAAACAGACAGTCTGTCATAGCTTCCGAAAAAGACAGCGAAAGTGCGGCAGTCTTAAGCATGTTAAGGGAAGTTGAATCTACTACTCTAATCGTGTTTAACTCATTCTTGTCTCACTTCAATGGAACAAAGATAGCATCGCGAAAGATTAGCTGGCCTCTAGCGTCCAAGCTGATGAACCAAAACAAAAGGTCAAGTTCAGCTGAATTTGAGAAGGTGGATGCCTTCATCTCTCAGAAGATAAGCAACATGGATGATGTCGAGCAACTTGAGGAAGTTCAGAATCAATTAGGAAATATCCTAACAAGCATCCAGACAGTTGAAGAAAAACATGAATGTTTGTTCAGAAGTTTGATTAAGTCCAAAGTTTTCCTTCTCAACATCCTCAATCACTAGGCAACAATTTAGATCCTAAAACAGAGGCATCCCAAACTTTGTAGTCACAGTACCTGTATATAAATTATATACTTGTAATTATCAATCTATTATCATGGTGAAAATCACAATAGTTGTAGCAATATCACAGGATGAAAATTGCTGCTTATTTTTATGTAATTTGCTTTCACTCAATCACCTAAAGACTAAATGTGGTTCCAGCTAAAACCTCTAATCTCAAAATTTATTTGCATTGCAACATAAAAGAAACTAAGCAAACTTTCTACCAATAGTACTGATGGATAGTGGTATTGTATGCGTTCTCTTAATGCATGAAACTTGTTCTCGAATAAAAAAGGATCAGTGCTACCCAACTTCGGTGAACTTTAGGGCCTGATGAAATGGAGGATCAGGAATTCAATTTCCTCGTATTTTCAGTCAAAGAAAATGTGGGCTAGGTCAACTAAATTATTGACATGAGAATCTTAATGCATGGCATTAATGGTCCAAACTAAGCATTAATTGTCTGCAATGCTTAAACGGAAGAGTTAATTAATATACATGAATTAAAGCTTCTCAACCGTCTCCCAGAGATTGAAGGATTTCAGCCTTCTAAGACAGCTCTATATATGATTCCGTCCGCAAAGCCATCTTCCATTGCCAGTTAATTTAGCAAACATGATTCCTAAGTTTTTCTTTCTTGCGCTTGCCGTGGCTGCAGCTTTTCTTCACACAACAAATGGAAGGAAGCTGCTGGTGAACTCCAACGGCTTGCTCAGAGATGAAAAAATGTCCATTAGTGGAGGAGGTGGCTTTGGTGGCGGCGGCGGCGGCGGCTTAGGTGGATCAGGAGCTGGTTTTGGTTACGGATTTGGTACGGGAGGTGGCATTGGTGGCATGGGAGGGGGATTTGGCGGCGGAGGTGGTGGTGGCGGCGGCATTGGTGGCATGGGAGGAGGTTTCGGGGAGGCGCGGGTTTCGGAGGAGGAATGGGTGGGCATGGTGGAGGCTTTGGCGGTGGAGGAGGATTCGGAGGTGGAGGAAGCACGGGTGGATTGGGATTTGGCGCAGGAGCTGGTGGGGGGGACTGGGTGCAGGATTGCCCTAGAGCCTTGGGGCACAAGGAATCCATTTCATTATATCAGAAGACTTACGCATCTTTCTTCTTGCATATACGGTCACTTGGCCATTACATGAAATTGACTGGAGCGATTAAATATAGGTTTTACTAGCAATACTATCATTATGAGTCCCTTCTCTTTCCCCTCGACTACGTACCATTACTCAATAATGTATACCATTTACTCAATAAATTTCACAAAGGCTTCGAATTGTTGTTGCACTTTTGAATGAGTAGTCACACCCGGACTTCTACCTGTGAAGCCGGGCAATGGAAAGGATCACATTTCTTCACAAAATCATAAATTTTCTTATATTTTCAATTTCCTTAAGCAGTCTCTACTCTCTTGGGCAACAAGATTCCATTTTCCATTTGAAAAATCCTAATTAACAGTATCGCTAAGGATCAAACTAAAAAGAAAAATATTGGTAAATTTATAAGAGAAAGAATAAAAGAAAATCGACATTTAAAGGAAAAAGATGAGCGATTTAGCGCTTTTATGGGGAGCGGGTGGGGGTGGAGGAGGCAAAAGGAAAAATGACGGTGCAACTTCTTTGCTTTACCGGATGAGACGAATAGGTGCATTATACACTTAACATGCTTGTGTTAATCGAAAAACCATGACGTTAACTACAAGCATATGGCTACAATTCTCAGACATAATAAATTGTTCAGTTCATGTTTAAGGCGACAATGAACAAATTCTACTGAGAAAAAGAGGACGCTGTGACTCCTCCAACGTATGAACCAACCTCCGCATTATAAGATTCCTCATATCAGAAGTTCAGTACAGGTGGAGGACAGGGGAAGGCATCTTGGAAATGGCGGAAGAGAGAGATAAGAAAAAGACGAGAATAATTAAGAAGGTTAGGTCGGCTACTTGTTGCACAATGGTGGCACACAGGAGTTGGAATGATTAAGATGCGAAGTCTACAGCAGGCATGTGATTTTGATTTCTCTGGAATCCATGGTGAGAAGGAGACATGGTTGGAGGGAGACATTGCACAGACAACGCTGAAATGGAATGAAACTCCACGTGAAATCTCATTTCCAATTTGCCATGCCTGATCAAAGAGTCTCTCGCCGCATCATATTTATATAACCGTAGTTGGGTAAAGCCGTATCGCCAGGACAAACTCTCAAAAGACAGGGAACAACAATGGCATCCTCCCTTGTGAATCTAAAAACCAACCGTGTCCGTTCAATCAGCTTACCTTCCAGATCACACCCTCCGGTTCCTCAATTTGATGACTGCCTGTACAGAGTGCAGTCTTCTGAAGCAACCTCTGTTTCATCCTCATCAATCAGCCAAAGTTAGAAGGCCTCAAGGAATTGTAGGATTGCGTTGATAGTGTATTTGTACTATCAAGCACCCAACAAGCTCTATTGAAAGATTCCCATCGTACAGAAATGGTAAATGAATTGTTGGCTGGACTTCTAAGGCTTCTGGATCTTCGCAGTTCTGCAAAGGAAGCCTTGTCTACCACAAAAACCCGTATGCAAGAACTTCAGTCAGCTTTTCGCAGAAGACATGGTATGAGTTCACGGTCGAAGCTGAAATAAAAAAATATTTAAACCAGAGGATGAAGATGAAAAAGGCAACACAAAAGGTACTGAGAAATTTAAAGATTACAGAAGCAAAAGGCTTCACTCTGATTAGTGAAAATCTTAATCTGCTGTTGTGATTGGCATGTTAAGAGAAGCGGAGTCAGCCGCTTTCACAGTTATGGAGTCCTTGCTGTCTTTCGCACTGGGGCAAAGATCAAACTCCAAGCCGAGAAGCTGTTCTCTGGTTTCCAAATTGATGCGCACAAAACGTGTATCCTGTGAAAGCACATCGAAACTAAATGAAGCTGAGCAGGTGGATGCTGAACTCCAAATCCTGATGAACCAAAATACAACTACTTGTAACACGTATAAGGGTCTACAAAAAGTACTGCAAGAATTGGAAATGAGCATCCAGGATCTTGAAGAAGGGCGAGAATGCTTATACAGGAAATTGATTTGAACAAGGGCAACCCCTCTGAATCTCCTCAGTTGCTAGCTCAATGCTGAAGGAAAAATTTTTGTAAATCAGTCTCATACACTGACACTTGTACATTCCTTTCTGATAGAATCGATGTATAGCAACCATTTGAGCGCAACATTTCTACACTGAATCTTTCGGTTCTCTTTTTCTTTTTCTTTTAGCAAAATGGATGGATTTTCCATTCCCTGCATGTAACGAAGGCAGGCCAAACAAACAATAACTAAAAATACTCCAAAATTAGATGTTACACACTGGTGATGTTCTTGTATGCTTTCCTTGAAATCCTTATCAATCATATCAAGATTTTAGCTAGATCAACTACCAAATAGTTCAAATAGTTGGAAACTTTCATCAATCTGAAGAAGCCGGAAGACATGTCTGACTGTTGCAATCCCTCTTCTTTCACTTTCTATAGATACTCTTCATCTTCAAAAGAGAACTGCGTGTGTAACTTTCTACTTACTAAAAAAGAAGCCTTAGAATTACTTTTTCTGTTTTTGCGCACTAGAAAAATATAATCAATATCTGAGCCTCAGAGAGAGAGAGAGATATTGCACTCAACATTCGGAGGAGGAAAAGAAAAATAGATAACATAATCTGCGAAGAAATCAAAGAAAAAAAAAAGACCAGTAACAAAATCTGCCGAATTGATTAATAGCGGCGTACACTAAGGATAAATTTAAACCAACATGACAAAAGTTGTGTAGTTCCGAGAAGTAAGCATGCTTGCATGCATCAATTGTAAGTAAGCAATGTATAATTTGTTCTTAATGTTGGGATGCAAACTAAGTCCCACATGAAAAATTAATGGAATATTTGTCTAAATATAAGATTCAAGATAACTCCATTAGTATGAAGCCTTTTGGGAGATACCCAAAAATAAATCCGTTAGGGCTTTGCCCAAAGCGGACAATATCATACTAATGTGGAGTTTGGAAGACGTTAGACAATTCCTAACAAGTGGTATCAGAGCCGATGGTTCGTCTGGGTGACGTGGCACCGTGGGAAGCCCCCCTCGTTGGAGATCTGCGGTTGATGCCTTGTGTCGAAAGTCTTCCTGATAATGTGGTGGTCAGGCGGCGTGTCCCGCTGGTTGGTAGCGGTGGTACAAGATGGTTGGCAGATCAAATGGATTACCTCTGAAGGAGAGGTCATGACCTGTGTGGTCATTAGTTTGAGGGGAGGATTGTTGGGATGCAAACTAAGTCCCACATAGAAAAATTAATGGAATAGTTGTCTAAATATACGATTCAAGATAACTCCATTAGTATAAGGCCTTTTGGGAGATACCCAAAAACAAACCCGTGAGGGCTTTGCTCAAAGCGGACAATATCATACTAATGTGGAGTTTGGAAGACGTTAGACAATTCCTAACACTTAATATATACAGTAACTCAAGTAATCAAATAAATACTTTGAAAATCAATTTTATCAGTTTCAAAGTTTGAAATTACTGGAACAAGCATGCTCACAGAATACTATTTTTCTAAGTTCGTCAATTTAGGTCTATAATTCCAAGAGACTAGCTTTTACTTAGACGTGTCATTGGGTTGTTAAATGCAGAGAGTAATAGATAAAGAATGGATGAACAGTCTCCAGATCACTCGTGCATATTGTTAAAGAAAAAAAATATTATCTAGGTCTTTAATGACTGTGATTCAACCTAACATAAACACCAGATATCGATGGAATTGCAGACAACAGAATGATAATGCAGACAGGAAGCATTAGTTTATGGAATTTTATTTGGTACATTAATTATGCCGAAACAGGTTGGCTGAGTAATGCAGCATTGTTTTCTCCCAGAAGAAAGATGATGCTGGACCCTCGACTCACCTCTGCTGATTATTCATCTGGTAGCGGATGTAATGATGAGTATGCAAAACAAAAGAAGATGCAGTAATAGCGCCATCATTGCCTCACAGCAGGAGGCAATATCATCAGAGAACCTCTGCGGCTCAATATTTTATCGTCATACCAGCGTGCACTGATTAATGCCATATTAAGCTAGAAAAAACTATGCCCGATGGTCTCCGGGAAATAGCTTTGCATTGATACTGGGAACATCGCTTAAACGTCGCTGATACGATTGTTAGATCCAGATCAAAATCACGTTACTCTCTTCTAAAAAGATAAAGTAGAGAGATTCCTTTTGTCTCCTTCAGCTTCCATATATATTGAGCACAGACCTAATGAAGCACCACAACTTGAAAGATTAAATCATTCTTCTGATACCAAGCTGCACTTGTAATAGGAAAGAAAAATGGCTCCCTCTCCTTTGAGGACAATAACCCGTAAACATGCTCGTTCTTTCAGCTTGCCCATCCAATCTCATCCATTCATGCCTCAGTTAGATGAGTATTTGTCCAAAGCAAGGGCATCTGAAGCTACCACTTCAACCTTGTCATCTATGAGCAACAGCCTAGCCAATCTTAACAGTTTATATGACAGCACCAACGATACCCTTCTGTTGCCTCACATCCAACAAGCTCTCTCATATACAAGCGTGTGAACAACTACTTTAGGCCATTTTGCTGGCAAGCCACAGTTGGATTGTAAAGAATTTAAATTACTGGTAAATCATTATCACGAGCGCTAATGGACAGAATAATGGTCCACTCTGGCCCAGTCTGGCCTTGGTCACACCTTAAAAGGCCAGTCTATCCTGTTTTGATGAGTTGAGAAAGTCTCAACCCACACTCATCCACATTAGGCTATCAGTAGGACTGTCAATGAGTCGGGTCTTATTTGAATCTGATCTAATAATCTCGGGTCTGAAATAACATTTATACCCGCTTATTCGGATTTAAATCCGGACTCAATAGTACATCTTCTAAATAGGTACGGTCCACAAAGTTTCGGACCTAATTACTCGCTTACCCGATTAAATTTTAAATAATAAATATTTTATATACTTAAATTTTTTATAACTGTTAGATGTGTTTGATCCAACGGTTAATTATCTATAAATTTATATTAAAATATATTATCGAGTCTACCCGGACCCGACCCGAGACCCTATAGAGTAGGGTACGAGTCTACTCTATTTAGACCCGTCTGGTAATCGGGTCGGGTCCGGTACCAATAATAATAAACAGGTTCGGGTCCGGGATAGGGTATCCCGGACCCGTTTACAGCCCTAGCTATCAGACTAAACGCGTCAATCCGCAGGCCTTGTCTTTCTTTTTTTTTAAATTTAATTTTTTATAAATTAAATTTTGTACTATATATATATATATATATATATATATATATATCTTCTCTCTATCATATAAGAAAATATAAATCTATGATTAGAATAAAAAAATATTTGACTAATCATTAATATTTTTAAAATAAAAAATAATTATTAATTTTATATATCATACATAATATGAATAAATTTATATAAAAAATATTTAAAATATAATAAAATTAATTAACTTTAATTGTATGTATGATTAGAATATGTAATGTAAGAAAATTTAGTATCAAGATTGGTGGAAGAGGAAGTAAGAAGCTTTTATTTAGTTTTAGACGAAATATACCTTTGAATTCAATATTATAAAATCTTTGTTTTGTTGATTGCATTTAAATTAAGGAGTATTTAGATTATTAAAATAGTTTTATTTTTTTTGGAAAGATTGTATTATATAATTGTAAAATATAATTAATCTATAAAATAGTCTTTCAACTATATTATTATTTATTGTAACTTAGTTATTAATGTTAATATTATAATATTTTAAATCTAACATCTATAATTTTTTTAATTTTTATAATCTAAACTTACTTCCACTTATGCGGTGAAAACCAACTGAAAAGATCATGTGTAACATGTTCACTTTGGGAGGAGTGATAAATTCGTCTCTTCACTAATTTTCTTCCCAAAAGTTTAATTCACGTGTGACTAACTGACTCAATCTAAAGAAAGAAAGGGAAAGAAAATAGTTTTTTTCAATCCCTAATTCATCTTTTGATTAGGATTTGTCATTTTTATTCTATGAGAGTTCGAACACTCCCAATCTGACAATAAAAAATATCATAATCAATAGACTAGAGTTGACATTACTTTCTATAATTGTTCTCCTACACAATTGAATATTTATTTTCATTTTTTGAGAAACATTTCCTAGAAAGACGAATTTGTCCCGTTTCAAAAAATGCACTTGTGCTGCACATGACTTTTTTTTTTTTTTTGTCGGTTTCCACTATTGGATATAGCTTATCTATTGGATATTGCTTATATAGTTTACCTAATCCTTGTATGTTGAAGTTAGCTAATATACCATATTAGTCAAGATACGTACAGGTAGCTTATGTTAAGTTTATCACTTGGGTAGTAGACTGAGTTTAGTTGAATATAAGAAGCAAGAGTCTGTTAAGATTGATGATGTTGAAATACAAACAATTTTTACATGGTATCAGAGCAGAGTTCCTAATCTATTGACCCTCTGATTCTTGCTTGTTTGTTACGTGAAATTATTTGCCAAAAATGTCTGATACTAGTAGCATTCAAGAGCTAACTAGGCCAGCATTAAAGCAGCAAACAGTTGTGGATGTAATGTCTTCATACTACATTCACCATTCTGATAGTCCAGGACAGATTTTTGTCTCTGAGTTGCTTACAGAAACAAATTATGGAGAATGGGTGATCGACATGACAACGGCGTTGTGTGCCAAGAACAAAATGGGTTTTGTGGACGGCACAATTACTATGCCTGTACCCAATTCCTCAGTTTTAGCACATTGGATCCGAGCAGATGCCATGGTTAGAGGATGGCTTAAAAGTTCCATGGAGAAATCACTCAGAAATAGTATTCGATATGCTAACACAGCAACGGAGATTTGGAAAGATCTCCAAGAGCGGTTTGGTAAGGGAAGTTCTCCTAGACTTTATGATTTGAGACAATCAGTTGCATTATTGCAACAAAAACAGTTAAGTGTATCGGTCTATTATACTCAATTGAAGGTTTTATGGGAAGAAATACAGTCGCTATCACCTTTACCAAAGTGTGTTTGTGCAGGTTGTAGCTGCATTCTAGAAAAAGAACTGGTTACAATACGAGAGAAAGAACAATTGTACGATTTTCTAATGGGATTGGAAGATTCTTTTCATCATGTTATTACGCAGGTTTTAAGCATGCGACCCTTACCAACCCTAGGAGAAGCATATCACATGGTCACAGAAGAGGAGCAGCGCAAATCAATTTTCACAAACCGACGTCCAGTCACTGAAGCGGTAGTTTTTGGCATGCAGAATCTCAATGATGGTTCCTTAGTAGCGGCAGTTAAAAGCAGTACTGATAAAAGAGACGGACGAATCAACAAGAAGGATAGACCGCGATGTAGTCATTGTGGGAAATTAGTACATGAAGCATAAATGTGCTATGAGATTATAGGTTATCCTCCAAATTGGAGAAAGCCTCATGGTAGTAAACGGGAGGACAATCATTTTTCCACTTCTAAAGTAGCAGCTGTTGCAACAAATACTAGTCCTATACCTGGTTTATCGCGTACAGACTATATCAAGTTAATGGAATATTTGAATTCCAAACAGGATCAACCAATCGAGCATAGTCCAGCTGTGAACATGGCAGGTAAACTTGATGACAGTCGAGTTTAGGTCATAGATTCTGAAGCAACAAACCATATAATATCTGATGTCCATATGCTAACTGATTTCAAGAAGGTTGATGATGTTGCACCAGTAAAAATACCTAATGGAGATAGAATCCAAGTGCGAGACATTGGGAAAGTTCAAATCTCCAGCACTTTGGTTCTGGAAAATGTCTTATTTATTCCATATTTTAAGTGCAATCTGTTATCAGTATCAAGGCTTACTCAGTCTCATAATTGTACCTTGATGTTTTTTTCTGGTTTTTGTGTATTGCAGGACTTACCTTGGAGGAACCTGATTGGAGTGGGTAAACAGCAAGGAGGTCTGTACATCATGAACATGTTTCAGCACTCCAGCATGGCTCTAGTAGTTCAAAGGAGAGTAGCACCAGAACTGTGGCATCAGCGGTTAGTACACACTTCAATCGAAAAATTGAAGCACATCTGTAATGTTAAAGATATTACTTTTCAATCTTGTGATTCTTGTTTACGAGCCAAGTTGAGTAGAACCATTTTTGGACAAAATGAAATCAAAACAAAGAATGCTTTTGAACTAATACACTGTGATGTTGAGGGAGGGTATAAAACTTCCTCAACTTCAGGAGCCCATTGTTTTTTAACTTTGGTTGATGATTTCAGTAGAGGAATTTGGATTTACTTGATGAAGAGAAAGTCTGATGTTGAATATTATTTGGTTCATTTTTGCAATATTGTAGAAGTTCAGTATGGGGCTCGCATTAAGAAAATAAGGAGTGACAATGGAGGTGAGTTCATGACAAAAAAATTAACACAATTATATTCTGCCAAAGGTATAATAGCACAAACATCATGTCCCTACACTCCTCAACAAAATGGGGTAGTAGAAAGGAGACATAGGTACATTCTTGAGATTGCTAGAGCACTTCGTTTTCAGGCTGGATTACCGGTTCAATTTTGGGAGGAATGCATTCTTACTGCTGTTTACATTATTAACCGTTTACCATCAAAAGTTTTGCATCATAAGACACCATATGAAGTTTTACTCGGAGAAAAGCCCAGATATGATCACATGAAAGTGTTTGGGTGTTTAGTCTATTTTCACAAAAAAAGAAGGCTAGACAAGTTTGATGAAAAGGGAACAGCATGCATATTTTTGGGATATCCTAGTGGACAGAAGGGATATAAAGTTTTAGATTTAACTACACGGCAAATCATAGTTTCGAGAGATGTTCATTTTATTGAAACTAAATTTCCTTCCCTAGAAGCTTTTCCCACAGAAACTTCATCTTCTCCAATTACAGACATCCAACCGTGTGTGGATGAACCTTTAATCACTACTACGCCCATCCCAAGATATTGAGACAGCTATTAGCCCCGAAACTGGTTTGCCAGTTTCAACAGAGTCATTACCCGTAGGCACGTCTTTGGATCTCAACCCTGATTCTTCATTTAATCAGCAACAAGAATCTGGTTCGACTACGGAGTTACAGTACATTGAGCGTCCCTCAACACCAAGAAGAGCAAGTACCAGAACAAGAAAACAGCCGATTTATCTTGCAGATTATGTTACTGATTTACCGGCCTCTTTTGCTGTTCGATCTTGCCCTCCTCCATCGGCTACTCCACAGGTATATCCTCTTGCATGTTATTTGTCATATAATGGTTTTTCTCCTCACCATAAGGCTTTTCTTTCGGCCATCATCAACCATGATGAGCCCAAAACCTTCTCACAGGCTGTTAAACATAAATGTTGGCAAGAAGTAATGGGAAAAGAAATTGCAGCACTGGAAGCCAATAATAAGTGGGAATTGCAACCTCTACCACTTGGCAAACATGCTATAGATTCAAAGTGGGTCTATCGAATAAAATATCAAACCCAATGGTGAGATAGAGCGGTACAAGGCCAGACTTGTTGCACGTGGATTTACACAGATTGAGGGGGAGGATTTTCATGAGACGTTTGCTCCTGTTGCAAAGTTGGTCAATGTTCACACTTTGTTGGTAGTTGCTGTCACTAAAGGATGGATTGTTCGTCAATTAGACGTGAATAATACATTTCTTCATGAAAATCTTGATGAAGAGGTTTATATGCACATTCCACAAGGTTTTCAGCAGAAAGGAGAAACTCGAGTTTGTCGCCTAAAGAAGTCCTTATATGGCTTAAAGCAAGCTTCTCGAAATTGGCATTTTCGTCTTGCTAAGGAATTTTTAGCTCTTGGGTTCTCTCAATCTGCTGACTATTCCCTTTTTACATATGGGCATGCTGGCATTTTTGTTGACGCTTTGGTTTATATTGATGACGTCTTACTTGTAGGAAACTGTGGAGATTTTATTTCCAAAGTGAAACATCGGTTAGATGATGCATTTTCTATTAAAGATCTTGGACGTCTTAAAATTTTTTTGGGTATAGAAGCTACAGTTGTTTCCGATGGTCTTGTGCTTACTCAACAAAAATATACACTCGACATTCTGAAGGAATGTGGCTTGTTGGGTTGCCGTCCTTGTCTTACTCCCCTTGAGCAACAACATCAACTGCAAGCTGATCTCGCTGCGCATCCAGTTTATCCCAATCCTGGAAGCTATCGTCGACTTATTGGTCGTCTTCTTTATCTCACTATTACACGGCCTGAAATTACCTACAGTGTGAATGTTCTCAGTCAGTTTTTTGGTGCTCCAAAACATCCTCATTGGGATGCTGCCATTCGCGTTTTACGCTATCTCAAATCTTCACCTGGCCGTGGCATTTTTCTTTCCAAACATAATTCTCTTGAGCTTATAGGCTATTGTGATGCAGATTGGGGAGGCTGCAAGACAACTAGGAGATCTACTACTGGTTATCTGCTTCAGCTTGGGCCTTCCCCCATTTCATAGAAGACAAAAAACAGTCTGTTGTTGCCCGATCTTCTGCAGAAACTGAGTATCGCGCTATGGCATCAGCTATTAGTGAAATCATTTGGTTGCGTTACTTGCTACATGAGTTGGATGTCTCTCAATTACAACCTACCATATTATTCTGAGATAATCAAGCTGCTCTCCACATAGTTTCTAATCCTGTTTTTCATGAGAGGACAAAGCATATTGAGTTGGATTGCCATTTTGTTCTAGAACGAGTTCAGTCCTGTGAAATTTTATAAGAGAATGATAAATCAAAATAATGAAACAACTCATTCTACTCTTCTCTACCATACTCTTAGTAATCTTGTATATGCCGTTCTCTCCTCTCTTCTTTTTTCTACAATTCTCTCCTTTAAACGCCTCGTATTTATAGACGAGAGATACAGACACCATCCTCAAAAATTGATAGGCGAGGCACGGCCTCTCATTTACTTCAACCGAAATCTTTGACATTGCATGGCTTTTCTTTTCCTTCACCCAAAGCCTCTGCACAAGCTTTGAATTCTTGTTTCTTTATATTTAATATGTGGGACCAATCAGTTGAAAAAATCGCACGCAGGCAATTGAGGAAAAGATGACCTCTTCAGAGATTAAAATATAAGTCATCACACACTTGCTCTTAGCTTGCTGCATTCTTTTTATCTGTAAATGAAATGTAGACTAAAATGGTAATGCATGAAGATTTATGAAGTCTACCCTATTTCCAACAACTGCATAAATATTGTGTCATGGAGAACTGAAGCAGCCTTTCCCACTATAATATGCTTGGAACTAATGAGGTCTATTTAAATTACCATTCTTAGGGAATAGGTTGATGATGTACCATTAAGCTTTTGGACCCGGAGATATGAGTAACAAAGCGCTAAGGGGAAAGAAGAAAAAAGAACTACTTGTGGATGTTAACATCCAGGTAGCAGAATTTGCATGCATGGTGTTTCTGCATTATATTGATAATAAACATGGATTTTATCAAAACAGCAAAACCAAGGAAGGTCCTTTATGATTTCATACAACCAAAAAAACAAATCTGAGTATGAGCTGATTAAACATCTGATGCTCCAGGTAAATATCAGTTGTGCAATTTAATATTTATTCAGGCCATTTATGTGCATAAAATTTCAGACAAGTTAAGACATATTTGAGTTTATTGAGATTGAATATTCAGATAATGTCTTCTTGTTTTCTCCAACGAACATTATAGGACAAATGGGGATGATAATTGGATTTATTTGTTGATGACATTTGACCTGGCAATAGAACCGGCTACATTGTGTGACGCATAATTTTCATGGCTCCAGGACATGCAAAATGGCAAAGAAGTGGGTTATGGCAGATATGTATTTTATGGATATATTTTTGCATCGTGCACTCAGCTTATTACCTTAAATTATACCTGCTAGCTTTGGATTTGAGATGGCTTGCATTGATACACTGGATATGCAGGTGGGAAACAGTCCGTAAACATCGCCAATATGGTTGTTATATCCAGATCAAAATCACATTGCTCTCTGTGAAGAGTTGTATTTGAGATTCCTTTTGTCTCATTCATCCTCCATATATATGACAAGCAACTGAGGCATTAACACAAGTTGAAACTTTGAATCATCATTCCAAGAGTCAGGTTGCACCTGCAACAAGAAAAAAAAATGGCTCCCTCTCCATTGAGAACAATAACCAGAAAACATGCTCGTTCTATCAGCTTGCCCTCTAGGTCTCATCCTTTCATGCCTCAATTTGAGGAACATTTGTTCAGAGTTAGGGTGTCCGAAGCTGCGGCTTCAACCTTGTCATCTATGAGCAGCAGGATAGCTGATCTGAACAACTTATATGACGGCGTGGATGATGTGCTTCGGTTGCCTCACATTCAACAAGCTATCTCACAAGAATGCCAAGACAAATGGGCAGATGAATTGTTGGATGGATATCTCAGGCTTTTGGATGCCTGTTCCACTACTAGAGACATCTTCTCACAAATGAATGGAAGTGTCCAGCAGCTTCTTTCAGCTCTAAGGAGAAAGGACACAGATCAGCTTTCTGGCTACCTCGCCTCCAGAAGGAATTCAAAGAAGATAATCCAGAAATCCCTCAAAGATTTGAGGAGCATCAGAAACAGACAGTCTGTCATAGCTTCTGAAAAAGACAACGAAAGTGCGGCAGTCTTAAGCATGTTAAGGGAAGTTGAATCTACTACTCTAATCGTGTTTGACTCATTCTTGTCTCACTTCAATGGAACAAAGATAGCATCGCGAAAGATTAGCTGGCCTCTAGCGTCCAAGCTGATGAACCAAAACAAAAGGTCAAGTTCAGCTGAATTTGAGAAGGTGGATGCCTTCATCTCTCAGAAGATAAGCAACATGGATGATGTCGAGCAACTTGAGGAAGTTCAGAATCAATTAGGAAATATCCTAACAAGCATCCAGACCGTTGAAGAAGAACTTGAATGTTTGTTCAGAAGTTTGATTAAATCCAGAGTTTTCCTTCTCAACATCCTCAATCACTAGGCAACAATTTAGATCCTAAAACAGAGGCATCCCAAGTTTTGTAGTCACAGTACCTGTATATAAATTATATACTTGTAATTATCAATCTATTATCGCGGTGAAAATTACAATAGTTGTAGCAATATCACAGGATGAAAATTGCTGCTTATTTTCATGTAATTTGCTTTCACTCAATCACCCAAAGACTAAATGTGGTGCCTGCTAAAACCTCTCATCTCAAAATATATTTGCATTGCAACATAAAAGAAACTAAGCAAACTTTCTACCAGTAGTGGTATTGTATGCTTTCTCTTAATGCATGAAACTTGTTCTCGAATAAAAAAGGATCAGTGCTACCCAACTTTGGTGAACTTTAGGGCCTGATGAAATGGAGGATCAGGAATTCAATTTCCTCCTATTTTCAGTCAGATTCAAAACTCTCAATTTTCCTGCAAAGAAAATGTGGGTTAGGTTAACTAAATTATAGACATGAGAATCTTATATCATAAAAATGCGTTAAGATTCCATTTGTCTATAAAGAGATGATATAACATGTTTACAGAAACATAAAAATAGTGAAAGTCACATGTAACTATGAATCCTCCACACTTAAAAATTGTAAGTCTATAGTAGGTTGTCACCCCATCTTGTACAAGTTGACCTAAAACGTAGCAGCAAGCGTGGAACCATTTTCCTGCTCTGTGAAAAGAAATAAAATAGAACATGTGTATGCATGGCGGAAAAAATTACAGAGAAACTAACATAAACACACGTTGTACATTGATCAAAGAAAACAGGAGAAGAGTACTGACGATGAGGAGACAACATGTAGACAAATGGAATCAGAAGCCCCCCTGGATTGAATAATTTAATGATCAATGATGAAATATTATCAAACACAAATGACACAATGTACTAGTTATAGGTTAGGAGCGTCCCCATAACCAAGTTTAAAATCCTTTGGCGAGCAGAGCCAGAGGAGGAGAAAATAACGTAGCCCTCAGGATCCGAACAATCACTGGGATGAAATATTATGAGCCATTTTACATCGGGAATTTGCCATATTATATTAAGATAATTAACTCCATGCATTGCCAAGATTTGCGAGGGATTAAACTTGTGCTCTGTTCATTCAAGCTGTACAGAGCGAAAGCCAAGAAACCAAACGTGCAAGATTCAATAGGGTTGTTGATCAAACTCAAGATTTACTCAGGAAATCAAGACAAAGACGAAAATGGCAATTCCTGAAAGGCGAATCAGTATCCATTCTCTATGCTAGCTGCGTTTGCTTGCGTACCATAGCCATTCTGAAGGTTACTCCATTTTCTTACGGAGTTGTAATATTCCTACCACATTTTCTAACAGATGTGTGGTGCTTCGCTAACTCTGCAATCACAATGTGTGGTGCATTGCTAACTCTGCAATCACAGATGTGTGGTCCTTAACATCCTCAATCACTAATCACTATACGGATAAATTGTCAAAATTTTACAGCTCAACATGGAATGTATGCAGCAAAAACCGACATGGGATTTAGCTGATCACAAATACCGACAATTACTTGGCCCAAATCCACACTTCCATGTATGCGACTGGCAGCATCACCAGTTTGATGCATTCAGCCAAAAAAAAAAAAAAAAAAAGACTAGCAACATTAATGTCAATCTCTTTTACCCATTAAGTGTTTGGATCAACCCTACACAACTTTTTACAGTACATAACTCATTTGTAACCGTTCGATCGATTTGTTTTTTTTTCAACAATAAGATATGCTTAAAAAATTTTGAAAAATACTTATTTAATTTTTTAAAATAATTATTCACACTTTTTAGAATAATTATTCAACTTAACAAAATAATTGTTCAGTTGCATAAATTATTCACACTCAACTCAAGAATTATTCCTTAAAGTGTGAATAATTATTCTTTAAAGTTAAAAAATTATTCTCAAAGATACTCCTAAACGTCTCCGATCATTAAATAAAGAAAAATCAATCAAAAGATCACAAATGTACCCTACACATATTGTAAAAAGTAGTGCGCATGACTGATCCAAACCCCTTTATTAATTACGCTAGGGGGAAAATCTGAATGCAGCCGTGTTCTTTTTATTCATAAGAAGGTTTTTAAAAAATTCTATTATTATTATTATTATTATTATTATTATTATTATTATTATTATATACGATGTTATTCCTATAAATTCTGATTAAAAGGCTTCAATACTTACCATCCAAATATAATGAATAGTAGTTTAGAGTTCAATAAGGACAATTGTTATTGTTATTGTTATGAAATATCATTATTTTGCAACATAAAATGGAATTGGTTCCTTAAAATCATGTAATCGTGATAAATTAATTGGACTACCGTCTAGAAAGCAGATGCATCAGATCCGTTAAATGTTTTTCGCTTTTTACCCTTTTAAACTCAAACTTTTTATATTAGATCTCACTTTTTTCATAAATAATTTATTTTATTAAAATCAAAATAAAAAATTTTAAACAAAAACTTAACTATTAGAAAGATGACAAAACGTTCCATTATATGCTGTAAGTAGCTGAAACAAAATCCCCAGAAAAGGGGTGAAAAAAAAAAACAGAGAGAAGGCAGGAGGACGAGGACGACGACGACGAGGGACGAAGGAAAGCTCATTTCTAACCTAGACATTTTGGTGGCTTGTCCTCGAAACCCCGCCACGCGGAGGGAAAATGAAAAAAGATCATTTTGGTTCCATCGGACTGGAGAAGATGGAAAATGGGCCTGATAGAAACATATTTACAGTCGAAAATTTTGATAGAAGTGAAAGAAATTTAATATAGACATTAACCAAAATATGTCTCACAGCGGAAAAAATTAAAATGCGTACCTTTAACCAATATTGTTCAAGTAATTGCGTAAAGATAATACCTTGATTTGTCCCGCCTTGATTCCTCCGTTTCTGTGTTGTTTTGTATGGGAGTCTTCTAGCCTATGCCTATCAACGTTAAAAAACCCCCTTGAACTGATGGTGTTACACAGGCTTTATATAGGATAGGCTAGGGACCCTCATATGATGGATACCAATTAGAGTTTCCTTCCATCAAGGAAACATCCGGATTATATTCCAAAATCATAACCAATCATGTATTTATTAATATTTACCTGATTTACTTAGATAGGAGAAAAATATGATAACTACTTATAATATGTGGGCCACATTAAGGTCTTTTAATCAAGACCAACTTCTTACATTCTCCCACTTGGCCCACATGTTATAATCAGGTAAATGTCTTTATGAGTGATTGAAAAAACTCAAAGTATGGCCAAGAAACTGTATATCACTCTATTGTAATATGGTTATGTAACGGTTACTTAATCAGAAAATGTAATACAAGAATCATAGCGGTTATGTTCTTCTATTGAACACTCCCTTCCATGTATTACAATGTAAAACATCTTCTAATCAAGCCCCTAAACTTTATGAATGAACTTAATATAAGTCATTCAGGGTCCAACCTTATGGATCCAATATGGATCACAAATGGATACATTAACTTTATGTGCACAAACATGTGAGTAAAATTACTCAAATATCTAGACAAATAATGTCATTATTGCAATACCTTTATGTGTTAATTGAGTAACCAGAGTTGAATAACAAATCAGCCGGCAACTTAAAATTTCAACTCTATAACTTTATACTCAATAGCCACTTGCTGCAAACTGACAAAGAAACTTTATATCGAGTTGTTTATTCAACTATCAAAATAAATTGTTCAAAATGAACAATATAGTTGAATAACATAAATTTAACTAATAGCAAAATCGACAAACAATATGCCAAATTATATGCCTGTGATACCATCATAGCATCCTTGGATTTTCCTTTATTTCAATGTATTGTAACAAATAGATAATTATCTTAAATGTGACAAACTTAAATAATAAGCAGTATTTTATATAACTTAATAAGAATACCATAATTTCGGTCACAAGAACATTGATAAAATATTCTTTAAAATCCTTCATTAATCTCTATGCAAATAATACAAGAGATTATACTTAAAACCACCTTATATTGGTATTCAAAATATAAAATTACTCAAAAGTCACATACATCCTTTTGCCAAATTTTACAAAATAAATATCAACATATGAGAGTAATAAACTTTATTTACTCCCACTGACCTTGAGGTATATAAATAAACAATGATTCACTTCAAAATGAAATGAAGAAACAACATCATAACTTTAGATATACCATTGGAGGAAAATAATTTCAGACATTTAGAGATTTTCCTTATCTTGCAAAATGAAGTATCAAAATATATGAAAAACTTTATACATGCACATGTATACCTCTCCATTATATATGATGCATGTCAAATCATATTTCATATCCATTAAAAGTAACTCTATATCAAAATGAGTTACAATGTCATGAATACTCTAATAGAATCCTTCATTAAACTTAAAGTAAGTTTTCATGATAATTGATGCCCTTTAAATAAAAATTTGAGAAATAAGTCTAACTTTACTACTCAACATTACTAGATAACAACATAATGACCTATATTAGTATGCACTAATAGAGGTTAACTCTAGTAATTTGAACAAGATTTAGACTTGAAATCTAATCTCAAACAAAGCAATGCTTTATGGCATCAAACCAAAATATGGAGTCTAAATTATTCATGACTTATAAAAAAATATAATTGAACCAGTTTTATTCTAACAAAAAAATTAGAATATTAAAGGTATACGATGAGTAGAAGTGATTAAAACTCTAAATTCATAAAGAACCTATAACTCCCATTGTTTTCTTTTTTTTTAAAAAAAAACTTTAATCAATGGAATAAATGAAAAGAGTGCTCTTTATGTGATTTTTCAAAGAAATCCTCATTTTGAGTTTGAAAAACTAAATGGAGAGTATAAAAGGACAATAAATTTAAACCCTTTAGAGTTAAAAACAATATCAAATAATAACCACTTATTATCCTTATCCAATTTCATCGGTTAAGGGTTTTAAATTCCTTACCTCAATTGGAAACTTTCATATGTGTAGTCATTAGAGATGTGGTTTCCAAACATTCTTGTAAAAGAAAACTCAAAAGAAACCTCATCTTATACACAAAAGTGGTTCTAAAACTTTTCCAAAGGTAGATGTAACTTAAATTACACTACGTTTGTTCCCACAATTAACAATTATAGTTCCATTTTCTAATCTCACAGAGATACTTTATGGTGAAAATAAACGAGAATATCAAGAATTGTTCCTTTCCATCTTTTATTTCTTCATTTCTCCTTATTTTCAAATCTTCAAGCATCAAGTACTTCAGTTTTTATCAAATAAGGATAAGAAATGCCTTATTGTGAATAATTATCAATAAATGAGATAAGATATCTCTCACTATTCACAAAAGAAATAAAAGCATTTAAAAATACTTATGATTTCATGGAATTCAGAACTCATTTGACATTTTTAATAATCTTGATAGGCTTGCCTTACTTTATGCAATCCCAATAATTACTAAAGGATTGAAGAAATCCTGAACTTTAAGGATTTCTTTTCTCATTTAGTAATCTTTATGGAGATATTTTACAACCTCCTATATAAATATGTCAAAAATAGATGAGCTCTAAATGATAACATAATACTTTATGCCAATTACATTATTATGCAGGATTAAAACTAATGGATGAGAGAGTTTGATTTAAAATTTTGAAAAATATTTTCAAATTTCAAAATTGAAAACAGAGTTAAGCAATTTAACTTTGAAATAAAATTTCAAAAAAAATAGTAGCTCATAGAATATATTTTTCAAAAATAATATTTTAACATTGATTCTAAACTCCCACTCATCCAAATACATCTTATATGGATGCTTTAAAAAAAAATTATTTTCTTAAAATCCTGAACAAAATTGGCGAATGAATTACAAAATGACTTTTTTATGTTATCAAATTCCATAAAATGGACTACAAAATGAGATGATTTCCTTATGAGTCATTCAACAAATGAAGGTAAGTTTCTTTATAGCATTCCAAAATTGTTCGTATGAAATACCATTAAACCATATTGGTATTTTTTTAATTGGAATACTTTACCCATTTATAAATATTTTCTTTTTTATCATAAGACACGAATAATACTTTATGTATGCTTTATATTGTCTCTTTTTCTCCTAACACACATGGTCAAAGATTCTATAATTGACCATTCATCTTTATGTGTGTACAAACATGTATGCAATTATGAGCACACAAGAAAAGAGACCAAAAAGAAATATCAATATATGACTCAAAATATAAAATCAAATGGAACATATAATCTAACATTGTCCCTTTACTTTTGCACACTCCTACTATATTGTGCATGCCCAAAATTTTTCATTGCAAAGGATGTCACAAAATAACATTGAAATTGTAAAATAAGAAATTTTCCCAATTCATAATCAAAGAAAAAACATAATAACCAAGGATAAAGACACATTAATGCTATGAATTTCAAACCATCAGCTAATGAATCAACTAATGCCAATTCAAAAGTAAATTCTTTCATTTGATGGTCAAAACCACCAACCATAGTAGAATTTACTAAAATACTTTTATAATAAGACTAATAAACTAAACTAGTAAGACAAATCATCCATACCTGTGGGTATAGGATAATTTTTCTAAATGTCTAGTTTATAGTCTTATTTCAATTAATCTCATCAAAATAATAACCTCCCCTGTAGGGGCAGAGTTGTTATTTCAATGAATTATTTTCATTATTCTAAATGTCATCATTCAACCTCTTAACTTTATGAGATTGAATTTATCTTTATGTATCAAATGCTTAAGATGCTTTAGCTACTCTTAAGCACATGATATAAAATAAAATAAAATTTCACGATGACATTCAAGAATATTCTTAAATTTGTCAACTTAACTTAATGTTGATAAAACCAAAAATAGTGTACATACATACAATAAATGAGGTGAATAATAAACATTTATTTTGATAATTACTAATTACAAAACTTAATGTAATTAATAATCCTTAGTATTTTTAAAAAAACTTGGGATGCTGTGGCTACTCCCAAATACATAACGTAATTGTATATCCGATAAACACCTCCAAAATATCAACTATCATTATGTTGATAATATTTTTTGTATGTACACATAATGTAATAAATATGCCTCTAAAATTATTTGTTACCTTATAGATGTCATTATTTAGTCACCAAAACTTTATGTGACTAAAATCTTTATGTGTCAAGTATTTAAGATGCTTTGGCTACTCTTAAACAATTGACACAAATATAAATATTTTTTTATGACATCACAAATAATTATTTAAAAAATCAACTTAACTGAATGTTGATTTACACAAAAATACATAGGGACATGAGATTTAATCATCATACCATATATAATTCCATGACATTTTTTTTTAAAAATAGAATCCAAAAAATATAATGAAAAATGTCATTGAATTAAAATAAAATAAATCAACGTCCCAAGTTCAAAGAGACTTTATAGAGGCACTATTTAAAAAAAAATATCTTGATGCCCTAAAAGTTTAAGGCTTTAATGGAAGGAATAAAATATCCTTACCATAAATTTATAAAAATTGAAGCCATCCATATTGATAAAGATCATATTTTATCAACATGCAAATTCTCAATGCAATAGATTTGAGTGCAAAATTAGCGAGTATATGAAACATTCCTCTATGTGGGAAAAAAAATAGAGCAAGAACAAAATTGACATTACATCAATCTTCCCCACTATTGAATTCGAAAGTACATACTTGTCAAGTCGAGGAAAAAACAGTAACTTTTTTCAATTCATTAGCTTCTGCATATTTGAAATCAAAATTCCCAATTGATCTGCAAAAAGCATTGCCTTCGTGGCAGACTTCACGAAAACCGAATAAAATAAGGCAAAACAAAAGCCTTTTATAACTCCATACAAAACCAAAATAAACTAATTTTGGATTTGGTAAATTCATAGCAAAATAAGTAAAAACGCAAAAAAGACAAAAGCTCAAGGTTTTTGCAACTTCTATATATAAAAATATATATACCAAACAATATGGCTAAAGAAGGCTCGATACTGCACTGAAAGAAATTTAATATGAGACATTAACCAAAATATGTCTCACAGATGGAAAAAAAATTAAAATGCGTACACTTTTAACCAATATTGTTCAAGTAATTGCGTAAAGATATACGCTCGATTTGTCGCGCCCGATTCCTCCGTTTTACGTAGTTGTTTTGTATGGGAGTCTTTCAGCTTTATGCTATCAACGTTAAAAACCCGCTCGAGCGATGGTATTTACAGAGCTTTATATAGGATAAGCTAGGGACGCCATATGATGGATCACGAATTAGAGTTTCCTTCCATCGAGGAAACATCCCAGGATTATATTCCAAAATCATAACCAATCAGTGTATTTATTAATATTTACCTGATTTACTTAGATAGGAGAAAAATATGATAACTACTTATAATATGTGGGTCACATTAAGGTCTTTTAATCAAGACCAACTTCTTACAAGAAGAACCCTCATGTTTGGTGCCATTAATATCAGATCAGAAGTTAAGAATATTGGCATAAACAGGGGTGAGAATCTCAAGCCAAGGGCTTCGTAATTGTGTCCACAAAGGATCTTGCGTCCAGTCCATATTGAATTTCGGTACCTGAAGCTCTGTCAAGTTTCCTTTCCCGTTTGCTAAGTCCGCATTTGAAGAAGTATGATCTTTAGAGTTCTCTGAACCATCAGAAATCTCGCTGTCCAATCCCAGTAGTTCTTCAGCTTCCTTCTTCAAGACTGCATGGTTGCTCGATACAGCAAAGTCATCAACTCGACTGCTAGTTGAAATAGCATCCATAGGCGGGGTTGGGGGAGACGGTGGAGAAGTATAATTAGTATCAACGTTAAATGCTTTTACTTGTTCTTCCATTGCAGCTCTCTGTTCCAACACCCTCAGGGAGGTTGCCTTCCTATATATTTTGCACAACACTACATCCTGCATTATGTTAGAAAAGAAAAAATTGTTTACGTTGGCATTTTCCTTCATTTGCTAGCTAGAAATCAAGTAACTAACTGCTATGATTGAGTTGAATTTGGTACCTTGGTGGCGGTGGATGTATCGGGTAGGCGATACTCATTCATGATCCAATCAGTCTTGCAGCCGCGAGGTGCTCTGCCCTTGTAGAAAACCAGTGTTTTCTTGAGGCCGATCATCTTCTTGGGGTTGGATAAACATAGTATTCTGCGATCAGAACCGGTGGCCTTCCAGAATCCAGTTTTGGTTGTTCTGTTAGGTCTTCCTCCACTGCCCTGTTTTTTGTCTCGAGGCACGAAGAAGTACCATTCTCTCTCGCCAATCTTTGCCAGCCCTGTCACAGATACACGCTCCCATGAGTTCCCATTTTTCTACCGTCAATCAATTACTGCAATCTAGCGCAAGGAAAACCAAAATGATGCGGTAGCAGCAGCGGCAAGCATATATAATGAGCAAAAAAAGATTAACTTACCTGGCAATTCCCAGGGATCATGGTGATAGATGTTTAAAAAACCGATAATATCAAAATGCAATTTCTTCCCGAGCAACATGTTCTTGAGGTAGAACTGAAGCAGCTCCTCTTCGGTGGGATGGAACCTGAATCCCGGCAGTTGAAGATCAGCAGTGGAGTCATCCATATTGTTTATTCTGCAGTTTGCTATAGTCTCTTTTGTTATAGTTTCTATGCAAGAGACAAAACACGAATTGCGAGCAAGGAATGGTTCAACTGAAGAGGTTTATTTATAGTGGCCTTTGAGCAATGGCGACGGGAGCGGCAAATGCAGAAGACTAGAGAGTCCAAAGGTGAAGTCTTTTCGTGACTGTTTATTCGACGAGAAAAGGGAATTCACCTTAGTTGGTTTACGCGGTTTTCCATTAGGAGTATTGACCCCATTACCCTATTTTTAATTCTTACAAAGGAGCTACGTTCATTTGTCCATTTCGACATTTTCCAAACTTTTGTTAGCTCTTTCTTACTTCTATTACTTTCAAATACTCTGGAAATTATGAATGGCCTTTTAACATGTAGTACCATTTGAGCTCAAACATTTCACTGTTCAAACTCCCGTCATTCTAAGGAAAATGGGTCAAAGGTTTTGATCAAAACACAGAGGAAGTTCCATGTTGAACCGGTCCTGCTAACAGTCGTCCGAGAATCAATTCAATACGATATCATCCGAGACTTTGAAATTCTTTACGTTCTTCTGCTAATCAAGTCCTGAGCACCATTTGATTACAGTGGTGAAATATCTAAAATGCCAATGATCGAAGCTGTAACAGAGTGAGAAAAGTTCCACTTCTCAAGACTTAGATTGAAATGAGACATCCGCGTATTCCATCCATTCAGAGGTAGAAAATTGGTCATGAAGACTTATCAATGAAAGGAGGACCATAGACTTTAAAAGTCTTCCCCAGAGAATTCTTTAAAATGGCACGCAGTGGGGGGTCCTTTTCCGTTTTGATTTCCTGGTGCCCTTGGAATTTTTCTTCTTCCCTATCATCTGTCGCCAAAACTCAAAGTATCGTGGCCTAATTATTATTATTTATTATTCTCCCCTTCCGGATTTTAAATATATTATTGTTTGTAATTTGTTTAAGTAAAAACCAAAGAAAAATAAAATGTTAAAACGAAGAACACATTTATGTCGTTTGGTTACACTAATGAGAAGAAAGAAGAGAAACAGGTATTGATGACGCTGGCAATTCTATTCCTCCCCTGATTAGAGGAGTTCGGGACTAGGGAGTGGAAAAAAGAAAATTTAATTTTGAGAAGAAACAGGTATTGATGACGAGAATGGCCTCATTTCTCTCTCTCTCTCTCGGAAATTTTGTTGTTCTTTTCTCTAACTAGAAAGTTCCTTCCTTTCCCTCCTCCTCGCCACGTACAAGCAAGCATTTGTTTCCTCCCTCCTCTCACTTCCCCTCCTCTTTCCGTTCCAAGTTCCAACTAACCCAATATACTGAATATAAAAAGAAATATGTACTAAAAAAGCATAAAGCACATTTAGACTGATGTTCCTTAAAAAGATGTCTTAACAAATGAAGTTCTTTGCTTTTGCACATAGGAATGTTGTGATTCTCATTAAAAAAAAAACATAATTGTTGTGATTTAAAATCTTATTTTCTTGACCAAGTATTTTGTTTTCATATAACAATACTTGCTAAGAGAAAAAGCTCATAATCTCTGCTATCCTTCTTCGCAATTTCCCCGAATTGTCTTCGCCTTTGGCAGTCATTATTGCAATAAATTCGGACGTTTCAACCGAAAACACAAATAAGTTTTCATGTCCTACTTTTCCCCAAAAGAGGTTTCCAAGTCCTAATTAACCGATGAAGCAAACATTCAACTAAATAGTACTTAATCACAACAATAATTAATGTAATGATTGGTTGATCAGAATCACTAGTACTTTCTCTTATTCAAAATTTAAAATCATTTAATTCTTTTTTTAACATATTATGAAATAAAAATATAATAATATCTCTCATATTATACCTTAAAATTTTTAATTTATTTTTAACTAACATAAGAGAGAATAAAAAATTATATATATTTTTAAAAAATAATAATTTTTTAAAATTTTTAAAATGTCAAATATTTTAAAAAGAAAAAATTTTATATGTTGAAACAGAGGAGGAGAATTAAATGCGAAGAAATTGATGGTTTTTTTTTTTTTTTTGCAGAAAAACGTAGAATTCATCAACCGAGTAAATGCCGAGGGGCTATATATTATCCTTATGTTTGTTTTGTGTAGAAAGATGCGATAATGGAAGGTGTGCCTCAAGTTCAGTGAGACTGAGCAAGTGGTCCTGCATTTGAAATGCCAGCCTCGCTAAACCTTGCAAATTTTAAAGCCTTGCAAGTGCTAGGAAGTTTCCTCTTCACATTCTCCCCTTCTGTGGGCAGAGAGAAAGTGGACAAATTTTCCTCAATTTGTCGTCCGTTGTGGCTTCGCAGGTGGACCAATTCATTTTTCATTTTTGTTTCTTCAAGGCCAAATGAGTGGCAAAATTTTCTTTTCCAACAACAACATTTGCAAAAGAACAAATCCAGTGAAACATGAAGGGAAAAATCACTTTCACTCATTCTCTCCCAAAAATCACTTGATGGTTTATGATTTTGTGGGATATTTTTCCCCCTTTTTCTTTAAAATTTCTTTAAAAAATTATAATTAGAAAAAAAATTTAATTTCTGCATATAGCACGAACTTTTATTATAGTACTTTTAATATTTTAGTTTTGTTTGTATATTAAGGGGTCAAGTTTTTAGATGTTTGTTTACCGACAAAAAAGGATAATATTTGTACCAAAAGCCATATCTAAACTTTAAAATTCACACTTTATAATATTTAAAACAAAAATTTTTAATTTAATAGAAACCTTATCTAATCGCCTCTTTTTTCTTTTTTTCTTTTTTTATTTGAAAACATTATCCGTATTAATCAATAAACAAAAATTACAAAAGTTTTACACAGGAAGTATTAGAGAAGTTTTGGGTCTCTCAACTCTCTTACACAAACTAAAATCCTGGTAAATAAAAATTCTCTCTAAACAAACGCCAATTGCGCCATCCTCATATTTTCCACTAATCCCTTTCAAACTTTGGCCCCTCTTCCTCATATGTAAAAGGAAAATGGTATTTTTAATTTTTTTTAATCTTTTTGTACTCGCCTCTTATCCTTTGCATACCTGAATGCACCCACTCAAGTCTTGTTAAAAAAAATAGTTAAAAATTTTAAAATAATTTTATTTTTAAAATATAATAAAAAGTGAAAAAAAAACTAAAAATAAAGTGACAATGATCACTTTCTTATGCAAATTAGCGGTTACAAAGACAGTCAATTCGCATTGCAAAACGACGTTGGCCCTGAACTTGGCAACACACGTACACCCTCATCCTCTCCTTTCACTTTCGTTTTTCAAAATTTTTCTCCATGCCCTTATTTTCTGGTTCCGGCAGGGAATGGTTAGGCCTTTTGTTGCAATCCCAAAGTATTGGATTATTTTCTGGTTCCGGCAGGGAATGGTTAGGCCTTTTGTTGCAATCCCAAAGTATTGGATTTCCATTGCAAGAACGACAAACATGCTACTGGCTCTCACGGAATTACCCACTTCGACAATGTGCGCGCACTTGTGGTCCAACCTCAATACAGTTGTGGACTCTGGGCCGACCAACTAAACACAGCATGATGTAGCATTGTGCATTCCTACACACCTCCACTTGTTGTCTCTTCTCCTCCTATTAATTGTAAAGAACGAATTCTGGACAAATTTTATCTTAAAGCACTGCATGGTTTCTGAATACTTGAATCACACAGTGATGATGCGAACTATTATTGTCTTACAAAAGTTTGCCAAAGGGTTGGGGGCAATCACATTAACATGACGTTAAGAAGTATTGAGCCCAGATATGCAGGCGACCTAATCCGTGCACGGTAAGATACGAATAACAGAATACTCCCTACATCACTGGCTAAGAGCCTTAACTTTCTTCTATATTCAATTCTTTTTTTCCTCCCGCCAAAACAAAAATATATGCTGCTAAACAACTAACCAACACATTCCAGACTTGAATATAGACGCCAGAAGAACAAATGAAAAGGCATATTTTCAGCTCCGGAAGAGACAAAAGGGTCGGGCGAGGGGGGGTCATAATCCTCCTATTTGTCTACTAATACTACTCCTGACATAAATATATATGAGTCAGTCATATCACTAATAATATTATCCCAACCGGTAGGACACCACACTACTTGGTCAATTATGTACCAAAATCAGACAAAAAAGAGGTGATCCCAACGACAGCTTCAGCCGCTACTTTTCTCTACAAATCTGTCATCTAACAGTACTATTTTTTCATCACTTCACAGAGCAATCTCAGCCTGCAGAGCATTGAACCCCACCTGCGTCGTCGATTGCTGTTGTTGCTTTTCGACTTCCCACTTCAAATCTACAAAGGATTCATCGCGCACGGGAACGTACTCCTGAAATTGTAAGGAAAAGGAAAAGCCAAATGAATCATTACAAATTAGTATTTGCGGAAAACATTGATCAATACATGAAAATGGCAAACTGTGGAGATTCTTTCGCTTATCATCATATTGTCATTGTTATTTTCGTGAATCTTCATAACGCGTACTATACCTCCAGTTTCTGAACGAGCTCTCTGGCGTTTGGGGCGGACATGAAGATGTCACGCTGAGAAGCCTTAATGAACCCATCATCCACTGCTTTGTCAATGAAGGTAAGCAGGAAGTCGTAATAGCCATCAACATTTAGTAACCCAACCTGAGAAAACAAATACCGAAACACTTTAAGCTTTCTCTTTAAACCTTTAAACACAAAGGTGAAACGACAACTGCCACTTTTCATCTATCAAGAATGAGTTTTCCGTCTCTCTCGGGGACAAGTTAGTCCATCTTACCGGCTTATCGTGTATGCCCAGTTGAGCCCATGTGATGACTTCCATTACCTCTTCTAATGTTCCATAGCCACCTGAGAAGAGATGAAAAACCATGGTTAGGGAAGCATTTGTATTTGTTAAGTACGTTAACTAATGTGCGTAGAAAGAAAGATGATGGGATGAACCTGGCAAGGCGATGAAGCAATCAGAAAGGCGAGCCATTTCGGCTTTCCTCTGATGCATATCAGCCACCGGCCTTACTTCACCAATGGTCACACCAGTTTTCTGCAAAACGTTTCCAAAATCAACAAAATCTTGGAATCACAAAAGAACAGCAACGTCAGAAGGGAAGCAAGAATGAAAGGATGAAATCTGTACCTCTTCGCCCATCAGAGGTCTGGGTATGATTCTGCCAAGATAAAACTTCTCATTAGCCCAAATTACATTACATATTCGTGTCAAAGTCGAAAGATCAACTGCATATAAGTACCCTAAAACATGGCCTCCACCGCTATGAACAGCTTGCGAAACCAAGCCCATCAATCCAATGCTTCCGCCACCATAAACGAGATCCAGTTTTCTTGCAACCTTCATGCAAAGGCAATAGAATATCTCAAGATAAACCCAATCACAAAAGCAGAGAAAACAAACCCACAATACTACAAGATCAAAGCAAATCATGTTTTCCAAACATATCGGCGTCTGTAAGGCCTTACCAATACTTGGCCTAATTCAACCGCAGCCTCCTTGTAGGATTCTCTCCTTCCAGAACTGCTCCCACAAAAGACACACACCGTCTTGAATCTTGATGGTACAGCTTCTTCCCCCATTGTCTTTCTGCTTCTTGAAATGATTTCTTCTTGAAAGATGCAGGCAGTACAGAGAACTTGGAGACCAAGAAATAGTGCCTCGCCTACGATATAAAGACAACCGGACTATATATAGAGCCTCTGGGGAAAGAACAACAAAATTAGAGAGTATTTCCTGACAAGGGATTTTTTTTTCCAATCAAAGATCCCCACATAAGAAAATTTTGTCTCCAAATAGTATTATCTCCGGGTGGAATTTGAAGCGAAGTCGTAGTAATTCTGAGGTAATTGAATTTGAAGTGAAGTGGTAATTTATGGTAAATAACGATATTTGTTAATTTTAGTTTAGAGTTAGATTTGAATTTTTTTAATTAAATTATATTAAAAATTATAAAAATAAATTATTTATAAAAATAAATAAAATTTGAAGTGAAAAAAATAAAAAATAGATAAAATTCTAATCCAAATTCACCTTAGTGATTACTACTCCATCCATCCATCCATCCCACTCATAACTAGTGTACTTTTCTTCCTCTCGAAAACATAATATGATATTTTAATATTCAAAATTAAATAAATATTTTTTAAGTTAGGTTTCATTTGAATTAAATTTTATCTGGTAAAATAATAATTAAATTTTATAAAATTTAAAATAAAAAACTTCAAACTTAAATTTAATCCAAATAAAGCCTTAATATATAAATTTATTAGAATATTTTAATATATTAAGTATTATTATGAAATCAATATTATTATGAATGTCCATTATCAGAGTTATAGAGATACTCCAACTATCCAGAAGATAGATGGTAGAGTTCTATCATATATTTGATTAGTGATAGGATTTGTCTTCTGATTACCCTATATCTATTTTGACTTGGATGTACCCCTGAACCCTATAAATAGGGCTCTAGACTGAGGTTTTGTATACACTCATTCATTGATCAGTTTACTCTCAGAAAATCAATAAAGTTCTCTTGTTCTTTTTCTCTATTTTCTCTCTATAGTTTTCTCCTATTCTCTATATTATAATTTCTTTATTAAGTTCTCTACATTAGTATTACGATTTTGTTGTGCCAACGACTACTGCGCATCATCAAATTCATAACACGTTATCAGCACGAGTCTCTGCCACCGAAGTTGAGAGTTTAATCAAGAGAAAAAGAGGTATTTTTCTATCTTTGAATTCTCATGACAAACTTTTCAAAACTCGTTTTTTTCACTCTTGATATTTATAGAAAGAATTATATGTTATAGACATTAGATGCTTAAATTTATTGAGATATAATGGGTCTGGCAGACACCATCTCAAAATCATATAAAAGCCATGATTTTTCTCCGTCATAATTTTCATGAGGATCAAGAGACGGAATATTTTATTGTGAAAGATCCTTTTTTTTTTTGTGGAAGGATCTAAAAGAAATATTTGACTACCAGAAGATAGTCATTCTATCAAAAATACAGTTTACTTTAAATTTGTGAGTGAATACATTATAACCAATAGTTATGGCCCTGGAAGAGGTCGTAGTTATGGTCGAAGCTGTCAACATAGACGCGAATATGGTATGAATAATCCATATAATCATGGTGATTAGAATATATACATCTGGATATTATGGGTCCTGAAGACACCATTTAAAAAAAATATAAAGCATCAATGCCACTTGATTACTAGCAAATTGTGAATGAAATATACAATCACCAGAGGATGATTAGTATATAAATGCTAGTTATGATTTGTTATAAGTGAGCCTAAAAGATTGTATGTCTATCAGTACGCAAACTTTTATTGCATTTAGAATTCTCCTCAATTAAAGTTATAAGGAGAAATATCACTAGTAATGTGATGAATAAAAGAATTTTCCTTTCTCATATCTCTAACATGCTCCTGTAGTGATAATATTGAGAAGAAGTTTTTCAGAAGTATTTTGAATTTATATCTTCTGAGACTAAATGAGTCCTTGATAAAATATTTTGACGCTCGACCAAATATTTTTATATCATTCCCTGAAGTGAATGACATTAGAAATTATAATATATTTATATACGGAATTTTGGTCGTAACCAGTAGAAATATACTTTGTTCTTATACTATAAGGATGACTCATTAAATCCCCAGTGAATATATACTCACCAGAAGTGAGAAAATAATGAGAAGAAAAAAGGGAAAGTAATAATTCTAACATGTTATTGATGCAATATGAAAGTTTGCCACGTACCTGTAGTACGTCAAGCTGTTATGAATCTCTATTAATTATTGATATTGCTTTACTTCCCTAAATCATGCTACTGATAGTAATGATGCTTATGTCGAAAGTATTAATATGGCATATGTGAACGTAGCTAATTTTTTTAAAATATCCAGAAAGAATTTTTAATATTTTGAATGTCAATCAAAATTTTAAATTATCGAATTACTACTTTTCTATGTTATTTTAGTTTATTTTGGATCAAAAATGGTGAAGATATAATTTCTCTAAATAATATTTGTTGTTTATTTGGACAAAATTTAAAATATATGTTCAAAGTATAAATGGTAGTGCAAGGTTCCTGAAGAACTAATTGATCAAATAACTCTATAAGAGTTAATTGCTTAAAAGCTCTAGAAGAGCTATTAAATCTTCACCTAATTGTCAATTGTTGTAATATATCATTCTCTATATAGTCTCGTAAAGCTTTTTGAGCTTTGATTATATTATCAGTATATCGAGACATTAAATGAATGAAATTTTGAGACATATGCATTACCATTATGACAAGAAATATATGTCAATTATAAATATCACTATCTATCTCTCCTGAGTTATATTGCATAGAATTATGAATTTGAGATGCAATATTGAGTAAACTTGAAGTTTACTGATAAATAATTTATTAGTTGGCATGACCGGTTAGACCATCCCGGATCATTAAAATACAAAGAATGATTATGAATTTATTATGGAATCAGAAGTTTCCTAATATGATGAATTTATATGTACTACTTATTTTATTTAAAAATTGTCAGTATTACTTGGAGTTGAATGTGTTATTTTGGGATGAATATGAAGAAATTATTAGTTGATGCATCAACAAATAGTCTTATGCATATTGTTGTTTTGCAACCTGTAGTTTGCACAATTTATTGATAATGAACTCATGTTTTAACATTCTCTCAAAGACATAATTTGTCCTAATAATACTGGTTATATTGAGATAAATATTAAACATCTTGTAGAATGTTTATGACTATGATATATTAGCACTTGTTTTGTATTTTGCCAACACATTGTAATTCTCCTCATAGTAGTTGGTTTGTGGTGAGAAACCAAATATTTTTCATCTTAAATTTAGAGATGCACTATGTATGTTGCTCCACCACAAAGGTAATGAGATGTGTTCTCAAAGAAATTATTAAATATGTTGGGAGCAAATCTCAAGGGAGAGATTCATATTTTATTAATTTTGAATATGTTGCCCCAACATAAAGAGCAGAAATTATGAGGTTGGATAAAGATATTAGTATGTGTCTCATCTTGATCTTCTATTTTGATCCTCATAGAAGATACCTTGAACCAGAAGTTCAAAGGATAATTTATATAGCCAGGTATATTAATTGACCAACATCTAGCAAAGAATGCTCCTATTTGATATCCCTGAAGGATAATCTACCACTACAAATAAATTTGAAACACAATTGAAATGTGGTAGATAAATCGATTCCAAAGATACAAACTCCTCACTGGAGCAAAGGCTTAATATGGTCATATATGTTAAATCGATGAGATTTAAATTCCAGCAGAATTTTTCTCCCAAAATATGATTGATAAATTATTTTCAGAAGAAATTCAGGTACCTGAAAACTATGATAAATGATGAGATCTCAACATGATTGGGAACTATTAGAATCGCATAAGTATATGACTTTAAAGATATTAATACGCATAATATATTGAGGATTTTCAAATCGAGGTCTGCAGACTTGAAATGATAAAGTTCACATGAGAAATATGAAAAGTTTAAACTATTCACAAGTACACTTGAAGTGTACATGTATTCCCATCAGGAATTATACACTTGAAGTGTAATCCAAAGAGATAACAATTAATATTTGCTTATAAAATGCGAACCACAAAAGTGAATATTGCCATGAGTTATGGCGTATGATTCTTCGTAAAACCTGGCACTGATAACGAAGAAATATATTTATAGTGGTGCATATAATAGTGCATGATAACACTTAATATGTGTTTATATTTGTTATCATTTGATAATAGTATTTATATTTGAAGTCCCTGATGGACTCGATATACTTGAATTATATAATTATTCCTGTAGAACATAATGAGATTATCTTAGTAAATTTTTATTGAAAGAATGATTGAGTATGTCCATATATGAAGGAATTCTATATACTTGCTATATATATTTTATTAGAAGATATCCTCATTGTACAATCTATTGATTGGTATATTGTTCTCCACATTAGGGGGGAGAAAACTTCAATTAAAGAGAATATCATTTATGACTTTCATTATCTTGATATATGCAAAAGCATTAATGAACTGGGAGTTCAAAATATTTTTTATTTGCAGAATATTGCTTATTGATTGTTTGTCTGACTCCTGTAGAGTTAGTCAATATAACATTCTATTTATACATATTCCTATTTGGATAAATGTCTCAGGATGACAAATATATAAATTCTATAGATATATAATTTTTTATACACGCTTGAAGCGTTATTGATCTCTTGATTTTGAAAAGAGAAAATGATTTAATAATCAAGATATTTTTCCTGAAGAAATTAGAGGAGCAAGTATTGTGACCAAAATTTTGAAAAGTCAATATTTTATTTTGATTGAATATCCTGAAGATGTTTTATATGGACATAGCACATCAATTGTTATTGGGTTATTATATGCGAGATCTTTTATATCTATTAAAGGATATTGAACAACTCTTTTGTCCTAAAGTACTATAACTTTGCAATTTAGAACATAAATACACTTGTTTGCATACAAGCAGATATCTATTCTAGTTCTTCTCTACCCAATAAATTTTGAGATGACATTAAACTTGTCTTTTGATATCTCTTTGAGATAGTTTATCTCGAATATTGAAAAAATTCAACTCCTGTTGAGATGGATATGCAAGGTATAAGTTACATATATGATTCACATAAATCATGCATTTATAAGTATGTGTTGATTATAACAGCCACATCTTCAACTCATGTTGAAGTAATAGAAATTCATGATATTGGTTGAGAATATATTTGATCATGATTAATGTATTCGAGATAAATCTATATCCTCTAAGGAGGAATTCCAACTATGTTGTTGGATGATAATAAAGTTTGGAATATATCTAAGGAGATATGATAAAATTTTTCTTTACTCATGAACTCCTGAAGAGTGGTGACATTGATGTGCAACAAATTCAATCATGTGACAATCTGACAGATTTATTCACTAAGGCATTACCAGCTGCATCATTTGATAAATTGGTGAACAAAATTGGAATGCGACGGTTAAGAAACCTTAAAGGATTATCTCATCAGGAGGGAGTAAATATGGCATAAAGAGTAGTGTACTCTTTTTCCTTCACTAGAGTTTTTCCCACTGAGTTTTTTTATCTAGTAAGGTTTTAACGAGACATACTCTTATGCAATGGACATCCAAGGGGAGTGTTATGAAATTAATATTATTATGAATGTCCATTATCAGAGTTATAGAGATACTCCAACTATCCAGAAGATAGATGGTAGAGTTCTATCATATCTTTGATTAGTGATAGGATTTGTCTTCTGATTACCCTATACCTATTCTGACTTGGATGTATCCCTGAACCCTATAAATAGGACTCTAGACTGAGGTTTTGTATACACTCATTCATTGATCAGTTTACTCTCAGAGAATCAATAAAGTTCTCTTGTTCTTTCTCTCTATTTCTCTCTATAGTTTTCTTCTATTCTCTATATTATAATTTCTTTATTAAGTTCTATACATTAGTATTACGATTTTGTTGTGCCAACGACTACTGCGCATCATCAAATTCATAACAAGTATGCAACTATTCCGTTATTTTTTCAATTAAAAATGACAATGGTGTGTCTTATTGGCAATGGACTTCTCTTTGAATTAATGAATTAGGGTCTACTTGGATTGGGTTTCACACGGAATCCAATGTAAATTTCTCACTTTACATTTCATTTTTTCTCTCACAAAAATTTCTCTCTTCCGAAACCCAAGACAGAAAATCTCAAAACTAAACTCTATCCAATCACACCCTTAGTTATTTCAATTTCCCTTATTTTAAAAATATTTTTGTTCAATATCCAAAATAACATCAACACCTTTTAATTTTCTATTAAGTCGGATATATTTCCTCTTAATGGAGCAAGTAAATCTTTTAGGTGTTACTTGTTCTTTCCAAAGAAATAAAAGAAAAAAAGTGGTACTTGTAATCGATCACAGTGAGGACAACCCAGAAAAGGGCAGTATAGAAAAGGTTGGTCGCTTTTGTTTCCGGTGAAAAGATTGGAAAAGGAGCCTTCAAACCCCAGGTCTCCACGTGTCCCTAGGCAGCTTGAATTCTTCTTTACGCTTTACCAATCCTACCGTGGCACACCTATCTTTTGCGTTTTAGGGTATTTAGGTTTAAATTTTTATTTAAATTAAGTTATATTAATAATTATTAAATAAATTATATATAATAAAAAAAGTGAGTGAAAAAATAAAAAATTTATTTAAAAATCAGTCCAAGTAGATCCTTATTTTTCTACTCAAAAATCAAAATTGGCCCTTTTGTATTTTTCTTTACATAATTTCCTTTAATGTTTTCTTTTTTTTTCTTTTCCTCGGCACATCGAGAAAAGAAACCTTATAAGCATGCACTGCTGTTGTAATTCATATTTTCTTGGGAAAAAATTTTGTCTTTTCATTTGTTGTTTCAACTTTGGCTCTTGACTTTTTGATCATTGTTTTATTAGCAAAAGTGTGTAGTGCAATGGAAAATGTAGGAATACATGTTTGTGTAGTGTAAACTTGAATACATCATTGTTACTTTTGGATTGTTTGAGAAATGTTAAAGGAGAATATATAATAAAATTTATGGATAAATAAACATTAATCGACATTTTAATTATATTATTTTTATCAGTTTACACTTTAAAATTTTAACAGTATTATTTAATTTGATAACTTGTGCATGAAATAATAAAAAATATGTTAGTAGAGAAATTTTTGTGTTAATAAAATTACTATATGTTGAGATTTTAAATAAAAATTTATTTATTTTGAAAAAAATCAATGCTTTAAGGTTCTAGAATAAATTGTGAATATTATCTAATATATATAGGCGTAATAATAAAAAGAAAATGAGGAAAAAGGGAAATAATATTAGTAGTAACAGAACGTAAGAGCAGTGAAGTGTGCAGTCTGGTTTTATCACTGATTGGGCGTCTTGAGCCATCAGAGGCACAGCTCTTGCAGCCCTATCCCTTCAAATTTTAATGCGTGCAATCATGACACTGATAGTCACCAGACACGTGCGGATCATCTTCGTCTCCGTTTACACGCGATCCTCAATGCGGACGGATGGAGAAACGGTGAAGCTCATCGGCTCAGTGCGCGTGTGGTGAAATTTTTAGTTTTCTTTTTTTTTTTTTTTTTTTTGATTTGTAGGAGCAAGTCGGTGATGATTGGTTCTGGCGGTTTCAGAGAACTGATGCAAGCAGAGCCAGATTCATAGAGTTCCATTCGTTCTCCAGTACTCCTATACTCTCTCTCTCTCTCTCTCCCCACCGCAGGCAGTCGTGTGTTTTGCAATTTGCGTTGCAGAGCAGCCGCCTGTTGTCCCAATGAAATCAAAGGCTACGTTAGCCTTCCAGGGGTTTTGTTAAGGGAAGGGGACTAACTATTATCCACACACTTAAGCAATTGCACTCTCGCAAGTAAAGATGCCTAACCCACATTCTCTTTCTCAATTGCATTCATCATCATTTTCTTACAATAAATTTTTTAAATTAGATAAAAATAAATTTTTATAAGATAAGATTGAATAATATTTTATTTAAAAATTAAACATAAAATTTTAAGTGTAAAAAAAGTATCTTCTTTCATAAATAATTTAATTTTTATAAAATTTAAAATAAAAATTATAAGATTAAATTCTATTCAATTACACTCATAATAAATAAATAATATTAAAATAAAAAAATTATATTAAATTTCTTAATAAACCTCTCTCCTCCTTTCCAATTCTTCTTGGGAAGGGCTGATGGATGGTACTAGTCTCCTAGGTTCACCAGCACCATGAAGAGAAAGCAGAAATAAGATCCAATTAGAGTGAGTTTATATAGAATCTCGTAAAGTTAAAGTACCACACAAGAAAATACGGTGACAAAGTAAAATTTTTTATTGAATTTTATAAAAATATTTTCCAAATATACTCTTCCATTTATAGTCTACTGTTAGCAAAATTTACTTTTAGTCGATTATTCCTTTCGCTTTTTCTATTTTTTTAAAAAATTAAAACACACAAACCTAGAATTTACAAAATTTTATACGAATTAGAGATCAAAAAATTTTTTTATATTTTTTATTGATTTAAGTGCGAAACAAATATTTCTTTTTTTCAAAATCATCTAAAATGTTCTTTATATAATAATATATTTAAATTTTTTTTAGTCAAATATCTTTAAATTCATTGATTCTACAAATAAAAACAAAGAAGAGAATGATCAAGTTTTGAGAAATAAAAAAGAAATAAGAGAATATCATCTTACGATCATTAGTGCAAGTTTGTTAAGTTACAAATTACTTTTTAGAAAAGGAGGAAAAATGACATGATTTTAGTTTAGTAAAAAGTTACTTTAAAACAAGTTTTAGAAAAAGTTAAAATACCATCTGACTTGAATTTCTTCCTACAATCAATACATGTAATAAAGTACTGTACTTTTTTTTAAAAAAAATTCTTTTTATTGTTTCGATAATGTCTTTACAAATATTTTTTAATTTTATTCTTATTTTCCACTGAGTCAATAAAAATCATATCTATTAGTTTCAAGTTTAAAATTAAATTTTTAAATTTCAATAAGAATACTCTTCATACAAGAGTTCTATAAATGGATAGTGTTTCAAGATTCAAACTTTGAATATTTGACCAAAGTACCAAGCATTTTCACTCTAGATTCTCTTCTACAACGAGCCATCAACTCAAAAGTGCATGTTGTATGCTTGAAATTTATGAAGGGCAATGTAGTATTTGAATGTCAAATTTACCTTAATAAAATATCAATAGTTCAAACAGTCAAATTAAAGGAGTAGTAGATGATATTCATTTAGTGCCATCAAACCTATACGAAACGGTACATACATTGTTTGACCGTGTGGATTCATCAACAATGCAAGTGACAAAAAAGAGAATTTACCAAGAAAAAGAGAAGAAAAGCAACTCGGATTACTTTTTTCTTTTTGTGTATGTGTGTGAAAAACCCGGATACATTATCCATTATCCTTTGTGTGATCAAATTAAGGAAGGGAATCAATTGCATAACCATGCTAATTCTCGTTTCAATTCAAGCAGGACACTTAAAAAAAAAAACCAGCAATTGCAATATTTATTTAGTTCATCAATCACTGCAAAATGTCATTGTTTGTTAACTGCCAAGCCTCAGATTAAATACAATTTAATTTTAATTTTTTATAAAAATTAAATTATTTATAAGAGGATAGTTATGTCTTAAATATAGTTTAATTTACAACAACGCTGTTGTATTTATAGTTTTACTTGATATCCAATGAGTAAAAATTTATTATTTCATCTTCTTCATTTATAATAATTTATTTTATTAAAATATTAAAAAAATATTGATATTTTTTATAAAAATATTTTAATATATTATATATTATTAATAAATTATTATCACTATTATTTATTACTTTTTATTTTAAATTTAAAATAAAACACAATTGACTCATATATTTTTATTTTATTATATTTTTTAAAATATAATTAGAATTTTTATATTAACTTCTACGTAACTATATTTGCATGATGTGTTTGAAATCGTAAAACAAGAAAGAAAAAGAAAGGGATAATATGGGAAGGGTCCCACAAAATTGGGTATCGGAGCCACAGAGGAGAACCATTTATTTGAACATTGATGAAGCATGAAAGGGTCAGGTCTCGGGGATGATTCTGGTCTGTTTCTGACTGTCCTATTCCTCTTTAGACCACTCGATGAGGCTACGCTACAATTCATTTGCATTAATTCCCAAGACCTTTTCATCCCTCCCTTACCGATTCATGATCTCTCAGTTCGTCCTGTCCACGTGTTAGCTGCCGAAATGAGAATTTGCAGGTTTACATTGTGTCACGTGCCAACTCATAAAAAAATATATATATATTTGGCTGAAATAATTTAGTGTATTTTTTGTTCAAAAGAAGGGGAAAAAAAAAAGGAAAGAGAGTATTTTAATTGTTAATTTTTGTTTCATCCTTTTGAGTTCTGTAACGCAAATTGTTTCGGAAATTAAAAAAAAAAAGATAGAAAAAATACTGTATTTTATTTTTTAATAAAACTTAATTAAATATATTATTAAATTTTATTTGTGAAACTTTATCAATAAATTGAAAGTTTAATTATTATTTAATATAAAATTAATTTTTTCGTTATTAAAAATAATTATTTTAAATAAAATTTATAAATTTATGATATATTTAATATATATAATTTTAATGCTTCTTATATTAAAAAAGATACATCATTAAATTTTACATTAAATAAACACTCAGAGTCAGATCCTTCCTTGGGATTACTTGTTTGCTGTTTGATTTAATAATCACATATATCCTCAGCTCAGCCACTCTTTATTGGCTCTCTCAGACTAGAACTCGCGTCAATGTTATTGTCACGTTGACGTCCCTTCTGTGGATTATTGTAGCGTTATTCTGGTTGCGGATAAGAAGGAAAAGATACCTCTGTCGCAATCCAATTAAACATACGAAGGCCAATTTTTTCTTTGTTCTTTGCCTTTTTTACAGTTCTAATCCACTAAACTTACATGATAAAAAGGCCAAAAGATATCTCAAGCTTTGATTCTCTTCTCTTTGGACAAAAAAATTAATAGTATTTAATTTTTTTAATTCTATTTTTTAAAAAACTTTAAGGATCATTTCTTAATTACAAAATTTTATTATTTATTTTTAATTTTATAATTTAATATATAATTCAACTGAAAAAACTTAATTCAGTTACACTCTTAATCATCACAGCCGCGTATTCTAGGCAGAGTCCGGTATCACCAAACCGTCCATGTGAGTAAATTCTAGGGCCAAAAATATCAATTCACAACACTTTCCATCTTCTCCCTTGTCTTTGACCTTTACAGTTCTTTCCACCACCATCAGCTCGCCCGCTCACATTTACTACTACCGCCATTTAATGCTTCCTTTTTCACTTCTTCTCCTCTTGACAGTTGACTGTGTCTCCTGTTGCCATTGCAACCAAACTCCTAGCATCCCTCCGGCTATTTCTATTTTCACTAACTGTTTATTGAACCATCAGAGATTGAGTTAGCTGATTCTTCTGCTGAGAGAACGCAATTTGCAAATTCATAAGAAAACCCCAAGCTGGGCTGCTCTTAAGCCGCTTGATTATATTCAATTTTTCTTCAGTATTCTCATGTTCCAACTCCAGTATGAGTAAATTAGAAAACTTGAATCGGATATCTCGAATCCAGTTGGGAGATGAAGCTGAAGGGACTAATGGGTTGCATGAATTAGAGAATTCAATTAAGTGGTCAACATCATGGATAATATTTTTTGGTGCAATTTCAGCGAGTTGAAGGGACTTAATGGTACTTTTCAAGGATTTATACATTCATGGCTGATCGACATTTTTAGCAAATGAATTTAAAAAAAAGAAGCCTTAGTAGTTTCTAATTCATGCTACATTCGAATCTTACATTCCAAGGAGAAATTAGATGTTGGATGAGTTTGGGTTGAAGCCAAAATCTGGGCGATGATAGATTGATGATCCAAAAAATGCTTCGTCAAGAGCATGTAAAAGAATTGCTGTGGTTGTACCAGCTAGTGAAAACCAATTCTTCGTTGATTAGTGCCACATATTGAATAGACGGTGGTGGTAAATAGAAGATGGTAAAAGGATGGTAAAAGAAGGCGGTGAAGTGGGTGGAAATGTGATGAGAGATGGTGGGGGAACGGTGGAAGAAAATGGAAGAGATGTAGAAGAATTATAAATTGATTAATTTTCCTTTCATATTTACTCATGTGGAATGCACACGTATCAGTTCGAAATTTGTGGCGACCATTAACTTAAAAAAATAAATTCTTGATCAAAAGAATTAAAATAAAAAATGTATGATTAAATTAAGATAAAATAAAAAATTTCGGGATTATTTTGGTTAATTTCTCAAATCTTTAAGAGAACGGAAGATTGACTATTGCTTTAACTTTTTAAAATAGAAAGGATACAGTAATTTAAGGTACTGGCGAAATGGAAAAATGAGTGATCTTGTAATTTTAACACTCCACCAAAACCGAAGAAACAAGGATCCTACAACCGGGATAAATCAATAGGTAATGATTGCAAATCCTTGAGCGGCGCAATAATATCCATGGCCGCCGGTATTGTATCTTTATAGCCCAGGCTTACAGATCAATTACTAGGACAACAGTAGTACGTTAATCTCCTCTTCGCACATTCTCGTATTGTTTCCGTAGATCCCCCACTGCAGTGCCCAGGCGTCACTTTGTGGTTTCTGCCGTGCTCTCTCTATCTGCAACAATCAACGGCTTTCCACGGTAGCAGAAGGCATGGCATGGGGGCATCGGGAATGAGCTGATTTGCCGAGTCTGAATCTCAACTTGAAGGAAAGGCTGGCGGAACGAGGGGGACCAGACTATCCCAGAATATTGGCCGGGAGACAATTGAAACGAAATTCCGATTGATTTTGCCGCAGTTCAAACTCGCCCTTCTCTCTCCCCATTTTGATATTTCATGTTGGAAAATACTCGTTGGACAAAGTTGTTTTAAATTTTGCCCCTATTTGTATAAATACCGACCAAGCTAAATAATAATTTTACCTTTCTTTTACTTTAACGAGCATTGTGTTTTGACGTTTTTCTCTCATTCTTTACCCTTATCAACTCGATTTGTTAGCATTTTCCCCTCAATTTTATACTTTTTCCGTTTAAGGGAGCCACAATTAGTAACAGTGTTTAAAATTGATTTTTGAAAGATGAATATTTAATCTTGAATGGGGACAATATTTACTATATAGGAATGGATTACAAGTAACTCTAAGAACATTGTATTGTATAAAGAATTTCAATTGTGTTTGAAATTAAAATTTTTTATTTTTATTTTATAAATTTTTTTTTTGTAAAAGAGAATATAAGATTTAGATTTGAGATGCGAACCATATGCACCCATAAATATGCAACTTTTTTTGTCGGAAGTAGATATTACATAGTTGAGTTTGGTTAATACAATTAGGTGTTTTTGGATTGGTTGAAGGGATGAAAATTTAGGCAAAATTTTATATCATTTTCACTCTAGATTCTACTTATTTTCTTATAAAAAATTATTTTTTTTACTTTCAAAAAATTTTTTTGGATAGAAAACTAATCCGTATTCTATAATGTTCTTAATGCAATGTTTGCTAATTCATTTGCTTTAAAATATAAAGTATTTTGAGTCTCCTTTTTTTTAATTTTAATATTTTATTAGTTTTAAAAATTATTTTTTTAAAATTTATCATTATACATAAATATAATTATTTAATTATCTTTAATATTAATAAAAAAATAAATAAATTAAAGATATAATAAAATTTTATTTTTATTTTTTAAATTTTAATTTATAAATAAAAAATTAAAAGACGATATATTTAAAAACAAAGTGTATTAACAGTCTACTTGACCAAGAAGGAATAGAATTATCAGTTTTCTCCTATAGTAGTAATGTTTTATGTAGCTTTCTAGAAATATTATTCAACTTTATTTTTGGTTCCTAAAAAGTTCACTTTATGCGTAACTTTTTGAAAAAGGCATCCATCCGAATAGCATCTTTAGGCCTAACGGAGGGAAAACCGGGGGGTGGATAATCTACTTATTTCGTATTGCTTTGGATAATCCTATGTTATTTGGTATTAGTATAAAGTTTTTAGTAATCGAATTACCATTTCATCTTGAGTTGCCTAACCAGCTGGAACGAACAAGGTAGAACTCTACATGGATATTGACTATTGACTTGGACTTGTAGTCAACCTTGACCAGGTCACTTTTTTGGCTACCATTTTGAAGGTGGGGTGCAGTTCGGTTTTTGTCATCCATGTATTTTTTTATATTACGATTTTGATTGGTTAGATTATATTTTGAATTTAATTTAAAAATTATTAAAATTTTAAAATTTTTTAAAATAAATATAAAAAATTCATAAAATTTGATCCAATTTCACCAGTCCTAGACGTGCTGGAACTAAATTGGGTGGGGGAGGGGAAAGCCATTTTGACTGGTTCCAATATGCCTGACATGCCTACTTAGGATGAACTGACGAAGGAGATGACGATTCTCCATTAGTTTGATGAGATCGATCGATTCCTAATTCTTGCTTTTAAGACATTTTGTCTCCGTTTAAATCTCCTAAAGAGACTTTATGAAACCATTTTAAACTCTAATTAGGACACAACTTGCCACTCGAATAAATACTTATCATTTATTTAATACTAATTGAAAACGTATCAGTTTAATACACAAAATTGATTTTAATGAATCGTCACTTTAAAAATTTTTATTTAGATTATGTTTTATTCTAAAATTAATGCACAGTTTTTATTTTGATCTTATATTTTTTCTTATAAAAAATAATAATTAATAATAAATATAATCTCTCTTTTTGTCCATTGTAACCCCCAATAACTTTATTTTCATAATTTTCTTCTCTCTCAACTCCAAACTCTCACTATACTAACAACTTAGTTGTTGGTGATTTAACTTCGTATTTACGCAACATAATATTAGATTATCTCTCTATACTGGTTATTTTGTCATTTTACATCAAAATTTCTTTAAAAAAAGTTGAACGAACTTGTGTCCATAACTGAATCAATGGCATCTTTGTCCAATTACAGAGCCTTTCATTGTGAATTATCCCAAACAGGAAAGAACGACACGGTTTTCCAGACATGATATTGATGCTTACGGATTGCATTGTACCACTTGGTTGGACTATGACACAGATTTCAGACTACACCCGAGTCTGGTCTCGGAGGTGGTTAGTTTTGAGACCCAAAGATGCCCAATCATGCCGTTCGGGTGGCGGTCCAGAATTTTTTTTAAAAAAAAAGGAAACGATTTTCATTTTTTTTAAAAAGAAATCTTATTAAAAAAATCTTCAAAAAAATCATTCGATCATGATTCAAAATATTGAGAAGTACTTTGAATTTAGAGAGAGAGAGAGTGTGAAAGAGGGGGAAAAGGGTTTGGGAGTGTTACAATTAACAAAATAAAGGGTATATTTAACAACTTTCAAATAATTTATTTTTAGAAAAATTTTTAAATTCAAATTCTATATAATTCCTCCTTATATAATAATTTTTTTAAATGCAAAATTGATGTACGTGATCTACATTTCGACTCTATGTGAGTATTCGGCCTTCAAAAGCAAGTGGTCCGATTCTCTGGTTTACTCTGTATATCTTCTTCTTTTTCCTTCTAGCGTAGTTTTGTCTACAAGTTTGAAGTGGGCAACACGAACAGCGAACATGTTCAGGCCCACAAAAACCCACCCAAGAAAACAAAAAGGTTGAGGCCCAAGAAGTAGAATTATACCCTTTGGTTGTTCATACTTGCATTATTGCAGACCGTTTAACAGATAATTACATGACTGCCAATTATGACCAACTGGAGCTGCCATATGGACTAAAAGTAGATTCCCCCCTTTTGAAATTATTATAAAATTCAGGTGGTGTTTTTAGATCGGATTTCAAAAAGATACTTAAATAGAAAAGTTTAACTTTAAATAATTTTATGTTTATTATTTTTTAAAAAAGAATTAGATCGAAACTCAATCACAATGATCATGGCGAACAAAAACTAGTCGAATTTTGAAGGATGAAAAACTCGTGGAAAGCCTTTTTCACTTCGTTTTTCCTTCTTATAAATGTTGTTCAGATACAGAACTACCGATCGATTGACCCAAATGGCCCCATGGGCTCAAGTGCGTATAATGATGGAGTTGGGCCGTTGCTCCACAAAATAAACGACACGAGACGGAAATAGTTTAATGTAGTCAGGAGACTATTTAGATTTGGGGGACAACACGTTATTGCCAAAGCTAAAAAGGGGTAGCAATTTCTGTAAATTACACAAATCTTTTCCTCCCTCCTCCTCTCTGTATCCACTTATTCTGCTCGTGCAGTATAGGACTCTCTCTTGATTTGTCCAAATAAACAAACTAGAGGCTGTAACTACGGTGTTATTCACACAAGTATATTTAGCAGCAGACGGAAGCATATTTGTTCATTTCCAGATGCTATCATCACACGGGGAACAACCCTCCTGAGCAATGTCAGCGATCTGCACTCCGGTATCATATACGGCTCCGTTCTTCCAATCTGCAGGCAGAACACTCTTGGCCCAGTAATACTTTCCATCGTATCCGGCCGTCACCACAAATCGGAACTGCAATGCCCCACTTGGCACCCTGCTTGTGTCCCAAATTGCCCCATGGTTTCGGCTCATGAAACTCCAATTTGGTGAACCAACCTATACAAATAAAAGGGTTCTTTATATAGATCGTCTTATCATAAGATAAGCTTACATTTTACCCATAGCAAAAAATTGTTTACCTGAGCTACATCAACGCCAACAATTTCCGTCTGACCGCCTTGGTACAAGAACTTAATTGCAAGATAGTGCGGCTTCTGGCTAGATTCTTCCACTCGAACAGCCAAGTTCTTGTTTTTGTAATCGCAAGGTACCCTGCTCCGCATGATGAATGGAACAAATTATACATATGTTTCTTTCTGCTCGTTTATATGCAATTATTGCGATTTCAAACCCCAAAACGCTGTGCCATTAGTAATAGGATTGGCATTTTCTTTGTGTTCAGATCTGTTTGTAGCTACAGAAGCATTAACTCTTCCAACGTACTATGCTAAGCACTACTATATAGTTTAATAACAATGTCATTCTTAGTCGTTGCTGCATTTAAGATGCTAGTTTGCTTGTCCCGCGGCACAGCTCCGGGACATGTAGGGTCGTGGACGTTTATGGCCGGAGCGTTGTCTACGTGTCTTATGCTAACTTCATAGTAATCAATATATAAAGTTCCTGTAAGAGTTAGTTGGCGTCCCTAAACATTAAATTACTATTTTTTTTGGCTCAACGGGCATTAAATTACTATTTCCAAAGTTGTAATATTTTCTAAACGAAGTATTTTAAGAATGTAATTAAATAAAATTTGATTTTAAATTTTTTATTTAAAATTTTAAAAGAATTAAATTATTTATTAAAAAATACATAATTTTCACATAAAAAATTTTATTTTAAATTTTAGATCGAAATAATAATCTAAATAGAAACTACAAAACCTCATATAAAGTTGATGTACATTTCGATATATGGGAATGTATGGTTGATGCACAAAGAGTTTATTATCCCTATAAATTGAATGATTGCCATCCAACTAAAAAGATTTCATAATCAATTAAAGTACTGCGTAGTCACATTATTTTCTTAAAAAAAAAATTATATGTTGAGCATGGACCCGCAGTTACCTCTTATATTCAACATCGGCAATGCCAAGTTTCAAGACGTCCCGATCCATGCCTTTCTGGGCCATGGCTTGGAAAGCTCTGGCGCTCAGAACGAAATCTGTTCTGTTACTCGTATTAAGATCAGTCACAACCACCAAGGCCCCTTTTTGAGAACAAAGTTTGGGGTCCTTGCATCTTATCTGCACCAAATGCAGTATTAAAAGTCAATAAGTATCACAGGGAAACGGAAAATGTATTCTCATTGAACTCCCTGCCGGAAATCAAACCTGAAAACATGCACCGCAACCGGCTCCTTCGTTGTATATGCTGGGAATAGCTGCTGCAATGAAACCTCCATTGAAACCAGGAGCCAAGGAACCATAGCCACAAGCACCAGCTGCAACGAACACAGTTCGAGAATTAAATGGCACAGATTTTTATTACAAAAAAAACCAATCATTTTGGTGATCGAAATATATATAACACACTTCTTGATCAATTATCTCTTCTTTTTGAAAGCACTCGTCGATCAATTATCGGAGGAATGAGAACAAGAATCACTGCGTGACAAAAAATTGATCTTATTCTTACATTGAAGCGCTGATGCTCCATAAAAGAACGCAACTTTGCCACGGTGAACGCAGCGATCACAAGCCGTGGCTGAGGAGACTGCTAGGAACAGTAAGCAAAGAAAGAGAACCATCTTTCTTTTTCTGGGAAATATTCAAGTAACGCTACGATAAGCAAGTTGTACGTACGATTGAGAAGGGAGAAGAGAAATTGGATGTATATATAGGGAAAGGTAGGAGAGTGAATGATGAAATGAAGGGTGGAGTACAGATCAGCACTGGGAAAAGGTTTGGATTGGATTGTCAAATGAATAGTTGAGTAGTATTTTGCAGTAATTTATTGGGGTGTAACGGAAGGGGACGTTAGAGGGAAATGGTAGTCGGAAAGAGACAGGCATTCTCAAAGACGCGGCGGGACAAAGTAAACAAATGATGGGCAGCGGGCACTCTGTGTGGTGTCGACACCGACTCTCTGCCTATGCACTTACAGCTGGTCAGAAACCAAAAAGGGCCGTCTTCTTCTTCATAGTCATCTTTCTGTTGTGGAATTCCCAAACTCCTTGCTTTTCGCAAGCGGATTTTTACTCTCTGGTGAATCAATACTAAGTCAAAGGGCTTCCTTGTAATTTTAAACTCTTTTATTGCTAGTAACAAATTCTGGTTGCGGTTACTGAAGGAGAAGCTTCGTTTGGGCTTCTAATTCTAGCATTTGCTGTCTCCCACGAGGTTGGTGATAGCCAGCAGGTTCTTCTTTGATTAAGACTTGTCCACAATTATTTTTAACTAATCCCATAGTATAATCATTTCAGTTTTATCATCATTATTTTTGTGGATTTGTGGCAAGAGTTTGTGGAAGCTTAGGAGCATTACGTGTATCTTGCAAAGAAGCTAAGAAGTCCAAGGCATGAAGACAAATTAGGATGATGTTTGTGATTGCTTTTTCATTGAGTAAGGAATAAATCAAGCTTGAGAATTTGAGATAACAGACAAGAATAATTCCAGGCATATTACAGCTTAGCTTGGTTTGGCCTCTGCTGCCGGGGGAACCTTCTCTATCTACTCCTTTACTAATTCAATAGACTACATTTCGGCTGTTATGTATGAACAGAGAATTGTTGACTCGTAATTAACTTCGACCCGGGGAAAGAATTATACTTTGTTGTAGTAGAAACCACAAGTTACGAGGACCACAGAAAGTTTAATCTAGGATCTTCTTGCGTTATAGATTATGGGTTTCTTTGTTTTTACCATTTTTTTCCCGTCAAGATTGGAGTACCAGTGATGATGCCCTCTTTGTCAAATTCACAAATACGTGGTGAGCGTTCAAACCTTGTTTTACAGAAAATGGTGGATTCTCTTTCTCATGGGGTCGGCACCTGGTTCATACATTGCTGATTGCACTGCCCCACGGCCCATCGCTACGTCAATTAACGACTGAGGATAACACAGACGTTGTACTAGTACTAGTTTATTTATTAGTCCTGCTTATTCGCTGCAAACCGACCAAGCATTGTAATCCTGGGCTTGGGGTGTCCGGTTTGATATAAAAAGCAAGTGTAAAGAAATGGTTTTGTTGGCACGTCTATAAAAGCTCTCTTAACAGCAGCAAAGGAATAGTTTCTTGAGCGAAAATAAATGTTCGAAATGTCCCGAATTTGAATACTTATCGAGTGCATAATTCCATCCGCTCGAAAATTTCTGTTTATAATATATACGCATTTGACCATTGTGGACAGAAAACAGAATCGTATTTCTAGACAACCAAATAATTAATTTGGTAGAAAATCAGAAACCATGGGGGAGATCACCGTGCTTCTGAGTCATGCTCAATGCATGTACAGATATGATGAGGGAATGGTTCTTTTATGGAGGAAATGCAACTGCTATGTCTAAACTCTCTATGGTGGCCGTGGTGATGTGTGATGTGAAGGGCACCGGGGCTAGTGGATTCCTGGTATCATGATATATCAAGCATTTCAGAGCCAGCTAATTTCCATTGCATTTCCCCTATAACAGTTTTCTCAAAGAAAAACAAACTAGTACGCGTTTTGTCCAAACATCTTTCAGATTTTTGAGGATTATGACTCTTGAACTATCCTAAAGGCATATGCTTTTGCAGACTTACATAAAGTGAACTACCCACCTATGATGGTTTCTCCAATATTCTTCAAATCTGTACAAACACTGGATCCCTCTGATCATCTCCCATACATGAAATAAGATTTCTTTTGTCTTCTCATTTTGTTTCAGATTATGACATCGATTCATGAAAATGGTTTCTCAAATTCAGTTGATTTACAGGGTCAAATAACAATGCCTCAGCAAATAAATAAGAAACATCCAAAATTTCCAGCCTGAGAATGGGAGTTTTTGATCAGCATAAGTCAGATATTTCACCTGATAGAGAGATAAACGTGATTACTCTACCTCTGTGTTGAATCTAAGTACAATATGAACCTTGACCTCCTATAATGTGAAGCATATAGTTCCCATCCCAATCTCATCTCAGGATAGAATATACATGGCTGGCAATTTTCTGGGCTGAAACTGTGATAATATTCTGATAAGGCAAAAGCATTTCGTGGCTCCAGAATTAGGAATTGCCTTAGCATACCAAACGTTTGAGTGTAGATCATCTTTGGACTCTTAATAATATTTCTCAGCCCACCTTTTCGGATAGAAGAGCAACGAGATCTTCTCGAGCTTTTTCAAGGGCACCTAACAAATTCTCAGGCTTCCTTCCACCTGCCTGAGCAAAATTGGGTCGACCACCCCCTCCTCCACCACACAACTTAGCTATAGGCCCAATAAACTTTCCTGCTTGGACTCCAAGCTCAACAACTCCAGGAGTAAAAGCAGCAGTAAGGCTTACTTTACCTTCACCTGGGCAGGAACCTAAAACCACAGCTGCTGGATCTTCTAGTGTGTGCAGGAGATATTCAGCAGCAGTTTTCAGAGCTTCAGAATCAATATCATCCATGTACTCAACTAGGACCCTGGAAAACAAAATTTTACAACACAATCAGATTCATTTATCCAGCAGCAGTATTGCATTGGGTTCTGCACAATCTTCATGCTCTTTGAAGAATGCAAAAATAGGAAATACATGTGCATATACATTCTGAAATTTGGAGATTTCCTTTTTTCTTTTTCATTCACTTAGTTGCTTTGTTCTTTTGAAATCATTTTGGTCGGATTTGCTGCTCTTAACTGATTGTGAAATAGAAATGAAAGATTTCTGTTTCCCAAGCTCAAGATCTCTTCTTTCTGTGCTGTATATGTTACAGACTCGTGGGGATTTATTTACTTGTATTAAAAACCAGAAGATCATTGGGTCATTAGCCTGAAGACAAAAAAGACCAGGTTGGATAACAGACAGTGAGAAGAAGTATTACCTTATCTTTCTTGAATCTCCTATATAAAATGCACTGCTTGCAATTGTCGAGGCTTTATAGATTGCTGCCTTAGACCGTGCAGCAGAAACTTCATTCCTTGCAACTCGTAACTCTTCCAAAAGAGCTTCTACTCTGTTTGTAACTTCTTCAGCTTTAACCTTCACAAGCAAACTTCAATTTTTAACAGATAAAAGCTGTACACTACACAATGAAGCAAAATGTTGCATCCTTAATTTTGACATAATTTCTAAAAGAAAATGTTTCCAGGTTTAGTGGGAAAAAGGATTTTCCGTTAATAGCAGGTTTAATGAACATGGAAAAGTAATTAACTGAAATCAGTCCCTGAAATCAGGCAATGTGGTATTTGGGTTAAATCTATATTATTTATAGATGAGATGAATGCAATAATTTGAAGCAAAACCGATAGATTCATATCAAGTTTTGTATGTAGAAAGTAGAATCCACATGAAGCATACTTTGAGGGTGGCGCATAGCTGCTTCATATAGTTATCCCTGGCACTGACATACTCGATAAATGCTTCACCAGCGACAGCTTCAACACGTCTGATTCCAGATGCAATCCCCTGTTCAGATATTATCTTGAAACCACGTATCTCAGATGTACTGATGACGTGGGTACCCCCACACAGTTCCATGGATACACCAGGAACCTCTACCACCCGTACCTATGGACATGAATATGCAAAAAATGAATAAACAAACCCAGTTTGAAGCCACATCTTCTTTCTTAATGGGTCTCAAAAGATGTACCAACTGCCTAATCAATTGTAATATGAAATATAATTTCGCATCTGAAAGTTCTTTACTGAAGCAAATTATATTACTATGAGATACCTTTTAACATATAATTCCAAGACAGTTTCTCACTCAACAGATATGGAAAGACTGAACATAAAATTTGAACAACAGACAACTGGAATTTCCATGTGGCCACTAGATGATAGTATGCTGAATAAGTTGTAAAACGAAATGGAGAAAGAAACTATTGATGCTAGATGAACAGGAACTGACATTAAAACCCAGGTGCAATTGATAGGGTTATGTACTTTCAAGTATATATTATCTTTTCTAATTTTTCACTATTTGGAACTTATTATAGTAGGGCACATTTCAGGAACTATTCTTTCTGAAGGAAATTTCCATGGGTAAAGGCCTAGTGGAGAACCCCCTCCCACAGCATAGACATGAGGTTTAACTGGCCGAGGATTCAGTAGGATTCTTAAGGCCTAGTTAGATTGGGAGGAAAAGGAGAGGGGAAGTAAAAGAAGAAGTAAATAGGTGTTTTACTTCGTTTGGTGGGGGGGGGGGAGAAGGAGGAGAGTAAATGTGGAGGGGCAAAGCTCTCCCTCCACATCAGCAAAACCAATCTGCCCAGAAGCGGACGGATTGGGAGGTATTTGATCTTAAAAGGACCATTATGCCATCACCCTCCACTTTTACTATAATTGAAAATTTTACGGGGAGGGTAAACCTGCAAACATAACTAAATATCCTCCCCTTCCCTTCCACTTTTCAGTACAACCAAACAAGGGGAAGTATTTCTAATTTACTTCCGTTCCCCTCATACCAAACAAAACCAAAGTAAATACAAATACCTCCCTTAGGGAAAGTAAAATGTGTCTCTTCCCCTCCCCCTCCCCCTTGCCAACCAAACTATGCCTAAGACTACAACCCCAGCCTATGTCAAGAACTATCCTTTGCTGGAGTGGTGTATCAGTTCCTGACAAGAGGAAAAAGATCTGCGCCCAAGGTGCAGAGGTTCATTGAATGTATGAATCAATCTCCAGTATAGTTTACCTATCTTTCATGGTACTTCTATTCAATTGGCTATTGGAGTGAAGTAAAAGATGGTGGCATTAGCCCTTGCCAGGCTAATGATCATTGCCTATTAGCTAAAGACTGCTTCTGTTTTCTGGTTCCAGAACAACTTGCACCAAAGATGGATTTGTTGTTTGCCTGTTAATCTGCCTTGATGCAATCCACCTGTACTCAACAGGAATACTTGCACCATTTCTTCATTTCGACATATGAAAAAGAGAAAATACCTGCTCTCCGTATTTTTCCCCAAACATTGCAATTGCTCCTGCCTTTTTTGCATCTGTCAAAGGCATAACTTTCGTTTCAAGAATTGTGGCATCACCAATCCATCTATTTATCAGTTCTTCAATTTGCACGAGTTCAACATCTTGTAGAGGTCTGTGGAAATTGAAATCAAATCTGAGGCGATCAAAAGCAACCAAGGAACCAGCTTGTGATGTTTCTTTGCCTATTACTTGTTTAAGTGCAGCTTGTAGCAAATGTGTTGCCGTGTGATGAACCTGAATAATAGATATAGCAAAGAGAAGTTTGTCAAATTCTATAATAGCGTCTTAATAACTATGACTAATATTACATCAACGGGATGCGACAGAACTAGATTTCTAGTGAACTGTGTTAGCAGCTAGCACAGCTCCTACACCTATTTCGAGAGGATTCTTGCTTGGAGTTCCAGTACCTTAGCCTGTTGCCTCAATTTTGGATCTACTGCAGCTTCTACTTCTGAGCCAACTTCTACAACACCTTTTGTGACAGTACCTTTATGAACAAATTTGTTCCCTGCAGATTTCTGTACATCTTTTATCTGTACAACAGCTTTCTGATTGTTTCCGGGATCAGTAACATATAAGACACCATGATCTCCAATTTGACCTCCCGATTCAGCATAAAATGGTGTCCTATTCAGCAACACTTCTACATCACTGCCTTCAGAAACTTGTATGACAGGATTGCCTTTTACCAGTAGACCTTCGATTACTGCCTTTGCAGAAAGAGTAACATAACCAAGAAATTCAGTGTCCACAACATTTTCCATTGGATTTGTACCATTTTCAACCTCAAGTTTGACTGTATTGTGTGCTGCCTGAGATTGACGTCTTTGGTTCTCCATTTCAGTGTCAAAACCAGTCATATCTATGTTGACACCACGTTCATCAGCAACTTCTTGGGTTATCTCCACTGGGAACCCATATGTATCATAAAGAAGAAATGCATCCTTTCCCGATAAAGTAGGTGCAATCCTGCTCTCTTGAGCACTCCTCAGTGCATCTTCCAACATTTGCTCAAGAAGCTTTTCTCCTCTCTCCAGGGTCAACACAAACCGCAGTTCCTCCCTTTTCAGTTCCTCGTGAATGAAGGAACTTCTATTTTTAACATCCGGATTTATGCGGGAGCTTAATTCAATTACTTTTTCAGCAAGTATAGGTAAAAATGCTCCATCAAGGTTTCCCATTCCGTCCCCTTTAATACCAAGTAATCTGCCAGTCCGAACTGATCTCCTGATAAGCCTCCGAACAACATATCCTCTACCAATATTTGATGGGATGACTCCATCTGATATAAGATAAACAATTGCACGCAAATGATCTCCAATGATCTGACAACAGCAGGAAATTGTGAATAAACACAAAGAACTAAAGAAAACAGTTTAGTTTTAAATTTAGTAAAAGACAAAGAATTGCAAAAACTAAGACAAGGAGTTTCGATATCATGATCTTTTAGGACTTACTTTGAGATATGTTTGTGTACGATCATCTGAAAGAGCATATTTGACATTTGCCAATTCGGAAGCCTTCTCTATGATGGGAAATATTAGGTCAGTTTCATAATTGTTTGGAACCTGCAAATCAGAAGTTTACCAAGTGAACAACTTCTCAATTGTTAGAGTTGACCCACTATGAACAAAACAATCAAGTTCATGCACAGATTTCATGAATCAGCAGCTTCTTGAAGCAAACGATAAAAAATAATCTGAAATTTAATCATTTAGAAAATTTTAAAGAACATTCCGTAGAATGCTTTGAAGAGTACTTTCTCCATAACAAGTTATTGGTTGCCTGTTACCTTCTGAAGAATGCGAGCCATCCGTTCTAAGCCAAGCCCAGTATCTATATTCTTCTGCTTCAAGGGCTCAAGTGAACCATCATCCTTTTTGTTGTATTGCATGAAAACAAGATTATAGAACTCTATAAATCTGGAATCATCTCCAAGATCCTGATTCATTTCAGTGAAAAGAGAGGAATGAACAAAAAATTAAAAAAAAAAGAAAAAGAAAAGGAACGGAAAGAATTAAAATTTTAAAAGAATTCCCAGCTCAAATGAATAATAAATATCATAAGAAATTTAAACAGAGATAGGGGAAAAAAAAAAAAAGAAGGAAGAAGAAGAGTATATGAAGCCCAAAATCTTAAGCTATTCAAGTGCTTACAACATCTGACTCTCCTTCCTCGGGATGAAAATCATAGTAAATTTCTGAGCATGGGCCACAAGGTCCTGTGGGTCCACTGCTCCAAAAGTTGTCATCTTCTCCAAGTCTCTTAATACGCTTTGCAGGAACACCAACCTGAAGTAAGAAGGAGAATGGAGATGCTGTCACAAAATTCTATTGATAAGTGATTTGTGATATAATTGGCACACCAGATTTAGAGGACCTCCTCATAATGCAAGAACTAGCAGTAGGTAAAGAATTGCCATAAATCATAATAAGGCATCTGTCATGTCCACTTAGAGAGTAGACATCTTGATCACATGCATGGCATGAGAGGCAGTTGGTGCTATTAGATTACCTGTCAACACTGGAGACAAGACAGTTCTCCTAATATTTATTGCCAAAAGGTTTGAATAATTAGATACTCATGAAAAATCATGAGACTGAAGTACTGAAGGAATATGATATGACTATAATAGGACTATGGATTTGAATCCCACATTTTTGCTCACTTGCCTCATCTTGCCATATTGTGAAAGCTTCATGATCATCTTCATAAACGCTAATCCACAGTCTATCTGCTGGCAATCCAAATCTGCAAAAGAACCAGAAAGAAATTACATAGGACCATAAACATTATTGGAAAAAACAGAGACAAACTACAGTTCACAGCTAAGGAAGTTAACTATCGGAGAAGCAGCCAAAATATGATCTGAATATTCCACTTTGTTCCCCGAGAATAGCCAGATCCTGGCTTCTCATTCATTTGGAAATCAGCTTCCTTCCGGTAGGGATTGGGGTGAATATTCCAAGCATCACAGAAAGCGCAATCATGTGCAGCTTTCATATCAGGATACATGAACATATCACTTGAATTTGATTCAGGATTAGCAATTACAAAGATATACCAGTCATAATTGAATGCCACTAGAGTTTGTAAAATTAAAAGGGGATTAATTGTACATCAATAACTGTCAAAATATTTATTTTCATGCTTCAAATAAGTAATAGAAATCAATAAAGAATAAGCATTAAAAAATAAAAACTTACTCAACTGTTGCGAGCTCCCAGGCCCATCTGATTGCTTCCTTCTTGAAGTAATCTCCAAAACTGAAATTTCCAAGCATCTCAAAGAATGTATGGTGACGAGATGTTCGACCAACATTTTCAACATCATTTGTACGTATACACCTTTGAGAAGTTGTAGCTCGAGGGACTTCTCTTGGAGCCTAACAGGATGTACCAAACTATTAAACTTGATTCAGACCACATAAAGGCTATCAGCAAACATATTGATATATCAGAAGTCAAAAATGATGGAGAATAGAATATGAAACTTATTCCCCTTTTGCTGGTCAAACACCTATAGATGTAGAAACGAAGTGTGAAGTTAATAGGATAAATACAGAATCATTGATTATATCACTGGCACATAACAGAAGCATGCATGGTGCAATATGCAACAGTGTCATTTCATGATGAATCTCGATCACATGATTGTAAATAGTTGGATCGAACATGTGCAAATAAAAAGCTATCAAGAAGATTGTATTTTTGCTGGTATGAGGCAAGAGATCACATTGACAGTACACATGTGATTTTAGAAATTACAATAACAAATTTATCTCAACATTCTTAGGAGCATGAATTTTTATTGAGATTTTTAATTTAATAATTATCTTCAAGACCATATCAGTTGCTATAGCATTTATATTTGCTCTTCTTTCGACCTTTCTCCTATCCCCCCTCCAATGCTATTGGAGAAAAAACACTACCTTTCCAAGGAATATGGGCTTGAACTGAAGCATTCCAGCAATGGTAAGCAACACTGTTAGATCATCTGGAACAAGAGATGCACTTGGAAGAATCTTGTGACCCCTAGCAGCATAAAAGTCAAGAAATCGCCGGCGTATGGAGTCACCAGTAATTGGAGGATCCTGAGTCTTTTCATTGACAAGCTCCTCAGTCATGGGTTGTACAGAAGCTGAAATGAAGGTCATAGAAAGTGTACACTTTGGACAATGCAAGTTAGGCAAGAAGAAACTAAAAGGCGTCTAGAACCTTTGTTACGTAAGAGTAGGAAAAGTGTACCTCTAGCAAGTTGCACTCCTACTGTAGAATTTATGCAATGCAAGCTATAAGGATAAACTAGAGACAGTCTCTTTACAATGGAGCCTGGGGAATTTCTCCATCCTGCATGTGAATTATGTTGTTCAATTATGAAGTATTAAATACCAAGGAAAATAACACATTATTCATGCGTTTTGTGTGACATGTGATCATAGGTAAAGTGCACTCAGAACTCGCAAAGCATAGAGTGAACCTCATCTCCACCCTCCTCCCTCTTTCAACTAAAAGTCTAATTCTGTAGGACTAAATGCTCCTTTAGTTGACATAACGAAGTATTATGCTAAGAGACAGATGAAAAAATCTGATGCAAGTAGGACAGCTGGCACATATACTCAGACATGAAACCAACTGCATATACGCTTTTAGTTTAAATTACTAGCCACTTGGTTTAAATTTACTACAATGGAGAACAAAGTGTAGGAAAAATCATTGTATGACATGTACCCAGTTAGACAGAGATTTCTGTCTCAGTAACTACCCTTTCGAAATGCCAGGAAAAAGAGGGAGGCATACCATAAATGTAAATTCAATTTTGTTAATAGCTTATCTCTATTTCTTTAAAAAATACTATTAAATATGGTCTAAAATGTAATGGAGTTCATAAATGAATTCACTGAAGTGAACAGAATGATGGAACAGCACTCTGACAGTGAAAACGCACTTTACCTAAATACTACACATTGTATTTCACTTTGATCCGAAAAAATAAATCCGAACATGGAGAATCAGTGATATCCCTAAATTTAACTTGAGTTCCATAGAAGTCTAAGCACCAAATTTGGAACTTAATAATCAAGGATGCTTAAATAAATGGAATTAGCTTAATCATTTTCCTATAAAGAGAATAAATATCTTCTTGATATCTCCCAAAAGAACCATTTCCCCTGAACATTTCATTTTTATTACTATCCACTACATATAGCAAGACGATGAAATATTTTGTGCACTAGGACAGTAATCAGGAAGAGCTATAGTTCTATTTCATGCACTTCAGCAACTGTTATTCTACAATTTCCAGTAATTTTGATTCTTGAATTTAGTATTTAGACGACTCTTTTCATTTTTTTTTGTTTTTCTCCTTTTTTTTCTGTGGGGTTTAAACAGACTGATCCTTCTAATGAAGTCCAGAAATGAAGAATGTATCAAAATCCTATCATAATCCAAGAGAAAAATTCCCCCCACCAGTGCATTCCTGGAGATAATAAAGTACTAACGAACCACTTAATTGGACATCAAACCAAAAAAATTGTTCCGATAACCGTCTTATCATCATAGATTAAAATCATTTTGAAGATGCAAATGCAAAGTTGACTGAAGTTATCCAGACTTATAGAAATATACTAAAACAAGCTTACCAGAGGAAGAGGAAATGCAGCATTTGGGCCAGAATCTTGAAGTAGAAAAAGAGTTGAGAGACTTCCCGCCGTGGCTGCTCTTTAGCGTGTACGGTAGCTTCAAGCTACCCATAGTTGCCCACTCTTACTGGGGAGCGTATGTTTTTCTGGTTTTCTCCTTTGTATTGGTTTAATCTGCTTCTCATCCCCTCATTGATATCTGCCCTGCAACTACCGAATTGGCAGTTATGGACGTTGATTCACCGCCGCGGGAGAGATAAGCCTTCTGGCGATATCCACAAACTTTAAATTTGACCACCTTGGACCACAAATTTGGGTTTTTTTTCCTTTTTCCTTTTAATTTGGGGCGGGGGCATTTTGATTTTTGGGTCTGGTGTTCATTATTTAATATAATTTAAAAAATTAAATTGAATCAAATGAAAATATATATTTCGGTTCGTTTCGATTTTTTGAGTTAGAAAGAAATTCAGTTCGATTTTTAGTTTTTATTCTAAAATCAAAAATTAAACTAAAAAAATTAAAAATTTTAAAAAAATTATATATAAACGTATTTTATTAATATTTTCTTTAATAAAAATTAATTTTTAAAAATAAAATTACCTCAAGTATTATCAAAATACATTTTATTCTTTTTTCTTCAATTTCAATTTTTAATCGAATCAAAATCGGTTTAATTTTTTTAAAAAATTCAATTCGTTTTAATTTTATAAAATTTTTTAAAAAATTAAATCGAAAACTGAATTATTCCATTAAAATCCAAAACCCTACTCTTGGCTGTGTTGTAACCAGGACTGCATTAGCAAATTGGCTGCCTTCCCCGCCACCGATTTGGGTTCGTACTTGTAGTCCGTCGTATAATTCTTGGATTGGAAAATCCACAATTTGATAAACCGGCCCTTTTTGATTAAGGCCTACCGTTTGAGCCTTGTGGCCTTTGTAGCCTTTTACAATTTTATTGGTTTTATTCAATTACTTTTACCGAATCCATTGTGAAGGGGATATAAAAAAATGAATTGACATGCGCCATTGAGTATCGTATCGTCTCCTGTGGATATGTGATCTATATAAACTGACAAAGTAGTTAATACATAGGACCATTCTGTTGTCAAACCAAATGGCAGAAGGTAGCAATCATCTTCCCCTAGTCCCAAACATAACCAGTAACCTCCAACTCCTAGAGGTCCCATTCACTAAGTAGCACATGGTATTGCTGCCGAAGATATCCTACAAAATCATTTCCTAGCCAAAATGCTGTCTCCAGAGCCTCACTTATATATAACCTAACTTCCTTCTGTGCTTGATCATCAAACACCTGCATTTCAAGTTTCAGAACAAAGATTTGGTATCTCATCTTGTTCTTAGACGATATCTCCTCTCGAGATTCCTATTCCTACATAGCTCGCGAAATACAACATGATCAGTGTCCAGATGATTGTCAAGATGGCCCGAAAGTGGCAGAAGTTTGCAGCCATGCAGAGGAAGAGAATTTCATCCCCAAGAAAGCTTCATGAAGATACAATTAGTGCAGATGATTTCGGTGCATCTTCTTCATCATCCGTGGTTAACAAGGGACATTTTGTTGTTTATTCGGCTGATCAGAGACGCTTTGTGATCCCCTTGGCTTACCTTAACAACAATGTTTTCAGACAACTTTTGGAGATGTCCGAAGAGGAGTTTGGGATTACCAGTGGTGGGCCGATCAGATTACCCTGCGATGGTGTTTTCATGGAATACATCATCTCATTGATTCAGAAAGGAATCCCCGGAGACCTTCAAAAAGCTTTGCTCACCTCGCTTGCTACTGGTCGCTGTTGTTCGTCATCGTCAGCAACATATCAAGAAAGGAGGAATCAACAATTACTAGTATATTGACTTAGCCAACCATATAGCTTTGCAAATTGTCAAATGAGTTGTAGATCAACACAAAATTGGAAAGAGTTCTCAAGAAAATTTTTGCTTATGTTTAGTTTTCATTTACATGGAATTGGCATGGTTTTTCACAACTAGACAAGTTTGCTTTATTGAGAACTAGAAATTCACATTATTCTTCAAGAGCAAAGGGGAAGAACATGAACCAATTCATCAAACAATATGATGATTTGATACAAATTAAACAATCGACAAAGTGGAAATCTATTTTCAAAGAATACAATCAAAACATAGGGTATGTTAAGAATTTCAAATGATGTTTATTATTAGATGATTTTAAGGCAAAAAGAAAAAGTAACTCTTCTTTTTCCTTCTCTATTTTCATTCTTGACACTTAATTGGCTCAAATTTTCATTAGATGCCTTTGATAGGTTCTCCTAAGATTTCTTAGAATGTAAGTGTCTTTTTTTTTTTATATAAAAACCTATAATCACTATTTGAAATTGTGTATTAACATTGACGGACTCATATTAGACAAGAGGTTTGAACACTTGCGGTGGGCAGGAAGTTTTACTAGGCCACCACTTGGCCAACTCTAATCGACTTTAAGAATGTAAAGGTTTGTCCGTCACTATCTAAGATTACATCCAACGCGATCCACTGATACTGTGAAAGGAAATTAAGATGTAACATCCTCTGATTTTTTAACCTAAAATGTAGATACTGGACTCTTAAGTAATTAAAATAACACATTAGGTATCTTTATAGTCTGTAAAATGCATTTTGTTAACACTTGATGGTTCACTAATAGCGCATAACATCCCATAATAAAAAACAAATTACACTATATGGGAGGACCAAACAAGCAACTACTCCCCATCCCAACAGCCCTGCCAGCGCCACTTCTGGAGGGCCTCAGTAATTATGCACTAATACTGTGTCCCTAGTTGAGAAACAGCAATATCCTTCCAACAGGCTGGGAAACAGCAGTATCTTTGGCAAACCAAAATCTTTGGATTCACTTCGTTTCGCGCATGTTACTTCCACGCCATTCTCCAAAAATGTTTGCTAAATCGTTTGCCGAGGCTTAACTTGGGCCCAATTTGTCATCAAACTACTTGACACTACTTTCTACTGAGGGAAATAAACCACCAATTCCAGATGAAAGTCAAGCAATAATACCTATATAGCCAGGCTCTTTATGTCTTGCAGGACCACTTATCCTTTCTAAACCCAACTTTCACATGGTCTTGCACTGACGAATTTGTGCATGACATCCCAACAAACCCATGCTTTGTCTTGGGGCTTCCGACTATATAACTGAGGTCTCAAGGCAGCAGCTCTTTAACCTCAGCTCAGCACAACAATATTAACAATTCTTGATTTTCTTAACATCAATATTCTAGGCATTCATCTTCTTCTCTGTAAGATATTGAATTGAATCATGATCAATACCAGGAAGCTCAGCAAGATGGCCAGGAAATGTCGGATGGTAGCAGCCCTGAGGAGAAAGCGAATTTCCTTCCCCGTGATCAATGCTGCGGAGGTGGCGGCTTCCAGCAGCCGCTGTTCGTCTCCAGTGGCTGAAAAGGGTCATTTCGTGGTGTACACAGCTGATCAAAAGCGATACTCTTTCCCAATAGCTTATCTCAATTACTACATCTTCAGGGAGCTTTTCAAGATGGCCGAGGAAGAGTTTGGACTGCCGAGGGATGGACCTATCACGGTGCCATGCGATGCAGTATTCATGGACTACCTTATCTCTTTAATCCAACGAAAGGCAACTAAAGACATAGAAAAGGCCTTACTTTTTGCTGCTTGTAGATGTTCATCATCTTCTTATTCTCTCCATAAGAGGGAAACTAATCAGCATCTATATATTGTTATGTAGTGTCTGATTAGTCTGCTGACCACATTTTGTACATGTACAGAAACATCAGCTTTTAAACAACAGTTTCATCCTTTTTAATCAATATTTCTTTCTCTGTTTTCTATTTTGAACCAATATTTGAAGGATGTCTTCGTACTTTCTATGTTGAACAAATCAAATTATTTGGTGATGATCCATTCTTTGGAAAGATTTCCTTTTTCTTTCTTTTCCTTTACCAGAGTCTCAAAGGACACACAAAACTAATACTGTGAATTAAATATCGCTTGTTGCCAATAAAGGTGAATATGTAGGGGATGAAATTTCCTTACATTTTCTGTTTGGAAAATTTTAACCCATTCATTTCAAACAATTCAAAAGATATCGAGGAAAATGTATCTAGAAGAAGACTTTAGTTTAGAAAATGACTAGTTGAGGTAACGCGGGGATTGATTAGTGATTTAATTAGTAATCTCATGGACATATGTTCAGATTTTGTATGTGTATTTTAGTTATTATATTGTAATCTATAAGTCAATATGAAATAGAAAAAATAATAGACTATGATAAATGAATATCTAGATTGTAGATTGAATACCAAAAGATTTAAATATGAAAATATGTTCATAACATATTGTTTGGATCACAAACATACTATGAAATTGAAAAAAGAATAGACTAAGATAAATGAATATCTAGATTGTAGATTTAATACCAAAAGATTGAAATATGAAAATATCTTCATAATATATTATTTGGATCACAAACATACATCTAATTTGATTAAAATTTTTCTTGACGTCAAAAGAACCTAGTATCTAATTTGATTTGGTAACCGGTTGTGTAAGGATAGATGTGTTGTTTGTTGCTTCTTTCTGTTTCCCTTTTGCTGCTAATTATTTTTCACATTAATTTAAGGTTGTGCTAACTTTTTTTTTTTTTTTTTTTGCCCTTTGTCATTGTAGCAACCTCTAGTTTTTCTTTCAAAGAGACTATTTTGTTGATTCATCACTACCCTGCTGATTTATACTTTTGATAGTTATCTTATCAAATAAACAAATAAAAAATAAATAATATATAAAAATTTCACCTTTTTACATGAAAAAAATTTAGATGAATGTAGCACAAAAGATCATCCATAATGCAAAACAAATCAAGATGCCTTTATAACACGTATTACTGCTTTACCTCTTTATATTTTCTCACTTTGTGAAACAAATGAGACAAATAATACCATTTAAAAGGACAATAAAGTATATTTACAAAAAAAATTTAAATTACGCACTGCAAGGAAAATTTTGATTAAATTTTATTAAATTGTTTGTTCTCTTAATTTTTTAATAATTTCACTATGAATGAAAAATAAAAAGTAAATGAACAGGACAAGAAGGGGCGAAACCTGGCCTTAAACGGCAACGGCGGAGCCCGTCCGATTCTATCATCAGCTGCTTGTTCAAGGATTCTCACTCACAAGCAAGTATAGAACGGAATGCCTCTTTGACTGCTCCATATAGCTGAAATCGATCGTACATTTCACCAACTTCCCTTTCTAATTATTAATATAAAAAAGGATTTTTCTATTTTTCAAAATAATAAGCTAATCTTGTATGATCTTTTAAATGAAATAAAATATTAGAATTACTTTTTATTTATACAACTCTAATCTAAACTAAACAAAGGAATAAGACAAAATAATATCATTTAAAATGACATTGAAATGTATCTTAAAAAAAATAATATTTAAATAAAATTATGCACTGCGGAGAAAAGTAGATTAAATTTTATTAAATTGTTTGTTCTCTTAAATTTATAATAATTTCACTATCAATGAAATGTAAAAAAATGAAATTATCTAATAATTAATATTAAAAAGGGTAATTTAGTTTTAAATTTTTAATCAAAGAAAAAATAATAATTCACTTTGCAAATGACATTCTGTAAATACAAGAACGCATTATTATCATACTCATTTGACCTAATTCATAATCATTATGCGCTCATATGGCCTAATGCGTCATTTGAAACCATAAGTCTAAAAATCAAATAATGCGTCTTTATAGTAAAGAAAAAAAAATTGACAATATAAAAAAAGAATGTTTTGACCTTAAAAAAAAAAAGAATTTCCTCGAACGGCTGCGGCAATTAAACCTTCTTTTGACGTATTGCCCCTTCAAGTTGATATTTTGAGAACAGAATTTTAATAGAAAGTCATATCTTTGTTACGTCAAAAGATGGACCAGACAAAAAAGAAAGGTTTTGGTTGCTTGTGGGAGGGTGAGCCAAAAAAATCTTAATTAGAAATTGAATTGGGACTTCCGGAAACGGAAGTGATTCGAGCTTTTTCTATGTTTCATTTTGTTAGTTGTTTTGGGTTTAAGGCCAAATCTATTGCAGTTTCTTCTTCTTCTACCTATATTCTCTTTGCCTGTTTGAGTTGCTGGTAGGTGGATTCTTCAATTTTCCTCTAGCAGCAACAATTCGTGCGACTGATTGAGAAATTGAGATGGCTTTGATTTGGGGAAAAAAGCCCTAACTATTATTGGGAGAAATAGGAGAGATTGCTTAATTGTTATTTTTTTTTAATGAAAAGCTTCCAGATTTTCAATTTTAACTCTATTACCAAACTCATGTGTGATTCTCATGCTTGACTTGATCTGAAACCACCTTAGAAGTGACGGTAAATCATTAAAGATTAATTCAAAAATACAATAAGAATTATATTTTTTAAATTAAATTAATAAAAATTAAATATACCGAACGTTAAAAATATCAAAGACTAAACAAACCAATTTGCCGGTTTGAGTAAACAAATACACACAGCCCAAAAGGAATCCTGTTTAAAAGATAGACAATATAAGGATATACTTGGATTGAGTTCTACACGAAATTCAATGTAAATTTTTCATCTCACATCTCATTTTTTTTTCTCTCTCCAAACTCAAGAAAGAAAATCTCAAAATCAAACTCTATCCAATCACACCTAAGTTTGGTCGAACGGCTGCTGCAATTAAACCTTCTTTTGACGTATTGCTACTTCAAGTTTTTTTTTTTTTTCCTGGGTGTAATGCCACTTCAAGTTGATACTCTGAGAACAGAATTTAATAGAAAGTCATGTCTTTCTTGCGTCAGAAGATGGACTAGACATTTAGCCCAAAAAAAAGAAAGATGAACCAGCCTAAACAGTTTTCATATTGCGCAATCAATTTTGCGGTAAAGGCTTGTAGTAACATCCCATTCTTCGCCATTACGTTGGTCAAACTGAAAACCTTGACAAATTCAAAGAGAAAGGAAATATTCAGCGCCATTAGGATATAATTGAACATGCAAACTAGACTGTTCGAAAATTATGATGGTGGATAATAAATCATCACCGAAACAGGTTGTTACTAGTTGCTGCTCTGTGCGTTCCAGGTACCCAATACAAAAGCCTAAATGGTTTCTGCACCACTTCTATCCGAAGAAGCGGGAACATGAAGAAACATGAAAATAATGAAACAGATAAAACATTAACAGTACATGAAGCTTCACGAAGAGAACAGAAGATAGGTATAAGGAAGACTCTAGTGATCGACAAGAAAACCTTAAAAGCAATGTGCAGCTCCCTTGTTCGAGGAGGTTCTTAATTGGATTAGCATAGTAAAGCTTAAAAGGATCAGCACCATTACAATAGAGGTCATTCTCGATATGGGACCAGGTGCTATATGTGTTACGCTACTTACGTTAGGATGATGTCGGCAGTTAGAGAAGGAAAGAAGACCAGCAAATATGTATTGTATCCACCAGATATGAATTTTGTCCAAGGATTAAGAGATCTATGTGTTTCATGAGTTATTTTCTGAATCAAGTTTGCTACTTTGAGCCACAAATTCTTCCTTGGGTACCCCATACAAAAGGATGTTGCTAGCTCCGGTATGCCTTACACTTGTCTTGGCCTCTCTAATCATGTTCCGTTCTCATTCAGTGACAAAAGCAATTAGTAATTACCAGACTCATGAATTTGTACGTAGCTGTTGTCTTCATATATACCCACTATGGATAGGGATATTGTTTGCCAAAGCTTCAGCACGGTTAATTATGTGGCTCCAAATTTTGCAGCGATGAATTTCCAAGTAGCCGGACCCAATGTGCTAGCAAACAACTCAGAGAGACCCATCTGAGTGAAAGTTAAGCATTCCAAAACACAGCCATCTGAATTTCATCTTCACTTCACCAAATATCACATGGTCGTGCACCCTAGAGATCCCACCGGAAATCGCGGCAATCGACTGTCTCAAGTCTTGTGAATCAGTTGTAGCTATATATACTGTTTTCTCATCAGCTTCCTCAACTCACTGGATGACAATGTCATAATGATTGTACTCTTAAGATCCAAGTTCTCTACTGCATTTCTTTTTCTGGATATCAAGATTCCAAGACCTCATGATGATCAGCATCAGGAAGCTTATAACGATGGCAAGGAAGTGGCAAAGAGCAGCTGCCATCGGAGGAAAAAGGATCTGTTTCCCGCCTAAAAATAGAATTGCCAGCTCTACCGGCGCCTTTTCCTCTCCGGTGGCAGAAAAATGCCAAATTTTGTTGTGTACACAGTTGATCTAAAGCGTTACTCTTTGCCCGTAACTTATCTTAACAATTACATATTCAGAGAACTCTTCAGAACGGCTGAGGAAGAGTTTGGACTGCCCAGCGGTGGACCCATCACGATTCCATGCGACTCGGTGTGCCTGATCTCACTCATCCAACGGCATGCAACCAAAGACGTAGAGAAAGCTTTGCTAATGTCCATCGCTGCATGCAGATATTCTTCATCTCGTACAAGCTATCAAGTAGCCTGCCTCTCTAATTATATTGTTTATGAATTAATTCAACGTTGTAAATATATGAAGGAAACATTAGTAGGACATTCGTACATCAATGTATGACAAAGTCGCAAAAATTAGAATTACATTTAATTCAGATGTTTCCTCTTTTAGATAAATAAGTTTGTCAATAAATAAAAACAAATTATACAAATAGGTAAAAAAGTAAAAATAGTAAGATAGAATATGCACACCTATGAATATAGTACAAGGTATAAAATAGTTTTTTCAGCATTATAATTCAAATGGTTTTGTACACGTCTTTTCTTTTCTTTTCTTTTGAACACGCTTTTCTAACACGTGTCAAAAAATACTCTGTATATAATTTGACTAGCCGACGGGAAAGACTTTGACAAAAAATCCAACAAAATTTCTACAGTTCACATAAATTTTCCGGCTTTTATGTAGAAATCAAAATGGTGAAATATTTTATTCAACTGAAAGGCTACTTTAGTTGACCTTTGGGGTGTTGTGTGACTTTTTCTGTAGACCATAATCAATGGTTTGGGTCTCCGAATACTTCGAGTTTACATGCTTTCAGATTCACGGCTAAGAGAGGAAAGGGCAGCACAATATGGACAAAAGAGAAAATACCTTCTAGCTTTGCAGGCTAAACAAATTATATATTTATATTCCATTGTGAAAGGAATCCGCTAGTATTTATTTAAAAAAATTAGAAGGAATCAGCTGATATATTTCTTCTTATATGTGGCGTGCAGAAGAAAGAATGGGAAGATAATGAATATAACGTTTAAAATAGAAACAATTCATCCCAGTATGTAAAAGATATGTGATGTAATATAGTAAATATCGCAATGCATAAGGGCATGTAGTGGCAAAATATTACTACAAATACTCTTAGGTATACTCTTAATTATACTATCGGCAAGCGCCATGTTGCTTAACTGGTTACTCTGTGGGAGATGGAACGTGAGTTCAGACTCGGTCAAATCAAGCCAATTATAATGATGTCAACAGATACTAATCTATTTGCGCAGACACGCAGGGTTGCTCTTATAGTCTCTAAAGGGCTGCTTTCCCCATAAATTCAAAGAACGAAAGCCCTTGCTGCTGTCTTCGTTTTAATTTCCAAAGCCGTTGGCTGTAGCTTTCTCCCTTGCAGAATTCATTTCACCACCTGATCGATCTAGTCAGCTTCTGTCTTCTACCTCAGTCTGGTCAATTTATATGCACTAGTACTTTAATGTAGTATAAGTAATCCTATATTAAAGTTAGCTAGTTGCAGCACTATTTTTTTTTTCCCTTTTTAGGTAGTTGCAGCACTGTTACATGCCGCTCACCACAAAAGTAACATCTATATAAGTAGTTCGATTTCTTAGTTCTATTTGTGTGTGGTAAGGTAGAAAGAATACCAGAAAGGCACAGGGTAAAGAAATTTGAGGCCTGAGTTCAGCATGAGCCGAGAAAGCATAGAGACCCCAAGGGGGGAGCTTGATCAACTGAACTCTGCTCCCATAACCCCGAGACCCGCATCGGTGGCCCCCACACCGCCCATAGTGTCGCTTCCTCCCTCACAGTTGCATTCCCCATCTCTGTCTCGATCACCTCTCCTCACCGCCGCGGACCATCCAGAAGGAGCTACTACTAAAACCCCTAACAAATCTAGAGGCATAACTCCAAGGTTCATTACTCCTCTTGGAAGTCCTCTTAGAAAGGCTTTAAAACTAACCAAGCTCGACCCACAGGATGCCTGGCTCCCAATCACCGAATCAAGAAACGGAAATGCATACTATGCAGCCTTTCACACTTTATGTTCCGGGATTGGTATTCAAGCACTTGTTCTCCCCGTTGCCTTCACCTTTCTTGGATGGTAAGTAGCTGTTGGAGACTTTCTTTTTGGCCAGCGTAAACCTAATAGCAATACTAATGAGATCTATCTTTTGTTGCAGGACTTGGGGTATCATTTGCTTAACATTAGCATTCATATGGCAGCTTTACACACTATATTTACTGGTCCAACTCCATGAAAATATAGAAAGCGGAATTAGATACAGCAGATACATGCAGCTGGCTAGCGCAACACTTGGTAATTAAACGGATTAACTTTTAACCATTTGACAGAAAATTTCATCATACCAAGTTATTTACAGTAGAGGTTGGATATTCCAGGAGATAAGCTGGCGAATTTGCTAGCTGCATTTCCGATCATGTATCTATCTGGAGGCACCTGCGTGGCTCTGATCGTGATCGGGGGCTCAACTTCCAGGATGTTGTACCAGACACTCTGTGGCTGCCAGGACTCGCCATTAACCACCATTGAATGGTACTTGGTTTTTTCATCCGTCGCAGTGCTTCTATCTCAGCTGCCCAATTTGAACTCCATTGCTGGAGTATCTCTTATTGGTGCCATCACGGCTGTTGGATATTGTACTGCGATATGGGTGGTTTCAGTCACCGAGGGTAGGCTTCCTCAAGTCTCATACAATCCCGTCAGATCCAGCAGCGAAATTGCTAGAGTTTTTGACGTCCTCAACGCTCTTGGCATCATTGCTTTTGCCTTCAGAGGACATAATCTCATACTAGAGATTCAGGTTATTATCCACCCAAACCGTAATTCTGCCCCTTTTTTCTTTTTCTTTTTTTCCCTTTTGGGTGTAATTCTGCCCCAAGAAGCGAAATAATTGCCGAAAATTAATTAGAATAGTCAACGCAGTTTGGTAGAATATTTATAGGGATTTTCTCAATTGGCTGTGCTTTTAGACTGGTTAATTAACTGCCAAAATAGTCGCAGCCTAACATTAGATATTTGCATCATCCTGCTAGCTACCTTGTGCCCAGGTGGTTCTCCTATCTGGTTTTCTTTGAATTTCCTTTTTTTTTTCTATGAAAGTTTTCTTGGAAATTAATCTAATGCCTTTTAATTTAAAAACACCGCCAAGAATACTTTTATTGTTTAGGAAAATACCAGGAACAACTAGTTTGAAAATTTGACCATTCAACAGTCCTGCAAACAGTAGATGACGTCAAGAACGACAAACAGTTTATGTTTTATTGGACCATTAAGGATACAAGTCTTGACTTCTAATGAACTACAAGAAGAAGCGAACGTTGTTGAAAGGAGTGTACAGCGCTTACCCCATGCAATTGAAACGTACCCATCATACCGTTAAAATGGACTTCCTATCCACTCCCAGCTGAAAGTTCATTTCTTTATATTTCATTAGTTCTTTTATTTTTAATTTTCTTAAATTTTATAACAAAAAATTAAATTTATTGCAGGCCACCATGCCGTCCAGTGAGAAACATCCTTCAAGGGTGCCAATGTGGAGGGGAGTCAAGGTTGCATATACGTTAATAGCAATGTGCTTATTCCCTCTTGCTATTGGGGGTTATTGGGCCTACGGTCAGAAGGTAGTATTCAAATTAATTTCTACTATTTTGCTTCAAAATATAATGTCTTGATTTTTTATAAAAATTAAGAAAAATTAGTATTTTTTGTTATATTTTAAATTAATTCTCTACTAATATTATTCAAAATAAAAATAATTATATTTATAGTGAGAGCAAATTTTTAAAAATTATTTTTAAAATTCATGAAATTTATTAAATGGTCTTTTATTTTAAAATGGAGAAAGTATATACAGTAATAATTTATTTTATTTTCTTTGTGTGTTCGACATAGATAAAATTAACAAATTTTACATTGGTGGACAGATCCCGCAAGGTGGAATGTTGACGGCCTTGTTCGCCTTCCACAGCCGAGACGTCGCGAGATCAGTACTAGGGTTTATAAGTTTCTTCGTGATCATTAATGCCGTGAGCTCCTTCCAACTATACGGCATGCCGATGTTCGACATCATGGAATCAGCATACACTAAGCGCTTCAAGAAGGCGTGCCCCTGGTGGTTGAGGGTGATCAGCCGCTCTATGTTTGGTTACGGTTCCTTCTTCATTGCGGTGGCGATTCCCTTCCTGGGTAGCGTTGCCGGTCTAGTCGGAGGACTTGCATTGCCGGTGACCTTGGCTCATCCGTGCTTCATGTGGCTCAAGTTCAAGAAGCCAAAGAGGTACAGCCCAACGTGGTGGCTCAACTGGGGACTTGGTCTGCTCGGAATGTGCCTGAGCGGAGTCCTCGTTGCTGCGGGAGTGTATGTTGTTATTCAGACTGGTATTCAAGTCAGCTTCTTTAAGCCTCGCTAATGGATTAAGCAAGTAGAGCAAAGGCTATGTGTCCAAATCGGACACCGTTATTAGTGCTCTTTCTTTTTCTTATTTTAATTATGGGCGTAAACAGAAGCAAATGCCCTGTACGTTGTAGTAGTAAAATATTCAATTTTCTTTGGAATTTGTTTTTAGATTTTCGAAACTTCTTGTTTGTAAAAAAAAAAAAGTAATAAACAAGAATTACATTATGGGATTTTTAGGGATTGCAATTTTTTGATTGATTCTTGAAATAAATGAAAGTGAACTCCAAATACACGTTACAATTGAATACTTTTACATTGCAGATATAAGTAGACTTTTACCACCATTCTTTTTTCTTTATGGCATAGTTACAATCATTGCAACAATTAAGGGTTTTATCATCTATAAATCGTAATAATACACATTCTAGCGCCCCCACCCCCACCACCACCACCTTCCAGCATTTTTTTTCTATACAGTTTCTATCTTTCTTTTGGATTAGGAAATACTTTCTACTTTTGTTTTTCTATGAGTAAGCCGCACTTTCCACCTTCTCTGAGAAAAATGATAAAAAATTCATGGGTTTTTTTTTTTAGAGAAACTTTATGATTTTGTTTGATTGCCGGAAAAGGAAAGTTGCATTGAAAATATGATTACTTAGAATCTAAATTCACGGAATATAAATCTACAAAGATTCTTTGATCTTATTTGAAATGTTAAGTAGAAAAATAATAAAAATTCTTTTAAAAAGTTTGATTCAATAAAATCCAACCGAGTAAAGAATTTATATTTTTATCAATATACCAAAAGTACCATGGGTACATATGACATAAAGTTTTAATTAGTCACACATTCTAAATATTAATTATTATTTTTAAATTAAAAAAATCTAATATATTAAATTTTATAACATATTTTACGCTTGCTTAGAAATTACAATGGTTGAGAGAGTGAGAAGAGACCTAGAAAAATTGTAAAAGAGAAAGGAGACTAGTTGTGAATAGATGAAGAAAAGAGAGAGGCGAAAGGAGGGAAAAAAAGGATTAATAGAGTCTTTTTTTATTTTGTGCATATTTAAGTTTTTAAATTCTAAAATATAATAATCAGAATACTAACTCTATATAGGTATTCTTTTTCATGATATTTCGCAACTACTTTTTTTATTCAAGAAATCACAATATTTTTTAAAAATAAAAATAAATTATTAAATATTAAAATTTAATAAATAGAAATTATATTACTTTTCTAAGTATAGATCCTTGACAATAGGCCTACAAGTTTTTCAGGAAAACATGGATTTCATCAAGGAAAGAGTCAATTCTACGCACTCAAACAACTAGTGGAGCTCAATACTAGCCCACTGGCCCATAGTTAGTTTTGAGTTTGTCATACTGACACATCCAGGATACTTCCAGTCCCAATCCATGGAGCCAAAGCGGGCCAATTTCCAAACTCAATGTCAAATGCCTAAACTCTTTGTGGCCCATCATTTGGAAATTTCTCTCGACAGATTTTTGTACGTAGTCTTTTGAAGAAATTACCGACGTAACGGATTAAAAAATAAGTGAGAAGTGATATTCTAACTTTTATTTGAATCTCTTTTGTTTTTCTAATAGATAAAAGGACTTTAATACCTATAATCATAAAATTAGCTAAATTTACAAATTATCAATAAACTAAATTACCTACTTTATAAAACAAATAAAAAGAATTAGCATAAGTACATAAGGTAATAAGTTAGCTAGTTAGATTCATCAAAATAATAAGAATGAGTTAACTAGTTAGAAGTATATTTTAAGAAAGAAAGTGATATTTTCATTTTCATAAGTAGCAATGTCAAACGGGTAAGCGGCCAGTTGGTTAGCCCATTTGTCCAGTGAATTAAGCAGGTTTGGACTTAACTGGTCCAAACCAGTTTAAACGCAGGCCTAATTAACCTACTTTGCTTGGCTCGACAATTACAGTAGGTCAGAGCGGGCTAGCCCACTAAATTTTTTCTATTAGAATATGAAACAATGTCATTTGATGTTAAGTAGATTAAAAAAATAAAATTTATATTTATTTAAAATTATATAGTTTAAAAAATCTTAGCCTATGGGCATTCTATATGCATATATGAACTACTCATATATCAATATGTCAATAAACGGGCTCAACCAGCTCTCCTTAAGGCTAACCCGCGGCGGCCGAAGCAGGCCGTTCTGTTTGACACAAATACTCATAGGAGCTTCTGTCACTTTTTTTTTTTTTAATCTTTTAAGCCTTTTTGTAAGTAAAAAAGACACACTCATCATTCTTTCCCTTTTTTTTTTTTAACAAAGAGAACAAGCAGTTGATAGTTCCTTTAATGAGTATCGATGCACTAATCAAAGGACGGGTTATGAAAATATCCCTATCCTCACTATTATTGATAGTTATGATATTTGATTGTGTAAATAAACAGTTATAATTCACCTTTAATTAATATTTTATGTTATGTGAGTAGCCAATCTTACTTTATTAATTCAAATATGATCATAGATAATAGGATTCTACACTTTTAAACAAAAAATACAAAGTAACCGTGAAAGTTCCAATCTAATTAGTTTCGGATTCGATCTCCTACAGGCCTTCCTAAGCTAGTCATTCTCGCGAGGGCTTTTGTCAAGATTGGACCAATTTTGAAGAAATTATACTGAAATTGACATGTTTGATGAAGATGTTACGTGAATGGCTACAACGCTACATCGGTTGGCATTATATTAATTTTATAATGCCAATCAACTAGCACAACTAATTTGGTGCGAAACATTTCCATCAAATATAACTATCTCAATATAATTTTTTCAAAATCAATTCAATCTTGGCAAAAGCCCTTCTTGTGAAGATTCATAGCAACCCATCTTTGACATATTAATAGAGTTAAATCAATCCTTGTCATTCAATAGAACAACATATGGCATGGTCAAACTTTTGGAAGGGCCAAACTGACTGCTAGAAGAAGCAATTTGGTCAGAATCGTTGAAAACGGGAGATCAATAAATCTTTGTAAGGAGGGAAAGTCCTATAAGAATATCCAAGAGTTCTACTGGAGTATAAGCATTGCAATTTAGTAATCACAACAGAAGGGATGATATCTACTTGAGTATAATTATTCATAAATTATTTACGAGAGTTTTATTATATTCTTCAATTATTTATCAAGATCTCATTATATCTAAAGACAAATTAAAAATCACCATTTGGTGTTCGGTATATTTTTATTAATAGATAAATAATTATTAAAATATAAATAAATTAAAAGATACTTGATTTGATAGCATTCTCAACCTAGTCCTAGGGTGTGATTAGATAGAGTTTGGTTTTGAAATTTTATGTCTTGAGTTTCGGGAGAGAGAAATTTTTATAAGAGAAAAAGTAAAATGTGAGATAAGAAATTTGTATTGAGTTCCGTGTAGAACCCAATCCAAGTAGACCCCTACTGTCGTAAGTGCTTTTGAGGATCAGAACGCACCACTAAGCAGATGCTTCCACTAGAATTCATCATCAGGGATGATTCATTCTACTTGTGGAATTTTCGGCCGCGGTAAATTCCCTTTTGAGAATTATATATTAATATTATTATTAGAAAGGTAAAGCGAAAGAAGAATATATGCAATAAATATAAAGTTCCAAATATGCTCTTTACTTAAATTAATATTTACCTCTCTCAGTGAATCTCTTATCCAAGATTCGTTTTAACAAACAAGACCATTTGGGAACAAAAGTCTAGTGACGTTTAAGGCAAAGACAAAGCCAACGAGACGTGGTGGTAGAAGCCTTCGACATTTTTTAATTTTTTTTTCGTAATTGACTATTAATTAGTGAAAAAAATATATATTAGAAGAGTTTAAATTTTTTAAATTAATAGAATTAAAAATATTAGTGATGGATTCATATGTTAGTGATGCTCATTTTTTTAAATTAGAAGTTAATAATAGAAATTTATATATATAATTATTTTTAAAAAGTAAACATTTATTTCTAAAATTTCTATAAAAAACTGTAAATATTAAACATTTATTTCTAATTTTTTTATAAAAAACTGTAAATATTAAAAAGATTTTAATTTAATAGCTAATAATTTATAGATTGTAAATAATTATTCATTATAAGTAGAATAGTTATTTATTTAAATAATTATTTTAGTTACAGTAAATAAATATTTATTATAAAATTATTAAAAATTAAATAATTATTTATAATATATAAATTTTTAATTTTAATTTAAAATTTAACGATTAACATCAATCAAATATATGCTGTTTCCACCGTAGCCAAATTTTGTTCTTTTGGGATGCCAAAAGGTGCACTTGTGTGGGGTTGAAAATTTATCAAAAGTGAGATTCTAGGGAAGCTTCAAATGTTGGTAGTCCCTTGTCAAAATCAGTTAACTATGAAGAAATAAGTTATGTTATTTTTAAAAGAAAATTCCTTATAATTAATATATGAAATCACCTCGTTATACAAAAAGGCATCAAAATTTCTACGGTACATTAGTCCAAACAAACAATAAGAAAAAAAATAATTAAAACATAGTGGTTATAAAAAAAATTTAAAAAAAAAGATGAATAAAATTCTACACAAAGCCGTATCTAGTGAGTAAAATATGAAAAAAGCCGGGTTATTTATTTATAATGGACTCCTCCACTCCTGTCTATAATAGATTTCCCCAACAAATGCATATAGCCACGAACAAAATTGTAAAATCGGATCTCATGAGAAGTACCCGATTTTGAAGATTAGATTTCATTTCGACACTAAACACAAACTTTTTTAATTTTTAATTTTTTTCCTCTACTAATCGAAAATCCAAACACATTTGGTAATGAAATATAAGGAGATTTCATCTTTCTACTTTATATCAATCTCAAGACTACAAACACATAGGTCTACAAGAGAAGGTACAACTTTAGAAGAAGGAACATTAAGGATAAACGTGAAACGCATTCGTCTATTTGATAAAGTATACTCATTCCGTTCAAATATAAAGCCTTTTAATATTTTATACAAATTAAAAAAAGAAAATGAGAGGTATTTTTTATATTTTATCATTAATTATTTTATTTATTCTTCATTAATATGAGATAGAATGCAGAAATTATTTGTATAATTAAAAATAATTTTTAAAAAATAATTTTTAAAATTTATAAAAGATAAAATATTTTTAAAATAAAAAATTCAAAAAGTCATATATCTTGAACGGATGGAGTAACTTTGGTTAATGAATATTTCTATTTGGAGCATACCAAAGTTTAAATTTATATTCTAAGCAAAAATATTTCTTCAACTGTTTTCTAATTGGAAAATTCCAAAAACCCCCCAACAACAAACCATGTTTAAACAAGAGTTTAAATTCGAGGATGAAGCACATTGAAATTTGATGGTTAAAGAGAAAGCAAAAGACCCAAGTGGAGGAAAGTGTTCTCTTAACAGGCTACCAACCAAGCCAGCTCCCTGGTCAGCAACTGCTTACCGGGACTAGAGGTCTCGGTTCGGATCGCGAGTAGCGTTAAAAAAAACAGAAGAAGGAAAAACACGTTGGGAACCGACATCATCAAGGCGTTGGCTGTGCTTTCATGGTAAAAAAGGTCGCTACTATATAAAGTTTTATTTTTTATTATATGTAGTGCTAAAAATTTTTATTATTTTATTTGAATTTTAAAAAGTATTTAAAATCCTCTGAAGCATTTGGACAGAAAATTCAGATTTACGAATAACGACAGTGAATTTTCACGTTAAAAGGTTAATTTATCGAACTACTCATTGTTTTACATCGTTTCACATTTACATAACTTCAAAATCGGTCAAAAAATGGCCGATTTTTGCATCGTACAGTTGCTGCATGACTTTCGCCAACTGAGTGGCGGAATTCATTAGTGAATTTCACCAGCAGTTAGCGGAATTCACCAACAAATTTCGCCAGCTTCTGACAGAATTTGCTGGTCAATTATACCCAAAATAGGTACAACTCTCTTCAGGAGTTGTACCCATTTTGGGTACAATTTATTGGATAATTCCGTCAAATTTCTAGCAGAATTATCCAGCTAATTTCGCCTAAAAATTGGCGGAATTCATGCAAAATTTCTTGTTGGATTCCATCAGAATTTCATTTAAATTGCTATTTTATTTTAATTTAATTACGGTCAACGTTGTATGATTAATTCAATTTATCGTAGTTATGTTAATTTAATTTATTTTAGTTTAATATTAACTAACGTTAGTTTAATAATGTTTACTTATTTACCTTAATTAATGATAGTTTAATTTAGTTGTTACTGATAGTTATTTTTGTTAAATAAGCGTTGCAGATGACGGATCCTTCTCAGCGACTATGCGTTGTATCACAAGATTTGGGACCAGTTGTCGACCGCAGCGGTCGATTGCACAGTCGACATCCTATTACGGCATCTGCCAGACAGTGAGTGATTGCGGCGGCGAGGCGCAATATCAGCGATATCCCCGCCACTACGGGAGACGTCACACGAGGTATTGATTCAACGTAATTCGGCCTACATATGTCGTGGATTCCTGGGATACATACCCATATCCTTGGCCCCCGATGACGTCGCCAGTTCCCGTCACACCGGGCTATTATTCTGGGGGAACCATTTACCCAGTTCAGACACATAGCGGCCACACTGAAGATGTGGGCCCAGCATACTACCCGGCCATCATCGGTCCCGGTTATGCCGTACAGACATCCGGAGGATTACGACAATGGATCAGGCGCTGCGGATGATTTGCAGGATGTGAAAGATTTTTCATGAGTTGTAATGTAACGTACCGGTTAGTCTTGTACGTCGTATCCATTATCAGTACAAATGGATACGCACGAACAAGTAATGTTGAATCTGGATGAGAAAAAATACAATCACTGAGGATTTCGACTCCCGGCTCAACTCTGTGCCAATTGATATATCCATGATCGGTGAACAACTTGAAAAGTTGTTGAACAACTGTCCGTCATTCCATACTCGCAACTCTTAATTTGTGTCGAGCATTATACACTGTTTTCGCTCTACGGCAATACGAAACCCAAAATAAAAATTATCCACACATTTACAAAATTTAACAGTAGTGCATAACTGCTCAAGTAATGAGTATAATATATTTGTTACAAGCAAACATACCTAACAACAGTTCTCGGATTCTCCCGTTTCAAATGATACAGAATATGTTTAGGCTGAACGTGACATTTGCTCATTTCCTCCGTGATTTTCATCTCCCGCTCTGTCATGCGTGCGGCGAGGGCATGACCATGTCGGATCCCGAGCTCGTGATTGTGTTTGTCGCATATTACCACCAGACTCCACGCCCCCTCGTAATGCTCCCTACCCATTAGTTTTGACAGACAATGACATTTTTTAGTACCATTCGGCTTTCGTGACTTCGTCTGCACCTCCAGTTCTGCTCTATCCTTCTAAACAATAATGAATTTTCTATAGGCTCCGCCCCTCTCACACCTAAGCTCGACAAAGCCGTTACCCGTTCTATCACCTTTTCACGACCGAGCTATTATCAACAAGGTCCTCACCTATAATGCTGCCGCCTTCACCCACTTTACTAACTCCTTTTTACTCGAAAATATATCTTGTGTGCCTAAAAAGCGACTTAGATCTTCCATTTGGTCAAGATCAAAAAAATCTTCAAACGAATCTGACGACGATGAGGGGCCTTCACCGTCTCTGTAAAGCGCTCGATGAAATCTTGCCTTACGGCCTTTTCGGTTTTCTTGCAATACATAAAACGTACTTGTCCAATGTCAGTTACTACATTACGTGTCTCTTGATTATTTTTAAGTCATCAAGAGTCGTAATAATAAAGCTATTTACGATGTGTAACCTAACATACAATATAATTATCAAGTATAAAAATATACAACAATACAACTAAATAAGTGATTATCACAAAAAAAATTAAAAAATTTGAAACTATGAGCCGAATTTTGCCATAATTTGGTGAAATTCTTGGCATAATTTCGCCAGTTTCTGGTGAAATTCGTGGCTAAATTTCTCCAATTTCTGGCGAAATTTGTCCAGAAATTTCGTCAAACTGTAGCGACATTATCCCATGAGTTTCGCCACTTTGTGGCGGAACTCTTCGGAAAGTTCCGTCACTAAGTGGCGAAACCTGTGCCAAATTATCAAAAAGCTATATAAATACTAATTTAAAGAGAATGTAGTAACTTTTTACCTCAAACTCGAGAGAATCCTTCGTAGAATCTTTGCTTATTGCTATATTGCGATAAAATTCTTCTGTTTTTGTATGAAAAGTGTAGTTTTTTTTTCAGAAATGCTAGAGAGAGTTGTTGGAGGAGGGAGAAAGAGGAGTTTGAAAATAAAAATTTTTTACACTACATATAGTTCAAAAAAAACTATATATAGAAATGGCGTTAAAAAAAAGGCCACTTCTTTTATTTTTTTTCATCAGTCTTGGTGCCTACGGCTTCTCTTGCCCTCCTCACTCGTACACGTTTCTTATTGCTTCATGAGGCCGAGGTAGAACGCGGGGCCTGCTTTTTGAATTTCTCTCGACTTTCCACACCAGCAATTACGAATTTGCAAAAAATAAAAAAGAGGTTGAGCTTTTCAAGTACACTAATACAGTATAGATTATATTAGCATAAAGTTAATTTTTTAAAATAAATTTATAATAAGAATATTTTTTAAAAAATTAGTTTTAAAATATCACTCAAAGATATTTAATAGTACAATTAGGAATAAGTATTTTTTGTGATAGAGTCAATTTTTTAAAAAAAGTATCAAAAAAATTAACACGAGTTATTATATAAATAGTTATTAGAGTTATTATAAAAAATAAATTAAATTTATATTTTTAATAAAAAAATATACATTAATGATTAATCATAAGTAAATTAAGATGAAAAGAAAAAATAAAAAAGTACATTGTAAGTTATGATTTTTTATATTTTTAAAATAAATTAATTTTATAACATGCTTTTAATTCTTTTGTCTTATTCACCTCCTACCTATGTAAGAAGAAAAAAAGAATTCCTCTGTCACACTATCATTTAATTATTTATTTGGACTCTTAGAAAAATATATAATATATTTACAATAAAATCATTCTGAATATTAAAATTTCTCTCTATTTTTTTAAAAAATAACATAAATAATTAAAAATATTAGTATTTTATATTAAAACCTCAAAGATTTTTTTTTTCAAAATGAAAAGATTCTCAAATCATTATTCAATTTTTTTCAAAAGCATTGCATTCTTGATCCATCATAAAGAAGTCATAGTGTTAATGTATTTTATAAAATCATTTCTTTCTTCTATATTCACTTGGTGAAAAGATAAAAAAAACAAAAAAAAACCATCGACTATTACATTTCATGTCCAATGTACTGCAAAGTTATGCATATTTTAGTGCGAAATATTTTAATATATAATTACGCACTTTTATCCTTGAAATTTAACAAATAAAGGATCAAATTAGATAGTAGTAATAGATATTGATCAAATTGGTGTAATAGATACCAATAACTAAACAAATAAATATTCTTGAAGTCATTTCATCAAACCAAAAAAAGCTTGAATTTTCAAAACTTGTCAAAGAAAATAATATTCAATAATTTTCTATTAAAATAACTAAAAATATAAAATTGATTATATAGTCCAATAAAAAAAAGAAAAGACATGAAAGATGTGAAAAGAAAAAACATCAATAATGTTAAAAATAAAATTAAAAAAATAAAACAAACTAACAAAAAGGGAAGCCAAGGCATCACTACATATGAAAGTCATGTATAACTTGCAAACTTCTTTATGGTCAAAAAATTTAAAATGTTTCGAAAATATATATATTATTTCCAAAAAGAATTACATGGACTCATATTAAGAAGAAAAACATAGATTAAAAATTTAAAGAAAAGTGTATACCTCTCATTTCAAAATTCAAAAAATGATAAAGGTAAAACACTTATTTGAATGAAAAAATAAAATTTTCTAAATGTATCTTATGCCTATAACTTGTATAATACTCATGCATTTTCCTCCATTTTAAAAGAAGAACTATGAAACAGTCTTTTCATTTTGGTCTCTACCCAAAAAGTTCTCAACAAAAAAAAAATCTTCTCTAAAAATAAATAAATTCGTAAATACCTCATATCTACATAAAGAAGTTTTCAACAAATTAAAAAATATATATATATTTTCCAAGAAGAATTAATTCATAAAAATCTTCTGAACAATCAGAGATACATTGAGCATTGATAAGCTTCTCAAGAAAATAAATTATTTCTTCAAGAAATGAATAAAAATTAATTCTACAATACTATTTATTAAACTCAGAGATCAAACATTAAAATAAAAGAATAAAAGTAACTTGTATTAAAAAAAGAATTGAAAAGATTACCTCTTCAATTTAGAAAAAGAAGGTCCTAATCAGAAAAAAATAAGAGGATTTGATGATAAAAAATCTTTTGAGGAAAAGTTTGTGAGAAAAATAATAGTATATGAGGTTATGTGGAGATAGTAAAAAGTTATTAAGAATTTAATTTAAATTAAGATTTGTTGATAATAAACTAAAGTATTTATATGAAATCTCTTAGCCAAGGTCAACTCTTCTAACTAGTAAAAAAAAATTAAAATTTTAGAAATTAGTGTTAGAGATTTGAGAGTTTTGGAGGAAGATAGAGAGAGTAAAAATATTTTGGTAATATATTATACTAGACAATAAATTAAAAAATATATTAAAATTTTTAAAGTTAATCAAAAAGTGTTATCATGGTAACATGCCAAAAAGGAAAAATCAAGAATCATAGAAAATGATAAGTATTTAATTTAGATTAAATATTTCATTTTGATTTGATAAAAAAATTTAAAAGTAAAAAAAAAAAGAGAGCATCATAGTACTTTGTCCTTGTCAATTACGTGACCGGTGACGCTATGTGTGTAACTCGTTTTTCAAAATTAATTATAAAAATTTAGATTATATTAATATGCAAATAAATATCCAACTTCCAATAGAATGCACATATGGAGGACTAACGTGTCGTGACTTACTACTCCTCTGTATCAGTGAGAGTATGCAAATTGTGGAAGATAATAGGAGCTTCATTTTCAGACTGGTAGAAAGGACAGCGCCCTCCAACCACATTGTTTAGAAAAAGTATTTTAAAAATAAATATTTGCTTTGAGTTCAGGGCAAAAGTTTTTAAATCTAAAGAGTTGGAAGCTTCCTTGCCATTGGGGGATATGATACATCAAAATATTTTCCACTGGAAATTTTCTTTTTTGGAGGACTTTTAAGTGCGAAAGAAAGATAATTTTTTGAGAAAAATAAGAATTATATATGTTTTAAATTTCGTAAAAATTAAATTATTTATTAGAAAAATATGATTTATATATTTAAACGAAATAAAATTCTGTTTTAAGTTAAGTCTAACTATATAAATAGATAATAAAAAAACATGAATATTTTATGGGCTCATATTCTCATAAAATATCATTTGATTACACAAAATATAGAATACATTTGCATTATACGACTGTATATCTTTTTGCGAAAAGATCAACTAGATATTTGGTGCATCCATTAGAAACTTCCGTGCATCCACTAGATTTTTTCCATACCAATAGCTGGAGGACAATGCTTGCGGTTGTTGACGTAAAACGCTCACGTCACCATGTTTAGCTCACGCTGACATTACTCCACCGAGATTTTCCTCTTTCCCGCAAATCGATGTCCATTTTGTAGCAATTCAAAATAAAAAAATAGTGATCTAGAATCATCTTAGATTTCTAATTCCAAAAAAATTATTTTTTCTTATTTTTTATTTTAAACATCACTTCTCATTTAATAAATATTTTATTTTTATAATTATCAATATAATTCAATTCAAAATAAATTCAATGCAGAATGACCCTTAATTATAAATAAATTAATATATTATTTTATTAATTAAAAAATAATAATATAATTCATAAATTAATAGAATTTAATTTGTTTAATTCAAATAAATCAAAAAATTAATGATTAGACTATTAGTAAAATTTAATTTTTAAAAAATATATAATTATTTTTAAAAATAAAATATTTAATTTTAATCATGTTAAAAAAATATAAATATTCAATTTCAGAATTAAAATCGTTTGAGGATTTCCTCAAGAAAAGAAGAAGAAGAAATGATTAATGTGTAAAAGAATAAGCGTATCTTGACGCTGGTATTATATAAGACGACCAACAATGGAAGTGAAATAATATCAACCTGCATCCTACCTTGCAGATATTTCGCATGAGCTAGTGAGCCTAGAAACAGAGAGGCTAGAGCTAAAGAGTGCCACCATTTTATTCTTTCTTTTTCTGGCAGTGCTAAAACTAGAGTGTCACCACCACCATGGATGAAGCTGATGTAGTTTCGGCAAGGGTGTCGTCTTCGTCGTCGCGGGTGGCGCCCTTTCCAAACGGAGCTACATCCGAAAGCCAAGAGCAACAGTTCCAGCGGGTCTTGCACTTCAGCTTCTCATCCCGGTGGTCAGACATCGAAAAGTCGGGAGAATTTGGGCAAATTCCAGCCGGGACTCGTGAAACCATAATCCCCATGCAAGAATTGTTCAAGTCGGAGGGCACCGGTGGCAGCCGCAAGGAGTACCTGAATCAAGATGACTGGCTTCCGATCACCGAATCCAGAAAAGGGAACACCTTTACGGCAGCATTCCACTTACTATGTTCAGGAATTGGTATTCAAGCGCTGCTGCTTCCTGTTGCCTTCATTTCCCTTGGATGGTACGTACGTTAACCGCAAACCAACCAACATCACAAGATAGCAACTGAGTCTATTGATATGTTCATAGTCATTTCTTTATGCCATCGGATTCATTCTACTAAGAATCTAGTAAATGAATATTCAAGGGCCCTGTATTAGTTTGATCCTGGGTTGATATTTCACCTCATCCTGCAGAGAAAATATGTTGTTTTTGCGAAAGAATATGCGGTGTCTGCAGAGATTCAATTCGATTAATTATTAATTCCTTAAGTAAAGAAAATTTACTCTTAACAGCTAAAGGGAGTGGACTAATTATGTAGTACTATGTTCCACTAGTTTGAAACTGATGATTTTCTTTCCAGTAAGAATTGATTGCAATCTATTAGCTTAACTCAGAAATGTTGTTCACTAGCTTGACTTGCAAAAACAATCTGGACCTGATTCTGCTTTGGAAGGTCTTGCAGGTTCTGGGGATCGTTATGTTTGTCGATGTTTTTTGCATGGCAGCTATACACAACATGGCTTCTGATTCATCTTCACGAACCCGTTCCAGGAACTCGCCACAGCAGATATGTGGTGCTCTCCATCGTAGCCTTTGGTTAGTGATCTTCCAATTTTGAAACGATTTCACAGTTTGAAACCCCTCAAAGCTGGACTTATTTCAGCACAGTAATAACCTGGAAATGTCTATGATTTTGATTAGGTCCGAAACTGGGGAAGTTCCTTGCCATATTCCCGACGATGTATCTATCAGGGGGAACGTGCGTAATGTTCATAATTACTGGAGGAGCGACCATGAAGCTTTTACATGGCCTTATGTGTGGGGATGACTTCAACTGCGATGCAAACAGATTGCCCGGGGCTGTTTGGTTCTTGATATTCGTGTGCTTAGCCATTTTCGTCTCCCAACTCTTCCCCAGCTTGAACTCCTTAGCTCGGCTCTCACTGATCGGTTCTATAGCTGCTGTGGTGTACTCCACCTTGTTATGGACAGTCTCTATCAGCAAGAGTAGACCAGTCGGTGTCTCCCACAATCCATCAATGTCAGCATCGTCAGAAGCAGCTAGACTTCGTAATATCATAAATGCTCTGGGGATCATTGCGATTGCTTTTAGAGGTCATAATGTTGTGCTGGAAATACAGGTAAGAATAAAACCCATCACTTTTAGCAATCCTTTCCTTAATTCCTTCAAGAATTATGGCTTTCAAACAGGCCCTGTAATTGGACTTAGCTTTCAAGCGAGTCCTGTGATTGGACTTAAAGGTATCTGCCTTTCTGAAACCAGTAGCAATTGCAGGGAACACTGCCTGCAGATCCACAACATCCACCCCACCAGCGTATGTGGAAAGGGGTCATCGCCTCATATTGCGTAGTTGCTTCATGCGTCTTCCCACTAGCCCTTGGGGGATATTGGGCATATGGAAATGCGGTGAGAAATAGTAGTATTCTCTCTGTCTGAAACTAAATTTCGACTCTTCTTTTCGGAAGATTTTTCTCGAGCACTCTCATACATGGATAATCTAAATGTTATTCCTAAATTGATAATTCGCAGATGCCTGCAAATGGAATCTTGAATGCGGTTTCCAAGTTCCATGAAAACAGCACAACGAAGCCACTGATGGGCGCAATATACCTGATAATGCTGATACATCTCGTAAGCGCGTTCCAAGTCTATGCAATGCCGGTATTCGATAATCTGGAGCGCATTTTCGTTAGCAAGACAAACCAGGCTTGTCCAAGATGGCTTAGGGCAGCAATCAGAGTCTTCTTTGGAGGGTTGACATATATTATCTCCATGGCATTTCCATTCTTAGGAAGTTTAGGCCCTTTTGTAGGTTCCTTGACCCTTCCTCTGACCCTGGCTTATCCTTGTTTCATGTGGATTTCTCTCAAGAAGCCTAAACCCATGGGGTTAATGTGGTCTCTCAATTTTGGGCTTGGATCTTTAGGCATCCTAATGAGTGTGTTATTAGTAACGGCTGCACTCTGGAATCTGGTGGCCACAGGCTTAGAGGCGAATTTCTTTAAGCCCCATTAACATGAGGATGCATTTAGATAAAATTTGTGTTTAAAATTTTTTATATTGAATTTTATAAAATTAAATTATTTATAAAAAAATAAAACATAAAATAAAAATTATTATTAAATTTTATAATAAAATACAATGTAAATACATCTTAAATATATAAAATTGAATGTAGTACTAGAAAAGCAACTCGCAAAAATCAATTTTGTTGACAAGGACCGATTAGAGCAAATCTTCTGTTCATAAAACAAGCAAAAGAATTGGTCATTTCTATATACAAATTTTTAAAGTAATATGTAGTGTAAAAAATATTTATTTTCTCTAAACTCTCTCTCATATTTTAGAACTCTCTAAATCTATATAAAAAAATCACATTTTTAATAAAAAAATACGTGAATTGAGTTACAACAGGACAATAAAAAAAGATTGCACGAAAGATTCTCTCGATTTTAAAATAAAAAGTCGTTAAATTTGCAATTATATGAAGTTTTTGAAATTCTATGATGAAATTTGCATACAAATTTTGTCACATATTGGTGAAATTTTTAGTGATAGAATTTGTCAATAAATATCGCCATCTAGTGGAAGAATTTGACATTCCAGCGGCCGACTTCAAAATCGGCCATAAGAAGTCTTTTTATATATAAATTGATATAAAATTATTAGTAGTTTGATAAATTAATATTTTAAAAAAAATCGACCATAAGAAGTCTTTTTATATATAAATCGATGTAAAATTATGAGTAGTTTGATAAATTAATATTTTTTAAAAAAATTCAAGATCTTTGTTCGTAGATTTGAGTTTTTTTACTTTGAATGCTTCAAAGAATTTTAGAAACTCTTCGAAATAAATAAAAAATAATAAAATTTTTTCACACACTATATATAGTTCAAAAAATTACACATAATATAACAAAAAATTTTGTTGTAGGATAAAAAAAAACCCACCTACCTTTTCAATTTGGTTGGTTTTGATGTGTGGGAATGGTTCCAGCTCTGGGAAGAAAGAAGTTCCCATTCATCGGCACTCAGAACGACTAGATTGCTGGTGTTATTTCTGCCTGGTTCTCATCAGAGCCACTGATTTCTGCTGTACCTGAAATTGAAGGTGCGCCGGCAGAGTATTGTCACTTTCACATCACAACTTGTTTGGAGAAATTGGATACGGACAATAAGAAATGGAATTTCGGTTTTCTCCCTAAATAATCATTGCTTCTTGACCTGTGATTGAAATGCCCCTTCCTGAGTTTCTCCCCATTCCAGATGTTTCAGTGTGGTGTGGTGATGGGAAGCATGGTAGGATTGTAAATTTGTGGTAAAATTCATTTTCACTCTCAACATCCCTCTCCTCACCAGAAAAAGCTGGGCTGCCGGCAGCAGCAGCAGTTGCAGCTAGGATGGGCAAAAATCGAATCGGATTAAAAATCGAACCGTTTTTTATATTTTGGTTCGATTTTTTATTTATACGATTCGGTTCGTTTCGATTTTTAACAATTACATAATTTTCGGTTCGGTTTTCGGTTGTAGACATCGAACCGAAAATCGAACAGTAAATTTTTTTTCTAATTATAGTGTGGAATAATTATAGTGCTATATATTACTTTTATAATGAATTGCTTATCCAATTTAACCTTAAACTATTAAACTATTTTTCTAATTATACTATTGTATTTTTTGTAGGAAGAAAAAGAAAGAAGATAATCCTACTTCTTAAATTTTTCTCTAATAAAACACTATATGGACAATGTTAGGATAAACAACTAAATTATTTTATTTTACCAAAAAAATACTAAATTATTTTTTCATCATATCAGTAATTTATTATTACTGTATTAGTATCATTTATTGATCATAATAACTAGTTTTCTATTTTTAAATAAAGATTTTAGTTTTTTAATTTATTCTTTCATGTTTTATTTTTTTCGGTTAGAACTAAACCGAATCAATATAATTTGGTTCGGTTCGGTTCGATTTTAACAAATAAAACGGTTCGATTCGGTTCTTATTTTTAAACAGCAAACCGAACCGAAAACCGATTGCACACCCCTAGTTGCAGCAAGGGGAGCTTGCCAATTTTGATAAAGAATAAATATGTAAACCACTGAATAGGGAGTATGAAACTTACAAGCCCGCTATAAACTATTACTTGTATTGATATACAAGGAACGGTCTCTAATGGCAAGATAATAAGGAGTTAATTGATATAGAGCTCCTTTAAAGTATCAAAAAAATAGTATGAATGGGTAAGGAAAACCTAATCAATTGTTTAGGTAATAATTTAATGATCAGGTGTCTAACTTATATTTTTTCTATTTTAAAATATATAATATGTTTTTTATATCAAAATTAATATTTTAATAAATTTTATAAAAATTTTGATAAATATTTAAAATATTTAAATTTAAAAATAATTCGTTAGTATGTCAAATTTAAATTAGTATTAAGAATTACGTTTTAAGTAATTAATTAAAAACTAATAATTTTTTAAAAATAAAAATATATAAATAAGTTATTAAAATAAATAAAATTAAAAATAAAATAATAAATAAAAATATTTATATAAAAAATAAAATATATATTTTAAAATTGGAGACGCGAAGGTAATGTGGAGGGGGATGGATGTATTAAATTCAGCGACAATGGATCCCATGTCAATTGCCAATGCCCGAGTAGGACGAGCCTCTCAAGGCCTTGTCTAAGCACCCGGACTGCCTGCTTTGTCGCTGATTCACAACTTGGTCTGCCAAAAGATTCTCTTTCTGGGGCTTCTGATTGACCACCCTGTTGAGTGCCACCACTTATATGAATCCCAGTCTCAGAATATCGGACAAGTGTTAAGACGCCAGAATTCAGACGGACAATCACCTCCATTTGGTTCAAGAAAATATTAATCCTTAATCTATGCTACTACACTGGAAGGAATGCGCTGCTGTTTCAAGATCCTAACTAGGCAAAAAAGCTTCCTCGAGCACTTATTGTTATCAAGAAACAGTTTGTAAGAGTAATCCAGTTGAAAAATAAAATGGAAGAAACAGTTTGTAAGAGTAATCCAGTTGAAGAATAAAATGGATAACCATTCGCCTTAGGCTTAGTTTGGTTGGGAGGAAAAGAGAGAAGAAAAAATGAAAGAAAGTTAAAAAAGAAATAAATTAGTGTTTTACGGAAAGAAGGGAACAGAGTAAATGTGAAAAGAGAAAGCTCTATCTTCGCATCATCAATTTCAATCTTTCTACTTTTGAAAGAATGGAAGGTATTTAGTATTAAAAAGACTATTATGTTTTTAATTTTTATTTTATTATAATTTTTTAATTTAAAAAGATGATAAATTTATAAATATAAAAAAAAATATCATTTTTTTTATTTTTCGTACGACTAAATAAAAAAATATTTTTAATTTATTTTCTTACTCATATACTAAACAAAATTAAAATAAATATAAATATTTCTTTTAAAAGAAGTAAAAAATATTTATTCCCCACCCTTTTTCCCCTCTACCATCCCCCTAAGGAACCAAACTAGGCCTTAGTTTCAAACAGAGACCTCATCTCACAACCCCAAACTACTCCAAACACGAGGCACCTCAATTTGTGGCTGTCCTCACCGACACTTCTGGGTTTCTGACTACCCGAAATTGGTTTCTGAGCTCTCAAAACACTTCTCACAGATACCAAGTACTTGTTCCTTAGACTGCTACAAATTCCACTGGCAGTATAGTAAACAATTATGAAGTAGGTTAAGATACAGAATTGTCAATTCTGCTATTACTTCCTCTATATATAAGCTAAGCCAATCCGACTGTGGTCTACGCAACTCTTAAACAAGCTTCATAGTTACAAATCATCTGTTCATTGTGCAGCACAGGTTAACTTACCGGTTTTTGTTCAAGAAAGTTCTGCAGTTAAAGAATGGAGGGACAAGGCCCCCAGGACAGCAGTCCTACATTGCCTACTGTAGAAACTGAAGATCGCAACTTCCCTAATTCTATGACAAAGAGTGATGAGAAGAACCAAGAGGATGTGCCAATGACAGATCTTAATGCGGAAGGAATGAGTGACCCAACGCATAAGAAGGGGAAGCACACACTCCTGGAAGAGCTCCTCCACAACAACAGTAACTCATCCTTGGTAAAACTCAACAAATATAAGCATTCTTTTACATAACTACATTATGAAAATGATGTCTCCTATCCAAAACTGCAATTCAATAGCAGTCTCATATTCCTAAACATAGTAAACTAATGAACCAAGTAATTCCCTTGGTTGGATCTCAGTCCTCTGATGACGAGGTGGAAGATGGAGGAGATAGGAAGAAGAGAAAGAAGAAAGGCTTCAAGGACGGGAGCCGACAAAAATTATCAGGAGAAAAGGAGGAATGCAACAAGCAGCCAGAAAATGCCATGGACAACTCTATTGAAGTAGAAAATGCAGAAGTGACCAATCCGGAAGAGAAGAAAGGATTTCTAGACAAGATCAAAGAAAAGCTTCCTGGTCATCACAAGAAGACCGAAAGAGGTGCCTCCTTTCCATGTACTGATGAGGATTCTCCAAGAGGTGAGACAAAAGAGAAGAAAGGGATAATGGACAAAATAATCGAAAAGCTGCCTGGTCACTACAAGAATGAAGATGAGCCAAAGGAGAAGGAAAACTAGAAAGGAAGGTGCATTGGAGTTCTCTCAAAATGATAAGCAGTTTAACAGGTTTCCTTCAACATGTAGAAGAGCTTGTCTCTAGTAGTATTTTTGTACATCTAAGTTTCATGTGCTTCGTTATCTTTTCTGCTTCTGGTGAAGTTCTTTGGCTTCCGTCATTGGCTTAAGAAAGCATTTCGTATCAGAATATATGCAATTTTACTTCATTTTAACAGTTTCAACAATTACATCAGCCATACCAGATAAACGAGGGAAGGCAGGCGTGTTCGCTGGTCCCAAGTTTTGAGTGTGTATAAGCAAGTTCCCAAGGATATTCCCTTTCCATTTGCAACAATGAGAAGAAGGGAAAACCATGTGCTTTTCTGAAATGTTATCTGTAACGATTCCCTCAAACATCCCTAAGGACTGGGAGGAGTTCATCTGGAACTACATTGGGACAAGGGAAAGATAGTTGGCCAAAACCAAACCAGTGGAAGTAATGTAACATATTCATAGTTCTAACCGCAAGTTTATCTTTACCTATCAAAAAACAAAAACAAAACCGTAATTTTATCTTATCACGAGAAAAGGATAAACTCACTAGCATCCATCTATTCCAATTAGCTTAAACTCGTGACATGCACAAACATATTTTGAAAATAAAAAATATTTAAAAATATATTTTTAAAAGAAATATCTAAAAATAATAATTTTTACTTCTCAAAATGTATATATTTAGAGAAAAAATTAAATAACACAAAATATTAAAATTCATTAGTTTAAAAACATACAATACCTTCTTCGCCATCCTAAGCTCTTTGTATATAATTTTTACCTTTTTCTCCATCCCAATAATAAACCAGAAGTAATATTGGTTACGTTGAATCTTAAGCTCTTTGTATATAATTTTTACCTTTTTCTCCATCCCAATAATAAACCAGAAGTAATATTGGTTACGTTGAATCTGCTTCTTTTTAATTCTTTTGAAATCTCTGATTCATATACAAATATCATTTATGTCTTTTTGTAAAATATAAATAACATATATCATTTATTAGCTTAAAAAGAGTTGAACTTATCCAAATCCTTATTTAATTTAGAGATATTACATTATTTTTTTTTAATAAAGGTTTTTTTTTTCATTTTTCAAAAGGAACAAATCTCTTAATGACAAATCTATTCTTTTCATCAATAATGGAGAGAAATTATAGTTATTAGTTACTTTGGACCACAATTTGAAATAAATTTTTTCAATTAATCCATTAAGTTAGATAATGAATGATTTAAAAATGATCTCAATGAATTACTTAATAAAAGAATTGAAAATTGGTATATCCAAATGTTTCCCATTTCTTACACTTTTTTTTGGGTAAATCAAAACGAATAAGAATTTAAACAAAGTACTGGCATTGAGATTTAAATGAAAGTTATTTATTTCATTTAAAACTATATATCGTTTATTTTTTTGTTTTCTCTTAATAAGTGATTAATTATTTTGGTACAATAATTTAATAAATATAAGTAAGAAAGATGTTGGGAGATGTAGGAACGAAATGTAATATAAAATAGAGAAAAATGCATAAAATAGAAGAAAAAGTAAAGAAATTATAAGAATACTAGAACTAGATACTATGAACCATGTCATTGTGATACCAGCAAACAAAAGAAGATAGAATATTAGGAAAAATAATAGAGTAAGAAACCTAATATAAAATTTTAAACCTTAAAGCCAGGGATCAAAGATGAATGAAGCAGAGTATAACTCTGGTATTTTAAAGATAGAAAAGAGGGGAAAAACATTAGAGCACTTACATCCCTTATGAAGCACAACCAAAATTCAAGTTTGAAAAACTATCATGTAGACAACAACTCTAATCCAAAGTTTAAATTCATTTTATTATAATCAAATAAATAAATAAGATTCATTTGCGTTGTTTAAGGATGCACTAATAAAATACGCCGAAGAAATTATTAAATTTTATATTATAAAATAAAACACATATTAGACATCGAACGTAAGAGTTCAATATGAAGGAAGACAAACCTCAAATGAAGTTTTAGGGAGTTCAATCAAGTTAATAGAGATATTATTTAAGAGAATAATAAAAGAATTCTAAAATAATTTATAAAATACAATACTCAAATACTTATGGAAAAACATAAATCAAATAAAAAATGAATGAAGTGAAGGAATTACATTAAGAAGTGACAATAAAAAGAAAAAGTATAAGGGTTGAAACTTTTAGATATTGTGAGATTTAAGCGATGATTAAAAAAAATAATGTGAAATAGGTGATTATATTATATGAAAGAGAAGAAAAGAATGTGCGAAAAAAGAATGATGATAATGTGCATTGTGTGTGGAAGAAATGTGAAGATATTAAATGTTTAACTTTAATGAATTTAATTTAAATTAAGAGATGGGATTAAATAAAAATAATAAAGATAAAGATCATATTTGTTGATAATTATTGAATAATTAAAATTTTACTTTTACAAAGTAATTGAATGTATGAAATTCAAAATTCAAGTTAATATATAAGTAGTCTAAAACTATTTTAATAGATATAACATAGTCCTAACCAATTAAAAAATTTTAAAGTAAATTAAGTAATTAAAATTTTTTACTTTTACAAAGTAACTGAATATACAAAATTTGATTTTATCAAAAAAATATGAAATTCAAAATGAAAGTTAATATATAAAAAGTTTAAAAATATTTTAATAGATTTAAAATAATTCTAATCAATGGAAAATTTTAAAATAATAATTAAAGTCTCATATTTTTATAAAGTAAAATAATTTAATATATGATATTTAAAATTAAGATTAATGTATAAGATAGTTTAAATTTATTTTTATAGATTAATAATGATCTTAACTAATTAAATTTTTGAAGACTAATTAAAAATTAATAATTTTAAGAAATTAGGATAATTCAAAACTTAAATTAATATATAAGTAGTTTAAAATTATTTTAATGGATTAAAAATAATTATAATCAATCAAAAATTTTTAAAGTAATAATTAAAGTCTCAATATAAAGAATTCAAAATTAAAATTAATATATAAGTTAATTTAAAGTTATTTTAATAGATTTTAAATAATCAAATTTTTGAATACTAATTAAAAAATAAAAAATCTGAGAAATTTAGATAATTTAAATTTTAATTTAATATATTAGTGGTCTAAAAGTATTTTAACAAATTAAAAATGATTCTAACCTATCAAAAAATTTTAAAGTAATTATTAAAGTACCTTATTTTTACAAGTCATTTAATATACAAAAGTTAAAATTAAAATTAATGTACAAGTTAATTTAAAATTATTTTAATAGATTGAAAATAATTCTAACCATTCAAAAATTTTAAAAGTAATAATTAAAGCCTACGACTTTTACAAAATAACTTAATATATAAAATTTAAAATTAAAATTAATACATAAATTAGTTTAAAATTATCTTACGACATTGAAAATGATCTTAATCAATCATAAGTTTTGAAGGTTAATTAAAAAGTAAAAATTCTAAGAAATTAGAATGAAAAGTTTGAAGCAATGAAAAAAAAGTTATATTTCTATTATATATATATATACACACACACATTAACATATAGCCCGTACTTTGCACGGTGTATACATTATTTTTTTAAAATAAGTATATAATAAAAATAGATTTTTTTAAAAATTATTTTAAGTGCCATTAAAAAATATTTTTAATAGCACAACCATGAGTAAGCCCATTTTTTTAGTAACATAGTCACTTTTTCATTAAAAAAAGTAGCATAAAGAAAAATTAATACAGATTATTATATAAATGATTATTAGAGTAATTACAAAAAATATGAAGTAAATTTATGTATTTAATTAAAAAAATATGCACTAATGGTTAATCATAAATAAATTAAGATGAAAAATACATTGTAAGTTGTACCTTTTTTTGTATATCTTTAGAGTAAATTAACTTAACGATATGGTCTTTCAATTATTTTATTGTATTCATCTTCTACTCCCATTATATGTAATAGAAAAAGAGAATTCTTTATCATTTAAGTATTTATTTTAAATTTTTAAATAATAGAATATATTTTTAATAGAATCATTATAAAAATTAAAATTTCTCTCCCATTACTTGTCTCTTTCCAGTCCTATAAAATAAATAATATAAAAATAAAAAATATTAGTAATTTATATTAAAAATCTCAAAAAAAGATTTTTTTTTTCAAAATAAAAAGATTCTCAGGTCATTGCTCAATTTTCTATTAAAAGAATGGTGTTCTTGATCCACCACAAAAAAATTATAGTGTTAATGTACTTTACAAAATATTTCTTTTTTTTATATTTACTTGGTAAAAGGATAAAAATAAAAAAATAAAAATTATCGACTATTACATTTCATGACTAATGTATTGTAAAGTTATGGATATTCTGATGCAGAATATTTTAATAGGCAGTTAGATATTTTTATCCTTAAAATTTAGTAAATGAATAATAATATTAGATAGTAATAGATATTGATCTAATTGGTGTAATAGATTCCAATAACTAAACAGATAAATATTCCTGAAACAAACAAAAAAAAAGTTTGAATCTTCAAAACTTATCAAAAAATTAAAAACTCAATAATTTTTCATTAAAATAACTAAAAATATAAAATATATTATCTCATTCAATCAAAACAAAAAAAGAAAAAGTATGAAAAATATAAAAACGGAAACATCAATGATGTTAAAATAAAACTAAAAAATAAAAGAAGCTGACAAAAAGGGGGGGGGGGGGGAACAAAGGAATAACTACATATGAAAGTCATGTATAACTTACAGACTTGTTGATAATTAAAAAATTCAAAAAGTTTCAAAAGGGATTACACAAACTCATATTAAAGAAGAAAAATATAAATAAAAAATAAAAAAAAAATGCATACATCTCATTTTACAGAATTTAACTGAAGAAGCCTCTAAGACATATTTTAAAATTTAAAAAATAATAAAGTTAAAATTTGAAATATTCTAAATGTGTCTGATGCATATAATGTGTATAACACTCGTGTATTTTTCTCCATTTTAAAAGAAAAATATAGGACAGTCTTTCCATCTTTGGCTTCTATCCCAAAAAGTTCTCAATAAAAAAAATATCTTCTTTAAAGATAAATAAATTTATAAGCATCTCACATATATACAAAAAAAGAAATATTTTTTTAAAATAATTAATTTATAAATATCTTTTGAACAATAAGAGATATATTGAGCATTGATAAGCTCCTCAAGAAAATCAAATCTATAATACTATTTATCAAATTCAAAGGTCAGACATTAAAGTAAAAGAGAAAAAAGAAGAGAATAAGAGTAATATGTATCAAAAAAGGAATTGAAAAGATTATCTCTTCAATTTGAAAAAAAACGATAAAAAAACTTATGATAAAAAATTTGTGGAGAAAGTGACAGTAAATGAAATTATGTGCAGATAGTGAAAAGTTATTAAGAATTTAATTTAAATTAAAAATTTTATTTAAGATAAAATAAATATATTTGTATTATTTTATCTCTTAACTAATGATAGTTCTTCTAACTAATAAAAAAATTAAAATTTTTAAAATTTGAATTAGAGATTTAAGAGTTTTGAAAAAGAAGAGAGAGTAAAAGTGTTTTGATAATATATACATGTATAAATATATTATTTTAAGTCCTTCAATGAATTTTTATTGATATTTATGTCAAGTAATGATCTTAGCTTTCAAAATCAAATTCAAAATTTTAAGTGTGAAACTCACATATCCTCTTACAAACAATTTAACTTTTATAAAACCCACGATAAAAATTTTAAAACCAAACTTTATCCAATTACACCATGAAGCTTTATCTGAAGCAACTATCTTCTTACAAAGATAGGGAGATAGGTTAATGAATCCTTTTATATGAAGTTGTCACTTGTGATCGCAGTAAACGGATGTACACCTTACATCAAAAGGATCATATGATAAAACTAACATGTACACAAAATAGCATCTATTACATGGAAAGGGATGGATACACATAATCACGCAGCCATCAAAGACCCTTAACTTGATATGGATACCCTGAAAAGGGAAGAAAACAACTTTCTTACTGATAAACACAATCTTCCGATTTCATCAGATGAAGAGGCTTTCCCACATAGTTGCCTCTCAAGGCAACTTCACATAAGATACTTCTGTAAAACTTGGGCTTCACCAGCCTTCCCAAGATGTATGCCCTTGATCTTATTGTGAAAGTCAGGTTCAGGGGCACTGACACGCTCTCAAGATGACCTTTAGCTCCACTGAGAACTGGCACTCCACCATAAAGTGGCACCTGGTGACCTCGAACTAGTACTGCCACCATCCGCTGACTCTTTCTCGATTGATAGAACTCCTTCATCTGATTTTGACTCAATGAATTAAAACAAGAGATAAACAAACTTAACAATGAAGCAAGTGCAAGTCCAGAAAAGCCTCTCAACAAATATCTATCCAACTATACTCACACAATTGTCAGCAAGCAATCTGCAATGCATCTGGTAAAGAAGAGTATATTTAACATCTTGAGATAAAGCAAAAAGATCCCACCTTTGCTGAAAATAAAATGGCAAACAAATTGCAGTGAGAAGTTACTTTGCCACAGCTTACCCGTATTATCTGCTTGCATTTTGTTCAAAGAATTGCCCAAATTTTTTCAAATTCATTATCTGGTTGCATCTTTCAGAAAGAAACAGAGGTACGGAGGTAAATAAATCTTTCTTACCCTTGACAATTGGAAACAATAAAGCAACTATAAAAATCAGCAGGACAAGGCCATGAAGCTCAGCATTACTTAGTCATAAATTTTGAATCTCAAATGAGGATACCATCTGTGATCTCTGGTTTCTCTTATTAGATAAATTAGACTTCCAAACATTTCCTTTCTGCAAAAGCAAATGCTTTATCTAATCTCGTAGTCCACCGATTACTATTCCATTCCCACGATGCATTATGCAATAGCAAAAAACACATCGGGATTCACAACAAAAAAGAAATTCATTTGAAAATTCTCCAGACAAAATGGACCACAAATTGAATCTATATTCTTTCTTTTTTTGTTCTTGCTTATCCATGTTCACAGGCGACCAGTAATTGGGAAAATTCTCCTCCGCGTTCTCTACATTATTGTTCCCTTGGATGAGGAAAACATATGTAGGAAACTTTGGAGTTAGTTATTTTGCAACTATACATTCTAATTGGAACAATATCAACTCCAAATTAAGAAGGATAAGCCCAAAAAGAAGAAAAGCGAAGCACAAAATATCTTTCCTAATCCTTCCTCCAGAAATTCAAAATGTAAGTTGAGAACACTTGTTAATCCAGGATCTAACTTAAACAAAAAAGAAAGCAACATTTCTTCCGAAAAAAATAAAATCCAAGCAATTCACATGCCAGAATTCAATGCGTGATGCTATCAAGTGGGTCCAACAATTCATAAAGGATTAGTGGAACCCGCGTGACTCCTTGAGTACACTGGCACAAAGCAGTGTACCCTTTTTCCCCTCTGCAAAATCACACCAACCAAGAAGACAACAAACTCGAAGCCAACAACCTCTCTAGGAATTGTAATTCTAAATGCAAACGGAGCCCCCCAAAGTCCAGCAACATAACAACACTTCAAAACAGAAATAGCAATTCAACTCGCCTGAAAGATTTCTTTCGTGGCAGCTGAAATTCAAGATTATGATCAGAAGGGGAAGAGGACATTGGTTTACCTGACCAGAGGCAACCTCGAGGTCGTAGTAATGTAGTTGAAGAGGTGTAGCTGTAACGTGTACCCCAAAGAAGGTAGCTGGATTTCTGAAAAAGATTCTCACCGTGGAATTCAAAGTCAACATATCCGTTGGAACTCCGGTTGCGTCCGTCCCTGCCTGTACGTTGAAGTTTTCAAATACCATGTTCTGCATGCCACAGAAATTACAGTACATCAATTAAAGCAATTTGTCTGAATAATTATTGCAAAATTGGCCCACAGCAACCATTGAAAATCCATAGCACCGTAAACGGTGGAACCGAGAAAGGAAAAAGAGCGCAGCGCCTCAATTGGCCAAAATGTGGGTCTGAAGAGCACATGAACAGGGCATCGACTGGGACGATTCCTCCGAGATAGAAGCAATTACACAAAGGACCGTCTATAGGATTTTTGACTTAGCATGCTTTTGCATGGATATGGAGGTACCTTCTCAGCTACGACTTATTGACATCCCAGAACCCCGCCTCCATAACCAAGAGAAAAGGCGAAAAAGGAAACGGAAGACACTCCAGAAGAACAAACAAAAGAAAACAAACGTAAGAACCAAAGCCATCACCTTGACAAAAATCTTGGGCTTGTAAGGCACGCTGGCAGCCCAAAGAATCAACGAGAAAATGCTAAACAGCAGCACGAAGCAGAAGACGAAGCACACCACGAAGAACCTGAGATTACCCTTGTCATCCCTCTGGTCTTGGCTGTGATCATCATCGTCCTCCTCATCCTCCACCTCCTGGTGGTCGCCCTGAATCCTCTTCCAGCCCAGAGCACCACTCTTGGGATTCTTCAAAGACGCAGAGAAGCGGGAAGTGGACGACTCCCTGGAATGGTGAATGGGGGAGCAGTGATAGTGATAGAGGTAGTGGTGAGTGGGCGACCCAAATGGGCTCGAACCGTATGACATCTTCTCCAAATCATGCTGCGAGTGAGACGGGCTCTGCACGTAGTACAGCGGCCTTCTCGGCGACCGTGGCGGCGTCGACGCCTCGATGCTCGTCACTTCCGAGTCCGATTTCGTATGCATTGTTACCCCCATCTTTTACCAACAAAGTTTCTCCCTTTCTCGACTGCAGAAAACAATCTCGGTTTTAAGATGGGTTTTGCCGGAAAAGGAATGTTTTAAACGGGCAGACGCGGTAATTAATCACTCTGTTGTCGATGGGACTATCGGGTTAATATTATCGAGGTGACTGAGGCTAAGGTGCGCAGGGGGCGTAACGTCCACGCTTTTGTGCTTTCTGAGAGTTCACGTGCCGAGTGAGAGGGGGAGCGCTGCACTGGGCAGCCTTTTTCAGATGCTTTGGAGGCGGTATATTCACGCTCTTGGCGAGCGGGTGGTGCTGGAAGTGAGCGGGGTAGGGGATTGACAGAATGTTGAACTGTATACCATCGATGAGATGCTGGGAGGAAAGCTAATTGTATTTGACCATTTCGCACTCGTCCAAATGAGTTGTACTCGTAGTAGTAATGTTTAGCGAAAGAAAACCAAAAAATAAAATAAAATAAAATAAAAGAAGAAAAGGAGATAGAGTTGTTTGTTAGGTTTTATTTAGAGACTCACCATCCGAAATGCAAGATAAAGTTTTAAATATGAGAGTCAGTGTCTTTTATAATTAATTTAATTTTTATAAAATTTAAAAATAAATCTGTTGTAATTTTAAACTCTATTTAATTTCACTCTTAGTTTGCCTTCAAGTATGAAATAAATGTATGTTCCTGTTGTTAGAAAAAAATTACGAAGATATTTATAAATGAGATTGAATAGAGTTTAAATTTAAAAATTTTTTATTTTAAATTTAAAAAGATAAATTATTTATAACAAGAGAATTAGACATTAAAATAAAAAATAGATATATCTTTGATTTCAAAATAAAATAACATCTAAATACACTTATTTTTTATTCTCATTTTAGTATTTTATAAAATATATTAATTAATGTTTTATTGAGATGATGGTTATTGCAAGACTTGGAATAAAAAGAAAATGTCCTTTTTTAAAGTTAAAAGGAAAGAGCTTAATATGTGTTCACGCATCACTGTAGCGTAGTATTCTTTTCCTTTCATTATATACTAATCTAAATAATATAAAATATTATAATTTTATTTATTCAAAAATATCAAATACTTTTTTTTTTCATCTTAAACTCTTAGCATATGATTTTTACCTCTGTTGTTTTCTCCAATAATAGAAAAAATTAGAAGAATACCATAAGTAAACATAATATAGGGTGTGCTTGGACAAGGTTCCGACGGAACCCAATACAAATTTTTATCTCAAATCTCACTTTTTCTCTCACAAAAAATTCTCTCTCCCGAAACCCAAGACAAAAAATCTCAAAACCAAACTCTATCCAATCACATCCATAGAATATGTAAAATAATAGAATAAAAAACTTAATTTAAATTTTAGATCTTGTAATCAAAGTACCTAAGAATAACTAAATTTATGGTTATTAACAACTTATTGAATAATTAAAGTTTGACTTTTACAAAGTAATTAAATATACAAAATTTAAAATTCAAGTCAATATATAAGTAGTTTTATAAAATTTTTAAAATAATAATTAAAGTCTTATACTTTTATAAAGTAAGTTAATATTCAAAACTTAAAATTAAAATTAATGCATAAGTTAGGATTTTAATTTTAATAAATTTAGTTTTAAGATATTGTGTTAAATAAATATAATAAAGATACATTAGTTTAAAATTATTTTAATATATTGAGAATGATCATAACTAATTAAAAAGTTTTAAAGTAATAATTAAAATCTCTTATTTTTACAAAATAACTTAATATACATAATTTAAAATTAAAAATTAATTCATAAGTTAATTTAAATTTATCTTAATTAATTAAAAATAATTATAATTAACAATTAAATTTTTTAGACTAATTTAAAAAATAAAAATTCTTAAAAATTATGGTAACAAGTTTAAAATCATAAAAAATTATATTTCTATTATATATATATATATATATATATATATATATATATATATATATATATATATATATATATATTCTCCTTATCATTATTATGAATATCTCTCGCTCTGCACGACCACCACCCCCGGGAGACCAAAAAGAAAAAAGTTGTTGAAATACATCTAGCACCGCTTTATAAAAAAAGAGCCACTTTTTGAATAATGTAACGCTTTAGGATTGTATTCCTAATAATTACTACTACTATTTTGCATAAATAATTTGATTACTATTTTGTAACGAGAAATACTTTATTATATAAAAAAAATTTTGACAGAGGATGCAATAGTGGCCTAAGAAAGCAATCCAACTTCAGTTCACTCCTACCTTCAAATATCTATCATCTCAAATTCTTTAATATGGTAAGTCGATTTATCCCCAAAAATAAAAAATAAAAAAGTAATGACAACTTTTTCAATAAAAGTTTACAAGACTTAGGGTGTGATTGAATAGAGTTTGGTTTTAAGATTTTATATCTTGGGTTTCGGGAGAGAGAATTTTTTGTGAGAGAAAAAGTGAGATGTGAGATGAGAAATTGCATTGAGTTCCGTGTGGAATCCAATCCAAGCACACCCTTAGTTTCAGTTGATAAGTAAATTATTAATGTAAATATAAGATTATATTAAAATATTTTTTAAATAAAAAATAAACTTTACAAATTAATTAAAATTAAATTTTAATAAATAAATATATTGAGTGTTTTTTTAAAAAAAAGAAAAAGGGCTTGCAGGCCACGGAGTAAGAGGCATTTTGTATTGATAATTTGATATAGTTCCCCATCGGTATGCACAATAAAATAGACTAATCGCAAGACCACCACAGTACTTTTGTAGTCCACGTGTGCTTCAACTGATAGGTCTAACGACTAATTATATAAAGATTAGACCATACGGCGAACCGGACCTTTGAATGGTCTCCCCAATTGTATAAGTTGTTTCTTGTCCGTTTGTATAGCACTACTCAAGGAGCCTACGGAAATTTGATCATTGAATTTTGTAGGTCTTACAAATTTGGTCGTTGAATTTTGTATGTATAATTATTTTTATATATAATTTTTAATATATTATAAATTATTATTTTATAATTAATGATATAGAAATAAATATTTTATAATATAATAAATGAATAATATATAAAATTTCAAAGAACAATATCTATATTATTTAAATTTAAATATTTGATCATCATTAAGATTTATATAATTATACTTTGTAAGATACAAAAAAATTAAATTCAAAATATATATTATATTTTTATTTTTAATATATTTCAATATATGTATATTTTTTTAGTATAAAATTTTATTTATTATTTTATTTTAAATTTTATTATTATCTTAAATTAAGATGATTATAAAATATATGATAATATTACTATTATAAAATAATCTTTTACAATTTTTACATTTTATATAATTTTATTGTTGATCTTTTTTAAAAAATTAGTATGCGTATAAGTGACATCCAATTTGGGCACTAGCCATTATGTTGTAGCACCCAAGCTTCGCGCCTCCAACTTTTTATTTCTTAATTTTTTTTATTTTTTAACCATAAAATAATTTAAAAAATTATTTTTATTATTTTATGATTTAAAAATTATAATTTAATTATAATTATTCAAAATTAATTAAAAATTTTGACTAAAATTAATTGATAAGATTCATGAACTATTAAGATTTATTACCCGAGCACCATAACATAGTGGTAGGATTATCAATGAGTGGGGTTTGCCCGAACCAAACCAATTCGCCCTATACGAGCCCTAATATTTAAATCAAGCTCGGGTAAAGATAAATTAGGCCCGCATGCGCGTGCGTTCACACACATATATATATAATATTATTATATTTTATTAAAAATATATTATTATTATTTTTATATATAATAATAATATAATTAATTAAAATTTTACTTTTATTTTTAATTAATAAATATTTAAAATTTAAATACAAATTTAAAAAGTTTTTAAAAATATAGTATCACTTATTCTAAAAAAATTAAATAAAATTTTATATAATAAAAATAAAAATATAAAATTAATTTATGCAAAAAAAGGGACTAGGCCTGCCCAAGCCCTAGTGAGCCGAGGGGCTTATTTTTTTTTAGTACGAAGCAAAATCAAGTCGACATCGGGCTTAATGAAGCCCGGTTCACTGGATTCAATTGATAACCCTACATAGTGGGCAGCACCCAAACTTGGAACCTCCACTTTTAACTTTTTAATTTTTAAATTTTAACAATAAAATAACTTTTTATAAATATTATTTTCTTAATTTTTTGTTATTATTTTTAAAAATTTTAATTTTATTTTAAGATTTAAAATTATAATCCAATTACAACTATTAAAAATTAATTAAAGATATGACAATAATCAATGAAAGTCAATTAATAAGATTCTTAAACTATTAATAATTATTATTCACTCCTATAATACTTATCTGGTAGGAAATCGATAATTTATGTGAAAATACTCTTAAAAATTTTCTTATTATGTTTCATTCTCAAATATTATGTCATTCTAAAATACAAATATAGACTTTATTTAATAAATTCTTAATATGTAAATTAAATTATTTTAACATATATAATAAAATTTTGATACACATATAAAAATACAAATTATATATTTTGAAGTGAAACGTACGAAAAATTAAAATAATTATCACAAAAAATTCTTGCACTACATTGTATACTTAACATAGACTAAAAAATAATTAAATATATTGTTATAATAATATTTATTTTTAAGTATGTATTATATTTTATTTTAATTAATTTATATATATAAATATCTTTAAAAATAAATTTTATTTTTTAATTTTATCACGATCTCAATGTAATTATTATTAAAATAATTTTATTTTTTAAAATTCATCAAAATTTTAACAAATTATTTATAACATAAATATTTAATTAATATTAGATTTAAATATAATACAATAATATTTTTATTTTTACATTAAAATTGCAGCACGATCTATATAATTATCTCACAATCATGTTTACGAAATGCTACAAAGATCACAGCAATCTGAACTTGTGTTTCAACACAAGGACACAATGTCCAATAGCGTTTGAAATTTTATTTCGTGACTTTTCAACTTAAACATATCTCTATATTGTACTCACAAATCGAATTGATATATTTCAACGGCCAGATTTGCCCCGTATATAAAGACAAAGCAAAGTTAATCAAATCCTCCAAAACAATTAGTAATAAGTAGAATAGGAGCTAAATGTTCCTTAATTCAAAGTTCAATTTTACCCTCATACCCAAATTCATAGCAAATGCTTTTGGGAACGAGACGGGGCGTCGGGGACGTATTATTTGTTGGAAAAATCCACTAGTTGGTGAATCCGCGGATATTTTGCTATTTTATGTAAATGGTGATTTTAATAAATAAATGAATTAGATATAGTATTTAAATTATTAAGTACAGTACTCAGAAATGACTTAAAAGAGAACAGCAATTATTGTTTCCTATACCTGTGTTTTTTATACATATATGATTTATCTGTTAAGCAGCAATATACTTGGCCTTTCTGGCTGTAGGGGACCTGATTAGTACGACTCTGTTTGCGAATTCGCGTATATTCATTTCTGATTATTATTTGTTTATTTGAGTTAAGATTAAACATTAAAAATTATTTATTTATTAATCAAACGAACCTAAATTTATCTGTGAATAAATTTAAACATATATATATTATTTATTCACAAATAAATTTATGTTTGTTTGATTAATAAATAAATAATTTTTAATGTTTTATCTATAAATATATATATATTATTTAAATTATATATTTATATAATATTTAATATAAAATATTTATATATTTTGTATAATATTTATATAATAGTATACTAAATTTTTTACCTTATTACTTATTATTATTATTTTTTATTATTTTATTTGAATAATTTGAATTTAAACACCATTCAAATATTCAAACAAGAATGAACTTCAAATTTTATGAATAAAAAAAGAAGGAGCTCAAACAAAATTTCAATCTCAAAACACTAATCGAATAAATTTAAACAGTATTCAAATATTACGCAGAGTATTCAAATATTACACAAACTGAAAACTTGATGTTCGATTCGTTCGTGTTCAAATACAACTTAAACTTGATGGATTTGGCTACTTGGCCTTCATAGCGTCCATTCCCATACTTTAAGGATTAAAGTAAGACAAAACTAAATATTCTTTTGAACCAAAAGTGCAGTGAGTATAGAAGCATAGGGACAACAATCGAATGAAGAAGGAAGCACTCTTTTATCTTGACAGCCAGTCTCTCAAATTACTGATGAAAGGAACAAAAACCAAAATACCATGCAAAATGTTCAAAGTGGTCATCCTCATTATTTTTGCCAGCACTATTCGCCCGTTACATAATTTTCTAGAATATTTTTTTTAGTTAATGTTCTTCTAAATAAAAATTATCTTTAGATTGTAAATACCTCTCAAAATTATTTTTTTTTTGTTTCAGTGTCACGTGCTTCTTGTAATTTTTATTATTTTCTATATAACTCTCAAGTAACTCTAATTAAATTAGAGATATAAAATACTTTTAAAGTAATATACGTTATAATCTCCTTGATATCCACCGTACTTCCACTATTATTTAATTCTCGTATTTTTTTTCACTCTTTCTACTTTTCTTAAAAATTTCAAACCGTTTCTATTGGTATTTTAAATTTATAAATACATAATCAAATTATGATCAGAAAATTATATATACCAATTATTGAATATCTCTAATTGCTGTTAAGAAAGAGAGATACTATAACCTATAGAATTTGTTAGTTGATTATGGCAAAAATCTTTCTCTTTCATTTTATATTTTTAGCAATTCATTTCTCTCTTTAACCTGTTTAACTCTTGGAGTTATCTATGTTATTTATATTAAGCAAGTTAATTATTTTCCTATGAAACTCCCAAATAACTACTATAGAGATATCAAAGACCATCAAGATGACAATAATTCATTTCACAAAAATTAAAAGATATTTTTAATAAATAGCATTTAGGCCAATAACAAAAATATTTAAATCACCATAACTCCTTATCTATCCTATTAGTATAGTATAAATAACAAACAAAAACAAAATCGAGAAAAACTCATATTGGTTATCGCATAAAAATACTTAATTACTATCCAACATTTCTTTCTTTATACCTCTTAAAACTAACTTCGACTATAATCACTACAACTCCATTGACACACTGCTAGTTAAACCCAAGTCCCACCCAATCAAGCATTACAAGCCAATCTTACCAACCTAAAATTATCTACTTCTATTTACCAAGAGCACGTAAAAGAGAAAAAAAAAAATCGAGAAGCTTCAAGGGAGCCGCTTGTCTCGGAGTGTTATCAATGGAAATCCCAAACTGTAAAAGGCAAACAGAGAGGATTGGGAATATATTGTAAACATGCACATTCCGTGCGTCATGTCAGTGCCAGTAATCACGGAGAAGCAAAACTTTCCAGCCAAAATGCCCAAACCAGAGACTTAACGTATGCATAATGACTTCAAAACTGGAAGGAAAACGCGGTCGCCACTTCAACAGACCATTACATTTACACCTATCCCATGACATTCTGTTAACAGTTCATCTGTTGCATCCGCAAGCATCTGGAATTGTATTTAAAGAGACCTCCTTCCTCTTGGTGATGGCATTTGCAGTTGTTTGTGGACCAAAAATGAGTCTGCTTCCATGGTCAGGGAGACTATGGCATCTCTTTTTCACTTTCAGTGCCATATTCTCTCTGTTGTCAATTGCAGGTGCAGAGGATCCTTACAGGTCTTTCAATTGGAGAATCACCTACGGTGACATATATCCTCTAGGAGTCCGCCAACAGGTCCGTGTCCTGCATGCACGCATGTACAACTAATTCTTAACTTACTATTGGAAACTTGTCAGCGTATCTGTGGGAAATGTCTTAAATTTCTCAAGGCTTAACTGCATGTGCTAGTTTGATGTTTTCCATGGATTGTAATTGCAATGCAGGGAATTCTTATCAATGACCAGTTTCCTGGTCCTGAAATACATTGTGTGACCAATGACAACCTCATCATCAATGTCCACAATGATTTGCCAGAACCCTTTCTGCTTTCATGGTTGGTTTCGCTAACACTCCCATCTACCAAATGTTTATTAGTTGAAAGTAATTTCAATTATGTGAACGCATGAATGAGTTTAAGTCTTCCTAGAAACATGGCTAAAATGAGAAAGCAATTCTAGACCAATGAGTTTAAGTCTTCCTAGAAACATGGCTAAAATGAGAAAGCAATTCTAGACCAAGCGACCCAGAAATTTCTTACTTTGTACTTGAAAAAAATAAAATTTAATATGAAGATAAAGGAGAACACCAGCAAAGCTGCTAACTAGTATTCTGGTTGACATGCAGGAATGGCATTCAACAAAAGAAAAATTCATATCAAGATGGAGTCTATGGAACTACATGTCCCATCCCTCCAGGCAAGAACTTCACTTACCAAATACACATGAAGGATCAAATTGGAAGCTTCTTCTATTTCCCGTCACTTGTTTTTCACAAGGCAGCTGGTGGATTTGGAGGGATTAGAATTCGCAGTAGGCCCCGTATTCCTGTCCCTTTTCCTGAACCAGATGGGGACTACACAGTTCTCATTGGAGATTGGTATAAAAGGAACCACAAGGTAATGAAGCCCTCTGTCCATGGAAAGCAATCGGCTAGACCAAGTTAAAAGTCTGCAAAAGGAAAATAAATTTTGGAAGCCATAGGAATGATGTCTTTGAACCATAGGAAAGACAAGTGTCCATGGACCTGAATACTAATATAGGTTGCTTTGATCTTGGTGCAGATACTGAAGGCACAATTAGATAGTGGTAAAATACCTGGGCCTCCAGACTCCATTCTGATCAATGGTCGAGGTCCAAATCACGCATCATTTACTGTTGAACCAGGTATTAGCTGAATTCATTTCTGCAACCAATGTCATAGTCTGGTTATGGGTTTGAGTACTCCAGAGTATCATAATCCATGAAAGAAATTTTACTTATTTTTTATAATTTCCAGGAAAAATATACAGGTACAGAATTTCAAATGTAGGCCTCCGTAATTCCTTGAACTTCCGCATCCAGGGACACAACATGAAGTTGGTTGAAGTTGAGGGAACCCACACTATTCAAATGAGCTTATCCTCTTTGGATGTTCATGTTGGTCAATCGTATTCTGTCTTAGTTACAGCAGATCAGCCTGCCAGGGACTACTATATTTTTGTTTCTACCAGTTTCACTAAGAAGGTGCTTACTACTACCACAGCTGTCCTGCATTACAAGAACTCCAGAAGGTCAGCATCAGGTGCACCTCCCCATGGACAAAAAAGGTATATCTCCAGGTCGATGAACCAGGCACGTTCAATCAGGTACTTCCCAATTCCCACAAGTAGAGACTCTGAATACCTGAAATTGAAAATTTTGACTGAAAGGTATCAAAGAAACCACGTCTATTTCCTGTTAGGAAACACATCTATGGCATAACAAGAGAAATATCTATTGTCCTGTAACTTCTATAGCTTAAAAAGAGAAATGAAACATTATCAAGGTAGAATGTATGCACTACTCTCATGCAAGTAAGATGTGTGATGCACTTGACTGAAAGAAATGTTGTGAAACTTCTACAACCTTTCACCTGAATTACATTTGGAATTTTCAGGACCAATCTCACTGCAAGTGGTCCGAGACCGAATCCACAAGGCTCCTACCACTATGGTCTTATCAAAGTTACCAGAACAATCAAGTTGGTTAGTTCAGCCGGTCTGGTCAATGGTAAACAGAGATATGCAGTAAATGGTGTCTCATTCATCCCAGCTGACACACCCCTTAAGTTCGCAGATTATTTCAATATTACTGGCATATTTCGAGTTGGAAGCATTCCTGATTACCCCACAGGTAACGGAATACACCTTGACACATCAGTCATGGGAGCAGACTACAAAGCATTTGCGGAGATCGTGTTTGAGAATCATGAGGGACTTATCCAAAGCTGGCACCTTGATGGACATTCGTTCTTTGTTGTTGGGTAAGTAAGATTATTGTAACTTCTCAATCTGGGGATAGTACTCAAGGAAAGATTTCTTTGTAACTGCACTAAATTTTCATTGCAAACCAACCCTTTTAACAGTGCAAGAGATCCATCAACTCGGGCACTATTTTCATTTTAGTGTTCAAAATTCATAAACACAAATGACATATCCAAAAACTAGTTTATTTAGGGTAGGTACTAGAATGACAGTAGAGCTTAATCTATAATTCTGAAACATATAGTAAATATCTTTCAAGTTAAAGCAAAAATATGATTAGCATCTATATGACACTCTGAATGCAGAATGGATCAAGGTCTCTGGTCTCCTGCTCATCGGAAAACTTACAATCTTAGAGATGCAGTTTTCCGTTGCACCACACAGGTGAGAGATGATCACAAAGCTTCCCAAACTTCTCGTACCCCCAACCACTAAACACGAAGCTGTGTTAATCTAGGTTAGTGTTGCAGGTTTATCCGAGGTCATGGACAGCTGTTTATGTGCCACTAGACAACAAAGGAATGTGGAACGTAAGGACTCAGTTCTGGGCAAGGCAATACCTTGGTGAACAATTTTATCTGCGGGTTTATTCATCAGTTCAGTCATATAGGGATGAATATCCTTTTCCAAAGAATGCCCTGCAACTAGGGTGTAGAAGAAAATGATCCTCTACTCTACACAAGCCAATAACATGCATCCACATTCTGCAAGCACTAGTTCTGAACCAAATCAGAGATCATATTCTTCGAACAGGAAAGATGAAATACATTAGGAAGTCATATACTATGCAAGAACCTTGGCAAGCTGCTCTCTTTTATTTTCTTTTAATAAATTCTTTCAATCTCCGCTTTGCAAGCACAGGATGGCAGTTCATGCAGTAAGTTCAGTAAACTAACATTCAAAGTGTAAAAGTGCTTAGAATCTTTTGAAGATCGCAAGAGGTTTCAGAAAAGAACATCAGTAAGTACAGAGAAAACCACAAGCAAGCTAATGAACAGTTAAAATACCAAGCACAGTCTTCAAAAACACGTCAGAAACTAAAATAACCGAAACAGCAGACACTTATTTAACATCTGCAGAGTGACAGTTCGATGCATAAGTGAGGAATCGCCGAAAAATCAGATAAAAAACCTAATACTCAAGAAATGCACAAATTCGCATCAAGCTGCTTTCTCGGACATATTCGACCAATATAAATCAGAGAACACTTGAAATATGACAAGCGACACTTACCAGAAAGCGAAGAAGAGAGAATTAGACGAGGTGTCTGCCGTGGCCGCAGCTCCGGCAGCTAAGGGTGTGTGACTGCAGAAGTGGCGAGGCGTTGATAGACTGCTGAAATTGTTGCTGAACAACCTTATAACGGCAATAAGAAGTTGGGATCTCACAGGATGCACAATTTAGATATTTTTCCATCCCAAATTATTTGTCAAATTTAGAGCTTAACACAGATAAAAGATGATTAATTTAATTTAATTTAATTCGTTGAGTTATATAATAAAAAATCATCATGATACTTTTTAAGTGATATGATTTCTCGCTCTTCTTTTAATTAGTTTAACAGTCTTATTATTTTATTTTGTAATTAAAAAACCTTAATACTCAAAAAAATTTAAAATTTTGACTTAATATTTGCTTAAAAAATTACTTATAAGTATAAAGTCCTTTTATCCAGTAAAAAAATTAAATTCTTTTTATTTATAAAAAAATTAAGAGAGCGAAGGAAGTAAAAATTAAGTAAGATTATTATTTTTTATTTTAAATTTAAATATTGATGTTTTATTTAGTAAATTAATAAATATGAGGGTAAAGTTTTTTTTTTAAAAAAAGTGATGAATTAATAAGTATTTTAAGATAATTAATAATTTTATTTCACGAGTAATTCGCGGTAAATGCGTGACTACTACTTTAGGCCATGTTGATGTTACCCGGTTGTAGACCAAACCATTAACAAGCAGCAATTCTCATACAAATAAAATTTTCTTTTAGATTCACTGAAATAAAAAATTAAAAGCTGCATTTTTTTCCTTTTTCATATATAACGCATTCGCAAGGGTAAAACCATAGAGTACCGCAAGACAAAGGCTGAAATACAAGAGGAATAGATTAGTTCAACTTAAAAATCTTATGGGACGAAGTCTCTACTTTACGTCCCATTCCTCAATGTTCCTATGATCCTAAATGTCACTGCGATGCTTTTAAGACTGTTCGAAGCTACATGTAATCAGATCATGCAATCTGTTTTCTTATGGGTTTGAATGATAATTTTTCTCATTTACGAACTCAAATTTTGCTTATTAGTCCCTTGCCGTTTATTAAAGAAATTTTCAGTATGGTGATTCAATATGAACGGAAACTACAATCTTCTACTGGTGACTCTACTATTGTGACTATTCCTACTACTAGCCCTTCACATTTACCGGTGCTATAGACTACTGTTTCTGGTACAAAAAGAGGGGCAGATCCGAGTCTTAAGAAGTTATTAATTTGCACTTTCTGCTGAAAAATTGGGCATACTCACGATAGGTGTTACAAAAAGCACCGGTATGCACCGAAAGGAAAAGGAAAACTACAACAAAGTACTAATCAGGTTTCTGTGATGACAGGTGAAAATGGAGCAAATTCAACACTAGTTTCCAGTATTACTCATGATCAATACAACTACTTGGTTTCTTTATTGCAAGTTCTTACACATTCTCTTCCGACTATTAACAATGCAGCATTGTCAACTCCAACCATATCAATTGATTTCCCAAGTTCAATTGTTAATCATCAAGTTATGGCTTTTATTGTGAATTCTGGCACCCTTAATAGTAAAGACAATGGTAAGATTTCAGCCTCATTTTTAATGCCTAGGATCATTCATTCTGGTGCTACTAATCATATAGCATGTTCTTTGTCCTCTTTTTCATCCGCTTATCAGTTCACCACATCACAGTTCGTCTTCCAAACAGAACAATTGTTCCTGTCACAAAGAAAGGGACCATTCAGTTATCACCTAATTTAATTTTGAAAGACGTTTTCTTTGTTCCATCTTTTCATTTTAATTTGATCTCACTTAGCCAAAATTTTCATTGTTGTAATCCTTGCGCCATTTTCCAATCTGGTTTCTGTCTTCTTCAGGACATCAAACAATGAAAGATGATTGGATTAGCTAGAGAACAATGTGGCTTATATGTTCTTGATTCCTCATTTTCACCTTCTAACCAGTCATTATCTATATGTTTCTGTTCTTAGTATTTCTTATCAAGACTTTGATAAGTCACTTTTATGGCACTGTAGGCTTGGCCATTTGTCTTACTCTCAAATAAAATCTCTGCAAACTTTGGATTCTTCAATTAAAGTTATTGATTATTCCTGTTGTTCTATTTGTCTTCTTGCTAAGCAAAAGTGACTACCATTTCCTCTACATACACAATCTACTTCTGCATGTTTCGACTTGGTACATGTTGATATTTGGGGGCCAACTATAATTCAAAGTGTTTATGGGCATTCTTATTTTCTGAGTATAGTCGATCACTTCAGTAGATTTACTTGGATTTATTATTTAATGAAACAAAAATCTGAAGCACGCTCTTTGCTTCAGACATTTTGTACTTTTGTCCAAACTCAACTTTAGAAAATCATAAAAGTCATCTGAACCGACAATGGAATTGAGTTTCAAATGCCTTTTTTCTACAATTCTAATGGAATTTTCTATCAAACGTCTTGTATAGAAACACCCCCAACAAATTGGGGTTATGAATGCAAGTACTAACATATTCTTAATATAGCTAAAGCACTCAAATTTTAGTCTTCTTTATCCTTAGCTTATTGTAACTATTGTGTGCAACATGCTACTTTTCTCATAAATATTACACCAACACCCATTCTCCAAAATAAAACTTCCTATGAGATGTTATATTAAAAAATTCCTCCCTTTGAATCTCTTCGGGTTTTTGGGTGTTTGGTTTTCGCTTGTACCTCTTCTCACGATCGCTCAAAATTTGATCCCGTAGTCGTAGAAGTGTATTTTTAGGCTACCTAATTCACACAGAAGGGTACATTCTTTTGTACTGCCATACTAGAGAAATATTTGTCTCTCAGATGTGGTATTTCATGAATTAATATTTCCTTATTATTCTCATACTTCATCAAACAATAGGCAAATTGGTCTATCTTTGCCTATTCCATCTCAATTTGATTTACCACAATATTTTCCTTCTAAATTTTTGGCTGAAAATTTTTCTCCATCACATGCAGATTATTCTGATTTTGTTCAGCCAGAAATTGCACCACAAAGTTCTTCTATTGGACTCAATCTTTCACCAGATCCTATTTCGTCTTCTAGTCGAAGTCAAGTTCCTAATCTTGATCACAATTCTTCTTCTTCAGATACCAATATTCCCGAATCATTAATTCCGTCCCTTCGACGTTCTACAAGACCAAAACAAATTCTTTCATCTATCTATCTATCTATATCTATACTATACTAAAAGTATGTATATGGGTCATGGAGATTTAAACTTACTTGTTTCTTCCTTTTTTAGATTGCCTAAAATGCCCTTAGGAAAATAAATTATTATTATTTTGATGTACTAACCATAGAACATTAAAAGCACACAAGGTGTACAAATATAATTATTTCATAAAAATCTATTCTTTAAATTCTAATTTAATTACAATTATTTGGGAGTTACATAAAGAGTAATAAAAAATAAGAGTTATTTGGGAGTTACATTAGTTGAAGAAGAGTACTCTTTTGTTTTTTTTTTTAAGAAAAAGAAGAGTACTCTATTAGTTTATTATTTTTTGTTGTTATTATTATTTATATTATTATTAGCATTATTATTAAAAATTCAAATCATAAGTGCTATGTGGGAGTTACATGAGTTAAAACATGAATAAATAAAAAATAATAATTATAAATAAAGAATTAATAAAAAAGTTCTTAACTATGTTTTTAATATTTTAACTCCTCTACTTAAGTTACAAATTTTTTCTAATTCAAAAATATAATATAATGGAAGATATAAATAGATCATATAACCTCTACAGAATAGATTATATAATTAATACTATTATTGGAATATTATACGAATAAAATAATCAAGAGTAAATAATGTACTTTAACTTCTACCTTTGCAAAAACAAGAAGAAGTGGAAAGAAAAAAATAATATTATTTTACAATAAAAAATACAAGGAATAATTATGATTATTAAAACTCAAATACAAATATATTTAATGAAAAATAAAAAATATAATAGCATGAAAATAAAAATAAAACATTAATATTTTTTAAAAATCAAATAAATATAAAAATAATTATATTAAATAAAAATCTAAATATCAGTGTAACTTTTAAAATATTTAACACTTGCAAATATTGCACGTACTTTGTGCTAGTACTATACTAAAAGTATAGATAGGGGTCATGGGGATTTAAATTTAGTTATTTCTTCCTTTTCTGGATTGCCTAAAATGCCCTTAGAAAAATAAATTATTTTATTTTAATGGACTAACCAAAATAAGACACTACGAGCATATAAGTTATACAACTATAATTATTTTATATAAATCCATCCTTGAAACTCTAATTTAATTATAATTATGGATTATTATTATTTTAATAGACTAACCATAATAGAACACTAAGAGTACACAAGGTGTACAACTATAATTGTTTTATATAAATACATCCTTGAAACTCTAATTTAATTACAATAATTTGGAATTTATGTAAAGGGTAATAAAAATTAATTTGGAGAGTTATTATAATTGCACATGTTAGACGTATATTATAATATTAAAGAAATACTAATGTTTAATTATTATTACTTGAATGTTACAATTTATTATGAGAAAATTAAAAGTATTAAAAAGACAAATGAGTTACTATAAGGAAAAATCTAAATATTAAAGGGATTAATAATGAGTGATTAGAAAAGAGAGGAAAAGAATCTCTAAGTGTTGAAAAGAAAAATAAAAATTATTGAAAATACATTAAAGATAATTGTGTAGATAATAGATTACTAGATATAAAAGAAAAAATGTTGATATTTAGATTTAGAGTGATAAAAATGAATCATTAAAAATTTTTGATATATTACTAGCATTAAGAGAAAAATTAAAATATCTATCTTTAATTGTTATAAAAAGAACAATTCAACATCATTAAAATGGCTAAGTATGTCCTCTAATAATTAGAAACATCAAACATCATTCATATTTTCTCCAATACAAAGTTGTATATAAAATTTGAATAATTTACTTTGATGCTCTCAATGTCCAAAAATAACATTTAGAATAGTGACAAAACATTAAATGACCTTCTAATTTCTAATTTATTTTGGTAAGACTACGCATGCACTTTACTCACCAACTCATATGTTCCTACATTGGCATGCACTCCTTATCTTCTATCAAAGACATATGGTTATAGTCAATTATCACCATATCATAAATATTTTGCATTAAATATCTTGGCTAATGTTGAACCAAGTTCCTATCATGAGGCTATTTTGCAGGATGAATGGAAACAGGCTATTCATGAAGAGTTGCGAGCTTTACATAAGAATACTACTTGGAATCTTGTTCCCTTGCCAACTGGAAAAATACCCATCAGTTGTAAATGGCTTATTGCATCAAGTACAATGCATATTGTACTATTGAAAGGTATAAAATAAGGCTTGTTGCAAAAGGGTACATTCAACAAGAGGGTATAGATTTTTTTAAAATTGTTTCTCCTATTGCAAAAATAACAACCATTCGAATTCTTCTTGTTGTCTCTGCTACTCGAGGATGGTTTCTTGAATAGTTAGATATAAATAATGCCTTCCTCCATGAAGATTTAGATGAAGAAGTTTATGTATAGCCTCTACCAGGATATTCTTGTCCTTTAGGATTTGTGTGCAAAATTAATAAATCCCTTTATAGATTAAAACAAGCGAGTCGCTAATGACATTCTAAACTTACTTTAGCCCTTTTTTCTCAGGGTTTTTTATCAGCTCACAGTGACCCTACTTTCTATACTCGAAAGCACGCTTCTTCCTTCATCATTTTGCTTATCTATGTTGATGACATGGTGATAGCTAGTGACAATTTGGATGCCATTAACAACCTCAAAACTTTTCTCCATGAAAAATTTCGCATCAAGGACCTCGGTAAATTAAAATACTTTCTTGGCCTAGAGGTAGCACGTTCTGCCAAGGTATTAATTTATTCAAAGAAAGTATGCTCTTGAATTATTGGAGGTTGAAGGTGTTAGGATTTGCCTATTGTCTCCCATTAGTATGATATTGTTCGCTTTAGGTTAAGTCCTCACAGATTTATTTTTGTGCATCTTCCAAAAAATTTTATACTAATGGATTTATCTTGACTCCTATACTTTAGATAACTCTTCAATTTTTCATGTAGAACTTAGTTTGTAATTCAATAGAAGGTTTTCTTGGTTCCAAAGCAGTTACTACTCCTATGGATACTGCTTATACACCTTCTCATGATGACTCTAAACATCTCTCAAATATTAGAGTTTATCGACATCTTATTGGTAAGCTTTTATATCTAACTACTACTCCTAATATTAGTTATGTTGTCCAACGCCTAAGCCAGCTTTTAGACAAATCCACTATGCTTCAATTACATGCTGCACATCATATCTTATGATATTTAAAGGGTAGTCCTACCATGGGTTTGTTCTTTTCTTCCAAGACTTCATTGGACCTCTTTGTTTTTTCGAACTCCAAATGGGTAGGTTATTCTGACATACGACATTCTGTAAATGGTTATTGTATATTTCTAGGATCTTCCTTAATGTCTTGGAAATCTAAGAAATAACCTACTGTTGCTCGAAGTTCTTTTGAAACAGAATATAGAGCCATAGCTTCAACTACTTGTGAAGTCTTATGGTTCGTATACTTACTCAAACGCTTACCAGCCCCTCAAAGCCATGCTACGCCTCTCTTTTGTGATAATGATAATGTTCTTCATATGCTGCCAATCCTGTCTTTCACTAAAGAACCAAACATTTGGAGATTGACTGTCATCTTATTTGTGAAAAGGTTCAAGTCGGACTTATTAAGCCTTTGCCAATTTCTTCTCATTCTCAACTTGTTAATATATTCACAAAGGCTTTACATTCTTTGCGGTTCATATTTCTTGTTACTATTCTCGATCTTCATGATGTTTACTCCCCGTCCGGCTTGCGCGAGGGTGTTACAGTTATCAACAAAGCAGGACAAAGGCTGAGGATAAAACTATTGATTTTATTCTGATCATATCATTATCATGTATTTTTTAATGATATAGTAGTCATAGCATAATAGGATTGGAATTCCTTAACCTCCTTTTGTATATAAGCTGTTGTAGACTACATTTTTTATTCAAGGAAAAACAGAAGCCGCATTTGGCTCCTCCTCTCATTAATCCCTTCATTTTCTCAAACATAGACAAAGATAACCAATGATCCAATGTGCAGAACACCGAAGTAACTTGAATAACACATAAATACATACAAGTCTTGAACAATCCGTCAGACCGATTCAACCTTCAACCAGTAGTTGCCGAAATGTTTTCTTAATAAAATGTGCCGTCCTCGGGCCTGCTATTTTTCTTTTTGTAACTTTGTGGTATAAAAGGTTCAGAATTCTTGCTAGATTTTCCAAGATTTTCCAATCGGTTGCTGCCCATCTTTGAGACTCTTGAATGGAACGGGAGGATGCCTCGAGTCCTTGAATAAGTTTGCAATAGCTTTCCAGTCAGCACTAGACAATCTCTTGTACAGCATCAGCTCAGAGCTGCAGGGGATGAAATACTCTCTTGGACATGCATATGAAATGACCATCGATGTTATCCAGGACCCATATCCCTTCAGTAAGCAAATTTACTGCCTAACATAATACTAAATCACTAGGCAATAATCCAGCAGACTTAACAATCTATGTACTTCACTTTGTCAGATTTTAAAAATGTGGATACTGCTTGCTGCGGATTTGGAAAGTTGAATGCGGAGCAGCCGTGCAATGCAACTGCAAAATTGTGTTCTCGCAGAGAAAGCTATTTGTTCTGGGACCAGTTCCATCCAACACAGACAGCTGCTCGCCTGGCTGCCCAAACACTCTTTAGTGGTCCTACTAAATATGTATCCCCCATTAATTTCTCTCAGTTGATTGAGGATAATTAGCATTTCCAGCACACCCTTCAGTAATCAGATAGAAGATCATATAAGTTTGTTTGATAGCCTAATATTAATCATCACTACGCAGGCAAACCATCAATCTCTTACACCATAGACGATTATTTTACTGTCGATTCATTCCAAACTTGAAATCTGAGTAAAACTGATGCGTTTCAACCAACTTGATTGAATTGTTTCATTCTAAAGCAAGGTTACAGTTCTGTGTTATTGTATGACGACCTTCTATGAATTTTTTTCTGGGGTATTTGCTGTAAATAAATTGGATATGGTCCATATGATTAATGGCTCAGGCAAGCAGGAGAAGAAATAGCATCTTTTGCACTGAAGTTTGATTTGAACTGCAAAGCAGCCTAATTGATTAGAATTGGAAAGTCAAATCTCACAGCAGAAACTCAGAGAATCTTACTTTTACTTGCGGAACAGTATCCTCAAAATGCAACTGCAAATATTGCAATACCGATACCTCAAAAGACAAGGAAAACTTAACAGATGAAAATCTTTATTTTAATTGGGATTTGGATTATCCAAGGAAACAGTAAGTTTTCAATAAATGTACAATGCAGACAGTGGCTTTGTTGGAACTGACCAACCCCTTACATGGGAAAGTGCCAAGCCTTTCGTTCCTATATCTTCCTGTGAAGGGGAAACTTAGTAATAGAACCTGCACACATTTATTAGACATTCCAAGGCCATCGATAAGATGGAGCAGGCACATTTTGATCATTCATCATCCATTAGTATGGATTCATTAAAGTCTGCTTGTTCATGTCTGCAATACTCTATTTCACCTTTGGAACTTGAAAAATTAAGCAGTTTGAAATAAAGCATGGCCATGCAGCTTTTACTCTTTGGTTGGCAATGAATAATGATCAGTTTCACAGATATTAAATTAAGTGCAGATGGATAGCTCAGAGTTACCTTTCTCATTGTTGGTCTTCTAGATGAAGAATGAAGGAGGCACAAACGAGCAGCAATCATCATTGTTTTCATTTGATCCATGTCATATTCATTTAGGTTAGGATCAATCAGGCGTTCACACAGACCACCACTGAGAAGAGATCTTGCCTGCAATTTACAGACAATATTAGAATCTTCAGAGAACATCTAATTTATGGATCCTATTTAGAGTCTATTCTAGGATTTCAGTACCCATAACACCAAGCTTTCTTTATTAGACGTAGATTTTGTTTGAATAGCCTCTTTCCCAGTGATTAATTCCAAGAGCACAACCCCATAAGAATAAACATCTATCTTCGCATCAACCTTCCCATACATCATGTACTCTGGGGCCAGGTATCCAAAAGTTCCAACAACATGTATAGGCTTGGCGAACACTGATGCTTGCTGAATTTGGTGGTGTACCACTGCTGCTCCAAAATCTGACAGCTATTAAAAACCAAAATTGAATTGTCAGTTTACGAACAGGTAAAAAACAACAGAAAGTTGTCTAAAATTTAAATGCAGATACCTTCCAAGCTCAGTCGCATGAAGAAACCAGAGAAGAATTCAGATGAAGATCATTTTCTTTTCTTTTTTTTCTTTTGGTCATTTCATTTTTTTTTCTTTTGCGTTAATACGATGTAGGGATACAGAGTGATGAAGCGAGATAAATTCAACCAAAGATTATGGAAAAAATCCTCCGTAAATAGAGGCAAAAAAACTACCAGCAAGAGAGCCAAAATTTCTACTATAAAATTTGTAGGTAGTACAAAATATTTTATCTGGACTAACAAGATATTTAGTCCAAATAATAATTTTCTACGAAAGAAAAATATTCAAAACAAGAAGTAGAGAATATGAGAAGAAAGAAAATGAAGAGATTTAGCATGGTTGCTCCGTTTTGCTCCACATTATTGTGAGATGCAGGAGTTGCCTATCGCACAAAATTTTCAGCCGGCAAAATTGAGTGGTAATTGAAGCAAGTAAACAAACTCACAAGTGCTGACAACTCCAATTGCAGCCAAACCCAATTGTGAGTTAGGTAAATTGAATTAGTTTGAGTGGTTGGGCAAGGTGAGCAACCCCACATACGAGGAGTTAATCATTTCATTACACCGTCATTTTATATCTCCTTTTATCCAAAAAAGCTATAAGGAGCAATTCAGTTCTCTACACGTTCAGAGACTTGGCCTCTTATGCTGCTACTCCACATTCAGCATGGCATTGTAATCTACATAAAGCAAGAAGCGCCACTTATCCTTTCCACTTTATCTTTTTGCTAGTGGACCTCCTTATTATCTTAAAGCAATTACTGGTCTTGAAAAGATGGGAGATTTTTCCTTTGCCGTATGCAATCTAAGGCCTTAGAACATGCGCAAGGAAGCAAAGAACTTACTTGTGGTTGGCCATTCTCGGAGAGGAGGATGTTTGATGACTTCACATCTCTGTGAATGATGGGAGGAGAAGATGAATGGAGGTAGTCTAATGCCTTTGCGACACCAACTGCAATTTGCATCCTCTCGCCCCATTGAAGCTGTTTAAGTCTTTGCCTCAGACATGCCTCAAGTAAATTGTAAACAACAGCCTGCATGTCTCTGCAGTAACAATATCCTAGTAGTTGAACTATGTTCTCATGTTTCAAACCACTCAGTATTTCCACCTCCAGAAAAAGATCCTCTTCAGAATTCTGTGAGGTGTGGAGGACCTTCACTGCTGCAGCCTGACCACGATCTAGATAGGCTTGATAAACCTTACTGTGTCCACCTTCTCCAATCAACACTTCAGGACTAAAATTATTAGTTGCCCACTTGAGTTCCTCTAGAGTAAACCGCCTACTTTGGCCCCTTACTTCTAAAGCTGCCAACCTCTCAAACAATCTCTCCGTTACATGAGGAAGATCCAATCTTTTCTTACTGCTCTGCAACTTTGGCATTTCATTTTCTTGTGGCAGTGGCGATGTTGAGGAACATGGCATTGTAAATGATTTTTGGAGATGGAATTTAGCTTCTGAATTGTCATTGCTACCGAATGCTATTGACGAAACAGAATACTCGAGCATTCTACTAACAGAACCTTGCTGTGAAGTTCCCTGCTTTTGCAGTAAGATTTTACCCCCATTGTTAATCACCAGCAGAGAGCAACTGGGAGGCAATGTCTTCAAGTATTTAGAAATATTTGAATCTTCGGGCCTGCACAATGATATACTAGTAAGAAAGATAGAGAATAGAGATGAATTTGCTGGGACAATTATTATACCGTTGATCACCGAACCCAAGTGCAAGAATTGTTGCGAAGTTTATTCGTACTTGGTGGCTTAATTCTGCCATATTGGAGCTTCCTATACAAACCTTGACTTGGAATTCCACCTGAAGAGGCCACGGAACAATGTGAATGTCTCTCGAACTATCGAGCCATGAGTTTCCAGAGAACATAGGTGACCAGAGATGGATGAAAAGGTGAAGATAACCGAACCTGCTTGGACTTGCAGAGGTCTTCATGAATGTGAAAGGTGTTTGGATCAAAGCTATCGTTGGAGCCTTGGACGTGAACCGCCAAGACTTTGTCTCCCGGCATGACGATGAAATTGAGCAAGCAGAGGAGCATTTCTCTGCTGGAGTTATCAGATTTTAAACCGACAATAATTGTTCTCTTCTTTACTACCTTAGTCTTTATAAGGGAAAAGAGGCGTTCATTGATTCTTGGACACCCAACCATGATCGGCGCGCTGTCTCTGAATGTAAAGGTGGCATGCCATTAAGCAGCAATGGAAGCAAGCATTGTCCCTTTTGTACAGGAGTTAAGATTCGTTTATCTCCCCATGAAACATTTGGCAGCGTCCACAGAAACTGATGTAGATTCAACAGTATGCTGGTGACTGATTTGACTTCTTGTGGTCCTCTCCATAAATTTCAGTAGATGGCTGATTGTTTGAGCATTCACTATGGGTTGGTAAGTGCATTAAACAATGTGTACTCCATCGTCAGACGCCGACGACAGATGAAGTAGCACGGCTAAAATTTCTTCGCTCAACACTTCTATAGTTTAGTAATGCTGTCATTCGCTCAACACATTTATAGTTTAGTAATGCTGTCAGTCAGAACAGAACAGAACCAGAGGCTTTGGCAGTGACCTTGGTGCAACTACGGCAAAGCTTGCCTTACACTAGGAGGAATTAGTCCCTCTGCTGCCATTTCACAGAGATATTTGTCGTGTGATCATGAAATCAATCAACATTTCACCACAGAAGACCAATAAAAGCGAGACAGCCCAATCCCTGAGCTTATCAAGAGGATTCAACCTGGAGACAGGGAAGTAAATAAGCTACTGGGGCTACAGAGCTGAATAAAATATTTTTTCATTTAAAATTGGGTGTTCATGCAAACATTCAATATTGAATAAGCAAATAGTACTAAGCCTCCGTTTGGATTGAGGGAAAGAGAAGGAGAGTGAGGGTTTCGTTTTAAGTGTTTGAATTAAATTTTCGGGATAGAAAAGAAGGGAATAGGTGGAGAATGGAGGGATAAGGAAAATTCACCACTCATCATTATAAAATAGTTAATTGGTAAATTACTATTTTGAATTGATAAAGTAAAAAAATAAATTTAAATTTTGTCATTTCTTTTTCTTTCCTTTCATAATCCAAAAAACTAATTTAATATTTTTTCTTTTTTCTCCATAGTTAATCAATCATTAAAAGTAATCAGTGGTGCACTCTCTTCTTTTTTCCGTTCCTTTCTATCCAACTCATCTCCTTAAGCTTCCCTCAATCCAAACGAAGGCTAAATAAATGTTCACTTAAAGACTCAATTCCAAATAAGGAAATGCATAGCAAGTTAAGGTAAACATTCCAAATAAGTAGACATGGAATTCCAAAAGGAAATAGCAACCAATAATAAATGGAATTATCTTGAGATGAGAGGAGGAAGAGTTGAACGCTGAAAGAAACAAGGCAGAAAGCCGTCGTCTTCAACGCATGTAAGTTCGAGAATGTACTGTCGTAATAGTCATGCGGGTTTTAGCTTTCTCGGCGAATCGAAGTGGACATTATGCATCATAATCAACAATGAAACCCGCGCACCCTTTCCGTTGGAAGGAAAACGAAATGAATGTGGACGGAACAATACAGGCACTAGTATATATCGTTTTAAAATTATATATAATTAAAAATTATTTTTTATTCTTTATTTTTTATATTTCTTTTCAAACAACAAAATGTAAATTATTTCAAATTTTTAAAAAATAAGATTATTTCTTCAAACTACATCAATTTTTTATCTTTTTGCATATAAATATTATGAAAACGGATCTCAAAACATTTAAAACTGGTCTTAAATATTAATTTTTTAAAAAAGACAATTTTCTAAAACTTTTGAAGTTGGGTTGGTACGGTAATAGCGTAACTCATTGTAATAATTAAAAATATATATATTAAAATAATTTATATACTAATAATTTTTTTAAAATTTATATACCACCACTAATAAATTCGTTATAAAAGTATTACTCATTGCATTGCATTAGCCGATCTATTATAAAATTACTACTCATTATATTATGTTATTCAATTTAATATATTATTTTGTGAATTTATAATTTAAAAAAATAAAAAATAATTAATTTTTGTTATATATAATAAAAAATTAAATATAATAAACGCGCAACCATAAACAAGAAGCCGTAGTAGCAGAGTTCATTAATTGCATTCGGATGTCCTGACCCAGCTCATAATGAGATTCCAATGGCAGGCAATGAGCCAAGTCGCCAGGCAAATGAGACACCCCGCCATCATTCTCATGACAAACTCGCTACTAATAGAACCAAACAATCGATGAAGACTTGAAAACTGATATGCGCTGCGGACAACTCCAAGCAGACACTCATGATTTGTAGGTCATTACCACTTTGGCAACGTTTTCAAAACAATGTACTAAAGTGGACCTATTTAGTAAAGGATCAACGTTAATATGGTGTTATGGCATTATAAGTTTTACATCTCAAACACTCAAATACCTTAGATTTTTTTTTTTAAAAATGACTGTCGCCACTGTTCTTCTTTAAGTATTACCTTTTTTTATCCTTTTTGCTTTATTTTTTTTTTCTTGTCAGTCCAGCAATTGTGTGCTTTATTCTTGAGACCATTTTTCTTTCTTAACTGTTTTTTCTTTTTTTTTTCCTTTTCTTCTCAGTGTTGGCCAATTTTTTTGCTTTATAGCTTTCCTTTTCTTTCTTTTTTTTTCTTTTGGCTATGGTGCTTTAGTGCAAGCAAGCATCTTTTGTTTCTTTTTTTTATATTGTAGTTTATATTTATTGTGGTGTAGTAATTATTTCTTTGAGTTTATTTTTAATTTATATGTGAAAGTTAATTTTTTAAAAATTTATAATTTAGATAAGATTTATATATATTATCTGTGAAAAGATGTGACGAAAATTTCTTCTTCTATATATAAATATTTTCACTCCTATTTTTATTCAATATTATTTAAATTTTTATCATTTTGAAATAATTCATTATTTAAATGTTAATATAATTTACAAATAAAAAAATATTAGTTTGTACAATAAAAAATATTTAAAAATCACTCATTTAAAAAGTGCTAATTTGGAGACTTATTAATTTTTTTAAAGACAAATTTATACAATTGACCAAACGTTAAAATTTTTCTAATGTAAAGAAGAAAATAAGTATTTTAAAACATTTAATATATTGTTTGATTTAATTTTTATAATTTTAATATATTAATGTCAACTTTCAAATCTAACATACCAAGATAAATTTTTTTAAAAATTAAAATTTCATTCTAAATATTTGTAAACTTTAAAAAAAAAAAGAACAACGAACATTAAAAAAAAACAACAAAAATAACTAAGAAGAAAAAGTTACATCGGTGAATATAGTAAAAGACCATTTATAGTAAAAGCCCTGATTTGTAGTAGTAACTCTTTAACCTTCTCCTTTTGGCATCAGAAATAACAAATAAGAAATTTAGACGCCGTGGGGAGAAAAAAGTACTTCTAGCTAATGGATTAAACACTAAAAGAATTACTGAACCATAAATTTACATATAAAAAATAGCATAAAATTCAGCAGCCCCCAACCATTTGGTAGTAGAGTTTCATCGGAATGCTATTGAAAATAAATAATAACAAAGCATTATTGCGATGAGCACCAGAATGATACAGGGTTTTAACGATGAAACTTGAACAGAAAATATTGTACTCTTTTTATCTGATCTAAATGCTAAAATAGCAACTTCAATTCGTCACGTCCATTCGCACCGGAAACCGCATGCTTATACCCTTAAGTCGACAAACGCTGATGTAAATTATATACTCCCATTTTCAGTATAGATGCTCCACAAATATTCCTTGCTTCTTCGTCAGGGATGCACTAAGACTTGTCAGCAACCTGCACAGAGCAAATGGATATTTCACCGCAAAGTCAAGAATAATAAATTCATCATATCAACACTACAGCACAGTGGCAAAGCAATCAATAGTAGTCTCCATCTCAATCAATTTCAGCAGCCATTTCGCTAGTAGAATGACTAAATTAAGATTCAGAACATCCATTGATCTCTAAAAGTATCTAAATTCAGCTAACGGCAGTCCTATTCCTAGAGAATTGCAAAATAATTCGCAAACACATAACACCGAAGAAAGCATAGGCAAATCTTGAAAAAGAATTAGTAGACCTATTCCATCCAAAATGGGAATGGGCTAGGATTATGCATTTAAGAAATCGATGATCAAGTTGATTCCATAATTTGAAGTTCATCCCATACCGGGACAGACCAGTATGTTTTATTTATGAATAGGAAAGTATTAAGAAAAAGCAATTAGATGGCATAAGTACAACCTTATCAATCAGTGGCAGAAAACAAAAACTGCAAACACGGCAATAACCAGTAAGGATATCAAGAGAAATCAAAAGAAATAACTCCTCGCCTCAACATTTTGACCAAATCATCCTCCATATGATTAAGGGGGCTTTCACAGTCAACTCCAACTAGATGTTTCTACTTTGAACCCCCCCCCCCCCTTTTCTTTTCTTTTTTGCCAGACGAAAAGCTGAGGTTCTGGATAAACGCAACATCAACCACCGAATAAACTTTAGTTTCACAAAATAAACCAATTTAAAAAACTCTATGATCCATCGTTACAAGTGAAGAAGCATGCCAGAAGCCATATTATGAAACACCATGAATTCAGGCTTCCTGGAGAGCCAATATAGTCCATTTGATTTATGAATTTTATATATCTTCATTTTGCAATCCCTATCGACTTTTCCACAGGCCAAAGAGTTGGGAACCTAGACTTCGCAGAAGAATTTTGAGCTTATGATTGCATTGTGTCTGGACTATAATGTGTTAACAAAAAGGCTCTGAATACCTAAATCACAAAGTAGGAAATGCTCCACCCCTCCGAGTACACCTCCTCTCATTTTCATGGTTAAAAATATAGGAAGTAGCAAGAAAGGGAGGACATCTGCTTCCCAGCAAATGAAAACTCACTCCAAAGCTACTCTAAACAACTTTCTCAGACTGAAGCATGACAGGTTAACCAAGGCCTAACGTATGAACATAAGCATAATAGCCACATTGAAAGGAAAGTTTTAGACAAACAAAAACTATGCAGCAACCAAACAAAGATATATCTCACTTGAATATGGCATTTACATCTATGATTTTTCTTTTCTAAAATCCCCTCCAGTAAGAGAAAAACAACATAATAACAATCAAATGGAGGATGGACAGAAAGATGACATCTTAGCTGCTGAAGCTGCTCCAAGGAAAATCACCATCCTTTATCTCGAATGAAGTGTTTGGAAACTAGACAGATAAGTGTAAGCAATGAGAAGAACCAGAAGGCTGACTAATACAAAAGAAACTCAAAAGTTTAGCATTTATCCTCCACCCGAGACTTTCATTCTGAATACCATTTGTAAACAGCTAGCATTGCCTTAAAGAATCCTGATTGTCATTAAATCTCTAAAATACCTTTTAATAGTTCGCTATGTCAAGCGCCCTTGTATAGAATAACCGGAGTAAGATAATGAAGAAGAAGAATCTATTCCAGTAGATTATAAAATCCAATGCATCTCAGGCATATAAGAATGATGTAGAAAGAGAACATTTTCCCCACAAGACACACAAAAGTCTTTATATAGTGAGATATAACATTAGGACTATAGAAAATGTGAATATATAGTCACCCACAGGAAGTTGAAAACAATTAACAACAGAAATTGAAATGCACAAACACAAAGAAAGGGAATGTGGAAAAGCAAAAAATAAACAGCTTGATTGTCACACTTTATGTTGACACCCAATATGAAACTGCCAAATTTCGGGCAAGAAATATTTTGACACCTTTGTAACTCAAATGCTACAGAATATGAACTACTATCCCCTCCTTTACTCACAGTCCACTCAATTACCAAAGACCAAGCACAGAACAGTGCTGCTTAGTCCTTTCTAACACTTTTAGTTCATGAGTCGCTTCAATCTATCTCTTGCTATCACACAAACACAGCTACATATATACTCAAGAATTGTCCGCTGCAATCCCTCATCTTCTTTCCTTAGAATTGCGATAGTCTAATTTTTAGCACGGAATTAAGAATTCAATGGACTTCTATTACTATCAACCAATTCTCTCTAAGTTTCCACACTGTTCCAGAAATGTCTTCATATAATTTCAATTTTCGTGGAACATTTCACTTAGTCACCAAGTTGAACAAGAGACTCCAAATAAATTGAACTACGTATTAAGATATGCAGAATGGAGAGGTAACCTGAAGTCGAAATATATTATCATATAGCTGATTGACCTCATCTATATCCTTCACGTTGTATGACTCTAAGTAGAGAGAACAAACAAATGGAAATATACTAGCAACATAAAGAGATGCTCTGTGAAACAAAATGGTAGAATTCATCTACAACTGAAGATCATTAATCAATATCTCTTTATTGAGACCAGACAATTCAATGAAAATTCAATTTTACCTGGTTAAGAGGATTATCAGGAGATTTCTTCCATAGCTTCCAAATCATTTCTTTGTACTGAGTGTGTGTGAGACCAGGTTTCTCTTCCTTTAGCCTTGGAAGCTCAGCTTCTTCAAAAGCCTACAATTGTACAAATCAAATGAAATAAAGGAACAGGAAGTCAGAGAACCAGAAAGCCGTATTATTATTATGAAAGCATTATAACCTGGCAAGCCAAAACCCAATCAAGAAAAGAAGCAATTTGATTTCATGATGTTAGTGAATGCTCTATGAATTCTTTTATCGAGTTTTCCACCTTCACATTTAGAAGACCTGGAAAACCTCACAAGTGTGAAACTCACATGAGATCTAAAATATGATTGCTCTAAGCTTAAGAAGATTGTTGTTTTAGACATAGAGGAAAGCCCGGGCCTGAGCTTTACCATTGCACTTTGAATGATTATAATCAAAAGGAGATATTACTCTTTTTTTTTTCCCTTAAGTGGGGAATGATTACAACGATAACATGAATCCCACATAAATAGCAGCAACACAAATAGGACCCTCAGAAAGCTGAACAAGAACCGTACAATACATACCAACAAACAATAACAATCGAAAGAACTGCAGGGATAGCATAAATAACCAAAGAATGTACGGTATTATACAGTGAATTCAAAAAAGGATAACCAGCAGCAAAAGGATTAAATATTTATCATTCCCCTTATTCAACAGAGGCCATTTACTAAAATGCACGAGACCAATTCACAAGCAAAGGACTAATAAAGTTACTAGACCCACCTTTACCCTTCTAGTTTGCTATTCCAACAAAACAATCATCATCCAACAATGTCTCGGTACGCACTATTTAATCCGACCAAAAATATTGTCTTTTATACTTCAATCAACCATAGATTATAAATTTTAAAATGGGACAAACAGAACAAATTAAAATGGAAACTACCTTCAACAATGCCTTGAGCCTCTTTTCAGGATGCCTATCGGTTGGCAGATTATCTGTAATGGTCATCTGGGCAACAGCTTCCTCAATCGTGCGCGCTTCAATAATTGAATCATCCCGATTTGTATTTTCAACAAGAACCATCCTTTCGTATTCCTCCTCTGCCGCTGTACGGCTCTGCTTCCGTTTCTCCTCCTCAACTCTTTTCTGAATGGCAGCCTGCTCCGCCTCTTTCCTCCTCTGTAGCTCTGCCTCTGTCACTTTGGATACGGGGGCGGAGACGCGGTTGGCCTTCTTGTCAGGCTTCCTCAAAGTCTTCTCAAGTTCCTTCTCCTCCTGCTCCGCTAACCGCCGGGCCTCGGCCTTGCGTGCAGCGGCATCCGCTCGCTTCTCGGCCTCCTCCTCGCGCTTCTTGGCTGCACGAGACTTGGCTCCCTCGGCTTCTCGCCAGTAGTGATCTTCTTTTTCACGAGCCTCCCGATCTTTGCGCTCGGCTTGCTCGGCGGACTTCCGAGCCCTAGCCGCTTCAGCTTTGCTATTCACTCCCATTTTCTTCGGCATGATGCTTCTACTCCTTTACCCTCCCTTCTCTCCCCTCTGCGTGATGAGTAAACTGCAGAATCCGCTGATAGAATTCAGAGATACGTAATTCTTCTAGTTTGTCATCAAATTTGAAGGGGTTAGACATTTGGACGAACTCCGTGTCCGACAACTGACGACAGACATATTGAGGCCAAACGGGCCACTTTTTTGATGGGCCTGGCAAAAGTCCACGGCACCAGACTGCTAGGCTCTGCGTGCTACTTTACGTCAGGCTAAAATGAAATAGTCTTCTTGCATAAAAATAACCCGCAGTCGAAATGGGCTGGCAAGTCCAGTGTGAGCGAGAAATGGGCGGGACAAACTTGGAACAAGCAACCTTGCATTTGATACATTCAGCACCCCAAAAAAACAAAAAAAAAACATTTTTTTTCTTTTTTGGTTATCCCTTATATTTATTTTTTTTAAAAAAAAAGCATTAGATATATGATTGGTTGATAGTAGAGTTGCATTTTTACATTGTCAAACTAAGAGATGATTATCAGCATAGTGGTTTAATGGTTAAATTTTTAGTCATTCACTTAAATATCACAAATTTGGGCTTAATTGAAAATATGGATTTTTCTATTCACGTGACTGTATTATAAGTTGGCGGTAAACATGCTTGAGCAGCGACAGCGAGACCTAAAAACTATGAGCCAATTTGGATTGGTTTTTAATTCTAAATCTTTTTTATATATTTTTTACTTTAAGTCTTATTTTTTTTATATAAATAATTTATTTTTACGATTTTTAATATAATTCAACTCAAATAAAAATTCAATCAAAATATACTGTCTATCTTCTAGTGTGTTCGTAAGATTGTGATGTTCAAGTTGAGTTCAATAAAATAAATATCCCAACATGGTTTGATTCCTTAGTTAGGAGTTTAGGATATTTATTTAAGAAAATAATCGGATAGAGTTAGAATTTAAAATTTTTATGTCTTATATTTTTATAAAATATTTTTTAAGAAAAAATTTTATATTGAATTTCTAAATAGAATTCAATCAAAGAACAATGTTTTACAGAAAAAGGGAGGGTGGGGGGTGGGGGTGATCCAAATGAGTGCCCAATAATGAGTAATGGAAGGAGCCACGCCTTAAATTATTATTCTTAAAATATGAGGTAATTATTTTATTCTTTTCTAAACGGAATCACTGGAAAGGAAATAGAAGAAATTATATGCGTTTAGATGATTGGAGAAACGCGCGACTGGTCTCTAATAGTTCCAAGTCATAGTTGCGACTTGTAAGGGCTTATATTGACATCTGGGTGAATATTTATTTATTTTTAATTACCAATTCCTGTTTCATTTGCGTGTCTATATATATTAAAAAAAGAATCTTATCCATTATGTATGAGTTTATACAAACTATTTTACCAAAAAGAAAAAGAATATAATGGAACAGTTGACGTCATCACATCTCCATTCGTATCAGTTGGGGTCTATTTGGTTCAAAAATTTTAGTGAAGAAAAGGAAAATGAGGAAAAATAAATAAAATCCTTAGCAAAATGAAAATTTGAGTGTTGTTTGGTTCACTAGGGAAAATACTATGGAAATGGGAAATGATTTCAAAGAAAGAAACTCCTTGTTTGATTTGTGAGATTTTAAGATGAAAATGAAAAAATAAATAACAAATTATGATTTTTTAAAATAAAAAATCTCTTTTAAAAAAAATCATCTTTAGAAAAGTTTTAAAAAATAATAATTTAAACTGTCAACAATTAAATAATTTTCAACTAGCAATCAACTTACACATTCAAAAATTGAAAATAGGATTTATTCGACCACGAATGATCAGAATATCTAATTTTCTAATTCAGTTAGTATAATATTCAAATACTATTGAATTCGTTCGGTTAACATTTCGAATTTGAAATTTTGTTTGAGTTTGTTTGTAAAGTTCAAAGATTTTAATATTAAAACCGTTTAGTTTTTGTGAGTTATTCAAATAACTTGAATAGTATTCAAGTTAAAATTGTTCAAATAAAATAATTAAAAAAGTAAATAATAAAGTAAAAAAATATATTTTAATATAAGATTATAAAAGTTTATATAAATTTTAAATAATATTATGAAATATATGAATAATAGATTTATATATGTGTTCACAAATGTTTGAATTTATTTGCGATTAAGTTTGTGTTTGTTCAATTAATAAACGAACTATTTTTTTTATTTGAACTAAATTCGAACACTAAAAAAATAAACAATAATAGAATACGGACCAACTTGATTTTCGAAAATCCAATCCAAAAAAGCCTCTAGTTAAAAATTACCATTGATTTTCAAATTATACTTTTACTTCAACGAACTTTTCCTTAGTGCTTTCCTTTTTCTCACACTTTTGTGTGGAAAAATATTTTTAACACTTTCTATTAAAATTTTTCTTACTAATTTTCTTCATCTTTCTTTCTCTAGTGTTTTCCTTCACTACCAATTGCATTAAAATCCTTGAACCAAACAGACCTTTTGTAATATATATATTTTCTCTTTTAAGACAAAGTTTGTTTGGGTTATTTAATAGCGCATGCTAAGTTCACATGCAAACTAATTGCTATGATTACTATCACAAACTCTAATTATTTATGTCATGAGGCTTCTACTGCCCTCCAATCTCTCTCCCATTTTAGCATTGTTGATAAGCCTCTCCATCATTCCTACTGTAATTGCATTGCTAAAGCATTTATTTGTGATTGCAAAAAGAGCCAAACTCAATGGAGATTAGTAGTTTCTTCTCCATCTGTTTCAAAATTTAGGCCAAATGGTGACCATTTTTGCCTTCATCAAAATATTTAGGCTCTACTTAGGAAGCATTTTATCCTATCAAAACTTCAAATCGTTCGATTTGGATTACAATGGATTTGATTGGAATAAAATTGATTGACCATTTATTCATTTAAACAAATAACATACATAAATTATATATCCATAATAGAAAAATTAATACATAAACTACATATTTCTCTCAAAGTCAAATACATAAATTATATATCAACAATAATAAATTATATATTCCCTTAATGTCAAAAAATATAGTCGAATACATAAATTATATGTTAACAATAATAAATTATATATTCCCTTAACGTCAAAAAAATATAGTCGAATGCATAGGCCACCATGCAAAAATGTAAAAATTACATATAATTCCATCCTAACAACTCACAACAACATATTCCAAATCGAATTACCTGCAAATGTTGCCATTGAGTATTAGCTTATTTCAATACATAGCTCCAAATAAATCATACGAATATTTGTCAATGAGTATAAAATTGTTAAGAACTTACCATTCATTCTTCAACCATCAAGTTGTGTACTGCTCTTAGACACTTGTTGGGAAAGAGCTGGTACTAGAAAAATTTAGAACAAAATACAAGAGTTATCAATTCTAACAATTTTTTTATTTTAAAAAAAAAAGAGAGATAAAATTACTAATAATAAATTACAATTGAACCATTTTGCTCTTCTAAACCATCCCTCACAATGAGATCCATGATATCTGAACAACATCTCCCATGCATGAAATCATGTTCTACAGTTATTTCTTTTGAATCTTTGGTTCTCCTTTTTAAAGTATCTTTGGATTGGGACGGTTTGAAAAAAAAATTTAATCCAATCCGATTCGCCCGTTTTTTGAAATTCAATCCAAGTCCAATGTTTTTCAATCCAATACAATCCAAATTTGGAAATACCAGCGAGACCCAGGATTCGTGTAAGGCTCAAAGGCTCAAAGGGTTTTTTGAGAGTGAGGGATATAGCGAGAAGTGAGAGAAAATGTTTCGAACTTGTATTTCCACTCTTGAAATTTACATTATATAGAAATTGAAGCAGACAGATCGAATCTGCTTTTACAAAAGGAGATAAGCATTAATTATGTTTTTGCTAAAAGTCTTAAAGAAAATAGTAAATTGTACAAACTTTTTAAAAGTAAACAGTGCATAGTACAATAATTGAGAAATTGCAGCTAATAAAGTTGGGAGAAAGGGCCACCATAGTCGTCGTCATTGTGGAGATGTGACAGCACCTCATCATCCGGACTGCGCCTTGGTTCATCCTTATTGTCTTCTGAAGATACTGTTGTCATGACTTCAACTAGGGCTTTCTTGAAATCTTTTTCAGAACTTGGAGATGCTAAGAGCGCCATGTATTTTGATTTTCGCATAAGGAATTCTGACTGCTGTTTTGAATCGGAACTTGAAGGAGTATCCAAAATCTTATATTGAGACCACCATTTAACCTTGTAAGTACGCATTAGGGCAACGCGTCCAAAGTTGTCTGAAGCTTTGTCAAAATACCAAGATATAATCCAAGGGAATTTACGTTTAAAAAACAGATGATATAATTTCAATAGTGGTACTGGATTGGGAACATTGGGTATTTCAAAAGAGTTGTAAATTTGTTTGGCTTGTGGGAGAAGAATTTTTTCATCTGGCCCAAAGGTCTCGAACCAGGATAAGAACCAACTTGGAAATTGGGTTATGTCTTTTAGGAATTTGTCAAAATGGATAAACCAACTATGATCACCGGGCCGAAATAATAAGAAGTTTTGCCAGGCCATGACATAGTCTTGATATGTATATGCGGGTGTTTGTGAATTTGGAGAAAATTTGGTTGGGCTAAGCAAATTGTTATTGGGCCAATCTTTTGGGTTGATGACCCTTTTAATTTTCACTTTGGAATATGCTACTTCTTTTCCTTGACCAGAAAATTCTGATTCTTCAATTGAATTGGATTCTACCAAGATGTACTCATAAAATAGGCGAGAATATTGGGGGTTACAAGATAAAAAATACTCATTTGGACAAAATAATTTTCGGCACAAATTGGGAATCGACAGGATTTCCCATTCAGGTTCTAGGAAGCAAATTGGAGACTTTTTTGGTTTGACAACATACTCACAAAAGGTAGAAGATGGAGATGATAATTTGGAAGGTGTTTGAGGTGCAACGGCTTGTTGAAAAGACTTATTTGGTGATTTTGGTGTTTGCAAAGTTGGTCTGAATATAGAAGATAAAGGGGGAAAAGGATTACTCAAATTTGCTAAAACAGTATACCTATTGGAATTTGGGTTACTGACTTTCCTATCACTCATTGTCCCTGCAAGAACTCACGAGAAAGAAAATCAGGCAGGGAGTTGGAACTACCTTTGATGTGTTCAATATCGAACTCGAATACAGACAATAACGCTTGCCATCTTGCAAAAATTTGTTTAGAAACTAAATTTTGTACATCTTTTTCCAAAATTTCTTTTGCAGGTCAACAATCTATTCGTAATAAAAATGGTTTATTAATCAAATCATCTTGAAACTTTGAAACACACAAAACAATAGATAAAACTTCTTGTTTAATAATAGGATAATTGTGTTGAGCTTTGTTCCATATACCAGAATGATATCTCACTAATTGCTCAGAAGAAGAAGGAGAGTCAATTTGCGGTCTTTGTTTGAGTATTCCACCATATCCTAAATTGGAGGCATCAGTTTCAACAATCATATAATAGGAAGGATGTGGAAGACCTAATAATGGTAAAGTCTTGACAATCTTTTTGATTTTTCTAACTACATTGCTATGTTCTGTTGACCAAGGAGGATGATTTTTTCGTAACCTTTGATATAAGGGTTCAATAATTTGCCTAAGTTTGGGAATAAAGTCGGAAATATAGTTGAGACAACCTAAAAACCTTTGAAGTTGAGTTTTATCTGTGATTTTGTCAGGAAATTTGTCAGCAAACTCGACAGTTCTACAAATGGGTTTATAAGTACCTTGATGAAAATCATGTCCTAAAAATATGATCTTAGATTGTACCAATTTCATTTTTGGTGCAGAGAGAACTAGACCATTTCGTTTTACAGTTTTGTAAAATATATGCAAATGTTTAAAATGCTGATCTAATGTTTGTGAAAAGATTAGAACATCATCAATATAAACAATGCAAAATTTGGAATATGGAGAGAAAATAGAATTCATAACATTTTGAAATTTAGAAGGAGCATTTTTAATCCGAAATGCATTACATTCCATTCATAATGTCCAAATGGTACTGCAAATGAGGTTTTGTACTTATCTTCTTCTGCTATCTGAATTTGCCAGAATCCAGATTTTAAATCAAATTTTGAATAAACATTAGCAAAAATGGTTTGTTTCAATAAATCTCTTTTATTTGGAATTGGGTATCTAATCCATTGTAACGCTTTATTTAAAGGTTTGTAATTGATCACTAATCTTGGAGTTCCTCTTTCTCGTTCAGCATCATTATTGACATAGAAGGCAGAACAACTCCAAGGTTACTTACTTGGGTGGATTAATTTCTTTTCTAAAAGTAAATTGATTTCCTTTTTGCAGTATTCGACTAACTCAAAATTCATTTGGATAGGTCGAGCTTTTGTAGGGTAATTTGACTATATGTTGTTTTCTATTCCAAAAAGCATTGGGTAGATCAGAACAGACTTCTTTTAGTAATAAGTTGGAATATTCTTTAATTTTTTCTTCAGTTCTTTTTGTATTTATGTTTAAAATTAATTTTTATACTTTATTTCTATTTTGTAATTATCTATAGTTTTAACTATACATTTTATATGTCCTATAGTATTTGTTTTTATTAAATTTAATTCTATTTGTCTAGGTGAATGTATAAAGGGAAATAATAAATGTTTTCCTAAGGCTTCAGTATGCACACCATTAGAATCTACAGAGAATGGATAAATTTGGGTTAAGAATGGAGTACCCAAGAGTATTGTTTGTGAAAGATTCTTAACCACAAGAAATTTTGTTTTAAATGAGATATTATCTCTGATTATTTCTACATTCTTTAACTTGTATTTAATTTCTAATTTTCTACCATTTGCTGCACTTAGGCTCTCTTTTGACTTTGCATAATATTGAATTGGGACAATACCTTCTCTAATGCAATTTTGATCAGCTCCACTATCAAGTAATGCTATTTGATTTATTTCATATTCTTTATTAATTCTTATATGTGCAGGAATGTACCATTTTTGATAGGTTACAGTAGAGACTGAGGAAATAAATTGTTCTTCTTCTTTTTCTTTTCCTTTATTAATTTTGTTTGTTTCTTCATTATGCTGTAATTGTAATAATCCTACTTGCAATTGTACTTCTTTTAATTCTCGTTTAAGTTGATTTACATCAGCTTTTAATTCCGGGAGAGTTATATCAGTTGTATAAGATTTATGTTTAAATTGATCAAAGACTCTTTTAATTTGAAAGGGTGTTATTTTTGTCTCTTGAACTTCTTGTGTAATAACATCTTTTAATTTGAGCAAATATTCTTGTTTTATTTCAGGATCTGTTATTTTATCTATAAGATCTAAAAGAAATTGTCTATTTTCAGAAGTTACAGTATTAATACATAATCCTAAATCTTTGTCAGACTATGTGGATGGATTTATATCAGTTTCTTCTTCTTCTAAAATATTAATTTGTTCATTTTCAGAATTATTAGAATGTTCAGAAGTGTTTGGTTCAGAAGTTGAATCTATATCCACATCTATTATTTCTAGAATTTGTGTTTTTATAGAATCATCTAGATCTAATTCAGAAAATTGAGATCTGACCCTACAATATCTAGCAATATGTCCAAATCTACCGCATTTTCTACATTTTAAATTTGAATATGATGTAGAGGCTGCAGATTGCTTTGTTTTGGAGGAGGACCGTTTAGAAGAAGTTGTCTTAGTTGGAGGTTTGACCGAAGACTGACTAGGATTTGGTTTTCTACTAGATCTAGTTCTAGAATAAGAAGTTGACTTAGATTGTTGTCTAGAGGAAGATGTTTTCCTTTTTACTCTTTGTGAAGGTGGGATAACCTTTTCTTTATGAAGTCCAAATTGCTCACAGAAGCTTCCTAATTCTCTTGACAATGTTCCAGATTCCTTTTTAATTTGTTCCTTTAGGTTTATATCAGTACAAATTTCTACTCCTATATTGTTTATGAAATTAACTAATTCTCCATAGGTGATAGATTGGTAAGGAATGTCTCCTAAGAAGGCTTCTTTTAATTTTGTTTTGATTTTTTCGGCAAATAAGAGAGGTAAGCCAGAAATAAATCTTTCTTTCCAATAATCATTGTTACAGTCTGGACGACCCATTACTTTGATTAAAAACATATCTTTATACCATTTAAAATCATGCATTTTTCTACATCTTAGCCTTTCTAAAATATTAGAACTACGTTCTTGATATTTAACAGGATCTCCTACAAAATTCTTTATAATTGCATAAATTAAAGTTGCTACAGCATCATCTTCATCAGTTCTTAAAGTTACTGTTTGTGAAGAAACAGTGCTTTCAGATACACCGATTGTTATAATTTTCTTTGCATCCATGATATGATTTTTGTCAGTAGTGGTTACATAATTGTCCCACCAAGCTTTAAGCATTACAGTAAAACCAAGTTGTAAAATTTCAGCACATTTCTTTTCTGAGTTTTCTTTTGCCTTATATGCATTACTGGCCATACCCATGGCTTCACATGTTCTAATAATTTGAAGTTCAGAAAATCCATCGATGTTCCATTCATATATTGAACTTCCATCGAATTGCATAAATTGCCAAGATTCTTCAAAAAGCATGTCAGGCATTGAAGGTCTATTATAATAGGGTTTGAAGGTATAATAATCTTTATTTCTTATTATGTTACCTTTAATTTTAAATTTGTTAATTTGATTTTTAAATTCTTGAGGATAATTGTCTAACTCTTCTTTTATGTTATTATCCCATATTATATTGACAGAGGGTTCAACTTCTTTATCTTTGGTTCGTAAATCTAAGTGTGCAAGTCTTTTGGTAATTTCACTTAGTAATTTTTCAGATTGACCTAATTGAACTCCTGTAGAGATGGTAGGTAATTTAAACAGAGGGGTTTGGGAAGAAGTTGCTACAGGCTTAACTTGAGTGCTAGATTGATTTAATTGTCTATCGGCTACTAAATGTAATAGATTGTTAGTATAATTGTTCTGCTGAATTACTTTGTCTAAATCTTTTGTAGTTACGGTTCTATCTATTTCTATGGTTGATTTAAAAGGAGTTGCTTTAACATGGGTTCCCCTATGAGGTAGAATAATATTTTCTAAAGGAGAATTCATAGCAGAAATTACTCTATTTGACTCAGTATGCCAGTTTAAAGATACAGGATTGATAGTTTTATGATAAATTGAAAACCAGTCGAAGAAGTCTATATGCAATCCATGAGACTGCATATCATAATACCATTGATTTTTGAAAGAGTCCCTTTCGGGGGGTGAAAAATGATCGAAAAAGTGTTTTCGAGCGGAGGCCCACTTATCATGCATAAACCATTTACGGAGTAAGGGTTTGTCTAATACAAATGCAGTTGAAGAAATAGTATTTAACTGTGGATCAATTTGAGATAAAGATGGGGTATACAAATCAGATTGATCATCTATATCCTTTGAAGACTTTTGTATAGATGGGAGTTGGAATAGAAGGAGTAAAATCAACACCAGATAATTTGACAGGTTGTTCAGAAATGGAGTGTTTAGATGAGACCGAAAATGAAGAATTTCTATTAAATGAAATTTTTACAGATCCATCTATTTCTTGAATAATTGAAGTAGAAGCTTCAGTAGCTAAATTAAAGGGAGTTGCCGGACATAAATTATCTAATTCCCAGTCATTTCGTTTTTCCAAAATTGTATTCCATTTGATACGTTTTGGTGTTTTAATTGTAGAATGTTGTAAATTGGCTTCAAATAATAACGTTTCTTCTCTAGGGTTTATGATTAATGCATCAAGAGATATATTGGTTTTCATAACTTTGTAATAAATCCTATAAACTATAGCCAAAATTTTTTCTCCGAGATCCATTTTAACATTTTTGGTCTTAATATTTAAGGTTAATGTTTTTAAAATGCCAGAGGTTGTGAGATCAACAGTATAATTAGGATAACAATTACAATAAACTGGTCCTTCTGCTAAATTGGATTCCATTAAAGCTAAGAGAGATCTATCAAAATCATGATGTCTAGCGTCTTATAAACAGACTAAATTCGAACAATAAAAAAATAAACAATGATAGAATACGGACCAACTTGATTTTCGAACATCCAATTCAAAAAAGCCTCTAGTTGAACTAAATTCGAACACTAAAAAAATAAACAATGATAGAATACGGACCAACTTGATTTTCGAACATCCAATTCAAAAAAGCCTCTAGTTAAAAATTACCATTGATTTTCAAATTGTACTTTTACTTCAACGAACTTTTCCTTAGTGCTTTCCTTTTTCTCACACTTTTGTGTGGAAAAATATTTTTAACACTTTCTATTAAAATTTTTTCTTACTAATTTTCGTCATCTTTCTTTCTCTAATATTTTCCTTCACTACCAATTGCATTAAAATCCTTGAACCAAATAGACCTTTTGTAATATATATATTTTCTCTTTTAAGACAAAGTTTGTTTGGGTTATTTAATAGCGCATGCTAAGTTCACATGCAAACTAATTGCTATGATTACTATCACAAACTCTAATTATTTATGTCATGAGGCTTCTACTGCCCTCCAATCTCTCTCCCATTTTAGCATTGTTGATAAGCCTCTCCATCATTCCTACTGTAATTGCATTGCTAAAGCATTTATTTGTGATTGCAAAAAGAGCCAAACTCAATGGAGATTAGTAGTTTCAAAATCGACTTTTTTGTGGTTGATTTTGAAGTTTTTTATATGTAAAAAATTTAAAATTAGATTTTATTTAATAAATTAAACTTTATTTGCTAAAAAATGTAGTCATTATAGATAAATTTGAGTTTTAGTATTTTAAAGATTTCAAAGAAATTTAAAAATTTTTAAAAATAAATAATGAATAATAAAATTTTTTTATACTAAGTATAATTTAAAATAAAATTTCATATAAAAATGGCGTTATTAATTAATGCTGGGTATACGTCTTTATTTTGATCGGCGTGCTTCCATATCGTGTGCTGCAATGAGTTCTGGTCCCCCGACACATCTCACGTTCTGCCCTTTTTCGCTACATAGTCGATCAGAAGTCCAAAATAATAAATTAGGTAAATTAAATTAAAATATTTTCCCCTCCCCTCAAAGAGAAAGCTCCCCCGGCCCTTTATAAGATTAGCCCCATTATGAGAAGGTAAGGAAAATCATACTCAAATTTTGTCCTAGTACTTACCTTTTTTTTTTTTGAGTGCAAGGAATAAGAATGAAATAATTAAAGGTAAAGATAAATATGAAAATTTTAAATCTTAATTAATAAAATTATAGGAAAAATAAATAAAATAGTTTTATTTTATTTTGAATCGTTGAATTTTCCGTCAATACTAGAGGAAATAGGAAAAAGAAAAAAAATTATTCCAAATTTTAGTCAGCATAAGTAATTAAAATTAGAAGTCGATATCTCTATTTTAAATTATTAATAAATTAGTGTTTAAATTTGTTAAATAAATATAATTTTTAATATTTGCGTTAAATTATTTTTAAATATTTCATAATTCTTGATTCAATAAGATTAAAAAGCTTGATATATTCGATATAATTTTAACTGTACAAATTTTTATGGTTTATTTTTAAAGGGGCAAAATTTTTTTGACTTTAGAACCGAACTAGTGGTGTACCGTGGACGAAGAAGCACGGCCGGGCAGATAAAAGGATTCCACACGCAAAGTCTCCGGACAGCCGACCTACGGGCTGCCGAGTTCAGACTTCCAGAGCCTCCAACCCCGTATCACGTGGCCTATCAAATAAACAGCTTTACTCCCTACTACAGCAGGCATGAGTCATTTATCCCCAAAAAAAAAAAACAAAGAAAAGGAAAAACGCAACTGTCCAGCGAAGCCAATCATGGGACTGACAAGAACTCTATTCTTCGTCACCATGAATGTGCCTGATTTTGTGGATTAATAAAATAAAATTCAAAAGCAGCCCCATCCTCAATTGGTCAAAAATGAAATTGATCCTGTGTGACGTAGAAAATCTCCGGAAAGAGATCTGTCGAACCCAGCAAGAAACGAATCGATCAATCAATGATCAGATTCCTAGAAAATTGAAAGAATCGAATCGCATCATCGAAGGTTCATCATAAAATTTGGTTTATTAGTCGCGGAGTAGACGATTTTGCCACGTAAAGCGAGCGAGTTACTCCAACAGGCCACGGTGCAAGCCAAAAGATTTTTACGGCTCTATCTTTTATGGAAGTGGTTAAAAATGTCTTTACGGTTCACGGGGAACAAGCACTCGGAATGAAGACCGGGAAAAAGAGTGTTGGAACGGGCCAAAGGCCGAAAGATCCACATTCCAACGGATTCTCCGATCCAACGTCTGGGAAGCCGCACTTTGTGATTGTAAACTCAAGCGCCGTTTCGTCTATCTCACTCTCACACCCACTCCTCTTCCCTTCCATTCAGCATCTGCACTCCACGGAAAACCACTGCCCTTCACCTCCTATCTTCACTTCTGGCCCTTGTTTCCTCCTTCCCACTTTTTCTGGACAATGTGAAAGGGTCTCCCCTCCCCTACCATTGCTTTTAAAGTTTTTAATTATTTTTTATTTTAAAATAGTTGACATTTTATGAAATTTAAAACTTATAAAAAATATTCTCATCATAAATATAATCTCATCATGCTCTATTTTATTTGAAATTTTAATTAAAAATATAACAAAAACTATACCTTTTATTTTTTAATCTTTACAAAATAAAACTAGAAAATTTTATATATTAAAATAAATAAAGTATTTTCGGACAGAATTTACTGGCATTGCTATAGTATTTGATCGGTTCTCTATAGTAACATTTCAACGATTAGATCATTAAGAAAGCCGTAGGAGTAGTAGCCCAGAAAATTAGACTTGTCAAAGATTGATTTCTAAACACAGATTGAAAAAGAGAGAGAATGAAAAGTTTTTGAGGCCCAACTCATCTTCTAACAAAGAAAGATGTGGCTAGTTCCATTGCCATTGTCTCGTTAGAGACAACCCTTGTTGATGTATCATCAGAGTGTCTGCTGATCTTCCTTCTAGAATAACGTTTCTATTTCTAAAATGGACATACTTGAACTGCAATTGAATATTTTTCTTGTTATTTTTAAAAAATCAACTCCCAAAAAATAATTTAGTTTAAGTTATGATTCGAAATTTTGAATATATTAACTCTCTTTGATTGATATTGGACCTAAATTAAATTTAAAAATTATATTTAATTATAAATTTATATTTATTTTAATAAAAAAATAATTTTTATAAAATTTAAAATATAAATTTCTTAAAAAACACTGTCTAAATTGAGCTATAATTGAAAACAAATGTCAAAAGGAATATGGGGGAGCTCATCCATCGGCCGTAGCCTAAGGTCACCAGGTGGGAACAGAGAAACGTACCTAGTAGTGGACTAGAGGTGGTAGCAATTTTGCAAGAAAGAAAAGGAGCTTTGTCGGGTGTCTGCCGAGGGGAGTGGGATGATACAGTGATGTTCGTTGCAATAGAACCACGGGACATGGCCCACAGGAACAGTAACACTCCCTTTCGCGCCGTCTGTCAAACTTCATTTACCCTCCCCACAAGTACTACTACTGGTACAACGTTTGTCGTTACCGCTGCTCCCGTCGTCCTCCACTGTTCTCCCCGTCGTTACTCCTTCACGGAAAGACGACCTCCCTGCTAACGCCGTCATCTTTTACTTTCTGCATCTCCTTCGTAACAATCTACGCGGATATATATATGTATATACGCACAGAGAGAGAAGAGTATGCCGTTGAGTAAACCTTACCTGCACTTTGCTTTTTATCTGCTACTTTCACTTTATCGCTAACCCACACATCAATTCTCTACCAGTTCTGCAAAATTTCCCCACTACAACTATGCAACTGATTCTTGGCAATCATTCAAGAATGGGGAAAGTGTGAGCCTGAGATTTCCTTCGTTCACACTTGTAGTCATTGCGGTACTGGCAAAGCTTCTTTCTTTGTAATGGGGAGTGTCTCGTCGGAGGAAGGGTCCGATCAGCAGAGCGAGAGGTGCGGAAGTTACAGCGTCAGTGCCGATGTAAGCGAATCCGAGAGTTCCAGTAGCTTCACGTGTCGGCGCTACGATGGTGCCTCCAGTTCCATGGCCTCGTCTCCGCTCGCTACCGTTTGGAATGTCGGTGGGAAGTCCGCATTTCCACTGCAGATGCCGCCGCCACCGTCTCTTTTGTTTCCGGTGATTGGCGGCAAGGATGTGCTTCTCTGGGGTGGGAAGCCGGAGAAGCGAGAGGCTGATTTGTCTGGTACGTGCGCCTGCTCTATGTGCTATTTATCTTAATTTACCTACTTTTGTTTTGTGCCTGGTCAAAATTTTGTTTTAGTTACAATGATTTATATGGGGATCTTTCTCCGCTTCCGCATACCTTTAATACGTGGCTTCCTTCATTTATTGGGGACATTTTGTCTGCTTATCATTTTGTTCAATTTTTTCTTGATTTCTGGTTCATTGGCTATGTATATAGAAATTGAGATGATGAAGGAAAGATTCGCTAAACTATTGCTGGGTGAAGACATGTCCGGAGGGGGTAAAGGAGTTTGTACCGCACTAGCTATTTCGAATGCTATCACCAATCTGTCTGGTCAATCCGATTTCTCCAACTTTTCACATCCACACATAGTACACAAACGCACAGCTATACTGCTTTTTTGTTACACAGTATTGAAATTGGGTTTTATTTCGGATTTTAGCTACTGTATTTGGGGAACTGTGGAGGTTGGAACCATTGGCGCCACAGAGAAAGGCAATGTGGTGCAGAGAGATGGACTGGCTTCTGTGTGTAAGTGATTCAATTGTGGAGCTTGTGCCATCAATACAGCAGTTCCCTGGCGGAGGGACATATGAAGTAATGGAGACAAGGCCGCGGTCAGATTTGTATATGAACCTCCCTGCTCTCAAAAAGCTGGATGCTATGTTGATAAGCATTCTCGAAGGATTCCAGGACACGGAGTTTTGGTATGTTGACCGGGGGATATTTGTGAGTGATGCTGATAGGTCTGACTCTTTTCCTGCGGCAGTAACCAGCGGGAGGCCTTCAATTAGGCAGGAAGATAAGTGGTGGCTACCATGCCCAAAAATTCCTCAGAAAGGGTTATCAGAGGATGCAAGGAAGAGGTTGCAACAGTGTAGAGATTGCACGAATCAGATTCTGAAGGCCGCGTTGGCCATAAATAGCAATGTGCTTGCTGAGATGGAGATTCCTAGTGCTTATTTAGATACATTACCCAAGGTTTGTTTTGACTCTTTTAATTTTCTTGTCATTTTATTAGGTTCACAAGAGCTTTAAGGACGATCAATTAAGGGGATTATTTCATGGCTAATATGATGTCAAGCCGGTCTTCTTAGAAATTTGTAATGATATGCTAGTGGTTTTCCGAAAATGAATTTGCATTATACTCTTCGTTTCTCCACTAATATGCAGGAGTGCAACTAATAAAGGAGCTTTATCTGTAGACCGTGTATTGGTGTTGAAGGAACTCATGGAACTATATGATTAATGAAGCAGATTAGGCATAAGGCGTTAGGAGTTAGAACACTTAGAACACATAAACAACTACAACCACCAAAGAGAAAATGAAAATGCAATAGTCTGTTAAAAGGTGATAGATTCTTTGGCCAATTCTCTACCTTGTTGAATCTGAAAACTATAGGGAATTCTAGTTGTTCATATATATCTATATTCTATAGATTGCCACTCTGGGTGAAAAACTCAAAGCTGACCAACTTAGCATGGCATGATGCATTTATAAATATAGTACAAGCAGATGAATTTCCTATTAGTGCTTGATTAATAATAAAGTTAATGATGCAGGGAGATGAATGTGGAATGTCCTGATTTGATCACCTCATCCATTTGTCTTGATGTTTCTTATTCTTTCCTCACTTTGCAGAGTGGAAAAGCTTGTTTAGGTGACATCATATACCGATATATAACTGCCGAGCAGTTCTCACCAGAATGTCTTCTTGATTGTCTTGACCTATCATCAGAACATCTTACCTTGGAAGTAGCAAATCGGATTGAAGCTGCTGTGCACGTCTGGAGGTTGAAAGATAGTAAAAGGTACCACAATCATCAGAAACCTAAGCGTAAATCATGGGGTGGCAAGGTGAAAGGTCTAGTCGCTGATGGTGAAAGGAATCTGTCTCTGGCACAGAGAGCTGAAATGCTATTGCAGAGTCTAAAGCTACGCTTCCCCGGTCTTCCTCAAACTGCTTTAGATATGAGCAAAATTCAATACAACAGGGTAGGCACGTATACCATTTTCTTTGCTCTTTAATAAAATCATTGAGGCAGAGAACACGGGAAATTTTATGTCAATTCATGTTAAAATTTTTCTGTCTGAGAGTCAAGCCTTTCCCTAGTTTGTCTTATTCCACTTTTCTCTTGGGGCTATAAGAAATTGGTTTTTGCATTTCCTTTTTGATATTGGGCCATGATATTTGTCATAGAAAGGAGTTCCACCATAATGCTACCTAATGTCATGCTAAGAAGAATGTATTCTACTTCTTATGAAAGGGAATGAAGGTGCCTTTGTATACTCATCATTCAACATTTTCTTTGTGCTTCATTTTGAGGAAGTCCAACATTAATTTTTCTTATTTTCTTTGGCAGGATGTTGGGCAGTCAATCCTGGAAAGCTACTCAAGGGTAATGGAGAGTTTGGCATTCAATGTAATGGCTAGGATTGATGATGTCTTGTATGTCGATGATGCCACCAAGCGCTGTAATGCAGTGGAATCCATGTCCTTCTTCAACAGGGGAGGTCTGAATGGTCTTCCCATCCAAAAGCGAATGTCGCCTAGCCCTTTCTCTATTCAGCACACACCTTATGCCTCTCCATTTGCAACTCCGTCATTTTGTTTGTCACCACCCTTGAATGGTAGCCCAGGAAGGCCTGTTTCCCCCCTGAAGGGATCCCAGAACCACAAGATAGAAAAAGTAATGCCTTGTGACATGGATAAACTGTGGTCTTATGCTGGTAACCTCAGTGCCAGAAGAATTTCGGAGAATGTCCCTGAGCGAGACTAATTTATGTATCAACCCTTCTAGTGGAGGCTGCTTGTGGCTTTGTTGCCAGTAGATGGTTAACTACTGATGACTTCTAAGCTTTTCCTGTATATCTATCTAATATAGGCTTATCATGGTTTATTTGATGAGTTCTGATTGGGTGCTAGATGGGTATAGTCACACTAATAACTAATAATTGTAGTTGCAGCAGTGGAAGGTTCACTTTTAATCCAGACGGGGGAAGTATTTTTCAGAACAGAAATATGATTTCTTGTTCCTGAAGCTGGGGCCAATTTCTAGGCCAAACCAAATGATGTTTAGAGTGGGTTGTGGGCATCTTTTTCTATTTTTTTGCCCCTTTCGTGTAAAGGTGTATTTAAGTCCTGCTTATTTTTACATATCAATGTTGACTCCAGTTACATCATTGAAGATCACATGCTCTAACCAAGCATGGGCTTCGTTTAACAAGATTAGGCCAGGCATTTTATATCATTGATTAGTTGCTGTTCTCTTTTTACCCTCCTTTTATCGAACACTGGGAAGTCACTTTATTAAGTACTTCGCTTGCATGCTATGTCGCATTCAAGGTTAATTAATTCATAGTCCCAGGAAAAAACTGGAGTAGCTAATGCAACTCCCCTGGCATAGATATAAATCCCTAGATGTTATCCGGGAGCAATAAACTTGTACTATGAGAGAGACCGTAAAATGCCCTTGTTTAACGGAATGGAGGAACAAGAAAATCGTTTATTAACAGAACAGTGACCAGCAAGCTCATCTTCATTCTTCTGAGGCTGCTCTCTCTATTCATCCCACGCTTGCGCAGTGTGGATGGTTTTGCAGAATGGAACAATCACTTGTATCATGCTGAACAAAGATAGGATATGGGCAAAAGGATCAAAAAAAGGAAAGACACATTTGTATCGACTGGAAATGAAAATTTAGAGGCATGCAAATGCAATGTTGACACAGCCACAAGTGGGCGCCGATTATAACAGGAACTATGTCTAAACCGGCCTTGATATTGCAGTTCTTTCTATGGTACTCAATTCCAAAATACGTTTATCTACTTTGAATCAAGACGTAAGGCAAATCCTTCCGCTTCTTTATGCCTCTTCCATCCTAGTAATTTCAAGTCTCCACATTATTTATTTGCAACAGTAAGGGAAGAGAGAAAGGAGAGAAAAAACTGAACTCTTTGTAAAATGTTCCACCTTCCCCGACAAAAACTCAGAATTAAACAGTCGAAAGAAAAAACAGAGATGCAAAGACATAGGTTAATGGCCGAAGGCAAAGGACCACATGCGACTGTAACATACGGCGGTTCCTTCTACACGACATAAGTTAATTGATCCAAATCAAGCCCCGACTGGTAAATCCTATTCTCCAAGAAATCCCTAGCCCTTTCATTATTCTGATTAGTATAATATGCAACATGATATATGTATCCACCCATATCTTTGAAACAACCATTAATTACTTCTACGCTCTTCTTCCACTTCTAAGCTATTGCCAGGAAAACTAAAAAAAAAAACCCTCCTCCACACCACTAAATTCTCCAGAAGGGAAGAAAAAGGAGAGAAGCAAAAGGAGGCAAAGAACAACCAGTCCCATATCTAACCGGGAAAATGAGAACAGGCAGAAACAGAAAATTACCAGCAACAGAAGGATTATCTAGACTTTCTAGTTAGTGAATCCTCATTCACGGTTGAGCTTCCTGCTTAAGCATTAAAAGGTGAGTTACAACTCTCCAACAAAATATCTTAATCGTGGCATAGAATAGATGAGAAATTCCTGATAAGCACCCTAGTCATATGAAGGTCTTGAACTACTTTTCTTTCTGTTTTGGACAGTTCCCACAGTTGCTGGCTGTTAAGTTGATGGGTTTTTTTTCCGTGGCAATCCAAGTGGCTAAGTACTAAAGAGCTGGTTCAGTATACTGCATTGCAAGTGCTTGGCCAAAGATAAGCCTATTCTGTGGCAAAATCCCCATATCAATAACTACAGTAGTCCCTTAGACTCCAAGTCCGCCTCGAGAATTTTGAAAGATAAACTGGTGATAGAAAAGAAAAAGAAAAAAATAAGACAGTGCATGTACCTCAATGTAATCAGGTCAATGAAGCAATACGTTTAAACAGAAATGTAAGATATTCAAAAAGAGAGGCACGCCAAATTTATCAGACAATTCAATTTTGACAATAAGCATATTGTTAAGAAAAATGATGTCACTGATTAGCCACGGCACCCAGGTTGTAAGAATGCAATAACAGATCTCTTGATATAAGCAAAGTTGAATATAGCTACAAAAAGGAAAAAAGGAATTCATTACCAACGGGGAGATGATTATGGAAAACCAAAGTAAGAATTTATTACAGGTATAAAGCCACCAGTTAAAAGTAAGAATTTATTACTGGTATAAAGCCACCAGTTGTGGGGAAAAAGAAAAAATATGTACATGAACAGTTAACCTGCTGTCCACCTGTGACTATCTCAATTTACTATGCTTCCCTTCAAATCACCGCAGAAGGATTCAAACACTAAGTTGCATCAATCCATCCTGCAAAATAAAAGAAGAGAATGTAAACATCAAGGAAGCGATGTAGAGACAGGAAAAAAGGCAACCACACTTCCAACAATACAAATACATAATGCTATAAAGGATCAAGGAACACAGAATAAAACGAACAATCGCAACTGGGAGCCAGGATAAACAGTGGGTTCCAGGGAAACATTTTTGCTTTCATCTTTAATAATTACCAGGCTATATATACAAATGAGGCACTACCCTGCACAATGTGCAGCAATGGGAGTGGGATGGTAACGGGAATGCCAAAGTTTTTGGTTCTTTCATGTCTACAGGGAGTATAATATGTTGTTCTCACAAAGAGTTCAACAGTGCGGGACAATAGCGATAAGTGCTACCTTGATCAGGTGATTCAAGCAGAAGGTTCACATCCACTGGTCTATACGTTTTCCAGAGTTACAAAAATAGCTTGAAATAATAACACCAAATCAAGTGAACCCACATAAAGTGCAGGAAATAGTTCCTACACTACTCAGTCTTTAAGCTAGATACATGAGCAAAATATTCCATGTTTAGCATGCTGCATTTCTAATAAACAGGAACTGACCAGATATGTATGTCAAAAAGAATTAAGTCAGACAGATATCAATAAAGCCCAGGATACTGAGGTGACACTCACTTCAATTGCCGAAGTTGGATAAACCCAACCAGGGGGAGGCCAAAACATCTCAGTGTAAACATGATAACTACTCATAGGCCCAATACAACCAGTCTCCAAATCAAACACACCTATGCCACGATTATTCCATTCCACATCCTCTTCTCTGTTAGGAAAGAACTGATCTGTGAAAAATATACAGTTTCCTTTACCTCCACAGCTAAAGTCAGATGCTGAAGCAGAAAAGGTACAATTATCCCCCAAAAATAACATCCTATCCCCTAAAGTTTTAACCTCTACCCACATCTCCTGGCTTCTATCTAGCCTAAAAACCTTAAACTTCAGTGTCCTTTCGCTCATAAAACAATCAAATTCTTCATAAAATTCAAAGCCCTCATTGTATCCCAGATCGTCCTCAGGCCCAACACTCAAATACTTGTCGACTAATAGCAAATCTCCGCAAGACTTCACTAATAATTTCTTGTCACCGCCATAAACTGGACCCGCAACTACGCTCAAACTTGGGATCATCCCGTAATCTAATATCACAATCACAGTCCTTCCGGTATTATCAACCGCATAGAAATTTCCCTCGTGGAATATCACATCATCATACGGTGATGGCAAGTCATTGATGATAGTCCATTTCGTATCGCCGGATTTATACATAACCAGTTTCCCTGAAACATGAATAGTTAAAAGCATAAAAACTCCATCTTCCTTGAAACAGAAAGCAACTTTCTCCATGTAAAGATCGCCAATTGAACTAGCCGAGGGGCGATACTTAATGGACTGAAGAGTGTATTCATTGCCCAATTCAAGGACTTGCAGATTCCAAAAATCAAACAGCCTGGGGAAATTTTCGGGGAAAGGTTTGAATTGGTACGTAGTAAGTGGATTCAGGAAGTGCATTCGATCTGGCTTGTCGCGTTCTAGCTTAACGATCCAGCCATTCTTGTTAGTGGTCGGGGGTGTCTGGTAGCAGGACGGAGGCAGTCCGATGTAATAAATGATACGCCTGGATAAGTAGAAGCCCCAGGTGGTGGCAGAGAATCCATCGTTTGGTAGAATGGGGAAACCGGAGGGGGATGATGGAGGCGGCACTGAGGATCTCCAGGCGGAACAAACGGATCGGAAACGGACAAGGTCTATTTCCGAGGCGAGGCGTTTAGATATGAGTTCTAGGAGCTCAACCGGAAGTTGGGACCATTCCGCCATGGATAGGAGCTTTGTAGAAATTCAATTCAGTATTTATACTATAAAAAAGGGAAAGAGAACTGGAAAACAGGAAAATGAAGGAAATTTATAACGCGAGGAATCGGTCCGGAGATTTGGTGATTCCGTTTTTAATTTTTCATTTTACTTTTTCTAAAAATATATCTTTTTTTTTATGTCATTTTTGAATCGTAATACTAGTAATTTCCTTCTACCCGTAAAATTAAGAAAAGGCTTTTACCCTTTTCTTGCAAAAAAAAAAAAAAAAGTTTTCATATCTGGGAATTCGTGAGACTGGCACGTGGGCAAATGATGTGGTTCTGGGCTGGGCTTCTCAGGCGCAGCCGAATATTTATTTATTCCCGCAAACTTGGGCCATATTTGGCAAAGAAAATGACCAAGGAACCAAAGCCGATCGCCGTGAGCGCGAAAGAACATGCATAAACACTTGTTATGGAGGGTGATCTCAGACGTTCTCCCTTCAGAAAGTTGGATCGTCAAGAAATTACGCGGAAGGCTCAACAGAAGGAGTTGCTCGCCGGTGATGTATACTCTGCAGAAGCGCCGTGAAATTTGCTAGTGGCAAGAATCTCCAACGCTGTGCTTCTTAAGGCAATCCTTTAAACGGGGTCGGGTCAATATGCGGGTATTCCCAAGCGGAGGAATGGAGGGCAAAAAATCTTATCGGTGATTGTAAAGTCTATATGGCCAAGTGCATTGACTGGACTATGTAACTCATTACTATTAGGCAAAAGATCATGGTTTGTTTCTCTGGAGATATCCCTGCTCCCCAGCTACCTCTAACCCACCTTTATGAAGTACGTGCTGATGTTGGGGTTAATTCCAAATAATCTTGAAGTCTGTGGATCATGTCAAATAGATACCTAAATTTTCAATTTAGACAACTACCCTCTTCCCTTATAATTTTGGCCAAATTAATTTGCGAAGCATTGACAGTAATATGAAATACTCAAAAAAAAAAACTTTAAATCAATTTAGAGTTTATTTCAAGCACGCTCTTGAAGTTAAGAATACTATCAAATAGATACCTTTGACTTTTAAAATTTTTACAATTAGCCCCTCTATTTTGAGTAGTAAGAAATTGATTAAACTGACAGATGGACCCCCATCTATTAGATGCTCACATGCTTAACATTTTTTCTTCCAAAAGATTTCACCGCAGTTTTCTTGATCTACCCAATCGGTCAAGGAAGTTTTTCTGATGGTATGCCTCTAGGAATCTCTGGTTTTCAAATTCATTTGGCAAGAAATTTGTTTAGGAATTTCGTTCAAAATATTTTTTCCAGAAATATTTCCACACTCTTCTTTATTTTTTGTTTAGAAATTTGATGGAAGACTTGAGACAATGTTTGAAACTATTCTTTTTTGTTTCTACAAGTTTCGATCTTCTTCAGAAGTTTACTTAGGATTTAGGATGATTTTTGCCGGAATCAAGATAAAAAGAAAAATGAACTTGAACAAAATTTAAGAGTAAAATTCCTAAACAACATTCCTAGCCAAAGGGGATGGTTTTGGAACAAAATTCCTAACCTACATTCTAAACAAAATCTTTGACTATTTTGGACGGTCAAATAAATTTGAACATATTTTAGAAGCAAAAATATTATACATATAATGAGTGAAAAATTATTTTTTGATGAACTAAAAAAAAATCGACATAACTACAAAAAAAAAAAATTACATCTGATACATAGGGTTCATGGCAAATGACAAAAAAGTCCACGAACGTGAAACACTGCTCATAAACTTTTCTTCCATTAAAAAAGAAAAAAGAAGGTATCATACTCCCTTTCTTACCAATTACTAAGTGCCAAAAGTTCTATGTTTTTTAGTAGTATTATGTTTAGGGATTAATTTCGTAAATCAACAGTTTTTTTAATTTCTTTCGTTTCCATTTTAATTTTTAAAATTTTAATATAAATATTGTAATTTTTTTTAAAAAAATAAAAAGTACTACAAAAGTGGAGTCATTAAATCAAGAAATTAGGCACGGGAATTTTATAAAAATGGTTCAATTTAATTACTTTTACTCTTTTATGAGAGAGAAAATTAAAATTATTCTGACTAAAAAGAGAAAATCACTATACTTCTTATTAAGATTAAGTCATTTTAGATTATCTTTTCAAGTAAAAACAACTTATCAATCACAAATAGTTAAGAATTATTCATAATCTTTTATAACTATTTTGCGAATTCTACCAATTATGTAATTTAAACATTCAAAAAGACAGGAGTATAAGATCCAAAGATTGAGAGTTCAAATGGTTCCAAGATTCAAGACTAGCATGGTCCAAAAGATTCAAAAACGCTTACAAATTGCAAAAATCATTTTTTGTTATTTTCCTTTTAACAGTATTGTGGCGTACTCGGCAAACCGGATTCAACCATCTTTGGCTTTCTGACCTGTTTAGGAATAAAAAATGCCTCGTTAGCCTGCCGAAAGTAAACGCATTAACGATCTGCTTCCGTTCCTAATGCGTTCAAGTTAGTTCAGGCGTTGTACATTTGTGTTGAAACCAGACACAGCCAACTTTGGTTCAGCAGTTCGCTGGAGGGCTTGGCAGACATGAACTTCCGGAAAAGTCTCCTAGCTCCTCCATAATCAAAATCATCTCAATCCGCCATCGAACTGACAAGGAAGCGAGAGAGAGAGAGAGATATGAAGTCTTCAGGCAAAGAAGCCAAGAGCTCCAAGAAGTCCTCTTTCGGGGCGTCTTCCCTCCAAATCAACCAGGAGGACGCTTCCCGCCTAGTCGGCGGCATTGTCGAGAAAGGTTTTTCAGATGAACAGCATAGGCACGCCGGTCCGTTCTCAGTCCCTCAACCCACCGTTCTTCCTTTTCCGGTGGCCCGTCATCGCTCGCGCGGTCCAGTAAGCTTCCTCCCACTTTGCTGATCTTTTTTCCACGATGAGAACTGACTTTGCCACTGATTCTTTCTTGAGAAACCAAGTCTAAAGTTTAACTTCTTCATGCATTGTACTTGGGTCAGCAAGAAATTAGTGGGATGTGCAGAATTATTTTCATTATTCTTCCTCGTATTTAGTTTGGTCTGGGCGGAGGGCGGCAAGTGTGATCTTTTCTATTTTCTAGTTGCATCATTTTGCTTGGAATGAGGGAAACACTTGAGGCGAGAAATTTATATGGATAAATACACTAACTTGTTTATTCTTTTATTTTCCTTTTTAAAAATAGCATTGGGCTCCAGTTGCTGCTGGCAGTTGTGCGACTGTCGATGCTGAGGATGAAGAAGACGGTGATGATGAAGAACATTTCAGTGTGTTTGAGCCGGTTATGGATTTTTCCAAACCGGTGCGAAGAAAGGAGAAGAAAGGTTTGGGTTTTTCCTGCTGGCGTGAGATAATGGACCATGGTGATAGTACTGCATCGCAGAATAAGCATGTTATGTCCAAAAAGCAGAATAAGGGACATTCGCGTGGAATACCATCTGATGCTGAGACTAAAGCGCAGAATTTGGATGTAGGAGATAGGCACTCTGCTGTTTCTGAAGTGCTAAAAGAGCAAGAGCAAGATACATCACATATGGCTATGGATATCGAACATGCTCTGCCTACTGAAACTTTGGTTCAGAAAATAGGAGGATCAAATGATGTAATTACAGACACAAAGGGAGAGATTTTAACTGAGCATGGGCTAAAATCTTCTAAGATGGATCACGAAATGCAAATTGATACAGATATGCACTACATGTCAACAAACAGTACGGCATCTGCATTTGGTTCCTATAAATTGGTTGGTGAAAATGGGGAAACGAGTCTTGAGAGTCAAATTGATGCTGAGAATCATGCCCGGCTAGAGAAAATGTCAGCTGATGAGATTGCAGAGGCTCAGGCTGAGCTAATGGAAAAGATGAATCCAGCATTAATAGAAGCTTTAAAAAAACGAGGGCTAGAAAAATTGAAAAGGAAAAAAATTTCAGGTTCAGACATGGCTGTAGATACTGAATCCAAAAACTTGCAGGAAGAGAACAATTTGATTAATGTGTCAAAAGTTTCTGATAATCCAACCCCCCAGAGGATGATGGAAAAGGATTTGAAAGACAAAATGACAGACTTGGACAAACATGGTGCTTCAAGTTTCACCTCAAAAGGCAGTAGTTTGTGGGATTTGTGGAGCAAAAGAGTTGAGGATGTTAGGGACCTGAGATTTTCACTGGACGGTAACATTATCAAATCTGATTTTGCAGAAGTAGCATACACTGGTAAGGCCGAGATCCAACTGTTGTTTCCAGCCATACTGTGCCATCCTTATTATTGTGATGCTATGAACCTATAAGTTTGAGGCCCATTTTCTGAGCTTAGTGTGGAAGTGAAGCAAATTAACATAGTTATGTGTGTACCATACCTGAATTTTATGTACAAAAGCTCTCTACTCGGCAAGGATCTTTTGCGCTCTAGGCGAAACAAAAGACAAATAATTCTTTTCTAAAAGGATTGCAGATAAGAAAACAATATGCAGATGGTTATGGAGTACAAAATAACACAAAATCACAAAAGAAAACTTCAAATGCAAAAATAGTTGAAAATGGAAAAGAGGAAGTGCCAACATACTAAAGGAGGTTAAAGATCTTAATTCTTTTTAATTATTTTTCCTGGGAGGGGTTTAACAAGACTGAAGATCATAAATTTTATGACAAACTCAAAAAAAGTATTAAGGTGCAGATTTGAAGGTTGTTGAATGACCCTTGCCATAGATAGCTTGAAATTGGAGATCCTTGCTGAGGAACAGAACTGTAACACCAGAGGGGGGTGGGGGGTGGGGGGGTGGGGGGTGAATGAGAAGCCTGGAAGGGAGGGTTTTGATAACACGGCAAGGTTGAAGCATGAAGTCGGCAATAGCTTGGTCAGAGTAGTAATTACTTTGCAGCACATCATCTTTATTAAAATGGTTTGTTACTATTTATTTTTGCACTAGTTAGTTGGATCCAGAAATCAGGCTTCTACCTTTAACAAATTGAAGGTTTATTTGGAAATTTGATCAGCATATCAAATTTTTGTTGTTGTGCTGGGGTCCTGCAGCACTTTCTGAAATTGTCAGAAAAGGATCTATTTGCTTAGGCGTGGTCCAAAATTTTTTATTCTAAGTCAGTAAATTCTTGAATGTGTTTTGTTCTTGTCCTTCATCTGTTTTGTGTTTCTTATCATCATCACATCTCATCTGCATTAGTTGTTATTGTTTGGTACTAGATATATTTTGTTAGATCCCTTACGAGATCTTTTGCCCCCATTCTTTGTATTGTTTGCCGGACACTTTAATTTGGCATAAGGTCTTCCATTCTTTTGTACTTCTCATGCCTAAACAAGACTTGACATTTCAACTCTCCTCACCTCAAAATAAATAAATAAATGGATCTCCCTTAACTTCTTAGGTAGTACTCCTCCTCAAACTGGATACAGGGCAGATAATGTCTCTGAACGAGACTTCCTCAGGACTGAAGGTGACCCTGCTGCTGCTGGTTACACCATTAAAGAAGTAGTAGCACTCACGAGAAGCGTGGTGAGTATCCTTTTGCGCTGAAAATCTTATTTGGTTCTCTGTTTTCTTACTTCTGGACAAAGGTGGTGCCACCCTCACTTTTGAGCTCTTTTGGATTGCACAATTCAGGTTCCTGGTCAACGGGCTCTTGCATTACATCTCCTTGCCACCATACTTGATCGAGCAATAGACTGCATTGCTCATAATAGAGTTACAAATACTTTGGGATTCGATAAAACTGGTGGAGTTGGCGATTGGGAGGCTATTTGGGCTTTTGCCCTTGGCCCAGAACCGGAGCTTGCTTTATCACTAAGGTAAATATTACATTTTTTTTTTGTTTTGTTTGTAAAGATCTCCTGATAGTTTCGATTTCTCTACTGTACTTTAAATGCTGCTTGGTAGTTGTCTCAGAGCTATAGGTCAACCAAAGCTCAAGTATAAGTAGGATAAGGATGTTGCAGGGAATTAATGGTCTGTCTCTTATGGGTTGGGAAATTATATATATTTTTGTTTCAACTTCTGATATCCCAAATCTTTTGTGGCTTTATGATATAGTTTAATGGTGATCTAGAGATGATCTTTTACATTGGAGTTTGCATCAGTGCGCCATGAATTTGAAGTGCAAATAGCAACTTCCGTTGCATAGCATGCTATATGATGAATGAATATGCACTGATAGTTTGATTTGCAGATGGCTCCCTTTACCCATGACAAAAAACAAAAATGGCTAAGAAGAGAAGCAAATTTGTAAATGCACTTGTATTCTTGAATGCGCTCCTGTTGTTCATGTTGGCCCTTCAACTCATTTACTACCATTATGCCTGATGATGTTTCCCTACTTGTAGGATATGTCTTGATGATAATCACAATTCTGTAGTTCTGGCTTGTGTGAAAGTTATTCAGTCTGTGTTGAGCTGCAATATCAATGAAAGCATCTTTGATACTTCTGAGGTATTCCTTCCTTGCTTCTTTGGTGGCTTGAGCTTTTGTATCTGCATATGATCTTGAACTCTACTTCATTATTCTCTTTTCAGAAGATTCCAACTATTCAGGATGATGTATGTACAGCTCCTGTATTTAGAACTAAACCCGAGATTGATCATGGGTTTCTTCATGGTGGCTTCTGGAAGTACAATGCTAAACCATCTAATATTCTTCCTTTCGCGGATGATGTGGATGGCAAGACTGAAGGTGAACATACCATTCAAGATGATGTTATTGTTGCTGGTCAGGATATAGCTGCAGGGTTAGTCAGGATGGGAAGTCTTCCTAGGATTCGATACTTGTTGGAGGTATGCATATAGAGGACGTGGTAAACTACTTTTATCTATTAAGCCTGAGAAACTAGAAGCTTTGTGTTGTACCATTGCGATGAAATTGTAGACTAAGTGTAAAAGTATGTGATGCCAGACAGAACCGTCAGCAGCTTTGGAGGAGGCCTTGCTCTCTATATTAATTGCAATGGCAAGGCATTCCCCAATTTGTGCAACTGCAGTCATGATGTGCCAAAGGCTTGTTCAGACAGTTGTTGAAAGATTCATCATGAAAGAACGAATGGAAATTAATCTTTCCAAGATAAAATCTGTTACTCTCTTGAAAGTAAGGCTTATATTTGTCTATACTCTTTTTCTATTATATTTCGCTTTACTGCCTTAACTGTGTTACTGAATCCATTGTTCTTTTGCACTAATAAAAGGATCTTCTTTGTCTCTTTGTTTAACATATAAAAGGTGCTGGCCCGGGTTGACCAGAAGAATTGTGTAGAATTCATCAAGAGTGGAATTTTACCAAAGGTTACATGGCACTTATGTCGATATTCCTCTCTTGACCAATGGATGAAATCTGGGAGAGAGGCCTGTAAACTTAAATCAATACTTCTGGTTGAACAATTACGGTTGTTGAAGGTCTTCATCAGATATGGATATTGTGTGTCTTATTTTGTCGATCTGTTTCCTGCCTTGAGTATTTGGTTGAATGTGCCTCTCTTTGAAAAACTAGTTGAAAACAATATCCTTAGTGAGTTTGCCGACATCTCCAAGGAAGCATACCTAGTTCTGGAAGCTTTATCTGAAAGACTTCCAAATTTCTATAGACCTGTGCGAGAAAGTTCTATAACAACTGAAGAGATGGAGACTTGGTCTTGGAATCACGTTGGTCCCTTAGTTGATTTAGCACTTGAGTGGGCAATGTTAAGGAAAATTGGACCATTATCCAGATTCTTTGACTTGCAAAAAGAAGAAAAGAGGTATAATATGTCGCAGGACTCAAACATTAAGTCACTCTTATGGGTGGTTTCTTCTGCTATGCACATGCTCTCTGGTGTTCTTCGAGCTGTGATCCCAATTGACTCTATGGAATTGGAGAGTGGACATCTGCCGTGGCTGCCAGAATTTGTTCCTAAGATTGGGATCCAAATTATTAAGAACGGATATTTTCACTTCTCAGAGGTGGATATTCCAGACTCTGATGATCATCTTGCTGGAGGTGGATCGTTTATCGAGTTTTTGTGTCATTTGAGACATAACTGTGTGGATGAGACCTCAATGGCTTCTGCTTCCTGCCTTCAAGGATTGTTGCAAATTGCTACTTTTGTGGATAAGTTGATCCAGTTAGCTAAGCCCAGAATTCATAATTCATTAACGCAATACCAGAGTATTTCAAGAGACGATAAAATCCTTGCTAATGGGCTACTAAAATCTTCTCTGGGTGAATTACAGACTTTGCTGACAACTCATGTGGAGCTTGCTTTCAATTGGCATCATGTAAAACCAGTTGAGGTGTTTTGCAGAGGTGGTCCTGCTCCAGGGATTGGTGTGGGCTGGGGTGCCTCTGGTGGAGGGTTTTGGTCCGCTGCTATTTTGTTGGCTCAAGTAGATGCAAGATTGATCACTTGCTTGATCGACATTTTCCTGAATTTCTTTGTTGAAGTTCCATTTACCGTTGATCAGAGGATCATCTCCATACAAATGATAAATTCTGCCCTAGAAGTTTGTCTAGTCGCCGGACCTAGGGATAGGTCAGTCATAAATAAAATATTTGACCTCCTGTTCCAAGTTCCGGTCCTCAAGTGCCTTGAGTTTTGTATAAACCAATTTATTCATCTTAACATTGGATTTAAAGCTTTTGGCTGGAAATATGAAGAAGAGGAGTATAGGATCTTCTGTGCTATTTTAGCTTCTCATTTCAAAAGCAGATGGCTGTCCATAAAGAAAAAGTCGAAAGGCATAGGTAAAAGTCAAGATTCTGGTCAGAATGTGTCCAAGAGGCAGAGTATTCCTCTCGACACGATTTATGAGGAAACTGGGGCATCAAATGTAGAGCATAACTATGTGACTTCTTTGGCTAAGGAGTGGGCTTACCAGAGGTTGCCCCTTCCCAATCATTGGTTTCTCAGTCCAATATCAGTTACAAATTACGGGAAAAATGCAAGTGCACCTAGCACTTCTAATGGAGCAGATTCTGAGCAGGAGCAAGCAAGTTTTGTTGAAGTTGCTCAGGCTGGGCTTTTCTTTCTTTTAGGTCTTGAAGCAATGTCTACTCTCCTTGGTGCTGGGTCACACTCGTCTGTTCAGAAAGTACCTATTGTTTGGAAATTGCACTCACTATCTGTACTGTTAATTGATGGAATGGGTGTTCTTGAAAATGAGAAGAGTAGGGTTGTCTATGAAACTTTGCAGAACATTTATGGCCAAATTATTGATAAATCAATGTCTGGTCGCCAACAAGTGGCCATTGAGTTGCTAGAATTTCAGACACAGGTACATGAGAACTATTCTTCATTTGTCGAAGTGCTTGTGGAACAATTTGCTGCTGTTTCTTATGGTGACTCGATATTTGGCCGGCAAATTGTTCTCTATTTACACCAAAGGACTGAAGTTTCCGTTAGGCTTGCAGCATGGAATGCTTTATCTAATGCTCATGCTCTTGAACTTTTGCCACCTCTGGATAAGTGCTTTGCTAAAGCTGATGGGTATCTTGAACCTATTGAGGTACTACCTGCAAACTGAATTTACTGCAATTCATTTGTTTGAATCTTAGTGGCTTGCTGGTCCCTGATGCAGATGGGGCCCAAAAAAATAAAAAAGAAAAACAAAAAATGCAATTCATATGCATTGGCTAATAGTGCGACATTACTGGTTGAATGGTTGTGGAGGAGCGTGAAGGCAATTCCTCCAGATTGTTATTGTTCTAATTAAAAATGGTGATGAGAGGTTGTGAACTAGTACTAGCTCATTTTTAGTCGAGTGGTAGTTCATCCATCAAAGTAAAACACTAATGAGATGTTGACATCCCTAGGTTCTACAGGTTATATCTGATTTATATGTTCCTCTTGTTGATAAACCTTATGCTATTAAGTCTTTGTGCTCTGATACTTTGGTTGTAACTGATCCAGATATGGATTGCTTGACAATAATATCCTAGCAAAAGTTACGGAAGTGCTATTGTCTGATATCAGTGCAAAGATTCAGAAACTGCAAGGTGGGATGGGGAAGGGGAGGGAATGGCAATTGCAGTTTGATCCATATCTGATATCATGTGCCTATTTGAATACCTACTTTCCTGTGTGCGTGGCTTTCTGAGAGTGAGGTTGATGTTTTCATGGGTTGTGAATTAGTGGAAACAAACCCAGGCAGAGAATGAGGACAAAAAGGGGCTCCCTTTTGTCCCTGTCACACAGACATGCATCAATCTATTTGTCAAATCTACCTTACCTTATTTACTGATTTGCTTTATTTATTTACTTTGCTAATTTGCAAGAAGGAAAAATTGAAGAACTAAACATTTGTGCAGGATGACGGGAGGATCTTAGAAGCTTATGTAAAATCATGGGTTTCTGGTGCACTTGATAAAGCAGCAAAGCGAGGATCAGCCACGTACACATTGGTCTTGCATCACCTTGCATCTTTCATTTTCGAAGCCTGCAGTGCTGATAAGCTCTCTCTCCGAAATCAACTCATTAAATCTCTGTTGCGAGACTATTCTTGTAAGAGGCATCATGAGGTATGCTAGTTATTTGGCAGCAAATGGACCTGAGTTAAATTGTTCTCATCCATGATGTGCCTTTCTTTATTTCTATTTTAATGTTCTCCGTTCTGATGTTGAGAAATCTGACAAGATACCAGGTTATGTTTTCTTCAGATGACATTCTTGCAAATACTTGATTATTATGAATTGCTTACGGAACATCAGCCTCTTTAGCTCTTTTTCTTGTAGTTTCTTCCCGTGCTTGTTCTTTGATTTGTCATCAGGCACTATCAAGTTTGTTGAGTATTTTCTGATGTTAGTGTTGATCAGTGTCAAACATGTATCTAAATCTTTAATCTTCACTCGCGGCTTATATGCTTATCCAGATGTTCGTTCATCTTTCATGACAGGGCATGATGATAAATTTGCTTCAGCACAAGAGGGCTGCGACGTGCGTGGCACTGGGAGTTGGGGATGCTTCCTCCATTGAAATCTGTCAGCTAGAGAAGAGATTCCAAATATTGAGAGAAGCGTGTAAGGGTAATTTGTCTTTGGCGAAAGAAATCGAAAAGCTCGAGCAATGTGTGAGAAAAGAATGACATGCAGAAAGCATAGATGCATACCGTGTACAAAAGAATGTATATACATGACATTAACAGCAAAGCTTTTCGTAGGACGAATGCTTTGATTAAATTAGGGGAAACTGGGAGAATCTTGTGATTTGGGGCAAGTTTGAGAGCAAGTTGTCTTCAAACCTCAAGCAGAAGGAACGACAACTAGTGCAAATTCATGCAAGCTAATACGTCAGCTCTTATGTTTTGTAGTCAGTCATGTGTGTGGTTTTTCTGTTTCTAATTGGACATAACGCGATTCATGCTTTGCGCTGTTTGTCCCAAACTTTTTAAAAGTCATTAATGATTCAGAAGTCGATTGTGTGCTGAGCTGAGCCTTCTCTAATTCGATGCCGCAGTGAATTGACAAATCTAAACAAATGACTTTGTTTCCAATTCTAATCAGTCCACTTGCAGAGCGCGGCTTCAAATCATTCATCCTAAGGATGCAGTGGTAGGATTTTTTTAATTTTTTTCCCGGAGCCATCAATTTTTCTGTTGATGCGCACTAGTATTCAAAGGGAGTTGAAATTTGAATTTAAATTTTTTTATTTTAATTTTTATAAGGGTAAATTATTTATAAAAAAAAAATTAAAATTTAAAATTGATACTAAGAGAATGTGCCAGCTTCGAAGAACAATACTATATGCTCTGCCGCAGAAATGTCTTGACCTTGTAAGAGAACGGATTGGAGGTTAAAATGACGCAACCAAATCAAATCAAGATTCATATGGACATACATAACGAGTCACTGTTGATATCGATACATCTTAATCCTAATATAGGAACAGCAAAGTCCCACGTATTTCTGTATTATTTTGTTTCAACATGGTTTGCATGAACAGCAATATCTGTCGGCTGATAGTTGGCTGGCCAAGGGAGAACATAATTCATTTATCACAAACCACCTTTTTAATCCCACTTGCAGCCCAAATTTTAGTGATGGCCGTCACTGATAATTTCTTCTAATCTATTTCTTCAGGTGTCTATGGTATTTAAGTAGGTAGCTGGAGATAGATTGTGCAAAGGAAGAGAGAGAAATAATCGAGAGATAGGAAGAAGATCATAAAATGAGGAAATCCGCATGCGTAGATGAAGAGCCCATGCTCGAATAGCTATGTGAAGATACGGGCTTGGATTTACTGAAATGGCTGTCGGAAAGTGTGCCATTGAGCTCGGGATAGCTGATGCCCGATGCCTTGGAAAGTCACGAAAATTATTTAACAATAAAACATTTTTTAAAATTTTTTTATTTTCATTATCTTTTCTTAATTTGTAATTATTAGTTTTAAAATTTTTTAATCTTATTTTAAAATTTAAATTTATAATTTAATTATAATTATTCAAAATTAATTAAAATTTTAACTAAAATTAATAAAAATTAATTGGTGAGATCTATAAACTATAACATTTGTTATCTAAGCGCCACAATATACTCAGCACCGCCCAAGCTTGATTCCTCCATACTTTTAAATTTTTTTAGTTTTATTTTTTAACAATAAAATAATTTTTAATATATATTAATTTATTATTTTTTCTTAATTGTAGTTATTAGTTTTCAAAATTTTAAATTGTATTTGAATATTTAAAACTACAATCCGATTATAACTATTCAAAACTAATAAAGATTTAGCTTTAATCAATAAAAGTCAACTAATAAGATCTATGAACTACTAATATTTGTTATCTACTCTTATAATACTTGTCTGATAGAAAATTAATAATTTATGTGAAAATATTCTTAAAAAATTTTCTCATTATATTTCTTTCTTAAATAAATACAAAATCAATACAAAATGTTAATACTAATTAAAATAAAGAATTTTGAGAAAATAATAACATTATAAATAAATAAATACTTTATTTAATAAAAATATTAACAAAATAAAAAATAATTAAATAACTCTAAAATAATTTTAACATAATTTTACCTTGTCCTTGCAATGCATTCTCCCTTCAGCATAAAAATCTCAACCATTTATTTCACGAAGTCACCACAACATAGTAAGCTGTGCCCAAATTGGATGCCTCCCACTTTTACTTTTTTTTTTAAAAAAAATTCAGTTTTATTTTTTAACAATAAAATAAATTTTAAGAAATATTACTTTATTTTTTTAATTTGTAGTTATTAGTTTTTAAATTTTATTTTAAGATTTAAAATTATAGTTTTTTAAAACTAATTAAATATTTGACTAAAATCAATTGATAAGATCCATGATCTACTAATATTTGTTACCCATGGGCCATAACGTAGTGGATGGCACCCAAGCTTGCCTCCTCTCCACTTTTACCTTTTTTTATTTTTAGTAAAAATTATATTATTATTTTTCTTAATTTGTATTTATTAGTTTTTAACTTTTTATTTTAAAATTTAAAATTATAATCTAACTAAAATTATTAAAAATTAATTGAAGATTTAACTATAATTAATAAAAGTTAATTGATAAAATTTATGATTTACTAACATTTGTTACCCACTCCCATAATATTTGTCTGGTAGGAAATCAATAATTTATATAAAAATACTTTTAGAAATTTTCTCATTATGCTTCATCTTCAAATACTCTGTCATTCTAAAACACAAAATCAATATAAAATTGTTACTACTAATTAATAATAAAAATTTTTTACACAACAGCAAAAACAATTCCTTGTACAGGCTATCAGAAGGTAGCTCCCATTTCGGTAATGCATCCAAGATTTCTGGTTTATCTTGACCGTCCAAGCTTATGACAAGTAATGACTAAGATTCATCAATTGAATCTCTCAAAACAATAAGGCCAAATTGGAAATACAATCCCATCTATTGATTCCACGATTCAAGAGTCCAATTTCATCCCCAAAAAAGAATAAAAGGAAATTGACACAATTGCCTCCATTTCCAATTAGTGTATATATATATAGATAATAATGAAAACCTTGAAACTCTGAAAGGGTAATATGATAATTTTGGTGCATAATTATAGTATATTGGAATTTATGGGTGTAATTAGATAGAGTTTTGTTTTGAGATTTTCTGTCTTGAGTTTCGTGAGAGAGAAATTTTTGTGAGAGAAAAAATTAGATGTGAGATAAAAAATTTATATTGGGTTATGTGTGTAATCCAATCCAAGTAAAGCCTATATTAGCACACTAGAAAGTGGTACAACATAACATAAGTTATCTCTTACTTTTCTTTTATTTTCTTTTCTTGTTATAGAAAGTTTCTGCAACCACAAACAAGATAAGAAAAAATCATTGGTATCAAAACAGCCACGTGGATTTGGTGAGAAATATACATCAGCAAGTAGGTATTGCAAAATTGTACTACAATCAACTATGGGTGTGATTGGATAGAGTTTGGTTTTGAGATTTTTTATCTTGGATTTCGAGAGAGAGAATTTTTTGTGAGATAAAAAGTGAGATGTGAGATGAGAAATTGCATTGAGTTCCGTGTGGAACCCAATCCAAGCACACCCTATATATGCTGCATGTCAGTGACAGAATCATAGGGGTCCCTGCATTAATCTGTAAGATTTTCCCTGGTTTCTTTAATCTGGAAGAAAAGTCACAATACCTATGCACAATTGATCGCAAACATAGCCACACACCTGCGGATTTTATTAATAATTCTGCATTATTTTGCTTCGGACACTACATTTGCGCGAAAGAACAAAAAAATCTGTCGGATCAGTGGTCCATTGATGTTGGTAGTAGAATGCCCAGAAAGGAAATGATTCAATTAATGCCATTTGCAACACTAATTTTAGTGGGGACTACTATTCGTCAAATAATTACTTTCTTCGATTCAATTAATGCCATTTGCAACACTAATTTTAGTGGGGACTACTATTCGTCAAATAATTACTTTCTTCCTATCATCATCTTTTTTGATTTTTTGGCTAAATTCTTCCTATCATCTTCTTCATACGTCCAAACCAAGTGATAAATAGCGAGACATTGATGAGCTCCAGTTGTGCAGAGGAAGAAGAGAAATATAGAGATAGAAGAAGATCATAAAATGAGGGAAGACAAAACATGCGACGTAGATGAAGAAGCCCAGGCTCAAATAGATATATGGAGATACGGGCTTGGATTTACTGAAATGGCTGTCGTAAAGTGTGCCATTGAGCTCGGGATAGCTGATGTCTTGGAAAGCCACGAAGGCCCCGTGAAACTTGATGATCTTGCTTCTTCGCTCGGTTGCTCTCCTTCTGCACTGCATCGCATAATGAGGTTCTTGACACACCGTCGCATATTCAAGGAAGTCACCACCGAAAGCTACACTCAGACACCACTTTCCCGCCTTCTGATTAGAAATGGTGAGAAAAGCATGGCTGCTTTCGTGCTGCTAGAAAGCAGCCCAGTTATGATAGAGCCATGGCATGGTCTGCGTGCACGAGCTTCAGCCAATGGCTCTCCGGCATTTGAGGCTGCTCACGGTGACGATATATGGCACTACGCGGAGAAGAATCCTGGTCATAGCAAGCTGATCAATGATGCAATGGCCTGCACCGCTAGAGCAGCCGTTTCCGCCATCGTTGATGGCTGTCCTGAGGTGTTCGATGGGATTAGCTCCATGGTGGACGTTGGCGGAGGTGACGGGACGGCCCTGGGCAACTTAATCAAGGCTTGTCCTTGGATCCGAGGGATCAACTTTGATCTCCCTCACGTCGTGTCCGTGGCGCCGCATCGCCCCGGTGTTGAGCACGTTGAAGGGGACATGTTTAAGCGTGTGCCAAAGGCTGACGCCGCTTTTATCATGGTTAGTACACGAGTTTTTTACTACTATGAAGGAAACATTAAAACCAAAAGAATAGTTTGATCTGTATTGCATTGCTATAACCTATTCTCCGATGCTTCAAATAGATTGATTTCGAATCTTCTTAAGCTAAAAATTGATTTTTGTCTATTATTGCCTTTTCATCTTATAATTTTAAGCTTAAATATATTAAAAAATGAAAAGGATGCTTTTGAGAAGTTACCCAAAAGATGATACTTTTCAAAACATTGCTTTATGTATCACTCTATTTTTTTTAAGCTACAATGTCTTTTGATTTTTTTAGATAAATAAAATAAAGAGAATTTTTTTTATTATATCTTTAACTAATTCTACTAATATAATAAAAAATAAGATAATTATATTTATATTGATAATAATTTTAATAAAAATAATTATTAAAATTTGTAAAATGTCAATTATGTTGAGAAGATAAAAAATTAAAAAGGATTCTATTTTGAAACAGAGGGACTAATATTATTGAAATTAAGAAAATTATATTATTTTTAAATATAATTTTATCCAAGTTATTTTTTCAGCAACTTAAAAAAGAAAATCGAGAAAGAATAGACCTCGTTTATCTCATTCCACACTAGAAGTCTTTAGTTCTTCCTTCCCGTCTTCTTATACATATGTGACTGTTAATTATATAGTCGGTGTTACATGACTGGGGAGATGAGGAGTGCATTCAGATCCTGAAAAAATGCAAAGAAGCTATTCCTCAAGAGAAGGGGAAAGTGATCATCGTAGAGGCAGTGATTGATGGAGGAGGAGAAGACAAGGTTCAAAACGTTGGTTTGATGTTAGACATGGTGATGATGGCTCACACGACCACAGGAAAAGAAAGGACCTCAGAAGAATGGGCTTATGTTTTAAGCGAAGCTGGTTTCAGTCGGCACACCGTGAAGCGCATTCAAGCTGTTCCCTCTGTTATTGAGGCTTATCCTTAGTTATATGATGCTCTTGTGTGTGTTTGTAAAAGACGAGAAATGGACTACTACCATAATAATAATAAATAAAGCTATATAGGCTTTTGTCCAATGTGAAATGGGTGAAAGAAATGTTTGTCCTCGTAATTTGCTCAATGTTTATATGTACTTGAGTCTATTTTTAGCCTTTTTTTCATTAAGATGAATTCTTGGAGTGAGATTTCACGTAGACTGGAGAGGCAACGCCTTCTCAATTTAGATTAAAATTGACGTATACAATAGGGCCAATAGTTCCACATTAAGCCGCGCGAAGGCAGAATTTCCCTAACACCTGAAGTTTGGGTTCCCGCATTGAAATCTGTCAGCATGAGGAACGGTTTGTGGTGCAATTTTCCTTCCTATTTATTGCTCTCTTGAGGGGATTAAATCTTGTTCCACCATTTCTGGTCTCTTTTCTCCTATTCATTTGCCTCAATTTCCTCCGTGCTAATACAGTTCTTACGTTTTCTAATTAGTCACTTCGTGGATTTCAAGAAGATTGCTGCTCATTTTTTTTTTCTCCTCCTCCTTGCGATTGCACACGTTATTCATTCTTTCCCTACATCTCTCGAACTTGTTAAGGGTTTACCAATACTACATGACAAACAACAACTGCTGTGTCTTCTTGTGCTTTTGTGGTGTCTCATCACTTAGACAAAATTTTAGTTTTTTATTATATAATTTGCTTTTTCTGAGCTTTATTTTTTTAAAAAAATATTAAATAAAAATTGTATTCAATTTCATGGTCGGTTAGAATTGGAACCAGATAAGGTTTGGTTCAATGTCTTTGGATCTCGGCCTTTTAGTGGAAGATACTATTGAACACTTTGAAAGGGTAACATGATAATTTGGGTATATATATATATATATATATATAATACTTGTACTCTCTCACATTCTCTAAAGCTTTATTTTGAGTATGTTTTATGTATAGTTTTCGTTTTTATAAGGTTTGAACGATTGAAATTTCTTCTTTTTTATCATAATCTAAGATAAACATTCATTTTTTTTTAAATTGATATAAACCGCAATTTAATTCATTATCATGTTCTAAATTGTTTCAACTCCATTCAACTCAAAGTTGATTTGAAGAAAATTTGTTCTACTTAATTTCATGATAGTTTTTAAAATTTGATTTTAAATATACTTTATAAATAGATATAAGTTCTCCATTATTTTCAACTTGCGATTGCACTCGTGATTCATTTTTCCCCTATATCTCTCAAACTTTCCAAGGGTGTAACAATCCCACATGACAACAACAACTGCTGTGTCTTCTTGTGCTTTTGTGGTGTCACATCAAGAAAATTAAGTTAAAATTTTAATTCTTTCCATTTAAATAATTTAATTTTTATAAAAAATTTAAGAAAAATCTTAAATAAAAATTGTATTCAATTTCACGGTCTATTAGAATTGGAATCAGATAAGATTTGGTACAGTGTCTTTGGATCTCTGCCTTGTAGTGGAAGATAATAATGAACGGTAATATGATAATTTTAGTGCATAATTATAGTATATTGGAATCAGATAAGATTTTAGTGCATCATGTGGTCAGGAAAATGCAATGGAATGGACAGGAAAAGACTTCATTCAAAATGACAGACACATCCTGTGGAATTAGCAAAAATAGAAAATTAAACATGTTCCCCGTCATCAGTGTAATATCATGGCCCATAACATTACACGCTGGGACAAAAATTCAGACAAATCTGGTTGTACTCCCCTCTTTCAAATTCCCTCTTCTCACCTCTATGATGGAGGAGGCACTGTTGTCACTTTCTTCCCAAGAAAGCCAAAAAATACTATATATGCTGCATGTCAATGACAGAATCAATCATAGGGTTCCCTGCACAAAGATTTTCCCTATACATAATTGACGAATGCAAATATAGGCACTGTCAACTTGGATTGAATTTTTTAATTAAATTATATTAAAAATTTTAAAAATAAATTATTTGTAAATAAATCAAAATTTTAATTAAATTATATTAAAATTTATAAAATAAATTGTTTATATAAAAATAAAATTAAAAAAATATTATTTAAAACAAATACACCTGACTCTGCATTATTTTGCTTCTTACACTGCATTTGCGTGTACTGCAATATCTGTCGGATCAGTGGCCCATTGATGTTAGCAGTTGAATGCCCATAATTTTAGTAGGTCGTACTATTCGTCAAATAATTACTTTTTTTCCTATCATCTTCTTCATACGTCCAAACCAAGTGATAAAATACCGAGGGCTCCAGTTCTAATTGTGCAGAGGGAGAAGAGAAATATAGAGATAGAAGAAGATCATATAATGAGGGAAGACGAAACATGCGACGTAGATGAAGAAGCCCAGGCTCAAATAGATATTTGGAGATATGTGTTTGGATTTACAGAAATGGCTGTGGTGAAGTGTGCTATTGAGCTCGGGATAGCTGATATCTTGGAGAGCCATCGAGGTCCCGTGACACTTGATGATCTTGCTTCTTCCCTTGGTTGCTCGCCTTCTGCACTCTATCGCATAATGAGGTTCTTGACCAGTCGCCGCATCTTCAAAGAAGCCACGGCAGCAAGCTACGCTCAAACACCTCTTTCCCGCCTTCTGATGAGGAATGGTGACAAGAGCATGGCTGCTTTCGTGTTGCTAGAGAGCAGCCCAGTGATGCTGGAGCCATGGCACGGCCTACGTGCACGGATTTTGGCCAATGGCCCTCCAGCATTTGAGGCTGCTCACGGCGACAACGTTTGGGACTACGCAAAAAGGAACCCGACTCATAGCAAGCTGATCAACGATGCAATGGCCTGCGATGCTAGGGTAGCAGTTTCAGCCATCATTGATGGTTGTCCGGAGGTGTTCAACGGGATTAGCTCTTTGGTGGACGTCGGAGGGGGCAACGGGACGGCCCTGGGCAACTTAATCAAGGCTTGTCCTTGGATCCGAGGGATCAACTTTGATCTCCCTCACGTCGTGTCCGCTGCGCCGCATCGCCCCGGTGTTGAGCACGTCGAAGGGGACATGTTTAAAAGTGTGCCAAATGCTGACGCTGCTTTCATCATGGTTAGTACCCGGAGCTTTCCTTGTTAAGGAATTTGACCTGAATCATATTTCTATCCTAGGTCCCTTTTTCGTGTTTTAATTAGGGTTGTGAACGGGTAGAATCTAGGTTGGATTCATGCGGCCTTTTTATTCGAGGAGTTCGAATGCTATCGAAGATGATAATGTTATAGTATTTTATAGTATTGTTTTTTAGAATTTTTTTCCAACAGTACTTTTTTCAACAACTAAAGAAAGCTCCAAACAACCTTGAATATTTAGGATCATAATTGATTTCATTAGACACTTGAAGTCTTTAGTTATTTGTTCCAACTAATCATGTTTCCTTGTCTGTAACTGTTGATTTATTATATAAATAGTGGGTGTTGCATGACTGGGAAGATGAGGAATGCATTCGGATACTGAAAAACTGCAAAGAAGCTATTCCACAGGAGAAGGGGAAAGTGATCATTGTAGAAGCAGTGATTGACGGAGGAGGAGAAGATAAGCTTCAAGACGTTGGTTTGATGTTAGACATGGTGATGATGGCTCACACGACCACAGGAAAAGAAAGGACCTCCGAAGAATGGGCTTATGTTTTAAGAGAAGCAGGATTTAGTCGCCATACTGTGAAACGAATCCAAGCTGTTCAGTCTGTTATTGAAGCCTATCCTTAGTTTCGTGATAGATCCTCTTCTGTATGTTTGCTGAAGTATCTCTCATTCAAGGAACGGAAATGGACTATTTCATCCATCATGAAACGCGTGAAATATGCCTTAGTCTTATTATTTTATCAAAATTTTGATCTATTTGAATTATGTTTTCAATTTGAAAATTATTATCCAATTTTTTGTAAAAATATATTGTCTGTAATATTGAGAGTGAAAATTCAACATGATTGCTGAACTTTGTGGCTTCAGAAGTTCCAAATCCCTCATCATCTCCCCTTTCTCCTCCAAATGACCGTTCGGTAGCATGTTGGATTGAACTCTAGCATTCCTTGCACAAGAATTCACACCGTAGAATACTTTGAATATGCTGGTTTGCAAACATTCAAGGCAAAAACCAAACCATTGTCAACGCATATTACGTATCTAACCTCCTTCCGCCACCCCTGCCCCAAAAAAATATACTTCCTCCGGCTTATAATATTAGCGCCATATGTATTAAAACATGTACTCCATTTGTAATATTAACAGACATTTAATAAGTTTTTTCTAATTTCACCCTTATTTAATCACTATTATCTCAATTTCCAAAGAGATTTTTTTAATGTATACTATGGGTAAAAAAAATTTGAATCTTCTTATTTTGAATTATATAGATTTTAGTAATTTCTTAATCTATATAAAAGTGTTAAATGGATCTCATATTTTGGACATGTGAGAGCATACATATTTTGGATTTTATGACCAATTCATGTCTTTTTTTTTTTTTTCACAGGCGCAATTCTGCCGCTGGAAAGGAACAAGGTCTAGTGAATACAAGCTGGTTGTATGTGTCCGATCTGTGACCAGCAAGAAGAAATAGTCCTCCATGCAGTAACAGACTGCAGCGATGGAACTTTTTGGTTTCTCCGAAACTTTTTGGTTTCTCCGAAACTTTTTGAATGTCAGCCATGGATTGATCTAAACTTGAAAAGGTCGCGGGGTGGTGACATTCAGAAACAAGAATGGAAATATGTCTTTAGGGAAACAATTTGCACAATCTGGAAGGATAGAAATAGACAAGTTTTTTGGTAGTGTAGAAGATCGAATGGTCACACGTAGCATGAGTTGCTGACCACCCACAGAATGTACTACATGTATCCCTTTCCGTCAACTACAAGTGGTCGTGTTGGGTTGGGTATGTCCAACTCCCTTGGACCCAACAAGAGTTTCTCGCTGAGAGCCGTGCTGAGTCGGCCCAATCCATATTCCGAAGTGGAAAAAGATCCCACATGGGAAATAAAGGAAAGAAAGCACCTAAGAAGTTCATATACAATGGAATTAGGCAAGCGGAGAAAAACCACGGAGCCGTGCGGTGGGTACAGAGCGAACTATTCTTTCGCCTTTTACTAAAGAATACCGTGTGCTCGCAGCATATAACGGCATACGCCAATATTTGGAGGGTTCATTTCCGCTAATGAACCCACAACCAATCTTTTCAAAATTTCGTTACTCGTTCAATATTTGAATTTATCGCATTTTTCTATAAATTTGCTCTAAATGGATCTCCGTTAAGTTATTTGAATCGACATATCTAGGAGACTTTGCGGGGGTAGTTCCTTTATTGAGCTCAAAATTGCTGATGAAGAAAGTCGCGTTAAAGTGATTCTTGAAGCCAGATTCATCGAGTGCAATCCTTGATTGATGCTGATTGTGCTGGGAGAATCCATCTCTCCAAATGGCCTCACTGGAAAATATCCCTTTCACCTAAGAACTGTAATTCTCGAGCAATTACCTATCTAACTGGACTCAGAAGAATGTTGTTTTTGGATATACAACCCCTTCTCTTGCCCAAATAATAGCGGAGGCCCTGAAGTTGAAAACCCTTCTGATTTTGATGATGATAGAATATGCTAATATTTACTTAGCCAAAAAAAGGGAAACTAAGTTTGGCTTTTCTTAAATGAAGCTTCTCTGAGTTTGATCGCTGAGAAAGATGTAGAAACTGAATCCTCATATCCTCTGATTATTCTGATCAGCCCCTAACATTAACACTGGACGGCCGTGTAATCAAAGAATCCCACATGGGCTGCGTTGAAGAAACACATTGAAAGGCAGTATCTATAAATGGGTAAAATGCAGAGCGACCCCCGCATCTTTGCGCTTGGGGCAATGACGCAGCTAGTGAGGTTCTAACCGAGGCGCGTCTATTGCTGGTTGAAAACTATTTCCAAACCCCCTCTTTGGCCTGGGCCTGCCCTAGGCCATCGAGAATTTCTGGAAGGACTCCCTTCGGGATGAAGTCCTACAATACTAGTCCCAAGTGTTTACCTTTGCTCTGAAGGTGTGAATCGTTTGATCCTCTGACACTTATCTATTTTCCCGCTGCCGGTTAGATTTGTGTTGTGAATTGAGACTGGAGACCAATGATACCAAACTTCTTGAGTCAATTTGGCCCAATCGTAATAAGTCATACTTGGGGCCCGTTTGAAGACATTTGTATAGGAATTGAAACTGCTATAAGAGCACTGCCAACGTGTTTGGCGCTGCAGAGCAGAGTTCATGAATCAAACCCAAGATCTACAAATTCAATTTTTTCTTCCCAAGTTGACCAGAGGATCATCAAAACTTCGGCCTAATTTTTGAGGGGACCTTGTGAACAGTAGGAAATGAATTTCACGCGTATTCGAGAAGTCTGCGGTCGAGAAATTTTTTTTAAAAAAATCTATTAAGTTGTTTTAATTTTTTAACTTTTTTTATTGAAGAAAAAAGGTATTTTAATTATAATGACTTCAAGTATTTTAATTTTAATAAATAATGTTTTATTTTTTAAAAAAGGAAGAATGTTTGAGAACCTCAGTGATAGATTCAGTGGGTAAGTCGATCTTATTCAACTTGAAATGTAGTCCATAAAAATAGTAGATTAGGTAAAAGATGAAGTCGTAGACAATGCAGTAGTGCTCAACTAAGATAACCTGTGACGTCAACTAGCATGGCTGAAAGTGTGATTGTAATAAGGATGCAGGTTTTGATTTTAATTTTTTTTAAAAAAAAATTATAAAAATTATATTATTCGTAAATAAATTTTATATTTAAAATTTTAAATTTAATTTTAAAACTAAACTATCATGTTAGGTGCAGAAAGGAATTGCTTATCCCTTTTGATCATCCGACCAGCCTTTCTTTTGCTCTTACAAGAGTTAGCCAACTAGATTAGAAGAACGAGAACCGGAATCATAATTTAAAAGCTTGCCTTGATAAAGTTTTCTTCTATTGCATCAGAAAATGAAATTCAAGATTTATTTTATGTTAAACAACGCTTCTATATACTTAAGTATTGCCGCTAAGGTGTAATAGCTTAATAGTAAAAGTAACTCTTCCTTAGCATAAAAGGTTTGAATTTGATCCGTATTTTCTTTTCCAAATATGCATTAAATAAAAATAACCCCGTCATAATAGTCATGATAAAGTTGAAAAGAGAATTAGTTACATATGCTTTTGCTTTCTTATTTTCATTCATTCAAAATAAATACGTAGACATCAAATTTTGTATTAAAGAATTATTTTGTATTTTTATAATTATATATCTATTTTTTAATACAAAAATAAATATTATATTCGACATACATTTTATTATGAAATTTAATTAAAGGTGCTTCTTTCACTTGCACACCTACATTATTCCTCCTTGTTGCAAAGGAAAATAATAATTGCTCTTTTACTAAATCTCCATAATTCTTCCGCAAGTGCATAATCTCCATATACAATTGGCTGATTGCATCCCCTACCCCACAAAGCCGAAACAGAAAGAAATGTTTCTTTTTAAATATTAGCCCTAAAAAAAGAAAAGGTCAATTGCAATTTCTCCGTCAAACTTCAATTCGTTCTCACATTACTCCACCCTAAACTTTAAATTATGTTAATGAGCTACAATAACAATAACAATACCAATTTATTCAAATCAGTTATGTTGGTCTTTTAAAGGAAGTTCATAAAAATTTTATAAAAAATATTATACTGTCTTTTAATAAATATTTAATTTTAAATTCTAATTATATAATTATTATTCTCTAATATATATTAGTATCTGCATACAGGCAAGTTCGATGCCAACAATTAAAGCAACCACCTCACGGCATGGAGCCATGTCTGCCCTACTGCGCATCCATTTTTCCACAGTTTGAGGGCCTATATATACCGCAATTAAAGAATAGGACTATTATCACACAATTCAAAGTTCAATGACGTAAGTACAAATAAGGTAAAATTCATGATGGTTATTGAAATTAAAAGGGGAAAAAAACACTAAAATAATAAGTCACTTTCATGGCTTTGCTCATCCACAGCAAATCTTTACCCAATGACCCACTCCCACCAACATAAGAAAGAAACGAACGTCCATCCTAATTCCAAAACAAGCTCATCTCCATCTTCTTTCCCATTTCGATCTTCCTTTTGTATGTATAACTGATGAATCCCTGTGCCAAAGCATAATCGTTGTTTTCCCCTCTCTGCAATTTGCATAAACAAGAGAGGATAAGATTGGAAAATTTCAAGTTATAGAGATGCCGTTCTCCGCAGTAGTGTTCTCTTCTCCGCAGGGGTTCCTCCCAAAGAGCCGCCCCGTTTTGCAAAGAACAATTCGTTGCTCTTCTTCTTCTTCTCCGGGATTAACAATGACGACCCAGTTTGATCTGAAGTCTTATTGGACGACTCTTATTAAGGAAATCAATCAGAAGTTGGATGAGGCAATTCCAGTTCGGTATCCTCAGCAGATCTACGAGGCTATGCGTTACTCTGTTTTGGCTAAGGGTGCCAAGAGGTCGCCGCCGGTTATGTGCGTTGCTGCCTGTGAGCTCTTCGGTGGCAACCGTCTTGCCGCCTTCCCCACCGCCTGCGCTCTTGAAATGGTATTCTTATTATACACTTCTTGATTTGCTTTCTTCTTCTATCTTCATCCTAATTTTATGAGTTAGCTTGTAATTATAATGGTGTCCATGTAATTTTTGTGGGAATCCTGTAAATAAGATACTCGTGTTAGAATTTGGAAGCTGAGATGTTTTTCCGTTTTTTCCGTCTCCCTAAGACGCACTCTTTTCTTTACTCGTCGGCCCGACGAGCTGAAGATTACATTTGTGTGGCTTATTTTGTTCAAGATTTAAATTTTACGGTATCAGAATATCTACACATTGCTGGTAATAGTTCGATCAGAATATGCTTTGTTGGACCCTCCTCGTCTTCGATTTCATCTACTATTATTTTACGGCTGAACAAGAAAGAAAAGTGTTTTATATGAAGGGATAAGCGTATGCTATTGCTGGATGGTGCCAATAGTTATTTCCTCAAGAAAAAGAGTAAGATAACATATTATATTTTTGAGGCTTTCTGTCAAGTACAAGCAATGAGGTTACCGCTGACTTTGGTTCTGGGTCCAGTCCACCCGAGTATTTTTTAAATCTACCGATAGAATGCTCGCACTGAGATTACCTTGAGCCAAGAAACTTCTGTGCCTTTTTTTTTTTTTTTTTTTTGGCGGGTGGGGGTGTCAAAGTTACTGATATTCTTGGTGATGTTAGTGTGAGAGATTTCCTCGATCAGTTAGCGCTTTGACTTCTTGGCAAGTTTTGAACATTTCAATCCCTGAATCTTTCCTACTGGAAATGAGCAAATCCAAATTTTGGATCATGCACCCCTATTCCACTTCTCTCTTGGGCGCGCAAAAGATAGAGAGTCATGCACTTCAAGCAAAATGGTAGTTTAATTGGTTAAAATAAGTCCCTCAATAGATAAATGTCCTTGACTCCATCCATATCTCATTCCCCTTTGTTTCCGTAGCATCTTTGGTTTTGTCGAAATTTTGGCTTGCAGATTGATATTAATCTCTTTCCCGATTTTACGCGGGCAACATTAATAGGTTCATGCTGCTTCTTTGATCCATGACGATTTGCCATGCATGGATGATGATCCATCCCGACGTGGCCAACCATCAAACCACACAGTATATGGTGTTGATATGGCAATTCTAGCTGGTGATGCTTTGTTCCCTCTTGGCTTCCGCCATATCGTCTCCCACACGCCAGTGGATCTTGTTCCTGAGACGTACCTTCTCCGGGTTATTGCTGAGATTGCCCGAGCCGTAGGATCAACTGGAATGGCTGCCGGTCAGTTCCTTGACCTTGAAGGTGGGCCAAATGCAGTTGATTTTGTGCAAGAAAAGAAGTTTGGTGAAATGGCGGAGTGCTCTGCTGTTTGTGGTGGTCTTTTAGCCAGTGCTTCTGATGAAGAGATCCAGCGGCTGAGAAGGTACAGTCGAGCAGTTGGTGTACTCTACCAGGTGGTAGATGATGTTTTAAAGGCAAAAAAGGGGAATGGGGATGAAAATGAGAAGAAGAAAAAGAAAGCTAAGAGTTACGTTGCAGTTTACGGTGTGGAGAAGGCGATTGAGGTGGCTGAGGATCTGAGAGCTCAGGCCAAGAAAGAGTTGGATGGCTTTGAGAAATACGGAGGGAATGTTGTCCCCTTGTACAGCTTTGTAGATTATGCAGCTGATAGAGGCTTTGGTATGGACGACCAAGTTTAGAAGACAATTTTTGGGTGTCAAATGTCACAAAAGAAGATTAAAAGCAAAGAGAGAATATTTATGTAATGCGAATTATCAAATCTCTATGTACGTTTTTTCATGGCAAATCATAAATTACGAAGCAAGCATTGCTTGATGCCAAAATCCCATTCTACTGATCTTTTGCTTTTAGTACTGAATTTAATTATACCTGTGGAGCCAAAAGGAAGAAGATATTGGATATGAATTCGGTGCATATCAAATCTTTAGCACTCTATGATAAATTTAAGAAAAATATATTTAGCATTTTGAGGGTTTACTTGGATTGGGTTGCATACGAAATCTAAAACAAATTTTTCATCTCACATCTAACTTTTTTTCTCATAAAAATTTCTCACTCTCGAAACTCAAGACAAGAAATCTTAAAATCAAACTCTATCCAATCGCACCTTGAATTTGTCCACTCACATCTTGGTTCTTTAATGTTAAGAAAAAAGAGAGCAACAACAAAATCTCAGCGAAAAAGAAAAGTTCCGGCGAACCATAGGCTTCGACGCTACAGAAGAGCAGCAAAATATGCGCACTCAAAAGAATACGATAATTCTCTCAAGAAGGAAAAAAAAAGAAACCTTCAACAATAAAATAATACGATAATCTCTGGCACACACATAAAATCACACCTATTTTCTTTTTAAATGAATGGTTTAATTGAATGATTATATTACTGTGAAAATTTCATCATGGAGGCAGTCAAAGTTCGATAGGGCGATTTCAGTTTCCATTTAAAAGTGGGCCTAGTGGACAGACTATCTTTGAATTGGATCACGAGGAAAAAAACTATGAAGTTTAGATGGATACTGTCTAAGAGGGCCCATTCGCTTCAATTAAGTAATCCAGAAGTCCTCGAAGGCTCGAACTGGGGTATTTGACCTGTCCCTCGGCTTCTTTTTCTACATAGCTCCAAAGACCGCAAATAACTGTCCGGAAACATTCAGCCAAAAAGAGGCTGAAAGTAGCATGATCGCATTAGCTAACTGGGCCATTAGATATGCGTTCACTGAAAAATAAAAAAGCGTTCAAGTTAGCAAGCTTTTCCGTGTGTCATTCAGCCAAAAAATAAAAAGGAGTAATTTGTAAAAAGTGGTAATTATTTCTTTTGTCTTAAAATACCCTTTAATTTTAATAATTATAATTTTAGTCTCAATTTTTTTAAAAATATAATCTTTATATTAGTCTTGTAATATAATTTAATTAAAATTTATATATATATAACATATAAATTTAATTTAGAATATAAATTTATCATATATTCCACAATATATGTATATATATTTTTTATAAAATAAATAAAATATGACGAATTTATATTTTAAATTAAATTTATATATACAATATAAATTTAAATTTAACTCTACTATAATAATATTGGAAGCAAGAATTATAATTTAAAAAAATAAATTTTAATTTTAATTTATAAAAAATTAAAATTAAAAATATTTTAAGATAAAAATAATTATAAACTATTTTTTATAAATGATTTTTTTTAAAGGCTTTTCTGTGTAGTCTGGGCATAGCGTGCACGCCAGGAAAAGGGAAATGCGATGGTAAGAGAGTGGAAAGAGCAAGCTGTTTGCTGTTGATTCAGCGGTAAGGCGGTTTCGCCGGAAAGGAGAATGGCGAACTTTCCGGAGTCCGAGTTGAATCCATTTCGGATCCTCGATCACTTGCCGCTGGCAATTGTTGCCACCATTATGACAAGGCTTGATGTGCCCTCCATTTGCTCCGCCGCGTCCACTTGCCGAGCGTTTCGCTCCTGCGCTTCGGGCATCCTCTCCTTCATCCCGAACTTCCACCTGCTTGTGAGTGCCCTTACCGGCCTTCTTTCTCCGTTGTCTCTCTAAGGACGCATAAACGTTATCTGAAAACCTTTTTTGGTAACTTTCAATTGAAAGGATATTGGGCCCTCAATTGATTTGCTGAGACCGCTGTTGATGCCTCCGAACCCTTATCTTCGGAGTCTGAAAGTGGACTGCACGCGACTGGATGATTCTTCGCTCAGTTATATCATTCGACCCTCTTTGCAGGAGCTTTGCCTGCATAATTGTGCTGATTTTAGCGGAAAGGTTCTCTCTCTCATCGGACAGACATGCAAAGACCTCAGGCATGTGCTATTTTCTTTTATCGATTTTATGTGCTTCCGTGGTAATTCTTTGCATGGAAACCGGAAATTGCTTCTGCTTTACAAGGTTTTGATCTTTCTTTTTATTCTTTTCCCCAATCCTTTTATCTGCTGATTCTCGATTTTGGAAACGAAATTGACTGTGTTTCCCTGTGAAAAGACATTGTTATTAGCCGTCCCCAATTTTATCTTGTTCAGGTTTCTGTACTTGAGTTCGGTAGCAGAGAAAAGAGGGAGACCAATTGATGTATCTGATCTAGAGGAATTACTCCTTGGTTGCCCTCAGTTGGAAGTAAGATTTCATTTGCAAGAGTGGCATCCTTTAGATATTTGATAAAGAATAAGAACATAAAATCTTTAGTGGCGCCTTTAATAAGTTTGGAGAATTACTTCAGATTTAAAAGCATACCTCTCAGCATGGCATCATTAGCTGGATTTGGAATAGTTGGTTTACTAGTACAATTTACTTGGGATGGATGTTCGAAGAATCGCTGTTGTTTCCATAATTGCAATATACCATCTATAGCTTATCTCTTTCTGGACATTTACTACATCATGAAACCATGATTCCTTAGAAGGTAAAGGGAAAGTGATGGCATTTGGTAAATGCTTTGCATTTGAGTTTCATAAGAAACAAGAAACACAAAAGCTTCATATATGATGTTGCTAAATATGTTTCTGAAAAGCTTTTCAGAATAGAAGTATCATATAAAACTCCCAAAAGTGTCTAATACATGGTATTTTACTTGGATAATGTTTGGGACTCTTGCTTTCTGCTTGACTACCATACCATCTATTTTGACTCCTATGAAGAGGAACTTTGATGATTTTTACTGGGTTGTTTACAGCTTGGTTTCTTTATATACTTCTATTAATAGGAGGGGAAATACTTATGCATATGACAAATAAACGTTGCAACAATGTGCTTCATTCAACAATCTCATTGAATTGATGTCTTACTGCTTCTTTGAGCATTTTATATCTGGTATTTTCAGAAAATATACAATCTTCCAGCCAACAGTGACATCTTGTTAGACATTCTGAAATCTCAAATGGCTTACTTATCAAGGGGACTCCTTGTCTTGCAATTGAGTTCTTCCTTTAGTAAGTCAATGCACCAAAAAAGCAGAGACAGATCCACATTTTCAATTCTGAAAGATAGTTATGACTTAGGTTCATGTCTTTGTTTATCTAAGTAGTGGATTCTATTGCTTATTTCTCTCTCTCTTCTTTTGTTCCATGATCTCAATTCTTTACCCTCAGAGAGAAAATTCGCTTGTTCCTGCCCCCGTTTTGCACTTGCTCTTACTTAACAGAAGAGAAAATCACCTGAAATGTCAATCTTTTGCATTTCCAACTTATAGTTCATATGTACTTACTTTGCTTTATTGGTGTAGGCACTGGTCCTGATGTTTGATGTCTCAATATTTTCACGTCATAATTTTGCTCGCATCTGGTCAATGGTCTCTGCCAAACTTACTTCTCTTGAAATAGGATTCATTTCTTCGGTAATGGTGACTGAACTGCTTTCCCCTGCTGCGGGATCCCATCAGATAGCTCAGCACATCCAGCAATCAAAATTTCCAGGGATACAGAAATTGTGTTTGTCTGTGGATTACATCGCAGATACCATGGTCATTACAATATCCAAATGCCTTGCCTCATTGATCCATCTGGACCTTCGAGATTCACCAATAATGGAACCAAGAGTAGCATTTGATCTCACCAACATAGGTCTTCAGCAGATCAATCCTCATGGAAAACTGAAACATCTCTCTCTAGTACGAAGTCAGGAGATTTTCCCTACAAACTTTAAGCGAGTAAATGATCTTGGTATTCTCCTTATGGCTCAGAAATGCTCAAGCATGGAAAGCATTACTCTTGGTGGCTTTTGTCAGGTAACTGATACAGGTTTCAAGACAATTCTGCATTCTTGTGCAAAGTTAAACAAACTTAGGGTGTCTCGTGGAACACATCTAACTGATTTGATATTCCATGACATTGCTGCAACTTCCCTTTCTCTGACACATGTTAGTTTAAGATGGTGTAATCTTTTGACAAACCTTGCTGTCACTCGGTTAGCTTCCAACAGAGATCTAATTGTTCTTGACATGAGGGATTGTAGAAGCCTAGGGGATAATGCCCTTCAGGCAATAAGCACTCTTCCTAAGTTGAAAACATTACTGATGGACGGTTCTGATATTAGTGATATGGGATTAAGTCACTTAAGGAAGGGTGTGATGAGTTCTCTTGTAACTCTGTCGTTACGAGGGTGTAAGAGGCTTACAGATAAGAGCATTTCTTTTTTGTTTTCTGATTCTTCAAACTGGGGCCTTAGAGAATTGGATCTGTCAAATCTTCCTAACCTCTCAGATGCTGGCATTCTGATGCTTGCAAAGAGTCATGTCCCTCTATTTGAGCTACGAATGCGGCAATGTCCTCTTATAGGTGACGCTTCAGTCATAGCTCTAGCTTCAATGAAGCTCGAGGAGAATGGGAGGCAAGGTAGCAGCTTAAGATTGTTGGATCTTTATAACTGTGGGGGAATTACACAGCTTTCATTTTGGTGGTTAAAGAAGCCTTACTTCCCAAGACTGAGATGGTTGGGGGTTAGTGGGAGCACGAACAGGGATGCGGTGGATTCCTTGACCAGGAATAGGCCACTAGTGCGTATTGCTTACCGAGGTGAGGAGCTGGGGACAGACCAATGGGATAATTTAGACGACCTGTACATGCATGACTATGAGGAAGTTGATGAATTTGAACAATGGCTTCTTGAAGGAGAGAGTGATGAAGAGATGGAAGAAGTAGAATATATAGAAGGGCTTCCAGAGTGATACTGCAGTAATTTTATTATTGCTCCACAAATAATTATCACCCCTTCTCATGTTGTTGACTTGTTCAGATTGTGTCTTCAGCTTCTCTGGAGAACAAAATATGCTGCATAAAGGAGTGAAATCTACCGGAGACATTGCAGCCGGATAAAATCTGCGGCAAGGTGTAGCGCTGTTGTGTAAATGTTGGTGTCCGACTTTTCTGCTTCATTCATGTTTGTTGTATTGCCATTGTTGTATATATGTGTGTGAATATATGTAAATCAAATGGTGATTGGACTGTGAACTTGGTTTTATTTGTGTGCATCTCAAACTCAGTTGCTGTTGCAATATGTGATTGTTGCAGTAAATGTGAGTAAAGATTCGTGTACTGCGGTTTATAAAAATATATTTATATTGTAAGTACATTAGGGGAATCTCGTTGGCATTATTCGATTATCATAGCATCTGGCTGGGATACGTGTGCAGAAAGTTAAAACTTCATTCTCTACTTTTTCTGAAGCTAATTATGGAGCAAGGGATTTTACTTGAATCAGATACTTGGGTACGAAACTAATGGAAGCGGTAGCATTTGTTAGTTGTTTTACCACTCATGCTAATTGTTAACTCGGTCTGATGCCTTGAAAGTTTCAGTTCAGCTTGGTTTTTTGGGACCGGGAAGGATTCTTTGTAATCGTAGTGGGCTTCAAACTACTGCTTTCACCGGAGCACTTAGGAATTTGGATTCTTATCCTTGACCCGCACGGTAGGGACCCCAGAATTGGGTTCCAAAGTATTTTGATGGGGTTTCATTAATGAATTTTCTTATTTTGTTGTCATCTTTTTTACGAACTATTCATTTATTATGAAATTCTTCTCAAAGTAAAAACCTTCACTGCCCCCGTCCTCCAAAAATTACGGAAAGAAGTGGAAAGGTGAATTCTTAAGCACCCATTGAAGGATAGCCTTGTGGATTCTTCACCTTTCTTGCATATGTGCCAAAATATGTGTCTATTTGATCCACACACACACAGAGTCACTCAGGAGATGGGGAAAGGAAAAAACCTTGATGATTACTGCTATATTGCCATCGAAAGGATCTTGTCTGCCTTTCCCCGTTCTCTGATAGTGTGTTGCGGAAGACTTGGTACAATTCCAGTCACCGCATCTAATCATGTTTCCAACGAATTTTTAACTTTATCCGTAGATACGGCATCATGCTGGCATTATCAGTTTCCTTTTCTTCTTATGTCTTATTTCTTTCTTTTTTATTTTGAGTAACAAATTAGTACTTTAAAGCTTTTTCTTAAATAAATTTTACAAATACACACCTCCACTTTGTATATAGTTCTCAATAGTTGACCTTTTACGTATAAGACAAGCTATAAGAGAATAAGGGGTCTATAAGAGAATAATTAGAGCTCCTGATTTATCACGTTTAATGAAATTAAGATATATAGTTGACGTACAGATAAATAGTATATTATTTAAGCAAAACTTACTCGTAAATAAATATGGTTTGACAATGTGGGGTACTATGGACACAAAGAGCATGAACACATGATAGAGATATCACTCACAAATTAATGTCGGAAGAAACCGCTCAAACTGGTCTACATTCAATGAACATTATGTTGCTACCATGTTGTCACGAGAAGGAGTACCCCACTTAGCGACCCCTGTCCCCCGCCAGCATCCTAGCACCAAAATGACATGTACTTATCTGTTTCTTCTTCTTTTTTCTTTTTTTTTAAATATCTTTCTTACATACCCAATTTACATGCCTTCCTACCATATTCTCCTCTTATAATAATAATTTCTCTCATTTTTTTCTTTTTTTCCTTTAAAAGTGTGAAAAATTGAATGTATGAGTGTTTGGGTCCTGACAACAACTTTACTCCCATGTTTTTTCCTTTCAATTTTCAGTAATAAGTGTTAATAGTATTAGTTCCTCTATTTAAAAATACAAGTCTATTTAAACATTTTCACACATATTAAGAGTGAAGAAAATAAGAGATTTTTTTATGAGAAAGAGAAGGGTCATTAATTGTAGGAGTAATTGATTCTGGTGTTAATTTTGGAAAAGTTGCCTTGGGAATTAAATATTTTCATAGGAAAAGAAAAAGCAAAAAGGATCTATATTTTGAATTGGATGGAGTATCGTTTAGTGGAAGGGTTTTGTAGTGGGAACTGATGGATGAGAATATTGCAGCATTTTGTATAGCCAAGTGGGCTTTAGGTGATAATATTTGTTTAAATTAATACTAGTCAAAAAATTCGTGCTATGCACGGTAATGTATTTAGTAAAATAAAAAATTAATTTTAAAGAAGCTTCAAATTTTTTTTAATTCATAAATTAAATTATCAAATTGCTAAATCATTATAATCGATCTAATGATTAATTAATTAATTAATTAAAATTTAATATCCAGTATAAAAGTTTTAATAAATGCTATTGGTAATTTTGTCAGTCGAACAAAAATAAAAAAATAAATATCATGATAAGTAATACATATTAGAGATACATAAATATATTATTCAAAGATAATTTCATAAATGAATATGTTATATTGTGATTATCTTTTACAGATGATAACATTCTTCACACCAATCGACACATAAAATAAACATTATTTGTGATGAATTTTTACAATTTTGACATCATGTAGTGTTCGAATCATCAATGTAAACATACGATCTTTGCATGAATTGATATGTTTATGAAAAATTTTTAATCTATTCTCCTGATACACAAATATTATATTTTAGAGTTGAATTTATAAAATTAAAAATATATAAGCAATCAGATAACTTTTTGATGTGCTCAAAAAAAATTTGTTAGAAGTATGAATATATCAATACCCATCTTTACATTTCATTTAGGTGATCAGCTGAACACCTTAGTACAAAGTCTGAAAGCTTATCTTTGAGCGTAATATTCATTTCTACACTATAATTTTTTATGATCATATTAACAATCTAAATAATATTTAATCTCAACAATAATTCAATATCATTGTTGGTCATTGTTTAATGTACTGACATTTACTTCAAGAAGAACATGTGTTTTATCAAATCATTTGGTCATGTACTTGTACAAATATTTGACAATACTCTTAAATTTATGTGAGCATTCATCAATACCAATAAATCTCTCAAATAAGGAATAACCCACCTATTATCGAAAGTAAAACCATTTATTGTAACTCTTTTACTTGAATCATTTTGGCGTCTGTATTCTACATACCCATCATTTCTATTGTTATAGTATCACAAAATTTTTTTGGGTAGTGCTTTGAATATTTACCATTTACCATACATGGAGCATTTGGGAAAGTATCACCACAGGGTCCATGGAACATGCATCTTATGATGATCTTATAAGCATAGATATTAAAATTTTTATTTCTAATTATAATTATTGAAATATATTTAATAAAAAATTAACAAATAATTGCATTATAAATTTAATAAATTTTTTATTTTAAATTACATAGCCAATAAACTATGAAACAAATTTATTCGTTTAATGAGAAAAAATCCACTTAGGAATGATTGTGGGTAATAATAGGAATAAGTAGTAAATGTCCTTCAAAAATATCATCACTCTTTTATAAATTGCATTGTCAATATCGAGACTTTTTTAGTAGAGTTTTTATAGATCGTACTTGTGTTAATTTTAGAGTGAAGTGAATTTTGGTTAGAACTACCTAACTATTATAGTCCACATATTCAACCCATAAAAATGCATAGCTTATAATTTAATCACAAAAGGGATTATTGATTCTTATTGAAAAGAAAAAGAAAAAAGAGTGAGTAATTATTGAATGCGAAAATTTAGATGTAAAGCACCAATGGAGAGCATCATGGAGATAGTTGAAAAAAGAAAATAATAGTTATGTGATAAAATAAAAATGGAAAGAAGATGATTATATATACTATCTGTTAGTAAAATATCATCTTTATTTCATAGTTTACAATTTTTAATATATTATCAAGTTATGATTCGAAGTATTTCAAAATGAAATAGACTAAGAACAAATGTTGAGTTTTACAAAGAAAACAAATCAAAAGCACATTTAAAGGCTCGGATCCAATTGAATTCAGATTAAGGATTTTGTTTCTTTTTTTTCTAAAAAGAAATACTATCTAATAGTATCTCTTGAAACAAATTAAGAGGTTAAACAATAATAAAGTTCAAATGCTTGGAACTAATTGAATTCATATTAAAAATATTTTTTTAAAAAAAGTACTAACTAATTATATTTCTCGAAACCAATTAAGAGGTTAAACAATAATGAAGTATGTTTGAGGACAAAAAAGCATTAATAGAAAATGGAGAAATCATCTCTTAAATATATTTTTTTATTTTTCTTCACAGATAATTTGATAAGTGTATCATACAATAAAAAATAAAAACTTGGCATACAATAAAAAATAAAAACTTGGCATACTATAATCTGATGGACATGTAAGGACATTCTAAAATTGAGATTATTTAACTCAAAAGAAAAAAAAAACTTTTGCCTTGTGTGCCCTTGTAGAAAACAGACAAATTTAAATCAGCAAATTTAGTAATTCTTCTTTCTAACATTGCGTTCTCCTAGCTAGCTTGCCCTTGTGTTCTCTCATGGTTCTCACATGTTTGCATTTGATGTAAAAACCCAAGTACAAATATATCCGAAGTAATATAGGTGTATTTATAAAAAATTAAACATTACATTAGAATCAAACTTGGTGAAAATAAATGAAGTGCTATATTTGTCAAATTCTTGGAGTTTCTTTATAGACTACATATATTAGGAAACAACTATAGAATTGATATAGTAGAATATGAAGAGTTTTTTATTTTACATATTGGCTTATCCAGTAAAGCCATAGTCTAATTTCTTTGACTTGAAAATCCTACAGAGCAATTTCCTAAAGTAATCAAATTTAAAACATTCTTCTTATCGTTAAAGTATTTTTGATTATTTTCTCGGATCACATGTTCCAATCCACATCTACGTATACGATGCTTAACTTCTCACAAAAAAAGATAAAAATAAAAAAGATAAATCCATTATTTTTTATAATATGGTTTAAACCTGTACCTCTTATTATCGTGCATTTTTGTCTATTAGATAATCTAATCTATATTACATGTAAGATTCTCCAAAGGCCTTCAATTTCCAAACAGAGGTTACTGTGATATTATGTTATATCCTCATAAAATCATTCTCACATATTATTGAAGGAAAAGAAAAAAATCAAATAAAAATTATGTCAAACAAACAAAAATATCAAAAAAACATACATATGAAGAGAAGAAGAAAGTAATATGCAGAAGAGAATGATGATGATTTATACTATATATAGAAGAATTGGGCAGACATTAGACATTTAGATTCAATAAATTTAGTTTAAATTAAGAAATTAGGTTAAAAAATTATAAATATAAAGATATTATTTGTTGACAATTACTAAATAGTTAAAGTTTTACTTTTACAAAATAATTTAATATATGTAATTTAATTTTTTAAAAAAATATGAAATTCAAAATTTGAGTTAATATATAAGTAGTTTAAAATGATCCCAACTATTTAAAAAATTTAAGTAAATTGAATAATTAAAGTTTCCTACTTTTACAAAGTAACTCAATATACAAAATTTAATTTTATATAAAAAATATGGAATTCAAAATTCAAGTTAATATATTAGTAATTTAAAATTATTTTAATAGATTGAAAATAGTTATAACCAATCAAAACTTTTAAAGTAATAATTAAAGTCTCATACTTTTACAACGTAACTTAATATACAAAATTTAAAATTAAAATTAATGTATTTGTTTAAAGTTACTTTAATAGATTGAAAATGATCCTAACCAATCAAATTTTGAAGACCAATTAAAAAAGTAAAAATTATAATAAATTAGAATAATTCAAAATTCAAGTTAATATATAAGTATTTTAAAATTATTATAATAAATTGAAAATTGTTCTAACCAATCAAAAATTTTAAAGTAATAATTAAAGTCTCATACTTTTACAAAGTTACTTAATATGAAAATTTCAAAATTGAAATTAATGTATAAGTTAGTTTAAAGTTACTTTAATAGATTGAAAATGATCCTAACCAATCAAAATTTGAAGATTAATTAAAAGGAAAAAATTATAAAAAATTAGAATAATTTAAAATTCAAGTTAATATATAAATAGTTTAAAATTATTTTAATAGATTGAAAATGGTTCTAACCAATCAAAAATTTTTGAAGTAATAATTAAAGTCTCATACTTTTACAAATTAATTAAATATACAGAATTTTAAATTAAAATTAATGTATAAGTTAGTTTAAAATTATTTTAATATATTAAAAATGATCATAATTAATAAAATTTTGAATTAAAATAGTAAAAACTCTTAGAAATTAAGATAATTTAAAATTCAAGCTAATATATAGGTAATTTAAATTTATTTTAATAAATTAAAAATAATTCTAACCAATCAAAAAATTTTAAGTAATAATTAAGGTCTTATACTTTTATGAATTTAAAATTAAATTAATGTATAAGTTAGTTTAAATTTATTTTAATAGATTAAAAATAATTATAACGAATAAAAATTTTTTAAAGTAGTAATTAAAGTTTTCTATTTTCATAAAGTAACTTAATATACATAATTTTAAATTAAAATTAAATACATAAGTTATTTTAAAGTTATTTTAATAGATTGAAAATGATCACAACTAATTAAAATTTTTAAGAATAATTAAAAAAGTAATAATGTTAAGAATTTAGGATGAGAGGTTTGCAACCATGAGAAAGAAAGGGTTATATTTTTATTATAATATACAAAATTAAAAAATTAAAATTAATGTATAAGTTAAGAATTTAACTTTAATTAATTTAATTTAAATTAAGATATTGGATAAAGATATTGGATAAACAAAAATGATAAAGATAAGTAGTTTAAAGTTATCCTAAATTGAAAATAATCTTAACCAATTAAATTTTTGAAGACTAATTAAAAAAATAAAAACTCTAAAAAATTAGAATGAGAGATTTGAAATCATAAGAAAGAAAGGGTTACATTTATATAATATATATATAGATAGAAGCTCAATTTTAAGAGACAAAATTTTTTTAAAATACCTTACTTTATTAAAAAAAGAAAAAGAAAAAGAAAAAGGTTCGTTGACATCATGAACTGTCTAGATTCAGTGAACCTTGGAACCGCTCAGATTCCATGGACATGTAAGATTTCTTCTTGAGGAGTTTGCAATTTCGATGGGATTTTCTCCATCCGGCTACTATGTTGGATACCCTTTTTTTTTTTAAGCATCAGCAGGAGGCCTTTGTAGTTATTACATAGGAATTTTTTGATCTAATAATTGTGAAAGATAAAAAATATTTTAGTACAAAAATTATTTAACTAAAATATTTTTTAAATTCTTTCTATATACGTCTTGTCAAAAATGAAAAAATTTATCTTTTTATTCTCTCATTTCACGCTATCTCTTTCTTCCATTCTGATCACCCCTCCTTTTCTCATCTATCTTCTTCTCTTCTCTTAAAATCTCTCTCTCTCTCTCTCTCATCTATCTCTTCTCTTAAATATCCGTAAAAAATCTTCTCTTTTTAATCTCTATCACATTATTTTTTTCTTAAATCTCTATTAGATTAACTCTTTCTCTCTCTCTCTCTCCTCTCTCTTTTCTTCGCTATTGTTCTTTCGCAATTAAGACCAGCATCGACGAAAATAAAGTACGTTGTATGAAATATCTATCAGTCAAACTTCACAGATATACCAATTACAATTACAAGTATTGTAGATGAAGTTCATGATATGAAGAATGGATTATCGAGAAGAATGGTCGTTTGTTGAATCTTAATAGTGAAAACAATCATATACTACTGTTGTTATATGAAAATTATTACTTTACGTATTATCTTTTCTTAGTCTAATTTATTTAACTTTGAAAGGTGTATTCTAACAACAAAATGCCTATTTTTACTAAAAATTTTACGTATTGATTATTCCATATATTATGAATAATTGTTTATGATTGTTTTTTTAGCAATCACTGTGTGCAAGAATGACAACGCGTACAAAGTTTCGAATTGAATAATTATTCACTTCTTCTTGATTAATTATTCATTGTTAAGTGAATAATTATTCACTTTTAAATGAATAATTTATCAGTTCAATCTTAAGTCAGCGAATAATTATTCTGTACAATATTAAAATGTGTATTATGGATAGTAAAATACACATTTTTATTGAAATTTTTATACACTGATTATTAAATACATTATGAATAATTGTTTAGGATAGTTTTATTAGTAACCACTATGTACAAGAATGACAACCATAAAAAGTTTCAACAAGTAAATAATTATTCACCCTATAATAAATAATTATTCACTTCTTATTAAATAATTGATCGGTTCAATCCTAAATTAAAAAATAATTATTCTGTTCAATGTTAAAATACAAATTCGTCGCCACAACCTTGCAAGCACAACTAGAATTCTCTTATCAGTTCACACTTATAAAGTTTCGTGAATAATTATTCACTCCTTATTGATTAATTGATCAGTTCAATCTTAGTCAACGAATAAATGAATAATTATTCATTTCACGACTAGTGTTTGACAAGTAAATAATTATTCACTTCACGACTAATATTCAACAAGCAAATAATTATTCACTTCTTATTGAATAATTGATCCGTTTAATCCTAAATCAACGAATAAAGAAATAATTATTCACTTCATGAATAGTAATTGATAAGTGAATACTTATTCACTACATGATGAGTATTCGACAAGTAAATAATTATTCATTTCACGGCGAGTATTCGACAAGTAGTGAATAATTATTTACTCTATTATAAGAAATTATGTAATTGATGATATGGATAATTATTCATTTCAAGATGAGTATTCGACAAGTGATGAATCAACACAACGCTTTCTTTACCTCTATAAGTAGACTATTAAATATCCAGATAAATTTTATTTTTGTTGAAAATTTCTACAACATCGAAGGTACCAAATATCCCAATGAAAACTGACATATCTAACTTCATTTTGACTATAAGCGAATCTGAAAAAATAAGTATTGATTTCAAAAGAGAACTATAAGGCTCGTTGAAACTGTTGATATAAAGTAAAGATCTTAAAAAAAATAAATCATTTTATTCTTCAATATTTGAAAAGTTTCAGAATAGTAGCGAAGAGAAGACAGAAAGTATATATATATATATATATATATATATATATATATATATATATATATATATACTTTTTTAAAAATTTTAAATATTTCATGAATTTTGACTACTTAAAATGTCTTATATGCTCATCAACCGTCAGATAAAAAAATTATACATCTAACAGTAAAAAAACTATCTACACTTACTAAAAAAAGGAAGGTGTCAGTATAATAATCACATCGAAATTTTCTTGTTTCCAATTTTTATTGCCCCCCAACAATTGAAATCCCAGAATCACATTTTTTTTTTTTTTTTGGTGATAGTTAGATTATTGTTTGTTAAGGAATAATCAGATTACCGTTGGTAGCTGAACACCTTGATATTACGAATCCCTTTCTGTGTGAATTTATTCTTACTTCTATGCAAAAGAAAATAAATTTTGATAATTTCATTACCAATCTGTTTTTATGCGTATATACCTTCAAACCTTATATTTAAATGAGGAATTTAATCTCGGCAATATTATGTAAAAACGACTTCACAAATTATTTATAAATATTTCTTATCCCATGTGAATACAAATTAAGTGGCATGCATCACGTGGTACGCAATCCCTTCGACCTTACTTGGAAGATTCTTGCTCAAGAAGAACAAATTCTTGCCAATTTTTTCCATTTTAGATAGGTAACGAACAAATATTTGAAAATTTGCAAATGGCGAACGTGCTAACAATTTCTTGCTTACATATCGTTTTATCAATGCTCATGGCCTCCATAATTATATCAACAGTTTGAGCATGGTTTGTATTTTATTATAGAGAAAAAAAATCCTCTATCCTGTATTAGTTTGCCCCAGTTTATCTTCAACTTTTGGTCGTCACGATTGATTGTAGGTTATTATTTTCCACGTGATCATTTGCTCAATCAAAGAAAATGAAAGGAAAGTCAACATTTTGATAATAAAGCACGTGCTTCAATTATATATTTTGATTCTAGAGAAACAGTGCATTGCCTTTGATATTTAGGGAAAAAATCCGCTACATTCTCCCATATTTGGATTGGATTTTGAACTAGAGATTCGATATAGTTGGATCTCACTTATTTTTTTTTAAAATATTATTTTTATAAAATTAATAAAAAAATATTAAATCTAAAATTCAATCTAAATATATTATAAACTCGTCAAACCAAATTTAATTTAAATACACTTTAGGCCGACAATTACAACAGAGGAAGGAAAGCAGATGATGTTGTAACAAACAAGTTGCGAGTTATGAATCTTCCAATAGATATTTTAGTGCAATTTGGTAATGTTGTTTTGCATAAATCAATTTGAAATAATATTCTTCAAAATTGACCCTCAGACGAAAAGAAAATAATAAGCGAAAAAGACTTATTTGTTAAGGCTCGCACACAATGTATATCTATTTGTTTGCATCTCATGTGAAGTAGTATAATTGTAATTTGCCTGACCTGTACGTTTGGATTAGAGGTGCGGTTTTCCCTTCTAGGAATAACTGGTCTACCTACAAAATGGAAAACATATAGGCACGAGAAATTCGTAGGTGGATCCAGAAGTGGAGGTCTTTAGCTAAGGACCCACGGGACCAGAAACGACCCTCTCCCCACATGTTAGGAGTATGAACAAAATAGGACCTACAGCAACAGAATTAAAACCCAGAAGGATAATCTGCTGCATGGTTTATGTCTTTGTACGGCTACGGAAAACGACCGGTGGTCTAAACAGGACACCTCCCATCCAAACGTGGCGACTAGTGATGAATCGCGAGATTGCCTTACCATGGCAACTAAGAGCTTCTTCGCGGTTAAACCCATGCCATATGCGGCGGAGGGGCTGAAAAATTCACTGGCTGGCTTCCCTGCTCTGGCCGAAGTTGGTGGTGTGTGCCTACTGTGGCGGCACTATCGGAGTCAGGGCATAGTGGGACTGCAATTTAAAGTTAAAAGTTTTTTATTTTTTAAAACTTTGGAGGGGTTAAGGTTCACAGTGTATATATATATATAAAAAAAAAGCAATAAAAGTTATAGTGAACTTAGATTGAATTACTTGAATAGTTTCATCTGGATAATTTTATAATTTATATTTATATTGATAAAACTTCTCGCTTTTGAGGGTTCTCCAAGTCGTTTCCCTCCCTCCTTCCCTCTCCCTCAGTTCGGATTCTCTTTTAATCTTCTCTCCCGCATTACTATGACATGGTAATAATTTTTTATAAAGAAAAAAATTTAAATATATAAAATTTTATAGTAAATGAGAAAAACTTAAAAAGAAATAAATTCACATGAGGTCAGTAACCTTAGAGGAGTAAGGGAGAGGAGGGGAAGGGACTTGAGGATCTTGAGCGCCCTCTCTTAAGGAAAATAAAAAAAAAATTAAAAGATCAAGCCGAGCTTGTATTACTCTCTCTTTTGATCTAAAAAGTAACTGCTACATTCTTATTTTTATACGGATTAAAAAATTTTAAAATTCATTAAATTTAAGATTAAAAGACTAACCTACTTTTTTTTAAAAAAAAATCTCAACTTTTATATGTCATTAAGGGGAGTGAATTTGAAAGATTAGTGAATTATTTGATAAAGGGTTAGATTGGAAACTAAAAACAATATTACTCCACTAATAACCATTAAAAAAAGGTATATAAATTTCTCTAGATATCACTTATGCGTCGAATAATCTGGAACAAATAAATAGTCAAAATGTAGCAAGTACTCTATGACAAAACGAGGAGGGCACAAGATTTAGGGTGTACTTGGATTGGATTTTATTATAAAATTAATATAAATTTTTAATTTTAAATAATATTTTTTTCTCTTAAAATTTTTTTCCCACAAAATCAGAGTAAAAAAATTTTAAATAAAAATATTATAGAATCACACCATTAACTTGAGAGAACCAGTACCATGAAAACATCACTGATATAAAAGAATTATAAAAATATAATTATAACTGAGTATATTTGAATTAAGTTTCTTTGCGAGTTTTGTAACAAAATTTAATATAAAATTTTGACTTAAGTCACATAATTTTTTTATAAAAAATTATTTTTATAAAATTTAAATTCAAATTTTATTCATTTCACTGTAATTCAATTATAATTATAATTTAATTGTTCGTAATTTAAATATAAAAAAGAATTATATATACAGATATACGTGTAAAAAAGCTATCTCGGGCCCATCAACCTTATGGCTTATCCCTAATTGCAAACCCTAATTTGACCTTTTTCAAATCCCATGATTGATGCGGGAGGCGGAAAAAGGAAATTGTACTATAATCAACCGGCTCTTCTTTGGATAAGATTCTTATAATAACTTTAATGTAACGAGATGATAGATCAGAGGTGCAGTTCTGCGTTATACGAGGAGAGAGTGGCATATTCCAGCGAGTATTCCATTTTCTCATCGGCAGCGAATTGCCGCTTGCGCTGCCAGCTAAACACGTTTCCCATTTCAGTGGTCATCTCTCCCACTCCCAATCAACATGCTCCGCGCTGGACATTAGTATTCTCTTTTTCTTTGAAGTTAGATACCATTATTCTCAAAGTTGGTAATTACAGAACGGCTTTTGGTGCCAACCAAAGGTCACATTTACTTACCACGTCGACTAATCCACGTGCCCTCCATGTCACGCCTCGTGTTAGGAACCTTATCTATTCTCGTATATTAATTTTCTCGAAGCCTCCTCCCTCTTCTTGACCGTGCATCCCACACCAAACCCTCGAGGCTTTCGGAGTATTTCTCTCGTATGTATGGATGCTGTCATCTGGTTAGACTTTTCTGATGTCACTATTGCCACCGTGTCCACCTTCAAAGTTTCATCTGCTACTAATCTCCACGCAAAGGAAACTTTCCTTTTCCACCTTACCTTGCTTTCTTTCTACATGGTCTACTTTACCTCAAATTTTTACCATAATGATCTTAAATTTTCGAACTTTTTACTATTCACGCTTAGAAAATAGTCCAAGAAAGCAAAAAAAAAAAAAAAAAACTACTAGTATACGTGCATAGATCTATAACAAATAGAAAGGAACCATGGAATAAGAGCAATGAGAAAGGAAGAAAATGCTATATATATGAACACTAATTCTCATAATTTTTTAACGTAACATAACAACATAGTATATATTAACAAAATAAATTTTAAAAAAAAGTTTATTTGAAGTATATTTTTATAATTATGCGAATCAATTATTGACATAAAGTATCAAGATTACCGACCAAAAAATTTTAAATAATACTTTTATTAGTAGTTATTACGTTCTTTTATTTATAAATTTGTTATCTTAAATGAAATATGTTATTTTTGACTAACGAATAAATTAACAATCTGTCTATAATAAAGAACAAATCATCATGCGCTCCGTTAGCATATTCATTAACTCAATTCTAGAAACTAGCAGTAGTATTATAGAATTGTGAAGTGTACTACATCAATTATAGAGAGTGGTTCAACCGGGATGATCTGAATGGTATTAGGTTTATTCCATTGTTATGCGAATCTAGGTCCGTTGTATTAGGTCAACCCAACAACTGATAGCTATGATCCTCAAATCGCGTTGTGCTGCTTTCGTTTACAGTAGTTTCTCCTCCATTTTGCGCCATTGCAAAACCAAAATCACCTAATATGCTATTTATTCATTTGAATAAGCATTATTTATCTATTAATATATACTATGTTTTCTATTCTATATAGATTTCTGTGAGGAATTCTTTGAAATAATACTTTCAAACGTTGTAACAAGCAACAGAGATTGAAGTGCAGAAAACCTTAAACAGGCTTCTGCGTTTTGTAACCAAAACAGGGGAAAAAAAGAACCGTATTTGTATGGTATGCATTCAGGACCGTTCAATACCCGAAGAAAAGAAGAAGAAGAAAAAAAAAGGCGTCATTATCGTTTGCACCATTTCCTCCACCATTGTCTGAATATGTCAGATGAATAATTACCTTTCCCTTTTAAAATGTACGATTCTTTTGCTGTTTGCGCGTAAATTAAAGTCGAAAAAATAAGAGATTTTTTAAATTATATTACTAATTAATTTAATTTATTTGTTATTAATATAAAAAATAAAAAAGTTATATTTATATATATAAATGATTTTAGAAAAATATATATAATTAAAATTAACAAAAATTAAACATTTTAAAAAAAGAACGAAAAATTTATATTTTAAAAAATAGAATATATAAAAAGATTACTCATATTTTTTAATATTTATTTTGATATAACATTCATTGATATTTAATACTTTTTTATTATTTTTATAATTAAAAAAATAAGAACTTGATCATCTAAATTGCAAGTAAACTATTCTTACATCATAATTATCAAGTTCTTGTTATATACTAGTGTTTTTTCTCTCAAATTTTATTTGAACTGCTAATGTAGATGATATGAATGAGTACTGCTCATCACTTTTTCTCTTTTTCATTGTTGAAGAGCTTCCAAAGCGAGCAGTGTATATATATACATATATACATATATATTCAGCATATGTATATTGGAAGATGATGGTCTTATCGCTGCTGTTGATTCTCCACCTCAGAAGCCAGCGTCAATGACAAAAGACACAGCCGTATAGTCCCGCTCTCTCGCTGTCCCATCTTTTTCCCTCTGCATTTCACATTCTCTTCGTGAACCCATTTTACGTCCCAGTTCGCTTTCAACGTGGTTTTCACTGACAAAAAGGTCGTGAACGTTTCACCTTTCTAATTACCTCAATCATTCAATTATTACCAACATAAGCTCAAAACGACAAAACACATCGGTAGTGAATAGCATTGTAAACCAAGGTGGTAAATCGGTAGTGAAATTTCTAATATCTTACCTAATCACTCCATTAAGTGCAACAATTATGAAAATCTTTTAATTATTGTATAATGATTGTTGATATTGTCAAAGTTACATGGTAAATAATAAAGATAATGTTTCTATCCTATATATTAATAAAAAAAATATGATGCTAACGCAAAAAATGACTGTAATTACCAAACTTATAAAAGTGTAAATCTACGAAAATTATGTAATATTAGAATACAAAGTATGGCAAAATGGTTATTAGGAGCCACAAATTTCCTAACTAGCAAGTAGTGTATAGTAACGTAAAGCCTAATAAATTAGTTTTTCTTCTCCGATAATAAAACTCAAGTTAACTTACCATATTAATGGTGCGATTAAATATAGTTTAGATTTAAAGTTATTTGTATTTAATTTTATAAAAATAAATTATTTTTTAGAGAAAATATATAATTTAAAGTAAAAAAATTATATTTAATTTTGTAGCAGAATTCAATTCAAATACAACATAAAAAAAAGGCAATAAAAAGTTAATAGACTGCTGGAAAGCTTTAGTTAATGGTGATAAAAGGTTAAACCACAAGCACTTAGGATTAGGGTTCAATTTTAATTTTTTTAAAAAAATATTTATGAGAATAAATCTAAATTTGTGCATTATGTTTTGAAACAGTGTGTTGTCCCAATATACACAAGCTAAACCAATGCAGTAAAGTGAAATTAACTTTGTAACCACCATGTTTTCTTTTCATTGTTGTATGCATAGATTGCATGGGCAGCTGGCAAAGGGAATTTTATTTTCGTTTAAAGCAGGGAAAAAAAAAAAAGAAAGACCGGTCAACGGTTTGAACTCTACCAAGGGTCGCAGGAAAACAGTAACGATATGTACGTTTGGAGTAGAGGAGTTAGAAGGAGAAGGAGAGAGTAGGGTGTTTATCGATTTGATTTGAATAAGATTTAGTTTTACTATTTAGAAAAAATTATTTTTATATTTTTTAAAATCAAATCAAATTTAATTTATCTTTATATTGAATTTTTTTCAAATTTAAATATTTTAGTTTGAAAAATATTTAATTTGAAGAAAATTAAAATATATAAAATTAAAAATTTTAAAATAATATTAATTATATTTTATATTAGTTTTAAATATTAATTTTGAAATAGTATTTAAAAAAAGATATAAAATTAAGTATTTTAAATTTTAAAATAATTTAATTAAAATCAAATTTAGTTTGAGTTAATCAGCTTTCAAATAGTATTTGTGAAAATATATAAAATTAAACATTCTAATATTTAAAAATAACTTTAATGAAGATCTAACTTAATTAGGATTATTAATATTCAATTACACTTAATGATTAGTTAGGAGAGAAAATTCAAATATTTTCGATTTGACTTGATCGAAATTGGATTTTAATTTTGAAAATAAAAAATTAATTTTTTAAAATCAAAAATTAAAAATTTTAACAAAAATTGAATTAAATTTCAATTCAATTTAATTTTTTGATTTTTTTTCCCAAATAATACACATCCGGAGAGAGACGGATTCAAGGCTTTGATTGGTTTTTGGTTGGGTAGAAAAAGAAAGTGAATGGAGAGGGATGAAGCTATTGATTTTTTTTTTTTTTTTGAGGGATGAAGCTTATAAGGTTCGAGTTGTTTTTCACCTAAAAATATCAATAAATTTGTAAAGTAATAATTTTTGTCTCTCTTTCCCCTTCCTCCAAAATCTTGAGGTTATCTATTTGTTTAAGGTTTTGCTATGTTGAGTAAAAGAGTTAATTATATTCATCAGCCAAAAGGTCAAGAGACCAAAAACACTTTTTTTTCTTTAAATTTACTCGAAGTTAATTTTTATTTATTATCGTCATTAATAGATCTTAAGAAATAAGTACACATGAGGTGAAAGACTACTTCGACATTGGGCAAAAAATTGTTTTGGGATTAGGCTATCGAAAATCAAGTTTGGTGGTTGAATTGCGAAATAAATGATAATAGTAAAATAAAAAAATTTCCTTAAAACAAGAAAAACATTTTTCTTAATGGCCTAAAATATGATAGACAATTTGAAAAAAAAAGATAAAAATAATGTTTTTAAAAGATGAATATTTCTTGATCTTATAAAAGGATGCATATTTAAAATTCTTAGTTTAGAATTAATATTAACATCTTTTTAAATATAAAAAATTAAACCTTTTATTTTAAAAAGAATTATAGTTTTATATAAAATTTCACTATTGATATCTTTGATTTAATAGAATTAAACTTTACTAATATAATGATTGATAGGTAATTTTTTGAGGAAAAAAATAATAGAAATTGATATAGAATTTTTTTTAGGGGTAACGACAAATGATTATGGTAGTCTTAATAGGTTATCTAATTGCCATAGAGGTGAATTAAATTGCTTGAGAACAATTTTTTTTTTAAAAGTAATTGCTTGAGAACGGAATGAGAATCCTATGTGCGGCATGTAATGGCGAGCTTAGATAGTATTTGATTTAAACTTAAATACAATTAATCTCAATTTTTTGTAACAAAAAATAAAATTGAAAGACAAAAAATTTTAATCTCAAATACAACCCAAAAACACTAGCAAATCCATGGTATTTGCTGCTGAGCCTAAGAGAGGCAGCCTCTTCAGTTTTGCCCTAACAAATCCACGGTATATTAAGCGGTGATTAGTATTAGTAATAATTGATCAATTAATTATTGCCTAATAGTAGCGGTTTAATAAAATAAGTCTAAGGATAAGCAAGTTCCGATTCGCGTCGGTAAAATCCAAATCCACGTCGGCATGATGTTGCGCGCACTACCGCCGTTAAACACATTCTGCTTCCATAAAACCCATCCGTATGTACAAACACCATCTTTATATATTGAGGAGAAGGGCACTGAGAAAATTGAAGAGAAAAAATACAAAGGGGAGGATGTGAATGAATGAGTGGAAAACTGGAAACTCAGGAAAAAGTTAAAACCTTTTTTCTTTGATATTTAAAAAGTACATATATTTATTTATTCATTCATTCATTCATACATATATAGATACAGATAATCTATATAGCATATGTCAAATTCTGTGAAAATTGTTACATTATGGATTGAGGTTTATTGAATGGAATCCGGATATTCATCGGCAGAGAGCATCTTGTGAGTGAAGACTCGCAGTTTTACGTAGCCTGTGCGTGGCGTTGGAGGAAGTTTGTTGGATCTTTTGATTTTATGAGTCTTTAGAGCGGATTTTTTTGGTTGAATTTCAAATGGTGATGGAAGATAACGAGAGTTGCAGTAGTAGAGTGGCCGAATCTAATAGTCGGCAGCAGAGGAAGAAGGTGGAGGTTTACAATGAGGTTCTTCGGAGGCTCAAGGACTCTCATCACCCGGAGGCACAAGCGCCTGCCTTCGACGATGAACTCTGGGCCCACTTCAATCGTCTGCCTATTCGGTCTGTATTTTCTTTGCCTTTTCCAGTCTCTTCTCTCTCTCTCTCTTCATGCTCACTCCTCCTGGTTTCTCTCACACATACGCACAAACTCGTACAATCTAGTGCGACACACGTAAAATTGTTTCTAAAGAGATATATTATTGTACTATTGTTTTTGAACATGTAATACATGTATGATTATGATTATATGCTTTCTTTTGATTGTGAAACTACTTGTTACTTTGGTTCTTCAATCGAGATCTTCTAGCTCGTCTTTTATCTAGTTTGGTTCGGTTAATCTCTATGATCTTTTTAAAAAAAGACGCCTTCTACTTTTATATCCGATTTAGTTTTTCTCTTTATCTTGCTTTAAGCATTTGGATTAAAGCAATGAAACATCCGACAGCATTGTTGTGTGAGTTACTGTTGCTTAGTGTTGCATTTTGCCACAATGCTCATCCCCTCTCTTCGTTCTCTCTCTCTCTCTCTTTCTCTCTCTCTGCAATTACCATTATAATTACCATTATAACTAGTGTTGTATTGTATCAAGTTTCCCGGATCATTAGTGTCGTTTTTGCAATGAAGATATGCATTGGATGTGAATGTTGAAAGAGCAGAAGATGTGCTCACCCACAAGCGATTGTTGCATCTGGCACGCGATCCTGCCAATAGGCCTGCTTTTGAGGTCCGGCTTGTGCAGGTGAGTTGATTGAAACATCTTCATCTAAACATTTGGCTAGGTATTTTCATTTCAATAATGCACCTCAATCCTCCTGGGTTATTCACTTGTAGCATATCAGCGCTTCAGCTTTGAACTGATTCACATTTCTGAGATGTCAGTGAAACTATATTGTCTAAATTGCATACCGAATAAAGAATGACTATTGTGATCTTCCTATTGACTATTGTGATTTTCCTATTCACTAGATGCTGAGAGAAGGTGTTATTTGTCTTGGCTTTAACTACTCTATCTTCCATGTGACAAATATAGTTTAAGTTTGGGTGCCTTAGATCACTACAAGCTACCAACTCTCTTCTGTGGCACATGCCTTTCAGTTATCCTAGTAAAACACTTTGCTTGGCAACATTTTTTCTAAATAATTTGGTCCATGAGCATACTACCCGCCTGAGATACTAATGAGGAAAGATGTCTCATATAGTTCATAGTAGCAGTATTTTATCTTTGCTTGTTCTGCTTACCCTATGCTTGAACTTGTTCAACTCTAGGTCATTCTCCTAGTGCATTTGTAATTATGGAAACTTGTTTTCACATGTTGATCATCGGACTTGTATAAGAGTTTCAACAGTTTGTGAACTATTTGATTCTTGGACATGCAAAGTGCATTATCCTCCTTTAACATTAGAATAAAAATTCTTAATCAGCATTTTCCCCATGCGTGTTTCTGCCTCTGTCATATTTAGTTTCTCTTGTGTGTCTCTGGCTTTGTCATACTACACAGAGAGTACTTTCATTAGTGTTCAGATTGTTATCCTTTATCATAGTGCAATGATAAGCATGCATTCTTCTTCATTTGGTCCAGGTTTTGTAACTCTTTATACATTTGGAAATTGAATGGTTATACAGGTTCCTCCTGTATCTGATGGCAATTTAACCACTTATTCTGATTCAAGCTCTCCTAGAAAAGAAGTTGCACGTAGGTATGATTCCGAGCCTAGATAGATTTTTTTTTTTTTTTTTTGGGAAGCATATATTTCTTGTGAAAGTAGCTCTTTGACTCTTATGGATCTCTTGTATCCCTTGTCTCTTTGTTGGTGAAACTTCAGTTTTGTTTGAAATTTTATGATTAGTGTGAATATTCTAAAACCCATTTGACATGACAGCATACATCCACCACCTGCTTTTGGTTCTTCTCCTAACCTTGAAGCACTTGCTCTTGAAGCAAGCAAGTCTCAGGAGGAAGATGGGGAAACTGTAGCACATCCTGATGCAAAGGTTTCACGGTGTGTATTACTGGAGTTCACATGTTGATTTTTATGTTTTTTGTGTCCCAACTCTTGATGCAATTGATACTTTTTAGGTCCATGCATGAAATTACCTTTTCAACTGATGACAAGCCGAAACTTCTCAGTCAGGTACTTGATTGTCTTCTGATCTTGACTTGCTATCTCTTTATTTGTTCTGCTTGTCAGTATGCTTTTGGACAGACCTATGTGTCAGTGCTCCTGAGGCTTAAAAGCCCTTTGGAAATGAGTAGGCATCGACTCTAAAATTGTTTTCTTTGATGATGATTTTTCATAGAGGAATGGGTGTATCTGAACCATTTTTCTTGTCAAGTTATTGAATCTGGAGGCTTTTGTGATGCAATTGGAGTAGCCATATATCTACTGGCGTGTCATAGTCCATTAAAATCTAGCATAGTGGACATGGACTTAAAATTTTGCGAAGTGATTCAAATTGTTTACGAACATAATATTGCCCTATGGACTTTATCTTGCCTTCCAAAGATTATACAAATAAAACTTTATAGTAAATTAAAAGTAAGTGGTTAAAGGAGATGACTTTTGAAAACCAAGGATGGTCTTCATGGATGGCATTTCTTTGTAAATCAATTACCAGTAACTAGTTGCATTCTCCTTCCACAAACACTTAACCTCTCTAGTTTAATGGAAATGAATTCAATTGAACACTTAAAGTCTGTCCCACTTTCAAGTTGTAGTTTGCATTTTAAACCTCATGACTATTGGAATATACTATTTAATCTTGCATCTGAGAGGTTTGGCAGCAAAGAGGCTTGTGAATATGTTCACAAGTTTGTGTTTCCTATTTGCTAATTATATATGAAAAATTGCAAACTTTTGTGCTAAATTTAATGTCTGAATATGCAGTTGACCTTATTACTTGCCGAAGTTGGCCTGAACATCCAGGAAGCACATGCCTTTTCCACTGTGGATGGCTACTCCCTTGATGTCTTTGTTGTTGACGGTTGGCCTTATGAGGTAGTGAGTCCTTTTTCCTTTTTTAAACTTATAGATGGAAAATTCCTTGTTTATGGCCAGAAACCAGTAGGTGTTTTCTACTTGTTTTCGAGTTTTTAGCTATATTGATATGATCAATTGTTTGGAAAAGCTAAAGCATTTACTTCTGTCACTGAAGCCTCTGGATCTCAGTCCTTAATTTTGAATCCACAATTAAATTTCTTGTTTTCCAAATTTTCCTGTGTGGTGGATCATAAATGAAGGTCATGTGTTATTGAAACAATTGTTGGGTGTAAAGTTCTCTGGAGCAGTTCATTTTGTTGTTCGACTTTGTAAAATGGCATAGATATGATTGTTACTTACTGGGTTATAAGTGGGCAGCTATACCTCTTCTTTTTCTTCTCACTAAGGTCATTTTACTATTACACCAACTTAAAGAAAATGGATTGTAAATTTGTCTGTTTAAGTTTCTATGATGTCAGTATCACCATTCCTACGATCCAGTGGCAAATTCAAGGGCCTGCAGTTTGTTCCTTTTGTCTCACTGATCTAAAGGGAAGCTTTAAATAGATTTGTTTTTACTTTTCAGGAAGTTGAGCTACTCCGAAATGCATTAGAGAAGGAACTATTGAAAATTGAGGTACTTCCATTTCAAATTTTAACAATATGTGAATGCATCTGTAGTGTCAAGTACTGATTCATATTTTTACTCAACAAAATTTTCAAGCTGCAAAAGCAGAATATCAAAGAGTTATGGTTTATGTTAATTTGAATATTAGTTCTTTAGATTAAGCAGAATAAATGGAGACAATTTATATATATCTTCGTATGAGTTGCTGGTGGCTTTCATATTCTCAACACTTTATTAGTGAAGTTTTGACAAGTCATCAGTCAATAATCCTTTAGGATCTTTATGCCTATTTCTCAAGGCCAAAGTTTAATGTTGCTGGAGAGCATGTTATAAGTTGGAATGGAAGTGTGATTTCCATGCATATAACTTTTTTTGTTTTTGGTTTTATACCGGAATTCTTTCTAGAAGGTAATTTGACTGCTTTTCAACTGGGACACTTCCATTGTCATGCAGAAACATTGTTGTTCAAAGGAAAGATCTTTGTCTCCTCTTGGTGCATATAATGAAGCAGTAGTCAAATGTGAACCTGAACATTTGACAATACCTAATGATGGTATCGATGTTTGGGAAATTGATCATCAACATCTTAAGTTTGAGCACAAAGTTGCATCAGGGTCATACGGTGATCTGTAAGTTTATCTTAAGTTGGACCCATTATACCTTGCATTTTATCTGTCAGTGACCTTAGGATTCTGTTGGTTTTAGGTATAAAGGCACATATTGTAGTCAAGAAGTAGCTATCAAAATCCTCAAGGCTGAACGGTTGAATTCTGAATTGCAGAAGGAATTTGCTCAAGAAGTATATATTATGAGGTTTGTGACATTGAACTTTCTGATCTCTTTTGTGGTACTACAAAATATGTATGCATGCCTTGCTTCCAAACTTGGAGATCTTGTATAAAGGATTGGAAGTTTTCATGCATTGATGTTTTCATAAGTAAATTAGTCTCAAGATGGTCTTGAATCTTCACAATTATGCTGACATGAAGATTACAAAGTAGCTAGCAGATTCCTATGTCTTGGGTAACATGTCAGTCAATATGTCTTGCCAGGCACATGTTATGTGATCAAGGGATATCTCTCTCCTGATGACACAGTTTACTCTTCAGCTGATATATCTAATATATATAATTTCACATAAAGATTTATAATCTTAAGAGAACCTAATTGAAAGAAACTCATGAAATTCAAGCCGCCAAAGATTATGCTAACTAGGGATGTATAGATGGCAACTAAGTGTGTGATACTCCCATTATTGTGCTGAGTCCATGATCCTAACAAGTTGTTTCCTCTCTCTCATCCCTGAATTCTCCTGTACACTTGCATACAAGAACTCAGGTTCATGTATCTACTTGTTTGCTTGTAATCCTGCATCAAACATTGGGGTTTTTTCCCTCAAATATGGAAAAACTTGTTCTGGAAGAAGAAATATAGAGCTGTATGCAAGAGTCATCATACTGCTATAACCAGCCTTGTATCATTAAAAATTCAGAATTTCAGCTCCTAATGCTTTCACGAGAATTACCAATTTGTTCAATTCAGTCCTGGCATGTTAGTCAGATAGGCATTGTACTTTCTAAACTCTTATTATATTCTCCTTCACTGGTTGACTTGGTTTTGGATGTGGTACTTGCAGAAAAGTTCGGCACAAAAATGTTGTGCAATTCATCGGTGCATGCACCAAACCTCCAAATTTGTGCATAGTAACAGGTGCTGCCCAATAGCTTATAAACACCCTGATAACATAGCAGAAATGATTTGTGAAAGAAAAAAGAAAACCTATTTGTGAAAGAAAAAAGAAAACCAGCTCTTTTTGAAAACTTTGAATTTGCTACCATCTGCTTTCACTTCTTTCTAGCTTATTATTGATTTCAATTTAACCCCTTTCTGTCAATGGAAATAGAATTCATGTCTGGTGGAAGTGTATATGATTATTTACACAAACAAAAGGGTGCTTTCAAGCTTCCATCTTTGCTGAAAGTAGCAGTTGATGTATCAAAGGGCATGAACTATCTTCACCAGAATAACATAATACACAGGGACCTGAAGGCTGCCAATCTTCTGATGGATGAAAATGAGGTAAGCTTACCCCTGTATAAGCACTTGAATTGTGTAAATTACTTTTGCAATTATGCTTGTCAATATGAAGCACACAGTTTGACGTTATCAAATTTTAGTTGGTTTCATGATATGTATTTTTTCTCCGTATTGATCAAGTTAATTAAAATGAAGATTTGAAGTCAATCAAATGATGTGGAAAATTCAATTACCATGACATTCGTGATACTCCTGTTAACATGTTACCCTCGAAGCTCATGCAGTAACAATAAAAGAAAATAACAGATATATGGTATTTGAACTGGAATTACACTCCAATACTGGGGCTACAGGTGCCAATTTCAGAAAGACCATTTGAACTTCAGGACCTCAGGTCTCTGGTTAATTGCCTTTCAAGGTTACCGTTCCTACAGTATTCTGGAGTTGCTTGAATCAAGAACACCAATATATCTCATCGTCATTCCTTAGTTAATACATCCTCTGAATAATGATCAGTTGGAAACTATGCTCCTCGAAGCTCATAACTACGCCCAAAAGCATCCTGTTGCCCCGGTTTAGATCAATGATAACATAGAAATTCAAAGCATAAAAGAAGAAGAACGTCAAAGTAATATATTTAGATTGTGCACGCCTGTGGAACTTATCTCAATTAACAACTAATCTCGATGACAACACAGCAATGAGATGTTATCATGAAAATCTACTTCTTGCTTAGTGATTTTTAGAATGCTGAATCTACTTCTGGGCATTCTGTGGATTTAGGCTATCCCAGTGAAAATATAATTAGATTCTGGGACTAGTTGGAGAGTGCTTCATGACAACACCAGGATATACGTCATTTGGTTACTTGTGGTTCTTTTCGGGTTTGGTCAATTTGAATAATTAATCTGCTTGGTACAAAACACTAATAAGTAAACCAACTAATAAAAATGGGGAAAAGAAGGCAGAAAAATATGCACGAGACATGGTTAAATATTTCCTTTTATCCTATTTTCTTGAAACCAGTGTACAGTAAAGACACAAATTTGGAGAAACCCCAATATTCCAAGGGCTCAACGTCTGTTTTTTCCATCCGATACTTTGTTTACTTCTTGAAAAGTTTTCTAAAAGAAAAGTCTGATGCCATTGCAATATCTGTAGAATGCCCTCAAGGGCATAGGAAATTCAGCCTATTTTATTCTCCTTGTGGAACCAGAAGCAAGCTGTTTACCATTTTCTCTCCACCCAGGTTGTGAAGGTGGCTGATTTTGGGGTGGCCAGAGTAAAAGCACAGTCTGGAGTGATGACTGCAGAAACTGGAACCTATCGTTGGATGGCACCTGAGGTATTCCTTTTACATGACCATATGATTTCTCATCGATAATGGAAGTACTTAATGTGTTTTGCATTCTTTTCACATGCTTATTTGTCTCCTTTTTTTTGGTTTGTACTTTAGCTAATGCCCCTTTGAAGCAGTTAACAGTGTATCCCTCCAACAGAATTCAACCTCCAATTATTATCTCCTTTTGTTAATTTCTCTCTTAAAACCTTGCTAGTTCTTTTTATTGCTCAAGAGCATCTTTTACCTATTCTAATAGTATACTGGTATGCTTTGTTGCATTAATCATGTACCTGATTTGAGTTTTGATTTATGTAACCTCATCTGGATGAGGGAGAAAATGTGCTATAGGAAGTCTCTCAATGAATAATTATGGGCGTCATTCAATACTACATCAAACTTGCAAGAAACTAGGATGTGTTTCTTGCTTGTTCATGAGTAAAATAATGCATGTTTAAGAGCGAAGAGCTATAGGGACCAGTTAATTGTGGGAGGGTTACTGTATTTATCTCCATGCTCCTTTTATGATGAATTGGGTTTACTTGTATCACTGTGATTTTTATTCTCATATTCGTCTCCTCTAGTTTTCATATCTGCATCTGCTTATGAATATTTTCTTCCTGTTTGAAGGTTATAGAACACAAGCCCTATGACCACAAGGCTGATGTTTTTAGTTTTGGGATGGTAGTGTGGGAGTTACTAACTGGAAAGGTATATATTCCTTTTAAGGCTTTAAGCTGCATTAGTTGGAATCTGCGAGTAATTACTCTCTGCTTCCACTTATATTATTTTCATGTGAATTGCTTGCTAGGTTCCCTACGAGTTCCTAACCCCATTGCAAGCCGCGATTGGAGTGGTCCAAAAGGTACTAGTTATTCAGTATTTTATTTAGCATCATATTTCTTGCAAAATAGTTTGTACTACCTCTGCTTTGGATTGAACGTTTTGTATCTTGACTATTTAAGAGAACATTCTACTAGTTTACTATTTTCTCTCTTACCGTTAAAAAGTCATAACTGCCCTCATTTCAATATTATCTGAAATCTGCAATTATTTCGAAATACTTTCAGGGACTTCGACCCACCATCCCAAAACACACTCATCCCAAACTATCTGAACTGCTTGAGAGATGCTGGCAACATGATTCAACTTTGAGGCCTGACTTTTCTGAAATAATTGAAATCTTGCAGCAGATAACCAAGGAGGTATGATTTGAATTTTTTTTTCTCCCGTGTTTTATGACAAAATTCAAAATTTTTGTCATGTTTTTGAAGTGATACGTTTTATTTTCTAGTTGATTTCCAACTCAGACGTTCCGTCCTTGCATGTATCTGGGCAGGTTGGAGATGAAGGAGAGGATCGCCGCAAGGAGAAATCTGGAGGATTTTTCTCCGCGCTAAGACGTGGACATCATTGAGTGAAGATACGAAAACATAACTTGTATACACTTGCCTTTAGTTGTCCCGCCTACTTTCTGAGCTACACTGTACGGGTTTTTTCCTTTTTGAAGTGTTTTTCTATATCCAGCCCTCTTTAACATAAGGCATTAGAAAGTTTTCTAGCTCCCTAGGTTGACCAGTCATCCTTTCTAATTTTCTCTTTTAGCATCATATATCGGCGGACACTATAGGTTTATTAATAATTATTTGAGATCATCAATAAAAATATTTGACCATCATTTGAAAGATAACTAAGACAAGTTTATCTTTTTAAAGATTTTTGGTTGTATTTATAATAATTTATGTGAAAGATGGCTAAGATGAGTTTATAATTTTGAAGTTTCATGGTTATGTTTACAATGACAGTCACTTTTATGTTTGTGATCTCGAGGACATGTTCGTTTTCTGCTCCCTGTCAGGGCAATGTCATTTTTGCCTTTGGAAGAAAAAATGCAATGCAGCGGCGAAGCAAATTGGTTATAGCTCTGGGAAGTAGTCATGCAGACTCACATCTATAGCTTCTATGCTATGATCTTCATATGATGTAGGAATCCCGCTTTTCTTCTTCCAAAATTGTTTCGTTGTTTCCCGATTACATGGTAAAGGATGACATTTTCTTTTCTTTTTTCTTTTTTTTTAATATAGACAAAAGATTGTCTCAAGCAACTGAAGTTTTTTAAAATTTAAACTACTATCCATGCCATGGATTATTGGGCATGAGGTAAAGTTGAACTGTTGGGTTGCCATTTCACAGCGTAGCCATTGAAGCAAAACCACGTAAGTTTGAACTATCATACTTCGAGAAGGGAAAGGGACAATAATTATGACGATATGCGAGAAGAAGCACTTCATAATTGATTAATTTCTTGGCTCTTCTAATAATCATAGTAATACAGCATTAGGACAAGTATTGATAGTCAGCAATTTTCTAACAAGGTGTAGATGGGTATTTGGCATTAGCATACATACAATACGGAGTTATATTTCGTGAAAGTCGATTTACATTCATTAATGAATGAAGTAGATAGGTGATAGGCTAGAAATAATTCTCATAATTAAATTATGAGAGGAGAAAATTGACAACTAGAGCTTCATCTACACAAAGGCATTTGTGCACTTTTTGCAACAATAACTTACCTATTACCAAAGCTAATTGTTAAATATGGGAACAAAATTAATAACAAGTCTAAGCTTTTGTTTCGATTGAGGGAAACAAAAGGAGAGGAGACGGAAGTTTATGTTTTAAGTGTCTGAATTAATTATTTAGGATGGAAAGGAAGGTAATAGGAACCTGTAGTGTCCAACTACTCTCCTCTCTTTCCGACTCCCTCAATCCAAACGGAGGCTATAAAGGATTGAGGGGCCTTTCTAACTAATGTACTATCATAGTAACTTGAATTGAATCTCGATCCTTGAAGTTGCTAATCTCCCCGTGAATTTCTCTGCCTATATTTCAGTAAGTCCGTTGACTCAATACAATTCCCGCTTCTACGTATGCATTTGTTTCTTCCTAACAAATGCTTATGAGTTTCCCAATCATCTTTTGCTCTTCTTTCTTTCTTTGCTTCCTTCTTTTGTTCCCTAATCTCTGCAAAACTTAACGCTCCATAAATTTCCTTTTTAATACTCACATTTTATTACCGTATAGTTTCCTTTTCAATCATGAACTTCTCTTCCTCTTTCCAGAAGTCCTTTAAATCGCAAGGCTCCCATAAGCACTCCAGAGGGATCTCTATTGGGAAAGAAGACGACCCTGGTTACGAGGAACAACCCATTCTCTTCGACCAAGACGACCATCCAAATGCTATGGAAAACGACCGTCGCGAAGTTATTGTGAAGATGGATGGCAGCGATCAGGACAAGAGGGAGCTTGAGCACAACGGCAGCAGCGGCGTTAACAACAAAATTTGGAATAAAATCAGCTACGAATCATGGAATGATGGTCAGAGAAGCAGGTGCCCCACCCAGGATGGTTTTGATTTCCGGCATGTTAATATCCAGGATCCTCCCTCAAAGATGATTGGCCAGTTCTTGAACAAGCAAAGGGATGCCGGCCTAGAGGTGTCATTGGACATGGACCTGGAAATGAATGAGCTAGGTGACGGAGGCCATCAACGCAACCGCAGCGGTTTAAATTTGACAAACGATGACCAGATTTCGCCGTCCAAGGATCTCAAAGTATCGTTTGATGATCAGATTTCGTTCCATGGCAAAGTGTTCGATATCGCAGCTGATGAGCAGCATCCATATGGTAAAAAGGAAAATAATGGGGCCGAGTATTCATCTTCGGATGAACATGATGATGGTGATGATAAAATACCTAGTCATGCTGAGTATCATAGCAGGAAGACGTCAACTTTGAACATTAATAACGACGCAGATCAGAGTCAAATAGTTAAATGTACCTCGTTCCAGAGGAGGGCGAGTATGTTAAGGTTGAAGACTCAGTCGAGGTTTTTGGACCCCTCTCCTGATAGACAGGAGATAAAGGCCGAGATGAAGTCTGGGAGGATCGCTAAATCAGGCGTCCTTAAGTCAGGGATTCTTAAGTCGGGAATGTTAGGAAAGCCAGTGGTGGACGAGGAAGAGGATGATCCATTGTTTGATGAAGATGTTCCAGTGGACTACAAAAGAGCAAAGCTCAATGCACTGACCTTGGCTCAATGGATCGGTTTTATTCTCATTGTGACAGCATTGGGAATCACTCTTGCTATTTCTCAATGGAAAACAAAGAAGTTTAGGGGGCTGCAGTTGTGGAAATGGGAAGTCTTGATTCTGGTTCTGATAAGTGGCAGATTAGTCTCTGGTTGGGGAGTTAGGATTGTAGTATTCTGCATCGAGAGAAATTTTCTTTTGCGAAAACGAGTTTTGTATTTTGTTTATGGTGTAAGAAAGGCTGTTCAGAACTGTATTTGGTTAGGTATGGTTTTGAATGCTTGGCATTCTATGTTTGATAGGAAGGTTGAGGGGAATAATGAATTCCTCAAGTATGTGAATAAGTTAATGTTGTGTATGTTGGTAGCCACATTGTTATGGCTAGTCAAGACATTGATGGTTAAAGTTCTTGCCTCTTCCTTTCACGTCAGCACTTACTTTGATCGAATCCAAGAGTCGTTATTTAATCAGTATGTGATTGAGACACTCTCAGGGCCGCCTGTAATTGAGATACGGAACAATCAGGAGGAAGAGGAAAGAACATTTGCTGAGGTTCGAAAACTTCAGAATGCCGGAGCTACTTTACCCCCTGAACTTAGGCCGCCTGGATTTGATTCAATCAAGGGCGGTAAGGTGACAGGCAGTGGAGCACTACCGCCGAAGCCCACAAGAGGATTAAGCCTTAAGATTTCTGGTCCAATAGCTAGTAAGAGGCTACAAGATGATCCTGGAATTACGATTGATCATTTGCATAGGCTAAATCCTAAGAACATCTCGGCTTGGAATATGAAGAGGCTGATGAAGATTGTCAGAAATGGGGCATTGACAACACTGGATGAACAAATTATGGACAGTAGTGAGAATGATGAATCTTCTGTACAGATTAGGAGTGAATTGGAAGCAAAAGTTGCAGCAAGGAAGATATTTAAAAATGTTGCTAAACCTAGGGCCAGGTAACCTATTGTTATTTTGCATTTTGCTTTCTTCCATTTGCTTTAATTTGATTCTTTTATCATCACTGGCAATCAATTCCTGACTCTCACAAAATTATGAAACTAGAGATCATAAACATTTCCTGAGTTGTCAATTTCTATGCCTTAAAACACACAAGTTTGAGCATTCCTTAGGGCCTTTTTTTTCCGGCATGAACTCCTCTAGGATGTCACTATGATCCCGTATTACATCAGCACTAAACTAGGATTTTCAGTGATGTTTCTTACTCTTTGATTGTTCATGGTTAGCATATAATAACATGAATATCTCTACTCAATAATTTGATTCTTTGTGCTGATAGATTCATCCACCTGGAAGACCTGATGCGTTTCTTGCGTGAAGAGGAGGCTCTTAAGACCCTAACCCTTATTGAAGGCTCAGCCGACAGTGAAAAAATCAATAAAACATCGCTGAAGACTTGGTTGGTAAGATTAAACTAATTAATTCGTGCTCCTGCACTTTGATCTCTCATGATATCATATAAGAAAGAACTAGAGAATATTATTAAGCTTTTACTCCTGCAGATTAACGCGTTTAGAGAACGAAAAGCACTGGCTTTGACACTTAATGACACCAAAACAGCCGTCAACAAACTTCATCACATGGTAAACGCACTAGTTGGTACCATCATTGGGATCATTTGGGTTCTGATACTGGGAATCGCAACAAGCGAGTTCTTGCTCTTTGTCAGCTCTCAAATTGTTGTGGCAACCTTTATGTTTGGAAACACCTGCAAGACAATATTTGAGTCTATCATATTTCTATTTGTGATGCATCCGTTTGATGTTGGGGATAGATGTGAAATAGATGGAGTTCAGGTAACCAACTCCTAAGCCGTTGCGCTATGTCTATAAGCATGATTCTTGCAATATCCAATTTTCCAAAATGAAGTTTTTCGATGTACTTACTCATTTAGATCCTTAATCTGCATTTGCTTTTTCATAATGTTTCAGATGATTGTTGAAGAGATGAACATCTTAACGACAATCTTCTTGAGGGGAGCTGATGACCAGAGAATAATGTACCCGAACAGCACTCTCCTGACGAAGGCTATCCATAACTTCTACCGCAGTCCTGACATGTGGGATATAATTTATTACTATATCCCTTTTGCAACTTCTTCAGAGATGATTGCTCTCATGAAACAAAGAATTATAAGGTTATTGACGAATCCAGCTAAAATTATTGGGACACATCTGTTAAGGAACTTGAACGAACTTGTTTTTTTTCTCTGACTTGGTATGCTATTTGTGATGGTTTCATCTGCAGTTACGTCGACAGCAAGAAGGAGCATTGGTACCCAGGTCCAGTAGTTGTGTTGATGTTCATTGAAGACTTGAACAAGCTGAAAATGTCAGTATGGGTTAGACATAAGATGAATCATCAGGACATGACGGAGAGGTGGCTCAGAAGAGGCGTTTTATGCGAAGAGATGGCCAAGATTTGCAGAGAACTTGATATTGATTACCGCCTTTATCCAGTTGACATCAATATTCGCAACATGCCATCTCTGACCCATGACAGATTTAGAGGTTAGCAATCATAATAATGTAGTGGTGGACTGAGTTAAAGGTGAGGCACACAATGTGCACTGCTCTTGTCCAGAGACAGTTTCATTTGTTTCCCCTTTTATTGCAGTCTCTATAGTTCTTTGCTCTTGTTTGAGTGACAAATTCGTCTGCGTTGGTTTTATTAATTAGTAGTAGAGTCAGTCACGAGCTGCAAAATCTTGTACTAACAGGTAATGAGTACAGTCAAACTTAAACTCCATTCTTGTCTAAAGGCCTGTTTGATGCTTCAATTATGTATTTAAAATTAATGAACTAAATACTTATTAATTACGTTTAATGTGGGTGCTATGAATTGTTTGTTCTTTTTAAGTTCGATCAATTAGATTTTTTTTCATCATTTAATCATTCAAGGCTTAATAGATAAAAGGTAATATATAAAATTATTCAAATTTCTTATTTACATTTTCTGTCACATTTTTAATTGTAATATTTAATTTTAAAATTTTATCTTTTTTTATTAAAATATATAAATAAAAATTTATATAATTAAACATGTTATAAAAAATATTACACAAAATATTATAAAAAAGATGTTGCAAAAATGTTTAAAAAATTGTTTAGAGATGGAACCGCTTATTAGATGACAAAAGCTTACCCATTTTTTGTCCCGTTCCGGTTGCCCCGGATTGTTGCGAAAGTCAAATCGTAAGAGAGCCGACAGAACCCCAATTTAACTCCCATTTCGAAAACAAAGGCCTGGAGGGAAGAGGGAACACAACCAGAACTGCGCGGCGACCAGCCTGACAAAAGGACTTAGAGGCGAGAGTAAGAGGAAGCGGCCATGGCAAACCTCTCAAGCCTCGTCCACGAGCTCCGAGAACGTATTGCGGCTTCTTCTTCAACCCCGCCGAGCAAAGAAAACGATGAGGCCTTGGAAGCCAGATTCCGCGCCGTTCTCCCCAATCTCCTCCACGCTTATGTTGTCCCTTCCCCTTCAGGTCCCTCTCTTTCCATTTCTGAGTTTGTTAAAAAGGATCTGCATATCAATCTGTATCGTACTTGACCTTTTCAATGTGCCAAAAATGTTACAGCCAAAGAGAGAGAGGTTATGGCAGTGCTGAAACTATTAACGCACACTGCCAAGAACTTTTCCGGAGTGTTTTATCACGGCAAGGCCGCTGCCGTCCTACCGATTATAGGGCGGATATTGCCTTTCTTTGCCGAGCCTGCATTTCAGTGAGTGACTCGAAAATTCTATATGCTACTCTTTCCCTTCTAAGAGTTTTAGTTTTATGTTTTTTTCCTTCTTCTCTGGAGTTTCTCATGTAATTTTTTTTCCTTATAATGCGAGCAGTCTTACTTTTGTTATCTCCATATTTGTTTCGCCTTTTATGAACTTATTCACAATTGTTGCCTTACTTCAGCTCTCTTTGGATTAATAAGGTTTTATCTTCTCCTTGTTTTTTGTGTTTGTCAATGTATTCCTCACCCTCCAGTGAGTTACATGTGATAATTCTGCCAAAAAAAAAAAAAAAAGAGTTACATGTGATAAATTTAACTCAGCTGGTGAACTTTGAGGGTCTTTATTCTCTTGAAGATTTGTTATGTCTAAAATTAGTTTAATTTATCCAAAAAATAATATTAGTTTTTTTTCTCAGTGATACTGGTACGCTTGTGAATGTACCTGTTGATTGCTGCTTGAGTGCCACTAAACAAAATCTCGTTTATGAATGTTTTACAGTTCTAGACATGGAGCTATTTTTGAGACTGTTGGCTCCTTGTTATCTTTACTTCGTATAGGGGATCGAGATGCGTATCGACAATTTTTTATGGATACCATGCTGGTAACTGAAGGTATGCTTTAGAAACTATACTTCCTGTTGCTTAACTTGGTTATCTACTTCTTTACTTTGTTTTGGCTGCTGTCAACCATATTGGTCCATCCTGTGATGGTTTTAACTGACCTGCGGATAGGATGTTATCTGAGTTGTGAAGCATTTTCCTATTATCAACATTCAAACTTAATGGTGCTTTTGTTCTACTTGTGTTTCTTTTGGGTGGGGGGAGGAGTGGAGGCCAAAGAAAATTTTAAGCATATAATGGGAGCAAGGTTTGTCAATATGTATTCTTTTCTTTTCTTCCAACTAGTTCCTATTACAAATCTGCTAGATTCAAAGAAGCTAGTATGTTTTGATTTCTTGCAGATCTACTATATATATGCTCACTTAGTGGCAAAACCCGGGCTGCAGAACTAGAAAAAGTATATTTAAAGTGTTTCTCTGTCTCTTTTGCTGGAGCATGTGGTGATGGCTGTCTTCTCAGTGATATCCCAGCCTCCAACAAACCTGCCAATGGGTACGGCATTCTGATAGATCTCTCTGGCAAAGAGAGGTGGCGGCCTTTCGCTACGACTGCTATCAAGTTACTCTGTAAATTCTTAACTGAAGGAACTTTATATGTTGAAGGACTTCTTGACACATCATCTGTTTTGGCTGCATGCTCCCTTTTGTGCTATGGAGATGGTGACTTGCATATTGTGAGTGCTGTTCCAGTACAGTAGCACTGTTTCTTGAGAGCTTATTACTCCCGTATGTTTAGCAACATTATTTATTTGATATTGTCTTTGACAACAGTTCTTTTTTTTATTTATTTTTTGAAAGGCATGTTTCGAGTTTGTGCGCCTTATTGGAGCAGTCATAGACTATGACATTATTCCTACTGAAAACCTAATTCAGTCACTGGCAATTATTCTAGTTCAAAATCAGGATGACGGTTTAGTGTTCAGGTATTCTGAATTTTAATAATATAGTCACTTGGTTTTCTTTTTCTAAGTTCATATTTAGGCTTTCTTATTCTGGTTTGACTCTTTAGCTTTCTGTTGCAAAATTTTTTATGTTCTACTGCTCATTTTAGTTAATATAGAGAAGTATCGCTTTAATGAAAGTGACATATATTAGAAAAGAACTCAGGACACTTAAGGATGTTCCACTTTTGGCCATTTACTGGGAACTATTGCTTGACATAAAAATTGCATCTGTAAATTATGCAAACATCTTGCTGATCTGAAAGGTCATTTGAACATCCAGTCCAGAGGAACAGTCTGCGCCATACTGCTTCCAAGCAGACATTCATTTTCTTGTGTTTTGTTTGCAGAAATGCAGCTTACGATTCGTCATTGGGTGCATGCCTTCAGGCATTATATTCCAATTGTTCAGATGATATTGTAAGGTCGACAGCTGCAACTATAATGAGTGTTTTTCCCCAGTCACTCCTGGAAACAAGAAGCCAGGAGCTTAAGGTTAGTTTAATAGTTGCTTTGTTTCATATAATATTGCTGGTAATCATCAGTTTTTATTAAGTTCTTTTCCATGTTGAGTACAACAGTTAATCAGCTTAAATTAAGACGATAATGATTGCAGTAATTAACTATTTGTTGTTTTTCAGGCTGCTTTATGCAATGCATATGTTAGGATCGCTAGAAGTTGCCCCGTTCATATGTGGAAGCCAGAGTCCCTTATCAATATACTTTGCTTCCCCATACCAGTTTCTAATTTGATAGATTGCTTTCATGTCACCATAGCTTGGCTTGCTCCTCATTTGGTAGGAGAGGGAATGACTAATGGTTGCAGTGTGGATTTGTCAACTTCGGGGGATAGCACATACGAAAGCTTAAGAATCAGAGGAAAAAGACAAGCTCCCAACCTTGAACCTTCCCATGTAAAGCGCCAAAAGATGGGTAGTGATAAAAATGGCCTTAGCATAAGTTGTCAGGAGAAACTTGTATGTGTGGGAGAAAAAGAATATGCCTATCATGTATTTGACTCCCTGAGTCAGTTTGTTGAAGATCTTATACCTCCTGGTCAGAAGGTTAATTCTTCCAATCCAGAAATTGCCTTAACAGCTCTTAGTACACTCAGCATGGCATTTTGTGAATATCCACACTTGAATCTCTCACTTTCCATATCAAGGCAGTTATCCAGTTGGATTCGATGGATAACTGAGCAGGTTGACTAATGTTCTCTTGCATTTATTAGTTTCTGTGTAAGTTTCGTGTGTAAAAGGTAAATAACTTCTAGGCCCTTGCAGGCAAGGAATGAATTACCACTACCCATTGATTTATCCGTCTTCCTTGAAGCAGTTAACAACTTATTGCTCATTGAACGTAAGTTATGTAGATAATCCTTCATCTATTGAAGCATTCTTTTCTGGTCTTGGTAGCTTAATCAGATATTTAGGTTTCAAGAGAATTTGTTCTAGTGGAATTTGTGCTCCAGAATAATTTGTTGGTGATAGTTAACGTATGTTGCATGTAGGTTACCCTTGTTGCAATACTGTAAATTTAGATTCTTCTGGGAGCTAAAATTTGAACTTCAAACCCTCTCCAAGCAAAATTTATTTAATTTTTATTTTGTCTTTAAACATGATAAAAGAATCAAAAAGGAAGGGAATGTTAGGAGGCTTATGTGTATACTCATTCATTTAGATGTCAACAAACCAAGTTTTGAAAATCCCTTGATTTTGTAATTAATTTTGTTACTTAACTAGCTTCTAACATTTCCCTTTTTGGTAGTTGATATTGAAACTTCAAAATTGCTTGTTTTATCTCTTTAATAAAAGTTTGACAGATGTCCTACCTGTTTTGAATGTTCTGACTCATATCATCTGTATGCTTCTCTAGGCTTCCTACCCTCACAGCATAAGCTGTCTATATGCAAAGCTCATTGTTCAAATCTTCTGGACCCAATTTTAAAGCTTCCTTGGGCTAATTCCCCTTGCACAATTGTGTCCCATCCACCATGGAAAAAGAAATTCCTTTCAGTGCAAGTGCTGTCTAAGCTTGGATCTATTTTACAAGTTGGAAATAATCTTGATGTTTTGAATTTGAGTCTTCATGATGAAGCAGAAGAGGTTAGAACTGAAGCTGTCAGATCTATGCCACTGATAGTCTTGTTTTCTGGTTTTGATTTGCTGAGACACATGTTCAAGAGGCTGGAGTAAGTCAAGAATAAGTTCTGTGCTTTATGCATACATGTGAGCCTCTATATTAGCAAGAAGACATTGTGAAATTGCATTATTGCTTTCAATCTAGTGCATTGTAATTCATAAAAGAGGTAATCAGTTCTGTTTTTTCTTCTTGAGTTTCCAGCATTTGGACTTCCAACCTGAAACAATTATGCTTTGCTGTTAAGCAGAATCTAGTTCATTCACACAGATAGGTTTATGAACAAAATCAATCATAAAATTTGAATTATGGAACTTATTTGTCACATTGGATATGTGAGGTAGCGTACATTTCAAATTGTCATGTATGGCTGTGTAATTCAAGCATTTTCACTTGGAGAACAGCATTTTACCAGAAAACTACTAGATTATTTGAGGTTCTAATCTTTCAGCTTTCTTGTGTTTTTTGCAGGCTTTTTGGGCATGAGACTGATGAGCAAATCAAGAAAGTCATTCCTCTATCTCTTGGTTATTTGGCATGTCTTTATGGTGCTTGTAATGGTGCAGGTATTTGTCAAAGTGAATGCAAACTATTTTTGGTCAAGGAAGGTGAGAAAAAAAATTTCACAGCCGATTATCTACTGCAAGGATTTTGGTGTTCAAAGTGTGACAGAAAAGCTACAGTTGATTGTGGTTCAACCACCTTAGAATCTCTTGGAGCTCCAAGTACAGAACTTTTGACTGATTGTGATTATACACATCTACAATCCTTATTTTTTAGGCTCCTATTTGATGACTCATCTGAAGAAGTTCAAGTTTCTTGTGTTGGGATCATTCAATGCATTCTAATTCATGGAACTGTGGAGATACTTCATGAGACAAGGTCTGAATGGATAAAGTGTTTTGATTTCTTGCTCCTTCACAGGAAAAAGGCAGTGAGAGAAGCATTCTGCTCGCAAATTAGTTTTTTCCTTGATCAGTCTATTTTAGATTGTCTTCTCCCGGATGGGGAGTTTACAAACAAAACCAAAGAACAGAAGGTGATGGATAAAATAAAGCATGCTTTGGCAGGAGCTGATGACCCCTTGATGTTTGAGACTCTTTTGGAAGCTGCAGCAGAGATTATGAATGCTGTTAATGTTCAGAGTCAACTCTTTTTGTTCTCTGTTATTTTATTAATTGATCAGCTCGACAATCCTCATATGACAGTGAGAATAACTGCATCAAGTTTGATTAAAAAATCTTGCTATGTTCATCTTAATGGAGGATTTGACATTCTCCTTTCTAAAATCATTCACATTCGAAATGAATTGTATGATTACCTCTCATTGAGGCTAGCAAGTCGACCAAAAATGATTGATGAGTTTGCAGGATCAGTTCTTGGTGTTGAAACTGAAGAACTTGTCAAGAGGATGGTCCCTGTTGTTCTTCCAAAGCTTGTGGTTACTCAAGATGCCAATAATCAAGCAATTATCATCTTACATGAGCTAGCCAAATGTTTGAAGACAGACATGGTGCAATTGATTGTTAATTGGTTGCCTAAAGTGCTCGCTTTTGCTCTCCACCGAGCTGATGAGAGGCAGTTGCTTTCTGCTTTGCAGTTTTACCATGAGAACACCGGGTCTGACAACCAAGAAATTTTTGCAGCTGCATTACCAGCACTTTTGGATGAACTCATGTGCTTTACAGATGAGGATGATTCAGAAGAAATTGACAAAAGGTACCACCAATTAGAAAAGCTTAACAAGTTTGTAAGGTTGTTAGAAAAGATTGACGAGTTTATAAGGTTGCTTTGAAGCTTGCAAAACTTAGTGCATATTTCAATATGTTAAATATTTCCAGACTTCTATAATCTTTTGTCTTTTAGCTATCTACTGGCTCTTCCTCTGCAATTATGGAGAAGGAGGATTAAAGGAAAAAGGAGTAGTGTGCGTTTGTGCTAGATACACTGAAAATGCTTGGAATTAAACCAATTGAGTAACTTTCTTATGCTTCTTTGCCTATTTTAATTGAAAGAGAGCATCGTCGTTAATATGATGCTCTAATCCATAGGTGATACAATACAGTATATAATTTTTTGGTAGGTTGCATCTCAAATGAAGAAAACATGATGTTGGAACTTATCTATTTCTGTAGGTTGGCTAGGGTACCTCAAATGCTAAAAGATGTTGCAAGGATTTTGACTGGAAAAGAAGAACTTCCAGGATTTTTAAGGAATCACTTTGTTGGTCTGCTTAATAGCATTGACAGAAAAATGCTTCATGCAGAGGATATATTTCTGCAAAAACAAGCAATCAAACGAATAGAGATGCTTATTAATCTGATGGGTCCACAGCTTAGCACTTATGTACCGAAACTAATGGTTCTTCTTATGCATGTAATTGACAAAGAATGTCTCCAGGGTGAGGGTCTGTCTGTCTTGCACTTTTTTGTTAAACAATTGGCCAAGGTATCCCCTTCTAGCACTAAGCATGTTGTTTCTCAAGTATTTGCTGCTCTTGTTCCCTTCTTGGAAAGAGAGGAAGAAAATTCCTCATCACACTTCAATAAAGTTGTGGAAATCTTGGAAGAAATTGTGCTTCAAAATACATTTATCTTAAGACAACATATACATGAATTTCCTCCTTTACCCAGCATTCCGGCCTTATCAGATTTGAACAAAGTGATACAAGAAGCACGTGGATTGATGTCTCTGAAGGAGCAACTTCGAGATGTTGCAGATGGGTTGAATCATGAAAATTTGAATGTCAGGTATATGGTAGCATGTGAACTCAGCAAACTGCTGACTATAAGAAGGAAGGATGTGATGGCTTTGGCTATTAAAGAAGGTGATCAGAATATGGATGTGATGAGCTCTTTGGTTTTGTCACTACTAAGAGGGTGTGCAGAAGAATCAAGGACTGCAGTGGGACAGCGGTTGAAGTTGATGTGTGCTGACTGCCTAGGGGCACTTGGTGCAGTTGATCCTGCCAAAGTAAAAGGATCTTCAACTACACGCTTCAAAATTGCGTGTTCTGATGATGACTTAATATTTGAATTGATCCATAAGCATCTGGCAAGGGCTTTTAGAGCTGCACCTGACACCATTATCCAAGATTCAGCTGCATTAGCTATACAGGAGCTTTTAAAAATTGCAGGATGTCAGGCTTCACTTGATGAAAATGTTGTAGCTTCTATTCCACAGATGAAAGACAGACAAACAAGGAAAGCCTCAGCAGCTGAAATCAAGGCAGATTCTTGCACTGAAGTGAATGATAGGGGCCAGAGACTCTGGGATCGTTTTTCTGATTATGTTAAAGAGATAATAGCCCCTTGCTTAACCTCAAGATTCCAACTACCCAATGTCTCAGATTCTGCATCTTCTGGACCCATTTATCGACCTTCAATGTCTTTCAGGAGATGGATATTCTGTTGGATCAAGAAATTAACTGCACATGCAACAGGATCTCGGGCAAATATTTTTAATGCCTGTCGAGCAATTGCGCGTCACGATATGCAAACAGCAATGTATCTTCTTCCCTACTTGGTCCTGGATGCTGTTTGTCATGGTACAGAAGAAGCACGCCATGGTATAACAGAGGAAATTCTGTCTGTCCTTGATGCAGCAGCTTCAGAGTCTAATGCTGCCGCTGTTCATGGTACCAGTCCTGGGCAAAGTGAAGTCTGTATCCAAGCTGTGTTTACTCTGCTTGATAATCTTGGTCAGTGGGTTGATGATGTTCAACAAGACCTTGCACTCTCCCAGTCTCTTCTCCCATCCAATTCCAAGCAACGAGTTTCCAAGTTAAAGGATAGTAGTATGAATATCTTGCAGGATGCAGACCACATAATTATGCAGTGTAAACATGTCTCAGAGCTTCTGGCTGCAATTCCTAAAGTTACTCTAGCTAGAGCCTCTTTCAGGTGTCAGGCTTATGCAAGGTCTTTTTTGTACTTTGAGTCTCATGTGCGTGAAAAATCAGGATCTTTCAACCCAGCTGCTGAAGGAAATGGCCTCTTTGAGGATGAAGATATTTCATTTTTAATGGAAGTGTATAGCAATCTGGATGAACCAGATGGATTATCTGGTTTTGCTTGTTTACGGAAATCAAAGAGCTTACAGGATCAGCTCTTGATAAACAAAAGATCGGGGAACTGGGCAGAAGTTTTGACTTCTTGCGAGCAGGCTTTGCAAATGGAACCTGCATCTGTGCAAAGGCATTCAGATGTACTGAATTGTTTACTAAATATGTGTCATTTGCAGGCCATGGTCACTCATGTTGATGGATTGATTTCTAGAATTCCTCTGTACAAGAAAACATGGTGCATGCAAGGTGTTCAGGCTGCCTGGAGGCTTGGAAGATGGGATTTGATGGATGAGTACCTAAATGGGGCCGATGAAGATGGTTTGCTTTGCAGCAGTTCTGAGAGTAATGCTCTATTTGACATGGATGTAGCAAAGATTCTTCAGGCAATAATGAAGAAAGATCAATTTTTAGTGGCTGAAAGAACTGCATTATCAAAACAAGCTCTGATTGCTCCCCTTACTGCTGCTGGCATGGATTCTTATGCACGGGCCTACCCGTTTGTAGTAAAGCTTCATCTGCTGCGTGAACTAGAAGATTTTAATGCTCTACTTGCTGGTGAGTCTTTCTTGGAGAAACAGTTCGATCTTGGCAATCCAGAATTCTTTGAAATAACTGGGCACTGGGAAAATCGGCTGAGACTTACGCAACCATCTCTTTGGGCAAGAGAACCACTATTGGCATTCAGAAGACTTGTTTTTTGTGCCAGTGGTATTTCTTCTCAAGTTGGGAATTACTGGGTTCAATATGCAAAGCTCTGTCGTTCAGCTGGTCACTATGAGACAGCAAATCGAGCAATTTTGGAAGCAAAAGCATCAGGTGCACCAAATGTTCACATTGAAAAGGCTAAACTTCTATGGAGCACTAGGAGAGCTGATGGTGCCATTGCCGAGCTGCAGCAATCCCTCCTGAACATGCCTATGGAAGTTGTGGGTCCTGCTGCAATGTCATCCGTCACCAGTCTCTCGTTGGTCCCATTAAACGCACCACCTTTACTCTCCGAGACAGACTCTTTGAATGGGAATGGAGGTGTAGCAAAGACTCTCCTCCTGTATACAAGATGGATCCACTATACTGGGCAAAAGCAAAAGGAAGATGTAATGAGTCTCTATAAAAGGGTTAAGGATCTGCAACCTAAATGGGAGAAAGGATACTTCTATATGGCTAAGTACTGTGATGAAGTGCTTGTTGATGCCAGAAAACGGCAAGAAGATAATTTAGACCTACCAAGGGCAATATCTCCAAATTCAGCTCTTGTAGTTTCTGCACCTTCAAATTCTGAGAGGCGCTGGTGGTCACATCTTCCTGATGTGCTGATATGTTATGCAAAAGGGCTCCACAAGGGCCATAAGAATCTCTACCAGGCGCTTCCAAGGTTGCTAACACTATGGTTTGAGTTTGGGAGTATTTATCACAGAAGTGGCTCATCTTCCCATAAGGATATGAAAAATATGCATGTGAAGGTGATTCCTTATTTTGAAAGATTTGCTTTTATTTTTTGGCTCTTGTCCTCATTAACTGAAGTACCTTCTCTACTATGATGTCACTTTTTTTTTTTTTTGGTTGCTTCCTTTCCCTTTGCAGGTTATGAACATCATGCGAACATGTTTAAAAGAGTTGCCAACATATCAGTGGTTAGCTGTTCTACCTCAGTTAGTCTCCAGAATCTGCCACCAAAATGTGGAAATTGTTTGTCTGGTGAAACAAATAATTACTTCTGTTCTTCGGCAATACCCGCAGCAAGTGCTTTGGACTATGGCAGCTGTTACAAAATCCACAGTTCCTTCGAGAAGGAATGCTGCTGCAGAGATTATAGAAGCTGCAAAAAGAGGACCCGGTCAGGATAATGCGAACTCTTTGTTTGTGCAGTTTGCCACCTTAATTGAGCATTTAATCAGGTTGTGCTTCCATCCTGGACAGGCAAAGGCAAAAACAATAAGTATCTCTACTGAGTTTAGTGCATTGAAAAGGATGATGCCTGTGGATATTATAATGCCAACCCAACAGTCGCTTACTGTGAATCTACCTTCATATGATATGAATGCGACAATTCCTGTTACATCGGATATTTTCTCATCTACAGATCTTCCTACAATCTCAGGAATTGCAGATGAGGCTGAGATTCTTTCCTCACTTCAACGGCCAAAGAAAGTAACGCTTCTAAACCTTGTAGCTGCTATCAAGTTCGCAAAGCTGTATGACTGGGATCATAGTTGTAGTTCCATGGTCCTTTATTTGATATCAGATTGCTTTGGGTTGTGCGTTAACCATACACATCTCCCCTGTTTAACTTTATATGATCTTTGTCTTAACCATGTCTATAAATGTTTTGTGTTTTTAACTTTATGGTTCTATTCCTTATCTGTCCTGGCCAGTAGAGGTCTGGATGCCTCCTTTAATTTGAAAACTGATTTAGGTGGGGGAAACAAATACTACTTTTTAGTTATTATATGGAACTGGTTGATGCTTGCTCTCTGAACATGTGCATCTCTTTTTTTTTTTTTTTTTTGTGCATATCATGTTTTATACTTCTGGGAACAAGAATGGCCATATAGAAACATCTTTTCCAAGCAGTGATATACTAAATTCTGTATAATGCTGGTGATGTAGTGGTCATTACATTTTCACATTTTCAGGTCATTCTTTTGGGAAGTGATGGCACTGAACGTCCATTTCTCTGCAAGCCAAAAGATGACCTTAGAAAAGATACACGCATGATGGAGTTCAATGCAATGATAAACCGTTTACTGTCCAAATGCCCTGAAAGTCGTAAGAGGAAGCTTTATATTCGCACATTTGCTGTGATTCCGCTGACAGAAGATTGTGGGATGGTTGAATGGGTACCACACACTCGTGGTCTGAGACATATACTCCAAGATATTTATATAAGCTGTGGAAAATTTGACAGACAGAAGACAAATCCTCAAATTAAGCGCATCTATGATCAATGCCAGGGTAAAATGCCTGAAGAGGAAATGTTAAAGAACAAAATCCTGCCAATGTTTCCTCCCGCCTTCCACAAATGGTTTCTTAACACATTTTCTGAACCAGCTGCGTGGTTCAGGGCTCGAGTTGCTTATGCCCACACAACTGCTGTATGGTCAATGGTTGGTCATATTGTGGGCCTTGGTGACCGGCACGGTGAAAATATCTTGTTTGATTCTACCACAGGTGACTGTGTACATGTTGATTTCAGTTGCTTATTTGACAAAGGTTTACAGTTAGAGAAACCTGAGCTGGTGCCTTTCAGGCTGACACAGGTAAGATGGGGAGTGGGGGGAAGAAATTTTGGTTTCACCCTAGGTGCAACTGAAGAAGTTATTTCAGATGGTGCATAATGTATTTCATCTGTTATTTGCAATGAGTGCACGGGAAGATATCTTCTTGCATTCATTGAATTAAATCTCCACAGCCTTCATAAAAATTTGTGTTTCATCATTCATAATATTGTCTTCCCTATTCCCTTTTATATGTTAGCTTCTCTGTGTCTCTTGCTGGCTTGTATGACTGACTCATTTGGGCGTGCAGAACATGATTGATGGCTTGGGCATTACTGGATATGAGGGTATGTTCTTGAGGGTCTGCGAGATTACCCTTTCAGTACTAAGGGCACACAGGGAGACTTTAATGACCGTTCTCGAAACTTTCATCCATGATCCTCTAGTGGAATGGACTAAATCTCACAAATCCAGTGGGGTTGAAGTTCAAAACCCCCATGCACAGGTTTCTTCTTTTCCGTGTTTCCTTTCAGCACAATTTATATGTGAAATAAATATAGGTTGAAGAATTTTCTTAACATCTGACGTTTCCTTGTGGTCATGTAGTCTATGCCTTATCTGCAATGCAAAACATTAGCTAGAAAATATTTATTATCTTAATTACGTTGTAGTTGTTTACATTGCAAGAGACCAATGTGGACATATTATATCCATGCCAAAAAGTTCTATGGACTATGGGCATATAGCTCAGTGACATCTTTAATATTTATTTGTCAATCTTCTTCTGAAGTGAGTTTGATGCAGTGTCTTTTAGTTGCCTTTGAACCACTTTATTTTAGTTAATTATGTTTTAATATGATAGAATATTTGTTACAGACTAAGAAAGTTTATCTTTCAAAATGTAGCGAGCCATCAATAACATTGAAGCGAGATTGCAAGGAATTGTTGTTGGTGTTGGAGCTGCTCCGTCTTTACCACTTGCTGTAGAAGGCCAAGCTCGTCGGTTGATTGCAGAAGCGGTTTCACACAAAAACCTTGGCAAGATGTATATATGGTGGATGCCTTGGTTTTAAGTCAAAGATAACGTAGTCTATGTCATGCAGGCAGCTGATGGTATGATTCCATCTATAGGATTACCAAACTTTAATCCTGGTCATGTTGATGAGGTCTCAGTTGAAGCACTAGGGATGAGACTCATGATCTTACTTATATATGCTTGACGCAACTCTTTGAACATTGGTCTCTCTCTCTCTCTCTGTCTCTCTCCCCCAAATACACCCACCCACCCACCCACCATAAACATGCATTGATTTTATTTATACACAGTGTGATGGTGTTATTGCCAGTAACTAGATACCTGTAGAGCCACAATGTTTGGTTGAGGCCATCTGAGTTCAACCTATATTTAGAACATTTGCTAGTAAGACGTCCCTGCCATGCTTTCATTTACACATTTCTCTATAGATTATGGCTTTTAGATGCACATAAGTGCATAAGGTATATGTATTTGCATATTCGTGTATGCAAGAGAGGACACTGGAGTAGTGTTCATAATGGATGGTTAGACTGTGGAGAGGATTGGCCACTATTTTAATCGCTTGTTGATATAATCTTTGACCTTTCATGGCTTTTAGAACCATAGAAAACTTGAATAGCTGCAGATGTTAATTTTGTCCGTACAAAATCTGAAGTTTGTTAAATATGGGAGTGGCCTGAAGGAAACTGTGACCTAATCTCAGTATGCAATATGTAAATGGCCTGAAGGAAACTGTGACCTAATCTCAGTTTGCAATATGTAAATGACAGATGACTTAGTTACAGTGCATCTCGGCAAGGGCTTATTTTGCTATATGAAGAAGGATTGGCCTTTGCAGTTCATATTGGGATTATGAATTAAAGGCATACTAATATCCTTGTTAATAGATTACACTTGTAGCCTGTAGGTTACTGCGTCACATAAGTTCTTCCTGCGAGGTGACTTTGTTATAGAGCCACTTAGGCAACTAATGCTGGGAGCTTTTTGATAGTTATTGTTGGTCTCTACGCATGAAGTAGTTTTACATTCACTGGCGGAACCAATTGTTCTCTCGAAGGAAAATTTGGTTTGTTTAGTAGAGAACTGAGATGATACGTTAGGACAGCGGGCGGTTCCAATCATCTCCTTTACATCGTACTGTATCACAAAATCAACGGATTTCTCTCTTGTAGTCTTTTAGCTCAAGTTAAACAACATAACCAGTCCCTGAAGACTTTCCCTTTGGCAATGAAACATCCAACATTCTTTCTGTCAATCTTCAGAGGGCATTTCAGCCGCAATATCATCTCCTTTATCAAACCTTTTACTGGCGATTGCCCTCTAACAGCACTGTGTTTTCCTGAACCACAAACTACTGCTATCTCAATTGGTAACATTTGATTTCCAGTAGTAAACCTGGATCGCAGGTGACCAATCCACTGCAAGAAAATCAGATAAGAGGAGCTTAAATGCATTCCGTGCAAATCCAACTTCAGCTCTGAAGAGTTCCACCTAACTGCCTCATCCAGAACTGACGATCCCACCAGCTCCCGAACCATATTAGCTTCGGGATCGGATAAACTGTTCAACAGCCCTTCCATGGAAATCGGGATGCTTTTTATGTCTTGCATCATCAGCACAATTCTTGGGCATGAATTCAGGACTGAATTATATGTTCTAATAGAAAATGGGATCCCCGAACTCTTCATTATTCGAAGCCATGAAACCATCTGATTTTGTTCGCCGTGAGCTCCAAGCGAAGCAAGCACCATATTTGCACAAACCGTATCCAATTCAAACCCTCGGCTCTGCATTTTAACTACACTTCTCTTCATATCCTCAACCAATCCTATCCTCCCATAAGCATATACTAGACACCTAAATTCAAAACCGGATTGCTTTAGCCCCAGTCCTCTCATTTCTTCCATTAATTCGTCAGCTTCACGAGGCTGCCCAATCTCACAAAGACTGGTAATCATTGATTCATAGGCTCGTTTTCGAACGTAAATGGAACAAGAAGAACCAGTAAAGAACTGCTTCATACACTTGTACAAATCAGAAACTCTTTCCTTCAGTTGGTGCTTTGCGCTAGACTCGATCAAATAACAGTAGAAGTTACACACATCGCGCTCTTGGACATCCAGCTTCTTCACTGTTTCCATAATTAAGGTTTCAGCTTCGTCAAATTTTTTGTGCTTGTACATCACGGCTATAACATCTGCCACTAGCTTAGCATTCCAATTGAACCATGAAGCATGGGTGATCGACAAGTACAACTGCGAGGAACAGCATTTCAATAATAAGCTCAAGGCCCAAGACTAATTTCATCCTCCGTGCAGTGCGAGTAATTCTCAGGCCTATATGCAGAGAGAGAGAGAGAGAGAGAGAGAGAGAGTTGGGAAGGAACTTACAGGGAGGGCCATGGCGGAGAGATGAGGATGGGTGGTAGTGGGGGAGAGGAGATGAGAGAGTGTGTCGAGAGCCACGTGTTTGGGTGAGGAGCTAACAAATTTGCGAAGCGAGTTCCGGGTGGCAGAAGAGTCGTGGACGGAGGAGGAGGAGGTGGCCAGGGAGGTGAGAAAACGATGCCCTTGTTTGCTCAGCGCACGGGGTGATAATGCCCGCCGGTAGAGACTACATCGGCGACGTGGCGACGTGGGTATCATCGGCAGTTGGAGACTTCCCATTTCTATCATCTACAACTAGATGGCAGTCGGCTCCGTTAAATTGGAAGCCCGTCCCGAGGCCTGGGGAGACCCGTTTGACTGGGATATTGGGCGGGGGCCTGGAAAAATTCCTCCCCGTAACTGGGCTGGGCCGGGTCGGGGCTAATTGCTCCTCCGTGCCCGCTTAGCCCCGCCTAGTCTCACTCATTTTCATTTAGTCGTTATTTTTTAGAGACGTGTTAAATTGTTAATTATATTATATTATTTTTTATTTAAAAAATAATAAATAACACTCCCAACCGCGTTGTCGAGCCTCATATCGAAGAGGCCCGTCCCCTTGTCAAAGTGTCCCGCCATCTTTCTTTCTTTTTGGTGTTTGGGTCTCTTGGGAACCTTAAGGTTCCCTTCAATTTTTTGTCTTTTCTTGGGAACCAAGGTCCCTTCCGTTCCCATGTATTTTTTCCTTCTTTTTCAAAATTTTAATTTTTAATTCCCTTCATTTCAATTTTTTCTGATTCTCATTTTATACAAAAATCAATTTAAAGGGTAGATATTTTGGAGTTTCTTAAAATAAAATTAAGTGAAATTAGAAATTCTTAGATATCAAATCAAGGTTGAAACACTTTTTAGTTAATATATATTATTTATCATTCATATAATAGATATATTAAAATATTTTAAAAATTTTAAATCTTTAAAATTGACTTAAATTTTAAAGAGAATGTTAAGAAAATTTTGAATATATGTTGAGATATAATTTGAATAAATAAATAAATAAAATATTAGCGTATTGCAATCAATAAATATGTAATTTTTTCTATTTATTCCTATATAAGTTCACACACACACACACACACACACATATATATATATATATATATATATATATATATATATATATATATATATATATATATGAGATATTAGTCAAAAATACCCTCAAACAATTTTAGACTAGTCAGTAATAGTCACAATCTTTTTTGTTACACAATTTATCCCTAATCTATTTTTGAAGTGCCAAAAGTACCCTCACATGGCAGAATTCGGCAGAGTGGGGCAGCTCTTTTTCACGTGAAAAGCCCATAACTCAAGTTTTAAGAGCAAAATTGTCACTCTCTCTCATCTCTCTGCAACCCGTCTTCTTCCTTCCTTACACTGTTATGCAATCCGAATGAAAATGCACTGCTATTGAAGAACCCAAATTGATTTTGTAGAGAAATATGCTGCTGAGGTTCATGTGAAGCAAAAAGGCCAAAAACTCTGCCCCAAAAAGACGAATAACAGGGATGAGCTCAAGCAGCTCGTCAGCTTCAAGGAGAACCAACATTGCCAGAAAAAAGAAAGCATCGAGTTTCTGCCATTGTCGAAGGTTGGCAGTTACTCATATGTCGTGGACCGCTGAAGTTAATATGCTGAGTATCACTTTTTTTAGCATGTGCGGGAAGCTTTTCATAGCCATTAGATCAGCATCTTTTGATCTAATGGTTGTGAGAGATCGCGATTTTTGGAGCAAAATTTATTTTTGACTCCCGCTTAAAACTTTCTATTCATGCAATGTAATAATCGCTTTTTTTCTCCATCTATTTCTCTCCCTTTTTTCATTCCGATTACTCTTCTCTCTCTCATCTATCATTTCTTTTAAAGAATGACTCTCTTGCTTTCTCATCTATCTTCTCTCTTGAATTTTTATCAGATTTTTTCTCTCTTAAATTTTTAGCAGATTGACTATTTTTCTCTCCCCCATCTCTCTTCTATATTTTGTTCGCTATTGTTCTTTTGTAATCAAAGTTAGTATCAACGAAGATAAAGGACATTGTGTGAAAGATCTATTAGTCAATCTCCACGTATTCATCCAATACAACTACAGGCATATCCTGATGGAGTTCTTGATATAAAAAAGTGGGTTATCTAGAAAGAGTGGAAGTTTGTTACATCTGAAGAGTGAAGACAAAAAATCAAGTTATCTAGAAGAGTGGTAATTTATTGTATTTGAAGAGTAAAGATAAAATCTATTATTGTTGTTAGTTGAATATTGTTATATTAAGTATTATTTTTTCTTGATATTTTCTATTTAATCCCTAAAGGTGTATTCTTGATAGTAAAAAATAATTATGATAATAGGAGTTGTGTTGCATTAAGGGTTGTGTAAATATATTTTGTTTCACGTAAATATCCATTCAAATTGTTATAAATAATTATTTGATATAGTAGATCTATTCACTTGATATGTCAAGTGAATAATTATTCACTCTTAAGTGAATAATTATTCACTTAGCGGAGAATAATTGTTCACTCTTAAGATAACATCTGACCAAATCATAATTAAGTGAATAATTATTCACTTAGCAAAAAATAATTATTCACTCTTAAGATAACATCTGACCAAATCAGATATATTTAGTTTCACGTAAATATCCATTCAAATTGTTATGAATAATTATTTGATATAGTAGATCTATTCACTTGATATGTCAAGTGAATAATTATTCACTTAATTATTCACTCTTAAGTAAATAATTATTCACTTAGCAGAGAATAACTGTTCACTCTTAAGATAACATCTGACCAAATCAGAATTAAGTGAATAATTATTCACTTAGCAAAAAATAACTATTCACTCTTAAGATAACATCTGACCAAATCAGATATATTTAGTTTCACTTAAATATCCATTCAAATTGTTATGAATAATTATTTGATATAGTATATCTATTCACTTGATATGTCAAGTGAATAATTATTCACTCTTAAATAAATAATTATTCACTTAGCAGAGAATAACTGTTCACTCTTAAGATAACATCTGACCAAATCATAATTAAGTGAATAATTATTCACTTAGCAAAAAATAACTATTTACTCTTAAGATAACATCTGACCAAATCAGAATTAAGTGAATAATTATTCACTTAGCAAAAAATAACTATTCACTCTTAAGATAACATCTGACCAAATCAGATATATTTAGTTTCACGTAAATATCCATTCAAATTGTTATGAATAATTATTTGATATAGTAGATCTATTCACTTGATATGTCAAGTGAATAATTATTCACTCTTAAGTGAATAATTATTCACTTAGCGGAGAATAAATGTTTACTCTTAAGATAACATCTGACCAAATTCTCTATCATCAAAGTCATAAGAGTGTTCCACTGCCAAAATCAATCTTCAAACCAAAAAAATTAACACATCATTTTCTTATCTCTGCAAGCAGACCATAAATCTATTTTTAGTGAAGATTTCTATAGCCTGTAAAGCCCACCAATGATCTAACAAAAACTCATAATATCTAACTTCATTTTGACTATTAGTAAACTCAAAAAAAATTTAAGCTCGAAAGAAAACTTGAAGGTTCATTGAAAACCGCTTTAACACAAAAACGATCGATCTTGAAGAGAATGAATCATTTTATTCCTTAATATTTGAAGACTTTCAGTAAAGCAGATGTGAGAGAATACAGAAGATAGAAAGAAGAGATGAAGACAGAAAGAAGAGAGAGAGAGAAAAAAGGGAGAATTTGGTAGAATTGGTTGAAGAAAGTGGGTGAAAAAAGTATGTGTCAGAAAGTATGTAAAAAAGTATATTTCAAATCGTTTCAAACTTTTCTCTTTTTTCTCTCATAATTTTACTTACCCAAAATACCCCTCATGCTTCATAACTGTCGGATCAAAAAATAATGAAAAGTAACCAATCGAATGGTCAAAAGTTATCCGCATGTGCGGAAAAAAAGAGCGTCAGCACCCTAACCGGACCGGTCATGGACAAATGCCAACCCAGGAAAAAGATTCAATGGGTGTGAAAGATATCAGATAACTCATGTATAATTCCCATATAATTTAAAGGTCTAGCTGTTGGAATATTTTAAGTAGTAAAATTTTTTAGAATCTTTCTGCAGTCAAATAGATGTAATTTCTTTAAATGGGTCGACCCACCAATGTGTGAAAGATCAACAGTAATTATACCCGGATTGCTGCGAAAAATAAGAAGAACTGAATCAAAGCAATTGAAGAAGGTTGAAAGAATAAGATGGTGTTGCAAAATGAAGTGGACTCAGATGATTCCTCATCTTCTTCACTGGTATGGTAGTCATGATCATCCTCACTATTATGTACATCTTGATTTTCAAGATCTCCAGTTTCAGCTACTGGGGTTGCCACCTCAGTCCCCACTAGATTGCCTTCCAAGTGATCAAAACCTAGAAAATCGACTCCTACACTGCCACCCTCATCAACAAAAATTGGGTTAGGCTTAATTGGATCCACACTTAATTGGATTCACGAATTCAAAATCGGGAAACATGCAAAAAAAATTAGGCATCCTATTCGTAGCCCACACTGTGCCAACATGTTCGAAAATTCACATGGAAAACAACACGCCTTCTTACCCATTTCAAAGCAAATATATTTTAAAATCTGGTTATGAGAAAAAACTCACCATAAGTTGGATTCCCTATATCTCTTGACTCCTATGGTCGTAATCTCATTGTTGTCCACCGACGTATCTTAGTTGCGCTTCTTTGCTAGTTCTCAAGACTAGGTCACATGAATTCAGCAAAGAAAGATAGATTTTCAGAGAAAGGTGAATTTTAGGACAGATGGTCCGAGCGGGAATTATAGTTGGATGATGGAGCTTAGGGCAGAAGGTGAAGAGAGAGATTGATTCACTTGGGTTTGATCGTTTGAGAAATAGAATGAACCGTGATTTGATTCAGGTTTAGTGGGTCGAATAACCCATCAAAGGCGAGTTGCAAAGAGATGGGAGAGAGTGACAATTTTGCTCTCAAAACTTGAGTCACGGGCTTCTCACTTGAAAATGCGTCGCCCCACTCTACCAGATTCCACCGTGTGAGGGTACTTTTGGCACTCGAAAATAGGTTAGGGATAAATTATGTAACAAAAAAGATTGTGACTATTCTAGCTAGTCTAAAATTGTTTAAGGACCCAAGACTTTCAAATTGCTTATTCAATTTGTTTTTTTTTAAATAAACAAACAGATATATTAAAATGAAGAAATACTCCATCTATTTCAAATATAGGTATTTGGGGGCTCTTTTCTCTTTCTCAAAATATTTGACATTTTATAAATTTTAAAAATTATTTTTCTAAGGCTACATACACCTATAAATATAATTTTATTATTCTCTCTCATGTAAGTGAAAAATAAAGTAGATTAGTTAATGATATAACAGAAAAATATATCTTATTTTCTTATTTCTTAAGGTGCCAAAAGGCATTTTATTTTGAAATAGAGGAAGTATTGTAAAAGATGTCATTTTTTTTCTTTTAAAGAATCAATGGATGCCATTTTTATTTTAGTTAACATGATTTTTAAAAAGTATTTTTTAAAGTTATGCCATAATAAAATACTAAGTGTATTTTATGTACTTATTTTATATAAGTGATGACTTATGTTTTTAATTTGATATTTATTTTCAATTTTTTTTAAAATATTATATAGCAACGGAGATTATATGAATTTTTATCTCCAATTCTCGACTTAAGACTAGACCAACTAGGCCGAAGATGGGAACTATAGTTTTCTCACTAGATTGAGAATGGGGATTGATTCCATCCCATTTGTGGAGTTGGGCAAGGGATAGGGATAGAGAAAATGAAGCCTGTCACGACAGACTGGGAGCTGGGGTCCTACACCTATCTCCATTGCCATTTCTATCTACGTTTACGTACTTACAAATATTTCAAACTTTAGAGGTTCTAATAATTGAGTATTCAATTTCATCACTATGATAATTAAGTACTCAATTTAAATAGAATCTGTTAATTCAAATAAGAAACTTTGGAGGTTCTAATAATTAAGTATCCAATTTGGATATAATCCGTTAATTTAGATAGAAACCACATGATATGCTACAAATGTGTTCAATACCTTTTAGAAAAGTCAGAAATCCTATTTTATCCATCAGTACTAGAGGGAAGTCAACATAGATACTTTATGAAAAGGAAGAAAAAATATCATCACTCTCTCTAAACTCTCTTTAACTTTCTATATATAAAGAAATCTTCGATATCAAGCAGAAGATTTTTATTTGTCTCTTGCAATTTAGAGTTTGAACCCACCTACTCTTCATGTATTGCTTGTATATTAGTAATTCTTTGTTTTAACTTTTCATTCATCTTTTGTTTAAATTTCTTTCAAATTCTATCCAAATTGAGTACTTAATTGTTATAGTACTTGGATTAAATACTCAATTGTCAAGACTCCAAAATTTTTCGTTCAAATTAAAATAGTTCATCCAAATTGAGTAGTTAATTATCATAGTAATAAAATTAGGTACTCAATTATCAAAACTCCTAAAATTTGATATACTTATACATACTTAACTCTTCTATTTGCAACTGATAAAAATGCAGAACAGTGTCGTTTTTGTTTTTCATCAGCAACCATCTGAGGTTAGCCATAACCACCATCACGGGTTTTTTTTTTAAACCATCCCAGCATGGGCTTTTTTTCCCCTTTTACTCCTAAACGATTTTTTTTTAAATGAGTCTCGTAAATGATTTTTTAAAAAAAAATTGAGTTTCATAAATGATTTTACTTGAGTATAGATTACACTGAATTTCTGCTACACTTTGCTCAAGTTTTGCATGGAGCTGACTGCTTGAAGCCTACATGGCGTCTTCGCCCAACCGGGCTTGATTTTGCCCCGAGGGGAGATTTTGTTCAGCAAGTATTTTCCATTGGATTTTGTTCAATATTTTTTATCAAAAATTATAAAAGTAAAAATAATTATAAAAAAAGCATGACTTAAGTTAAAAATTTTTAGATTGAGAAGAAAAACAATTCTACATGAATTGTACGGCTTACGAAGTAGCTCATTGCTTAGCCCAATTGACTGGTTTTCAATCTAGTTGAACTAGTGTAAAAGTCCGTACTATGCACAAGTATTAAAATTTTTACTTCTAATAAAAATTACTGAAATATATTTTTTAAAAATTTCAATTATGAAGTAAATTTATGTGTTTAATAAAAAAAGTATTCACTTAGAAGTAATTGTAAGTAATAGTATGAAGAAGTTGTAAAAACAATTGTCTATTATTATGTGTATTTGAAAACAACAATAAACTCCCAATCATTTTTTTTTGTCATTATAAATAAATACAGAATTGAGTAAGAAATATCCCAACCTACTTGTACGAATGATTAAATGATTAAAACTTTAAATACTAATTTATGAAGTTACTTATAAAAGTAAGACAGAAAAGAAATCAAATACTTAAACAATTATAAGCTCTTTGAAGAAAAAGAAAAAAAATTGAATTCACCTAGTGAAGATACTTGTACGAATGGTGAAATAATTAAAACTTTAAATATTTATTTATAAAGTTATTTATAAAAATTAAAAAATAAATCAAATACTTAAACAACTATAAGTTCTTTGAAGAAGAAAAAAAAACTTGAATCCGCTTGGTAAGTGTACCCGCACAAAGGATGAAATGATAAAAATTTTAAATACTAATTTATGAAGTTACTTATAAAAATTAAATATTTAAACAACTATTGTAATACTAAAATGTTCCTAAAATAAACTAATTATACTTTAACTTCAAAATGTTCCTAAAATATTATCATGATCAAAATTTTAAGAGAAAAAAGTTATTATAATATCCAGTTCAATTTCTTTTCCATACTACTTTTTTCATCTAAAATTGAATGTTACAACATAAACTAGTCATTTTAGTAAGCGAGGAAAAAATATTGTCAAATAAGATAGTATAAGCTATTCATTATATATATAATTATTGATACTTTTTTATTAAAAACCCTCAAAAAGATATTATTAATTTATAAAGTACTAATTTTATGTTGATAAGTTACACTTACTTATCAATTTTTTTTGTTGAATCTTATCAAATTCTTTTGCATTTCCCAAACCCATCCCTCAAAGAAAAAATTTTTAAATTAAAAAAAAATCACTAATATTAAAACATCAAAGTAATCTTATTTTAATTATAATGTTCTTATACTAATTCTTAAAGAAATATAATATATTTGTAATAAAATCATGGTGAATGTAAAAATTCCTCTCCTCTTCCTTGACTCTATCCACTCCTAAAAATAAATAACTTGTAAAATAAAAAATATTAGTATTTTATATTAAAAATCTCAAAAAAAAAATTAAAATTAAAAAATTCTCAGATCATTGCTCAAATTTTTTCTAAATAAATAATGTTCTTGATCCATCATAAATAAATTATAGTGTTATCATACTTATTATACTTTACAAAAATTAATTTTTTAATCCACTTGATTAAAAGACAAAAAAAAAATTCAAAAACTATCGACCATTACATTTTACATCTAATGTACTGCAAGGTCATGTATGTGTCTAATAAAAATGTTTTAATAGGTAATTAGGTACTTTTGTCCTTAAATTTTAGCATATGAATTAGGGGATTTAATGGGAGAAGTGGAGGCTAAGAATTAGAATTTTTAAATTTAAAAGTTTAAATTATAATCAATAACAACTTTTTTATTTAGTAAAAAGATTAAAATTTTATAAAATAAGAATGAAGACTTTAAGACTTTTAAGAGAGGAGAGGGAGAGTAAAAATATTTTATTAATATATATATATATATATATATATATATATATATATATATATATATATATATATATATATATATATATATATATAAGTATAGATTACTACGTCCTAGTAACCCTTTTTTGTTTCTTTTGGTGCATGGTGAGTAGTTTTCTTATGAGCATTCTTGTTTTGAAAATAAAAAAAGTAAAATAATATTTGAAAGAAAATATGTGACTCAAGATTTAAAAAATAGAAAGAAGTGTATTATTTTGTGTATTGAGTTCCCAATGAAATATCACTAGTAGATTATTTATTTGATTTTCTTAACCCGTTACAAGTATGATTATTATTGATAGAGAATTTTTTGAGAAAAGGCATTGGATATTTGCAACTAATTTCTTAATCCATTATCAGTTAAGACATTTTTACACCCCGTTAGCAAATAAAATGAATTTCATCTCATTAAAGATATTCTATTCAAGTGATAAAAATAGAAAATAGACGAAACAAGTTTTTTCTTTCTCTTTTTTTTTTTTTTTGGTTTTGTGAGAACAAAATTTGGGCTTTTGAAGTTTTTCATTTGGACCATACCATCTCAACCAAACAATTGAAACCAAAGTAGAACCGTCAAGGCGTCAACTTGATGCATTGCAAGCAACACCGAGCGAGATCCTCGAGGTCTAGGCCCAATTCCCTCAAATTCAATCTATATCCATAATTTTTTTCTTTTTACCAATCTGATGAGCTCGCGTTTCCTTTCTCCCTGCACCATGCGGTGTGTTGAATTGACAAGTGCAGTAGTGCAGTAGTAGCACCGCTGGCAGTTTCTTTTTCACAACAGATTCTAGAGATTTTCCTTTTGGGTTGGGATGACGAAGAGAGCAAGAACGAGTTCCGATTCGGCGGTGGTCGACGTTTGGAGACGAGAGGTCGGTGACCTCTCCACCAGAAACTTCGCTCACCGTCTTGCCGCCTCTGAGGTTTTAATCCTCTTTTTCTTGTTCTTCAATTGACTTAACCTAGTCCTGGATTTCTTTTCTTTCTCGATGGATCATCGCCTCTGAAATTTTATCAATTGACAAAATTCGTGCGCGCTACCGTGATTTTAATGACATTAGCCTCTTGTGACATAGAAGTAGAGATGTATTTGCTTATCCATAGGGTCTATCCGTCAGTATGAATTCTTGATCTTAATTATCATCAATTTGGCTGATTTAATGTCCTAGCCGATTGCTTTTGGCTTCCCAATCTATAAAATCTGTCTGTATTCAGTTAATCAACAATGCGGCTGATATTTGTCGCTTATGTATTGTTGCTGTATATTTATCTGTTTTGTGTAATAGTTTTTTCCCTCCTGCTAGATGTATATTTGACGTTATAGCGGGAGCCCCTTGATGGGTTTTCCGCATACCTCGGTTCATCTTCTTATTGTTTTTTGTGTACTTGAGTAATGTTTTGATGCTTTATTTACATAATCAGTGCTGGTTTATTACTATTATCTTTTGCTGCGCATCTTCTTTTAACTAATTTCATAAATCTGCAAACTCACTGCTATCGGCATCTAGGCAGGACTTGGTGTCATGGATTATCATAATTTTGCTTTTCTGAGATTCTGTTTTCAATTAATGTTGCAGACCCAATTATATGTCCAGCTATGAAATGGAAGAGCACTACTAGAATATCAGTTCTTATTAGAAGTTGCTATGACGGAGCATAGAGTATACTTCTTTTTGATTGAAATCACATTGCTTTCATTTGCTCAAATCAATATCTAAGTGTTGCCATCCAAGCCACTTCAGATTCATTATCTTGAAATTTTGAATTTTGTGGCTGTAGAAGTATCCTCGCATATGAGAGAATGTCTGTCTTGAGATTCTGCTGAAGATTCATTTTTTATGAGGATGTTGAATTCTAGGCAACTAGATTCTAATAGCTGGGCATGGCTGATCGTTTTTTGTGTTGCCCTTCTTTTTCCCATTGCTTTTAACAGTTCAGTTACTTGCTGAAAGAGTCTCTGGGTTCATTGGATCGTTTGTTAAGACTTGCTGGTGGGAAGTGTTTCAGCACGTTAGTACTCTTGCTTATATGTTATAGGCCTGATTGAGATTTAACAATGTTTGTCTTTTGCATATTTGCCTTTACTTCTAGAATTCCTCTGTGCTTAGATTCCCTCTTCAGCTCTATCTAGTACTGAAATATGTTGCTGAATCTATAGCTAGAGACAAAGGAGTAAACTGATTATTGCTTTTGTTATAGATGTGATTTGAGTGAGATTGTCTCTCTACGTCTTAAGTTTGTTGAAGGAAAAAGATGTTCTAAGTTTATAATTCGTGCGTCTGTCCTGTTCGTCAGTCTATCTTCTGATTAGATAAGTAGTTCAATACAGCAGGTACAATTTGATTGCACGTTTCATGTAACATATAAGATATGGAGAATTGTAGGGTATTCAACCAGTGATTTTGTACAAGTGCTGAAGTTAGAACTTCTATTCTCAGTTGAACTACCACTACGTGTTGCCTTCAATATATTATGAAAGGCAATAGTGTGGTCTAAATATGTTATTCCACAGTCTTCATTGCTTCTTCAGTCATCAGCCTGCATCTGAAGACTTTCATGCAAATCGATGCTTCACTTGTGCAATTCCCATATGGACATTGTCACTCATTTATTTTCTCTGTTCTTCAGGATCTTGTGCTCCGTCTCGATATCTTCCGGAAGCTTGAAAAACATAGAGGTTGTGTCAACACTGTTAGCTTCAATCCAGATGGCGACATTCTCATTTCAGGCTCTGATGACAGGAGAGTTATATTGTGGGACTGGGAAACTGGAAATGTTAAACTCTCATTCCATTCAGGGCATCACAACAATGTCTTCCAAGCAAAAATGATGCCATACACAGATGACCGGAGCATTGTTACTTGTGCTGCTGATGGGCAGGTGTACTACTTGTTTTATGTCTGTTCTTAGCGCAACTTGATAAGCCACTAAAATTTATTAAATTTTTTCAGTGCAATCACTCTTAAGGCCTCGGTGTAGTTTTCCTTGTTCTTTATCTTCTTCGTTTTCTTCACTTTCAAATTTGTTCCTGTGCTAATGGATTCATACGCGTTGTAGACTCTGCGGAATTCCGATGAATTAGTAGATGACATGGCACTTCTCTTTTTTTCTCTTTTTCCTGATGAAATATATTTGTCAATTTTAGGTCAGACATGCTCAGATTCTAGAGCGTGGTGCTGTGGAATCAAAATTTCTGACAAAGCACCATGGACGAGCTCATAAGTTAGCCATTGAACCTGGAAGCCCTCATATATTTTACACCTGTGGTGAAGATGGATTGGTTCAACATGTATGTTCTAATTTACTATCTTATCTCTCTGTGTCTGCCTGTGTGTAACTTTCTGGAAAAATGAACTCATACAAAGGGATTCCCTGTTACACATGAATAAACCCTCAGAAACAGTTGGGGATTGCCCCTTTTCCACCTTCTATATAGTTGCAATGCAATGCGGAACTCTTAGGCCAAGGGTTTCCCTCTCTTCTGTTATGTTCATTGCATATTCCGTTCTTGATGAAGTAGTTATTGGATCTCTACCATACAAAGCCAGTGTACCATATGATTTACCTCTTTCTGTTTGTATGTGTCTGCATTTTTCTCTCTCTTCACTGGGCAACATACTGTCTAAGTTTTTCTCCTTGTTTTTCCTTAGCTTTCTACTTCAGTGAGTGACACTGATGCATTTCACAGGTTGATTTGAGAACTGAAGTTGCCACAAAAATTTTTACTTGTCAACCAATCAGGGAAAGAAGCTACATGACAGTCATTCATCTAAATGCAATCGCAATAGACCCAAGAAATCCCAATTTATTTTCTGTTGCTGGAGCTGATGAGTTTGCTCGGCTTTATGATATTCGCAAGTACAAATGGGATGGGTCAACTGATTTTGGTCAGCCTGTTGACTTCTTCTGCCCCCCACATCTGCTCGGTGCCGAGCATGTTGGAATAACTGGGCTGGCATTTTCTGATCAGAGTGAGCTTCTTGTTTCTTATAATGATGAATTCATCTATCTTTTCTCAAAGGATATGGGCTTGGGACCTCATCCAGTTCCTAATTCTCCTGCATCCAGTGCCAGTGGTGCAAATGAAATAGGACATAATAATCAGCCAGATGGATCTCAATCAGATATTGATACTGATTTAAAAGATGGTCCTCAAGTCTACAAGGGGCACAGGAACTGTGAGACTGTTAAAGGTGTGAACTTTTTTGGACCCAAGTCTGAGTATGTCGTGAGTGGTTCAGATTGTGGACGAATATTTATTTGGAAGAAGAAGGGTGGGGAACTTATTCGTGTTATGGAAGCTGATAAGGATGTGGTGAATTGTATTGAGTCTCATCCTCATACCACTATGCTTGCCAGCAGTGGAATTGAGAGTGACATCAAAATATGGACCCCAAAAGCCATTGAAAGGGCTATATTGCCTACCAATATTGAAAAGGTATGCTATCATACTATACACATTTAAGCATAAAAAATATTGCTCAATTTTTTGTTGTGGATCCTCATATTTTGGTTCTTGGACATGAATCAGTAGGCAAATTTTGTTCAGTATGTTGCATAACTAGTTGGGAGATTTGAGTATGAATGATGGTAATCATGGCCTTTAATAACCGATAAGTGAATCGCATGGTTTAGACATTCTCTTAGCTTTTCTGTTTACATTATCCATTCTATGAGAATATGGATTGTACTTGCTTGCATAATGTTCAACCTGGATGACGAGGACCAAATTTGCAGGATTAGGTATATTTTATAGCTTTCTTTTTATTCAATCAAAAGATTTTCAGTCTGTACTGAACTTTCAACATCTCATATCATCATGGACAGACTTTGATGTTGTCTTGAGGTTGCACTCTTTGACCTATCTATTGGATATTGAATATCATACTCACTCTTGGCCTAGTTGTGGGTCTTGAACGATATAACTTATTCAATTGCATTGGATTATTTATTTTCTGTGCATCTCGGTTGAAACTTTGTGAACATTTAATTTGGAAACTAGGTGGGAACACCAAAGATTAGTTACATAAAGATAAAATATTTTGTTATGGTCCTTATGTACTTGACTTTTAGTTCAAGGAACTTTGCAGAAGGAGATTGAGTAATGTCATTTCAGCTGTAAAACTTGGTACATTCCATATTTTACCATGCATACGAAACTGTTATCTCCGCGAACTAAATGGTTTTTTGGTATTCTAGGCAAAAATAGACCCTGAGCATTATAGCCACTTCTCTGGTATTTGATCTTGCATACTTGTGAATGATCCTGTTTGAAAAGATTTTGTAGCCACGTTCTAAGTGAGACTCACTTGTGTAGTCATAATGGTGAAATAGTGATTGTTGAGGGATGGTGTTAGTTTTTGCCCGATGACATATTTACAGCTTGCCATTGCTTAGTTGGATGGATGATGGATATTTTTTATTGAGATGGGAGGCTGCTGGTACTATTGTTGGCCCACTGCGTTTACTCTCTGGTGTCCGCAATATGTCTGAATTTGTTTCCTTTGTAAGTTTGCTTCTAGATTCTTTGATGTTCTTCCAAATGTTATTTGCAAAGATGATGCCAATTCTGGATGATAGGAAGTTAAAGAGCTTTTACTTTTTGGAATATCTAAGACTTGAAGTTTCAAACCCACACTTACACAACTTAAACATATAGTCTTCCTTATTTACAAGTAGTTGAGACACATGCACCTTTATGTGAACTATATTAGACGAGAAATCCTGTAACAGCGGAGGGTCTTCTAATTTCTCCCCTGATACTTCTTTGGATAAGGTACTGATCCCTGGTCGAGTTTGTTTCTTTTCCATTGGTGGTTTTGACGATGATGACAACTCCGATGATGAGTATTTACATTACGCTTATGGTGGTGGTAGTAGTGAGAGTGAGGAATTTACTGATGAGGAAGAGGAAGAGGAAGAGGATGAGGATGAAGGTCTTTATGATGATACAGATGAGAATGGGGAGGATGTTAGTTGTGATTCATTGTATGATGAGGTTGAAGGTGCCAGAGATGAGGAGTTTTATGATAGTGCTATGGATGATTGTGATGATCGTTTTGATGATATTGATGAGGAAGAGGAGGATTTTAATGAAGGGGATTCCAGTCATGAAAATGACGGCTTTGATGACCAACAATGACAAAGTGAAGTTGGGGATGATGATAGTAGTCTTGGCACTTGCCAATGATGATCATGATGATATCTTCATTTTGCTGATGATTTGCACTTTGTGTTTCCAGAGGCAACCCAAGACACGGCGCTGGATGTACCGCATAGCTTCTCCTGAAGACCTGATGTTGCAGTTGATTTCCCTTCAGAGGCGGAGGTCAAGTTCTGAGCCTGGTGGAGAAAATGCGGATGTGGGACGTGACCTATTACAGCTTATTATGGCATTTAGTGCTAACAGTGATGGTTCCTCAGATGATGGGGGAGATAGCACTGGTGCTGAAGATTGTCCCGATTGAGTCTCTACAAAAGGAGTTTGTAACTTGTATATAACCTAGTGAATAAGAAAACTTTTGAACTTGTAATTTTGGGGCGTATTTGATTTTTAGAAGATGATCTTTCTTCGAGTTGATATTCTCTATATCTTTGGACTGGTAATTAGGTTGTATATATATATATATATATATATATCCTGCTGCTCGTATATCCTTTTGGTATTTCCGGCCTTTCGGCAGCCTTCTGCAGATCAGTGCCTATTATTCTTGTTATTTTTTCTGTTTATACATAGAAGTTTTTACTGCTTTTATATTTTCCTTCAGGAGATATGTTCTTTTTGCAGGATTTGAAATCAAGGATTTTTATATATTTTGTTAGGGTGATGAATTTCATAGGTTTTGGATTTTAAATCCCTTTGAATTTAGGGTGAAGAATTTGGTCTGGAAAAAATTAATGGAAATATATGGATTACATGATAAATATAGTTTGGAAGAAAATTTGTAAATTTGCAAGTTAAAAAGAAATGCAATGGGCTTTTTCCAACTTCCAAAAAAATAAAAAGGAAAAGAAAAAATACAGGGCAGGTCTTTCTATGAAAATATCAACTTGAGGAAAGGCTTTTTCAGAAGCAGAATCCATGAGACGGGTGGGGAAGACTATTCTATCTTTATTTTATTTTGTAATTTTATTGATGGATGGTTTTAATTGTATAATGATGTTGCGAATTTATTTTTGAACAAAGTTCTCACTGTTTTGGTGGAAAAGAAAGGGGATGGACAGTCTGTCAACGAATATTGAGGATGAGATTTGGTTTGAAAATTTTTATCATATGTTTTATGAAAAAAGAATTTTTTTATGCGAAAAAATGTAAAATTTAAAATAAAAATTTTATATTGGATTTCGGATCACAATCCAAATACATACTGAATTTGAAGATTGAGCTACCGCCTTGCCAAGGTTATGTTTTTAGTTTTCCCATAAAAAATTATGTTTCGAGTATATCAATGTCTAGCAATTATTCTTTTGAAATTAACATATTGAGAAATTAGTAAAATTGATTCCAAAACTATTCATTTTATCTTAATTTATAAAACCACCTTTCTAAAGGAGAAAAAAGGTAAGCACATCGATATTCTCTTCTTAGTTAGAATTTTACAAAAGACTTCCTAACTAAGAAAATAAAAAGTGACATATAAGTTGAGTAAATTTACTTGTATTTTAATTGATGAGCTTCAAAGGAAAATAACTTATATTAATTTCTTGATTAAGTTTGTTCCTTTTATACTATTCATGTTAATCAATAGGGTTATTAGTTGAAAATCCAAAGCCTTGTTTAAGAAATACTCCTACCATTTGGAAATATAAGGTCTTTTAAGCATTTTTTTTAATTTTCAAAATATTTAACTTTTTTACAAATTTTAAAAATTATCCTCATCTATAAATATAACCTTCTCATTCTCTCTCATGATAGTAGAAAATAAATTTTATTAGTTAAGAATAAAATAATAAAAATACTTCTTATTTTATTTTTTCTTGATCCATGCAAAAAGTGTCAAAAAAGTTTATATTGTGAAATAGAGAGAGTATATTAAATTCTTTAGATTCTTATTTGATTGATTTCTATTAAAAGCTTTATGAATGGATTATTATTGGCTGCATAAAAAGTTACCGTCTCAAAACAATATATGAAAATAGAATATATCGAGCTTATAAGTTGAGTTTTGCCCCAAAACTTAGAAACCTTCATATGGACAAGTATACTGTTTGAGCAAGCTTGAAGTGAGCTCATCCCACGATTCGATCCGTAAATTTCTTATTTAAAGTTTTTAAGTTGTAAAGATATATCTTATTTATCTCATTAATTAATAAAAAAATTATAGTAAATCTTATTTTAAATAATTGCACGGAGTCAAATATAATTATGTCGATCAAATAAAATATTTTTAAAAAATTTTATAATTACTACAATTACAAATGAGCGATCACTTTCTTTAAATACGAAATTTATCTGTTTCTCGAATGAGTGAATGTATCTTCTTAAGCTACAATAAATCATAGAAGTAATTTTCCTTAGACTGTTAAGATAGACAAATCATAGAAACCACTATCTAGTTTAGGAAATTGGATGCACCTATGGACGTGCAGCTTCTTTTCATGGTTTATTGTGATTGGTAAATTTTCTCATGTTTGTGAGTTTGGAGATGCATTTAGGTTTTCTTTTTTCTTTTACTTTTTTGCTTCAAATAACATTTTTTATTATTTTTAAAAATAAAAAAATTTAAAACCTAGAGAAGGTATTAGAAAATTCTTTTTTTTCTTTTGGGGAGCTCTGAAATAATAATATTCAGCCAAAAAAAAATCTGAAATAATAAATTAATCCGAAATAAACTGAGAACACCGAAAGGCAAAGATATGTGGCGGCGTGTATTCAGTGAATTTCTTAAGCGCTATGTGGAATTTGGAAAGATATGCTGCAATTTTTCGTAAACACAGAACAGAAAGAGAGATGGGGCTGCAGCCACGGAGACCGTGGGATGCTCTACCGAGCGCGGCCCTAGTCAACATATTCTGCAGAGTCCCTATCAGAGATCGATGTGAAAACCTCCCACTCGTATGCAAGTCGTGGGCCGACGCCTGTTGCCACTCTGGGTGCTGGGCTTCTATGATTGCTGATTCTCACTACTCTTCGGGCTCTGCCGTTGATGATGCTTTCGTTAAGGACTCTTATCCTTATAGCGGCTCCTTCCCGGACCCTTTTGATGGGTGGCGTAGCGTCGATCCCAGCCGCGGCGTCCGCAGGCTCCAAGCTCTGATTGGTAGAGCTGGTGGTGGAACTGAAGTTATTTCTCTTTATTTCTTCCCTTTCCTATCTTCTTTTAGTGGCTCTCCTAATGACGATGCCCTTCTTCGTTTGATCGCGCAAAGGTGAGTGCTTGTTTACCCTTTCAATATCTGTGCTCTCGGAACGTTGTACGCTTGTAGCTGCTGCTTGTTTTGTTGTTTTTGTATACACACCTGAAATCACGCGGGACCGGGAAATAGTTATCAATGGGGGCAGAAATCACTTGGGGCTTGGAAATAGTTTCAGATTTCATATAGTGTTGATTCATTTTTTTTTTCTTTTTCACTACTCTTCAAAATTGAATGTTTTATTTTGACTTGAAACAAAGATTTAAGAGAACATCTAAGGATATGCAAGTTATCAACTTGGGTATGCTGGAACACACATCTTTTGTATTGAAGCGAGCTCTGGAAGTTCAGATAGAAAACAGGTTTATTTTAGGTAAGTGGACATTGTGATTTAGACATTTCAAAATGGAAATGTGAATATTCAAACAGAAGGGAGATTATAGGTCTCCTATACAAATTGTTAAAACTTAATTTCATTTATGCGTTCCACAATACTAATTCTTCTGTTTAAAATCTTTACAGTAGACCGTTGATTGACAAATGACATTCTTATTGGTGGGAAGTATACAAGAGGCTTATTGCGCATGTAAAGCATTACTGATAGTCACCGGTATTCTTTTGTAAGAATGAAGGACTCTAGAATGATCTTAGTGGGAATTTGCTGCAATTTATAAGATAAGATGCTCAATTTTTTACTTCTTTTAATGGATGAATAACCAAAGACAGTCTTGTTAAAATGGTCTAGTAAGGAATGCTTCTATTTGGTCCTATAGTTCTATCAACCCCAAGTAGTTCTAAAGTTAGTACAATTTTGTTTTCATCTTTGCGTGGGAAATTTAGAGGAAAGAAAACAGGAGAGCTTTTGGGGTTCTTGAAAAGCTAATTAGACCAGCTAGGATTTGACCTGCATTTTATTTCTTCTTCTGGATTCAGCAATTTTCCCAGTTTGTATTGATTCTTTGGTTGATCTTATTGATGACTTACCATACTGATTTCACGTACCTCATGCATGCTTTATTAAATGTAATCAGGATTAGTTTTCTCATTCTACCAGCACAAATAAAAAAAAATTACATGCCCCCTTGGGCATTTTCTAATTTCCTTTTGCTTTCTTTCAGTTGCCCCAATTTGAGACACCTATCCTTCCACGGATCCTATGATGCCACTGAGGGAGCTGTACTGGAAGTTATCTGCAGATGTCAAAAGCTAGAGCTTGTTGACTTCTCTGAGTCGCCATATTTCACTCCTAAAGTTTTGGAGGAGATGAGCTCTTGCTGCCTAAATCTTAAAGGGATTAGAAGGAATGGAATTCTGGAACCACCTACAATATCTGTACTTACTGCTGGTTTTCCAAATTTGAGGATCTTGAATCTCTCCAATTCAACTATTGTTGATAAAGACCTGCTAAATATCGTGACAAGGAGAACTGGGCTTCAGTATCTTGATATAACCAACTGCCAGCAATTGAGGTTTTACATGTACATTGTAAAGGGAGCTCTTTCTCAGATAGCTGAAATCATCTATGACTGAAACATCAGGATTTTGATAAACCTCAGTGGTTTATCCATAATTGATGTATATGAAGTAAGGCAGTTGGCAGTGTCAGTGGCAGGCAGCTACTTAAACAGGTTTGTGCTGCCGTTTTATATAATTCTATGTCTGTTTATACAAGCTTCTCTCTCTCTATTCTGGTGGAAAGATTTAGAACCTAGGAAGAAAAGGGAAATGCAGCATGGGGATTATTTTCTGTCCTATTAGGGTGAAGATCGGACGTAAGTTTAATATATTACCGTAGGAGGAATGGCGATGAATATGCATGTTATCCTTACCTTTTCTCTTGCATTTCCTTTCTGACTAATGTCAAATAACGAAGTATTCCTGGTAATTGCATACTAAATTTTGCTAATGCACTAAACCTGTTGTTTAAATATTTTATGAATTGCTTAGTGTCATATAATTATGCGCCTTTTGTCATTGTTTAAATTTATTTTTGGCAGTCTCTTTAGATGCATGGTACATCACTGAGGGTTAGTAACTTTTGGATTTGGATGAATTCTAGTGGAAGCCCATGAAAGTTCTTCCCATTTGATTGTCATTCCATTTTCTCTTTGCATTCATCAGTTTTCTTGTGAGTTCGTGTTGTTACTCATGCACTTTACCCGTACCATTTCTATGGAGAATTAGAACTTTGTGAGTTGCACAAAAAATATATATAGTGGCAAACACCAATTGCAGGGGTGTATTTTGAATGCGTCTTTTATGGGTTAGCCTGGTGGCCTTCGGGCTTAAGTAGTTTTTGCATGTAAGATTCCTTCATAGAATATTGGGAGTTGGCGGCTTGGCTCTGTTATGATCACATATTGACATCTTCATTTCTGTCCCATGATTCAATTCTCACCCATTCATAACTGTTTTCCTTAAACCGTCTGGTTGTTTCTACGCTCTGACAGTGAATTTCCTCCTGGCAAATTCTCTGGGCTGTCGAAGCTAGGGCAACAAGGCCACAAAGGTCGTGATTCCATCTCATGTTGACATGTTTTGTCGTCTACATTTCATCTGGTACACGAGTTGTCCTCTCTTAGAATACAATGGCTAGCTAATAAGATCTCTTTATTTGGACTTCTTTTCCTTCAAAAAAAATTGCAATTTAAATCTCATTTCTTCTCTTAGTCTTACAAACAAACAAACTGTATGCTTTTAGGATTTTAAACAAAAAAAAGTTTCAATTTAAGTAAATTGTAATACACATTTTATTAAATCTTTGGCTCTCCCAGTCCCCGGTGGCCGAAAATTTCTTTGGATGTACCCCACCCAACGATTGTCCTGATGTGAGTGAGGATTCAAAGTCAAAAATCACGACCGTCTTGGCCGGTCCTGCACAACATATTTCACACACGCGCACACAGTGGCTTCAAAGTCTGAGCGTCAGACGTATAGTCAAAGCCAACAAATAAGAGTTCTAAATACTACGTTTCTTTTATCTTAATATTTCCGAATTATAGATGTACTTATGTGTAAAGGAGTTCTGTAACACTAAAGAATGATGTAGTTAATCGATTCATTCTTGGACGAGGAGGGTAGTAGAGATGGAGAATACGGACTTCCGCTCTTGAAAACATGGACCTAAGTTGTTCAATCCAGTCGTTAATGTCCAAAGGATCGGCAGGTGGCGGCCGCGAAGGTAGGGGTAGGCGTAGGCATAGGGAAGTGGATAGCCAGAATCAGCCAAGAGCAGATGCTCAAGGCGGGTATTCCATTGTGCAATCAATCGATTAATGGACGGATTAGAATGTCCTCTAATTCATTTACCTATTATCCAAATCTATTTGAACATTTAAATCACCACACGTCCAAATCTAGCCCCACGTTATTATCCAAAAATCTGTTTGAATAATCAAATTTCGACCTCCTCCAAAAATAAAAATAGCCTCTTACTCAGACAGTCAAAAAGTGGAACGGAGGCCCAGCTTCCTCAAAGGAAATGCTTCGTCGGCCCGTATGCCCAAAATGACAGGCCTCGCGTTGCCCTACCACTACTACCCGTAATGTTCCTTTTTGGTTTCTTTATCATCCGGAAGATGACAGTCACAAAAAGAAAAAACGAAGAAGATGACAGACATTGCCAAACAGCCACTGCGGCAAAGCAAAGGCAAAAGCTTTATATGCTTCCAATTATTACCCAACAAAAGCAATGTACCGAAGAACCTCACTGCGCACCCTAAAATCAGAAAAAAGAAAAGATGACCCATTACTCCTCACTGTTAGGCCTAGTTTGGTTCGTGAAAGGAGAGGAGGGAGGGAGGCTTGTTCGGTTCGAGGTAAGAGGGGTAGGGGAAGGGAGAGGAAAGAAGAAAGAGAAAAATTACATGATTTACCCTCTTGTCCATCTTTCTTTCATTAATAAAATTTTAAAAGGGATAGTTAATGCATTTTGTCATGTTAAAGAGGTATTTGGATTGTTAGATTGAGTTCCGTTAAGAAGAAAAAAAAAAGTTCACTCTTATTAAACCTTCACTCCTAATATTTTCAAATAGAGAAAAAAAAATACCAATTTTGAAAAAAGAATTTACCTCCATATTAACATTCCCAAATGACTAGAATGGGCAATTTAGGGGTCATTCTAATTTACTTCCACATTTTGTCCCCACCAAACTCCCCCATCTATGCTTCCTTCTTCTCTTTCTCTCTTTATCTTTTTTATAAATTACTATAATTACTTCTTTTTCGTATACGTAACTGCTAAAAGTGCGAAGATCAAAGCGAGGGGGAAAGTGTCACCCACATGTAATTTCCTCTGCCCTTTGGATCCTGATGTAGACGTGTCCCAACGTGATTGACACTTACTCACCACACTCACGCTCCATCTGTCTCTCTCTCTCTCTCTCTCTCTCTCACACACACACACGAATCTCAGAAAAATCCACTTCGCACCACTCCAATCCTCAGCCCCTCTCTCCGAAAGCTCCCCGCTAGAAAAGCCCCTCTGCCCCCATTTTCCACACTTCCATAGTTTCATACTCATTTCTCCTCCATTTCCATGGATTCTCTCACCCTCTTCTGCACTGCCTCTCTCCTTGCCGGCGGCCTCTACTGGTTCGTCTGCATCCTTGGTTCGGCCGAGCAGAAGGGCAAGCACGCCGTTCATCTCTCCGGCGGCTCCATTGACCGCGAGAAGGTTCAAGACAAGTATAAACAGTACTGGTCTTTCTTCCGCCGACCCAAGGAGATCGAGACGGCGGAGAAAGTCCCCGCCTTTGTTGATACCTTCTACAATCTGGTCACTGATATATATGAGTGGGGTTGGGGCCAATCTTTCCACTTCTCTCCGTCAGTTCCTGGAAAATCCCACCGCGACGCCACCAGAATCCACGAGGAAATGGCTGTGGATCTCTTGGAAGTGAATCCCGGGGCCCGCATTCTGGACGCTGGCTGCGGCGTCGGAGGGCCGATGAGGGCCATCGCTGCACACTCAGGTGCGAACGTGGTTGGCATCACCATTAACGAGTACCAAGTGAACCGGGCCCGAACGCACAACAAGAAAGCCGGGCTGGACTCGCAATGCGAGGTAGTGTGCGGAAACTTCCTTCAGATGCCCTTCCAGGACAACAGCTTCGACGGGGCGTACTCAATTGAAGCCACCTGCCATGCGCCGAAGCTCGAAGACGTGTACAGTGAGATCTACAGAGTGCTGAAGCCTGGATCCATGTACGTGTCTTACGAGTGGGTGACCACTGAATCATACTGCCCGGATAATCCAGAACACGTGGAGATAATTCACGGGATAGAGAGGGGCGATGCGTTGCCCGGGCTGAGGAATTACAAGGACATTGCTGAGATTGCGAAGAAGGTGGGTTTTGAAGTGGTGAAGGAGAAGGATTTGGCAAAGCCGCCGGCGCAGCCCTGGTGGACGAGGCTGAAGATGGGGAGGATTGCATACTGGAGGAACCACATTTTGGTGACTCTGCTTTCTTGGCTGGGGATTGCCCCCAAGGGTGTCGTGGATGTTCACGAGATGTTGTTCGTTACCGCCGATTACCTCACAAAAGGAGGCGAGACCGGTATTTTCACTCCGATGCACATGATTCTCTGCAGAAAGCCCCTTTCTAAATCCGACTAGAGAGACCTGAAAGCCGCCGCCGCCATAAGTAGACTGCATAGAGATAAATGAAGGAGGTTAATTGGGTGTTTGATGTTTTTTTTCCTTCTCTTCCTTTCTAATTTTAAATTTTAATTTGTTATCCATGTTTAATCTTGCTGTTTCAAGTTCAATTTAACTTCCTTACTTATTTGCCCTCTTCATAGAAGATTGGAAAATTTTCCTTAATTAAACTTGTCCTTTTGGGGGTACTGGTTGATTTTTGACAATGGCGTTAGGAGGCTTCAAGTAGCTAGAGTATCTTTTAGCTTAGTCTTTGTAAGGGAAAACATTAGTTACTCATCTGGAATTCAAAATCATTGTCCACTTAACATGTGATACCACTTCCATATATTTTGGCCATCCATTTCTTTCTTATTTCGCTGTCAGTAATTATTTTCCAGTTTTGCAATTTGAAGTTCGAAATTGAAAAGCTTAACACAGTTAAGAGATAATTTGAACATTTCGTGTTCATGTTGGGAGAAAACTTGTCTGGGTCTTGAATTGGATGGTGCAAATCTTGCATTGGATTCGTAGAATGCCAGGTGGGAATGAGATTTCGTTTTCAGTTGTTGATATTTAGAGCAAAGAAGAGGGGCTGATTTTGCTGGTGACTGTGGTGTTGGGCCACGGCGTCTGAGTAAGTTCATGCTGGCTGCCCTTGTAGCATCGTTGTCATACTGTTGAGTACCGGTATTCTTCTGTATTTGATAGATAATTGAGTTGGTTGCAGCCACGTGATTTAGTTAGCTGTAATTGCATAGCTTTATTAAGAAAATGCTTAAAAATAAATCATTGCATCCATAGTAGTAGTATATAGTACTACTACTACTTTAAGTAGTAGCACTGGTGTCTTGTGTATTTTTTTTGCTTTTGCACGAGCTGCACCAGTCATGTGAGACTGAGAGTTGGATGTATTTGTGATCCTGGTCCGAATCAGCTTCCACGGAGTCCGCTGCCCTCATTGAACTCCGCCATGGACAGAGGGCATAGGTCGATGAGATCAATAAAAGAGAAGGGCGTGCTCCTATTGTAGTAATTGCTTGCTTATTTGATACTACTCGGGGAGCATTTATGTCAATCTAGAAGAGGAGTTGTTTTAGGAGTAGATAAAAGTTAGGTAATCTCACGAGCTTTGTTTGCCTTTCACGTCCTAGCTTCTATGTCTTTCCTCTGCTTTTCTGCGTGTAAACAGGATTTACTCTGAGCGCGATGCCTTTGTAGAGTAATACAAGCTGATTTGGGATGGGCTAGACATCCGTGGGTTCAGGAATTTTCTCTCAAGATTTAAGAAAGGACGAATTAACTAATCTTTGAATCTTGGATGGGACCCTGTTTCTTGATCTTGAACCAAATTGGAACGTTAGAGCTTTTTCACGGCTGTAACAGAAGAAAACAGCATGTGCTGTATCATGCTCGTGTAGCCGTATTGGACAAAATGGGATCCGTCCTTGTGTGTTGGAGGAGCCCAAAATCGGCCACAGCAAAATACTTCATTGATGAGCAATTTCGGGTTGCTAATTGTTATCCCCACATTTGCATTTATGTGTTCATGGGATTGTAGAATTTTCCAATAGATTGTTCATTGCTTTGCTCCCCACACGCAGGCCTTGGCCTTCATTTTAGTACTGGAAATTTATCTGCTTCTCCTTTTGGGGCAAAGATTTGGTGATTTTCAAATTAATGGGAACACCTGACACTTTCTGGTTGTGGAATAATTTATTTGTATTTGTAGATCTCTATGGTATTGTTCACTGGAATGTTGCGCTGGATCCATCCTCTTTTGCGTTCATTTTACTAGTATTTTAGTTTGCCAGTGCATTGTGCACTAGCATGTTTCTGCAGCTTTGATGTGCTAAAGAGTAAAGCCCTTCTCGGCAAATGGCAGAAGGCAACTTTTGAAAATGTCAGTCAGCTATCCGAATTTCATACTAATTTGTCTGATCAATGCTTAATAATTCCATTCGCTTACTATTCATATCGGGCAGCTTTGGCGCTCTGTCAAGACTGCAACTTAGACGTTTATCCCTTCTTCTACATGCTTGAGTTGGATCGGCTGCAGTTCATCTCTTTTCCTTCTTCTCTAGATGCAAATAAAGAAAGAAGTTGAGTTTTTTCATGGTGCAAAATATACATATTAAAATGCCAACACCAAACCAGAACCAAGGAGCTCAAATAAACCCCCAGAACCAGGTTGCCACAGAAAACGTTGTCTGGGATCATCGCCAGCACCGGGCCACCAGCCGAATGCCATTTTAGATCTGCCATCGGGATATTGGGCACGAGAAAGCAGCGGAGGCAGGAACACACGCCTCGTGAGCTGTCAGAATTCTGGTTGTTTTGTCTAGCATGTGCCCTCGCTTTGTCTCCCATCCCATCTGCAGTACTCCTCGTCTGGGACTCTTGGGAACTGAACTTGCTTTCGAGCACAGACGGCTGAATCCTAACTCTTAATTATTTTATCGTAAAATTAAATTTTAAAATATTTATAAATTAAAAAATTTTTAATTTATATTTTTATAAATTAATTAATTTTATAAAAATTTTTAAATAAAATATTTTTAAAATCAAATTTATTTAAATAAAATTTAATTTTAAAATTCATATTTAATATTTTAAATATAAAATTTATATATATTTTATAAATAATTTAATAAATATTTTTAATTTCAACTATATCCAATTACTAATTAGACTGAAAGAAAGATACGCTGAACTCGACTTTACGCATTTGTTTCGTTCTGATCCGCCACGTGTTGGCTCATTTGCTCGTAAGAGTTAAGACAAACACGATAGCTACGGTACCGTCATAATATCTTGGCCCGTGGCGTTGGCGGTGGTGGGGGCAGCGCTCTACAGCAGCAGCGGCCTTCTCGTCCTCCTTGGGCTTCCTGCCTGCATGCGTACTCAGTGATTTTTACTTTATCATGAAATTAAATAATATTTTATTTTAAAATTAAATTTAAAATTTTAAATATAAATTTATATTTTTATAATTAATTTAATTTTTATAAAAATTAAAAATAAAAATTTTAAAATTAAATTCTATTTAATTATATTATTAAAATATATATGAACAGAGTTTATTTTAATACAAATCTAATTAAATTTTATATTTTTATAAAAAATTATTTTATAAAATTAAAAAATTTTAAATTCAAATTTAATCCATATAAACTCTTAGGGTATATTTAAATTATATTCAAAAGTGAAATTATTCTTTTCAGTTTAAAAATTTTATTTTTTTCGTAAATAATTCACATACATTTTAAGACAAAAATATTGTAATAAAAATCTACTACAAATACATCCTTATCGCTGTGTGTCTGATGCGTCCGTATGATACGGCCTGCCTGCTGTACATCTCCAGTTGACAACAATTGGATGTCTGTATTTAGATCTATTTTTGTTGAAAAAGTTTTTATTTTAAATTTTATAAAAATATTTTTTTTATAAGAATAGAAATAAGATTTAATTATATATTTAATTAAATTAAATATTAATTAAATAAATACTTAGTATGTTGAAACTAATTATAAAATTTTGGTATGGGTGGTATAGAATGAATCCCAGCCCAAATTTACCATCTTTGTCTCTCCTGCTCAGGAATCAATGTATTCCGCTTAGCTAGTCCTTTGTAGGACCTGATTAGAGAGGCTGATCTGTTAATGTTGTAGGGTGTATTTGGATTTGAATTTTTATATTTTGAATTATAAAAAAATAATTTTTTTATAAGAAGATAATTACATTGATGAGTTTCAAATATGGCTAAATCCAAATACAGCCTTAATTAGTGTCCCGAGAGCAATCCCTTCTAAAGTGCGTGCTTCATTGTGATGAGAACATAGTTTAGTTTGTTGTAGCCATTACTGGCCATTGAAACTCATTTTAATATTTGGGCCATGACCATTTATTTCTACTGATGCACAGCTTTCTGGATTTCAGCCCTGATGTTAAATTGAGGCCCATGATACTGTATTACAGGAGCGAACCCCATTTTCTAAGAACTTTCTGTAGATCATCAATTGACCCATCATGAATTTTCTTTCTCCTAAATCAAATTTCAATATCCAATTTTGGCATGTTACAAAAAATGTGCAAGAGAATTTAACTATATGTAAGATATTGTTCATAATTCTTAAATCAAGGCAGGATGTCAATTTTAATTTAAATAGGTACTATTACATACAGTTTTTAGTCTGATTATATACAATAAAAAATTTTATTTTTATTATTTATTTTTTTACTTCTTTCAATTTCTTTCAAACTTTACAAATATTAAAATTTAAATTTAAAAAAAATTACTAAAAATTTACAGAAAAATAAGGTTAATTTATTAAATTATATTTATTATTTTATTTTTATTATATAATATTCATAAAATCGACCGGCATTTACAATTTTGAATTGGCTTGAAGTTGTTTCGTCCTACTGAACAGAAAAACCCACAGACTTCCACCCTTCCTTGTGGAAGTTCAGCACCTTCTGTGGCCACGTTATAAAGCTGACGTGGAAGGTTTGGCAAATTCTGCCCCCACCGTCATTGCATCCGTTTCAAAATATATTATATTTTCTTTTTTCAAAATATTTAATTTTTTATAAATTTTAAAAATTATCTTTTAAAAATAACCCTTATATATTTTTTATTATTTTATATTAATAAAAATAAAGTAAATTAATTAATAATATAATAAAAATATTATTATTTTTTTTAAAATTTATACAAAAAAAATATGAGAAGATTTATATTTTTAAAGGGAAGGAGAATAGTGGTTAATGATCAATCAAAAATACAGGTACCACACTGTACCATCTCTGTAGGTTATAAACTACTAGTATTATTGGGAAGAATGACGAGGACGAGGTTCTTTATTTATTTATTTTTTGAATGAGATGAGGAGGATGTTCAGGTTCCTGAGGAAGAATGATTGAGACAAAGCTGTATCCATTCTCACCATTGACGAAGTTTTTTCAGTTGGTTCAACCACTACCTGTGGTCTCCTTCAACTCGTCAAAATACATGTGGATTAATTCCATAACCAAACAACTGAGACCTCTTGATGCTTAAATTTCAGCTCATGATAATTTAATGAGTTCAGGGTATCCGCGTTCTTTGCGTCATCTTCATATTTCATATACCCGCGCAATACCTGGGTTTGCATGTGAGCCGTCGGTGAGTGTGTTACTGGAACCTTTTGACTTTCTTAATTTAGTTAGTCCTTCATCCATCTATAAGTTGGTCGAAACAGCTGGTTAACAGTTGGGATGCCTTTGGTTTTTACTTTGGATAATCTTCTACTTCCGTAACGGAAAAATATTATACACGTTTCGGATAATACTACTATTTCATTAGTTGTCCCTCCAAGTAGTGTAAGTCTTCTATAAATGCGAAGGTCATAAGACAGAACTAGGAAGCGTGAGTGCAGCAGGATCACACAAGAGTTACTAACAGAGGGATGGAATTGAGAGTTGCAGATGACAAGTCATGGCCCAAGAGAGAATACTTGAGAACTTCCAGAGGTCGGAATCAGAAGGCCGTGGTGAGCAACGTGTTGGACGCCAATACTCGAGTAAAGGGAGGACAAGTTGTCTGCGAGACGGGTGCAAATGGAGCTGTAAGGGTGAAGATTCTGGTGAAGAAGGAAGATTTAAAGCAAGTGCTGGAAGTAATAAGAGATGATGGCAAGAGCATTGCTCGTCAGTCACCATGGGCTCCGGCCAAGACATGCGTTTCATTGGAACAACGTTTGAGTCTCATGCGGATGAGACAGATTATGAGAACCACTCAATTAAGGTTCAGACAACGCAGTTCTTGGAGGCCGGTGCTTCAGAGCATACCGGAGGAACTCTAATCTCATTCATCAACTTCATTCACACATTTTTAAAAGTACTATTACTATTTACGTTGTGAGTTTGATCTTGCTACTCTTTAACACAAAATGTAGTACTACTAAATTGCTAACAAAAGGATGTTCCACAAAATTTTACATTTTCTGGATTCATATTAATCGTGACATGCATTTTGAAGAAGCTGGCTACATAATACTTTATCACTTTAAAAATATAAAATATTTTGATTCTTTTATCACTTCTCAAAATATTTAATTTTTTACGAATATTAAGAATTATTTTTTATAATTATTATAATTATAAATATAATTTTTATTTATTATTATATTAATATAAATTAATTAATAATATAATAATAAAAATATTTTTTATTTTTTATTAATTTATATAAAAATAATAAAAAAATCTTATATTTTAAAACACAAAGAAGATACTTGCTATCGGCAAGGTCCTGAAGTGAGATACGTATCTTTCGGAGATTTCCGCTCTCATAGAGTCTATTCTACAAAGCCAGGATGATTTCCAGCTCCATTCCCTCCTTCACTTCAGCTTCAGGTCGACAAAGGAGGATTGATCATTCGCTACCTGCTCTTTTCTCTGGTTTAACCAAATAGAGTGGGTTTCCCAGTCAAAATAGGAGCTCCCTTCTTATCTTTTATTTACCAAACTGTATACCTTGAGGCACCTTCGTTTTCATCCGTCTCATTTGCCTAGTATTTCATTCTCTACCTTTTTCTTTTCTTTTATTTGCTTATTTTTCTCTCAACCTTAATCTCTTGAAATATGAATCATACCACTAATATTAATTAAATTTTCTTCTAAAGTTTTATGTCAAATAAAAAAAGATGTCTAATTTTAGATGAAGAAAATATAATATATTTTCTTTTTTCATGTATAAGAGAAAAGAATGTCAATATTGAATTCAAAACTTTCGGATAAAAATACTTTTTTTAGGAAGGAGAAAAATATTTATTAAATAAAAATAAGGAGTTGGGTTTTAGTAAAAAAAAATAAAGAACTATTTGGCCAATAAGCTTCAACCACTTCGATGCCCGGAACATTAACCGACTATAACGTAACTAACTCGCCGTTACTGATTAACTAATACCGTTCTTCCCGCTTTCGATGACCCGCCAAACAACAGAGGAACAAAGAGACCCGTGATTTTGGCCGGCAACTTCTGCAACCCCTAAAATCTTTCCCTTTATTTAATGATGACTACACCACTCTGCTTCATCTACTCTTGCATGCCTGGTACACAAGAAAATGTCTGCCCCAGAAAACCCAATTCTTCTACTGCAACCCACAACCGTGGTGTTACCACCAAAAAGAGGAACTCCGAATCGGTAAGAAAAACAGAAGAACTAACACTAGGACTCAAAGCTAAACTCAAGCGGCGCAACCTTGCACTTGCAAGAAGTCTACTTGGGTATTTAGATTCCGGGTGTTTAGATGTTGCACTCAATGTGTTTGAGAATATGAATAAGCAAAGCACTTTCATTTGGAATGTACTTATCAGGGGATTAACTGATAATGAGTTGTTTGAGGATGCCATTTATTTTTATCACAGAATGCTGTCGGAAGGGGTTCAAGTCGATCATTTTACTTTCCCATTTGTGGTTAAGGCTTGTTCCGCTTTGTTTTCTTTGGTTGAAGGTCAAAAGATTCATTCCCGGCTGATTAAAATGGGATTGGATATAGACCTTTTTGTTTGTAATTCCCTGATAATTATGTACTCAAAGCTTGGCTGCATAGAACAGTCCGAGAAAATTTTTGTAGATATGCCGACTAAAGAATTAGTGTCTTGGAATTCTATGATCACTGGGTATGTTTCGGCTGGTAAAAGTTGGAGATCGCTGTTGTGCGTCCGTGAAATGCAGGCTATGGGGAAAAGACCTGATAGGTTCAGTATGATTGGCGCCCTTGGTGCTTGTTCTCTGGAGGGTAATCTGTTGAATGGGAAAGAAGCTCATTGCCAAGTGATCAGAAGGTTTTTGGAGTCAGATTCCATGATTCAGACCTCCCTTATCGACATGTATGGGAAATGTGGTTGGGTGGACTACGCTGAGAGATTGTTTAATAAGGTCTCTCAAAGAAATATTATTCTTTGGAATGCTATAATAGGAGCATATGCCCTTAGTAAGAAAGCTGTAGAATCATTTTCTTGCTTTAAAAGAATGAGAGAGTGTGAAAACTTGGAACCTGATACAGTCACATTGATAAATTTGCTAACATCATGCTCAAGAGCAGGATCTCAACTGCATGGTAAATCAATCCATGGTTTTGCAATTAGGAAAGGACTTTTCCCACATTTGGTGTTGGAGACTGCTCTAGTTGACATGTATGGGAAGTGCAGTAGGCTGGATATGGCAGAACGTACGTTTCTTCACTTAAAGCAAAAGAACTTGATATCATGGAACACAATGATTGGTGCCTATGCACAGAGTGGCTATCACAGAGAAGCTTTGAAACTCTTCAAGGACCTGTCTAGTGAACCTCTTGAGCCAGATGAGATCACCTACGCAAATATACTTCCTGTCTATGCTGAAATTGCCTTGCCAAAGGAAGCAAAGCAAATCCATAATCACATCTTGAAGATGGGTTCTTGTTCTAGTAGTATCATCTGTAACTCATTGATTTACATGTATGCAAAATGCGGAGATATCCAGGCTGCAGAAAAGATTTTCAAGTGGATGTCTTCTAAGGATGTCGTTTCATGGAACACAGTTATTATGGCCTATGCTATTCACGGATTTGCAGCAATTTCCATCAAATTGTTCTCTGATATGATAGAAAAGGGCATTAAACCCAATGGGAGCACCTTTGTTTCACTGCTTTCATCTTGTAGCATCGCGGGCATGGTGGAAGAAGGCCAGAATTACTTTAATATGATGAAAAAAGATTATGATATCGATCCTGGAATAGAACATTATGGTTGTATGCTTGATCTTCTAGGTCGTACTGGTAATCTTGACCTAGCAAAGCATTTCATAGATAAGATGCCATTAGTCCCAACAGCAAGGATATGGGGATCTCTTCTGGCTGCAAGCCGATACCACAGGAACATTGAGCTTGCGGAGCTTTCTGCTAGGGCAAATCATGTCCTTGGAACGTAATAATGTTGGTTGTTATCTATTGCTTGCTAACATGTATGCCGAAGCAAGGAGATGGAAAGATGTAGAGCGCATAAGATGGCATATGAAGGACCAAGGATTGCAGAAGACCATAGCATGTAGCATGATTGAGTACAATGGTAAGACATACCAGTTCACCAATTATGATAATTCGCATGCTGAGACTAATGTGATTTACGACGTGTTAGATATTGTTTCTAGAAAGATAGGTGAAGACCTTTATGTTCACAATATATTGAAGTTCAAGTCACCAGTTATAAGAAAGAGGAGAGCAAACTCCAGTACATGCCACAGTGTGAGATTAGCAATTTGTTTTGGTTTAATAACCACATCAGTTGGAAGCCCAATTCTTGTTAGGAAAAACGTCAGAATTTGTGAAGATTGTCATAATGCCGCTAAAAAGATTTCAACTATTACGAACAGGGAGATAGTGGTTGGTGACTCAAAGATATATCACCACTTCAGGGACGGGCACTGCTCGTGTAAAGATTATTGGTGAGTGTGATGAACAAAATTTTGTTAACCTGTTTAGAATGATGCTTGGTGTCAATGAATATATGTATACACATAAACACATGACGTATAAATGTATATGCACCTGTGGTGTGTAGAAGTTGTAAAACAAGATCATTGTGCCGATTTGCTCTCAAACTGTTTTTCATTACAGGGGCTTGCCAATAAAGCTTAGGGAGTGTTGATAGAGTTAAAAGGCAGGGTTTAATTGTTAGGTTAATTAATGTCACTTTGCTTTCCTAATAGTTTCAAATTCTCGCTTTGCACCCAAACTTGTAATAGGTTACATTAATCCTAACAGTTCAGGAGCTGCCATATGTTTGGAATTTCATGTTTGTGATTTCTTCATAAAAAGAGTCCGACATGGAGTACAAGAAGAGGAGATCTCGTTACTGTATTTTTTTTCAACACATACCGAACAAATTTTAATTTTACAGTTAAAAAATTACATATGGTAAACAAAAAAATTGTTCACCAAATAATTATTCATTGCAATAAATTAATTTTTAATTATTCTACTTGCAATGAAGTCACATGTGCTTTTTCAGTCTTTAGATAAAAATTCGACGGTGGAAATCAATTTAGTAGGATGCTGAAAAATGTATATTCAACGCCATAATCGGACTGGAGCAGCAGTGTCTCTGTTCAAGAATGATCTTTGTGATTTGAGGATCTAGCATATGCTTTATCTTTCAACGTGATGTTGATTGGAACGCGCTGGAATTCATTTGCCACTATAAGTAAGCAAATTTTTAACTCAATTCTGCTACTGCTAAAGCATTGCAGCTTATCAGGACATTTGCTAACGGAGTTCAAAGATTTTCCCCAAAAACTGAGAAGTTCTTTCGGTGGCATTCAGCTGTTATCCATTACTCCAGACTAGCTCTGGTTAATTTCAACATCAGGACGAGATGGTTGAATACAGCCCAAGTGGAAATTTTAAAGGGATTTTGATTGGTGTATCTATCAACCGCAAACAATTTCAGAAGTGCGGAACAGGTGAATATAAATGCCATGCTGTTTCTAATGTCATATCATAATCGCGACAATAACTTGATCAATAAATTTATCGTTAAATCTTTTCAAATTATGACTTAAAATATTTTTAAGTCAAATTATTTGCTTAAAATTTTGAAGGGCAAAATGTTTATGGGCATCATTTAAGTCTCTTACAGTATATGAAAAACACTGATTATACCATGTTTTTGGTGTTGGTCAAGGTCTTCCCTGATTTGGGAGAAATGTCAATGAGCATAAGTGGAGTATAGGTGGGAGTATAAATCAAACACCAATTATCTGACCCTACTCTCTGTTTTTTTTTTTTTTTTTGGATAAGTTCTTACGCGTTCACATGGCTTTGTCATATGCAGTGATGCAAACATAGGGATATTATCGTTGCAACCCAACCCTGCACATATACAAATAATCAAAACGTCTCAAAATTAAGTAATTTCTTTGTGCATTATTTCTAATACAAATGCTTGTGTAATTGAAGAGATCAGACTGAATAAAAGGATATGTTGGAAGGGGCATGGGCCCCCTTTTTTTTTTTTCAAAAAAAGAACTCCCATTTAGTTATACATATAGTATTAAATGTGAGATTGGATAATACTTGAGTTTGAAGTTTAGAGTTTGAGATTTTCTGTCTTGATTCTCGTAGAAGTAAATTAATGATGAAAAAAGAAATAAAATTCAAAATAAAAAATTTATATTAAGTTTCTAGCATAACTAAATCCAAGTATAGCTTAAATATACTAATATATATAAATAACTATACATACACATTATCTCCCCTTCAATGTGGCTTACATACTTTTGCTCTATTTCTTCTTTTTTTCAAAAAAAAATATTTATATTCATAAAATGGTATAAAATCATTAATAATATATCTTAACTGTTGTTAAGACAACTTTGAGCTAGTTTTCATTTTGTTTTGTACTTTGATAATAAATCAATGTTTTTATTATTTAAAAACGTGATGACATATCACCTACTTATTGAAATATAAAAATCTCATTTATAATTATTTTTGCAATTTGCGATGCACTTAACAAAGTAAAAAGTTTTTTTCCCCATTTGGCTTTTCCTATTTGGCCACTCCAAAAGTTTGCCCCTGAATAAAAGGAACATTGAAGAAATATCCCTAATGAAGGAGAAATAACACTTTGCCGTTGGTAGGGATTCAACAAATTTTTTTATTCATCCCTACTATCTTAATCTTACCTAATGTTATCTTATTAGCCCAAATCATTTCCGTGTCACGCGTACAGGCAGTTGACCACAGAAGCTCTTCAACTCTGGAAACCGACAGTATTGTGCGTATTATACTAATCTCAAAAGCAAAAGATACATAACTGCGTATTTGAATTGATCCACGTTTTCAAATACTTGAAATCTTGTCATGATCTATCTGTATATTACTGTATTTTTAAACAAAAATTTAAAAATTATGAAAATTCATCTGTAGTTCACTCGAACAAGTAATCCAGAAGCTACGTACCATTTCTCCTCCGAAATCCCGATTATGGATTCAAGATTTTGGTTTAAAAAAAAAAAAGAAAAGAAAAAGACTAGCATTTGTATGTGGAAGAACAAGAGCCAAACTGGAATCGGAACTTGCCCAAACATAAACAAAGGCAATGATGGTGTCCGATAAATTTTGTCTGTACATTCGACTCCCATTTACAAAGCACCCACTAAGAACTAATTATCAAAAAGACAAAAAACAAATCAAATTAAAAGGAGGACAAGCGAGGAGAAATGTGCATCCTGTACAAAGATAAAAAAATGGAAAATCAGGAATGTGTATCTACCAGTCAGAAGTAAGCTCCAAAAAACCAGCTTTTTGTGTGTTTGTTGTGTGGGTGTTTGTTGGAATCGGACTTTTCAGTCAACGTTGCCTCCTTCTCCGTCCTCCTCATTCGCCTCCGTCGCTCTCGGAGAACCAAGCCCTCCTGATCACCAGTAACAACTCGCTGAAGCAGCCAAATACTCCGCAGCATTTCTCCTTCAATTTCTCAAGCAGGCAGCGGTCTCCGGAGTCAGACACCGTACCCACCGGTTGAAGATAAGCCCAAGCGGCGTGCTGCAAAAGCGGATCCCTGATAGGAATCTCTCGCCAGCTGTCCATCCGACTGGCCGTGGGCGACATAATCGAAGTCGGAGATGGTGGCAGCAAATCCTTGATGCTGGTGTAGCCAGCAGCTTCTAAGACAACCATCTCTATACCGGACACTTTATAACTGACGGTTATGGACTCGCGATTACGAAGATGGTCGTTATATACACCGTTGGCGGCTGTTGTCATGAGGAAACTTTTGGTATGCGAAGGATCTAAAGGAAAATTGAAGCCATTTCTGGACTTAATAGACGATGTTTCCATATTGGTATGAGATAAGAGCAAGGCCGGAAAGAAACCTTCTTCCCAATTATGGAGTAATTGAGAAGGCTTTTATATGTTAATATCCGGAAAAATTTAATCTGGACATGACTGCGGTTGGTTTGGCACTTTGGCTTTTGTCTTATGTATGGTTTGAGAATTCTGAGAGAGAGGATGAGAAGACTGAAGAGGAGGAAGGAGAACGGACTCAAGAGAGAGATATAAGAGTGGTTTGGTTAGTTATGTTTGTCTGTGTAGACTGGGGAATGAGGACTGAGGGATGGGTCCACGCGCTGGCCAACAGCGGTAGCTATAAGACACGTATGCTTGTAATGAATTGGAAAAAAATGTGGTCCAAGCGCGTGAGAGCGTAAGCCATTGTTTGTCTCTTCTGCTCTGTGCGCCATTTGCCGTTTTAAGTTGAAGGTGAAAATGATTTGTTTTCTTTTTTCTTTTTGGTTAAATATCAACGTTGTATGAGCACGTCCCACCACCCGCACCAAGGGGGGAAAAAAAAAAGTGAAAATGGAACACAGAAAACTTTGTGTTGGCCATGTTCGTCTTTAAACATTCATTCCCAAAATTAAAAGGAGGCGTAAAGATTATGAGGATGGAATTTAGAAGCTTCAATTTGATGATGAACTAGTTAAATAGGACTTTTGGAAATCAAAGGGACATTCACATAAGCACACTTATGAAGGCTATTTGTTTTTTGGCCTCCTATTCTAGAAGGAAAACAAAAGAAAAAGTGGTGGCTTTTACCCCTTTTTTGGACCAAAAGTGAACCTTTAATTAGATATCCACTAAGTTTTACCAAAGTAATTATGTCCTTTTATTCTCTCCATTCAAAATTAAGTATATATATATATATTTCAAAATATTAAAAAATAAATTCTTATTTTCTATTTAAACCTCTACAACTATTCTACTAGTGTATATAGATCACATTAATAAGTTTTTCTTAATTTATAAAGATAAGTTCATAATTTATTTATAACGAAATACTCTTTTAAATTCAGTACTAAATCATAATACGGAATTTAATTTTTAACAAGGAAGAGAGGAAGTGCGTAAAAGAGATTCAATGTAAGAGCATTTTTGCAAAGTTTAAACTAGCATTTGAACTACAAATGCAAATTTGGAAGCTGTGTGACGAGTGAAATTAGCTTTTAGATTTATCGTTTCTAATGTCCTGCTAAAATCATTGTGTTAAGTTAAAACAAGAATTAGTTTTGTGTAGCGACAGAGAAGTATTTAGAAGAGATTCAATGCAAGTTGCAAATGCAATTTTTGGACTTCTTTGGCAGTCGAAACAAACTTAAGATTTACCGTTTCAAGCGTTCTCCTAATTGTATCTGTGTCAAATTAAAATAGAATATTTTATTTTAAATAAGTATTTGAAATGCAAATACATTTAAATTAACATCAGTATCAATATTTTTACATCTCTATGTAGCATAAAAATATGTATTTTAAAATAAAAAATTTTCCTTCTTTTTTACCAATAGAAATGAATTGATGGTTTTTTTTCATAAAATGTACATGATATTCAAATAAAATATAAAAATACATAAAACCGTATTTGATTGAAATTACAATTATTACAATCATGATTGATAAAACCGTATTTGACAACCATAACGGTAAACTCTGCTTAAGTAGTTTTAGTTTTTTTCCCCTTTGAGCTGCGCACTAGATTTTACCAGTTATATGCATTTAATACATGCTTATTTTCTAATTTTTAATTTATTGTAAAACAAAATAAAACCCCGCTTTTAGTGGCAGGAACGAGCTTTATCTTTTCCCACTAGTGAGCTTTGGCCTCAAAGTTGTGTTAACGTCACATCTTTATCCATTGTGTGTATAATTCTAAAATTCATGCTTTCCTGTATTCTATCCAAATGTGAGTAAATAAAAAAATTAATAAACAAAAATAAGCTATTCTAATCAATATCTTAAGATTAATTTTTCTCCTATTTAAAATTAAGTATCTAAATTATATTGATTTAGTGTGGGAAAACATAGAAGAGTACATATAATATGACCAACTACAATTACCTTATATTTATTTATTAATTAAAAAGATCGGTTGTAAGACTTATAGAATAGAATATCTATCATCACGGTCTGTTCTCGATTATTTAAAATAAATCATTTATAATTTTTTAAATTAATAATTATTTTTAAGTTATTCTCAACTGCTTCATATACTTCACTCCTAATGTTAACTTAAATAAGATAAAAATATTTATTTTTGAAAAGCTACCTTAAAAATATTTTATAAAATAATTTTTTGTTTATAAAAATTGTTTAAAATAAAAAATGTATTTTAATTTTGAGTATAATTTTTAAAAAAAATATTAATTTTTCAGTTGCTTTAGCCATCAATCAAGAGTAAAGCATAAAAAGATATCACAATAACAATAAACAACGTGGATTCTGAAACTTATAAATACCGACTAACTAACGTGTGCATGATCATGGGGTTAGCGTCCTTTGCAATTTGTACGCGTCCGCTATGCTAGTCTCCCACGTGTGTCATTTTAATCCCCATTTTCACGACCCATACCTAATGGATCAAACGGTCAATAAATACGCCTGCTTTTCGTTTCAAAAAAGAAAAATAATAATAGTTGCTTTGAAAGTTTATTTGCAGTAACAGAGGAAAAACGAAAGTTTGATTTGCCAAAGGAAACAAACTGGAAACTCCGCTAATTCTTTTTCCTTGAAAAGGCTATTTGCACGCAAATGTTCTTTTTGTCTTTCTCGTTTCCAATTTCCTTTTGATGTTCGAGAATTGAATTTTTAATTTCAAAAAATTAATATTGTTAAATCACCAAAGGAATATTTAAAATAATAATTTTAAAATAAGATACGTAATTTAGAATATCAATATTTTTTATCCAAGAAATTTATAGTAGTACATCAGCCTTGTATGGATAAGCTATTGCAATCTGCTTCCTTGTTTCAGAATTTTATATCTAAATTTATTCATGATGACATAGTGAAGGATTAGAGACGACATTAGCAAGTTTTGTCTAACTAATTAAAGCTGATACGTGGAGAAAATCTCTTGGCCTCAAGTTGAGAGTGACACCAACAAAGCTTTCCTCCAACTTTGGCAATTTAACGGTCAAGCCGACCACCGTTTGTACGCGCAGCACTTTTTTTTTTTGTTTTTTGTTTTTTTTGCCCCCCTTAAAAACGCCCGACATTAGTATTATTATTATTAAAATTAATTTAAATTATATTTTTCTAAACGTATATTTGAGTGGTATTTTTTATTTTTATAAAAAATTTATTTTTACGAAATTCAAAATAAAATATCTCATAACTAAATATAATATAAATATACGTTGATTTTATTTCAAATTATATTCATAAAAAATAATTTAATTTAATATAATACTCTTTTAATATAACATCACAAATAAAAATTAAAATTATAATTTTATATTAATATTAATAATTTACTTATCTACCGTCTCGAACCCTTGTGTTTAACGTGCACAACAAAATTAGCGATCAGCAAAGGGCTGCATTAAGAATTAAAAGACTAGGCTAAAGTAACCGCAAAAGAGGAATTCTCAAAAGTTACAAGAAAAAGAAATGGGTGGGATCCTCTTTTGTCTCCTTCACGAGAATTACTTTTAAAAAAAAAAACACACAAATTAAAACCCCGAAATCAGCAGTACTTACTCTATAACTGAGCTGAATATTCAATCCTTAATTTGGGGGTAGCTTTTCCATTATAGATTTAACATCATAAAAATTTTTTAAAAAAATTATTATTTTGAATGTACTTAATGCTCTCAATTTGTGATTGTCAATAAAAATATAGGTCCTCAAATTAACACACCCATCCTTCTTCCAAACTTACTCAAAGTTTACTTGGACTGCTTTTTTGCTTTGGAAAAACAAAAGTTAATTTTGCTCGCTCTTCGCTCCACTTCTCTTGCAAAAAGTCAATACGAACATAATGGGAGGAAAAATTATAAATGTATTTGAATTGTATTTAATTAGAAGAGTTTTTGTTTGTAATTTTATAAAAAAAATTTATAAAAAAATAAAATTTAATTATGTATTTGATTAAACTAAATATTATCTAAATAATTTTTAAATAAAATTTAAAATTAAAAATTTTATAAAAATAAATTATTTTTAAAAATTAAAATTTAAAATACAAAATTTATTGAAAAACCCACCCTAAATATAAACAGGTCAAAATGAAAAAAAAAAAAATACGAAGATTTTCAAATATTGTTGGGGTCTCAGTGTGTCTCGCACTGGGTACACACACAATCGGGGCATAAATCCAACTTAGGTGCGGGTTCAGTTCAGGCAGACAATCGACGGTCGAAGTCCCAGGATAATGCTCTTCCCTTTTCTCATGTCCACTCCGCCCAGCTCCGGTGACTCTCAGCCGAGCAGTGCGTATCATTCTCCTGCTATTACGTCACGTGCCGCTAAAGATCTTTCGTAGGTGAGGGAGGGGTCACCAACTCTGCCACGAGACAATTTCTTTCTCGGGAGAGTGGACACGTGTCCTTTCTTGGAGGCGACACACACACTCTTTTACAGTTCTACTGCAACCACCACCCCCTCCTCCTCAGTGTCAATGGTTGGTTTTACTCCATTCTTCTTCTCTGCAGTTTTCGATCAATTTGGGGATTTAAGTTGTAGTGGTTGTTGGTCTGATATTTTGTGTTCTTTTAGTCAATATCATCAACATCAGCATACTAGTCTCTCTACTTTTGGAGGTAATCATCGGTCTCGCTTTTTCCTCCAATTCTCGCTTCAAATTTTCATGTTGTGGTGGATGCCACAGCGCATTCTCAGCTGCTAATTTTCGAAATATGAGGTTCTGATTCCAACGTAATAAACTATTTACATATTGCAATTCCTGTAAGATTCGCGTGTTCTAATGAATGTGTGACATAATTTGTTTATCTGTTCATTATTCTTAGGATTCCTTAGGTAGGAAGGAGAGAGGGAGGGAGAGGAACTCAGTGAGCATCATCATCTAAATAAAATATTCGATTCTTAATGGTAAAGGTGGCTTCTTTTCTTAAAATAATGTTTCACATATCTGAATTGAATTTGGACAAAGGAGGATCATCCAGTGTTATTGATCGCAGCTTGTATTCTACAGGATTGCCCGGCAATTCTCATATTCTAAACCTTAGAATTATTTTTTGAGCTCTTTGTTAATTGGCATTGCATTTAGAGCTTTTGGTATGTAGCTGAAAGAGCTTATAATGGACTTTTTCTTTTTTCTTTTGTTTATTGAAGTATGAAGTAAAAAGGCTTTTCACTTCGTTAGGAAATGAAATGGATGGTTGCAATGATCAAGGATACTGCCCAGCAAGAATGGAACTAAATTAGATTTCAATAATACAATACTAAGTAAAATTTTCAAAATTTGTGGAAGAGTGAAGGGAAATTATTGGATGATGACATAACTAGATGCAGAAGATCTGAAACTAAACTTTCATGGATATAAAATAGCAAATATGCTGTTCTAGAATTGCTAGTTCGTTCTTAGTCTACCCACTTGAACGGAATGGTTTACTGACACAATGAGGTTCCGTGATATTGCATGCATGCAGAAGCAGAGAGTTCTAGGAACAGTTAAGCAAATTTCTAACCAGATGACGAAAGTGACTGCTGGTGAATATGAGAGAATCGTAGAAGAAGATTCCCCTAAGTTAGAGAATTTTGGTAAGGTATCAATTGTACCTCTTATTTTCCTAATCTTCTATGAGGTCTCTGGAGGGCCGTTTGGAGTTGAAGACAGTGTTCAGGCTGCTGGCCCTCTTTTTGCCCTTCTTGGTTTTTTGGTGTTCCCATTTATATGGAGCATCCCAGAGGCCTTGATAACTGCTGAAATGGGAACCATGTTCCCTGAGAATGGAGGGTATGTGGTATGGGTTTCTTCAGCTTTGGGTTCATATTGGGGATTCCAACAGGGATGGATGAAGTGGCTTAGTGGAGTTATTGATAATGCACTATATCCTGTTCTATTTCTAGACTATCTGAAATCCGCTCTCCCACTTCTAGCAGAGGGTTTTCCTCGGATGATAGCAGTGCTGGCTCTTACTATAGTGCTGACTTACATGAACTACAGGGGTTTAACTATTGTTGGATGGATTGCTATTCTGTTAGGGGTGTTTTCTTTACTTCCTTTTTTGTTTATGGGGCTTATAGCTATTCCGAAGCTGGAGATTTCAAGATGGTTTGTATTGGACCTGAATAATGTGGATTGGGGATTGTATCTGAATACACTCTTCTGGAATTTGAATTACTGGGACTCAATCAGCACTCTAGCTGGAGAGGTAGAAAATCCACCGAGAACACTTCCCCAAGGCTCTCTTCTATGCTCTTGTCTTAGTTGTTCTTGGCTACTTTTTTCCTCTTCTCATTGGCACTGGAGCTGTTCCACTTGATCGTAACTTGTGGAGCGATGGTTATTTCTCTGATATAGCCAAGATCCTTGGAGGTGTATGGTTAAGGTTTTGGATTCAAGGGGCTTCCGCACTGTCAAATATGGGGATGTTTTTGGCTGAGATGAGCAGTGACTCTTTCCAGCTTTTGGGTATGGCAGAAAGGGGTATGTTGCCTGCTTTTTTCGCCAAGAGGTCTCGATACGGAACTCCAGCTTTTGGGATATTGTTCTCTGCAACAGGTGTAATTTTGCTTTCATGGCTCAGCTTTCAAGAGATAGTGGCAGCAGAAAATTTTCTATACTGTTTTGGAATGATTATGGAGTTCATAGCTTTTGTGAAGTTAAGGATTGAATACCCTGCTGCATCTCGTCCATACAAGATACCCCTAGGTACAGCGGGATCTATTTTGATGTGTATTCCTCCTACATTATTAATTTTTGTAGTTCTATATCTGGCTACTTTTAAAGTCATGGTTCTTAGCCTTCTCGCTGTTGTGGTCGGGCTTTTAATTCCCCCTTGTCTAAAGTACTGTGAGAAGCGACGGTGGTTCCAGTTTTCAGTAGGTTCCGGTCTTCCAGATCTCCATTCTAGTCACTGCAGCATTACTGAGCCATAAAATGGAGCCTGTATGCCTATCTTGATAATGTAATATTTGATGCTACCATTCATCACTCGATTTAGCATCATGATCTTGCTTTAGGAATGTATCTGCTAGATATCTGTAACCATTACATTCCATGTGCAGTGGAAGTACGTTTGCGGTGTGATATCGCTTATTCAGTCTCAATGCATAAAGAGAACCTCCCTTCTCAAACTGTGGCACACTGAGAGCTCCATAGGCTGAGTTTACCTCCAAGTATTTAAATGTGTCACTTTGTCTTCTTGTTTACGGGAAAATGCAGCACTATCATTCTGGAAGGCTTTCAAAATACTCCTAATAAAGCAAAAGTTCACAATATGGTCATTTTCTAAGAAATAATGACTTGATTCTCTACCTGTGCTTCGGAATTCACGGATGAGTCAGGAAAAGGATCATCAAAATGAGATAGTTGTGTCCTTGTTGAGAAAAATCACTTCCATCAGCTGTTACTAATTGCCGCTTTATTAATTAATGAAATCTTTCCCACAGGAAGTCAAAGGCTCCAAATTCTATCAGAAGCCGTCGGAAGGTGTCCTTGAGAATGCCTTGTTGATTAGTTGATCTTGATTCTTGATTGTGTCCCATGTTCCGAAAATTCCAGGTTGATGATAATTAGGTCACATGCGTTTGGCGCTAATTTTGATCCAGGTCGTCCCTCTGTCTTCTTGCTCCTACCTGCATCTCCAATGATTAGCAAAAGCATCCTGACCTGTGAATGCTTGTCTTTCCTAGAACTTGCCATGTGGCTTTAGCCATAAAAGAAACAAGAACAAAGAACCTAATCCTAAGCAGAAAAACTGAGAATTAGCTGTCCTAGGTTAAAGATTGGCTGCAGAATTCCTTGTTTATTAGCGGATACTCCAATACGTCTTTCCTCTGAAGTATCGTCTTTATGAAATGGGATAAATAGAAAGCATCAAACACTCCTTCCCTCTTTCTGCTGCCAGTTAAAACCGCACTGTGGGAAGAATCAAGCTGGAAAGGAGGGCAGGATTCTAAAGAAAATGGGTTTGATAAGAAAGAGCCCGAAATCCTCCCCAAAGAAGAAGACCCTCACGCTGCAGCACCTTTTTGATCTTGATTCTCCCAGAAATGGTGCCATCAAGCTTTCCAGAAATAACAGTTCCCCCAAGAAAGACTGTTCTGATCCCATTACCGTAGAAATCTTGTCGTTCATGTCACATTTTTCCTTCATTTATTCCTTCACTGATCCTCAAGAATCCCCTTCCCAGCAAGATCTCCGGAGACTTAAGCTCATCCAACTCCTTTCCATCATTAAATCTTCAAAAAATGCCCTTCCAAGCTGAGGTTCTATCGCCACTTTTCAAAATGTTGTCGGCTAATCTCTTCCGCCCGCTTCCTCCCAGTACCAATTCTATCATCTCCATCTTGCCCGATGATGAGGAGCTTGCTCCAACACCAGCGGCTGCATGGCCGCATTTGCAATTTGCCTATGACATCCTCCTAAAACTGCTTGTAAAGACGCATGCCAACTTACTTCGCCATTATATAGATCATTCGTTCCTTCTTAATCTGCTCTCTCTTTTCCGGTCTGAAGATCCAAGGGAGCGCGAAAGCTTGAAGAACATATACCATCAGATATACTCGAAGTTTACATTCTACAGATCATTCATGCGAAAAGCTATGAATGATGTTTTCTTGCACTTCATTTTTGAAACGGACCAGCGACACTGTGGAATTGGAGACCTTCTGGAGATCTGGGGAAGCATTATCAACGGTTTCACTGTTCCACTCAAAGAAGAACACAAGCTTTTCCTCAAGAGAGTGCTAATTCCCCTGCACAAACCCAAAGGAATTCTGGCTTACCATCGACAGTTGGGTTATTGCGTTTCTCAGTTCGTGCAGAAGGAGCCCCAGCTTGGTGGGGTGGTTGTTGCAGGCATCTTAAGGTACTGGCCAGTAACAAATTGTCAGAAGGAAGTTTTACTCATTGGGGAGTTGGAGGATCTCGTGGAGAATTTTGATCCTGATCACTACAGAACCATAGCTCTGCCATTGTGTGCCCAAATAACAAGGTGTTTGAACAGCTGGAACTCACAGGTAAAGCAAACTTCTTATTAATATTATTTTTTTGGAAGGCATTTTAATTTGATTTTATTCTCTCTTTGCGTTTCATCTCAAGGTTCATTGTCTTTTTTCCCGGTTAAACTCAATCATGCGTAGTCCCAAGTAATTTAGAAGTTATTAAAGGCTAACCAACTCTCTTCTCTCTAACCCTCACTTCTTTGTTCTTTTCTAGTGGGACGAAAGATCAATGACTGGATTAAAAAACTACTCCTAGCCTGTAATATTGCTTTTCTCATGCAAGGTTCATTAGGTTTTCAAGAATCAGAAATGGAACAAATATGTCACTTAATTGGCACTTGATTTGAATCCTGATCACTCCTAATGACTGATTAAAAAGCGTGGATGCAAAATCAGGTTGCAGAACGTGCACTCTACGTGTGGAACAAAGAGCAGTTCGTGAAAATGGCCTCGCAAGCGGTGGAAGACGTTTTCCCAATCCTGGTTGAGGGGATGGAGAAGAATCTGAAATATCATTGGAGCAAGAGTGTGAAGCAATTGACTGAGAATGTAAAGGAGATGCTGGAAGAACTGGATCCCAGTTTATACTTGAAGTGCCTTTCACAGCTCGAGCTTCAAGAATCTGCTGCTTACCACAAGGAGCAGAGGAGGAAAGAAATGTGGGAAAGGGTTGAAATGGCAGCAAGCAGGAATCAACTGCCTTGTTTATGCGTTTCCCACTGAAGGAAAAAACACATACTACTAGTCTTACTCTTACTACACTTAATTTGGCTGGGTTTTCTTAGCTGATCTATGATATCATGAGCAAATTGAGTTGTAACAGTGTCTGTATTTGCTGACTTTCTAGCTTCTGTACAGTCAGGCAGTGCATGATTCACAGTTTTGCATATGTATACAAAGAATCAATTGTTAACTTTTACTGGCAATGCAATGCATATAGAATGACATTAGTTGTTGAATCCTTGTGAAGTGTAGTAAAGTTGTGAGATATTTATTAACCATGATTTTTCTCATTTTACTGCATAAAATTTATTATACTTCTAATAAAATCTTCGAACTACTAGTTCTAGTGAATTCCTTTAACCATGTTTGTTGACTGTGCAATACCCTTATGGCTGTTAACATTGAATTAAGGGCAAATTTCAGTCACAGAAATTCATGACAGTGTGCAAGTTAAGGGTGGAATTGGATGTTTTAAGATAGAGAAATTAGCAAAATTAGTCATATAACTATTTTATTTATCTATAACTTAGTCCTAAATTTATTTTTTCTACTTCTTTAGTCCCCAAAATAATTTTTTTTCTAAAAAACTTAATCCCTGCCATCGGTGGGTAAGATTCCGGTCCTGCACTTACTTTTTAGCAATACGTGCGGGATACGATCGGGCGGTCAGAACAATTATTCTGAACAATTGTTCAGAATCTTGAACAATTATTAAGAACTTTTATTATGATAGTTCGATCATAATTAGACGATTAGAATTGAGTCATGCACAATCGGACGGTCAGAACAATTATCCTGAACAATTATTCAGAATCTGAATAATTGTTTAAAATCTTGAACAATTATTCAAAACTTTTATTTATGATAAAATAAGTTGGGTGAATAATTGTTTTATTATGACCGATTCAAAAAAATAAATTATTTATGATAAAATAAGTAAAGTTTAAAAATAAAAATTTTATATTAAATTTATGTTAATATACCCTAAAAAAATAGATATCCATGAATCTGTCAGAGATTTTGGGAAAGTAGAACCAGAAAATAAAACATAACATAAAAATAAGAAAGAGGGATACCAAAAAAAAAAAAAAAAAGGACGCAAAGCTTGATCCAATTGACCTGTTTGACTCACATACCCTTCTGACCCATTTAGGACCATATGATGTATTTGACCCTTTAGCCCCTCTGTTTTCCTCTTGGGTGCACGTGGCATTGTGTTGAACATATGCGACGGCATTGATATTGTTTTTGACTCAGTTGACAGAGAACTACTAACGGCTTGTACCAAGAACGTTGGCTGTCGATTAGAATTGCATCAGAAACTTAAGGTAATTACAAGGCACGCGCTTCCGAACCACTACTAAGATTCATATACTCAAACGGCTCATCATCATTTTTAATTCTCGGGAGGTTTTTATTTGATTCAATTCATTCGCAGTGCTCTTTCGTTAGATTTGATATGCTTGTTACCCACAAACTGTTCGATAGATAGCCCGCATGAATTTTTGCGGAAATTCACTTTCAGGAACTTTGTTCCTCGAGGATTACTAGAGGTTTTTACGAATGGACTCCTGAAATCCACCACTAGTAATTTTCAATGCTCACATGTGAGCATTTTGCCTTTCTCTTATTATCCGAGTGTCCGAACTGCATTATATCACATTCCATCCATGAGTTGATGCTGGAAAATGGCAGACGTTCTCTGCATATCTTACTGGTTTATAGAACTGGTATTAAGTGGTTATTGTTTTCTCTCTGGTGCTTTTGGTAGCTTAGAGAGTTTCAAGACATACTTTGCTATTGTCCATCTTTGTTTTTGACTTTTTTCTTTTTGTCCGTTTTCTTGCTTATCCCATCAAATGGCTTAAGGGAGCGCTGTCTGAATTTTAGTCTCAGTCGACAGAGTTGTGCCTGCTTTCCCCAATAAATGGCGATGGTTTCCAGCTTGAGGCCTCATTGTCGAGGTTTTGTTTCCATTTACTAAGTGTGAATGTGGTGTTAACACCTGAGTTTAATTATGATTGCCAAATGTGGTTATTAATCCGCACTATTCTTTTCTTCTTACTACAGGTCTGATTTTCCCAAGAGTTGGTGTAGTTCATCCTAAGCTACAATCTCATATACATTGTCAAAATTGGAGACAGTCCAAGCCTCGTACTGGCATCCAGCTTCCCTTTGAAAGGGTAATGAAGCTTCCTTATTTGCATTTACGCGTCTAGTCCTCAAAAATAGTTTTCCCATAATTGTATATTATCAGCTTATTTGGGTTGTAGGGTTCAAATATGTGATGATAACATTATTTTTGTATATTCTTTTCCAGTCTCGGATTATTGTGGTGCACCATTTTCTTGACAAGAAATATACTCCATCCGGAGGAGGGAATCATCATCACCTAACTATTGGTGATGATTATGATCAGCTACCTTTTTGCCCAAATCTGATAAAGGAAGCTTTCCGGTAATCTAGTTAGACCCTACTTCTTGCTTCACATTCCAATCCCATACTGGAAAGAAAAATAAAATGAGAAGACTTTCTTCACTGGCACGATACGATCTTACTCATCAGGGAGCTGAATAATAATGATTCAATTGGTTAGTTGTATGATTTTGCAGGGCTTTTAGGTCTTTGTTTATATTTCTTGCGGAGCAGCCAAGTCAGCTAAAGCACATAGAATGGCCAAGCTTTAAGAACACAGTAAGTGTAGATTTTATTCTTACATTTGCATCATCGTCTCTTTTATGATGAGCTATGCATTTTAATTGCTGAGGAATGCCCCAAAATCAAGTGTATCCAACGTTCTAAATACCTCTGCTCACTTCATTTTGTTTCTTTTAGCCCGCTGTCACTTACTGTTCTAATCAAAGCCTAGGCTTGTATGAAAGGGTAGAATTTTGTAGTTAAAAGCTGAAAAGCAGAAATGACTCCGAGGCTTTTTGTTCTGCAGCTAAAGACAGCTACTCTGAGTCTTGTTCTAGTTGGGCTGCTAATCGTTGCACTGGCCTCAGTCGATTCCGCCCTCTGTTACATACTTTCTGTGCTCCTAAGCAGACGTGCTTGATTGGGCAACCTTTCCTGACCGAAAGAATTCGTAGATTGAACTCAGGCGGCACTCCTAGCCTGACGCATACAAACCAAAGGTGGAATTTGAATGGTCATTCATTCACATCCAAGGCCCTCATTAGCCCAATGATCTTAAGCTATGGAGTTTTTCAACTGTAAATTTTTATAAATTAAATAGATTTTTTCGCAGACATCTTTCAATGGCCATATGAATGAAAACTACTGTTGTGAATTAAAATGTTGTTCTCGGGCACCAAGCAACCCAATATGCGCTTAAATTAGTCTCCTTATGTTTCGAAAATCAATTTTTAGGGCTGGTTGTATAACCAGGCATATTTGCATTCACTGATTCGCGGATCTGTTTCCTTTCCGAGCACAAAACCGTACTTTCTCTCACCTTCATAATTTTGTGTTCAGAAATATTTCATGACAACCAAATGGTTACCAACGTAACAAGCCTCAAATTTTGAAATTGAATTGGGGTCCCATATTTACCAGCTACTGCAACGACAAGATCTAGCAATTCAATCAACGGAAACACCTGTAAAGAGTCCCAATCTGTGGCATAAAATGGAAAACCCCATCAGCAATTTAGGGTTTTCATCTCAATATCAACTTTCTCATCCTGTGGCTTCCATAAATTTGGAAAATTATCTTAAAATTTAAAGCAAGAAAATATTAGGTCACCAGAATAAAATAACCATAATCAGAAAAAGCCCCCTCAACACTAATGGCTATTATATCCATGAATAAATTCTTTTGGAACACCAAAACAACAGTTGGGATTTAATTACATCAATATAATCGTAAAATGCATACAACTCAAATCAGATGACCAAGGAATACTACACCTACAGCACCCATCCTACAGGCAGCAAAAGGGACTTACGTTCAAACTGAACTCAATTGCAATTCTAACATCCAATATAACACTGGAGACCTTGTGATCAACAAATAAAAATATGTCCTCTATCAAAATCTGGTGGAACTCATACATGGATCCCGTCAACAAGAATCTTGAACCTATCCTCGCTCTTCATATAAGAAGAAAAATTCAAGAATCTAACTTTTAAATGGATGTCAGTGTCTCTTTCTTTGTGAATTCACAACAGAGGGTAAAAAAGAATCTAAAAAACCTCCATAAGTACGAACCTGTACACAAAATCTATCATCTCTAATCTCAGCTTCCCCCTTTTTCCCAATGAAATGTTGCTTCACAAAATAAATTAAGCAGCCTTGAAGAGTGAAAAAAATCTCCAAGTCTATACTATGCGCAGAAAAATGCCGAAACCTTGTTCCTCCATAAGAATGCAACACAGACACCACCTCGCAATCAGAAAATGCTAATTTTGACAACACGAGGAGTTGGTAGATGTACATTTCCGATGCTCACCCTCCAGAGACAAGCAGTAAACAAGAAGGAACATCCACTACTTGAATTCCATAAGAATATTATACTCCATAAGCAGACAATTTCTCCTTCAGTGGAGGCTCCAAAGCAGACAGGCATTGTTCCCATGCACCATTCTTCAGCATCTGGTGAAATAATTATAGATCCAATAATAGACTGTCTTTTCTATAATCTTTAATTAAAAAAAAAAAAACTTAAGAACAATGAGAAATGGAAAATGACGGGGGTTCAAACTGCATAAACATCTATTTTTATATATAGAAGGCTTGTCTGTCAAGCATATATATACATCTCTTTTTATGGGTTATTTGAAAAATTAATGCAATTGCAGATCTACCACCCAGTTTTCCTATTATAAATGTGGTAGACAAAAAAATAAGCCTTTCGTCCTAATGTTTATAATGATGTTTGGAGAATGGAGGTTACTGTAAAATAGTACAAATGCAATTCTTACTTGTTTATAGCCCTGCAAAACTTGGCAGACTTCATTATGCAAGTCCTCACTTTTTATGTGCTGCAAAATTTGCTTATAAGATCAGAACAAATAACCTTATCTTTCAGCTGCTCTTTCGAAGTTCTCATGAAGAACAAACTTACATGCCAACTTGCAATAGCTTTGCAGATATAAACAAGTGAACTCAAAGCCCCAGATGGATTTGCTCTAACCTGTAGGCAAATGAAGACTAAGCTAAGATTTATGTATACTGGCTTTTAGTTGTGATCAACATCACGAGGAAAGGAAATGCAAACCATTGCACATAAACCACGGAAGGCATCCTCTTTCTCAACATCATCCCGAATTCTGTCATATGTTATTCAAAGGTTAAAAGTGTTTCTTCCTTATGAAAAGAGACACCCAGAAAGAACATTTCTTCAGCATAGTGAGGGCAACTCCACATTGTACTAATCATGGAAAAGAAAAGGCTGCTTCAAGAGCCAAGTTGGCTCATCAACAAGACCTCATTGCTAAAAGAGAGTGAGCTCTTGCAAGAATTCTTGTGAGCAAATGGATTGATAGATTCTAAGGCAACTATCTAAAAGCAGTAAATAGAAAATATAGTTTATTCATAAAAAAGCTAATTGGGATACATAGACATGGGTGGACATGGTTGATGTGCCGCAGGATTCCCTATTCTTTCCTGGAAAGACCTGTGCCCTTCTCTTGCAAAATTTCCTCTCTGATTTGAATGGTCAAATTTGAAATATTTCTCATGCTTTAGGTGGAAAAAGGAAAATGAAATCGAAGATCTGTTGAACCCTTATCGTTGCAAAATTTCTTAGATTATTAAAAAAATGGTCATCTTGTATGTAGGAACCACATCTCTTAATACAAATCATTGTTGAGTCGAATAACACTTAAGATGTAAAACGACTCCCAATCTGCCAATTAATCAATCCTCAGAATTAGCCCCCTCTATTTCCAGTAGTGAATAGTATATTGGAGTTTTCTAGAGAATGAGAAAAATAAGGATGTAGACCGATTCTTCTTTTCTGTAAATAAAAGATTAAGACATTCCAGTACCTTCTTTTGCTACCCTCCCCCGTTCTCTTTATTTTTTTATTTTCTTTACTTTTTTGGTTTAGTTTCAGCTCGCCTGAGATAAATCTAAAACTGCTCTCAAAAGAAAAGGAGAAACTCGTATCTTAAACTAAATTCAAAAAACAAACAGCAGACCGTAAAGGAAAAACATTTTCTTCTCTGCATCCATTCTTCTGAATCACAGTCATCTAATAAGAATATTGATAAAATTAAGTCATGAAAGTGTTATACAGAGTAGTGAGAAAGGCAGCAACTTACATGGACAAAGCAATACACCAAGACTGCATGAAATGCTCCATGTGGGGTGACACAAGCTCAGGGCAGACCCAAGCAAGTCGCCCAAGGGTGATTGCACTATTTTCTATAAGTGACTTGTTCATGCCCTTTGTAGATAAAAGATTTTATCAGAACAGTTTTGTAGAATAAACACCATGTTTACATCAGAAGCCTAAAGATGTGCAGCTTAATGCAGATGAACAGGTGACAAGCTCAGGGCAGACCCAAGCAAGTCGCCGGGGTGATTGCACTATTTTCTTTTAAGTAACTTGTTCATGCCCTTTGTAGATAAACGGTTTTATCGGAACAGTAATAGGAATAAACACCGTGTTTATATCAGAAACCTAAAGATGTGATGCTTAATGCAGATGATAAGGAGAAAGATATAAACACACAGTCAACCACCCAGGAGAGTATCACCTCAGCATGTTGGAGTACTGGGACTAGACATGATATCACTGGCATCACAACTGGCGACAAATCTTTTTGAACCTGGAATATTAATTTCAAAATGCAGAAAAAGTAAAAGAACTGCTCAAAAATGATTCCTGAAAATTAGAAAGAGAAAGATTTCAGTCACTACAACATCAATCCATCTTCATACTGGGTATTGATTAATATAAGTGCAATAAGCACAAGGATCAATCACAGGTCCTTTAATTTGAACAATCAATTCTTCTTGCCTATCAACTCAACCAAATGACTGAATGATATAATATGTTTTGGCAGGATTTTATGGAATTAACAGGAAAATACTTCACATTCGTAGCCCCACATATAAATAAAAGATTCTCCTTGCTGGATTAATGTTCCAACCAAATATTCCGTCTGTAATACTACATGTTGCTCATTCTCTCTCCAAAATATCACAAAAACTAATATATGATTTTGAGTTTACTTTCATCTTCTCAGAAAGCTTGTGTCATTCTCTTTATAATGCATATCAGGAAAAACCTGCAGGTGGCGCTAAGTACTGCACCCTATTTTTTTACACAGAGAAACCAAGACAGCTCCTTAAGATATGGTAATTCAGCAACTTTAATGAATGTGAAATTGAATAGAAATGCTAGCAGTTTGATTAAATACCCCCTATTTACTATTGCCCCAAGCTCCCCTGCATCTCAGCTGGATGTTATTTCAGTAAGTAGCTTTGATATCAAATATCCATCTGATTGTATTCCAACAAAAGTGAGACTAGAAACAGATAAACAAAGATTTCAATGATGACATCAACAGAAAGCCAATTGCATATAGAATCAAAAAAACAATTTCAAATTCAATTGGCTACAGCCATGGAAGACCATCTTTGTGCTCCAGATCCTGATTTGAAGTCTCCTAGTAGATCTCCAGAAGGAAAGGGGATATGGCAAAAGAGGGAAGTTGCAGCAAAAATAAAAAAGGGCACGAATAATCAAAGGCAGGTGGAGAAAGGAACTAGGGGATAACTGCCTGAACATGTGGTGGGTCGTCAAAATGACTGAAAGGAGACAAGAGAACACAGAAAATGAAGGGTTCATTGCCATTATTTGGTTTAACTTTTAGTTTTATACGTTGGCATGGACAAATTTGGTACAAAGAAAAGAGGTACAATGCAAACTTACTAAATAAGTGATTACAATTATAGAATCTATACATGTGCATGTATATGCACCATATTGTATGTACCAAACCAATCCTTCCCCAGTATTAAAATTCACAGGAGAACATAGTCTTCGATGGAAAAACATAGTCAAATCCCGCTAATAAGCTGCCTATGCATAAAAGTAGTGATGAGATGGCAATAGTCATTTGTATGGTAATTTTACGATTGAGAAAACAGTCTTCAATTTGGAACAAGAGTGCCATAATCAGTTTCAAGTTACATTCATTTCCCTGTATCTATCTCAAAGGTAAATGTATACAACAAACCCTGAAAGGATAAGGCCCATAAGGTCTTTCTTTATTGTGGCAAACAAAGATGTCATTTTCAAAAGATGGGTTGCCCAGATAGAGTAAAGCTCCAATACTATCTGCCTAATGGCTAACCTGGGAGTGAAACCGAGGGTTACAAAGTGAACATTCTACCAACAAGTGGGTGGTCCTAACCATGCACATATACTGCACAGGGACACCCTTGGTCAACATGACACCACTAGAAAGCTACAATCCTAGTAACAGACAGATCATATTTCTCTTAGAAGGTCCACAACTCTTAAATTTGAGGCCACTTGATCCTGCTATTTTTACTGCAGTACAACTATAATAGTCTACCTTGATCGCGAGCTCTCCAATGGCCCAGCATGCATTGTTGGCCACTGACACAGTTTCCTTCAGCTTAGGGGTGTTCTGCTATACAACAACCGTGTAAATGAATATCAAAATCAAAGAAACCAATACTGAGAACAGGCACATGAATTATATTTACCAGTTGCTTAGCTGCAACATCCAGAAATTCAGACAGACGGGAATGCAAATGCACAGGACAAACCTAGCAGATATCATGGTAGTTAATAATTATTGGGCTATACTTCAACTTATGCACATTAAGAGACATAATTCTCAACTCACTCGTGCAAGGTCACCAAGCAATGCAAAGGCACTTTGCCGAACATCGGGAGCATCATCCATGCAGCATTGTAGAAGCAAGTCCCTCAAATTACTTTGGGAGACCTAGAAAAAGGAGGATCTATAAACAACATGGAATAAGAAGCCAAAGCCTGTGACAGGACTACTCAGCATTGCTTCCAAAGCCAAGTTTACAAATGATTTGTTTATGGAACTATATATTCATCAAACCATCTATTAGAAAGATGCAAGTGAGACCATATCCTCTTGATCACATTCCCTCTATCAGTTGTGAGGACAAGTAAATAATTGGTTTGAGTTCCACAAGCAAAAACCAATATAGCACTGCTTCATTACTCCTAAGGTGAAGAATATAAGCATGTCGAACTCTGTATTTTAGCCTTTCTCAGAGAAATTTAGTTTGTTTAGAAAATAAAACAGAAACTACATAGGGAATGCAGTCAAACAATCCCAAATGCTAGTCAACTGCAATAAATATGTAGGCCATGGGTTCGGTACAATAAAACACCACCATAACAAGACTTCTTCTTCTTTCGTTTACGCTGCAGAAAAATCAAAGCCAAAACAAAGAAGAGAATTGGCCTAAACCTTCACCCAACAATAAACACAGCATCCACCTTATTCTTTTCTCAAAGCAATTTTCCCTTTCAGAAACACGTAGTCACTATTAGGAAAGTGAAACAAACTATACCATTTCTCCTGTACCTGGGAACTTTTTGCAATTTATACATATACATATAAATATATTGACAACAACAGCAAGATTAAAAAAAAAGAAATGGAATTACCAAACTTTCTATTCCACTACCAAGACCCTCAGTTAGTCCAGATAGAAGATCCAAAGAGCAAACGATAAACTCCTTATCATACTGGCAACCAGCAGAAACAGGATCCACCTGTAAATCAAAATCTCAATATGAATCCTAACAGGAATGGAACAAAGTCAGGAAAAGATATGTTAAGTTTCAACATGATCATTGCTGAGCAATTTATGGCATGAAACCTACAAAGACAGACCCTATACAGTATAGATACGGGAGCTGGCACAAGATTGTCCTAACATTTTGATAATTGAGAGAACTGGATAATCTGAAATAAGAAGATTCAAAAGAAAAACAGTTTTTCTAGAGGACAGAGAATGAGTAACAGAACGAGCAAACCAAGACAAATCCAAGTTAGCGACCAAACTCCAGACAAGAAGCATCCAGGCACGGACATTTCAAATGCATAAGACTCATTCTATGAAAGCGCGCGCAACACACACACAGAAGACAAATAATTTGAGTGTCTAACTGCATAAAATTCTAAAAGATACAATAGAGATCTATATAAAGGTTAGACCTCTTCAAAATATGACACAAATTTCTACGCTAGTAAGTTATTTTACAATATGCTTGCAGAATGAGTAAGTTTAGACATGTTTATATGTACAAATATACCTTTTTAACAAATCAAATCATGAAATTAGAACAAAACTTAAATGTAAATTCGTACAGACATAATACTAAATGAAGGTCATGAAATCTAAAGAACCAAAACATCAGCTGAGTAATTATTGTAGTTCCAACATGGAAAAAGGGACTGCATCTATTGAAACCTTTGCCAATTGCTGGGTCTGGATGATGGTTATGCACCTCTGAAAAACAGGCTGAGCAAATTGCACAAATCCAGCACCCAATGCCTGCACAGAAAGGTGTTATATTACAACACAAAAATCACAAGGTTGTTTCAGTATTGCACTATTTGGCATGTAATTCTTTGTGCATATATTTAGAAGAGACGTGGCGGAAGGGGCCGGGGCGGGGGGGAGGGGGTGTGGGGGACCTATTGAAAGGCTACAATCATCAGATTTCCTTGCAGCCTTGCAGATGAGGGTAAACCTAAGAAAAGTAGAATCTGTTAAACATAAGAATAAAGCCAGATCCCACAACCGCACCAACCTGCCTAAAAGATAATAGCTAAAAGTTAAAATCCAACAAGTTTGTTGATCCTCTGGAACCTTTTATAGGTAAATGACAAGTTTCATCCTATAATTAAATCAGTCTTAGTTTCATCCCTTACTTATTGCTGATGACATATTTGATCCTAACAGGTTTAGCCCCAGCCGACAGAAATACTCTTGCTGAAGGTTTGCTTTTAATTCAAAATTCAAGGAAATAGCCTACAACATGCAACTCGATGCACCATGATGCATTACCACCTCTTTAGTAAAGTAGATTAGAAAAAGCATTCCAAAACCAAACTAACAACCAAATATAAAGTGGAACAGAGAAGCATCCTAAAATCAACTAACAACTGACCAGAGTACCTGTGCTATAGATGTAAAGCACTCAAGCAGAGGGAAAAGATCCTTATCGAAGTTAGAAAGTTGCTCCCATTTGGCAATCAAAGGGGGCATCAAAATTTCAAGATACTTGGGCTGCAGAAATCACAAAATGTAAAATCGGATAAGTGTTTGTTCAATATTGCTCACACGTAACCAACCATGTGAACCAACAGATATGACAAAAGCACATGTAAAATTTACACAAGTAAAGACCATCATGCTTCATTCGTAGGTCATATACCTGATTCAACTCTCCTCCAACAGCATCAGCCAATGTTCCAATGGCATCATATACAATTCTTAGGTTTCGCCTCTGAATAAAAGCAAGTAACACATGAGAGGGAGCATGATACAACAAAGCTCCAAACATGACAGAAGCCAATGCAAGAGATAAAGACTCCAAATGGTGATTTTAAAAAAAAAAAGGGAAGAACCTGATATTTTCCAAAAGCACACATCAAGTGCTGCAAAATTATATCCAACAGTGGTGTTAACTCTTCTGCAGCCTCCTGCAGACACAAGATCTCCATTAGATGAATGTTTCAGAAAGACGGAGTGCAACAACAAAGTATTTCTCAAAAGACCTCTTCAAGAGTAGCAAAAGCAGAACAAGCAGCCTCCTGCACCCTCTTGTTATCATCCAATATTCTTCTTAGGAGACCCAAAAGAACTTTGCTGAATTTCTCATGGCCTTCTTGATTATCACTATTCTGAAACAGAATACCACACAAGTAAATGCACCTTTTTTAGTTTAATTAACTGCAGTGCAGTTGAAGTGGGAGTTGAGCACACTGTAAATCCAAACAAGAGAAAATATGAGCATTCCCATCATACATTTTCATGGTAGCCTAATTGAATAGGACATAATAGATATACTAAAGCAAAAACTTGTAGAAATTGCACAGCCACCCCCCTTAATTTGTAAGAACCACATGGGACCTACAGAGCCAGAACACAGATTAAGAGCCTCCTCAGTGAATTCCTATAAAATATTGACTTCTGGCCATGATACCAATCAGCTTTTATATTGATATTCTAATAAAACGGTAATCCAACTTCAGCATCAAATGCATCTTATACGGTCCAGATATTTGTTCTTGTAAGCAAACAACGACAAATACTTTACAAGGTCCAAACTTTATATTTTCAAAGTCAACAACCTTTTACATGCACTCTCATGCTTCTCCTATAAAATACATTGGCTCAAGAAGGCTCTAGAGCCTTTTTGTGCAGCAGTCACAGGATTAAATGTCTCCCAAAGCTTTTCGGCCACACATTTGACGGACCTCCTTTTACTACTTTATGGAGAAGAAGTTGTTCTGAACTTTGAGATGAACCAGCATGCAGCTAATAAGAGGACTCAGGAATGCTTACATGTACAATATATTTGCTGAAGCGAGAGAGTGTCCAGCAGGAAATACTTCGTATGAGAGGAAATTTGTCATCTAGCAGAGGAATAAGGAAAACAACAATCTGGGAAAAGAAGATGTCACATTTTCATTTCATAAGTCAAAATTAAAAACATTCAGAGTTCAGAAAAAGACTAAGAAGAGGGGATTTCAGTTATACAATTTATCTAAAGAATTAAAGAAAACACAAGTACAGAGTATTATATGAAGCAGATATACAGAAAGTCAAACTTGTCTGATTGCACATGTTCTACAATGTTATTGACTGCCACGAAGCAGTACAATGTCATTACCATCAGCTCAATGCAACTATATTAGCAGGATTGACTCCTGAATCTTCAGAGAGTAGAATTCATCACGAGGAAGAGAGTTAAAGGATAATGCATGCGGAGGAAAGAGTTAACATGAGCAAGCAGGCTTCAAGAAGTCAAGGCCCATAATAGAAACACACAAATGTAAAATGAAAGCATACCCGTCAGAATACTGGAAACTATGCAGACATTGTTTTGGCTTATACAAAAATGACATGAAGACAAAAACTCATAGGACTCTTGGAGGAAATGACATAGATGTGACAAAATATCAAATAGTTATTGTGGTTCTTAATAAATAAGAAATAGAAAAAGTATTTTACCTCGGACAGATGAGGATAAAGTCCATTAAAGCAGCCCTCGGCTACAGCACCAATAGCCAGAACAGCAGCTTCCCTTTCTTTCCATGATGCATCATCCGTCGTGCTTAACTTTGACTGCAAAAATCAATAACAGAAGTAGTTCACTTAAATACCCACACACTAATAAGAATGTTTCTCCCTTTTTTGGTTGAGGACCTCCAGCAAAGAAGCTAAGACTCAGATGTCAAACATCTAATGATTGTGTCCGCCTCCAGTTTGTCTTTGTGACCAATAATGACGAGCAAAATAACTACAGAACTAGATTTGATTCAATAAAACAAAACTCCTATCAAAAGCTTTTAATGGTCAAACCATTTTTATGGTTTTTGGTTACAAGAACGGTCTCTTACAAGTGGATAAATTAATTCAAATGGAATAGAAATTCCTTTTTCTCCTTTTGCTAAAACCTCATAGAAACTCAAGAACACAATTTTAATATTCCTTTTCTAGAAATTGCAATTACCACTAGAAAATCCTGATAGCTTCCAAGGGCTTCAAATTCATTCATTCACAAGCAACTTATGCAGCATTACCTCAACACATTAGTGCCAATTCCAATTCACAACTTGTTCATCAGAGCCATTATTCCATGTTCTCTCTCATTTTCATTTTTTAAAAAAACCTGACATATCAAGCAAAAATATATTTCTCCTGTAGTATTTAAGCACAACAAAATCAAGGCTTCCCTCTTTCCTTATAACATTAATAATTTATGAGCAAAAGCAATAGAAATAAACATGTTAAGAAAAATACTGATTAACATTTTTATTTCACAACTTATCGAGTGCTTGAAAATTTAGATGATTGGACGAAATCCATCTAAATCTAAAAATAAGGTAAAATGGCTCATTAGACCGGCAGTTCAACACAATTTCTCACAGATAAATTCTCAGGCAACCTCAATAAAATTTCATTTTGTTCCACTTCTTATGAATGAGAGGTAAGAGGATTTAGTTTCACTTCCTCATCGATCAACATTTGGCTCTTACATTCTTAGAAGCAAATATTTTGTCCACCTCTCCAGATTGATGAAAACTTCTAATACACATCAAAGATAAGCTGTTTCCTCACAGAATTGGTTTTACGAAATCAATGCATCAATGGGACTGGATAGAATGGATTAAAAAACCTGAAAGGAATGGGATCTTGAACATTGAAATAGGCAATAAACATATTTATAATTTCCAAGAATTATATTATCAGGGATCCTTCTCTTACAGGATGCGCAACAATTATTGCTTAATGGCAAAGTATACTTATCATTTCCACAATTTTTTGTGGGGGAAACCTTCTCTACTGAAATTCTTGAATAGTAGCAAAGCAAGTAGCATTTTGAATCCAAGGGCTCATGGGAATGGATTCGCCATTCATATTAGTATCTCAAAAGCACACTCCACATCAATCAATATTTCCACCACCTTCTTTCTGAAGATATTGAATAGATTACCATCCAATATTTAAAACACATTTCCCAGTACAACAAATATGAATATATGAGGGCGTAAAATTGCAGTGAATTAACATAATTAGATTCATACAAAATTGCAGTGAATTAACATAATTAGATTCATACAAACAATTTATGCGCTATTGGACAAGCATCCAATCTTAAAAAAATCAAGTTGGTAGGTTGATTTGTCCGTTTAAACATCTTGAGTTTATCAAAAGAAGATGCAGCTAATATGATAGTTTCATGTGCTCTCTCCCATTCAGCAGCTTCTCATCAAAACATGTTCACTGTGAGCTCACACAGAAGTCAAGAACAACTTAAAAACCCTTCAATGTACTTCACCCCCAGACTCCAGCAGAACAAGCCAACAGAAGAGGAGGAAGAGGGAAAGGGGGTTGAATAAAACCATTACATAAGAAAGAAAAAGCAAGTCAAATCAATGGCAGGACCAATTACCTCAATAATAGGCATCAAAGTAGGTAGAATTTCATCACCAAAGACATTCGAGAGAATATCTAGAGCAGCTGCACTGCACTTCCGCAAGTTCCAAACATTCACAGTGTCATCATCCTGTAAATAGAAATCAAAGTACTTGTAATTGGAGAGTACACAACGTTTTTCAACAAAAGTAACTTAAATTTGTTTTGGCCCATATATTAGACCAAGAAAATTGACATCCATAGGCAATGCCAAAAGACAGCCCAGCTGTAAACTTACAAGCCTACATATTCAGAATCAATGCAAGCGTAAACACATTCCCCTTGTAATCCTTCTCCCCAAATGACAGTCACTACATACTCAAAATTCTTGTGCATTTCTTTGCCCTTTGTCACTCCAAAACTTGTTTGCTTATGTAAAAAGAATAAATAGAAGCATAACTCATCCAAAGAAAAGTTATTATCCTCCCCTCTTGAAAGAAATATCAAATATATAAATAAAATGTTGCTGAGCCAAGACAGCACAAAGTTCAAAACAAAAAAAGAGGCTTACATCATCATCTTCTCCATCCTCTGATCCATGAAAACGTGGTGGATGAAAACGAGGCTTCAGATCCTGCAGAATATATTCTTTATGAGAAACATTTCAAAGCTCAGAACAAAGGCTGAAGGTAAGATCTGTGGTGTCCGAGCTTAACCTGGTCCCGATCTGGAACAGATCCATCTTCCTGGTATTGCATGAGAAGTCAGATAAACAACAGGACAGTAAACATTGGAAAGAAACATACCACACAATAAGCCAAAAACTAGACCTCAGCCTCAATAAGCGATTCATCATCATCAGCATAAGCCATGTTGGACAGCAAAACCTACAAAAATAGTACAGATACAACACAGTGTAAAAGCATTCCGATCAGAAATGTTAAAGCCAACGTCTTCCACGGAGAGAGGGTAATACACAAAACTTAGGGCATAACCATACTGGAAGAAGCCGTGGCAAGAAATCCTTCAAGTTCTCAGGAGGCAGCTGTGCATCGCAATATGCTGACCTGTCAATCACCAACAAGCTATAATGTTTTGCAAATACATGATGATGAGATAAGAAATTGACTGCAACCATATAAAATTTCTACCAAGTGTCCTCTATTCTGCATCTAGAAGTCAAAATTATCAGCCGCTGACATGCCAGATGTCAAGTAATTTATTGATCATTCAGGATGAGTCTTAACAGGACACTGAATTACCAGGAATGGTTTGAGTAATAACCACACTCTTCAAACAGTAGAACTGTCATCTGGAACTATTATCTGTTGGTCCAGGTATTTACCAAAGCATGGTATCATTTCTATCATTTTCTTCCACCAACATAACGCAAATGAAAATACTGTTTCTCTAGCACAAAATTAGCACAGAGCAAAAAGAAATAAAGGATTTGCTCATCTCAAGCACATCATGTACATACCCAACTGTGCCAGAAATAAAGAACAAGATATTAGACCTAGCTTTTTACTTCATTTACTTAGTTAAATATCATTCAATGAGTCACTCATTCAAGCAAAAAGTTAAATTTGATTCAGAAACTTAAGATCACCAACAGGATTCAGCTATTCCTAGATCTAGTGCATGATACGTGCAGATAAGTCTCTGCATTTCAGCCACAATAACAAATTTAAAGTATGATTTAAAAGAAGTATGCAGCAACTGAAATTTCTGCAATACACCTTCAAGAAACAGAATTCTCTACCATATAATTAAACACCTCTAAATATGAGATTGACGAGTGCAAGCTTACCAAAATTCACAAGCTTCAAGAGCCACCTCATCATCAGGGTCTTTGTTAACTTGTAACATGAATTCAATCACATTCCTCAGATGTGGCTGTACTTAGCAAGAAAATGAAAACAATAACCATTCCAGGGCATATGATTTGTAGCATGGGATAACTTTTCTCCCTCTAAATTACCTAGGTTAGGACTAGAGAATAGTGACAACTATAACCTGTTGAAATGAATACCTTTTCTAGAAAAAATAAATAAATTATACACATAATACTGCCACATTAATATTCTACATCACAACATATTTCTTGGGGCAGGTAACAAATGTTATTAACCAATTATTATACACTTTGAACAATTTGAAATTTACAACAATTGAAAAGTCGATTTAAAAAAGACCCCTTGAACAATAAGAAATTTGGATATAGAACAATTTGAAATTTACCGCAAACGAAAAGTTGATTTAAAAAAGACCCCTTGACCAATAAAAAATTTGGATCTAGAGAAATAAGGTTTCCTTTGACCATTAAAAAATTTGTTTGAAGATGACTTGGGCTCAGAGCATACTTGAATATTAAAATATTGAAAACCAAGAAACACTCACCTCCAGAAAATCAGGACGAACATCAATCAGTTGAACAAAAGCAGAACAAACCTGCATGATGGAATCCCAGAAACAAACAGATGGAAATCCAGATAAGTTGCTCAAGCGAAAAATATCAAAGACAGCTAATGTAGAGAATCTCAAAGGCAATAGAACTCAAAGAAGACAGACAGGTCAATCAGCGAAGAAGCTGCTATAAGACTTAACTAATGAAAAAAGGATCTTAAAAGTAAACCACAGAGAAGCAAACTGATTTTCCAATAAACATTTGATTAAAGGAAGACATAGCAAAGACCAATTTAACCAGCCAAACTAACTATCATCTCAACTACATAGGGCCAGTAAATGGAATCCTATCCCAGAAGCTGCATAATCCAATAAATCAAAATAGTTTGATGCACCCTCGGTTTCAAAATATAAGCTCTTTTAGAGGCATCGAGTTGTTTCATAATGTAGTAGCTTTTGCACATTTCAAGGAGTATTTATTACATTTTCTCCACTTCCACCCCCTCACTTATTTATTAAGGGTCCAAAAAGTACTTTGTTTCAAAAGTTTCCTTGTTTTCAAGATCCTTAATCTGTGTGCAAATGGCTAAAAGGCTTATATTGTGAACCAAAGGGAGTATAAAATAGTGTAATTACTCAATTTAATAAATTTACATATAAGGATATTCAACCCCTCCACTTGTTTGGGCCTATCCATATCTACCGTTCAACTGCCCTACTAGTTTTTGAAGGCTTCATTAAATGACAAGAAAGTGACTAATTGGGCAAAGCTATAGATAGACAGCAGAGATAATGAATTTGGACCAGCTATTAGAAGCATAGCGACAACCCAGTGACAAAAAGAAGAGAAAAAGGCCAGAAATCGGAGTTACAGCAAGGAAAGAGAACAGAAAAGTTCATCTTGCCAACCCAAATCATAACCAAATCCCACATTGCCACCTGAACTTAAAACTTTTCTCTAATTGGTACATAAAATCTCAAAATCATTTCTGTGAAAATGCTATCATTAATAACTTAACAAAAAGCGGTCCAACTTAAAGGAAATTGGTCAGACTTTTGACAGAAATTTTCATGGAGCTATCAGATTGAGAAAATTTGGAAGATTGAAAATATTGATTGGAAAAGAAGTGAAAATAAGATGGCAATGTTTGGATTTGGACATAATTTCATATGGCAGGGTGAATCCTTTCCAAGACAGAAATCTTGCATATAGAGAAACAGATAAAAGCCATCAAACACAGAAAAAGCTTTCTATTGGCAACTTCACCAAGTAGCTAATCCAAAAATTGCCATGCAAACAATAAACAAGCCAACGCCCAGCCTTTTTTAGCCATTATTTTTTCTTCACACAGCATTTTACCATTAAATCCAAGCAAGTCCACCAACTCAGCCAGCAAATTAACAAAAGAACCTCTGTGTTCATATGCAAGACAAAATTGCATTGCTGAGAAGCAGCAACTAACGGCCGGAATTACTTGGGGTAAGATGCCTACCATGAGGAGGTTCTAAGCTTATAAAAGTGCTAGAGATCCAATGGAGAGCTAGTATGCAGGGAAGTAACCAGTTCGCCATTGGCTTTACGGAAGGGTGTGGTTGGGTGCAGGGGGAGGCATGGCATGGCCGTATAAATTTTGTAAGAAAATAACTTAAGAAGTCACAAATGACTTAAAAGTCTACAGTGTGAAACCTTCTCTTGCACCCTCTTTCATTTGATAAATTGGGAAAATTGCTATCTTAATGGCATTTAAGCTATCACACATTGAAAATAAATGACATCAGCAAAGAAGACTCTTATTCTGGTTTCTGCAATCGAAGATTCGACAAGTGGATCCAAAGGGAAACAGAATTCTTGGTGGTTGTGATAGGATTTAAGATAAACAGGATAGCAGACACTAAGATTAGAATTACTATTATCATAAACTTCTAAAATTCTAGTAAAGCACAGTTGGAAACAAAATCATGGGATCCCATATGCAATAAAAACCTCAATTTCCAAAGTTCCAAATAAAGAAAATTTTGCCGACCTTTATTCATTTTTTATATTTTTCTAATTTATATTTATTTATGTTTATTACTTTTAAAATCAAACTCAAGGAATTTTTTACTTCATTTTATGTTAAATATGACTACTTTGAGCTTCAAATATGGAGAGGTCTTTTCTCCCACCTCCCACATAAAAATGGCTGCAGTTTCGTCCCTGCTTGTAAGGATGAGAAAACTTGGGAAATCATAATTATGTCCTCAAACAGATTTTGAAAGGAAAAATATATGGTAGCCTCCAAAAATCACTTATGTTTACAAATGAAGCCATTCCATTTTCCAAAACACTGGGACCTTGAGAAGTTCCATTTCTGCAGTACCTCTCATTCCACGTCTTCTTTTGAAGCAATATGTGTATATTTGGACTGGTTTTCTGTTTGAACTTTCTATTTTGAGAATGAAAAAAGTCAATCGTTTGAGAAACGATGTGGGACCCAAAGCAAGAAAAGAAGAAAATTTTACACCGGTTTTCGGGAGCCAAATGCACCCTTGTTCAGTTTTATAGACATTGTTATCTTTTCATAGCCAGAAAGGCACTACTGTTTCACAATCAGACAAATGATAGTGACCATAGGCATCGCAAAGCATCTAATAACAGCAAAAAGCAAGGGATTATTAACACGTGAAAAACGCATACGAAAGGAAAAATGCACTTGCAACTATTCAGGAATGCGTTAGAGAGTATTATTTACATGCAACGTGTACAAAGCAAAGAAGAAAGCAATGCAGCTGATGTCATCAGCAGTCTGCAAACTCATAGATGTAGAATACTTCTAACATTCTCAATTCAATAAACTGTAGAAGCCACTTACCAGCTTTCGCACCTCAGAAGCAGGATCATTAGCTAGCAGAAACAAACCTTGCAAATATTTGTCCATGGACATGTATAAAACCTGGGTGGAAATTTGTAGGCTAAGTGTTAATCTACAAAGTAAATGACTCAATTGCAACTGAGGAAAAAGGATAAGTTTAAAGCTGTCCCAGTTGTACTCACTGTTGGCATTAGCATAATGTATTGATTCACCGAACTCAAGGAAAGCTTTCTTAACGAAACATGCGGAGACTGGAAAAGCTGTCAAAAGATAACAGACAAAAAGTGGTTACCAGTTCAGCACAACAAGACAACAAAGAAAATCCAAAAATTCTATCCATCCAATCTTTTCCGCATCCAGACGAAAAACAAATGAATGGAGAGAGAGTATATTAGGAGAACAAGAGTAGGGAAAAAAGGCCACCTGGAGAAACCTTGGAAGGAAAAAGTTAATTGGTCGTTCAGATAATCCAGCAACATCAGAATCAAGCACTTGAGGTATGTCCTCACAAATCTGCACCAGTCCACAATCTTTAGGCGTTAGAAAATTAAATTTCCAGAAAATAAAAACTAGCAAAATAGAGCTCTTCCCTGATGTTTTCTAGGACCGTCTTCCAAAATTACAAGTCTTCATAAATTAGAATGCGTAGCTGTGCAGGAGGAACAACATACCTTTGACAAAGCATCCATGGCACCTTCCATGTGATTCAAGTCATTACTGTCCAGGCATTTTACAAGACCATCGAGCAATTCAGGCCATCCAACAACTCCACCTATCTGAACGACCACACTTATAATTGTTCCAGCTGTGGACCTGATATTCCTGTCAGAAGCACCTAAACAAGGTAACAACTCCATTTTGATATATTGCTGATTTGCAGGAGGCATGTTACTATATGTGGTTCTGAGGTTATTCTTTAAGAGCAGCCCGGCAGCTTGACGAACATCCACCGATTTTCCCTGTGTGGAGAAGCAAATTCATACTTTCAAGGTCTACAAATTTGAAGTTGCATGATCTGGAATACTCTTTATATACCAGAATTGAAAAGCTAAGTGTATTTGGATTGGCTTTTCAAATCACCAAAAAAAAACTCATTTTTTTTGACTTTGGTCCCACTTCTCCTCTTACAAACAATTCACTTTTAAGATTTCTAATACAACTCATTTAAAAACAAAATCCAATCCAAGATGGGCCTAAAATAACACACTCTTTGCTAATATTCTGACTCTCCCATTGAGAAAGAAGTGCCCAATAACATGAGCAACAAACCCACAACTCAGGCATTTACAAGATCGATTGATCGTAAATGTTGAAGAAAATCAATTTCTCTCTTTTACGTGGTAACACCCCATTAACAAAAAGCAGTTAAAAAGATATTCTTTTGAGATGTAGAAAACCTCGAAGCTCAAGATGGATCCAAAAACTCAACTCCGAGGATAAATTAACCATCAACTTGATCAACACTATCCCAATAGAAATGTGACACTCCAACTACAATCAAGCACAGCATCGAGCATAAACCCTACTTAAACTTGGTTAAGAAGAAATTCAACTTGTAGAAAAAAAAAACACGTACAGCATATTGAATATCAAGAAACTACTAATTCATCAAGAGAAAATAAATTGAATTTCGAAAATTCAAATAAAAAGAAACAACCGAAGCATAACCACCTCGGCACGAGCGAAAATAAAAGCGAGATAATTGTTGAAATCGGGGAACTGAGAGTAGTGTTGGAGTTGCTGCCAAATCTTAGACTTTTCAGATGTCGGAGAAATCTGCTGCTCCAGCAACCCGCAGATCTCTCTGAAACCATCCTCCTGTGGCTGCCACGCAACACTCGTAGCCATCTTTTTCAGTTTCTTGGTTTGTGTTCCAAGCCGATTGATATCGATATGTATGTAGAGAGAGAATTCAAGAGAAAGGGAAACGAGGCGGGCTTTCGAGAGAGACAGAGAAATGCAGAGCCGACGACGACGAGGCTCCGTTTCAAGAACACTGTAAGAGAGAGAGGCAGACAAACAAAGCACTGGGTTTCTTTTGCCTTTTCTGGGTTTTGTGGGTCGGGGGGTGTTGAGATCAGATACACGCGGGTGTTGGTTAATTTGTCCGTGCAGCCAATAGACGCCTTAGACTTAACACAATAATTGGTACCCGGGACATGTGGGAGCCAGAGTATGGAGAAGTACTATGGCTGCATCCGGGTTGTAAAACAGTCTTCAGTCCGATGAGCATGAGATGCTAATGAATAAGTTCATAGAATTTGACAATAATTTTTTCTTTACCAAAATCATAATAATATAATAATTTTTAGCAATAATATGAAATTCCCGAATTAGAGAACTCTTTTTCTTTTTCTCAAGTGATGCTTCTTTTTATAGAACATTTCTATTACTTAAGTTCATATGATCTCCACAACTCCAGTATGTTGTCAATTGTCAAATGATTTGTTCAAACACTTGAAAAAGAAAAGAATAAGTGACAAGCAAAAGAGAAGTCGAGAAACGATATGATAATAGAATTTGTTGTTAATAAAAAAGTATTAGTATAACTTGAATAATTTTTTGAGTTTTTAAATACTTAATCAAGTTTAAACTTTAAAAATAATTTAAATTTTTAAATTATCAAAAACAATTTACATAGCATAATTTATTATTTATATGATACTTCAACAGACTGTTTAATTTTATAAACATATCCGTTATAATTTGTTGCAACTAAATAAGTATTAGCATAATCAAATTAGTAAGTATATTTTAAATTTATATTTATAATTTGACTTTTGAGCTACTACTAATTACTAGTCATTCCCCGAAATGATTTTTTATACATGTTGTTTAGTTTTACGTAAATAAGTACGTTGATACGAGATTAATTTTGTTATAATTGTAAATCATAGGTATGGAATAATAAGTTTGAAATTGGCTTAGGGTTTGCTTCGTTGGGTGAAAAGAGGAAATACATGAAGAGGGAATGTATTTCGTCAGTGAAAGAGGAAATGAGAGTGAAAAGTATCCCTGCATGTCAGCTTTTTTGCCCCTCTTATTTTGGACAGATTGCAACCTTCCTCTCTTCCCAACCATGCTAAGCAAACATGAATGTATATGGGTTTTACTTCCCATGGGGTAAATAGTGTCTTTTCCCCTTCCCTTCCCATCCCATTTGTGAACCAAACTAGGATTAGATATTGGCTTTTAAGTTATCTAAAATTTCTATAGAGTACTAATGGAAAATTGGACAATTTATAGTCTTTTATTATTTTTATGTTGGGACACTTTAAAATTTTTCAAAATTTTTTAACTTATTAAGTTCTTATAGTTTTTATAGTTGGACACTTCAAATTTCTTAATTTTTTAAAATACTTATTAAGTCCTTATATTTTTTATGAGTTGCTTATTAAATTCTTCATGTGAAACACATATTAATTTCTACATGTCAAAGATATGTGTAGAACAAATGCACATTTTTTTAAGGGTTAAATGGATATTACAACTCATTTGCGCCCCTCTCCCCCAGGAAAAACCCGCCCATAAATACTCCAATTATATGTTTTCCTTTTCTCATCCAAATCTCTAAACAAAAATCAACCAAAATCCTTCTTCTTCATATATTTTTCGAATATTAGTGAGTTTTTTGCAATGATGGACTGTGATGCTCGTTTTATCCTTAGAAAATTTTGCATATATGTGCACGTGTTTTTTGTGAGAAAATTATCGTAGAATGTCCATTGGTAATTTTCTTTTGAGAGAAATGGTTTGTAATGCCCATTTTATCCTTTAAAAGTTACATATACATGTATTTTTTTGCAATTGGAAACTATCGCAAGTTTCATTGAGAGCCTTCAATAAGCAACTTATAAAAATTATAAGGACTTAATAAGTTTTAAAAAAAGTAAGCGTAGAAGTCTATAGGAACTTTAAAATTTTGATATATCCTATAATGTCTAAATATAAAAACTACCGATATTTAATAAGTTAAAGAAAATATGAAGTCTTGAAGTGTCCAGATGTAAAACAAGAAGCACTAAATTGTCCAATTTTTTGAGTACTACTTATGACTCATAAAGTAGATTGTTTACTCTCATGTAAGCATATTTGTAATTTGTTTTTATAGTTGAATTAACATTAAAAAACATGTTGATACTTTGTTACATTTTATAGTAATTATTCATGCAAATAGCTTATTCAACAAGAATTATCTCATTGACTTATTATTATTATTTATGACACAACATTTTTCAACTTTTTTAAAATAGTGTTTTATATTTTTTCTTAGAAAATTTAAATATTACTCAAAATTGAATATTCTGAAATATTGGTAGAGAGGCAATGATTATCTCTTCTCTTCTAAAATTGCAAACTCGTGTTTGCCCTCTTTGGAACATTTTTCACTAACTTATAACAAGGTTTTTTTCTTTCCATTTTACAAAAAATCAAGCAATTGTTATAATCAATGAATATTTTAAAATATCGTATGATGTTTAATGGTCTTTTTCCTTTCTCATTCTCCCTTATTAAAATCATTGTATTCTAACCTTTCCCATTATTATGTTTTTAAAATTTCCAAATTTAACCATTGGTTTGAATTAATAGTAAGATATTCTTTTTTTGCTGAATAAAAATCAAGTACTCAACTATTAAGTTTCATAGTTCATTAAACTTTTGTATCATTAAAAAGTATCCACATGTAAAAATAAAAGGTATTTGACAAAAAACACTAAAAAACATACATGATTTAATACTTCAACGAAGATGACAATGTTCCATATGAAGTTTCAATACCAATTTCAAGATAAACTTGGTTTAGTGCAAGACATAAATACTTTGAGTATTTTCGGATAGCTTGAGATTAACAATTTGATGAAGCATTGATGAAGGTTGTTTTTTATACGCGGTAAACGGAACATCAACCGTTAGATCAACAAGATGTTGATCCAATGACTAGAAATCATATGTGGTGAATAATTACTCATAAAATATATTAAAAATCATTATTAGTACCATAATTGAGTCATAAAATTAATTATTTTCTAGTCGTATTAATACTTGAAAAGGTTTATTTTGGTGAGGAGTAGAAGAAGTAAAATTTAAAATTAGCACACGTCTTTACACAAATGTTCAATATGTTTACTTTGACATATTTATTGAAAGAAAAATTGATAAACTAAACAGTACGAATAATGTTTTCAAATTTCTAGGGTGTTCATTCGGTTTTTCGGTTCAGTTTCAGTGTGAAAATTCGGTTTTTGATTGGATTTTTTTTTTGAGAAAACTGAACCGATCTGAATTATTGACAGAAATCTAACCGAATAATAAATTTCTTTTTTTTTCGGTTTGAGCTAAAATTGAAATGCAAAGAGAGAGAAAAAATAGAGAAAAAAAACAATTTCTTAGAAACTAGAATTGGGAAAACTAACTATATATGAAAAAAATAATCATTAACAAGCTCACAAGAAACAATCATTAACAATTCTTTAGAAATAAAGCTCATCAAATGTTCATTATTACATTAAAATGAATTGTTAATTGATAATATCCACACAGTTGGTACCAATTTAATTAAGAAATCGTAAACCGACTTGACTGCAGGAGGCATGGCAAATTGATAATATCCACACGTTATTACCAAACCAGAATTACTTTGCTTGAGATCCATATTGAAGTAAGTGCAAATAGTTAGAGTTTGCTCTCTGTCATGGGATGTAAAAGCCGACCTCCAAAAAAAATAGAAAAAAATTCATCAATGATACACCACCATCAAGAGAAAGTAATAGCTACAATACAAAAGCTGCAGATCTTGAAATAAGTAAACGGATTGGCACCAAAATGCACCCAAATCTTTATTATTGAAATAAGTAAAGAAAAAAGAATGTCACGAGTAAGATAATAATTTGGAATTCTATTTTAGAAAGAACTGAAAAAACAGAAAAACTAAGAAACTATTTCGAAAAAGCAGAAAATTATACAATCGGAAAGATAGAAAAGCAAGAGTCTGCAAGGGAAGCAATTGGAATTGTGAGAATCAAGCTAGTAATCGACAAGCAAGAGTCGAAGGCAATGTTACGGAAAGGAGGAGTTACGATCAGAGATATGATTCATAAGCTTCAGAATAAAGAACTAGATTAGCTCTCTTATACCCAATGCGGTAGAATACTCGACGATTTTGCTTGCTTCATGTGTATCTTTGGTAAACCTAATCACGAGTCATCCGGGAGGCAATCTATCTTAATTGCTTAAAATTGAGGCATTTTGGCAAAAGTGTCTCTAAAATTGAGAAAATTATGGTAATTCTCGTTGATCTAAGGGCATTTATCTTTGCCAAATTCATACGAGATAACTATGTGATAGATAGATACATGGGGTACATCGGATGGATAATCAAGATTGATGAGATGAAATAGCATGAGAAACCAAGGGTAAGTAGAAATCTCCAGCTCCTACTACCTCGTAAGCATGCTCCCGAGTCATTACAACATAAATATTGTGAAAGATAGCAATTCGATCAACATCTCAGCCCACTCTGCAAAAATTTAAGCATTTTGCCCAGGGAATATCTTTCAAATCCCAACTCCCAACCCACAATCAAGCACCAAAATTCATCTTCTTTCCCATAAGCCCAAGAAACAAAGGATTCAAATACCATAAATCAACTTTGATTCACCTAAATCATAGATAATACGAGGTTTACTGATATTTTAATTTCAATTAACGGATCTGAAACGAAGAAGACCATCAATGAACAACCCTATCCTCAAACAATTTCAACGTTATAATTAAATCATCAGCAATGAGAAACCGAAATGCTCGATGAACATAAAGAATGCCCTACTCTAAATTTGTGGACAACCCGATTAGGGAAAGGAAAAAAAGCTGGAAGAAAAATTCACAAATTGTACACACAAAACATAAAAGTGTTCCTACCTCTTTGAGTCCCGGGTGGCGCGTCGGCTAGTCGAGGGGTGTGTGGGCTGCAGCGGAAAAGGAGAGTATGGAGAATGGAGGCGGCGATGGTGAGTAGAAGATAAATGTCTAACATAATAAGACTGAAAGCCCTAAGTCATCGATCGTGAATAACGCATTCTACTAATGCGTCATTTTTTTAAAGATAATCACTGAACGCATTACAAGTACGCGTTCTTTGTTTATATTTTCGATTTGATTTTTGAAACCGAAAACCGAACTAAAATTCTTCAAAAAATGACAATCCGAACCGAATCGGTTCGATCTTCAAATTCGGTTCGGATCAGTTCAAATTTTCGGATCAACCCATATAGTGAACACCTCTAATTTTAAACAATTTATCTTATAAACAATTTACTTTTTACGATTCTCAATATAACTTAAACAAAAATTCAATCTAAATAGGCTTAATTTTTTAGTTGTGAATCTAATAATTAGAGGCTATATTGTCTAATTGTAAAGAAGCCAATCAAATCTCTGTAATACAGTCCACTTTATAATAGAACACGATTAGTTCCGAAAAGTTAGGAAATAAGGAGTTTATATTTTTAGCCAAATTTACTATTTCATGAAGGACCAACGTGTTAATGAAAAAGGTTTTAGAGACCAGCAAAGTTAAAAATATTTAGGGGGAGATATGTCAGATAGCTTTAAGGACAAAAAAAATTACAAATACTTGTAGGCGACATATGACGATTGGCCCGGCTCATCACGTGCCAATCCTTAAATTGGCCGGAGCGTGCTAGCCTATTTTTTTACCGCTTTGGCAAACTCCAGTCCATATCCATCCGTACTAAAGCCGGCATGCTAAACGATCTAGTTACTTTTTTAAAAAAAATTAAATTTTTATACTATATATATTTTCTCTCTTTTTCTCTCCCTATCATATATAAAAATATATATTTATTATTAGAATAAAAAGAAATTTTGACTAATCACTAATATTTTTAAAATAAAAATGATAATTAATTATATAAATCATACTTAAATATGAATATAAGAAAAATATTTTAAAGAAAATAAAATTAATTAACTTTAATTATATGTATAATTAGAATGTGTGGTGTAAGACAATTTGATATCAAAATAGCTATACATTCTATTTTTTACTATGTTTCTAATATAAAAGTAAAAAAAAATGTGGCCTGCTTCGACCTCTGGGCTAAACGGAGCGGGTCAATTTAGTTCGAGTTTTAAAGCGGACTTGGACCGGTTTTGCCACCACTAGTGACATAAACAACCAAAGAAAAATGGCTAATTTAAATTAGTATCCCTTAGTTTTTTTTATCAATCTAAACCTTCTCCCCATTCCTTATTGCTTCTTCTCCCTTCTCTTTTCTTCACCCTTACTGCCTCTATTGCCACATTTTTGTCACGTCTCATTAGGGCTTCTATTGCTTTTGTTTGCACCTTTCTTCTTCGTCCTTCACTCTTTCTCCCCGCCACTCCTTTCATTCTCGCCAATGAGAATAGCATGAACAAAGGGGCAGAGAATGAAAAACGAGTGACAAAGAAGAGGGCAAACAGAGGTGAGTGGAGAAAGGATGGCGAGTAAGGGTGTTCATATAGTCGGTTTGGAGAAAAATCGGGTTTTTAAATTTTTTTCAAAAACCAAACCAAACCTAATAAGCAGTCAAACCGAATTTTCTCCCAAACCGAATTCAGTTTGGAGAAACTCAATTTTATGAAAAAAATTATGAAAATTTTTATGAAAAATCGGTGTTTGAACAGTCCAAGCCTGAACCCGAGCTAAATTATATCAATCTTGAGAAAATTCAGTTTGAAGAAACTTGATTTTATAAAAATAAATTATGAAAATTTTATGAAAAAAACAATATATCGGGTTCGATTAGGGTTCGGGCTGGAAAATTCACAGCCCGAACCCGAACCGAATTAATTTTTTGGAGAACCCAACTCGAACCAAACCCGAAATTATATCCCTAATATCCAAACCGAAAATTGAATTATAATTCTGTTCGGTTCGATTTGGTGTGTAAATGTTTTTCCAAATTATGCACACCCTAATGGCCAGAGAAGAGGAAGAGCGTCAAAGATTGATTTGTATGGTAGCGGTAGAGTATTTGGCTGTGGTGGTGATGTGTGCTAGGGTTAGCATTTTTAGTAGATAATGAGAATAATGGGATAGAGGGGATGTGGCATATAGAGTTTGTAGTAGGGATGCGTAGTTGCAATTAAAGGCGTTGGCTAATGGTTGCTATCAAGGATAGGGGTTGGATGAAGGGAAAGAAGGGTTAAGGGTTATCTACTTATATATTCATTTGTTGAAGTATTTTTTAAGCTATTGAAAAATAATTATTTTTGAAAAAGTTTATATTTAAAACTAATAACATTTTTTAAAAGGTTTCAATAAGCAAAAATTGTTTTAAAAAACACCCTTATGATAGCTTTTCAAAAGTAAATTTTTTAAACTTATTTAAGATGAAAATTAAAGTAAATAGATAGTTGAGAATAATTAAAAATAATATTTTATTTTGAAAAAATTTATAATTAACTTATTTTAAAAACTTCACTGTAGGTTTTAGATTATTGAAAGCCTATTTTAAGGCTATTGAAAAAATTGCTTATAAGAAAAATTGCTGTTAAGGCTAAAATAATAATTTTATTTTTAATAGTTTTAATAATGAAAAGTTATTCTGAAAAGCGCTTATAAATTAGCTTCTCAACACTATTTTTTTTTATAAGTTAAAACTATAAATGAATAAGTAGTTGAAAATTGCACAAAAATATCTTTTAGTTTAAAAAAATTATAAATAGTTCATTTTAAATAATAAAAAATAGGTCCTTAGGGGAAAAAAAGAAAAGAAGTTAAATAAATAATGTGTTAACTTCAGTTTTTGTTTCCTCTAAAAAAAAATCAGTTTTTGCTTTAATGCATTAATTAAATAAAAGTGAAAAATCAGATCTTTAATTCACTTGAATGGTTAAATTAAACATTTACGTCTTCATGGTCAGATTATTTTATAATAATCAAAATTAGTCTTCAATTGACAAAAATAAAAAGAAAAGAAATATATTATGCATTTAACAAAACTAACATTAAATAAAGTCAAATTTAAAATAAAATCTAACAAAATTTCAAAATGTAAAATTTTTAATAATTTAAATGACTTCGTAGAATTTTACTAAAGTTGATGAAACTTTCATGAAGATTTTGAAAAGTTGCAGATAGCTTCAGTAAAATATCTCAAAAGTCGTATGTACAAGTTTTTATCTATGGAAGTTGAGTTAATTTGTTTAAGTTTAATCTATTTTGATGATTTTTAGAGAAATAATTATATAGCAATATATATATATATATATTGCTGAATGAGAAATAATTATATAATATGTTTACTTTGATATGTAATTTGTTTTATGTAAAATTTGAGACAAAATTCTAATTTTTTTATTAAAACATTATAAAGATAATATGATTAAAGATAGATAATCAAAATAAAATAAAATAAAATTATATTGTATATAGTAAATCTAAATGATGTATATAATAAATCTAAAAGTAAATGAGCATATCATATTTCTTTAAAATGAAGCAAAAAAAAAAAAAACTTTCAGAGGCAAAAGTAATGTTTCAGAATTGAAAAATTAAAACTGAAACCAAAAGGGGCAAATGGAATGACAAAAGAAGCCCTGAAGAACTTCTTGCGTCCTCAGAAATCCAAAAGCAATTTGAAGTAAAGAATAGAAACGACTGAGGGGGTTTCTTCTTGTGCTTTTGTGGAAGAGAAGGGCACTCTGAGGAAATTTGTTATTCTCCAATCCTGCGGTTAACGTCTGTCAGGTTCGATTTCTCATCTCTTTCCGGCGCCCACTATTCATCGCTGCTTCTTGTTACATTTTCTGGGTTACAGCTCTGGCTTTTGCCATATTCCTTTTTTGGGCCGGTCGCATTTAGGGTTTTGCATCTCCAAATATTTTTGTGAGATTTGAGTTGGAGTTCTGTTTTTCCGAGTCAAAGGATTATTGATTTAGTGAAAAAAATATTTTTCCTCCTAAATTCCTGACCTGTAGAAAAAGAAAGTAGAAGATTTATATTTTTAATTGAGGCCTCATAAGAAATTTTCATACTTGGGTTCTATCTGAGTTCCGAGCTCTTGTGGGGTTTGCTGGATCTCAGATTCGGTTGCCTCCTAAAACCGCGGGCCGCCTGCTTCATTTTGGGAACTGCACTTCTCTCACGCTTTGTCCGTCTAGTAACAAGTATTCCCTAGGTAATCCATCTCCAGGAACAGAATTTAGTTTTATGTGTTTTGGCGATTTGATCAATAGTAGTTCTTCTGTTCTTAGTTCATTGTTGTTGGCTTTCTATTTGAGAATTTAGAGCATAATTGAAGTTGGGATTGCAAATATGCTTTCTGTAATCAAACAGAACCAGACCTTCGTTGCCAACGGCTTTCACTGTATGGGTTGATCCGAAAATTCGAACCGATTCGAACCGATTTTGAAAATTTAGTTCGGTTTTTAATTAATTCGGTTCAATTCGATTCGATTCGATTCGAATTGCCAAATTTTAAAGAATTTTGATTCGATTTTCGGTTTCAAAAATCAAACCGGAAATCAAATTGAAAAGCCGAAAATATAATCAAGAACGCATATTTGTATTGAATTATCAGTGGTTATCTAAAAAAATTTTTGACGCATTAGTAGAATGCGTTTATTCATATCGATGAATTCTAAATTAGGGCTTTCAGTCTTAGTCTGTTAGACTATTATCTTCTCTTCTCGCCGGTGCCGCCTCCATTCTCCATACTCTCCTTTTCCACTGCAGCTACACACCCCTGACGGCCGACACACCACCGTACTTAAAGTCGCTGTAGCTCCTCTCTCTCTCCGGCCCCCCACGGCCCCAGTCCCCCGCTCTCTGGAAATATAAGCACAAATCTGACGCTGAGATGCAAACAAAATCCATCTCTTCTCGCATCTGCTCTCGATTTCTTACCCCAATTCATCAAAAAATATTAAAAAAGGCCCTCTCCCTCTCTCTGCCAAATTTTCTTGTAACAATTTGCCCTCTAACAAAGGCTCATAAATTAGATTTTCTCCAGGATCAGGTAATTCTGCACCATCCCTTCTCTTCTTCCTTGTCTAATTGTTATTATGTGCTTAGATTCTCTCGCTTTTGTCAAAGCAGAATATATGTTGATTGACTACTTCTTGCGGTCTGAATTCTGTTGTTCTAGTTTCCCCCTTCAAAATCTTTGTTGTTCTAGTTTCCCATTCCTTCCCCAGAAAAGGAGTGGGCGGGGGTGGGGGGTGGGGGAGGAGGGCTTGGGTGCGGGCAAAATATTAACACAAAAAAAAAATCTGATGAAAGACGACGAAGGCTGCAAAGGTGAAATCTTTATTCTTAAGCACGAAGCTATCTTTGCCGATGCTATTTATTCTTGAAATTTATCGTCTAAGAATTCGTTTTGGTAAATGATTTGTTGAATGAGTGATATTCTTAATATCCAAAAATGGAACATTGGACATCTGACGACGAGAATTCGTATGTTATCTGTTCAGGTTATTGTATATAACACTTTTTAGGTTTCAGAGTTAAGGAAAAATGTGAATATCCAAGAACATGTGATCATAGGATAGTGCTGTCTAAGAAACTGTTTTTTTTTTCTCTCTTTGAATTTCGGTTTTAGTTCAAACCGAACCGAACCGAAATTTATTATTCGGTTCGGTTTGGTTCGGTTTCTGTCAATAATTCGGTTCGGTTCGATTTTCTAAAAAAAAATAAAACCGAACCGAAAATCGAAATTATCACACCGAAACCGAACCGAAAAACCGAATGAACACCCCTCGTTGGTCATTCTGAAACTTTTTCTTAAATGAGTAAGGCATCCATCCTCTTACTTGGTTTTTGAATTTTAGCCCTTTAAAGCTAAAGTCAATTAGGACAAATCCTGGGGACACATCTAGTTGGCTGCCAAGTAGGGGTGTTCACTATATGGGTTATCCGAAAATCCGAACTGAAATTTGGTTCGGATTGTCATTTTTTGAAGAATTTCGGTTCGGTTTTCGGTTCCAAAAATCAAACCGAAAACCGAATCAAAAAACCGAAAATATAAACAAGAACGCGTACTTGTAATGCGTTCAGTGATTATCTTAAAAAAAATGACGCATTAGTAGAATGCGTTATTCACGATCGATGACTTAGGGCTTTCAGTCTTATTATGTTAGACAATTATCTTCTCCTCACCGTTGCCGCATCCATTCTCCATACTCTCCTTTTCCGCTGCAGCCACACACCCCCGACGGCCGACGCGCCACCGGACTCAAAGAGGTAGGAACACTTTTATGTTTTGTGTGTACAATTTGCGAATTTTTCTTCCAGTTTTTTCCTTTCCCTAATCTGGTTGTCCGCAAATTTAGAGTAGGGCATTCTTTATGTTCATCAGAGCATTTCAGTTTCTCATTGCTGATGATTTAATTATAATGTTGAAATTGTTTGAGGATAGGGTTGTTCATTGATGGTTTTCTTCGTTTCAGATCTGTTAATTGAAATTAAAATGTCGGTAAACCTGTATTATCTATGATTTAGGTGAATCAGGTTGATTTATGGTATTTGAAGCCTTTGTTTCTTGGGCTTATGGGAAAGAAGATGAATTTTGGTGCTTGATTGTGGGTTGGGAGTTGGGATTTGAAAGATATTCCTGGGCAAAATGCTTAAATTTTGCAGTGGCTGAGATGTTGATCGAATTGCTATCTTTCACAATATTTATGTTGTAATGACTCTGGAGCATGCTTACGAGGTAGTAGGAGCTGGAGATTTCTACTTACCCTTGGTTTCTCATGCTATTTCATCTCATCAATCTTGATTATCCATCTGACAGCCCATGTATCTATCTATCACATAGTTATCTGTATGAATTTGGCAAAGATAAATGCCCTTAGATCAACGAGAATAACCATAATTTTCTCAATTTTAGAGACACTTTTGCCAAAATGCCTCAATTTTAAGCAATTAAGATAGATTGCCTCCCAGATGACTGTGATTAGGTTTACCAAAGATACACATGAAGCAAGCAAAATCGTCAGAGTATTCTACTGCATTGGGTATAAGAGAGCTAATCTAGTTCTTTATTCTGAAGCTTAGGAATCATATCTCTGACTGTAACTTCTCCTTTCTGTAACATTGCCTTCAGCTCTTGCTTGCTGATTACTAGCTTGATTCTCACAATTCCAGTTACTTCCCCTGCAGCTCTTGCTTTCTGTCTTTCTGATTGTCTAATTTTCTGTTTTTCTGAAATAGTTTCTCAGTTTTTCTGTTCTTCTGTTTTTCTGAAATAGAATTCCAAATTATTATCTTACTGTGACATTCTTTTTCTTTACTTATTTCAGTAATAAAGATTTGGGTGCATTTTGGTGCCAATCCGTTTACTTATTTCAGTACTGCAGCTTTTGTATTGTAGCTATTACTTTCTCTTGATGGTGGTGGATCATTGATGAATTTTTTCTATTTTTTTGGAGGCTGACTTTTACATCCCATGACAGAGAGCAAACTCCAACTATTTGCACTTACTTTAATATGGATCTCAAGCAAAGTAATTCTGGTTTGGTAATAACGTGTGGATATTATCAATTTGCCATGCCTCCAGCGGTCAAGTCGGTTTACGATTTCTTAATGAAATTGGTAACAGCTGTGTGGATATTATCAATTAGCAATTCATTGTAATGTAATAATGAACATTTGATGAGCTTTATTTCTAAGGAATTGTTAATGATTGTTTCTTGTGAGCTTGTTAATGATTGTTTCTTTCATATATAGTTAGTTTTTCCAATTCCAGTTTCTAAGAAACTGTTTTTTTTTTCTCTCTTTGCATTTTGGTTTTAGCTCAAACCGAACCGAACCGAAATTTATTATTCGGTTTGGTTTGGTTCGGTTTCCTAAAAAAAAAAAAAAAACGAAAACCGAATTTTCACACCGAAACCGAATCGAAAACCGAATGAACACCCCTAGTTAAAATGCCTCTCAACACAATACGAGATTTGTATGAGACCAAATGTGGGAGAACAACGTACTTTGGAGTGACAACTTCTTTAACAAAATGGGAAGAGACTCTTAACAGTGTTTCCTTGGACAAACCCAAATCTTTAATGCTGTACAACTGTCACTTATGCTTTTGAGCTCTTTCATTAGATTTGATATGCTTGTTACCCACCAACTGTTCGATAGATAGCCCGCATGAGTTTTAGCGAAAATTCACTTTCAGGAACTTTGTTCCTCGAGGATTACTAGAGGTTTTACGAATGGACTCCTGAAATCCATCACTAGTAATTTTCAATGCTCACATGTGAGCATTTTGCCTTTCTCTTATTATCCGAGTGTCCGAACTGCATTATATCACATTCCATCCGTGAGCTGATGCTGGAAAATGGCAGACGTTCTCTGCATATCTTACTGGTTTATAGAACTGGTATTAAGTGGTTATTGTTTTCTCTCTGGTGCTTTTGGTAGCTTAGAGAGTTTCAAGACATACTTTGCTATTGTCGATCTTTGTTTTTGACTTTTTTCTTTTTGTCCGTTTTCTTGCTTATCCCATCAAATGGCTTAAGAGAGCGCTGTCTGAATTTTAGTCTCTGTCGACAGAGTTGTGCCTGCTTTCGCCAATAAATAGCGATGGTTTCCAGCTTGAGGCCTCATTGTCGAGGTTTTGTTTCCATTTACTAAGTGTGCATTTGGTGTTAACACCTGAGTTTAATTATGATTGCCAAATGTGGTTATTAATCCGTACTATTCTTTTCTTCTTACTACAGGTCTGATTTTCCCAAGAGTTGGTGTAGTTCATCCTAAGCTACAATCTCATATACATTGTCAAAATTGGAGACAGTCCAAGCCTCGTACTGGCATCCAGCTTCCCTTTGAAAGGGTAATGAAGCTTCCTTATTTGCATTAACGCGTCTAGTCCTCAAAAATAGTTTTCTATGGGTTCAAATATGTGATGATAACATTGTTTTTGTATATTCTTTTCCAGTCTCGGATTATTGTAGTGCAGCATTTTCTTGACAAGAAATATACTCCATCCGGAGGAGGGAATCATCATCACCTAACTATTGGTGATGATTATGATCAGCTACCTTTTTGGCCAAATCTGATAAAGGAAGCTTTCCGGTAATCTAGTTAGACCCTACTTCTTGCTTCACATTCCAATCCCATACTGGAAAGAAAAATAAAATGAGAAGACTTTCTTCACTGGCACGATACGATCTTACTCATCAGGGAGCTGAATAATAATGATTCAATTGGTTAGTTGTATGATTTTGCAGGGCTTTTAGGTCTTTGTTTATATTTCTTGCGGAGCAGCCAAGTCAGCTAAAGCACATAGAATGGCCAAGCTTTAAGAACACAGTAAGTGTAGATTTTATTCTTACATTTGCATCATCGTCTCTTTTATGATGAGCTATGCATTTTAATTGCTGAGGAATGCCCCAAAATCAAGTGTATCCAACGTTCTAAATACCTCTGCTCACTTCATTTTGTTTCTTTTAGCCCTCTGTCACTTACTGTTCTAATCAAAGCCTAGGCTTGTATGAAAGGGTAGAATTTTGTAGTTAAAAGCTGAAAAGCAGAAATGACTCCGAGGCTTTTTGTTCTGCAGCTAAAGACAGCTACTCTGAGTCTTGTTCTAGTTGGGCTGCTAATCGTTGCATTGGCCTCAGTCGATTCGGCCCTCTGTTACATACTTTCTGTGCTCCTAAGCAGACGTGCTTGATTGGGCAACCTTTCCTGACCGAAAGAATTCGTAGATTGAACTCAGGCGGCACTCCTAGCCTGACGCATACAAACCAATGGTGGAATTTGAATGGTCATTCATTCACATCCAAGGCCCTCATTAGCCAAATGATCTTAAGCTATGGAGCCTTATCAACTGTAAATTTTTATAAATTAAATAGATTTTTTCGCAGACATCTTTCAATGGCCATATGAATGAAAACTACTGTTGTGAATTAAAATGTTGTTCTCGGGCACCAAGCAACCCAATATGCGCTTAAACTAGTCTCCTTATGTTTCGAAAATCAATTTTTAGGGCTGGTTGTATAACCAGGCATATTTGCATTCACTGATTCGGGGATCTGTTTCCTTTCCGAGCACAAAACCGTACTTTCTCTCACCTTCATAATTTTGTGTTCAGAAATATTTCTTGACAACTAAATGGTTACCAACGTAACAAGCCTCAAATTTTGAAATTGAATTGGGGTCCCATATTTACCAGCTACTGCAGCGACAAGATCTAGCAATTCAATCAACGGAAACACCTGTAAAGACTCCCAATCTGTGGCATAAAATGGAAAACCCCATCAGCAATTTAGGGTTTTCATCTCAATATCAACTTTCTCATCCTGCGGCTTCCATAAATTTGGAAAATTAGAAAACAGAACTCTTAAGAAATCTAAAAATTTAAAGCAAGAAAATATTAGGTCACCAGAATAAAATAACCATAGTCAGAAAAAGCCCCCTCAACACTAATGGCTATTATATCCATGAATAAATTCTTTTGGAAATAGTTTCAAGTCTTGTAACACCAAAACAACAGTTGGGATTTAATTACATCAATATAATCGTAAAATGCATACAACTCAAATCAGATGACCAAGGAATACTACAGCACCCATCCTACAGGCAGCAAAAGGGACTTAGGTTCAAACTGAACTCAATTGCAATTCCAACATCCAATATAACAGTGGAGACCTTGTGATCAACAAATAAAAATATCTCCTCTATCAAAATCTGGTGGAACTCATACATGGACAACAAGAATCTTGAACCTATCTTCGCTCTTCATATAAGAAGAAAAATTCAAGAATCTAACTTTTAAATAGATGTCAGTGTCTCTTTCTTTATGAGTTCACAACAGAGGGTAAAAAAGAATCTAAAAAACCTCCATAAGTACGAACCTGTACACAAAATCTATCATCTCTAATCTCAGCTTCCCCCTTTTTCCCAATGAAATGTTGCTTCACAAAATAAATTAAGCAGCCTTGAAGAGTGAAAAAAATCTCCAAGTCTATACTATGCGCAGAAAAATGCCGAAACCTTGTTCCTCCATAAGAATGCAACACAGACACCACCTCGCAATCAGAAAATGCTAATTTTGACAACACGAGGAGTTGGTAGATGTACATTTCCGATGCTCACCCTCTAGAGACAAGCAGTAAACAAGAAGGAACATCCACTACTTGAATTCCATAAGAATATTATACTCCATAAGCAGACAATTTCTCCTTCAGTGGAGGCTCCAAAGCAGACAGGCATTGTTCCCATGCACCATTCTTCAGCATCTGGTGAAATAATTATAGATCCAATAATAGACTCTCTTTTCTATAATCTTTAATTTAAAAAAAAAAAGACTTAAGAACAATGAGAAATGGAAAATGATGGGGGTTCAAACTGCATATACATCTATTTTTATATATAGAAGGCTTGTCTGTCAAGCATATATATACATCTATTTTTATGGGTTATTTGAAAAATTAATGCAATTGTAGATCTACCACCCAGTTTTCCTATTATAAATGTGGTAGAAAAAAAAAATAAGCCTTTCGTCCTAATGTTTATAATGATGTTTGGAGAATGGAGGTTACTGTAAAATAGTACAAATGCAATTCTTACTTGTTTATAGCCCTGCAAAACTTGGCAGACTTCATTATGCAAGTCCTCACTTTTTATTTGCTGCAAAATTTGCTTATAAGATCAGAACAAATAACCTTATCTTTCAGCTGCTCTTTCGAAGTTCTCATGAAGAACAAACTTACATGCCAACTTGCAATAGCTTTGCAGATATAAACAAGTGAACTCAAAGCCCCAGATGGATTTGCTCTAACCTGTAGGCAAATGAAGACTAAGCTAAGATTTATGTATACTGTCTTTTAGTTGTGATCAACATCATGAGGAAAGGAAATGCAAACCATTGCACATAAACCACGGAAGGCATCCTCTTTCTCAACATCATCCCGAATCCTGTCACATGTTATTCAAAAGAGACACCCAGAAAGAACATTTCTTCAGCATAGTGAGGGCAACTCCACATTGTACTAATCATGGAAAAGAAAAGGCTGCTTCAAGAGCCAAGTTGGCTCATCAACAAGACCTCATTGCTCAAAGAGAGTGAGCTCTTGCAAGAATTCTTGTGAGCAAATGGATTGATAGATTCTAAGGCAACTATCTAAAAGCAGTAAATAGAAAATATAGTTTATTCATAAAAAAGCTAATTGGGATACATAGACATGGGTGGACATGGATGATGTGCCACAGGATTCCCTATTCTTTCCTGGAAAGACCTGTGCCCTTCTCTTGCAAAATTTCCTCAAATTTGAAATATTTATTATGTTTTAGGGGGAAAAAGGAAAATGAAATCGAAGATCTGTTGAACCCTTATCATTGCAAAATTTCTTAGATTATTAAAAAAATGGTCATCTTGTATGTAGGAACCACATCTCTTAATACAAATCATTGTTGAGTCGAATAACACTTAAGATGTAAAACGACTCCCAATCTTACAATTAATCAATCCTCAGAATTAGCCCCCTCGATTTCCAGTAGTGAATAGTATATTGGAGTTTTCTAGAGAATGAGAAAAATAAGGATGTAGACCGATTCTTCTTTTCTGTAAATAAAAGATTAAGACATTCCAGTACCTTCTTTGGCTCCTCCCCCCCCTCCCTCTTTCTCTCTTTATTTTTTTTATTTTCTTTACTTTTTTGGTTTAGTTCCACCTCGCCTCAGATAAATCTAAAACTGCTCTCAAAAGAAAAGGAGAAACTCGTATCTTAAACTAAATTCAAAAAACAAACAGCAGACCATAAAGGAAAAACATTTTCTTCTCTGCATCCATTCTTCTGAATCACAGTCATCTAATAAGAATATTGATAAAATTGTCATGAAAGTGTTATACAGAGTAGTGAGAAAGGCAGCAACTTACATGGACAAAGCAATACACCAAGACTGCATGAAATGCTCCATGTGGGGTGACACAATCTCAGGGCAGACCCAAGCAAGTCGCCCAAGGGTGATTGCACTATTTTCTATAAGTGACTTGTTCATGCCCTTTGTAGATAAAAGATTTTATCAGAACAGTTTTGTAGAATAAACACCATGTTTACATCAGAAACCTAAAGATGTGCAGCTTAATGCAGATGAACAGGTGACAAGCTCAGGGCAGACCCAAGCAAGTCGCCGGGGTGATTGCACTATTTTCTTTAAGTAACTTGTTCATGCCCTTTGTAGATAAAAGATTTTATCGGAACAGTTGTGGAATAAACACCATGTTTATATCAGAAACCTAAAGATGTGATGCTTAATGCAGATGATAAGGAGAAAGATATAAACACACAGTCAACCACCCAGGAGAGTATCACCTCAGCATGTTGGAGTACTGGGACTAGACATGATATCACTGGCATCACAACTGGCGACAAATCTTTTTGAACCTGGAATATTAATTTCAAAATGCAGAAAAAGTAAAAGAACTGCTCAAAAATGATTCCTGAAAATTAGAAAGAGAAAGATTTCAGTCACTACAACATCAATCCATCTTTATACTGGGTATTGATTAATATAAGTGCAAGAAGCACAAGGATCAATCACAGATCCTTTAATTTGAACAATCAATTCTTCTTGCTCCGTAGATCCGAAAAATCATCTTTTTTACTTTTCTAATCTCACGGGCCTACTTGCTTAAGGAAACGATAATACTTCATTTATTTCTTTTATATGGACAACGAATTTCAGCGATCCATCTCATCGCGGGCTAGCCGTAGAGCAGAGAGAAATTACTTACTACAACGTAAGAAAGGTAAAGCAAATGGATTTTGTTTTCGGCTCACAGATTTAGGTGATGTTTTTGTGGTTTTTGATTATTCAATGATGATTTCAGATGGAGAAGGAGGGAAGTTAACGCCTGATTGCTCAATGAAGATTATATGGAAAAGGGGTTTTATTCGTTTAGTGCTGCTTGCTGGGATTATCTGGATGTTTATTATTCTCCTTGCTTTGTCTTTTCACATTTGGTCCTGTCAATCCTTTGTAGCTTTTTTTTTTGCCATTTCTATATACAGTTTTATTTTAAACTATATATAATACAAAAAAATTTCATTATTTACTATTCACTTTTAAAAATTCTTAAGTTTCTACAAAAGCATTTTAAAATACTAAAAGCTCAAATATGTCAATAATAACTACGTTTTTTAGCAAATAAAGTTTAATTTATCAAATAATATCTAATTTTATATCTTTTTACATATAAAAAACATCAAAATCAGTTACAAAATAATCGATTTTGAAAAAAAATACGAATTTGCATCACTTATATCAGAAAGTAACGAAATTGAGCCACAAATTTCGCTCAAAATTGGCGAAAATTGTGGTCAATTTCCGCCAATTTTGGGCGGAAATTGTGGCGGAAATTGTGCCACAATTTCCGCCCCAAATTGGCGGAACTTGTGCCATAATTTTCGCCAATTTTTAGCGAAAATTGTCCACAATTTTTGCCAAAATTTAGCGAAAACTGTGCACAATTTTTGCCAGAAATTATGTGAAATTTTTGTCAAAATTAGGCAAAAATTATGGACAATTAAAAAATCACATTGAATTTCTATTAAATTTGTCACATTAGATAGTTTTTATCAAAGAAAAAAATAATTTAAAGAACAAATAGGCTATTTTTTAACTCGAATAATTTGTGTAATCTTAGTTTGAACAAATATTTGTATTTAAGAAAAAAATTATGTGTTCTTTAAATTATTTTTCTCTCTGACAAAAATCATCTAATATGACAAATTTAATAGAAATCTCATGTGATTTTTTAATTGTCCATAATTTTTGCCAAAATTTGAGGAAATTTCGCACAATTTTTGAAAAAAAAAATAGGCCATAATTTTCGCCAATTTTTGGCGAAAATTGTGGACAATTTTCGCCAAAAATTGGTGAAAATTATGGCACAAGTTCCGCCAATTTGGGGCGGAACTTATGGCACAATTGCCGCCCAAAATTGGCGGAACTTGTGCCATAAGTTCCGCCCAAAATTGGCGGAAATTGACCACAATTTCTGCCAATTTTGAGCGAAATTTGTGGCCCAATTTTGCTACTTTCTGGTACAAGTGACGCAAATTCGTATTTTTTTTCAAAATCGACTATTTTGTAGCTGATTTTAATTTTTTTTATATGTAAAAAGATGTAAAATTATATATTATTTGATAAATTAAACTTTATTTGCTAAAAAACGTAGTTATTATTGACATATTTGAGTTTTAGTATTTCAAAAATTTCAGAGAAACTTAAAAATTTTTAAAAGTGAATAGTGAATAATGAAATTTTTTCGCACTACATATAGTCCAAAATAAAACTGTATATAGTTACCACCTTCTTTTCTGGTATGTCTTTTCTTTCATTGATTGTCTTTTGGTCTCAGATTTGTGTCATTTCTGTTATGTTGTATCCACGAAGGAGTTATCAAAGCACATTGCAATCAGATTTTGCAGTTACTGAATAGTTCTTTTCTGGATTATGCGTGAACATGTATTCCGATACTGAGAGAGTATTTAGTATTTATTTTTTTCCCGTGCTTCTCCTGCAGCTTTTTGTAACAAAGAGAGCAAGGTGTTTGGCATGTTAAACATAATGGGACTTGTGAAACCACCACACCGTAAGATTGTAGTAGTTTATCTGTCCGCACTCCTTTTATTCTCTGTTTCCCCTCTCATTTTGTGTATTTTGATGTATTCTAGACAAAATAAGATTTTATTTGTTCCTTTTGGATGTTAGGCTGTCCTATTCCTGTTGCTGATGACCCAAATAAAGTAGTTCTTCCGAAGGAAAGATCTCCTGAAAGATTTGTTCAAACTCTATCCTATGTTATGGAAGATGATGTGGCCAATAATGGATCCCAGTTAGCTCCTCTGTTTGGAGGACATCAGACCTGGCGGGAAAGAGATGAAAGCTTTAAAGTGAAGCCGACAATGAAGGTAAATGATACAATATTACTTTTATATATTTTGTCTACTGTGAAGAAGAGTTTAGGCTAGCAGCTTATGCTCACGGTCTTGATCTTCAGAGCTCACTTTCGAGTCTTCGGGGCCATTTCAGAATTGGAAATATTCCTGGCTTTTATATACTTAAAGCGAGATTAAAAAAAAAGAAATGGAATTACCAAACTTTCTATTCCACTACCAAGACCCTCAGTTAGTCCAGATAGAAGATCCAAAGAGCAAACGATAAACTCCTTATCATACTGGCAACCAGCAGAAACAGGATCCACCTGTAAATCAAAATCTCAATATGAATCCTAACAGGAAACAAAGTCAGGAAAAGATATGTTAAGTTTCAACATGATCATTGCTGAGCAATTTATGGCATGAAACCTACAAAGACAGACCCTATACAGTATAGATACGGGAGCTGGCAAAAGATTGTCCTAACATTTTGATAATTGAGAGAACTGGATAATCTGAAATAAGAAGATTCAAAAGAAAAACGGTTTTTCTAGAGGACAGAGAATGAGTAACAGAACGAGCAAACCAAGACAAATCCAAGTTAGCGACCAAACTCCGGACAAGAAGCATCCAGGCACAGACATTTCAAATGCATGACTCATTCTATGAAAGCGCGCGCGAAAACACACACACAGAAGACAAATAATTTGAGTGTCTAACTGCATAAAATTCTAAAAGATACAATAGAGATCTATATAAACGTTAGACCTCTTCAAAATATGACACAAATTTCTACGTTAGTAAGTTATTTTACAATATGCTTGCAGAATGAATAAGTTTAGACATGTTTATATGTACAAATATACCTTTTTAACAAATCAAATCATGAAATTAGAACAAAACTTAAATGTAAATTCGTACAGACATAATACTAAATGAAGGTCATGAAATCTAAAGAACCAAAACATCAGCTGAGTAATTATTGTAGTTCCAACACAGGGAAAAAGGGACTGCATCTATTGAAACCTTTGCCAATTGCTGGGTCTGGATGATGGTTATGCACCTCTGAAAAACAGGCTGAGCAAATTGCACAAATCCAGCACCCAATGCCTGAACAGAAAGGTGTTATATTACAACACAAAAATCACAAGCTTGTTTCAGTATTGCACTATTTGGCATGTAATTCTTTGTGCATATATTTAGAAGAGACGTGGCGGAAGGGGCCGGGGCGGGGGAGGGGGGGGAGGGGGTGTGGGGGACCAATTGAAAGGCTACAATCATCAGATTTCCTTGCAGCCTTGCAGATGAGGGTAAACCTAAGAAAAGTAGAATCTGTTAAACATAAGAATAAAGCCAGATCCCACAACCGCACCAACCTGCCTAAAAGATAATAGCTAAAAGTTAAAATCCAACAAGTTTGTTGATCCTCTGGAACCTTTTATAGGTAAATGACAAGTTTCATCCCTTACTTATTGCTGATGACATATTTGATCCTAACAGGTTTAGCCCCAGCCAACAGAAATACTCTTGCTGAAGGTTTGCTTTTAATTCAAAATTCAAGGAAAGAGCCTACAACATGCAACTCGATGCACCATGATGCATTACCACCTCTTTAGTAAAGCAGATTAGAAAAGCATTCCAAAACCAAACTAACAACTAAACATAAAGTGGAACAGAGAAGCATCCTAAAATCAAACTAACAACTGACCAGAGTACCTGTGCTATAGATGTAAAGCACTCAAGCAGAGGGAAAAGATCCTTATCGGAGTTAGAAAGTTGCTCCCATTTGGCAATCAATGGGGGCATCAAAATTTCAAGATAGTTGGGCTGCAGAAATCACAAAATGTAAAATCGGATAAGTGTTTGTTCAATATTGCTCACATGTAACCAACCATGTGAACCAACAGATATGACAAAAGCGCATGTAAAATTTACACAAGTAAAGACCATCATGCTTCATTCGTAGGTCATATACCTGATTCAACTCTCCTCCAACAGCATCAGCCAATGTTCCAATGGCATCATATACAATTCTTAGGTTTCGCCTCTGAATAAAAGCAAGTAACACATGAGAGGGAGCATGATACAACAAAGCTCCAAACATGACAGAAGCCAATGCAAGAGATAACAGACTCCAAATGGTTATTTTAAAAAAAAAAAAAAAAAAAGGGAAGAACCTGATATTTTCCAAAAGCACACATCAAGTGCTGCAAAATTATATCCAACAGTGGTGTTAACTCTTCTGCAGCCTCCTGCAAACACAAGATCTCCATTAGATGAATGTTTCAGAAAGACGGAGTGCAACAACAAAGTATTTCTCAAAAGACCTCTTCAAGTGTAGCAAAAGCAGAACAAGCAGCCTCCTGCACCCTCTTGTTATCATCCAATATTCTTCTTAGGAGACCCAAAAGAACTTTGCTGAATTTCTCATGGCCTTCTTGATTATCACTATTCTGAAACAGAATACCACACAAGTAAATGCACCTTTTTTAGTTTAATTAACTGCAGTGCAGTTGAAGTGGGAGTTGAGCACACTGTAAATCCAAACAAGAGAAAATATGAGCATTCCCATCATACATTTTCATGGTAGCCTAATTGAATAGGACATAATAAATATACTAAAGCAAAAACTTGTAGAAATTGCACAGCCACCCCCCTTAATTTGTAAGAACCACATGTGACCTACAGAGCCAGAACACAGATTAAGAGCCTCCTCAGTGAATTCCTATAAAATATTGACTTCTGGACATGATACCAATCAGCTTTTATATTGATATTCTAATAAAACGGTAATCCAACTTCAGCATCAAATGCATCTTATACGGTCCAGATATTTGTTCTTGTAAGCAAACAAGGACAAATACTTTACAAGGTCCAAACTTTATATTTTCAAAGTCAACAACCTTTTACATGCACTCTCATGCTTCTCCTATAAAATACATTGGCTCAAGAAGGCTCTAGAGCCTTTTTGTGCAGCAGTCACAGGATTAAATGTCTCCCAAAGCTTTTTGGCCACACATTTGACAGACCTCCTTCTACTACTTTATGGGGAAGAAGTTGTTCTGAACTTTGAGATGAACCAGCATGCAGCTAATAAGAGGACTCAGGAATACTTACATGTACAATATATTTGCTGAAGCGGGAGAGTGTCCAGCAGGAAATACTTCGTATGAGAGGAAATTTGTCATCTAGCAGAGGAATAAGGAAAACAACAATCTGGGAAAAGAAGATGTCACATTTTCTTTTCATAAGTCAAAATTTAAAACATTCAGAGTTCAGAAAAAGACTAATAAGAGGGAATTGCAGTTATACAATTTATCTAAAGAATTAAAGAAAACACAAGTACAGAGTATTATATGAAGCAGATATACAGAAAAGTCAAACTTGTCTGATTGCACATGGTCTAAAATGTTATCGACTGCCACGAAGCGGTACAATGTCATTACCATCAGCTCAATGCAACTATATTAGCAGGATTGACTCCTGAATCTTCAGAGAGTAGAATTCATCACGAGGAAGAGAGTTAAAGGATAATGCATGCGGAGGAAAGAGTTAACATGAGCAAGCAGGCTTCAAGAAGTCAAGGCCCATAATAGAAACACACAAATGTAAAATGAAAGCATACCCGTCAGAATACTGGACTATGCAGACATTGTTTTGGCATATACAAAAATGACATGAAGACAAAAACTCAGAGGACTCTTGGAGGAAATGACATAGCTGTGACAAAATATCAAATAGTTATTGTCGTTCTTAAGAAATAAGAAATAGAAAAAGTATTATACCTCGGACAGATGATTATAAAGTCCATTTTGCGCATTCACATCTACGAGTTCTTTTTACAATACCCAAATGATTTCATGCACATCCTACGCAAAACAAATTCTCAAAAAAACCAATCTAAAGTACTCCCCACTCCATGTTGGGACTGGATTGATGTTAACCCGAGGAAAACTCGGGGTGGGGACATTCGACGGAGCGACTGAGAGACAAAAAGAAAACCACTCGAAAGTATCTCTGTTCCATTTATTTCCCCGTAAAACTAATCAAAGGAACAACCTTGTTGATGGTGTCTGGAGGAAGACAGACACTTGACTGTCCTTGAAGGGCAAATGTAGACAACGGAAAAACATTGGATAAAAGAAAATATGTATATAACTTCGACAGGATGCCGGTAAAACTTCAATTACCATTGTGATCTTCCCGTACCTTTTTCCCTTTTTGGCAGAAATTTCTCCAAAATATTGTCTATTTTTCTTGGTCTTAACAAGTGAGAATTTTCACCTCTTGAAGACCACATAAATATTAGCTCATGGTTTCTACAACATTACAGATTGGAGTACAAAGCTAGGAAGGTTAACAGATGTAACTGATTTCCAACGGTGATACGGCGAGTTACAAGTATTCCTCCCCTGTGCAAGACCAGTTATTGAGACGTGCACAACAACGTACTCCTTTCACAGCAGTAACACCCAAACAGCGGCTGAGATTGCCCTGCTTTAGCACGGAGGGAAGGGAAAATATTAGTAGTAGCATCATGACATTCAACTGATGCAACATTTTCTCTTGGGAGGCAGAGGGAAAACATGCACCCATTTCATTTGTTTGTGACTAGAAATGAAAGTCCACAGGGTTTGAATCGCATTTACAAATCTAAGAAGAATACTGTTGTATGAGTGAAGCAAAGACAATAAAGAAAGGCGTTTTGTCACAACACAATACGAGATTTGTATGAGACCAAATGCGGGAGAACAACGTACTTTGGAGTGACAACTTCTTTAACAAAATGGGAAGAGACTCTTGACAGTGTTTCCTTGGACAAACCCAAATCTTCAATGCTGTACAACTGTCACTTCTGCTTTTGAGCTGCCTGTCATCCAGAAATTAAGGCAAATCTCAGCAAATAAGAAAACGGGCTGGTTAGTCCAACATTCTGAGCTCATTTTGGGTGGGTGGGGGGGGGGAGCGATGTCAACAGATGCTCACGGGAATAAACATGGGATCAAATGTAAGAACTACCATATTTTTGGGAAACAATAAAACATGAAATAAAGTTAAAATCAAATATTGGCAATAACAACATCAAAAAAGTTCAGACCTTCTTCAATTTCTCAAGCACTGAATTTTCAAATGCCTGGTATCCTGCGCCGACAAGATTACTTAATTTTGGGCCATCAGGTTCCATGTCATTCGGGGCACTAGAAGATACAGGAGTTGTTGATTGAGCTGGTTGCAATGGTAGAACTAATAGAGGATTTGACAAATCACCCAAGACATTCCCTGTAGCAGCAGCCTGTCAATAGAATATCAGGTCAAGACCACTAATTTAAGATAAAAAAGCCTTTAGCATAAAGTTTCATGAAACTTACAGCTGCATCTTTAGAAGCCATCATAACAAGTGCTGAACCTTTCTTCCTGGAACTCTTGATCACTACATCATCTACTTCACCAAACTTCCCAAATAGTTCCCTCAGTCTCTGAGAAGTATAATCTTCACCAACCTTCTCCCATGATACCTTAAGCATCTTCTCTTTATCTAAACTACTTCCCTCACCATCTATATTCCCTTTTGTTGATCCAGTTGTTGCTTTTTTTGAAGCTGCAGACTCAGCTGGTGCCTTGCTGGCAAACATTGAGCGGATTCTAGAAATCTCTTCTTTGAGCTTCCTAGCAATTCTATCTTCCTCCTGTTGAGCTCTCATGCTAGGATCAGCATCAAAAGCAGCTCGCTCTCTTTGTTCAAGATCAGACATCATTTTCCGCCGCTTAAGGTCTTGTTGCGATTGGCGTTTAACCTTATCACGTTTCAACCGAAGCAAGTCATCAAATAACTTCCTCGCCTTTTCATCTTTGAGAACCTCATAGGATGTTTTAAGCTTCTGGAAATGAATGCGTGCATTTGGGTCATCAGGTCTCTTATCTGGGTGTAACTCCAAGGCCTTTAACCGATATGCTTTTGAGATTTCTTTTTCTGTGAGTTTGGCTCCTTCTTCACCAGATGGCAAACCCAAAACGGCATAGTGATCCACGTCAATATCCATTTTTCTTTTCAGTTATCCTATGGAACAGCACTGAAAAACCAAGTAAAAAGTTAGTACAGAGATGAAAAAGTAAGAAGAAATTCCTTTTTTGTCCTATTCAAAGAACTATCTAAATCACACTGAAGTCATGCAGAAATCTAACAGTCTCTATACCACCCTTTTGATCAATCCAACTAAGAGAATGACCAATGAAGGTCTGGTTCTGTTTGATTACAGAAAGCATATTTGCAATCCCAACTTCAATTATGCTCTAAATTCTCAAATAGAAAGCCAACAACAATGAACTAAGAACAGAACTATTATTGATCAAATCGCCAAAACCCATAAAACTAAATTCTGTTCCTGGAGATGGATTACCTAGAGAATACTTGTTCTCGAAAAATGAATATTTTTTATTTAATTTTTTACTATGATTTTTTCACAAAGAGTTGGTAAATATCCATTTTGAGCCTTTAACTTATGAGGAAAGATGAATTATTGAAATTGTAATAAATCAGTAGTTCTTACTAATTTTTGTTCATTCAAGAAAAAGGTTATAGGTGGGTTGTTTAACAATTGAATGGATGAAAGATCTTATTTCTTTTGTGCAGCAGCGAAAAATAACTCATTGTGCAGGAACACCACATCGCGTACTGTTTCCCTAACCTAAAATAACAAATATTAGCAAGAAGCCATAGATGCAGCTATGAATTTGAACCTTAAAGTGAGAATCATTTAATCAAGATACAGACCAAGTTCCACGCAATTATTAAGAACAAAGTTTAGAACCCAGCAAATTATTGATTTCTAATGGAATCAAGTCAGTTAAATCAAGGAAATTTTTAATTTTGAGAGAGGATCCAAACCCAGAAATCAAAATGTGAAAACCAAAAAAAGAGAAGAAAAAAGTATATCAAACCAGAAAAAAACAATACCTTTGTAACTGTTCCAGGATCGAGCCTTCTTCAACGTATCCAAGCACACTTGAGCTTTAAGAAGTTTACCTCCAGAATAAGCCTTTGCCCTGTCCACCGACGCTGGCACAGGAGAAGTGAAGAGAAGAGAAAGGAGAAAAAATGATCCAGCGAATTGGGGAGGAAGAAGAAAGAAAGAGAAGGGATCGTTGCAAAGAGAAGAGAGAGTGGGCAACACACAAGAAGAAACTGGGAGACACAGTTCTCATATTGATATTTACAACACAGTGCTTATATAATTCTATTATTGTCATTTCATTAGGGTTGGAGAGTTTGATAAAGAATCTGTACAAGTTTGAGAAAACCAAGAGTTGAGGTGTGGGTTAATAAAAAAAATTAAAAACTACATGAGATATCTTCTGGTTAGGGCTCAGAGCCAATATTTAACCATCCTGGACCAGACACTTGGGGGATTTGGACCACAAACTCATACTGTTTTCTATTCAGATTTAGCCCAAAATAACCCAAGAGGCCTCTTAAGCCGACCATCTAAAGTGCAATCTGTGGGCCTATTTCATGACCCGTCTTCACCAACGGATGATGGCTATTATTTTTTGAAGTTCGGAAACTGATGCTGAAAATTACATTGTGCCTGGCAATCTGCACATCTCATTTTAGAAAATTTCGGGCCAAATTTAAGATTTAGTAATTTTTTTCCTTTTAATGAAACAAGTGTGAAGCTCAAAGTGATTTTTTTAATTTTAAATTTTAGTGGAATTTGATTTTACTGGAGAAAAATTTAATAGAAAATTTTGATAGATCTCTAAAATATTTTTATTTAAAAATAGTTGAATGGTATTTTAAATTTAAATTTAAGATTAAGAAGTGATATTTAGAGTGATTGGTCAAAAAATTGGCAATTTTTTAAAATAAAAGTATTTAAATAATTGATTAGAGATAAGAAATAAAATAATAAATAAAATAATTTATATAAAAAATAATAATATATATTTTGAAACAAACAAAAAAGAGAAGTAAAACATGCAATTTTTTAAAATAAAAGTATTTAAATAATTGATTAGAGATAAGAAATAAAATAATAAATAAAATAATTTATATAAAAAATAATAATATATATTTTGAAACAAACAAAAAAGAGAAGTAAAACATATACTCCCTCCATTTCAAAATATAGGCCTTTTGACTCTTTTTTTTTCTTTTTAAAAATATTTGACATTTTACAAAATTTAAAGATTATTTTTTGTGAATTACCATCGATTACAAAAATAATTCATCCGTTCTCTTTTATATAAGTAGAGAATACTTAAATTAGAAAAAATAACTTTACTATTTCTTTCTTTAATCTATGTAATCGGTCTTAAAAGATTTTCTATTTTGAAACATAGAGAATATCTTGAAAGATCACACCGGCTTGAGATTGAAATTGAAGGGCAGACACAGTTCTCTCAATTGTGGAGAAATCTAAACCATCCATCTACAATTCATCAACGGCTGAATTGCACCCAAGATAAAGAGCAAAGCCAAATCCATCAGAAATTGCACAGTAATTTATCATTCCAATTATGAGATCTCAGCCCTTCATTTTACCATCAAACAGTTGAATTTCACTGCAAAATGAAGACAAAAGCAAATCCTCAACAAGCCTTTTAATAAATAGGTAGGTAGATAACAGTCATTAATCATTGTTCAGGCAGATCTTGCAGATATCAGTTTTGCACAGTTGCTTTCTATGTAGTGTGGTTCTTGCAAAACTTTACAGTACTTGAAAATACTTCTCCAGTTGCTCCGTAGATCCGAAAAATCATCTTTTTAACTTTTCTAATCTCACGGGCCTACTTGCTTAAGGAAACGATAATACTTCATTTATTTCTTTTATATGGACAACGAATTTCAGCGATCCATCTCATCGCGGGCTAGCCGTAGAGCAGAGAGAAATTACTTACTACAACGTAAGAAAGGTAAAGCAAATGGATTTTGTTTTGGGCTCACAGATTTAGGTGATGTTTTTGTGGTTTTTGATTATTCAATGATGATTTCAGATGGAGAAGGAGGGAAGTTAACGCCTGATTGCTCAATGAAGATTATATGGAAAAGGGGTTTTATTCGTTTAGTGCTGCTTGCTGGGATTATCTGGATGTTTATTATTCTCCTTGCTTTGTCTTTTCACATTTGGTCCTGTCAATCCTCTGTGGCTTTCTTTTCTGGTATGTCTTTTCTTTCATTGATTGTCTTTTGGTCTCAGATTTGTGTCATTTCTGTTATGTTGTATCCACGAAGGAGTTATCAAAGCACATTGCAATCAGATTTTGCGGTTACTGAATAGTTCTTTTCTGGATTATGCGTGAACATGTATTCCGATACTGAGAGAGTATTTAGTATTTATTTTTTTCCCGTGCTTCTCCTGCAGCTTTTTGTAACAAAGAGAGCAAGGTGTTTGGCATGTTAAACATAATGGGACTTGTGAAACCACCACACCGTAAGATTGTAGTAGTTTATCTGTCCGCACTCCTTTTATTCTCTGTTTCCCCTCTCATTTTGTGTATTTTGATGTATTCTAGACAAAATAAGATTTTATTTGTTCCTTTTGGATGTTAGGCTGTCCTATTCCTGTTGCTGATGACCCAAATAAAGTAGTTCTTCCGAAGGAAAGATCTCCTGAAAGATTTGTTCAAACTCTATCCTATGTTATGGAAGATGATGTGGCCAATAATGGATCCCAGTTAGCTCCTCTGTTTGGAGGACATCAGACCTGGCGGGAAAGAGATGAAAGCTTTAAAGTGAAGCCGACAATGAAGGTAAATGATACAATATTACTTTTATATATTTTGTCTACTGTGAAGAAGAGTTTAGGTTAGCAGCTTATGCTCACGGTCTTGATCTTCAGAGCTCACTTTCAAGTCTTCGGGGCCATTTCAGAATTGGAAATATTCCTGGCTTTTATATACTTAACTCTAGTTTTATCTATATTATCATGCTATCTGTCAGAAACAGTTTTTTAATACTATGGAGATTTAGGTCTTGTGAATAGAAACATTCGATTTCCACAGAATTGCCTGTATTAAGTACCTTTGAAGTTTTGGCAAATATGATTGCATAAATTTAATGGTGATATATTGGCAGCTTCAGTAAATAGTTAAAAAAGGGATGAAATGGCCTACATTCTTACACTTGAGAAACTGACTCTGTGCTTAAGGCATAGGCTAGAGTTTTTGACATGCATTCAATTGAAATGGAATCTTCAGGAAAAAGTTTTAGAAGGATGAAAATAGCTTCTAATTATTGCATTTCAACTGTGTTATAAACTCAGTGTGTCTGATAAGGATGAATACAATGAAGTACTCATTTTTGCCATAATAAAGGAGAAAAATAAATCACCTCACATAGGACCAATGATATCTAACGTGTTTGAGCTTTGGAACATGAAAAAGGTACTGCTTTATGAAGAGGAGATGTGGAACAGAAGCTTATTAGAAATTTGTGTTCATTTGCTGTAGCCATTTTATTTTTTAAGTGATACTGGTGATGAAGACAATGAAATAAATGGATAAGTTGGATAATTAAATGCAGATAGCTAGAGCATAAGATGAATTTGATAGTAGTCATGTTTCTTGAAACTTAATTTTGCGCTTTGACTTCCAAGGAATTCATATGTTATGTGGTGTGCGTATTTAATGAATATTAAAAAAATACAGCAAATAATTGAGAAAGAATTTCCTCTACTTTTTGGTTAATTCATTTCATAGATCAGAAGATTTTTTCCTTCCTATCCAACTCTTTTGCTTCTGGGTTCAACCATAATCTCTTGATATCTGTTCTATCTTCAGGTGCATTGTGGTTTTGTTAAAAATGGAGGTGTGGATATGGATCCCAAAGATATCAAGTATGTTGAAAGGTGTCGGTTTGTGGTTGCATCTGGTATTTTTGATGGATATGATATACCATATCAGCCGGCAAATATAAGTGCACGCTCTCGTAAACTTTTCTGTTTTCTTATGGTGGTTGATGAAGTATCTTTCAATGTCATCAAGGGAAACGTTACAGTTAGAGAAGATGGTGATGGTGGGCAGTGGGTAGGTATCTGGCGTCTGGTTCTGCTAAAGAATCCACCTTATGATGAACCCAGAAGGAATGGTAAAGTTCCTAAGATATTAACCCACAGGTTATTTCCTCAAGCACAGTACAGCATTTGGATTGATGGTAAAATGGAGCTAATAGTTGACCCATTGCTCATATTAGAAAGGTATGGTCTTCATAATAATTGCTATCGCCTAAATCGTATCTCTTAGCTTTCTTTATTGCTGTAAGAACTTGAAATCCAACATGAAAAACATAGTAGTTTGCCCAGAAAGGCGTGGTCTTCAAAACAATCTATGGCCCAAATTGTATCTCTAATCTGTAAGAATTTGAAATACAACATGAAACTACACGATATGTAGAATTGGTTGCCAAATGAGCTAAAAGTCTCCAGTGATATGGTAGGAAGGGTTAAATATTTCTTTTAAATTCTTCAAAAGATTAACTTCCAGCAGGTCTTATACTTGCATAAAGTTAAACCTTTAGGATTATCTGATAACATGTGATTATGCAATTCAAGAAATAAAATGTTGTTGCCATTATTGCAGTTTTATGCATGAAAAAAATGCTTGATATCATTTCTGGGATGTTTCTTGGGCTATTCAACGGGTACCTATCCAATCTCAGGGTATTCATTTTCACTTTTAGATATCTATGGCGTGGGAATCACACATTTGCTATTGCTCAGCACAAGCATCATCTTGGTATCTATGAGGAGGCTGATTCAAACAAAAGGAGAAAACGATATGCTCGACCCCTTATTGATCTCCATATGAAAATATACCATTACGAGGGAATGGAGGCATGGAGTCCAAAGAAAAGCAATCCCAGTGGTAAGATAAGGATTGCCCTTTTACTTTATATGTATCTTCTGGTCAGCTTTTTTGCCCAGAAACTGTGCGCAAAACCTGGCAAAACTTGTTTATCATTTTGGTAAAGCAACTGTAGTTCTTCCTCTGTATTTTTGAGGTTATTACTTGCATTTCACTGACAGATTTCCCCAAAATGCAGATGTTCCTGAAGGAGCCATTATCATACGTGAACATACCGCACTCAATAACCTGTTCAGTTGCTTATGGTTTAATGAGGTTAACCTTTTCACGCCAAGGGATCAGGTTAGCTTTGGTTATGTAGTATACAGGTTGGGAGGCCTTTTCAAATTTTTTATGTTCCCGAATTGTGAATACAATTCACTTTTTATTTTGCATCCTCACATTCGGGAGCATTCTTCTAAAATAGAGTGGGTGAAAAGTTTGAGTGAATTTCAGAAAAATCCTAGTCTGAAAGAAACTAGGGGTGGTTTAGGTTTATGGACCCCTTATCCTGGGAATCTTGATTCGGTTGTACTACCACCTGTGGCAAGAACATCAAAAGCTGGATAATTTGCTTGTTCTTTTTTTTTTTTTTTTGTCAATTTTGAATTTCTACGGTTTCTTTTGTTATTAATTCCAAACAGGCCACCCTTAATGACAGCTCAAGGCTTTTTAGAAGATGTAAAAATCCTTCGTTTCGCCCTTGGTAACTGTTGTGGAAGAACACCAAATTGTGAATAGTATTAATGAGATCAAAAGATATTTCTAACTACTTGCAACTTCAAGCCTTAGTTGCAGCACTGGATATGGTAAATCGTTGGAAGGATATCATATAACAAGGCTGTAAACTGTACAAAGAATAATAACCTCCATGAATTTGTACATCCACCAAAACTTGCGAAAATTCGGGAGCATAAATGAATTTGCTTCTTTCTCGTCCTTTTTTACGTCAAAACTTGTAAATCGTTGGAAGGATATCATATAACAAGGCTGTAAACTGTACAAAGAATAATAACCTCCATGAATTTGTACATCCGCCAAAACTTGCGAAAATTTGGGAGCATAAATCAATTTGCTTCTTTCTCGTCCTTTTTCACGTCATAGTAGCAGGATATTGCATCAGAGTTTTGTTTGAGCATGCTTCATCTCGGACTTACCAGAAGATTTCTAGATTGAAACGAATTAGGTTTTGAATTAGATAAAATTTAAATTTAAAATTTTATAAAAATAATTTATTTATAAAAAATAAATAAAATTTTAAATAAAAAATTTACATTAAACCCCAACCCTAATTCACCTAACCCTAATTCACCTGTATAAATAAGCTCAACCATTAGAGTTAAAAACTTGGGAGAATTAGTCTAAAATGCTCATTTGCCCCGGACTACATAACCTGTCAAAAATAAGAATCACGGAAAAAGAAAATCATTTATTCCATTTATCAATCGATAGACATGAGAACACCAAAAATGTCCATGGAGTTTGGTTCTCTCCTACATTATTAACAAATGACACGCCAGAAGCTGGATAAATTACTACCACATCTATCTAACCTAAACCGCAACACGTTTGGAGGGATGACGAAAGAACAAAAATATATAACAGGGCCTTTTAGCTTTCCTAGAAGCCCTGAGTACTCGTTCAACTTGGAAAGAAAGGCCTAACAAATATTTTAATAACACAACGACGGAAATAATTACACACTAATTACCGCTCAACAAAAAGAATATTAACGTCTTTAAAATTCCGGAATCTACTGCTGGGGCGGATCTTAGAAACTGTAATTTTATTCTAGAGCTTCATAGAGGAAATACACAACGAAGTTGGAAAGAACACGCAGAACACATGGCCGAGCTCATCCAAGAAATGAATTTGAGCAGGATATAAGATACAAAAGCTTGGTCCCAACCATTAATTAGATGCATCTCGACTGTAATATGCATCAAGTGTCTTGGCCGGAATGCGGTGCAGCAGTTCACGAGGAAAGATCCGAAGCAAGGTCCAAGCTAAATCAAGTGACTGGAAAATATTACGGGTATCATATGCTCCCTGCGTAACGAACTTCCTCTCAAATTTGTCTAGGAACTCCAGATACAGCTGTAATGATTCAAATGCGGTTACTTCAGCATTATGATTTTGATTACATGGTAGAGAAAAAGAAAATGATTTCCTTTGACTAACCAGATCTTCAGAAGAAAGAGCTTCTTCTCCAACAACAGCTTTCATTGCTTGCACATCCTTCCCAATGGCATAATTTGCGTATAGCTGAAGTTCCAAAGAGAGGATATATTTATTAGTAAGTCAAGGAACTCCATGTAAAAAAAACATAATAGTGGTTAAAGTAGGCATAAAATATTTCACAACCAAAAATGAAATTGCTGAAGAAGAGAGGAGCAGCGAACTAAAGTTTAGTAGGTGAATAGCTCGGTTACCTGGTTGGACACATCAGCATGGTCCCTGCGTGTCATACCCTCACCAATGGCACTCTGCAATGTTTTAACAAGTCGCAACATTACTACGTAGCCATATTATGCTAATCTTGTAATACAGAAAGAAGATAACAAGCAACAAGGTACTAAATACACAACCATACAAAGCCTTGACTAACCTTCATTAGACGAGACAATGAGGGAAGCACATTGATTGGAGGATATATCTGATAAAGATGGAAAAAGTAGCTCAATTACCCAGGTGAATATACATCACAAACAAGAGAGATGTTTGGCAGGAAGTGAAGGATGGGAAAACGAAGAAGAAATTTACGTTAGCCAATGAGCATTAAGCATCCAAGCATGTATAATAGTTAGTAATCTGTAACATCCTACATAAGTGACAGGTACCAAGCAAACTAATCCACTTAAGTGGCAAAGCGATCAGTCATTATAGAAACTTATCCATGAAAGCATATATTTTTGGTCCTATTACATGCCAATTTTACAAAAAAGATGTTCAAATGTAGTGCCTTGCGGAAGACATCAAGGACTACATCACTCTTATGAGATGGCCAACCAATAATTTTGACACCCATTGATTCCAAACTCTGAACTATTCCAACAAATCAGAAACCGAAACATGTTGACAATGTCACTTTATAATCTAACCTGCCGATTGTAAAGTTGTCTATCAATATATATCTGTCCCTCGGTAATATAACCTGTAAGATCTGGTGTTGGATGCGTGATATCTAAGCAATCAAAACCAAAGTATTTCAGGATCATAAGTCGAATAAAGAGTAAGGGACAAATTAAAATACCACATAGATCGTGTGAAATTAGTAGTAATTAAATCACCATCATTGGGCATGGTGAGGATAGGAATTTGTGTGATGGAACCCTTGCGCCCTTCAATACGTCCAGCACGCTCGTAGATGGTGGCCAAGTCAGTATACATATAACCGGGGTAACCACGTCTTCCAGGCACTTCCTCCCGAGCAGCAGAAACCTAGAACAGACACCACTACTTCAACTGCATGCTTATACCAGGAATATTAAACTGAAGTGGAGGAGAACTTCGAACCAAGGTAAGTTTGCTAATTATATTGAACTGTTAGATATGCTTTTCACAAGTTACCTCACGAAGAGCATCAGCGTAAGAACTCATATCAGTCAAGATGACAAGAACATGCTTCCCACAGTCATATGCAAGATATTCTGCTGTAGTCAGAGCAATCCGAGGGGTAATAATACGTTCTATTGTTGGATCATTGGCCTGTACAAAGAGTACTTAATTGACATATCATATGCCAGAATTTTAATATTATAAAAAGAGAAATGCCTAGCAAATACCATCTGCATTGCATAGGTCCATAATAAAAAATTACCAGATTTAAGAAAAGGGTCACTCTTTCCATAGATCCATTTTCCTCAAAATCACGTTTAAAAAATTGTGCTGTCTCCATGTTAACTCCCATAGCCGCAAAGACAATGGCAAAGTTGTCCTCTTCACCATCCTGTGACATAAACAAGAGAAGACAACCTTCTTAACAATTCAGTCACCACAACTAATATGCACAAGAAAAAGAATACCTCTTAACAATGCGTATCCCAAAGCTGGATATAAAAGTGCATGTGAAACAAATTGGCTGCTTTCACAAGTCTTGTACCAAATTTTGTACTAACTTTTAACTCTAGCAGCTAGGATATAACATAGAACTTCTTAAATGCTGTTCAACAATCCCAGAAGGAAAAGAAATCATTCTAATTTCAAGTAGTGTTTATCTTGTTCTGGGAGCAATATATAGCAAATCAACTACAGACCTCAAGAAGATTGTCAGATTTCTCCAACCGTTTCACTAGACCAGCCTGTCGACAGATCTGGGCCGCTATTTCATTATGTGGAAGACCAGCAGCTGAAAAAAGAGGGATTTTCTGACCCCTAGCAATTGAATTCATGACATCAATTGTTGAAATTCCCGTCTGTATCATTTCTTCAGGATATGTTCTCTCACTAGGATTGATAGAACTCCCTGAAGTAGCAAATGTTAAAATGTTAAACAAAGCCATGTGTCAATAAGGAACATACAGCTTAAAACTAAAATACTTCTCCAGCAATACTTGCCAGAAATATCCAAGTATGCTTCAGGCAGAATAGGAGGACCATTATCAATGGGTTTCCCAGACCCATTAAAAATGCGACCAAGCATATCCAAAGAGACGGGAGTTTTTAAAACCTGAAAGCAACATCACAGTAGAGTGAGAGGGGACTATCAAAAATTTTTATCAAGCATAGAAGAGGGAAAAAAATGAAGCAAAAACAAGTTGACCATCAAGTGCAATATGATGTTCTGTATTAAAACAAAAGATTTAAGATAGAAGGGGGAGAAAAAATATTCCCAATCATGATTTTTTTTTATTACAAGTACGAAAATATACAAGTATAGTACTGCAGCAATAAGCATTACTTTGGAGTTCTATGACGGAACTGAAGGGAAAACAAAGTGAAAGAAATTCATGGTTCGAGTATAGTACTGCAGCAATAAGCATTGTTTTGGGAGTTCTACGAAGGAACCGAAGGGAAAACAAAAACACCAAGGAAGCAAAACTTCACCTCGCCAGTAAACTGCACAGTTGTGTATTTATTGTCGATTCCAGATGTTCCTTCGAACACCTAATAACAAAGACAGGCAAAAGGTCAAGAATTAGATGCATTCCCTCCTATTAGATTTAGAATGACAGAGAATTTAGCTGAGTTTATTCTTAGGACACATGAAGAGAGACAGAGACCAAAAAGCAGCAAGAGCAGAATTCTTAGTATCTGCTATAAGAGGGCAAATAACATGAGCATCTGCAGCAAGAATTAAAACAGAACCAGCCACTGTCAGCTTAGAGACATATCAACTGGTTCTATATTTGTTTCACTGTGAAACAGGAATCACAATGAGATAAATATTAACAGTTTGCGAAAAAGAAAAGAATAATATGCAAGTATACCCTGATGTTTGAGAAGAGATTTCTCACCATGCATCAAAAGATAACTGATATATCTATTGACATGGTAATATACAGATAAATCCAAAGAAGGTTATTTTTTCTCTCATAGACAGTAATTCTTCAGTTATCAACCTTTCTCAAACATTGCAGTCTCTCTCCGCAAATTAATACTTAATTGATTAATCTTCCTGTCCACCGTTTGTTCTTTTAAATTCAAACTTCTACACTACCGGTCAAATACTTTTAGCAACAAAATTTTACTGTTGCTACTCTTTATCCATGATCATTTTTAACTTTCTCTCACACTTCCCAATCACACAATCATTTTCTTGCTTCACCAAATCTTTAGTTTTTGAATTCTTTAAGTACAACTCATCAACACATTCATACGCACACACACATATAATTAAACAAAGTTGATACTTATTCAAATTATTTTTTTCCTTCTATGTTGAATAGTATTCTAAAACTTATAAATTTTGAATTAAAACAATGAACAACCCTGACTTTTTTCAAAGCAACTACAAATCTACAAAAGTCCTGGAATTGGCCAGTAAAATGGGATGTATGCATCTGATACAAAAGTGTAGCACCAACATACTAATAATCTTCATTGTAAAAAAATGCCACATTAAAGACAGTATATTTTTTATGAAGAATAACGGACCATCTTTAGCCAGTTCTCATTTCAACTTCTTTCTGCTTTTGGACAGGCATCATGCATAAGTGAGAGAATGTTTACTAGAAACTGATCCAGAAAAGATGATCGAAAAAGAAGAAATGCAGCGCAAAATAAACAAATTGCTTACAACAGGCTGTTAATGAAAATTGCATAAACACCATCATCCACCAGGAAGAAAAGCAAAACATCATCTCAACCCCTGGCATGCCCAAAGGGGGCATAAAGCTTCCAAACTGATGTTGGGGAAACAGTTGAAAATTCACAGGATAATCTATAAAAATCAAAGAATAATCACCTGAATAACCGCTTTTTCTCCATCAACTTCCAAGACCTGACCACGTCGAGTTGTTCCATCTCCTAAACGAATATTGACAATCTCCTGGTACTTGGGTCCCTGCCAAAATGTTTTGTGCTTGAATAAATGTACATATACATGGATCCTAATGTGTATTTAGAGAATAATAGAATCCATTTGATTCAGTGCAAATAGTAACCACTGCATGAATCACAAGAGAAACACAATATGCACCTTCACTTTGTCAAGGATAACTAGTGGCCCAGCAACTCCTGAGACAGTTCTATATTCTGGAAAATGAGAGAGGTAGAAATGAAAAAGGAATATGAAACTATCATCAGATATGCCATCAAACCAAGGGAAAAAGATCAAATTTTTATTTAAATTAAAAAGAAAACTTGAGTTATAAAAAAACTAAAAATGTAAAGAGTTTCAACAGATGACTTGAGTATGCAGTCAGTAGTCATCATCCCAAACATCAGATCTTCTACTTCATACCTCATTGGACAAAGCAAACAAAACCAAACTTCCTCACGATAATACATTAACATGAAATACAAAAAGATGCCAAAAAAGTATAAAATAAAAACTTTTCCTTCAAAGGACTCCCTCTAAAAGAATGGAAGGCGGTTGTTATGGAGCTTCAATAGTTTCTTTCAAAAGGTTAATAATATATGAAAGGACTTCCATCTTTGCATTACCAGGATATTCTTCCTCGAAATACCAATCAAATGGGAAAATAAAACAGCAATCAAACAACAATATTTTGCTTCATTTTCTTTTTCATAAATGGAGAAGGCAGAGTTACTTGAAATGGAAATCCAGCATCCCCTCTATGCTATTTGAAAGAATTCATGCCTATTCACTTGCTGATTTGAGCAAATATTGGCTGTTTTCTAACAAGACACTTTTGACCTAAAGTCAGCAGAGCAAAAGCATATCTTTCGATTCAGTAAACTTCGTCCAAGAAGACAACTTTGACCCAATCCATTATCACGGGAACTCATTACCCAGTAGAAGTAAACTCAACAGAACCATGATTGATCTTATTGTTTTAGTTTTTTCTGACAAGCAAACACAAAAAAAATAGCAGGCACCATCGAGTGATCAAATCCTCTACTACGACGACAACCGCAGACTAGTCTATTCTCTTTGAACTTGCCAGTTTTGGTTAAACAATAGACACGTATGTTACGTAGGACAAACATATGCTCCAAACGTATAGTGAAACTTACCCATGCCGATTTCCAGCGTTCCCTCCTCCATGTCGATACTGTTCTGCGCGACACCCATACTTCAGTAACACCTAAATTAATACAAAAGCACAAAAAACCAACGAATCAATCATATCAGATGTCACAGTTAAGTAAACTCAGTTTCTCTGACTTCTCAGATCATTTCACATCGCCAAAAAACACCATTATTAACATGCACAGTTCATCTGAATCCCGTATCAATGTTAAAAATCTACAGATATTCAATTTTAATCACTCTGTGTATACCCCGGAAACGAACAAAGAGATCAATGACGAAAAAGAGAAACAAATAATCGTACGAATTGCTGCAGGTGCATACTATGAAGTGGTTATGCATATAGGAAGCTTCGAGAATGGATCTGAGCGGAAAGGAGCTTACCTTTTGGTTTCCAATCTCAGACACTGCGAAGAGAGGAGAGAGAGTCAGAGAGATGGACCGAAGAGAAACGAAACTGTGAGATCTGATGGCGGAGATAAATAATTATCGGCTCTATATTTATTAATATTTAGTGATAAAATTACAAATTAAAATAGAACAAAAGGGGCGTCGTCGAATCAATCGTCTTTTGTTCGCATATTATCTCAGACTCCGATAAAGTTACACTTAAATTAAGAAGAATTTAGCAGTAAAAATTGAGAGATTAGAATTGTAATTAATAGCAAAGGATTGATTGGTCCAAGTGTCCTGATAGGAGCGGGATCACGTAGCAATTGCTCTACTGGATCCGGGGCCCACTGGGACTAACACACCCACGTTTATCCTGACTATGTGGGCGTTTAATAACTCTACTACAAAATATCACTGTCAAAAAGAGAAAAAAAAAACTCTACAAAATCCTTCTTCTATCTGAGATTTTTACTATTTTAAAACTAATCATATATTTTATCTTAATTTTTAATAAAAAATTAAATTTTACTAATATAATAATTTTACTATATATTTTTAAAAAAATTCAATTCTCTTACTACTAATTTTTTAATATTAAAATATTATAATAATTTATATATAATTAAAATACTTATTTTAAATAAATTAAAATATAAAATATTTAATTTCGAATAAAATTATTATCATTTCTCCCTTTTCTTTAATAAATGGGTTAATGAAAATTCAAAAAAAAAAAAGAAAGAGAATGGGTTGCTAAAAGTTTAACGGGTAAGAAGTATAGTGGAATGGGCCCTGTAGAATGACTTCATATGGATCTCAGCACCTTCGCTTGGGGTAAGGGCCCACAGTAGAATAATTGCTCGAATGGGTTTGAATTTTTAGGTTAGTTCTGGTAACAAACAAATATCGATAGAAGAATATTTAGCCCTTGTCTTTTTATAGAAATATTTTCTTTTTTTCAAAATTTACTAAACGCAGTTTCCTAAATTGTTAATGCAAGAAACATATACTTCATTTGAAACATTCCTCTTCCCCTCATTTTCTCTATAAAATACTTTCTCTGACTTATTTCTCTTTTACAAGAAAATTAAAGTTTTAGTAAATTTTATTTAAAATTTTAGATATTTGTCTAAAATAATTCAATTTAAAAAATCTTATTTAATGTGTCAAATTTAAATTTAATATTAAAGATTGATATTGAGAGTGGTTAGTTAGAAAATTAATGGTTTTTGAAAAATAAAGTATTTAATAATTAATTAGAGATAAAGGTAAAATTAAAAATAAAATAATAAATAAAGTCTTTATATAAAAAGATAACTTATATTTTGAAACAATAAAAAGTAGAGAGTAGAAATTATATTTTTAAACGAAAGGAGTAACTCAAAATTTTATCCAAATTCATCAGATTGGGACTTTGCAACAAATTCCAGGAATACCTCGCGACTTAGCAACATGTTCGGAGGAAACACACAGGCTTGTTGCAAAGTCCCATAAAAATAATTCGAAACTTTGCAACAAGTGTCATATAATATTTCACATTTATTAGATATAGTTTTTTTTATACTATATACACAACCAAAGTCTCATAAAAGAATTTGGGATTTTGCAACAAGTGTCATAAAATATTTCATGTTTACTATATATACTTTTTTATATTATATACAATAAAAAAATTAATTATTTTGTTAAGAAATTCTGTCTCTCCATAAATTGTAACTTCAATGAATAATACAGTAAATCAGTCAATACAATATAATGAATAACAATTTTACAATCAATTTTAAAATAAAAACTTAAAAAATCATCAAAGTATGAATTTTTTGAAGTTTTTTAATTTATAAAATAAGTTCTGTTATGTATAACAGAGCTCACCGAGGAGTTCCACCACACATGGTGAAAGTGGTGTAACCTCATTGTGAGTTTCACCAAGTATGAGGAGCCCCGCCATGCATGGGGGAACTTACCATGGCGAACTCACCCCAACCTCAAAAGGTTTTGAAAATTTAAGACTAATTTTAATGATGTTTATATATACAAAGATGAAAAAACTTGATTATTTTGTATGAATAAAATTATATTTATGAAATTTTAGAATTCTTGTATGAATAAAAAATAATTTTTTGTAAAAATTTAATAATTTTACTTTAGATAATAATATTTGTTAGTAGTATAATTACGAAACAATATTTAAAATATATGTTTATTGTTAATTTATTAAAGTCTTAAGTTTTTTATTTTAAAAAAATATAAAAATGTTGAGATATACAATTTTAATTAAAAATAATTAAAGAATATGTGAGAAGACAAAACGATGATTGAGAAGGAAGACAAAAAATAAAAATGGAGAGAATAAAAGATACAATGTGAAGAAATTATCTATTAAATTTTAATTTTTTTATCTTCTTTTTTTATAAAATCCTTGGAAATGAATCACAATACTACTTTCATATAAGAATCCACTTTCCTAGTATTCTTCATTTATTTTTCCGGATTTGAGGAATCATATTCCTTTCCCAAAACATAAATAAGGAACTAAACATATAAATTTAAAAATTAAGAATGTAATTACTTTCCCTACCCACTTTTTTTGGACAATCAAAGAAACATTCAAATGATTTTCTTAAGTCATAACTAATTATTAGGGGTGTTAATCGGGTTGAGTGAGTTGGGCTTTGTTAAGCCCGAACTCAGCTCGATTGACATCGGCCTAGAAAAATGCAAAGGTCCGAGCTCGAGCTCGAGCCGTCCCTAACTCGATTTTTTTAAAAATTTTTATATAACAATATATTTTTAATAAAATAATAATATTTATTATTATAATATATATATATATATACACACATATAAATATATTTATATATATATTTTTACGGACCGGATTAAAATCAGGCTGAACTTACCTTAACTCGAGCTCAGCTCGAAACATTATTCGGGTTGAAAAGATCAGCCGAGCCCGCAATTAAGCAGGCCAAACGAACCGGGTTCGGATCAGCCCGGCTCAATTGACAGTCCTACTAATTATATATTTATTAATATTTACCTAATTTAGATAGATAGAAGAAAATATGATAATTACGTATAATATGTGACGCCATATTTAATTTTTTTAATGATTAAAAGATCAAATTTTTACATTCTCCTAATTGATTTCACATGTTATAATAAGGTAAATTCCTTTCTTTATGAGTGATTGGAAAAAATCGCAAGGAAACTTCACAATCACTATATTATAATATGATTATGTAACAATTATTTAATCAAAAAAATACAATACAAGAATTATAACGGTTATATATTACTATTGAACACTCCCTTCAATGTATCACAAAATATGCTCATGATGCTTCACAATGTTACAATGTATTACAAAAATCTCTATCACTGGAGGAAAAAGTTTGACCATGGAAGTTGGCTTCTTATTTCGTTAAGATTCCTGTTGAGACTGCGAAGGGTTTGAATGTGAGGTTCATCTTCTTCAACAGGTATGATTTTAGCAAAAGTTCCCGCTTCAAGGTAGTCAACCACCCTGTTAGCTGCCTCAAGTCCCGTGACATAAGATTTCTCCTGTCAAAATGCACCCAAGGGCAATGAATATGAAACCGTGAACTCATATCATTTATTATATCTGCAAAGCTTCAATCAGAACATAACAGGTCAAGTGTTTAAACCTGTAACCATGACCCGTGTCGGTTTATTATCCAGTCTCCTGCCATGAACAAGTTCGGGAAAGATGTCGAACCACGTATCATGTATTTGTATGATCCTGTTCGAGAAGATATATATTGTTCACAGAAAACCAAGAATTCAAAAACTCTGGAGATTCAAGATATTTTTCATATTGGGAAGGAATTTATGTACGACTAGTCTAATTGCAGGTTTCTTTTCTCAGCAGAAATAGCGGTCATGCTTACAGCAGAGCTCTTTTAACATTTTACTGCAGACTAGACTAGCAAACTGTTTAATTACCACACCTCCTCGCTCTGAGAATAATGATATGACAGAAATTTGTACTGCAAGAAATTTCAAAATAATTTGTATGAATGAAATTCAGGAGCAAGCATAAGGGATTGTGGGGAGCAGAAAGTATAAAAATACAGTTCCAGTTTCTTGCTCCTGGAAGCAGGTGTATTCTCCACTTAGGTCGTAGCAGATCATGACAAGAGCGATTCGAGCGAAGCATGCATTCTATGGAGGAATACATACAGTTGAACATGGTACAATAAGAAATGAAAAGATTTCGTTGAAATTGTTCGTTTGGAAATTTCCCAAGGAGAATTGCAGTCACGAAACTAGACTTTAGTAGGGGGAATAAAAGGAATGCGGACCGGAGCAAGATGTTTAGGATCGCTACCTGGGAAGAAATGTGTTAAATATTGGGGAAATCTTCCAATTTCTTTATCAACCACTGTGGCATTCTCAAAATTCTTAGTGCACTTTGAAAGGCAAGACATCACTTCCTTGACTATTATTTCATCCGGAAGTGGCATCAAATCACTGGCGTGATACTGCAATAGTAACCGTAAGACAGTTAGAAGTTAAATTAACGTATCCAAAACCACTATCCTGACATTTATTGGCGCTTATTAATAAAGAAGAAGAAGAAGAAACAAAACAACAAGTCATACAGAAGAGTAAAAGGGACCCTGCATTGCTTACAAAATCAGCTTCAACAGTTGTTACTGAAACATCTTTGTATTCATCATGAATAATGTTCAAGTCAAAAAAGGTCCATCCACTTGAATCATCAAATCTAGAGCACACGTTGCTTGCATTTGGTATGTTAACCTGGTCAGTCATGTACCTCAAACTTGAGCTCAGTATTCCATGAAATAAGCTTATTGCCAGTCACATAATAGGACAGCAATCAACTAATATTATTTTCAGTAACTAAAAGATCCTTGAATCACCAGTTTACCAGGCAAGTAATTAGTGCATGCGAAAATTGATGAAGTAGATAGTTCAAGTCCTACTACTTGATCAGACAGATTGGGCAAAAGGAGGAAATGATCATCAGTATTTGAGCATATGCTAGGTTTTGAAGCAATAAGCAAGAAAATTGAGGAACGATCTGGGAAATGGGATTTTCTGTCTTGATAATTGATGGTGAACACTCAGCTCTTTCCATTTACAGCAATCTACAGTTAATTCAGTAATCATAACTTTTGTAGTAAAATAGGTCGTGAAATAGAGTTTATGCAGACAAGGTTCAGGAAGTAGTGCTAGTGAAACAAAGGATAAATACAGTTCGGCAGTTAACTATTTTCTCAAAGAAAGTTTAGGAAAATGGTGACAGGCTACACGTATTTAGCAGAAGCAAGAGGCCCTGACATATATTGCCGAACTTTTTAAGCAAGATTGAACAAAGAGTGAATATATACTGCCCGCACCTTTCCATCAAGTTGCAGCTTGACAGTAAGTAGATCAACGCTCTCCAAGTTCAAAACTTTCAAGAACTCTGGCCTTGTACACAGTACTGCACTACAATTGGGGAGGTTTTTTTTGGGGGGGGGGGGGGGGAGGGGGGTATAAAAATTCATTCTTAAGCTGAATAAGAGACCATCAAGTTCAAAAGTTCATTCTTCTTTTCATGGTGTGAAAAGCTAAACTCAAAGACTAAAAATAGACAAAAGAACCATCAAACTGAGGAAGTTAGGAAACGAAAACAGTTAGCTGAACATGCCTGTTTTCAATGAGCTCCTGCAGAGTGGAGATTCCAACAGCCAAAATTACTGCATCAGCCTTCAAACTTTCCTTTCCACAAATAACTTCAGAAATACTTGCTGTTTCTTCATTAATGAACACATCAGTAACTTTTCTACCCTCCAGAAATTTACAACCGTTTAACTTCAGGTAGTCCATCCATGGTTGAAAGATCTTGTCCTTAACCGTCCCTTGACACCATACAACATCAAAATGTTTCTGCAACAACAATAATCCCACTTCAGATGACAAGATCTGTAGAGGAAGAAGAATGAAAGAAAAAGAAGTTGAGGATAACAAATTATCATTAGAGGATTCTTTGAATGTTAAGTTGTGTGATATATACTGGTCCAAGATGCTTCGATATAATAATTATCTACAAGTTCTTCATTTTTCATCCTTCCAGCAATACAGAATTGAAATTTTGTAATTCCAATATTGGATTCAGTTTTCATACAGGTGTTGCAAGATTGCCACAAATTGGTGAAAACCACAAATCTCTCAATCTTTCAAGCAACATTGCCACGCAGCAAATTTATCAAACATGCTTTAACTATATATAAATTAACTAGCCAAGTTATTTAGAAAACCATACAATTCCTTTCCCCCGATTAAGATAAGCATCAACTCTGTTGAAAACCATGAAATGTTACAATTGATGGCGTATTTCAGTAGAATATAAGTCTTTCCCTTTTATTATTGCTGTCATTTTACTCTCGCTCAGATATGGTATCCTGTACTCACTACCATTTGCTGCAGAGCAAGGATTCTGCATGAATTATTCAGTTCTAATGGAACATAAATGAGAGAACTCATATCATTAGCATTTTTAACTGGATCATGCTAAATTATCATAGTTTGTGCTCTATAAGTTACTAGGCTTTTGGTACAGAAGAAAATGCTGAATCCATATCATTTATCAATTATATTGTTCTAGCAACACAGATTACGTACAATATTACAAATCCTGTTTATAACTCAAAATTGTATACATTCTAACACAACAGGAACCATAAGAACTGTTTGTCCAGGTCAGTGCATTCAACAGCAAATAACATTATCTTAAACCTTTGAAGCCTATATTCCCCAATGAATTTCATGTATTCTGTCTCTTTCATATTCCTGTTATTTGCTAAACTGCTTATTTTTAGAGGTAGCATATCACGAAAACATGGTTCTTTAAATGTAGTTAACAACTACAGTAGCTCATAGACAATAAAGATTTCTCTACAGTGCTTGACAACATTAAGATGACTCTACATCAACATTCTTTACTTTGTTAATCTCAATCCAATACATCAGACCTGGTGAGCAAGGCCAAAATAGTACAGTATTCCCAATGCTGCAGCAGCACTGCATTGCTCCGCTGGAGCAAACAAGCCAATTCGCAGCAGTGGATCAAGCGCACATCTATAAAGCCTTTCAGAACAGCCAAATTGCCTCAAAAGCTCCCTTGCAGTAACTAAGAGTTGCAATCTCTATGAGGCCTTGCAAAAATTTATCTTTTCAATCTATTTGCCTATCTGTAAAGCTGTGAAACAGAATAGTACATGTATTTTGAAGTCACAAAATCCTCAAAAAATGCACTGCATACTCACTTTGATCATATTTATTCCAGGCAGTGTCAGTGTTGTCAAAATCAATTACTGCAGATAGAAGAAAAATAATGCTTCCAGTGAATAATTAAAAATTAATGGTAGATAATCAAGAACTATCAGATATATAGAAGAATAAAACCAAAATTGAACTTACCGGCAGCCATTAAAGGAATTAATGTCAGCAGATCTACCAGTTGCAGTCGAGCAAACTGCAAAAGTTGAATGGTCCTCTTTATCCGCAGTAAAGCTGCTAATCTTTCATAAGATTTTGTGGTAAAATGTCCACGAATTGGTCACAAACCTGAGTATACAGCAATGTTCCTAGTGGAGTTGGCAGTTGTGGTGCATCATGAAATATTGGGAATTTAACCTGAAGAACAAAGTAACCGCATTTAAAGCTTTCTCTCTTTTTTTTTTCTTTCTTGGGAGCTACACGAGACTGGAACTGTAACTTGACATACCTTTTCATGGATATGTTTTAGTTTACACCCTTTACATTCCATTATGGAACATGGAGGTGGAAAGAAAACAGAGAGAAAGAAAAGAAGGTTACAGGAGTGAAGATATTGGACTAGTTACCTCCAGTCCATCTTCTGAATATATTGCAGATGACATCCACTTTGTAAAAGGCTTAATTTCAAGCTCCTCAACTAGTTTAAAGATATTCTGATATGGATAACAGAAACCTGGAGGCACAGAAAATATAACATAAATCCCCGTTCAAATGATAAGTAATTCGGTGGCCACAGCCTAATCACATATTTTACTATAAGAAAATTAAAGATGCTCTTCCTCCCCCAAAGGTGCTTATAACTTACTATCATAACGAGACCACTCTTCAGCGACATAATTATCATGCAAACCAAAAGTGGGGAATCAAATGCCGATTATCAGCTATTGTCAGAAACATTGGTATTTCTTGGTTACTGAAACTTTGAGTAGTTATCAAACTTCAGCAGAATATCAATTCCGAGAAAGGACTAACTAATCCTTTGAAATCCCTAATCTGAAAGTGTGCTAACACTATCTCCTAGAACTGAAGGAAAAGCATCAACTCCTATCTTCCCTTCACCTTTCCCACCAAAGAAAAAAGGGAAAAACAAAGACTTGTACTGCAAATCTTAATGAGCAAGAAAACATAATAACCAACCTCGGATGCCAACGTCATCGGGACTAAAAGTCTTGTTCTTTGGCCCAAATTCATAACCACCTTCAAGAACCGTCACATCCAACCCCTGGAATAACATTATCAAAAACCACCCTTCAAAAAATCATCAAATGAACTTTGATCAACGAATTCTTTCCGTATAGTTCTTACACATATAGGGAAGACCCATGGCACATACCTGTTTGCACAAATGATGAGCAGCACCAAGTCCAGCCCAACCAGAACCAACGATGAGCACTTTCTTCTTGTTCTGCTTTTCGATGGGAGTGTATTGAGTCTGTTGATCCTCTGCTGCTCGGCAGTAAAATCGTCTTCTGTAGTTACTTGGAAGACAAGGCGTGATCCTCCAGCAGGCCAACATCTTTTCTTTTTCTGTAACACTATTAACGGTTTCCAACTGATATTCATAAGCTCCCAGGCTTTCAAGCTCGAGCGAGTCCGCCAAATTTCTGGCCACAAGTAAATTGATATTTTATTGGAATATTATTGTAAATACCGTTTCTCTTTCTTTGTCGAGTATTTTCTTTCTTTTTCTTTTCTGCAGGGAGTATTTTTTTGTTATAATAGGCAAATTCCACTGGCCATTTATTTTTCTTAAATATATCGATAGAAGATGTGAATTGAATTACAATTTATGCCTTTTTTACAATAACATTAATATTACCTATATTTTAAAATAACTGATATTTTCTTTCATAATATTTTTGTCTAAATTATATATTTTTATGTTTTTTGGCAGAACGACGTCCTTTTAAAAAACCCGCGAGCTGATCCGTTTAGCCCGTGAGCTTATTGTAGCGGGCCGTGGACTAAGGGATCTCAGCCCACTGGCCAAACAGGCCAGCCCGCGCCTATCCGTTTCAAAGCCAACCCGCAACGGGCAGAATCGGGTCGGAGCGAGCTGGTCCGTTTGACACTACTAATCAAAATCACTTAATACTATTTAGTTTAGAACCACAGTACAACACTATTGTTTCAAGAAAGGTTTTCTAAATGATTATGATTGAGTGGAGACAGTCTGCTTCTTGTCTCAAGTGATTAGTTTATTATACCACTCGTAGCAATAAAGGGGTTCTCTTCTCCATCATCTTGAAATGAATCAAATGTCTAAAAAGTTAACCCTACTTGATTCTGCTTTCCACTATCAATCAATATCTACAAATGCTCTCTCACAATACGACTCTCGCTGCTTAAGAATGGATTGAAGAGATGAACAACCAATAAAGCAATCTTTTTTTTTCTTTTTTTACAAATTATAGATGTGTCTACATTATTATTGATTATCTAATGAATCATGATAATTTAGTTAAAGCAAAGTCACAAGAACGTGTAATAACCAAAGCAAAGAAAATATTTTCACCCACAAGGAAAAAAGAAAAAATCAAAAAAAGAATTGACCTACATCGAAAATTCTCTCTTTGCGCATTAAACATATTCAAATATTATTAACCTTCTTTTATTTTAAAATTTGCAAAAATGATAACGCTACTTGTACTAAAAAAAGTTTTAACATTATTAGATTATTATAATTTAGACTTAAACATAAAACATTATTTACTATTTCCATCTCATAAAGAAAAATCAAATTATGCATAAAGAAACATCTTACATAAATTCTTAAAGTTTTATCTTTTGTAGAATTCGTTCATTCACTAGTTTCTCTGTTTTTTAATATAAATCTTTTCCGTTCTTTTTATTAATATTAAAAAAAGAGAAAATAAGAAGTAATTTTATATCATATTATTAATTAAATTTATTAATAAAATAAAAAATTATATTAATCTTTTAAAATTTATAAAAAAATCTTACACTTTACTTTAAAATCGAGAGAGAGTAATAAATCACGCTAAAGCAAAGCCACAACCACAAGAAACGAATAATAGCTTGCGGGGCACATCCTGTTTTTCTTCCTGGAATTGTTCGGTCCAGCAGCAAACAAAATCTCCGTCCCCTCACCCACCTCCCAACCCAGTGTTGAGGTCTGGATATTTTCTCTTCCATCCTGAAACATCATCCAGCAGTTCTCCAAAAGAATTTGTAAAACCATCCATCCACGTCACCACCTCTCTCCTCTTCGCACAACACAGGTTCTTTGCACTGCCTTCTAGCAAGCCAAAAGGGACAGCACCTCTTCTCTGCTCTTCGTTTTGTTAGAAACACTTTCCTTATATTACCAGACAATAAAACACTCTCCCGCGGACAGAGAAGAGAAGGAAAATGGCCACAACCCTATCGGTCCGGCCAGACCGCACTATTCTTGGTAGTAATCCGGCCGGTTCATCACGGTCTAGACCTTCCGCTCGCCGACCGATTACGTTGAAGAACGATCAGCGCGCCAGGTGGTGCGCGCTTTTTACCAATAGCCGGAGGTCGTTACTGTCGGCTTCTCAAGCTGGTTCCAGAGCCGATGACTCGGCTTCCTTCGAGATGTCTCTGGAGAACGCCTTGAAGGTCTTGGGCGTTTCTGAGGGTGCCTCCTTCGAGGATATTGTCCGAGCTAGGAATTCAATACTTGCCGCTTGTAAAGACGACCAGGAAACTATTGCCAAGGTTTTCGATCTATTTTTAACCCATTCTCTATGAATTGTCACTCGTTCAATTTATTTTTCTCTGTTTCTCTTTATTGATATGTCTGTGGAGGAATTGGGGAGAATTTAGTAGATTTCTTGAACTATAAGCATTCCTAAGAAAAGAAGGGGATTATGAAGTGGATGATGTGGAAGATGGGTTGTTCAATATATTTTGGTTTGCTTTCCACTTTCAGATTGGATGATAACACCTCTTTCCAGATATTATCCATACTCGAAGAAAAGCAAGCTAAGAGTTACTTTGTGTTTAACAACGACTGCAACTATTACTTTTTTTTAAGCTTGTATTCTTGTATATCAGGCTTTTTGTTCAGTAATATTGGAAAAGAAAACTTAAGTCTAATCATCTGAAGACATTTAAAAATTGATTGTGTGAATGCAAATCTTGTTTGGGATCTTTTAATGAGTCAGAGATCTCTTCAGACTTCAGGAATCTGTGTCTCTGTATATTTATCCATGCAAGCTTGTGAGGAACCTTAATCATTCTACTGGAATAATCTTACTTGTAAAATAACCTGTCCTGTTCCACGCCTAATGTTAAATACCTAGTATATAGTGTGTCCAAGGCTACAAGCATGATCAGATTTCCCATGCCAATCATGCTTGTTTTTATATCAGCTGCAGCTTATACTTGAGGACAAGAATCCCCAATGTCTTTTCTGATCCTCTGCTTATCAGAGTAACAAGGTCAATGTTCTTCCAGGTAGAGGCTGCATATGATACGCTGCTAATGCAGAGCTTATCGCAGCGGAGAGCGGGAAAAGTTGTCAGTAGCAGCATTCGCTATGCTGATGTAAAACCTGTAAGTGCTCCCAGGATGGGATCAATGCCACAGTGGCTGCAGACTACTGTCAGGAGCTCCCCTATTTCTGTGGAAGCACCATCAACTGGAGAGTTGGGTGTACAAGCAGGTGTTTATGGAGCTTTAATGGTTTTGACTTATGTTAATGGAGCCTCAACATCTTCTGCGGTGCCTTATGCTGGTCCTGATGTCCCTGGGCTGATTTTAGCAACTAGTTTTGGGGCTTCATTGTACTTCATGACAAAGAAAAACGTCAAGTTAGGTGAGACTATATACTCTTGAGACTCAAGCAAACAACATTTACCTTGGATAATACCAAAAGAGAGCAAACTTGTCAAAGGTCACTTTTACTGGGTAGATAATTTTAATGAAGAAATTATAAACATGATTCAGAGGAGAAATTTTAAGCATAATTTTCAATCATAAAGGAATCTCAGAAAACAAACAGATTTTGTGGTTATCAGGTGTATATGGAGGAAATTGTTTAATTGACTGAAATTGCATAATTTTCATGTTGCTATCCATTTTGCCTGTTGGAATGTGTAAAAGAATGGGTCCACCTTTCTGTGGTTTAATTAAATACATGCTGAATGTGACAATATAAATTTGCTGCTATATTCACTGGAAGTTTTGTATATGCTGTGGCTCTACCAAATGTGACTTGGTTACTCTATTAATGCCCAGTCACATGTTGGGTAAACGAGCGATGATTGGCACGGGTGAAATTTAATTTAGTTTTAAGGAGAATGGTAGAATTCAAACTTTTGCTGCTGATAATGTTCACTTACTAGTTCCTGTCAATTCTTAACTCCATGAAACATTAATTTACAAAAGAAATGAACATCTGTCCTGCTCTAAAAGAAAAGATGAAGAAATGTGATTTAACGTTTTAATCATTATACTGAAAATATTCTAACGAATCAAATTGGGCCTTGGATCTAATTTTGATTACATTTGATTACAGCCGAATATCAAGCTCAAAGTTGTTGCTTTTACTGTCTTCAGGGAAGGCTACAGTTATAACAATTGGGGGGCTTGTGGCTGGTGCTGTAGTCGGCTCAGCTGTTGAGAACTGGTTGCAGGTTGACATAGTCCCGTTCCTAGGCATACATTCACCTGCCACAGTGGTGAGTGAATTTGTACTCCTCTCCCAATTTTTGGTCTCTTTGTACTTGAGATAGGACAAAGTCAAAATTTTAGTTGACCTTACTGAAAAGCACAAGCTTATTCATTGTACAATCCTATGCATGTAAGCCTAGGATATATATTTTCACTAATGTAGAAATAGAAGTTTAAGAACTTGATTAGATGTTCGCTATGAAAAGACAATGGCAATGTACAGTATATATGCTGCTGCTCCACAAGCGGTCATTATCTTTACCATTTCTGCTGGATCTAATGCTTAGAAAATTTCAAATTATACAAAATTTTAAAAGGAATCAAATTAAAAACAAAAAAAGGAAAAATAAACTCACCACCCCCCCACCCCTACCAAAAAAAAATGCCTGGGGTTCGTTGAACCCTTGTTTATTCTCCTGGTCCCAGTGAGAGCACAGAGCTTGAGATGAGCCTGCTTTTTGACAGCACTGTGAAGATAAATCTTGGCACATCTTATGATTTGGATTACATTTGGAAACATGAAAAATTGAAGGCCAACGTAAAATCTGCTGGTCATTTATTATGTTGCGATCGAATGACTCGGATGTACTGGACTTCGTCTTGTCGGATTATGGGTATGAAATTAGTTTGGTCGCGTATGAAGAAGCAACTTTCTTTATTCCTCAAGCGGAGATGAACAAACAACGAATGTATCGGTAAACTTAAAAGAGTTTTCCAGTATAGGAAGAGACGCTGTAGAAACATTTTGGTCTTTAATTGTACATTGTGTTGTTCGTAGTTAACGGATTTTGGTAGCTCATTGTCAACGGGCCCTCTCTGAATACGTCTTACACATCTGGAAAGTCTCAATATGATCCTTGAAGTTTCAAAAACCGAATTCCATTAATTTTCGGGTGTAAATGAATGCAAGGACAGCCCATTTCATCACCTTCTACAACTCTTTCAACTGTCGACAAAAATGATGCGAAAAGAATCAAGACAAGCAACAAAATTGTGGGCAATATCAGCATCACAAGAGAACTTCCCAGCCACTATAAATGTTCCAACTACATCAAATACAAAAAAGTATGTCTCAGCGAGCTGCTTTGACACATTCTAATGTACAACACTACCAATCAAACACTAATCCTGAAATAATTAAGAAAAAAGTAGAGAAAATACAAAGCAAACCCCATAACAAGCCACAATTTCCTCTGGCTTTCTTGAGTCACCTTTTACCATCTTCAGGTTGTGAGCCTTCAATATACGATTTATTCCTGTCTTTCTCAGCATTATCATTACTGCTTAGCAGGTCAGTATACATTCTCAAGCTGGCCTTGGAAAATTCTGTCATTGAGTCAAAAACTCTACCAAACGCTGTCTGAAATCCGTTCAGTGTGATTCTTTGAGTTTCTTGCATGCATTTCTGGTGGTTTTCCTTTTCTAAGTCAACTTTTCTCCTGAAATTATCCAACAAATCCCTCCTCTCTTTCAAGAACTCAGTTCGGTGATCACTTTCCTGGTCCTCTGCATGGTCCGAGAGCTTTAATTCAGAAATCCTGTTCTCAGCCTTCTGGAATGCAAGAATCTTTCTTTCAAGTTCTTTTGTGAGGCTGTCTACCTTTCTCTTTTGCTGCTGTTCCTCTCCCTGCTGAACCCACAAAGCTCTAACATCTTTTACACAGCTTCTTATAGAACAAGAAACTGCTTTATCCGGTAGTTTGTTCATGAAAGTCAACCATTTCCGACAAAGCATAAGAATTGGAGGGCCATTGAACTGACATGGAGAGGTAGAACTCCTGCTTCTGGAATAGAATTCGACTTCAGGGACAATGAACTTAGAAAGCCACCCGTGCAGGGCCTCAATGTATGCCTTCTGGGCTGCAATGTATTCAATGAAACATGTCCGCCAATTGTGAAGCTCAGCCTCAAGCTGAAGAGTTGCAAGCCTGTGAGAATCATTGGAGAATTTTCCATATGTAGGGCAGGTAAAAGTTTTCACTTCGAACATGATCTTATTCTGGATTTCATGGGATTCCAACATAATTTTCCAGGATTTCATCATACTGCAGCAAAGGGAAAGATTCAGCAATGTATGCATTTTTCTTTAGACAAAGAAAAAAAAATATTTGTAACTGATTAAACTAGTTTTTTGGCCTTGTGAATTCTATCTTAGTGAACCTTCTTACCCTTGAAGTAGTTCAATGATTTGGGGCTGAAGCTCCTCATCTCTGAGCTTCTCAATCTTTTTGGATATTGTTTCGGCACTTCTAACTGCAACTAGGATCCTGCTATACAAATCTTTTACTGCTGCTCTGGTTCTTTCCACTCTGACTCCTTCATCTCCTCTAACATCTTGATTTTGTAGTTGATTGCATTTCTTCTCATATATTTTCCTAGTGCTGTCTCCAGCCTAGAGAAAAAGAAGCCCAGTGTCCAATACACAAAACCAATTATAAGAGTAACAGGAAAAGAATTGTATGATAATCTACTAATCTTCAGTTTATGTGCTTTAGCCAAGTAATCTATTCAATGTTGGCAACTTTGTTTCACGTATGCCATTCACTGTTGTAGTCCAACATCTCAGCCAAGGTGGCGGTTTAACCCGTACCATACTATAATCTGTGATGGACTAGGATGAGAGAAAACGGATTACAGTTCATAGAAACGTAGTTTGCAGAAGGTTTAATTCCATTGTAGGAGTTACCAAAAGCATGTGGTAAAGTTAACAAATCCATTTGGATGCAAGTTTAGTTGATTCTAGAGATTGCAACTTGAGAATTCAGAAGTCTATGGTTCAACATTTCACTTACAGAACTTTTGTAGCGGAATGGTAGGAAGAGAGCAGGAAAGAGCCAAAAGGCCATACAACTTTTTTCTTGATTGGTTTAAAATGTGAAAATTCACTACTAAAAAATTTCCAATTTATGCCCAAAAGTTTACATGGATATGGGACCTGAAGATGGTAATGGTGCACCAGATTTCCGGCTTTACGGAATGATTTAATTAGAAAATTTCCCTTTGATTCTACATGGTAGAATGATTCGTTAGAAATGTGGAATTAGTGTGGAATTCAGAAAAAGGATAATTACCTTAACCTCTTCGTAGAGCTTCTTCTCCCAAGCATATAGTCTTCCTAGCGTCAGCGAATGGCTTCCAGAATCCATTCCTCCATAATCATCGAATAGATCATTCTTGAATTCGGTCCATGTTGAGGAGCTTTTGAAATTTGATGCTACAAGACTCTTACATGATGATGATCGAGATGAAGTGGACCGCCAGGTGATAGCTTGAATGATTTTTGTGGAGTTCTCTGCAACCACAGGACATGCGTGAGGCTACTAGGAACAGAATTTCTGGGAGACGTACAAATTCCTGTTCAGCCACTAACAACAGAAAAGCCAGAAAGAAAGAGGATAAATGCAAACATGAATCCGCTATTTGTTGTCCAGCACACAATGCAATAGACTGCAAAATGTGCAAATGGAATTTAAGGGTTAATAGAAGGATGAAGTTTGTATCATTTTAAAAGAAAAGGATAAGAGAAAAGAAACCCAAAAAGAAGGTTTACAAGAGGAAACATCTGGAGATCTCGAAGGCACATGAAAACAGAGAAACCGCAAAACCATTCAATGTAGATGGCAATAAAAAGGGTTGAGAGTTGTGTAAAACTGGAGAGAAAATTGGCAACTTTCTTGTCGAACAAAAAGAAAACCCCACAAAATCATCATTTAGCAATACCATTTTAACCTTAAGCCAGCAATAACCAGCATAGAGAATACATGCATCAAAAAGGATTTGAAAGCAAGATTTTGACCTTTTAATTCCTCCATATTGGACTGCAACTGGACCCTATTGACCTCTAACATCCTGGAAACATCCTTGCCGGAATCATAAGCCCTAATAAAATGATCTTCAATATCTTTTAGTGCTTCTAACAGTTCCCTCCCTCTTACTGGTGTATCAATAACTGTCAACCCCTTCAGCTCCCCCTGGCTTGCATTACTAGTATCCAGTGGCTTCACTTTTTCCACACTGCTCTCATGCTCTCCATTCACTTTCTCTTCAGCCAATACTACTTTACTCTCTTCCTCCAATCTTTCCCCATCTTCTTCCAAGTCAGGAATTCCTTCTTGCTGCCTAACTACCCTCAAATCCTCTTCTGATATCCTATTATAGCCGCTTATTATCTCTGACCTAACATGATTGAACGGGTTGAAGAAATCCCATCCAAAATCTCTCTGTGGTGAAGGCATTGATGGAGGTATTTCCATGTAAAAATACCCACATAGTGGTTGTTCTTCTTTCTCAATTTTTTCTTCTGTCTCCTCCTCGGAAGAATCTGAGGCACCGGAAGATTCACATGATTTACAAGCAACGGTTTCCTTCGTTGGTTCAGTTGGCGTTTGCTGCAGAAACAGGGGGTTGGAAACCACATTCTCTTTGGGAGGAGAAGGTGGGCAAGGTGGTGGGAAAGTGATCAGAAACGGAGAAGAAGGTGAAGAATGGCAAGCAACAAAGAGCTTAATGGCCGCTGAGACTCCATAGAGTGACTGACAGTAACTATAATGTGCATCCGCGAGAGTATATCGTCTCTCTACAGCTAACTTAAGTTGGCGCTTTCTCTCTCTGCATATGGCCACTACTTCCTCCTCCTCTTCTAACCTGGATGCTACACAGCCCATTTCCACTTAACAAAGCAAAGTTTAAAGAATCAAGTTCTGCTTTTGGAAGATGACTAGCTACAAGAAGATAGTAGGAAGAAAAGGTCATTACTTGGAGCAATGTGGGTTGGAAAGATTTATCGGAGTTTCAGAACAATGAAGAGAAAAGGTTACCTTTTAGGGAAGTTGGAGACTAACCCACTTGTTATCTTGCAGTACAAATAGAGCTCCAGCGCAAGATATAGGTTTCGCACACAGGCAGAGAACCAGCCATTCAGCCATTTGAACCCGCTGAGAACTGAAGCAAAAAGTGGGCTTTTTCAAAGAATGAGGGAGGAGGCACTCACCGGTCATACACGAAGAAACACAAAAAAGCAGAGACGGCAAAAAGAAGCGGTCACACAGTCACAGGAGAGAAAGAGAGATAGACCCGTCAAGGCCGTCACTAGTCACACCTCAGGGGGTGTGAAGGAGGATGTTTTTCCTTTCTTTTCCCTTTCCTTTTACCTTTCTTCTGCAGAAAATACTGTTAAAGCGATTACCATAGTTAGCGACTTCCTCTCTTCGTTACCAGAAAGAAAAGCACTACCACTCGATACTTACGTTGTAGTAAATGTTGAAATTTTTTAGGCAATAAATTAGTATTCTAAACCATCAAAAACACAGAGAGAGAGAGAGTCCAGCGGCGGTAGAAGGGTAGGGGGCTCGAGGAAGAGATGATGGCATTCTTGTGTCTATTAATGGCGTATTTGGCGTACAACCTGAACCGGGCAATAGTAAAGAAGTTGCTGCCAAGAAAATTTAGCAGCGATTTTTTAGAGAGGGAACAGACAGGTAGGCTAACGAGTGCGATAAAAGAGCAGTCAACCCAATTCTGGTAAAAGGGTAATAATGTCCATTCAGTCAGTGAGAGTGGATGAGCAGTGGATGAGTGATAGTGGAGTAGGAATCCTCTGCTAGTCGGCTCTATTGGGGGATCCGTGAAGGATTTTGTGAATTTTTAAACTCACTGTGTGTCTTAGGAGTAATAATCTGCAATTATGGGTGTATTATGTATAATGGGCATTGTTGTTCCTTCCTTTTGTCAGTTTCTTGGTGGCGATGAATGGGGAATTTATCTCCCCAGCATCTACATGGCTGTCACTAAGGAATTGATATGAGTTACAGCTGAGGCAACAATCGTGATAAAATTACCAAACTGTTAGTGTAAATAAGAGTGGCATTCATTGAATTACCAATTGCGGCTCTCATATTTATATCCGTCTTCGGCTCTGGTATTTCTACTCAAAATATATTACTAACTTTTTTTTGTTATGAATTTGTTGACGCGCAGTCGTTGTCGACACAGCAAAATAATAATACTAATGTAGAGAGCTTAATAAAAAAATTATAATATAGAGAATAGGAGAAAACTATAGAGAGAAAATAGAGAGAAAGAATAAGAGATCTTTATTAATTCTCTGAGAGTAAATCAATCAATGAATGAGTGTATACAACACCTCAGTCTAGAGCCCTATTTATAGGGTCATAATACAAGAGTTTATGAAAACTCAAATTCTAATGGGGAAAGAAAATCAAATCTGATTAGGAGTCATATTTTGGGAGTTCAGTTCTCTTCAGGAAACTGATTAATATGAACATCCACATATATTATTTCATAACACTCCCCCTTGAATGTTCATAACATAAAGAATATGCCTCGTTAAAACCTTACTAGATAAAAACCCAGTGGGATAAAAAACTCTAGTGAAGGAAAAAGAGTACACTACTCTTTATGCCATATTTACTCCCCCTGATGAGATAATCCTTTAAGGTTTCTTAACCGCCGCATTCCAATTTTGTTCACCAATTTATCAAATGATGCGGTTGGTAATGCCTTGGTGAATAAATCTATCAGATTGTCACATGATTGAATGTGTTGCACATCAATATCACCACTCTTCAGGAGCTCATGAATAAAGAAAAATTTTATCATATCTCCTTAGATATATTCCAAACTTTATTATCATCCAACAACATAGTTGGAATTCCTCCTTAGAGGATATAGATTTATCTCAAATACATTAATCATGATCACACATATTCTCAACCAACATCATGAATTTCTATTACTTCAATATGAGTTGAAGATGTGGCTGTTATAATCAACACATGCTTATAAATGCATGATTTATGTAAATCATATAGGTAACTTATACCTTGCATATCTATCTCAACAGGAGTTGGATTTTCTCAATATTCGAGATAAACTATCTCAAAGAGATATCAATAGGCAATCTTAATGCCATCTCAAAATTCATTGGGTAGAGAAGAACTACAATAGATATCTACTTGCACGTGGACAAGTGCATTCATGCACTCAATTGCAGAATTGTGGTATTTCAAGACCAAATAGTTCTTCAATATCTTTCAATAGATATAAAGGATTTCGCATATAAAAACCCAATAACAATTGATGTGATATGTCTATATTAAACATCTTCAGGATGTTCAATCAAAATAAAATATTGACTTTTCAAAATATTGATCACAATACTTGCTCCTCTAAATTCTTCAGGAAAAATATCTTGATTATCAAATCATTTTCTCTTTTCAAATTCAAGAGATCAATCACGCTTCAGGCGTGTATCAAAATCATATAATTATAGAATTCATATATTTGTCCTGCTAGGACATTTATCCAAATAGGAATATCTATAAGTATAATGTTATATTGACTAACTCTACAGGAGTCAGACAAATAATCAATATGCAATATTATGCAAATAAATAATATTTTGAACTTCTAGTTCACTAATGCTTGTGCATAGATCAAGATAATAAAAGTCATAAATGATATCCTCTTTTAATTGATGATTTTCTCCCCCTAATGTGGGGAACACTATGCAAATCAATAGATTGTACAATAAGGATATCTTCTCATAAAGAAATACACATAGCAAGTATAGCTACGTATAGAATTTCTTCATATATGGACATACTCAATCATTCTTTCAATAAAAATTCACTAAGACAATCTCATTATATTCTACAGGAACAATTATATGCTTCAAGCATATTGAGTCCATCAGGGACTTCAAATATAAGCTCTATTATCAAATGATAACAAATATAAACACATATTAAGTGTTATCATGCAATATTATATCCACCACTATAAATATATTTCTTCGTTATCAGTACCAGATTTTACGAAGAATCATACGCCATAACTCATGGCAATATTCACTTTTGTGGTTCGCATTTTATAAGCAAATATTAATTGTTATCTCTTTGGATTACACTTCAAGTGTATAATTCCTGCTGGAAATACATGTACACTTCAAGTGTACTTGTGAATAGTTTAAACTTTTCATATTTCTCATGCAAACTTTAACATTTCGAGTCTGCAGACCTCGATTTGAAAATCCTCAACACATTATGCGCATTAATATCTTTAAAGTCATATATTTGTGCGATTCCAATAGTTCCCAATCATGTTGAGATCTCATCATTTATCATAGTTTTCAGGTACCTGAATTTCTTCTGGAAATCATATATCAATGATATTTGGAGGGAAATTCTGCTGGAATTTAAATCTCCTCAACTTAACATATATGACCATCTTAAGTCTTTGCTCCAATAAGGTGTTTGTATTTTTTGGAACCGACTTATCTACCACATTTCAGTTGTGTCTCAAATTTATTTGTAGTGGTAGATCATCCTTCAGGGATATCAAATAGGAGCATTCTTTGCCGGATATTGGTCAGTTAATATACCTGGCTATATAAATTATCCTTTGAACTTCTGGTTCAAGGTATCTTCTATGAGGATAAAAATAGAAGATCAAGATGAGACACATATTAATAACTTTATCCAGCCTCATGATTTCTCCTCTTTATGTTGGGACAACATATTCAAAATTGACAAAATATGAATCTCTCCCTTGAGATTTGCTCCCAAACATATTTAATAATCTCTTTAAGAACTCATCTCATTACATTTGTGGTGGTGCAACATACATAGTGCATCTCTAAATTTAAGATGGGAAATATTTGGTTTCTGACCACAAACCAATTACTATGAGGAGAATTACAATGTGTTGGCAAAATACGAAATAAGTGCTAATATATCACAGTCATGAACATTCTACAGGAAGTTCAATATTTATCTCAATACAACCAGTATTATTAGGACAAATTATGTCTTTGGGAGAATGTTAAAACATGAGCTCATTATCAATAAATTGTGCAAACTACAGGTTGCAAAAACAATAATATTCATAAGACTATTTGTTGATGCATCAACTAATAATTTTTCATATTCATCCCAAAATAACACATTCAACCCCAAGTAATACTGGTAACTTTTAAATAAAACAAGTAGCACATATAAATTCATCATATTAGGAAACTTCTGGTTCCATAATAAATTCATAATCATTATTCGTATTTTAATGATCCGGGATGGTCCAACCGGTCATGCCAGCTAATAAATTATTTATCAGTAAACTTCAAGTTTACTCAATATTGCATCTCAATTTTATAATTCTATGCAATATAAATCAGGAGAGATAAATAATGGTATCTATAATTGACATATATTTCTTGTCATAATGGTAATGCATATGCCTCAAAATTTCATTAATCTAATGTCTCGATATACTGATAATATAATCAAAACTCAAAAAGCTTTACGAGACTATATGGAGAACAATGCATTACAGAATTGACCATTGGGTGAAGATCATGTAGCTCTTCTGGAGTTTTAAATCAATTAACTCTTCTAGAGTTATTTGATCAATTAGTTCTTCAGGAACCTTGCACTACCATTTATACTTTGGACATATATTTTAAATTTTGTCCAAATAAACAACAAATATTATTTAGACAAATTGTATCTTCACCATTCTTGATCCAAAATAAACTAAAATAACATAGGAAAGTAGCATATGCCATATCAAAATGCTAAAAACTCTTTCTGTATATTCAAAAGAATTGGCTACGTTCACATATGCCATATTAATATTTTCGACATAAGCATCATTACTATCAGTAGCAGATTTAGGAAAGTAAAGCAATATCAATAATTAATAGAGATTCATAACATGCTTGACGTACTACAGGTACGTGACAAACTTTCATATTACATCAATAACATGTTAGAATTATTACTTTTCCTTTTTCCTTCTCATTATTTTCTCACTTCTGGTGAGTATCCATTCACTGGGGATTTAATGAGTCATTCTTATAATATGAGAACAAAGTGTATTTCTACTAGCTGTGACCAAAATCTCGTATATAAATACATTATAATTTCTAATGTCATTCACTTCAGGGAATGATATAAAAATATTTGGTCGAGCGTTAAAATATTTTATCAAGGACTCATTTAATCTCAGAAGATATAAATTCAAAATACTTTTGAAAAACTTTTTCAATATTGCTACTACAGGAGCATGTTAGAGATATGAGAAAGGAAAAATCTTTTATACTGATAGATATAAAATCTTTTAGGCACACTTATATAGAACAAATCATCACTAGCATTTATATAACAATCATCTTCTGGTGATTTGTATGTTTCATTCATAATTTGCTAGTAATCATGTGGCTTTGATACTTTGTATTTCTTAAATGGTGTCTTCAGGACCCACAATATCCAGATGCATATATATATTCTAGTCGCCATGATTATATGGATTATCCTTACCATATCCGCGTCTATGTTCACGGCTTCGATCATGGCTACGACCTCTTCCAGGGCCATAACCATTGATTCTAATACATTTACTCACAGATTTAAAGTAAACTGTGCTTTTGGTAGAATGACTATCTTCTGGTAGTCAAATCTTTCTTTTAGATCATTCCATAAAAAAAACTGGATCTTTCACAATAAAATATCTCGCCTTTAGATCCTCATGAAAATTATGGCAGAGAAAAATCATGGCTTTTATACGATTTTGAGATGGTGTCTGCCAGACCCATTATATCTCAATAAATTTAAGCATCTAATGTCTATGACATATAATTCTTTCTATAAATATCAAGAGTAAAAAGAGTTTTGAAATATTTGTCATGGAAATTCAAAGGTAGAAAAAATACCTCTTTTTCTCTTGATTAAACTCTCAACTTCGGTGGCAGAGACTCGTGCTGATAACGTGTTATGAATTTGTTGACGCGCAGTCGTTGTCGGCACATCAAAATAATAATACTAATGTAGAGAGCTTAATAAAAAAATTATAATATAGAGAATAGGAGAAAACTATAGAGAGAAAATAGAGAGAAAGAATAAGAGATCTTTATTAATTCTCTGAGAGTAAATCAATCAATGAATGAGTGTATACAACACCTCAGCCTGAGTCTCTATTTATAGAGTCATAATACAAGAAGTTTATGAAAACTCAAATTCTAATGGGGAAAGGAAATCAAATCTGATTAGGAGTCATATTTTGGGAGTTCAGTTCTCTTCAGGAAACTGATTAATATGAACATCCACATATATTATTTCATAACATTTTTCTAATACACATGTAATTTTACCTACTTGATAATTTTAGCTTCTTTATAGTGCCTTAGTTGATTAAAATTTGGAGTGTCAATGGGGTCTAGTGCACTGAGCTTTACTAAATTTTATATTAGTCTATTTTTTTTTTAGTTAAAAAAAGAGCTTGAGTTTGGCGGTTTAGGCTCTAACTTGATTTTTTTCCATAAAATTTTTAATATTTTTATTTTTACTATATAAATATTTTATTTAATTTTTTAAAATAATTAATACTATTTTTAAAAAATTAAATTTATATTTAAATTTTAAATATTTATTAATTAAAAATAAAAAATTAATTAATTATATCATTATTGTATATATAAATAATAATATTATTATTATAATATATATATACATCTACACATTCATATATATATATATATATATATATATATATATATATATATATATATATATATATATATGTGCGGACTGGTTTTACCTTGGTCCGAATACTATTCAAACTAAAAAATGAATCCGATCTCATAATTGAGCGGACCGGATTCGAACTTACCCGTACCATTGACAGTCTTAATTAAACTTACTAGCGGATGGTCATTAGTCGCGTGGAGGGATGGCCGGAGGGCAAAGAAGCTTTGTTTCTTCGGGCGGCGTGAATATGCCTTCTGACTACCTGACAAAATGAGACCCAAAAAGCGCTCTCTCTCTCTCGCTCTCTCTCTCTCGCTCTCTCTCTCTCTCGCTCGCTCACCTATTCACACCCGCAGCACCACTGCACCAGATAGTGAAGGCAGGAGGGGAGGCCACGTCGTAACCGGTCATCTGATCAGAGGCCATTTCATTATCTAATTAAGGGTGTATTTGAAAAAAAATATTTTATTTTAGAGTGAGATTCACATGTTTTAAAAAATATTAAGACTGAATTTAAATTTGAGATTATTTTAATTAAATTTTAGATAAAAATATAAATTTTAATTATATCAAATTTTGAACAAAATTCAATCCTAAATACACCTAAGTATAAATTTATAATTAACCTCTCTTCTAGCAATTCTTTTGGATAAAAAATCTCTCTTCTAACTACACATACTATACTACTTCATCCATCACATTTTATTTTATTAAAATATTTTAAAATAATTAATACTTTTTTGTCAAAAAATATTTTAATATATTTTAACTATTAATTAATTACTAACCTAATTATATATTATTTTTATATATTTAAATTTAATATAAAATATCTACTAATTTATATATTTTATTATTTATTATATTATTTTTATTTTTAATATAATAAAATTTAAATTTTTATATAAAATTTTATACTCAATTAAATATTATTAAAAATAAAAATCAAACTAAGTGAGTACTATTAATCCTAGAAAAGTACTACTCTTAGTATTTATAGTATTATTTTATTTAATGGGTGCCCTTGGAAAGCGAGGGATAATGACATAGAAACACAGGCAATAGAATGGGTGACTGTGCGGACAGTACAAATGTAGAACGAATAAGGTTCAAAAGTGTCTTATTGTATGAACGAAACATTTCTCAAGACCAGTTATGAGTTATCCTTTGACTTCAAACCTTCTCCTATGGACAACCACAGCCTTCTTGAGTCTGACAACGTCGCTGTTTTTTTAATCGATGAGGGATTCGCTATATTTATTCACAAAATAATTTTTATTTAAAAAATATTTTATTTCTTATATAATCAAGTTATTTTTTATATGCTTAAATTTTGACAACTTTTAAGGGTAATTTTGACAACTTTTATATGCTTAAAGCTTTTGTAGAAGCTTGAAATGTAGGTAAAGAAAAGCCATGCAAAGTCGAAGATTTTGACTGAAGTGAATGAAGAGCCATGCTTGGCTTGCCAATTTTTGCAAATGGTGTCTGCATCTCTTGCTTATAAATAGCAGGCGTCTGAAGGAGAGAATTGTACCACCAAGAAGAAGAGAAAAAGAATAGAGCAGAGAACGACATAATACGAGAGTAATTTGAATGAGGTAGGGAAAAATAGGAAGAGAGTTGTTTAGTTATTTGATTTGTTATTCTCTTGTGAAATTATTTTAATATCTTATTTCTTGATACTCATCTATTTTGATAAGAATATTTGTATTATTATGAAATTAATATTATTATAGATGCCCATTATCAGAGCTATAGAGATACTCCAACTATCCAGAAGATAGATGGTAGAGTTCTATCATATCTTTGATTAGTGATAGGATTTGTCTTCTGATTACCCTATACCTATTCTGATTTGGATGTACTCCTGAACCCTATAAATAGGGTTCTAGATTGAGGTGTTGTATTCACTCATTCATTGATTGATTTACTCTCAGAGAATTAATAAAGATCTCTTGTTCTTTCTCTCTATTTTCTCTCTATAGTTTTCTCCTATTCTCTACGTTATAATTTCTTTATTAAGCTCTCTACATTAGTATTACTATTTTGCTGTGCCAACAACGACTGTGCGTCAACAAATTCATAACACGTTATCAGCACGAGTCTCTGCCACAGAAGTTGAGAGTTTAATCAAGAAAAAAAGAGGTATTTTTTCTACCTTTGAATTCCCATGACAAACTTTTCAAAACTCTTTTTTTACTCTTGATATTTATAGAAAGAATTATATATCATAGACATTAGATGCTCAAATTTATTGAGATATAATGGGTCTGGCAGACACCATCTTAAAATCGTATAAAAGTCATGATTTTCACCGCCATAATTTCTATGAGGATCTAAAGGCTGAATATCTTATTGTGAAAGATCCATTTTTTTTTATGGAATGATCTAAAGGAAAGATTTGACTACCAGAAGATAGTCATTCTATCAAAAACACAGTTTACTTTAAATTTGTGAGTGAATGCATTAGAACCAATGGTTATGGCCCTGGAAGAGGCCGTAGTCATTGTTGAAACCGTCAACATAGACGCGGATATGGTAAGAATAATCCATATAATCATGACGACTAGAATATATGCATCTGGATATTGTGGGTCCTGAAGACACCATTTAAGAAATACAAAGCATCAAAGCCACTTAATTACTAACAAATTGTGAATGAGATATACAATCACTAGAAGATTATATAAATGCTAGTTATGATTTGTTATAAGTGTGTCTATAATATTTTATGCCTATCAGTATGCAAAAAATTTTATTGCTTTTAGAATTTCTCCTCAATTAAAGTTATAAGGAGAAATATCACTAGTAATGTGATGAATAAAAGAATTTTCCTTTCTCATATCTCTAACATGCTCCTGAAGTAGTAATATTGAGAAGAAGTTTTTCAGAAGTATTTTGAATTTATATATTCTGAAACTAAATGAGTCATGAATAAAATATTTTGACGCTCGATCAAATATGTTTATGACATTCCCTTAAGTGAATGACATTAGAAATTATAATGTATTTATGTACGAGATTTTGGTCGCAGCTAGTAAGAAATACACTTTGTTCTTATACTATAAGAATGACTCATTAAATCCCCAGTGAATGGATACTCACCAGAAGTGAGAAAATAATGAGAAGGAAAAAGGGAAAGTAATAATTCTCACATGTTATTGATGCAATGTGAAAGTTTGTCACGTACCTGTAGTACGTCAAGCATGTTATGAATCTCTATTAATTATTGATAATTCTTTACTTTCTCAAATTATGCTACTGATAGTAATGATGCTTGTGTCGATAATATTGATATGACATATGTGAACGTAGCCTGTTCTTTTGAATATCCAGAAAAAATTTTTAGCATTTTGAATGTTAATCAAAAATTTTAAATTATCGAATTGCTACTTTTCTATATTATTTTAGTTTATTTTGGATCAAGAATGGTAAAGATACAATTTGTCTAAACAATATTTGTTGTTTATTTGGACAAAATTTAAAATATATGTCCAAAGTAAAAATAGTAGTGCAGGGTTCCTGAAGAACTAATTGATCAAATAACTCTAGAAGAGTTAATTGCTTAAAAGCTCCAGAAGAGCTACTAAATATTCACCTAATGGTAAATTGTTGTAATATATCATTCTCTATATAGTCTCGTAAAACTTTTTGAGCATTGATTATACTATCAGTATATCAAGACATTGGATGAATGAAATTTTGAGACATATGCATTACCATTAGGACATTACCATTAGGATATGAAATATACGTCAATTATATATACCACTATTTATCTCTCTTGATTTATATTACATAGAATTATAAAATTGAGATGCAATATTGAGTAAATTTGAAGTTTACTGATAAATAATTTATTAGTTGGCATGACCGGTTGGACCATCCCGGATCATTAAAATACGAATTATGATTATGGATTTATTATGGAACCAGAAGTTTCCTAATATGATGAATTTATATGTGCTACTTGTTTTATTTAAAAGTTGCTAGTATTACTTGGGGTTGAATGTGTTATTTTGGGATGAATATTGAGAAATTATTAGTTGATGCATCAACAAATAGTCGTATGTATATTGTTGTTTTTGCAACCTGTAGTTTGCACAATTTATTGATAATGAGCTCATGTTTTAAGATTCTCCCAAAGATATAATTTGTCCTAATAATACTGGTTGTATTGAGATAAATATTGAGCATCCTGCATAATGTTTATGACTATGATATATTAGCACTTATTTCGTATTTTGCCAACACATTGTAATTCTCCTCACAGTAGTTGGTTTGTGGTCAGAAACCAAATATTTCTCATCCTAAATTTAGAGATGCACTATGTATGTTGCTTCACCATAAAAGTAATGAGATGGGTTCTCAAAGAAATTATTAAATATGTTGGGAGAAAATCTCGATTGAGAGATTCGTATTTTGTTAATTTTGAATATGTTGCCCCAACATAAAGAGGAGAAAGCATGAGGCTGGATAAAGATATTAGTATGTGTCTTATTTTGATCTTCTATTTTGATCCTCATAGAAGATAACTTGAACCAGAAGTTCAAAGGATAATTTATATAGCCAGGTATATTAATTGACCAACATCCAGCAAAGAATGCTCCTATTTGATATCCCTGAAGGATAATCTACCACTACAAATAAATTTGAGACACAACTAAAATGTGGTAGATAAGTCGGTTCCAAAGATACAAACTCTTCACTGGAGCAAAGGCTTAAGATGGTCATATATGTTAAATTGAGGAGATTTAAATTCCAGCAGAATTTTTCTCCAAATATCATTGATATATTATTTCCAGAAGAAATTCAGATACCTTAAAATTGTGATAAATGATGAGATCTCAACATGATTGGGAACTATTGGAATCGCACAAGTATATGAATTTAAAGATATTAATGCGTATAATATATTGAGAATTTCCAAATCGAGGTCTGCAGACTCGAAATGATAAAGTTCGCATGAGATATATGAAAAGTTTAAACTATTCACAAGTACACTTGAAGTGTACATGTATTCCCAGTAGGAATAATACACTTGAAGTGTAATACAAAGAGATAGCAATTAATATTTACTTATAAAATGCGAACTACAAAAGTGAATATTTACCATGAGTTATGGTGTATGATTCTTCGTAAGACCTGCCACTGATAGCGAAGAAATATATATCTAGTGGTGGATATAATAGTGAATGATGACACTTAATATGTGTTTATATTTGTTATCATTTGATAATAGAGCTTATATTTGAAGTCTCTGATGGACTCAATATGCTTGAAGCATATAATTATTCCTGTAGAACATAATGAGATTGTCTCAGTGAATTTTTATTGAAAGAATGATTGAGTATGTCCATATATAAAGAAATTCTATACGTAGCTATACTTGCTATATATATTTCTTTATCAGAATATATCCTCATTGTACAATCTATTGATTGACATAGTGTTCTCCACATTAGAGGGAGAAAAACTTCAATTAAAGAGGATATCATTTATGACTTTTATTATCTTGATCTATGCACAAGTATTAATGAACTAGAAGTTCAAAATATTATTTATTTGCATAATATTGCATATTGATTGTTTGTCTAACTTCTGTAGAGTTAGTCAATATAATATTCTACTTATAGAGATATTTTTATTTGGATAAATATCCCAGCAGGACAAATATATAAATTCTATAGATATATGATTTTGATACACGCCTGAAGTGTGATTGATCTCTTGATTTTGAAAAGAGAAAATGATTTGATGATCAAGATATTTTTCTTGAAGAATTTAGAGGAACAAGTATTGTGATCAACGTTTTGAAAAGTCAATATTTTATTTTGATTGAACATCCTGAAGATATTTCACATGGACATAGCACATCAATAGTTATTGGGTTATTATATGTGAGATCCTTTATATCTATTAAAGGATATTGAAGAACTCTTTGGTCCTGAAGTACCATAACTCTGTAATTTAGAGCATAAATACACTTGTTTGCATGTAAGCAAATATCTATTATAATTCTTCTCTACCCAATGAATTTTGAGACGGCATTATATTTGCCTTTTGATATCTCCTTAAGAGAGTTTATCTTGAATATTGAGAAAATCCAACTCCTGTTGAGATGGATATGTAAGGTAAGCATTACCTATATGATCCACATAAATCATGCATTTATAAGAATGTGTTGATTATAACAGCCACATCTTCAACTCATGTTGAAGAAATAGAAATTCATGATGTTGGTTGAGAATATGTATGATCATGATTAATGTATTCGAGATAAATCTATATCATCTAAGAATGGATTCTAACTATATTGTTAGATGATAATAAAGTTTGGATTATATGTAAGGAGATATGATAAAATTTTTCTTTACTCATAAGCTCCTGAAGAGTAGTGACATTGATGTGCAACAAATTCGATCATGTGATAATCTGACAAATTTATTCACTAAGGCATTACCAGCCGTATCATTTGAGAAATTAGTGAACAAAATTGGAATGCGCCGGTTAAGAAACCTTAAAGGATTATCTCATCAGGGGGAGTAAATATGGCATAAAGAGTAGTGTACTCTTTTTCCTTCACTAGAGTTTTTCCTACTGGGTTTTTTATCTAGTAAGGTTTTAACGAGGCATACTCTTATGCAATGGACATTCAAGGGGGAGTGTTATGAAATTAATATTATTATGGATGCCCATTATCAGAGTTATAGAGATACTCCAACTATCCAGAAGATAGATGGTAGAGTTCTATCATATCTTTGATTAGTAATAGGATTTGTCTTCTGATTATCCTATACCTATTCTGATTTGGATGTACCCCTGAACCCTATAAATAGGGCTCTAGACTGAGGTGTTGTATTCACTCATTCATTGATTGATTTACTCTCAGAGAATTAATAAAGATCTCTTGTTCTTTCTCTCTATTTTCTCTCTATAGTTTTCTCCTATTCTCTACGTTATAATTTCTTTATTAAGCTCTCTACATTAGTATTACTATTTTGCTGTGCCGACAACGACTATGCGTCAACAAATTCATAACATGTATTATTTTTTAGTATTTTTAAGAGAGAAATTTATTACCCTGTTTTTATAGTGAAAATTTCGGTAAGTGTTTAACCTGTGGTTTTTATCCGTTTTGAGTTTTTCATATAAATCATGATATCATTGCATTTTTTATATTTTTTTCTTCGAAATTAATTTTCTTAGTAGTTATTAATGAATTTTTACTTTATCAATATTCGAGATTTTGGGAGAGACATTTTGAGTCTTGGTAGCGCAAGTCATTTTTGTTATGATTTTATTGTGTCTTTTATTTGCCCCAGTCCACTGAGCAAACCAATGACAGAAATCCACCAAGTTAACAAGATTGCGAGATATCCCACGCAGTAGTCTCGCCGGTTAGTGAAGCTGCAAATCCCGAACTGCATAATCTCCTTATACACCAAGTATTGTATTAGATTTCCTCTAAGGAATTCAAAATCTCTGTCCAATTATTGCCCTGAAATACAGAAAAAAATGAGGAAAAATAACCCAATAACAAAGGAACCAACAAAAATGGCTCCAGTACTATAAGAAATATGAAGAAAAGCACATGTGGTCCCACACAAATGGTTGCAAGAAATGTTAGCAGTATGTTGGCTCTAATGGCAGCAAACATCTTCATAGTGATTTGTGAATGCATACTGAGTGTTCAAATAGTTGTAGGGAGAATACAGGAGCTAGAAACTGGTGGCAATATAAAATAATAAAATGGAGGAGGCACAAAATATTATTTTGGTTCAAGATTTTTAGGCCTTCAAATAAATAGGCCGCTGGAACGGCTCCCGCATATACCCAGATGAGCATATTTCTCGTGATAGCTACTGCTAATGATCTGTTAAGGTGGTTTGCTAGGTAATTAATCTAGTAATCGTATGACCTGTTTATTATAGATTTAAACGATACTTAATTGTGTGACTTACAATTAGAAGGAAACCATATCAAGAAAAAGAAGCTACTATCCTCTTATTCAAAATCTTCCAATACTGAAATAGCACAATGCAAACGACCCATCTCTCGATAGTAATTGAGAAGGGAATTAATTGCTTTCCATAAATAGACATGAGAAGAAACTAATGCATCTACATAAATCTAATTAGCTACCAAACTGCCATTGAATTTTTCTTTCTCTCAAACCTTGTGCATCATCCGCACTGTCTGTAATGTAGGAAAACCATCATCGTCATAAAAATCATAGGAAGCCACTCGTCTTTTGTCCTTGCTGCATTTGATCATGATCTTATAAGGTTCTGAATGCCAAAGATGGGGTTTAATGTATTGTACAATGCAAAATGAAAATGGAGAACAAAATAAGATTAATGCAATACTTATATAAAATCTTAAGTATAGGCGACAAAAATAAATTGTGCTTAATTACCATCAAGAACAATGTAGTAATATTGGGGATTACTTGTAAAAGCTACTCAAAACTCCTCTTAGAATGGTATAGATCAACCAAATTTATTCTAAATTAGTTGCAAATGTCAGTCATCAGATCCACCACGTCTATTGCAGTTCCAAGTGTGGGATTTTTCAACTCATTAGTCCCACATATTAAATGCAAAGAAGCAAGAATTCAAAGCTTCTGCAGGGGCTTGCAAAGAAGTAAGAATTCAAAGTTTCTGCAGAAGTTTTGCATGTAGAAAAAGAAAAGCCATGCAATGTTAAAGATTTTGGTTGAAGCGAATGGGAGGCCATGTTTGGCCTGCCAATTTCTGTGGATGGTGTCTGCATCTCTTGCTTAAAAATAACAGGCGTCTGAAGGAGATAATTGTACTAGCAAGAAGAAGAGAAAATCCTGATGTTTTGGAGTTTTTTACATAAATCCTGATGTCATTGTATTTTTATATTTTTATATTTTTATAATTATTTTTATTAGTGGTTATTGATAAATTCTCACTTTATCAATATTTGAGATTTTAGAAAAGTCATTTTGAATCCTAGTAGTGTAGGTCATTTTAATTATGATTTTATTGTGCCTTTTATTTGTCCCACACCGAATGATAATTAGACATAGAAAACATGAGAATGATGTACTAAAAACGAAATATAAGAATGCAAACGGAGAATCCAAATGTTGCAAAGCTTGATTGGGAGAGTACATAGTCTAGGTGAATATGCAGACTAAGGGTAGATTATGGGAATAAATGTGCATGGATAATTAGGGGATCAGAGGTATAAGTGTGATCCCCCTCAATAAAGACTAGAAAAAAAAGAGGGGAATTAGCATGAAAATTGATTTAAGTTCATTGCTGTATTTGTAGTTCGTGTTATCATTTTGGTCGTATTTAAAACATAAGAGGATATAGTTTCACTTAGAATATTGGATTTTTTTGAATTTTTTCTTATTTTTTCAAAATTCAACCTCGAACTCTATGTTCTCTTTCACGGCAATCAAATTCCAATTCTTGCTTTCCCATAATCAATTCCCTTCGAGTTCTATAACGTTTAAGTTACAAAAGCATCCAACGAAAAGCACTGTTAAGATTGCTAATGTATATACAAAGATTGTTAGTTTGTTCGCGATAGGAATTTGGCTTTACATAGAGAAATAAGAAAGCGAAGGTAAATATACGGTACAAAAAAAAAAAAAAGGACTGCCATTAACAGATAACGGAGTGCTAATTACGCTTCGTGTATATATATATATATATATATATATATATATATATATATATATATATATAGAAATATATATATATATAGAAATATAACATTTTCTTTCTTAAGGTTATAAATCTCTCACCTTAATTTCTTAGAGTTTTTATTTTTTAATTAGTCTTCAAAAATTTAATTGGTTAAGATTATTTTCAATCTATTAAGATAATTTTAAATTAATATAATATTAATTTTAATGTTGAATTATATATATTAAGTTACTTTATAAAAGTAAGAGACTTTAATTATTACTTTAAAAATTTTTTATTGGTTAGAATAATTTTTAATCTATTAAAATAATTTTAAACTACTTATATATTAGTTTGAATTTTAAATTATCCTAATTTTTAAAATTCTTTTACTATTTTAGTTAGTCTTTAAAAATTTGACTAGTTATGATCATTTTTAATGTATTAAAATAATTTTAAATTAATTTATATATTAATTTTAATTTTAAATTCTATATATTAAATTACTTTATAAAGTTATAATACTTTAATTATTACTTTAAAAATTTTTATTGTTAAACTCATTTTCAATCTATAAAATAATTTTAAACTACTTATTTACTAACTTAAATTGAAACAATTAACAAGGGATTACATGATTAGACAAAGAACACCCCAAAAAAAAAAAAGGAAAAAGCTACTGTGACGTTCTAAAGAGGATTATTTTCTCCCTTCAAAATGAGAAACACAAGAGAATTGAATCAATCATAGTTATGCTATCATTGTCCCTTCTTTTACTTTATGCTTCTTGGATGAAATTAATGGTTTTTAAAATTGAGAATCCACCACTCAACCATTACGTCAAAAGACAAACTTCAACAGTATAAATATTTAAATTTAATATTTTTAGATACTTTTTTAATCTATTACCGATACTAAGTAACAATAAAAAATTTATATCTATTTTTTACAATATGTACAACTACAAGAAAAGACCTTATGATAGTTAATATAGATCTCACCATCCATCAATGCACGATGTTCTTCGACTCATCATTATTCTAAATGGTGAAGATGTTATTAACTGTAAACCAATATTAAGTTATTTACACAGAGGTATGAAAAAAATTGTAAAAAATTAAATAATTATACAATATTTACCCTACCTAATACGATGGGATTATTTAGCTATCACATGTCATTACTCAGAAACTGTTTCCCAAAACAGAAGTTCGAACACCTTTCCATCTCCAGCAACAATAACAGAGAAATTACCCGAGTTTTTTTGTTCAATAGATAAGAAAGAAAAAAAGAATCCCACGTCCAGAGGCAGGCACATGAGAAGGTTTGAATTCACCAATCATATTGTACTTCTGTAAAGGAAAAAAAAGAGGCGAGATAGAAGGTGAAAAAACAAGACTAAAAAAAAAAAGAGGCACTTGGACACGGACAGGTATGTGAATTTTCCAAAAGCTAGAACGATAAGTACAAGAGACAAAAGCAATTACGTAGGAAGAAACAAAGCAGGAGGAACTGTTCAAAGTCGTTGGACTATACTTGTTTTGACTGTAAGTTCTACTCTTTCCAGTCTCTTTTCTTGGGCAGAGGTAACTTACCCAAGTTTAAAGTTAAAAAGTTACAGTTGTACACTAAAGAATTGACGGCCTTGCTCTTTATACTTATAGGGATACCTGGTATTCACAAGAGATATTAAAACGAAGGATAACACTAAATAAACTTTTATCAGGCTGTGGCAGCATCTGTTGGGGTCGTGCAAGGAGCCAGAGTGTTAAGGGGTATGTTGATGCCACCCCCTTTGACTGATAGATTAGGGGATTTCACTGAGCTAGCCCTGCTCACAAGATGTGAGTCAAGAAACACAACAATCACCGTGATGTCGTCGTGGAAATGTCGACGAACTCCCCGGTCAATTTTCTTCAAGTCTGAGTATCTCATTTCCCTTTTCTTTGCTGCTTCTTGTAATGCAGCTTTCACTAACCTCCTTGCACTCCCCTGGACAAGCGAAGCAAATAAGTACAGAAATTTCTTTCATATTCTGTGGTTGTCTCTCTTTCAAGATAGTATTTTAACATGTATAAGCTTGTGCCAAGGGGAGAGAGAAGAATTCTACATTTCCTCAGCTTTCATAAGTAGAGCAGTGCATAGATACAAGCATACTTTTTTAGTGAATTTCAGATGTATATCATAAAATACTTGTCTAGAACTGAGAAGTAATTTAGTGCTATAAAATTCAGTACTTCAACCATCTGCCGCCCTTGACCAAATTCAGAATGGAAACTAAATGATATCCACCCTTGACCCAATTCAAAATAGAAACAAACTAAATTTTGATAGACTTTAAGACCTTTATGTCAATTATCTGGCCACAACTGCAAGATATGAACCAAATAGCAAAACAGAGTAAAAAATAATTGAAGTACCAGACTTGAAATGAAGAGAGTGTAGGATGTCTTACACATCGTGGATGATTTTGAACTATGTCAACAGCATCTTGGTTACTAAGGTGCTCCCAAAGACCATCAGACGCAAATATAATGAACTGATCGTGTGCCTGCAATTGGTGGACTGATATTGATGGTTCTGCGCTCAGTATTGGACTTCTAAATGGTTCTCGAAGACGGAACTTTTGGTATAATGGCTCCCTGTTGAATTCAGCCTTTTTTAAATACACATCACCAATGGACCTTGAGATCTGAATGTCAAAAGAATTGGACTCATCTCAGAACATCAAGTGCATCACATCATCACATTAGAGAAACCATACATCAAAAATGTAGTAGTCGTCAAACCTACAGAAAATACTATCCTGTCAAAAGAACAAAAAGTCCTAAAATGATCAGCAGACTCTAGATCCAGTTTCAGAAAAATCAGGCAAGCATCCATATTATAATGAATAAGTGGAAAACTTCACTACCCAGCTTAACTTACAACTCCCTGAGAGCGCACACATTTACAGAAACGAAAGGACAAAAGCCCTTTTCTTTATGCTATAGGAAAAACATCTTCACTTTTGCCTTCTCTAGCCAGTTTCCCTTCGTAAAGAGGATGAATTCACTGTAACCAATTCTTCCCCACTAACCCCCAAGTCCAGAGAAAAGAAGGAAAATATATATATTTTCTTCACCTAAACTATAAATATGAAGAAGTATTAGGGCTATTTACAAGACAGCGAACTAAATTCCCACGCACCAAGAAGGATTCCAGTAATAGATCCAAACAATATTTAAATTGCAAGAAGAGATGACATTGGTGTGACAACAAAACTTACAAATAGAGCTAATTTGCTGTCCAATTAGTAGAATTGTGTAAAGGGTTTCCTGAAGAATCTTTAGAACAATCATGACTTGCAAAGTACATCTACCAAATCAAACATTCCAGACATTGAAGCACTGTACAGATGAAAATAATACAAAAGGGCTATCTGATTTGCCCATTCCAACAATTTCAACATATTTACTCTCTTTCCCACAAGCACGATAAAATGGTATCCACTTTTCAGACCTTAAAAAGGAGAGAATCCAAATGCTCACACGCATGTAGCTCCTAACCACCAAGTACAATTTTATAATTATTTCCTTCCCCAACCCCAAAGAACAAAATTCCAAGCACCAAGGCAGACAATTTCTCCAACTTAATTGACCGTCTTGTAAAATAACTCAACACAAGAGGTAAATACCCTTGTCCTACGCTGAATGAAAAGGAAGAGGTCTGAATCACATAAACTAGGAGTCAAACATTATACATTTATTTCCTACAAAAGTTCGCTGAGATGCCATTGTTGACAAACATGTTAGGCCAGCATAACATTGCAAAATCTAATCAACGCACACCATGCAGTGTATTTGGATTGCAACTCAATCCAAATAAAATTATATTTTCTTCTCCACTTTTTCTACTGCAGGCCACACTTTTTCCCTCCCAAAAGTCAAAAGTACACCCACTAAAATAAAAAAAAAGTCGCAAAATTTTCACTTTGGAGTTTCAATCCAAATACCTAGCCTTGTCTGTTTTATGCACGAAAATTATGAGTTTCAATACAAAAGTTTTGGATTGAGTTTAATTTCCAAAGGGATTGTCCTTCTTATAAAGGAAGAAAAAGACAAGGAATATGTATTCAATGAACAGTAATTATTAAGAATTACAGGATCAATAAGAAAAACTTTACCAACAGTATTACTCCCTCGCTCTGAAGTCTTTGAGCTTACAGAGCAAAGAAAGACATTTCGAAGTGAAGACTAGATATATTCCGACTAGGTAAATAACCCTTCTCCTACCCTGAATGAAAAGGAAGAGGTCTGAATCACATAAACTAGGAGTCAAACATTATACAGTTGCTTGCTATAAAAGTTCCCCAAGATGCCAATGTTGTCAAACATGTTTATTCAGCATAAGATTACGCCATCCACTTACAAGCTATTTTTGAAGAATCTTAGCTAATAAATTTCATGCATGACACTAGTGAGCCTTGTCCATGGGATCTCATACTGAATTTCTCCCACCTCTAGTAAACACATCAGAATTGCAGAATATTAGGTTAGAGCTAGAGAAAAAGGCCCGGGAAACTTTTACACTCACGATAAACTGGGCTCATGGGATCTCAAACTGAATTTTTCCCACCTCTAGTAAACACATCAGAATTGCAGAATATTAGGTTAGAGCTAGAGAAATGGCCCGGGAACCTTTTACGCTCATGGTAAACTGAATTGCAACAAAAAGGGTAATACACTACAACGGCACTCGATCCAGATGCACCAGTGGAAATATATTTCAAAGAATGCAGTCGGTAATACCTTTCGTCTACTATTCACAGCCAAAAGTAGATATTTTGGAGATAAGGAAAGCAAACAACAAAACTCCTACCTGGATTAGACCTTTCACCCGCCACACATTATGCTTTAGAACAACTATCTGTGAGTCATCTGGGTGCAGGGAATACATCTCCTGCCTTACAGACTCAATACTGACATTATGCTCAGAAGAAAGCTGAATTGGCAGTACATCCCCAGTAGCCTTGACAAGTCTACCTAAAACAGCACGGGAGTCTCCAAGGTTGGCAATGTAAAGGGTACCACTACAGATTAATCCAACAAGACAGCAAGATCCAACAGCAGCAATCTGTGGTTTCATTGGCCAGTTTCGGCTAACAAGAGAAAGAAAACCCTCTTCAGTAGCTTGGAAAGCCTTCCGAATAACATCAACTGACATTGACTGTTGTTCTGAAGTAAACCCTGTACAAAGTCATACAACAACAGACTTCAAACTCGTAACAACTACAAGAAATTCTATCCCTGCGCATGAGATTTAAAAGATTGATTTTTCTTCTCTTTTCTCCCAATTTAACGAACTTTTTGCACTACATAAAATCCAACAATAGATTGATAGCTGTATTTGTTTTCTGGACTTCACTGGGTTTTATGTTTAATGTTTATTCCAGACTTTGTTTAAACCAGTTCTGATCTGACATAACGAAAGAAATGTGCAGAGATGAAACATTCCGATTTCCTTTTCTATCTTTCCAAAGATGTAAAAGTCACAATATAATACTCTTGAATCCTAAATAAATTAGTAAGTGGAGAAGAAAACCTACTTCATGCTGCATAAAAATCCGAAGACTGACAATAGTTTCATGTAGATCAATATAACAACAGAAAATTTATTAACCAAAAAATTACCATACTAAGTGAAGCTGCAGTTCGAGATGCTTACTCTTAAGATGTTGAAAGAGGTGTTCGTTGATAAATCTAGATGTTTCAGGGCCGCCATGCCCATCATAAATTCCGACAAAGGTACCATAAGGTCCAGACTCTTGCAGGCTTAAACATCCTGATTCAAGTTGACTCTGATCTTCAAGTAAATTATTAGCCTGAACTACAGCCATAGAGAACTCCCCATTAAAATGTTGCCCAGTATCCTTGTACCACAAGAGCCCATCTTGGCGACCTCCAGCATCTGAACCCGTGTGAACATATCGATCCGCTCTTGGCCGAAAACAGGCCCTCAAAAGGTTCATTAACCCTGATAGCATACCTCATCTCATCCAAAGAACCCTCCAAATTATCCACATCTAACAAGGGCTTAAGGAAACACTTGACTTGAAATAATGCCCAATTGTGCTTTCAGCTTTTCCCTCCCCACAATGAAAAATACGTGTGCTAGGAATCTAAAATAGCATATGACACAAACAAAATCAGGACTTTCAGTAATTACAATGCAACAATTATATACCAAAGAAATAAGTCAAACTAGGGAACGGAAACTGCATATGTGAAACCCAACTGTCTTCTTGAACGGAGCGCCCATGACCAGAAGAGCCGCAAAAAATGAAAAACTTAGCTTTAGCAAAGAAAGAGGGACGGTTTGAAAAAAATGAGTGGTCAAATTCACTTTTTTTCCGGATAACTGTTTGGTCAGCCAGTTGGATTCCAGAAGGTCCAACCCTCAGAAAAACCAAAAAGAAAAAAAATAAAATGTACCTCCCACAATTCTGCAGTCACAGCAATTCATCAATCACTCAAATTGGAAAGAAAACAGCAAATACATACCTATGGACAACCAAGTGAATTAAAAAGGAAAAAGAAAAAGAATATATCCTAAAAATCTTACCTTTCACAAGCAAGAAGTGGAAGATCTGAAAGTGAACGAGGTTAGATCTATTGATCAATCAAATCCGAGGAAAAAATTGAAGTGATTTCTGATTGCTGTTTTGTTTTTCTCTCTCTTTTTCTTGCTTGAGCATGAAGATGATGACTAAAGGTGATAGAAGATGGTGAAAAGGAGATATCAATAAAGGAAAGAAGACTCTAGTGGTATATTATTACAATTTGTTTGATTGGGGCAACTGAAACTCTGGTCTCTCTCAACAGACAAACGCCATTAAAAACCAACAATTGAGAGCTTGAAGCCAGCAAGGCAGAGGACCAACTTGGGCTCCACTGCCCCCAGAACTTCTAAATTTCTAGAGAGAGAAAATCTAGCAGCCAAAGAGAGGGAAATGAAAAGAATATTAATATTATTACTGTGCTTTAACAACCTATCAATCTTTTATAAGCAGAGGAAGACACAACAAAGAAGGAGAAGGAGAAGAAGAAGCAGAAGCAAGAGAGTCAATCAAGTTACCTGAATGGATATTATAGTCTGGGGAGCGGTCTTGCACGGATATTTCGCGCAACGGCTTACAGGGTGACACGTCAGATTACTTTTGCTAAAGCTATTTTTGATTACTATGACCTATCGTGACTGACATATTGGTCCAAACTCTCTTATTTTTGCTTCACGGACAAGAATCGAAAGAAAATATTGCATAAATTTGCTCTCTTTAGCAATTGCATATTTTCATTTTGAAATATCTTAAAATAAATGTTAATATTCATAACATAAATATATTTTTGTTTAAAACTTTCACCTAATTTTTTTGATTTAAACATGTGAGATCTATTACCTTTTTTTTTTTGAAATAATGAGTTTTATTATTATATGATCGCAAAATCAATAAAAATATACTACTAATTTGTATACGGTTATATGTTTTTTGGGACTGAAATTCAAAATTAAACAAGCTAATCCCTTTTTATTTTAATGGATTCTACATTTAACTTTTACAAAGAAAAAAAAGTTGTGGAGCTCCAAAGTTAAAACTTTCTTTCATTGAGTTTTACTACAAAATTTTTGGATAAGATTAATTTCTGGGTTGAGTGTCTTTCCTACGAAGGTAGGAAAAAGACAGTGAATGGTATGCATTCGATGAACACTAATTATTAAGAAATACGGGGTCAATAAGAAGAATTTTTGTCTACAATATTATCACCTTGCTTTAAAGTCTTCAAGCTTAAAAAGCCAACCAAGAAATATTTCTAACTAAAAACTAGACATATTCAAAAAATCACTTTAGTTGATTAAATGGCAGGAATTGTTTGATAAGGTCTTTACATTCTTTAAATATTTCATAAATACGCAAAAGTATATTTAAAAATTAGAGTGAGAGGAAGATTAGAAGGAAGATTTTCTCATTTTGTGCTTTTGGCACAAAATGAATAAAGTTTTATTATAATTATTTACTCCCTCTATTTTAAAATATGAGGTCTTTTAGCAATATATACATAAATTAAGATTTAAGAAAATATAAAAAAAGTTTCTATTATTATCATTAAATAATTTAATTTAATTTTTTACTAACATAAAAAAAATAAAATAATTATATTTATAAATAATAATAAATTTAATAAAAATTTTATATATTTTAAAGCAGATAGAGTAATACATTCATACAACAACATGGAAAGTGTGTCATTATTGTCAACATTATTTTGCAAGTCTCTTACGTTGTAATTTTCTCCTGTTTTAAAAAGTACCAAATAAACATTTCAATAGGGTGAAATTATGCTTGAAATATGCCTGAATTTTTCTACTTTAGTTTCAAGTGCAAAATTGGGAAGGGTATTTCCGTCAATTGGAGGAACAAATTGGGTTGCACTGTAAACAGGCAAGCATGACAAGTATAGCAAACTCCACCGGGCTGTCCACCGTCTTACATTTGGGGCATCTTTGGCCATTGGGTTCCAACATTATTAAAATCCGCCGACCTTTAATTACATTGGATATATTACACGCCTCACTGTCACCGTTTCTCTATTCTCGTTGCTTCACAACATCTCAAAGGAAACAAAAAGCTCTTTTGATTGTCTTTAATTGTCGAGTGTAATAATTTAATATAAAGGGTATTCTAAAAATTTGGAAATTTCGGAATCTTGAAAAATATGAATGCAAGACTCTCTTTTTTTTTTCTTTTTTTTTCTGGGTTATGAATGCAAGACTCTTTCCAATAGCTTTGAGGACTTCTTATCTGTTGGTAAGAGACCGTCTGTTAACTATATTAAATTCAATAATTTTAAATGTAAGGATAAGATTGGAAATAAATGCTTTCTTCGTTTAGTAAGTAGACGATATTCTCAGAACAAAGAAAAAGGTTGAAAAAAGGACAATAATTTTGGGAGATAGTACTGCTTAGATTATGGTGAATTGTTGTTCTAAAGCAAGGATAAATGGGTAGATGGGGTTCTTCCGCCTCAAACTATTACCATGGGGATTCGGAGAACGACGTTTCTATATATAATTTTTTTATTATATATAGTTAAAAAAAATTTTATTGTTCAAAATTTTCTTTTATCTATCTTTTCTCTCTTGTCAAATTTCTCAACAAACTACTTAATTTAACAAAAAACATGTTGATTTAATCGCAATAATATAATGAGTATGAATTTTATGAATAATTCTTTCGAATTTGAGGTAAAAACTTGCTAGAATCATTAATCAATATGTAAATTTATCAATTTTTTCTATTTTTGTATTATTTGCGCCACTTTCTGGCACAACTTGCAGTGGTGCAACTTGTAGCGTAATTACGCCATCTTCTGGTGCAACTTGTCTGCAAGTTGTGCCACCTGCTGGCATAATAACTTGCACCCTAAGTGGCGTAACATGCACACAAGTTGCTCCACATTTTGGTGCAATCCCTAAATTTTTTTTTAAAATATTACTTATTTACTTGTGCAATTATGTCTTTTTATTGGCTATTGTCATATTTAAGTTGTGGTAATTATAGCAATTATTTGTATTATTAATCTATTCAATTTTGATAATATTGCAAGTATAAGTAACATATATTCAACAAAACATGATATATGCATTGCAAGAACGACAAAAAGGCCACAAAATAATATTTTATCGAGCACTTTACAAGGATGGTAAAGGTCTGTCATCGTTGAAAGATTCATTCGAAGAATTATTAAATCTTAACAAAGTTGAGAATTTAAATCATTTTTTTTGGAGACACGATATATTTTCGAGTAAAGAGGAGTTGGTAAAGTGGGCAAAGGCAGCAGCATTGCAAGTAAGGACCTTGCTGATAATTAGCTCGAAAAAAGGTGACGGAAACGGTAATGAATTCGTCAATCTTAAGAATAAGAGATGGCGGGCTTACTGAAAATTTATTTCTACTCCCAAGGATCCACCAACATCGAGGCGGGGGACACAAATCTAAAGCTCAAGGGTACGAAAAAATGTTATTATCCGCTGAAACTAATAGGTAAAGAGAATTACGATGGAGCATGGAGTCTTACGGCAGTACGCGGTAAATACAATCACAAGTTGGGAACCCGACACAGTCATGCACTAACCACGCAAATGACGAAACGAGAGTTAAAAATCACATAACAAATGAATACATGTCACGTTTAACCAAAATATATATTAGATCATTTGAAGCGAGAGAACCTGAGAACTATCGTTAGGTATATATTTTGATAACACCTAACTCATGCTTCTTACTGGTACATTTATATATTTGTATTAATATTTGTTGACAATTAATTGACATATTTTGTATTGCTTGTTGGCACAGGCCAAAGACTGTGTATAATGATAAACACAAATTAAGGGTGGTAAGTATGGAAGGTCGGACAATGGTTCAACAAATTTTCTAATTGTTCACTAATCATAGATACTTCATTGGCACAGAGTTGAGCCAAAGGCCAAAATTCAAAGTAATTATGTGTTCGCTCACCCAGATTCATGCACGCTTTCAGGAGTGGGCCCAACAATCTATATCGTAGATCTGAAACACCAACTGCAGCAATTGAACAAGCTAGACTCCTAACCTTTATGGCAACACGATGCAATAATTCTTGTCGAGGTTTGGTGGAAGTACGTGTCGCAACTGTGTCTGGGACGGTTTCCTCCTCCTCAATCTCTGCCTCTACAATGGGCTCTGGTGTATCTTCACCCGTTCCTATCTCCTCCTTCAAGTCAACAACAGGGTCTACCAAGTTCTCTGCATCTTCTATAACATCATTTGCCCCCTTATCATAGTCTTTAAGATATCAGTATAGGGTCACAGGGACTCGTAACAGATAGTAGTATGACGGGCCTACCTCATCTTCATGTCTGCTCATGGTTGGCGGTACATACACAAGGCGCATCGGAGGTGTTGATATCACGAGAGGCCAAGAATATAGAGAGTATGGTTACATGAGAGCGTACATACCCGACATTCATTGCATGGGTGGTCGTAATTGAGACGAATCAACACCCGTCGTCACATTTGTTGTTGAGACAAATATGTCACTAGTACTGCGCCTCGACACTGTAGTTGGTGATCGGCTATGCAATCGATCATTACGGTCAATCACATATTCTAAATTTAGCGATGCATCGCATTGTCTCTAAGAAGGATTAACCATTTGTCATATATAAACAAATTTTATTAGTTTTTAAAATTAAAAAATTAAATAAGAATTCACATTTAATCTAAAAATATTAAAATATTATACTAATAAAATCCTAATAACTATATATCTAAATAAAACTATATGTAAAATAACGATATATTGGGAAATAATAAACATCCCACGACATTGAATATAAAAAAAAAAAGTTGAAAAAACTCAATGTCTAATTTAGATTAAAAAACTTACAAAAAAATTAGCCTAAGAAAAACTCAACTTTAAACCTAAAAAATTAAGATGTTATATTATTAATACTATAATAATTATTGATAACAGTAATTAATAATATCATAATAATAAAGTACTCAACTTGAAATAAAATATAAATATACAATAAACATATATCTAATTAATAAGCATCACATGATATTTAATTAAAAATTTGACATTTAATCTAAATTCAAAATAAAACTTATAAAAATATAATAAAATAAACTCAAGATATAATTTTTCACATTTAAGAAAAAAATATCAAACGACATATATACTTACTAATTTAAATAATATTTGACATAATAATGGTATCTGATAGTCAATATTTCACTAATTAGAGTAAATTATAGGATTTATCTATAAAATAAAAATAAACACATAATTTTGACCAGATATTTTTTTAAAAAAATTCGGTCATCACTTGCCACTTATTAGCACAAGTGGTACACAACTTGTACCATTTTCAGATACAATTTGTACCTAAAAGTGGTACAAGTTATGTACTACTTGTACTAGTAAGTGGCGCTACTTGTGCAAGTTTTGATTTTATTATCAAAATCAATCATTTGAAAGTTTATTTTAAAAATTTACATATATAAAAAAATAAAATTAAATATAATTTAGTAAATTAATATTCATTCGTAAAAAAATAGAGTTATTAATAGATTTAAATTTTGATATTTTAAAAAAATTTTAAAAATTTAAAAATTTTAAAAAATAAATAATAAATAATAAAATTTATTTATATAGTAGAAAGCGTAGTAGCAAAGTGGCAGTTGGGATAGGCAGATATTCTTAGCCGCCAGCAGAGTGCGAGTGCCTTGTTTACCACATTGTTTTGGCGAATCACGAGAGAAAAATCCAGAGCAGACTTGGTTCAATAGGTAGACGAGATTGAAATCAATTGAAGTGCAGTGCGTGCATAGGAATGCTTGATGGGCGCCGGTGAAAGTTTGGGTGAGGCCCCTAATAATTACGTATTTTGTACTCCGAAGGATGAAATAATGGTGCTGTACTTCTGCCATCTGTCTTTTAACCGATCTCCCTTTTCCCCGCTGCAGCGTCTGGATTTTGTCATATGTTAGCTGCCGCCAAGCTTATTCTATCCTCAAATCTTGATGTAAAAACTCCGACTGATATTGTATTATTTTTTTAATTGATTTATAGCAAGAATAATATTATTTGAAAAAAATTAAAAAATTTTAAAAGATCATTTCAAGCACGTCCTTCCACACTGATGTTCAACGTTATTAACTGTCTACTCGATCCTCATGTTTATCTCATATAATAATTGGATCTTTGCACGTATTTGAATGTTTTTTTATTTGTACACGATTAAATTTAGTTATGGTTAAAATTAAGTATTATTATAAAATTTAATATAAATTTTTTGTTTTAAATTTTACTTTTTAATAAAATTTTTATGAGATTTAAAATTAAAAATTTACCTAATTTCACCCTTATTTGTAGAAGTAAAATGGTCTTTATTTAATTGAGGAAAACATTAGTGGTTTGAAGTGATTTTTTTTCCCCGGGTGGGAGTTTGAAGTGATTTGCTCATGGGATGAGATACAGTTGATGGATAAAGATGGATAAAAGGAAGGGAACTATGTCCCCTTACCTAACTAAGACTAGAGTAGGTTGGTTGGAGGGACTTGCAAAAGGACAGCTCCATCGTCTCATTGGATGGGTTCCAATTTTGTTCGTAGCTAATTAATTTTCACTTCCCAGGCCTTTTTCCTTTTGTTTTTCGGGTAAACAAATCCAAAGCAAAGGCCGTGGCTGCAAATTTTGCCTAGTAAGTACAACATATCCTCATGGCCTCATCTTATCTTCCACCTCCAAATATAGATGTCGCCCTCCGCCATCTGGTCCCTGTTTTATATTATGTAGTTTCTCACCATTTCTGATTGTTGTTATCCTATCCATCCCGCGAAAGAAATTTTCCACAATGAAAAGCACTCTTGAGCCTATGAAGAAATTTTGGCATTTCCAGCATGTTACTCGTGTAGCCGTGACAAATTCAAATGCGAGATTTGATTTTTATTTCACGTTAAACAAATTGTAATCTAACTTGAGATTTTTAAACAATGATCAACCTTAAAATCTCACAATCTTAAAAATTTTAAGTGGATAAGGTTATTCGACTAATAGTCAATCATGGTACGAATATGGCTGAAGGCCATGTACTTCCAAGACGAACAGTGCAAGGGGTCACCGGAGATTGAAAAGTTCAATTATGGGACCTTTCTGCAATGGAATTGTAGTATTGAAAACGATTTTTATGATTAAAAAGGACACACGATTGGTGATGTTTTTGCTTGACCTTTGCCTTATCTCAACAACTGGAGCAAGAGAAATAGCTGTCTTTGGTTCTCCATCTCCCGGGATGAATGATAATGTCCTTCTACCTGAATCAATGACAAGTCTTATCGCCTCTTGGAGCATGATAAGTTTGAAAACGTGATTGGATAGGGTTTGATTTTGAGATTTTTATCTTAAATTTCGTAAAAGTTAAATTATTTATGAGAAGAGATGTAAGTTTCATATTTAAAATTAATTATTTATACAATCGGCTTATAAAATATGATCCCTAAATTAATTATACGTTCATCCATTGGATGCAAATAAATTTACAAATAGCCTTCCCTGCACGGGAGAATTTGATGAGAAAGAAGCCGGACAAGCTAAAACCTTCCTTAGAATGGCTTTGCCAAATTCTTGTTTATATTCTATTGACTTTCTTTGAGAAATAAATTTGACTATTGTAGGCTAATATCGATGTCGTAGTCTTGTTAATGTATCTTAGTAATCGGAAGATTTTGGAATCAAATTCCCTTTGACTAATCCCATGTTAATTGTCAAAAATGAACCTGTTTCTCAATATAAACATACCGAAGGTGTATGCTATGACTATTTCGGGGTTGCCAAGTTGATTTGAAGTTCTTGCAAGGCACTCCAATGAATGGTCTTAATTGAAATTAGAAGTCATTGCTTCTCTAATCGTTCAATTTTCGCCGGTCAAAACAAACATTCGCCTCCTCATTTCGGGAGAAGGAAACAAAAACCATTAGAATTGAATGAATCTAACAATTTTCTGGAGTTAGATTAGATAGAATAGGGGTTTAATATTTTTTTAATCTTAAATTTTACAAAATTAGATAGAATAGGGGTTTAATATTTTTTTAATCTTAAATTTTACAAAAATTAATTGTTTAAAAAAGAAGTTGTGGGTTTCAAAAAATTTTGTATACTTGGATTATAATTATATTCAAAGTAAACTCTATTTTTTTACTTTTTTTTATTGTGAGTCTTATATCTTTTTTTATAAAATTTAATTGTACACTCACTAAAAAATTACTTTTATAATTTTTAAGATAGAAAAATGCAAATAAAGTTCAATCTAAAGTGAGATTTGATTGAGTTTTTTTTTTTAAATTGAGTTGTATTAAGAATTGTAAAAGTAAAATTTTTTTTGTCAAAAAAAGATTTAAAATAAAAATAAAATAAAAAATAAAAATTTTTATTTAAAACTTAAACGAAGTACGCCGTAAATCTTTGAAAGTAAAATATAATCAAAATACATTGAGTATTAAAGGAGTCGATACTTTGCAAATATTTCCACCAGCAACTTTCTTTCTATTAATCAATGAGATTCTAAATTATGGAGAACAAAACAAAAAAGTCATTGCATTTGTAATCATTCAATTTTCTGCAGTCAAAACAAACATCCGCGTCCTCATCTTTCTAGAAGAAGAGAATAACTGTCATCGGCAAGTGATTGAGAGTGGAGATACTCTAATAACGCAGGTTCGTATTTGAATGGTAGAAATTTTTTATTGAAATATTTCGAAGGCTACTGGTGAATTTAGTTCGTTAGTTCCCTTTTTGGCAGAAATTTATACCCTCATTTGGTCAAGAAGCCTCTGGTACAGGTGAGAAGGAGTTTTGCCTCCGTAACTTTCCTCCTTAAAATTCAAAAAAAAGAATAATCGATAAAATTGACTGAAATCAATAATTTCCTCATCAAAAGGGTCATACTTAGAAAATATTTCCGCAAGCAACTTTCTTTTCTGATTGATCAATTAGATTTTGATACAGGAAGACAATGACTTTTATATGTTTATCTATTGTTGATTTTTTCTTTTTTTTAAGGATAAAATACCTTTTGGGGGGAATTAAGGAGAATTTATGGATTATTAAAATGAACAATCTCACGACATAGAAACATGTTAGTTATTTTAGACAAAGTGAAAGTCTGATTTATATTTATTTTTAGCTCATGTATCAAAAAATAAAATAAGAAACATGTTCTCAAATTGTCATTTTCCTAATTGTCTCTATGTGTATACTATATGTAGATTTATAAATTTTAGTATGGATAATGGAAGTTGTTAATAAGGACTTTGATGTACCACAACTAAGCACTTCAACAATTACTTAGATTTTATTGTTGGCCCTACAACTGGGTATATACGTCAAGAAGTCAAACTCATGCCCCATCTCGAAAAACCATAAATAGCAGAATTATTAATTTCCGTCGGAAAGCTACTTATGCAATGATCTTGATGGAGGCAAAGTTTTCCTGTTTATGTTAGGAAAGAAGAATATATATATATATATATATATATCCCCTTTTAAATCTTTCAAGACCTTGATTTTATTTTTTAAAATTTTTTAATTTTTAATTAAAATAATTTCGCCACCTTTTAACTCAAATTCCAACTCTAATACTATACAAACTCTTCTATTACTAAAAAAACCAAAGTCCACTTCCAACTCTAATACTATACAAATTCTTCTACTACTATTGTAATTTGAAATGTATTTTTTAATTTAAATCAAATTCTTAATAACTTTTCATTATCTCCATATAACTTCATCTACTGTCATTTTCTCCACAAATTTTTTCTTTCTTCACATACTTTTCCTCATAAGGTTTTTTATTGTCGATCTTCTTACTTTTATCTTATTAAAGTCTTCTTTTTAAAATTAAAAAATAATATTTTAAATTTTATTTTTGATACATGTTGTTTTATTATCTTCATTTTTCTCTTTCGCTTTAATGTTTGACTTCTAAATTTAATAAATAGTATTATAAATTTAATTTTCTATTTCTGTTCTTGAAGAAATAATTTATTTTCTTGAGAAGTTTATCAATGCTCAATGTATCTCTTATTGTTCAAAAGATTATATGAATTAATTTTTTTAGAAAATATTTTATTTTCTTTAATTTATTGAGAACTTTTTTGTGTACAAGTGAGATGTTTATGAATTTATTTATTTTTAGAGAAAAGTTATTATTATTTTTTTTTGTTGAGAACCTTTTGGGTTAGAGGCCAAAATGGAAAGACTATCCCATACTTCTTCCTTTAAAATAGAGAAAAATGAATGAGTGTTATACACATTATAATAAGGCACATTTAGGATATTTTAATTTTTTATTCAAATAAGTATTTTAGCTTTATTATTTTTAAATTTTGAAATACGTCTTAGAGGCTTATTTAGTTAAATCTTGTAAAACAAAAGGTATGTAACTGTTTGTTTTATTTTTAATTTATTTTTTCTTCTTCAATATGAGTTCGTGTAATTCCTTTTAGGAATAATAAATATATTTTTTGAAACTTTTTAAATTTTCTTATTATCAACAAGTCTTCAAAGTCTTCAAGTTGTATATGACTTTCATATGTAATTATTCATTTGCTCATTTTTTGTTAGTTTCTTCTACTTTTTAGTTTTATTTTTAGCATCATTAATGCTTTCTCCTTTTACATCTTTCATGCATTTTTTTTGATTGAATGATATAATATATTTTATATTTTTAGTTATTTTAATAGAAATTTATTGAGTTTTTGTTTTATTTAATATATTTTGAAGATTCAAGTTTTTTTTTGTTTGTTTGAAGAGAAAACTTTAGGAATATTTAGTTGTTTAGTTCTTAATATATATTACACCAATTTGATCAATATCTATTACTATCTAATTTTAATAAATGATTTGCTAAATTTTAAGGATAAAAGTGTCTAATTTACTATTAAAACATTCCGCACCATAATATGCATAACTTTGCAGTACATTAGACATGAAATGTAATAATTGATATGTTTTATTTTTTTATTTTTATCTTTTTACCAAGTGAATATAAAAGAAAGAAATGATTTTGCAAAGTATATTAACACTATAGTTTTTTTGTGATGGATCAAGAACGATTCTTTTGAAAAAAAAGTTGAACAATGATTGAGAATATTTTCATTTTGAAAATATTTCTTTGAGGTTTTTAATTATAAAATACTAATTTTTTTATTTTTTATGTTATTTATTTTTTAGGAATGGAGGAAGACAAGTAAGGGGAGAAGAATTTTAATTTTCACAATAATTTTATTACAAATATGTTCTATTTTTTAAAAGAGTCAAAATAAATAATTAAATGATAAAGAGTTCTCTTTTTCTCTTACACATAACAGGGGTATGAGGTGAATATGACAAAATAATTGATAGACAATGTCGTAAAGTTAATTTACTTTAAATATATAGAAAAAAATATAACTTACAATGTATTTTTTTATTTCTTTCTTTTTATCTTAATTACTTATGATTAATCATTATGACATAAATTTTTAATTAAATACATAAATTTGCTTTATATTTTTTGTAATATCTCTAATAACTATTTATATAATAATGTGTATTAATTTTTCTTTATGATACTTTTTTTAAAAAGAAAAATTGATTCTGTCACTAAAAAAAGGCATACTCATGGTCGTGCTATTAAATATATTTTTTAGTGATATTTTTAAAAAATTTCTCTTTTAAAAAATCTATTCTCATTATATACTTATTTTTTTAAGAAGTAATGTATATCCCGTGCAAAAGTATTTTGGAGGAGGAGAGAGAGTAAAAATTACTCACAGTCGTGCTATTAAATGTATTTTTTTATTTGGAACCAATCCAAATACACCCTTGTATTATGTTGGAGGACAATATTTAAATTTGAGTAATACTTTAATTAAAATAATCATTTCATTTTTTAAAAATAATAAAATTGCCTCCATAATATGAGGATCTAAAGAATTAATCCAAAAAACTTCCAGAGGAAAAACTTTTAGGATAAAATAGTCTTCAATATTTACTTATGCTTTAGATAAATGAAATTTTTTCTTTTGAATATCCTGTGATTAATTGTTTAGCTAAATTTGACAGAAAAATTTTCTTTGGAAGTTATACTTTGGAGTCAAATAGGATAGTAAATGCTAGATAATGAGAGTAATATTTATTTCAATTTTAGGAGAATAATATTTATTTAAAATATTATACTCCAATGGTTGAATTATTTGAGTATGGCTCTATTCAAACATTTTTTTGGATATTTTAAAAATTTTTTATTTGGACTCCATGTTGTCTCCTTACAATGCAAAAAATAAAATTTTTTAGCGAAAAACTTATCCAAATTCAAGAATACCAAAGTTGCATTAACAATGAGGGAAAAAATAAAAATATAATCAGATTTCAATTTTATTTTTATTTTTGCGGAAGATGTATGAGTTCTATTGAGACATAAAAGAAAGAAAAGTTCAGGGAAAACAAAACCCAATGTATTATTTCCATTTCAATTATGGTTCGGGGTTGAACAGCAGCATAGCGGCCCAATCCATCGATTCTCAGCCCAAGAATCTTCGTTCACTGGTGCTAGCCGCTACTCCATTATAGTACTCGAGCCTTCATATGTTCGGACCTTCGCTTTTACGGGAAAGGTATTTTTCTTCATTTGTCGGGTCGGCGGGGCTCCGTGTCTTCGACGCTCTCCGTTCTCTGGTTCGTTCTAGTTTTGGTGATCTAATCCATGCTCGACTAGGATTGGTCGAGTCCAAATTTGACGTTCACTCGAGAATTGAAAAGGAAAAATGGCATTACTGAGGCGAATTAAGCATTCGGACTTGAAAACTCTGGCGAACCAATTCCAGAGGTCGTTTTTTCAGATTCACAGCTATCGTAGCGTTGGTAATTCAACTTCATATGCCAAATTTTTGGTTTTGAATTACCCAGGCTCACCTATTCGGAAGTTCCAATCCCAGTTCCCGAGCAATGTTAGATTCTTTGCTGCACCTGTGCAGGTAATTGCATTTGTGTCTATGACTTGTGTAAAGAGGTGTGTTTGTGTGTATGCGTTTTGAATGGCTATTTATGTATAGTTTCTAGGTTTCAAGATAAACTTATGGTAGTGCAGTGATTTGGTTTTCGTAGGCCAAGCAGAAGAGAGAAGAGACGGACACCGGTCCGAGATTGAATGAGCAGATAACAGCCGATGTTGTTAGGCTAGTCACTGAGGAAGGTAGCTAGGATATTTCAATACTCTGCTGCGTTTTTTAGTTTTATATGGAGCATCTTCTTTGTTGTTTGAGGTTCTTATGTCTATTCAAAAGGAGAAACTATGTGGTTAAGTTTGATTAAGGATTTGCTACTAGCTTTACAAGTTGTACTATTCATCCAACTATATTATCGTGAGCTAGTTGTGGACCATACAATCCCAAAGCAAACAATCCACAAGAAACTAGATCGTTTGGGACTGCACTGTGATATGTTATGATACAAAGTTGGTGTATATGATTTCATATCTAAATTATTGTTCAGCTTTATTTTGATTTATGGATATTTTCAGGGCACTGTGTTCTGCCAAAGCGGGAGGCCTTGAAACGTGCTAGGAATCTCAAGCTTGATTTAGTTGAGGTAATCAATTGTCCCAAGCTTTATTACCCATTTTAACAACTAATTGGTGGTGTGACTTCATGTGATTCTTTATTTAATTCATTTAATGTCTGACTGGTTGTCCATACAGCTCATCACTAAGCACTCATTGATGAGTCTTGCAGCAGAGTACATTTGACTAGAGCTTATCTTTTCCCTTCAAATTTTAGAAATTTATTTTTCAATAAAATTTAGCTAATTGTTTTTTGCGAAGAAAATAATACTGATATCCTTATTTCTTGCAGTTTCACTGATTAGAATTGTTAATCGAACTGTAAAATGGTCTCCCTTATAAGAAATTTGTTACCATTATCAATTCTCCTATAGACCCAAAGAAAAACCACTCAGTAGGTCTAATTCTTAAAAACTTTGTTTGGTAGACTTAGGCTCCCGGTTACCTTTTAAGTGAGTAGGCAGCTAAATTAAACTCATGTCGAAGTCGAAGTACTTGAACACAATCTGATAAGTGGAGAAACATAGTTCTAAGTCGAAGAATGCTTGAGAATATATTGAACTCTGGGAAGTTATGAAACAATGATGATTAACCATAGTCCTTATATCTGTTTTCATTATACTGTTTTGTTCAATAGACATATCAGTAATGCCTCTTTGTTTGTGGGCATCTTGCAATTCGTAGAACCAGCTAATTTGATCCTTTTTCTCCACTTTTCTTTATACATTGCTTGATTTAGAAGCTGTCGCAACTTCATCAACAGTTTAATCCTAGCATAGTGCATTCTCATTCCTCATTACTTTCTACAAATCCTATACCATCTGATTTAAGACTATCTGGTAGTGGTGAATTTATGAGGTGAGGCACTGCAGATGATACTGGGTCCTATAAGACTATCTGGTAGACTATCTTTTGGTGAACAAATCGGAGTAATATGCTCCTGTGATTGGAATGTTATTGCATGATTTGGTTTTGTATTTCATCTAATGTTTCCATGTAAGGTGCAGGCAATATGACAAGGAATAGGATGCTTTTACATAAAAATCATTTGGTGGGACAAACAATATTATCATATTTGATGATTACTTTGTGCTCTTGTTTGCCATTTTCCTAAATTGCAAAGTACCTATTGTTCTCTGTCTGAATTTCCTTCTCAATTTTCCAGGTTCAGCGGAATGCTAAGCCTCCTGTCTGCAAAATCATGGATTTCCACAAAGAAAAATATCAACAGGAACAAAAGGAAAAAGATCGTGCCAAAAGCAAGGTACCTTACCTTTGGACTTAAACCTTTGTCCTATTTCTACAGTTCATGTAGTTTGGCTTTTACTGGTGACTTGACATGTATGTATATATAGTATTTGTGTGATGCCCCATTCCCACATGGGATAATTGTAAGTAAAGTGCTCTGTATATGAACATGGGCCTAAGTACCCATTGTCAACTTGTAATATCCATTTTGGCATAGCGAGGACGGTTGCCAAGTAGTTGGCCGTGGGTGCTGCCAGGCCCATGAGTCACGTGCTCGGGCCTGCGGGCATGGGGCGTGACAATTTGTATGTATGAAAGTTGAATATATGTACTTTTATATATTCATGAACTTATAGTCTATAGCTACAATCAAGGAGAATCTTAGTATTTTTTTGGCTTATTCTGCCTTACAGAAGTTCTGTGCTAATTTCAGTAATTTTCAAGGACTGTTCCCCTTTCCTTCAGGGTGGGGGGAGGGCAATTGTGGATCTTATTACCCTTTCCAAGATAGCCAACAGAACTTTTCTTGTTCTCTTTTGTGCAGAAGATCTCTGTGCATGTTGAGGAATGCATAGATGGTCACACATTTAACCGGTTAGAACAGAAATATGGATATCATGGAGGCATAAGTAGGCATAAATATAGACCACGTTGGGAGGACATGATGATCTTTAGACTACACAATCTCTGATTATTTGTTTTAGTATAAGATGCATTTGTGTTTGACCAATGAAAAGAGTATATGAACCAGAGTGTTGCATCTCTATGGCTAAGATATCTCTCTTCCATTAAAAAAGAATGTCCAAAGATCTGGCTCAATGTTTACCAGTGATCACATATTCATGTTCTATACATTATTTGGAGAATTATTATTGTTTGTTTTACTATCTACTGTTTGCAATAAGTTTATTTTTCCACTTATTATTTTATCTTTAAAAGAAATTTATTTGTTCGTATTTATGCCATTCTTTCTTGAATAAGTGAGAGGGTTTTATTTGCAATGTTGAATTAAATGTTACGTATCTTATAAGTATTGGAATTGCTCGTAAATGACAAATATTTGTCTGTTAAGCGTGCAATTTGTTTGGCTATGAGTTTTGATTATAGATGCGGCTAAAGGAGCATCAGATATCAAAACTTGAGTGCATTTCCCAGATTATAGGCCTCCAAGCTATTTGATACAGACATATAGGCATCTGATATTGTCTCGATCTCCTAGGGGTCAGGTGCCTGGTTGCAATAAGTTGCTCTTCGTATTTATGATGTGCCGGATGAACTGTTTCTCATAATTCTATCTTTTTGTGAGCACAAAATCAAGGTTAACGCTCTCTTAGTCTGATGTTTGTTTTCCAGTGATTCCATCATCATCAACACTCATATTTGTTTTCTTCATGAGAAGACAAAGTTACTACAAGCGCTCTTGCTTATTTGGTTGCTTTAATTTCTTAAACATTTGTTTCTCTCAAGATATTTATAGTTGGTGATTGGAAATCGTGTGACTCCCTTAAGCAAGCAGTTTCTTATGTTTGGGGTCATTGGTTCACTAATTTGTGTTATTTTATGACATGGAAATTGACAAAGTGCTTATGTACTAGACTCCAAATTTCTAGATATATGATATTTCCTATGAAGCAAGAAAGAACTCTACCCTTTTATCCATCCCCCTACTTCATGTAGCTTCCAAGTTTCTTTCTGTTTTGTCCTTCCAAGTATGTTCTGTCAGTTCTTTATGTATGCTCTTACAAACTTTATGTTAGGATTGTTGGTTCTGTGCTCTAATCAATATTAATTCACTTACAGTCTGAAGGAACTCTACGACAAGGATCTTGCAAAGAAATCCGGTTTGCTGGAAATATTGTAAGTTGCTTACTTCTTTCCTTTCTGGAGACTCTCATTGTACTGCTTAATGGTGGGGTCTGTTCATCCTTTACCATTATTCTTATATTTTTTGTACTGGTTAGTCTTTTTTTGGGGGGTGGTTTTTAGAGATTAAGAAATCCACTTGCAGCTCTCGTTATGTATCCAGATGTCAAAGTTAGTCTGAACCATGAACTTCAAAGTCAGTGGAATGTGTTTTATTCTTTGGTCAAGTCTAAACCTTCTGAGATGCATTAAATTGGGCAGCATTCAAAATTTGATCATCTTGATTGTATTTTCCACTGCTGCACTAGTACACTTTTTATTGGTTTATATGAATTAGATAAAAACATATTGCTTGAAACCTTATCCTGAAAGGGGGGAAAACAATTGAATCATCACATGCAAAATGAAAACAATATTGTGGATTCGGGGAGACTAATTTTTTCTTTTGGAAATTTTGATTTCCAGACACAAAAAGACTTGCAAATTAAAGTCGACACTGTCAAGAGACTGATGGAGCGTGGTTATCGGGTTAAGGTATTCGTTTCCCTCTTCCTATGCTGTTAGTGGTTAACTCTTTCCTCCTAAGTGCGTGCTTTATGCATTATATTGTGGGGCTACATCAGATGGTAGATGAGAATAGAATTGAATCTATTTTCCTATCACATTATGGGTCTCTGCTTCTTGTCAATGCTTTGATTTCTTGATTGGGTACTGTTGAATGCTTTTTTGGAATACCTGATTAAGGATTTGTGTCATTATTGAAAACTTTTACCAGGTTTAGTGTTATATTTAATGTAGTCTGAGTTATCAATTATCCCGTTGCCACGCTGTCTCGCAAATTGGTTTTTACTTGATTTTTCCTGTACCCAAGTGTTGTCTTTTAGTTTCACGAAATTGCAGTGATTTGTTTCTAGATAGTTATTTCTCTTATTTTGGGTGGATGTGTAAAATTAACTATCAAGAGATATCAGATATTCCTGGTTTCCTCTTTTTCAGTGTCAGGCCAAGGGTAATAAAAACAAAGATGGGGAGGGTGAGGACTCAACAACATTACTATCTCGAATCTGTTCTCTGGTAAGACTACATTTCATCATGTTTTGGGTGTCAGTGCTGCAAAACCTTCAGTTGATTTTCCTTTTTCTGTTTTTTTTTTCTTTTTGATGTTTTGGAATTGAAACTGGGTGTAGATTGAAGACATATCTGTTGTTGAAAGTGATACAAGAGTGGAAGATAAGGATCAGGCGCATATTATAGTTAGGCATATCAAATATGGTCCACTAAAGAAAGGCTCGGTAAAGAAAGGATCCACAGGTAACAAAGTAGTTGCCAGTGCTCAAGGGGGGAGCGATAATGATGTCCTGTCTGAAGAAAGGCCTGATGAGGATTTTGAGGAGAAGGAACAGTCAGGCTGGAAATTGGATGCTGCAAATGATGGTTTTAATAAAAATTTTCAACTCGAGAACAGTGCAGATGTTGCTGTCAATTTAAGCAATGGCAAAAACCGGTATGCATTCGAAGCATCATCCTCTTCATCTGGGGTTTCTTCACATTATGCCAGTCCTCTCTCCCAGCTTGATTCTGCACGTGCACCTGCAACTTCATCTAGTTCGGTTGTGGGAACAGAAAATAGATACAAGAAAGATCATAGAAACAGTTCACGCTTTAGAAGTCCAACAGGTGATAGCGGCTATGGAGAGGGAAATAATGCTCTGTTCGGGCCCCAGTTTTCTGGTTCAGGAGGCCGACCACAACTAAATGCGAAGTCTTCACCCATACGAAGGGAAACTGGACATGGTGAAAATGAATCTTCTTTGTTTCCACACATGGGCCATCCTGAGCAAGCATCTTTTCGGTCTCCCAGTTCTCCGCCCCCAAATCACGGAATATTCAGTCAAGTGGATAATGCTTCTAGGAAACAGAAGAGTTTTCCAGCAGAAACTAACAGATACAAGCAGAGGAATCCTTCAGACGCTGTTGGACACCCAGGGAGGCGGGTTGGGGCAACCCCCTCCCCTAGGTTTTAGGGGGAAAATGCAAATTTCAAATTTCTAGGATATAGCTCCCTATATTTTAGTTTTTTGTCTTTATTACGATTCTCCTATTCTTTTTCCCCTTGTATACGTCGGTTGATTTTACACAATAGATTTGTGAGATTTGTGAAAGTAAATTGTTCGTAAAAGGAGAAAGGGATTTGAAGTGGATAATTTTTGGAGTTGATAATGAAACCCAATTCGAAATATTGTGGGAGGGATAGAGTTTGTATGAGGTTTTTGTTTTGAGTTTTGTAAAATATAAATTATTTATGAGAAAATAAATTATGATAAAGATAAAAATTTTCGTGGGATTTTGTATACAAGCTCATGCTCCAGCTAGTCTTACACTTTTCTGTATCTCGCAGAACAGATATACAAGGCATAGCAATCTTTTGCCCTTCTATAGGGAATTTTGAGGGAGTATTAATTTTCAAAATCTCCTTTATCATTTCTAATTATTTGTAACTTGGGTATTTCAATTGTACTGAGATTTCTGAACATGGAGATTCTTTTCTCCCCATTTATTTGTTTCCTGGGGGATGCAGCTAGGATCACAGAGGTCCACCGTACAGTCAAGTTGAAGATTCTCGAATGACATAGTGGAAAATGATGAGGAAGGAATTGTACTTTATTCTGTATTTGGTTCTGTTTCAAGTTTATTTAACTATTTTTTATGAATAATTTAATTTTACAATTTTAAATATAATTTTATTTTAAAAAATTCAATCTAAATACGTTTTAAAATTAATTTATTTGGATTGAATTTTTTTGAAAATTTTTATTTTTAAAATAAAAAAATAAATTAATTTGTAAGAGAATATGTGAAATTTAAAATAAAATGTAAATATTCTTTTGTATACAAAAACTAATTCAATTTAGAACTTGACGTATTAACTTGTCACGCCTTTCGTGCACCAGTCAAGTTACGGTGCTGGACTCAATTTCTCCAGCACGTGCAGGATGGAATCCTACCCGTTGGATCACACTGCCCCTGATCCAACGGCCAGGGAACATCAGGGGCAAGATTGGCAACAAAAAAAAAAAAAAAACTAAAAATTTCAAAAACCCCGCCCCAACCCGTCTGACTCTACAGTTGCATCGGTTTTGTAACCGATGCAACTGTTGGACATGACCTCTACAGTGCAGGCTGTCTTCTTCACTTCACTTTTTCACTTCTACAGTGCAGCCCGTCTGCTCATAATCTTTTCTTCGACTAGTTCTCCATCTTCCGGCCACTGCCGCCGTCTCAACTGGCCGTTGCTTTACCCCCTTCTCGCCGTTCGCAGCGGTTTGTACGTCCCTCGACTCCAGCGGTTTAGGTGAACAATTGTTCGTCCGATACTCAACTGGTGAAAGGCTGCAACTTTTTGTCCGCACATGCCTTCCGCCACTCGCGCCGTCTCAATCGGTCGTTGCTTTACCCCTCTTCTCGCCGTTCGCAGCTGGTTTGTACGTCCCCTCGGCTCCAGCGGTTTAGGTGAACAATTGTTCGTCCCGATACTCGACTCAGTGAAAGGTCTGCAACTTTTATGTCGCCACGACTTCCGACCCATCGCCGCCGTCTCAATCAGCCGTTGCTTTACCCCTTCTCGCCGTTCGCAGCGATTTGTACGTCCCCTCGACTCCCAGCGGTTTAGGTGAACAATTGTTCCAAAGCAATGAGGAAGTTTCGCTTTAGGTGTAAAACTTCCCCTGTGGTAAGAGTGAACGAGATGTTGGGACGAACATCCCTCGCTCGTCAAATCTATCTCGATGCTCCCGCCTCAGCAGAGCTCCGCGGCTTAACAGAGCTCCGATTGACAAACCCTAATGACAGACGTGGTTGAGACAATCATCAGAGAAGTACTGACGCAAAAGACGAGGCATTTGTGCTTTCGACGATGACCACTCCTTCAAAATATCGGAAAAAGGATGTTCACATAGTTTATGGCATTCCTAGGGGAACAAACCCAATTGTTCACCCAACAGCAGTAAACGCAGAGAAAGAGAGGCCACCGCAATTGCAGAGAGCCTTGGCTTGCAGCCTTCATCGAGCGGCTATGTTGATGTGGATGAGCTAGAGGATAGACTGTTGGAATATCGGGTAATAAATCAGCTCATTTGCAAGGCTGTATGTTCTCGCTGGCTATTAGCACAATGCTAGCCCCGTGAACTCAATGAAGATAAACATGGCGTATTACGGAAATATGTGAATGATGTAGATACTTATCGCAAGCTATAATCAGGGCGGGGCATGTTTGTGATTTCCCTGCATGAAGGGAGTAGTCGTATTTCGCGTAAAAAACAAGAAGAACACGGGTAGATGGCCGGAAGGGAACATGCACCTTTTTGTTGGTATGTGAACAATTGTTCTTGCAATTTTTTTCGGTGTGAGTAGTTTTGCAAATTTCGCGTGAACAGATTGTTATGTTCGCGGTGAACAATCTGTTCTCCCTACGTTGCGTTGGTAGCGAACAATTGTTCCGGCAATACTGGGTTGTTATGAACAATTGTTCATTAGTTATTTCTTCAGCTTTGAACAATTGTCCACTGGATATGAAGAATCATGCTAAACCGATTTCGCTTGGGAGTAACGAAGAGTTACCATCACCGATAGTCAAGTACATCTCGCAAGTATTTATTGCTCGTGAACAATTGTTCCCTGCCATTGCTTCGAGTGTGAGTAGTTTTGCATATTTCTGTGAACAGTTGTGGTGTTATGTTGCTCGTGAACAATTGTTCTCGTCATTGCTTCGATGTGAGTAGTTTTGCATATTTCGTGAAGCAGATTGTGGTGTTATGTTGTCCGTGAACAATCTGTTCTCCCTACGTTGTGTTGGTAGAGAATAATTGTTCTGCGCAGCGCGGGTTCTCATGAACAATTGTTCATTAGTTTTTTATTTAGTTTGAACAATTTTGCAATTCAGTGTGTTTTGGACAAGTGTTATGTTTTTTCATAAACAATTGTTGAACCGAACAAACGCGAGTTCGGTATGTAGAAGCCGTTGGTGGAAGAGTCAAGGGCAAGTTACCCCTGTTCGTAGTGGGATGTTGACAGAGTTGCAGAGGTTTGTACTGCCAATCCCTTTGCTTCAGTTCCGGAGAAATTCCCGATATGTCCAGTTTTGAAGCCAAATGCTTGAAGGAACGAGAAGGGGCTAGAGGCTAAGAAGCGCAAATACCAGAGAAAGTTGGAAAAGATCAACAAGCAGCTTGAGGAGCTTGACGAAGAGGGCCAGCCGATTGGAGTTGCATACGGCCATCTGATTCCCCAGCGGTTTAAACGGGGCAAGGCAAGCCCGAAGAGTCAACAACCTAGTGCAGAGGTGAACCCCGATCCTTATCCAGATCACAGCCCCTCCACTGAGCCGAATGAAGCCCAACAGTATGATCTGATTGCGAGAGAGAGGGTTATGGATGATATGGGAGTCCTTGAGATCGCCCAGGCTTATGCTGAAGGTACGTAAGAACAATTGTTCTCTAACTGTGGTGTTACGTAAGAATAATTGTTCACCCGAAATATCCATTCATGAATAGTCGTTGATTATTACGATAATTGATAGATTTTAAAAACATCAGGGGCAGATGAGGACCAACCCATTGACACGAACGCCGTGCTTAAGGAATGTGATCTCGATGCCTTAGCCACCGAAGCGCTCGGTGCTGAAGAAACAAATCAGGGTGAACCAATCCAACCTCAAACGCATTCAGAACGAGTGCCCGAAACACGAGGTCAACCCCATTTCCTTTAACTTAAATGTAGCAGTTTACCTTGTGAACAATTGTTCGGATCAACTTGTAACAATTGTTCATGATTGGTACATGACCTTTGTGGACAGAGGGTTATAGCTCTTTGGGTTTCGTTCTTGCGCTGGAAGCCCAGACTGACCAGGGACAATGTCCCGTCCCAATCACTGTACTGCCTGCTCCTAGATCAACCAAGAAGAGACGGCTAATAAAGGCAAGCGCAAAGGTCAGGTCACCCTATGTTGTCCCAAAGGCTGCACCGCAATCGCTAGCGGAACATGAGGAAACCCTGGTTGACTATGGCTTATTGATGAACCCACCAGATGGGAGGGAGTAAGATGTTATACTTATTTGCGTTGAAGTGAACAATTGTTCATGTTGTTTAAGGTACCGGGGCTGAACATTCATTGTCTCTTTGCAGTGCAATGATCATGTTGGACGACGGGGTTCAACTGCTTACTCGGCTTGATCTGGAGGGTAACCGACCCCGTGGATTCTTGTACGCTTCCGTTGTTGATGCCTTTGCACATTTCATGAATAGGGAGCAGATTAAACGCGGGGATTTTAACAGGTTTTGTTTCACCACAACCTTAGCGGTGAGTCTGTGGCTCATGTACAAATTTTCAGCTAGAGTTTACGCACCATAAACAATTGTTCATTAGTTCCCGCCCATTTGTTTTTGCTGATTAACATTTGTTTTCGGTTTAGGCATGGGCTATTCAGGACGTGGAAAAAAACGTTAAGCACACTGCGGATGCTATGGCATTCAAAGTGCAGGAGCTGCTCACCGGGTGGAACTATGTCAGCTCGGGTGACTTGTTTAGTCCCGGCAAGCCTGGATTTGTAAGCTGCCCATTCCTGTTATCCAGAAAAAGAACAATTGTTCGTTAATGCAAGAACAATTGTTCGTTAATGGAAGAACAATTGTTCTTTGAGATCTAACTTAATTTGTTACTTTTTTTTTTCGTGCGACGCAGTTCTTTTTCCCCATATGCCGTGCGGCGCATTTTTTCCTCTTTGCTGTCGACTTGCCTGGCAGGAAGTTTTTATGCCTAAATAGCCTGCCTTGCGCAGAAGTCTTTGACGACGTCCATCGAGTTGTTGGGGACGTTGTGATGAGGTACTTTATCGCTTGGTTCAATCAAAGCAGCGGTTCTCATGTCGACTTTGGAGAGTTTAGTTGGGAAGTCCCAACTGTTCCAATTCAGCCCGACACGTCCAACTGTGGCATGTTCGTTATATGGATGATGGAAACATGGGCCGGACATATACCGCAGGAGTGTTTTGCTGCTTGGTTGAAACCGGACTACATCTATAGCGGGAGAAGGAAGGTCGTTGCACGACTTCTGCTTCAAAAGGAGAATGCAGTTCTGGATCACGTTTTGTCATCTGCCATAATCTGGAAAGGGGATACTGTTAAGGGGAAAGGGGGAAAGAGGGTTCATTAAAAATTATCTCGAGAACAATTGTTACTTGTAGATATCTTTTATTTTATTTTGTATATTCATTTCTCAGTCGATCAATATAACACTCAGATGCTTCATTCCAAAAGGCATTGAGATGAGTCTCAAACAAATCTTCTTCCAAGTATAAACTAACAAAAGCGGCAGGGGTGAACAATAACTGTGGCGATTGTTCTCCTATAACAATTGTTCTCCTATTATAAGTCTGCACGATTTGTTCGTCACAACGTCAGCCGCAAGTCTGAAGTGTTCATATCTACGATACTGTTGAGTGCTAAGCCGTCACGCTGCCTTTGCAACTGCTCCTTCTTTCGTTGTCTGACACGTTCCACGATGATCTTCAGCCGCTTCCGCGATCGGTTGGGATTCTCTCTCAGTTTAACAGTCTTTGCCGAAAATAACTGTCCATCCGAACTCGACGGCAGGGTAAAGGTTGGGCAAATGTTTCAGAACAATTGTTACTGGTTCATCATATTGAACACTAACTATTGTTCAGTGATATATAGCGAAGGAAAAAAAAATGCAGCAGACTACATGATCGAGTTCCAATATTTCTTTCCGGAGAGAGAGCATCGCCTAACACGCTCACGGATCCTATTCAGCTCATCGCCTACAACGTCATACACGCCATCGCTCATGCAAACGCTTGTTGCCAACAAAACCATCCTACTAGTCAGATGACGATATCGCTCGCCATATGCAGAGGGCTTATCCCTGAAATTGCTTGGATCTGGGAACTGCAAGCCACTTTTTGCATTCTTAGTCCATCTCCGGAGAACGTATTGCTCCGGGAGAGTCCTCATTTTGCTGTTCCCTAGAGATCCGAGTACGCCCGTAACCTTTAGAGCATGCCGACAGAGGATTCCCTATCGCCCTCGAACATGCGGCATGAACAGATCCCATGACGGGGATGGCCGAGTCCACATGGGACGCACCGCTCATCCAGCTTTTCCACCACCCGATGCTTCATGGTGTTTGAATACACCGTACGTTACCTTTCCTTCGCCTTCGAAGAGACAACCTCTATCATGTACTCGAAAATTTGTCGGGATCTGGGTCTTGAAACATGGCAAACAAAGGTTGGGTGTATATACTCTGCAGCCTCTACGAGCCAATGGGATCGCACGCAAAACCCTTCGAGTTAGGAAGCTCCGCAAGATTCGTAATAGCAACAGCTACTTGACAGACGGGATCGGATGTATTAAAAACTCACAATAGAACAATTGTTCCGATGGATGTGAACAATTGTTCTCGTCCCGTCTGAACGCATTTGACAAATTTAGTGGGAACAATTGTTACGCCACTCTATCAAGCGCATGGAAATTTTGCAATTTCTCGCTCGCGTCGGCTATCAACCATCCCGTTGAAGTGGCCAAAGAACCGTAATAGGTTGTGATCCGATTGGAGGTAGCCCCTCGATGATGGCATTGCATGATTCCCCATGCCGGGTAGTTGCCATTCCAGCGGTGAAATGCTCCCTTAACCCTAAGCGGCGACCACCGCCTACGCAAAACATGGATCCGTTCTAGCCATTTGTGCGGCCCATTGGGGAAGCACTCGCTTCATCATTTGGTCCCACACAAAGTCAAACTCCTCCTCGTCATCAACATCGTACATTAAATAGTGGAACTTATCAGTAATCGGGGGGTATACATTTGTGACAAATTTTTTCCAGGGCATTCTGGTTTATGTGCCATTTGCAAAGGGCATGAAATGTTAATGGTAAAACCCGATCTAATTGCAGCAGACCATAGCAGCTGTCTTGATCCGTGAATATAGTTTGAGGAGCCTTCCCGGACATGCACCTCAAGAATGTCCTAAATAACCACTCAAAGGACTCTGTCGTTTCGTCGTACAGAAGAGCAGCTCCGAATATGCAGCTTTGATAATGATGGTTGAAACCAACAAATAGAGCTGCATGAACAAACACTTACTGTCATGGAAGAACAATTGTTCAAGACTTCATTAACAATTGTTCAAGTACTATTGGAGGCAAAACAGAGAACAGAACAATTGTTCAATTATTCTGCCATTACCTGCTGGGCGATAGTTTTTGTTCGTCCGATAGGTTGTATCGAACGTGATTGAATCACCGAAGAGCGCGTAATCCAACTTCATTCTTCCGTCTGCCCAGAATATATTGGCAATTCTCTCCTCACTATCAACCTCGATATCATAATAAAATGATGGACTGTGATATGCCTCATGACGAAAATATTCTTGCAGTGCCGTGGCTTCCCCAGCGGCCATTGCCCTTTGTCGCCTCCTAACGAGATGGTTCTTAAGATCTATGGCAAGGAAACCAAGCCCTTCTCTGCCCCCCGCACCTAATGCCATAACTTCGAATGAAGATCTCAACCGAATACCAGCCTTTTCATTCTGTTCCGCCACTAAACCTTGGACATTGCTAACATTCCGATTAGATCTCAATAGGTAAGAGTATTCTGTTTGGTGTAGCTCGTGATTATGACTTGTAACCCAATCAATGATTACGTAAACACCCCTCCTCTCATCAAACCTTAGTCGTATGTATGCACCGCAACCCGTTCTCTCCTCGCTTCTTGAACGCTCAACCGAAGGCCGTGGTTGGATGTGCCGGCTGGCTGTTTTGTTGTTCTTTGCTCTGAGTAACCTGCTTCCCTTCCGGAATCCTTCTTTGTTGCATACGTATTTGGCGTAGTGCACTTTATTTGTTTTCGCTCGCCTCCTCTCATACATGATTCTTGTGGCGAATCCCTTCCGATGAGCATAGCTATTGTAGAATTCATGGGTTTCCTCCAATGTTTTAAACTCCATCCTCTTCATTTCTTCTAAATTTTCTGCACCATCATAAAAATCTTAAGCCACCGATCAAAAAAATTCTGGTAGAACAATTATTCACTCATGTATGAACAAATGTTCAGTGCAACATGAACAATTGTTCCATACGTTGCGAACTTTTGTTTAGTCAACTGTCAACAGCTGTTCACAACAATCATTCTCCAGCACACTTTTCTTTCTTTTGAGGGTCGTTCTCCTTACCTTTCTCCTCACCTTTCTCCTCAATATCGGTGGTCGCAGTATCAACGTAACTATCTGCTGCCTGCATGCTTCTCGCATCGGAATCCTCGCGTGCGGGCTACAATGCAACACTGGACCATTAGTTACAGTTGCGCCAAGTTCTTTGAAGAAAACCTCACTTCATTTGGCCGCAGGCCTGCAATAAAGGATGAATGCAGGCCTACAACGAAGGAGGCAGTCCAAAAAAATTTAAAAAAACAAAAGACAAAAACAAGGAAAACAAGGAAAATGACTGAAATACATTACCTCAGTTGTGGGTGTTATTGTACTGGCCATTGGAGAAGCTTGTCGCGAGAAAGAGAATGATAAGAAGAAAGTCGGAAGAGAGAAAGAGAAGGTTGTTGACAGAAAGTGAAATTGGGAAGCTTCTTCTTCTTCTCCAAGCCAGTTCGAAAGCTCAGTTTGATGGCTGACATTTTGCAGCTTTAAGGTTGGACAAGACGGGTTGGGGCGGGGTTTTTGAAATTTTTAGTTTTTTTTTTTTTTCGGTTGCCAATCTTGCCCCTGATGTTCCCTGGCCGTTGGATCAGGGGCAGTGTGATCCAACGGGCAGGATTCCATCCTGCACGTGCTGGAGAAATTGAGTCCAGCACCGTAACTTGACTGTTTCTGCACCCCTTGGTTTTTCCGCAAGTCACCATATTCTTTTCATTTTTTTGGTGTGGAATTTCAAGGTAATTCGTCATTATATTCTAAACCAGAATTTGAAACCAAAATTTATCAATGGCTCGGGATATGCTTCTGTATGATTAATGATCGATGTACCATGGTATACTTTTATCTTCTATGGCATCTTGGTGAATAATTTTGGCCAAAACTACATCATCGACATTGCAGTTTGTTTCCAGATGAAGATATATACTAGTGAAGAAGTGCTTTGTAGCATTTTTTTTCTCTTTGTCTACGAGCTCTTAGGGCCAACTTGTATTGGGTTTCAATCCAAGTATTTTCTATATTTTTTACTTTGGGTCTTACTTCTCATCTCACAAATAATTCATTTTTACGATTCTCAATACTACTCAAATTAAACAAAAATCCAATCTAAATAGGCTTAATTTTTTAGTTGTGAATCTAATGATCAGAGGCTATATTGTCTAATTGTAGAGAAGCCAATCAAATCTCTGTAATACAGTCCACTTTATAATAGAACAGGATTAGTTCCGACAAGTTAAGAAATAAGGAGTTTATATTTTTAGCCAATTTACTATTTCATGAAGGATCAACATGTTAATGAAAAAGGTTTTAGAGACCAGCAAAGTAAAAAATATTCAGGAGGAGATATGTCAGATAGTTTTAAGGACAAAAAAAATTACAAATACTTGTGAGTGATATACAGTACTGTCAATTGGCCCGGCCTATCATGGGCCAATCCTTAAATAGGTCGGATCGTGCTGGTCTGTTTTTTAACGGGTTGAAAAATTTCAATTCATATCCGTTCGTACTAAGTCGACAAGTTAAACGGGCTAGTAACTTTTTTTAAAATTAAAATTTATAATATATAATTTTTCTTCTTTTTTTTCTCTATCATATATGAGAATATAAATTTATTATTAGAATAAAAAGAATTTTTGACTAATCACTAATATTTTTAAAATAAAAAATAATAATTAATTATATATATCATACATAATATGAATAAATTTATATAAAAAAATATTTAAAATAAATTTGAATTAATTAACCTTAATTGTAGGTAGGATTAGAATGTGTGGTGTAAGAAAATTTAATATCAAAATTATTATACATTCTATTTTTATTATGTTTCTAATATAAAATTTTAAAAAAAAAATTTGACCTGCTCCGACCTCTGGGCTAAACGTAGCAGGTTAATTCAATCCGCGTCTTAAACGGGCTTGCGCCCATTTTCCCACACTAGTGACATTCACAACCAAGGAAAAATGGTTAATTTAAATTAGTATCCCCAAAATTTTGGGATTTGTTGATTGAATACTAATGCTTTCCAAATTGACAATTGAGGGACCAATTTTGCTTGGCACCCAAATAATCTGGACGATAAAAAAAAGAATTGAATTAAAGTATTTTTGTATGTCATTGACAATTGAGAGACTTACTTGTTATTCAATTGTATCTTTTTTTTTTCTATCAAAGTTTTAAGTTTCAAATTTCATTTTTCTTTTATCTCCTCATCCCCTTAGTTTTTTCATCAATCTAAACCTTCTCCCCATTCCGTATTGCTTCTTCTTCTCTCTTCTCTTTTCTTCACCCTTACTGCCTCTATTGCCACATTTTTGTCATGCCTCATTAGGGCATCTATTACTTTTGTTTGCTCATTTCTTCTTCGTCCTTCACTCTTTTCCCCCGCCACTCCTTCATTCTCGCTAATGAGAATAGCAAGAACAAAGGGGCAGAGAATGAAAAGCGAGTGACAAAGAAGAGGGCAAACAGAGGTGAGTGGAGAAAGGATGGCGAGAGAAGAGGAAGAGCATCAAAGATTGATTTGTATGGTAGCGGTAGAGCATTTGGCTGTGGTGGTGATGTGTGCTTGGATTGGCATTTTTAGTAGATAATGAGAATAATAGATACTGAGAATAATGGGATAGAGTGGAGGGGCATATAGAGTTTGTAGTAGGGATGGGTAGTTGCAATTAAAGGCGTTGGCTAATGGTCGCTATCAGGGATAGGGGTTGGATGAAGGGAAAGAAGGTTGAGGGTTATGTAGTTATGTATTCAATTGTTGAAGCATTTTTAAAGTTGTTGAAAAATAATTATTTTTTAAAAAAATTATATTTAAAACTAATAATATTTTTTAAAAAGGTTTCAATAAGCAAACATTGTTTTGAAAAATACCCTTATGGTAGCTTTTCAAAAGTAACTTTTTCAACTTATTTAAGCTGAAAATAAAAATAAATAGATAGTTGAGAATAATTAAAAATAATATTTTGTTTTGAAAAAATTATAATTAACTTATTTAAAAATTTTACTGTAGGTTTTAGATTATTGAAGCCTATTTTAGGCTATTGAAAAAATGCTTATAAGAAAAGTTGCTGTTAAAGCTAAAATAATAATTTTATTTTTAATAGTTTTAATAAAAAAAAGTTATTCTGAAAAGCGCTTATAAATTAGCTTCTCAACACTATTTTTTAATAAGTTAAAACTATAAATGAATAAGCAGTTAAAAATTACACAAAAATATCTTTTAGTTTAAAAAAATTATAAATAGTTCATTTTAAATAATAAAAAATAGGTCCTTAGAGGAAAAAAGAAAAGAAGTTAAATAAATAAATGTGTTAACTTCAGTTTTTGTTTCATCCAAAAAAAAATTCAGTTTTTGTTTTAATGCATTAATTAAATAAAAGTGAAAAATCGGATCTTCAATTCACTTGCATTGTTAAATTAAACATTTATGTCTTCATGGCCAAATTATTTTACTAACAATCAAAATTGGTCCTTCCATTGACAAAAATAAAAAGAAAAGAAATATAGTATGCATTTAACAAAACTAACATTAAATAAAGTCAATTTTAAAATAAAATCTAACAAAAATTTCAAAATGTAAAATTTTTAATAATTTAAATGACTTCGTAGAATTTTACTAAAGTTGATGAAACTTTCATGGAGAATTCTCAAAGTTGCATGTAGTTTCTGTAAAATATCTCAAAAATCGTATGCACAAGTTTTTATCTATGGAAGTTGCGTTAATTTGTTTAAATTTAACCTATTTTGATGATTTTTTTAGAGAAATAATTATATATATATATATATATATATATATATATATTGGTGAATGAGAAATAATTATATAATATGTTTACTTTGATATGTAATTTGTTTTATGTAAAATTTGAGACAAAATTCTAAATTTTTTATTAAAACTTTATAAAGATAATATGGTTAAAGATAGATAATCAAAATAAAATAAAATAAAATAATATCGTATATAGTATATAAATCTAAAAGTAAATGAGCATATCATATTTCTTTAAAATGAAGCAAAAAAAAAAAAAAAACTTTCAGAGGCAAAAGTAATCTTTCAGAAATAAAAAATTAAAACTAAAACCAAAAGGAGCAAATGGAATGACAAAAGAAGCCCTGAAGAGCTTCTTGCGTCCTCAGCAATCCAAGAGCAATTTGAAGTAAAGAATAGAAACGACTGAGAGGGTTTCTTCTCGTGCTTTTGTGGAAGAGAAGGACGCTCCGAGGAAATTCGTTATTCTCCAATCCTGCGATTAACGTCTGTCAGGTTCGATTTATCATCTCTTTCCGGCGCCCACTATTCATCGCTGCTTCTTGTTACATTTTCTGGGTTACAGCTCTAGCCTTTGCCGTATTCCTTTTTTGGGCCGGTCGCATTTAGGGTTTTGCATCTCCAAATAGTTTTGTGAGATTTGAGTTGGAGTTCTGTTTTTCCGAGTCAAAGGATTATTGATTTAGTGAAAAAAATATTTTTCCTCCTAAATTCCTGACTTGTAGAAAAAGAAAGTAGAAGATTTATATTTTTAATTGAGGCCTCATAAGAAATTTTCATACTTGGGTTCTATCTGAGTTCCGAGCCCTGAAGAGCTTCTTGCGTCCTCAGCAATCCAAAAGCAATTTGAAGTAAAGAATAGAAACGACTGAGGGGGTTTCTTCTCGTGCTTTTGTGGAAGAGAAGGACGCTCCGAGGAAATTCGTTATTCTCCAATCCTGCGATTAACGTCTGTCAGGTTCGATTTATCATCTCTTTCCGGCGCCCACTATTCATCGCTGCTTCTTGCTACATTTTCTGGGTTACAGCTCTAGCCTTTGCCGTATTCCTTTTTTGGGCCGGTCGCATTTAGGGTTTTGCATCTCCAAATAGTTTTGTGAGATTTGAGTTGGAGTTCTGTTTTTCCGAGTCAAAGGATTATTGATTTAGTGAAAAAAATATTTTTCCTCCTAAATTCCTGACTTGTAGAAAAAGAAAGTAGAAGATTTATATTTTTAATTGAGGCCTCATAAGAAATTGTCATACTTGGGTTCTATCTGAGTTCCGAGCTCTTCTGGGGTTTGCTGGATCTCAGATTCGGTTGCCTCCTAAAACCGCTGGCCGCCTGCTTCATTTTTGGGAACTGCACTTCTCTCACGCTTGTCCGTCTAGTAACAAGTATTCTCTAGGTAATCCATCTCCAGGAACAGAATTTAGTTTTGTGGGTTTTGGCTATTTGATCAATAATAGTTCTTCTGTTCTTAGTTCATTGTTGTTGGCTTTCTATTTGAGAATTTAGAGCATAATTGAAGTTGGGATTGCAAATATGCTTTCTGTTATCTAACAGAACACAACGGAAGTTGTCAGGAGCCTCTACTCTTGATATGAGTTTAGTCATCTCGTAGTAGACTAGATTTATTAGGAATCATGTCGTATGAGTGAACTTGGAAAGTATATGTGTAGCTGCAGTTTTGGCGAAATCTAGTTCTCTATGTCAGAAGAGACAATATTGCAAAACAATGCTTCAAACTGCCAAGATACATCATCTTGAGAAGCATTCCAGTTCGAAATAGATTTTTAAATTCTTTTCAACATACTAAATGGCCTATGCAGACAAAGAAGTGAGAAATCCTAGAAGTTGTTCACTAGCTCCCTGATAAGTTTGAAGTTGACTACTCGTAAGTGGCATAAAATGCATGTTACCATAACAAAAGCTTAGAGAGCTCCACCCAGTCAGGCCTTGTTGTAAATGCAGATATCACCTGTGTGTTCTCGTTCACAACTAGTTTATCATTCTGGGTGGATAATTAAGGATGATCGCCAACAAGAATGCTTAGCGATAATCTTCCCCGAAATTTCATTTGTTTCCTTCTACCAGTGAAATTTCCTTTCCTTTGGTTGTGTCATATTTTCCTATATATATATATATATATATATGAAGATTCTTAAATGTTTTGGTATAATGAGATAAATTACATGTTCTCTTGCAGTGTGATTCAGGAACTGATAAGTTAAAACTTTTGCTGCATTACTGCTTGATCTCTTAGTTGGATTGATCAAAAGGGTGGTATAGACTGTTAGATTTCTGCATGACTTCAGTGTGATTTAGATAGTTCTTTGAATAGAAAAAAGAAGAATTTCTTCTTACTTTTTCATCTCTGTACTAACTTTTTACTTGGTTTTTCAGTGCTGTTCCATAGGATAACTGAAAAGAAAAATGGATATTGATGTGGATCACTATGCTGTTTTGGGCTTGGCATCTGGTGAAGAAGGAGCCACACTCACAGAAAAAGAAATCTCAAAAGCATATCGGTTAAAGGCCTTGGAGTTACACCCAGATAAGAGACCTGATGACCCAAATGCACCCATTCATTTCCAGAAGCTTAAAACATCCTATGAGGTTCTCAAAGATGAAAAGGCGAGGAAGTTATTTGATGACTTGCTTCGGTTGAAACGTGATAAGGTTAAACGCCAATCGCAACAAGACCTTAAGCGGCGGAAAATGATGTCTGATCTTGAACAAAGAGAGCGAGCTGCTTTTGATACTGATCCTAGCATGAGAGCTCAACAGGAGGAAGATAGAATTGCTAGGAAGCTCAAAGAAGAGATTTCTAGAATCCGCTCAATGTTTACCAGCAAGGCACCAGCTGAGTCTGCAGCTTCAAAAAAAGCAACAACTGGATCAACAAAAGGGAATATAGATGGTGAGGGAAGTAGTTTAGATAAAGAGAAGATGCTTAAGGTATCATGGGAGAAGGTTGGTGAAGATTATACTTCTCAGAGACTGAGGGAACTATTTGGGAAGTTTGGTGAAGTAGAAGATGTAGTGATCAAGAGTTCCAAGAAGAAAGGTTCGGCACTTGTTATGATGGCTTCTAAAGATGCAGCTGTAAGTTTCATGAAACTTTATGCTAAAGGCTTTTTTATCTTAAATTAGTGGTCTTGACCTGATATTCTATTGACAGGCTGCTGCTACAGGGAATGTCTTGGGTGATTTGTCAAATCCTCTATTAGTTCTACCATTGCAACCAGCTCAATCAACAACTCCTGTATCTTCTAGTGCCCCGAATGACATGGAACCTGATGGCCCAAAATTAAGTAATCTTGTCGGCGCAGGATACCAGGCGTTTGAAAATTCAGTGCTTGAGAAATTGAAGAAGGTCTGAACTTTTCTGATGTTGTTATTGCCAATATTTGATTTTAACTTTATTTCATGTTTTATTGTTTCCCAAAAATATGGTAGTTCTTACATTTGATCCCATGTTTATTCCCGTGAACATCTGTTGACATCGCTGCCCCCAATATGAGCTCAGAATGTTGGACTAACCAGCCCGTTTTCTTATTTGCTGAGATTTGCCTTAATTTCTGGATGACAGGCAGCTCAAAAGCAGAAGTGACAGTTGTACAGCATTGAAGATTTGGGTTTGTCCAAGGAAACACTGTCAAGAGTCTCTTCCCATTTTGTTAAAGAAGTTGTCACTCCAAAGTACGTTGTTCTCCCACATTTGGTCTCATACAAATCTCGTACTGTGTTGAGAGGCATTTTAACCGTTTACTATCTTGGGCTTTGTGACAAAACGCCTTTCTTTATTATTTTTGCTTCACTCATACAACAGTATTCTTCTTAGATTTGTAAATGCGATTCAAACCCTGTGGACTTTCATTTCTAGTCACAAACAAATGAAATGGGTGCATGTTTTCCCTCTGCCTCCCAAGAGAAAATGTTGCATCAGTTGAATGTCATGATGCTACTCCTAATATTTTCCCTTCCCTCCGTGCTAAAGCAGGGCAATCTCAGCCGTTTGTTTGGGTGTTACTGCTGTGAAAGGAGTACGTTGTTGTGCACGTCTCAATAACTGGTCTTGCACAGGGGAGGAATACTTGTAACTCGCCGTATCACCGTTGGAAATCAGTTACATCTGTTAACCTTTCTAGCTTTGTACTCGAATCTGTAATGTTGTAGAAACCATGAGCTAATATTTATGTGGTCTTCAAGAGGTGAAAATTCTCACTGTTAAGACCAATAAAAATAGACAATATTTTGGAGAAATTTCCGCCAAAAAGGGAAAAAGGTACGGGAAGATCACAATGGTAATTGAAGTTTTACCGGCATCCTGTCGAAGTTATATACATATTTTCTTTTATCCAATGTTTTTCCGTTGTCTACATTTGCCCTTCAAGGACAGTCAAGTGTCTGTCTTCCTCCAGACACCATCAACAAGGTTGTTCCTTTGATTAGTTTTACGCGGAAATAAATGGAACAGAGATACTTTCGAGTGGTTTTCTTTTTGTCTCTCAGTCGCTCCGTCGAATGTCCCCGCCCCGAGTTTTCCTCGGGTTAACATCAATCCAGTCCCAACATGGAGTGGGGAGTACTTTAGATTGGTTTTTTTGAGAATTTGTTTTGCGTAGGACGTGCATGAAATCATTTGGGTATTGTAAAAAGAAGTCGTAGATGTGAATGCGCAAAATGGACTTTATACTCATCTGTCCGAGGTAAAATACTTTTTCTATTTCTTATTTCTTAAGAACGACAATAACTATTTGATATTTTGTCACAGCTATGTCATTTCCCCAAGAGTCCTCTGAGTTTTTGTCTTCATGTCATTTTTGTATATGCCAAAACAATGTCTGCATAGTCCGTATTCTGACGGGTATGCTTTCATTTTACATTTGTGTGTTTCTATTATGGGCCTTGACTTCTTGAAGCCTGCTTGCTCATGTTAACTCTTTCCTCCGCATGCATTATCCTTTAACTCTCTTCCTCGTGATGAATTCTACTCTCTGAAGATTCAGGAGTCAATCCTGCTAATATAGTTGCATTGAGCTGATGGTAATGACATTGTACTGCTTCGTGGCAGTCGATAACATTGTAGAACATGTGCAATCAGACAAGTTTGACTTTTCTGTATATCTGCTTCATATAATACTCTGTACTTGTGTTTTCTTTAATTCTTTAGATAAATTGTATAACTGCAATCCCCTCTTATTAGTCTTTTTCTGAACTCTGAATGTTTTTAATTTTGACTTATGAAATGAAAATGTGACATCTTCTGAATGTTGGTTTCCTTATTCCTCTGCTAGATGACAAATTTCCTCTCATACGAAGTATTTCCTGCTGGACACACACTCGCTTCAGCAAATATATTGTACATGTAAGTATTCCTGAGTCCTCTTATTAGCTGCATGCTGGTTCATCTCAAAGTTCAGAACAACTTCTTCTCCATAAAGTAGTAAAAGGAGGTCCATCAAATGTGTGGCCGAAAAGCTTTGGGAGACATTTAATCCTGTGACTGCTGCACAAAAAGGCTCTAGAGCCTTCTTGTGCCAATGTATTTTATAGGAGAAGCATGAGAGTGCATGTAAAAGGTTGTTGACTTTGAAAATATAAAGTTTGGACCTTGTAAAGTATTTGTCCTTGTTTGCTTACAAGAACAAATATCTGGACCGTGTAAGATGCATTTGATGCTGAACTTGGATTACCGTTTTATTAGAATATCAATATAAAAGCTGATTGGTATCATGTCCAGAAGTCAATATTTTATAGGAATTCACTGAGGAGGCTCTTAATCTGTGTTCTGGCTCTGTAGGTCCCATGTGGTTCTTACAAATTAAGGGGGGTGGCTGTGCAATTTCTACAAGTTTTTGCTTTAGTATATCTATTATGTCCTATTCAATTAGGCTACCATGAAAATGTATGATGGGAATGCTCATATTTTCTCTTGTTTGGATTTACAGTGTGCTCAACTCCCACTTCAACTGCACTGCAGTTAATTAAACTAAAAAAGGTGCATTTACTTGTGTGGTATTCTGTTTCAGAATAGTGATAATGAAGAAGGCCATGAGAAATTCAGCAAAGTTCTTTTGCGTCTCCTAAGAAGAATATTGGATGATAACAAGAAAGTGCAGGAGGCTGCTTGTTCTGCTTTTGCTACTCTTGAAGAGGTCTTTTGAGAAATACTTTGTTGTTGCACTCCGTCTTTCTGAAACATTCATCTAATGGAGATCTTGTGTCTGCAGGAGGCTGCAGAAGAGTTAACACCACTGTTGGATATAATTTTGCAGCACTTGATGTGTGCTTTTGGAAAATATCAGGTTTTCCCTTTTTTTTTTGGTTAAAATCACCATTTGGAGTCTTTATCTCTTGCATTGGCTTCTGTCATGTTTGGAGCTTTGTTGTATCATGCTCCCTCTCATGTGTTACTTGCTTTTATTCAGAGGCGAAACCTAAGAATAGAGTTGAATCAGGTATATGACCTACGAATGAAGCATGATGGTCTTTACTTGTGTAAATTTTACATGCGCTTTTGTCATATCTGTTGGTTCACATGGTTGGTTACATGTGAGCAATATTGAACAAACACTTATCCGATTTTACATTTTGTGATTTCTGCAGCCCAAGTATCTTGAAATTTTGATGCCCCCATTGATTGCCAAATGGGAGCAACTTTCTAACTCCGATAAGGATCTTTTCCCTCTGCTTGAGTGCTTTACATCTATAGCACAGGTACTCTGGTCAGTTGTTAGTTTGATTTTAGGATGCTTCTCTGTTCCACTTTATGTTTAGTTGTTAGTTTGGTTTTGGAATGCTTTTCTAATCTACTTTACTAAAGAGGTGGTAATGCATCATGGTGCATCGAGTTGCATGTTGTAGGCTCTTTCCTTGAATTTTGAATTAAAAGCAAACCTTCAGCAAGAGTATTTCTGTCGGCTGGGGCTAAACCTGTTAGGATCAAATATGTCATCAGCAATAAGTAAGGGATGAAACTAAGACTGATTTAATTATAGGATGAAACTTGTCATTTACCTATAAAAGGTTCCAGAGGATCAACAAACTTGTTGGATTTTAACTTTTAGCTATTATCTTTTAGGCAGGTTGGTGCGGTTGTGGGATCTGGCTTTATTCTTATGTTTAACAGATTCTACTTTTCTTAGGTTTACCCTCATCTGCAAGGCTGCAAGGAAATCTGATGATTGTAGCCTTTCAATTGGTCCCCCACACCCCCTCCCCCCGCCCTGGCCCCTTCCGCCACGTCTCTTCTAAATATATGCACAAAGAATTACATGCCAAATAGTACAATACTGAAACAAGCTTGTGATTTTTGTGTTGTAATATAACACCTTTCTGTTCAGGCATTGGGTGCTGGATTTGTGCAATTTGCTCAGCCTGTTTTTCAGAGGTGCATAACCATCATCCAGACCCAGCAATTGGCAAAGGTTTCAATAGATGCAGTCCCTTTTTCCCTGTGTTGGAACTACAATAATTACTCAGCTGATGTTTTGGTTCTTTAGATTTCATGACCTTCATTTAGTATTATGTCTGTACGAATTTACATTTAAGTTTTGTTCTAATTTCATGATTTGATTTGTTAAAAAGTTATATTTGTACATATAAACATGCCTAAACTTACTCATTCTGCAAGCATATTGTAAAATAACTTACTAGCGTAGAAATTTGTGTCATATTTTGAAGAGGTCTAACCTTTATATAGATCTCTATTGTATCTTTTAGAATTTTATGCAGTTAGACTCTCAAATTATTTGTCTTCTGTGTGTGTGTTCGCACGCGCTTTCATAGAATGAGTCTTATGCATTTGAAATGTCCGTGCCTGGATGCTTCTTGTCTGGAGTTTGGTCGCTAACTTGGATTTGTCTTGGTTTGCTCGTTCTGTTACTCATTCTCTGTCCTCTTAAACCGTTTTTCTTTTGAATCTTCTTATTTCAGATTATCCAGTTCTCTCAATTATCAAAATGTTAGGACAATCTTTTGCCAGCTCCCGTATCTATACTGTATGGGGCCCGTCTTTGTAGGTTTCATGCCATAAATTGCTCAGCAATGATCATGTTGAAACTTAACATGTCTTTTCCTGACTTTGTTCCATTCCTGTTAGGATTCATATTGAGATTTTGATTTACAGGTGGATCCTGTTTCTGCTGGTTGCCAGTATGATAAGGAGTTTATCGTTTGCTCTTTGGATCTTCTATCTGGACTAACTGAGGTCTTGGTAGTGGAATAGAAAGTTTGGTAATTCCATTTCTTTTTTTTTGAATCTTGCTGTTGTTGTCAAAATATTTATATGTATATGTATAAATTGCAAAAAGTTCCCAGGTACAGGAGAAATGGTATAGTTTGTTACACTTTCCTAATAGTGACTACGTGTTTCTGAAAGGGAAAATTGCTTTGAGAAAAGAATAAGGTGGATGCTGTGTTTTATTGTTGGGTTGAAGGTTTGGGCCAATTCTCTTCTTTGTTTTGGCTTTGATTTTTCTGCAGCGTAAACAAAAGAAGAAGAAGTCTTGTTATGGTGGTGTTTTATTGTGCCGAACCCATGGCCTACATATTTATTGAAGTTGACTAGCATTTGGGATTGTTTGACTGCATTCCCTGTGTAGTTTCTGTTTTATTTTCTAAACAAACTAAATCTCTCTGAGAAAGGCTAAAATACAGAGTTCGACATGCTTATATTCTTCACCTTAGGAGTAATGAAGCAGTGCTGTATTGGTTTTTGCTTGTGGAACTCAAACCAATTATTTACCTGTCCTCACAACTGATAGAGGGAATGTGATCAAGAGGATATGGTCTCACTTGCATCTTTCTAATAGATGGTTTGATGATTATATAGTTCCATAAACAAATCATTTGTAACTTGGCTTTGGAAGCAATGCTGAGTAGTGCTGTCACGGGCTTTGGCTTCTTATTCCATGTTGTTTATAGATCCTCCTTCTTCTAGGTCTCCCAAAGTAATTTGAGGGACTTGCTTCTACAATGCTGCATGGATGATGCTCCCGATGTTCGGCAAAGTGCCTTTGCATTGCTTGGTGACCTTGCACGAGTGAGTTGAGAATTATGGCTCTTAATGTGAATAAGTTGAAGTATAGCCCAATAATTATTAACTACCGTGATATCTGCTAGGTTTGTCCTGTGCATTTGCATTCCCGTCTGTCTGAATTTCTGGATGTTGCAGCTAAGCAACTGGTAAATATAATTCATGTGCCTGTTCTCAGTATTGGTTTCTTTGATTTTGATATTCATTTACACGGTTGTTGTATAGCAGAACACCCCTAAGCTGAAGGAGACTGTGTCAGTGGCCAACAATGCATGCTGGGCCATTGGAGAGCTCGCGATCAAGGTAGACTATTATAGTTGTACTGCAGTAAAAATAGCAGGATCAAGTGGCCTCAAATTTAAGAGTTGTGCACCTTCTAAGAGAAATATGATCTGTCTGTTACTTGGATTGTAGCTTTCTAGTGGTGTCATGTTGACCAAGGGTGTCCCTGTGCAGTATATGTGCATGGTTAGGACCACCCACTTGTTGGTAGAATGTTCACTTTGTAACCCTCGGTTTCACTCCCAGGTTAGCCATTAGGCAGATAGTATTGGAGCTTTCCTCTATCTGGGCAACCCATCTTTTGAAAACGACATCTTTGTTTGCCACAATAAAGAAAGACCTTATGGGCCTTATCCTTTCAGGGTTTGTTGTATACATTTACCTTTGAGATAGATACAGGGAAATGAATGTAACTTGAAACTGATAATGGCACTCTTGTTCCAAATTGAAGACTGTTTTCTCAATCGTAAAATTACCATACAAATGACTATTGCCATCTCATCACTACTTTTATGCATAGGCAGCTTATTAGCGGGATTTGACTATGTTTTTCCGTCGAAGACTATGTTCTCCTGTGAATTTTAATACTGGGGAAGGATTGGTTTGGTACATACAATATGGTGCATATACATGCACATGTATAGATTCTATAATTGTAATCACTTATTTAGTAAGTTTGCATTGTACCTCTTTTCTTTGTACCAAATTTGTCCATGCCAACGTATAAAACTAAAAGTTAAACCAAATAATGGCAATGAACCTTTCATTTTCTGTGTTCTCTTGTCTCCTTTCAGTCATTTTGACGACCCACCACATGTTCAGGCAGTTATCCCCTAGTTCCTTTCTCCACCTGCCTTTGATTATTCGTGCCCTTTTTTATTTTTGCTGCAACTTCCTCTTTTGCCATATTCCCTTTCCTTCTGGAGATCTACTAGGAGACTTCAAATCAGGATCTGGAGCACAAAGATGTCTTCCATGGCTGTAGCCAATTGAATTTGAAATTGTTTTTTGATTCTATATGCAATTGGCTTTCTGTTGATGTCATCATTGAAATCTTTGTTTATCTGTTTCTAGTCTTACTTTTGTTGGAATACAATCAGATGGATATTTGATATCAAAGCTACTTACTGAAATAACATCCAGCTGAGATGCAGGGGAGCTTGGGGGAATAGTAAAGAGGGGGGTATTTAATCAAACTGCTAGCATTTCTATTCAATTTCACATTCATTAAAATTGCTGAATTTACCATATCTTAAGGAGCAGTCAAGGTTTCTCTGTGTAAAAAAATAGGTTGCAGTGCTTAGCGCCACCTGCAGGTTTTTGCTGATGTGCATTATAAAGAGAATGACACAAGCTTTCTGAGAAGATGAAAGTAAACTCAAAAACATATATTAGTTTTTTTGATATTTTGGAGAGAGAATGAGCAACATGTAGTATTACAGACGGAATATTTGGAAGGAACTTTAATCCAGCAAGGAGACAATCTTTTATTTATATGTGATGCTACGAATGTGAAGTATTTTCCTATTAATTCCATAAAATCCAGCCAAAACATATTATATCATTCAGTCATTTGGTTGAGTTGATAGGCAAGAAGAATTGATTGTTCAAATTAAAGGATCTGTGATTGATCCTTGTGCTTATTGCACTTATATTAATCAATACCCAGTATGAAGATGGATTGATGTTGTAGTGACTGAATTCTTTCTCTTTCTAATTTTCAGGAATCATTTTTGAGCAGTTCTTTTTACTTTTTCTGCATTTTGAAATTAATATTCCAGGTTCAAAAAGATTTGTCGCCAGTTGTGATGCCAGTGATATCATGTCTAGTCCCAATACTCCAACATGCTGAGGTGATACTCTTCTGGGTGGTTGACTGTGTGTTTATATCTTTCTCGTTATTGTCTGCATTAAGCATCACATCTTTAGGTTTCTGATATAAACATGGTGTTTATTCCACATAACTGTTCCGATAAAATCTTTTATCTCCAAAGGGCATGAACAAGTTACTTAAAGAAAATAGTGCAATCACCCCGGCGACTTGCTTGGGTCTGCCCTGAGCTTGTCACCTGTTCATCTGCATTAAGCTGCACATCTTTAGGTTTCTCATGTAAACATGGTGTTTATTCTACAAAACTGTTCTGATAAAATCTTTTATCTACAAAGGGCATGAACAAGTCACTTATAGAAAATGGTGCAATCACCCTTGGGCGACTTGCTTGGGTCTGCCCTGAGCTTGTGTCACCCCACATGGAGCATTTCATGCAGTCTTGGTGTATTGCTTTGTCCATGTAAGTTGCTGCCTTTCTCACTACTCTGTATAACACTTTCATGACTTAATTTTATCAATATTCTTATTAGATGACTGTGATTCAGAAGAATGGATGCAGAGAAGAAAATGTTTTTCCTATATGGTCTGCTGTTTGTTTTTTGAATTTAGTTTAAGATACGAGTTTCTCCTTTTCTTTTGAGAGCAGTTTTAGATTTATCTGAGGCGAGGTGGAACTAAACCAAAAAAGTAAAGAAAATAAAAAAAATATAAAGAGATGGGGGGGGGGGGGGAAGCGAAAGAAGGTACTGGAATGTCTTAAATCTTTTATTTACTGAAACGAAGAATCGGTCTACATCCTTATTTTTCTCATTCTCTAGAAAACTCCAATACACTATTCACTACTGGAAATAGAGGGGGCTAATTCTGAGGATTGATTAATTGGCAGATTGGGAGTCATTTTACATCTTAAGTGTTATTCGACTCAACAATGATTTGTATTAAGAGATGTGTGGTTCCTACATACAAGATGACCATTTTTTTTAATAATCTAAGAAATTTTGCAATGATAAGGGTTCAACAGATCTTCGATTTCATTTTCCTTTTTCCACCTAAAACATGAGAGATATTTCAAATTTGACCATTCAAATCAGGGAGGAAATTTTGCAAGAGAAGGGCACAGGTCTTTCCAGGAAAGAATAGGGAATCCTGCGGCACATCAACCATGTCCACCCATGTCTATGTATCCCAATTAGCTTTTTTATGAATAAACTATATTTTCTATTTACTGCTTTTAGATAGTTTCCTTAGAATCTATCAATCCATTTGCTCACAAGAATTCTTGCAAGAGCTCACTCTCTTTTAGCAATGAGGTCTTGTTGATGAGCCAACTTGGCTCTTTAAGCAGCCTTTTCTTTTCCATGATTAGTACAATGTGGAGTTGCCCTCACTATGCTGAAGAAATGTTCTTTCTGGGTGTCTCTTTTCATAAGGAAGAAACACTTTTAACCTTTGAATAACATATGACAGGATTCGGGATGATGTTGAGAAAGAGGATGCCTTCCGTGGTTTATGTGCAATGGTTTGCATTTCCTTTCCTCATGATGTTGATCACAACTAAAAGCCAGTATACATAAATCTTAGCTTAGTCTTCATTTGCCTACAGGTTAGAGCAAATCCATCTGGGGCTTTGAGTTCACTTGTTTATATCTGCAAAGCTATTGCAAGTTGGCATGTAAGTTTGTTCTTCATGAGAACTTCGAAAGAGCAGCTGAAAGAGAAGGTTATTTGTTCTGATCTTATAAGCAAATTTTGCAGCAAATAAAAAGTGAGGACTTGCATAATGAAGTCTGCCAAGTTTTGCAGGGCTATAAACAAGTAAGAATTGCATTTGTACTATTTTACAGTAACCTCCATTCTCCAAACATCATTATAAACATTAGGACGAAAGGCTTATTTTTTTTTCTATCACATTTATAATAGGAAAACTGGGTGGTAGATCTACAATTGCATTAATTTTTCAAATAACCCATAAAAATAGATGTATATATATATGCTTGACAGACAAGCCTTCTATATATAAAAATAGATGTATATGCAGTTTGAACCCCCATCATTTTCCATCTCTCATTGTTCTTAATTTTTTTTTTTTTAAAAATTAAAGATTATAGAAAAGACAGTCTATTATTGGATCTATAATTATTTCACCAGATGCTGAAGAATGGTGCATGGGAACAATGCCTGTCTGCTTTGGAGCCTCCAGTGAAGGAGAAATTGTCTGCTTATGGAGTATAATATTCTTATGGAATTCAAGTAGTGGATGTTCCTTCTTGTTTACTGCTTGTCTCTAGAGGGTGAGCATCGGAAATGTACATCTACCAACTCCTCGTGTTGTCAAAATTAGCATTTTCTGATTGCGAGGCGGTGTCTGTGTTGCTTTCTTATGGAGGAACAAGGTTTCGGCATTTTTCTACGCATAGTATAGACTTGGAGATTTTTTTCACTCTTCAAGGCTGCTTAATTTATTTTGTGAAGCAACATTTCATTGGGAAAAAGGGGGAAGCTGAGATGTGAGATGATAGATTTTGTGTACAGGCTCGTACTTATGGAGGTTTTTTAGATTCTTTTTTACCCTCTGTTGTGAACTCACAAAGAGAGAGACACTGACATCCATTTAAAAGTTAGATTCTTGAATTTTTCTTCTTATATGAAGAGCGAAGATAGGTTCAAGATTCTTGTTGTCCATGTATGAGTTCCACCAGATTTTGATAGAGGAGATATTTTTATTTGTTGATCACAAGGTCTCCAGTGTTATATTGGATGTTGGAATTGCAATTGAGTTCAGTTTGAACCTAAGTCCCTTTTGCTGCCTGTAGGATGGGTGCTGTAGGTGTAGTATTCCTTGGTCATCTGATTTGAGTTGTATGCATTTTACGATTATATTGATGTAATTAAATCCCAACTGTTGTTTTGTGTTACAAGACTTAAAACTATTTCCAAAAGAATTTATTCATGGATATAATAGCCATTAGTGTTGAGGGGGCTTTTCCTGATTATGGTTATTTTATTCTGGTGACCTAATATTTTCTTGCTTTAAAGTTTTTGATTTCTTAAGAGTTCTGTTTTCTAATTTTCCAAATTTATCGAAGCCACAGGATGAGAAAGTTGATATTGAGATGAAAACCCTAAATTGCTGATGGGGTTTTTCATTTTATGCCACAGATTGGGACTCTTTACAGATGTTTCCGTTGATTGAATTGCTAGATCTTGTCGCTGCAGTAGCTGGTAAATATGGGACCCCAATTGAATTTCAAAATTTGAGGCTTGTCACGTTGGTAACCATTTGGTTGGTGTGAAATATTTCTGAAAACAAAATTATGAAGGTGAGAGAAATTACGGTTTTGTGCTCGGAAATGAAACAGATTTGCGAATCAGTGAATGCAAATATGCCTGGCTACACAACCAGTTTGAAAAGTTGATTTCCGAAACATAAGGAGACTAGTGTAAGCGCATATTGGGTTGTTCGGTGCCCGAGAGCAACATTTTAATTAACAACAGTAGTTTTCATTCATAAGGCCATTGGAAGATGTCTGCAAAAAAATCTATTTAATTTATAAAAATTTACAGTTGATAAGGCTCCATAGCTTAAGATCATTGGGCTAATGAGGGCCTTGGATGTGAATGACTGACTATTCAAATTTCACCTTTGGTTTGCATGCGTCAGGTTAGGAGTGCCGCCTGAGTTCAATCTAGGAATTCTTTCGGTCAGGAAAGGTTGCCGAATCAAGCACGTCTGCTTAGGAGCATAGAAAGTATGTAACGATTAGCAGCCCAACTAGAACAAGACTCAAAGTAGCTGTCTTTAGCTACAGAACAAAAAGCCTCGGAGTCATTTCTGCTTTTCGGCTTTTAACTACAAAATTCTACCCTTTAATACAAGCCTAGGCTTTGATTAGAACAGTAAGTGACAGCGGGCTAAAAGAAACAAAATGAAGTGAGCAGAAGTATTTAGAACGTTGGATACACTTGATTTTGGGGCATTCCTCAGCAATTAAAATGCATAGCTCATCATAAAAGAGACGATGATGCAAATGTAAGAATAAAATCTACACTTACTGTGTTCTTAAAGCTTGGCCATTCTATGTGCTTTGGCTGACTTGGCTGCTCCGCAAGAAATATAAACAAAGACCTAAAGGCCCTGCAAAATCATACAACTAACCAATTGAGTCTTTATTATTCAGCTCCCTGATGAGTAAGATCGTATCGTGCCAGTGAAGAAAGTCTTCTCATTTTATTTTTCTTTCCAGTATGGGATTTGGAATGTGAAGCAAGAAGTAGGGTCTAACTAGATTACCGGAAAGCTTCCTTTATCAGATTTGGCCAAAAAGGTAGCTGATCATAATCATCACCAATAGTTAGGTGATGATGATTCCCTCCTCCGGATGGAGTATATTTCTTGTCAAGAAAATGCTGTACCACAATAATCCGAGACTGGAAAAGAATACACAAAAACAATGTTATCATCACATATTTGAACCCTACAGCCCAAATAAACTGATAATAAACAATTATGGGAAACTATTTTTGAGGATTAGACGCATGAGTGCAAATAAGGAAGCTTCATTACCCTTTCACAGGGAAGCTGAATGCCAGTACGAGGCTTGGACTATCTCCAATTTTGACAATGTATATGAGATTGTAGCTTAGGATGAACTACACCAACTCTTGGGAAAATCAGACCTGTAGTAAGAAGAAAAGAATAGTACGGATTAATAACCACATTTGGCAATCATAATTAAACTCAGGTGTTAACACCACATGCACACTTAGTAAATGGAAACAAATCCTCGACAATGAGGCTTCAAGATGGAAACCATCGCCATTTATTGGGGAAAGCATGCACAACTCTATCGACAGAGACTAAAATTCAGACAGCGCTCTCTTAAGCCATTTGATGGGACAAAAAGAAAAAAGTCAAAAACAAAGATGGACAATAGCAAAGTATGTCTTGAAACTCTCTAAGCTACCAAAAGCACCAGAGAGAAAACAATAACCACTTAATACCAGTTCTATAAACCAGTAAGATATGCAGAGAACGTCTGCCATTTTCCAGCATCAACTCATGGATGGAACGTGATATAATGCAGTTCGGACACTCGGATAATAAGAGAAAGGCAAAATGCTCACATGTGAGCATTGAAAATTACTAGTGATGGATTTCAGGAGTCCATTCGTAAAAACCTCTAGTAATCCTCGAGGAACAAAGTTCCTGAAAGTGAATTTTCACTAAAATTCATGCGGGCTATCTATCGAACAGTTGGTGGGTAACAAGCATATCAAATCTAACGAAAGAGCACTGCAAATGAATTGAATCAAATGAAAACCTCCCGAGAATTAAAAATGATGATGAGCCGTTTGAGTATATGAATCTTATTAGTGGTTCGGAAGCGCGTGCCTTGTAATTACATTAAGTTTCTGATGCAATTCTAATCGACAGTCGCCGTTCTTGGTACAAACCGTTGGTAGTTCTCTGTCAACTGAGTCAAAAACAATCTCAATGCCGTCGCATATGTTCAACACAATGCCATGTGCACCCAAGAGGAAAACAGAGGGGCTAAAGGGTCAAATACATCAAATGGTCCTAAGTGGGTCAGAAGGGTATGTGAGTCAAACAGGTCAATTGGATCAAGCTTTGCGTCCTTTTTTTTTTTTTTTTTTTTTTTGGTGTCCCTCTTTCTTATTTTTATGTTATGTTTTATTTTCTCGTTCAACACTCATATTTGTTTTCTTCATGAGAAGACAAAGTTACTACAAGCGCTCTTGCTTATTTGGTTGCTTTAATTTCTTAAACATTTGTTTCTCTCAAGATATTTATAGTTGGTGATTGGAAATCGTGTGACTCCCTTAAGCAAGCAGTTTCTTATGTTTGGGGTCATTGGTTCACTAATTTGTGTAATTTTATGACATGGAAATTGACAAAGTGCTTATGTACTAGACTCCAAATTTCTAGATATATGATATTTCCTATGAAGCAAGAAAGAACTCTACCCTTTTATCCATCCCCCTACTTCATGTAGCTTCCAAGTTTCTTTCTGTTTTGTCCTTCCAAGTATGTTCTGTCAGTTCTTTATGTATGCTCTTACAAACTTTATGTTAGGATTGTTGGTTCTGTGCTCTAATCAATATTAATTCACTTACAGTCTGAAGGAACTCTACGACAAGGATCTTGCAAAGAAATCCGGTTTGCTGGAAATATTGTAAGTTGCTTACTTCTTTCCTTTCTGGAGACTCTCATTGTACTGCTTAATGGTGGGGTCTGTTCATCCTTTACCATTATTCTTATATTTTTTGTACTGGTTAGTCGTTTTTTGGGGGGTGGTTTTTAGAGATTAAGAAATCCACTTGCAGCTTTCGTTATGTATCCAGATGTCAAAGCTAGTCTGAACCATGAACTTCAAAGTCAGAGGAATGTGTTTTATTCTTTGTTTTTGTTTCCTCCAAAAAAAAATTCAGTTTTTGTTTTAATGCATTAGTTAAATAAAAGTGAAAAATCAGATCTTCAATTCATTTGCATGGTTAAATTAAATATTTACGTTTTCATGGCCAAATTATTTTACTAACAATCAAAATTGGTCCTTCAATTGACAAAAATAAAAAGAAAAGAAATATAGTATGCATTTAACAAAACTAACATTAAATAAAGTCAATTTTAAAATAAAATCTAACAAAAATTTCAAAATGTAAAATTTTTAATAATTTAAATGACTTCGTAGAATTTTACTAAAGTTGATGAAACTTTCATGGAGAATTCCCAGAGTTGCATGTAGTTTCTGTAAAATATCTCAAAAGTCGTATGCACAAGTTTTTATCTATGGAAGTTGCGTTAATTTGTTTAAATTTAATCTATTTTGATGATTTTTTAGAGAAATAATTATATATATATATATTTATTTATTTATTTTGCTGAATGAGAAATAATTATATAATACGTTTAGTTTGATGTGTAATTTGTTTTATGCAAAATTTGAGACAAATTCTAAAATTTTTTATTAAAACTTTATAAAGATAATATGATTAAAGAGAGATTATAAATTAGAAATAAAATAAAATAATATCATATATAGTAAATCTAAATGATGTATATAATAAATCTAAAAGTAAATGAGCATATCATATTTCTTTAAAATGAAGCAAAAAAAAAAAAAACTTTCAGAGGCAAAAGTAATCTTTCAGAAATGAAAAATTAAAACTAAAACCAAAAGGAGCAAATGGAATGACAAAAGAAGCCCTGAAGAGCTTCTTGCGTCCTCAGCAATCCAAGAGCAATTTGAAGTAAAGAATAGAAACGACTGAGAGGGTTTCTTCTCGTGCTTTTGTGGAAGAGAAGGACGCTCCGAGGAAATTCGTTATTCTCCAATCCTGCGATTAACGTCTGTCAGGTTCGATTTATCATCTCTTTCCGGCGCCCACTATTCATCGCTGCTTCTTGTTACATTTTCTGGGTTACAGCTCTAGCCTTTGCCATATTCCTTTTTTGGGCCGGTCGAATTTAGGGTTTTGCATCTCCAAATAGTTTTGTGAGATTTGAGTTGGAGTTCTGTTTTTCCGAGTCAAAGGATTATTGATTTAGTGAAAAAAATATTTTTCCTCCTAAATTCCTGACTTGTAGAAAAAGAAATTAGAAGATTTATATTTTTAATTGAGACCTCATAAGAAATTTTCATACCTGGGTTCTATCTGAGTTCCGAACTCTTGTGGGGTTTGCTGGATCTCAGATTCCGTTGCCTCCTAAAACCGCGGGCCGCCTGCTTCATTTTTGGGTACTGTATTTCTCTCACGCTTGTCCGTCTAGTAACAAGTATTCTCTAGGTAATCCATCTCCAGGAACAGAATTTAGTTTTGTGGGTTTTGGCTATTTGATCAATAATAGTTCTTCTGTTCTTAGTTCATTGTTGTTGGCTTTCTTTTTGAGAATTTAGAGCATAATTGAAGTTGGGATTGCAAATATGCTTTCTGTAATCAAACAGAACCAGACCTCCATTGGTCATTCGGAAACTTTTTCTTAAATGAGTAAGGCATCCATCCTCTTACTTGGTTTTTGAATTTTAGCCCTTTAAGCTAAAGTCAGTTAGGACAAATCCTGGGGACACGTCTAGTTGGCTGCCAAGTAAGTTTAAGAAAAAAGGATTAGCCCTTTAAGCTAAAGTCAGTTAGGACAAATCCTGGGGACACATCTAGTTGGCTGCCAAGTAAGTTTAAGAAAAAAGGAGCCCCTTCCTTGAGATGAGGTGCACAGCTAAAATATCTTGCTAGAGCCGCTTTAGAATTTCAATTTTGAAGTCTTCACTTTTGGTTTAGATCTAAAATGTTATTATTTTTCTGACTGAGTTTCATTCCTGGTTTCCCAGATTTTTCCCCCCAAAAAATGACTCAAGATGTTGAAATGAAAGAGCAACCAGCTCCATCCAATTCTGTCACCTCCACTGGCCCATCTGTTCTGCAGCGTAAGTAATAGTGTACATTTCTGTGTGTATGTATAAACACCTTCTTTTTGTTTGTATGTTTCTTATGTGAGACTTGGAAACTTTTCTAATATATCCTTTTGCTTTTAACTAAAAATAATAAACGTTTCCCTTTCTTTTTAAATGGAAACTTCTGCTCTTCAGATCTGAAGGACATAGCTTCATTGGTTGAGACTGGCGCATATGCACGTGAGGCTCGGAGGATAGTAAAAGCAGTTCGGTTGACTATTGCTTTGAGGAGGAAGCTGAAGGCTTCTGTGCTTTCTTCATTCTTGAATTTTGCCCTTGGACCGGCTTCTGAAGTGTCCTCATACCTTCCAAAGGTAAGAAGGAAATTGGAGCTGCATCTTGGTGTTCAGACCCATTTTTTTACACTCCAATATAACCTAGTGCTGTTCTGATTTACGGTGATAGCTTGAATCTTGGCCCTGGAAGTATATCTATTTGTTCACTGCATAAACTGACCTTGAAATTTTAGTAAATGCTTGATATAGTTTGTATAATATGAAAATACTTCTCTTCTTTTCATTAGATTTTTTCTCCTCTGTTACTACACCTTTTTACTACCCTACAAAATCAACCACTGATACTTCCCGACATGGGAAAAATCTCTACAGGATATTTCTGTACAGTTATTCTGCATCTGGATAGTATTTTTATATCCAATAAAATGAATCTCATACCTCTTGTAGCAGTGAAGAAGTCTGGCATGCCTTTTCTTACATGAATTCCCCATTTTTAACGAATTTCGGTTGTTTGTTGTAGGATGATGAGCATGACATGGAAGTTGATACTGCAACTTCTGCAACTCAAGCCCCAATAAAGCATTCTGTGCCAGAACTTGAAATTTATTGTTACTTGCTTGTTCTAATCTTTCTTATTGATCAGAAGAGTTACAATGAGGTATAGAAAGCAGTCTGTATCTGCTGCCTGCCCTTGGTATACAACAGTTTGTCATCTTAATGAAACTGTTTTTTCTCCTCCTCCTGCAGGCTAAAGCATGTGCCTCAGCAGGCATTGCACGCTTGAAGAACCTGAACAGGCGAACCCTTGATGTTCTAGCATCGAGGCTCTACTTCTATTACTCCTTGAGCTATGAACTTACTGGTGATCTTGCTGAGATTCGGGGGTGAGTTCTATTTTGCTTGCACTGGTATATGTTTCTCGGATCTGAGTTGATGCAGACATAAAATATTTCAACAATTTGAGGAGTATATTTAGATTTCTTCAGTTTTTTGGCTTAATATCTCTCTCTCCTTCTGTGTTCCACTCTCTTGCTGTGTGAATGTTTCTTCCCAATTACTTGTCAATTTTGGTTCTAATGGAAACTTGTTGATGATCACCAGTAATCTCCTCGCTTTACATCGGATTGCCACACTTCGGCATGATGAATTGGGTCAGGTTTGTAATTTACATTTAGTTCTCAACCAGCTTAGTTTCCTAGAAGTGGGCGTGTTTACCGATTTGTAAGCATGATAGCAGGAAACACTTCTGAACCTCTTACTGCGAAACTACCTCCACTACAATTTATATGATCAAGCAGAGAAGCTGAGGTCAAAGGCACCCCGTTTTGAAGCCCATTCAAATCAGCAGGCAAGCTCTAAACTTATGCTCTTTAATAGTTATTAGAAGAATCTTTGACTGTGTCTGTCTGCTTTCATTTTGGCACGTATTGAATTTTCAGCATGCACCTCTGCATACACATGTTTTTAAAATGATCCCTGCAGGAAGTGAGGGATGTGGGCTGAAACTTCTAATCCTGTTGATGAGATGTTATATATCCTATTTTGTTCAGTAATTGGAGCTTACTTATATATTTATTTAGTTTGACTAGTTTTAAAATGCTAGGATGAAATGGGGAACTATCTAATGGTATACAAATTGCAAAAGAATTCATGACCAGTATAAAAGCTCTTATTAGATACTTACATAGTAACAGATAACAATAAAGAACTGAATCATATCTATGGCACTCTTGGATCAACTCCAAAGACCAAACATTCTTCTCCTGTCAACAGTGATAAATTTTTTCTTCGGCAAGTGACTTGGATGATGAGGATTGTACATCAACATAAATGGATTAGTTGGCAACTATTTTTCTCCAAAAAGAAAATTCCGGTCTCAATGATGTCAGTGACTCAGAAAAAAACCCTCATACTTGATTTCTATACCGGCTTAGTTATCAGGCTGACTGTCAACCATCTGGTTATAATCACTCCGAGAGGCTTACACATGTCAAAGTGATTGTTTGATGAATCTGCTGCTGGATCTTATTTATTAACTGTAAATTTATGGTCTGAAGTTCCTATATAACTGTATCCTGGTTTATGGTGAAAACTTATTCCATATTTTTATTTAATCTGATAGAATTTTATTAATTTGAGTAGAATGTTAATAATATATTTGGTAGTACTTTGTACATGTAGTTTTGCTCCTCAGGAATGCTCTCTTTTCTCATTTGATGGAAAGAGATTGTGAACCTAGAAGTTAGTGTTTTTATATCTATGATCTTCATGTCTCAGTTCTTATCTTAAACTGCATGTGTACATAAAGGTGTGAAGAGTTGTGACTGACTTCTGAATTTATTCCATCCTTCCAAATCCAGTCAATTTTAATGCCTCAACTGAATGTGCCATTGAATAGAAAATAGATTCCAGATATTAGTCAATCTTACGCTAAATTTCTTGCCAAATTGCTTCTATGTGGAGAAAGTCATATAGATTTTTCAGAATGAGAAAGTTATATAGATTTTCAGAAATTGGGGTAATGGATAGTAAAATACAGACAGAGGAAAGAGAAAGACAAAATAAAAAAGATGTGAAAATGGAGAAATGGATTTCTTCATCTCTGTTTTATCATTCGGATGGGTTACTCTTTTTCCTTTTCTCTAAGTAATAAATAACTGCTGATCCTTTTTCTCTTTTCAGTTTTGCCGGTACCTGTTTTATCTGGGAAAGATTAGGACAATTCAGTTGGAATACACTGATGCTAAAGAATCCCTTTTACAAGCAGCTAGGAAAGCTCCAGTGGCCGCTCTTGGGTTCCGAGTACAATGTACTAAATGGGCTGTGATAGTCCGTTTACTGCTTGGAGAGATCCCTGAAAGGACTGTTTTTATGCAGAAGGGCATGGAGAAAGCTTTGAGACCGTACTTTGAGCTGACAAATGTGGGTTTCCCTATTGACTTGTTTTTTCCCCTTTTTTCTGCTTTTCATTTTTAAAGATAGCCTTCAATTGACATTTTAAGCATGTAAGTGAAGATTTGTTCTGTTTGGATTGACAAAAATGGTATAGGTAATAAATATTGAAGTTACTCTGGATGATTTCTATTAACTTGTGACATTGCTCTGTATGTGAGGTCTCCCACCCCCCAACACCACCCCCACCAAAAAAAAAAAAAATCAAATCTGAACTTTCTTGGAGCATTTTTCTGCTACCTGGATGTGAAATTAGAGGATCGCTACATTTAGGTGCCCCTAGTATTTGGAGGATCTTCAACGTATATAATATTGGTGCAAAAATAGCTTGAATAGCTTGCTATTCTATTGTTATTGAAAAATAATTATTTCTGTTGTTGACCCTTAATATTTATAAATTTGTTTCTTGTTTTTTCAGGCTGTTCGAATTGGGGATCTTGAGTTGTTTAGAACAGTTGCGGAAAAGTTCTCCAGCACTTTCAGTTCTGATCGAACTAACAACTTGATTGTTAGGTTGCGGCATAATGTGATTAGGACTGGGCTACGAAACATTAGTATTTCTTACTCCAGGATCTCACTGACTGATGTTGCTAAAAAGTTGAGATTGGATTCAGCAAACCCTGTTGCTGATGCTGAGAGCATTGTGGCCAAGGCTATTCGAGATGGTGCAATTGATGCTACATTAGATCATGCTAATGGATGGATGGTGTCGAAGGAGACTGGGGATATTTACTCTACAAATGAGCCTCAAATGGCTTTTAACTCGAGAATTGTTTTCTGCATCAACATGCATAATGAGGCTGTGAAGGCTCTCCGATATCCTCCAAATTCTCATAAGGAAAAGGAAAGTGCCGAAAAGAGGAGAGAGAGACAACAACAAGAACAAGAGCTTGCTAAGCATATAGCAGAGGAAGATGATGACGAGTTCTGAACGAAATGCGGAAGTTGTTATCTGAGTGTTGCGTGATGTTTTCTTGTTATTTTGTTGTCCAATTCTGGCAAATTCTCCGGTTTAGCATTCCAGTTATTTCCTTGGGATATCAATACTACTTCTAGAATATCTCTTTGCCTTCGAGTGTTTAGATTGTGATTTGAGTTTCTGTTTTAGGTACTGGTTGCTTTTTTAACCGAAGTTGACTATTTTCGTATTATGTTCTCTTGATACGCTATTAGGAAATCATCCACCTATATCCCAAGTACTTGCAATATATGGCGTCAGCCTCTGTTTTATTATTTGGTATTGAGGATGCCAAGATGCCCTAAACTGAATTGGTTCAAACAAATTGCTAAATTCTCAGTATATTGGATTCTGAATTGTGGTATTACAGGGCTTTTGGAACTTCAGGCAAGAGCTAACTTAATTGGTTTTTAAATGAAAAACTCTTTAAATCGTTTTCAACAAATAATTTATTTCTGCAATTTTTAATATAATTTAATTTAAATAAAAATTCAATTTAAGTTCACCCTAACAAAAATAGAATAGTAAGCCATCAAACGCAGCTTTGTTGCGCTGCAGAAGCTAATTTGAAGAAAGCTGGACTGTCTTCTAGGTCCTCTTGATGATTTGAAAAGGCCGCTGCCCGCGTAAAAGTATTTGGAGTGGTTTGCATTACAAAAAGTAATGTAATTTTTTTTTTAAAAAAAATATTCTGAGTTTTTTTTATAAAATTAATTCACAATTTTCATTCTCAAAATAAGAATTTTCAAAAGAAAACCAGTCTAAGTACATTGACAGGAGTCTCTATCAATAGGAAATAGAAAGTCTTCTGAATCTGAGCGATGAGATGTATAAAATCAGACAATATCTTTTTGCTTGGGTTATTTATGCAGAATAATACTTCGATTATTAGCTACTTGTAAAATATACCCGGTTTGATCTGCTAGGATTCATAAGGCACAAGTAGTTGTAGACTAGACAACCACAATGATACCTGTTATTAATTTCTGAAGATTAAGGGTGGGATTGGACAACATCCAATCTCAAAATTAAACTCAGAATTTTATCTCATCTCACAAATAATTTAATTTTTATAAAATTCAAGACAAAAATCTCAAAACTAAATCCTATCTAATCACACTGTAAATTGACATAATTTTATATTTTCAAGAATTAAGTTAACACGTTTTAATTTCAAAAATAAAATTGACATTTGACATTAACACGTCATTAATCCTCTGAAAAGTTTATCCAAATAGTCATAATAGTTTTTGCAAGGAAATTATTTGAATTCGAATGTTTATGGTATTTCTGACTTAATAGGAATAAAATGATAAGTTTCTGTTTACTTTTTTGGTAAGTTTATATTTAGCTGTGAAGGAAATTAAAAAGCTAATCAAGTCAACAAAACATATTCCTCACTACGTCTGAGACGTAGGATTTGATGTTCATGGGAGGACATACCATCCACTTCCTCAATCTCTCTTTTATACTGCAATTAAGTCTCACAATTTATATTTTAATATTTTTAATCTGTTATTTTTATAACAATCTGTAAAAATAATCACTAAACTACATGATATTTTTCATGTAGTTGTTAGTGAACGACAAATATGCTCATTTAAAAAAAATCAACTTCAATCTCACATTCTATGAATTTTGGGAGGAAAATTTATTAAAAGAATATATTTATCGTTTACCAGCTAGCTACATGATATGTATATATATGTTTTCATCGTTCTCCACCACATCAATGGTGTTTGAGACTACAAATATCAAAATATATAAAGATAGTGTATAAAAAATATTAAAATATGAGTTGTGAGACTAAATTATAAAAATTAAGATAGTTTATTGATGATTTTTACAAATTACTTTAAAGATAATTGATAAAAAAAATTAAACTATAAATTGTGAGATGCAGTTGCAAGAGTATTTTGTAGATTGCTCTATATTTTTTATAAGAAAAAGCCTTTATTTCTCTCTCATCCGTTTCTTTTCTTAAAAATCAAATCAAACACTAAAAATATTTTCGCAAGAATTAAATCAAACACAAAAATACGCAGCCGTATCCCTTTTTCACCTTCATCACCAAACTCAAAACCTTCTGCATAGTACCGAGTGTTTTAAGTATTGAATTACTGCAACAAATTTTTATCTTAAGTAGATAATATTAACAAGGTAATTATTGTTTTTAAAAAATGATAATTATTTTGTTAGTTAAAGTGCTTGAGAATTCTAGGGAATCTACCTTGACGATAATTTAATTTACACAGACATATATCTAAATACTTTTTTTTAATTAAGGACTGTTACATGAAGATTCAAGAAGAAGAAAGAGGAAAAGGGGAAGGAAATAGGAGTATCAGCTAATTATTTGCTATAGTTAATTAAAATTAGAAATTTCAATCGTTGAGTAAAAAGTTTTAAGGATGCAGTCCCAAGCCAGATTACCGGGTGACCCTTCGCGAACCGGCGTAAAAGGGCGAGAGCCAGCGAAAGGGTTTGGCTCACTGATCAAGTGGAGGGAGAAGATGATCGTCTGCGTTGCCGTCGTCGGCCACCAGGTGCGCCGTCGATAAGTTTTCTCAAAGTCTATTCATCTCTCTCTGCATAACAACCGCACATCACAGATATTCTTGATTTCCCGATGGACAGAACAACCCGCTCTACGTGCAAAGCTTCACGGAAGCAGATGATGCTCTGAAGCTTCATCACATCGTTCATTGCTCCCTCGACGTCGTCGACGAAAGAGGTTCGCTCTGTCTGATTGTCTGAACATACGAGATCCAATTCAAGGGGATTTTCTGATTGTTAAATGGAATTGCTTTTTCTCTTTTTTTTTTTTTGGTTCCAATTTTCAGTTAATTACTTGCTTATAAAGTCCCCAATTAGCTTCGCATACAGAATCATATGAAATCTTCACATTGCAGAGCATCAGCAATTTGTCTACTTCAACTAGGAGAAACTTAACGATTCTCATTCAATAGATCGAATCTAATCTCTGTCGGACCTCAACATACTTCTTTGTCTTCGCCTACAGTACACACAAAACTTGTTTTGCAGATCTGTTTCTTTGTGTACTTCTTTTTTCCATTTTGCTTTAGTAAAGCTGTCATTGTTCCTCCATTATGTGAGTAACCTTGCCATTTCCCATATGACGTGTCAAGAATAGCAAATAATGTATTTTAGGAGGACGTGCGGTGGAGAAGGAACACTTGTGTAGATAGCAGGTCATCTTCAGAGCTTCATCTTGCTCTTTTACTTGCAGGTGAAGCCCTTCATAACTTCATCTTGCTCTTTGAAGACGAGTCTTTCATTCTTCTGTCCAAGTAACAATCGCTACTTGAGCTACGGAAGCTGAGAGGGACAGACAAGGGAGGGGCAAATTCTTTAGCCTGCTATATATTCTGTAGATAACAGTCCGTTATTGTGCTGACCGTATCAGGACGAGCTTTTTAACTATTTCCTGTTAAGTGTGAGACAGAGGAGTGACACTGAGTAAGAAATCATTGGCATGCCATGTCACCGAAAACATAAATGATGACTTAGGTTTCTCATTATTTTCTCATGAATATCCTTCTTGAAGCCACAGTTGCATTCTTAACAGGAGAACACATGAACACTAATGAAACTGGATTAACACCGCTTATGCATATATTTTGCACTGAATCCTAAAGGTAATATGACTTTTTCAGTAAATGGTATTAAAATTCGAAGACGTTGATATTCCCACCCTGCCTTTCCAAACCACCCCAACCAAAAGGATCGGATGGTATTTATAGGTGAGCGGTAATGTAACTTGTGAAATTGTGTTGATATCATGCTTGTTCTGGATGACGGGCTTCTTCCAAAGAATCTTTTTTCTTCTTTTTGGAAGAAAAAGGGATGCTCTGTTCCTAGGTGGACTACTGATTTTTGGTTATGGACTGCGTACCAATCTTAATTTTTTTCCCCTAGGTATTTCTTTTAGTTCATTTTTTCTTCTCCCAGCATTAGTTGACTAAACAAACTCTTTCCAAAAATTTCATTGAATTAGATCACATGTATCTTGTTGCGCATCATCTATGCGTTTGACTTTTGCTGTTCTAGTATCGAAAAACACTTTATGATGATGCTTATACTATTGCAGTGAACAATCCCAAAAAATCTGGGCCCACACTGAATGAGACCTTCCTTGGTCTGCTATATCCAACAGAAAACTACAAAGTGTGAGTAGATCTTGTTTGCTACCAACTTACAGAGGCTTAACCCTGATCTTTTTGCATATATGATACGTCTGGAAAACATGAGCAACTCTTAGTTGCTTGATGCATGCAAATTCACTTTTGTATTGTCTTCAGGTACGGTTATCTAACTAATACAAAGGTGAAGTTCGTATTAGTCACAACAGATCTTGATGTCCGAGATGCAGATGTGAGGAACGTAAGTGTTTGATCTTGACTTGTGGAGTTTGTACAGCTCCTTGAAATCATGATATGTATTAATATGCTGAAATAATGCTATTATTCCCTCTCTTCCAGGGAAAGATGCCATCTAATCCCTACTTGTAAGTAATAGGATTTTTATCCACATCCAGATCTGAAAAAATAATTCTCTTAGTAGTACATGGTTGATGCAGATTGGCCTCAGCATAAAATGAATTGAGCAATTGGTTCTGCTGCTCAGATGAGCATCTGATGCATTTGCAAATTTCCTTTGCTAATCAGTTGAAGTTTATAATAGCTGAATGTAACAAACTTGGTCATTATTCGCTGTAAATAAACAAGCACTATCCAGTTGTTCAATGTAGAGTCATCTTTCTACCATATAATAATTGATATTTTATCTTTCCTACATCAACTAATGGTAACACATGTATAAATGAACACATCCCTTGATATTGGTAACCCTACAGGCAAGGATTTCATGTATTTCAGGTTTCTGTAGCATCATTGGCATGCTTTTTTTTTTTTTTTTTTACCAGGGAAGCTACCTATCTTCCCTTTTTCCTTTTCCTTTGAAAAATATAATTGATATTTTATCTTTCACTACATCAACAAGTGGTAACACATGTATAAATGAGCACGTGCCTTGATATTGGTAACCCTGCAGCCAAGCATTTCATGTGTTTCAGGTTTCTGTAGCATCATTGGCATTTTTTTCTCTTTTTTTTTTTTTAAAACTATTTACCAGGGAAGCTACCTATCTTCCCTTTTTCCTTTTCCTTTTGAAAAATAGGCAGCTAACTTTCAGTATGCTTGATTTCAATTAGTTTTTCAGGAGGTTCCATGCTGCATATGTTGATGCTGTATCAAACCCATTTCATGTTCCTGGAAAGAAAATAACTTCCAAGACGTTTGCAGAAAGAGTCAGCAACATCGTCAAATCTTTTGGATTGAGTTCAGCTGGGTGAAAAACTGCGGTTTAGGTTTTGCTCTTGCAGAAGTTGTTTGTTAAATGTTCCAAGTGTCTTCTTCTATAGCCATTGCAGTAAGGGTGAAGTTAATTTAGCTTATTATTATTTCCAGAAAGTATGTAATGAATTTACAAAGCTTATAAAGGTACAAATGTGCCAAAATAGGCATGTTTCCATGGCCATACTTGGATGCAAAGATACCTTTTGTGCTGGAGATATCATTCTCAACCTTTGCAATGGATTAGTGTTGAGAAAAACAGTGAGGTTTAGGCAACATGAAGTTATTTCCAACATGTATGCAATTGTTTCTCTTCAAATATAAACTCAAATTCCGAGTTTAATAACTTAAAAGGGTTAATTTAGGTCCATATGTACTGGCTTCTCTTCTTACCTAATATGAAAAAAAAAAAACAAATATTTGGTTGATTTGAAAAGACTATGACCAATTCTTATGTTCAGGTATGCGGGCAATATTTCCCCTTTTGGTTGAAAAGTATTTTAAAAAAATGCTTAAGAAAACAACAAACTTTCATATAATTGCCTATTATACGCAAGAAATATCTTCATTACTACTATTATGAAAAAGGCTTTATCTTAATGCAATTTCTCATAAATGTGTGCGCAGGGAAAGGCAGGCACCCTGGGCGGTGGAGGTTGCGCGCCATAGGGGAATGTCAAATCGCAAACGAAAAGAAAAAATGACATTAATGGTTCCAATCTGGCGAAGGGTCCGATTAAACGATAACAGTAGTACAACTATTCTTAACGTAGGAAATCAAAAAAGGAACAAATGAAAGAAGAAAAGGATATTCGAGTAATTTCATGGTCGACTACCAATGGCAACACTTGTACGTCACGTAATGACAATTATGTCCCTCACGTCTTGCCTCCTCTCTCGCCATCCTGCAGCTCCGCCTCTGACAATAGTAGAAATTCCGAATTCGGGTCCAGAGCTATGCTTCTTTCTTTGAGAAAAAATTAGCAGAAAATAAACAAAGAAAAGAGCCGCTTAATACGATTTGACGATCAATTATACGACGAACGGAGCCGCTCGTTCCAACCATAAACGGCAGCTTCCATTCTTTGTCAGCCCTTTGCAGATTTTCAGATTTATTAGGTGCTCTATCTTTTCTTGCTCTTCCAATACCTGTAGTCATATAGCTTGCGAACTTCTTCTTTTCATGTATATGTTTATTTGGACGCCATACAACGGATAGATATTATTGTATAAAGGTTATTATTTGGATTCTTGGAAAACTTGTTTGATTTACATTCTTTTTACAGCTTTGTTTATTGAGCATTCTTGATATTTTAATGAAGAGACGTGTATTTTCTGAATAAGATATGTTTGTGGGTGTAGTTTTTGATGGGATGGGAGTGTTCTTCAGCATTGTTTTTTTCTGGGAAATGGAAGCACGATTTAAGCTCATTCTCGAGATGATCGCGATTGTCGCTAAGTTTAGAAGCTTTATTTGTGGTTTATTCATCTGCATTTGAATGGGATAGCGGTTTGGAATAATGTTTAATCTTTTAAATTTCGAAACATTATTTGGTTTGTTGAAAAATCTGAGGTAATTTTGAAATTGGGCTGCTCATTTTTCCATCAGAAGGCAAGTAAAAATTAACTCAGCTGATGTAGTGTTTACTTTATAAGTTGCAGATATCTATTCTACAACCTGTCGGAGGGAACGCAATATGATCAACTTAGCTTGGAGAATTATGCTTTTGGCAGATATTAATAAGTGGTTGTTGGAACTGGAGTTAAATGACAATGCTGATTAGTAGTTTAATCAGTGCTAGCATTTTCTGCATTTGACTTATTATCTATAGCCTCTACCACAGTTTATTAAAGATTTTGGCCTGGCCCGGAAAATAGATCCTAAGAAATTTAAATAGGGTAATGTATCTATTGCTGAGCTGGAATAGTGGATAGAAGGTTGTTCTGTTGAATTACATTTTACTGTTTGAGCATTTCTGGAAGCAGTTCAATAAGTCTTTTGACATTTAAAGTTTGATTGCCAGCTGAAATAGATTCTATTCACTACATACAAACCAGTTTTTGCACCATAAATGGCAACATCATTTTTGTTTGACTTTTTCCTTCCGTCTTTTCTTTGCACTTTTCTGCCAATGATGTTCTGTATCTTTCCGTGCGTTTATTAGATGGAAAGTGGGCAGCATAATGATGCTTCCAGCAATATCGGGTCTCTGATGAATGCAAATGGACACAATTCTGAATCAAACTTTACATCAGAAAGTAAACCAGGTGACATTCTGAAGAACTTGCAGAACGTATCATATATATACAGACAAGATATTGTGACAAACAAAATCAATGGTAAGATCGGAATTGTCACTGAAGTTGCTGGTGATTCTGACTCGGATAGCAGCTTGACTGATGATGAAGATGATGACAATGAAGAAGATGAAGACGTCGATGATGGTGATGAGGCTGGTTCTGGGGACGAAGGACAAAAGGATAATAATGAAAAGGTTGACCACAATACTGATACTGATAGTCACAAAAGTCTTCATCTTTCAGCCGACCAAGTTAGGGTGCTTTGGATAGACGAATCTGAGACAACCCAGAATATCAACACTGTAGAAGTTGTTGACAGGGGATTCCTACATGGTGATTATATTGCTTCTGCATCAGACCCGACGGGGCAAGTGGGGGTTGTGGTTGATGTGAACATTTCTGTTGATCTATTAACCCATGATGGATCTGTAATAAAGGATGTTTCTTCCAGGGAGTTGAAACGTGTAAGAGATTTCACTGTTGGTGATTACGTAGTCCTTGGTCCCTGGCTAGGTAGGATAGATGATGTTTTAGATAATGTAACTGTTTTTTTTGATGATGGCTCTGTGTGTAAAGTTATGAAGGCTGACCCAATGCGTCTTAAACCTTGTGGCAAGAATATTCTGGAAGATGGGCACTTCCCTTACTATCCTGGTCAGCGTGTAAGGGCAACCTCTTCATCAGTCTTTAAGAATTCTAGATGGCTTTCTGGGTTATGGAAAGCAAACCGTTTGGAAGGTACAGTTACTAAAGTTACAGTAGGATCTGTGTTTATATATTGGATTGCTTCTGCTGGTTATGGGCCTGACTCTTCTACAACTCCTGCTGAAGAGCAGAGTCCTAAAAACTTAAAACTATTGTCTTGCTTTTCACATGCAAATTGGCAGTTGGGTGATTGGTGTCTTCTTCCTTCGCCTGAGTTATCCTCCTACATACCTCCGGAGAAGGAATTGTCAAAATTAGAACTTTGTGATTCACCCAAAAATGAATCAGAACCTGCTCAATTAGGACCTGAATGTGATGCTGAAGTTGTCACTTCAGAGGAGTTGAATGAAAACAGTGAATCAATGGAATTTGATGGAGAAGTTTCATTGGATGGAAGCACTGGAAATGTGGAAAATAAAGCCCCATCAAGATCTGGTTTTTCAGGGGGGGGTTCAATACATGAAACGTGGCCCCTTCATCGTAAAAAGATTCGCAAAGTTATCGTCCGGAGGGACAAGAAAGCTAAAAGAAAAGAGGAAAATTTTGAAAGAGCACTTCTTATTGTCAACACAAAGACTAGAGCTGATATAGCCTGGCAGGATGGAACAATAGAGCGAGGTCTGCACTCAACGGCTTTAATTCCCATTGATAGTCCTGGGGATCATGAATTTGTCTCAGAGCAGTATGTAGTTGAAAAAGCTGCTGATGATGGTGATGATGCTGGTGAAATTAGACGTGTTGGGGTTGTGAAAGATGTTAATGCAAAAGAGAAGACTGCTCATGTGAGGTGGTTAAAGCAAGTTGCAAGGTCTGAGGACCCCAGAGAATTTGATAAAGAAGAAGTAGTAAGTGTATATGAATTGGAGGGGCATCCCGACTATGATTATTGTTATGGAGATGTTGTTGTTCGGTTATCACCTGTATCTGTTCCAGCAGAAGTTGAATCTGGTGTTGACTCTTTCAAAGAATCTAAGCAGCCAACTGGTACTGATGAGGTTAAGCAAGATAAGAAAAAGCACTTTGGACATAAGCATGTGGACGGTGATGCTTGTGCTGAGTTCTCAGATCTCTCTTGGGTTGGCAACATTACTGGGCTCAGAAATGGTGATATTGAAGTTACATGGGCTGACGGGATGATATCAACGGTATATTCTTTGCTGGCACAAATCAATGTTTCTGCTGTATTTTCATGAGCCATGCCTGTTTTATGTCAAATCTTACTCTTTAAGTCCATGATTGATCTCAATTGTGACTAAGATAACAGTACAAGCGAGAACAACTTGCTCTTCTCTTTTGTTTGGTGATAATTTCTTTAAATTAAATTGCTAGTTTGGAAATATCTCTCTTATTTTGTAAAATATAAATCGTTATTTTTTATCTATACTAACATAGCAGTTGATTGAGGTGTGGTGCTGTTTTAATGACACACCACAGAATATATATCAGAAAATGAGAACTGGAATGTGGCTTTCCAGTATTCCTCTCTGTATTTTTCTTAGATAAAAGAATAGGTCTTTGTCTACATTTTTGGAATCATGCTTCCTCTATAATATTTATACTATATGTTTTTGTGCTTTTATCTTCTATAAATATCTTATACCTATTTGCACAAGTTCATCTTTAATTAGGTTGGTCCTCAAGCAATTTATGTTGTTGGCCGTGATGATGATGAATCAATTGCAGCTGGAAGTGAAGTTAGTGAAGATGCAGCAAGCTGGGAAACAGTTGAAGATGATGAGATGGAGACTTTTGAGAATTCCAAAGAGGTTCTATTCATGGCCTAATTTAAATATTTAGGGAAAGAAGTTCATTTTTGGCTTTTTCACATCCATCTTGGATCTGATATGGTCTTGCAAGTTGCAACAAAGGAATAAGAATCCTGATTTGCCTGTTTTTTTGGGAATCTTGATACATAATTCTTATAACTTCAACCTGAATGGGCAATACTCCATGTATTGTGTGTGTAGATGTTCATTGTTTTCCTGTTCTTCTTGAGATAATAGCTGGTGAGTATAATTGATAACAGAATCTTGAAATAGTAGATAACAGACTACCCCGGACGGCTTACTGGCCCCTTCTAAATTATTCTGAGATCACGTAAATAATGTTGTAGGTAGTAAATAACCAATTAGGTGTTTTATGGAGTTTCTCAGAACTGTAGATTACCGGCACGAGTAGATTGTTTCATTCAGTGGATAAGGGTTGGTTTTGTGCACGTTTGGTCTAATGATCATATCATCTCTGTTTCCGACTCCAGGAACATAATATACATTACTGCTTATGAAATACATTGGATCAGAATTGTTACAGACTTGCAGCGATTTTCAAACTTCATACTCTTTATCTTCCAATGATGTGGACATGTAGTTATCTGCGCTACCACTCATTTAGGAAATAATATATCTTCTTGCCTTTAGTTCATGTTGCAGGTTCTAAATGAAACTGGAACTTAGATGGTTACAATCATCACATAGGACTAGATTAGATCTCCGACCAGGAGCATGAAATTGTATAGTTCTTGACCTCATTTGTTATCAATGAAGTTTGGGGTAAAGTTTATGGGACAAAAAGCATTAGTATCAATTTGCTGTATTAAAGGTCTAAAGATGGACTATGTTTGTCTTTAGGATGGTGGTGCACGAAGTGCCACAGATAGCCCTGAGAATGAAGAGGGTTCTGTGAATTCTGAATATTCTGGACGGAATGGGGCCCTTGCCATTCCTCTTGCTGCACTTGGATTTGTGACCAGATTGGCTAGTGGAATATTTTCTAGGGGACGAAAACACAGTGACCAAGATTCCAAAAGTGAAGACGAACTTCAGTCCCTGGGATTGGCTGCTAAAGGAGATCATGATGATGAGTCCTGTTCCCAGATACCCAATGGCATCGATAACGGTCCTAATCTGCATTCTATGCGAAAGGAGGAGGAACATGACACTGCAGGTGCAGCAGATTTGTTGGATCTGGCGGTGGAGGCTCTTTGTGACCTGAAGCCAGAAATAAATGACCCAGCACGGCTCAGTGGCGTGACATCTAGTTTCAAAGGGTTTGATATAACTACAGATCCTTGTGACCATCATTTTTGTAGTGCAAGTGAACAGGTTGGATATGCATGCATTGCTTGTGGATCGTTCTTTTGCATGTTTTACAGTTAGAAATACTCAACAGTCAGCTCTGACATTGCTGAGAAGTCTGGTTTAGTCAAGATAGAAGTTTCTCTGTAATGTGATTGCTAATGGATATGTCAATGTTAAGACTAAGTGGACTGGTGGAAAGCCTGCCCTCTCTAAAACTGGCATAAATGGTTAATCTGTATCTAATACAAGAACTTGTTTTTCAAGGTTCCATTACTTGGAAAAAAAAGGGTTTTACATGTTCTCCATCTTTACAGAATGCTGCTGGAAGGAAGTGGCTTAGGAAGGTTCAACAAGATTGGAACATCCTTCAGAAGAATCTGCCTGGTATATTTTCATCTGTTATCCTAGATCTCATGATGCATTATGATCTGTATTACTTTAGGGAAACAATATCTGGAGCATTTGTTCTGAGCAATTTTAATTTTTTGGACAGATGGGATATATGTTCGTGTTTATGAAGACAGAATGGATCTTTTGAGGGCAGTGATAGTGGGAGCATATGGAACACCTTACCAGGATGGTCTTTTCTTTTTTGATTTTCGCCTTCCATCAGAGTACCCTGATGTCCCTCCTGTAAGAGAAACTCATAACTATTCTCTATTTTATTGCTTATGTATTCACTGCATTAATTTATGGATCCAGCAATTCTCATGAGAAGGAGATACTTTGAATCAATGTCTTCTTCTTATATTACACGATTTCAGACTCCATTTCTTTTGAAAAGAAATTATGGGTGGCATACACTCGAACTTGTTGACTGCTCATCTTTTTGCCATTTCCAATTAATTGTTTGTCAACTTGCAGTCTGCTTATTATCATTCTGGAGGGTGGAGAATAAATCCAAACTTATACGAGGAAGGCAAAGTCTGCCTTAGCCTCTTGAACACTTGGACAGGCAGAGGCAATGAGGTCTGGGATCCTTCATCCTCAAGCATTCTTCAAGTACTAGTTTCACTTCAGGGGCTAGTTCTCAACTCCAAGCCATATTTCAATGAAGCTGGGTATGATAAGCAAATTGGGACGGCTGAGGGAGAGAAAAATTCTTTGTCCTACAATGAGAATACCTTCTTACTCAATTGCAAGACAATGATGTATTTGATAAGGAAGCCTCCCAAGGTGTTTAATCCCAAGCTTCTTTCTTGTTATTCAAAAATTAGTTAAAGCTTTTGCCTTATCCAAATACAGTTTTTGGTAAATGACAATACTGGCTTTTTATGATCATTTGTTATTTTAAGTTCTGAAAAAAAGAAAAAGAAAAAAATTCTACCTGCTACTGGGAAGATCACTTTAGCATTTACTCTTTTTCATTTTGATGTTTTGCTCTCCTTTACTTTAGTATTGTATTTGTTGAAGAAACTTTGTTCGTATTAGATATAATATAGAGGAACAGTCCTGGTAATTTTTGTTCCAAAGATGTAAATTATATACCTTCTATATTCTGTTTTTGGTTTAATTACCTTTCTTTTTCTTCTATCTACTGTGATGACTATAATTTGTTAACTATTTTGGGATTTACTAATCTTACTGGTGCTGCAGTTCTTTGAAATATTACAAGTTCTTGAAGCGGAAGCTGACATGTAAGATAATTGTTTGCAGGATTTTGAAGATCTCATCCGAGAACACTTTAGGAGGCATGGTTATTACATCCTCAAAGCTTGCGATGCTTATATGAAGGGATACCTTATAGGCTCACTTACGAAGGATGCCTCTGTTACCAGTAATGACCATGCTAATTCAAATTCTGTAGGGTTTAAGCTTATGCTGGCAAAGATTGTCCCAAAACTTTACCTGGCACTGTGTGAAGTTGGAGCTGACTGTCAGGAGTTTAAGCATCTGCAACAATCATAACACCATGTCTTAGGGAGCCAGTTGTACATCTACAATCCAATCTGATAAGGTTAGCAATTTTGTTGCTATTCTTTTAAACTTCTGATGCTTTGCATTGCCAAAGCTTCATATGCTTTGTCCATATTTGGGTTATTTGGAACTCAAACATGGACTCAATCATGTTTGAAAGTTCAGCAGTACCAGTCCTTTTGGGCAAATTTGCAGGGACTACTGCCATTGCTTTTTCAATTGTAAAATTACTAACATTACGGATGAATCCATAGAATGCTTTAGAATTTGACTAGTTAGCTTACCCTGCACACAAGAATTTTCCAATTTTGCTTTCCTCTTGGATTAAGAAACATCTTAAGTTTCACATTTTCCTCGAGAATTTGGTGTATAAACTGTGCTTCAGATTGACGGATGAGATCTTGAGTAGTCTCTTATTACTCAAGTACTTTGTACTTCATGGATCTGTATGATAATAGGAACTTGGCAAGAAACTTGAATCTTGATTCTAACCCCATTTATAGTTTCGCTTCGGTCTGTAAAAGCTCGAGGCTTTCCTCCAGGGTTTGGTGTGTAAACTGTGTTTCTGATGGATGAGATCTCGAGTATGCCTTATTACTGCAGTTCGTTGTACTTCATGGATCTGTATGATAACAGTTACTTGGCAAGAAACTTGAACCTTGATTCAAACACCATTAATAGTTTCATAGTTTTGCTTTGTCTTGTAGAAGTTCAAACTTTCCTCAGGAATTTGGTGTTGTAAACTGTGTTTTAGATTGACGGAGGGGATCTTGAGTAGTGCCTAATTACTGCATTCCGTTGTATTTCATGGATCCGTATGATCACAGTAAGTTGGCAAGCAGCTTGAACGTTCACTCGAACGCCATTCATAGTTTAGCTACGGTTCGTAGAAGTTTCAAAGTTGGGCTCTGAATCAGCTTTTGCCAAGTGTGAGAGCCTTCATTCATCAAAGAAGATTTCAATGGTCCGGATGCCTCAATGCATTTTACCTTTACTGCTTTCTAAGATGGTTATTGATCATTACCTTGACCGTTCTATTTTCATCTTCCAAGAGAGAGGTGGTTTTTTTAGACTAATCATTGGAGAGACTTCTCTGCTGTCAATAGTTTGGTGAGTTTCAACACTTGGCTGCAGGCTGGATTTAGAGGTTCTGGATTTTGGATATGCCTCTATTCTATAATTAATCCTTCAGATTGTGTACTAAAAATATTTACGCAAATTTCTTTAGATATAGCATGTATAAAGATACATATCTTAGAATTATACATGAGATTAAACAACAATTTCAACGCATGCTCTTGTAAAAGAACATTTTGCGGCAACTCATTTTCTTGGGAGTATCAGAAAAGGAAGAGACTCGTTTTCTTGGATTACATAAAGAAGAAATTATTATGCATGTACAAGTTATCACAATAAATTTAGCAAAATTAGGGGTGGATTGTCCGTAGAGCAGCTAACAAGAAATTTTGAGCTACTCCACTCGAAGATAAAATACCTGAGAAACCAGTTAGTCCAAACGGCCAAAACACCTCCGCAGACACTTCGCCCGTTCCTCCAATATCCCCTTCAAAAGAAATCCTTGAGTTCCCTCGGAGGTGTGGAACTAAATAGGCTTCTAGTTTAGCACCAATATTGAGGATCCTTCCGCGCACTTTAGTGGATTCCTTCGATTTCCCCTTGACCCTGAATTGGTGTCCGACATAGGCTGAACCAAGGAGCCTTGTTTCACACTTGATTCCAACCGCTAAATTGCCGACTATGACAAGCTCATAGAAGTATTTTGGAGCATGGTTTCACGATACCTTTGGCTTCTCAATAATAAGAAAATGTTACCATTGAAGAGTACTTGATGATTGCATACAATGCAATGTATTTTCGCTCCCATGTCATGACTCAAGATTCAGTTGCTACTTGGAAAGAAAAGATAAAGACTACGCCTCCACTAGTGCTAGTAAACATCATATCACCGAGCAATACACCACTAGTAGAATAATTTGCTATTATGTTCCTATAACAATACTTAAGTTTAAGATTGTGGGCAAGTTGTACTTGATATATTTGGAACTTAAGGGCCCAGCAATAACCTCTACCCTCCAGCACAAAACAAACCCTACCGGTCTCTACAGAATAACATAATAAATTGGTAAAACCAGAATGTGAGGCCTCGGAGCATGTTCTTTATTTCAAAATGTTAGGCCTACAGGATCCATATAGCAGGAAAAAGAGAAGGGTGTTGAGGTGGGGGTGGGGGGGTGCGCAGAAAAGCCTCATGAACCTTACAACTGTCAAACAGCCAATATTCAAAATGTTAAAGCCACTTAACAGGACCCAAATGTGGATGAACTACAGTAAAAAAGCATTTGTTTTGTCACATGCCTCCAAATTTTATCTAAATTCTAAATTAGAAAGGCACGTACAAGACGGTGCCTCTAGCAATAAATTCCATTTATCAAGGATAAGATCACCTCCTTGCTTGATTTTCTGGGCAAGAAAGGAGCCTCAGTAATTGACAGTATAACTAGAACAAGGAACCAACATCGAACATAAAATGCAATTTTCACTAAACAAATTTTAATATGCACCTGATTAACCATCTAAAAACTTTAGAGGCAGTGCTATTAATTGCTAAACTAAGAAAGATCATAACTCAAGCTATGGTCTTGACCTGGAAAAAAAAGAAAAAAAATACTGTAGAAAATCAAAATGAAATGATCTATAGGGAAATCGTGGCAGTAAAAAGAAATATGGAAGATGAGGAAATCATAAAATAAAAGAGGCAGAAAAAATATGGCACATTAAAGCAACCACCTCAATCTAATCACCATACACAAGCATGAAAGACAACAAAATGTCAAAACAAAAGAAACGAAAATGCTGGCTGGAGAAAGCATTAATCGGAAACACTATGACCATATAAGCAAAGGATGCATCTTCACATGTTTACTGCATTCAGCAGAACATGTGAGGCTTATGCATACGAGAACTACACAAATGAAATTTCAATATGATACCTGTAATTTCATGTAGTCTACCCTAAAGTCAATCATAGTGAAGTTTGTAGCACTACAAGTCATAAAAGAAGCACAAACAACAGAGGACAATTGTTACTTTTCAATCAACCAGATAAAAGAAGACCTGATATAATTGAAAAGATGTTGTCATTCCATGAGTGAGCTGAGAGGAGTTAAAAAAGAAAGAAAGAAGGGGAAAGAGCAATTTATTGGGGGAGAAGGGGGTTTCCACAAAAACATGCCAAATAGGAAAAAAGAAAAAAACAAGAGCAACGCATTTGTCCGCACTCCTGTGAGGAAAGGCTAATAGGTTCTCAGTCCCAATTCAAAAATTCAATATTGAGAGTTAAATCATGGAATCATCCAGAAAGTGTTGATGCTAAGAAAAAATATTTCTGCAAGTACATGTTTCATTTTATTATAACAGTATCGACTATTTTACTAAATAAAGTTTTTCACATCAGCCGGCAACAAAAATCAACACCATGTCTACAAATAGAAAATCAATAAGAAGACTTCTTAATTCCCAAGCGTTACTAGAGTTTTGAAGTGCAAGACCTAAAGAAGAACATTCGTAAGGTTTCAAATACAAGAAAATCAAACACAGAATTATACTCTTGAGGTATAAAATGGTTGAAAAGAAAACCCATTATTCTAATTTATAATTAGAAGTTGTATGACTCATAAAGAAGTGCATAATTCAACAAATGAAAACATTCAAAATGACACAATATAGAGCTTACACTAAAAATTCTTTCAACAGCCAGTGTTTCGTGGTAACTCCGTTCCAAATCACGACTTAAACTCTTAGCCAGACTGCTAGGGTACATAACAGTGTGTATATCTTGATATTCAACTGGAAAAAACCAACGGATCAGCATATAGCTTAACTCTAGATGACACAAGATCAAGTTGGTCGATGAAGCACAGTTACAGTATATATATACATAATAAAGATATAATAGACGATAGACCATGTCAACCGAAATAGGGGAAGAAGATTATACAACAGCATCCAAGATTCCAAGTATATTATATCAACCTCACTTCATACTTTATGATCCACCAATCACAAAATTTAAAGAGAAAACTGGAATGTCGCTCCAAAAAGAGGAGCATTAAGAAGGAGGTCGAAATTCCAAAGACTAAAACGAGAGTTCAGCGTAAAGTACAAAAAATCATATACTGTTCCTGATTATCTGTCGCCTCGCGAGAAACCTAGCGAGTGGAGGAGTAAGAGCAATGGTGATGGGAACTCTTACTGGGAACAAAGCCTTGTTGAGCAGCAAAGCCAGAGCCAGGGCACCACCGCTGGATGCCGCCAGTTCTGCAGTCCGATTCCTCTGCTTAACCTCTGTGGCAGCCTGATCTCTCAGGATTTGCTGCTCTTCCATTACGAAGCCATCGGTAATGGTGGTGGTGGCTTTAGTTTTAGTGTTTCCCGACTCTCCTCCGTCGCTACCTTTAGAGAGGCAGCGCAAGCCAACCTTTTCAAGCATAGACTCCACGTCGACGTTGTTCTTGATGGCGACATAGAGACCGGTGACTGAGGCCGCCGATACAGAAAAGTGTACTCCTAATGCAACCTTTCCATACTTCTTGAATAGCTCCTTGAATCTTCCACCGGCCATTTGTGGCGGTTCTATCAATTCCTTCTGTATATCAACAACAACGTGATATAGGCTTATCTGTATGTGTAGATAGAGAGAAAGAGAGGAAGAACGTTGGAAATGGGGCAACGAAGCTAGGGTTTCGGTTCGGTAGGGAAGGGTTTTGGACTTGCTGACTGTGGCAACGTGAGCTAGCTCCTTCGCCTGTGATCTGATTTCAGCGCCAGCAAGGTCTTGGGCAGGGGGAAATTATGACGACGCCGTTTCCATAATCTGATTCTCTTGGGCTTTTGGGCTGCGAGTCTGCAATATTCCCATTCTAATCCATTCCTCAGGACTAATTGACATTGATGAACTAAGTTGAACTCTCTCTATCCCACCTCTAATGATCTTCTTATTATATTAATATATTTTAAAATATTTAATATTTTAAATATATTATATATTATTAATTAATTACCAATTTCACTATATATTATTTTTATATATCTAAATTTAATATAAAATATTATTAATTCATATTTTTTTATTATTTATTATATTATATTATTTTTATCATATAATTTACACTTTTATATAAAATTTTGTACCTAATAAAAAATTATATAAAAAAAATAAGACAGAAAGATTAGAACATACATAACTTCTTTCTCAAGTCTCAGCCCAATTTCATGCATGATCTATTCTTTTGCCGTGACATTGCCCCTAGGATGGCACAGACAATTAAGCAAGAATAAACAACATATGATGTACTCTTTTTGCCTAGCGAATTGATTAGAATGTTTAAAATTGAATATTTATTTTTTTAAAATAATTATATATTTTTATTTAAATTTTATTATTAATTTTTTTATTTAAGAGATTAAATCCTGTTAATACAATAAATTTATTAGTAATTTCTTTAATATTAGTAATTTAAGTGATTTAAACTCAAGTAATATATGAATCATACTACTAATATCTTTAATTAATAATTAAAAATATTAGAGTAATTTATTTATAGTCAAATAAATTTTTTCAATTTTTTTATCACGTTAAAATATAATATTCAATTTTGAAAGAGACATGTGTAAAAATTTATATATATGATATTTTTTCCTTTTATAATTGAATGTCTATATTTTCTTTTAAAGATATCCATAATTGAATGTCTATTTACTTAGAGTAATTATATAGTTTATCTAAAATGCTATTACTAATATTTTAATTAAAAAAAAATAAGTTCCACTAAACTAATATTCTTTTCTTTTTTTTTTTTTTTTGCTGAATATTAACCCAAGGTCCTACAATAACCTCTTCATTCAGTTAATGTGAGTAATTTAAGTTTTAGTAATATTTAAATTTTATTATTAATTTTTTTAATTAATAAAAATATTATAATAATTTTTTATAATTAAATTATTTTTTAAATTTTAATTTTATATTAAGTCAAAATAAAATATTTTAAATATTCGTGTTATTATCTACTTGTCCTGTTCACGTGTGACTTTGAAGCTTTCAAATTATACTTCCGCTAACTGCTATTTGGATTATTGATAATCGCAGCAGCACGAAAGGCCAATAAACACTCCATCCTTCCTCCTAAATCACATCAAACGATTAATCTTGCAGCTGTCTTCCTACAAATGTTGTATTTGTCAAAACAACTTTAACTACGGGACAAGGAAATGGTTGAAAGCACGGTAAACACCGACGCGGATTCTCACAAACTGAACAAGTTTTCTTGTTAAATTGAGGACCCAACCTATGCAGATTGCAGAGCCGTCCTTAAGACGACCTTGGTCGACGACTCCATTTCTGATCTCTAGATCAATGTAAAGCTGTACAAATGAAAGGCACAGAGCTGTTCTCTTTGTTCAGCTATATTTCTCTGGTCTGGTTTTCTCTTCTCCATGGTGCCAAATGTGAAACTTACACAGTCGGCGACGAAGAAGGTTGGACTACCGGAGTAAACTATCACACTTGGTCAACCGAATATGACTTCAAGGTTAATGACACGCTAGGTTCGGGTTCTTGCTTTATTTTTCTTCTCACTTGTCGTCCCGTATTCGGTATTTTGAAAATTTACTGCTTGAATTCGAAGAGTCGATGATGGTCCCAATTAGAATGCATCGCTTCAAGTATTTTGATTTGATCTTTTTTTTTTGGATTTTATGTGTAGTTTTCAAATATATAAAGGGGGAGCATGATGTTTATGAAGTAACAGAAGACACATACCGATCATGCAATGCAAGTAATGGAGTTCTGGCGAAATATGCAAGAGGAAATGATCAAATCAAACTCACCAAAGCAAAGGAGTATTGGTTTATCTGTAACATAGCTGGGCATTGTCAGGGTGGGATGAGGTTTTTGGTCAATCTAACAGATGCAAGTAAAGCCTCCCCAAGCAGAGGAACAGGAACAACTCCCTTGCCCAGCTCAAACAACAGCTCTGCGTTTAAGCCTGTGCCTTCATTGATTTACTACTTTTTTGCGCTTGGAATATTTCTCCAACTTCTTTCTTGCTACATCTAAAGAGAAAAATAAATGAATGGAAATACTGAAAAGATTGAATTGCTTGGATAAATCTACCATCTCTTATTCTGAGGCCCTACTTCAGGTGCCATAGAGCAGCTCCAGTCCAATTTTTCTTTCTTTTTTGTGCGGCAGGGGTACGGGGTGGGGTTTTGAGATTTGATCGATTGAGATATAACCATTGCAAGACAGCAATAAGTGTTGAGAAAAACTAATCAAGTGAATAACTGCTAAGGGTAAATTAAAGCTGCTCATCTTATTGGAGAACATATTTATAAGCTTATAGCTTATATAGTATTTATAATTTTTGCAATTTTTTGTATTTTCTGCCATCAAAAGAAAATCTTGTATGCTTAACTAGGGAGATGGTGGAAGTGGTGAGAATTGAATTGGTGGTTATGAATGTGATGGGGGTTGGGGTGGCAGCAGCGGCCACCTTGCTGATCTGTTCTGTTTCCATCTTCTAAAGCTTTAGCCATCGCGGTCCAATCTGTAGAGGGGTTTCGCGTTAGCTCAAGTAACGAGTCCCTTACATATTCTGCTTGTAGCATTTCATGGTCCTTTCTCTGTTAATGCAGAGTAGAATAGTTAGAAAATATTCATATATCTAATCATCATAAAAAGAGGAGATTTTATAGGGAATACTGAAAGCTAGCTACATTGCTTTTTGCTCAAAATTTGTGAAAGCTTATCTTTTCTGGACTTGTTAAGTTCAGAATTTAACCCTTTGTTTCGGTATTTATGAATCAGATTACCTCCACTTTGAAGATATTCGAGACCAGACAAGTGTGCCTTGTTGCATTAACATTGCTAACTTCCAAGCCTAGTGAATTCAAAGCCTCCAACAGGCTCACAAAACCCCCGGGCTTATGCTCACAAAATACCCTGACGAAGAACTCATTTCCATCCAGTTGTGCAACCTCCACTTGTGGCTGAAATGTTTATATCTTTGTGAACTATTACGACAATAAATAACAAAGTAAAAGAGATGTCAACATTGACAAAATTCCGAAGTACAGTGGTTCTTCTACCTCCATTTGCTGCACCTTGTCAACACTACTTTCTGATTCATGGTTTTGTTTTGTCTGGCCAATTCCACCATTACCTGCAGTTATTCCCTTGCGACATCCGTTTGAAAAACTTTCTCGCTCAGATTTCTTCCCACAGTTCATCCCATTCTGCTGAAATATATCTTCTTGACTAGCAACAGTTTGATACTGATCTTTATTTGTTTCGGTGTTCCTTTGATCCTCATCATCCGAGTGCTCTTCGAGCTCGTTTTGTAGGTCTTCCACTTGCTTCAGCAAGTCCTTCACATAGTCAGCTGCATCCCCAAGGATGGCAGCTCTATCCAACTGCAAGTTATGTCAGATAATTGAAAGTTACTGCTAATTAATTCAATCACTGCTTAAGTCCTGCAAGTAGAGCAAAATTATGTGTAGCATGAATATAGAGGATTGAAGGACATATTTGGAACTCTATTAGGATCCCGATTCTTGCCTCCGGTTTGAGTTACCTTTGAAATTTTTGGGACCAAGGCTCGTAGCGCATACAGCCTATCGTTCAGCTTCTTTCTCCTCTTCCTCTCTGCTTCGAGGTTTTTTGATGGTGGCCCCTTTCCAGGTCTCCTTCGGTACTTGGCATCATCATCATCATCTTCATTAGGATCACTGTCGGACATTGTATTTGATCGACCATTGTCCTGTTTGAAAGAGTCATTTTCATTTCCTTGATCTTCCTTGTCTTCTAAGGGCTCCATCATATTCATAAACATGTTTGCTTGATGGCTCATCATGCGCTTCTGCAGTACATCCATGTTCTGGAATCCACTTTCTGTGGAAGGCTTAAAAGGATTCAATTCCTGATGAGTTCCCTGGACGAAAATAACATTGTTGTTGCTTCCAGGACTGTCTGAAGTGTGACTGTAGTGTTGTGAAAAACGCGTAGAAGAATGACACACGGGCATTTGATCTATGGAGATATCATGAGGCACATCCATGTTGTCTTTCAGATTTGGATTGAAAACTTCATGACTAACATTCTGATCAATTTCTAGAGCTGGCAGAGGGTTTGATGGGGCTTCATGGAACCCATTCAAATTGACCTCCATGTTTGAATTGGTAGCGTTAGAATGAATCATCCCTTGCTGCTCCAAAGAGACGTTGCACTGAGCTGTGATAAATTCTACGATTTGTGGATCTTCAGGCACCTGCAAAAGAATTATCTTAGAATGGAATTATATCCCAAAGGAAACCAGGATTTTCTTCAGATGCATGTACTGAGCAAGCAGGATGTATTGAGAAAGTTTTAGTATAGGATTCATAGCCCGTTAAAAGCTAGAGCAAAGTAGAAAAAGAAAATTTACTTGTTCAGCGACAAACAACTCAACTAATCCGCCTGGTATAGGAACCAAAACTCTTGTCCCTACTGTTCCCTGCATATTGTGGACAGGGATATCAAATTACTTTTATCATGAAAATGGATGATCTATCCGGTAGAAACTATCATAGAAGAATTTTTGCTTATAGGCGGTGAGTGCTGATCTTACTTCGGATATGGTCGAATCAAAATTAGGCGAGAAGTTCATCCATGCAGCTTGGTTAGACATTAAAGCCTCTGCATGAATACTGCAAATTTGCCATCATAATCTGTTAAGCAGTTTGATAATTTATTGGAAACAGACTTTTGGAAGTCATCTCACCCTGAATCCTGTGGAACAGAAGAAGGCAGCTCTGCTAGTAAGTTGCAAGATTTGGTTCTTGGATGCTGAATCATGGCATCTCTGCAAGGAAGAGAAGAAGAAACAGGGAAAAGAAGTTCTTCGCCGTTATGTATTTCCTCAGCTCCAGCACAACAGCAATCCACCCATTCAAGAATCCTATAACATGTTCAAATTTTGAGCGAGGAAAAAGGGATGTTTCTTTTCGGCCTCTGAGAAAATACAAGGAGTATCTACGTCTACGGTTCCGTTGCATTACCTTTGGTTTTCATTCAACCTCCAGATGACACAGTAATCCCAACTTTTCAGGCCCAGAATGGCTCTTATCCTCTCCGCCAAATTATGCACGAGGATCATGATTCCTGTCGCAAGACAAAATTGAAAGAAAGGAGCTCAGATGATGCAGTAGTGACTGGTGATATTTCTTGCTTAGCAATCCACATACAAACAAAAACAGATCCTAGTTTTTGGTCGGTCACAAGAAGTCAGCAGATCAGAAGATTGTTAAAGTCTTTCTGAACTCATATATGATGATGAAACCATTCTTCTTTTTCTTGCAGAATCCACATAAGAGTATTACAGAGAGAGAGTGTGTGAAATGACAAACACCTGTCAAAAAAAGAGTCTTCTTTTTACTGGTTATGTCTTTGATACTACCTCTTTTAACTGAACAAAACTGGCAAGAGAAAAGAGGAAAAGAGTAAGCAACAAAAGTGAAGCACAGATCCACAAAAGCTTCAGCCGACAGTGATGCTTAACTGAAAGATTATCTCTATTCACATCATTCCCAGAATCCCGTCTCAGCAAATTGACAAGAGGATAATTCAAAATTTTCAGTTTTGAAATATATACATACTTGAAGGGAAGAAACCAAGGCAGCAACAGAAGTTGTCTCCTTTCATCTGACAGAGATTTTTATACAGAGAGAGGGGTGGGTTGGGTGTTATATTGGTAGGTGCACAGCAGTTGATGCATGAGAAAGAGAGGCTCCGGTTGGTTGCAATTTTCAAACGGAAAATTGTGTACGAAAAAATATGGAAAAAAGAGAAAAATATACTATCATACTTTTGACAATTGTTTATTAGTGTTATAGCTTTTTGGCCCGCAAGAACAGCGGAATGTAAGATTAAAACTACAAGAAGGGCCACATTGCATGAGCCATGATGGCGTGAAGGGCTTAACTAACTGGAAGGTTTTTCACTCGTTTCAACTTGGCAATCTTTGATGCCTCAGCTACTACGTAATACATGGAGAAGAGCGAAGTGCAGATCAGGAGAGGCAGTAAATACATCAAAATTTAATAATAGACTTACTTATTGATTCTAATTCCACGTTCCTTCTCAAATCTATCCAGTGATCGTACTTGCACAAGTTAGGTCAGTGGGCAAAAATTAATGTTGGATAGGTCCATGACCCATAGATGGATCTAGTCCTAAACCTTCCATATATACTACTGGCTTAGAGCAATTTGCGCCACCGGATGTTAATCTGTTACATGTGGGATTGGATTGAATAATATTATATTTTAAAATTAAATTTAAAATTTTAAATATATAATTAATATATTTTTTTATAAATAATTTAATTTTTATAAAATATAAAATAAATATCTTAAAATTAACTCTATCTAATTACGCTCCTGCAAAACGCTACTGCAAAAAGGAGGTAACGAAAGATTGTAGATTGGTTTTTTACTACAAGGACGCAATCATCACTCGTCAAATTCGACTTTTTACTGATTATTCTCATTCAGTGTTATGGAAGAGCATGACATATGTGAGAGTAACTGTGTGAGCAGCTATGAGAGGTTCGAAAATCCATCGTCTTTGAGAAAAGATTCTTTCTTCTTTTTGGGAAAACGTCCTTATAAATTTTACAATTCACTATGCACAAAAAAAATTCAAAATTGATAACATCATTCTGCTTAATGTTCTCTTATATGACTTGCCTCCCAGTGCTAGAGTTTCTAATTTTGTTCTCGTGAATAGAATCCCATGTTTCATAAAAATTGCTTACCATGTTTTCGTAAAAGTATGTGTCTCGTTCTTCACCATAAATTTTAAGGCTCTACTTGGATTGGGTTTCACACGGAATTCAATGCAAATTTCTCATCTCACATCTCACTTTTTCTCTCACAAAAATTTCTCTCTCCCGAAACCCAAGACAGAAAATCTCAAAACCAAATTCTATCCAATTACACCCTAAAAGAAAAAAAGAAAGCATTTTTTTCCGGCTGGATGGTGCTTTTAAAATGAAACTTGGCTAAATAATACAGGGATGAGACACATAATTTTGTTATAGTCAATTATGATAAAATTATTATGCAAATAATATATCAATAATTGTCTGTAAAATCATATTATAACGACAAATGTTGAACTTTCTATCTTAAATTTTATCTTGTGCAGGTATAAATTAAATTTAGGGTCTTTAAAAGACCTTTTGACAAGCACAAAGCTATTACCATCTAAGTTCCAAAATAATTGATATATTTAACAAATTGAGATGTCATTTTGGAAACAGGGAACTTGCACGTATTTCTAATAAAAGTAAGTTAGAAAACAAGATTAATGGGAGTAAATTTTGAAACAGTTTTCTGAAGAAAATACTTAGTACAACATTTCGTAGGAGGGAAAAGTTTCCTGTACTTTTACCTTAAAAAGTAATAGATATAACTAATACCTAATTCGTAACGGGAAAAACTAAAATAGATAATATACAATCGCATCTTGTACATAGGTGCAGCGCTTTTTAGTTATAAACACAGGTGGTTGCTACGCTTTCATGCTTTCTGGAAAGCCCAACGTGGCCCAGACGAAGGCATCGACCCGAACGGGTGGTGGGATTCTTGCACCGCCAAAATCAGGGCTTCCTCGTACTGCAGCAGCAAGCTCCACAAAGGATTACAAGTCAGAAATTTTTGTGCATATTAACCATTGACGCTACTCGGAGCCCTAAATTCTAATCTTAAGGTATTTTTTTCTTGACTACTCTTTCTTTTCATTCTGTTTGTTTAACTTGTTGAAAGCAATTTAATTGCTAATTGCTTACGGTTCTTATCTTGAATTGTTTCTTTTCTCTCTAATCATATTGTTTTGGTCTGTTTATAAATTGAATAAGAGAACAATCTGGTTGCGAATTTGGAATATTTCTTGCATTCTTCCCTCATGGGCTTCCAATTCATCCGAGGGTTTTTTTTTAGATTAGCTGTATGCTTTTGTTAGTGCTTCCTACTAGATTTCTTATCTTTAATTGCTTTTATCCTATTATTTGTAGATAATGTTTTACACACTTCCATAGTTTATTTAAAAATTCATACAGCATATGAGTAAGCTTTTGTGCATTTATCTAAAAATAGGTAATGATTCTCATTATTGGTGTTGAAAATGAAAATTTTCTGATTGAATAAATAACTTTCTTGAACAATTTCTGATGTTTAAGCCCTATCCTTTGCTCATAGATTGTTAATGAATGATTCCTTGGTTGTAGTACATCTAAATATTTTATTAAAATAGTTATTAGTGTAGGGAGTTATGATAGTATATAATCTGAGCTTGGCTTTTGGGGTTTGTTGTGTTGACAAGTATTTTAATTGCTTTTTTTTTTCATTGCCACCATTTTGAATTATCTTTCATTCTGTAAGTTGCTTAATATTGCAGAGGTTTCAATATGGCTGAAGAAGAAGGAAGAGTTCATCCAGATTGCAGGAATGCATCAAATCCATATCATGAATGTAGTGACTATTGTTTCAAAATCATTGCTGAAGCCAAGGAAAGGATGAATAAAATTGATACAGGTTGATTTCTAATTTTCAGAATTTTTGTTTTTGGCTCTTTTGGAATTATGAAATAGGAATGGATAGATGTATCCGAATGCAGGTAATTGTAGATGTTTTATTGCTGCAGTTATACATGTCCAATCATTGATTCATCCAACTACCAGGATGCAAAAGAAGCAAGATGGTTTTTGAATTGCTGACTTTTTTGCCATCTGGTGAATTTGTGATATCTCTATTTGTTCTTCAATTTGAGTGATTTAATGACGGGATGTTTTTGTTTAATATCTTCTTTTTGGACTTTTTGGTTCATATCTTATGGTTTTACCATATTTTATTAGCTGTGACAGGCTGGAATAAGAAATTTGTTTGTTCTTCAGATTAAGTTCATGAGGTTTAGCATATTTTCTGAAGTCCCTGAGTCCTCAAGAAATCAATACTTAAATTGGAATATTAAATTCTTTTCTTTTCTACGAACTAAATTGACTTTCTTCCCCTTGTTCAGCTAGTTCTTGCTAGTTCTATACCATACTTGCAGAAAGAAATCAGAAAACCCAGAATTAACAGAGTAAACATCTGGAAGAATTTATTAGAATGTAGCTTTAAGTAGCCTCCAGATGCTGAGATATTTGTTTATAGAATGTTTTATTCTAACGGAGATGTTTAGATGGATTTCTCACCGTTGCTATGCCTTATGCCAGGAGCCGTGAAAGCTAATGACACCAGTCTTCATCCCAATCCAATTACCAATTCCAATGATGGTGAAGATTTTCATGAGGACAAAAATGATCTCAATGATCATTCTGCCATAGATGGCAGCACAAGTGCCGAAGACAATGTGACGGAAGACTTTTCACATCTTACAGGGAGGCAGAAAAAGTTATTTGAGCTAAGATTAAAAATGGTAAGAATAAGTAATGATAATAGTGCTCTTTAATAATTTGATGATTCCAGCAAGCACCTTGACCTTCTCATTAAAGCGATGCCCTTTTATTTGCACTATACTTCAACCTGTTGCTACTGGCATGCAGAATGAGGCAAGAAAAGCAAATCAAACTGCCATGGTTGCAGAGAGGAAAAAGATGGAAGCTCCAGAAGAATCTAGAGGCATTTCTAAGCAAAAATGGCTTGAGGAGAGAAAAAAGAAGATTGGGAGACTATTGGATGCCAATGGTTTGGATATGAGTAAAGCATATATGCTAGATATGGAAGAGACAGCAGCAGCAAAATATAAGAAATGGGAAAAGGATCCTGCTCCAGCTGGTTGGGATGGTAAGAATCTTTAATTAATTTCATTGTTCTTCCTACACGTGTTTAATTACAAGATATGTATTTGTAGCTTGTAATGTGATTCTATATGATTTCAGCATACCATACATCTATTATTTTGTGAAGTGTGTTCTTTCTAGATAAAGGATCATTGCTACTTTAATCATCATCAAGTTCTGTGCATTTATTAATAATCACATACTTGGAAAAGGATTCTTTTTAAGATATTGGGGTCACGGGTTTTCTTTTTAGTGGGTTTGTTGGAAAGTTTTTTAATTTATAGCCAGCATTTTTACTGGGGAATATCACAAAGCTTAAGAAATAGATGATTATCTAAGTATTTTGCCTGCGTAGTTGAGCGGATAAAGCATTATGTCAAGCAGTACATTAGGGCTATTCAAAACATTTGAAATTTTTCTGCATGTAAATTCAGGTATCTGGTGATTATGTAGATGAAGATTTCTCCTCTTTTCACCCTTCATTTGGTTTATGCTTGCTTTGACACCCCTAGTCATTTTCTGACGCTTTGGAGAATGGACATTTCCTTTAATTGAGGAAACTAATATATGTGATCACTTTTGTTCTCGCAGTTTTTAATCAGAAAACTTTATACAATGCTTACAAGAAAAGAACAAAGAATATTCAGGTTGATATTGATGAATATAACAAAATGAAAGAAGCTGATCCTGAATTTTATCGAGATGCTTCAAGTCTCCAGTATGGAAAAGTAAGTGGTTCTTTTCCAATATTCCGGCAATAATCCATCTTATGTCATGGAGCTCTAACACGTTATGTTTTTTATTGGGTAGGCGCCGAAAATGTCAGAGGAAAAGATTGACAGAATGGTCCAGGAACTCAAGGATAGGGAAGAAAAGCGCGGTTCCTTTAGTAGGAGGAGACGGTACCGTGAGGAGAAGGATATTGACTCAATCAATGAACGCAACGAGCATTTCAATAAGAAGATTGAGCGGGCCTTTGGCAAATACACTTTGGAGATCAAGAACAATCTGGAAAGAGGAACTGCTTTACCCGACTGAAGTAACTTCATATATCTCGATGGTTTGAACTTTCATTTGTGGCATCAGTGGATGTCACAGACACCTATAAGCAACCTCGTCAGTTGGTCTGTAATCTTTTTCTGTCGCTTTGGAATGTAATATGAAATCGTCTTTGTACTTCTGATACCCGCTGTAAAATTGTGTGAACAGACAAAAAGGGTGATTTCGCATACAAGTCTTTTCTGGGCATCCGATCAGAGTGGAACTTTAGTGGTTTAGGGTCCTGTCTCAACATACATCAATGATGAAAGTGAAATTTTGTAGGTTAGAAAAATGTTTTTTGAAGATGAAGATTGCACGGGCACTGATAGCGACTAATTTTCACACGTTTTGAAAAACAAGAATTTGCTGGAATATCAGGATATTTGTTGTGTTGGGGAAATGCATTTCATAATTGAAGATGACCAATAGCAACCTCACCATGTACAGATCACCAGCTACTAATGAAAAATCGCCAGGTAATTAAGTAGGCAAGGTTGGCACAATTTCATGTGGCTCCTGACAGTTGAATTTCAAGAGTGAATTCGGATAAGCCATCTGGCGCTGGTGCCTTCAGCTTCGTATATATACTAGGTGCGACGTGCGTAGAAAACACCAGTTGTTTGCAGATGGAGGAGGGCTCGAGATGTGTCCTTGAATCGTGGGTTCTCCGCCATAGAGTTTCAGCCGTTTCTTATTTTGGCCTTGGTCTCTCTGTGCGCCTGTCACAGGGAAAGGCGGAGCCGGCTGAGTTGGTTTTGGCGTAGGATTTAGTGGAGGGAGGACGCAACGGATAAAAAGCGATTCTGTTGCAGCACAGAAAAATGTGAAGCATGGGTCGGGCTTTTGCTTGGATTTTGCGAAAGCCTCGGAGGCAATGCAGTTGGTGCAACTGCTCCTCCTTTCTCCCATGTGAGCACGTAGTCCCTGCACACACCCCACGCCTCTCTTTTTCACCCAAAAGAAAAAACTTTCTTGAAGCCCTGCTTTTCTTTAAATTTGCTAGTCCTATTGGTTGTCTTGAAGCCCAAAGCAGAGCTCCGTCTCAGACCAGACGTCTCCAGAGGGCTGGAGAAATAAAGTTAGGTTGGACCACAAGTCGCTTAGAAGAGCATCTTCGTTCCGGAGATCAAGAAAGCTAAATGATGATCATGGTCTCCGAGGGATATCAGTAAGACGCACTCAGATTGACCAATCCACGTTTATGTTAATCATCGATTTCAAATGTGTGGACCCTGCACAATCCTCATAGACCCAAAGTCACCCACATGGTCCGAAGGATCAAAGTTAGATACGGGCATGATTTTTAATGCACAAAAGGAAAACATGTTTGCACCAGATGACGGTAATCGTAATTAATGAATGAGATGAGAGACATATATCCATGACATTCCAGAGAGCGATTGACAGAAACAATTAAATAAGAAACAACACCATCCGGCAGTCTCTACTCATTCCAAATAAATACACATCCAAAGCCTATATGAAGAATAAATTAAAGAGGATGATAGAAGTAAAGGTCACATTAACATTCTTCTCATCCATACACACATGCAAAATAAATAGGAGAATTAGACGGCTTTGCACAGATGAATTCCAATTTCTTCCACATCCTTGGTGATATGGCCTTCGCTTAGTTTGTAGGGTTGCTGCGGAAGGATCCCAAAGCTTTAATAGCAGCGGCTCTCAAGATGTACTGGTGGTACGCTGCTGCCGCCAATGCTCCCACGAACGGTCCAACCCAGAAGATCCACTGCTCGTCCATTCAAAAAGAACACAAAACGTTATTCCAGTTATATATCCATTTGTAAAACAATTAACATAAGATTGATCTAAAAAAACCCGTTCTGAAGTTTGAGTTCAAATAACTTACGTGGTCATCCCAGATCTTGTCTTTGTTGTAGATGACAGCAGCGCCAAAGCTCCTGGCGGGGTTAATACCAGTTCCAGTGATGGGGATGGTGGCCAAGTGAACCATGAACACAGCAAACCCAATTGGAAGAGGTGCCAGTACCTACACGCATGCACAAAAATAAACAATTACACAGGAAAAATCTCAGTTACAACCGAACAAAGAAATGGAATTCGAAATGAAACTTAACAAGGAAAGGAAGAAGCCAAACATACAGGGACGTGAGAGTCACGGGCGCTCCTCTTGGGATCAGTGGCTGAGAAAACAGTGTACACCAGGACAAAGGTACCAATTATCTCAGCACCCAAAGCTGTGCCCTTGTTGTACCCGGGCTGCACAGCGTTGGCACCACCACCCAGTGTGTTGTAGTAGTGCCTCATGAAGGCCTTCACCAACCCCACTCCGCAGATAGCACCCAAACACTGAGCTATCATGTAACCCACAGCCCTGATCAGCGAGACCTTTCTCGCCAAGAACAGCCCGAAAGTCACCGCAGGGTTGATATGTCCACCTACGAGCACGAAACAGAAAAGGTTGTGGCATGAAAAGAACAGAACTCTACTACCTCGTAGCTGAAGTTTCTTTCTTTCTTCTAGGGAAGACCGAAAGAGGGTGTTACCTGAAATTCCGGCGGTGCAGTAAACGAGGATGAAGATCATGCCACCAAAGGCCCAGGCGATACCGAGGATGCCAACTCCGTCACATTGGTCGGCGGCGTTGAGCTTCTTGTGGCCGATGACCGTAGCAACGGTGACGTAGAGGAAGAGTAGTGTTGCAATGAACTCGGCGATAAGAGCTCTGTAGAAGGACCAGAGCTTCAGTTCCCCAGCGTCGAAGAGTGGAGCCGGTGGTGGATCGACGTAGTCCTTTCCATGGTGATGGGTCTGTCCTTCTTCGCTCACTTCCTTCGACATGGCTCTTCTTCTTCTTTTTCTTCTGAGCTTTGTCTCTTTCTCTCTGCTAGTACTGCTAGTAGCTTCTGCTGCTGCTGGTTTCTGCGAAGCTTAGCACGGGCCGAGTCTGGTTTTTAAGGGTGGGGAGTAGGGTGGAGACAGCGCAGGATTTCTGGATAAGACAAGGGTAATTGTGGAAATAAAAAGTAAACTAATATTAAAAAAGAAAATGAAAATTTTGAGCGGGGGAAACTGGAAAGGAGTAGAAGTGGAAGGTGGGGCCCAGGAAGCCAGCGAGACCATGTGATGGCTAATCATCGGGTGGTGGTTTCTGCATGGGGTGGAATCGGAAAGGGTCAGCCTGGCAGCGCCACTATCCAACCAAAAGCCATGCTCTTATGCAACGGTTACATGTCTTCTTCTTCCTATACTATTTTTCTAGATTAATTTACACATCTGTCCTCCTTTTTATTTTTAAATTTTTTAGCCTTTTCCTTTTCGTAAATTTGATGGCATTTCTTTTCCCCTGTTTTGGTTACGGCAAATTTTCCATTAATTTTGAAGGCTCCTCATTAGGGGTCACGTGAATTTTGGGGTACGATGAGTGAATTCATGGCCTTTCTGGGAGGGCTGGGGCGTGGGGTCGGGCAGTGGAGAACGTCCCTGTATCCTACCTACAACAACTTTTGCTTGGAATTTGCTTATTACTTGTGCAAAATATCGCTGTAAAGTTTACTTCAAGTAAAAGAGATAAGATCTAGTTTTGGGAAATTTTGGCTTCATGAAAACTACGGCCAGTTAGAATTTGCGTTTTGATGGTGTTACTGACTCTTGAAGAGATGCAATAAAGAAAACGTGATTATTAGTTCCATTAATTTAGACTGAATTTTATTTTAAAATTTTAAATATAAAAATTATATCTTTCTTTACAAATAATTTAATTTATATAAAAATTTAAAATAAAATTCTTAAAATTAAATTTTATTTAATCACAACCAGACAAAATAATATTTTAAATTAATTTTCATCTAAAAAATTAATGTATACCTTTTTTGTACTTTAGATGATTTCTAATTTTTTATAAATAATTTATATTTTTTATTTTGAAACAAATAACCAATCCAAATGCACGGAAGATTTTTACAATAAAATAAAAAGAACATCCTAAGAAACTTGTCATGTTCTTTCCTTCTTTGACAAAGTATCTTTACCTAAAGGTTTTCGTTTGTGAATCCCACTCTTGTGCATGCTTTTCCATCTCTTTGTGTTTCATTAACTCTGGCCTTTGTTTCCTTTAATCCTCTGCTTGGATTGGTTTTTTCTTGAAAACTTTTTGTTTGCTGTGAGGTATGAATTAAGTGTTATAAGAAAAGATGTAAGGTTCGGAGTTAATTTAAAAAAAAACAATAATTTTTTTTGGGAAAAAAAAACAATCCAAGTGGGAAAGAAAATAGTTTCAAGATTGAAATTAGAAAAATTTAGATTTGAAATTTTTATCTTAAATTCTATAAAGTACAAATTGGTCATGAATTATGAAAACAAAAAATAAAACCCGAATAAAAAACTTTTAATAGTTTTCAAAATAAAATATTGGCCAAAATAAAGACTTTCATTAAATTTCGAATAATTGTACAATTTAGTTCCAATTATTTCAATTTTTGGATAGTTTAGTCCTGTCAAACTATTTTAACTTTTTTGATCCCTTATCTATTTTCGAACAAATTTATAAATCCTTCCGGTGAATTTCAGACAATTTTCGACTCAAACCCATCATGCGCCATTCACGTGAGGTCATTTTTAGGGTTAAATTTGTCAATGCATCCCTCCTCTCTCTCTCTCTCCCCCCCCTCACGTGACCCATTTTTATTATATATATTTTTTCATATAATCTCTTCCTTCCTTAGCTAAGGCTAAAGTTCAAATGATCTCTCTTGTTCTTTCCTTTTTCCTTTTCTATGTACGGCTGTCTCCACACTTGTAGATGTTTTAATCTTGGTACGAAGTCCCGGTGTCCTTCGTCATATGACTATTAGTTGAGAACAGCCCACTCTCGGAAATGGGGATAACGGTGATAATGGCGGGAGCGCGTAGATGCCTTTGCCATCTCCACTGTCCCAAACTGACGTCCAACTCGACGGCTTTAAGGGTCCGTCTGCTGTGAATTTGCTCTCCACGGGCTTGGTTTCGAATGCGGATGATGGGGTAGAGTCTTCTTCCCTGTTCACCTCTTTAATCACTCTTTCTTGATTCTGCATCTCCGGTTCTCTAACCCACTCATTTTCCGGCAAGGAGTTGTTGCCTACTTCGTGCGGGAAATTCAATATCGCTTTGCTCCCTCGCAGCCTAAACGCGGCTCTGTCATAAGCTTTCGCTGCCTCCACAGCGGTGTCAAATGTTCCCAACCAAATGCGAGACCCTTTCTTGTTGGGGTCACGAATCTCCACTGCGAACTTTCCCCAGGGCCGTTGTCTGACACCCCCGTAATGCCTTCTCTCTCCAGAATCTTGGGTTTTCTGTTGAACAGCTACAGCAGCAGCTTCAGAAGTGTTGTTCAAGTTGGGTCACGTGAGGGAGAGAGAGAGAGAGAGGGGAAGGATACATTGACAAATTTAACCCCGAAAATGACCTCACGTGAATGGCGCATGATGGATTTGAACCGAAAGTTGTCTGAAATTCACCGGAAGAATTTATAAATTTGTTTAAAAATAAATAAGGGATCAAAAAAATTAAAATAGTTTGACATGGACTAAACTGTTCAAGAATTGAGACAATTGGGACTAAATTATACAATTATCCTTAAATTTCAACATGCTTTCATATTCAAGCTATAGGATCTTAATTTACGTATAAAAAAATAAAAATTTATTAAATCTATTATATACATATAATTGAGGGGGTAAAAGTGAAAACTGGGATCAGACTGTCACTTTATATTGAAAAAGACACCTTTTCTATTCTTTTCATAAGAATAAGAAAGATGCTTTAGTAATTCTATTTAGCACAAAACGACCTTTTTATTTTTAGCGGTAACTAACTTGTGCTTTGCTTATAACCACATTGCTTAATCAGTGCCCTTCGTTGTTAAAGCTGCTGTTTTCTCTTCTCTCTCTCTCTGCTGGCTAATGTTTGTCATTATCCACTTAATTACTTTTTAATGACTGCAAATTCATTCTTTGAGGAATGCAGTTAGAAATGGAAGAAAACCATTTGGCGCAACCCGTATTTTAATCCACTGAATCTCTGAATTGTTGTACGTTATCAATCATAGGTGGTAGCATACCAACCTGTTTTTCCAAAAAAAGGAAAAATCAGAACCCTATAGTAATTCTCATGCTTAATAATTAATGGAATTTCTAAATTTAATTATGTACGCTTCTGAATTATAATTATTTGGCTGTCTCTAAGGGTTCATTCAATTTTTTGGTTGGATTTTGGTGAGATAATTCGATTTTTGATTTGATTTTTTTAAAATTTTATAAAATCCAATTGAAGTTCGATTCGATTAAAAATTAAAATTAAAAAAATATATATTTTGATAATATGTCCTTAAGATAATAATTTTTATTAAATAACGTATTACTAAAATACGTTTATATATAATATTTTTTTAAAATTTAATTTTTTAATTTAATTTTTAATTTGAAAATAAAAATTAAAAATCAGATCGAATTTTATTATAACTTAAAAAATTAAATCGAATCAAACAAAAAAATTAAAAAATTAAATTAAAATATATATTTCAATTTAATTTAATTTAATTTTTTAAATTATATCAAATAATAAATATTCTATCTCTGACTCACTGTCTAATGTCGTCGCTATCGTGATTTGCTGTTTATGACAGAAATATGTCGCTTCCAAATGCCATGTTGTAACGAATTACTTTAAAAAAACAAAAAAAAAAAAGTCATATGATGAGAAAATAAGAGTGGCTCTGCTTTAATAAAAACTAATGCGTTTTTTTATTTTATAATTCACGAGGAGGAGGATAAAGAAATTAAATTGAATAATAAATTATTAAAATATTTTTAACTAACTGAATTATATATTATACTAAATGTAAACATTTATTTCTTTTACATGATCAAATGCCTAGGTATAGGCGGCATAAAGGTGTTTTTCTTTTAGTAAAAGAAAATTTTTTTAATATTATATAAAATATAACACAGCATATAAAGAAAAAAATAAAATTTATCAAATAAGACAAATAAACTAAATAAAAAAAGAAAAATGACGGCACTAAATAGGAAACAAACTCCCAACTTTGGCACTTGGAGGCTTTAGCTGACATAAAGGTGAACTTCTCACAATACAAAATATAGAGAGATAAAATACCACAAAATTGTTTTATTATTCTCTTTAGGATATAACATAGCGTTTGATCATTATTTTTGAATTTGTTGGGATCGAATTAAGACACTTTCTGTTAATTCAGGCACGGCAAAACCACGAGGCAGTAGAAGAGTCAGCAGGTCTTAAACATTCCCTGCGAAGCAGGATTTACATTTAAAAAAAAATAAATAAATAAAAGATTGAGTAATTTAATTATTTTATGAATAATTACCAAAAGAAATGGATAATGAAAGGAGAAGTTGCGTAATCATGGAAGATGGGCCTGACGAGGCCCATCATCGAGTAGACTAATCGAAAGAATCATGTGGTACACAGCTGGCATTTATCACGGCTGATAAAGAGAGACATTCGGAGGGTCCACCATTGTCCCCAAACCTCCCCTTATCTTATTTAAAATTATATTATATATTTGTTAATGAATCAGATTTTCCATTCCCAGGTCACTCTTAACACGAAATTTTCAGCTGGTACTTTGGAAACGGTGACCTTTTTTGTGGTCGGGATTTTTATTTTCGCTCAAGTCATGAATAGTGAGCTACTGTTTAGTGACCAAAATTTAATTTTATACTCTCTAAATACTATTCATAAGAATTATATATAACATTAATGACCATCTCATTATCCACGCTTAGACAGGTTTTTGTCTTTTTTGAAAATTTGTTAGAGTTTGTCTTTTTTTAAAAAAAAATCGTTAGAATTTGGTCTCTAATATTTTGAATTACTAATCATATATTCAATTATCAAATTATTATTTAAATGACATTTGAGATGATTTCAAATGATGAATTTTAACTCCCAAATTCAAAGTGTGATTTTATTATTATCTTTTTTTGAAATCGTCAGCAGACTAGCGTTTTCTTTTCAAGAAAAATTACAATTTCATTCCTCATCAAGAATAATAAGTTAGAATAAATAAATATGATTAAATAAAATAGAATTAGGGTAAAAATTTTGGGCTACATCATAATATACAGATAAATATATTATTTAAACATGAAATATTTATGTTCTCAAAAAAAAATGAAAGATGTAGTATTTACAACATTTTTCTCTAGTTGAGATAAATTAAGATCTAGTTTGGTTTGGGATATATTTGAAATTTTTTTATTTTTTAAATTTTTTATTTTGAGAATAAAAAAATAATTTAATTTGTTAGTGTCCTAAGCAAAGTCCAGGTTAAACAGGCGATCCGTACCCGAATTAATTGAGACTGCGACTGCGAGTCGCTGGGTGAAAATAAAATAAGTAAAAATATGCGAGAAAAATTGTTACCGCCAATCAGCCTGTAATCGGCGGCAACCTTAACCGCAGAGGTCCGTTTGGGCTTTTCTTGCGAATGCTAGCCCGCCGAGCACGTTAAGGTCCTGGGCCCCACGCTCTGAGGAAAAGCGACTCTTCGCTGTCTTTCTTTTAAGTTTTTTTCTTTTTATTCTTTTTCTTGTTGACGATAATGACCTCATCTTTATCCTATTTGCCGCAATCTTGGTCAAGTGAAGGCCTTGTTCTGTTTTGGAACGTAATGTGTGTTGAGAATCGTGAAACCTTTACCTCACTCGGAATAGGCCTCAAACTGTCTGTTCCCATTCCACCCGTTGCCGCCCGTAGCTTTTTTTTTTTTTTTTTGGGGAGACATCAAAGGGAATTTTATGCATGATCATCTTTTGTAAAATTTTTTTAAAAAATAAAGAACATGGAGATACCATTAATGAAGACATATCCCCTTTAGCGTGAAATTAGATAGGAGATGAATCAAATCAGAGGGAAAATGTTTTATTTATTTAATTATTTCAAATCTGTTGTACCGTTGTGGATCAGACCCAAATTTTGAAATTAGAAAATTTCCTTCAAAAAACTAAAAACTTTCAAAATATTATCTTTCACTCTCTAAAAGAACTTTATTGCACTTTGATACATAATTTTAAAGAACTTGTTCGTTTAACATAAAATTTTTAATTTTGTTGTTAAAACCCTGTCTTTAACGTGGATATAGATTATATGCTAAAGGTGAAGAGAGAAGGGAAAAAAAAGGTCTAGAGGTGTCATCCATTATCTAGTAGTTCGATTAGCAGAGAAAACTAATAGCAATGAAATTGGAAATTTGGAACTTTGGTTGTATAATTGACTGAAGAAATTCCCGGGTCAGAGTTGTTGGCAGGAGAGATTTTAGTCCCAGAATTTGTTGCCGTAGGGCGTGGGGTAAGCCGACGCCCTACGGGGTCTCATTATTTCTTCATTGTTTCTTCTTGAGATTCTCTTGAAAATGGGCGGAATAATTTCTTACCACAGATTGCAAAGCAGAATAACAGTATCTCCATTGCTAAAGAAAACAAAGAAATCTTTTCGGTTCAATCATAATCAAAAGGAAAAAGAAGATAGCGATGGCACAACTCCACCTATAACATGGAGTATATAGTAGCCCCACACCACCAGAAATGAAAATTGAGCGTGAATTATTTTGGGTTTATATTTAAAATTTTAATTTTTATATTAAAACTCAATTCAAATATACTTTAATCGCATCGAGTAATTTGGTTACAACATGAACTACTTCATCCCCGAGGATCGATTAATGTCTTCATGAAATTGAGTTGCAGGGTTTGTCTCTCTTCCGAATTTTGTCGACCACAAGATTTCTTCATTTCAGCTGGAAACTGCTTTATGAGAGACAAGAATCCCTAAAAACTTTGGTATCAGTATGGCAATAATTGGAAAAGACGGGCCTCTCCAGATGTGCACCCAATGTTAGGACATCGAGAAAGGATATCCAAAGAATAATCACAAATATTTATAGTTTATAAAACGTATATTATCTATCTTTTTCAAAATTTTTACAGAAGAAGTATTCAGGTTAGGTGTATGCCTGTCTCGCGTGCGTGTATAAATGTATGTGTCTTTTTAGGCCCGGGAAGGGCAAGGGAGACCCTCTGTTGGTTTTGTCTTACGCATGGCTTTACTGGTTTTTGGTTGCTTTGGGTGCAAGGCTTGATGATTTCTCTACCACAAAAGAGCCACTATGTATCACAAATCTTCGATGCTATGAAGGGCAAATTGCTTTGACAGCGATTAGGCTTTGATTAGACAGATTGGAATTCTTGAAGGATATGATCGTTCCCAAGTAATTTACGAGTACTCGTAGGAAACACAATCGATTTTTTTTAATCTTTTAAGAAAAAGGTTTCTAGAAGTTAAAGCAAGAATGATCAATCTGGAATCCTCAACTTTGATAACATTAATGGTGTTGAAGATTGGAGTTTCACTCCATGGTGGGTCCTTAATGATTCGGATTATTATGAAGTAGTACAACTATACAATTTCATTTAAAAATTAATTAGGATTTTTTTTTTTTGGTATGGGGGCTTGACCAGAGAATTCCAGTATCTGCCATTAAAAAGACAGGATTGCTCAATGAGGTTCAACTCATTGTGTAATTGAATAAAATTTAATTTTAAAATTTTTATTTTAAATTTTATAAAAATTAAATTATTTATAAAAAATATATATATTCTACACTTAAAATTTTAAATTTAATTTTAAAATAAATTATTATCCAATTCCATCTTCATTTGAAAGATTTGTACTAATCGAAACACTACATTTGAGGATTGGCAAGAACAATTTTGATTATTATACTTATGATTCTCTGGCCCAACTTTCATCCCTTTTCTCTTCAAAGATGCTGCTATGAATTAAATTTTTTTTTTACCTTACAATTTGTATATTTTTTAGAAGTACAATGTTCGAAAGCTCACGATTTTCAAAAATTGAATTCATGAAAAATTATTTCTGAAAAACATACTTAAGTAAACCCAATTTTCAAGAACCCATGTTTTCAAAATTTATACCGCAATGACATCTGGTTAAATTTTGCTAAAGAACGAAACAAGTACATGGTCCATAAACCGGGAGTGGGCCTACCCCACGGGCCTTCATGTTCTTCATGTTTTATCACCGTAAGGCTGGAACGACAGAACGAGCACACTCCAACGTAATGAAAAGTAAAACCTCTTCTCACCTATCTAATCTTTTTACGTGATGCATTTATTCTTCCGGGACAGAAAAACTGGGCATGTGAAGTCACAAACTCTAAAGTTCTTCAAAGAATATTTCTAGTGAAATGTCACCGATAATCGGGTAAGCATAAGACGAATTATGTACATTGAGAGAGATAACTAGCAGGCCGAGAGGGGACTGGGGACGGAGCATTGTGGAAACTGTAGCCACATAAAATGAAAAGAATATGTGCGACTAGAACAGAAAGGGCAATTATAGAAATGATCAACTCAACTATTGGTTGCATCTCTTCCAGCTGCTGAGCTTGCATATCTATCTCCTCCTCGCAAAAATTTAGAAAACCTGAATTAATGATCTAGACAGCAATTAGTCTTCTCCCCTGTTGTCTGTTACTGCCTGCAGCTCACAACCTGCAAAAAAGTCACAGATTTTGATACTAATGCTAGGGCTTCAGTTTGCAATGTTTTATGCAAACTTCGCTAGCAAGGACTTCCACAATAGAGAAGTCTTCGTGAGTTGAGGAAGGTAAATGTTTTGTACAAACTTAACTAAATTTTTCTGTCCCAGGTTACACGTCATTTCATGAATTCAAGATAGCATTTATTCATTTTTTTCCAACTTTACCATTACATTTATTAATTCAACAAACACAACACTAATTATATTCACAGTTTCAAGATGGTTTTTGGTCATGACTCGATAAATCAAACCCAACTAATTATTTACTTTAACCTTTGGGAAAATTAGTTTCTTGACAACTAAAACTAATTTGGGGAGGAAGCAGTACCAAGAGTAGTCCTAGGGGGTTACCGCTGACATTAGAGAAAATGGTTTGGTTTGGATAGATCTAAGAGAAACTAGATTATGGCTTAAAAGTCCCATGATTTTTCATCGAACTCCTAGTAAGAGTAGGCTCTCTCATACGATTGATGTTCCACTGGCCAGAAAAACAGAAATCACAGAACATAAGGAAAATAGGAAGGTGCATCTTACGTACAAGCAGTAGCTGGGAAATCATTTGTGCACAGCCGATACTATCCAATGAACCTGAAATTGCAGTAAAAGAAGAGACTGTCAATCTCAAAATTAGATTAACAGCCGAAGCCATAGGCCCATAGTATTCTTTGTCCATGACTAGTTGGCTATCTTGATACTTACGATATTATTTTGAGGAGCTCTCCAGTAAAAACCTTGAATTGCAATGACAGCAATATTTGAAGTCACAAGGACAAAGATACTAAGAGCATGCTTTCCCATCCACTCAAATACAGATGTCAAGCTTCTCCAGCCATAAATGTCAACCTTGAAGCAGAGAGAACAGAAGCATGCCAGCCAGAATTATTCCAGGAAATATACCAATAAAGAGCTTGAAACAGAATAAACATTTAAACCATAACGAGTATGCAATAGAATATAATCACTCAAAACATTGCCAGGGAAATAGTGCTTCTGCTTGTACTTCTCACATCTATTGCAGTTTCCTAGAAACTATTAGTTTTATATACAAGAACGAGATTTGTTCATCTTATACATACACCTACGTATGAGGAATAGGTCCCTGCAAGTTATACTCAGTCCAAAAAGAAATTTACGAATTATCCTTTATGAATCAAGACCCTTTCTTGTTTTATTTTCTCATATATGGCTAAACTCATTGAAGTTTTACTTAAAACATGACAACCAAATCAAACTAAATATTCAGTTTTCCTCACAACTACTGCACTTTGAGATAATGAGCTTATATTCCTAAACAATGTTTCAAAAATATTCAAGCATCTGAAAATCAGTATCATGATGAAACCTCACCAGTATATACAGTATGCAAAATGTGATTCCAGAAGAGCCCGAGGTCACCAGCAAATAACTTACTGTGTACAAAGGTTTATTTAAAGGCATACCTGGAACAAAAAGAAAAAAGTGCTGTTTCTTGAATCAAATCCATGCATAAATTGGAAAATATAATTCATATACAATACTTGCTCAAGGACAATCTGGATTTTTTTTTTTCTAGTACCATCATTATCTAAATCACTAACTATAGAAGCAAAAGCTAGGGGCAATTCCATTTGTTTCTGTTTAAATAGCCATTAAATATTGCTGTCTGTTCAGAATTTCTTTTCCATTTTCAAGGCATCTAGAAGCTAGATCTATGAAACTCCTCTACCAAATGGGGTTAAAAATAAAAACAAGAAGCACCATGATAATCTAGAATGGTAATTCGTATAACTGTGCTGCTGCAGGCTTTTGTATCTGTTTTGTATTTTTCCCTGTTAGAACCAGCAGTCTATTTCAGAATTTCTTCTTTGTTTCCTATGATAATTTGATTAAATTCTATAAATCTCAAAATTTGTTGTCTCAAATGTCTTCTCATAACTGATAAAGCAAAAAATTTAACTAAGGGAGCTGTTATTGGCACTCCACTATTATTTATTTTACTCTTAAAGGACAATAACTCCCTCTCTTTTACCCATTAATTATTAGCCCCTTTTGTTAGTAAGAGTACTTTTTTGGTAAAAATTATCTTCCTTCAATTCTTATTTTTCATATTTTATTAATTTTTTGAAAGTATTATTTTAATAAATTTAGTTTCAACGTTGAAAAAACAATTTTGATATAGAAAGCATAAAATCTTTCTTTATAATACATGAAAATTTTTTCTATTTCTACTTGAACTCAGACATCTTTCTGCCAATGAAATTTTAAAATTTCAAATATTATACATCCCATCTTATATTGTCTTTATTACTCAAACTACTAAATAAAATTAGAAAATTAAAGAATAAAATGACTACGTTATCCTTTAAAAAAAAGAATAAAATAACTATCTCATTGCTATATGTTCATTTATATTTAACAGATTTACAGAAGGAAACAATGATTAAAAAAAGCAACATACGCAATTATATATTAAATTAATAGTTTAAGTTAAGGGATAAAGGAGGGGACACGTGTGTCTATTGAGAGAAAAATAAATGAAAGTGGAGTGCAAATAACAAGAAAAGGAGTATCAGTAGCAGCTTCCCTTTACTAAAACACGTGATATCCCGAAGAGCAAATTGGTCTTTCTATATTTGCAAGTAGAGAAAGTAGAATTAGTTTTCGTTAGTTATTGTTTTTCCACTTAACGGAGGAGGAAATAGGTCTTTTGTTATTCTAAAACTATATGAGGCATCTCTGGAAACACCAAATTTGGTGCACAACCACCAATTTAGAGGAATCTTGTGTTCCCTTCCAAGATAGTAACAGATCAATGGCTCGTAAATGGAAGGAAACATACCTATGAAAGAAAGGAAGAAACCAAGAGCCAAAAGTGAAAATGAAAAGAGGGACCAATTATATAACCGCTCTTTATGGTCCTGCAAAAAATTGTTAATCAGAACCAATATTAATCTAACATCCAAAAGGAAGATATATGAGAGAGTGCATAAAGAGATGGCATAAATGTAGGACTGAGTTCAATAAGATGTAATTGAGAATTAATTTCACTACATAAATTCCACATTAGCCTCTACCAAACTCAATACAGGCACACCAATCAAACTAATAGAACTACAAGTGGCAGTAAACCCTTGCATGAATCTGGAACTCACCTGCAACTGTACAAGAACATGCCCAAATTGGAGTCCGATAATGCAGCTTGCAGCAGCAGTCAGAGAACTGGAAATACATTGTGCAAATTAGTGAATTCAGTGTTCATGACTGCAGTTCATTTCTACGAAGGTTTGACCAAGTCCTAGTGTTTATAATTCTCAATTGTTTTCTACAAATAAGGGCAACAACTTGTGCTAAAAAAATTCAGGTAAGAAAAGTAGGAAATCAATTAAAAAACCACTCACATATATAGATCTTGATGCCAAAATGAGAGAAAGTCCTGATGGTTACCTTAAAATGCCTTCTGGATCAAAAGGAGCAAAGCACCACGAAGGTGCACTTCTGGGATTAGCAGAAGTCACTTCGCATTCCTGTTGATAACAAATTCACAAGTCAATTAGGAATTGCATGGAAAAAACTCTGAAATTTAGAATAATTACCTTCTGGGTAGAGATACCTTCAGATTTCTATACACTGGTTTTTGGTATAGATGATTAATTCCAAGGATATAACGATCTATCATTCCCGCAGAGTTACAAGCAGGTCCTAGATCACCTCTTACAGAACATTTCACCTAAAACCAGAAGCAAATATTGCAAAATCATTATCTGTACACACATATCAATAGTTGCATAACAAATCACTATTACTCACTAGAATGGTTGGATAAAGCATGCTAAGTTCTACATCCTCAGCTAAACATTTGACAAGTGAGATAAGGATGGATCACAATAAATTTTTGAAATCTAGAACTGCTCAGGATTGCCACTGATTTATTCCAAATGTAAAAATAAGCTACACTTGCAAGGATATGGCTCCTCCCACGTTACAGCAATCCAGAATGGTATAAAGTAAATATCGCTTTTTGTCCGAAATTAGAGCGTGAAAATGCCAGTTCAAGAAATCACTTCTACCTGGCCAGCTTTGGACAACACAGCATACAATACAACCAACTCCACCATATATTTTCCATTCAATTTCAAGAATAGTCTCCAGAGCTCCAGTTAGTAACTTGTCAGCATCCCATTTAAATAACAGAAAAAGTACGATAAATGCATAGCTAGCAACTTAACAGTATGAAAGGATGGGGTAGAGAAAACAATTGAAAAGAATAAAGCACTCTCATACCTCATACATCTTGCCATCATTTGCCAGACTGAAATTCCAATCTGGTACATACAGTCCATATAATAATCCCAGGTATAGAGCACAAATTAGAAGTACAACAAACCTGCAAGAAGGTGGACATATTGCTTACAATCAGAAAGAGATTGACAGCTTTGACTAAAAATTGCAAAAGACATAAAGATAAACTCTTTTTCTCTATTGCTACATCAATGATCTAATGGTCCATATTCCTTTTATTTATTTTAGGCTAACAGCCATCAACGATTTAAGTTGTAAAAAATCTTTTATTGTTTGCATTTTCAAATCTTTTTCATAGCTTCATCTTATTTCTGTGCATGAAGCAGGCAGCTGATACTTGATGCACAACACTGAAATGTTAATAGAAATGAAGAGAGCAGGAGAAACTCACCAATGCCACATATAGTTTCTGGCAAAACATTCTCCCCTGCACCTTCGACATTGAAGCCAGATCTCACACAAAGCTGCTACAAGGTATGAAATAGCTATCCTCTGTTCTGAACAGAATAAGATCTCATTAGGATTCTCCTTGAAACACATAAGAAAACTGGCATGCAGTAAAGAAATTTCTTCTAGAAGGTAAGAACAGAATACAAGTGGGTCAGTTTCATTCTTAATTGGCATGCAGCATTCACACTAGTCAACTAGAAAGTCTATATGAATATAGCTAATGAAGGAATTACACAACATCATAGAAATCATAGTACCTGCAAAATGCCAAGCCATCTGATTCTTTCAATGTCCACGCCATATGTCATAGAAGTAATACCATGCAAATAACCACCTGGTAGATGTTGACCACAAATTACTTCCCATTCATTACTATTTCTACAAGAAACCCATGACAGAAGAGAACTTGCGTTCACAGGGGGAAAAATCCACTAAATAAAAAAGAAAAAGATGGTCGTACGTTAAAGTTTAGCAACAAGATTATTTTCCAGCTTAAGAAAACATTTTTACTTATTTTTCTTTCTGATATAAATTCAATATTCTGGTTCAAAATAACAGCTACCCCGAATCACACAAACCTTATAACAGTGAAGAGATCAGCAGTAAAGTGATTGCTATACGAACTATTAGATGTTTGTTCTACCAGATACCAGCGCATTTGTTCACAAACACCTAGCAAGGCAGCTTAACAAATCTCTCCACTGTACACTCCAATGTAAAGATCATCTGATATACTGGTAAGAGGAAAAAGCTGTTTCAAGCATTACCTTGAAGAAGTATGCCAAGGAAGAAAAGTTTTAATGCCCTAACCACAACCTTTCCTGTAGCTTCTGGTCTGTCTGGAACTTTCTGAAACAAATAGCACTAAACTCAGTCAAGCCTAAACACTTCAGATGATCCTGAATTGTGGAACCTATCCTATAGAACCAAGTTAAAACAGATTCCCCAAGGCTTCTCAATAACCTAAGTAAATCTTACAATTTATTACTCAAACAGCAATGCTGAATTATATAAAAGTACATACCTTATAAACAATGGCCAGAGAAACTCCAGCAACAAAAAGGAAGAAAGGCATCACAAAATCTGCTAAGTGCACACCATTCCATGGTGAATGGGCTATGACTGGGAAGATAGAACCACCATAATCCACAAGCATCATAAGCTGAAAAGAAAAGGCGCATCCGTTAAATTCCGAATGTATAGGCTCTGTCCGGCATGTATATTGTACGCTACAGTTTTTTAACTCAAAGATTCCAATATTTATGATCTAGATTCTTAATCCCAGAACGATATTAAAGAATCATGTAAAGATTCTAATGTGTAAAACCTCTTTACACCATCATATTGGTATTGGTTATTATCTGTGATAACGTGTCCGGTATGAAGCTACAATCTTGAAGCATAAGACTCGATCTCAACAAAAGAGTATCAGAGTCTGAAGATGTTGTACAAACCAAATATCTTTTTCTCTATCTTTTCTAACTTGTTTTAATTTTTCATCCGCTAAATCCTCCTCTTACTCACGGCCCACGTATTGAAACAAATAGAGTACATTTAACCAAGGAAAGACATTGATCAAAAGAGGGAATCATACACAAAAAACATGTCAAATCTAAATCAACGAGCAGAGAGTGAATTATCGTCCAATGCAAAATCAAGAGACAATGAGCCTTACAAAAACAGAAAGTCCCCTGAAAACATCAAGAGACACTACTCTAACAGTTTTACTCTTATTGATTGGAGCAGCGATTTTCTTCGATTCAACCAGATGCTCGACAGATTGCTGGTCTTCAACGTCGACGTCTCGCCGCCTTACCAGCGGCTCGAAATCAGCCATTTGAGAACACCGCAGGTTGGCGGGAGGCTGAAGCGCTGAATTCGTCTCTATTTAATTTAAATCATCGAAAGTCAGCCATTCCCAAAAAGAAAAAACAGAAAGAAAAAGGAAATAGTTAGCGTTTCTGGCAGAGGAAGAAGGTGAGTGGATTTGAATGTGTGGAAGAAGTAGAAATCAAGAAGAAGAAAAAGGCTCAGCTGACACGTTTACTGCTACACTCTACACGACACCGTCGTTATAGAGAAGGAAGGTATACGCGCAAACAGTATTTATTTGTACCCATTTTCTGCACCAATAATGACGTGGCCGGTTCTGACTGATCAGAATTCCACAAAAGCCGAAAGTTGAGTCCCGGTCCCGCGGTTGGATGGGAAAAAAATTCTGGGCCTTGGCAATTGGATGGGTTAGCTAAACAAATTTTTGCTTGCCCCCAATTTATAGGACTAATTCAGAATCCTATCATTTTTGCCTCTTAACTCGTAGTTCAGAAGAGAGAATGATTTAACTTAGATTTCGGAGTATAAGATTTATCTTAAACCACACTCCTCCTCTCTTTCTTTTCTTGTTTGTTTGAGCAAAAAGGCCAATTGCAAGGAAGAAAAGCCAAAATGAGGGCAACCGCAAATCTGAAAGGGCAAGTTTGATGCGGAGGGTTGGTGGAGAAGTGCCTTCACATATTTTAGGCATGCAGAAGAGTTATGGTTAGGATATTGCTGAATTAGATGACGAAATGGTATTACTTAAAAGTGATTAAGATGCTTTAGGAAGAAATTTCTTAATCATTTACCTTTAGTGGCCAAAGAATAAAAGCGGATACATAGGTGGCAGTTGATGCATATTTTACCTTCCATAAAAAGCTTCGATAATAATGGTTTGCCCTTTATAATTAAAAGGCATTTATGCATATCGAAGATAAGAGATTGGGAGAATAAAATGCTGCTATAGTTTGGCCAACTTTATTAGCAGCAGTAGGTAAAAAGGGCAAGCAATTGTTGGGTGAATTTGGTGAGCATCTTACGCGTGGGCGGTTTGGGCGGTTTTGCAGTACAAATTCCTCTCCTTTTTTAGCTTATCTTATCTTCATTTCCACCTAAATTGTGAATAATTCCCACTTGATATGGTTACGATCCAATGCTTGAAAGAAAAATAAGAATTCTGCTTCGCTGCAAATTGCAAATGAGAAGAAGCCAGTTTCGATGTATTTGCAAAAGGTGGAGCGGCCGTAGCCAAGTTCCTAAAGCAAAAGATCTGCCATGTGTTCTCTGTTTCTCCCAAAAACGGCAACAGAAGATACTGCAAGTTGGCGAAGATGGAAAAGAAGGCTGATTTTGGCAGAAATCAATTGGTCCCTCGACTTGCTTAAAATTGGCTTCCCTTAGAAAGGAAACGTCTAAATTCAGCAATATATACGCACTAATCTAGTAACAATCTCCAGATTCATGATCTCCCTTGCGGATCGAATCCGGAAAACGAACTTATTCTAATAAAATTAAGAAATTATCTTCGCACGATAATGCCATTAATTTTGTAATCAGATTTCTTACGCAATAAATACGTAACGTTGGCGATGAGTCAAGTAGCAACCAAATTAAAAGGTAGTAAGTACTTCATGGGGTGTGTTTGAGTAGCCGGTCATCCAGTCCCAAAAAAAAAAAAAAAGCTTAGCCGGTCAACTGCAATTGGGCTCGAAGCAATAGAAACAGAAACGGAAGACCCGTTAAACCCGTCAGTATTAACGCATTACAAACAGATTCCCACCCCAAAAAAAAAAAAAAAAAGATTCCGTCGGACCAAGGTCACAGACTGGAAGTAGAATGGAGGATTGACCCGATTAAAGAGGCGGCCTTGGCCAACTGGGCTACATTGTGGGCTGCCTCGATTACAAATTGCGCTACCAGTTTGGTTTTGCTTGAATGAACCTCTCTGCTTCACCGGAAAGAGCGCAGGTAATTGAATCGGAGTCCAGAGACGATGAGACTCTGGGATCAAAAGGCGTTTTGTTGGCTTTTGGTTCTTAGCCCCTATGCATCTAGGAAAGTTGGAGAGAAACTTGAACTGGCGTCAGTAGCATATGGCCCCATGCCAACAAAAAACATATCTGACATGACGACCGTGCCCCAACAAGCAGAAGAAGATGATCAAAAGGCAGCAGACAGCAGAAAGGATGAGGAAGTTGAGAAATCAATTTCATTATAGGCTCTTGAAAATGTCGTGAACGTTTTATTGATGATCACGTTACTCTACAGAAGAAGCGAAAATTAACGACTTGGCATTGGAAGTTTAAGGAAAAGCGAAGAAAAGCAAGCGCCAGTTGGAGAACCCCCGCCGCGGGGGAGCGGGGGTGGAGTGGGGGAGTCGGGGTTCTTGCTAATTGCTACAACGCCTTCTGTAAGGAACGCCTTCTGTAAGGATCGCCTTCTTGTGCAACTAGGAGTGGAGTTTCATACGAGCGGTTGCTTCAGGGCCGGAGGCGGACACAATGGAAGGCCCAAGGACGAGGGTCGTGTAAGGGGTAAGCATTTCGAGATATTACTAGTAGACGAGGATGACCATGTTTGGAGACTTAAAAAATAAGCCGTGGCTCCACTTTGACGATCCAAATCATGTCGAACAGGCTTAGGATGTAGCTTGTGGAGGCTGGGAAATGCCGCTGCCATCTATGATATCCATAATCTGCTGCATAATCTTTAGCTATCCAAGCTGCCCGCTTAGTTACATTGTAATTTTATTATTGATCAACTCATCATAAGTCACTCAGATAAAGACAATGACAAAAACTAATGCAAAGTTACGACAGCACCCTTTCTGAAACCTAAAGCAAAAAAATTTAAATAGGAGACAAATCTTTTTTTCACAAATAATTCAAGATTTATAAAACAAAAGACAAAATATCAAAACCAACCTCTATCAACCTAGATAATAGATCTAAACTGGCATAACGACGACCTTTCTCCTCCAATAATACAAGAGCAAGACTGGTGAAAATACTTAGGTTCCATTGATATGGTTAACTAATAATCACACCTTCACATTTACACTCACCAGGTGCCACCACCAGGCCACCCATCAATCTTACATCTTCATAGATGTTTGATTCCAATTGTCAGAAATACCGACTGTTGTTACAAGCAAATCAATACAGAATCAACATTATAGGCAAATAGAGTGAGCAGAAGAAAGGAATTTTCATCTATTCTCCAAATGGCATCTTTTCAGGATCAGAAAGGGACAAGAAAAAACATTTTAATAAATCCTAATTTACGATCAGTCTTCACTCTTTCCCTTATTAGACGCCAATTCCTCACATCTAAACTAGATAAATATAAAGAATCTAGGAAGCACTATTACAACAGAACTAAAAACTATTCTACACATGCAAACATGGGCCACTTGAGACCTGAAGAAGCTCAATGGCCCATGCAAACAAGAGATAACAGGCACATTCTAGACACATTATCTTATATGAATGTTATCATCTATCCAAAACACCAACCCAGGCAAGCAGGAGTTGAAGTTGCCTCACCACATGATACTGAACCTTTGAATATGACATACCAAATATAATCTCCCAATTCCACTAAGGCAAGGGTATCTAAGTACCTACTGCTTCTGAAACATACGGGATAATCTCCCTATTCCACGAAGGCAAGGGTATCTAAGTACCTACTGCTGCCGAAACATATGGGACCTTAACTGTATCAGAAACATTGGCAGGCAAAGAAATACGGATACAATTTCAAGCACATGATTCAAATGACCTCTTCAGATTAAAAAGCAGTAGAATATTAGACAGAGAAGGTTCAAGTTTGTCCAATTGCATTCCACAGAAAAAGAAAAGAGACGCTCCAAAGCAACAAGATATTAGATATTTACTACACTTAAAAGCACTAATACTCAAGCATGTCTTTGCAGATGATATGAACATATTAAACTCCAATTCCTCACTCAAAAGCCCAGGCATTCTCCCTGCGGACCTCCTCTTCCTCTTCTGGGGTAAAATCATTCTTGATGTTGAATGTCTTGCGGATCTCCTCAGGAGTTTTACCCTTGATCATATCAGCAACAGTTTGACAAGTAAGGTCCAGAAGGCTCTTTATGTTCAGATAATTTGCAGCCTGAAATTCAAATTAATCATGATCACAATGTACAGAATGCACCTAAAATTATTGCAAACAAGTATTACACATGGTTCCCTCCTCCTTAATATCCCATTGTTACCATCAGTTCGAAGACAGGGATGCAGGAAGCATGGGGGCCAATGGCAGAGGATAGTAGAAAACAAACAAGCAACAAGGTTAATCCACCTCCTATGACATATCAGGTGACAAATTCATAGAATAAGAATGATCCAAGTGTCCAACAAAAAACACGCCGCAGAGAAACCAATCTCCCCCTTTCCTAGGGTACTCACAAGACATGAACCAACCACTCAATCTTCAGCATTCCGTAATAGCCAATAAATCATAACAACTGCGAAGGTAAGGACAAAGCAATGATCTAAATTATTATAAAATAACTCATCCACCCATAGTACAGAATTGCAGCCTCAGCAATGAAATACATAAGAAGTAGATTAAGAACAAGTTCGAGGGAAAAGAACGCTAGAAAGCAATTATAATAATCAATCAAGAATACTGCAGGCTAGATGTCTTGAAAATAATCAACTAAACACCGAACAAGGTCCCAATCATGCCATTTAGAAACAACCCTAAGCAACACAAGTGTACATAACAGAAACTAATCAACAAACGAATAAGATCAGAACAGCAATACGAAAGGGACTATTGTATTAATATCACAAAAAATATCATGAAACCATCACAGGCGAAGAGGGGAGAAAAGCAATAATCGAAAATATCCAGTGCATAATAGGCAAACCCAAACAGACAGAGAGGCGAATCGAGGAGCAGCAAACCAGAATAAGATCGAAGAGAGTGCCCTGGTCAACTTTGACGAAGTCCGCATCGAAAGCTTTGAGATCCTCGTCGGACGACTTCTCACCGTCGGACGACTTGGAGGCCTCGACGTGGCGCTTGCAGTATTCGATGACCTTGGCGAGGATCTTGCTGGTAACGTTGGGTAGGGGAATACTGTTGTCGGCGCAGTTGTCCTCGATCATGTGCTTGATCGTCTGCGACTCCAGAGCCACTGCCTCCTCGACCTCGAAAGTCTCACCGTCCGAACTCTTCAGGACGATCATCTTTGACGAAGACATGGTTATCGCTCCAGTAAGATTGATCGAGAAACCCTAACCCTAGAGGGAAAAAGCGAAACCAGATACAAGTCAAAGTCTAAAAGGGGAGGATGAAATACGACGTCCAATCCAATTTATAGAGGTTCTAGACCGGTGATGGTGCATCCAATTTATAGAGGTTCTAGGACGGTGATAGTGCTACATGGCTACGGTGCGAAAAGAGTTTCTAGCCGTTCGATCACTTTTATTTTAATCGAATGATTGAAACTGATTGAAAGTAATTTTAACTTAAAAAAATTTTAACTCTGCTCTTTTAAATTTAAATTTATATTTTAAATTTAAATTCTTCTATTAAATTTAACTCTTGCATTCGCTCTCTTTATCATAATTCTTTTTTTCTCTCATTCTATCTCTTCTTTCTCTTTTTTTTTATTTCTCTCTTCTCTCTGTCATTATTTTAAATCATTATTACAGAAAAATACTGAAAAATAGTACATACAGATAGATAACAACGAGTTCAAAATCTAGAGCCAGGTAAGATATATTTGTAATTTTTTTTAACTTTGGCCTTTTCTTTCTTTCAGTAAATTTAATTTTTGACTATTTTTATTAAGTAAAAATCCTTTTGTAAATGATATTTGCACGTTTAGAAATAAATTATTGATCTTGAAAAATTGAGAATTTTTAAAGTTGAACACTAGCGCTTCTCTTAATTGTATCTCCGTAGTATATGAAGTAGTTGTTTAGGTTGATTTTAAAATTGAATGAAATAATATTCAGATTCGAGCAGTGAATAATTATTTATTTAGGAGTGAATAATTATTTAAGACAATATGAATCGAATGAATTGGTTGTGAATTGTTTTATATTGATTCTCATGACTTGAAGAACGATTTTGATGATGAAAACTTTCAGTTATAGATTCTTTTTTTTTTAATTATTTTAGAAACACTCATATTTATTTTGACTTCTCCTATACTGTTTCGCATTGTTTTAAATCATGACTTTTACTGGTTTAAAAACTAATTATTCAACAGAGAAAATTGTATCATGAATAATTATTCAAACACATATGAATAATTATTCATTACTATGATAACATAGAGTTGATGTAAATATTGATACTTTATTGCATAATAATAACTTTGTGATTTTTTTGTACTTGACCTTTCTCATTTTTTGTTCAAGATTGATTTTGATGGTGAAAACTTTCAGTGATGGTTTTTTTTTATTTTTTTGTTATTTTAAAAAATACTCATATCTACTTTGACTTCTCCTGTAATGATTCTCACTATTTTTAGCTATGATTATTTACTGTTATAAAGACTAATTATTTAAGAGAAAATTTATATTGTGAATAATTATTCATCACTATGACAACATAGAGTTGATGTAAATATTAATGTTTTGTAATATAATAATAACTTTGTGATTTTGTGGTAGTGTTTGCAGGTTTAGAAACGACTTTTGATCTTAAAAAATAGGGAAATTTTAATGAAGAACATCTCTTCTTTTGACTGAATCTTGGTAGTACACGGAATAGATTCTTGAGATAATTTCAAATTCGGGTGATGATTATTCAAGACAATGTGAACTTAAGGCATTGTGGTGAATTAGTTTGTATTGATTTTCAAGACTTGAAGAAAAAAAATTTGATGATGAAGGATTTCAATGTTGGACTTTCTTTTGTTACTTTAGAAAAATTAATACTTTGAATTCTCCTATAATGATTCTCATTATTTTGAGTAATAATTTTTACTATTTTATTTAACAGATATTAATTTTTATTGTGGTGAATAATTATTTTATTTCGATTTAATTATTTTTTCACGAATGATTGAATAATTATTCAATACTTTGCAAGTAGACTCTGACATTAGAGTGAAATGTCAATACATAATTGTTAATGTAAATATGTACAAAATAATTATTCTTGTTTATTTTAATAATTATTTTCGAATGACTGAATAATTATTTTGTTAATTGTGGATAGAAGCGGATACAAAGACAAAAAGTTAACAATCAGCGATTATTTCTTATTCATTTATAATTATTTTTAAATGACTGAATAATTATTCAACTCATTACAAGTAGAAATTGATACTAAAGTGAAATATCAATACTTAGTGCTTAGTTCAAAGTTGAATTTTATAGTGAATTTTTAAAACCAAAAGATAAAATTCAATTTTGAACTAAGCACTAAATATTGACATTTTACCAAAAAAACTCCCGAAAGATTAGCCTAATAAACTACTCAAGGTATTTGGATGATATAGAAATAATCTACACGTACAAAGAATGCAGGGGCAGAATTGTTTACAAAGAAAATTAGGAAAAAGCCTTCCTCCTTGTCAGAAGGCAACATGTACCTTCTGTTGGTACAAATAATTATTCAGTGTGAACATAATAATTATTCATTTACTAGTAGATGCGTTGGTTTAGGATCTGAGTAGTAATCCTAGGAGGTTGAATAATTATTCTTATGTTTGCTTAATAATTATTCACTAATATAGTGCTTGTGGACTGAATGTTGTTTTTTAGAGATTAAATAATTATTCTTGTGTTTGAATAATAATTATTCATTGGTATAATGATTGTGGATTGTATGTTGTTTCTCAGAGACTGAATAATTATTCTTGTGTTTAAATAATAATTATTCATTGATATGATGATTGTGGTTTGAGTGACGAATGTGGATGTTGTGCATAATTATTCTTGTGTTTGGATAATAATTATTCATTGATGATTATGGATTGAGTGACAGCTGTGGATGCTGTATAAAATTATTCTTGTGTGAGGAATAATAATTATTCACTGATGTAGGTGCGATGTGATGAAGTTTTGTAAGGAAAACTTGATGGTGAGTTGCCCTGCTCTTGGTGGAATTGGAGTAGAGTTGCTGAGGCTTGTGCCTTGCTGCCCCAAGCTAGGGCGAGGGGCTGAGAAATTAGTAAAAAAGAAATAGTTGATTCATAAAAGGCCTCAGAGAGGGCGCTTTTGGTCTCCAAACGGTGTACATATATGAGGAAGTTAAAAAGGATTGATCGGAGAATGGAGGAGCTTGATGCTGAAGAGCAACCTATTGCCTTAATATGGTTTGCATTATTTCCTTTCGCTCGTCGGTCTTCCCTATCGAAATACCTCCTTGTTACACACGTACTTCATGTATTGTACTTTGTCTCTCTTGGAGCATCTCCTCTCATACATTATCTTTATTCGGAATCCAATATGGTGGGCATATCTATTGTAGAATGCATGAGTATTACTGATAGTTGAGAACATTTTATCCATGTATCTGCTTCTACTGGCAATGACCATGATAATTATTCAATCATTCGAGAATAATTATTCAAATAATTATTCTGTGCATTGTGAATAATTATTCTCATGCAAATCCTAGCCTGGGCTTACTCCTCTTTATATTTCTTAGGTATCAAACAAGATCAATCTTGAATAATTATTCACATCGATTTGAATAATTATTCACAATATAGTTTTCTCTGTTGAATAATTAAACTCCAAAATAATAAAACTCATTGCTCAAAACAGTAAGAATCATTATAACAAAATTCAAAGTTTACATGAATATTTGTAAAATAACAAAAAAATGTCCAGCATTAAAATCCTTCATTATCAAAACGTTTCTTCAAGTCATAGGAATCAATATAAACCAATTCACTGCCAATGCCTTCAGTTTAAGTTGTATTGAACAATCATTCACTCAAATCTGAAATCATCCCAAGAACCTAATACATGCACCACCGAAATCCAGACAATAGAAGAGTTGCTCTTCTTTAAAACTCTTCTATTTTCCAATATCAAAAGTCGTTTTCATACCTGTGAACATAACCACAAAGTCTTCACTCATTTAGAAGGGTGAAAAACTAAATTTATCAACAAAAAATAAGAACAATCAAGACCAAATCAACAAAAAGAATGAGAATAGTCAAATAAAAGATCACAAAGTTATTATTATACAACAAAATTGTAATATTTATATCAACTCTATATTGTCACAGTAATGAATAATTATTCATAAGTGTCTGAATAATTATTCACAACATAGTTTTCTTTCTTAAATAATTAGTCATTAAACCAGTAAAAATCATGCTCAAAACAAGAGAATTATTACAGAAGAAGTCAAAGTAGATATGAGTGTTTCTAAAATAACAAAAAAAAAAAAAGATCCACCACTGAAAGTTTCCATCATCAAAATCATTCTTTAAGTCATGAGAATCAACACAACGTAATTCACAATCGATTCTTTCGATTTACATTGTCTTAAATAATTATTCACTGCTAAATGAATAATTATTCACTGTTCGAATCTAAACATTATTTCATTCAATTTTGAAATCAACCCAAACAACTACTCCATACACCACTGAAATACAATTAAGAGAAAGAGTTGTGTTCAGTTTTAAAAATCTTTAAATTTTCAAGATCAATAATTTGTTTTCAAACCCGTAAATACTATTCACAAAAGGGTTTTTACTCATCAAAATGGTAAAAAGCTAAATTTACTGGAAAAATGGGGGGAAAAGCAAGACTAAACAAAAATTACAAATATATCTTACTTAACTCCAAATCTTTGGCAAGTTTTAAAACTATTCTTAAATTGCACTTTCAAACTTGTTGTTGTCCATCGATATTTACCATTTTTCAGTAATTTTTTGTAATAATGATTTAGAGCAATGACATTGAAAAAAGCAAAAAAATAGAGAAAGAAAAAAGAAAGAAGAGAGAAAGAAAAGAGAAAGAAGAGAGAGTGAGAGAGAGAGAATCATATATGATAAAGATAGAGAGTGAGGGAGTTGAATTTGATGGAAGAATCTGAATTCAAAATTAGATTTTGAAGTTTATTTTTTATTTTAGCAGAAATTGTAAAAATTTTTTAAGGCCAAAATTACCCTTGATCAGTTTCAACCGTTGGATTAAAATGAAGCCGATCGAACGACTAGAAAACCTTTTCGCACTTGCAGAATAAATGGCTATCCGTACCATAACTAACTCGGGTGATATTGTTCTCCTTGTGAAGTTAATTTATTATAGCCTTGCCCCCAATTTTTAAAGAAAATTCTTGCTTTTATTATTTAATTTTTGCTATTGGGATATTTTATTTTATTTTTCTTTTTTTAACGCGGCCAACAAAAAAATTATTTTATAATGTGTTGCAAAAAACATTCTTATTTATGTCGAGAAAGATAAAAAAAACTTAATGCAGTTATTTTTTTCTTTAAGAGAAATGTCTTTTTTTAAAAATAATTATTCATAATCAAGTAATTATGATGCAATACTTCGTTATGTGTGAATATAATAAGTTAATTTAGCAAGGATATTCTTTGGTAAATAATTAGTTTTCAATTCACATTGGTTTTCTATGAGAAGAAAAAGGGAAAAAGGAAAAGGAGAATTAGTTGTGCATTGAGGATATATACTCAATTCTGAGTGTTGGCTCTTAAAATTGTTGTGCATTGACGACTTTTACGCTAAGTTTTTTAAACATATATACATATATATATATATATATATATATATATATATATATATATATATATATATATATATATATATATATATAATATTGATCAGTAACTAATAAACCAATATACAAAAGTTCATAATGATGGGCAATAATAATCTATAATGTGTTCCTCTCTATCTTCTCTTATGCATATCCACAAATATTAATCAACAAATCTAATCATTACCACCTCCATTGATTATTTGGATTGGTTCTGTTGTAAAACTCAATTCAATTTTTTTATTTTGGTATTACTTTTTTCTTACAAATAATTAACTTTTACAAAATTTAAGATAGAAAATTTCAAACCCAAACATTATCAATGTCTTTAAAGTTATGACAAATCGAGAAAGTTGTTAAATAAAAGATAAAAAGATATTCTAATTTTGAGAAATAAAAAATTAATTAATGTAATCCAATGTAGTAAAAAAAGGTAGCAAATATCAAGGATCAAATAAGAAAAAATTTTTAAAATACTTTCTAAATTTTTTGAAGCAGGCAGATATTTGAAAAGGAAAAATATAAAAAACTTAAAGGTACACTTTGTTTAAACGTCCCCGTAAATTATATTTCTCTCGGTCCTAAACCTGTAATTCTACTTTGTTTCTTTGGTGATTCGGGAATTATGATCCCTCTCCACCAAAAAATTGATTGATCACCTATGCAACAACTAATCTGACCGCAGGCAACAAGCGTGCTACCTCTACACTAACGCTGGAAAAAGATGTCATACTAGGAGAATTTCGAATTTTCTGTAATATTTTTCATAACATTTCTCTTAATATTGTTTACAATTTTTTATTATTTAAAATTTAAAAATAAAATTTTTATAATAAAAATATTACGAAAAAATTATCACTAAAAATATTACAGAGAACTTGAACTATACTAGAAGGACACGGCCATTGTTTACGGTACATTAAGAAAGAACCCGGGTTGCGGGGCTCGCAACGTTTGTAACACATAGCAGTAGACCACACGATTGAAGCTTTTCCATAAGCAAGAAGAAAATTGTGGCTCTATTTGACTGATTTTATCTTTTACATTTTTTTCAAAGAATTAGCTTTGGACCTGACATTTTTCCTTTTTATGATAGTCAATTTTTAGAAGAAAAAAATTAAAAATAATAAAGCAACTTGTATCTACCAGCAGAGGATAAAACGTAAGCTGACCAGCGCAGGTCAGAAGCACAGAATTAAGGAAACAGGGGAAATCCACAAGTAAATCAGTGCAACATTATCACCTCAACTGCTCTTTTTTCTTGCAGAGTTCGTCAGCCATCAGGAAGTTGCTGCGACTCAATAATCATAAGTTTTTTGCAAAGAAGCACTGCTACTATTACAGTCCTTCAGGCACAAGTATTCCCATTCGTTGAGTATTGTTTGCCTTTATCATAAAAGTGCAGGAAGCATGTATACTTTCCCTCTAAGCATTTTCTCATAAAAAAGTTATTGCATATGAATTTCAGTCAAGATTTACATACTCTTCTTATGCTTTTCTCCAAGGGATAGCCATTATATTGGATAGGAGCGAAGTTCTTCAATATAAAAGCATTTTGTAGACTTTAAGCCAAATGCTCAAAATCAAAAAGGAAGTGATTTTATGGAAATGTAAGACAGACAGATATGGAAAGAACTGTTGAAATGGAGCTGCCTTTCCTTTCATGAGGACAATAGAGTCACAAGCAGGGATTGGTACCTGTATTCAGCAATGCTGTGCTTATTGAAGACATATTTCCTCATCATTTCCATATCAGAGTTAAAAGAATCCTTAAATAGAAATTGGGGAAAAGTTCAGACCACCACAAATTAACTAACAAAAGTATTTCTGAGGACCAACATCAGAAGGATTGAAAGACACTATATATGAGTTATGACATATAATACAACAAAGTTGTTGTGCCGTTAACAAATCCTCATTTGGGACAAGTACATACTATTGTTAATACTTTTTAAAAGCGAATATGTTGTTTAAACCTCAAGGTTCATAATAGTTGCATGCTTCCCTCTTTGTCAATTGTCCAAGTCCTACAGCTTTGAAGCCGGTAGACCTGCATGGCAAGTTCATTTACAAGGAGCTCGAGATAAACAAATAGAAGCAGTGAAAAATAGTGTGAGTATGAAACTTGCCTAATGCTTTTGAATTGATGATACTTGGGCAGGCAGCAGGAGGTTGAGATTTCTCATTTAGGAAAGGTTCCACGCGATTTGGATCAAACCAGACTGGGTATCCTTTGATTCTTCCCTACAAATTAGAAGAGGATAAAATTGATTTGGAAACTTGATGATTGAAATTCTAGTTCAAGGGGAAAGATCGGGTTAAATTTATCATCTAAACATACCAGGACATTTAATGCAGCAAGTGTTGCCATTCCCTCACGAGTCCACTGCATGAGCCATGTGGAGAGTAGAGTATTTGAGAAACAAAATTACAAAGCCAGAATTATCAGCAGCCCTTTCCTCCCCAAAACAAAAGGGGAAAAGAAACAAAATGGGTAAAACAAGTTTAAGGGATGGCTTTCAGGCAATATTCTTGCAATGTAGAGATAAATCATACTGGGTACAAATAATCACCATTACCTTAGAAGCAGAAGCAATGTGAGGTACCACAATGGCATTTTTCATATCTGCTAGCCCAGGTTTCATGTAAGGCTCATCCTAGCAATGTAGCATTAGCAAACAGATTATTCCTTGATTTATGGGAGTAAATCTCCCTAGAAAAATAGGTTGAAGGTGCTACTCGAAGTTCCATTACCTCAAAGACATCGAGACCAACTCTAAACATAGGATTTGCTTTGAGGTGCTCGACAAGAGCAAGCTCATCAATAACTGGCCCCCTGCTGCAGTTGACAAGAATTGCATCCTGCACATTAAATTGCAGAATATCACCCATATGGAATCATTGTTCTGTCACCAATTAAACCATTGAGAAAGGAACTCATTGCAAGATAGTAATACCTTCTTCATCATTGCAAGCCTTTCCTTGTTTACCAGATGATAAGTTGTCTTATCCAAGATAGGATGTAAACTTATCTGTGGAAGCATTAGTCAGGCAGTGTTAACAGTTGAGGCATTCAGGTTCTTTTTTTGATGTATGAATTTGCACTAAATTAATTCAAGATCCCTGGCTAGCCTTTGCCATAGAGGCTTACCACATCAGCCTCTGTAAGAACTTCATCCATGGTTGAAGCTCGTTTCCATGTTACAGGTTGTTCACCATTGGCTTTCAGGAACTGGCCATAGGCTGCCATGTAGAAGCACACAGTTATAGCATGCAAGGAAACTGAGCACAACAAGCAGATGTTTTAATACATGCCTGTGACAAACTTCTCTAGACGGGTTGCTTGGTATAAGTCATAGTATATTAAGTTCATTTTGAAACCTTCCACCTGTGTCAATTAAACAGTTTGCTTATGTTAGCAAAGGAAATAAAGTAAGTATTAAAGATGTTTGAAAAGAAACAGATAAACAACAAAGATCAGGATTCACAAGAAACATCAAATAAATACATAGTAATGTTTCATTGACATGTAATGATCTTTATAACCTTAAAAACACATAAAATTTCTTTTAGAGTCTAAAAGAAAGGTAGGTTCATGATCTTGGTGTTCCAAGAATAGTAGTAAATTTAGAAAGGCAACTATAATATGGTTAAAGATGAAGCTACATTTAAAACAGCCAAATTAAAGGCCTTAAAAGTGAAACATATCTGAAAAAATTGATAACGTCATAAGCCGCTTAAGTAAAAGAAATTACCATCATTCTAGCATAAGCAGATCCAATACGGCCAGCTCCAATCACACCAACAGTCTGTCCTTTCAGCAAGTTTCCAACAAACCTGTAAGAATATTTCAGATGAATCATGCCATAGCTATGGTCAAGAAACATTCCTGGGACACAATAAATTTGATTTAACTAAATTCAGGGATGGCCATACAGATGGGGAAGCCATCCATCATATAACCCGGCCCTCATGAACTCGTCTGCTTCAACAATTCTTCTAGCTGCTGATACAGAAAGCGAAGCTGCCAGCTCTGCCGTAGTCTCTGTGAGCACTCCCTGAATTCAGATTCAAACATGCTAAATTATAACATAATTCCAAACATATCAAGAAGACTTTGCCTAAAAAATCAGCCAATAGCCTAATACAATCAACTAATGCATCCAAACATCAGTTCCTCAATTACCGCAGGCCAAGTGCAGTGGTCCATAAACAATTTTTTGGTAATTATCTTAGCCTTACATGCAATGATTGTTTTGCAACATGAAATCATAATAGTAAGATTGTTCTGCATTTATTCAAAGTCGAAGCATTAGTTTTGCGCCTCCAAAATCCAAACACAAATTGGTCTGAACAAGTTCAACCGTAAGCAAGTCCGTAGCAAATCCACGGGACGCATTGCATGCAAAATCTCATAGACAGAAACATAAGCAAGGGAGAATCAGACCGACCGGAGTATTTCCAACAGCAACGCCATACTTGTTAGCAGCAACAACGTCAACGTTGTTGTATCCCACTGCCATGTTACTGAATGCTTTTCCTCCTGCTCTGCTCAAAGCAGAGAACAGCGTCTCACCCCAGTCCTCAGTTAACTACAGCCACAAACATATACAGTAAATATTCAACTCAAACTGAAACTGAGCACCTCGAGCACAGCCCAGAACTCATTTATTGGAGATTTCCGATCACACCTGTCCAATGACTCCGTCGCACTTATCACCTATCAGCGCAAGGATATCTTCAACAGACAAGATTGTTTTTTTCTCTGTGCATATCTAAACAGGAGAATGACAAAAATTAACTTGTGAAATGAGAAGAAAATGGATGAAGATTCTGACAATAAAAAAGATCAGAAGGAGAGTCTGGAAGATTACTTCAAGCCGGCAATCTTGCTGGATCAAGAGATTAATCCATCGAGTTCCGGGCATAGGCTTTGTGCTGATAACTCTGTACTTCCCATTTGGATTCCAAACCTCAATCTGCACAGGTTTCGCCATTGATGATTAAACAGAGGAGAAGCCTTGAGCTCGTAGTCGACCAAAGGTGCCGCTGCTAGTTTCCTTCCGAGTGGTGGGAATGGGAATGCCTCTTTTAAATTTTCTGGTTCTCTATTTTATACGATTATTATAATTAAAATAGCAGGAAGATATGGTGCGGTACCGACATCAAAAGATGTGGCTTCATTGGGAGGAGATGGAGAAAATTGGATTTCACGATTCATCATATTCCGAAGGATTGATTGTGAAAACTATGGACGCCAGAGATAGTTTTATTTGCGCACGGGATAGGGTGGAGCGCGATGTAGAGAAACGTCTGTGTATTGAAAGTCCTTTGGACCTCTCGTTTTGCATAAGATAATAAGGCCCTGGCTTGAGGACACGTAAGAGCGCCGCTATCCCCCAAGCGGAGAGAGCTGAGGAAATGGATGGATCCGAGATTTGACTCTTTGTGAATGGTGTTCGATTGGATGCTATCGGACGTACTGTACAACCTTTTCTTCGGTCTTTCTTCTCTCTCTTTATAATATAGCACTCTTCCTCCTTCAAAATATAAAAAAAATTAATTATTTTTTCTTTTTAAAAATATTTAATTTTTATTTTTAAAAAATATTTTTACTATAAATATATTTTTATTTTTATTATATTAATAAAATTAATTAAAATATTCATTATTTTTAATTTTATATAAAGAGTATTAAAATTTTTATATTTTAAAATGAATAGAATATTAAAATAATATTTGCGAACTACTCATTGATGCATTGCAGACCAGTAGTAATTTGTCTGCTACATATCCTCCAACGAAAATTTCTTCTCATACCTCAGAAAAGGAAATAAACAAAAAGAGTTTCTCCTTCCTCCTTTTTTTAAGCTCCATGCTGTATTAAGAGAAGGAAAGTGTTTTTCTTTTTCAAATTAAATGTCTTAATTAAAAAATTAAATATTTAATTTTAGACGAGTAGATAGAAATTCCGGTTGATGAATTTGGATTTAATAGAGGAATATGAATTAGGAATTTTCTGCTTTAATTGTTTTTTGGCTCACAACTATTAACAAACTTCAGGAACGAAAAATTGAAATCAGGGATCCCCAAAGTCCAATATTCGCCCCGCTACAAGAGAAATTCCCTGGGTTCCCTGGGCTCTCCTGGTTGAAGCCATTGGATCATACAGAACTCTAATAAACAGCAATTCTTATAGGAACTATAATGGGAAATATCATGAAAGGCACAGGTCTACAGGAACCAACATCTGCGCTCAAACAAAGATCTCTCTCTCTCAAAATCCTATCCTATGAAGGAAGAAAGTTGACAAATGGCAAATGAAAATCAATACAGGCTAAACCCAAAAAACTGGCTAATCAGAATCGCAAGCCCTAGACCAATTGCTACAAGAGACGAAGCCCAGGTGAGTTTCTCTGTAATTCTAGGAATCCTCTCCTTTAGTGCCTGACTACATGAGCCTATAAGCACAGTGTAGCTTCCCATTGCAATAACTGTGCCAACCAAGAACATAAGTAAAAATGCAGCACCAGCCAAGCGAGAAGGCAAAGCAAGTGCAGGCAAAATCATCATCAATGCATCAGGTTGAAGCCCGTGAACTATCCCTGTGGCGAATGTTGCAAACCCAATTTTCTTTTTTCCACTTGTAGGATTTGCAAGGCCTTCATAGACACTAACATCACACTCTCCATTTTCAAGGGCAACACATGGAGCAGGGACTTCTGAAGCTTCCCTAATCCCCATAGCACCAATAACCAGCAGAGTGAAGCCCACCACTCTTGTTCCCCAAGTCCGGATAATTTCAATGTGGAGGCGATCCTTCAGAAGTAGAAAGAGTAAACCAAATATTACCTGTCCCGCATCATGACCGCAACCCCAAAGGGCTCCAACAGCAGCACTTTCAATCCGTGTACGGCCAATTGAGAGTGGAGCCAAAGCAGCAAGGTGGTCGGGACCTGACAATGTGTGTAAACAACCAGCAAAGAATCCAGTCCATGCACTATTCAGCAGCTCACTCCTAATCAGACGAGAACCAGCTGCAGCTGCACCTCCAGTGCTGGCCGCTTCTTGGAAACTAGCAAAAGCAGGCAACGCAACAATTGGATGGACTAGTGTTACAAAGATGGCCGACAGAAGTATTACTGAACCAGCAGCAACAACCTGAGATGCATATAGCACATAAACTAAGATTTGTCTGCTTCATTCCTTGCCCTCACATATAAAAGTATATGTGCCAAAATTAATTAGGTTTCACAGTAATGGCATCCTAAAAAAGAGACCTGCAATCAAATTATGCTAACAGACAATGTTTTTCACCGCACTGGATTTTCCAAGAGACTATGAGAGAAAATTATGTACCATTAGCAGGCAGATTTTTGCAATTTCATATCTCAATGAAAATAGTAATATACTTTTCCATTGCCACAAGAAATTACTGGTATCTGATTAGGGCTACCCAGCTTGAATGAGTAACGTTAAATACTACAGAATCTAAAAGGCTATCCTGATAAGCAGAGGGATCATACCTTAGCCAGAGATCTCACCCTATTTACATTCTTGTTATGACAAAATAAAGAAAATCATCAAAATATGGATGACATAAAGAAAAAGATACTTTCTCAAATAAAGATTAAGATTTGTTCATAAAAAAAAGTAAATCCCTCAGTAAATGGTGAATTTCATAGATAATAAGAATTGACTAAGGAACAAGCAACATAAGACAACCGCATATTACAGTTACAGCATTACATTTCAGCAGAGATTTTCGGATTTAATAAGTTCAAGATAGCATGGCCACTCAATTTCAAGACAGACTCACCAAATTAAATCAGGAGAAAAAGCAGAAAAGACAGTCATTTTGGCCTTTAAGTAAAACCACTCAGTTTTACAAACAACAAATGTAGAAATAATCTAAAGCAGTTCTAAGATACTTAAAACCAAGTTAGTGTATTAAGTCCCAAAAATTCTATCATCCCTCACTCAGAAAGCAGGTCGAACTGCATGTATAGCCCCAGAAGGGTCTTTATCTTGTGAGGGACATAGCTGGAGCACACCACCAAGTCTAGTAAAGAGGAGTCCGTTGAGTACCTAGTCAATTAACCCTGAGCAGACCACATATATTGAAAGAGTCCATAAACACACTAATTCTTTTGTAAGGATAAGAAATTACCAAGAGAAGTCTATTTGAAACCAATGACTAGCCGATCCACATACCCAATCAGAAATTCGTAATATAATTTCAGAAATGCCAGACCATTTTGCACCAAGGACGATTGCAGGCAAGTATATAATCATCACTGAAATTACCAATATCACACTGCCACTATCAATAAGCTCATCAATAAGACCACAACAACGCCAAGAACCACTTCATAAATGGATTATATTTTTAACATTAAGTATATTTCAAATTGTGGTCAATTTAAATGTACTAAAAAGTAATAGTGTCAGTAAGTCCTTCCAGATCTTGAGATTATGAAACAAAGATTGCTATAAACAAAAGGAACTGGGGCGGTATTAGTTGTGGGTTAAAGGGGATGTAAAAGCAATACAAGACTCCTATGGCTATCTAAATAATGAATAGTGAATGGAAAAGAGCACCCTTGACTTAGCTTGTAATACTTTCACATTTTCCTCATTGACAGCTGGAGATGAATAATCATTTTGAACACTAAAGCACATAAGTTCAATATTTTTTTTAATCTCAGAAGAGCATTACATAAAATGACAAAATTTTACATTGGCATAAGCATTCACCAACAAGAGTTTTACGGGTAAGCATAAATCTGGTATAAGTTCTAAAGATTTTCTTGCTTTCCCAGCCAATTGCTGGTAGTGAAGATAGAAAAGATAGACCATATTTTAGAGAAATCGAAGACGTAAGATTGATCTTAATTGTTTCAAAGGGGAAACATGATTAGTGCCTTCCTTATCAGGAATGACAAAGGAGAAATGTAGAGAGCTAGGATTGAATGAGATTTGGCCTGGATTCTTTTGTTTTTGAGGCTGAAGCAGCTGTACCAGCACTGAAAGTTGCGGAGGAAAGAGACTTGCCAATGCAATATGTGAAGGGGTGCACTGAAAATAATTAAGGCTCTTAAAGGTTGTACTTTGTCTGACTAGAAAGGAAAATCTGTAATGGATACTGCAAGAACTATCTTAGATAGGAATCCATCTTGGAAGGTGAATCATGTCTGTAGAGATGCCAATATTCATGCCCACAGAATAGCTAGATGGGCCAAATAAATGCTAGGGTTGGCTCTTCCCCTCCCCTTTCGTCCCCTGCTATTGCCTGTGATGGGGTGGCACTAACTGTATCATTCCTGATATTTTGGATGAAATATAAGGTTGAATATTTACCCATTAAAAAAAAACTCAACTGTTTCAAGAGGGCTCCTTTTTTCCAGAAAGAGGAATTTGACAAGCCTTTCTACGAGTAAAAAGAAACCCAACCAAACCAAAGCTTTCAAACTGGTTGCCAGGGTGAATGCCAACAAATAAATTACCTTGAAGGGGAATATAATTCTGATCTTAATGCAAGTTGGAAAGCCATCCTCTATCTAAATACCTTTCTTTTGAAAGATTTACTAGCGGAGTTCAGATTCTTATTACCAGAAGAAAGGCTAAAATCTAATCAAAGGAGTGCAAGATGCAACATATAATTAAAACATGTTAATAAATAGTACTGCAATATAAAGAATCGGAACTAAACAATTAAGGAAATACAGATTCATACCTTTTGCTTATGAATACAAGATTCGACGAATTTGGTCAAGAAATGAACATTACAGTGAGAACCATTTGACAAATCCACCGAGGGAGAGGAATTTTTCTTACAACCCTCAACAACTTCAATAGAGTTCTCAGAAAAGATCGAAGAATTAGAAACTGGGTCTTGATAACAGCAGGAGATCGAATTCACTCTGCGGGAAGGGAAGGAGACGCTGTTGACTCCGGCGAGTTGGGGAAGAAAAGGAGTGTGCCGAATGTGGAGCTTTGAAGGAAGCGGGTTCGAATAGATAAGCCTCTCCATAGCCCCGCTAATTGATTTCCTTCTTTTTCATCTGACGAAATGAAAAGAATGGAGAGGTTTAGGAGGAGATTTTGCAAAAGACACGAAGGAAAACGGTAAACGCGTGGGTCAAAGAGGATACCCTTCTTTTATAGGCGTTGTCGTGGGTACATATATTTTATTGCAGGAGAAATGAATTAACAAAGCATTGTGGGAACATACATTTTACATCCTTATTTATAATATATTATTTTTATTTATAGTATTAACTTATTTATTAATTTATTTAAAATATTTATTTTATAGATATTTCGAATAAGATTATATATATTATTTTTTAGATCTTTTTGAGGCAAAAATATAAAAGTATTATTAATTTTTATATGTGCTGAAGTTTTTACATCTTATTTTATATTATTATTACCTAGTTATCATAGAGATATAAAGTTATTTTTTTAAAAAAATCTTTGAAAAGTAAAATTACAATTTAACTATTCATAATATTTTTATTTGTTACAAATCTATTTTTGCATGTATTATTAACTAATTTACAAATAATATTAACGTATTAATTATTTTCTACTTATCAAATTTTACAAAATAATTAACTTAACATTTGATTAGATAAAATAAAACTTATGAAGAAAAAAATATATATGAGTCAAAGTTTATATTTTAAAAATTACATATAAATTATCTTCAAAATACATATGGCATTGAAAGTTTTTTTCAAAATCTTGGAGGCCCCTTAATAGCTCCGCCATTGCATAACTAATGATTAGAGTGCCACTATATTTTATTTTAAAAAAGTTACAATATTTTTCTTAAATTTTCTCTAGTTTTCACAACTTCTTTCTTATGATTTGCATAAATTAGCATCGAATTAAAATAATTACCTTACAATAGACGATAAAAAGAAAAGGTAAAGGGGTTAGAGCTTCTAGATATAGTGAGATTTGAGTGATGATTAAACCAAAAAAAATGTAGGAGAGATAGTTATATTTTAGTAAAGTTAAGAACAGAAGAAAAGAAATAGGCGAACATTAAGAGTTTAGCTTTAATAAATTTAGTTTAAATTAAGAGATTGTGTTAAAGAAAAATAATAAAAATAAGTAGTTTAAAATTATTTTACTAAATTATAAATGGTCATAACTAATTAAATTTTTAAAAAGTAATTAAAAAAGTAAAAACTCTAAGCAATTAAGATGAGAAGTTTAGAGTCAAAAGAAAGAAAGAATTACATTTTTATAATATATATAATTTGACATAAACCCTTTTCTTTTTCTTTTGTTTTCTTTGTTTGTAAAAGTGAGCTGATGATTGGCAAGACAAAAATGCTAGGATTCTCAGGCATTGATAAGTTTAGAATGGATAGTTCTAAATCATTTCAGGTTTGTGTAGGTATATTTTTTTGTTCTACAGCTTATGCATATTCAACAGATTTGCACTACTCTTATAAGGTTTGGTTGACCCTCATGTGATTACCTAGCAGAAAAGATAAATTGATACTCCTGTAATAGTAAGTTCCATAAAGTGGAAAAGGACAACTAGCATTTCCTTTAAAGTTTGGGATTTGAGTGAGTCGGTATCAATTCTCTTAGATGCAAAATATCTGACTCATGATCATCTTTTGCTAGTGCTCTACTTAAAGAAATATGGATCATCTGCCTCTCCTCTTAAAGTCTCTGTAAAATCATAGATAATTACAAAATCAAGGTTGGGACTAACGAATAGTGAATATGGAATCAATTATAGTTCCTTGCTGGTGCTTTATATGTTTTATCCAACAGAAGAAGACAAACAATATGGCAATATTAGCAGCTTCCTGTCTTAGTAAATCTGTTGACAAAATTCAGATTTTGATCAAAATATAGTTCTTTGGATAACTAATAAATTCCACCTTCTTCTTTTAGCAATTCTACACATTCTTTCTTCTGCCCGATCCGAAATCAAGTATGTTGCAGGACATGCTCACCTGCTATTTTTTTCCAGCAGCATGGGTACAAGCAAGATTACAGCACAGCAGTTTGAATCGTGCATTCTGGTAGCAATCATTTCTTTGGATTCTTTTGAGCAAAAAGGACTTCTTCCAGCTCGAGAACAACCAATTCTTGCAGAATGGGCACTCCATCTTAATTTGCTGGCAGGATGATGACTATGTTTTTGCACTCTCATCCTGTGTCTTTTTTTATGTATTACACCCTAATTTGCTAAGCCAAATGTTTGATAGTTTAGATAAAATATGCTGCAGTGGACTACACTGCTGCTTTCGTGGAAACTCCTGGTAACCAAATCTCACTGGCTTATTGTGGACCTCAGCTCCTCCTTATGAAACAAAAATCAGGACCTGTATCTTTTTCTGAAGAGTAGTAAAAATGTTACAGCTTAACTTCAGTTATAAATTGTTTGATAAGTGTACTATGATTGTTTTTTTCAACTTATGCACGTTTGCAGAGTACTTTGCTGCCATAAAACATGAAGACTAAGACGACAGGGGATCTCCCTGATTAAGTTTAGGTAATTTTCCTTTTCCAAAGAAAATCTTAAGGCACCGTTGCCTAAAACTGATGAGATTGTAAGGGTGAACAATATCACCATGCTAAAAGCTCTCCTTGAGCAATACAAAAGAGTAACAAAAAGTTCTTTATCGTAATGACAATCATGTTATTACTAGGATGCAATTCCTGAACTTGTTTCCTTAACTAGCAACTAGATATTCTTGAGTCCTCTTTGTGGAAAGTTTGATTTTACCTTATCTCATTGTTAGAGATAAACTGAATGGAAAGGAGAAAGAGGGAAGGTGGTGTAATCTGGTCAGTTTTGGGAAAGACTAAAGAAATAGAAAATGTTTTTCTAAAGCTTTCTCATCCTGCATAGTAGATTCGCTTGATAGATGGCGGCATCCTGCACACTTTATGTTCCTTGTTTAGCTCATTTACCGCATGAAGAAATTAAATATATGAATCTTTGCCTTGTCTGTGATGGTTTATTAGTAACAGAAAGCTTTATCTGGTGGCAGATTACCTCGATTAAAGATGATATATTTGGCTCAAGTTTGAGAGTGACTTCTCTATGTGTCAAAATGTAGATTATTTCTTCTGCTTAAAGAAACACTAGTATTCGCAATTTTATTTGTTGGAAATCAAATTATTGAATCATCTTGTTATTTTTAATCACTGTTACTGCTTTGGAGCCATTATTAGCTGCAGACATCACTTGGAATTTGGAAAGATCTTTTGCTCAAACAACTTGTTTCAGTGGCTTTAAGCGCCCAGTTAATATCTATGCAAGTTGGTTGCTGATTCAAATGACTTTATGGCAAACTAGCTGTGGTTACTTCTAATTATGCTGGGCAACATGATGCTCTGTAAATCCAACATGCTTGAGAGTTTTCAAACTTCAGTAAATAATCTATGCCAATAGAATTCTGTCTTCTGCTTGGATCATTCCGCTATTTTGGTCTGCAAATAGATCTATAAATGTCTTGCAATCAGAAGGATAAGACAAATGTCCATTTCACAAGTTTTATAATCTTCTTGGTCTGCAAATAGATCTATAAATGTCTTGCAATCAGAAGGATAAGACAAATGTCCATTTTACAAGTTTTATAATCTTCTAAGCAGCTCTTACATCAGTGACCAAAAAGGCAGTTCCCCTCAAAAAATATCAAGCAACCGATTATTATCAGTATAAAAAATTCCTTCATCGATCTACTGCAAACACCAACGTAAGACCAGCTAGGCTGTGGCGGACGCAGACCGGCCATATGATTATATCAATGCCCTCTACAACCAGGCTCTAGTCCAACAACGTTCTGAAGTAATCTGGCCAAGATGTCCTTAATCAACATAGTTGAAGGAGAGGTGTAATATTTTAAAAGTAATGAATTTTTTTGATAAGTTCAACTTGGAAATTTGAGATTTGTGCAAAATTTTTCTGTAAATAACAATTTATTTCAAATTCAAAAATACATAAGACAATGGAGAAGGGAGGCAGGGGGAAGATGGTGTAAATTTATTCCTAATTTAGAGATTTAACTATCCCTACAATGTTCCTTACTCAAAGGTTTGTTATCATGACGCCAATCATGTTATTACTAGGATGCAATTCTTGAGCTTGTTTCCTTAACTAACAACCAGATATTCTTGAGTCCTCTTTGTGGAAATTTGCTTTTACCATATCTCATTGTTAGAGTTAAACTGAATAGAAGGGAGAAAGGGGGAAGATGGTGTAATCTCATCAGTTTTGGGAAAGAAGAAAGAAAAGGGAAAATGTTTTTCTAAAGCTTTCTCATCCTGCATAGTAGACTCGCTTGAGAATGGTGGCATCCTGCACTCTTTATGTTCCTTGTTCTACTCATTTAACACATGAAGAAATTAAATATATGAATCTTTTCCTTGTCGGTGATGGCTTATTAGTAACAGATAGCTTTATCTAGCAGTTCATCTCGGACCAAGATGAACCTTTGCAGGTACTCTACAAGCCATTTTATTAGTAACAGATGGCATCATGATGTCAAACGAAAAGGTATCACTAACTTTGGTTGACTAACAGAAGAAATTTATAACGCCATCTGATTCGGTATTATAACTTGTGAATTCAAAAGGTATAACACAATTTGTTTATGTGTTATTAGTCTTCTCTACCTTGAGCAAGGCCTTCTCTGCTTTCTTTCTTCCCTAGGCGGTCTTTAGCAAGGCCTTCTGTGTTTTCTTTCTTTCTTTTTTCTTGTTCGATCTTGGTTGTTGTTTCTTTGTTTTTCTTTCTTTCTTTCTTTCTTCTGGTGGTCCGATGGTTTTCTGCATTATTTGTTTGTTTCTTTCTTTATTATGGTTTGGGTAGTTTTTTTTTTTTTTTTTTTTTTTTGGAGGGAGGGGGATTTACGTTTAAGTGATTTGTGCAAGGTCATTTTTAAAATTTTTTAATTTAAGTAAGTGTTGTGCATATTGTGTGTGAAAGACTGCTTTCAAAATTTTCTTCTTTTTGTAATTTTTTCACTATTGTTTATTTTTAATTTTTGTTAAAAAAATTGTTTCTTTGCTTATATATTGTTTATTAATTTTGGTAAAATCTTGGTTGGCAGAACATGAGATTTATTTTAATTCAATGTTATTGAACTTTAATTCTGTTGTGATAAATTATTATTTAAATATTGATATGTCGTGCAAATTATAGGAAAAAAATTAGTATACAGGTAAAAAAAAATTATTTACAAACTACTCATTTGAAATGCACTTAGTGTGTAAATTACTCATTTGCAAAACACTCAATGTGAAGAATTGTAGATGAATGCTAGTTGAGTACCTGTAGAGATTTATCTCGAGCTAGTAGACTTGAGTTTATTGACCAGACAATCAGAATATCAGTTTGTGTTGATTTTGGGGGGCTATAGGAAGTACACATAGGAAACACAATATGTACCTGTAAAAAGTGGTTTACATTCAGGATGCCTTGTTCGCATGCGTTAATAGTATGTCGGAATAAGGGATGGAACGATGCACAATTTGTATTTGATATATACTCTTAAAGAATCTTACAAAAAGACTTACGAGTATAGTTCTAATTCAATAACTAATGAAAATTTGTGACGAAAAGTACCATTTCATATAATTTTTTATTTTTCAAATATGAAGAACAATCGAGACCCACACATCATTTTATATGCATGGTAATAATAGAAGAAATTGTGACCTCATTGATTCTGTGAAGCTATGTAACTCTTAATTTTGCTTTTGTTAGATATGTTCTTAAATAATTTCAATATTTTATTGTGCTTTCACAAGTATTTGCCTAATAGAATATAGAAGTTATCTATATTTTGCAACCACCTTTTTTATTTTGATAACACTTCTTATAATTTATTAAGTATTAATATTTAAACTATTAATTATTTTCTTAATTTTAGAATGAGAAAAAATACACATTTTTTAAGTGAGTTGAACTTGAAATTCGTGAGCAAAGAAAAAATATTAGGATTTTTTGTCCTAATTAGACAAGAAAATATAAAAATATAAATTTTACAAAAAAGTATGAATAATTGTAAAGAGAATATAAAAAATTAAATTTTGAAAATTGTTTATGAGATACAAACAAGTAATATGAAATACATATAAAATATTATTTTTATGACATCAACAAAATAAAATTATTTAATGTGTAAAATAAAGATTAAAGTATTAAGGAGAAAAAATAGTGTATTGATAACAACATTTCCTTTTTAAAGAACTAGTCAAAAAAATCTGTGCTATCCACAGTAATATATATATATATATATTTTTAAATATAACTCTTGTAGTAATGTATCTAGTAAAATAAAAAAATCAATT